>OX392471.1:9714216-12624572 GCA_947623365.1 Achlya flavicornis | reverse complement strand
GATAAACAAATATTACAAAAAAATACATACTTAGGTTATTGGTTATCCCCGATTGCAATTCCTTATAAAATTCAAGTTATATTCAAAATCCTATAGATTTAAGAGCTTATTTTCTCTTTTCAGTTATTTTTTGTTTTACGCAGTCGGGTTTTTTGTTTCTTTTAATAATTTAATTTATTTCAGACTTTTTAGTTTCATTTGAGCGGTACGGTAAAGTAAGGCTACTAACCATCGCAACTCTTTCGAGTTACGTACGGTAACCGCTCAGTAGTCTCAGTAGGTAGGTACCTACCTACTGTCCTTGCATTAAAAGTGTTTTTTTGCAGTTTACGTCAAAATGGTAGCATAAAAGTATTACAATATATACATATATGGAATGGGCTTTTTACAAGCTTTCATTTGATACCCATATTGTTATAATAACGAAATTTTTGGTTTTAATACCCCACCTCCCCTATTTTTTGATTCGCGACGCCTTATAAAATTAATATACCCTATGACACTCCCACAGTTAAGATGAATCTAACGACACCTCAAATGCTTAAATCCATCAAGCCGTTTAGGCTGCAGAGCGTGCCAAAGAAATAGACATACATACATACATACATACATACATACATACATACACTCGAAAAACATAACCCTCCTTCCGGGTCAGTCGGGTACAAACCACAAACACATACCTACCTGGTATTCGCTTTTGAACCTCTACCGTAACGTACCAGGTCTAATTTTGAATTTGTATTTGCTTTTTTGACTTCAGTTTCGTGTTCCGCGCGCTCCATCTGCCTTTTATTCTGTAATCTGTGGGCTGGCCTTCAAAAACTATTCAACTGTCCGGCCGTATAAGAAATTTTCTGTCAGAATATTTCTGACGCCTGCCGTATACTTAGAAAATTCTAACGTGTCTGACTTCGTAAAATGTATGAGAAAGCGTCAAGAAAATTTCTTATAGTATGCGGACGGGTAATCGAATATTGTGGTGGGTCATATCGATCATCGATTCGAGTCGAGATTGGAAGTCCTAGGGTTGGCAGCACAGGGGGCCTACCACAAGCTCTTAAAACAAGGTTAAAATAACCTTATTTGTGTTTTGTCTTGTTTTGACGCCGGATGTCAAAGAGGGACAAAAGTCAAATAAGGTTATTTTAACCTTGTTTTAAGAGCTTGTGGTAGGCCCCCTGATCTGTAGCATTGCCAGATGGTAAGATTGTTTAACATTTTTTGTAATTTTCGACCCACTCGCGTATGAATTGTTGAGATCGTAACTTAAAAAGATTGTTTTAACTATTTACAGTGAAAATAGCTTACAAATGCATGAAAATCTATATAAATACACCGTGACTCTTTTCATCTTAGAAACGTAGCCATTTAATGTAACCAATGGAAAGGTACTAATCACTCATAAAATATATTTTTTTGATCATATCTATAATTTAAAAAAAACATTTGCATTATAATAAATCGAGTTAATAATGAAAGCAAATGTATAAAATGGGAGAAAATACCAACCCAGAGCACGAGTCGAGTAGACTGCGCTCTTAACAGGGTGTTTAACACTACATGCGTCATAATGAATAATATAAGTTTTTTTTTATTGTACAAATGTTCAAAAAATATTTTTTTTATTGTTAGTACCTATTATTATGTGGGCTGCGTTTCTAAGACGAATAAAAAGTCACGGAGTATATTTCGGCAAAGGAGACGTCCGAAAGCTGGCTGCGCTTTTGTAGTGCTTGGTGGATTGCCGCGTATTTATATGCATGCACTAACCAATTAAATGCGTTCGATCAATGTCAATTTTTGTAATGACTGTCACGTAATTCCATTTTAAGTACGCTTCTCTGCTGGCAAGTGTCCCACAACACTTACTAGCTTTTAAGTTATCGAGAAACGTATACCTAACTATTGTATATTTAAATATAAATAATAATATCCTGGAACATTCCTCACACACGGTCATATTATGATCTGGGCTGAGGTGAGTGAGTGACTAAAATACGTAAGCATTTATGTTAAGAGCTAGAAAATATTGGCATTTTTGTGGGTAGCGAGCAGTCAGCTATCTGAATGAACCAAGGGCCAAATGCTTATAATCTAAATAACTCGTAAAGTAATTATAGAATATTGTAAAAAATCATTATTATGAGCTCTAGGTAATACGTTAGTCATATTTAAAAAAAATCTCATTATGTACACCATTATCGAATCAAAACGAAAATTCATTATTATTAGAGGTAACTTTTTTTTCGTTACAATATGTTTTTGCTGAGATTCCCCTCAGCCCTTTTTATATAATGAAACAACAATACCCACTCATTAAAAAAAATTGCAGCTAAAATACATTAAGTTTATCTGCAATATCTTTTTGCTAAAGTTACATTAAGTAATTTCAGGAAACGAAATGTATCTTTCTTATCAAGGGCCCTGGCAACATTGCTGCACTGTGTCATTTCCAGTTATTCCACTTTTAGGGATTTCGCCCTTTTTTAGGGTGAACCTACTTATTTTATGTATGACTTAGGGCGGTTTCTATTGCGACAGGGATTTAGGGCATTTTAGGGAAAACTTACCTGATGTGGTAACCCTATTTATTCTATGCTCTATGGCTCTCCTATTAGGGGGATTCCCCAAATTGGTTTCGTATTATAATCCGACAAATGTTAGTTTACCTTTTGGATAGTATTATACCTTTGTTGTGAAGGACATCATAAATTAGTTACACTTACATGATTCATGGATTATTTCGTTTGTAATTTTTCTAGCGGTCGCGAAACACTCTCAACTAATTTGAATATCATTTTTTATTGTTTTTATACTTAAATTATGCCAAAAGATGTGTTTTTTATTCATGCGCCCTAAATTAGGGTATTTTGAAAAATAATTAGGGATTTTTAGGGATATTTTACAAAGAATTTAGGGCAAAACCAAAATCCTAAGTGGAAACACTAGTCATTTCACTGGTGGTTGGCAGTGTTGCCAATTTAGCGACTTTGTCGCTAGATTAAGCGATATTTTGACACTCACAGCGACTTTTTATTCTCATTTAGCGACAAAAAAAACTAGCGACTTTTCTAGCGACTTTTTGATGTGAATCGTTTCTCATTTAAATTTATTTGATTCCACATTTGTGTAACTATGACTATACAATAAATGAATTTACAATCCTTAGTTCATTCCATATTGAACACAAATGTAGCTACAATCGATAATGGAGAAATCGAGAGAATATTTAGTGCTCTTAATAATAGTAAAATCAAAGTTACGAAATCGCACGGGGTTAAAAATATTGAATTCCATTTTAATGAATAAAAAATATTATGATTATGATTTACAATTAGAGTTACTCCGGCTTATTGGCACCAATAAAGCCACATTTACCCAGAAAAATCAACAACCTTCGACCTCGATGGCGAGTGATCCTCAAGTTCCGCAAACCTCGACCTCGAGTGCGATTGTTATTGATTCGGATGATGATGAAGATTTTATATATATATTGTTTTATAATATTATTATTAAATTTGAATACTTTATTATTTTGAGTTTCACTTTTCATGCATCATTAAAAAAGCGAGTTCTAGAAAAAAAATCTGGCGACTTCTAGCGACTTTTGAACCAGCCATCTAGCGAGATTTTATTTGGTAGAGTTGGCAACACTGGTGGTTGGTGGTGTCAGTGTCAGATTGGTGTCAGTTAGTCGGTCCGGTCACTGTATTGTTTATATTTTTTACCGAAAACGTATATACCTTCTAGCATCATCATCAATAATCATCTCGTTTTACATAAACTTATCTAAAGGTACTTGTTTCCAGTGAAAAATTGTAATTGGTTTTTAAATAAAACCTTTATATTTACAGACATTGCAAAGGAAAAAGGTAAGCCTTAAAAACAGTACCGACCGAGCATTGCCCGGTGTTTTTTTCTTGTAAAGAAGTACAAAATCCAATCCATATTTTGTGTTTTCAGCCGAATAAACAAGTTACAGACACGAAGACATGGCCCTGGGGGCCTAGAACAGCATTGTTTTATCAAAAAGGCACAAGATTTAGCCATGAATTTCTATTCAAGACAGTTTTATGCCACCCTTCTAATAACTGAGCTACTAGACTACAGACCAGACATAATCAGTTTCCATGAGAATTTCTTTATGCGGGTTTTCGTATACATTTATAAGTATTTTCATCAGAACCAACTTGAGTATTGAGTAAGTCAAGAACTCATAATACATTGTAATAGTTTTAGTATCTTGGTAAGTTTGATTCACTTATTTGTACTTACTTGATATATTAGTCTTGTATTTGATGTAAATCTTAGTGGTATTTACACGTTAAGTTGTTTTCAATACACACTAAGAAAATCAATAAGGTCAGCACCATAGAAAACAAATGAAATTGTTACATAAGTAAAGAATGTGTAAATTGAGCCTTATGTGATGTCGCTAGAACCTGCATTAGGTATTCAGCTACAATTTTATATCATGAGCAAAGCCAGTAATATTTCATGAGCTTGCTCTATCAGTATTTGAGTTTTCTCACATTTATAACTATGCCTTAACAAGGGCTTTTAATAGGTTACTGTATATATCTATGTGCAGAATAGAGAGAAACATGTCAATACAGCAAGGAGATATAATAATATAACCTCAGATCAAGAAAAAAATGAAGACGGAACGGCCTGTGTTCTTAAGTGACGCAATTAATAGGAAGCCGGCATACTTGTAAATACATGGCCCCACACACATATAGACCATAGGAAGCCGATCGGTTGTCATTCCATATTGAGACGTTGACATTGGCAATAAGGCCTTGCCTGTTTAGGCCTAAAATTTTCAGCTTCACTTTCTTATAAGGTGACACTCCGCTTTATTTTTTTATATGTCTATGAATATAACCTCTTGTCATAGGGTTTCTTAGCTTAGTCCAATGACTAAGTAACAATACCGTTAGATGCACCTGCTGTCAAGCACAAATGACTCCCGGTTCTTGTTGTCCTCCCGACTTCTCCCATTCTTCTTTTACTATTATTTGATTAAACTTATATTTTAAATGGGACGCACATCCTACTATAACTAAGTACATTATGAAAATAATAAAATTCCAGAAACTACTATTCAAGTGATCAATATTCAATTGTCTATGCCAGTGTTTCTCAATATTCTAATTATTAAACAAATATTATATTTGGTTGATGTCTTTTCAAGATTAATTTTGTATTTTTCAAACCAGCAAAAATAATTTTACTTATAAAGATAACTTCATAGTGGATTATTTAAAAATTATCTCTGGAGATATCTCGAAATTTTGTGCTGCAGCGTGTGCCTTTGTAAGTGAACCATATTGTTATAAGATATTATTTATTGTTTTTCTTGCTATAAACTGTCATTATATGACCTGCTGTATCACCCACAAATCTAAAGAAAAATTGCCATCCAAGTGCCGCCTTAAAATCTTGTGCGTTACATTCGAAATCTAAAGATCATCATGCACTATAACAGCACTGCTCCGACTCAGCAAAAATTGATTCTTCTATCTATCTACCCTTTGGTTCGAGCTGTGCGCTTTATTATTATTAATAAATGATTCATAATTGGTTTATGATAAAATTTATTGTACCTGCATAAATATAAAAAAAAAACATATTATTAAATATTTCTTCACAAACTTAGGTAGTGTGCTTAAATGTAGTGAAAATTATACTATGTGGTAAACATACCTAGTGGTAGATAGAAATATTTCTTTAATATCCTTCAGACTTAACTACCTACTATCCTTCTTCAGATTTTCATTAAGTGATTTTTACGACGTAGTAGGTAATCAGCGAATGGTAAGCTGTTACCTTAGCCATATGGACGCTTGCAACACGGAGCATCACTCACGCTTTACCGACCCTTCCCCTTCCCCAATGAGCAATGGCAACCTTACTTATTTTGCAGTATTCTGTAAGGTGGAGTTATTCCCTAGTCGAGCTGCTCTTAGTGCCTGTCCAGCTTTGGTGGTAATCGTAACGAACACCATTAATTATTTCATCCAATGACGCGCACGCGGTTTTACGCGACGATGACCATTCGTGGGCCCTGATTGGATAAAATTCATTAATGGTGTTCGTTACGATTACCGCCAAAGTTACGCGGTAGAGACCCTGAAGGGGCGAAATCGCGGCGACTGACTCGCGCGAATGCATTATGAGTAAAAATACGCGAGTATTTTAAATACTCGCGCGATGCTTGTGGATGCAATGTATTGGCTCCCAGTACGTCGCCGTAAGTGCGTAATTCAGCAATGCATTCGCGCAAGAGAATCGCGGCGACATCACCCCTTCTGGACAGGGTCTTTGAGCGAATAAACGCTCCTCCAGAACCAACGCAGGAAATCATAAAATCTTCAATGTAGTTTTATTGTTTTTTTCAGATACCAGAACAGATTTGACAACAAAATTGAAGCACAGCATACTTATACATACTGCATCTAATACCTAACTAGACTATTGTAAGATCTTACATGTTCTATGTAGCTAATTTAACACGATTCAATTGCAGTTTTATATAAGATAATCATTATTTGAAATTATTTTTCCACAGATAATCAAATAACATCAATTGAATTGTTTTTGTATTGGCTTTGCGCATACTAAAGATCTCTCTTGTCGACTAAAAACGGTCTTAATAGAAGACATGAGTTTCACCTGCTACTACTGGTCCAAGTTCAATCAAATAATTTATTGTAATAATAAATTGACGTATAAAATATGATGAGTTACGGCATTGCCCAGTTCGATGTGTACTACCAACTCATGTTTTCTTTCCATTTCAAACTCAAACGCTATTTGTAAAAGCATTATTCCATTTTATTACAATGTGCAGCGCAGACCGCGCCGAAATTTTGAGTCTGTGAAAATAGAACCTATACCTAACCTTTTGACCCTTGGACCCTTTGTTTTCACACAGACTTATTGTGTGCCGCAGACTAAAGTCCGTCGTCTGTGCTGCACCTATTTTACTATAAACGTAAGTTTTGATAACCAAACATATCTGAGTGTGTGTCTCTCAAACATGACTACGAACTACAACGAAAAACAATATACGATGGAACGATCATCAAAGTCAAAGCCATTTATTCAATTTAGGCCCTAGAAGGGCACCTATGAAGGTCAAAGCTACTGAAGTTACCGCCAGTTCGTAAGTCGGCCTTCAAATGAGAAGAACAGGCAAGAATCTCAGCAAGGTTACATTTTATAAATATTTTCTTTCGTGTCGTTTTGAAATATCAAACAATAGAATTGCAGCCAAACTGACAAGGCGTAAATATTGTGCAATTCTATTAGTAAAATATTTGACAACGATGACCGGACTATCGTGTGTTGGTTTTCGTAGTAGGGGCTCGGAATCATTGCTGGGTGCTGCTGTATCATTCACCACCTTTACTAAGCCTATATGATATAACCCAACTTTGAGACAATCCAAATTATCGCGTTTTAGACAAGTAGATATTAAACGACATAATAATAATAACTTTTCGTTTTTTAATGATGCGTTCTTATCTGCATTAGAGCCATATCACATACGATACTTTTAGCATCAGTGATTTTATGATAAGTGTAACTATTCGTGCGGACTGACGCCTTTGGACGCGGCATCGACCTTCCGAAAAACCTTTTAGTGGTGCCATCGCCGATGCTTAAAGTAGCTGTGTCCCTTAATTGAATGCGACATTGGTATCGAAACCTTCAGTATCGCGTCCTACCCAGCAACGACACAATATTATAATTTGGACTTCTTTAGGGATATCTTTAAGATTTATTTTATTATGAGCTTTTGCGAATTGATGAAATCAATTTTACGTACGCGAATTATACTTTTTATATGTGATGACATGTTGCTTGATGTTTCAAACTGTTGCTATTGTATAACAGTGGTCCAGTTGAAACGCACATCCAATGAATGAAAATCAAAAGATAGTTAAGATATACTCTAATTAATGAACATTGATCTCTCTACTAGTATGCGAAAGTCGAAACTCGCTCAACATACTTAATATAATTTATTGTATCGAATAGAAATAAACCACCGTAATAGTTATCAGTGTTATTATTTTGTACGCCTTTTAGCCTCACTCAGCAAAGGAGTAGCGTGCGTGACGAACTCCTCTGACATTGGCCAGGATTTTCTTATTCAGGGTTATTATTAATTCGATTCTCGTACTTGCAAGGGTTGGAAGTACTGACGAATATAAATGTACCCTACTATGTAGGTACTAGTGGGGTAGCGAAGCGCCCATGAACATGTTAGGCTATTTGTCTGTTTGTGAGATTAACGAAATCGCAACAAATAAATCTATTTACTACCTTACAAAATATGATAGATTAAAGAGCTTGTTTTTCTTTTCAGTAAATTTTTGTTTTACGTAGTTGGATTTTTAGTTTCCTTTTAATATAAAAACAATATAAAATCTTTGTGTGCTTACCACCTTCGGGTAATATGGTGAGATTATGTACATAGACACGACAGTGCATTATAAAAAAAAAAAAGAAAACTGGGCTTATAGTTACGCGATTATAAGCTTTAGACGACTCTACCTCTACTCTCTTTCAACTTAGTGGTATTAAAAAAAAATGTGTCAGCAAAATAGGTAAAAAAAAGTGTTGCAACGTTACATTGTTTATTAAACACACAGTTTCCAAAATATTAAACGATTTTTAAACAAATTTACCAAGTAAAATACCAAATTTATACTGTATCCGATGAATGTATACTTCGCCAGGATTCAAAATTGAATTAGGAAAATTTTTCTGAAACAAAAAAGGTAATAAATTGTAATAAAATAGCTGGCGACCACACTCATGTTTAAAAATCTGTCGGTGTGTATGTATGGGCAGCTGCACTTGAGAGCCAGTTCACTTGTAGGCTTTGTGCGCTTAACACCTATTACTTGTTGTTATTATTATTATTGTAGGTATACAAACAAAACAATCTACTAAAATAAAGAAAAAATCTTATTGAAAAACCCTATATAGTAAATGCGGTTAATAAAAATATGGTATTACTTTTTATCCCGGCAAAACATGGATCCCTCGCGGGTGAAACCGCGGGGCGAACACTAGTAGTACGTTGCTATAGATTCTGTGCAAGCGTTCCAAGATTTGTTGGCTTAGCATACATCGCTCTGGGCGAAAGAGCTATCGCGGACAATCATACGAACAAAAAATAATTCGGGTATCTGTGTCTATGTCCTAAAATGTCACGTTACAGAGTTATTTGCAAAAACAGTTTGATTTTTGACAAATTCAATTACCATGATAAATTAACCTGACATATCAGAGTATAAAATGTACAGGAGCTGTTATCCGTGATATTATTCTATTGTTACCAGTCATTTAATTTCTTTACTAAAAGTCCAGTTAGGATATATGTTATATCGTACAAGTATGCTGTAACGTGAAGATTAAAGAAATAGAAACCCGTTTTTTTTTGTATGAGTATCCTCAATCGATGTATATAGGTTTCATCGTGAGCCGGCAATTTAAAAAAAAAATGTCGCCCGAAAAGTATGCCAAAATCTTTAATTTTAATTTAAAATCAGTCGTATGTTTAAGACCGTAACACATCGTACTGAATACGACAAACACTTAGCCTATTTTTATAAACTTATCTTTAACTATAATCTTACGATGATAAATTATGATGTGGTAAGTACACAAAGACTAGAAGTGATCTGGCTCTTGAGCAACTTTTATTTTCGTTACAATGCTAAAGCTGTGGCTCAAGCTCTTTGTAGAATTCGAACACTATCATCTTCGCGGCATTCGAGGTCTCATTACCACTGACTCATACTTAAAATACCATTCGTAAAATTTGCTAAAGTGGCCATTACGGTTCCTACTACTACCTACGCCGCTAAATTGAGCCATTGAGATGAAACCTTAGGTACTTACATGATTGACCGCATCAGGGAAGTTCTGAGGCATGAGGCAGAAGAGGCCGTGTTTTTTGTAGATCGTGCCTTGTTTACCTATTAAAGGCACGTAACCGAAACTGACTCTACCCTGTAACAAATAATTCAAGCATATTATTTAAAATACTATAATTGAAGATCTATGGGAAATCCTTGGTTCAGCTTAAGTAATGGTAGTTTTATCTTGAGATTTAACAAATAGCTTCTAGAGGCGCCATGTTTGTTAAGCTAAGCTGCCCAGTGCCCGAGCACTTCAACCAAAAGTTAATTAAACAAATAAATTTGACAGAGTATAGGTAGGTATGTGTGTCAAACGCATGATAGTGTGTGTAATGTTTATTTTATTAATTTAATGGATTCCTAACGCATTATTATATAAAAATATTATCTTTATGCAGTTCTCCATATAAACTTTAACTACCTACGCCAAATCTCACAGTCCTCCGTGCACACAAGAGGCGAAAAAACGGATCGAAAGAAAATGACGTGTTTGCATTTGCACATGACAAATATTACGGGGTGAGAAATAGATCGAGAGCGGAGAGTCCATTCTTATATATTCTTTGGCTTAACTGAAATTATAAATTCTCAAGCAATCATCTTATGCACGATCTCTTTTAATTTCATTCAGAATTAAATAAATAAACAATAACCTCGCTTCCTTCTTCAGTCGCTTCCTCGCCATTTTCATCATTCGACTTCTCACTCTCGTCGTCACTATCATTCTCGGACTCCCCTTCTAGGCTCTCTTCCTCTTCTTCTGCTGCCTGTACCTAAATGCAGAATTCCAAATTAATTATCAATATCAATACTCGGTAGGCAGGTTACAACCATTTCTCGGTTCACGGATATTTTATCTATAATATAATATTGGTACGAGAGATATACTAAAATAAGGTTTCTACTAACTGTGGCTCGAACCGTGGGGCAGGCTGGCAGGTGAGTACACGTCAAGTATTGTGACCCTAATAATCCTCGATGCACTCGGTAGTAGGCGACTTCTTGCGTATAGAGACGCGAGTGAACATGTTGTCTGTTCTCTCGTATTTCCTCCGATAAATGCCAAAGCGTGTAGGTATTCGAGATCTTAGATGAAACATCATCATCATCATCATCATCAGCCTATAATGTCCCACTGCTGAGCACAGGCCTCCTTTCACAAATGAGGTTGAAAGGGAATGGGCAGATACTCCACCACGCGTGCCCACTGCGGATTGGCGGAGGTAGGCTAGTGGTCAACCTACTGTTGGAATTTTTCAAGCCGCCTAGGAGGCATCCAACTAGCTTAACGACTATCACAATTAAGTGATAACCGGGACCAACGGCTTTACGTGCCTTCCGAAGCACGGAAACGCTCGATTTGAAATACCACTAGACGGTCACCCATCCAGGTACCGACCACGACAGACGTAGCTTAACTTTGCCGATCGATTAAGAACGGCTAATCATGCTACACCACGAGCGCTTCGCAGATGAAACATAATGGCATAAAAATGCTAGCACATTTCTAAAGTATTATTAGAGGTCATTGCAACGCCTACCTCCAGGCGCTTTTAGTGAGATCTCCATAATACATCATATAGCCACCAGGACTAGATATTTGTTGCTAAGCCAGGCAAATGCAGTCTGAACGTGGCATAACGTTGAGTTTTTTAGAGCTGATATAATTTGTTAAACCCTTCGGCGGCTGATGACCTACCACCCCTGGGTGCATAGTGCATATTACATTCGATGAAAAAAAGTTACGGATGCATGTGCAGTGTGGGTCTGTAAGCCGAACTGGCAATAGACAGGTATTGGTAACACGGGTTTTCAATAGCTCGTATGCTGTGGCCTTATGGGACCACCATCAGTGGAGTCACCGGCCTAGAAACCTCACTGGGAGCTGCTAGATGCATGCATCGAGGAATCTTTATGGGAAATGATCATCAATGTTTGGTATGGGAATCCTGAGGCTGACACTTATACTCAACATAATGTAGTGTAAATAGGTACCCACTTCGACAATTTTATCGGGATCCGGCAGCAAATTTCCAGTGTAAAACTGCATTCCTGGTTGATTACTGTAAACTTCTAGTACTCGACCACTGCCCGGGTGTAACGCTCTGAAAACGATACGAATCTTGAAGTAAATACAGTTGAAGCTTTTGGATTTGTAAGTATTCTCTCAACTTATAGAGGGGTGATTTTCAGGGAGTCGGACACATAGAGGGCCTGCTACGAAAAACGATAAATATACGACTCGCCATTTTTGCTGCAATTTTATTAGTTAATATTAATATCTGATGAATCACACAAGCTTGTATATCTGTACCAACCTGCATCAACGTAGGTACTATAGACCGAGTATCTTAAGAAATATTGCTTAGAGATTGTGTGTGTAGTATGTATTAGATACGGCATTCAGTGTCAGTGCTAGATTTGCCATATAATTAGGGAGCGTCAAGTTTGGTCAAATAGATTTAACTCACACCATACTATCAGCCTGTTTGTTGTACATACCACTTTTGGTCACAACATAACATACCAGTTAAAGACTGTGATTTAAAAAAAAATTACCTACTTACACGATAAACTTACCTGGCCTGAAAAGTCAGGTCCTGCTCGGTACCCTGAGTGACACAGTAGTTAATATCATAACCACCCAACGGAATCTTAGGCAGCATTGATCTGATAACTCTTGGTACTCTGAAATCATACGGTGTTCCACCGACGACTTTCTTCTCCCCTGGAAAAAATATTAGTACGGAATATTATAACAAAAATGTATAGTATACATTATTGAATTTAGCTTCCAATTTCCTACTTTTCAGGTCAGGATTCACCCTTTAAACATAAAAAAGTTACACTGGAACTACTTTTTGTACGCACTAAGTATTTTAGAACAAATAAAGATTATGATCAATATCATAGCAATTTTGTGAATAAGTTCGCTGCGTCCGCGGCCTAATATTTCTTTGTTAAAGTAAAAACGTAAAAGAACGTGCATAAATTCGCTTTGCATTTGTAGTCAACAATAAGATTTGTATTGTAGCCATTGTAGGCTTTACTTTGGTTTGGTATCTGCGAGGCGGCGATTACGAGCCCCCGCGCACAGATGCTTAGATTTTTCTGATGTTCCCGGCTACCAACGGACTTAGGGTCAGTTCACACGGAGACATTACGCGACGCACACTTTTTAAAATAGCAAAACTATATGGAACTAAATTTACTACACAAAACGGTACACATTTCAGTGACAGTATAGCGTATTCGAATTCTCACAGAACATTTTACCTTTTTGTTTATTATATTGTATCGCCATCTTAAAAAGTGTGAGCCCTTAGTGCGTCACTGGTTCCGTGCCTAAGTCAAACAAACGTATCGAGGCATGAGGCATTATTACCAAAAGGATTAACTGTTACTACGTACCTATAAAGGGGACACTATATTTATCAATTATTTCAATATATCTATTTCTAATGTATTCTTTTCTTAGGTACTATTACTGTACGGTACCTATACTGTGACTGAGTTTGCTGTGGGCAGGCCGGCGAAGGCTTATTTTAACAGGAGAAAATAGCGGAGGTTCAAAGCACGCTGGCCATTAGCTAATTTGTCAATAAATAAATACCTGTAACGATTCCCTCATCATCTGATACTGTAAACTTGTCAGCGTTGATCGTGATGATATGTTCGAACATCCTTTCAGATCCCGAATGCTGAAAAAACAGTAAGTAGATAAATACACACAAATTCTTTCAGATACGGGTAACCAATCTGATATTCCTGGAACTAAAACCATGGTAAAACGTGCTAAAACCCTTGGGGTTCCGTAGTCAAACAACCCTTATAGTTTCGTCATGTCCACCCTTCCGTTCGTCTGTTTGTATGTCCCAACCATTTTACTTGTAAACGCAAAATTCAAGTATATATTTAGTGAAGTGTGTACGTACATGTCCAGCAAGATTGAAGTACGGCGCGTTACTCATGTTGACGATAGTCGGCTCGCTGGTGGTGCACTTCATCTCGATCTTAAGGCAGTTCTCACATGTGACTTCGAAGCACACCTGTACCATCACTGTCCCAGGGTACCCTTCATGAAAGCGCTCGGAAACATGGCTCATAATCACTTTGTTACCGCTAACGTACGAACGCCAGTTCACCTAAGAAAATAAAAAGGATTACCTCATTGTAGTTGTTCTTAGGTTCCTTATGGTGTAAAAAGCAGTGTGATTAGGTACCTTATCAAATCCAACATGACCACCGTTGTAATGATGGTGACCTCTGTTATTTGACAGCATGTACATCCTGCCTGAAGGCCTCACCACCATCGTGCCATCGCGAATTGTGTTCGCATACCTGCCTATGGTAGCGCCGAAGTAGGGATTACGTTTTTGTAAATACTCTGTATAGAAGAAAAGGAAGAGTAAAAACTTAAGGTTACAAGAATCTATTGTAGAGTTTACTCCTTATCTCTGTCCCTAAAATAACGTAGTTAATTCATACCTTCCAATGTATCGAAGCCAGCAATGACGTCATCTGGATTACCATTTCTATCGGGAACTTGGATAGATGTGATGGTTGCTCCATATGTGATAACCTTAATAAGAAAATATGTGATTATAGGAAGTCCCTTTTATGCTTTATTGATTTATATGTACTCTACTGACCACAACTCACCGTGTACCTAATGGTATTGAGCAAACAAAGCTGGTAGTTGCTTTTGCCTACCGAATATCTATTTGACGATGATAGCGAACCATGAAGCAATTGCTTCATGTACTAAGCAGCTGCTACAACGTAGGTACCCTATTCTGTTTCGTAGTTTCCTGACAATTCTTCCTTGAACGTGTTCATTGTAGGACGAATTTGGATTCATATTTGAATATATCTTTTTAAAATTTACCTGTGCGGACATTCGGTTTTTGGTCTTCCAAGTGTACCGTCTCACGATGTCAATATTCGTGCTTGATGCACACGGGCTCGACTCCTCAGCTCCATCCATTGGAATCGGTACATCTTTCATAGAGTGTTTCGGGCTACTGAAGACTTTAGATCCATTAATATTTTTTTTTATTGTCTTCGGCATGAACCCAAATCCATCTACCACAAGCTCTACACTCGGAACCTTAGGTGCTTCAGGTGGTGGTGTATCCGGCTTTTGAAAGGTTGCATCTCCGCTCGATTTCTCCTCGGCCTCTGCCTCTCCCATATTCACAAATAATTTAGTAACCAAATATAATGTTTGTTAAATTTTATATATTTTATAAAAGTGCAGTAATGTAACCTGTCATGTTTTTTTGTTTAAAATTTGGTTTATGACATTTTCATTTTGCAACGAGATCTAGTACCACGGATGAATATATAGGTAGTCCAGTTCTAATATGAATAAAAAAATAAAAGAAAAAGTTTACACGGGGCTAGGAATATAATGCATTCGATCGATAATATAGAGAGGATTGTTTAGATTTTTGTGAACTAATCTTTGACTTAATCCTCCGTAGCTAGATGCGAAGATTTAAAGCAAGTCTTGTAAAACCCAATTTTAAAATATGTAGTTGCGGCTCTTTTAGTTATATGACGTTCGAAGACGAAGAAGTTGGGTTTTAATTAACTTGATGTAATAAAAGGATAAAGGTTAGAACCCTTAGAAAACATAAAAAAACCATTTCCAAAGCACCACCAAATACCGTCAAAAACATAGCTATCATCCTATCATGTAACTTTCTGTATGGTCGATGTTCCGGTATTGGAGCCTGTAGGTGACTGATAAATAATAATACTTTTTAAAGGTTCAGATTCTTCTACAAAAATTTAAAGTTCAAAGCTGAAAAATCAGTCATGATCGAGTATTGATAATATGATTGAGTTTGATTATATAGAGGAAAGATTTGATTGTTTGTTTGCATTGAATACGCTCCGAAAGTACTGAACCGATTTGAAAAAATCAAGATATTTGTATCTTGGTATTAATCCTTATCAAAATAAATTACTTCATATTCAAGACTGCTTCAATACCTTTATATAACTTTTTGTGTTATTCAATTCAGACATTCCATTTGAAAGATATCACGAGTTTAAAAATGTAAGTAGCAGCAAAAACACGTCACTGAGGTACGGACCGTACGGGATGGAGTCAAAGTCAAGAAATTAAGTGCCCGCATATTTCTAGGGTAGTAGGGTAGGGTAGCACCACGCGAATGAAGTCGCGCCGGGCAGCTATATTGAATAAAGTAAAATGAATACACTTATCTGCTCTGTTTATGTACTTAATACCAGAAGATGTGCAAAACTACCTTCTTGTACTGCTAAAATATAGGGTAAAGTACCCGGTTGTTTAGTTGCCTCTAAAGAATGAACACGGTAAGACGTCTACAGACGACACGATTTGGCACCCGATATGTCGGCCGATTGGTCGGGCTGACTTCTCGTGTCATACAAACTTTGAGTCAAATTGCCTCCTGCCTGACATGCCAATTTCACACCAATTTTTCGGGCCCCGAAATGATTTATCGTATCATGTGCTCTCAGATATGACATAAGTTTTGAACTGGGTAGCTGGAGCAGTATAAAGAACAAATAAGACTAAACATAATTTACCCATTTTAGTAGAATCAGGATAGGTTGGTGGCAAATGTTTCCAATATTTAGATTAAATTAGCGTAGGGTACATTTTCATTTACCTTTGCATTGCCTAACAATAACCTTGTAATAATAATAACAACTCAATAGCTATGCCTTATCGATTGTGTCGCTTATACTTAATCAATTAAGAAAACATTAATAATCCAAGGTTTCACAATTTATTAGGATTTCCACAATTTATAAATTAACTTAATAAATATAAAGAGCGATAATAAACTTACTAAAAAGCATTAAAAGTCTGTTAACAGAAGATTTAAAGTTCATAGATAGGTAAATGTATAAAATATTTCAAACCCAGAACACTTTCACTGTTTGTTTGTCGATGTCCAAGTTTTCAGTCTTCCACTTCTCCGCATCGTCCAGCATGTCAGCCATTTCTTCCAAATACACCATTTCTTTACATGGCGAAGGTGGTATAATACTTATTATTGGTATGCCAATCTCTTGAAATGAACTCATCGAAGAAAACCCGCTTTCATCTTCAATAAAATTGGACACATGATAGTCGTTCCTTTTATCATTTACATTTTGTGATTTAACATTTGGTCCATCAGCAATATCGTTCACAGGTTCATAATCTTTCAGCTTCACGCCATCCAACTCATTTTCTAAACCACAAGTAAGAGATGACGGCGATACTATAAAATCATTTAAAGAACTATCTTTTGCCTCTATATTAGTTTTATCGTCAAACCGTTTACCCTCTTCGCTGGCACAAATCGTATTATGTATCAATACATTAGTCCTATCGTTTTTGATTGTATTCAAAGGTGCTGCTGAATTATTATGTGTTTCTTTATCAATATTTTCATTTGGTTTTAAATCATTAACATCGTTACATGAACACATGAGAGCAGGAAGTTTAATGCTGAGAACAGTGTTGGCAAGAGTGATTAACCTCGACATTTCTTCTGTTATCTTCTGCGCAGTTTCCATCTCAGGTATTAAAGCTAATTTCGATTGACTCCTGAAAATTATATCGGATTAGTAAAACAGGTAAATACTTATTTAAATTAGTTACAATTAGTTGCAAATATTTATTTATATGAGATGTAGCATTTACCAGACACCGTTGCAATCTTTGTAACCATTAACATTGCTGATTGATTTGCTAATTTTTCTCGAAGTAAACTTTTTGGTGGGACTCAGAGAATATTCATTTGACTTGTTTACGTGCACGACAGATCGGGAGCGTGGTAAGTCAGCAAAATCAAAAGTCTTTGAGGAGATCCTCGCAGACATCGTTTCCTTTCTCAGCACAGGCTCCGGCTTTCGACATTCTATGTGTTCTTTAACTCTGCTCAGAAAAGTCACTATTTGCTTAAGTAAAGCAATGTGCATCTGCCTGTTTGCCTCTGTCTGAAAATAAGTTACAGTCACGTTGCAAAATACAAAATCGAATGCATTATTCACGCATGCAAGAATGTAGAAAAACTGAAATTCGCTAAGCTTACGCTAATCAATTTTGCACAGCAGAAAACATTACATCTATTGGTGCACCAATTAATTCGCCTGTTCTTTTAAAATATCTAATTTGTGTTGGTGTATTTGTATACCTGTGATAATTGCCACCTTAAAGTTTCCACTTCCATGTTTAAAGCGCTGACTTCAGTACATCGTATGTCTGATTTCTTGATCGACATTTTGTTGGGAGGCTTCACACATTCGCCATTCTGCTCCGTAATACTTTTGGAAAGTTGAGAACACGGCTCAATTCTTTCTGGAACCTGTAACAAAAAAATATAATATAAGATAACATGCAACAATAGAAACCGTGTCATTGTATGATGTACCTATCATTAGAATCGAATTCAAGACGGAAGTTGATGAATCACGCACCATCAAATTCTTATAATTTCACTAAACTATCCTTTGGGTCACATAAAACGATCACGTTTCTAATCGTGTGATGTCACAAGTCACTTCACGGCCTTATTTTGTGCTGGACTAACTACCTCTGTAGTAAGTGATCATGTGGACTATCCTAGATCTTCTTTGCAGTTGCGGATTAAACTGGTAGATGTATGGCAATAGATTTTTTAGGCAACTTGAGGTTCAACCGGTTTAAACGGACCGATCATGATTTCTTCACGATGTTTTCCTTATCTGAAACTCCTATAGTGATTCTAAACCACACACGAACTTTTATACCGACAAAAATAATTCTTTTTTTCACTATTATCTATTTTATTATTAATTAAACGTATGAATCCCTCATCAATAATAATTTGAATGTTAAATCACTGACATGCATATTGATGGTGCTTTTGTATAATAAGGTTGCAAATATACGGCGCTTCTGATGGTAAGCGGTTACTGTAGTCTAAAGCCACAAGTATGTAAGACATCACTAAGGGCGTCAGCTGAAAATCAGCGCTGCTGACTGTAGTCAGTAGCACTATGCTGAGCTGTGTCCTATTTGACGGCACAGACCTACTGGTTTATTTATTTTTAATTTAAATTTTGTTATGTTAATGTGTTCGTCAAATAAATGAGTTTCTTTCTTTCTTTCTTTCTTTCTAAGAAGACGATAAACCTGTTATCTAACTGCAGTTAAAAACAAACAATTGAATCGAATAGCGGTCTTCTCATTAGATCTTCGGTATTGAGAATAAAAACATGGGAGTAGACATTGTAGGTGTACATGATATGCAGTGTCACATGCATCCCACGCTTTTGCTTCTATTCTTCGTATTGACCTCCATGTGAACAATGCAAAAAGTATTATAGCTCCCGTTATGCGACAAAATAACTGCTAGATTGGTTTTCGAAAAAGGAAAGCATAATTACTTAGCATTTAAATAAACTTATATCAGACAGACAAATGCTAAATGAATAAAAAAAAATTAAGTACAGTTTTTAAGAGAGGTAGAGCATAGCGTTTATTCGCTCCTTACAGAATACAGCAGCCAAATAACTAGGTATATGCTTAAAAAGTTGTGTTCCTGCGCGTGAGCCAGTGGCCGTGGTCGCCAGAGCTCATTGGGGAGGGGTAAAGGTCGATAACGAGTGACCGATGCTTCGTGCAAGTGTCCATATGGCTACGGTAACCGCTTATCATCAGGCGGGCCGTATGCTTGTTTACCGAATTAGACGTATAAAAAAAAAAAAAAGTACTTAAATCCAAATATTTAACTTAGTTCATATTTTAAAGCTATGGAATTTAACTAACAGTTATTCGTTCCAAATTCATAACGGCATCACTACAATAATGTGGATGTGCAAAACAAACTTGTAAAAAAATTGCCAATGTTAACTTAAGCTAAGTACTTAGTGTATTTTACCAACATGTAAACAGTCTGTGCAATGTTTGGATTGCGTTTAATAATTTGCAACCGCTAAAGATTTTTGGAACTCTTTATGTACCTATTGTTAAATATTCATGTATTATGTATTTATCAGTGCATAGATAGAATTGTGTTGTGTCTCAATCATACCCGGGAAATGTGTATGTGTCACATTTCCCTAGTGCCATTAGGTTCCGGTCAGCAGCGTGGGGTCGAGTTACAGGCGTGCAGGGTGCCAGGTTGCACCTGCTGGCTCATGTGTCAGAACTCAGATGCACCGAAGTGGAACAGTATATGCGTGATCAAGGCCACCGGGCTACTAGTCTCGTTGTACAGTTTCCATAGTTTTGTATTGAGTTTTTTGAGACACATTTAATAGCTAAGTAACTCGTACTCAGTTCATGCTTGGCGAACCGAGCATGAGCCGAGCCACGAACAATTAACCCGGCATATGGAATATTAACAAGTTTCATTACATGAGATGGTTTAGACCAAGTCTAGTAAAACTCAGGTTTAAAGTATATTTCCGCCACTTTCTAACGTCATATTATTATAACAAAAAAAAATAAACCTACCAATAACCTACGTAGATATGTATTATTTTTTTTTATATTTGTTTATCCCCGACTGCAAAACCTTATAAAATTCAAGTTATATCCAAAATTAGTTTTTGCTTTTCAGTTTTTTTCGGTTGTTAATTTTTTTTGTTAAAAAGTATTTATTTTATAATTTTTTGTGGATATAATCCACTAATTACTACATGCTTAATTTTTTATTTCTTTTGATGTAATACACAACTCAGCATTAAGATCTGTGAGTGAACAATAAATCATCCCTATTTTCCCACCCTTAGGGTAGGTTTTTTGTATCCAAATTTATATGGGACCAACTTCGAGGTTATACCCTATCCAATAAAAAAAGAATTATCAAAATCGGACTACTCTGTTAAAAGTTATACGTGATCATACATAAAAAAAAACGCGTCGACTTGTAAACCTCCGTTTTTTCGTCGGATAAAAAGAAGTCGGGGCTAAGTCCTTGGTTTTACAAGACTTGCATTGAACTATCCCAAGTAATAACCATATACCACATTATTGTTTGTGATTACCAGCATTGTGTCCATGCACTCCAAAATCCGTCAAGACGGACGGTAACATAGACCAAACAAGCAAATACCTGAATATTGAAGTAAAATCTCGTAAATGGAGTAGCTTCATAACCTCCTCTACATATACCAAAATATTTTTATTCCATACATAAAATAGCGAGCATACCGGATATTTATTCGTAGTAGGTACCCACATACTAAAGCTGATCGGCATCTGTTAAATTCCTGTAGTTTTGAGTACTGAAATTACGAAAATGTGACCGGCTGACCATATTACCATTCCGTATCTAGGTATCTTACTTATTTATATTTATTTAGTGCATAAAGATCATCCACGTTGTGAAAAAAGAATAATTCTTATAGGTAAGTAGATAAAAAAACTAAAGCGGCAACCAAATGTAGGTCAACACTTTTTGGTGGTTCGTAACTAAAGTTTCTAATTTTACTTTTTTCTTCTATTTGTAAATTACTTTTTTCGGAGCAATTCTTCGTTATTATATAAGCAAACTATACCTCAAATAAATAAGTTGCTACGATTAAATATTGATAGGCAAAATCGAAATAGCAATATCTTACTGAGCAGATAAGCCGCATCGGCTGCAATATTAAAGACATCAAATACCTATCATTTAATAAATCACCATCAATCAATACAAGCCGGTCAAGGGTACAAAATTAAAAGAGCGCCGCATGGCCCTATCAACAAGGTTTCATTTCCATTGACTTCAACTCACCTCCATGTCCAAATTTATATTGCTATATGAAATGACTGGCTTCATTGTTGGCGACGTTAGTGTCAGGGTGGTATTTGAATAGGTCGGGTTGCATGCGTGGTGAGGCAAACTCGTCATGCATAGCCGGCGACGCGTGACTGGTGCATCCGGCAAAGGCCCTCCAAAACGTGAATATTGCCCTACCCATGCACACGGGACTACAATGGTTGTACTTCAAAAACTATAACACAACCTAATTCCCGTATTTACTTAATATTTTATTTCATGGAAAAAACCCTCGGAAATCCCAAAGATTTTATCGAAGATTCTGATTGATTTGGCCAGGATCGACTCCATTCCTTTCATCACGAACCTGACTTATAAATAATTCTTATACGATTGGTGATCAATTTGTAATTTTAATCGCACTCAGAACCTACATATTGATTGATTAATATGTACTACACAAAAAAATGAACAACTACGTTAAAACCCGTATAAATCTATGAACATGTACCCCACTTTTGAGGATGCTTCACGGCCTCGTATATCGCCTAGTCATTTCATGGGATACGGAAGGTTTCTGTTCCTGTACTGTGTTGTTTATTAGATCTGATAAAATGTGATCAATATAAAGATAACTCAGGAATACTAACTAGGTACCCTGAATAACATTGATTAGCTTGAATTTAAGCTTAACTAACTTGGCTCAGTTTTGGATTTCAAATCTTTTCGGTGCGATGCACTTATTTTTTAATTTTAGATTTTCATGGAGTATTTTTTGCTACAATTACCTGTTATGAGCAACAAGTCCCTAATATTTTAGGAATCTAATCTAAACTTTGAAGGATCACACATCCATTATGTACCTACATTGCAGTCTTAATCAGGGTCGGACTGGCTATATGGTCTGGTATATGGTCGAGCCCTGAGCCCCGGGGTTGTGCGCTTGGGCCCTTCCAGGACAGTCCGACCCTGGTCCTTATCGGCATCAGACCGTCGAATTTACGTGAGTAAGATCTCAAAGTGAGACATACCTATACGTCAAATACACATTGCAAAGTGCACAATTATAATCTCAAACCGATGGCCGCATGTTTATTCCACAACAACATTTGTGTTTATCTTCTAATAAGTACATTTCGATTGTTTGTGCGTTTGAATACAGAAACAATCTCAATCGTATGTATTTGCTTATATAAGCAATTATGCCCGTGACAGACGTATCAACATCCTACTGTATTGCTGTTTTGTGATAATTGGTGTTGTTGGCAAGGCGAGGCATGATGACAGCAAATAGTTTTGGTAATCTGAGATATAAAGTCAATGTCAAAGCAATAATAATTGTGTATTTATAAATATTGTCTGAAAAACTTGTTTTTTATGCTGTCAAGTCAATAAAAACTAATAGAATATCTACCTACAGTGTGGCCGCCGAGAGAATGCGTTTCAGACACCTGTTAATATTGGGCTATTCTAGGAAACGGCTAATCCCATTGCGATGGGACTTTCACAGGAAGCTTCAGAATGTTAGGCCACATTGTAGTTTGGTAGATATTCTATTGGTTTTTATTGATTTTAAAATATATAAGCATAAAAAACAACGTTTTTCAGATATTAATATAAATACACAATATTCTGGAAACGCTGAAAGAGAAACCGCTGCCAACCTGCTGGGAACATTGTCGTTAATCGGAAGCAGCGGCAGACTTGAGGAAATGTTCAACATATTCTTAGATTGTAATTTATACATATTTATTGTAAATAAATGTATCATATATATTTGATTTTTATATGATCTCATTTGTTTACGCATCGCAGTTTCACCCGGGCTCCCGTTTCATGTTTTCATATGTTATTACAAGTTGCGTACAAAATTTCATCACAATTAGATGTTCTGTCAATGCGTCAAGAAGTAACAAACTATCAAAGACGTCTATGTTGGTGTGGTCTATGGACCCACTATTAACTCATAGATAATCCTAATGCACATCACGTAGAATGATCGTGTCGAAGCTTCGTCTACTAACATTAGATCCGGTATACCGTCTGTATGTGTACACTATACATGACTACGGAACTACCGTCGTCGGTCACAATAAATACAAATCACTTATTAAATCAAATTTCGTAACTATCTTGACTACGAATTGAATCAGGTAATTTTATTGTTTTTGACTGACAACGGTCACTGTTCAAAATGAAATTAGGTAATATGAGCACATAAAATACTGACTTATCTAGTTTTAACAAGGTAGAAACTTCCCTGTTATCTGCCTATCTAGTAGTCCAGGGTAAATAATATACTAAGTATGCCTACACAGAAAATGAAAAATAAATAATTTTGATATGGTTTATTATCAGACTAATCCACCTTCAGCAACGAAGAATCAAGATTGAAATCCAAGTAAAAGCAACGACACCGCTTGGAAAACACAGTAGGTACTTTACTTTACTTAACTTAACTACGCTGACTTACCTTATGGTAATATTATGGTAAGTATTAAGTGGTATTATGGTACTTTATGGTATTATTACCTTACGGTAAGTCAAGATGTGGCTAACTCCCAGGTGAGATTGTATTTTTTTTTACAATACGACACTATACACCAGTGGTAACCTTCAAGGTTTGAAGTCCTCTTTGGAGAAATCGCTGCGTGGATTTTCAAAATAAATACATAAGTACATTACTCAAAGATTTTCATAGGGCATCGTTGACGTTACTCTATGAAATGCTCAAATTATTAATGGTTACACTTGCCGTAAAACGTGTAAGCCTAAAATCTCGCACTTCTATGGTACAGGATTATAAATATTTACCTAGGTACTTCAAAACCGACCTGGTTTCAGTTGATTTGTTCCATACCACTCCATATGTATGCAGACAGACGCAATCTAGATAATTAAATTATAGGTGTAGCTCTAGAGAATCTTTCGCGTTATAATACGATAATTGTTGTTCAAGACAAACAATCACACTAACCAGTCTGTAAAGCATCTAAAAATACGGAAACACGAAATATATTGTACATTTTAAGCTTTTTATGAATGTTTAATTACCAGTTGAACCACAAAGTAGATAATTCGATGCTGTACAATATGAAGCTCACAATTTCATACAAAACTAAAAGAATTATACTACCACAACTGAGTAAGTACACTATGGATACCTACCTACCCTATAATGTGTATAGGATTGGATTTTTGTCACAACAAATTGTTAACATGCTAGAAAAGTCAAGTAAAATCGAGAAAATCCTTTGTTAAAATAGTTAGGTACTTACTTACCCTGTTATTACAAAAGAAGTTTTAAGTCTAGACTTATAAAACCCAGGTTTTAAGACAGACCCAGCTCTTTTTGTTTATTAGAAAGGGACGTATAGAACCATAGAACTCGTTAAAGTGTGTAGGTACACGGCTACACAACACATCAAGCTATATTTCCAGTATAAGCTGATCTCGCATTGTATGGGATTTCCATACAATCAGAGGTCTCTCATGAACATACCTCAGAATTAATATGGAGGGAGAGCGCCCCCTATTTAATTCGTGGTCGCATCGTGATAACTTTCTACGAGCAAATAATTATTGTATTTTTCTTTTGCTTATTTCTTTGTATTTTTATTTCAGAGTCATAACAATGGAAATTAAGTCAGTGCCTACTAGTAAGACTGAAGATTATTCTATCTAGTTCCTCATTTTATTTAATCGTCTTTCATATTTGACGGGCCAGTTGGCGCAGTTGGTTAAGGTTCACCTTACGCGCCGCAGGTCGTGGGTTCGATTCCCACACAGGACATGCATTTGTGTGCATGAACATGTCTGTATGTCCTGAGTCTGGGTGTAATTATGTATATTAAGTATGTATTTACAAACAAAAAGTATGTATATGTATTATATCAGTTATCTGGTTTCCATAGTACAAGCTCTGCTTAGTTTGGGATCAGATGACCGTGTGTGAGGAATGTCCTAGGATATTTATTTATATTTATCTGTCATTTATGTAGTTAATAGTAAGGTTAGTACAGTCTCAGAGTATATAAATACTAGGTACAGTTTACTAAACATTTGATTACCATTTTTGAAGTAAAACTCTTTGTATGCGAATTAAATTTCAATTTTAGTGCAATATGTATATAAAATTAAATGTGTACCTAAAAATAAAAGTAAGTATAAAATGAAGCATAAATTCTTACGTGTTATGAATTAGACAAGTGTAGGGTACCCAAGTTGTAGTTATTTGATCGATGCAGTCACCAGCTAGTCAGGAACCGTGACCACATAGAGTAACTAATGGGCGAGTATTCGTAAACATTACTGTTGAGCACGCGGTGGCGGTCACGAAAATTCTTGCCATAATTTATTTCCGTATAAAACAATGGAAATATAACAATTTATTACATATTATAACGTTCACTGCAGTATATCGTTCAAAGTTAGCTATCGATACCAATACGATATCATATACCTACCTAATAATTGTATGAAGTTATTATGGTATCGATCGTGTTTGTAAGTCAATAACACCGTCATATATTCATAAACTTTTTATCCCTTTATCCTTGTAAGAAGATGCCTAGGAAAGCCGTGTAAAACTATTAGATCGATAACTATCTATGATTTAATTTTTAGCTCTTTTATTTCCTAAAAGGAGATTGCGAAGTAGCAAAGCAGAACAAAAGAGCGTAGTTAAGCTCTGAAGCGGTGTCTTTCCACATGATTAATATTTTGAAAATGAAGCGATCCTGTCGGTCATTTTCATGATTTTTATTTGCGAGTGTCTTGCTATGTTAAAGAGCAATCTTTTTGATTTACTACACTATAGATGCTCTGATCTGTTTATATATAAATTATATTATAGGTATTACATGAGCACCTATATATAGAGGTACATATTTACCTACTCATCCCCATAGAGTAAGAATATTAATAGAGTAACTGTTAACAAGGTAATGTTGTTAACGAACGCTATAACTCTATGGATATTCTTACTCTATGGGTACTCCAGTATAATTTATCAAAGTCACGGTTCGGCAACGTCGAAACTAATACCGTGAAGTAGTAAACCGTGTTTTTATCTGTGAACTTTAAAAAGGCAGGTGGGGTTGACTCATCCAGGCCGGATCCAGACAATTTGAAAACATACACGACTGTACAACTGCAAAAAGCTATGTACCAAACAATATTAAGCCTTATTTTGTTGTGATAGAGCTTAAATTTAGGTATATCTATTCCATAATCTTTTAGTCATCGACTCCACGTACTATTCACACAGATCACACAGCGTGAAACGACATGGTAATATGTATCTTTAAGTTGTATATAGGCAAAGCTTAGTGTGTGAGTGAGTAGTTCCAACCTTCTCTACAGTATAACAACATTATAACTATCTTTCAACACACTCGCTCGTAAAGTGACATTTATTGCACCGTTTTTAGTATCTTCATGCAGGTTATTACGCACTAGTGTTTTTTACTTTACATTACCGCACAGTTTTATGATAGGTATAATACTGATTATGATAAGTTTTTACCTCACTGCAAGTGATATGTGTGTAGACCAAGCATTCTTAATTTAAACGCGAAAAATAGTTTGATAACTCACACATGTCAAAAAAAAATATATTGCGCTCCATATTTGTTGACGTTCTCATTGTGTGGTTGATTATTATCAAAAAATCTAGTTTTCTATCTTGCAAGTGTGTTGAAAAACGTCGTATGACACGCGAGTGCATTGATTATTACACTCTCGGCTCACTTACCTTATCGGCTTAATACCGCCAACTTTGCACACATGTATTATATTGTATTATCGACAAATAAATAAAATTGAAGTGTCTGTTTGTATTATCAAAATAACAGCGTCAGTTAGGACCGATATTGACGGGACTTTTACTGGCAGATAGCTGATGCTTTGATTAAGGATACATCCAGATAGAGTGTTGCAGCTGTGCACGCGTCGATAAAAATAGCCTCTAACTGTTAGAGGCCAAATCAAATAAAAATAAATAAAAATGCAAAATAATGTTCAATATTTAACTTTCTCCCGATTTTAATTGGAATATTTCTTTTATTTATTTTTTAAAGTACAGCCGGTTTTTTATTAAAATAAATAACAAAATAAAAATAAAAATACTCCACTAGTAACACCTAATTATTTATTAAGGCAGGCAGGCGTCGCCGCCCGGCAGAAATTCCGGTAGATTTCATACAAACCTCGGGGGCTAAAAAGGATGCTAAAGCAATATTGCTACGCAATTCATTTTTTGAATTCTCGGCACATCCTAAGTTAATCGAATATTTTTTGGTAAAATAGTTACTCATTATATACAATATAATTCATTAAAAGATTTGGAATTGATGAATTGCATAATATCTGCTTTAAATTCGAACAAATGAATTGCGTTAGCAATATTGCTTAGCTTCCTTTTTAGGGGGCCTTGTCCTAACTATAATTACGAAAAAAAAAAGGAAAATCGGTCGAGCCGTTCTCAAGTGATGCTCTGACATACATATGGCAATTGATTTTTATTTATATAGATGTATCAGAATCATTTATTTGTGAAACGTAATAGTAATAACATTATTATTTATATCTATCAATCATGTGCTATTATATTAAGATTATACTGTTAAACATTGAACAAATTGCTATAAACAGGCATTAGTGTACTTTTTTTTTTTTTTATACCACTAAAGTGGCAAACAAGCATACGGCCCGCCTGATGGTAAGCAGTTATCGTAGCCTATGGACGCTTGCAACACCAGGGGTATCACTCGCGCGCTGCCGACCCTGAAGAAATCTCTTCTTTGTACTGTGGCATTAGTGTAGTGTGTATTTGACTAACACAATAATTGGACTGTTTTGCAAAAAACTTAAACCGACTTCCGACTTTAGTCAAATCCTGATCTGATGGCAATGGGACCAAACGGGAAGTGTACCCTTCCAGACAAAAAAAGAATTTTCCAAATCGGTTAATAGGTAAATGACGGAGTTATGAGGTAACAAACATAAAATAAAAAAACACCCAATTTGAGAACCTCCTCCTTTTTTTGAAGTCGGTTAAAAAAATACAGTTGAACACATCCCTCTTTTCTATTATTTGTATATAACTATATAGGGTACATATAGTAAGTTGGAATATTCGGGTACTTTTGGGATGTATGTAATGAAAGCACAAATATATTTGTAAAATAAAGTCCAAATTAGAGTATCATCAGGAGTTGGATTAGACATGCACACGTTAATTTTTGGTCATGTCTGCGTAATATGGGGTGTGGTCTGCTGAAGTATCTCTCAGTAATGCTACACGTATAACAACGTAACAGCACAATGTTTTTTTCTCTCGCACAATATGGTGCCAGTTAGTAACTCCTACCTATGTTTTTTATCCAATATTTTTTGTATGTCTCAAAACGGTCAATCGAGATTGGATTAATCTCTGTTTAGACGATTACGTGTCGTTGACCTAAGATCAAAACGTTTTTTTGAGTGGGGCGAAGATTGTATTGCATGGATTGCAAGGTTGTCAGATATTTTGGTTTATTAAGTTTACTTCGATCGCACAATTAGCCTGGCACTTCGGCTTAGTAACTGGCAAAGTTCATCCCCCGGACCTGTGTTTTAGTATTTTATATACCTTTATGTCCTAATGCTGAGCGCAAACCGCCTCTCAATAACGAGGGTATCAGGGAATGGGCAACTGCAACAGCCACTGCGGTTCGGTGGAGGTAGGATAGTGGTCAATCTACTGTAAGAGTCTTCAAGACACCTACTAGGCCACCGACTAGCTTAATGACTATCACAATCGAGTGATAACCAGGACCAACGGCGGTCCTTCCATCCGACGCTCAAGTTAAAATACCACAAGGCCCACCATCCAGATTCCGTTCTCACCGATTGCCGATCTAATCAATCAAACTACACATTAAAGCTTCTAAATACTTCGTTACCTACGCTTCAGTGAATACTTTATAGCTAATACAAACTGAAAATAAACCCTCCTGGTATAGAGCGGCTAGACACATTTTGATCAAACATTTTCACCCTACCCATGGCCCCCATTGCTTCTGTTACTTAATTATTGAAGCCGCTTTTCCGGTTCGCCATTCTTTAAATAATGGTTGTAAATTTTCGCAATGCGCCTACGCGGGCGGCAACGTTATGATAGAGGCGAGGTGAATTAATCGTTTACACTATACATAAGCAGAAAATAACTTCAACCATACTGTTTATTTCGCATGAATGATTTACCGAACTACTTGTGCCGTGCCTACTTACTGCGTGAAATTGTTTTGGTGAATTCTTGAGTTATTACAGCAGGTTGGAAGTTGAATAGTCAAACAAAAAACTATTCTTTAACCAAATAGCATGTGAAGCGAGGAATTCGTTAACATGCGTTCTTGTCTCACTAATAATATAAATGTGGTAGTTTGGATATTTGTGAATGAATCACGCTTATTCGGCTGAATGGATTTTAATGAAACTTGATTCATAGATAGATCATGCCGTGGAATAACATAGAATTGTCCTTTTGGGTCTAAAATGGGATAAGATAAAGTCATATCATCTGTCTCTCACGTTCGACTCTAACGTCACTGTTACCACCACATAACTGAAGATTACCGCCTTCAGGCTTATAAACTCTGAAAACCTTATCACCTGTCTGTGTGATTTTTGCAAATTTACATATTCTTTGGAAATTATTTAACATGGTTAGTGACCTCAGCCATAATGCGATGAAATTAAAAAAGCAATGGTAGATAGGTACACAATCATTTCCCACGAACTACAAGCCTTATAATTAATACTGTTCAGTCGATAGTTTGGCTTATCTCTTGGGTATCTATATAAACGGGACTTTAACCCGGTGGGTGATGACCGATGCCAAGACGTTGAAAATATTATATTACCCATTAACTTATTTTTAATGTCATACACTTACAAAAACGAATCGTTTTGCTTAACAATGGTTGGTTTTATTTTTGCCAAACTGGGCATATACTTACTTCCATATGGGAAGGTCTGCTATGCAAAGCTTTGAGGTGTTTGCTTCATTATTAGTAAAGATATAAGAGTCTTAATTTTAATAAATCTTAACCGATAACGGTTCGTAGATGATTGAAACCGGGCATTAGCGAAAATACTGTAATAACTTGTATTTTAATAGAACTCGACCATAGATTTAGAATTTTCTAAGAACTCGACACTGTCAAAAAATAAGTCGTTATAAAAAGGATTTGATTGCCGAACTAAGACATAAGAAGAAAAATAACCATAGATAAAAACAAAAAAATATACAGAAAAAAAAACTTTAATATTCGTAGTTACATTCTAATAATTATAAGCGCGAAAGTTTGTATGTATGGATGGTTGTTACTCTATCACGCAGAAACTACGGAACGGCCTACCTATATGTGCCAAATTTAATCCAAATGATTAAATTTGGCACATAGATAGATAGAATATGTTCTGGATTAGCACATAGGATACTTTTTATCCCGGGAAAATATACGATCCCTCGGGAATGCAGGTGAAACCGCGCGGGACAGCTAGTTCATAAATAAATACAATATATGACTATGATATGACTGGATATGAACCAAAGAATATAAAACGTCATGGTAGAGGCACGATGCCCTATATAAATCTATGTTATGAACTCATTGCAGTAGTAAGTAATACAAAATGTTGGCTATCTCAGCCGATGGATAAACTAAAATACTATTACAAATTCCGATGTCGCCACATCTATCCGCGCCAAAACATTATGGAAAGAGCATTTTTTTTACTTACACTACGTTACTTACACTTAGACTTGTTTGACCATAATATCAATAAGCATACATAGCTTAAAAGGCTTATAAGCTATGTATGGTTCCCTTATAATATAAGGGAATGCCGCTATCGGAATACACCAATAGTGCTTGGTGATCAATTTACAACTACACCCTTGGTAGCCAGCCAAGCGGATATACACGACCTGGCCTCAGCGGAAGATCAGCGCTGTGGTACAGTCATGTTCTGCAGCATAATGCTGAGCTGTAGGCCCTATTTGTCCTCCTTTCGTGTTTTTTTTTTAATAACATGTTTAACTTTTTTTTTAGTTTTTAATATTATTATTTTACTTTTTCTGTTTAATTATATATATTACTTTTTGTTGTATTATTATATGTTACGTAGTTATAAGATTGGTGGTGAACAAATAAAATCTTTTTCTTTCTTTCTACCTGTTTCCCAACGATGGACTCCTTCGCCCGAACTAGCCCATTGTAGGATTATTCAACGTTCCAACAACTGAGCTTGTGATGACATCTGTATATTATTCAAGATGTTATGCAATTTATTTCCATAAAATGCGACCAAAACCGCAAGTTTAAAAACTAGCGACACATAACGTACGTATACGAGATGATCTAGACATTTATTCAGTGAAAGTGGAAATCGACCTAGTTCCAAATATAATTTATCTGAAACTAACTCATTATTAGTAAGTAAGTATACATTTATATACCACGATACTAGTTGAAGAGACATCAAATCGGTGGCGAATTGTGTTCCACCCGTATAAACTCTGGCTAAAACTCAAGTGATAATTTACAATGCCCTTCAAGCTGTACAGACAGACTGATAAAAGCAAAAAAAAGTAGTGAAAACTTTGTAACCAGCACGAAATACTATAAAGTTATGATATAGAGATATGACATGTCCTGACATGTTATCAGTGTGTATCGTATCTATCGCTATCAGTAAAATTGAGAAATATCAGCCAATCTTTCGAAATCGTTCAGCGAGATGTTAACTGAAGAATTTACGTTAGGACGTATTGCAGTACTTAGTGGCTGGAACGTAAAAAATACTTCATGTAATGGTGCGTCGAGCACGAGCCGAGCCACGAACGAACCTACAACGAGCACGATGCGAATCCTGTCCTCCTGTCAACCTGTGTTCGTGAAAAAACTGACAATCGCGCTCGTTCGAGGCTCGCAAGCCCGTCCACGCTACGCGAATCGTGCTCGCAGTGTGCTTGTTCGTGGCTCGGCTCGTGCTTGGTTCGCCACGCATGGACGCACCATCAGAAAATTCTGATAGTTACCTACTATAAATTGTAGAAGGTTTATTTATAATGGTAGAGCAGTTGTTCTCAAACTGAGCAGAGCTTATTTGTACTATGAAAATCAGATGGCTGATATATAACATATACACAAACCAGCGCTATGGACACCCCATTTGCTTTGGCTTTACTATTCCATAACATTCACGGAGAGCATAGAGATTATAGCGAAGCAGTACTTCATCAGGGTCGCAAGTCCGGCCACTTCCTCGCACATTGGAACCAAAACGGCATGGTGTTATTCAATAAGGGTGTGAAGATATTGTTTGCAGGATCAGCAATGCATGATAAACCTGGTATTGCATCTATAGGGTGCGGTAATAGCTTATCAACCGTAGGCCGCATACTTGATTGCTTCTTACCTAGTATAAAAAGAAATGGAATGGATAATATAAAATAAGTACATTTATTATCTGATTAAGTTACTATATTACCTACTGACTGGTACCAGAACCATCAAAAGTATATAAGACTAGCTGCCCGGCGCGACTTCGTTCGCGTGGTGCTACCCTACCCTATGGTGCTACCCTACCCTATGGTGCTACCCTACCCTACCCCACCCTACCCTACCCTACCCTACCCCACCGCACGCTACCCTACCCTACCCTACCCTACCCCACCCTACCCTACTATTTTCAACTTGAGGGTGGTAGCCAGCCAGACGGGTAATACAAAGTACCCTACCACCGTGCTATGGTTTCCTCACAATGTTTTCCTTCACCGAAAGCTCAAGCACATTGTAGGATTCGAACACGGGACCTTCGTCTCGGTATCCTACGTCACTACCACTAAGCTATCATCGCCTTTTAAATATTCTATATATTATATATTTTATATATTCTATCTATAGTCTAGTCTTTACACCTTGGTGATACCCGGGTTCCCAAGGGGCCTTATGTTTTTACGAGATCAATAGTAACCCATATGTTATTCGAGGGTATGATATATCTATGTATCAAGTTTCATCAAAATCCATTCAGCCGTTTAACGCGTGATTGGGTCACAAACATCCAACCTTTCACAGTTATAATATTAGTAAGATGAGGTGAGACGTATGACGATTTATTTCCTAATCATCTCCAAATGGATCATTTTGCACATCATGTAATGTAAAATACTTTTACCATTTTGGCATTATATTTAATAAACTACAAAATTACCCTCCTTCTGGGGCATTCGGTCAACCTTTCTTAAATTAGAGTGAATAAAAGCTAACTAAAATATGGAAAGTTATAGAAAATATAGTAAGACACTAAAATTCCATGCATTGAAAAGATAACACGTCGAAGAAAAACGTTAAAATCTCATTAGGATATCGTCCGATGACTTCCTTTAAATAAAGGCCTTGACCTTGTTGTTAGCCTAAGTTGAACTGAACACTAGAAGAAGTACATTTGTGGATGACATTACTTAAACCCCTCGAGCCTTCTTCCAGTGAGTTTCAATAGCCAAACAATATAACAACGATCAAAGTGCAATTTTCTTGGGTATTTTGACAGTTTGCAACTTATGCTATTCATGAGTGAAATTTTCATCACGATCCATTCAGCCATTTGGACATTCGTAGCCCTTAATTCCCGGGATAAAAGTAAGTTGCAGGTTGTAGGTAGGTTGTAAATAAAACCTATATATTAACATAGGTAATAAGGGCCGCGTACGTGTTATTCGTGCATAAACAAAACTTAATTTATATTTGCGGGTCGGCTTGCGTTAAAGTAATATAACTTATCTACAGGTCTACAGGAACAAGTCCTCTTGATGCCTCAGTTTGACACGCAGGTGATGTGGAATAAATAAGATACTCTTTATCCCGGAAAAACAATATTTTATATCCCTGGTAACGCGGGTGAAACCGTGAGACAGCTAGCTAGTATCTAATAAAATTCTATCTTCAAACAATTATTTAAGTTGCTGAACACTGGGTCTTTACGGTTTAAAAAAATTCACGGAGTCCTCATTATTTTTATAAAATAAAAGTAGCTTGAAGTTACTCCTTATAACATCAGCTAACTGTTAGTGAAAGTCCCCTCAAAATAGGTCCAGCCGTTTCGGAGATTAGACGGAACAAACAGACAACAATTTTAGTAATTGGGTTTATTGATATGTGCTATTAGTACCGACCGTATTTACTTTCATTTTTAGTAAAAAGCTTTCGAAAAATATATATAAAATTTTGACATTACAGACACATTAATTTTATTTAAACACATAGATTTATTTAATTACATAGATCTTACTTTATTATTCTAAGTTTAATATCACACATATCCGTGTGCTAGAATTTCCCAAGATGATTTATCGGTATAAATTCCTTGTGTTACAAAATCATTGTAAATCTGCCGCTCAGCTCAACTCAACCTGTTCGTATGACTTTTCGCTCTATGATATTATCTATCGATAAATATGATTACGTACAAAATTATGTGTTGACGCAAGCCACGTTTATTAATTGAGAAATATGTCTTTACAAATTATTACCTAATAAGCAAAATGTAGGCATTAAGTTGGTTTTCATTTCACCGTATTTGTATGATTTTATGAAATACACAAATGCACTGGGCATATTTTATCGTTTTAACATTAAAATAAAACGTAGGGACGAAAATTTAAAATACAGGGTCATTTGAAAATCTGCTGTGAACTTTAACATTTTTGTTTCCTTGAAATCGTATCATTATTGTACGACTTATTAAAACATAAACTAATAAAATAAAGCGGAATAGCTATTATGGGATTCCAAAAAATATTTAACTCAGAAGAAGCTATATTATCACCGACTATATAGACTTTATCCCGGGAAAGCGTATAAAACCGCGGCGGACAGCACATAAAATGAAAGCAAATTAGCACACTTTTTCATATTGTTTAAAAAAACACAAAAAAATGCTGGAATTTTTGCCAATTACTTTTTTTATATATTCTACTAGTTTAACCGTGGATCTGCCAGTATGATAATATTGTTGATTATTTTGTAGACGAGCCCTTTTTTGATAACATTTTAAATTGCCGGGAAATATGCGTAACTCGGAAATATCATTCACCGCATAATCATTTTCATCACATCTTTATTATTTTTTACGAAACCCCGCTATCTCTATCGACTCTATCAAACTAAAGTGGATGTCGTCTCTACATCATTCCTAGATTTTAAACATAAAAACGTTAAAATTACTTTATCGCACATTTTTTTATAAAATAGTGTGGTATTGACAGTGAGCCAATATAATTTTCGTAGTATAACCCTGTATGACGCCGAAATCCCATCACCTTTTACCTTGTCCTACCATCAACTTTTTATGACACAATAAAAATAAACAAAATATTATTGGATAGTCTAACAATATATTTGCGTACAAAATAGCACCTATATAAAATTATTGAGGAAGGCAAGAGAATTCTTCGACGTAGAGCCTAATACATCATGCGTGCCTAAAAAAAGGCACATTATTCGATCTTCCAAAGAGATTTGTATGGTGAGAACTGGGAAGCGCAGCTAAGTACTATAACTAGCTGACACGGAATTCATTGCTAGTCATTTTTATTGAGGCCGAAGTCATGCAGACGATTAGTTACTGCAAAAATGCCTATTGGATACGATCCCACTCCTTCCATTGTTTAAGGCATAGCACAGTTGATAGACCTCATTAAGCAAGAAATAGATGGTGATATCGTGTGTGCAGGAATTTACACTGCCACTAGTTTTGCACTGTCAGAAATATTCAGGAACTTCAAAATTTTTAAGATAAGGCATAGTGTGCAACCATAGAGATAATAATAATAGATTGATTGTACTAGAGTAAGAGGTGAGCACAGGTACGATCAACGCAGCCATGCGGCATGAACCCTTCAAATGTACTTCACGAACTTAAGTCACTAGTGTACGATATATCTCTGTGGGTGAGACAGATATATTGTCCTAATCCCACATAAACGTTGATATATCTAGAATTTCTCACATTTCAACGGTGTTCAAGGAGATAGAGGTCTAAGACAATGGTTTCGCTATCATCCTTTCATATCACGACTCGCGAGAACTGTTCACCGCACAATAGTATTGCTGTTCCACTTCCGCCGTCTTTTATTTTTGCACCATGCACGTTGGATTCACACCCAAACAACCTGAGTACTTGGATTCCATTGTGCTTCTGCATTTAATTCATTCCATAGGAAACGAGGCAATTAGTTTTTTAAAGGAAATTAATACAAATCTCAATGTTAGACAAGATTAATTATGGCTCTTTTATGTGATTGGAAGAAAAACAATAGGTTGAAAGTCAATAAGCTTATTATGAATTAGATTGTAGTGTTAAGTCGAGTTTGTCACATGCAGCACTAGCTCGACTCTCGCATCAGCGTGTCACGTCACTAAAGGACTATAAAGAGTTTTGACAGATCGAAACAAGATGGTTTCCCGCGTGTGTGCAGAAGTTTTACTATGTATCTTTTAATATTACTTTTAGGGTTTGTTTTATGTAAATAAGCTCTAACAGTCGTTATTTAATAAGAAATTCTTTATTTCGAATCGAAATAATAATGTTGCGCCCACGGTATGCAAACCGAGCAAGTGCCGAGCAAACGTGGAGCACGGATTCGCGTAGCGAGGTAGGACTTGCGAGACTCGATCGAGCGTTCGGCTCGTGCTCGATTGCGCTTTGCTGATTGTCATTTCTTTGACGAACACAGTGATTAGCATCACGCTCGTGGACGCACTAATATTGGAAAAACATTTCATTTTCATTGATAAAAACCTTTATCAAAATAAAATGGAAACGATTTCCTTTTTAACTTCAATATAAAAATTATTATATTTATTATCGCAGCGACACTGATTTGCGGTGCCTGAGGCTTTTACAACCGCATGGTTTCCGCTGAAGTGTGAAGTCAGGATAATGGCTTAGTAGAGCGGTATAAATGCAAAAACAAAATGTGTGCCCCCAGGAAAGCGGGTGATACCGCGGGTGGAAAGTACTAGCTTATGAAGTCAAATTGGTTTCTATTTATCTCTCTGAACCTCATAAAATAGATACCTCATCATCAGCCTATATTGTCCCACAGTCCCACTGCTGAGCACAGGCCTCCTTTCACAAATTAGGGTAAAAGGGAATGGGCAGATACTCCACCACGCGTGCCCACTGCGTATCGGTGGAGGTAGGCTAATGGTCATGCTACTGCTGGAGTTTTCAAGCCACCTAGTAGGCCTCCAACTAGCTTTACGACTATCACAATTAAGTGATAACTAGGATCTACAGCTTTACGTGGCTTCCGAAGCCCGGAAACGCTCGATTTGAAATACCACTAGGCGGTCACCCATCCAGGTGCCGACCATGACGGTTGTCGCTTCACTTTGCCGATCGATTAAGAACGGCTAATCGCTGGCTTCACCACGAGATACCTTTAATTATTTAATTGCTTCTTATCTTCGAATATGCAAAGTTCAGCATGTCCAACTGTTTTTGTTCATAAGTTGCGTAAACAATAGCACTTGAGTACTTATTGTTAGCTCACACAATGGTTAGGCCTTTGCCATAAGAACCTCAAGTTAAGTAATACTAATAAAACAGTATAGTATTCTAAGTCGAGGAAATTTAAGTCCGGTTGGGTAAAATTATCAGGATATAGTGCTGGACCTACTTGCATCCTTTTTTCTGTCAGATTGTTGCTCAAGATGTTATCTTTCTAGGTCTTATTAAGTGTATAAGTATGTATCACTTAATATCTACTCATATATCTGGTCTATCACTAATTGACCTGTTTACAAGAAATAAATAAATAAATAACTGTATATATATGATCGTTTTCTGCTGGCTATGGTCGTAGTCTGAGGCCCACTTGGGTCAACCTGGGTTATCTTAATAACTCAGAGTTAATTGCTAATATAATAAAGCTGAAGAGTTATTTGTTTGTTTTTTAGGTAAAAGCACTAATCTCAGGAACTACCAGCCGAATTCGAAAAATTATTATACTAATAGGAAGTTAACCCGGTGTTTTATAGGCTACTTATTATCCCGGGAAAGCTGGGCAGCTAGAATAAATCATATGATGTCAATTTCAACCACAGGTAAGCAACTAACTCTGAGTTACTAAGATTACCCAGATTGAAGCAAGTAGGCCTAACTAATTTTATTTTATTACGCATTTTAATTTTAAGAAATTCATTAGCTAGAGTACCAAGTCTTAGCATGGTCATCTGTTAAAATTTGCCCAAAATTTATCCGTTTGCTGTTTTGCTTATTTATTTAGAATTCACTCCCACAAATTTCTTGTTTTGTTATTGTTTAACTATTTTGTACACACGGCTACAGATCAAGCTATACATTTCTAGTATAAGCTGACTTCCCACTGTAAGGAAATCCTATACAATGCGAGATCAGCTTATACTGGTACTGCATAATATTATATACGGAGGAAAAAAAAAACATGGGTGTCACGGATTACATTTTTTTTTTTTTTTTTTTTTTTTTTATACCACTAAGGTGGCAAACAAGCATACGGCCCGCCTGATGGTAAGCAGTTACCGTAGCCTATGGACGCTTGCAACACCAGGGGTATCACTCGCGCGCTGCCGACCCTGAAGAAATCTCTTCACGCCCTTTTTGAAGAACCCCATGCTGTACTCCATTGGGAAAACCACGGCGGGGAGCTCATTCCACAACCTGAGCGTCCGCGGAAGAAAGCTCCTTTGAGCCCGCACAGTTCGAAACAATTCTGGTTTCAATGTGTGAGGATGGATTCCCCGTCGATGGCGTGAGTTGCGATGGTGGAAGGTAGCCGTGGGCAACAAGTCGAACAATTCCTTAAAACACTCTCCGTTGTACAAGCGGTAGAACACACATAAGGAGGCAAAGTCTCTCCTCAGACTGAGGGGCTCTAAACCGCTTGTGAGCTCGGGATCGTCAACAATTCTGATGGCACGTCGCTGAACCGAGTCTAAAGGCCCAAGCTGGTATCCAGGTGCTCCCGCCCATAGATGACAACAGTACTCCATATGCGGCCGGACCTGCGACTTGTAAAGTTGCAGTCTTTGCCCTGATGTGAAGTACTGCCTCGCTCATGCATTACATGCATTCTTATAGGCACTTTCCATCGGTAATACACTATATTTGGATACCGGTAACTATCAACGTACTCGTATATCTTCATAATAAACTTAGCTTAGAAGCAGACAAGTGACTCTACATTTGATTAAATTCATATTAATAGTTACAACGTTACGAATTATTCAGATTAGACAATAGACACTAAAGGGCTATATGTTTAACGGAAGTATATACATTATAAATAACAAATTGCTTACATTATACAACACACGAAGTAAATAAAATATACCCTTAAGGAATAATTAATATTTATGAGCCATTGTCATGTGGTAATGACCAGTGAATAAACAATTAACCATCATTGCATTTTATAATCATTACCTGCAGTCGGTGCGTGGGACACTTTCACGTTACACATATTATGATACAATTTTAGATAAACAATAGACTAACCTACTTATAAAAAGAAACAAATATAATTTTAATTATGACTTATGAAAATAGAGACAAAATGACTTACATCAGGTTTTTCATTTTTTGTGGGTTGCAGTTTTAATTTTGTATCAGCTCTTGGTGTCACAGGTGACCTAGAGATATACCGATTAGAAAGCCGCCTCGCAAAATTACTTTTGAAGTCCTCACATCTCATTATTGACTCCACTGGTCTGCTGAACTCGTCCTCCAATGTAACGGCGACCATCTCTGGTTGGGACATGAACATTTTAATATCGAATTTAGCACATGATGCATAAAAAAGTGGTTCATTGATAATGTACGATTTTCAAATGTTGATTTAACGATATATTGCGTGCGCGCACATCAAGCGAAGACGCGACCGTTAACGTTTGTGATGCGAATTGTACTGACTGACTGCCATTAGCCTCAGCCGCCGCCGCCACCTGTCTTTACACCGCACATAGGTTGTGCACATAGGGGAATTTGTTATGGTAACAATTGAAAAACAGTTAAAGGAAACCTTAGCTAAACTTTATTGTCTCTTTCAATGACTTATATTTGAAGTATAGTAAATAATACAAACATAAAATTTTGTTTTTGCAAAATATGATTCCGAGAACAGCGCCATCTCTTGACACGTCGATTTACTAAGCCCGGATTACACGCTCAGCTGAACTCTTCAGCGTTGGTTCTTACTTTCATACTTTGTTGTTATACTTCCATAGAAACATCTAAGATGGTGCTTTGTTGTAATATAATTTTTGCATGATTTTAAATTTAGTTATTTTTATCGCCTGTTCCATTTATCCGAACTATTGGATGTTGGTAGAAATATATAGAAGATTATATATTATCTTAATCAGATAAATAGCAGTTCCTAGTTTTAAAAATTTAAGTAGTTATTGGTTGTGGTGCGTCCATTCTACGAGCCAACGAACTGGTTAAAAGGAGCAAAGCTGATTGAGAAAATAAACGTTATTGTGATTTTGTCATGTTGTCCATCGTCAATAACTGAAATATTGACCCTAACCAGACGTAATTAGTTAATAACCATCTTAGAACATCAATGATTTTCGTCAAGTGAATGTCGATTATTGTCGATGCAGGCAAAGAATCATAGCCCAAACATTATGTCGAAACCTGCCTCATACTTAGGTAGTTAAAGGCAAATGTGAATTAAGTAAGATTTTTGCAAGAGCACAAGCAAAACCTTGAAACAAATTATAAAATGCCATAGTGAAGCAATCAACACAATTTGCATACAAAGCTTTGTATTCACAATTGAATCTTTGAATAGGTAACAGTTAAAGTATGGACATGAATTACTGAAGAAAAATACTGGGCCTCTAAAGATTAAAAAAAATACACTAGACTTCTCTAACCGAAACGATAAAACTGCCTTGGGTAACTCATCATCTAATTAGCTAATGGATATCGCTAGCTACTACCAAAGATGGCTATGAGATTGCTTCACAACAACGGCAATCACAGACTCATTCAAGACGCACATCAAACCTGATATCTCATGCATGATACATCTCTGAATGTATGTGTGAAACGGTAGGTATATTGTGTATTACTTTTAGTGCTGTCAAATGTGTGCAAGCTGTATTATTGTTCTAATTTTATGTAAGGCCTGACTATAGATATAGTGTGTTTGACCACAATTTCACGAAAGTAAGTAATGATGTGGACGATGGTACGTTAGATTCTGGGTTACCAACCACCACCTGATGTGGTCCTGCAACTACCGTGCAACGTATATGGTTTCCTCACAATGTGCTTGCTCATCGTAGGTTCGAATCTACGACGTTGGTCACGGCACTCGGCTGTCACTACCAGAACTATCATCGCTCCAAAATCGCTTCGCTATTATAGGTTTTTTGCACAGACCAGGCAAATGTATGTAGTTGCTAAAGTAGTGCAAAGTATTGTTGTAGGTACACGAATAAAATGAAATGATTTTCATACATAAAGTTACATTCGGACTCTGCCGTGAAATGACTTGTAGAAACAGAAGTGTAGTGTAGTTAGGTTTATAATTGCCGGCAATTAAGGCATTAGATAGATGAGTAAGCACCGTCTCTCTCTTTTTATTTTCTGAGGCACCGTCCTTCAATAATCAACAGATGATTCTCTGAATGTACGTAACCTACTTTGTTACGATCATGATCCAAGAAAACAATTATACCATTAAAAACATATCCTTAAAGTCATTATGACGGATAAACATTTGGATCAAAAATGCACTAAAAATATATAAACGTATAAAATAAATTATTGTTTGATTTACAACTTATGAAAATGGGAACAGCTCAACGCTTTTGTCCATACATACTTAATGAAATGTAAAAACCAATGAAATGGATAAAGAAGAGCAACGTGGTATGGCTGATGTAACTTTGTATCGTTTCTAGCTAATGACATCTCGCTGTTTCTAGCATATATTTTTCAGGATAAGTACCTATCTAAAAAGGTAGCTACTAAAACCTATATATTTATAGTAGCAGTTCTCCGATGTTTCACTGCAAAGAAAAGCATCGTGTGGTAACAATAACCTGGTGGTTAATTTTTTGTATTGTATACTACATCTGAAAATCATACTGAAAATATACAGAATGATTACGATAAATTACGTTATGTTATAATACACTATATTTCATATACAGAGTGGACATTTTAGATGGGTCAGTAAAGGGCAGCTACCTTAGGGTTGAAGACACGCGAATATGGTCTTAAGTGTATAATTTATCCGCAATTACAGATTTTTGAAAAAACCTATTACCGGCGCGATGCTGGCGATTTTTTGAAAATGTTAATAGAAATGTCTCATATGGAAAAAAACTTTACCCATACATTATGTTAGGAAATACTGTAGTATAGGAGTATACTGTAGTGACATTAAATAATGTAAACAAAATAAAGTATCAACACTAAGTTAAAAGCCCTAGGTTTGGAAGTAAATACTTACCAGGGTTGTTGCGAATATCAGCATCAACATCAGATGATTATCAGCATCCGTATTAATCGATGCTTATTTCATTGTTGATATTCAGGTCGTGACATACCGATGGCTAGGCTTAGCGCTTAGCTACCAATAAGTTTGGTGGTTCACCGCCAATAATATTTTATTTTTATATGATAGGTTTACCTAATATTAATTGTTTTTGACAATAAGACTTAAAAGTAGCATAATTATTATAACTTACCTTTTAGTTCCGAAATGAAGACATTCGTAGGAGAACAAAAATGACGGACATAGCTCGTAGAGTTAGTAAGCTGAAGTGGCAATGGGCAGGCCACATCGCTTGAAGAGCCGATAACCGATGGGAAGGAAGGTTCTTGAGTGGCGACCACGTACTGGAAAGCGCCGAGCGGGACGACCTCCCACCAGGTGGACCGACGACCAGGGGCCCAAGTCTGCTATTTCAATTGTGTTCCAATGATCTTGATTTTTGTCAATTTTGACACCACTGAAAGTTCATTGGAACACAATTGAAATAGCAGACTTGGGCCCCTGGTCAAAGTCGCTGGGTGCCGCTGGATGCAGCCCAGAACCGTTCGAAGTGGAAATCTATGTGGGAGGCCTATGTTCAGCAGTGGACATCCGTGGGCTGATATGATGATGATGACCTTTTAGTTAAAATGCCTAATAAAATTATTACTTTTACTAACAATTGTGCAGTTGAATATGCAGTGTCTCAAGAACTAGGGTCAATCGGAATTCCAGAGGTAGAGCACTCTAGAGCACGGTAGAGCACTCTATCCGAATCAACGCCATGTATTTTCCGCGATTTTTGTAGCTATAACTATTTTTCATGTGTTTTAATCAAAATCTGGCATTGATATTTTTCTTGATCATAGTGACGTTAAAAGTCAATAAACATGCGAGTTATTTTTTTCTCAATTAGTTGAATAGTGATCTTAGCGAATGCATAAACATATGTTTACATTTATGTATCCATTTCGGAAAAATAAAGTTTTGATTAATAAAAGTGTCATTTATGTTTGCCCTCGAAGAATTAGGAAACAATCAGTAGTAGAAATTTGTAATTTTTACATCATTTGTAGCCTATTTTTATGTGTTTGCTACTTCACTATTCAGCTGATTTTAACAAATAAATCACAGATGTATCTCCACTATTCAAGTCACTATAATCAAAAATTTTATACTTAGAGATTGGTTAAATTACACGAAGAATTTTCCAAAACTTGAAAACTACAAAAATACGCGGAACTATCTCTAAAGCTGCTCTACCTCTGAACTTCCGATTGACACTATTCGTTGGGACATCCTGTATTTTAAGTAATTTTGTAATAAATACTGATGCTACGGTTGCTATTAATCTCAAAAATCAGCATATGAAATATGCCGATATAAAAAAAAACCTGCATCAGTAATAACCCAGGTACCAGGGTACCACAACGCTCGCGTTTACACATTAAGTGCTCGAAATGTTGTCCAATACAAAGATACTTACTTAGCTCTTCTTCGTAATTATTTTGTAGCAGCTAATAAAGTTTTGGGAGAGGTAGAGCATAGCGTTTATTCGCTCAAAGAGCAGCTCGACTGGGGAAGTACCTCCGCCTTACAGAATACCGCAGCCAAATAACTTTATGTTGTGTAAAGATGTGTTCCTGCGCGTGAGTAAGGTCGCCAGAGCTCATAGAGGAGGGGGGAAAGGTCGGTTACGCGTGAGCGATGCTTCGTGTGTTGCAAGAGTGCATATGGCTATGGTAACCGCTTACCATCAGGAGGGTCGTATGCTTGTTTACAGACTTAGTCATATAAAAAAAAAGTAAAAGGATGAATAAAAAAAAATACGTTTTTTCGGGCAGTTCGCATTACTGTTACAATTAATTTCCTTACAAAATGTAGGCGAAAAGTTTTTTTCTATTTCTGACATTTCTAGTACAACCCTAACCTAACTTGTCATAAAGCATTTTTATCCGTGTCGGAAACAGAATCGAATAAGCTATTAAAAAATGATTTTCAAAACTCGCCATTTTCTCAGTGACTGTACCTTTTTTCAAAAATCTGTTTGCCGATTGCAATTTCAATCTAAAATTAAAGGACAGTCACCTAAGACCATATTCGTGTGGCTGCTGCCCTTACTGACCCCTCTAAAATTACCATCCTGTATAGCTTATCTATTTTATTTTTCAGACTTGTGCGTGCTAACTTTACCACCCCCTGTATTACTAACTCTTAAAGTATTGAAGTACACGAGAAAATTATTTTTTTGAATTTTTTTTACGTAAGTTATATTTTACCTTTAGTTAATTGTTAGGCTCAAGATTTTTTTTTATTCGAACCTACAGTGATTTGTAAAAGCTTCCAGTCTGGTAATAAGTGTTTATGCAAGAAAAATTACTCATATATCTACATAGTAGAGTCAAATTATAATTGGGATTCCCCCTGGGGTATCTGATCTGTCATTCAAAATATACAGGGTTACTGGTAATATGTCAAGATCCCGTTTGGGGGTTGTAGGAGGGGTCATCGACTATTCAATTACCCCATGATATTATTATGACGGGTCTCGAGATATTTACAAACTTATATATTTACAAAAAAGTCTCATTATCTTAATATATAAAATGATAAACTGATTGTTGATATATCAGCGCACAGCCCAAACCGCTGGACCTAGAGATTTGAAATTTTGCAAACAGATACCTTATACAGTGGAGGCATCCACTAAGGAAGAATTTTTGGAAATTCCACCCCTAAGAGGGTAAAATAGGGGATGAAAGTTTGTATGCAAGTCCGTCAGTTTTGAAGTTAGGATCTTCATATTTTGGGTATAGGCTGACGAATGAAAATGAATGTAAAGTTGTCTCAGCGATTGTGATAATTCCAGCCCCGAAGAGAGAAAAAGGGAGATGAAGTTGGGTATGCAAGGCCTTCAATTCCACGATAACTTCACTTAATTTATATTTATACAGTGTAGGTATCCAGTAAGGAAGGATTTCTGGAAATTCCACCACTAAGCGGGTAAAATAGGGGATGAAAGTTTGCATGCAAGTCCGTTAGTTTTGCAGTTAGGATCTTCAAATTTTGTGTTTAGGCTGACGATTGAAAATTAATGTAAAGTTATCTCAGCGTTTATGATAATTCAACCCCCGAAGGGGGAAAGAGGGGGATGAAGTTAAGATGATAAACTGATTGTTGATATATCAGCGCACAGCCCAAACCACTGGACCTAGAGATTTGAAATTTAGCAAACAGATACCTTATATAGTGGAGGCATCCACTAAGGAAGGATTTTTGAAAATTCCACCCCTAAGAGGGTAAAATAGGGGATGAAAGTTTGTATGCAAGTCCGTCAGTTTTGAAGTTAGGATCTTCATATTTTGAGTATAGGCTGACGAATGAAAATGAATGTAAAGTTGTCTCAGCGATTGTGATAATTCCAGCCCCGAAGAGAGAAAAAGGGAGATGAAGTTGGGTATGCAAGGCCTTCAATTCCACGATAAACTTCACTAATTTTATGATTATACAGTGGAGGTATCCATTAAGGAAGGATTTTTGGAAATTCCACCCCTAAGAGGGTAAAATAGGGGATGAAAGTTTGTATGCAAGTCCGTCAGTTTTGAAGTTAGGATCTTCAAATTTTGTGTATAGGCTGACGGATGAAAATGAATGTAAAGTTGTCTCAGCGTTTGTGATAAATTCAACCCCCGAAAGGGGAAAAAGGTGGATGAAGTTAAGATGATAAACTGATTGTTGATATATCAACGCACTGCCCAAACCGCTGGACCTAGACATTTGAAATGTTGCAAAAAGATACCTTATACAGTGGAGGCATCCACTAAGGAAGGATTTTTGGAAATTCCACCCCTAAGAGGGTAAAATAGGGGATGAAAGTTTGTATGAGAGTCCGTCAGTTTTGAAGTTAGGATCTTCAAATTTTGTGTATAGGCTGACGAATGAAAATGAATGTAAAGTTGTCTCAGCGTTTGTGATAAATCCAACCCCTAAGAGGGAAAAAGGGGGATGAAGTAGGGTATGCAAGTCCTTCAATTCCATAATAAACTTCACAAACTTTATGATTATACAGTGGAGGCATCCATTAAGGAAGGATTTTAGGAAATTCCACCCCTAAGAGGGTAAAACAGGGGATGAAAGTTTGTATGCAAGTCCGTCAGTTTTGAAGTTAGAGTCTTCAAATTTTGTGTATAGGCTGACGAATAAAAATGAATGTAAAGTTGTCTCAGCGTTTGTGATAAATCCAACCCTAAGAGGGAAAAAGGGGGATGAAGTTGGGTATGCAAGTCCTTCAATTCCACAATAACTTCACTTAATTTATATTTATACAGTGTAGGTATCCAGTAAGGAAGGATTTTTGGAAATTCCACCCCTAAGCGGGTAAAATAGGGGATGAAAGTTTGTATGCAAGTCCGTTAGTTTTGCAGTTAGGATCTTCAAATTTTGTGTTTAGGCTGACGATTGAAAATTAATGTAAATTTATCTCAGCGTTTATGATAATTCAACCCCCGAAGGGGGAAAGAGGGGGATGAAGTTAAGATGATAAACTGATTGTTGATATATCAACGCACAGCCCAAACCGCTGGACCTAGAGATTTGAAATGTTGCAAACAGATACCTTATACAGTGGAGGCATCATCCACTAAGGAAGGATTTTTGGAAATTCCACCCCTAAGAGGGTAAAATAGGGGATGAAAGTTTGTATGCAAGTCCGTCAGTTTTGAAGTTAGGATCTTCAAATTTTTTGTATAGGCTGACGAATGAAAATGAATGTAAAGTTGTCTCAGCGTTTGTGATAAATCCAACCCCTAAGAGGGAAAAAGGGGGATGAAGTTGGTTATGCAAGTCCTTCAATTCCACAATAAAATTCACTAAATTTATTATTATACAGTGTAGGTATCCAGTAAGGAAGGATTTTTGGAAATTCCACCCCTTAGCGGGTAAAATAGGGGATGAAAGTTTGTATGCAAGTCCGTCAGTTTTGCAGTTAGGATATTCAAATTTTGTGTTTAGGCTGACGATTGAAAATTAATGTAAAGTTATCTCAGCGTCTATGATAATTCAACCCCTGTAGGGGGAAAGAGGGGGATGAAGTTAAGATGATAAACTGATTGTTGATATATCAACGCACTGCCCAAACCGCTGGACCTAGAGATTTGAAATGTTGCAAACAGATACCTTGTACAGTGGAGGCATCCACTAAGGAAGGATTACTGGAAATTCCACCCCTAAGAGGGTAAAATAGGGGATGAAAGTTTGTATGAGAGTCCGTCAGTTTTGAAGTTAGGATCTTCAAATTTTGTGTATAGGCTGATGATTGAAAATTAAAGTAAAGTTATCTCAGTAAGTAACAGCTCTACGCCGCAATGTTATTGAGGCCAAAATATTATCTGGTTCTGCCACAGGAGAAACTGTCTTCGTGCCGCGTATAACATTGATCCTAAATCACCTTCCGTTTAATTTAAAAGATTAGAGTTCCTTATCAAGGTTTGTTTCGCGATGGCTATTAATAAATCATAGGGAAATACTCTCTGAAATTTGCTAGAGTTTATTTGCGGCAGGACTGTTTCAGTTTTATGTGGCATGCTCGCATGTAAGCTCAATCTACCTGAAATTTTGTGAAATATCACACGTAGTGGCGGGCAATAGCCATGAACAAAGCTCTATATTGTTACAATAATTTATATCCAGAAAAAAATAAAACTACGCGGACGAAGTCGCGGGCTAATGCTAGTTTATTATACTTACATATTATTTTAATTAGATTACTTTTGAATACGTCATAATCTATACTTAATATAATAAAGCAGAAGTTTTTTTGTTTGTTTGTTTAAACGGGCTAATCACTGGAACTACCAGTCGGATTCGAAAAATTCTTTCAGTAATAGGAAGCTACATTATCCCAGAGTATTATAGGTGGGCTTTTTATCACGGAAATGCGGGTAAAACCGCGCGAGACAGCTAGTCAGTCATATAATACAAATTAACTCCAAACACAACACAAACACGAGTTTTTAATTAAACTTATGCGTAACTGTTATAAGGATTAAAGACTGAAATTAGTCTCTCTTTTTTATTACCGTCTATAGGCCTGTGTTTGACCGCAATCTCACCATGGTAAGTGATGATGTGGCCGAAGGTGGTAAGCACACAAAGCCTAGAAGGAACGGGCTCTCAAGTGCAGAAGTCGGAACACAACGAAAGGTGCTTGGCGACAGATTTTCAACTTGACGCGGGTACTGCAAAGTACCCTACCACCGTGCTATGATTTCCTCACGATGTTTTCCTTTAATGAAACCTCGAGCTCATAATGTATAATGAGAAAACCTTTCTTACCTTTTTAACATGTAGGTAAAGGTGATGAATCAAAATCAAAAAGTTTTTTACTCAATTTAGGCCCTGGTAAGGCGCTTATGAACGTTACAAACCTGGTAAGGCGCTTATGAACGTTTAAAACACGATGCATGCATCGCATATCATTGTGAGAGACGTGCGAAACTAAATTAACCCGGAATAATTAAATAAACAATTATTACCTTAATTAATTATGAGAAATTAACAACAACTTATCTATCCGTCTGTAAGTGATATAATCTATAGAAGAGTTTTATTTTTTATTTTTTAGTTTGTTATTTTGTGTGTTGTAACGGACGAATCTCTGGAACTACAGTCGAATTCGAAAAATTCTTTCACTAATAGGAAGCTACATTATTACCAAGTATTATAGGCTACCTGTATCCCAAAACGCGCGTGAATCCGCGGCGCACGACTAGTTACTAAAATAATAAAGCTGAAAAGTTTGATTGTTTGTTATTTTAACCGTTTCATTTCGTATTTCCAGAACAGTGATGCAAAATGGCTTCTTCATCTTTCCCACCAACGTCAACGTTTTGCAATGAATTCGACCTTACGGAAATTGTTTTCATATGTGTTGCCTTTACCTTCTTACTAATATTCATAGCGCAGGCCTGCAGGATGTTCGGCAATGGATTATTTAACTTGAGAATCTAAATACATTGAAATGGTTTCTGATAATTGTTCGTAAGTATATTGTCTTGGTCATTTAAAACAGTATTTTGTTACGGGTTACTTATAGGAAATTATCTGTAAAAAAACTTCTGCTCATTCGGCTTCTAGATGTCCTAGACACCTTGGGTAACCCATGTCCATCCAACAAAACTTGAACATACATTTTCAATTAAATACTTATTCCAATAATTGAAGTCACTCACTTAAAGGCCCTTCTATCAAACACAGAGTTCGATTAAGGTACTAGCATTCACTAGCAAATTGAGAAATGTACCAAAGTGTTGTAACCGTCTAACGCAATACTGGACCGAAAATGTTTAAACTCGTTTCACTCTGTGAACGGCCATGATGCAGTGTTATTGTTATATAAGAAAGAGCCTTCCGCAACGTTGCTTACCATCGTGACGTCACACACAGCTTATAACTTGTATGCAATCTACGACGTGAATTGAGAAACAAGTTTTCTTTGGTGAACGTAATAAGCCCATGAATTCTGATTGCATTATTCAACTGTCTTTTTTTTGTAGACCTAGCTGCTGTCCTTCTACCAGTTCAGCAGCAGTCAAAGTTAGCACCGCCGGATTCATAGACTTCGCTAAAGATTATAGCGTATCCGATTTACTGTTCTACGCCGCAGCATTATCAGTGGCAATATTTCTGATAGCACAGGTGTGCAGGATTGTATACAGATATTCGATTGGGAATTCTCAATGTAATTAGGGAATCGACTGCTTCAAAGGTTGGTTTAATTTATGTTATGTTTGTTACAATTCATATATTCACTAAAGATTAAAGACGAATCTATCGAGCCCAAACTCAATGGGGTTGCGTTGTTTTGTTAGTGTTCCTATGGCCACCTTCCAGCTCCATCATCAGATAAGCTCGATATCATAATAATGTTGCATTGTTATCAGATTTATAATACAAGCAAAATTTCAGCTCGATCGAAAACCGTGTAGTGGGTCATATTTAACTAGCAAGATTGATTTCAGTGAAACCAAGGATGTTAAAAAAATCGGATATATTCTCTCGCACTAACAAAAAATCGCTCAAGTCGGCCACCACGCTGTACGTACAAGCCGGCTCGCACACATTGGTTGAGCGCGGGTAAACGCCAACAGAATCTCGTTTCCCGTGGAATTGCCAACTAATGTGTGAATGTGTGTGTGAGAGGTGGCCGACTCTCATAGACACCAGAATATGTCCGACGTAGTTGTGAGTGAAACTAAATAAAAGCTTGTAAAAAAGGAAGCCTTATGGTGCCACTCCGTCCATCTGTCTGTCTGCTTATCTGTCACAGCGGTATATTTCAGCAACCACGATAGTACTATTAATTAAATTTAAATTTAAAATGAGATTAAAATGGGATATCATTATGAAAGGGTTTCGTTGCACATTTCATAAGATGTCTTGTTTATCAATTCTGTTTGACATAATGTATTCTAATTGTGGTTATTTTGTTTTAGGATGACAAGCTCACATTCACAAAGGAATAGAAGCACACACAGAAGTGTCGCCTCGCGCGCCTTTTGTGGTGCTTCGAATAGATATGGGTTCATCGAATTGCAAAAAAAAATTGTATGTTGTTTCATGAAAAGATAGAATAAATTATAGTATTCATAAACGTATATATAACAATCATGTGACTCGAATAAATTACATGCATAATGTGATCATGTTTAATGATTTATTATTCCAAGCAAATTGAACACAAAATCGTACATACATTTTTTTGCATATAAACTGTCACGGGAAGGGTACTGTAATGCGAATATACTTGTGACGCTGACTGTACCTACCTACGGGTGTCTGTATGTCCCGAATCTGGGTGTAATTATGTATATTAAGTACCTATTTATTTCCAAAAAAAGTAGTAGGTATTATATCAGTTATCTGGTTTCCATAGCACAATCTCTGCTTAGTTTGGGATCGTGCCCAGGATATTTATTTATTTTATTACTGTCGCCAGTTCAGTAAATTTATCGCAAACAAAATTATTTATGCCAGGTTATTTATACACCCGATTAATACTTATTATCCCGTTTTAATATGTCATGCTGTTATGTTACGCGGTTTAACCCACTTAGTAAAAGAGAAAAAAAAGGTAGATGATAATAGTATTGATTTTGACGCCGATTAATTTGACAGGAAATTCTACTACCTATTATTTATTAAGGTAATTTATTTTTTTTACTCAAAAGATACCTTGCCTAGGTATCTTTCAAAAAAGATAATTTTTGTATCTTAGTACCAACTAGCAGACCCCGCGGTTTCACTCGCGGACGGTATGAATTTTTTTGCGCGGAACACAAATTATTTATTTTTCAAAAATAAAAGTAGCTAAGTTACTCCTTATAACATCAGCTATGAACCGGAACAGACAGACAAAAATGTTCAAAAACTCAATCCGTTTTTATTCAATAATAGTTGAACTCACATAAAAGCTTGGTGCAATGTACGTACACCCTCTTTAAAATTGGAATGTCAAATATAAAAGAATATTTAAATCAAAAGCACTAAGGAGTAGTGTTATCAACTTCGATGCAAATCATCCCTAAAATAACTTTCTACCCCTTTTTAAAGCCCGTTAGGCGATGAGTTTCAATAAAATACGAAAAACGTCTTGCATAAATTCTGTTAAAGAATGTTTATGCAAAATTTGAAGTAGATCGGACCAAGGAATCACGTTGTCCCATCCAAACTTTGCCCCCTTTTTCATCCTTAGGGGTAGAATTTCGGAAAATCCTTTCTTATCGGATGCCTACGTCAAACAAAGAACACACCCTCCAAGTTTCAGGTCTCTACGATCAGCGGTTTAGGCTGTGCGTTGATTCTCAGTAATCATTCAGATCAAAGCATTTTATACGTAACTAGCTGCCCGGCGCGACTTCGTTCGCGTTGTGCTACCCTACCCAGTGGTGCTACCCTACCCTAACCTACCCTATCTAAACCATCCAGGGCGTCACTCAAACGAATACAAAAACATTGTACGTGTGTTTGAAAAATTCATTCAAATCGGTCCAGCCGTTTAGGAGGAATTCAATGACATACACACGCATAGTAGAATTTTATATGTATATGTAATAGATAGATTATAACGACATGATCATCATCAGCCTATAATGTCCCACTGCTGAGCACAGGCCTCCTTTCACAAATGGGAGCGTAGCGTTATATTCTCTTTGCAAATGGGGGTGAAAGGGAATGGGCAGATGCTCCACCACGCGTGCCCACTGCGGATTGGTGGAGGTAGGCTAGTGGTCAACCTACTTGTGAAAAATAGAGAATTAGAGAATTAAACAATTAGACGGACAACCAAAATTATTCATTGTTTTATTATATTTTTTACATCAATCAAGTTGAATCATAAACAAAATAAAAAAGGAGTTTTCAACATCCTCCGGGCGAGGAGAAGTCACGAAACCAGCAACTGCTAGAACTAGAGCATCTCAAAGTTGGAGACGCTCTGGTGCCCGCACTAGTCGACCACTGCGCGTTGTTGTAAACGAATCACTCGTGGCAGTATACTCCAGACCCAATGGTCGCAGGCGTTGGAACGGTCGGATTCTTGTACCGGATGCTGTTCTTACTTTGGCTACCCTATTCATTTTATCTTTTCCGGGGTAGACTTCCAAAATAATTCCAATCGGCCAATCGACTCGTTTCGCATCGGTTTCAATAAGAACTATGTCTCCAATTTTTAGAATACCATCTTTTTTATATGATTTTGCATGACGCTGAATCAATAGCGACAAATATTCATCTTTAAATCGTTGACGCAGACATTCTCGCAGTGTTTGCAGGTATTTGGCCCTCACTTGTAAATTATTGGAATCAATAATATCAATATCGGTTACGTCTACTGACTGCAATGGCTGCAAAAAAGTGCTTGGGGACAACGGAGTAAGGATTTCATTGTCGGAAACATAAGTGAGCGGTCTTGCATTTATTATCGACTCTATATCGCACAAAACAGTACTAAGTTCTTCTTTATTTAAACAGACTCTCCCAAGTACTTTACGTAACAGTTCCTTTGTAGTTCGAACCATACGTTTCCACCATCCTCCCCACCAGGCAGAAGGAGGTATGAATATCATTTTTTTTTTTTTTTTGACAATTGCCGCGATCTTTAGGACGGTTCATTAAATGATGATTGATCGTTGCCGCCAATAAAAATGGACTACATGTCAAACCAAATACTACTCTACAGTATTGATAAGTAATCAATTCGTTCATTGTCTCATCTTTCCACCACAGGAACTTCAAAAATGTTCTATCTTCATGTGATAATGAAATCTGTAAAAAGGCTTTACAAATGTCAGCTGTCACTCCAATAGCGAACATTCTGAACTGTATTAAAAGTTTCGGAATCAGTTCTAAAAAATTTTCGCCTTTCTCTAAGCATGCATTAATAGAATTTCCGTTTTTGTCACGAGCTGATGCATCAAACACTGGTCTTATTTTTGTGGTTAAACTAGATGTCTTAATCACAGCGTGATGAGGTAAGTAGTGACCTTCGTCTTTATTATCATCAGATACTTGTTCAATAATACCAAGTTCTAACCACTCTTCAAAAACCTTTGAGTATGCCGCTCTATTATTCGATAGCGTCAAGTGCTTAGAAGTTGATAATAGGCGCTTACGTGCTAGTTCGTAATTAGTCTGTAATTCAGGTTGGTTCTCCTTCCATGGTAAAGCAACTTCGTATCGTCCATCAGCGTTCACCTTGATGTTTTGTTCGAACTTCAAAAGTACTTCATCACTCGATGTATCGCCGGGCTTATCTGTAATGCCAATAGACTCTAGTTTCCATAATTCTGATATATCGAGATCAATCAAAGTCGTCAGCACGTTGCTCGCTGTGGTACATAACTTCGGTCCCTGCACAGTCCAACCAAATTTTGTTTTTATAAGTGTAAGTTCGCCGATATGAATGAATTCTTTTGTAATCAATAGACCAGAGTAGTCAACACCTATAAGCAAATCTATTTCGTTATGTTCTTCGCCTAAAGTGTCAGTTAACTGAATATTGTATTTCTGTAGAGTCTCAGATATTTCGCTTTTGTCGATTCGTGGTAGTTCTCCGCATAATTTTGCTTCGTCTAATACGCTCATTCGCAAAGCAAACGATCCATCGCAATTCTTTACCACAATTTCGTACTCGCAGTGTCGGCGGCGTTCTGTTTGTTTTCCACCGAACACACAATGTACAAGTAAGCTTTCTTTGTACGGCTTAAGGTCCAGTCTATCGGCGACACGAGTAGTTATATACGAGCGCTGTGCGCCACTGTCTATTAAGGCTCTTACTATGAAATCAGTGCCGTTACTTACGATTTTAATGAGAATTGTTTGAAGATAAGTGACAGAAGACCTGTGTGAACTGCCAGACAGTGCTACTGCCGTACTTGGTCCGCTGTTAGAACTTCTGCTCCCATCGCTCTGCTTCGTGCCTTCCTCCATAGAAGCCGGTCTCGTCATCCGTTTCTCTATTTCTGTACACATGACAGTATTATGACGACGTGAACACACTAAGCATTTTACATAACTTTTGCATACCTTAGCGTGGTGGCCTAGGCGTAAGCAAATCGCACAAGCTTTCTTTCTTTTTATGATGTCTCTCCTTTCGTCTAAAGACATCTTTGTTATTTTATAACATTCGCTACTTGAGTGGCTACTTTTGTCACACCACAGACATTTGACGGTACTCGACTCGCTAGTCAGTATAGATGCGGTCGGCTGTCTGGCTGTAATGTTTGACTCTCCGTTTAATGTAAAACTAGATCTCGCAATATCTATTCTCTGTATACTTTCTACTTCATTTTTCAGAAACTGAATAAGTTGAGACAGTTTATTTCTTTTCATACCTGAAGAATCTTGTCGTACAAACGGTCTGGTTCGCTCGTACGCTCGTAGGATGTCATCGGGTAATGCTGACTCTACCATTGGATACAGCATGGCCGCATATTTCTCCGTGGTCACTCCTAGCGTCTCCAGGGCTCGGATCTGGGTCGTAAGTTTATCATAAAGGATGCTAAGCGCATGTGATTCTTTACCCTGTGATAAAATTATTTGTAAGAGTTCACGAACGCACACTTCAATAATAAGTTCGTCGCGCCCAAAGCGGTCTTTGAGGTGTTCAATGGCCTTAGAATAGTTATCACCGGATGGTGGGAAACTGCTTACGAGCGCTCTAGCGCTTGAGCCTTCTAGAGTAGCCTGTATTAAATACTGTAGCTTATCGTGGTTGTCGATCGCAGGGTCCTTATCTATTTTTTGAAATTGTCCCCAAAATTGCAACCAATTTTTTACATTTCCATCAAATCTGACTAAATCTAATTTTGGTAAATTGAATCTTGTCTTACCGATTTTTTCCACGGATATCATGGTACTCACGGTTGTCTGCGAATCAGCCGATATAATTTCATGGACTAATCTTTTTATACGATTCCATCTATCCTTATAATCGTCGACTTCTTCTTCTTCCTTTTCATGGTCTGCGTCACTGACGTCATCACCGCTGTACATGAGCTCCCGGATATTAATGTCAAGCTGGAACAATCGTGCTGCCTTCTCTGTGGTTGTTTCCGTAAAATCTTGGATTGCCTGGAGGTCAGCAACTTCCGTCTCGGCTTTCAACATTTCTTCGATTTTATTCATGCGTTTTGTAATGGCGGTGCGTACTACACCGCGCTCTTTGCGCAATTTCGCAAGTTCAGACATTTTTCCTACGGTCGCCACAATGTGAAAAATAGAGAATTAGAGAATTAAACAATTAGACGGACAACCAAAATTATTCATTGTTTTATTATATTTTTTACATCAATCAAGTTGAATCATAAACAAAATAAAAAAGGAGTTTTCAACACTACTGTTGGAATTTTTCAAACCGCCTAGGAGGCATCCAACTAGCTTAACGACTATCACAATTAAATGATAACCGGGACCAACGGCTTTACGTGCCTTCCGAAGGTGGAGGAACAGGTGCTGCTTGTGGGGGCTGGTCTGCTTAAGTTTGCTATTTATTTACTTATTAAATATTTATTCAGTCTTCTTTGTAATTTTGCCGCCGCGCTGGGGCACGCAATTGTTTTCAGTGCGATTAGAATTTAAATATTATGTAATGAATCTAAGCTTGTTTTGAAAAGAGTAATTGCTGAGTTTATTGCCGGCTCTTCTCAGCAAATGCAACCTTCCGAACCGGTATTAGAGTATTAGAGTCAGACTTTTCATAAGTGCCTGCGAAGGTCTATTTGAATAAATGATTTTTGAATTTGAATTTGAATTTGAAGCACGGAAACGCTCGATATGAAATACCACTAGACGGTCACCCATCCAGGTACCGACCACGACAGACGTAGCTTAACTTTGCCGATCGATTAAGAACGGCTAATCATGCTACACCACGAGCGCTTCAATATATGACATAACGACATAACTATTTATAATGACATAACTATTTCAATCGCGATGCTCGTGCCATTTACAAATGAAGGAAATCCTTCAAATCGTCAATGTCCGAAATAACTTCTTATCATCAAAAAATACTTACTTAATCATTAAAGAATATGTACATCGAATAGTAAACCTTATGCATATGAACTCTTACGTGTGCTTATTAAACACGGCTGCCCTTTAGTGCTAGTGGCTTTACTTTAGCTGGTATAACCTTGGCCTGTTCAGAGAATGGCTTTCATGTCATCTTGTGTGTCGTTGACTCAGTATAGAGCGATGTCGTCACGGCACGGCTGCGCTGCGCGGCTGGTTGGGTGTAGCGAATGCGCGTGTAAATACTGCGACTGACCGCGGTAGTCCAAGTTGCGTTCGCGCATATTGCTACAAAGGAAGATGCGAACATAACTTGTTAAGCACCAATCACTGTAATTTATGTATATTACCGTACACAGAGTTAAAGTAAAGCGTACACTAACTAGCTACAGTTCATCTGTGAATACTTATTGCTTACATAATTATTATACTTAAGTCCATAGAGATAAGTATCTTTAAGTCATATTTACTGTGAGCTTAAGTCGGTAGAAAAGAGTTGAATACTTGAGTTTACTTTAATTAAATATAGGTAAAAAATAACTTTTGTAGCATTACCTGTCGAATCTGATAAAAATAAAATTCTTAACATCCATACAGTAAAATCCATTTACCAACAAGTCGCGGCGTCTCGTCTCGTCAAAACAGACAATAACGTTAATGCAAAATGTGGGTCATTTGCTGAAGTGGCTGAGCACCATAATATGATGCAATGATTAGTGAGGAAACCCTTGCAATCGTTTTTGTAGGTGCCGTATTTATCTCATTACAAATCTTCTATTATTGTATTTTTCAAATCCTTGTTAACAATAATTTGTAGGTATATTGTTTTTACATCACTCGTTTCAAAGTCCAATTCCAATTTAATTAATTCAGGACTCACTATTGACATGGTCTATCATATTATATTCATTTAACTTTTTAAAGACCTTGTAACAACTTTTACTTGTCCTTCAATCATTGGAACGTACATTTTTCGTTTTTGTGGGGAAATCCGGCATGGATACCCCGAGGTGAGCCATCAGGTTATGTCAGGTTGAATAAAACCCCACAGTGCTCCTATCTGTCGCTAAGTGCTAGGTATACGGGGGCGGCGAAGCATTCGTTGATGTAAGTACCCAGCACTGACGGCCTGGGTCCTTGTCCTCGCCGTCTCGCCTTCAGTACCATGCGTGATCACATGCACATCTACTCGATCCCGATTGTGATGGGTGCATGCATGGCTGCAAGCCCCGAGTGCACCATCCTAAGGTATAATGGTGGCTAGCAAAATTGGTACAGCCAAGGTAAATCCCCATTTGCAAGCATAATACGCTCGCAAAAGAAGTCGAGAGCACCCCACGACTACCACAGTTACGCTAGGCAGCAAGGAGTCAGTCCACACAACAGCGCACAGCTGGCTGCACTCACTTGCCTTCACAGTTGTGGGACTGCGTCATCCGGACCCGGTCTGCACGCTCTAGATCCGTTCCAGACACTAACCTAACACCGGATGGATGGCATCTAAAGACCCACACGGGACGATAACTAATACCAGTGTTACTAATAAACTTTGTTTTACGAGGGGCTTCCCAGACCAACATTCCCGGGGTTTATTAATAAACAGTAAATTTGGCATTAAGCAATAAATTGATTCATGCCTTATGTGGGGATTAATATAAAATATATTTTATAAATATATCTGTTGTTAACATTTTGAAGAAGCTATAGTAGGTGGTAGGGTAATTTGTAGTACCCGCCTGGCTGGCTACCACTAGGTTTAAGAAAACGTATCAGTGTCTCGTCTAAAGTCAACATCTCAGCTGAGCTAAATCTGCCCTAACTAATTACCGTTATTAATTAATTGGAACAAAAAATTGTTAAATCATTACCTAACATCTAACTTAATATAGTTTATCCTACTAAGACTATTATAATGTTAAGTGATTAGATAAATACTAAGGTATTGTTTTAAATTTATCCTGGTTACCTCAGAAAAAATATTATTAGTACCGCTGTAATATTATGGAATTTTATCGATAAATTGTGTTAGAAATCCACATTAAAACGTCTTGCGCATTTTTTTATTTGCAAGGGCCATAAACAATTTAATTGAAGATACATTAACTTCTGTACGAGAGACTTTCAATGAGGTTTGTATAATATAATACACAAATAATACCTTAGAATAGTACTTATTTATTCTATGAATGCCTTACCTCGCCTGCGAAATATTTGCTGGCTACTGAGGCGAGAGCAATCACTAAGTAATGAGAATTTTAATGTCAAACTGTCCCAATGTCTTATACTATATAACTATGTGTAGAGAAAACAGTTAGGTATTACGACATTTGGCACAATATTCGCGCATTTACCTTCCGTTGTGTGGAAAACCTTGTAATAAATCAACCAAATGTGATACAAACGAGACAATTCACTAACGACCCTAATGTGTACTGTTTTTCATATTACATAATCTATGAAATAAGTGCACAAACTTAAGTCGGTAGTCGCCAACCTTTGTTGTTTAAATTAATTTTATAACCCATTTACACACCTCTACATAAAATCCTCCCGATATTAACTTCTAATATTGTATGCTTATATACGTAATTGTTTACAGCACTCATTCCGGTGAAATAGCTTTGAAAATCCATTTTGTAAAATTGAAAATGATCAGATAACAATATTTTCTCTTTGAAAACACGAAGAAAAAATTGTAAAAAGCATCGTTATCGGTATACTGTCACTTCCTTATCTATTGTTAATAATATAAATTGTTGGAAAATGATTTTATATTGTAAGAACTGTACAAAATATTTGGCTATGAAAAGCTTAGAGTATAAGTACCTATAGAATAGAATTAGTTATGCTATTTGAACACTTACTCCCTAAGACCCTATTCTTAATAGAAATTTCAAATCGAGAACGATACACGACATTTTTTATTCAAGAATCTCGATTCATTCAGTAGCTAACTGTTGGTAACTCCTGCCCTGAGCAATTCACAAAAAAACCGCAAAACCCTAACTAATGCTGCGCTCCAGAGAACAACTGTAGTAATAGTAGAGACCAAAATAGCCGGCGACTCAGCTAAAGTGTTCAGTGCTCGGAAATTCTTAGTAGGCTGTACACGTGCTTTCAAAGTAACCTACCAGTTACCGCGCCGCGGAGTCAACGGACGGACTTTTGACAGCTTATTTGGCGGGATATTTTGACAAGTGAGTTTTGTGTTTTATAATATTTTTGGTGGAAATTCATATTAAAATACATAGGTACCTATAATACGTATAGCAAATTTTGTTTTGCATTTGAATCTTTTAAGATGTTTATATAGAAACTTATGTGAAAAAGCGTAGCGAAAGATCTTTTTATTATTTAAGCTGCTTAGTGCTTTGCGATTTCGTGGGTCTGATACACAAAATATTTATGATAATTATGAATATATAGGTCAGTGACAAATCTTGTTGTAAAAAAGTTTTGAATATATATAATGAAACTCAAAATAATTACAGTCAGATTTGTGTTCCTACATAGTTAGGTATTTTTTCGATTATTTCTTCGCAAACCCATTTTGGAGTCAGTTTTAATACCTTTTCACAGATTAATGACATTAGATAGCCCTCAACTAAACACATAATTATTGAGCAAAGATTTTTTAAGAGAAGGTACTAATTAAATGTCTACCTCATAGATTCTGGCTTACGAAAGTACTTACCTAGAATTATTTGCAAACTTTTTTGTGCTGATGCGCTTTTTCAATCTCATGAATCTTACATGAGCCAGACTTTATAAAGAAAGAAGAAAGACTTTATACCAAAGAATTTAAAACGTCCAGAAGGATAGTCGCCTCTATGGGAACATGAAATAAACAAGCCAGAATTGACAGTATTTGACAGCCGTGCGCAGTACGAACTGAGAGCGATTTGCTCAGAAGGCCCCTCAAGCGGAGTGATATTAAATGTCATGCTTTAGTATGCGGATTATCCATCTGGGTAGAGGCACGATGCCCTATGAAAATCTTTGCCCTATACCTAATTACTTACTTATGCAATATTATCCGATCGGATTTCAGTGTAAACCTTTGTTCTACAAGCTTAAGTTTAACGTTCAGATCCGAAAATGGCTCCTGTTCCATAGTTTTTATTCCATTGCTGAATACTTTACACATTGCAAGAAACATAGTTAGTAGCCATTTCAGATTATATTGTTAGGTACATTATTTTTGACATATTATTATTATATCCAACATGCTATAGATTAATGAAATATTCCAGTATTATTATTGTTATTAAATTAAAAAATTTGCATGCCTATATTTTGATGGCTCATGTGACCACTCATTATAATTTCTGAACATCCTCTGTACTTACACATGATAGCAAATAAATGATGATTTGATTTGATTTGATTTGATACAATATAAGTAATAGTAACATGTGTTTAATCAAAAGAGCCCATACCATTTTTCAGCCCTTTCTCGCTATTTATTGTATAATGTTACGGAAATTATTTTCACAAATCACTGATGTGTAATTTTTTATGGACATCGTTATTAGAATGAGTCGATAAATTGCATCGTTCGTATAATTGCATAACCTATCAGACTCGGCCTACTCTTAACGGAACACTGACACACATCTTCTAATTACATTGAAATCTCAAGTTATGTAATAGGTAGGTAAGGTACGTAGCTGCATTAGATTGTATGTTCATTCTGGTCAAAATGAGTTTCAAACTTTGCGAAACTGCTAGATCCATTTACAACTTTTCTATTAAAATATAAAAGGAAAACTGTCTGATAGACATGCACGCGCAGCTGAAACCGTAGAATTTATTATCTTTTCCCACAAGTTCCTTATAAGACTGCTGTCTCGTAAAACTCTGCGATCTTTGAGATCCTACTGCTTTTCAAATATCTAAGCTATATAGAACTCTCGTATAGGTACCTAAGTATTTTTCGATTTTATTCTTTACACAAGCAGCAATGCAGTTTTTTGATTAGTACCTAACATTTTGTTGAATGAAAAACATATCAAAAATATCTTAATTTTGACATCTATTTGTTTTCTTCTCATAAGTAGTAAATCAGAGTATATAAATAGTAGTAATATGACTTACTGGCTCGATTATTTCTTACATTGATAAATTTATACGATTTATTTTATTTTATTTGCCTTTGTTATTAAAGGCAGTGCTACAGATTTGCCAAGAAAAATAAAAGAGTCTGAGTCTGACTCGCGCAACGAGGGTTCCGAGCTCCCAAAGACGTATAATTTCTTGGTTTTAGCCATTATTGTAGAAAAGAATCAGACCGCACAACTAAATTTGTTTGTGAAGGAATATTGATGATTTCGAACAAAACTGCAAGTTGGAAATATCGTTGTATTTTTTTTATCGTAAGTCAAAAGCTGTGCAAACTATAGAAAATAAAAAGTTTTTTTGAAATTTACAAATGAAGCCCTTTCATGGATATGAGACCCCATTTAAACTTGTAGCCCCACTTTGAAATTTCGGTCCCCATTTCGGCTACTTTTGCAAAAATCCAAAAAATTTACGATTCCATTATCTATTATGAAATCTGAAATATACCGCTGTGACAGACGGACATACGAATAGACGATAAGACGGATATACGTACGGCAGGGTAGTGGCACCATAAGGGTTCCTTTTTGTTTCCTTACGCAAAAAATTAGAAACGTACGAGTAAATAAAGAAGAAGCAAGACGGACGCGCGGACGGACGTTTAAAGGAGCGTAATGAGTAAATCGATTAATGGTTTCAATAATTTACGGACCGTTACCGGTTAAGATTTATTAAAATTAACACTCTTATATCTTACTTATCTTCTTCTTCTTTATCTTATCGTTTACTAATAATAATGAAGCAAATACCTCAAAGCTTTGCATATCAGACCCTCCCATATGGAAGTAGCTATCACAGGTAGGTTTTAGGGTCGGCAACGCGCACGTGATACCCCGGTGTTGCAAGCGTCCATAGGCTACGGTAACCGCTTACCATCAGGCGGGCCGTATGCTTGTTTGCCACGTAAGTGGTATAAAAAAAATAAAAAAAAGGTAAAATTAGCTTACGAAATGATCTATATGCCCAGTTTGGCAATAAAGAAATCTACCATTGGTAAGCAAAACGATTCGTTTTTGTTAATTGAGACCGGGCATTACTAACTTTACGCCCGTGGTAGTGTTTAACGTTTTGATATCAATTGGATAACCCATGGGAATCATTCCATATCAAAATCTATTTTCACTACTGAGTAACAAACATTAAAAGGTATGCTTTGGACGATGATGTCAGTTTCGCCAAGTACTCATAAAAACCAGTCTCGTGTTCAACCACAATCTGAACATGGTAGTGTAGCCTAAAGATTGTGAACATGAAAAGCCTAAAAGGGAACTTCCTCTCAAGTCGCTGCTCTCTTGAAAATACTGGTAGGTGCTGCGACACGATAGTAAATAGCTCTACGTGAATTGATAGCGTCGTCCCAAATACCGTGTCTAAAGGTAGGTCTTGTCAAGGTTTTGTTTTGCAAACTTTATACCGGGTATTTTTTTTCGCAAGCAGCATTTCATTTTATATGTATTGATTACACTGAAATCTTAATTCACGTATGTTTATTATTACAGAATAAATGTTGGCCAACATACCTTTAACAATAAAATAAGTATTTAAGTAACTAACTATGTGAATCTTTAAAGATTGAATTGATTAGGTGTGCTGATTTTTTAGGTTCTATATATGCCTACATTATTTATTTGTATCTAATTACTGTTCGTAACAGCATATTGCAATACTTATTAAATTCAAAATTCAAATTCAAAAAGTATTTATTAAATTAGGCCCTGATAAGGCACTTATGATTAGTGGAGTTAAAGTCAAGGTTCTAATATGACATAACATTAAAGTTTCTTTACATAATAAAAGAATCTCGTATAGAAACCGAATGAATCGTGCTTAAGTTGATGATCTCTTTGCCACTTGTTGTTATAATGATCAAGAATTAGGTCACAGTTTTAACATGGTAATCTGGTCTCGGTACGTGTCCACTATGCATAAAACTACCTCAGACAAACGGGACCATTGGCAATATTGTTTTTGGCCTATATTTTGATACATCTTCCTACAGACACGGCTCAATGGCTTGGAGAATTAATACAAGCAGTTGCAAATTAATAATGTTAAATATCTGAACTGTTTTTTACATCCGTAATTATATCTCTACAATCAGAATAGTTAGCAAAAAAACTAAAATGGCATTTCAATTAAGAGGAAAGGATGGCTGCAAGAAATTAAAAAAATAGGTTTTTAACATATCTATTGCTTTCGCGCTGTGTCTGTGTTTTTATATTAGACGAAATCGCTATTTCGTAATCCCCGGTTTTCTCCTCCAAAAATGGATCAATTCAATTTCAAAGTAAAAAAATATTCAAGAATCATAATAAGAAGGGCTTTAGTTATGTCTGTCCGTTTTCCTTTGTTGTTTTATATTCGCCAAATTTGTTCACTGGACGTCTGATAAGGGCGTTAAAAATGGTAAGTTTTTGTGATTTTAGAAGGCTCCTAATTCTTATGTTAATTAATTTATGGAGAAAAACACAACCAAACACAACACATACAGTCGTACCTTCAGATTGCATTGTAGAATAATCATTGCTCTAGTGTCATTATCCAGAGAGGAAACTGAGGATTACGTTTATATGGAACAAACGCCACCAGCATCTCTCTTAAGTACCCACTATGTAGTTTGCCTTACTACAACATCACCGTTGATATGGCTATTGGTTTAAAAACATAAGAAACGATATCCGATATTTCAAAGGAAACGATATCCGTAGTGTACTTAGCTGTCGGAACACAGGCAGGTGATCGGAAACACTTGAGCTTTTTATAAAAAATAAGCACAATAAAAGGCGTGAAAGAGTTATTATCTTGCATGCTATAACTGTAACCGTGCTCATGGTGATTATTGCATCACCAAATATTTGCTGCCCAAGCTCAATCTAGCCCAGCGGTGCATTACTCAATAATGCTTGCGCCAGAGTCGCAACACAGAAGTTACACCTACCTACTGAGTATGTTTAACGCCACGTCACTATTTGATTATTTTAAACTAGCGACCCGCCCCGGCTTCGCACGGGTGCAATGTAGGTACTAATGTTGTGTCAGTTGTGGTGGTAAAAATATTACTATCAGGATAAGGCCCGGGAACGGATTTTTTTTAAGATACTCAATTCCGTAGTAGGTACCTACATCATATTGATATAAGTCTCGTAAAGTTTAGTCCAGCGTTGGCAATTAAAGCGCCCAAAATTCTATTTCTTTACGAAACATTGACTTTTTTATATTTCCTATAAACCATACGGGAGAAATTATCTGATGATAGTGAAATCAGTTGCGTAGTTTAGAAGATCTAAGTATTCAGAGGGACGGACGCGGGATGCGACTTTGCTTAATAGTATGTAGAGATTCAATAGTCCGGACTCAGAGTAGATAATACTACGTACAAGTCCGGATAAAAAAATGCTTTAGTGATGTGATGAGAAGTGCCAGCTAACCCCAAACTTGAAAAGGACCAAAATTTTTAACGGTAATTAAATTATCTATTTCTTTTGGTCCTTTTCATCGTAATAGGTACATAAATCATTTTAGAATAATTTTCGTACGGGTAGGAAATTATTCCAATGCTTAAATCAATATCAATATATAAATATATCTAGAAATTAAATATTTGATGGATAATAGCACCTACAAAATGCTTACTTCTAGATTCAGCAACACAAATATATGGTGCGTCCATGCTACGCGAATCGAGCACGAGCCGAGGCACGAACGAGCCTGCAACGAGCCTACAACGAGCACGAGATGCGAATCCATTTGTTCGTGAAAAAACTGACAATCGCGCTCGTTTGAGGCTCGCAAGCCCGTCCACGCTACGCGAATCGTGCTCGCAGTCCAGTGTGCTCGTTCGAGGCTCGCCTCGTGCTCGGTTCGCCAAGCATGGACGCACCATCTGTACACTGTGCCTATTGATCGACTTGACAGTTGAGTATTGCCTCACTCGCACTGTAGGATCCAAACGAATTTTGCAACTGCATTGTGAAACAGTATTTCTGAAGAGTAGGATTTTTATTTTATTTATTTAGGTAGGAGTAAATGCACGAATGTAATTGAGTTATGTGTATCTTCGCTCCTAGTAAAATAATAAATGCGAAAGTTTATATCAATATTTGTTGCTCAATTTGATCGTTATCGAAGCTTTTCAGGATGAAAGTTGACTCCAAAAAGACGCAAACTTGTATTGAAGTACTTCTACTTGCCTATTACCAGAAGAAATAGTATAAGGCCGCCTGAATTGTTTGCACTTTTTTTTGTTCTTTTTTTCTTTTTAACCGACTTCAAAAAAAGGAGGAGGTTCTCAATTCGGGAGGGTACCTACACTTCCCATTTGGTCCCACTGTCATCAGATCAGGATTTGATTACTTCTTAGTGTACTTTGAAGTCGGTTTAACTTTTTTGTAAAACAGTCCAATTATTGTACCTAGGTGCGGTATTGTTATCACTTGATGTAATAAATTTGTTGTATTGAATTTTGCATTTATAAATTCACATTGATTGCATACTAAGCAAATCTCTATTTATTTTCAGACTGACAGACATGTCGCGGAGACTCACGAAGCGTTACCTGACGCCTGCTGAAGAGTACCAGTGCCCACTATCAGCAGAGACACAGAAGATTGCAGAAGATGAACTGAGAGAATCTGAGAATTCCAGGTCTCAGGCTCTTACCGCCTTGAGGAGTTGGATGGAACAAAACCCTAAGTTTATGGCTGTCCGAATGGGTAAGAGTTTGAAGCGATTTTTATGTGTTTTTTTGTAGTGTGGGAAGACCAACAGCTGTACAATAAAATATATGAATAGTTAATAGGAAGCCAAAAAACCGCTAGATAATTTGCTTGATTAGTGCAGATGTCGGAACACACCGTTATAGGAGCTTGGCGACAGATTTTCAACTTGAGGGTGGTAGCGCGTCAGATGGGTAGATACCGACTTACCACCGTGCTATGGTTTCCTCCCGATGTTTTTCTTCACCGAAAGCTCAAACTCATTGTAGGATTCGAACCCAGGACCGTCGTCTCGGTATCCGACGCGACGGCACTACCACTGATCTAACATCTTAAAATCTTCACAACGAAACATGTCAGGTCGGTAAAAAATAACAATGCATTCGGAAGACAGCCTTTTATTAATTTCATTTAAACCTATTTCAGATTCGAGCTTCCTTCTACGTTTCCTTCGTGCCAAGAAATTTAGTGTACCCATGGCTCAAGAAGCGATCGAGCGGTACATACTGCTCCGCCAGTCGTGGGGCATTGCCTTCAACCAGCTGGACTACAAACTGCCAGTCATGGAGGAACTCATCGACCTTGGGTGAGTTTCTTTGACGTGGCCTCATGATCATATTCTAAAATATTTACCTCCATATTTTTATGCCCGATAAAGACGCCTTCTCACTGCGTCGAAGTGCCACCATTACTCGGGCGGAGCTAAAAGTTACTTTTGACTAGGTTTCTCTCCTTGGCTTCTACATACATATATTGTTAATAAAAAATAATATCACAAAAGTATGACCTCGAGTTGACGGTAACGATTTTTGTAAATATTGTTTACTTACTTTACGAGTTATTAAGTTGTAAGTCTTTTGCGCTTACCTACTTACTCAGCTCGCCACTCGCTGCCCGCTACTGTAGTTACTCTTTGTGCCGCTACCAAGAAAAATGCCATATTTACTAGCTCTATGCCCACTCAAATGAATTTGCAGTGACGAATTTGAAGAAATAAAATAATTAATTGTTCCAGGTACATTTTTGTGAGTCCGTTCAAGGACAAGGGCGGTCGTCGAGTTGTCATATACAGGCCCGGTAGATATAAAAGATTAAATACAACATTATTATCATCCTTCATATAAGTACCTAGTATCCATTTTTTCTTAATTATGTATGCTTATCTATTTTACTTACTTCTTGTCATCCGATAACTCGGGTGACCATATATTTTTTGGGTTATGGTCTTTTAAAATATTAGATTAGGTACTTACCTACCGAATTATTATTTTTGCTTCCGCACCACACGTACGCTTTATTCGCACTTTCATCTTTAATAAAGTACCTTAGAAATAAAAATTCTTTGCCACCCTATGTATAAGAGCATCGCTTGAGAACGACTCAAACGATGTGGCTGATTCCTTTTTTGTTGTGTTCGTAATTGTATGGGCTTGTGGTAGGCCCACAGGTCAAAGTAAATATTTAATAGTACTAGTATTAGCTCAGAGTAGATAAATACTACGTACGTATTAGTATGATGATTTTGGAAAATCGACCGGAAAAGTTGGATAAATAACCCGGGTGACATAGGGCACTATAAGCCAGTATAAATCAAAGAACTGGAAGGTACTGGAAATTTATTTAGATTATTAGGTAAGTAGGTATATAGGTATATTCAATACGTAAGTACATACGCCTTCCATTAGTTGTGCTAAGAAATTATAGAGCTCAAGATACTACTATCTCGTGAGATAACCGTGATGACCCATGATGCAATTGAGAACCAGAAATGCGGCAACCGCAGCGAATGCTCAGCTCATTCATCCGACTCATTATTATGTTCACGATTTCAAACCAATGTTACGACATCCATTCAACAACCGAAATGTATCTATTTAGTTGGTATCGAATTGGCAATGTCAAGAAATTGTTCGATATTTACATGACCATTTAAACAATATTCTATTCTAAATAGCTATAGTTGTTTATGCATTAATGACAGTCACACCATAGGACCTACACACAATAACACCCTAACCCAGTGATATGTAAAATAATCACTGACCTAAACAGTATTTTTTTCACTAAGTACTTAGGGAACGTGGAGCAAAATATACCTATGATCCAACTAGTGAAAATGAAGCTGATGTCTGAACAAAAGCAGACCAATCCAACATTGCCTGAAGAACTAAGTTATTTTTTACCTCAGAGTCGTTAGCTGATCATCACCCACATAAAAACTGATATAGAATGTGACGGCGCAGCGATAATACTGTTCGATTTGCTTTCCAATCCCATTCACTGTATTAGGTACCAAAGCGCCGCACGCCCCTCCGTCTGTCTATCATCACACAAACACAAGGCTTGAATACAAGCTTGAATATTTTGTTACGACTTAACATTTCATAGCAAAGTTGAGCAAAATTAAGTTAATAATAAAATAAATATCCTGGGACATTCCTCACATACGGTAATCTGATCCCAAACTAAGCAGAGCTTGTATGGAAACCAGGTAACTGATATAGGCTACATTATACTACTTTTATTTGTAAATACATAATTACACCCAGACTCAGGACATACAGACATGTTCATGCACACAAATGCATGTCCTGTGTGGGAATCAAACCCACGACCTGAGGCGCGATAGGTGGAATCTTAACCAACTGGCCCGTATGGTAGTTGGTATTATTATTATTTTACGGAACCTCCATGCGTCAAAAGTAAAGTTTTTCTTGCAAAAGATTGTATAGGGAAGTAGTAATTTAACTAAAAACTTTCCCAGGTGTGTTCGACCCTTACAAATATACAAACCAGGACATGTGCCGTGTCATGGGCATCTGCTTTGAAACCCTGCTAGAGTATGAGGACACCCAGGTCCGTGGACTGGTGCACTACGCTGATGGCAGCGGCGTTAGCTTCCCTCATCTTACTTTGTTCACACCCAAAGAGGCTGTGAGGATTGTCAAAAATGGAGAGGTAAAACATTTTGCTTATTAATACTCTGCAGGGACTCATTTCCACAAACATTCGTTATCACTAGCTAAATGCTGTTTAAATCTTACTGAACGAGAGGAGATCAACCAAGCAAACTCGTTAACAGTTCAACTACCTACTATCGTTGTTTTTCTTCTTTGTTGAAGCCTAGGTTCCAAACATTATAACACTACTATCTTCAAAGTGCCTTTGCTAAGAATGATGTTTTTAATTTAATTAAATGTATAATGTAATTTCAGAGAACCTTGCCTCTGAGACACAAAGAAATCTACGGTATCAACGTACACCCTACAGTAAAATTCGCTCTGGACTTCGGCATGGCGCTAATATCTGAAAAGATCAGAAAACGCGTAAAGCTCTACAGCGCTCAAGATGAAGTGGAAATCGACAAGAAACTTTTACCCCAGGAATATGGTGGTGACATGCCGATGAAAGAAATGATTGGTTAGTAGTCACCCAATAGGAAATTTTTCACACTTTCGATTGATGTGCCCGTACGTCCCGTTGAAGCGTTTATTTTCGTTTACTCAGATGAGTTTCGGATCCCTGAATCATAATATTTTATGCTACTCATATTTTATTACAGAATTATGGAAAGAAGAACTTGCAAGCAAAAGGGACACCTTACTGATGAATGACAAAATGGCTGTCAGGTTGGAGATGTACAGCGAAGCAGCGAGAGAGGGCGCCATCTCGGCACTACGGGCTGGCGCTAACACGTGCGCGGGCGCGGACGCGGTCGGTGACGCCATGCGGGGTCTCACGGGCAACTTCAGGAAATTAGAAGTCGACTAACTTAGTTTTAAAGACTGATCGTAGCAAATACTGTACTTACATTAGATTTAATTATTATTGTTACAATAAAGGTTCATAAGAATCTTGAAGTATCCCTGCATGATAACAAAATGCCTCCGACTCAGAAGGGCAATTTATGACATGGACAAATTAATGTTTATAAAATTACATGTAGTTCGTCTTTCATTTTATAAGACTTTGAATAGGTTAGTTACAAAACTTTTAGATACCAATTAAAAATAAGTTAGTTTATAAATAGTCTAACGAAATAAAATGCTTTATAGTTTATTACGTCTTTTATTAAAAATCCATTTACTACCTAATTGGTAGAAATTATTTTACTTAATTCCAAATTTTCACATGCGGTTCGAACTGTCATACAAAACGCAACATCATTTAAGTACTATTCGACTTTGGCACAACGGCGATGGCTATACCATAAAACTTCAATGATACTTGATCCTTCTACCATTCGGATTCCAAATATTTAAAAAAACTTTACCGAAAAAATTCCTGACACTGTCCAGAAATGAAAAAAAATCGAATATTTAAGTAAGTAAGTTTTTCCTTTAAAATTTTAAACATGCAATTTTACGGCAAATACTGCGTTAGTCTTCGAGCGACCATTACTACCGCCAGGAATATGAAATTACAAACTTTCTACTTTTCTTTACATCGTAAAATAATAATAATAATTGATATTCAAAAGTAAATAATTAATAAATAAGTAGGTTATCGCCATTAATTAACTATGAGACATGGTTTTGGTACAGGTTGCTCGTACTCCAAGCTAACCTAGGGATTATGTTCATACATTTATTTCTTTTTATTTTATGACAGTCATTCTACATTTGTAAAAAAAAAATTACACTCAGCTTCAAAATTAAGTTATCACTTTAGGACCCTAACATAGTAATTGTGAAACCGTATTTAAGTGATCAAGCACAGATTGCGCGATAATTTCATTAGAAGTTACTGAAGCTCGAGTAGCATTCAAAATTATAAAAAAAAAGTTATCGTGCAGTAATTAGAAATTCTTTTTCCCATCTGTTAAGCTTAGGTTATCCAAAATGTGAGCAAAGTAAGCACAGTTTTATGGCATAGATCCACAGACATAAATCTAGATAGATAACGCAAGTTTCTCCATGCGTATGAAAACCAAGTGTGACACTTTTTTCTACGTACCATGATGTCACAAGCGCGCTTTACTTAGGCTGGCATTAGAGCAATAACTTAAAAATGAGACGATCCTATTCGTCAGCTAAAACACATTCCTCGCTACACATCTCTGGTGAACATGCAGCCTTAAGCGAGTTACCCATCCGCACGAAATAGCGAAAAAAGAAGAGCATTGCTCTCCCTTTTGGCACGCGACGTATATACACTCGCGTCATCTATTTATATTTATATCTGTGCACCTTTGTCAGCTTCTATATGGACATGACAAAGTAAGTTACTATAAAGCTTTTCTGTTGTACTTTCATCAATAATAATTCATGGTAATTTCATAAATCTGAAGTCACAATAAATATTTTGAGCAGTTACAATAATATAATATCCACCATTGGACACTCCGTCTTCAGACCAGACACCAGATACACATTTACGAGTTACAATTCCCAGAAATGCGCGAATTTCGAATAAATGTGAGCCGCACGCAATTTAGTAACTAAACAATAATCATTATTGTTTCTTAAATAACTGTAAATGCTATGAAATCTACCTTAGAAAACAACTGAAAACTAGTTACATTACAATAACTCTTAACATCACCATTCTAACAAACTAGGCACTTTATTATACATAGCGGGTAAAAAAAATACTAGTTCTATAAGATCTGAGATTAACAAGACTTTAAATACTTTAACTATTAACCCGGGGTTACACATAAAACGCTATTTAACTAACTACTAACGACTGATTGAATGGTAACGTAAATAAAGTCACATTGTTAGACAATGGTGCCGATTCTGTTGTAAATCGCATTAAACTAATTTTAGTCACGTCACATCTCTTTCTTACGAACATTATTGAAAAAGGATAGAACATATTTAAAGCTGTCAAATTAGTCTTTGCATTCATCATTTGCAGGTATTTATTCGTTACCGATTACCGTTACCGCGATAGATGGCGACTAAATTTATATTGAAAACAAGCATTGGACTAATTTGACAGGACTAAATTTCTTGCATCCTTTTCTTATGTTCTTTATTAGAAAGAGACATAGTGAGACTAAAATTAGTTTAGTTGAAGTAACAGAATCAGGGCCAAATGACAGTAAGATGACATTATATTTTATGTGATCAGTTTTTACAATAGGATATCAATTTATCTTTATCTAAAAATATAAGTACGTACCTAACACAACACTAGTTTTTATTTTTTCTATATAAATCCGTAACATTCATTTTCGTCACGTTTCAAACTGTCTCAATTTATAGGATACAAGATCTATGATTTAATCAGTATATTTGTTAAATTGCGTTTTATGTGTAAGGCACTAACTATTTGGAGTATCCATCAATTCCATTTGATACGGAATAATAACTGGCAGTTAACGTTACATCTCACTAAATCTCTTTCTAACGAAGACTAAAGAAAAGGATGTAAGAAATGTAGTCCTCTCAAATTAGTCCAAATCAAAGTAAATTTAATCGCCATCCGAGTTGTTTACGTCTATGTAAACGGCAAAGATTAATTTGACAGCTTTAAATATGTTCTATCCTTTTTTCAATAATGTTTGTAAGAAAGAGATGTGATGTGAGTAAAATTAGTTCAGTGCGATTGACAACGGAATCGGCACCATTGTATTGTTAATAATTCATTAAATGCACAAATAATCCAGGCATTTTACAGCGTAATTAACTGAGTTAAATTAGTACTAGATCTCTCGTCAGCGAAATTCGGAATTATAGGCATCAGGCGATCCTGTTATTGAATATTGTCAGTAGTGTGGACTACAAAGATAAACAATTCTTTATACTATCCACAGCACTTTATAGAACCCGAGGTGAGGGAACCATGTATTGGATTATGTATCACGAGTAGGTATGAAAATCTCCATTATTCTATATGTAAAATTGTCTTATTTTTAAGTATATTTTTTACTTAAGTACACACAACTGGGTATCCACATTGGCACAAGCTTACATTCTACTAAATTATATTATCAGTTATCTTATAACACCAGTTAGAAATTATTATTTTTGTTTAACATTATTAACTTAACTTTTATAACATAATTGTGATATACTTAAAACTAAAGGGCTACGTCGATTTTTTTTATGGATGGTGGCATTATGGCAGCCGCCATTTGGTTGTTTTTATAGAAACAAATGCATAGGGGCCACTTTAAATATATCAGTAACGTGAAATTCATAAAAAAGTCGTTCATGTTTTCCTTTATCCTATATTATACGTACAATTATATAGGATGAATTGTATGCCGATTTAAAAAAAACAAACAATATGGCGGCTCAAAACTATGCCAAAACTTTTGAACCCCATGAAATTTCAATATACACAATATGTCAATAAAATAAATGCTATATAAAATCGCTAACAAATCAAATTGAACCAGAGTATATATTGTAAAATTACTATGTTTATTACTCCACATTGGCACATCGTTTGGCATTATTATTTGTATTAATTAATAAATATCATATTTTCATTTACAAGAATCAAGTTCAGAGTTGGCACAAAATAATCAAACTCAGATGACACTCGATTAGCCAGCCAAAATTAGAAGCCAGTTTTTGTATTCTAATATACAGTTATAGTTAAACTGTATACAGTTTAATAGTCATTATTGGTACTCGTGCATAACAACTCAGGTGAAATGGGTGATGAAAAAACTACAGACGTATGATTATACATTGTACTCTTATCTAGATCTAGGTTATACAGGATACTGTCACTATTTGCTCTTTTTACATTAGTACAAAATTATTGTGTAGCGTAAAAACCATCTAGGGACCATTAAACGCCTTAGAACTGTAAAACAATTATAATTAATTTTAAACAGTTGGCAATACTTATTGGTAAACAGTAATTAAATTAGATGTTATGATTTTTATTGAAAATGTTACCATTCGTTTATTTGCTCGCATGCTTTTGGATACATTCAATATGTGAGGTAGGTAACTGTTCATGTTTGCAGGGACCCATAGTGAGAAATAATCTTTCAAAAAATCATTTTGTTAATTTTTATACACCCGATATTTTCCTCTAATCGTGTTAGTATTTTCTTTTCGAAACGTTAAGGGGGTGACAGTCAAAGAGTTACAGATATATTTTGGGGAGTATCAGTCTGAGGCTTACAAAAAGTAACAGAGGTCATACTTTTCTTTTGGAGGTCCGACTCAAGACCGGATGAAGACGTATGTTAGATACATCTTACATATGTTTCGATATTTTCAAACAGAATACAAAGCTTAAGTAGTCAGGCTGGCAAAAAAATAGGGGCTAAACTGAATAAATGGGGTTGACTATTTTATCTTCCTTTTACGTCTTAATGTTTGGACGCTTTAGTAGTATGGAATTTAAGTGTGAAATTTTCTCCGTCAAAATTTCGGCCATGAATTATGTGTACTCAGCTCGTATCTCTATAACTTGAAATGTTGCGAGGTCATTATAATTCAGGTTATACGGCGTTCAATGCGTTCGTGTTCGTACAGCAGTATTCTTATTGTTATTTATATTATCATTATTGTTTTTATGTTGAAAAATGTATGCATAATTTAATTGTTTTCATAGTACATAACTATTAAATTGACATTAATACTTTGAAAAAACCTTTCGAATGTATATTACGACAAAAATATGCACAATGCTGGTGTTTCTATCACTAATTTAAGCGTCTGATAACCTACAAAAGGCGTTAGTTATTATTGCAAGTATATGGCACTATAGAATTCTAAATATAATATTGTACTAAATCATTTATCAAAAATGTAGGAACGGTTTGATCGCTCATGATACAACAAGCTTATGGTAAAAATTAAGGAACATGATATTCAAGTTTCATATCTCTTCACTATCAGTCGGTCAGGATATAAATAAATATTAACCTTATAAATACAGATTTAGGGTCGGTTTTCAATATTGCTTATAATGTAATCTCGCGTTTGGTGTGTTTGTTTACAATGTAGTTGCTCAATAGGAATGGCGTAGGTGCTAGACCGACGCCGCGCCGAAGCGGACGGCGGTTGAGTGTCACGCATCTGTCGTGATACGTTGTGAGGGTAGCTGTAGAAAAACGAAATATATGTTTGACATAGTCGGTCAACTAACGCTAGCACGTTCACAGTAATATGAAATCTCACGATACGGTATGTTTTATTGCACATTATTGCTTCTAATCAGCCAATCAATTTTAATGGACGAATGCAAAAAAGACCACTCTATATTATGAGCAGTATTTAAAGCAAAACAATAACTGTCTCCTTCATACTCATAAGGTTGACCGCACACGAGTGATACGGCCAGACTTTTCATGATGCGCATGCAGTGCGATGCACGCCGCGCACTTATTCACAGACACAGAAGCATTAGTTCTTAAAATATAAAAAAAAACTATATTTTTATATTTGAAACGAAATCGGCTAACAAGCATAAGGCCCGCCTGGTGGTAAGCGCTTACCGTAACCATATGGACGCTTGAAACACCCGGGGCTCCCAGCGTTACCGACCCTGTTCCCCTCCCCACTTAGGTCAACATTTAAGCTATTCAGATGTGGTATTCTATACCCGTCGGTTCACGCGAGGGACGCGCGTCCTATTATAACAATTTATGTCATTGTTATATTTTTAACGGCGAGCCAATGAGTTAAGTAAATTTTATATTTTTATTCCCCAGTCAACTTGTCATTTTTAGTTTCTGACTAATATTATTTAGTATAAACAGCCTGTTCAAATAATAACCATCAAACGCTGAGATGCAAAAAAAACGTGTAGTTATCGTAAATTTAGCAAATAGCATAAAAAATCAACCATAAAAAGTCTTAAATTGCATGTTTTTTTATTTATAGTATATAGTTTATTTCGGCCATATAAAATCGTGATACTGTACCTTGAGTGGCACCTCTCGGTAATGTAAAAGTGTCCTTGGGTCAGACCCAGTATTGGTTGCGTCTGAGCATAGGGTTCGCTGGACCTACACCGGGCGCTCTTATTGGATAAGCGGTTTCACTTGCTTCGTAGCTACTCCAATCTTCTGCCTGTAATTTAGAAAGTAATACATAACATTTTGTGAAGAAAGTTTTCTTCAGTTTCAAAAATTCAAAAAATTCAAAATTCAAAATCATTTATTCAAATAGACCTTCGCAGGCACTTATGAAAAGTCTGACTCTAATACTCTAATACCGGTTCGGAAGGTTGCATTTGCTGAGAAGAGCCGGCAATAAACTCAGCAATTACTCTTTTCAAAACAGGCTTAGATTCATTACATAATATTTACATTCTAATCGCACTGAAAACAATTGCGTGCCCCAATTCACAAATATATCATACGAGGCAAGGAATATTGAGAGAATGAAGTGAAAACCGTTACCGTAGCCTATTGACGCTTGCAACACCTGGGGTGTCACTCGCGCGTTGCCGACCGTGAAGAAATCTCTTCATACCTTTTTTGAAGAACCCCATACTCCATTGGGAAAACCACGGCTCATTCCACAATCTGAGCGTCCGCGGAAAAAAGCTCCTTTGAGCCCGCACAGTTCGAAACAATTTTGGTTTCAATGAGGATGGACTCCCCGTCGATGGCGTGAGTTGCGATGGTGGAAAGTGGCCGCGGGCATCACGTTGAACAATTCTTTATATCAGTCTCCGTTGTATTGTACAAGCGGTAGAACACACATAAGGAGGCAAAGTCTCTTCTTAGACTGAGGGGCTCTAAACCGCTTGTGAGCTCGGGATCGTCAACAATTCTGATGGCACGTCGCTGAACCGAGACTAAAGGCCTAAGCTGGTATACGGGGTTTTTATTCAAAGGGCAGCCAAATTTTCAGGGGTTATTGTACTCATTATTATTAACAACTTTTAGCATAGGACCAACCCTGAAATATCTCGATACTAAAGATCAACGCTGCGCGACAAAAAACATTGAAAAGAAGTTTTTTTTTTTCGAGATTCTGTGAGACCATCTATGACGTTGGGCTCATAGTAAAAGTTGTTCATAATGCTAACTAAAATAACCTCTGATACTTTGGGTAACCTTGACAAGCAACCCTATATTAAATCAAATTTTAAAGAAAACATCGTGAGGAAGCCACTCGGTGGTACTTTGCAGTATCCGCCTGGCTACCACCTTCATGTTGAAACCTACTGGTGAGCTCCATTAGCTGTACTTGAGATCGAGTTCCCTTCCAGGATCAGTGTGCTTACCATCGGCCGCATAATCACTGACCGTGGTGAGAAAATATCAATAACAAAAAAACACCTTTTAATCAAGTCCAAAAGAATATTAATTGTGAGCTGCCAGCCTGCTGGGAACCGTTAATCAGTGGCAGCGGCAGACTCCAGGAAATTTTCTATTATATTCTCGAGGATACCATAGAGTTAGAATATTAGAGTGATAGCGATAACAACGTTACCTTGTGCGAAGCGTGAACAGTTTCCATATAAATGCATTCACAGATATATCATACGCCAGTTGATCGACAGTCAGACAAAATGTGGATTCCTTGTCATTTGTTCAGGTAAAAGTATCGATAATAAACTAGAAATTGGCATTCAATATTATGTATTTTAGTCGTTGAAACTCTGCACGCGTAATTCGTTTGAAGGCATTAATGGCCGATTCCTATAATAAGACTCTTATATCTTTACTAATAATGAAGCAAAGACCTCAAAGCTTTGCATAGCAGACCCTCCCATATGGAAGTAGCTATCACAGGTAAAATTAGCTTACGAAATTTTATATATGCCCAGTTTGACATTAAAAAAACCTACCATTTGGTAAGCAAAACGATTCGTTTTTGTTTATAGAAACCGGGCATTAGACCGTACCCGTGCTAACGGACCGTACTCTAGTACGGTCGCTCTATTAATATTCTAGCTCTATGGTGGAACCATTGTGAGGTAATAATAGTAAACTTACATCAGTATGGTCGTCGGCACCATACGGGTACCTCGCATTTAAGTCAGGTAAAGTGGCGTCCGCGAGTGGCGTCACTTTACACGCCACGCTGCCGCCCGACGGCAGCGGCGTGCTTGCGCCCGTGTGGACCGACTGCTCGGACGACACGTACCTGTGCGAACAATATGGATGATCACTCATGTTCAATTTTAAAACATACCGTAGTTGTACAGATTGGGAAATAGCAATTATAGTCCCGCAGCCGCCGTCTGTTTTTAAGTGATTAATAACAGGCTGAAGGTTCTGTTAGACTAGACGCCCAAACATTTCGCTGTGGAAATTCTCGCACAAATTGTCCCACAAAACTGATAGATTTACTGGAGCGTCTTGCACTCCGAATATGTTCAAATAACGAGGTCATACAAATCAGCGCATTTTTTACACTTTAATTTTGAATACCATAAAATTGGTACAGCTGTTTCTAATCGTAGTCAGAGGCTTATTCAGCAAGATCAATCTTTTGACAGCACAATATACATGAATGTGTCAAAAAGAGACAAACATTGTGCGACAAGAAGAGTCATTGTCAGAACGGGCCCATTAGATCTTGCCGACTTTAGTTGTAAACGATTGAATGTAGAACTGCAAACACAAAGGCCCATATTGTGGCTAGGAGTACATCGAGAAAAAAATCTTTTAGAGTAGTTCCAATTCCGCAATAGTCAGTACTTTTGCACTGATTTTGAACAGTAAGGACGAATCACTGCATCATGTCTTCCAATCAGAGCGCATGTGTCCTGGAGTTAGCCAATCAGAGCGCATTTTCAACGTCATTGCGCTTCTTTGCGTAAATTGTTAGATGCTCGAGTAAGACAAGGCGCGAAATGAGCATGCGAGAGTGCTCTTCATAACTTCAAAATATTTAAAAAAATCCTGGTAATTGTAAGTTAAACTCTAGTTTTGTTATTTTATTTCTATTGCTTACTTACAAAGTGGATTAATTATTTATATTACGCTTGCAACCCCATTATATTTTCTTTGTCATACGAATAAAATATTTTTATTTCCAAAATACTAAAAACCTCGTCATTTAAATTGGATTATATTTCTGAAAAGGAAACGTAGGTACTGTGACTACCTAACCTAGAACTTCTGATGCAACGATACCTTTAAAAAAGTCATTGGACTTGTGATCATCGAAAAACGAAGGGGGAAACTTCAATTGAAAGAGATAACAGAAGAACTTGGGCTTTATAAGCGTTTGAGTACAAAGGTGTTAGCAAAAAAAAAACATATTCATACCTTTTTATAGGTGGCGTGCCTTGTGAAGGCGACGGCATCAGATGATCAGGCGGTCTTGGCAGCGGTATAGGAGCCACCACGCCTTGACTCTGTCCATGGATTTTTACAAGCACGTTCTGATCCCGCATTATATACCGGCGACATTTAAGCAGCCCGAAAATTACCACTATCGCAAGTACAGTACCAGATAGAGCCATTAGAATCATCATGTAGTACGTTTCGCCGTTCACCACCTAAAAATAAGACATTTTTAGTGATGATGCCCTATGATTTCTTTATGAATATAAGTACTCAGTAAATAATGCTTACCGGAACTCCTTCATGACTCTCAGGGTCATTAGGCCCAGGTAGATTCTTCTTTGAACGATTCCCAATAATTATTTTTACATCACCGGCCGCCGGTTGAAATATCGTAGCGGCTAATAGAAATCGAAAACTATCTTCTATACCATTTAACTCACTTATTTTTTTCTTTATAACAAAATATATGACACCAGCTTTTATATCCTCGTGAGTGAAGTATGCCACTTCTCTCTCTCTGGCACTAGTTTTTTCACCAGAACTTCTTATTATCTTCTTTATAGTCCCAAACTTAGGTTTACGTAATAAAGTATACACTGGGTCGCTTGCCGTAAGTTTCGCGAGCCCCGTCGCATCCATGGTACTAAGGGTTATCTTTGCTTTGTCGCCCTCGACTCGCAAATCTCCCAAAGCCATCAATGGCTGCACGATTACTTCTATTGTAAACGGTTGCGTAGAATTACTATTATGAACGTACGCTATCAGTTCAAAACTATCGTTAGCTGTAGTCATATCGTTCTGCATGTAAATAACAATTTTGTCGATCAGGTCTTTATGAGAAAAGTATGTGACAGAATTCCTGCCCACGTAAATCATCCCGTGCAGCGGCTGGCGCGTTATGTTGTACCAAACTTTTGATTTCTTTGCATTCGTTTCTATGTATATTTGGTCTGTGGTAATAGTCGCCACGTTTGAACCTTGTTGCAAATTGATTGGATGCAAAGACGTCGCATTCAATATTATAGGTATGACATCTATGGTGAAAACCGTATATGTTGGTTTAAACTGTCCATCCCACACTCGAAAATAAAATGTGGCAGTCTGCAACATGCCCGAATGTTCGTATATAATTTTGCCATTGTTTATATCTTCCTGTGTGAACTTGTTTATCGATTGAGCTTCATTCATGGTTTGATTTTTATCTAACATCACCATCCTGCCTTGTGTGGGACCACTGATAATGTCATACAATAATCCTAACGGGCCGGTGTCAGCATCTTCGGTAAGAAGATCGTTTTTAGTGATTGTATAATTCTCGCCTTGAACGACTTGTATTTGTGGCGTGTCTGTCAGCAATCTGAACGGTTGATCGTTCACTGGTATCACGTGAATAGGTATAGTAACGTTACAAAGTAATACGTAATCGGGTAGTAAATATATTGACATGTCAATTTTGTCTTGTAGAGTATCGGAATCGTCATGTTCATAGTTCACTACGCCGCTTTCTAATTGGGATTGAGTCAAAGACGACATAAAGGGCTTTAGCTCTCCGTGGGCGGGTTGAGACCACTGCGCTTCAATCTGCGGCTGCCTCAAGCCTGCCTGACTCTCTAAGTATGCAATAACATTGCTAACGTTAACTATGATCGGTACTTTGTCACCTTCCTGCACTTTGATTTGTGGTATGTATACGTACTTAGCTAGACCACCGGAAGATACAGAAATATCGATGTTAAATATTTGATCTGTGACAGGTTTAGCGAGAGCTGCTTCAACAGTGAATATGAAGGAATCGTTCGTGTGTAGATCGGAGAATGGATGCGTGTGCTCGTAGTACACTATAGAATCATTCACGTCTTTTTGAGTGAACTGTTTTATTGATCTGTGATGATTTTCACCATTGAGCATTATGAGTCTACCGAGGCTTGGTACTCGATCGACTTTGTATGTAATGGATCTTGTAGGATCCGAACATTTAGACATTAAAAGGTAATTGTTCAAGGGTTCGCGCATCAAAGGAAATACACGGAGATTCTGTTTGCGTGTTAATTTTAGTGACACTGATTTTGTTGATATTAGGAATGTGATTTTCGATAGTTCGTGGAGACCATCCGTAACGTCAAATATCATTTTACCTTTAGAGCCATCTGAAAAATAAGGTTTCCTATAGTCTCGTTATAATAAAAACTTGTATGTAATAAAAATAAGTAAAAATTTGCCTCTAAGAGTATTATACTGTTGACGTTTTTAAATTGAAGTAATGGCTTTCTCTAAGTGAGTTTGGATGTAACTATAGAGCAGAACAAAGTTAAATATATTTCAATGTTGCCTTAACAGGAGCAAGAATAGTATAATCAACTTACTTTTATGCACAAACATGACTTGTCCGTTATCGATGTCGGCCTGTGAAAAATGATGGACAGCGTTTTCGATGTCTCCCTTCATCGCTATGTAACCGGACACTATATCCACGACGCGAATAGTTACGTTCTCAAGGGGGGTATCGATATCGTTCACATCTGTAAATATATATTACGTCACGTTCAATCTTCATTTGATTTAGGATTCTGTATTACACGTGGTCAAAAGCAAAGGTAAACTTTATAACGATGTTGGCATTACGCACTGCCAGGAACAATTTAATGCGAAATCGCCCTTTTTCGTGTGCTTTGAGAATGCTTAACTGTATGGTCAGGGAAAGTTTGGGGCCGGATATATTACATTCATCGGTGGCTGAAATTCGCAGATGTGCCGTGAGGTATTTAGAGCAGTCATAGAAATTTTGATCATTCTGTACGGTTATAAACTGTTATGTACATTGTGAAGATTAATAAATAAATAAATTAATACAATTTCAAAACCAAGTACCGCCGACATATCACGCGGTTAACTGGTTTATTATTATAAACTAGTATTCGCCCAGCGGTTTCACCTGTGTTCCCAAGGGATCTAATGTTTCTACGGGATTAAAAGTATCCTACACGTTATTATTAATAGGAATTTGAAAGCACGTAGGTTTATTACTTTATTCACAAAGCAGATTTGATTATAAAGTGTCATTAAATAAGTAAACATATCCCTTACTCATAAATCGCCATTTAACTAATATACTGATTAAATGGTCACGTAAATAATGTCACATTATTTGACAATGACAATAGAGTGACGTTATTTATGTAACCCTTTAAACAGTATATTAGTTACATAACGTTTTATGAGTAAGGGGGATAATGGTTTAGAAATAGTACAACTCACAAAGCTCGTTCCTCGTAAATGTAAATGTGCCCCCCTCCCACACACACAGGCCAGTATTGGCGGCCACTATAGGTGTCTCGTCATTGACAGGCACAATGTTAACACGCACGTAAAATGGTTCACTTTCTTTGCTATTCTCTGTGATGGCTATAAGTTTGAATGCGTCCAGTGATTCTTCTGATCCGTCGTTTATATACTATAACGAAAAAAGGAACACTGTAAAATATCTTGACACAAAATGAGTGCCACGGTCGCTCTGGTTGTGGAATGAGCTTCCTGCCGTAGTTTCCCAAAGGGATTACCGCACGGGGTTCTTCAATAAATTAATTTATTACTAAAAACAAAACCAATAACCTATGTTTGGAAAATCTATTATTTTTACAAAAAATAAAGTATTTTGTAATATTTGTTTGTCACTGGTCGCAATACCTTATAAAATTCAAGTTACATTGAAAAATTCTATAGATTACAGAGCATGTCTTTCCCTTTCAATAAATAATGGTGGGCTAAGATTTTAGCAGGGTTAGCGCTTAAAAAAAACAATACACCACTGTGTCAGGCTAAATTCGGAAAAAAAACAGCATCAAACAAGTATATATTTTTTCCCACCCCCACATGTTTGTTCCGGTGAAGCTGAAGTCTTGATATTAATTTGTGAAAAACGTACCTGTATATTCCCCGAATTAAGTTTTAGCACCGGTAGCAAATTCAGCTCCTGATCTTCAATTGCAATCTTCCCATACTTGGGTTTCTCCACCACTTTGTATGAAACCACCTTTCCTCGGTAATATTCTGTGACCGTCCGGAACAAGTCTGGTCTTATGCTGACAGCTTCACCCTCCACAACACTAAGGTTTGAAGCAGAAACGTAAAAATGTTCTGGAATAATTGTCACCATCAATTCAACATTACGTAACCACACTATACCATTGGTTACATCCATCTTTATCCTATCCCGGGTTCGATTGACTCCGGATTGAACGTAAACCAGCCGGTTTGAGTTTATGATGGACTGGTCGAAGACTCGAGTGTGGACGGGTTCCTCATTGTAGTTCTCGACTTCTATCACGCCGAGTGTGGTTATTTCAAGCCAGCCGTGATCCGGGCCTTCCGTTACTTCGTATACTATATTGGATGGTTCGATTTGAGGGTGCATGACCTGATGGAAACATATATTATGCTATCATTATTTGGAATAAACACACTTGTATAGTACAGTCAGATGGTATTTTGACGATGGTAGTTTTTCGCATCAAGCAATTAACCCAAAGAAGGGTAATAACGTTCATTTTGTTTGAAATTTATTTCGCCTATTCCCTACCACAGACAATGCGCTTAAAATCTATATATCTATATCAAGTATTTATTCAATTTAGACCCTAATAAGGCACTTATTAACGTTAACCAAAATGTATCTGCACCGGTTCCAAATACAATTTTATCTGAGCACTGATAGGCTAAGTCAAAAACACTACACATTTAGATGCAGTGGTTGTTCGGTACTGTTATAAATCAGTGCATAAAGTACTTAATAATTGCGGAATTGAATTGCTGAGTATCCGGCCCCAGCAACATCACTATCTAGCCGTCTGGCTGGCTTCTACCCTCAAGCATCTACCAGAGGGACCATACTCCTTCCTACATCAAAGGCAGTGAATGGCCAAGACACTCAATAGTACTACCACATGTATCTAGAACAGTTATATAATGATTTAGTATTTCAATTACCTCTAAAATATCCTTAGTGATGTTGACGCTAGTGGACTCTTCCACTACTAGGGGTACATTTGTGGTCGCTCTGAGCGGCTCCCAGTAGCTGGACGGGAATATCTTGATCGTATAAATACCCTCGCCCCATGTATCCAGGCACATCACTTTGAACCTGTGGGGATAACATGATTTATATTTATGTAAAGCTCTCTAGCAAAAAGTGGCATAATAGTTATCCGACGACGTTGGTAAATCGGGCCCAAGTATACACGGACATTTTTGATCACCTATATACATAAATCTAATGTGTGTATCTCTTCTGCTTGTTCTAATGTAAAATAGGTAATGAGAGTTTAAGAAAACCCTATTGTATGTCACCATATTTTTTGCTACATATTTAGATATTTGTTATTGATATTTTGTTTAGTACTAGTTGTAATCTAGTTCTGTTATTTTTCCTTAATATAAATAAATATATGTGCCAAGTTTCGCCCAATCCCAATCTGTGCAGTCGTTTTGCATGAAGAGTAAGAAACATCTATCCTCTCAAACTTTCATGTTTATAATTTAAATATGATAATTGCAAAGTATTTGCAAATTTGCAAGCGCGGATATGTGTCAATTATACTCTATTTCACATAGGTCAAGGTTTTTTTACCAATATCTAGTGAAATTCCATTTGATTACTCTGAAATAGTACTCACAATATTTCATGACACCTCGCCCTATCATAATATTCCTTTTTTTATATCGAAATGAACATTAACCATTAAGAAATCATAAAATACCATGTGTCACCGAACTCATGCTATTTGAAATCTAATAGTATTTTACCTAAACTGATCAGCAGGAGTTTTCGGTTCTCCATGCCTGTAGGCTACTCTTCCTGCCGCCACGTCGAGTTGTGTGAACGTAAAGGCTCCCTGCCCCTCGCCCACTTCAATAACGCCGTGCTTCGGCTTCAGAGTTACTTCATACCGTATGTCTTCTTCTAAACAGTTCATGTTTGTATCCACCTGAGATATATAATGCAGAACACAGTGTTATAATATAACGGCTTTTTTTGTACGACGAAGTCGATAAATAAGTGTAAGGCTCGCCTTATGGTAAGCGGTTACGATCTGGATGCTAGTAATACACGGAGCATCACTCACGCGTTACCGATCCTTTCCCCCCCTCCCCAATTATCTCTGGCAACCTTACTCACGCGCAAGAACACAACAAAGTAATTTGGCTACGGCATTCTGAACAGCGTGAAGCGCTCGTGGTGTAGCATGATTAGCCGTTCGTAATCGATCGGCAAAGTTAAGCTACCACAGTCGTGGTCGGTACCTGGATGGGTGACCGCCTAGTGGTATTTCAAATAGAGCGTTTCCGTGCTTCGGAAGGCACGTTAAGCCGTTGGTCCCGGTTATCACTTAATTGTGATAGTCGTTGAGCTAGTTGGAGGCCATCTAGGCGGCTTGAAAACTCCAATAGTAGGTTGACCACTAGCCTGCCTCCACCGATCCGAAGTGGGCACGCGTGGTGGAGTATCTGCCCATTCCCTTTCACCCTGATTTGTTAAAAGAGGACTGTGCTCAGCACTGGGACATTATAGGCTGATGATGATTCTGTACAGTTAACTTCAAAATTAGCTGATCAGTTTAATACTCATAGTTTTCACATTAAGTAAACAAAGCAAAAAGAAAAAGAACATGTTGTCAAGAGAATCAATTCAATAGATTATTATGAAAACCAAAATGCACTCTCTTTTTGAAGCTGACCGTACTTTCCCAGTCAAGCTGCTCTTTGAGAATACCGCTATGGTCTACCTCTCTAAAAACAGTTCATTTACTCTTAACAGTTAAAAGACCCATGACAGGTATTCAACACATTACTACAGGTTAACCAAATTAAATAGCATACACACCTGCATATCTCTAGAAGTGATGACCACTGCTTTCCCGTTTTCAACTATAGAACCATTCGTCGGATACATCTTTATAAAGGGAGGCGACGCTTGAATCTCCAAATTGCCATTCACGTCAAACAAGCCATCCGAAATCCAGAACCCCATCTTGCCATACTCTTTCCCTTGATGCTTAAAAAGAACCAAATTCTTATTGATATCATCTTGTGAGAACTGAGCAATCTGTTCCGAAGGATTGTCTGCCCTGAAAATACCTCCATTTGGAGGATCCTTGGTAAATCTTTGAACAGTGTAGATAATGTCCCCGGGTTTAGTGTCCAAGTCGGCGTCAGTATAACTTAGATCCCGCGATGTTATTAGTCTCGCGCCGCCATGTACAATGTGAAACACATTATCGTTCACACGAACTGGACTGTTATCGTTCTTCAATATTATGTCAATGTGAAACACTCCCACGTATTGAAAGTCCTCAGGCTCCGGACTTAAAGCCATAAAATGGAACGAATCGTGACGACTCTCAGAATTGTCATGGGTGTAGTACACTCTATCAGAATTTAACTCGTGTAGCGTAAAGAATGTGGTATTATCTCTGATAGTTTTCAAGCTTTCGTTTATCACTTCAATTTTGCCGTGTTTCGGTAGACGTGTGATATTAAAAACAAGATTGGTGACAGCTTCCGTGCGGAAATTTAGATGCGTTGCGGGAATAACCATTCTAGAGCCTTCCATGACCTGCAGCCTTTCTAATGTGGTATGAACTCTGCCGGACATATGGTCGGAGGTTATTGACCCTGGTGTGTGTCTGATGGTCATAACACCAGTGATGTTTTCGCACTCCGTTGCTCCAACGATGAATGAGAACTCGTCCTGTATGTGAGAGTAGGCGCGTCTGTGAAGTCTGTACCACAGTTGATCCGCATCTATATTTTGCTGCGTAAATGTGCTATGCGTTTGTAAATGATGTTTCCCTGAAGACAAGTGCAATATCCCATACTTCGGTGGCCTTAATATGGTGTAAAGGATTCTATCGGAAGGCAAAGCAAGGGGCTTCGTCTTAAATCTTAAGTGCTGAGACGATATGAAAGCTTCTCTCGTGTTATTTAATACTAGTTCTTCGTTAACTGATTGGAACAGCTGTAGTTTGATAAATGTGAGTCGAAAATCGTACAATGTATTCGTTCGTATCGTACCAACAGATGCTTTGAACTGTGGAAAGAAAAATACAGTGTGATACACGGATGATTTCAAAATGTTCTCCAACACAGGACATTCATTCATTTTAGATGGTTTTGAATATCGTATCTATATTTTCAGATTACATTACCTGCAATATGTAAAGAAAACAATTTAAACGCCAAATTAAAATATATCAAACGTCGTCGTTCATTATTTACATATATTATCATGTTTTTTTATTGTTTTTCAATGTATTGTAAGTGCATCAAGTTTTTTAGTTAATTTAATTCCTTATGCAACAAGGATCAATAATTTTAGCATTCTACCTTCTCTTTAGACGCTTCCATAATTATTTGATATATTTAATAACAAAATTAACCTTGAATTCGTCGTGTGATGGATTGCCAAGTAGATGCATGTACCGCACTCGTCCGAAGGTGACCATTTCGCTGGTAAACGAGTCGACTGTCTGCCACGTGCCGTCTAATACGCGCAGTCGCTCCACCACTCCGAATTGAGGCGGTTTAACAATGTCATACCTAAGAAATAAACGATATCTTTATTCATCAAAACTATTTCACATTTTTCATAAAGACGTGAGAGGGAGATAAATAATAATGATGATATTTTTAGTTATATTTCAATTAAATAAATATCCTGGTAAATTATTTATTTATTTATAATAGAAAGCCATATGTTGTTTGGGCAATATTTTGATATTTTGAGTCTACCATTTGGCCTTTCAGGTCAGAATGTAAGTAATTCGCATTACAGCAAGATACAGGCCATATTAAACACTAACTGTCCTCCATGGTTTCAGCCTCGTTTCAGGGATCAAAAGTATAACCATCTCCATACCATAGGTTATCTGCGTGCTAAATTTCATCGCGATCGGTCCAGAGATTTAGTGTAGAGTTCTCGACAGTTACTTTCCCATTCATAATATTATACTAGCTGTCCCCCGAGGTTTCACCCGTTTTCCCGGGATAAACTAGCCTATGACCTTCTTCATACCTTAGGCTGTCTGCATGCCTAATTTCACCTTGATCGGTTCTGCGGTTTAGGCGTGAAAGAGAAACAGACAGAGTTACTTTCGTATTTATAAGTATGGATTAATTAAACCATTTGTTTTATTTGTACGTAGTATTTATATACTCTGAGGTTTTATTAAGGTCCTTGATTACTCACAAACAGTTTGAAAACAATATTATGTTATTTAAAATTTGACCAATATCTGATGTCCAGATTTTTTTCTACCCGACACAAAAAAAAACTATGGCAAAATTGTGGATTTCCCTATACTGTCCCAGTTTAAGAAAACACTGTAGTTATATGATTGACCATACTCACTTGACCTGCACATTAGTCTCGTCAGCGTTAGTGGTGAATGTGAGATTGTCCGCAGTGATGATTGCGTACGAGTTGTGAACTAGCTGCAGACCAGTATGGTTCACTAGTCGCACTTGCAACGGCACTATTGATATCCGTAAGATGCCCGGCCCACTCGTTTCTATACCGTCTGACACCTGCGGTAATTGCAGACTTAAAATATGAACAAAAATACAGTTAACTCGCATGGAGAGGGTGCCGTACAAACTTAACATTGTAGTTGAAAAACATGTTCTCACATTCATTCCAACTGCGAATGTAAGTTTTACACACATTATTGACAAATTTATTATTTTGTTTGAATATCATAAACATCTTATAGGTTTTCCTGTAATCTATAAGTAAAGAATTATCTTTATATATAAAATTCTACTATACGTGTGTATGTCACTGAATTCCTCCTTAACGGTTGGACCGATTTGAATGAAACACACGTAGGTACAGTTGAGTTTTTTCGGGTGTCGCCCTGGATGGTTTAGATAGGGTGGGATAGGGTAGGGTAGCACCACAGGGTAGGGTAGGAAATGCAGTGAGGGACTTTGTTTTAAACGCTTATAATCCCTCCCGATTTCTAAAAATAATAGCATATGCCTGTACTTATAATATGCGTATTATGCAAGTAAGTAGCTCAGACTGTGGAATGAGCTCCCCGCCGTGGTTTTCCCAATGGAGTACAGCATGGGGTTCTTCAAAAGGGGTGTGAAGAGATTTCTGCAGGGTCGCCAACGCGTGCGTGATACCCCTGGTGTTGCAAGCGTCCATAGGCTACGGTAACCGCTTACCATCAGGCGGGCCGTATGCTTGTTTGCTACATAAGCGGTATAAAAAAAAAAAGTAGAATATTTCCAGACGAATGCAGGTTTGTTGGTACCGATCATCCGACTTTATATTTTGTCCCCAATAAATGGCTCCAGATTGGAAATGCGAGGAATGCTTGCAATAGACCAATATAATGTTCTATTGTAACTAGTACGTTGTTTCGTTTGACTTACTTGCAATGTCAATCGAAGGGAGGTTTTGTTGAGTTGTTTATCGCTTGTTGAGCCATGCACGTACGATATAATGCCAGTGTCAATGTCTTGCTGTGTGAATGAGTCCACTGGCTGACCCGACATTTCTATGTGTCCACTGTTCAACAAATATCATAGTGAATATATTGGTGACATCCACAGACCAATAAAACTAATAGACGTCACAACAAAGAACAAAATCGGGAAATAATAGCCGGGCTTCTTATGCGGTACTAGTGCATAACCTGCATAGGAGGTATCCAGAAAATTGGCGTTTTTTAATTGGGCTTAAAGCACAATATATTGCGGTCGCGGTATCCAAACGTAAATATAAATTATTGACTAGCAAATTCTGTCTGTCTCAAGATTGTCAGACCGAGCAATTTTATGTTGATTAGAGAAATTCAATGGCTTTGCATTTTATTTTTTACTCCTGCACTAAATGACAAACGTTTTCAACTTCAAATTAAGCTTATTCTAGAGCAAGTTGATGATTTATATTACCTATTAGCTTCGTTCTTCCCATGCAGCACGGTGTACAAAAGATCTTCGGGAGCCGTGTCCGGATCTTCCGCTTTTAATATGTCAGAGGTGATGACTTTGCGGGTGCCCTGTTATATTATAACAAGTATTTTATAAAAAGGACTGAATTTTCAGACATTTTAGAATAGCCGATTGATGATTCCAGAGATACTATTGCTGAGGAGAGTGTTTGCATTATGATTATATCATTATAATAATCAAAGCTCCTTGTTTTGGTCACATACAAATAAGACAATGTACGGGTCGGTTACCGAAAGCTGGCACAGCTTTCAACACATTCACACGTTTTGCTTGTGTAGTGTCTGTGAATGAGCGTGCGGCGTGCATCGCACTGCATTCGCATTATAAAAATTCTGTCGCGCCTGGACAAGCTTATTTGTTTATATTCTAAACGAAGCAGTTATTGTTTTGCTTTTGCTACGGCTCATAAATATAGTGATTTTTTTGCACTCGTCCGTTAGATTTGACCGACTGATTAGAAGCAATAATGTAATAAATCGTACGTATCGTGCCAGGTTTAGTTAACGAACCTGTAGCGTCATATAAATTAATAGTACATTATGATACATGTGTGCAAATTTGATTATTAACACTCGAGCCGGTATTAAGTGATAAGGGAGCCGAGAGTGTAATAAATCAATGCACACGAGTGTCATACGACATTTTTCAACACACTTGCAAGGAAAAAAACAGACTTCAATTTTGCAATAATTGTCACTTTACGAGCGAGTGTGTTGAAAATTAATTATATTAAATACGTTAACGCAATTCAATGTTACAATAATACTCACACGATTAATTATTGATTACTCTTGTGCATTCGACGGGCATGTGACAAACTATACATGCAACTATACAAAAGCAAATTATAAAAAAATAATGAAGCTCTGGTCGCATTCTGTAAAAATAATAAGACACATTACGACAATGTTGCAAAACTACTCAAATCATATTAGTAATATTTTAGTTCGTAAATACATGCGGAATTCGGCAGAAAATAACATGATGGTCTATTAGCAGTTGATAAAGGGTCTAGACTAAAGACATTTTCCACATGCGAAATTCTGGATTTTGTGTGGGTTTTGAATGAAGCAGTCACATGACTTATACATCAAGTCATTTCCATACAAAATAAACTTTCCGCAAACAGTCACTATCAAAGAAAATGGCTTTTGTCGGCATTTAAGGAGACCAACCTTGCTTTTTAATAATTTAATAAACAATTAGTATGTAGTATAACAGCAGGCAAATAATTTAATAACTCCAATTGACATATGTTTCAACGACACATCTAGGACCTGAGACTTACCTGTGTCAACCTGAGTACTTTGCCAGGTAACAGATTAAGTACTGGTGGATCGTTGACCGGCGTGATGTTGACATGAAGTACGAAGGTATTCCTGCCCTGAAGGTAGCTGGGTAGCGTGAACTTGGTCTCAGGAACCAGCTCCATATCCAGGACTATGGCATCTTGGTGGTTCTCTGAACCGTCGTGAACATAGCGAACCTGCATGAAATGAACATGTTATTGAAGTTAAGATTCCATAAAGAACTTTTTTTGCATTGGATATGATACACCATCTACCCTGACCATGAGAATGTGGCCAAAGGTAGCACACAAAGCCTATAAGCATACGGGATCTGTGTGAGTGAAAAACCTACTTAAGATTTACGTGAGGAAACAATAGCACTGTGGCACTGCATCCACTGGAATATGCTACATCGCACAATTACTCCAAAGAAGCGCAATGTCGTTCATTTTGTTTGAGATCTATTCCGCACATTCCTCACCACCGATATCAATATGCTCTGATTGGCTAAGTCAAGGACACGCTAAACATTTAGGCTCCGATCCCACAGAGTTCTAGAGTTCTGCGTTCAGAGTTCTGCGTTCAGAGTTCTGCGTTTCGCATTCCTGTAATCTATGCGGCGTCTATCTATTAAGAATAAAATAATTGGACTGTTTTACAAAAAACTTACACCGACTTCAAAGTACACTAAAAAGTAATCAAATCCTGATCTGATGACAATGGGACCAAACGGAAAGTAAACCCTTCCAGTAAAAAAAAAAAGAAAAAAAAACAACCGAATTGAGAACCTCCTCCTTTTTTTGAAGGTTAAAGTGTATGACGTGTGATCGGTAGCGAATACTGCAGAACTCTAGAGCTCTAGACTGCTTGCTGTGTGCACAATATTGAATGCGGAACGCAGAACTCTGAACGCAGAAATTTCTCTATGGAATCGACGCCATAGATGCAGTGATTGGTTGATACTGTTATTAATCAGTGCAAAGTCACTTACGAGTTGCGGAATTGGGTTGCTTGGTATTGCTACTAAGGGATTTTTCCTCGGTGCTTAATCATAACATTAATCACAGCATTTCTCGAATTCATGATAATGAATCGTCTGCTACCACTGCGTCGTCTGCTACATCTATCATCGCTTTTAACTAAACTTTTTTATTAATACTGTTTTATGAGTGATCGTATACACACCTTATCCCTCGATAGATCCATAAGTGTGAAGAACTGCTTTGATTTTCCGTCACCTTCTACATAGTTGGTATATTGCGGTGTGTTTCTCTGAAGCGACAGGTCGACCGCTATACGCCCGTGTTGAGGCGACTGTGCCACGTGTAATACCACTCCAGAGGGCCTCACACCATACTTGTGGTGATCTAGTACCACGTCGATGTTTTGAGTTGTGATCACAGATACTCCTCCCTCTTGGACCGTCAATGGGTACAACGCTACGAGTTCTAGCTCACTGCTCGATTTCGAGAATATCTGTTTGGAAAAAGCATTTTGGGTGGACAAATGTAAAATACTATGTTTTGTTGGTAACTCGCGAGTTCTTACGAAAACATCTCAAATCCTTCTTAGAAACATTATTGATCAAAGATAGAAAACATTTAAAGCTTGCCACTGTCGTTTACGGGAAAATTATGGTGACCATTTTGATAGAGACTAAATTCAAAACAAGCAATTGAACTTATTTGACAATATTATATTACTTAGGTATATAATATTTCTTACGTTTTTTATTAGAAAAAGATAAAGACAAAATTAGTTTAGCTTGTAAGCAACGGAGTCAGCACCAATTTGTGTATTTTGTATGCTTACAATAACAGTTTAACGGTGTCATTTAATCAATTACGAAAGCCCTTTTTATGATAATTACATCTCGTCTTTACCTTATATTTCTCAGCATAGTCGGGATTTATGCACAAATCTGAGTCGCACTTGCACGTGAAGTGGTCAACGCCGTGTTGTTCGCACACAGCGTGTTGCACGCACGGCGGGTTGCCCGGACTTGCGTGACAGGGGTACCACCACACGCACTTCGGACTAACGCCGTATGTTACTAGCGCATTTGGCAGCCCGAACATCTTGTCGTCCACCTCTATGGGTTTTATACAACCCTAGGAAAAGACGGATAATTACTCAACTTAAAAAAAAACAGTGTTTCTCTAGTCAAACACAGGGTAATCCTTTCTTCCTTCCTACTTAGTGAATTAAACTTACCATAATACTGGAGTCCGCTGCTTTGATTCCTTTAGCAAACGCTCTTTGTCTTTTCTCACTTTCAATCCCTCCGAGGTAGAAAGAGTCGGATAGATCGAGATATCTCGTGCCGCCACTTTCTATACGCGTACTCATCACAACGTTGTCTACAGATAGCTGTAATGATGTGATTAGGTGTCACTTTTTACAGAGTTACATACGGATATTAGTTATTTGTTGGGTACAGCATAAGCATATTATAAGTAGATTCTCACACAATATACCTTATGACGTATTTCTAGTAGGGTTGTCAAATATAGTCTAAAATAAAGTATTGCGCTTTACATCAACTGAGGGCTTTTTGATTTGGCACTTCACGAAACCGCTTCCGCACGGAAAAAGAATGAACACTCAAATATGTGTTTAAAGTCGCGCGCAGTAGATACCTTTACACTTTTTGTAAGAAGCTTAAGTTTTTATTCGCATATACTTTTCTCATAATTTAGAATAACACGAAACATTTATATTTCATTTTTCAACTGTATCTAGGGAAGGAGCTGACACTTAGTATACAGGCTTCTCCTACCTTCAGTGTCAGAGACTTCAATTTAATTGAGTGTATGTAATGTGGTCTAATAAATATTATTATTTAAAAAATCAAGTAAATAAAGATAACCGAACTGGGCTGAATTCGGTTGGAGTAATCTGAAGCCCAGCTCTTCAAATTCACGAATAACCGGTAGCCCAACTCAACAGCTAAAGTATACCTACTTAAATAATCTAAATTAGACCACAGAGAGAATTAGAGCTATAGGTAAGAAGAGTTAATTCAAGAGTAGCGCTTAAATACCAATTAATGCATTTGTCTCATCATCATCACATGAGCCTATGGATGAGTCCACTGCTGAACATAGGCCTCCCCCATTGATTTAATTTGCATCCAGCGGCGCCCAGCGACTCTGACCAGGTCATCGGTCCAACTGTGCCCGGTCGGTCGTCCCGTTCGGCGCTTTCCAGTACCATCTACGCATTTGTCTACTGGATGCATATTAAGTGTTATGTGTCAAACAGCCGGCTTTACAGAATTCGATGAAAATTTGGCACTTGAATTAAAGTTTTGGATGTTTATTAAATAATGCCATAGAAGCTGAATAGCTTTAGATGAAATATGGCACAAAGATTGTATACACCAAAGTGTTCCTGTGATTTAACCTGTATATTGATATAAGATATTGGTCTCTTGGAACGTGAACCAAAACGCAAAGCTTCTACGAAATATAAATCAAAATACATCTTGAAGCTGTTGCTTGTCTTAAATAAAATGCAAAAAATATTTAGCTTAGCAATGCATTTAATAAACAAGAATTACAATCCAAGTCAGTTTCAAATGGTTCATTATGGTATATAGAAAATTAGTATTTGGTATCTAGTAGATGGTGATTGGTCCATTATCGCTCTCCCGGGGTGAGCTGTTCTATGTGAAATGGAATAGTAGAATTTCGGTTTTTCTACAAATTATATTCAGCTAAGCATAGAAAAATAAATCAATATTCAACAATTAGAACCGTAGCACACAATCCTTTCCACAGCAAGAGTTACGGTCATAATCCGCAAATTAGGAACCGTGCAAAATTATATGAGTATACTATTCTCCGAAATCTGATGACATGCTACATGGAAATTTCAGTCACAAATCCTGGAGAAGAAGCTTAAGAAGTTTTAGGATTTTTTATATTACTAAGGTAGCAAACGAGCATACGGCAATACCAGGGGTACCACAAGCCACACTGGGAAAACCACATAAGATAACTTCTAATATCCATTAGCAGACTACTTCCGTTGTCTATAGCTGAGCATGAACCGGAAAGTTACATTCTAGGCTACACCAATTTTAGTCGCAGGTTAAATGTGATACAATCCCTAGTGACTCATTATATTTTCTTAAATTGCCAAAAAAATCTCCAATTACATACATTACACGACTAAAAGTAGTACATTCGCCATGACACATCCGCATGAAAAGATCTATAAATAGCATGAAGCACGCTTCGCACAGTAAAATTTTATTTGGCAACATGTTATGTAAGCTACATTGCCATTTATCACAAGCTTATTGACCCAAAATCTATTGCAGAGCTTGTCTTACACTTTTGATTATACATTTTTGATTTTGCTCGAAATAATTAACTTTTATAATACAATATGGCAGACCTATTATTAGAGAATAATAATTTATAAACGAATAATTTCATTCAAAATACGATGATTTTTTATTAATGTTATTTAATTCATGCACAATTTAATTTAAGCAAAGGTCAATTTATAGTAACTTTGGATACCCGCGCAGCGTCGAAGGACGTTGTATTTGGCCAGAATATTATTATGGTAAGAGACGATGTATCTAAAGGTGGTAAGGACAAAGCCTAAAATAGAATTGGCTCTCATGTGCACCTACCAAACACGCCAGTAGGTTATTGACGACAGATTTTCGGTGTCGGTGGGTACTACAAAGTATTCAATAACCGTGATAAAGTTTCCACCTTCATCGAAAGCTCAAGCTCATTGCTCATTTTAACATACGGCAATTTCAATATCGGTCACCAAACACCGATAGGTCATGGTGCACCTGTCGGTTTATTCCGACAGGTGCACCATGAGCCATGTGGAGTAACAATCAAACGCAAGCCTATTTAGATCAAAAAAAATATATAAATCCAATATTACTTTCGCTCAGCTGATTTTTGCATATTGATAGTCAATGTTATTATCGTAATTTTCTATTCGCATGGCAAACCGATAGAAATGATAAAACATCAGGATTTGTTGTCATATATAAAACCCAACAAGTGCTTACTGTTTTTTTTTAATACTATGAATAATTATGATTAATCATCATAAAAGCTCACCTCAATCAAGGAAGGGTTGAACAGCAAATGCAACTTGTGCCACTGTCCGTCATTGATCCTGAGTGTGTGTACTATCAGTCCCCGTGCCATTTTGACTCTTACTACTCCCTCTAGTATCTCAACAGCTAGGAAATCTGAACCACGGCCACCTCCGGTATTGTAAAGTATGATTGCATTCTGCGCGATAGTTTTAAACTCTATTTGCCATCTGTAACAAACAATTACTAATTTATTAAGTAAACTGTACTATTGTTTTAAGGCAAAAAGGTGCACATTGGTGAAGTTCATAAATACATAATAAATTAATTTATGTTCAACTGTACAAAATATTTCTAAAACTACACATACCTCCCGCCAGCTCGTGAATTGATCTTCGGCAGAATCAAATAAGCTCCTTCATCTACGAAGCTGATATCAGAGTTAATATCGGCATCAAATTCTGGTGCACAATTCCACGTTACTCCCTCTACATGAACTAAACCGGAGCGACTTCGGGCCTTGTCAATTATCTTCACGCCATTGTAGTACACCTATTAAAAATAAACAAATAAAAACCTGTTTTTTTTATAAGAATAATAAGAATAAATTTACTGTAAAACCTATTACACATACAAAAGCAACAAAATAGCAAAATATTATTAAAATAAAGTTAGACAAATGGTCTCAGCATCATGATAGTGTGCACTGATGTTGTACACATAAGCGCTGATTTTTAGTTTGCCCCAATATATAAATCAAAATTAAAAAACTTAATTCTAATCATGCTCTGTAACTATTTCAATATAATTTGATTTAAAAAAAACACATTACATCTTCCATGCAGCCACGAAAATTCTCCATGTGACCCAAAAAGAGCTCTGAAAAGTCACCCTGGCCTCCAAGGAATATCCCAAAATGTATGTTCAGCTCAAAGAATCTGCCTGGTAATTTTTTCTTGACAGCATTTTCATCCACCTGCAAGATTATTCATATTAAAGCACTCTTTAGTTTTCGCTCTTCGGCAGTTTTTGAACCGACTTCAAAAAAAGGTTCTCAATTCGGTTGTATTTTTTTTTAATGTTTGTTACCTCATAGTCCGTCATTTATCAAGCGATTTGGGAAATTATTTTTTTGTCTGGAAAGATACACTTCCGGTTTGGTCCCATTGTCATCAGATCAGGATTTGATAACTTCTTAGTGAACTTTGAAGTCGGTTTATGTTTTTTGTAAAACAGTTCAAATATTTTGTATGCAATCTACTGTTCATATTTTGATATTTTTTATTTCAACATATCCAGACACATGTGCATAAGTATTTACCTTCATGGTGAGGTTAGCTTCGCGTCGAATGATGCTGACATGATGCCATTGTGTATCATTGAGATAAGTCCCTTTAGAAGATGATAATTCACTTTCACCTGCTCCAAGATTTATGTGCAGTTTTAGTCTTCCACTTTCCAAACGTATCTGTAATTATGCAATATATTGATTAATTATATAAAGCAATTAATTTATCATTAGGTTTTAGACTAGCTGCACAGTTGTGGTTGTACATAATTTTACGCTAATAAACCATATTGAAGCAATTCTCAGCAATATTGTATACATATATGTAAATGTCAAAATGATTATCTATTTCTATTGTTTTTGTTAAATCCTATTATGGTGACTAATTTTATATTACATACATACATACATACATACATACAAAACCATTCTTACTAATAAATATATTTGCTTTGATTTGATCCCTCATACTCTGGAAGACCAATGTTGTTCCAAAGATTCAAATTCACATAGTTTATTGGTTGAAAAGAAGTATCAATAGGTGTTCAATGCATGGCATACAAATACATCATACTTATAGGTCATTTGATTTAGAAAAAATAATATACTCACCATACAATAATCAGTTTTACCAGCAGCAAGAAGCAGTAAAGCATCAGAGAGATGTGTACGGAAACGAAAACTAATATCCGTCAATCCTTTTGCCTCTTGAAGTGGATAGGATATGTAACTGGCACCATAAAAAGATGCTGAAATAAAAATGAGTACAACCAGAATAAATAATTAAAAACAAGGTCTGCACAATCCACCCAACACAATCTTTTGTAGTGAAGCCAGAATGCCACAGCTGTAACCAGTGATGAGACTTAGCCAACCTCTCCATCTATTATTTTTTGAAGCAATGCTGAATCCCTTATATATTGCTATGGTTATTACATCATGTAAGTTGTAATAACCCAATTTTTGTACCACAAGTATCATTCTTGTTTCCCATTTACAATGTATACAAATAAAAATCAATTGCCACAATGTATAAAAGATCAGCACTTGAGAATGGCTCAAACAATTTGACAGTCTTTTTTATGTGTTTATAATTATCAGGATAAAGTTGTGATAAACATTACCCAGCAAATTGTAAAATTTGGAATAACTGAAAGTGCTTTTTTCAATAGGATATTTGACAGTTGATCATTTGTTAGATCACCTATGTACATAATAAAACCTTGGCTTGCAGTTAAAAATATAACAATGACATAAATTGTTATAATAGGATGTGCATCCCTCACGAGAACCAATGTTGTGTTTATATTTTACTATTGTTATATATTGTTGTTTATCTTAATACTATTAATTAAATTTATACTAACTATTAATTGATAAATTATACTTTTGCTCCTATTTTTTTTTTTCGATAACCATGATATTGGCAAAATTATGGTTAATTGAATTGTATATTGCGTAACTATTTTACGAAAAAATATTGGAATCATTTAGGATCTGGCGAGAATTCGAAAAAATGAATTGCACAGCAATATTGCTTTAGTTTCCTCTTTAGAGCCCAAGGACATATGAAAATATCTGGACGGAGTGATGCCTTATATGAAGTGAAGCACCCCAAAAAAGCTGGGCCGTTTCGTAAATACAAGCCTCACACACTCATAAATATCATAGTAAGCCGATTGATTGTTATTTTGCATTGAGACAGACAATCGAACAATCAAATGCCGATTGATTGTTATAGACAGTGGCAATAAGGCTCAGTATCACTTGTGCCTGCTTGGTCCAGTAATGATATTACTCCCACATACATAGGAAATATAGTGCTTCACTTTTGTATAAGGCAGTGGTCCATCCTGAATTTTTTTATATGTCCATGTTTATATAATTGTATTGTTTTCTTTGTAGGTATATATTAGTCAATCAATCATATTCAATAGCCTATGGGTCAAAGAGTAAAATAATAGACCCATACAGCTATAGGTATAAAAAAACTTCAAGACAATGGGTGAGACACAGCACAAACATGCCTATGAAACAGGTTCAGTAAATTAAAAACATATGAATGTATTATTTTTATTGCTGGTTGGTTATATTGCTCACTTAATTGATAGTTAGTGTTTGCCACATAGAGCTACACCTAACTCCACTAGCATTGAGAATACTTAATTATAATGAAATTAAGAAGAGGGAGAGCTTAGGTTGCAGGATCTATGCTACAAATGGTATTTAGATTTGTATTTATTAAAATAAACACTCACCTTTATCTGACGCCAATGCCATTATAACAAATGACAAAATTAGAAAGAGTTCCATTTTTGAAATCTTGAGACACAAAAGGAGAAACCGTAGGAAAAGATACATAGGTATTATACTACAACCAAACTACAACATTATTATCTTTGGTAACCGCAAAACATAAAAATGTTGATTGTCGACAAAGAAATTGAAGATGTATATCCACAACATATCCAGAACCAGTATCTAAAACTAGAACAAGACGGCAGGCGTGGCGTCGGAGAAACGATACATGGTATAAACAGATAAGAGACAATTGTCAGCCATATTCTATAACGAGATCACCATAATCCCAACTACACTTAATATATGCGACGGAGAGCAATACTATATCTTTTGTTTTGTAAAAAAAAATACATTACAATAAAAAGCTCACTCCGCACTCCACCCCACCGCTGTCGCTTTGGTCCACAAACTAAGTAGAGATACTACGCATCAGACAGACATGTCAGTACATGCTGTTTCAACCTTAGAGAAATCCAGAACATGACAGTTTTTTTTTTTTTTATTTTGTCGGGTCGGGTTTTGGTTTTTTTTATTGACCAAAGTATTTAGGCAAAGGAATCAGAATTCAACAGCCTAAATGTGTAGTAGGTAGGTACCTAGCCTTTCAAAACTTTTATGTATTTGTTTGATATTTTGGACAGAGAAATAAAATACACATTCAAGGTAAAGCCCTTTATTCAATTTAGGCCCCAGAAGGGCACTTATACATATACACTATATATTTTTGGACAATCTGACAATATTGGCTATTTTTCCAATTATTAACAAATGGCAAAGATCTGTAAAAAAATATTAACTTAACAAGCTTTCCAGCCTTATTATAACAACTTAATAACAGCTAATAAGGTTGACATTAATGTGAAAATAATTGGGCACAACTTTTAGCCACTGGTGAAAAATCTGTACATAAGTATGAATACTGAATTTCAACTCAGTGGTACAACACAGTTCGCGTTCAGTACAAAATAGTGTCTTACTTAGGTCTAAAACGACAAAACCAGCATGGCTACATTCGGGTTGATCAGAGAAGAACAAACATTGTTATAAAATTATGCAAATTACAGAATAAAATCTACAAAAAATATTTAATTTACCGGTGGCTTGTTCTAATTGTCCTGTGTGTGGAAAAGCAGAGACAGAAGTGGATGTTGAAGGCATATGAAAAAGATCTGTAAACACATTAAAATGTATTAACTTAACAAGCCTTACTATAACAACTTAATAACAGGTGAAAATATAGCTCAATTAAACTAGCTTTCAATAAAAAAATAAAACATTGAAATAAGTCTTTTTAGCTCTACGATGGTGCAAACAGGTACACAATACATGTTAAACTTATAGGTAACATTGTTTAATCCCATTCCCATTGTTTGCATCGGACGTTAAACATGATAAACAATAAGGTAATTCAACCGATCCAAATTATGTATTATCGGTTAATATTTAGTTTATCATATAATTTTAAAACTTTATTTAAATATAATGAAACAACATTTATAACTATTAAAGTGTTAATTCCCTTAAAGAATAATAGTTCAAGAGGAGTAGAACAAATATTTACCAGAAAGTGGCATGTTATGCTTTAGTACAGTGGATTGTACTTTTGGTGCTGCACAGTATGTATAGTCGTAGTGCCTTTTACGTACATATGAGTGATCAGAAGGTTTGTGTTCTGAAAAAAAAAGGAAAATTATTAATAGTTATAACTACCGTTGCCAAAGAGTTTTAATTATATTTATTTAACACCTCTGAATCTCAAATGATGCGAATGTTAAATTTAAAATATTTCTCTTAAAGCACTTTCTTAAGTATTAAATTTCTTTTTACATGCTTGTAATTTTTATGTTAGTACCTACTTGTTATACCTAATTTATTTTATAATTTAAACCTATTTATTTTTCTTGTATAGTGCTCATCCGTCTTTCGGCTGAGTTTGTAAATTTATGTGATTTATAATATTTGTGGAAACTTATAATTAGCCTTCTTTTTGTTTTATGTGGATCTATACTTTATGTAGGTACCTACCTAGCTGTTAGTTTTCCTTTGATCATAAAATAAAATACAGATAATCTTCAACTAAGTATTATACTTAATATATATAATTCAACAAGTTCAATTTAGGTATTTGGGAAGTAAGATCTTAATAACATACCTTTATCATCAATTATGCTTTTGAGGAAATACCATCCTCAATTTCAAGTAAGTTGTCTGGCTTTTCTATGGCCGCTGTACCCTATGTTAATCCCACGACTTGTCTTGTCAATCACTTTGGAATACAACACATACATTTCAAAAGTTTAAGAAACTCACTATGCACTATTAAAATAAAAAATTATCTAAAAACGTCCTGTCGTAAGTAAGCACTAATGTTCCCAATGTATTATATTACTTTTTGTTCAATGTTGTTCAAACGTTCTTGCGTAAATTAACAGTAGATTTATAACGTCCTCTTTCGTAGATAACTTGCAGTATTTGATAACACTAATCAAGACTGGAATAATAGCGAAACGGGATTATTGAATTATTGATTGATTACAATGAATGATCAGCCATCATCAATGACGTAATAATTGTAATGACGGACGACACAAAATGGTGGCCCTTGTAAGGCCAAGCAGGGGGCAGGACGAGGGAGAGTGGGACGCGTAAACGCCACGTAATACATTGCTCCCACAGACTACATATGTTTTCTACGGTTCAATATTTTAGTTCCATCATTACTAGCCGTGCTTTGGTCGCTTGAGTGTTGCCAGGGCCAGTAGACAAGATGGTTAACGACAATCGACAGTAAACGATTTAACCTTTGTATAGGATTGACATTTCAAATCGAAATATCACGTGATTTTTAACAATCTCTTATGTCAATCCCATACAAAGGTTGATCGTTTACTAACGATGCGATGACGATTGTTGACAACCATCTTGTCTAGGGGGGCTGCATACAATACATACTTGGGCTACATTCCGAATTTGGATAATATCGCTCACAGTGCTCCATAGAATACAATTTACTCACGAGCATGGGGGCTGAAAAGGAAGCTAAAGCTAAATTGCTACGGAATTCATTTTTTGGAATTCTCGGCAGATCCTACGTATTTCAAGCGTATTTCCATTTTTTTTGACAAAGTATTTGACATTGATGAATTGCATAAGATCAAAATGAATTCTGTTAGCAAGACTCGCAAAAAGGAATATCCTGTGTAATAATTCAATGGAATATCCGCTTTTTATTATTTTTTCTCATAAAATCATAAAAAGTATCTTTGCCAAATGGAAAACCAAGAATCTTATTAGATTTTTGTCGAAAAAACAAAAATAATTAACCGTCACTTTTGACAGCACTTATGGTGATATCAGTCTATGGCATGGCCGGTGTGAGCGGCAAGCGCAACGTGGCGCATGTCATGACGTCATATATGACGTTTCATGCAGCGATGCCAACTCTAACGTCTTTTTTAGGCCTTTCCTGCAAACCTTTTTTTTATAAAGTTTTACTTCAAAGTAAACTTCGCGAAAAAAACCAACTTAACCAAAAATATATTGATTTGTTTGATTGCTATTTTTTTCAGCTTTCTGCTCAGTTTAATGGGGAGGGACAGGCAAAGCTAATCTCAGATGGCGCCACCCTCACTGGTAACTGTCATTGATATTGAATTGATGGATTTTCATGAGTTTCAATTAATTAAACCAACCAGTAACCGGCTTTTATAATAAAATCTTAGGTTTGAAGTGATAACTGCATAATCTTCCTATGAGCTTGGTGTCCATTTTTTTTTAATAATCCACGGCTTTTTTCTTTTCAATTGGTGTAAACCTTTATTATTGCATTAAAATTCACGACAGAAAGGCATTATAATTATTGAATAACTTATTTGATAACGAATACGAAAAAAATGTATGGTGTTTGACAGATAGACGGCACCAGCGACTATACGACACCTAGCGGGATAAATTGTCAGTGTGCCTCCTCATTGACTTGAATTGAAGAAAAGAAGTTTAAAAATAAACCGCGAGCCTGCACAGGAACACATACTGTTACGGTGCATTTGGATTAAATTGCTACCAGTAACGCCATCTGTTATTGAATATCGGAAATCTCTGTAACGCCATCTGTTATTGAATAGGAGTAAACATCTAAAGCAGCGCCATCTATCGCCGAATATAACCTGCTTCTGGAGTATTCCCGATAACACTGTAGGCTCAGAGTAGATAAATACTACGTACAACTGTAGGCATGTAGAATACTCGCGTAAATTGTCGAATGTTCCGTACCTCTACCATGAGTTTTCTATACTAACGTAATCTACACACGCTAGCGACTACGGCGAATATTTTGTATAGCGAGCACTGCCTCTAGTGGACACTTTTGGAAGCATTTCATACAAAATGTGTCTCCGTAGTCGCTAGCGACTGTAGATTACGTTAGTGTAGAAAACTCATGGTGGAGGTACCGGATCCCGTTTATCTATACTTCTATACTAATAATAATATTATAAAGAGGAAAGATTTGATTATTTGTTTGTTTGCATTGAATAGGCTCCGAAAGTACTGAACCGATTTGAAAAATTCTTTCACTGTTGGGAAGCTACACTATCCCCGGGTGACATAGTACATATATATTTTTTTAAATTAGGGATCCTTACTCAAACTCCAATAATTACATTATTGGTCTTAGAAAATATATACGTCTAGAACGAGTATCCCCCATACTACATGACTTTTAAAAGGTGGCCAACTTTGCTACGTCTTATGCTCGCGGTACGTCATTCTGCTTGTCATAGTGAACTTTATAATGTTACCAGTTGTTGAAAAGATCCAATAAAATGGGGAAAAATATATTACGGTTTCGATATCTTTGTAAACTACGAAAATAAAAGCTGAATCGGGATAATACATGATAATATAAATAAGATCAATGGCGCCGATATTAATTTAATACTTATTATTTTTACTTATCTTACTATCGAGTGAAATCAAGTGAAATCGAGTCAAATCAAGTCAAACCGAGTCAAAACAAGTCAAATCAAGCAAATCAAGTCACATCGAGTCAAATCAAGTGAAATTGAGTCAAAACAAGCAAATCGAGTCAAATCGATTCAAATCAAGTCAAATCTAACTCACTAATAAAACTACTACTAACTACTCAAAAAAAATTGTATATTGTATGTCGTAGAAAGAAAATATAACATTATTCATAAATAATTACTCTATTAATCATTACATGCAAATTCTCCTAATTCTAAGTATTTTTTTAATCCGAGTTGGCAGCACTGGTTTCACAAGACTAACGCTTTTTTAATCCGAGTTGGCAGCACTGGTTTCACAAGACTAACGCTCAAACTTCGCTCAAATCACTCGTATGTTTGTGGCTCAAATCGATTACAGCGATTATAGCTTCAATTTCAATTCGGAATGCAGCCTTAGCATCTCTCTCTACTATTTTAACGTATATGACTTTTTGGCGGGAATTTGCAGAGTGACGTTGCGTTTTCATTTTTATTTTCATAAATTTGTGTATTTTGAGTTTTATTGCATATTCTCGGTGGTATTTTATCCAATAAATATCAACCCATGTGCACCAGTGAAGTGAAATGAAATGAATTATATGTATCGTGACTTTTCAAGTTGTCTCAATAAGTCCGGTAAGAGTTTTTTTACCACCATTGTAGTAAAACACAGTAAAAAACACAGACGTATGAGTAGTACTAACAGACTAAACCTATTTTACTTATTAAAAAGGTAAATTGAAGTCATTTTCCGTCATCTGATCTGTCATGATAGTAGTTACACTGCTAGATCGGTAGATCGGCTAGATTGGTATGTTCACAAGATACCAATTTGTTTAAAACATCTAACGAAAAGTGTTTAAAACGCCATCATAAATACAGAGCTTTTGTTTGAAAAGTATGGTGAGCTGAGTGCTCTTAAATGAGTTATTGCTGAGCTTATTGTCGGCTCTTCTCAGCAAATGTAACCTTCTGAACCGGTATTAGAGAATTAGAGTCAGACTTTTCATAAGTGCCTGCGAAGGTCTATTTGAATAAATGATTGTGAATTGAATTTTTTGAGTGAATTGATTTTCTTTCAATAAAACCTTTACTAAATTACACTTTTCTTACATTTTCGTGAAAATATGTGCAAAACAGACTACTAGATGTCCCCCGCGGGTTGACCTTGAAACCGTCCTTCTCCATACCAGGCTATCTGTATACCAAATTTCATGATGAACGGTTGAGTAGTTGAGGCGTGAAACCGTACCAAACAAACAAACGGAGCTTTTACTTTGGCATTTATAATATAAGTATGGATTATCTCCATACCCGCCACCGCCGCCCCTCATTCATAGACGTAAAAATCTTTACCGGCCTTAGTTTGGCTCTGTAATAGCTACACTTTCTTTGTAGGTGTAATTGGCTTAAATTTTTTTTGCGAATGCTTTGTCTGTTTATAGATACTACGTAATACTACTCATACGTCTGTGGTAAAAATGACTTTTAGGGACGGTGGCTGACTGAGGACTATATGTGAAAGTGATTATTGTGACTGGAAACCTTGCATAACTCGGCACTGGCAGAAATAATTCCTAATTTCGATTTGGTTGCCAAACTTAAAAATAAGAATAAGAAGGAGAACACAAAACTAAGGTTGTAACTTACCTTATAAAAATAATGTTTTTCAAAGTTATAAATCGATTAATCGAAAAAAATATTTATTATATCTTTTTATCTTATTCATTCATCAGACAAATAAAATTTTATCGGTTTTAAAATATTTATTGTAGCATTTAATCTCCAACTTGCTTGGAAATTGTTTCATTAACATTAGTTGATATTAAAGCCACTCCTTTTAAAATACAAGTATTAATAAAAATCGGCCAAGTGCAAGTCGGACTCACACACGGAGGGTTTCGTACAATAATTATAAAAATATTAACTAACTCAAATTGTCTTTTAAATTAATAGCAGGCGCAACAAAAAGAAGAAGTTTCTTGTATGGCCACCTTTAATGTTTAACTTTATTTAATTTTTATTATTTGTTGTTATAGCGGCAATAGAAATACATATTCTGTGATAATTTCAAGTGTCTACCTATAACGGTTCATAAGATACAGTCCACTGACAGACTAGGGAATAGGGTCTGGCAGTTTGGCACCCTAGGGTACGGAACCCTGAAATGAGTAAAAAACACAGAGGGTTCGTGCTATGGAACTTAAATACTTTATTGTGAATGTTTTAATACATTTATCACAATTTTATAAATAAAAAATGAAATGATTTATAATGTAGGTAGGTTATGTTGTTTTTTTTAACTCGCGAATCAAAGAAATGTATTAAATAAATAAGACTCAGTCAAAATAGCAATTAACAGCCTGCTTTTGAAAATATTTGGCTTCGCCTCAACCTTTCATTCAATTTTTATGAATAATCGATTGTTAAAAAATCGATTATTCTATAAATAACTTATTCCTTTATGGATAGTTACTATACTCTTTGATGGCATCACTATTTTGGCGCAGATCGCAATAGGGGAACTTATTTGCTAAATCTAAAATTATTTGGTATACCTACTCCACTTTACAATACAAACCGGAACAACTATGAATAATTCGGCTGCTAAAGTGAGTTTTTTTTGGCATATTATTATTTGTGTTTTTCCTACGATATTTCCTATCCTCTCATAAACCCATAAGTTTTGACGTCCTAAATATACTACGACATTATACTTCCTCCCGTAATTCGAATAAAACAATGAGCTTGAGCTTTACGTTTTCTGTAACAGGTTGTGTTAGGGTAATTGATTGCACTACTGTAGCACCCGCATGCTAAGCACTTACCGGTATATTCCTGCAGTTGCACTCGAGAGTCAGTTGTTTTCAAGGCTTTGTACATGTTAGCAATACATTTGCTATTAGAGATGCCACTATAGTAGGTCCAAGAATATTTTAGGATGAAATTTGGATCCCTGTTCAGCACTACTGACCTACATCCACATTTCGTGTCTGCAGCCCACCATGGATGCATATAGGTCCTTCTGCTCCTCACCAGACAGAGTGCCACAGCAGTAGAGTCACAGTTCCAGCACCATATCAGATAGTGTAGGTACTATAAGAATCTGGACCAAGTAAATTTGCAGAGAATAGTTTTTTGGTTATGGTGATTAATTATGTATTTGGCTTTCTTTATGCTGAATAGTCAAATTATATGTCGCCATAATCACAGATACAGAAATCACTAATTACAAATCTAAATATAGATAACGCAAGTCCCTCCATCTGTATGAAAAACAACCAATGATGCCACTTTTTTCTATATACCATAATGTCACAAGAGCGCTTTAGTGAGTCTGGCATTAGAGTTATAATTTGAAAAAAAAGCAATCCTATTTGTCGGCTAAGTTCATCACAAAATACATAAAAAAAAAAAAAAAAGTCTTTTCCTTTGGTTACTTGATATGTGTTTTTATTCATTGCAGGAATTTTCTGATTATTAAATTTAATTTGTGCCCTTCATAATTTACCTTTTTATTGCTGACTGGGTATTCCTTAGAATTGTAATTATTTTAATTTTTAAATAGTTTTCACTAATCTGACATTCAATTTTTTTATGTAACTCTTTAATTTGATTTGTTGATAATAGTATTTTGTTATTTATTTGGTATAATAATCATATATTGTTTAATATTTCTACACCTAGAACAGGTAGAATATGCTGAACACCTCAATTATAACATCTTCTGTATCATATTCGGAGAAATAAATGAATTATTATTATACTATTATTGTGCCCCGGTGCCGCCGCAAAACTACAAAGTAGCTTGAATCTATATTTTTAATGAGTAAATAAATAGTAAACTAAAGAAATACTGCAGGAATAATATAAACAATATAAATTATTTATCATCCACTTCTGGCTGTCTCCTTAGTAGATAATTTCACACATGCTTCGAGTACTCTCATCCCAGAGATTAGTTTAGTTTTATGGAGAAGTTTTTTTTTTTCATCCTTAGTGCTTTGTTTGGGATAGGTAAAGTTAATTTGTATATTCAATTGAGAGTGAGTGAGAGCGCTTATAATGTTTGTTTTTGAAGAAAAATATGTAATTTGCTTGCTGTAGGCCACACGGGTGAAGCTGCGGGCAGAAGCTAGTAACTTGTCATGATAAATGAAGAGACACTGATTTAAAAGATCATGTGTAAATCACTTATCGGGAAGAATTATCACTGCATACTGGAACTCATCATTTAGGCCGGGATTCCACCAAAGCACAGATGTGTGCGGTGTGCTGTGTGAGAAGAAATGTTTTTCAGCTCGGATGCGAGGCGTTGAGTGCTGAGTACGCATTCTGACACGAAAGGTAGACGATGTCGCTATTATTACAAAAAAAGTATCTTCTTTTACTTGAAGAAGAAAAACTACAGTCTGAAGAAGCAGAATTGATAGCTTTATACTACCTAAACAAAAGAAAACATAGGTTTTGGAGAAGAAGTCAAGAAGTGACATCGCTCTCTGCACGCCGCTCACATCTCTCGTCTCCACTGCGCGTCGTCCGCGAACAGCTCACATCTCCGCTTCCATCTCGCCATACAAATATTAGACATCTGCGCACAGCGATCTCCACTGAAGCTGAGCGGAGAGATGTATCAATAACACAATTCTATTGGTTGTTTTAAAAACATCTCTCCGCTCGTCTCGTCTCCGCTTTGGTGGAGTCCCGGACTTAATGTCTCTTATCTTATAAAAATTAACTTCGGTGCTCTTTGCCACCCTGGAGTATCTTCATAACTGACGTATTTGAAGTTAAAAGGTCTCAATCTGCCTTTTCCACTAGCAACGGACATTCTTTTCTAACTTTTCAATTCTGGACTGAATTTCAGCGCCTTACGTCAAATACACTGATGATCTACTACGCATTTTGTGTCTTCAAGGAATATGCCTTCCTAGCGACTTCACTGAGACCTACAAAACCCTCACGACAAATTACACTGCTCCATTTAAGACAAACAGTGCACACCTCTTCCGTAGCAATAAAGTGGTCTATAATTAAAATTGATAACATGATGAGTTGTCTTTGCTATCTCAATTAACTTACTTGAAATCCAATGGGATCTAATTAAGACATTAACCATTAAACTTCAGAAGTTAACTGTGAAGTGAAATGAAAAGTGACTTTCACGCACTTCACTTCTAATTTGAATGGCACCAGATAATTTACAATTATACACATCTGGTGCCATTCAAATACTATTTCACTATGTTATATGGACATACTATATAAACATATCAGCTACTTGTCTATAAACAAAAACATATTTTTTAGGTTGGCGAGATATTTAGAGAAGCTGGAACAGCGTTCAATAAGCTGTCTGACATGACAATGCTACTCCATCCAATGGGTGATTCTCCACCAGGGTAAGAAGACAATTTTGCTTGTACTTAATAAAAATAAAGCCTCCACATCTGGTTTATTTCCTTACAAACGGAACGAGTGGCGCGCTTTGGGGAAGGCCTGTGTCCACCAATAATAGGAGAGAGTTCATGGTAAACAAAAAATCCAATAATTTAATATATTGCGTAGTTATTGACTGAGCGAGCGCTAAGCTCTAGCGAAGCGTCTCCGTTTCAGCTTGCAAAAGAATGCTTTCGTATGTCTGTCCTACAGGTCTACAGGTCGCATTTCTCATCCAATTCTCGTGATTTTTTTTGAGCAGATTCGGTAATTATATGGTTTTTCTTTTTTGCGATTTGGATTTTTTCAAAATGGCTTGACCGTTTTGAAAAAAATCCAAAAAGGTGAATCAATATGGGATTTCCATATTATCACACTCACCTCACAGAGGCTCTAGTATAATAACTGATGATATTTGTCTTTCCGTTTAGTGGCAAGTGGACCGAGGAGGAGATAGAGATGCTGAGGGGATGTGTTCACCGGTTTGCTGTAGACCTGAACAAATTGAGTCAACACATTAAAAGTAGAACTGTGTAAGTACTTGTATATATTAGCTAGTTTAAAGCCTGAGGGATATAAAAAAGCTGGTATAATAAGTAAAATATATGTGTGAAATTAATGTCATCATGATTGTTAGTGCTGTTGAGGCATCAAACAAACGCACATTCGCATTTATAATATTAGTTTAGGATTATGTCATCCTTGTTTTTCTACAGCAGGTTTAATTGTGGAAGTTTGTTCAGTATAAATAACTATCCCTAAATCTTGCAGATACCAGATTCCGACTTGGATGTTGCTGATATCATTTGGATCAACTGTTTAAATAATTTAATCGCTTGATGGAAACATAATGTCATATAACTTTCCTAGGTTCCAGTTATACCCCCTTACTCATAAAACGTTATTTAACTGATATACTGTTAAAAGGGTCACGTAAATAATGTCACATTATTTGACAATGACAATAGAATGACGTTATTTACGTGACCGTTAAATAGCGCTTTATGAGTAAGGGAGATAATGTATAAGCCATTTAACCAAGATATGTTTATGTATCAATTAGTTGGTATTTAAATAGAGATGTTGTAGCACCCATTTAAGTATAGTGTATAACATTTCAGGAGTCAAATCCGGACGACATTAAAGAAGAATGCATTCGAGGACGCAGGTATACCTGTGAGGCAGGTAAGCAGTACGATCACAAGCCTCAGTCAGCCGCCACCGCAGGTAGCATCGCCACTGTGTGTGATCCACCCACCCAACGGGTTAGGGAAGAACGCAGAGGTTCAAACATTCACTAACTACTGCAGAAAATTAGCACATATTTCGTTTTCATCTTTTTTCTTATTATTTTATTTTTTCTCAGTTTTTATTGTGCTGTCTATTTATTTATTGGTTAGTGAAGTTTGAATTTGCCTTGTTTTTTTTTTTTATTAATGTTGCAATTGTTTTATGCATGTGCACTATTATTATTTAAAAAAGAATAATATTTATGTCTCGGTGGTCCAACTATGTGATTCGATTGGGAGTTGGGGAATACCCTATTTGTTTTTGTAGTTTTATACAAAACCGAAATTTTACTGAATGACACAATCAAGTGGCAAACGATTATAGGACGCTAGCTGGCCCATGTAGTTACACCCACGGTCCTGGGTTAAAAGAAGCCTATGTCCTTCTCCATACTAGGCTATGTGTGGCAAATTTCAAGGTGTACCAACACCATAGGGCTTCAGGAGGCTCTTTGAAATAAATTACAGACAAAATATTTTACAATTAACACAGTTCAAAGCCTAGTAAAACGGTAATGACCAACCTATCGCTGCCGATTTTTTGGAGAATCGGCGTAATATGTTTCATAGCACAGCTATGTTTGTTGTTTCACCGTAGAAGAAGTTAAATAATGTTATTTTTGTTTTGTTGTACTTAGTAGATAGTGTAGGTTACAATATCTTTGCCTATTAGTAGACTTTTTTTTGTGTGTTTTAGTTATTTATTACATATTGAACATGTTTGTTGTGTTTGATGGTATTGTAGTCTCCTTACTTAAATGGTCTTATCAAGGACGTTGTTGAAAAATCAAGAATAAAAGGCCTTTAAAATATATGTCACAATTTACACCATATTGCTTAAACCATAATGATGGAAGTATCAGGACATGGGTCTAAAACAAATACATGACGACTATGGTCCTTAGATTTTGAATTTTATGTAGTCAGCAATATGGTGTTTATTCGGTTGAAAATCTGTTGTTATCAAAACCTGCGTTCAACGCTTGTCACGTAAATATAGTCTTATGATGTTTGACCGTCAGCTTCCTTGCAAATTTGAAGTACATCTACGGTTAATTAAAATATACTTACTTAATTTTTAGGTAACCATCCTTAATGATTTAGCTAAATTAAAGTTTTTAAACATAATAAAATGTTCAAACAGGTTACACTGAATATGCTGAATGCCTCAGAGAACGAGGTGGACGTTGAGGGTCTCACCGGTGATGTCAAGTTGGAGTTCGAAGCGAGTAGTGAGGAAGTGGCCACCTGAAACTTGTTTAGCTTTACCTATTAAGGTAATTGTTCACCATTATACGAACTGTTGAATTTATGCGGGCTAATTTAGATGTTAGGTATAAAATTTAGAATAAGTGCTATGTCAACACAAATTTGTATCCCATTATATTATTGAAGCAGGATAGAAAATATTTAAAGTTTACAAATGGCTATTTTGTATCAAAATAGCTAGTATCATAATTCATAGTATGCACCTACTAAAATCTATGGTATTGTCAACTGTAAAGGACGATGACCCTTTTTGCCCTGACTAGCAAATTCACATTTGGAAGAACAAATTCAATATGCTGGTATTGTATGCTTTATAATGCACCATACATGGATTTTGGCCGCGGCAGTTTTTGAACAAGGCATGCCTCTATATTAAACCGGTCATCGTCCTGTTACATAGTTTACAGTTTGCCATTTATTTGTATTACAAAGTACCCTATCACCGTATTATGTATTCTTCACGATGATTTCCTTCTGAAATAACACCCACGACCATTTGATCCCAAATAAAGCAACATTGTAACAACATGTATATTTGAGGACGATGATTTAATATAATATTGTATTTTATGTTTTGGGTTTAAAAATATAAATTTCTTCCTAATATCGTCACTTGAAATGTTATAATTTTAATGTGCTCATGTAATATTACTCGCAATATTCAGTTTTGCCTTATTCTGTCTGTATATTGCAAATAAACATATTTAATTGTATTTTTAGCTTTTCGCTAGATATAATATAGTTAAATTGCCCGCATTAGTTCGACTAATATAATGATTCACAATATTTTGTATGTGTGTACTGTAGCTAGGGTAAATGGCGAAAATAACCCATATTTAATTAAATTTATTATTGATTAAATTGCCATTGATTAAAATTCACAAAAAAAGTTCATAGATGGTAAAAGTTTAGCACATACATGTGCATGTCAAAATGACAATAACTTTTAATTTTTTTAAGTAACTGAAATATCGTGAGCAGTCTTCGTGTGTTTCTACACAATAGGACCGAAGTTTCTAAGTATCAAATTCGTTCAGCTTAGGCTGTGAATATTCACGATAATTAATTATTCAGTCAATCACAGAACAGTTTTATTGTTAAATCGAAACATAATATAAACATAGGCTGAATTATTCAAATTCTCAGATATTGTTTGATAATGAAACCTTATTGCCTCAATTAGTTGAATAAATATAAGTTGTTAATAATATACCCTTTAGTAATAAATAGGATATCGGTAGGTAGATTATGAATATGTAATTATTAGGGTTAAAATAATATACTAGGCCCATTTTGACAATCTCTCGCTGTCCCGCCATCTTGTCTCTTATTGACACATGGCGTAGTGATTGGATATGAGTTGTTAAATCCTGCCTTACATATTTTGGACAAATTCAAATTAGAGTAGACTAGCTGAGGTCAGACCAATAGGAATCGTTCATATATCTGAGGAAGAATTTGCGTCATTACTACTAACTACGGTACATTTAGACTAGCCTAATGCTGGGAGCGCATACGCGTGTATCGTCACGAAGCGTTGTGTTCCGATACTACAGTATGAGGCACGAATGGTGAGCACAGATAGGCAGTAGTGGGGTCAAGCTCGCGCATCTGCACTTTTAGCCAAATGGCACGCAAGAATCCAATAGAAGACGAGCATCGCCTGACGAACCAATCGTGTGCAGCTCGGCGCTCTCCCCTTCTTCATTCCGCCAAACTGACCGAAAATTAACTACTGCGCAGGTGTCAGTCACTCTGTGCTCACCACTCGTGCCCCTTACTATAAGAACAGTACGACAAAAAAGATAAAATGCGTCGTTAATCTTCGTTCGAAATTTTGACACAAAGAACCGAAACATCAACAACATTTCTGTATACTGTTTGGATTTTTGGCTGTGGTGCTTTCTGATTGGTTGATTAATTTCTGCGTTTTTAAATTGTGTCAAGTGCGCAAGTACACTGCGAGCCACAGAGAGAGCCGCTTGCTAAGAAAAATAAAACTATGTACAAATTTGCACGATTTTGCCGCGCGAAATGCAACTTTCGGAATTGAAATTAAAGTCAAATTACTCATAAGTGCCTGCGAAGGTCTTTTTGAATAAAATGATTTTAAATTTACTAGAAAGAATTCCGATCTTTCGCATCAATAGCGAATGCTGTTTGTGTTTATTGTGTAATTTTGCAAAGTTTGTTTACGATACACAAATGCGGCCTCAGCGTTAGGATTCTAATTTAAACTAAATATCAGATAGTTTTATTACAATACCATAAAAATAATTGTGCCTTTACGTCTGAAATATGAATTTACTATTTTACTTATTACATCATTGCCTCTTTTTCATTTCCAGGCCATGGATATTTTTATTCATATCTGTAGAACGACTTATTTAGTTTATTGTTCTGTTTCATTTTTTTTATAATACATGCCTTATTTATTTAAAATATCAATTGTGACAGTACTTAAAAATTTTTACTTGCTGTATTTATGTCATGGATACGAAAGTTTGTGAGGATATTTGTGACTCAAATGAAGCTTCGATGGCTGTTCTGATTTTGGTAAATGAAACTTGGGCACGAAACAAATGATATCTTGGGATACTCTTAATCCCGGCAAAATTTCTACTTTGTAAATGCATAAAACTGCAGCTAGTACCTATCTTAAAATAGTAGCAAGTGAACAACTGTACTTGCAATCAAATCTAAAAAATACATTTTTAAATACAAAGATAATTATTAGTCCTTATTTCTTTACGATAAGGTTCACCTATAAGATCTGCTGGGGCAAGTTCGGATTTTTTTTTAACTGTTATAGAGAAATAAAAAATAATTGAAATATTAGGATTAGAGTAATTATATTATAAAAGGTAATATAAGAATAAAGAAAAATCTATATATTAGGAAAACATTAATTCAAACTCCATAATAAGTAATGGTTATTGATTAAAATGAGTTTAAAATGACAAGTAGTATTTTTATTATCAGGGAAAGTTGGGACTGCACCAGGTGAAGACCGGACTATGTATAAAAGTCATTCTAATGGCCGTACGCTTATGGCTAATAGAGAGTTATGAATTCGATCTATCCCTAGACAAAATGTATGATATAGCTTATCTTGACTGGATTCTTTTATATCTTGGTCAGGAATTTGTATTTTAGTGTGGTACGACTGTTCTTACCCCAAACAGAATTAAAACAAAACCATGGTTCTTAACTCACAAAGACTTCACTCCACACTCACGCATACTCAGCGCTGAATTGTCTGTATACAGTAGATCAACCTTATTTAACTCTAGTTTAGAACCACTGCCTTATTTTATACAAAATTCATACGAGGGCAGTTTAGTCCGATCTTTCAACTTTAGGGGAAAGATCGGACTAGACTTAGACTCGACTTAGATCGGAACTCAGGAATAATTAACACACGAATAATTAAATAAGGACTTTTTGCTTTAACATTCTTAAATGCCAAAAGGCATTTTTTAGATTTGTTACACTGTAGTGTAGTTAGTACAACGAATAATTAAATGAGATCTTTTATTTCGGTGTCAAAATATATGCGTAGTACAGATTTAAAGTATAAAATAACAGTTTAATATCTTCATCCCTATTGCTAATTTCTTGAATCATATACAAATTGCAGTATCTGTCCTATATTGTCTATAATATAGGTAAATTATACGCGATTATCTTAAGTCATCTAAGGTTGACTGCATTAAGTGCTGTCCTAGGCTGCGTTCAGTTACTGACCGGTGCGATCCCACCACTTACTATTGAACTGTTACTGAACGGTACGATGATCGTCGGGCTATCACCCGGGGTTGTTACTGAACGCAGCCCTATAGTGTAAATATTATAACTGTAGATATATTTAGTTGAATAACTAAGAATCATGGCTGAATTCGTAGATTTTTGGAAAATTTCTATAATGCGGGGCTTACTTATTAAATAATTTATGTATATTAAAGGCATTACAAAACGACCACACAGAGGGAGACAGCGCTATATGTCAAAAAGAGGAGTACAGCCACAGTTTTACTATGTAGATAGTAATACTGTGGTACAGCCATGCGTCCACATTTTAACGTATAGCGCATTGCAGATTGCGCATTGTTACAGCGCTGTCTCCCTCCCTTGTTTGATGGTTCGGCCCCACTGGGTTTGGTTGGTCGTCTGGTAGTGCCTTAAAATTATGCTAGTAATGTAACCCGTAGAGGATGACTACGTTACGTAAGGAAACTGTGTTAAAAAAAGTTCCTATAACTAGCCAGTGGTTTAAGCTGTGTTGATATTTCAATCAGTCAGTTTTAAAGATATAAACTCGTGTATGGATTTGGCCATGATTCTTGACCTACTTGTAAGATTGATTTAGGTAATCAATTACAATTATTATTCGATTTGGATAAGGATGTTGTCCTTACGATGTTTGTTCATAGTTACTATGAGGTTTTTAGTATTTTATAATCACTTAGATTAAGCTATTTTTGATCGGGTAGATATTATAAGTATTCATTACACAATTTAGAAACAAAACAATGTTGTTATTCAATGTGAAGTAATGACGCCTCATAGTAAACTAGGCTAGAAATTCCAAATGTAGTACATAAAGGAAATCGGTAAAGTCGAATTAATTGCTCTTTATTCCAATTATATACTTCATAAATTGTTGTATTCTAACATATTATAATCTTTCATTTTTTAAGGTTTAGCCTTAAGTTTTCCCACAGATGTGATTTGAATTCTGATTTTTGAAGATTTTGGTGCTTTCCCATTAACCACAATGAGTAGTAGGTAGTCCAATGAGGTCAGACAAATGTTAACTCTGAACTCTGTAATATGTATTTCTCGATTGTAAATAAAGCGTAAATTAGGGAAACATCGCTTTAAATTTTTGTTTCACTCCTAGGCTATATGAAATCACGGCGGACAGCGTTGCTGTCTTTTCGGCAAGTTTTAGCAAATTGCACTATTTCTGGGAACCAAAAGATATTCACTAGATGATCTAGTTCTTGAAATACCTAAGAACCCTTATGTTTAACTTTGAGACCATACAAACCTGACAACATGTAGGCACAATCTTTGAGAGAAAACAGATTTGCGCTAGGTGCTCTAGCTCTGGAGGATACAGGCTACAGAAGTGGCCTGACAGGACCTTTTTGGTAGGGCCACCTAGGAACCCTTAAAAATTGAATTTTTATGTTTATTATAAAGCGCCTGTTAAGGATTTTGTGTGTTGTGTTGACATCTTTTTACCGAGTGGTAAACAAGGGGTGGGCCCTTGCTGGCTGAGCACCGTGACCACGTACATACCTAGGTTGTTATGTTTAGACCAACAGGAATTATATATTCGAAAGAAAGCGCTAATGGTCTATTCTATAAAAGGTCTAGTCGTTCGCAAAATAGATAGACCGCGCATTTTGGTGTGAAAATCAGAATTTGCTTGCAGATTGCGTTGGTCAAATAATGCCTGTACTGGTGTCCTGGGATGTCTGGACGTCAATATAAGTTAATTCGCTACAACAAAGTTAATTAAAACAAATAACGATTAATCATGTTTTAATTTACACCAATTTATAAAATTACAGCATTTTACTCAAATAGGTAGGTACAAGTAATATTTTTTTAATATAAATTATAATTGATAATACCACAGCATAGGAACAAGTACCTAAGGGCAAAAACATTGACTAGAAACTTATTTGGCGCTCCCCCGAGTAAAATGTATCACTCCCGTATAGGTACATAATATAAATAAAATCTTAGTTCCACGGTTTGTTATGCACACATTAGCAATGAGTAGAGGTAAGGTGCAGTTAGGTAGGTAATGCAACTCGATTTCTCTTTGGAAACGACGAAATTTCGATGGTAGATAGGGAAGTGCCACGTCCGGTCCACTCTGTGAAACTTAAACCCACAGCTTAAACCATATTCCAAAAAAAGACATCACATTTTACTTAATTATGTTAATGGTTTACGTAAACCAACTTATGACCTCTAATATCTAAATGTAGGTACGTAACAGTGATAATTTCATAATAAATCTTGCATTGCTTGACACTGATATAGATTTAAAATAGGTACAAATACGGCTCTACATTATTTACTATCAATTAACAGTTCATGTAGGTACCAGAAATGAGCGAGAATGACAGTAGACATGTAAGCCGCAAGAGACACAGGGCGAGTCACGCATATTGTAAACCGCGGTGCTTTCATACATCATATATAGGCACAGAGTAATGGCACATTCATTTATTACCGGCATGCTCCATATTATTAATCTCTAAGCTATTCTCAACGAAAATCCACTGGCGGAATTCGGTACTCACATTTTGCATAAGTAAGTAGGGACAGTATGAGGCACGAATGGTGAGCACATATAGGCAGTAGTGGGGGCAAGCTCGCGCATGTACACTTTTGGCCAAATCACAGTTGCCAAATGATATGCAAGAATCCAATACACGACGAGGATCGACTGACGAACCAATCGTGTGTAGCTCGGCGCTCCCCCCTGCTTCATTCCGCCAAACAGACCGAAAATTAACTACTGCGCAGGTGTCTATCTGTGCTCACAACTCGTGCCCCTGACTTCCTTCTAGAGCCCCCTCTATAACTAGGTTCGATCTGTGCGTGTCGTGCCCGCTCTGTCTGCATTGCGGTTTAGGGTTGTTGGAATAACACTAGTTTTATAACTAACAAAGTTCAATTACCTACTACCGATGCAAATTGCTATAAACATGTAATATTACCTATTTATTGAACTCCAGCTGATTCGAAGTACCTACATATTTATGGTTTCTATCAGTGATTGTATTGTTTCTTGTGATCGTTTTTACCAAACCTAAGCTTGTTATCTTATAAGAGCATTTTAATTACTAAATTAATGCAAAGTCGTGAATTTCTGTACAATATTTACAATGTTTTATTTTAAACAAAACTAATTACCTATACTTACTAAGTATCTCTAATTTAATTTTTACAATACCAATCGAATCTAAAAGTGCCGTATGTAACATTTTTTATATAATAAAAAATCTATTTTAGCTGTAAGTAGGTAATTTTTTGTCACAATGACTCTCATTTGGTATTAACTTGCTATATTTACAAACTTATATCTTATAATTTCTTATTGTTTAGACAAAACTGACACATTATATAAGTACATACATATGCGAGTGAAGATAAACTTCATCGAGATGTAAAAAGCTACAATTGACAACATATCCAGACAGCGATAGAATCAAAGTGAAATCTCACAAGGAGAGCTTTTTAAATCTCGACGATTTTAAATGAATAGGGTTCCGTATCAAAATTTTAACTATCCATCCTATTTTTTATCATTTTGTAGTTACAAAGAGGATAGAAGAAAACCGACTCCATGAATTTTTTAATACCATAAAATTTACAAAAATAAAATTGTATATTTACAATGCAGTATCTATCGGTAGCCTACAGGTACTGCTTTAATACGGAACACTAACCAAACAAAATCTTTTTACACAAAATTAAGTTCACTGCAAAAAGTATTATTGTTCACCATGGCGTTAAACGCATTCGTGTCGGTGGAGGTAACCGTGTGACTAGTACATGTTGCTGTGGGCTTCACGCAAAGATTCATGGCGGATTGGCGCAGTCGCTGGCCAGCTCTTGATCTGCGGCCAGCGCCACGTTTACTGCTAAATCAATGATCAGTACTGAAGTATGAGTTTTGCATAAGGTATAACTTATCAATAGGATTCACTACAGCCCCCGTGCCCAGATTGAGTGGCTCGTGAACGGAATGCCCCGCGTGTTGATGTGAGTGATGCTGCACCTCCATGTTCTGAAGGCTCATGGTATCGGAAGCGCCCTCGTCGAGCTGGTCGAAATTGCTTCCGTCTAATGATATGTCCGAGCTGCAGAAGCTGTCGCCGGAGTGAGCTGGGTAATCTAAAAATAAAACATTATAGTTACATTTTGGTTCTTTATTATGCCTTCAGCTGTTACGTCTAAGACGGTCTTAGGTTGCCAACGAGAGATACTGCCTCACTGTTGGCGGTGGAGCTTTTAATGGGGCGCTAAATTCAGGCTCGAGGTAAATGCATGGGGGCGCAAACAAATTAGTTCTCATGTTGTTTTCATTTACAAATATGTAATGTTGATGTCTCATTTTTAAGGTTCCTTAAACAAGGGTGCCAGAACGGGACCCTATTACTAAGCCTCCGCTGTACGTCCTGTAGTTATAGCTACGTGACCAGTCAGATAATATTTATATCGAAGATAAACGAATTATTATCGGAAATCAACAATTTTATTTCCAGTAACTACGACAGTAGAACACAATGTAAATAGACCTATCAAACATTCAAAAGTACCTACTCCAAAATAAACTTATTTTTAAACATAAAACGAACAGCTATGAATATATAAGTAGGAATGTATGCACACGTCCGTCCGTTCGTCTGTCTGTCAGTGTATTGTATCTGAAGAACGGTAATAGGTAGACATTTTCACAGAATGTGTATATTTCTATTGCCAGTATAACAACAAATAATTAAAGGAGCCCTGTAAAAACGTCTACGGAATCTTTCGTTTGCGAGTCCGACTCGATCTTGGCCGGTTTTATTATTGTATTATTGTTATTTTATTGATATTGCTATCTTCCTTTTTTTTTACCACTAAAATTATACGGTCCGCCAGAAAAAAACCGCTTGTATAAGCCAGGTAAGCTGTTACCATAGCCTATCTATAGAGACTTGCAACACCAGGGTATTGCTAGTTGCCAATCCTGCAAAAATATCTGGACAACCCTTCTTGAAGAATCCTACGCTGAGGGAGGTACCCTTAGGAACAGCGGGGAACTCATTCCGCAACCTGTCCGTCTGTGGTATAAAGCTCTTTTGAGACCACACAGTGCATTTCCTGATCCACCTGTTTCTCTGATCCGGATAAACAGGTAGGTACTACATAAGCTAACAAATGGCTAGGCCTATTAAATAGGTACCAGTAGAGTATTTACGGATAAAAGAAGAAATTAAAATAGTACCTAGGGCGTAACTAAGTAGTTATTCGAAAACAGGCTTAAATAGATGATTGTAAAAAGATGTATTTCGGCAGGAATCAAGTCGCAATCGACCACTTTTAATTAAAATCGATAGATAGTAATACGTGTGAGTTATAAAAATAAAACATCAGAATAATACAATAGAGGTACTATTGTATTATTGGGAAGGAATTAGAAAGTAAATACCTACTTAGACGATGAAAAATCCGAGTTTGGCTACACCACATCAAGTGAGGTATTACATACTGTATGATAGGGGCGCGGGTTCTTAAGCTTTAAGGCCAGATAATACATCTAAGTTAATCGATAAAAAGCCTCGGAGGGGTTATACCCCCTTCCCCCACAAATGGCAGCCATTTTTATTTTTTTGCTTTAGCTTCCGGTACTCGTCATATTTTTTGTCATAGAAAAGGTGCCAGTCGTTGTAGAAAGATAAAGCAAGTGTTACATATTGGCTTAAGAACCTGACAAACTATCTAGTAACATATTTCATCATAGGACTTTACGATTAGGAAAAATAATTATTGTTCCTATTTCCGTGAAAAATTAATAGTTATTTTTTTACTTTTCCTGGTTTATGAAAACAAAAAACCTATTTAACAACTACTTTATTGAATCCATTTAATAGCATTTGAGTTTATCTTAGTAATGATACTGACATCTTCTCATCATCATCGCTTAACTTACAAACCCAAACTTATCATTGTTATAGTAGAGGCCCTGCGGCTTGCGTAAAGGCCGACGTATGTCTGTCGTACTAAAGTAATGTTAATAAAAATATAAAAATAATCCCCTCCTCATATTATGAGATATTTTTATCGATAATCCTAGATGCATTATTTTATTAGATTATTTTGCATTGAAGTCTAAGAAATTGCACTCAAGTCAACCCCAACACATTGTAGGTAGGTACTAGTCAGTCTCCAACCTGCATAGTTTACCAGGAATTCATGAATTGTTTAGATGTGCGATACATTCAAGAGACGAGTTAACAAAAACAAATAAAAATAGTAGATTAGTTTTCTTATTACCTAAAATTTAATTTTTTTCTTTATTTCTAATCATGATTCACTTAGAGAAGAAGAAGTGATATAGGTATACCTAGGTACTTTGGTATCATATCGAAAAAGAGGATATTTAAAAGGAATAAAAAAAGAAAAAGAATCAGAGTAATACGAATAAAACAGGATAAACAGGAAAATTCTGTATAAAATGCAGTAAATATCACGAACAAAGCTTCCGAATGTATCTAAACAAAACCTAAAGCGGATGCTCATTAATGCGTTATCTGTAAAGTGCGAATATAAGGAGGTAAGAAAAAGAAGCGAAGGATTAAATTGAAAGCTAATCGTAGTAGCAGCACCTAACTTATTTAGCACCCGAGAGTCGGAATATGCATACATGGGAAATATATCGCTATGATATTTATTAAATTAGGTGCTAATATAAGTAAGATCGAAGTACAGTCGAGAACTTAAATATGAATAAACTTTAAAAGCAGCTTTCTCGCAGTAGGTATTCAGGTGATTCTTTTTTGCCAGTATGTGTAGTTTCTGAACTACAGTACCCCGAGTGTAAAGATAAACACTTACTAATGCGTTTGCGTTAACTATACATTTGTATGGGAGAAATTAGTACCATGAGTATTCCGCTAGAGGCGCTGTGCCAATTCCTATAGAGAAGTGTCGAAAACGCAAACTAATTAGTAAGCGTTTACAAACGTCAATTCTTTACACTGAAACGCTGAAAGGAACCATGAACTGAGTTTTGAAGGAAATGTGTACCTACCTACCATTAAAATTGATTTTAAATGATATGAAATTTTACCAAAATAATATTTTTTTAATTTTCTGCTTCTACATCACTATACTTAAGAAGAAAATTATGTCGTTGGATACTGCATGATTTAACGGGTGACGAAAAGGCCGGTGTACTGTTCAGTTTTGAACCGAAAAAATGGAAATGGCAATCAGCAGAATTGATCTTTCTCTAGGAAAATGTTTCCTCTTTTTGGAATTCAGACAAACCTAACAGTTTCGCTTGAAAATCAAAGGACAGTAACTGCAAATTGATATGTAAATTCCTGTTTGCCCGAAGTCTTGAAAAATTACGCAAAAAGCGTACTTCACCATGACAACGCGCCCGCATATATTTCGCTAGGTAATGTATGAGTAAGGCTGCACATGTAGAACTGATGGCATATCTACCATACTGTCTAGACTTTGCATCATACGATTTCTTTGTATTTCCGATAATAAAAATTAAGCTCAGAGTTATCCAATTAACAATGCATAAGACGAATCTTATAAGTTTTCAGCCATATTGTATCTACGAGAAAACATATTAGGCAGCTCTAAAAGCTAAATTAGACTTGGAAATACAAATGATGTAAAGTTTTTTTAAATGTTTCTGTAGGTAATGAATATATCGGAACTCTTATGGAGAGCCTAGTTAAACTGATGATTGATAACATCCAATGATTGTGCAGAGACCTCAGATGATAAACTAATAATGATTATGATAAATTGGATAGTGGCAATTAGTGGATTCATTTATAAATTAATTAACAACAAAAAAGTAAGTATGTACAAATTACAATCTAGGATTTCCTCAAGTCTGCTTCCGATTAACGGCAGGGTTCCCATAAGGCTGACAGCGTTTCCTCTTAGGATAGTCAAGGTGATGGCGGAAAAAGTTTATAAATTAAAAATACCAGAAAAGGTACATCTGAAGCAGACTTTTGATATTTTGTTGATAGAAGACTTTTTATTAGGATAGCAAATACAAATTCAAAAGCGAATACGAGCTTTGTGTTTTTCGATTTATAGTTGCTTTTTTGGCCTCACTGCCGTGATCCACGCGCTCTATAGGTATGTGCCTTTTGTTCTGTAATCTGAGGTAGGGACATTATCACATTATCCTGTGAGGCTGGGTTTGAAAGTTTATCAGAAGTTATTGAAAGAAAGTTCCTACCTAAGTCTTTTATTGAAAGATGTTTGATAAATAAGGTCTGCTAGAGTTATTTTTCATTATTCATCATTTAACGATATTCTAAATTTCATTCTAGCGAGAGTCGAAGTTGTTCACACGTCGAAAAAAATAGACCTAAATTTTGGGGCCTAAGTTAAAATTCGAGCAGCCCAACGAGGGAAGTACCTCCTGTACGCAAGATAACATTATTTTATTTATTGTAGTGTTGTGTTCCTGCGGTAAGGTCGCCTGAGCTCCATGAGAAGGCCCTCTGCTGACATTGTGTGAGGGATAGACTTCGATATGCGCGAGATAGCCCTAGTATAAAAAAACGTCCTACAATGAATTTCTACTTCTACACATTACTGGCCGTCCAGGCCTGAAATATTGCAAGAAGCCATTGTCGTCCGAATAATATTGGAAGGACGAGGCGAAGTTGATTACTTCCGGAATTATTCTAAAAGATTTAATGAGTTTATTAATAACGTTTTTTTAACTAAATAATTTCATTTAATTTTTCTTATACTTATCTATTTATCTGACTAATGATATACAAACTCATACTAAAATGAAATCGGTACGTACCATCAGGGGAATATGGCAAATTTGGATTAAGTGGCTGACTAGAGGCAGAGTACGATCCATCGAGACCCAGATAATTGCCATGGTCACTCGATGGTGATTCTTGCTTGATACTCTTTTCATCTTTGTCCTTTTCTTTTTCGGTATTCTTATCTCCCTCTTGCTTTGCTTTCCTCTGAATCTTTTTCATCTTTGCCCTCTGATTTTGAAACCAAACCTGGACGACTCGTACGCTCAATCCAGTATCTTTGGCAAGGGCTTCCCGAACTTTCCGGCACGGTTTTGGACTCACTTCGAAAGAGGCCTTGAACTGTCTTCTTTGTGCTGACGTGAGTATTGTCCTAGGACGTTTAGGACCACGACGTCCGTCCCGAGGACGATCCGAATCATCGATGATCATATCATCTTCAGCGTGTTGCATCAAATACATTTCTTTTTCAAAGTCCTGACGACAGAATATCTGGCCAGCTCTGATGACGTACTGTTCTCCTTTTTGTAATGGTTGGCAGCACATGACGCAGACGAAGCATTGAATATGGAACACGTACTGCTGGGCTCTCATAACCATTTCCTGTGGAAGGAGCCGGTCCCCACACCTGGTGCATTTGACCCCGAACAATCTATGGAACAGAAATGTTGACAGTGACACGGAAAAGTTTGTTCGCACAGCATTTCGCTATGAAATTCGCAAGGGTTGGCAATACAGGTCAATAAATTTCGCTAGGCTCAATCATCTATGATACATTAATATAAAATACTAACTCATATACTATATAATTAATAAGAAATTCAGCTGTACCTATCGTAATCAGGCTTGCAGTATAGCTTGGAGTTTCGGGTGTAGCATGTATGTGCAAGGGGACAGCCACAAACGCAGCAACTGAGACAGTGCTCGTGCCACGATAGCTCGCCGACCCTCATCAGATACCGGTCTTGTATCTTCTGGCCGCATCCCTCGCATATTTCAACGATCTTCTCCCTTTTGATACTAGCGTTCAGTTCTGTACAAAATAAACAATGATTAGTAGCATGTGGAATATTTTAAATGTAGAACCCAGGACCTCTGCAATGCACATATTTACATTCACTGATTGATTTGGTTATTGAAAAGCTAGAATACAAGGGCTAAGTGCTTGTAGAGGACGCTCGTTTCGGCTGCATGCCGAACAGCGTTTGATCGAAAACGAGCGTTATTTGTAGTGCCCTAATATTAAGTAATTACATGAAAAAATCAACCAATATCAAAAGTCAATCCTACTAAAGGTTTGGAGGCCCTGGGCCGTTATAATAATTCAGCCCAATTACTAAACGCCGTTTTACAAAACTTCGGTTTACATACAGCCTGGCAGACGTTCATACTCATCATTTGGCAACGTCTCTTAGGGTCTGTTTCACAGATTGCCGATAAGTCCTCGAGGTATTTTTTTAATTTCATCAAAATGGACAGAATCAACAGAGTCGATTCACAAGCAACTTACAACGCACCTATTCGATAATCTCCATATTTTTGGATACATAGGTACAATTACTACAAACGACTTAAGTGCTAATAAATCTATTAGAAAGCTAGCCAGGCTCTATGCAAATCTTTCAAAATTGTTCTGCCTGCACATGCGCACAGACATTAGCAAAAACCAGTTGTGTAAAAAATCTACAATTTGTTTTTGTTTCAAAAAATACTGCGTATAGTAACTGCTACTGTACTCAATCATATTAAAACAAACAAATAAAAACACTTATGTACACAATTGGAGTTACAATTTGAATATGCTAACCGCTGCATCGCTGTGTACTCTGCACGCTGCAAACTCTTATGTCAATCCCATACAAAGGTTGATCGTTTACTAACGATGACGATTGTCGATAACCATCTTGTCTACTGGCCCTGAACCGATATTTGATATCGATACTACATGTTAGGTTCGCAAAAGCATATATTGCAATAACGATTTTGAAAAATCTATAAATTTTTATTTCAATAAAATAAAATCTTTTATATATTTGCCCTCTGATTTTGAAACCAAACCTGGACATCTCGTACGCTCAATCCAATATCTTTGGCACGAGCTTTCCAAACTTTCCGGCACGGTTTTGGAAAATCTATAACGTTTAAATTCAATAAAATAAAAAAAAATATAGGAGATATACCTACCTACGATTGTTTGATTTATTAACAATTGTAAGCCGATTTCTCAATCGCTAATAAACCTTGGATAAGCTACAAAAACAGTTAAATTAACTAGTTATCGCCTATTTGGCTATTGAAAATTGGTCCTGGTTAAATCCCTTGAATTGTGGTTAGAAAATAACAATTGACTTCTATCATATCCAGACCCGCGCGGATGGGCAGAGAGTCAAGCGATTTAAATTTGTTACTTATTAATTTTCCATAGTCCATAGCTATTGTAGATAAAAAATACTAACCGTAAAGTGCAATTTTTTATTTATTAAAGTATCGCACAGCATATTAAATAATTGGACTGTTTTACAAAAAACTTAAACCTACTTCAAAGTACACTAAGAAGTAATCAAATCCTGATCTGATGACTGACAATGGGACCAAACGAGAAGTGTACCCTTCCAGACAAAAAAAAGAATTTTCCAATTCGGTTAATAAATGACGGAGTTATGAGGTAACAAACATAAAAAAGAAACACAACCGAATTGAGAACTTCCTCCTTTTTTTGAAGTCGGTTAAAAATTAAAGATAATACAAATAATTTTTATTCCCTGTGTGTAGGTATGTGTTGTCATCAGTCATATCTTATGATGATATTATCTTAGATGGACAGTCGCCTAGCATAGCATGCAATTGGATTTATTTGAAACATAACAGGTGTGGCATGATAATTTAGCTCACTTAGGTTTTTCTAAGTTATTCCGTTAACGTCGCGTGTACCTCTACGTCGCGTTCCTTCTACGTTGATTCCGCCTACGTCGAGTCTTGCTACGGTGCGTGTTAAAATCTCGATTTGATATAAAAGTACAGTTATCTCTAAAAAATAATGTTAAAAACGAAAAAAGGGTATTTCTATGTTCACGAATAGGGTTCCAATTCAAAAAGGAACCCTTATGGTGCCATTCCGCCCGTCTGTCCGTCTGTCACAGCGGTATATTTCAGCAACCACATATTCTAATGATTTGGAATAGATTTAAATATTGCTTACCCAACCAAAAAAATATTATTATTTACTTTGAAAATGGGGCCGGAATGGGGGACCGAATTTTCAATGAAGAAAGTTGAAATGCTTCCTCTGAAACCTTTATCTCCGAAGTTCCCAATTCGAAATTACTGAAATAATTACAGTTCATAAAAATCTATGTAAATATTGCAGGAAAAAAAAACGATCTTTCTAACCAGGGCAAGTAGACAAGATGGTTATCGACAATCGTCATTGACAGTAAACGATCAACCTTTGTATGGGATTGACATTTCAAATCGAAATATCACGTGATTTTTAACAATCTCTTATGTCAATTCCATACAAAGGTTGATCGCTTACTAACGATAGCGATTGTCGACAGCCATCATGTCTAGGGGGGTAGCTAAGTTTTTCGAAATTATCAAAATTCCTTGACAAACAAAGTTAGTTATGTGGTCCTGTTTCTACCAACAGTGATGGTCCAAACCACGAGTGCACGAGTCAAACTCAGAGACGCACTTGGCCGGCTTTATTTTAAAATCAATATTATAGTTTTGCGGGATATGTATGGGATTAGCATCTAAACTATATAGTTATAACTTAATAATTTATTAATAAAAACATTAAGAATGGTAGAGATCACTTTTAATGATAAGGCTGCCTATTGTAACATTTTCTTATTTTTTTGTATAAAGTGTTATCTATCTAGACTCTATCCTCATAATAAGTCTAGGCATAGATTATTCGAATTCTGTTTTCATAATGATTTGGTTTCGTAGCTTAAAACATTTATTATATCTTCTCCATATAAATGTAAGAAGGAACCTATTATACCAGCATCTCTACACGCTGAGGGTATTGATTAATATATACGTAAGTACTGTTACTGTATGAGATACGAAGATACTAAAAGATTCATACATATAGTTGTGTACGTATAGACAAGCCAGCCGAATTGGCTTTGCGAGGAAAATATTTGAGCCGGCGGCGTCTCATCACGCTCTCCTAAGACGGAGGGAGAGGGGGACACGCCCTAAGGGTGGAGTGGGGCGTGCCGGGTCACCCAGGTCACGGCGATCAACTCAGCCAACAAAATGTCGGTATAAAACAACCATTGCCATTTTTACAGTTGTGAAAAGATCTTTCCACAATGCGGGGAAATTAGAAATATAGCCAAAAGCTAAGCAGCTGTTTAACAATGTACATTTTAGTGTAATAATTTTTTTCAGCCATGACTGAACTTCTGGCTAGAGCTCAATAAATAAGAGATAGATAAACTTTATTTAACAACAAAAAGCAAGATCGACTTAACATCAAATCAAGATAAAATCCTACAATGGGTCTTATCGCTAAGAAGCGAGCTCTTTCAGAAAATCCTAACTATTATTATAAAAGCAAAAGTAATTTTGTTTGTTACGCCTCAACTACTCAATGGATTATCATGAAATTTGGCATACAGAAACCGCGGGGGACAGCTAGTTTATAATAAATGTTTTAAAAATGATAAAATTAAGGTTGTTGATAGTAATGAACGAGTAGGTACTTCGACTCTTGTGAATATTGCAACAGATTTTAACTCATCCTGCAGGTAAATATTAGTATTCAAATCTAGAAGAGTATTCTTTTAAAAATGCTAAAATATTGTCCCGGAATTAAATAAAATCATTTATGGATGCCGACGAATTTAATAAAGCTTAAATTATAATATACAGTGCTGAAACATTCTAGTTATCTGAATATCACAAAGCCTTTGTTTGGTTTCTCCGTAATATTCCTGATAGTTATTGTCTGTCTCTGTGAGTTTCGAAAAGTGAATATTTTTCGACGAAAACTGAATAAAAATAGACCTGAAAAATATTGCAATAACCGCTGCTGGTTTTCACTTGGGATACAGTTTCTTTTTATCTTTTTTTAAGGATGTTTAAATAAAAACTTCAAATTCTAAAACGTTCCTGTTTTAGTTGCTTTATTTATTTACTCAAAATAATAATAATTACCAAAACACAAGTTTAGTGGTGAGCTCTGACAATAATAATACCGAATGTTATGTACTTACATGAAATATTCTTTTTTTTCTCATTATATGCTTGACCTGCCTTCTATAACCTATAGTTTTTCTGAAAGAAATCCTTAATAGTGTATATTATTTGTAATTTTATGTTCCTGTAATGCCAATATGGTGTACAAATAAAGTATTATATGTACTGTAATAATAAGAATCCTACTTTCTGTGAAAAATATAGTGTAGTTTGTTATTCAAGAACGACATTATGACTAAAAGATTCAGGATACAGAAACATATAGCCACCGGTATTGTTTTTGGCCTAAACTCGAAATTTCATACGAAAGAGATGTTATCAGCAAAGATTTTCTCTTCTTTATTGTTGATTTAAGGCGCTGTATTCAGTATCATTTAAAAGGTAGAAAAGCCAGTATGTGGAAACTTCGCGAAAGAGAAAATTTTATAATAATATTAGCAAATGACTTGAAAGGAGAGCTGAGAGAGGTAGAGCAAACCGTTTATTCAATCAAAGAGCAGCTCGACTGGGGAGGTACCTCCAACTTACAGAATACCGCAGCCATAACTTTATGTTGTGTAAAATTGTGTTCCTGCGCGTGAGTAAGGTCACCAGAGCTCATAGGGGTGGGGGAAAGGTCGGTAACGCGTGAGCGATGCTTCTTGTATTGCAAGCGTCCATATGGCTACGGTGACTGCTTACCATCAGGTGGGCCGTATGCTTGTTTAACGACTAAGTTGTATAAAAAAAAAGGAGTGCCTCATAGAGCGGTGAATCCTTGGTTATATGGAGTTACTATAATATACGTCGAGAACGCGTGTATAATCACGAGGTTACTAATATAATTTTGTCCATAATATATTACATTGTATTGAAAATAAATGAACCAAGTAAACATTTTTTTTTATTATTTTGATAATAAGGTGGATATGATATACATAGGTATAGTAACTGAGCACGCGTCCCGTAGACAGAATTCTCTTATAATTTTCTATTCAAACACCTACCAAACAAATGAAACTTTTAAAACTGACAATTAGGTAAGTTATATTATTGCAACCATAAAATTGCAACATGAATAATTTAATTAAAGTGAGCCTACACCTTTGACGCATAAAGCTTGAATAATTATGGCCAGAACACGGATGGGTGATCTCATGATGATTTTGATTTTGCTGAGTAATACCTACCTTTATTATATTAATCAAATTAATAAACATTTCAATTTAAATTAAAAAGCAATCATTTATTAAATATTAGGATGTGTTATTTGGTAGATATCGTCTGCGGGCTATGAAAACCTCGCAATTGCTTTGCTCCAAATTTTACAGGAGAAGGAAAATCCGTATGGTGAATTTTTTTGTAGGAAGCTGAGTAAAATTAAAATATGCGATGTGTTTTCACGTCATTACATCACTCATGAATTTTCCATTTTTTTAAATTTATTTGTCATATACAGTAGGTACTAAAATATTAACATAATCTACCAAACTGTGGGCGAGTTTATCGGTCTGTGGGACGGTTTGTCAGACACTTAAAAGTGTGTTCTCATAGCCCGCCGACGGACGATATGTAATTTATAACTAGCGTTATGTAGGTATCTGGTGGAAAATATATCTGCCATTTTAATTTTTATTCACAAAAAGTTCTAACGATCGAGTAGTCAATGGCGTTTTATATAATATTGTTATCACCACAAACAACAATGAATATCGATCAGCCCATAGCGCGTAGCCCGTAGGCCCCGCCCGTAGTATCGTAGGCTTCTACGACGTTCAAAGCTACGAACTAGAGTTACGTGTTACATTATGCTAAATTAAGTAAACTTATTATTTATACGTAACTGAATACAGATATTTATGAAACTTAAACACTTATGAAAGTTACAATTGAAGACCACTGGTTCGCAATATAATACAGTTAAACTGAGAAGACTTACAAAAAAATAGATGTTTGTGGAGAATTGGTGAAATTTTTCATTATATTAAGCTAAGCTTAGTTAGGGATCTGATTTCATCTGATGAACGTGCTAGGAGAATGTTTTAGGATATATCTTGAAGGTTTGTTTGTTTGCATGTTATGCATATCCATCAACATACACGATGACCGAGCGGGGAGCTCTGCTAGGTTGCCTACCACCTTTTTTGGCAGAATCCATTTTATCTGCATCATGCTCCATTCACTCTCGTTGAATAAAAAAGATAAAAGTAAAATAGTTATAGGTAGCTGTAGCGAATGAGCCATTTGTGTCTCACGGGACTATAGATTCCCTTACATCGTGCATTAATTAATTCTATGAATATATATTGCCTTCATGCTATCATATTAAGAACTGCTAGAAATAAATACACATTTGCGGACGCTATTACTAATTCATTTATGTATTTTGTTTTTTAATTTTAGGTAAATATATTGATTAAGATTTTCTATCAAAAAAGAAGTCATTGATATTCTGAAGATTAACTACTCAGATTACACAAAAAAAAGGCAGATAGAGCGTGCGGAACACGGGAGGGACGCCAAAAAAGCAAATAAAAATTGAAAAACACATACCTGGTATTCGCTTTTGAATTTGTATTTAATTTGTTTAACACTTTCTTTTTAATAAATTTTGTTTAAACCAAGCGAATAGAAATTCAAAAGCGAATACCAGGTAGGTATTTTTCATGTATTTGCTTTTTAACCGACTTCAAAAAAAGAGGAGGTTCTCAATTCAGTTGTATGTTTTTTTTTTTTTTGTATGTTTGTTACCTGATAACTCCGTCATTTATTAACCGATTTGGAAAATTATGCCGTTTGGTCCCATTGTCGTCAGATCAAGATTTGATTACTTCTTAGTGTACTTTGAAGTCGGTTTAAGTTTTTTGTAAAACAGTCCAATTATTTGGTCTCACTTCCGCGTTCCGCGCGCTCCATCTGCCTTGTTCTGTAATCTGTGGTTATCAATCATACCTAATCTTTTGGAAGAACTTTCACATGATCAATATAAATTATTTGATTACAACAAGCGATAGCGATGGAGGTACAGTGACCAACTAGCTGTAAATGCACCTCCAAAATGAAAAATACATTGTTATTAATTTTTTTTCCAATTTTTCGGTGTTGTTTGAAATAGTAGTCAAATATTGATTATTATGTATATTTGGTCAACAATGTCAACATTGAATAACACAAACAACTATGATGATGATGGCAACATGTTTCACTACAGCTTGAGTACAGCAAATAATGAAAATATGTTCAGCAATTATTAAATATTGGGCAAAATAAATTCAAATAAAATACTTTTGGCGTTAATCGGAAGCAGCAGCAGGCTTCAGGAAATTTTCTATATATAGATTGTATTTTGTATATATTTGTTGTAAATAAATGGGATAATTTCAATTCAAATTGAAATAATTTAATTTATTCACCTTCGCAGGACTTATTATTATTCTGACTCTAATAATCTAATCTCGGTTCGGAAATACGCTGCAATTACGCTGAGTTGATTGCCGGCTCTTCTTAGCAAATGCAACCTTCCGTCGTTTCAAAACTATTCTTATCGCACTGACAACAACTGAGTGCTTTGGCCGAGGGCGGCAAAACTACAAATTAGGACTGAATCGATATTTAATAAATAAATAGCAAACTTAAGCAGACCAGCCCCCATGAGCAGCACGTGTTCTCTGTGGCAGCCATCGCCCTCCTCGCCATATTGGAGGAAAGAGGAAGAGGACGACCCACCTTAAAGTGAGCATAACATAAATAAGTCTGTCTTAAAAATTAAAAATAGAACTAAAGGGAAACTACTACATATTTCTGGCAGTACTCCTATAGTATGTTTATCTGGACATGGATGAGGAGTGGCGTTAAAAATTTCTATTACTCCTACGTTGGATACTACATTCCTTACAGTAGTTGTCCGTCTATTCGGGTCTCAATAAATTGCAGGATTAGCGATTTTGGGTACATCTCACATTTTTTTAAAACTGGACCGAAAGCATGATTTTTATAAATATTAATCTATTGATACAGAAATTTATTCATTTTAACTTAAAACTTCTTTGGCATAATAAAAGTATGAAATAGTTTAATGTTTTTTAATAGATATAGCAAACAAAGCTGTGTTTAGTTGTAGGTATAGGTATATTTTTCCACTGCTGGACCATTCTGAATGAATGAATAATTAAGAGCGCACACTTCTCGATTTAAAGTTTTCCCGTCCCGCCATTTCGACCTGAGTCAAACGCGTTGTCGACCAACGTTTTGTAGGAGCCACTTCATCGTTGTTTTGGTTCACATAACAGCCCGCCCAACAAACGTGTCCCACTCGGTTTTACTTTAGTTTGGCTACCTTATTTATAACGTCGCGTCGGCGATTTGTGTTATAGGGCTCAGAATTGAATCTTTCATGCGGTTAGTGAGTTTGTCATCCAGTTTACCACTTTCTAAGACTCGCTTGCGATCCTAGGACTTATGCTGACTTGTCAAAGACCAAGTATTTGCACCATAGGTAAGGATCAGAAGAATAGAATGTCCATGTATTGCTGTTAACCAACCTTTATAAGTAGAGGGGGCTCTAGATGGAAGTGAGTATGCAAAATGTGAGGAGCGAATTCCACCAGTGGGATTTCGTTGAGATTAGCTCAGAGATTAATAATATAGATCTCGCCGGAAATGTTTTGGTCCTTTTTTACTCCCTCACCTTTATTAACAACAAATATGTACAAAATACAATCTATATTTACAAAATATAATCTATATATAGAAAATTTCCTCAAGCCTGCCGCTGCTTCCGATTAACGGCAATTAAGGTTCCCAGAAGGCTGGCAGCGTTTCCTCTTTGGATAGCCAAGCTGATGCGTTGGCGGAAAAAGCTCCCCGCCCGCTGGTCTCCGGAGGTCTCGATCAATTTCGAAGACAAGGTGCCAGCAAAACCGCGAGCTTCTGACCCCCATGGTCCCAAGGTCTCGACCGCAAAAGGCTTATATTTGTAAATAAAATACATCCATCGATTCTCTTAACACTTGAGGAGTATGCTATGAAGTCATTTATTTAGATTTACTCGTAATTTATAGTTTATGCTAATGCTTATGCTAAAGTGATGATGGTTTATTCAATAATACAAAAAACTAAAATCCCATAAAAAACATCTCATGCAAAAAGTATGGCTTGGCTAGTCGCAGCCGACGCCGCGTCGCACAGACACTCCTGTGCACTTATGGCAAGAAATTAAGTCACTGGCACAGATTAACGTCACCGGTCTTTAATATCAATGGCTTTAGGTCATGCAATAGTTCTATGAAACAGCCACGCCATACTTTTTGACCAAGATGTAGATGGTTTGTAGAGTTAGGGGCTTGGCTCTACATGCAATCTGATAACTTTTTAACAGTGAAGGCGTAATGTGCTTGTGACACTTGGCAACCAATTTAAAAAACTATTCTCATCGAAAATTCTCAACTATTATAAGATAGATAGATAACTCTCATTGTTCACCAAAAAAACCTATTTTTAATATAATTTAATAGGGATTTTAATTTGCATTTTGGTTTGTACCTACATATTTGAATCGTTAGTTTAAAATTAGAAGAAAACGTACAATTATTGTAATAAAAATATTAATGATAAAAAAAACTTCGCAACTCTCAACGCAACAGCATAAATTATAGATTTAAAGAAATAGCACATAAACGATTTTATTATAATGTTTTACGAGGTAAGAAATACATTCGACTCAATTTCAAAATACACACATTTAAGCTCATAATCTGACCTGTTCTCCCTGCGCAGGTCAGTGGCTGCTGCATGCCGTCCTGCATCAATCCAGCATTGATGTTTGTATAAAATTCTAACATTTTTTTTATAAAACTGTCACACACCCCGCGAGACGCAGCCAGCGCGTCGGCCGATCACACAATGAGACCGAAATCGTAATGACACCCTCGCCACCACCTCACTCTGTCCCCCTTCACCATATCTACCAATCAGGAGGCCCCCATTTTAGAGAGCTCCGCCCCGTCCACCCGCAACCCTACCTACCTATAGCTATAATTTAACAATAGCCTAATCTGTGCCTATAGCACAGATCAAAAGTATATTTCGTAGCTTCGACTGAAACAGAGGCAAATTGCGTTTTTTTCCATTTGAAAAAAAAAAATCATTGAGGGAGTAGGCGCGCCTTTTGGCGATATTATTGAAAGCTGAAAATTTTTGTTTGCTTTGATTGGAATGATTGTGCGGTTTTGTTGAATTTCGTTTTAATTGAAAATATTTATGCTCCAAATCAAGTACCTAGATAGTGAAGTGTTGTTTCCTTGTTATTCCCAATTACGCTATTATACTACACTTACACTTTTTAAAATTGCAATGAATTTTTCTATCGGTTCTTACTGATGAATATTTTTTTTATTATAGGACAATAGCTATTTTCTCTTACTATGGAACTTAGAAGGAAATATACCTATCTACATTATAGTACCTGATTCAATATCGCATGAGTTACCTATTTCGCTAATACAAACTTGTTAAAGTGTTTATTTGTTTATAAAACCTAGGTATACATTAGGTACATGTTTGCTCTTATAAAAAAGTGTTTGTAGCTAGTTGGTTAATTTAATTAGATCTATAGTGTGATTTATAGGAATTAAATAAACCCAAAATAAAATATAGGTGGGCACGTTAGTGTTTGACAGCGATGATTTTCCGCCCATCGCTTGTTTTATTTTTATTTATGTGAAGTTATTAGGTAGGTAATTGTGCTTGTGTGCAAAGTTGGTCATTACAGATGAGGCGGTATTAAGATAAGTAAGCCGAGAGTGTAATGATCAGTGCACACGCGTGTCATACGACGTTTTTCAACACATTTGCGAGGAAAAAAGTATACTATTTTAGGTATTTTAGATTTGTTGATCATCATCAACCACACAATGAGAACGTTAACAAACATGTCGCGTAGGTTCTTTTTTGATAGCGTTGCGCTGTCAAGCTGTTTTAACCGTTTAAATAGAATGCTTGGTCTACACACATATCTCTTTCAGTGTGATACAAACTTAACATAATCGGGATAATGTCATGAAATACTAGTGCGGTAAAGTAAAGTAAAAAGCACCAGTTCGTAATAAGGTGTCTTACAGAGACTTATGCCATCTTATTAGAGCCACTTTACTAGCAAGTGTGTTCTAGTAAAAGTAATTAATTGAATCTAAGCGCTTATATCTTGGTGTCTATATGTCTCTCTTCTCTGAAATTGGAAGCGCGTCACGACTGATTCGTATAATGCTACCCTGTCGTGAGAAATTTCAATAAGCTAAATGTCAATAGTGCAATTCGATTAATTTTCACAGTTAACATATTGGTTCTAGATAAATAGATTACTAAGTATTATCTGAGGTATTATAGTGCGTCCATGCTACGCGAATCGAGCACGAGCCACGAACGAACCAACAACGAGCACAATTTAACAACACCATGAAACTACTCTATTTCGGGGGTCGGTTTGGATAAAAAAAAGTTTAAATTAACAGAAAGAGCTTAAAGTAAGGACACAAAAAAATCTTATTTAAGTTTTGTACAAACTTTGTAGATCTTATGCCATAGATAACAGGAAAACGGATAATTACTACAATGTAATACTTAGTGGTGAAAAAAAAAATTGTAATAAAAGTAGGTTTAACTTGCGATTGCCTTTTAATTCAATATGATCAATCCATATCGAATAAGTTTATTATGCCTATGGTGGAGATTATATTTGTATTGCATTGTAGCAAGCAAAAGTTATGGGTCGCTTGGGGGCTAAATAAGCAGCCTATAGAGAAAACAACATAAATTATAGACTGGTTATTTCTTTTAATTGCCATGTTGGCTAAACGTACCTAACGGCATCACGTATTCTGGTAAAATTGAAGCTGGCTATTCGAAAATAATACTTTGAGCACGAAACCCTACATAGTAATAATTTTACTATTTATTATTAGAAACGGATTAAGCCACCACAAGCAGGTAAGTATTTATTTTCCAAAAAGAGATCACAAAATTCAACAGAACGTAAACTCGTTGAAATTTCATTTGTACCTATTACAAAAAGCATAAAACATGTTATTGGGCCGTAAGTTTATAAGAGCTATCTCGGCAGGGGCCGCGGACAGGCCATTGTTGTTCAAGTGGGCCAATTCTCCCATTGAACCCATACTAGCATCATCCGCCATGTAAACATCACTGAAGTTTGATGGGGTTGAGCTCAGTTGTATTATGGATGCGGTATAATTTTAGACTACATTTATTTGTGAGATCATTATTAGCTTTTGCCCACGGTTTATACTTTAATCCCAAGGAATTTGTTATCCCGGGATAAGTATATGCATTGTTTGTTTTTTTTTCCAATTTTTAAATTGTTATTGGTAGTTAACACGAAACTATATACAAGACAAATAAAACCTGAAATCTAATTTTAAAACTAACTAAAATTACAAATAAAAAACTTGCCCCAAATCGCTGCCCTGTGCAAACGTTCCAAAAAGGCTGGTGGCATTGCCACGTTGGATGGCAATGCTTATTCGTTGGCCTAGATAAACGCCAGCCTTCTTATGTTACGATCTATCTTTGTGCAAAGTTTGATGCAAATCGTCAAGCCATAACGTGATTGAGTTACAAAAATCATAGAGTTATAGAGTCGTTTGGTAATGCGTGATAACAAAAACGTAATAATATTATAAGTAATAAATATAGGAGGTACATCGTACCTCCATGGAAATTCACATGGAATTATTATTGTGTTTTCATTGCTGCTGCGCTATGAATAGCACTGCGTGCGTTTTTTGGTCCATTGTACTGGTAGTTCTCCACCACTTCAAGTCAAACGCTGCGGTGATCACGAAAAATGCCGAGCTCAGTTGACGGGTTAGCATTTACTAAGGGTAGTTAAGGAAATATGCTCGAATCATTCCGACCAATGCGGTTTATTCGTATTGGTTATACAAACGTGATTTGTATTGATTTGTCAAGAAGCGTAACCGGTAATTATTCGAACAAAAAGTGGAACCTTTTTACCGGATTACGATGGTAAGCTTTTTTTTAAAGTCTTCCATACATTGAAACTGCAAATTATAGTTTGAGCGGAAAATATTGAAAGCTTTACTACACGAAAGATCTTATGAGGGATCCGGTCTTCATTCGGCTTGACGAAACAAGCCATTTCGTATGAACGATTGCCAAGAAACTAAAGAATTTTAAAATCTGTAAATTAAAGGAAACATTTATCAGTCTGAATTATTTCTGATTCGTCTCTTCGGAGGTAAGGGAGGGCTGGGGGCAGAGGGCCTGAAACGTAGACGTAGGTACCTTGTAGATACTGTCGTCTCAGACTCGTTCAATAAACGACACTGAACACACTTATTAAATGCAATTGAACACTGCTTCCTGCCATTGTCTACGCGTGATTATTTAAACAAAATAGAGTTTTGTATAGGTGCGAATACTCGTAATACGCGAACCGAGCACGAGCCGAACACATTGCACGCGTATAAGTCCCTCTACGCTACGCGAATTCGTGCTTTACGTGTGCTTGGCTCTAGCTCGGTTCGCCTAATTTAGATGAACCTTAAGGATGTCAATATACCCGGACAGCGAATTTGTGCTTCACGTGTGCTCGACTCGTGCTCTGTTCGCCTAACGTAGATGCACCTTAACGATGTCAATATACCCGGAACTGGAAGTATAGCCATTTGCGCAATTCGTCATGATCCGTATTTGATTATCTGATTATATCCATTGAAATGTGGGTCATAAGGATGGATAATAAAAGTACAGTTTAGGATAAAATAGCTCCCTTTGGTCATAACATTATCTAGAAAATTACAGGTAGTACTTTTGAGTTGGTTCGGGGGAGATACTAGAATTTCCCAAAATGCTTGATATAAGATCCCTATAATTTTGTTTTTTTTTATTTCAATTCGTGCCATAAAGTCAGACAGCGTTTTTGCATACCAATAAAGAGGGCACGTATTAAGGGCAGGTGGTATTTCGTTCCTCCCAGTTGAGGAGGAGCAAGGATCCCCGTCAATAAAGACTATGTACCACACGTGCCGCCGATACGGAAAATTCCGACCGTTTCCGCCTTTTGAACCAATGTAGAACTTAAAGCAATCATTTAGAGACGATTTTAGAATAACCACCTAAAATCTTATACGAAAGGGACCTGCTTTCCCCCATTCGTAAACACAGGGTTGTATTTTCATGTAGATTAATAATTGAATACTGCGTAGAGGATACACATTTTTTTCAGTCAACCAAATGAAATTATTATATGATGGTAAGCAGTTACCGTAGCTATATGAACGCTTACAACACACGAGGCATCACTTACGCGTTCGCGTTACCGACCTTTCCTCCCTCCCCAATTTAACGAGATTCCTAACGCAATTCAAAGTAACAACTTTTATATTTTTTTTTTTTTTTTTATTTTTTTAAAAATATCAATTTGACATTTGTTAGGAGTCCCCAAAGTTAGGCAATGGTTGGTGAAAATGGGCATCTTGAAATCATTCATTTTGAGAGAGGTAGAGCATAGCGTTTATTCGATCAAAGAGCAGCTCGACTGGGGAAGTACCTCCTTCCTTACAGAATACCGCAGCCAAATAACTTTATGTTGTGTAAAGTTGTGTTCCTGCGCGTGAGTAAGGTCGCCATAGGGGAGGGGGGAAAGGTCGGTAACGCGTGAGTGGTGCTTCTTGTGTTGCAATCGTCCATATGGCTACGGTAACCGCTAACCACCAGGTGGGCCGTATGCTTGTTTACCGACTGAGTTGTATAAAAAAAAACATAATTTTATAAGATCAAGAATATGAAACAAAGGTTTAATTTTATCCTCGTTGGTTACCCGTAGTACCTGGTTGACTCGAAAACTCGGAAATACGCGTTTTCCTTTACAGAGACCAAGCTAGATTGATTTTTCGCAAAAGCACTCATACAGCAAATTTATTGAAATCGTTAGAGCCGTTTTGATGATTTCAAAACATTGACAAATATTGGTCGTATAGGTATCTTTTACTCGAGCATATTATCTATATCGGGCTTAACGAAAAAATGTTAACACTAGCTGAGAGAAAATATCTGTATTTAACTGTAACATTATGCACAAACATATCTCACAATTTATCTTAGCAGACACAGATCCAGAACATCTGTCATATCTATATTTTATTCTATGCAGCCCTAAATCCGTGAGCGTTTAAAAGCGGGTTCGGAGACGGCACGCAGCGTCAGCTTGCGGGCGTGAATGCACATTATTTATAAATATCAACTTAAATGAAATTGAAATCCCAGGACACGTTTCAGAGTTATCACGTGATACCTCGCTGATTGACACAGATCAACGTATTTAAAAAATATTGAATTTACATTAAATTAAATAAAATGACCTGTGACGTTCCTCATACAGGGCTATTTGATTCCAAAGCTAAGCAGAGCTTGTAGATGGAAACCAGATGACAATAATATAAGTACTACATACACGGTGAATCTTTAATCGTTTTTCCGCTAAAACAAACGTTGATGGTCACATTGGTCACCAAAAAATAAAAATAATTACACAAAAAAAAACTAGATGAGAATAAATAAGTTTTGTTAAAAAAATCATTTTCATAATACAAGCCTTTTTTGGTGACTGTACTTTTTTTTTATTGTACTTGGCATTGTCTTCCAATACAATAATGTATACCAAATATCAAGTCAATCCGACCACTGGAAGAGGGTGAAATTCGATTTGCAAGATTCGAGCCGAACAAACATACATACATACATTGCAAGTTAAATAAAAGGTTGTAAAATAAGAATGAATCGAGATTCGAGACACGCTATTGTGTATTAAAATGCTGCCAGCAGCGGCTTTTTGGAAAGTCCTGTGAAAATACGATAATGCCACGACACTCCCTCAAATTACTGTTCAGCCGTTTATTACACTGCAAATCGAGGAAATAAAGGATAATAAGATATTATGACACCATGGATGGTAAACGGAGTTTGTAATATTCCCTTTATCCACGGCGGTAACTTTTTAGTACAGACGATCTGTTGTATCATTTCTTCCATTGAATATACAGGATTAATTATGTAATCAACAATTTTTAAGTTTAAGTTGTAATAAATGATGAACTCAGATATTTTTTTAGTCTTTATTTATATAGTGATAGATTTTTTTTTGTACCCGTAGGTACTTCACTTAAATGGTGGTGCATAATAAATGGTGCGTCCATACTTGACGAACTGAGCACGAGCCGAGCCACGAACGAGCACACTGCGAGCACGTTTCGCGTAGCGTGGACGGGCTTGCGAGCCACAAACGAGCGCGATTGTCAGTTTTTTCACGAACAAAGCGATTCGCATAGTGCTTGTTGTAGGTTCGTTCGTGGCTCGGCTCGTGCTCGATTCGCGTAGCATGGACGCACCATTACAAGTTTAGACAGCTATTAACATTTGCTAATTTGATGATCTCCATAAATGATACCTCAAACAGATATTAGCTTACGAAACAAACGAGCAAGTGTTTGCGCTAACGTGGACACTTTTTGTCGCAGACACGAAACACTACAACCGGCAACTAGGACTGTTTATTTTTCATACAAATTGCAATAAAAAATACTCACCATAGTTAGTGACCATCTAGTAAGCACATAAAACCTGGAAGAGTAATGGTGCGTCCATGCTTGGCGAATCGAGCACGAGCCGAGCCTCGAAAGAGCACACTGCGAGCACGATTCGCGTAGCGTGGACGCACCATAACAGCTACCCTGGAGAGATATTGCGAGAAGCATAGACTTAGGATTTCGCTACGCTAACTAGACCTACATAGCATGGAAACGAAATATGGCAATCCTTATGACACTTTGCGAGAGAGAAAGAGACGCATAGCCATTTTAGTCATGAGCACAAGTCAATGTTATTTTCGTAGATCAACCCATATCAGCCCGCATGGTTTTGTATGATTTCGTAATTTACTGAAAATAATTACGATCGTTCTAATAAAACAAAGGTTCGATTAATGCGATGCCTTGTCTTTCCGATCTTTCTCTATGGCCCTGAAACTTGGTCCTTAAGACTGCAAGATCGCCGGAAAATCGACGCACTGGAGATGTGGTGTTGGAGAAGCATCCTGAAAATTCCATGGACGGCCTTTCGTACCAATAACTCGATTCTCAAGGAGCTTCGAATAACAGATACACATCTCCAGAAACGAACACTCGATGGAGAGACTTGTTGTCCAGGGTCAGGTTCAAGGCAAACGATCTCGTGGCCGATCACCCACTCGTTGGACGGATCTTATCAAGACCGTACCCCAATCTACCATGGTACAGTGTACTCGCAGCGCTACAAACCGCCAAAAATGGAAAAGCATTGCAAAAGCAGTAACCCTAGTCAGGGAGAACATTGGCGTTTAAGACCCTCCATGTACACCATCTTTTGCAACCACGACCACTCTGGCAAGAGTGCCCGACTGAGAAGAAGAAATAAAACTAGAAAAGTGTAAGTATGTTATAGACATTGTCACTTGTTCTGTGAAAATATGCGATGTGAATAGTATGAAATAGCCCACATAATAAAAATAAAATAAATAGCTAAATACGTATTTTTTCATTGGAATGTTTTCAACGGAGAGTGTTCTAAGGAATTGTTTGACTTGATGCCCACGGCTACCTTCCACCATCGCAATTCTCGCCATCGACGGGGAATCCATCCACACACATTGAAACCAGAACTGTTTCGAACTGTGCGGGCTAAAAGGAGTTTTCTTCCGCGGACGCTCGGGCTGTGGAATGAGCTCCCCGCCGTGGTTTTCCCAATGGAGTACAGCATGGGGTTCTTCAAAAAGGGTGTGAAAAGGTTTCTTCAGGGTCGGCAACGCGCGAGTGATACCCCTGGTGTTGCAAGCGTCCATAGGCTACGGTAACTGCTTACCATCAGGCGGGCCGTATGCTTGTTTGCCACCTCAGTGGTATAAAAAAAAAAAAAAACTATATTTTATCACAATATAAGCATTAATCGGCTCCAAAATCAGTTTTTACAAGAGGTTATCAATTTATCTATATCTAAAAGGTTTAGAATAGTTTTAATTTTTCCCATACAAATCCCTAACATTCTTTTTTTTTTTTTTTTTTTTTTATGTCAACATGTTGACAAGCAAGCATACGGGCCACCTGATGGTAAGTGGTCACCGCCGCCTATAGACATTTGCAATACCAGGGGGATTGCCAATGTGTTGTCGACCTTGTAGAGCTCTTTTTACGCCTTTTTTGAAGAACCCCATATCGTAGCGCTGAGGGAAAACCGTAATGGGGAGCTCATTCCACAACCTAATGGTCCGCAGTAAGAACGTCCGACTAAAACGTTGTGTGGACGATCGAGGCGGCTCGAGGATGTGAGGATGAACTCCACATCTCCGGCGAGCAGTGCGATGGTAGAAAGGTGATGGTGACACCAGATCAAAAAGTTCACGAGAACACTCCCCATTATACAGGCGGTAGAATCAGTGGCGTGCATTGGTTTTCGGACTAGGTAGGCAGAAGAAATCATGACCATACACGCCTAAATATGCCTCTTAGATAGATTATGTTTCTTGACCCGATTCGTAAAATTGTTTAGGTCAGCGTATCCACAGATTACAGAATAATTCAGATGGAGCGCGCGGAACACGAAAGTGAAGCCAAAACAGCAAATACAAATTGAAAATCTGATACCTGGTATTCGTTTTCCAGTTTGTATTTGCATTGTTTAACCACAGTTTATTAATAAAGAAGTGTTATTTGTTACATAAAGTTTATTAAACAAAGCAAATACACATTCAAAAGCGAATACCAGGTACGTGTTTTTCAATTTGTATTTGCTTTTTTGGCCTCACTCCCGTGTTCCGCGCGCTCCATCTGCCTTATTCTGTAATCTGTGAGCGTATCATTCACATTTGGTATGATTCATTAGCAAACAAAATACATAATAACATAATAATAGATTCGAATAACAGCACCCAGATAGCCAGGTGTATAATAAACATAATATTCTGTGTTAAAATGTCTAAGATTTTTACCTTTGTTTTAAATCCATGAATGTTTTGGAGTTGGTCTACAGCAAGTTACCTACTATTTTCAACAAACGAAAACTGACTAAAGGAATAATTTATCGACACATTTTGCATATTCACCACAAAATTTCTTCATTTCACACACAATACACTTCATAGATACACTTCGCAAAATCACAATAAGTAAATAACAACAACATTGCATACAATGCCAGCCAAACCATAAACAAACCAACACAAATAAATTGCGAAGTTATATTTGAGTTGCTCTAATGTTGGTAAAGTAGTTGTAACTGTAGTCTTTTTAATTTGGATGGGTTACTTTACTTACAACAGAGTAGGTAAGGTTACTTTTGGTCCATAAATCGCGAATGTCAAATGTCAGTATGCTACGCATAGCAAAAGCGTGATTTATGCTTTCGTCGTATTATCTTAAAGAAGTGTGTGTGTGTGTATGAATATGCCGAAATCGTTTTAGTGTGCGTGAATTGCCGTGAATTTGAGAGGCGAACTCGCGAGTGCCTGCGCGGCAAAGTTTGAAATTTCGTATTGAATGTTAGGTTAGAATTTTTATTTAAAGTGATTATGTAGTTTAATTGAATCAAAATATTATTGTATTGAATCTTATGAGGTAGGCATTGCTTATTTGCCTATATGGAATGCACGCCACTGGGTAGAATACACAGAGAGAGCCTATATCTCTCCGAAGGCTAAGAGGTTCTAAACCGCCAGTGAGTATGGGATCGTCAACGATACGAGTGGCGCGCCTTTGCACCGAGGCAAGTGGATTAAGCTGATAAACGGGTGCACCTGCCCAGAGGTGCGAGCAGTACTCCATATGCGGCCTAACCTGAGCTTTATAAAGCTGGAGCCGCTGGCGTGTCGTGAAGTACCACTTAGCCTTATTAAGCACACCCAACTTTTTTGAAGCCAGTTTGGCTTTGCTTTCCAAATGACCTCGGAACTGGACATCACTCGCAATATCGACACCGAGGATCCCGATACTCTGTGCGATGTTGAGAGGAGTGTCTGCAAATTTCGGTGCTACTACGAATGGGGTTTTTTTCGCGGAGAACGCGCAGACTTGTGTCTTCGAGGGGTTAAAACGGACTAAATTAAGTCTCCCTCATTCCGAGACCCGCTCCAACGAAGTCTCGACTTCAGACACAAGTCGAATTCGACTTTCCTCCACCGTGGACCGAGGCTAGCACGATGTTAGCACGGCCGGAGTATTGGGCATCACCAGTGCTGTCATCCGCATAGTAGTGAATGTTGGGAATTTTCAACATATCATTGATATGCAGGATGAACAGTGTGGGTGATAGCATACAGCCTTGCGGTACGCCAGCATTAATATTTTTGATATCGGAGCAGCATCCGTCAACGGCGACTTTGATGCTCCGATCAGCAAGAAAACTGGACACCCAAGTGCACAAACCCTCGGGAATTCCGTAAGACGGCAGCTTCGATAGAAGTGCCCTGTGCCAGACCCGATCGAAGGCCTTAGCGATGTCGAGGCTAACTGCCAATGCCTCGCTTTTACTCTCTATGGCTTCAGCCCATCGGTGCGTTAGGTAAACAAGAAGATCACCAGCTGAACGATCATGACGAAAGCCGTACTGGCGGTCGCTTATCAGCTGGTGCTCCTCTAAATACCTAAGGAGCTGAGTATTGATGACCCGCTCCATCACCTTAGAGAGGAGGGAGGTTATCGCTATTGGCCTGTAATTGGACGGATCTGTTCGGTCCCCTTTTTTGGGAATCGGATGGACAAGGGCTGTCTTCCACGAAGAAGGTACACGTCCGGCGGTATAGGAAAGCCTGAATAGGCGCGTCAACACTGGAGACAACTCTGGAGCACACGTCCTAAGCACAATGGCGGGGATACCGTCAGGCCCACTCGACATTCGGACATCAAGGGAGAACAGAGCTCGTCGGACCGCAATTTGCGAAAAGCGGATTTCCGGCATTGAGCTGCCACAACGCGGGATGCTAGGCGGTGTGGCTCCCCCGTCGTCAAGTTAGCTGCAAAGAGGGCTGCCAGTAAATCGGCTTTCTCTTTTGCAGTGTGGGCCAGGGAGTCATCCGGTGTGTGCAGCGGAGGAAGCGATGACCGACAGAAGTTACCTTCGACAGCCTTGGCGAGCGACCAGAATGCTCGACTCCCAGAAGGGAAACCTGTAAGCCCATCGCCAATCCTGCCGATGTGCTGGAACTTCGCTCTGGCAATTTGCTTTTTGCTGGACCAAGAAGCAGAATTATATACTTTTCTCAATTTGGATTTATCCGGATCATTTTGAGCATGCGCTTTAGTCCAGGCCCGGTAGGCATCTTGCTTTAGGCTATTAGCCTTTCCCCCCTGAAGTGTTGCCACCTTGTCGTGGTGGGGGGGCTTGCGTGTCCCAAGGATCCTCGTGGCTATACCGGCAGGGCTACCCATACCGGGAGGCACGGGGGGAGGGGCCAGACTAAGAGCAACACAGCGGAGGAGACGTCTCTGGATGTCTGGCGGCGTCGTCTTGGACTGCCGCGTGGGGCGATGGGTCTGCTGGTTTCTTCTGGCAGACAGGCTTCGGCTACCGTCGGCTCAACCCGTAATCCTGAATTGACAGGACCGGGGGTTCTTCGGAATCGCGGGGAAGAAAACCCCTTAAAAAATAACCCAAATCCCAAGCTATGGCGCCTGGCGATGGGATGTATGGCTGGGGGGAACCCAGTCCCAAGGGCGTCATTCGAGGGACCTAACCCTCTAAAAAAGGAAAAAAAAATATGACTGAAGTGAACAGCAAAATATCTACCCAGGAGGGTCCCGACCGTAAGGAAGGGGAATCCCTCAGTGCTCAGGCACTCAGCCCTATCGTATCTGGGAGGGGCAACTGTCACTTGACGAAAGGAGGTAAAGAGTGCTCCATCGTTCTGGAGAAGACGGTGGAGATCAAGAAGAAGAAGAAGAAGAGTAAAAGTGGAGAGGATTCGGATATTGATGTATCATCCGGGCTATCCGACTCCAAAACAAAGGGAAAATTCTGGGGGCGAAAGCGGTCCCGCACTAGAGGTACTTCTGGCTCGGACAGTGAGTCCAGCATTGACAAGAGTCGGAAGGTCTCTACTGGTCAGAGAGGTACAGGTCGGAGTCCCATCTTGAGTCTGTCCTCTACAAGGGGCGAGCTTTACAAAGCTAAGCGTGGTGAGGCGGAGCTCGTAGCGCAAGAGGAGGTGTCATCCCTGGCGCGTGGACTCTGCCCCACCACATCTACAAACAAGGGTGTTGTGTCGTCTTCGGGAGCTCCCATGACGGCACATGATCTAAGTAAGAGGGTGTTGGATTCCGTGGCGATTGTCAACAAGGTCGCCACGAAATCCACAAATCTAAATGGTAGATTTGTGCGTGGCCTAAAGGTCGCTGCCGATACCATTACGGAGACGGTGCAGGACTTGCAGTCCCGCACCACTGATGGGGAGACTCAGCGGTTGCTGACTGCGAATGCCGGCCTAAAGTCGGATCTCGCAGAAGTGCGGAAAGAGTTGGCTCAACTCAGAGCTGACATGCAGCGGGCTCCGACAGTGGGCACGGTGGCGCTACAGCCTTCGTCTGCCCTATCAGCGGATCTTGAAGAAATGACGTGCTGCATCATGACCCAGGTTGGGCTCATGGTGAGCGCACGGCTTGAAGCGCTTGCGCTAGACGGGAGGTTGCTCCCTGAGCGACGGACTCGGCCGCCTTTGGCGGCGGACCGAGTGAAAGCGTCGCCTCCTGCGTCTGCTCCACGTGAGCGGGCGGCTGCTGCCGATCCTACGGCGCTTCGGGGAGGGCAGGGAGCTGCTGCGGACTCTTCGGCTCCTACGACTGAGTCTCGGCCGGGCAATGCTCGGGCTCCCGGGACTGCCCCACGTGGAAAGATGGCTGCTGGTGCTGCAGCTGCTCCGCGTGAGCCTGTGGGTCTCGATACTCGGAGAGGTGGGAAAAAACGGCGAGGGAAGAAGGCTGACGCTCCCCCTTCTCAGGCGGTTCCGGGTTCGCGCCCTCTGCCGCCGGCCCCGGAATCTATGGATGAGCCCTGGAGGGAGGTGGCTGGGAGGCGCGGAAAAGCTGTGCCACTCCAGATGAAGCCTGCGGCTGCGCCGGGGCAGCCGCGGCAGCAGTCACAGAAGCCGCAGATACGCGTCCCTCGTTCGGCGGCTGTCGTTATTAAACTTCAGCCGTCTGCTTTGGAGAGGGGCGTGTCCTACGAGGCAGCCATAAAAGAGGCAAAAACAAAAGTGGATCCGGTTAGCCTCGGCATTCCCGGACTCCTTTTTAAGAGAGCCGCTACGGGTGCCCGGATGTTCATCATCCCGGGCGCAAACAGCGGCGAAAAGGCAGACTCCCTCGCTGCAGCGTTGAGGGGGGCCTTCAAGGAGCAGGACGTCCAGGTATCCAGGCCTACGAAGTGTGCAGACTTGCGCATATCGGGTCTGGATGACTCAGTGACAGCGGAAGATGTCGTGGCTGCTGTGGCCAGGAATGGTGGATGCCCTGAGGCATCCATAAGGGCGGGCGTGATTCGCCAGAACCATTTCGGCGAGGGCGTAATCATTTTGAAATGCCCTGCTGCGGCTGCCCAAAAAGTTCTAGGGAAAGAAGAACGACTGCTCGTCGGTTGGGTTTCAGCACAGGTGCAGCTCCTGCGGCCGCGCCCGATGCGCTGCTTCAAGTGCCTTGAGATAGGGCACGTACGGGAGCAGTGCACAGCAGATGTGGACCGTGGCGGTCAATGCTTCCGGTGTGGCCAGATTGGTCATAGGGCCGGAGTGTGTACTGCTGCACCACACTGCACGGTGTGCGCGGCTGCTGGCAAGCCAGTCTCCCACAAATTGGGTGGCAAGGCGTGCGTCGCGGCCCGACCGCCGAGCAAGAAGAGGAGGAAGCAGTTGAGGGCTAAAGCAGCCGCGTCGACTGCGGCCAGCTCACAGCCAAGCACCAGCGCGGCAGCGAGCGAAGTGGTGGTTCCGATGGCAACGGAATAACGCACGCCCTTCGCTTGCTACGAGGAATATCAACCACTGCGCAAGAGCTCAGGATTTGCTAGTCCAGAGTATGGCGCAGTGGAGGATACAGCTGGCTGTGGTGCCTGAGCCGTACCTCATCCCTCCCGGTGATGACTGGGTTGGGGACCTGGATGGCCTAGTTGCCCTTGTCCGTCGAGGCGCTGCTGGCTCCCCTCCTTTCGAAAAAGTAGCGAAGGGTAGGGGATGCGTCGGGGCGTTGTTGGGGGAGATAATGACCATAGGAGTCTATTTCTCTCCCAACAGGCCCCTCGCCGAATTCGAGTCCTTTATGGATGAGGTGGGGGCCTTGATCGGACGGAGCCATCCTCACCCTGTGCTGGTGGTTGGGGATCTTAACGCCAAGTCTGTGGCGTGGGGATCTCCCGCGACCGATGCAAGGGGTAGGTTTTTGGAGGATTGGCTCCTGGCGAATGGCCTATCGGTCCTCAATCGGGGGTCGGTAGACACGTGCCTGCGGTATCAGGGCGGTTCAATCGTGGACGTATCGTTTGCGACTTCCGCCCTTGCGCGCCGGGTCCGAGACTGGGAAGTACTGGAGGATGTGGAGACATTGTCGGATCACCGATATATTCGGTTCGACGTCTCCACTCTGCTCCGGGGAGTACCGGATAGCCCGATTCGACCCCTGAGTGGGATGAGTCCGAGGTGGCGGCTTAAAGCCCTCAACACGGACGTGGCAAGGGAGGCGGCGATGGTTCAGTCCTGGGTGCCCGCGCCTGATGGACCTGTGGTGGTTGAGGACGAAGCGGACTGGTTCCGGGAGTCGATGACGCAGGTGTGTGACGCGTCGATGCCCCGGGCCGGGCTTTGTCCTCCTATTGATCAGGTGTACTGGTGGACCGCGGAACTCACGCAACTGCGTGAGTCTTGTGTTGAGGTTAGGCGCCGGTACACCAGATACCGCAGGAGAAGGCGCAGGGACGAAGCCCAAACGGCTGCCCTATACGCCGCATACAGGGACGAGAAAATGGCGCTGCAGACGGCGATAGCCATCGCCAAGACCAGCCACGACTCCGGGAGGAGGTTGTTTCGGCCCTGTTTCCGCACAGGGAGGAACACCTTCCCCCGGCGATGGTTACGCGTGACGCAGCGCCCCTATTACCGGACGTGACTGAGGTAGTCCCGGAAGTATCGCAGGGAGAGCTGGGTGCGGCCGTTTTGAGGCTTCGTGCCAAAAATTCGGCCCCCGGCCCCGATGGCGTTCCGGGACGTGTGTTGGCCCTTGCCCTAAACCCCGACGCCCTGGAGCTTCGATTGAGGGGACTATTTGACGCCTGTCTGGCTCAAGCCATAATTCCACAGAGGTGGAAGACGGGCCGTCTGGTTCTCCTCCGGAAGGAAGGGCGTCCAGCGGAATCTCCCTCCGCCTACCGGCCCATCGTGCTGCTCGACGACATTGCCAAACTCTTTGAGAGAGTTGTGGCTGGGCGGATCGTCGAGCACCTGGAGGGTGTGGGTCCGGATCTGGCGGAGAGTCAGTTTGGGTTCCGTAAGGGTCGATCGACCATCGACGCGGTGATGCGGGTTAAGTCCCAAGCGCAGGAGGTGGTGGCCCGGGGCGGGGTTGTTTTGGCGGTGTCACTCGACATCGCCAATGCTTTCAACTCCCTCCCTTGGAGCTGCATACTGGAGGCGCTCCGGTATCATGGAGTGCCCCTGTACCTGCGCCGAGTTATCGGGGCTTACCTGTCCGAAAGGTCGGTGGTCTACCCTGGCCAAGAGGGCTGGGGCCGAAGGGAAATGTCGTGCGGTGTTCCACAGGGTTCGGTTCTGGGTCCGCTCCTGTGGAACATCGGGTACGACTGGGTGCTGCGGGTACCGTGTATCCAGGGTGTCGACGTAACGTGTTACGCCGACGATACCCTGGTCAGCGCCCGCGGCACGAGGTATAGTACAGCCACCTACCGCGCCACCGCTGGAGTGGCGCAATTTGTGGGCCGGATACGACGGTTGGGCTTGGAGGTGGCCCTTAACAAGTCTGAGGCCCTGTGTTTTCACGGGCCTCGGCACGCGCCACCTCGGGATGCTCATATCGTGGTGAGTGGAGTCCGCATAGACGTTGGGTTGACGATGAGATACTTAGGTCTCGTCCTCGATGGTCGGTGGGATTTCACAGCCCACTTCGGGCGCCTGGTGCCAAGGGTGATGGGCGCGGCGGCTGCTCTCGGGCGGCTGCTGCCGAACACTGGCGAGCCGGGTGCCCTTTGTAGGCGGCTGTACCTGGGGATCGTGCGATCAATGGTGACGTACGGAGCTCCCGTATGGGCGGAGGCCCTGAATAGCTCTCGGGACACGGCTGTTTCGGGAGGTATCTGTGTCGGATTGCCGGGAGGGAGCCGACCGCCGAGTGCCACCACTGTGACGGGTGCCTCGAGGAGGATGCCCAGCACACGCTGGAGGTGTGCCCAGCCTGGGCAAGCGAGCGCAGCGAGCTCTGCGCCGAAGTGGGGACTGATCTCTCGCTGCCGAGCGTGGTTCGCGCTGTGGTTGACAGCGAGAGATCGTGGGACGCACTCCACTCCTTTTGCGAGCGAGTTATGCTTGCAAAGGAGGCGGCGGAACGTGACAGGGAGGACACTACCACCCTGGCTATCCGCCGCAGGAGAACCGGGCGTCGGAGGGCGGCTTTTTTCCCCCAACATGGGCCCAAGGGTGGCGGACTCGGGGGAGTCTGCCGCCCATCAACATCGGGCCCGAGTAGTGGAGCGTGTGTTTCCGCACGCTACTCAGGAGGAGACGGCGGAGACAAGAGCTCCGGTCTCTGCCGTCGACGAAGAGGAGGCCTCCGATCAGGCCGTCGCTGCTGGATACGAGGACGAATGCTTCGGCGCCCCCGTATATCCAGCCGGCAGCGACATGTAGGAACACCGTGGGGTTTTAGTCAGTAGGAGTCTGACATAACCCGGCCGCTTCCCCCGGAGGGCCCGGGTATCCATGAGGATTTCCCCACGTAAAAAAAAAAAAAAAAAAAAAAAAAAAAAGGCTATTAGCCTTTGCACTGGGCCCATCGAACCAAGGCTGACTCGATCCTCCAATGGGCACCACAGAGCATGGAATAAAACATTCCTTGCCCTGTAACACGACATCGGCGACCAACTATCCGGATCATCCGAAGAAAAACAAAGCTGCCTCCATGGGTAGGATGAATAAAACTCCCGCAGTCCATCCCAATCTGCTGACCAGTAATGCCAAACTTAACGCGTCGCGTCGTTTTCGTCTCGTCTTATATCTGGCTATGTTTTTCTTGTACATTCTTCAAAGAAGTGTCTGAACATTGACGCTACAATAAATAAGTGTTTTCACTCAGAGAATGTGCAAACCTGTCTGTATTCGGAGTAAATGAAGTCTGCCTATTCAGACTCTCGGTCCAAAGAAGTCTCGATTTTAGACTATCCGTCTGGACTGGGGTATGTTATCACGGGTAGTATTGGGCATTCCCAGTTACATAACAGTGAATGTTACGAGATACCAACATACCCTGATATGCAGTATAAACGGCCTTACGTTAATACAAAATTAATTCTCTAATCAGCGTGAAAGATGGTCACCCAAGTCGTTCCTGTATTTTCAAAGAATTAAGTAGGTAGCTTCGATGAAACGATAAACGGTTTACTTATACCTACCAAATTAAGGAAAACTAAAAGTCACATTGATGGATCTAATAAAACTGTTAAATTCAAATAAAAGTTAGTTCAAACGGAAATATTTAATCATCGTGTGATATCAATGTAGCAGTTACCCTTTGTTCGGCTTCGTGACGATTTTATATTCGTATAATCCTAAAGGGGAGGGCACACGGTCACAGCGTGACGTGGCTCTACCGCGTGCCGCGGGCGCGGCCATATCGACGTCATAAAGCTGCGCCGAGATTAAAAGGATCCATGCTGAGCATTGAGAAAATCATTAGATGCTTTTGAAAATAAATTAAATCATATTTAGTGATAGAATTTTTCTACCTTACACTACGTTTGAACTTTGAACGTCAATAAAATACAGCATTGAAACCCTGTTTTACATTTTTCTATGTTCGATCGATTCGAACGATATAATGATTTAAACAATTTGGAAACATGACTTCCCCGCCACAGAACTAACAAAAGCAATAATAATATAACCAGTGGCACTAGGGATGATGTAAGAATTACATACATGAACCCTGAAAACATTACACTTCTTTTTTGGGCAGTCGTGTAAAAAGGAACTAATTTCCGATGTTTTTTGAAGATAATAATGAAATTAATAGTAGGTACTAATACTACAGAAATTATGATGTGAATTCTTTTCTGACAATCAGGTGTTGTTTCTGCTACATTCGTCAAAATACAACGATTTAATTGCCATGACTTTTTCAACGTATAGATATTAGTTAAATCGCGGCACGTGTCCTGCGCGTGACTGGTTCAGCCCCAAACAATCCCTGTTTGATCCACCCGTATTAGTATTTGGGGTACCGAACTGGTGTATAGAGACCACTATAACTAATCTATGAGATTTTATTACTGACGGTATTACTATTCATAGTGTACATTAACGAGTATATTAATATTTAACTTTTTGGAGTCATATATTAATATACTCGTCCTACTCGTAAAACTTCTATTCTAAATCATGATATCGCTTTAACTTTTGTTTACAAAAATCTTCTTAAGACTACTTACTTACTGATTTTAATTAGAACACAGTTGTAATAAAAGACTTTGACCCCAGTACTGATAAAATAATTTGGAATCCATGACCTGATGCAATAGCTAAGGCCGTCACAATACTTGGACACATATATTATATTTTTGGAAAGTGGTCTCAATCACAATGATAGGGCACTTTGTAATCCTCAAAATATAAATCTATCGTGTCTTTCCACACTAAAAATATTTAAATATTTCTGTCTTTGGCAATACCTATTCTTTCAAACTGATAGGTACGGGCCAGGGTATTTATTATTAAGGTATTAAACGGATAACCCCCGTTGCGTATCGTCAGAATTTAGCACCCCATTTAAGTCTATCCTCAAACAATAAAGTGCATCAAAAGTCGAATGAATTTCATCGCATATTCTTCCTTGCTCACAGGCAAACTGCTTCGTTCAATGATAGGTATGATGTAAAACCATACATAATGTGCTTGCTTTACATATTTAATGAATCGATAATTATAATTTAAAAAATTCACGATTCTCAATAGATTCAAATAAACACGACTTAGATCCAATTTTACCAACCTCGGAAACATAACAGTAAAAATATGGCTATGCTGTGTGACATGTCATATTTATGGAATAAAAGTAACTCAACGGAGTCCGAACTTCCGGATTAGATAAAAATGGGACTGACTAAGGCGCCGCGCAGAACGTGTGTCCTGTGTCGGATACAAGCAACCAAAATCGTAGCAAAACCGTAGGTAATTGAGGTGTCCAGTGTCGGTAACAAAAAGTATCCGACACAAGACACAAGTTTGCGCAGTCACTTATGGAAATTACTGATGGTTGGAATTGAACAACATTTTTCAAGTTAATATTATTATCATACGGACGGAAATCTATGTGCGCGATTCCAAACCTACAGTATGAGTATAGAATATACCAAAAAAATAACATCAACCGTTTATTGCAACGACACGGAGACGCGGCGCGCGCCCCGCGGCTCGTCCGATATCAAGAGCGATATTGATTTAATCGTATGGTATTACAATTTTATCTTTTATTTAGCACTTGATTAAATTCAATGAAAACTATTTTTTCCTATACATAAATCTTTCAGATATGAACTCCGTTGGAGTCAACAATCAACAATCAATAGTCTATATGTATAGTACTACAGTTTTATTAATTTTCTTTACTAGGAACTCCATTACAAACCGAGGCTGGATGGGAGTGCGAGACACCGCCCGCTGCGCGTCAGTCCGCGAACAATTTGACCAGTTGGTGAGATTGACATGTCAAGAGGACTCTGATGGTTATGATGGCATTGTAAACATCGCAATGCCCGAAGAACCATGATCATGTGGAGATCACACAGTGCGAATATCAGTGGTCACTCTAAGGGCTTACATTTGAGTCGGTTGTAATTTTGATGATTCGAAGTAAAATAAAATCAATTCTGTATTGATATGATTCTTTATCTAGCAAGAATATGGTTATAATCATATTATTATACAACGCCCAACATATCCTGCCACGGGTCTGCTCTGTGAGATTTCATTATTTTTTTATTTAGATTGATTTACTAACAGCTTTTAGGTGTATTTGTTTTACTAAAAACAAAATAAAAACTCACCAATAGATAAAGGATTGGATAAAGTCAATGACTATTATATTTAAACCCGATAATTACAAAACCCTGGAGGATAAATTATTACTTAACTAGTTGCGGCCCGCGGTTTCACCCGCGTACCAGAGGGATATTCTACCCTACTCTACCGTTAAATTTTCTTTAATTTTCTACGCAACTTTCTTAATTTTTTTCAAAGAGTTTTCTCCAACGTATTAGAAAACTTAAAAAAATGGATGAAATCGGTAAAATCGTTCTAAGTTATGGCGTGACCAAGAAATAGGGATTCATTTTTATATTTAGAGATATAAAAAACTTATTCCACATTTGACAATGATTTTACTCACGTTTACATGGTTGTCACAAGTTAAATTTTACTGGATATGGGAGCGGGCAGAGTAACTCAGTTACCCTTAATTCCCGGTTACCCGTAATACCAATGCAGGCTTTTGTAACCAAACTTTGTCAGTTAACTTTATAAAGTCGCACTTTTTAAGGCTGCAATTCCATTGAGGACGAGCTGGGTGGTGCGGAGCTTACCGTATGTATACAAAACAGGCAAAGACAAATGAGTGTGACAGGCTAGGGCTATAATAAAATAACTGATATAAATCTATAGGTAGTTAGTTATACATTAAAATTAAATGAAAACAATAAAGAGAATGGACACCAAATGCTGCCTGCCTCTTCTGACTTCCTGCCCAGCTATGTGTGTGGATATCCCGGATGCTCGGTATTGCAGACTAATAGAAAATAGTATAACGAACAGCGGCGGCGTAAGACCTAAATTTTATGTGGGCAAGGTTAATTCTGCGGGTCCCTCTGCCAGCCCAAGAAGAAAGATTATAATTATGGTAAGTTTCTTAGACTAGGTTATACAATTAAAAGTTTAGCATCTGCTGCCGAGCTAGGCAAACCGCCTGTATTACAGCTTTACAGCATACAGCGCCAATCCCCATGGACATGTTTTTCTTAATACTAGTCGTATCCATTTAAGTTCTTAACTTTCTTAAATATTTTGCTCGCAATATGGAATAAACAGAACCTTCTGATATTTTATAAATCGTTCACTGAACTAGTTCTAGCTACGAGTGCTTGCGAGCGGAGCATTAGGTTCCATTAAAATATTTCATATTGCAGCTCCAGGAGATTAAATTATGTAGATGTCGCGTGAACAACTTTTATAGCGGCAATATTCCATGATAAATTTCTTCCCGGGAAGAGAACATTTTGAGGTATTCAAGGTAGACGACATTTTTCCATTTTCCACTTTTTACTATAAATTACATAGACTTAGAATATTATAGAGTGATCGCGTTAACAACGTTCGTTACCTTGCGCGAAGCGTGAGCAGTTTCCAAACAGATGCATTCACAGATATATCGTACACTAGGGATCTAAAGTCAGATAAAAAGTCGATATAGTTTCCTTGTCATTTGTTCTTGGTAGTGACTTGGTTGGTATTTTTGTCGTTTAAACTATGTACGCGCACTTCATTTCGAGGCATTTAGACCGTGCTCACAGACCGTACTCTCTTACAGTTGATCTATAATATTCCAACTCTATGGTAAAGGCAATGGGTAAAGGATTTTTTTTGCTCGCAGCGTTACGCGTGACTGACCGGCTGGGATTATACTATACACCAGACTGAAATAAAACTACACGTGTAGAGTGAAACCAGACCTACAAGAGTAGAGTGGCATGCTTCTAAACTGAACTTACAGTAATTTTGGGAATTTTCCCTTTATACCTATGTATGCAACGTTTAGAGACGTCTCAATTTATTATGAAAACTTTTCAATTTGAAGCTAATTCACAAATGCGTAGAGTGGTGATCTTGGCTCTAGAATTCAAGTCTTGAAAGATCAACTCAGATTGTATACATATCGAAACAGTCAACCTTCAGTACTTCAGGCTAAAGAGAGAGCATACCAAAGCTGGCGGTAAAAAGCGCAGAGTAAAACTGAGAGATTCATTTCATTCAAGTGTAGACCGACAAATAATAACTTGAGATAAATATCCAATATAGAATTTAGTATAGAATTATGTATTTCAAAACACAGGTCGGCAATATTTAGTTTCTGTATCGAATAGCGGAGCGTTATTAAGTATCGGTGTTTGTTTTCAAGTGGGCCGTGAAAACGGCGATTTGACACGCACCTAATGCTTGGCGAAGCGTGGCGCGTAGCGTGGACGGGCTTACGAGCCTCGAACGAGCGCGAATGTCAGTTTTTTCACGAACAAAGGGATTCGCATCGTGCTCGTTGTAGGTTCGTTCATGGCTCGGCTCGTGCTCGATTCGAGTAGCATGGACGCACCATTACACACCCTAAAAACCTTTTTTCTAGATAGGTTTGTTTGGGTCATACATTGTGTTGTGATATATATACTTAATTACTGTGATATCAGTATCCAAGTAAAATGTCCCTGACAGACTGATGGACATGATGAAGGATTCCTACACGATAGATCTGAGTACTAAACTGAATACTATATACTGAATGTACTAATAGAATGAGAAAGAAAGATTTTTTTATATACGACAAAGCCTGTAAAGCGTACGACCCGCCTGGTGGTAAGCGGTTACCTTAGCCATATGGATGCTTGCAACACACAGGGCATAATTTCTCGCGCAGGAACACAATAAAAGTTATTCGGCTGCAGTATTCTTTAAGGTGGAGGTAATTCTCCAGTCGAGCTTGTCTTTGAGCGAATAAACGTTCCCCTCTACCTCTCTTGTGATAAAAGTACCTAAGTACTTTTATACTTGCAGATCGACGATACGTTTTCATTTATATTATTGGTGGCACAGATTACAGAATAATTCAGATGGAGCGCGCGGAACACGAAAGTGAAGCCAAAAAAGCAAATACAAATTGAAAATCTGATACCTGGTATTCGTTTTCCAGTTTGTATTTGCATTGTTTAACCACAGTTTATTAATAAAGAAGTGTTTTTTGTTACATAAAGTTTGTTAAACAAAGCAAATACACATTCAAAAGCGAATACCAGGTACGTGTTTTTCAATTTGTATTTGCTTTTTTGGCCTCACTCCCGTGTTCCGCGCGCTCCATCTGCTGTGATTGGTGGTATTTTATACAATAAATATTAATCAATGTGCACAAATGGAGTGAAATGAAATGAATTATGTGTATCGTGATTTGAACGATTTCTGACTATACAGGTAATGGATTGGTGACGCAACCATTTTAGGTTTTGTCGCTAACCTCCTGGCCATACTAATACTCTTAAAGCACCCCATCTCTACAGACCGTTTCAATTCCTTCGGTTGCTCCAGCAACCCGTTATAAGTAGCTACGTCACTTGTAGGTAGGCACCAAGGCGGGCGCGGGAGACGACGGGCGCTTTGCACAGGGTGGGCTGGCGACAAGCGCTGTGTGCTTATTATCTTGTTTTAAATCTTTCAGCAATATTATAACTGTACACTTTTATTGGAAAGAGAGTTAACGCGACACTATTCGCTGGGAAAACAAAAGAAGATGAACCCAGTATTTTGTCTGTTTTAATTAGTAGATAGGTTGGTCCTGGTATAACTAAATCCGTTTATAGGAGACACTGAGTTATTGAAAAATAAACGCTCAGCTTTAAATTACCTATCTAATTTATGTTATGTTTCGTATCGTATTGATTATTACTTTTAATATACTTATTTATTCATTAAAACGTATATATATATATATTTACTTTTAATTGCATTGTATAAATTGTATTGTACTAACACATTATTATAAGATTTACTAACAAATATGGAACAAGTTTTCTGAAATAAATGAATTGAATTGAATTGAATTTTAATCACAGGGTTTACAATTTGGGCGAAACTGCGGAGCAGGAAACTAGTTGATTTCATATAACATCAAATTATACATATAAAGAAAATGTGTTGTTATAGGTACATACTTTATGTTTGTCCTTGCTGAAAATCGAACACTCAGCCTGTTGCATGGTAAGCAGGATGTCACATCAGAACTGCTCATCAAATAAATACATATACAAAAATCCACTCATAGCGTACACAGAAGCGTACTTTAGGGTTGGCAACGCGCGAGTGATACCCCTAGTGTTGCAAGCGTCCATAGGCTACGGTAACTGCTTACCATCAAGCGGCCCGTATGCTTGTTTACCACCATAAAAAAAACATTAATATAAAAAAAATATTTACTGTCGGTTTATAATTTCGGTCTATCCTTTGATTGCGATTGAGGATTCATATTTGACATTACTTCAAACTATAGTGTAAATAACAGTCATCAAAGTCCACAACTCGTCCGATATTATATTCGCAATCGTTTTTACCTACATGCGCTATTTGTTTATTGCTGTCGATTGTCCGATAGAGCGAGCAATACATTAAGTTCCCATGCAAAGATTCATTGTAATACATTATATTGAATTCGAAAAACGGGGGACGAGTGTCATAGAATGATAATTATGTTGATATGTAGAACTGGTATTTTGTTATAGGTAACTTTACTATAATATTTGTTTTAAACAGTATTAGGTTTTACAATTTTATTGGGGTAAATATTAGGTTATTGTATAATGCTGTTTTATGAAAGCATAATAATCCATAAAAATATTCATAATGAATATCATGACTCTAATACCTACTGAAATTTATTATTATTTATGTATTCTTTGGCATTATACAATTATAACAGAAAATTCTTGACATAGTATTCACCCGGCCCGACGCGACGCGCGATGCCTCGCCCCGAACGTTTCAAATTGTATCGGCACCTATTGGCACAGTGTCAGTAATTTGATTAATCAATGATCCTTTCAATAAACGTGTTTTGTTTTTTACTTGTTTGCATTCCGTCGAAATTTCATTCATTTACGTAATACTATCGGTATTTCCGTTCATTGATACGAGCATTACAGAGGGATATAATATTTAAACAATTATTTTTATTTATAAGCTATTTTCAAACAAACGAAAAAAAATTACCTCAGACATTATGCAACATTCATTATAAAACGGAACAACAGATTACCTACTGGAAGAAAATTATATAGATTGTACAATGTTGTACCGGTTGTCGCTTCTGTAAAATAAATAAAATACTGTATTTTATTCTAGGTGGACAGGTAAAATGCACCCCAGTGAGGCGCACGCCCTGCACGCGTGGGAACGTGCGCCCGCGCTGCCCGCGCACCGTGCGTCCTAGATATCATCAATATTGGCACTTGTCTCGCTTTGTTGATAGCGATGCGATCTACAAAGTCGAACGCTTTTCACTGGGGTTAATGAGACGGTGTGTTGAATATTAACACGGTTTGGCAGCTTTTAAAGTGATCCGAGGGGATTTTTTCCATGGGAAAAGTAAGTTGAAACATATGTGAAAACATGGCTAATTTCAGTAATGCTATGTGTTTTTTTTTAATATGTTAAAAGAAAATACCTTGCCGAATCTTGCAGGAGTCCTCACACAACTGGTGGTATAGTCAACTTTAACGAGAAAAAGTGCCTTGACAGGGCCTGAAATAATAAATGGCTTATTGGTTTTGAACTTTTACTTCAGGTAAGTACTGTATTTTATACCAAGTAAGTTAAGTCGTTACTTAAGCCAGACGAACATTCGTTCTAACTACAAACCTATTTGTGTGAGCGGGTTTGAAAAGTTTCAGTGTCATTCGATGCCGTCTCCCATATAAATAAATAAATAAATAAATAAATACACGAAATTATACCCTTCTAGATTTATCCCCTATTTTACTCTAAAGGTGAAAAACAAACCACTTTGTGGATGCTTATAAGGAATCTTTTTACAAAACCTGCGAGTATAAAAGGTTTGGCTGTCTTTAATACTCCTTGCAAACCTGCTGCCCTACCTACCTAACCACTGATGCCCTACGGTCCCGCTCCGCGAGATCCACGGTGACCCAGTGTCTCGGGTATTTCGATTTGCTGAAACTAGTCAAAGTAACTCCTCCATGTTTGACCCATAGACTTAGGATTTCGCTACGCTTACGTTTGACCGGAGTGACAAACTTTTGCTTTTTAGTTCCAACGTTAAATACCTTATTTACAACGTACCTAATTAGTTCACTTTTTTTTGCTAATAAGATTAATTGCGTAACACGCTTAACTTTGTGTCAAAAAAATATCAAATTCAAAAGCATTTATTCAATTTAGGCCCTGAAAAGGCACTCATGAACGTCAACAAATGACTCTACATATGTTCCAAATACAACTTGAACTGAAGAAACATAGCAAGTCTTTTTTTTATGTGTACTTATAAGTATTACAATTTACAAAATATATATAACAATAGCCTGCGAAGCGAACAATTCATTCAAATGCATTCTAGTCATCTACAAAATCAGTAACTTTATAGTACCCTTTATTGCATAACTTCTGTTTTACTATCTTTTTGAATCGATGTATAGGTAGCTCTTGGATTTCCTTGGGTACTTTATTATAGAAACGTATACATAGCCCCTTGAAAGAGTTAAGGACTTTGCTGAGTCGAGTTAAAGGTACTTTTTACATATAGATAGAGGGAGCTAGAGAGCCTTGATTGAAGGCACATTCCTATAGCAAAACTATATGAATGCTCTACGATCATATATAGTTTAGTCTCGGTGAGGTCAGACTCCCTCGTCTTACGCCACAATCCAGCTTACGCTTCGAGTTCCTTCCCTTATAAAATTGTTATAATCCCCTCAGGTGTGCTCTGAGGCTTACCCGCGATATAAGACAAAATATTCCCCACAGCATGTATCGTTGGCAACAAACAAAGTAAAACTTGTATGTAAGTAATTATGTATACGTGTAACAGGGATAACTTAACTCAGCGGTATAGTAAAATTGCCTATCACCAATTAATGGTATAACGACTAGGGAATGCAAACCGGTTTCACCGAAAACCGAAAAACCGGTTATTCGGTACGGTTTTGACCAACCAGAAAAACCGGTTTTACATGGAACCAAAACCGGTTTTTCGATTATTTTCGGTTTTTCTTTCAATGTTTGGAAAAACTAACAAAGGAAGATTTGCCGCCTTTTTGTAAACTGAGTGCAATGCATTGAGTATTTTTGTGATGAACTGAAGTGTGTTGATGTGTTTTGTGTTGAGCTGGTAAGAAAATAACTTATAATAATGATTGTTTTTATGATAGATATAAAATATGTTAAACTTTTTTTTACAATACTTAGGCAGCAAACAAGCGTACGACCCGCCTTATGATAACCAGTTACCGTAGCCTATGGACGCTTAAAACATAACGGTTATCACTCGCACGTTGCCAAGCCTCAAACTTTTTGAAGCGGGGAGCTCATTCCTCAGCCTGAGCGTCCGCGATAGGAAGCTTCTTTGAAACCGCACAGTACGATGGTAGAAGGTAACTGGGCATCAGGTCAAACAATTCTTCAGAATACAGTCCGTTGGAAAAGAAATAGAACACACATAAGAAGGCAGTCTCTCCTCAGACTAAGGGGCTTTAAAACACTTGTGAGCTCGGGATCGTCGACAATTATAACAGCACGTCGCTGAACTGAGTCTAAATACCAAAGCTGGTATCCAGGTACCCACAGAAGACAGCATTACTCCACTTGGGCCGGACTTTTTTGTATACCTTGTTGATGATTTTGGAACAGAACGTCGCTACAAATATTAACGCGAAGGATCCCAATGCTTTTCGTGATGTTGAGGGACATGTACTAGAAATGAGGAGCCACAGAAAGTAGACTTTTCGCAACGGTGAATGCGCAGGCTTGCGTGTGACTTAGTGGGGTTGAAATAGACTAGGTTTAGTCAACCCCAATAGGAGTCACTAGTTTGTGTACTCTCGATTTAATACAAGTACTTCGCGCCTTTTTTCCAATATAGAACGAGGGATATTTGGACGGCTCGTGTAATGAGCGTCCCCTGTAATTTCATCTGCATAGCAATGAATGCTAGCAATAGAAAGTATATCATTAATATGCTGGTGGGACAGTGTTGGGGATAATCCAGAGCCTTGCGGGATGCCAGCATTAATGTCATGCTATCCGAGCAACTACTGTCAACGAAGGCTCTTATGTATGCCAAACAGCAAGCTGACTGATTGGTGTTATTTTTTAACCATCTGCACGACAACAATTTATCTAAGTAAAACATTCGTATAATCATAATCACGTTTTTGTGTACACGCAAGTTGCTGCGGCGCTACTATATGACATGTTCATAATATTACGTGTGAAATTAATACATACATACGAAACATAATTCAATAAATGTTTATATAAGTACTTCTACTGATCAATTTTTTAACATAAAGTCATCATATATCATAGCAATTAAAAACCAAGCAAATGTGATGTTTTTATGATTTCATTCGTTGTAAAATATAATCAAAAGGAAAGGAACAGTGTAGTCTATATAAACGAGTATCTGATGAAGATGAATTTACAGAGTTAAATAAACTATTATTTCCATCAATTTGATGAAAAAGAGATGGATGGATTGTGTGAAAGATGATATTATTAAGAAAGGAGTGAAAGTTGGTATAACGGATAGAATAGACGAATGGAAGAAGCGTACATATTGCGCCGACCACAAATGGTTGGGAACAGGGCAGGCAGATGGTGATGATGAATTTTAGTTTTTTTTTATACTCTCTTCATTAACTTTAACCGACTATAATTCCTCAGTTTGCGATTTTTAAATCTTAGGCACGGTTATTACCTTTAATTCGAGCTATAGAAATAACGTGGAAAAAAAACGAGCGAACATTTAAAAAACCGGTTTTAAAACCGTTTAACCGGTTTTACCTCTCCATAACCGAAAAAAAAACCGGTTTTCATTTTGCCACGGTTTTGCATTCCCTTAATAACGACCTCGACTCAGCAGGTTGTTAAATTCGAACAGTGAAGTTTCCGATATTTATTGTACATCATCAGCTTCTTTTAGAAAAAAAAAATTGTTAACCATGCTAAGAGAGTAACCACATATAACACTAATTATACATCTTGTGTTTAAAATTATATATCTTGTGCTCTTTAAATTACATATCTTGTGTTCTTATAATTATATTAACAAAATAGGTTGATTATGGCGCAAGTGGTGTTTGCCTATAAGTAATTGTGCATTTATATAAAGACCTTGTATACTATTAATGATAATGTATTAATGTAACAATTGTTGGCAAACCAATAAATAAATAAATAAATAACTGAAAACTTTATAGAATTACACTATTAGACAGCAATTTGCAGTGTGATTTGGTCGTGTTTAAATTGTCTACTTTAGTTTTGTGTAACTTATTAGCTACAAACTTTTATTTGGAAGCGCTAATAGCTCAGTGACGTCAAATGTCGTGACTTTGATCGTGGGTTCGAATCCTACAATGAGTTTGAGCTTTCGGTGACTTGCACTTACATTGTAGTGCCGCCTAGAAGTTGAAAATATGCAATACACCTATGTGTTCCGAAACTTGCACTTGAGAGCCATTTTTTTTTCAAGGCTTTGTAAAGGTTGGGAAATTTGGGAATACATTAGGCTAGCTTGATATAAGTCACTGTGTAAATCTTATGGTGTGTCCATGCTTGGCGAACCGAGCACGAGCCGAGCCACGAACGAGCACATTGCGAGCATGATTCGCGTAGCATGGACGGGCTTGCGAGCCTCGAACGAGCGCGATTGTCAGGTTTTTCACGAACCAAGGGATTCGCATAGTGCTCGTTGTAGGTTCGGCTCGTGCTCGATTCGCATAGCATGGACGCATCATTATATTATACACAGGCAAGTGAATGTCCACCCTTGGGAACTAAACATTTAGCAATTATGTATTGGTGATCCAAGTCGTTATCTCTTACATGAAATGTCACATACAAAACAATTGACAAGTAATGTTTGCCATGGGGATACACCAATGTGATAACGTTTGGACAAACATTGGACTTATTTGTACAGGTGTTATTATTACTTTTATAGTTGTTTAGTGTAAGGAACGTTTATCGCTACCATCAAGATCAACATTATCGGGACAAGTATCATAGAATGGAAATAAAATCTTACGTGGAGTACTGATACCTACTACTTTCCTGGTAGGTATACATTGAGAATGATTCCTCAGTGATTCGAAACAAAAATAAGAGCTCCAGACAAAGGTTTACCCGTTGTTTCTCGCGAGGGACGCGCGTCCTATTCTAGCATTTGATGTGATGGTTATTTTTAAACTGCGAGCCAAAGTATTAAAGACGTATAACGATAATTTGATAAAAGTGTTTTACAATGTATCTGATATAAATTATATAAATGAATGAAATGATATAAATTATTATCTGCGTTTATATAGTAGAGTTAGGGCAGGGCTGCATGACATGGTTTTCTGATCCCAATTACATCACGGAATCACAGACTCGCATAAGAAAAATATTCTTTTTCCCATAGTCCACGAATTGAAAAATACTGGATATTTATTGACGACAGTAACAATGTGGGATGCAATAAAACGCGGCGTTGTTCCGCCCGTGTGCAAACACCGAGCGGGTGCAGACGCGCGACTTATCAATCTACCCGTTTGACGTTTAGTGGCGGGCGACGTATGCCTCGGCTTAAGGGCGCGTGCACACCGACGCGGACCCCGCAGGCGACACATGCACGCACGGTTCACGTCGCGTCGCCTCGCGTCGCTGATCTTACACATTAATATTTCTATTTACGAATGAGTTACTTACCACGATATTGTATCATATTGCAGTTTAGAACTTCCATTATAAAAGGCGGTTTCTAGCAGGGATTATCATAAGTACGAGTAGGTAGTGAATCTTTAAAACATATTAAGTCTCGTAATATATTCAAATACGTGAAAAAAATGCATAAAAAATGAGGATAAAACCCAGAGAACCACCTACTGTAGAGGTTATTTTAATAAATTTGCAGTCTGACTGACAAGGAGACTTATTACCATTTTATTAATTCTCGGGGTTAATTTAACTGGAATAAAATTAAATGAGTCCGCATTAAATAGGTGCCAATGAGGAATTTAAAAGAAACTTTCTCTTGATTAGGTACCGAGTACAGTAGGTATGCTGCAAAAAAAACTTGAAAGCAAGAGTTTTCTTTCATTTATTAAAAACTTGAGATTATTGAAGGATCCTCTTATTTTCATTACAGCAACTTTAATGAGTCATCGGTATACTATCTCGAACCCTGCAATCTCCATTTTGAGTGTTTCCAGTCTGATTCTCTAAATAAATTACACTTGGAATCGCTTTTATTATACATCAGTTTAATTCCAGTGTGATCCGAACAAAGTCTTTATTGCGTTTTAGTACACTTACAGAAAAACTTACAGGTTTACCTTCCTACATACTATATGCACATATTACAGCATAAAATTGTATTTTTGGCTAAACATAAGTTTGTCACATCGTGTTACACCTGTGAGGTCACTGGTGAGGAGGCCCTACTCACGACTTCGACCTACCTACTTCGACATAGAGAGGGCGACCTGCCTCCGCCGCGAGGCAGTGAGGCTCTATGTGACTCACTTCAGAACGCAGTCCCTGCGCTCGCTAGATGTACACAAAATCTCGTTTCCAGCATACGAAATTGTCAAATCGCCACTTTCGCTATCGAATACCTGCTCAACTTTTACTATTGGAACAAATATGAAATCGCAAAAAAAAATTACAGCTTTTCATACATATTTTATGAACATAAAGGATATAAGTGTAAGGACATAAAAACCGCCAAAGTTTTAGGCTTAATTATTTATTTTATTTATATACTCGTAGGACGATTTACAGATTAATTTCTACGATAAAGTAAACATATTGATAATCCTATTCCATTTACAAATCTCCAACTATATTATAAGACATTGTACACACGGCTACCGATCAAGCTATACATTTCCAGTATAAGCTGACCTCCCATTGTAAGGAAATCCTATACAATGCGAGATCAGCTTATACTGGAAATGTATAGCTTGATCGGTAGCCGTGTGTACCTATATTTTTACGCAAACAATTACAAGTTAATTGTGATAGAAAACAGACTGTAAATAACTGTGAATTACATGAAAACAGTTCAAAACAATATCGAAGGGAAACTAATGGTGCGTCCATGCTAGGCGAAGCGAGCACGAGCCGAGCCTCGAACGAACCTACAATGAGCACGATGCGAATCCTTTTGTTCGTAAAAAAACTGACAATCGCGCTCGTTTGAGGCTCACAAGCCCGTCCACGTTACGCTAATCGTGCTCGCAGTGTGCTCGTTCGTGGCTCGGCTCGTGCTCGGTTCGCCATGCATGGACGCACCATTACAAAGTTTCCCTTCCAAAGAAATGCAGGCTCGCGGAACAAATGTGTTGTCTCTATACTTGGTCTTTATTTGAAACTAAAGTAAAGTATGATGGTGTATTAGTATTAAAAATCGGGTCAGATGGCTATGTGGGGTGAACATGAAGGTCTGACAGTAATTCGCGTCGATGTAATTGATGGTGACTCGATCCCATTCGAAGGCACGTTCGGCGCACTTGTTCGTTGCATGCAACTGCACTACGGAAGGGTTGTACTATGCTACAATTAATTTGCTGTCAAATTATGGCATTGGGCGTTAAGCTTATCGCGATCATTTGTCTTGCTTGCTAGTTTTGTAAAGGTTCCACGTGTTGATTACTTACTGTAATTTGTTTCACCTCAAACTAACCGTTGCTGTAGATCATCTTATTCAGGGTTTGCCCGTAACTTTATGTTTTCACCGAGTTCTTTTGCAACGCGTATTCTGTACGAGTTTGAAAGATTTTGTTGTGTTTTCTAACACATGTACCGACATACGATTTGTTTAACTTTAAAAGACATTTAAAATCCTACTTACAGGATTAAGAAATATAACTTATTAACTTAAACACGATGGAGTTTGATTTTAAATACAATTGATTAGAATTGAATTTCCCTTGCCATTTAAGAGATTTATCGGCAGAGAATAATAATTATTTTACTATAGTCAACGTGATGGGGTTGATATTCAGAGGGTTGTAACAGGTGATATGGTGCCATCCGTGACTGATCACCCCTAATTTTTAGGGATGAGCTTTATAGTTGATATCTGTTTTGATATTGTTGTACGTGCGAATCAAAACTATAATCCGATTAAGGATCTAATCATAGTCATTTCGATCATATGGCCTTCTTTTTTTATAAGGACTTTTATGTCCCATATGTGCGTCAATAATAGAAACAGAAATCAAAGATATATCAGACCAATAAGATGGATTTAAAAAAATAAGATCATTGAATAATATCAAAATTACATACCTACCAATATTATAATTGTACTTACATTAACCAAAGACGTGTTGTAGTAAAAATGAAATTTTTAACAAAAACTTATTTTGCGTCTCATTTAAAAAACTCAGGAGTCAAATCACTATTGGACGAGGACTTTAGTGTCAACGTGAAAATGATAAAATATGAAACTGAAAATAACACCAAACAATGTCTATTGTTTCACATTCTTTACAATAGCGCCTTATTTCTTCTTTTTTTGTGTGTTCTACGACTGCCAGATTGATTTTCGAATAAACTATCTATACAGAGCCCGTATCTATGCTAAAAGTTATCATACGTTATATCCCTTGGCATTTTCATATAACTTTATATCCCCTCGGATATAATGCCTTGCTTAACTTTGAGATTGTGTGATATTGTCGAGCAGGTGGTATGAACAACTATTATTCAAGTTTCTTTCTCAGTTAATTTATTTGATTCAGTATTCAGGTCGACGACATGTGACACGTCCATCTCGCACGTCCACACATGGCTAGAATGCCTGTACACTACAAACACAGCACGGTATAGTACAGTAGTCTTAGTGTATCTTTAGCATTGCACGTGACGCCGCGCGCCGTGTCGTCGCCACGCCCGCGCCGCACCGCGCGCCGCCCTGGCGCTATGATATTAAACTAGGTACCAAATGTTCCCAATCTTCAATAAAGACAACCCAGTTAATACTTATATGATGTTGTGCAATCAAATGAAAATTCTATTCTGGGTCTTAGTCTAGAATTTTGGAGCGCTGGCTGTCTCGCTGCTTTTGATGGTGCTCTACTAATGACATAGGCATAAACGCAGAGGGCGGGGCGTATAAAAAACAGGTCATGTACATACGTTTGAAGTTTTGGATGCTAGTTGATGAACTTACCCCCTTATTAATAATCGCTTTTGAACAAAATCAGTGTAATAGTTTCCTCCGTCTCACTCTTTCACGAGCCCTAAATGTCACGTGTCAGATAAAGACTTCAGAATTTTAGCTAATCAGCGTTTGATAACTTTATTATGAATAAGGGATATTGTTTATCCACCATATAGCAAAAAAAATCCTTCTCTTTGGTTGATACCAATATACACATTTTTGTTCTTCAGAAGAAGTTCATGTATTTTTGCAGTACATTGTAGTAATTGAAAGAAAAATGATCATAAAAGTTTGGGAGCCGCTGCCACCCACCCCCACTGTGAGAATGCGGCGTAACTCAGCGTACACATTCGGTGAGATCGCGCCAGAAAAATTTAATTGTGAAATACGGCCCCCATCTCATGACGCACCCGACCCCCCTGGCATGAAACCCTCTCGTCCCAAAAATCTGTTGTGCGTCAGGTGGGCGTGCCAAGCTAGTTTATATAATTTAATAAAAACAACGTATGTCTGAAATATTGGAACAATCTATTCCCAATATCTCCCATTGCTTAAAATGTAGTTGGAGGTCAGCATCATATTTCATACTGAAAATTACAGCGTAGATTCATCATTGAGACATCAAATATATGATAAACATATATAAAACCTGCAAAACTTTATTTTGTTAAAGAAGAAACCAAAAATATGAATCACCGGTAAAAAAATGTATATAACAGTTACTCAGTTAGAAAAAAAAAAAACTACTAATATTTGGTCTACAGCTTTAGATGACCAGAAAACTCAAATCTTGCGTTTGGATACCATAAAATGTCTACTTTAGAGAGTTTGAGAGTGTAATCCAGTACATTTAAAAAAAAACCCTGATGATGATAACCCATGATGTTTTCTATACTATTAGAACATATTATTGCAGATGAAAAATTTAAAAAATATATTTTTAGTTTCTTTGCAAAAGGGACTGAATAGAAATGGAGGATCGAAATTTCAAAGCAGGCCTACAAGCTTAAAAATGGGGTATTATATGAAAGAACTTCATTTTTACATTCTAAAAAAGGGTTATTTTTCTTAGTTTTTTACTAACTTCTCTTTATTTACAACAAATATGTACAAAATACAATCTATATTTACAAAATATAATCTATATATAGAAAATTTCCTCAAGCCTGCCGCTGCTTCCGATTAACGGCAAGGTTCCCAGAAGGCTGGCAGCGTTTCCTCTTTGGATAGCCAAGCTGACGCGTTGGCGGAAAAAGCTCCCCGCCCGCTGGTCTCCGGAGGTCTCGATCAGGAGGTTTTTTACTTATGATCCTAACTAATATTATAAATGCGAAAGTGAGTTTGTTTGTTTGTTTGTTACGCCTTCACGCCTCAACTATTCAACAGATCATCATGAAATTTGGCATGCAGATAGCATATGGTATGGAGAAGGACATAGACTTTTTATCCCGGGAACGCGGGTGAAACCGCGGGGGACAGCTAGTGACAAATATAAACAATACCATTCCCCCTTATCTCCGAAGTTCTCGAAGCTAAAAATGTGAAATAATTACAGTAGATAGATTAACAATTTTATTTACAACAAATATGTACAAATTACAATCTATATCTAGAAAAGTTATATCTAGAAATTTCCTCAAGTCTGCCGAGGCTTCCGATTGACGGCAAGTTTCCCAGCAGGCCTGCAGCGTTTCCTCTTTGGATAGCCAATCGATGCTTTGGAGAGATTTGATGCGATGGCGGAAAAAAATCAAAATTCCTTCACAAACACCGTTTGTCTACAGCCCGTCGAAGGATTACGTGAGTGGAACTTAAGACTTTTGGCCGATATTTATTTGCCTTGCAAAGTAAAGATTAATATCCAGTGTTGCAAAACCTCACTTGAATAGTACTCAAGTGATAGTTGACCTGCCTGTCGAGGTCATTGACATTCTCATTCCAATATTGATCGCATAATAATCCACTTTTTGGAAAAAAATATGGATGAAAGCGAACAACTCGAAGCAACAAGGCTAGAAATAAAATTAAAAGCTATAACGTATAATTGATTTCAATTACTCATTTTAAATATCACTCACGTCTATATCTACCCTCACAAAGCAAAAATGTAAGCAACACGTGTGCCCAGGAATGCACCCGTGGCCATAGTGGGGTCCGCGCAAAGGGGAATCGACAATGCACCCGATCCAACATATTGTTGTACTACTATTAATAATTCAATGTTGCGGCTCTCTGTGTATTAATAAATACGCCGTGTCAATGGTACTGAAACAAACATTCTTGTCAGGTGTCCGACTGATCTCTGGTTCAAATTTAATTAACCACGCTTTACCCGGATTGGACGGTGGAAAATATATTCTGGCTCGTCCTATCATTTTGGACTTTAATTTGATTATTTGCATATTGGAAATTCATACAAATAATAATAGTTTTGTACAATGTACGCTCTAGCGTAGAAACAAAAGAGCGAATCTTGGGTCAAAGAGAGGTAGAGCCATAGCGTTTCTTTGCTCAAAGAGCAGCATTGGGGAGGGAGGAAGGGTCGGTAACGCTTGAGTAATGCCTCGTGTATTGCAAGCGTCCATATGGCTACGGTTATCGCTTACCATCTTCATCATTCATCAGTTGGGCTGTATGCTTGTTTACCGACGTGAATGCCACATTTTATTAATCAAAACACTCGAAATGTGAAAAACATGTAAAAAGAGTGTATGACATGTATTCCTGATTTTATTTAATTTTGCGAATGGAATCAACATCACCAGCCTATAGAGTTCCACTGCTGAGCACAGGCCTCCTTTCACAAATGAGGGTGAAAGGGAATGGGCAATTCTCCACCACGCATACACTGCGGATTGGTGGAGGTAGGCTAGTGGTCAACCTACTATTGGAATTTTTCTAGCCGCCTAGGTGGCCTCCAACGAACTTAAGGAGATTTAAAGATAATGCTTCTTTGTAATTTCCTCAGAGGTGCGTTCAAGAAAACCTACAGTCGATGGATTGGAAAGTGTAACAACCGAAAACAATATATTAATATTATTTATTCTGTTTTCAGTGCAGTTTTTTTTATTTTAAAAATACTTGCATAGCCACATACTAAAATCCCTCTTTTTCAATTCGAAATTATTCATACTTAGTTGCTTTGCAAAAATGTCAATAAACCGAATAACAAACAAAGATACTTTTTATGAGTGAAAGCCGGCCGTGGTGTTACCTCTGATTCGAATTCGACGTAACGTATTGTATTACTTTCACGGTTCGTAGTGATCAGTTAAGGATGATCAGTCACAGGGTGGTGGGTGGGGCGCGCGGCCCACGGGAAGGGGCTGCTAACTAGGCGCATCGCATTATACGCAATGTCACGGGTTGACAAACAATTTGTAACGCGCACGCGTTCGTGCATATGCAAGTTGTGGTAAAGGGAGCAATAATGTTACATCTTGGAACACTTTTAATTATCCTGCTATCAAAGCGCTGGCTCTACATCTTTCGTAGCTTATTCGTAGCAGTGCTACGAATATTCTGAAATTAAGTTGCTTTCCAGTCGACGCGACGTCGGCTTGTCAATTGTAGCACATCTTAATTAACTACGCGAAATGTTATAAAAATAACCATATAATACAACTCATAAATTCAATACAGCCTTTGGGTTTAGGTACCCGGCTTAGGGATGTATATTACTAATCTATTTCCAGAGTACCTATAAGGTAAGCTTTATTTGGATTCAGTTGTAGACTAACCACTTATGTTTATATTGAACCTTTTTACCCATTACTAAGGTAATAATATAATAATAATAAAAACCGGCCAAGTGCGAGTCAGACTCGCGCACCGAGGGTTCCGTACAAACCTGTAGGTATATAAGTAAAGTAGTATAGACCTGAGTATTTGATATTAAATTCAATTTATGACCTATTAAAAAAAAACTACTTACTAGATCTCGTTCAAACCAATTTTCAGTGGAAGTTTGCACCGTAATGTACATCATATATTTTTTATAGATTTATCATTCTCTTATTTTAGAAGTTACAGGGGGGGGGACACACATTTTACCACTTTGGAAGTGTCTCTCGCGCAAACTATTCAGTTTAGAAAAAAATGATATTAGAAACCTCTATATCAATTTTGAAGACCTATCCATAGACACCCCACACTTATGGGTTTGATGAAAAAAAAAAAATTTTGTTTCAGTTCTAAGTATGGGGAACCCCCAAAATTTATTGTTTTTTTTCTATTTTTGTGTAAAAATCTTAATGCGGTTCACAGAATACATCTACTTACCAAGTTTCAACATTATAGTTCTTATAGTTTCGGAAATAAATGGCTGTGACATACACGGACAGACAGACATGACGAATCTATAAGGGTTCCGTTTTTTGCCATTTGGCTACGGAACCCTAAAAAGGTAATAATATAAGCTAATATAATAGTTTATTTTTAACAACGCTGATAGAATCGTCTTATTATTTCAAAAATATTCAGCACTCCACTTTTCAGCCGTAACTTGAAGATTTTTGGTTGCGTTAATTTTGGAGAATGACTCCAGTTTAATCAGTTTAAATCACACTACAGAAATATAATATTTCTGAGGCATAGTGTCTGGTACAGCTTGACTGGTGGAGCTACGCAACGTCTATGGTGGGAGGGGAGGGCTAGGAAGCCACTTGTAGGGAAAGGAGAGCGCAGCGGGCTGTACTGACTTCTATGTTCTAGCTTTAACCTTACAGTCATGATTCCGTCTGTCGAAATTAAGTATTTAACCACCTAGTTTCTGCCGACAAACTGCTATGCAGTTTGGCAGATATATATTATTGTAAAATTATGTAACTTTTATAAAATATTAAAAAAAGTTGTTCCCATCGATTTCAGAAGGTTTCTTCTATCTTTAAATCGCGTAAACATGGTTTACCCGGCCTTAGCCCTTGGTGTGTTTATCGCTTCGGCTGTCGCGCGTAGGGAATCCATTGCCAACGCCAGGCGACAGGTGGACTCTCCTGATGTGCCCACACTGTAGACCGTACTAGGATATATTCTGTGAATGGATATTCTAATGATTATAGAAATGTTAGCGTATTATACGCTGTGTGGTAATGCTAAATGCTAAATTGTAGTCGGCAAGAAAGTAAATTTTATTTAACCGCCATTGATCAATTATGGCAGAACGTTAATGGTGGTGTTGGTTCAATGTTTTACAACATATCAATTGAATCTATCTAAGTTAAGCTTGGCTAATCTAGCTGAACCACTCCTTGGGTGCAACAGGGAAGAACAGGTATTGTGTTTACTACTTTAAATGAATACAAGCCATGCTAGCCGAAACATTATAATAACTAAATATGATACTTTCCGGAATTTCTTAATAGGTAACTTATTTACAATATCAGGATATTTTGTCCTACAACAACATTAGAAATAGGTCACCCCACACACTAGCACGTGCGGCACCCCGCTAGACGCATAAATTCCGGACGGCTATTGTGTGACGTCACTCATCCCTCGCCCCCACACGACACCCGGTATATTGGCACGAATTATTGGCATTCATATTAACGCAGGAGATAAGTCCTTTTACTAAAATCGGAGACAATCTGTTGCCTTGACATAAGCTTACAAAAATACTACTAAAACTAGGTACTTACATCTCGAACTTTGATTTGTTTGATTCAAATCCTACTAGCTTGAAATCTACAGTGTGAGATTGCAAAATTATATTAAACATTAAGAAAATCCTTGGACTTAAATTAACCTACCAACTTGCGTAACGTCACAGAATAACTAATTTTACTATCGTACTTTCACGAACGATCTCAGCTCTAAATGTTCCCCTGGGGCTAGACATCTTGTAAACATTTTATTAGTGTTCTCGTTTTAGCTTGGATTTGAAACATTAATTCACTAATCAATCCTATATCACATATTTAATAATATACAACATACAACCTATATTAATTGTGTGTAAAAGAAAAATTGAATTAGTGCTATGACAATTTTTTTACTAATAAAAAATCTTCCTAATAGAATTTTGATCGAAGAATCAAATAGCAGGTATATTCGATTCTCAAAACGGAGTTCTCAAGTAGAATTGGAGTAGTTTCTTATGGCTTATTTACCTGTAATTTTATGGGTGCACCTAATCCGGGCGGGCCACGGCTATGATCATTGTACCTACATATTAGTATCGTATAAAATGTGAAAATTCTAGTTTGCACAAGTGATGTCGGCCGTTATCGTTTATCGTATTTTATCGCCACCACTCGAAAAGTGATCGCGATAAAATCGGTCCAATTGATTTTTCCGACAAAATGGAGCTTATTTGGCCTGTTTTATTGTTTCGTATCTAGAGGCTTTATTATCGATACAATTTGATCCAACTGCTAAACTGTCAAATAGCGATGCTATCTTTTTTATCGAAAGGCTTTATTTGGATTTCTTCTTTGATCTAATCCAAAAAATAACTAACAATTTATCAAAAAATAAATTGATATATTAATGGAAGTTTTTAGTGTTTTATTTTTTTGCATTTGTTGTTTTAAAGTTTTAAAGATAGTTCCCGACGAATCTGTATATCTTTACATAGTCCAACATTATATTGTAGTGACTAGTGAGCTGAAGCATAAATACTAAGAGTATCTAAGAACCTGTTCAACAAACACACGACCTGTGGTGTCCTAGGCCACCACAGGTTGTGTGTTGGGCCTTGGTCCGAACACCACCTCTTACCTATTTAATACGTACACCGTCTCCGTTCCGTCGTTGATAAAAATATAAGGCATCGGGTGGATCGATCTTATACTACACAACACACAAGTGATAGCATATAGAGACAAGGTAATGTTAGCTCAGACTTTAAATTGTTTATAAAAAGAATAGTCTAGCAATAGTACTTCAGAAGGCATCAGGAACGGAAAATTGACAGTTACTAGATTATATGCACTTATCTGAAAATTCATAAATACCGTTAGTCAAAAATATAGTTTTTATGTAAAACAGACCAATTATTGTTGTTCTTGCATTGTCTTCCAATATACAATTTTACACCAAACATCAAGTCAATCCGACCACTGAAAGTGGGTGAAATTCGATTTACAAGGTTCCACCCGAACAAACATAGTTACATACATACAGACATTGCAAGTTAAATAAAAGCCTGTAAAAAGGGAGCCATTGATAGGGTAATGATAGGTAATGATAACGATAAAATGGAAAATGGAATGGAATGGAATGGAAAATATTTATTTAACTCAGAACATACCGGATAACAACTTAGCATAAATCATTTTAGCTGGAAACAAAGTCCTAAGCACTTGAAAATCATTATCCAAAGGTATATTCGCTTGTTTAGGTTGGTATGCAGAACAGCCAGTACAAATAGGTAAAGCCAGGTCATCAACAATCCAATAAATCGCAAACAGTATAAACATGATGAATACGAACTACATTGATGAGGAATCAATTAATCGAAATTATATACTAGTGTTATATCTGTGTCTATCGATACTACCGTGGCCTTGAAGAATAGTATCAGTATCGATCGCGCTTTCAATTTCGTTGATACCCTGCTAATGAATCTCAATATATTCGATAAATTATTTGTATTCAAGAAGGTAATACTAACATTGATAGCATGAACGGTATTTCTCCATACCATCGATACTATCGATAGTTTGACGAACTGCAATAGTACTTATGTTTTTTATTATTTAATGAATTTAGTTCATGTAGCCAGTAAAAATTACTCCAATTATCATTCATTTGATTTGTCAGATTCTATAGAAGGTAATCTGTATAAAACTTACCAAGCTTCTTGTGTTGGTCTATAAACTACGTAAACTATTATTGGAAAACGATACTATCGCAGTTTTTCACATAATCGATAGTACTATACAGGCAGTTTTTTTTTTCTAGTCGGTTAGGACAAATTCTGAGATACAGGTCTTAGAGAAAACACTGAAAGGAACCATGAGCTGAATTTTGAATACAACTGGAATGGGATTAAAATAATTGAACCGACTTCAAAGTACACTAAGAAGTAATCAAATCCTGATTTGATGACAATGTGACCAAACGGGAAGTGTACACTTCCAGACAAAAAAAGAGTTTTCCAAATCGGTTGATGAATGACGGAGCTATGAGGTAACAAAAAAAAAATACAACCGAATTGAGAACCTCCTTCTTTTTTTGAAGTCGGTTCAAAATTAATAAAAATGTGTAGGTATTTTCCTAAAATATTGAAAAAAAAATACATTTTATTTTATTTTCTTCTCCGTCACAATACGAATGAAAGACAATCTTGGTAAAATACTTCTCTTCACGTATTAAATAGATAGGTATCTAATCTGTTAACACGTAGTATATTACTATGTGGTATTAGTATCAGGGAACAAAATGTATAGCTCCCAAAGGAGACATTTGTTAACATTGAAAAATATAGTGTAGGTAGGTAAATATTTCATAGAATGAAGATAGAATTGTGGATGTTCAATAACCCTCTCTGAATGATTATCCCACTGACTTACGAGAACATAAATTTATTTTCACACGGTTCATTTGACGGTGAATTCATGGATATTTTTTTGGGTTCCGTAGCCAATCTCGTGTGCTGAAGCACACGAGATTGGGTTGTTGATTTGCTTACATGTTTGATGTAAACTGATGGAACACTTAACTTAAAAAAAAACTAAGAACTACCCTATTAATGGGTAAAAATTTCAAAAAGATCTAAGATATACCCAATTTTTCATAAGTTACAGTCATAGGTTACTATATAGGAACATATCTACCAGGTTTGCGTCCATACACTCCAAATAAAACTCTTATTGACTTCTTTAGTTCTTTTTACTTCTACTTCTTAGATTGAGATGTAAAAATATTGGTAAGTAACTTGGGTACCAATTTAATTACACGTAAATTTTCATGGCATCCATAGTAAAAAAAGAATTTCATCAAGGTTTTGATCCTTTTGATCCAAAAACCTTGATCTTCCAAATGCTGCTAACGGAGCACTCCGAGACTACGGTGGCAACTGGTAATAGATATTCAACATAAGTTTGGTAGCCAGCCAGATGGGTACTTACTTCAAAGTAGGTACCCTTCCAGCTCGTGGTTCTGTTGCGTTGTTTTCAAATCTACTCAAAAGTAAAATACTAAAATAAACGTCGTATTTGAGTTAACAAATCGTCCTGTAATGCCACCATTATCAAACCTGAAATCTCCGATCAGCTCAATAAACATAAAAAGCGTAAAACGATGAGCCTCCAAGTCTATGAAGACCAGAAGGGTGAATGAAAAGTATCTGATAACAATGTGCGGCTGATAACGAGTGTTTGATCTGTATTCTAAGCTCAACAGGTGTCGGAATATCCGAGAAGATGTAAACAAATTCTGAAGATAACTTTATGTGGATTTAGGTAGCGTTGAGTTTCGCTCAGAAACGGCATATGAAATGAAGTGAAATAATAGTCAAACTGTAAATATACTCTAATGCACGCTTCGGAAGGTTGCTTTTGCTTTGAAGAGCCGGCAATAAACTCAGCAATTACTCTTTTCAAAAACAAACTTAAATGTATTACATCAGATGTTTCCTGCGAGAGCGAGCGCTACACCCAAGCATTTTTATCCTATAATATTCGTTAATATTGTAGTAAGCCTTCTGTACTAAAGCGGCCCTAATACCTACATAGGTATTATAATATTGCCATCGTCATCGGTAGCCACAATACCTGTTTCCTTTGACATGACTCCCGTTAACTGTCATCCCGGAGGAACTATCATCACTCTTTCATGTCATAAAAGAGTTATATGACCACAAGTGTCAAAATTTCCGAACTTATGATATAAATGCTAACACAATATTTCATTTTAGCAAACATTTAGATAAACATTTTGTTTCACTTTTTATAACGGTAGGAGTCGTGTTTTTAATTGTGTTTTAAAAGGTTGTGATCTTTTCGAGAGCTATAACAAAGTTTAAAACCAACTATATATATATATATATATATATATATATATATATATAACAGTTAAACCAACGTGTTGTTTAATTTATTTTAACGTGACACTCGTAACGAGGTAATTTAAGAACCTTTCACATACTTCTATAAAAATACATATTAAACTTTTTCACCTATGGTGAATATAATTTCTAGCAATATAATAGTGTAAAATATACTTTAACATAAATAAATATTACCACAATTCTATACTATTGTTAGGTCTGTGGTAAGCACTCGAACAAAGTTCTATGCTCACGTCGATTTGAAACAATTTTGAAATTGAATTAAACATTACGTTAGGGTGTTGCTGGCTTCAATTTCCATATCAAAACAAATCTTAAGGATTTTTGTCAAGTATCTTATAGGTACTTGAGAAAAACAATGATAGTTGTGTCAGCTTTTAATTCATGAACCGCGGCATGGATTTTGGTGCGGTTTTCACAGGTGCCTGGGGATTTACGTAGCTGAACGAGAAGCTACGACAAGCTTTGTGGATGGACGTGAGCATGTCATTATTTTATTCTATTTTATTTACTAGGTCTACCAACAGTTTTGAACTCGCGAGGGACGCGCGTCCTATTATAACAATTGATGTCATTGTAATTTTGTTTAACCGCGAGCCGAGGTAACACAATACATAATACAAAAATATTAAATCTAATGCACTAAACTAATAAAAGGTAAAAACAACATGTTACAAAAACGAATTATGAACAATGTAATTACTTACTTACAATATACTTACTAACAACGAAATACCAACGAAACTATTTTTAAAAAACATGCTTAAATTACTACATAACATGATCTAAACAATTCCAAAACATGATAGAGTACACATCTACGAAATGAGGCAAGCGATTAGAAATTTATTATCATTGAGCAACTTGCATAGCCGTGGTAAGTATTGGTGAGTTGATACCAAGTTTTGTTCTGCGTAATGGTGGGCAAAGTAGCTTGATTTTATAACGAGGGTATCGACGAGGTACTCTGAGATAAAAAAATTGCAATCATATAATATTATAATTATATATATATATTTTTTTTTAATATTAAGAATTTATTGTTATTGTTATTTTTATACTTGTTGGTGTACAATAAAGAGTTATCTTTCTATCTATCTATTATAAAAACAGAAGTGCTACTTGATAGTAGCCAACATTTCTGCAGAAAAAAATTTCGGCAACGCGCGAGTGTTACCGCGTCCATAGGCTACGGTAACAGCTGTGGTAACAGTTTACCATTAGGCGGGCTGGAAGTATGTTTTTTGCTACCTCAAATGTATAAAAAAACCAAACCGTTTCTGATGGAAATTGGTAGAGTAGCTTAGACCCATAACTTGACTAATTCGATCATTTGATACCACGACGCATGAGAAACTTCAAGGGACAGCCTCTAAAGTGATTATTTTTATATATCGTATTTCAATATTTAAAGTACCTACTTTACTTCAATGGCATATAGTCGTGAGACGACCATGCGAAGAAAATGTGGATGATCTATTATTGGAATTTATGCCTTTCTTAACAAAGGCATTACATATGTATACTTAAAGTACCTACATTAGTAATATTATTTACTCTGAGCTTAAAGGTATCTAGGTTTAGGAAGGTAGTAAACAAAATATCTAATAATAATGCAATGCAACTAATCCAGCCCTGTTACCAGCAAATCAATTCAACTGTTGCCTCTGTCATCTAGCCATTTCGGTGTCGGCAATAAACGGCCCCTGAGGCATTGTCAGCCCTTTAATTTGTCGTCGAGTTGTCCCTGAGTAAACATGCCATGTCGAAAATCTTTCCAAACATGTACCTACCTATAATCAAAGGGGCATTTCCGTCCATACACAAATTTCATCTACGTCGTATTGTTTAATAATAATAAAATAAGTACTAAATCTCGAACAATAAAATTTCTAGTTAGACAAAATCAAGTCTTCGAATTAACCAAGCTACTTTCGTGCTACCACTAAGTTATTTTTTTATATTTCTAAGGTTTACCAAAGCCTTAAGCAAGTAACGACTCATAACTTCTGCAGGCAGGATTTCCAGCTGAACGTCGGCGATCAGAAGTAATAAACTTGCAGCCCCAGGCGAGCAAACATCAGCATCGGTATGGTACGCACGGCTACAGATCAAGCTATACATGTCCAATATAAGCTGACCTCTCATTGTACGGAAATCCTATACAATGCGTGATCAGCTTATACTAGAAATGTATAGCTTGATGTGTAGCCGTGTGTACTAACTGGGTACCGGTACTGGGTACTGTAGTATGGGGTACCATTTTATACCTACAATCAAGCTTCGGCCACTTCACTCCGAATCTACTAGTTAGTATGAGTGACGCTCTAGTATCGATATATATTATCTTCAATGAGAGATAACTTATTATTATGAATTTATTATATAAGGTTAGTAGGTACCTAACCCGATAACCTGATAACCGAAACCGGATGACGTCGATAACCTAAGTTAGTGTTTACTTATTCTTTATAGAAATCTTTCTCAAAATATTGTTGCGAGTACTATAACAGTTCAATATCAAAATATAATATGAAAGATTTGATTAATAAAAGCAACGTAATTTTTTTATTAATTTCAAATTGATTACATGGCCCGGATTGAAATTTCATTGAAGTAATCGTTATAATCTCCATCGATCTAAGTTATAAGCTACAGCTAAACAACACTATATCTATCTAAATATCGAAATTGTAAATCGTTCGTCGCTCTACAAAGTCGACACGTGGCGGCCACGCGCCGTATATTTCACACATGAAATACCTAAAACCATTCCACCCTAGCATCTTTATTTATTGTGCCATAGGGCGTTATTTGCCATGCTTACCTAATAGTTAATTTGACAGAATGAGTTAATAGAAACTTATCATGTAGAATCTATTAAATGTCTCTACTTCTACTTTTGAATTATGTATGAACTCATTTTCATTTCATTTTGCTGCACTTCTCTAGTGTCTTATTGATTTAAACATCATGTTTTCATAACACTTGAGAGGCTTGTTGCCTTCTAAGTTTTATACATGTCTACAAGCGAAGTCACCACTTGGTGCACCGCAGGCGAATGCTTGTCAGCCTTTAAAGTGCAGTTGAATTAGATTAATGTATGCATGTACTGCTTTATTATAAGCTTTTATTAAGTTTCACCTAACTTGTCCCGGTGTCTGTGTCTGTAATCAAATCTTGCATGTTAGAATTGACCCACTGCCCGGTTTCCGATGTAAATCGGATAACAATACAATATTTTCCCAATGGAGTACAACATGGGGTTCTTCAATAAGGATTTGAAGAGATTTCTGCAGGATGTAACGCGCTAGTAATACCCCTGCTTCTACAAGCGTCCATAGGCTACGGTAACCGCTGACCATCAGGTGGGCCGTATGCTTGTTTGCTATCTAAGGAGTATAAAAAGAAAATATTATAATATTGAGCTGGTCTGATAATGGAGCTGGAAGGTGGCCATGGGAACTCCATTGATTTTGGGCTCGTTTCATTCGTCTTGACAAGGACTCTGGTTCTAGGGTCTGATGATTAAGTTAGTCGACTACAATATAAAAATAAACTTTATTATTTCTTGTTACTAGGGAAACAATGTAGGCGAGAATCCGTTGTATTTTATTTATCTGATATTATCAAGACAGTCTGTACATCATTCTGTATGATAGGTAATCGGCTGTAGAAACCATTGCCTGTGAGACCTCAGAGTCCCTCTTCAACTGTGGTAAATCGTCTACCGTAAACAGTTGTCTGGCTGGTTGAGAGGTATGTGGTCGCCTCCAACCAGGACAGGACTGGTGGTGGTGCCTGAGCTCGTGTGGCAAATTTCTTCTGCAGAATCGGCAGTAGACGTTAACATTAATTTATTAATTCGAAATAACTACAAAATTGACGAACTTCGACTCATGGGCGACTAGATTTAATGAACGTTTGAGAGACAATATATTATGCACTCGCTTGAGCAGGGTTGCTAGTAATAATGCAGCGTTGAGCTCGACTACCGTATAGTGAGACTTTGACTTGGGATTTAGAGCAGTGTAAGGACCTTTTCACGATATCCGTTGAATACTCTGGTATGCAATAACTATAATAATATGCAGCACCTATATAAATTCAAGGCAGCGTGAATATTTGAGACTGACATAACAGTCCAGGCTCATAATGATATCATAATAATTTAGCTAATCATCATCATCATCATCATCAGCCTATAATGTCCCACTGCTGAGCACAGTCCTCCTTTCACAAATGAAGGTGAAAGGGAATGGGCAGATACTCCACCACGCGTGCCCACTGCGGGTTGGTGGAGGTAGGCTAGTGGTCAACCTACTGTTGGAATTTTTCAAGCCGCCTAGTAGGCATCCAACTAGCTTAACGACTATCACAATTAAGTGATAACCGGGACCAACGGCTTTACGTGCCTTCCGAAGCACTGAAACGCTCGATATGAAATACCACTAGACGGTCACCCTTCCAGGTACCGACCACGACAGACGTAGCTTAACTTTGCCGATCGATTAAGAACGGCTAATCATGCTACACCACGAGCGCTTCAGCTAATAGTAAGGTACTTAATCATAAAATACATGCAATATTACGTGCGAGATTCCCAAAGCTTTAAGCACATAGTACGTGGCCCGTATAGATAGACATATCAGATCATATAATTTAGCTGAGAACCTTCCGTTTATGGTTCACGAATTTTATTGTTTGTTAGGACTGAAAAGCATGAATACATCCGATGTTTTTCTGTAAATGCGTAAGTGTAATATATTGCATTGAAACGTTGCCGCTTTGTTCATATTTAGGAATTTTAGGGAAATCCTAAACTCTATTGTAGAACCAACTATATAATTTTGTAATCCTCCTATTTCAAGGAATTTGCGAGGTTCCACTTCAAACTCTGTCAACGACTTCAAAGAATCAAAATTCATAAAAATGACGTCGGAATTTTAGTTTAATATTTAAAAATAAAATATGCTTTTGGGATTATTTTTCCTATAATATTTACTAGATTTCGCCCCGGAGTTTCGCCCGCGTTTTAGTTTTCCCAGGATAAAAAGTATCCTGTGTTAATCCAGAACATAATCTATTTGTGTGCCAAATTTCATCCAAATCCGTTCAGCCGTTGAAATATGAATGAGTTGACACATACTAACATCCAATCTTTCGCATTAACAATAGAAGTGGGAATCCACTGTGTTTAATCAAAAATATTTTTTAAGAATTAATAAAAGGTTTGTTTTTCGTTTGAGTTCGTTTCGGTTCGCAATAAAGTCTTTAGGCGTCAAAGAAGGACACAGAAAAGTGTTCATCTCTTCTGCTCATCTCAAGTAGGCGATTAATATTTTTAGCGAAATAAAGGAAGCACTAACACAACTATTTTATAACTTTTTTATATTGGTATTGGCTTTTTGCAGTGATTTTGTTGTGCACCATTAATCAAATTAATATATTCAATAAAAAGTAGGTAATGTTTTGTTCGAAACTAATTGACAAATACCTAGATATTCTCTCTGACTATTCTCACGTATAAAACCTTCTTGGTAAAATGTTATAAATACAGTCATAAATTTTATTTTCTTAAATACGTGACCATAATGAAAGAAAACAAAAATAAATAGCATCAAATTTTTCTTACATGGCTGACATTTTGATTTAACACGCAAAATTTTAAAATGATTTAATTAAACATAATAAAGTCTCCGAAAAAAAATCGAAACCTCTATAAAAAATGATAATACCTTAGGTCATTAACTGTTTAAATATTAGGGGAAACGTCGTTAGCCCTACAAAATGGCTAGGTAAGTTTTTATGAAACACCAAATTTTATTAAATCAGGCAAAGATGTAGACTAATCCAAGTAATATTGTTGGTAACACTAGAAGGAAATTGATTTTCAAGGGTAGTAGCATGGACCTATAAAAAAAAAAATATGTCCATGGATAGCTAGCCAGGTGGCTAGGTACTGCTCTAAAGCATATATAGGTTTATTAGTTCGAGTCCTCAAGTCCAAGGATTACACCGGTTACTAACTAACTGCCTAATAATGGTAATGGTTTACAGTTGCTGCTCCTGCACTGGTCCTAGCAGCGCAAGCGGTGGCAATTCTAGCTTACCTCTGATCTGCCTCGTCCCTCGGGATGATGCCCGCCTGCCTACAGCAAGGGGGCAGGCCGCGGGCAGCAAGCCGCGCTCTGCCCCCGCCGAGGGCGGCCTCCAACTGCTTAGCGAAGATTATATAAAGGAACACTTTAATCTACCTCAAAGGGCATTGTATCTGGATCCATTTAGGTATGTAGGTAGTACAGTCGCAGATTAAAAAGGTTTCTAACATTAAAGTCGAATTAAGCTTGCACTAGTAGAACAAATAGTAGTCACTGAAAGTTTTATCGACAAAGATATTATTGTCGGGATCAACTGCTTTGTTTATAGGACTAACCTCATAATTGACCGAATAATTATTAGAATGTTTAGAAAAATTGCAAACCCTTTTCTTTTAGCGACTGAACGTACTCCGTGGACACATTTCTTGTAATAAAATATTTCTTAACAATCGAGTACATCCGATGTTGAGGTGCATCTGAAGTTTTACACAAAAATCGTGAAAATACTTTAAGCATTTTGCAGAAACCGTATTTGCCGAATGCTTTTTAACCGACTTCAAAAAAAGGAGGAGGTTCTCATAACTCCGTCATTTATAAACCGATTTGGAAAATTCTTTTTTTGGCTGGAAGGGACACTTCCCGTTTGGTCCCATTGTCATCAGATCAGGATTTGATTACTTCTTAGTGTACTTTGAAGTCGGTTTAAATTTTTTGTAAAACAGTCCAATTATTTATGCCACAGTTACTCATTTGCCAACCCATCACAAGCTCAAGCGTATATAAGCTGAAGGTTAAGCTTGGTTTGCATGGACGTGAATCGCTTGCCGCCCCGATGTGAAGATGTGTTGGTATTTTGTGTCTGAGTCAAAGGCAAAGTCAAAGCTTGCGGCTAATGTTTGCGAAGCATTTACAGCTTGTATTGAACTTGCAAATGATGTGCCAAAATGGCTTTCTCCGTACGTTTGGGTTATATTTTTGCTTGAGAAGATTTTGATGAAATCTTGGGATGGGATGGGAAAAAGTCTTGTTTTTTTTATTATGTTTAAGCTCCAGTTATTGAAGGACTTGTGTAAAAGAAAAGTTCATGATCACAAACGTGATGTATTCAAAATTATAGCAAATAATATTCTTGATTAAAATAAACATAAATAAATATCCTGGGACATTCTTCATACACGGTCATCTGGTCCCAAACTAAGCAACTATCCAAACATAATAATAAATCTTTCTGTAAACTAGTTTAAAACATACCTGCTAATGAATTGTCAGTTTAGGTAAATCCCTTTATTCACAGGCGTCCCCTAATTACATTTCCAATGACTCAAGAAGTTTTGGTCAACTTCAATCTGGCTAGGAAAACTAAGATCAACCAGCAAATTTTGGATGGTTACCTCGACGGTAGCGAGGCTATATCTGCACCCAGTGTATTTGTGAGTATAAAAAACTAAAACAATTTTGTGAATTCACTATTGGTCCCGTAGTACAAGTTGTTCAGCATGACTGACCCAACATAAGTTTCGAAAATATGCCATCTCGAAATCTCCACCTGTTATAAGTAGTTAGGAATCGAACTTCGATTCGATGTACGGAATCCTTACATGTGCACTTTTCTTTTCCTCAGCCGTATGCGCAAACCGATACTAATAAGAAAAAACAGACAGAAGAAGACGAAGAAATAATTTATATTCTACAGCTACCAGATTGGGAGTTCCAATGTCCTGTCCACCAGCAGAAAATAAAGACACCAAGGTATCTCGTCTGATTACACTTTGACCGAGCGAGCGAATCCCGGATAAAAGCTAGAACTTACCTCCTTTTTCCACAAATACTTTTACTACTAACGCCATCTTTTCGAGACAGGGGCACAACAGGGTTTTAATCTGCCTTTGCTACAGCGTCATCTAGACCAAGCGACTCTGAAACACAACACATGAAGGCCGATTTGACATAAATGTGTCTGTCCTTGTCTCGCTATGCATGTCTCTTTTTGGCTCAGATAGAGTCTCACTACACTGCTGGGGTTGTCACATGCAATGAGACGTTTTCTTTCCATATATTATAGAGTTTGGTTGAAAATACCTCAATCTCATTAGGTATATTGTATTGTATTTTAGATGCGTTGTCGCTTAAAACGTTTATACTTTTAAAATCTTGAGCTACGGAGCAACCTTTTCATAAATTGTCACGTACCAGCATTGTAGTCTGCATTTAATTTCAGCTGTAAACTCTCATTGGCCGCATTTCTATGTAAAGCCAAATCATATTTTTATAAAATCAATAAGCATGAAAACAGCACTGCAACCTTATATTTTTAGTCCTGAATACCTTACCTTACTATTATTATAATATACTATTATATGTATCACTTGTTTTAGGTTTATATGGCATTCGTGTAAAAAGCAGCAAAAGGAAAAAGGAAGAGAATTGAAAAGAGGCGGTGGACCTTTGAATAAGCCAAAACCGTGGCTTCTTAGTAGACATACTGATTTTGATTTATTATCTCAATGGTAGATGTTGCAATATCAAGATACGACTACACAAAGTTATGATTCCCGAATAAAATAAAATAACAACTATATCGCATTAATCATTTTTTTTATACACATACATTTCCTTAAATACAAAGGAAATTATGCCGTTCAGAGAGTGACCAATCATGTTAGGTACTATGCGATGCGATACTTGCCCTGCCTGATTGCATCCAGTCTGATCGCATGACTGTGTATGCAGCTTCAGAGCCTCTTTCATAATTATTACTGGCTCACTGTCAAATATAGCTCGTGAGCTAGAAGACTAGCGCCATCAATGAATAATATAAAGCAGTTTACAATACCCACAGGCATAGGAAAAAAAACTGGCGCCTTGCTCAACTGATTCCATAACATTCAAGCATGTCAGGGGGTGGCAACGATTTACCAACTGATGACATATATGTATTGTCTTATCATTTAGTACCTACTGTTGTATCTTTAGGCGTCGCCGCGTCCTAATTGGCGACGATCGTACGATCAAACGATGTGATTTCGTCGCACGACGACCTTTGATTAACTCGCTGTCACCTTTGTTTAAAATAGATACCTGTTATCTTTTATCTCGACTGGAGTAAAAAATTAACATATATTAAGTAACCAAATAATACGAGTCACAAACTAATGCCCGGTTCCTATATACAAAAACGAATCGTTTTGCTTACCAATGGTTGGTTTTTTTATTGCCAAACTGGACATAATTATAAATCATTTCGTAAGATAATTTTACCTGTGATAGCTACTTCCATATGGGAGGGTCTGATATGCAAAGCTTTGAGGTCTTTGCTTCATTATTAATAAAGATATAAGTCTTAATTTTAACCGATAACGGTCCGTAAATTATAGGAATAGGCCATACATAATAGATATATATAGATACGATTATATTTTATCTATGTATAAAAAAAAACTCAGACACTATGCATTATATACGATAATATCATATTCAAATGTCTGTGGATAATATTAAAAATTGATACATTCATTGTGCTTCTATCTAACCTTCTTTGGGTTAGTATTTATAAAATTAAAAATTGACATGATTCTGAAAAACCCTATGAAAAATAAGTTACTTTGACGTCTGTTTGACGAATTCTAAATTTTGTTTGAAAAATTAAAAATGCGGATAAATAATTTTAATAAAAATTTTAAATTATAAAGAATATTTATAAATAATAGAACTAAGTAAAATAAATTGAAATATCTCTTCACAAACATACACTACAATGGGCGATAAAGCATTATTAGCAAAACTTGCTAACGTGTGAGTACCTATACGTTATTTATCTATTGGTCGACGTTGCACTCGCAATGCTTTCAATGTTGCTAAGTTTGCTACTTATTTACGGAGAAACGACTGGACCGATTCTCATATAAATCTGGCCTTAAACGAAGAAACGCTTCCAAACGCTGGACAAAGCTATAGCGTTCCCGATGAATCGTATGTATTACCGGGAGAAACAGTTGCCTATATGTTATTCCAGAGTATAATCTGTCTATATGCTAAATTTCATCCAAATACGTTCAGTATTTTTCGCGTGAACGGGTAACATCTTATCATTCAAAATTTTACATTTATAAAAGTAAGTAATATACTTAGTAAGATGAGATGTTTTCTGACCACAGACCTTTGGCGCGACCAGGATTTGATGCTCTCGGTATGTCTGCACCCGTCTTGGTACAAATGAATCCTAACGGCCAATGGGAAAGTAGTAAGCCTGGTGGTTTTGATGAAGATCGTTTGAAAGCAGTGGTCCAACATTTAGTCAATTCCAAAGCTTTGTCAGCAGCCCAAAGCTATTGCAGCCAATGTGCTGCTGAAAACAAGGTTGGTACATGATTGTATTAAATATTAATTTAATTTAATATCATTCATGACTAATAAGAGGTACCTACATCTATGTAAAACGGCTGCGATGAGAATCTTCTTAGCAGCAAAGTATTTTATACTGAAATAAGATCTCTTTCGTTGTATTATAATAACACCTACTCATTCATCTGTAATAGTCCTCCTAAGTACCGATGCATTCATCTTCTCGCAGCGACCCAACCATTCTGAGTTGTCAAACTGTTGTGCAACTCAACTTGATTGCTGTGCGAGAGCCGAGAAAGGTTCTGACATGGAAAAAAGGCGTTGCAAAACACGCCCGACACTGACGTAAAGTTTTTACCGTTAGGTACATAAATCAAATAATTTCAGAATGTCGGCGGCAAGTCTAATTATGTACCAGTTGTAATGATGCCTATATACCCTGCGGACCAATGCCCCTTCGATATGGAGTGTGAAGTACAAAAAATGAGAGAATCTGATTCCAAACCAAGTAAAAGGGTAAAAGAAAATAAAGAAGCTATAGATTCTGATAAAGATAAAGAAAAATTAAAGAAGAGTAAGAAAAAGGGCTTTGTTATGCAACGCCTAACCGATTTTGATTTGTTATCGCAATGGTAAAGTCTACATGGTAATGTCGTGGATATAAATAATTAAGTAATGTCTAATGGTAAAAGATTTAATAAAAAATTGTTTTGTAATTAGTAGAGGCGTTTATTATTGAAATTCTCGGTGCAATAATTAACAATGTTGGATTCGAAGCGTCGCTCGATCGATCGGCAAAGTTAAGCTACGTCTGTCTTGGTCGGTACCTGGATGGGTGACCGCCTAGTGGTATTTCAAATCGAGCGTTTCCGTGCTTCGGAAGGCACGTAAAGCCGTTGGTCCCGGTTATCACTTAATTGTGATAGTCGTTAAGCTAGTTGGATGCCTACTAGGCGGCTTGAAAAATTCCAACAGTAGGTTGACCACTAGCCTACCTCCACCAACCCGCAGTGGGCACGCGTGGTGGAGTATCTGCCCATTCCCTTTCACCTTCATTTGTGAAAGGAGGCCTGTGCTCAGCAGTGGGACATTATAGGCTGATGATGATGATGATTAGCTAAATTATTATGATATCATTATGAGCCTGGACTGTTATGTCAGTCTCAAATATTCACGCTGCTTTGAATTATCTATAGGTGCTGCATATTATTATAGTTATTGCATACCAGAGTATTCAACGGATATCGTGAAAAGGTCCTTACACTGCTCTAAATCCCAAGTCAAAGTCTCACTATACGGTAGTCGAGCTCAACGCTGCATTATTACTAGCAAGCCTGCTCAAGCGAGTGCATAATATATTGTCTCTCAAACGTTCATTAAATCTAGTCGCCCATGAGTCGAAATTCGTCAATTTTGTAGTTATTTCGTATTAATAAATTAATGTTAACGTCTACTGCCGATTCTGCAGAAGAAATTTGCCACACGAGCTCAAGCACCACCACCAGTCCAGGTTGGAGGCGCCCACATTCCTTCATACCGTTAATATACCTCTCAACCAGCCAGACAACTGTTCACGTTGGACGATTTACCACAGTTGAAGTGGGACTCTGAGTTCTCACAGGCCATTGCCTGTGAGACCTCAGAGTCCATTGTTTCTACAGCCGATTACCTATCATACAGAATGATGTACAGACTGTCTTGATAATATCAGATAAATAAAATACAACGGATTCTCGCCTACATTGTTTCCCTAGTAACAAGAAATAATAAAGTTTCGTGAACCATAAACGGAAGGTTCTCAGCTAAATTATATGATCTGATATGTCTATCTATACGGGCCACGTACTATGTGCTTAAAGCTTTGGGAATCTCGCACGTAATATTGCATGTATTTTATGATTAAGTACCTTACTATTAGCTGAAGCGCTCGTGGTGTAGCATGATTAGCCGTTCTTAATCGATCGGCAAAGTTAAGCTACGTCTGTCGTGGTCGGTACCTGGAAGGGTGACCGTCTAGTGGTATTTCATATCGAGCGTTTCAGTGCTTCGGAAGGCACGTAAAGCCGTTGGTCCCGGTTATCACTTAATTGTGATAGTCGTTAAGCTAGTTGGATGCCTACTAGGCGGCTTGAAAAATTCCAACAGTAGGTTGACCACTAGCCTACCTCCACCGATCCGCAGTGGGCACGCGTGGTGGAGTATCTGCCCATTCCCTTTCACCCTGATTTGTGAAAGGAGGCCTGTGCTCAGCAGTGGGACATTATAGGCTGACGATGATGATGATGAATGTTGGATTGAATGCCACATCTAGTGAATATTTTGTATATCCTACTACAGTTCTCAGATTATATAATGTACTCATTGGCCTACTATGAGCCTACTAAACAACTTAGTAAGTAACTTTTTCAATCCCGCTAATGTATACGTGACAGTTTTGGGCAGTTTTTGAATTACTTGTTATTTTGAAATGGCTACAAATACGTAGGAAAGTATTTAACTCAGATTACAGAGGCAGATAGCGCGGAATAAAAAAGCAGTAGGTAGGTATTTGCTTTTGAAGCAGGTAGGTACGTATTATTTCATTGGAATGTTTTCAACTATATTTTATCACAATATTATCAAATCAGTTTTTACAACAGGATATCCTATTTATTCTTTTATTTATAGGTCCGTACGGACCTTGACAGTTCGACCGCAGTTAGCTCGCCCAAGGTCCGTACGGACCTCGCTAATGGCGGCTCGAATTTCACTTAATTGCTTTTTTTTGTAAACATCGTAGCGTTGGGTATTGTACTCAAGTGCTCACGTGTTTGGTATGTGAATAAAGAGGATTAAATTGCGCAACCGTTTGTAGGGCGCATTATGTTACTACCAGTACAAAAAAAATGGAATTTCGTCAATTTTTTGTGGAAAACGGCTGAATGCGTTTTCTCGCTCCGAGGCTAGCCTAAAATTAAAGTGTAAGTGTGATAAACTAACGTATTTCCTATAAAAGTTGAGTGATTTGTATAGAATATTAGCTTATCTAACCGTTTTAGTAATAATTTATATAATTACTGATGTGTGTTATTAGAATTCCTTGAATCTAAACACGCAAGTACTCACGTGTTTATAATCAAGAAAATTTTATTTCACACATCAGGATTTATATAAATCATTATTAAAATGGTTAGATAAACTAATAAGCTACACATATCACCCACCTTTTACAGGCAATCCGTTAAATATCACTAATCACACTTCATTTTGTTTTGAGTCGCGGCGCGAGATTCAAATTCACGTAATGCAACGGCTTTTATCAACAAATATTTTTTTGAACCTTATGCCTATAACATTAAGAGATAAAAGTTAGGGACTCATAAAAGGTGTTACAATCAAAAATGGTTTGAAATTCATTTACGAAGTGTGTGTACGATGACCTGAAAATGGAGGTCTATTTTTAGATATCGACACACTAATCTACCTCGTTTTTTATTTTTATCATCGATTATTATTTAAATCTTGTAACATTCGTCGAGTTTGACACATTATCTTACGAACAAAACAGCAACACCGACACTAAAGTCATAAAATAAGAGAACAATAGACGCACACAAAAAAAAATTGGTTTGTTTACGTTATGCTCGCGATTGTTTACATTAGCATCGTATTTCTCTTTGATGCTTATTTGAGACAAGTAAAACAAATGTATTAATTAGATAGAACGTGTATTCGTGTTGATATAAAGGTGTGTAATATGTGGACAGAGTTATTCGTCTTGAAGTGCAAACTCGAAATGTTTATGAAGTGCCGTTTTTTTACAGTTGTCATTTTTTCCAGGTTTCTTATTGGAATCTTGTAATACTTCATTCTAATTCCAATAAGATTCCAATAAGAAAATGTATTCAGAATGACGCTATAAGTTACTGTTTCTTGATTAATACTGTAAATACGTAGATATTTATGATTATATGACCGCGGGGGCGGCGCGCCATTTCGCAAATTTGCTAATTTGACGTAATTTCGCGAACCCCGGCGAGCCAAGGGAGTTGTCAACTAATAAATTCGCGAGCTAACAGGTTAATATATATCTCAAAATAAGGCTGCATTCCGAAATAAAGCTATAATCGCTGTAATCGATTTGAGCGTGCTTAAACCCGTACCGAATTGAATAATGACAGATAACGATGTCCCGTGGAACGTCATAGATGACGTCATGATATCCGCCATATTGCGCTCACACCGACCATGCCCTAAACTGATATCACCGTGAGCGCTGTCAAAAGTGACGGTTAATTATTGTGTTTTCGGCAAAAAGTCTGATAAGATTTTTGATTTTCCATATGGCAAAGATACTTTTTATGATTTTATGAGTGAAAAATAATAAAAAATGCGGATATTCCTTTCTGCGACTCAACTAATAAAAGATATAAGGAGTTCTAGCGCATTGTTAATTCAGATTTTAATTAAATTCCCAAATGTTCTGTTTTGAATACGGTGAGCGCGATAACGGGCGTTCCGAATTGTTGACAGTTCTCAGCTGTCATTATCGTGATATCTAACTCGGTACGCAAATTATTGCTGTGAGCACTGTGAGCGATATTATTTAATTCGGAATGTAGCCTTAACCATCGATATATATTATCTACTATTTCCACAGACATAATAACTATTTCGATGAAGACAATATCTGACGTAGTTATTGAATACTCTTTGACAATACTGATTAAAGTCTGTGAGAGTGCATTACATACGGTAGATCACTTCTTCTTCTTATTTTTAATTTTGGCAACCAAGCCCAAATTAGGGCTAATTTCTGCCAGTGTCGAGTTATATTTTAGTTTTCAGTCACAATAAATCACTTCAAATTATAGTCCTTAGTCAGTCACCGTCCATAAAAGTCATGTTTTACTACAATGGTGGTAATTGTACTAAAACTCTACACGGACATTTTGAGACAACTTGAAAAGTCACGATACACATAATTCATTCATTTCATTTCACTTCACTGGTGCACATGGATGATCTTTATTGGGCAAAATACCACCAAAATACACAATAAAACTCAAAATACACAAATTTATGAAAATAAAAATGAAAATGCTACGTCACACGTCAAATAGTAAATTTGTGCAGTATCGCTGTTAAATTGAGCATTAAAACAATAAAAATTTCTACAAAAATAATTTACTGCAAAACCATTTTTTTATACTAAATATCATGTTTTACTAAATAAAATAATAGTCTTGTAAAATTTCTGGCGTTATGATAAATGAGCTCCGATATTTTTTTAAATCTGAGAGTTACTATATAAAAAGCGTTTATTTTCAGGCTACTTGTATAGATATATACGTTGTGTAAAATGGAGTAGGAAATGCTTCAGGTTTAAGCTTCTTTTTAACTTCTGTTAGAAAGACTTCGTCTTTGAAAGGTAAGCTGCGTACGATAACCATAGAATATTTAGTCAAGTTTCCAGAAATGTTCAATGTCTATCCATCCATTTATTTTTCATTTATTCCTTAACAGGCAATCTAAAACAGTGAAAAAAAATACAATAAAACATATTAACGTCACGATGTCAAATAGTAAATCACTTAGTTGTTTATATATACCTACTTGAAAATATCCTGAAATATAAATGAAATGGACACACTATTGATCCATATCTCATAACACAAGTCTGGACTATTTTATTAATTAAAAATTGCAGCCAAACAATTTATAGTACGAAAATTTACAATATTATAAAACCGACGCCAATCGCAAAGATAAATAATCCGCCATGTTGTTACCATTGTTAGCAATGGGCTATCAGCACATTGCAGTAACATTACTCCTATCTTTCAAACACTTTTGTATTAGAGTGTAGTTTTTTTTTTTATTAAGTGAGAAATGGAAGTAAATTAATTTAGTTACCTATATAAAACGATCTTTGTGACTTTTTAGTGAAATTACGTATTTCCCAATATTCCTGTTGTTTCTACCATGCCAATTTAATTGAATACAACTGTGTAAAAGGGATACGGTGCCTAAAAAGTAAGTCTCTCTCTAGACCGTTTATCCTCATACCTAAATAGAATAAAAAATTGACGTTATTTTATATAGTAATAAGGTTCAAAATCCTTTTTACATTAAGTAAAAGTCGAGTTAGCTATCCAGTTACTAAGTATATAATATCCTTGCATGGTAGTTACTCTACACACGCTCTACACGCAAGAATCTTTCTAATATAGGCTCAGAGTGTATAAATACTACGTACAAATGTACAAATATAGGTATGAGATTATTGTATATACGGTAGAGGTGGTGGCGTGGGACATCCGACAAAAGCGTTTCATACTAGTAATGGGCAATTGTTACTAAAAACAATCGAATAATTCGATTGTTCAATTTATTCGAATCATTCGAATAAAAATCGTCATGGAGATGCGCCCGCCCCCGCGCTCACCCGTCGATTGTGCATACAATTGGCTACTTGACAGTTTTCGGAAACATATTTTAAAATTTACATACGTGTATTTTATACCTCTTACAATTATCTTTTTATCAAAAAATATTTATTTACAAGGAAAAAAAAATATTTTTTAACATTTCATTTGAAATTCGCGCAAAAACACCCGGTCACGTGACATTTGTCAGGTGTGACGTCACGTCACTATAAACAAAACTAGAGGTGTGTAACTAAACAAAAATACGCGAGCTGCATAACAGCTCACGGCTCAGGTGTGTGAGCCGGTTCAATGACTCAGCTCGCAGATCAGCTCAATTTGTACCTATAGTCCACGATGTAACGCGTACCGCGCGTCGAATCGAGCCGATATGCAGTGAGCGTGCGCGCTTATCGTGGACTATTTTATATCGTATTTTTGAATTTTTTGATGAGTTTCACACCTCTAGTTAAATTTGACGCCACAAACCTCACAAACAAACCATAGATGCTCAATCCCGGCCGCCCGCGTTTCGGTTCTTGTAATCCACAGATAAAAAAACTCACTTTTTATTTCCTTAAATAAAATAGTACAAAATTATTACTATGCAAAAAACATATTGTGTAATTATTGTTAACCTATTAGCTATCATATCTAACATATTTCATATTTTTTCATTATAACTGTCAAGTAGCCAATTGCAACCTGCGTTGTGTGCGTCAATTTTCATTCGAAAGGTCGATTGTTATTCGATTGTCTATTCGTTAGGACGAATGAATCGACAATCGAATGTACAGTTTTACAATTGTTGATTCTTTCGATTACTTTTTTTGGAACAATCGCCCATCGCTAATTCATACGTAAAATTTAATCAATACTTGGTAGGGGCACTTCTAAACCCTACAAGGCAACTGAACTCAGTGAAACCGCAGACAGAGGACAGTGAGGAAATAAATAAATTGATTCATTATCCATTTAACTTCAACAAACACTAAAATCAGGAATTCTCATCTCACTAATCTCATCTCACTATACGACTACAATATGACTACCGATAGTCTGGCACACGAAAGTTCAGCCTGAAAAAGTGCGCCAAATTTAACAAAAACTACATATGATATCACTATGTATAGCAGAAATAAATTGTGTTGATACTTTACAAAAATATAAATATAAATATTAAGTTATGTTTAATTTTCCTAAGTAATATTTCCATGTAAATTAGTTAAAATTTTACATAAACTCGTTATATTCTATTTTATGTAGAATACTTTTAAATAAATAAATAAATATCCTGGGATATTCCTCACACACCACTATCTGTTCCCAAAACTAAGCAGAGCTTAGTTTTATTGCTTATTAGATGTATTCTTCTTCTTAGTTTTCTTCTTAGTGATCTTTATTGGGTAAAATACCACCAAAAATACACAATAAAACTCATTCACAAATTTTCGAAAAGAAAAATGAAACGCAATGTCACTCTGCAAGTTCCCGCCAAAAAGTCGATATTATATTTTATCACTTCCCTTCTCTAGTATAAAACTATCTGTGTGGCGCTTCTGCAATTTTATAAACTTTTTATTCAATAATATATGATCATAGATTTACATAATATATTACATATTATGGCATGAAAGCGTAACAAACAAACAAACTCACTTTCGCATTTATAATAGGTATTACCTAGGAAGTTAGGATTAGTTAAGATTAGGAAGCAATAATTGCTTGCTTCCACCCACAAAAAATCCCATAGTAATACTGCATCCACTGACTTACTCCGTCCGGTAAGCGGACGCAATATTATTTTCACCCGAAATCAACACTATTCCATAGCTATAAGTATCAGATTCCTATGGTAAGAAAATCGCTTGGGAGCAATTTCTCCTCAGCCCCCCTAGACAAGATGGCTGTCGACAATCGTCATCGTTAATAAACGATCTACCTTTGTATGGGATTGACATAAGAGATTGTTAAAAATCACGTGATATTTCGATTTGAAATGTCAATCCCATACAAAGGTTGATCGTTTACTGTCGATGACGATTGTCGATAACCATCTTGTCTACTGGCCACTTGTCATCTTGGCTACTGAGGAGAAATTGCTTCCAAGCCATTAGAATGCCTGGACGATTATAATTTAGTTCAGTGGTTTGCCGCTAGAGGCACTGTATGGCGGGGTATTTTTTTGGTGCATATTTTTGTACATTTTGGCGATAATTATGCGTCAGTCACTTTTTTGTGCAACGTGGCAAGAGTTTTCAATTCTATTCTGGAGCTCACGTTGACGTTGCCACACGAGCGTTTTGCGACATGCGACGGTTGTTATTTCTATCTCGTTTCTTTCTTTTATCGACACAGTTAAATAACTAATGTGGCTGTTTTCGTATGTCTTTTTTTTTTTTTTTTATACAACTTAGGTGGCAAACAAGCATACGGCCCGCCTGCGTGGTATCTGCGTGGTGCATGGTATCACGCGCGCGTTGCCGACCCTAAAATCTGTTTATCTGTCCCTTAAATTGTCTGTGGTTTTCATGCACACTTTATTATGAATACCTACTTCATTTTTGTTCCAATAAATAAATATTGTCTTAATATATACTTTTTAACTAGATTTATAGATTTCATTGAAATTTTATTTGGGTTATTAAATTTAATTCGATGTAATTAAAATAGACACCCTCAGTCGGTCAAAAAAACACGTAGTGGCAACAGTTTGCGAATATGTCTGTGGGTGGCAATATTTTGTAAAGAAATTCATAGACAATTTTATTATCAACTTTTTTAAATATGGCAAGTAAGTTTTAGTTCTATATATTGTCTACGGTCGATGGCCGACCGACCGACCAGTGACCGACCACGATATTTCAAGTCGATCAAAAAGATTGATGCACACTAGTATTCTGTTATTTTGTACATATTCCAATATAATCTTTCAATTTAAACATGGTTCAGATTAAAAACCTAGTAAAAAATCAATGAAATCAAAATTGTGTAACAACAGAACTGGTGAGTTTTTATTAAAATTTCTATAGCAGACGTGGAGCACGTACTTAGTTTTCTCATCCCACTTTTTCACGCTTTGTTCTTACAAAATCCCAGACACAGCTGGCGATGCCTTTCTGCGTATCCAGGCTCTGTCCACACATCTAGGTCAACACTCAGATGAACGCATCGGTCGTATGTTGTAAATATGCAAAGGTCAGAATATTTCGCTATAAACAGGGAGACAATTTGGCCATACCTTTTGTTACTCGATGCATGTGGAACGATTTACTCCGAATAAAAAAGTTCTCACGCTCTGGATTCTGACAATTTGTTTTTTATGTGGAAAATACGACACATGTGATTTACTTCCTGCACATACGCACGTCTCACGATTGCGACGTCGTACGTAAGTCCAATGCTGTTGAGTCTTGCGGGTTATAATTATAATGTGAAATTCGATGTGTTTTTTTCATGTAATGCTGATAACCTCAGTATATGGGTGTATTTTTATTAGGTACAAACATAATTAATGATCATATGAGAGATGGCCTTGATTGTGACATTGGGCTTCAGTGTGTTTTAGTTAATAAAACAATTTGTTGAACATGATGACCTTGCCTATGTAATTCCTTACAATTCCTTGCAATACTTCCAACTACATGGCAGATTAAGGTAGACTTTTTATTTTAAACAAGCATATGAATTTGCATGCTTCTCCATATAATAATATGATGCAACATAACAGTGACAATTAAAGTAATTACCTACTATGACTATCCGACTAATAATTTTTTGAGTCCTTTAGTTGATAATTGTTCAAAGTCATTGAATTCTGAGTTAAGAGTGTTGTAGAAGACATTTTAAGGTTATGTTGATTCTCAGTGCATTAAATTTGTAGTTTTGCAACCTCTTTTTCATTTATATTTATTTACAGCCTGATCACTTGTAAATGGTTTATCTTGTTCTGGGGGCTCCTCTGAAAACCAAACACAAGGTTAAATTTTTGATTGATCGCTCCTCCGTAATGTTATGAATACATTGCAGATACTAACTTAGTTTTTTTCCCAAGTTAATTGTTTCAAATGGCTACACTTAAACAATCAAAGATGGTTAAAGTATTTGTATTTCAAATTTAAATATGGTAATCACTTGTATAGAAGTACCAGGACTTCCATTTTTTGTTTCATATGTTGTTGGATGCGAATGGAAGGATGATGATCCTATCTGCGAGCCAATGGGTTATTTTGTAAAGTATTTCTTGATTTAACCTAAAATTTCACTAAAGATCTAAAGCTATAGTTTGAGTTTGATAATATCTTAATTTTCATAATTTATTCTGCTTGTGTAAATGATTTCATACATTAATTAAACATTAAACATTTCTAGTAATTTATACTGCTGTTTTTATTAAGAAAAAAGTAAGTATTCAGATAATTTTGACAATGGATACAAACAAAATATTGATATCAGTTAGTACTTTGGATTAGGGTTAATGTTTTGTTTTTGGTTGGCTCGCAAGTTGTCGCCTAGGATTGTGATTTATGCAGAACAACATATTGAACATCATATTAAGTATATAAATAATAATATAGTAATTTATGTTGAATTTTCATGTAATTGCAAAATGTGAACAAACAATTGAATACCATTGTTGCTGAGAACTGCAACATGCCAAATGACTTTCTGAGAATCCCAGGCAAATAAGACTTGTTGATGTTTAAAAAAGTATCCAATACTATATACTCTGACAGCATATTGTGAGTATCTTTAATCAGTTGATGCACATTTAATGGAATTCTATTTCATATGTATTCTATAGAATGCGAGTCCCATCTGTGAGACAACTGTTTAAAATATTTTCACATATATTCCAATTCCTGATTATATTAGGTACATTTATAACTAACATGTTCAGGCTACTTAGTACTAGTTAGCTAGTAGGTAACAAGTAGTAGGTTTTTAATTGTAAAAAATATTGATGGCTTAGTTCCTGGAATAAGGAATAGAAGTACTCTCAATAGTTAATCAACATGAATATAATTTGAAATATTAGAAGTGTATAGGGTGACTAGGTGAGTACCTATGCCTGAATCCTATACTGTGGGAATTAGTTAGAAATAAAGAGTGGTCAATGAAGTTTCAAGCTCATTACGTAATTAAATGACCTATTTAATCTTTATTATAAAATATATAGTTATGTATCTGAAAAAATATCTTTTTATTTATAGGAATCCCTAGTAGGTCATAATTAAACTAATTACTCCTCAAGATTGTGTTATCTAACAAGAGTTTGTTTTTCAACAAAAAAATATAAGCTCAAAGACTAACAGATATGATGTTGAATCTTCTTCTTCTTGATGTTAGATACTTCAAAAAACCTTTATATGAGGTGTCACATAGGTATTAAAAAGTAATGTTTATTTAGCTTTAAAATCTATTTGATAGTATAGACGTAAGTAGCTAAACATTATTCATTATAACTTAAAAAATCATTATTTATTTTGATAGAAATGAATATTAAGTTTTCATAATCTTCATAGGCCTGTAGAGGACTTACTTGAAGAGAGGCTAGTTACAATGCTAGTTACACCAGACCAGTCACTTCATACTTCTACGTCATCATATTATCTGATGGGGAGGCTGTGAAATTAACTTTTCAGTTTGCTTCCTAGTATAGGTACTATTCTATCATAACTTTTATTGATAAATATCTATATTTATTTATAGTTATCATAATTTAAAGTCATAATCTAGATATTGTAGTTATGCTGTGTCGAGTTTTTATAAGAAGTGAGACTTGAAGAAAATAATGATGAATGTGGTGAAACAGAATGTGGAACGTGAAAGAATGTTCGAGTATATTTATTTATTATGAGTTAATAATAAAATGAAAAAGATAAAATCAAAGGCTTGCATAATTCGAACACAAAACTATAAAGAGAGATGTAACTGTGATTTGATCTGTTAACTATAAGTAATATCAAAATAGCCTTCATTCACTAACATACAAATCTAGTAGTAAATCTAACACTAGAAAGAAGAACAGGCACAAATGTATGGTAATCCCACCACCAATAGCTATTATGTCATTGGAAAACTCTTTTTGATGTAGTGTAATTTCAAAATGTTGTGTATAAAATGTTATGGGTACTTTTGTATTTGAAAAATGACTTGTTTACATTAATGACAAAATGTTTTAAATATTTTCAATGCTGGACAAATATATATTTATTGCGAGGGAGGGGTGAAAACACCTCTGTTGAGGAAGATCTTCCACCAGGTTAGTTGATTGTACCTGAAGACTGCACAACGGGCTTGTGAATAATGATGCTTGATTGCACGAAGTAGCAGTAAACAGGATGAATTTTGTTTTGTTATTAGCCTCATATTAACTAACGGCTGTGGCTGTGTGGGAGACCATATCTTTCTCCTCCGTGGAACATATTGTCTGTTTCTCTTTTATGTTTGTTTCATATCATTAGGTTGTGATTTGAGATAGGCCTCCTTAAGGATGGGTGTACAAGACCTTTTCTTTTTCTAACTTGCACGCAACATTACTTTCAGTACCCCGACATTTGTAAGAATACCAAAAGTAACAATGTGTACTTTCCCCTACTCAGTTCAATGTACTCAGTTGATTAAATTGACAAACAAAATATTTGTCATGTTTTTAAATAACTTATTAAGTATTACATTTGGAATGTAATAATTACTAAAGAATAAGTAAATATACATTTACTTATTGAAACAGAAATTGAAATAATATGAATAAAAAAGAAATTTCCACATAATAATGATTTACCGAGTTTCTTGCCGGATTCTTCTCAGTTTAACTGCACAGCCTAATTTGAATAAATGAGTTGTTTCGATTTCAACATATTCAACACTAAAACACTAGCTTATTATGATGTCTTCAGAAAATATTACCATATTGGTGAAGCTTTAGTTTTTTGCCATTGATGTTAGTCCATATTTTTCCCATTTAATCTATTTAAAGACAACAAAACAACTGCAAAGAGCTTAGTTAGAGGATATTGGGTATTCTTATGTATTGAAAATTCGTCTCGATCTGTATGAAATAGCGACAAAAGATCTTGAAATCATCATCTGCTTGCCCTGTTCCCAATCATTTGGGGTAGGCGAACCTGAACAGGGTGAAAATAATTGGTTAGTAAAAAAAATAATTATTCTAGAATAAACTGGCAATAAAAGATTGTTACAATAATTGTTCTAATTAAAGAGTCCTTTTAGCCAATAATTTTTAATTTCTTTACATTTTATATTCTATTTTTAACGAGTCTTAAGCAACTATACCCCGATCTTTATGTTGCTTCAGAGCTTTTGTAAAACTTCCTCTATTGTCGTGATTTCGTTTCTGATGTTGTTTTGTCCTTGTTTTGTTTTCCTTAATTTTATAAGGTCTCTCTCTACCTTCTGAAAGTATGTCATCATTTCATCCAGGTTTAATAAAAATGTATTTATAGTTGTTTCAATTATTTTTTATTTGTTGCAATAAAAGTATGTTAAAATTTTTCTGATTTGAGAATGTTTTGTCAAGATTTTCTATATTTTTAGTTCCACTTTTGATAAGGTTTCTCCTGAAAGCATTTCTTCCCGCTTTGTCAAAAAATATTTATGTTTAAAATGTATTTCATCTGACAAATGGTAAATCCATGACTATCTTCTTATTTTATTTTTGAATGCTTTAATATTTAAAGCATTCAATGTAATAAAAAAAAACCTGGGAAACCGCAAATAAAAACCCGACTTCGAGAGACGAATTCCTGATTCCCGGGTCCCGTGAATAAACCCTAGCTTGGATATAGAAGAGTGGTAGAGGAAGTATTGAAATCGATATATTAAGGGCGAATGAGACTGTTGGGTGCTATTTATTAGGTTATCGAAAATCAAAATATTTTAGCCAGAAAATCCGATTTCGCGGTTTTCTCTTTCAATTCGTAAAACTTTACGATGCCACGAAAAAAAAACTATTAGGCACACAGGCCTCGGCGACTAGTTGTTTAGAGCTACCCTAGGTCCATGCCACGTGACGCGACGTAACGAACGTGAGGCCTACCTAGCGAGCGATCCCATCTCGCCATCGCCGGAAGTTGATCCATCCACACGTCTGCATATTGTAGCTCTCATTGCGAAGGACTTGCAAAAATATACGGTGAAGCGAGCTTTATCTGCTTCTTTATCTTTCACCAGAGAAAGGTATTCACAAACTTCCTCTCTTTTTAAGTTTATGTCGTTGAATTCAGTGGTTTATTACTGTTCGTTAGTTCGTTATACTCAGAAGCAATTAAAATCAGTGTTCTCCATTTTAATAGAATCTAATGACGATGCCAATTTTTTTTTTTATTCCTCTGAGTTATTGACTGTTTCGGATACATATCAAGCAGCCCTCATATATGAAAGACTGAAAATAAGATTTTTATAGACTTAATACTAATTTATTGTTTCAACTACAGGTCCCCAGCCCATGTGCCGATAAATTCCGCAATACACCGAAATGTAAGTAATAATTACTTAATAGTTTTGTAGTTTCATTATTTTTGAATGAAAGCGATATTTTAAATGAAAAATATTTAACTGCTGTACAAACAACCATTTATATTACACATTAAATTATACATTAGATATACACCGCCTAACTGTAAGATTTCTATAACGTAGTTAATATAAAAGAACTAATTATGTACTCACATAAGAAGTATAAAAAACAGGATACATTATAGTTACTATATTATGATTCCAAAAAATGTTGATTGGTCATCAAATTCGCTCTTCTGTATGTGCAAATCAATCAAGCTAAAGCAATGTTTGCTTTTGGTGAACTGCATGTTGCGAGTCGAGTGAGCTTAGCGAGCGAGCCTCTGTCGCTGCCGACGACTGGTTAGATCCGATAGTTTTTGTACAAAAAGAAAAAATATGAATTTCCTTTAGTAAAATAGGTCAGCGCCCCAAAAGTTAATATAACCCAAAAAATTGAAATAACTTAGTACATTTCATAGCTGATTTTGAGAAAAGTGCACGATTATTAGTATTTTAATGATTTATGGCTTTTTTGTTTCCAATATTTCTAATTTTTAATATTGCCATAAATAGTTAACGAACAGAGTAGGGAAAGAGAAAATAATAACTAAACTTAACTGAAATATATTAAGATATATTTTGATAAGTTTTCTGTTAAATACGACCTTTATATAGAATACCCTTACTAATTGGCTACTTACTAGCAACACTAATTCTAAGTTACTTTAATCCGCCAAGCTAAGCTAATTGTCAAACATTGTCAATCTCTCTCTTAGGTAGGATATTGATGTAATGGCATAATATATCTGTAGCGTTGGATGTTGTTTGCTTGCACACATAATGATGATTCTGTTATACTTGAGATGAGCGAGATATCAAGAAAGTATTGTTCGACCAGCTGCATTTTTAGATTATGTTCTTATCCCATTAAATGATAAAATGCATTTCGTTTTATTTTCAGTCTGTAATATGTTGCAAACCTAAAATTCTAGCTTTATTTTCGAATTTATATTAGATATTAGAATTATTATTAGTAGGTATATTATGTCGTTAAAAACTGGTATTTCAGTGTAATTTTCAATTTAACCCATTTCAAATCATAATAATATTTTTATTAGATGAAGTATATTATAACTCCTTATTAAATTGCAGCTTGTACGAGCTAGAATGGATCCAACATGTTCCCAACCCGCGCATGACATATATGAGGGGACTAGTAAAGTCCCCTTCGAAAACAACGCAGAGAGTAAGACTGATAGCCAACCCAATATGGTAGATAAAGCAGCGAATGCACAGAGTAGTTCTAGGCAACAAATCGATGATATAGAACGCGAGGATTTTGATGAGGAGAACAGAATAATAAAGCAGTGCTCCAGAATTATTGTCGAAAGCAAGATAACTACAGCACCCCAGTACTCTGGACACTTTTCTAGCGCCAATTCAAGTTTAGCGTCTAGCTCAGAAACTATTTCCAATCTATCCAACATTATGTCAAACGAATTTAGTATTCCTGGGTGCAGCAAAGAAGCTGATGATAGTAATACTACGATAAAAAACATGATACACTCAAGAAAACCTTATACTGTGGATCAGCCAAAGAAGGAGGTCTTCAAAGAAGATTTCATGCAGAAACTTCTGAGTAGTGGTACTCAGGAAAAGAAGGATTTCCCAAAGGGGAAGTTATATAAAGGGGATAAAATGGATTGTGAAACGGAACAAATTGATGGCTGTGACATGGATGGTGTGAGCGGTCCGTCGGGGAGGACCAGCTCAAATGCTTCAAGTATAGGTAGTTCGAGTTCTGACAGTACGAAAGAATTCAGCGTGCCGTCGACATCCAATGCTGAGAAACTGTTGGGACTTGATGATAGCAACAGAAAGAACGAGGCAAGCAGTTCTAAATCTTCGGTAAGCCGTTCGTATTTAAAACCAAAATGTCATTTATCCCTTAATTTGTATAATGTCCATGCTAAAATATCGTCTCCCATTTTGTTAAAGAACTACGGGAATCATTATTGCGACGGTGATGACGATTCGGATGATGAAGTCAACGAGGAGTCATGGTGCACTTGCCTCTCTTCCCACGAGGTATGTAAAGTTTTGTTTCATTAGTCTCGGGTGCTGAATAAAGTTCACATATGGTATTAAAATCATCAATGCGGCAAATTTAAACATTGCTAACATCTATATATATAAAAATGAATTGCTGTTCGTTAGTCTCGCTAAAACTCGAGAATGGCTGGACCGATTTGGCTAATTTTGGGTTTGAACTATTCGTGGAAGTCCGGGGAAGGTTTAAATGAAGGGTAGGGTAGGGTATTACGCGAACGAAGTCGCGCCGGGCAGCTAGTATTGCAATAAAAATGAAATGTGCTTACCACCTTCTGCCACATGATGATGTGGCAGAAGGTGGTAAGCATAGTAACGAAACCCTACTTTGACCACAATCTCACCACTGTAAGTGATGACTTACAGTGGTGAGATTGTGGTTAAAGTAGGGTTTCGTTTTTCCCGACCATTTTCCGTTCCCGGGACCCGGGAATGAAAAAAATTATATCCCGGGAAAAGGTGTTTTTATTTTTACCTATCAAAAGTCAATTAAGGTTGAGTTATTTAATATTGTACGAAATCCTCCGTGTGCGAGTCTGACGCGCACGTAGCCGGTTTATTATTATTTTTTGTTACAAGGGCAGTAGAAATACACATACTGAAAAAAAAAACAACTGCCACCTTGAAAGGTTCATGAGATACAATACAGCCCACTGACAAACAGATAGACAGATAGCGCAGGCTTAGTAATAGGGACCGACTGGCACGGGGCCCTAAAAAATTACCTCTAGATTACGTGTTTTACAAATAAAAATAACAATATTAACATTTTTTTTAATGTGCATCTTCGGAGTAATTGAAATTTTTCAAAAAATAAAACTGATTCGCTTTATCTGTGAAAATAATATAATTTGTAATTAAGTACTATAACTATATATTTTTAATAAATTTTAATGACACTTATTTTCACAAAAAATCTGTTCATGGTTCCTTTTAGCTTCTATCTGTAGTTCAGAAAAAACCTAATTTTGGTCGCGAAATTACCGATACAGAAAATGTACTTTCGATTTCGGTGGATGTAGGTATTTGTACTATGATTTTATGCAACATTTTCGTGAAGTCGCTTGTATTTTCCTTTTACTATCCATGAAACGATACGAAATACATTGTCAGTATAATCCTAAAAAAACTGTATGTTCTTGTAGGACGACGACGAAGACGATGAACCTGATCCAGAAGCAGAACGGCTTTGGGTAAGAAATTAAATAATTGTTAAAGGCATCTTAAATAATTGTTTTGATGTTATCTAAATATTTTAACTATAGCATTAGGCATAATAATACGAATATGTACGAAGAAAACTTTCATAACTTTTGAACCTTCGCATAAGAACTGGAATAGATGAGGTAAACATGTTTGGTAATAAATTCCCCAGTGCAATTGTTCGTTTTGGTCCATGTTCCAACTTGCGCTAATTGTAATTGATGACGGAAATATAACGTGCTTACCAACCTCCAAAGTACCTACAACTAATCGATTAGTCACCATACGTAATATGAATAAGAGATAAATAAGACAAAATATACAGACTACTCTTTATAAAAATATATCTTCTCATATTTATAATATGAAGTCCCATAATGGATGTTATAATCTCACTGGAGAATGTTAACGTAAAGTTCATATTTTATTAACCCGTGCTATCACGAAACAAGCTGAATGCGGATTTTTTAATCCAAAGAATAATTATTTTTCATAAACGAAATTGACATATTATTGTCTATGCTTTCAGTGATTTAATGTTGGTGACTATTTTATTATTTGAATTTAAATTCGGTAAATATTATTGGTAATATTCATTGATGTTGTAAGGTGGAGATACTACTGCTATGCTCTTCTAAAGGTCCCCGATCTACCTAGGTATCCCGAAAGACTGCTTTTGGATTTGTGTTTATTTGAATATACCTGGGTAGGATTTAAATTTAAAAGAAAATATATGTTCTTTTACACTCTTATGTATAAACGTCGGCCATTCAATACATGATAAATTATAGTTTACTGCATGGAATAAAATGATCTAAATATAATGTTAGCTAAGGTAAATAAGGTTTTGGATACAAAAAAATACCACAATAATCGCCATAGAAAATGTCAGGTATGATCGCCTTCAAAAAGAAAAAAAAAACTAAATTAAGGGTTTTTCAAACTAGGTACAACGCGCGTTCCTCTCTCAGTCCCGAGCGGTTCGCGTTAAAGGTGAGACGTGTGCCTGTTTTCAGTATACGTTGCCCGCCTCTGAATTCTGTTACCATCGAAGCCATAGTAATAACGCGCAGTAGACTAGCGCCACTGAGTAGAATTTGTGCAAAACTTCGCCTTAATCTCCATATTGAATTCTAAAAGAATATTTTTTGCGTTTTAATTTATTTCGTCCTTTTCAAGACGTACATGTGTGATTTGCGCATGTGGCACTAGGCAATATTTGTATTAATATTGCATTCAAAGCGTAATAGTACATACATTGGTTCCTTAATCACAAGTGCCCGTTATTTATTGATAAGAAATCAACTTAATGGTTTTAAGTAGTTTTTAAAACATAATTAACATATAGATAATTCATTTTCATCTCAAAAATTAAGCTAGCAAAAAAAAAACGAAGTAAATTAAGTTGGAAAAAAATATCCGTAAAATTTCCAAATGAGGAACATGGGACCCATTATCTTCCAACGATTAAGCAAGCATAAGAAACGTTTTGAAATTTATGTTGATGCTATAGTTGTGTTTTCTAGTGAGACATGAAATTGCAGGAAGTTACTTATTGACTCGATTGTGTTTTTCTTCCTTGAAAGGAATCACGCTCGTAGTCCCCACTACGAGCGTGATTAACGACACGTTTGCATGTGCAATGCTGGTATTATTTACAGAGGAAACGGCGCTATGAACCCCCGCCACCACAGTCTGCCAAGAAATTCTGTCCAGACGGGTCTATGTCAATATCAAGCCTCGGAGTCAGCACCGCACAAGGACCGCCTGAGATAAAGCACTGGCTCAACAGGTGGGAATCAAGTCACATGTTTATTATTTTGCGATTCAATTCAGCCTTAACTGGTTATTATTGTAAAAAGAAAGGTTCTAATTATTATTAGTTTAAAAAAAATCATTCTATTTATCTAATGAGGAATGTTGACAGAGATATCAAAAATATGATTTTATAGGCGCGAAATATATCTATCATAACATAAAGCGAAGTTCTACTGGATGTTACCTATAAAGGTGACCAAATAACCAGATAATTAATATTTCCTACCCATTCGCGTTATCTTGCCAACCCTGCTAAGACAATGTTCGTTCACAGATTCCAATCATGGTCCAACTGCGAGAAGATCGAAGCGATCGACGCATTGATCAGTCGATGCGCCGCCAGTCAAGTCCGACACATGATGAAAGCGATAGAGCCCCTGTTCCAAAGAGATTTCATCTCATTGCTGCCTAAAGAACTGGCCCTCACCGTGCTCGGATATCTTCAGCCTAAAGACTTGCTGAGAGCCGCACAGACTTGCCGTTATTGGAGGTAAGAGGAAGATTCCCTTTAAAAATCCATTCCTAAATAAGTAACCGACCGAGATGAAAAAGTTAGAAACAAAACCACTTTAACATCTTTTTAACCGACTTCAAAAAAAGGAGGAGGTTCTCAATTCGGTTGTATTTTTTATGTTTGTTACCTCATAACTCCGTCATTTATCAACCGATTTGGAAAATTCTTTTTTTGTCTGGAAGGGTACACTTCCCGTTTGGTTTGGTCCCATTGTCATCAGATCAGGATTTGATTACTTCTTAGTGTACTTTGAAGTCGGTTTAAGTTTTTTGTAAAACAGGCCAATTATTAATGTTGGTGCTTTATTTCTTTATTGCACAATGTAGGTACAAAAAATAACATATTATATTATTTAGGTACATGTACAGTCAAGGACATAAATATGTATACACTTTTTGAAATTCAAATGCGATTTTCTCGCATGTTTAACATTTAAGTGTTAAGCTATTACACAAATCATAATAGTATATGTTAGAAGATTCTGCCTTTATAATATCTCATAATTTCAATCAGTAGTTTAAGAGGAAACCGTTGTTGAATTTTACTAATTGTATACATATTTATGTCCTCGACTGTACATGGACCCTGTTAGGGTATTGCAAAACTTATTATCCATTACATTAAATTATATATTAACATAACTAAACATATTATATTTATTTCCTTATTTATTATTGGACAATGTATTTGTACATTATATAAGTTACCTAGTTAAACTGTATTAACCTGGATCATACCTATTAGGGTGTGGCAAAAACTTAGGACTAAATATTAAAATTTATTAACTTAATAATTCGCATTTAATTAATTAACATAATAACATACTATGCACGTAGGCTACCATGAATCTTCCATAAAATCTTTAATATTATAATAACATTTATTTAATAGAATTTGCTTCCTTCGCTTTGCACCCTATTAAATATTATCTTTCTATCGTGGTATGCAGATATGTTAAGTTTCAATTGTTTTAGTCCACATGGAGTGACCAGAATGTCATTTATGAAATTTAAGGATCATATTAAAAACGGTTGCTCAGTAAGGCCTATTATAAATTGGCTCATTACATTGGCGACAAGGATGTCTGGAAGTAGCTTCTCTCTGCACTTGCTTCCCTTGGCAGTTAATTCAAGGCTCAATTCTAATATTTTTTTATGCCCATATACTATGGCTTATGTTTGTGATTTACTATTATAGTAAATACTATTATTATTATATTATTATTACTATTATAGTAAATCAAATACATAATATTTATAAAAATAAGCTTTTTGCGCTGACTGTACTTTTTGTTGACTGTACTTGCATTGTCTTCCAAATATCAAGTCAATCCGATCACTGGAAGTGGATGAAATTCGACTTGCAGGATTCCATCCGAACAAACATAGTTATATACATTGCAAGTTAAATAAAAGCTTGTAAAAATACAGCGAAATTATTCACTGAAAAAACATTCCGTAAAATAAGAAAAAGGCGTATTTTTTAAACAAAAATCCACGAAGCCACCATGAAAAGAAAAGTTTACGTTGGATGAAAGAAAATTGCGAAAAGTTTGAACAAAGCTTATTTCTAACAATTTTTCAATTTCACACGTGTTATTTTGAAATTTGATGTTTTTTAGCCATTTTTTATTACGTAAGGCATATTAAACTGCGTCAACTGTTTAATGCACGTGTCAGCTGTTCCGCGTCGCTAGCGGGTGCCGCTCGCAAACACAATCCAATGAGTAGTAATGACGGTAATCACCACGTCATGACGCTGTAGATTGATGATCACCAGCCGAGTCACGTTTACTCTTTCATGTTGACATCTCTACGAATCAAACAGTCGATACACTGTAACATAAAGCATATACAATAATCATTCTTACTTACGAAGCTATAGAACGTAGCTAGACTGCAAACTATTGATTCATTTTTTTAGACGACCACCTGATGGTAAGCGTTTTCCGTTGCCACATGGACGCTTGCAAGACACGGAGCATCACTCACGCGTGACCGACCCTCCCAATGAGCACTGGCGACCATCATATCGCATGTTACCTATTACCATTATCAACCGTTAGTGTATGTGACAATGATTTTTCTTGTATTCATATTCAAATATGTAATTTCAGGTTCCTAGCCGATGACAACTTGCTGTGGAAGGAGCAATGTCGGCGTATCGGCATCAAAACTCTGAAGAAGATGCCACGCTCGTTGCCACGGTGCGCCAGCCCTTGGAAGGCGGCGTACATGCGACAGTACCTGATAGAGAACAACTGGCTACACAAGCCCGTCAACCATCCTATCGTGATGAGAGGGCATGACGACCACGTCATCACCTGCCTGCAGTTCTACGGTAACCGCATACTTAGCGGTAGCGATGACACCACATTGAAGGTCTGGTCTGCGGTTACTGGAAAGGTAAATAATAGTCTTAGAACCAATCGGATCAGTATATTATTAGTTTATATTTCTTTGTCTTCATTAATTAGTATTTTTGTAAATTTTATAACCATTTAACGTGACTCATCTTTGATCAGTGTCTCCGTACGCTCGTGGGTCATTCTGGTGGCGTGTGGTCATCGCAGATGGTGGGTGATCTGGTCATTAGCGGGTCCACCGATAGGACCCTTCGTGTTTGGAACGCCAAGACTGGCCAGTGTCTCAAGGTCCTTGCCGGTCACACCTCGACCGTGAGGTGCATGCATCTATATCATAACAGGTGGGTCATAAAAATTACACGTATATAAGAGTACCAAGTCATTATATTGTAGAGTTAAGTTATAAATTGTTATGAAACGTTCAAGTCTGTAATTTCAATATAGCTTACATTTTTATAAATGCTCTTGCGAAATGATTTATTGAAGCTGTAGCGATTTTTTATTTTCTTTCATATTTATCTACATGTACAAGCGAACCGCTTCAGCTTTCCTGATGGCGTTGTAATTATTTTTCTATTTCTAATTTATTCATTTAAATTGCATGGTGTAAAGGACAATTTTGAACTGATTTATGTGATTAACATGTCTTGATTATGATTAAATTACGACCAAAACATATGCTTTTGCGGATTTTTCTGTAGTATATGAATGTTATGTACCTCTCATAGATTTCGGCAGCGTAAGTGAAGTAAGCGCCATAAAAGCGTTTTTACTTGTTTTATTTAGTTTCACCTTTCTGGTGCCTGATCGAATCTTACAAGTAAAATTTTATCCAATTCCCAGTGTCCGATTGAGCTGAAATTTGGTACACATTGTATTGGTATTGGATGACAATGTAAATACAGACAACTAAAAGTACAGTCACGTATTTTAGATTTCTTCACTAGTTTTTTGCAAGAGTAAAGATATACCCCCTTACTCATAAAACGCTATTTAACTAATATACTGTTTAAATGGTCACGTAAATAATGTCAAATTATTTGACAATGACAATAGAGTGACGTTATTTACGTGACTCTTTAAACAGCATATTAGTTCAATAGCGCTTTATGAGTAAGGGGGATAATGTATTATGTATATAATCAAAAATAACCCTAAAACAATTAGTTAAGGTTTCATTCAAATATTTTAATCTCGACTCAAAACATGAGCATTAATTTACGTTCTAGAATACGGAGTGATGGTAAAAACCGCATTCAAATCTAAAAGTGTTGACTTTTTTATACTATTTGGATTAATTAAATAGGCTTGTGTATATTTAGCAGATTCTACATTGCGAATTAAAACACTAATAATATTGTAGTATGTATCCCACCAAAACATAAATGTGTAAATGGGAGCCAAGTTCAATATTATGATAATTATTATGGTGTAGTAGTCGACTTCACTTCGACAAAAGACTTGAGATTTGATTAAATGGGTGCCAAGTTCTGTAGACAATCTTGAAATTGATTTATAAGAACATATAACTTCTTAAGTAAATTTAAAACACTATTTCTTGTATTGTTTTCTGCTACAACTATGTTTGCTATTAAAAAATATGCCTTTTGAAATTTGAATTGTCAAACTAATTACACAATGCAAATACGTTATGATCTATTAATCTTAACATTTGACTGCCTGACTGACACACGGTGCTGCTCGCCAGTTCTCTTTTCTTTTCTTGAACTTGGCTTGACACGCTACCGCTTGTCTAGATTTAATATATGTTCAATTTTAATTTATAATCAGTGCTTTTATAAAACAGGCTATTGGTTCTACAACGCCACGTCAGCTAAGGCCACATTTGCATGCATAATGAACAAGCGAATTTTATATTACTATGCCGCTCGATTGCGCAGTGGGCATTACCTTTATTCATAGATATAAAAGCGTATTAAATATAAAAAAAAAAAAAAAAAAATTGCTTTGCATTGTATGAAAACTATTAAATATTTTGAGAGTTTGACAAGGTTACAAATCTAGAGTATTTACGAGTAGACAGGCCAGTAGGCATGGTCGGTTAAGATTCCCAGACGCTGCAGGTCGTGGGTTCGATTTCCACCCAGGACATGCATTTGTGTGCTTAAATATGTCTGCATATCCTGAGTATGGTTGTAATTATGTATATTAACTATGTACTTTCAAACTAAACGTATCAGGTTTCCATAGTACAAGCTCTGCTTAGCCTGTTTGTGTTGAGATAGCCGTGTGTGAAGAATGGAAAAATAACGAAGTAGATAACTAATACTATACGAATAACAATAACACATATTTAAAACTCTACTCCCTTTAAAAATGTTCACAATGAACTAAATATGTAGCAAAAATTGAAGGTGACATACAATAGGATATTTTGTGAAATAGGTAAAAGGAGTCATTAACAAAAAGCAAAAGGGATACACATATTCATATAAGTAATATACATACAAAACATATAAAGGTGTGTCTACGCTACGCGAACAGAGCACGAACCTAGCCGCTCTTCGGTCGTCCCTTGCGATGTCAAGTGTGGACGTACAACGAGCCTACAACAAGAGCGCGATGCGAATTTCTCTGTTCGTCAAAAAACTGTCAATTGGCGGAGTCGAGCGCGAGCCGAACGCTCGTTCGAGGCTCCGAAGTCCGTCAACGCTACGCAAAATCATGCTCGGCTGGTGCACTTTTTACATACATACAATATAATGCATAAATACGCACATATATATGTAGTATACATATACGTACATTATCTTCTTTATACTTAAATTTCTCTGGATATTTATTTTATTCATTTATGCACAGGGTGGTGTCAGGATCTCGTGATGCCACACTCCGCGTGTGGTCGATCCCGGAGGGGCGGTGCCTGCGCGTGCTGGTGGGGCATTTGGCGGCCGTGCGTTGCGTTCAGTACGACGGCAAGGTCGTAGTATCCGGAGCCTATGACTACTTCGTCAAAGTGTGGAACCCCAACACCGGAGAGTGTCTGCACACCCTAGCCGGACACACCAATAGGGTTTACAGCCTTCAGGTGAGTACAATTCTATTAAGAACGTAAAAATGTTTTTTTTAGTACAGTGCTACGTGATAATGTTGCCTGAAGAGTTATTTAAGCGTTATTTTTATATAATATATATAAACTTTCTAACTCTTGATATTGTTTGAAATTAATACATCGACAAAACTGAACTAATCGGATTTAATTTCTTTTGCTGTTTATTAAATATGCTGAATATTGAAATATAAAAAAAAAAGAATTGATTAAATAATTGTTTATGTATGTGTAGTGTAGATCGACTTAGTACTCTCAGCTTTTGCATTATTACAGACTTGTCGCGATTTTTGCTCATGCTGGATTTTTAACCTTAGTTAATCCGGACATTAAAGTGCTATAAAAATAAAAATATAAGTTTTTACAGGTTTTTATTGCGTAAAATAAACAATTATAACAGATATAAAATAGCATGTGATCGGTGACACATGGTATTTTATAATATTTCTAAATGGTTAATGTTTATTTCGATATCATAAAGCAATACTATGATAGAGCGAGGTTTCAAGAAATGTTGTTTGTACTATTTCAGAGTAATCAAATGTAATTTCACTACATATTGGTGAAAAACCTTGAACTGTCACGTCACTATATGAAATACTATAATAGTCTGTATTTCCGTTAAGGCCTATAATACAATCGCAGCGATTCGGCATACTCAATATGAGTTCATCCATATCACGTTGCCGGATAGCCGCACACGTCTGGTGTAATAGGCAAAATAGATTTTCTGGTGTGTGTGTACGGCATCCATTTTTGGGATAGCTCTTCTTTGAAGCATAACCCATGCATGCTCAAGGGATCCAAGTCTGGTAGGATGTTGATATTAACTGCGGCAAATGTGTTTGCAATGACTGAAGTGTGTGGGTGTGCATTATCACGCACAAGAAGAAATGAAGCACCAAATTGGGTCCGCAAAGGATGAAAACATCTGATACAATCGTTTCGACGTAAATCTGTGCATTGAGATCGGTTCTTCAGCCGAACCAAATACCCGCCCACAGCATGATTGTTTCACCACTAAACGTTCTTAGCGTTGATAGGTCCTCCAATACCGTGTTCATCTAGCATGTGGCCTCATACCAAAGCCAAAAACTTGGAGAAAAACATACAAAACGCCACTCTTCTTCTGTTCAATTACTGTGTTCATGAGCCCATTGTAAAGGAGCTCTGTGATTGCGAGGCTCAATAGCCTCATGCAACGAAATTAGGATACCAGATAGGTTCTTCTCTGATTCTTACGTTTATTTATATACAGGTTATTGGTATACAGTTGCACCCAGTACTCGTTTATTACTCGGTACTTGGCATACTCGGTCCATTTTTTAGTACTCGTTATCGGCCGAATAACTAGGTTTGAATGTCGTGGTACTCGGAAAGAACTGATGATCCAAATCAATGATTTTTTGCGCCCATTCATCTCTCAAATACCTAGTAACAAATAAACTCACAATAGTCAGTACTCTTTAATTTAACCGTATATTTTTTTTGTAACAACAAAACTCACTCCATGCATGTAATATGTAAACAAATGGTAATTGTGTTGTGCGCGGGGAACGGCGGCATGTGCACGTGCCAGCAAGTTTCAACTTTTTTTCGCGCCCGAAACTAGCGTCAACTAAACCGTTACTCGGCAGAGTACTCGGTTCGGTAAACATAATATCAAGCAATACTCTGTACTCGGTTACTCGGTAAAACTTGTACTCGGCGCATCTCTTGGTAAATCATTAACAAACTCTCAGGACTATATAACTAACATCATAAACAACAACTTTTGTTCTATGACTTTTAATAATTCATCAGACTTTCATACAAAAATAAAAATATTTAAATTCAGCACTCTAACCCCCTTATTAATAAATAAAGTGTAAGTCAGTCTTGTAACACCCAGGTATTAAGATTGCCCCAGCCCTTTTTGTTTATATGACATTAGAATGTGACGGATATTTTAAAACCTAGGTACATTAGTACCCAACTGATAAGGCGCGTCGTGAATCTTCGTTCGCCAGAAAAGAAAGTATGGCCCCGAAGATTAACGAAAGAATCCTTAAACTTACAATCAACCTTTACGATAAGGTTCATAATACACTGCAGCTGTTAGTTCCGTCTCACTCGCAAGTCACACCCCGCACACATGGCGGCAGCTGTCGACCAATAGCATTTCCCGCGCATTGAAAATGTATCTTTTGCGCAGGTATATCGGTAAGCCATATTAGTTGGGTACTACTGCATTACTATACTTGTCTTACACCTTATTTATTGATAAATGTAAATGTTATTATTAGTAAATGTACCTATTATGATTCTAAAAATGTCATAGAAAGAAAAGTTGTTGTTAGTGATCTGCAAGGTTGTTTTACCAGTAACCCTGTATAATCCAGTCTTGTGTCACGACGTATTGACGGCATATCATTAGTTTATTATTATAAACGTTTCAGTTTGACGGTATCCACGTTGTGAGCGGTTCATTGGACACGTCAATCCGCGTGTGGGACGTGGAGTCGGGACAGTTGAAGCACACCCTCACTGGCCACCAGTCGCTCACCTCGGGCATGGAGCTGCACTCCAACATTCTGGTCTCAGGGAACGCTGACTCTACGGTCAAAGTTTGGGACATCACAACAGGACATTGTCTTCATACACTGTCAGGTAAGTTATACGCGTCTATAGATAATAGTACATTATGATACATGTGTAATGATCAATGCACACGCGACATACGACGTTTTTCAACACACTTGTGAGGAAAAAAGCAGACTTGTATTTTTTGTTAATTATCAACCACACAATGAGTACGTTAGCAAATATGGTGCGCAAGTTATTTTTTTTGACAGCTTTGCGCTGTTTCTGTTTTACCCGTTTAAATTAAGAAGGCTTCGTCTACACGCATATCACTTGCAGTGAGGTACGAACTTTTCATAATCGGGATTATACCTATCTTAAAACTGTGCGGTAGTGTAAAGAATAAAGCACTAATGCGTCATAAGCTGCATTAAGATACTACAAACTGTGCACTAAATGTCACTTTTCGAGTGAGTGTATTGAAAAGATTTTTACTCGTAATTATGATTATTCCGAAAAGTTCCTAGGCTTGAAGTGTCTAAGCCATATAAAATGTTATCCAATTATTAAAATTATGCGCCTGATCAGTATTCGTATTACCAATCGAAATCGGGCGAGTGTGACATGCGGAGGCGGATAATAATTTCTTATCGTACTGATGATAGCTTAGTTGTAGTGACTCAGATGCCGAGACGAAGATCATGGGTTCGAATCCTATAATGAGCTTGAGCTTTCGGTGAAGGAACACATCTGAGGGAACCATGGCACGGTGATAGGGTACTATGTAGTACACCTGGCTGACGACGTTCAACTTGCACTTATCAGTGTGTTTAGAAAGATGAACTTGAGAGCCTGTTCCTTCTAGGTTTTGTGTGCTTACCACCTTCGGCCACATGATCATTTACCATGGTGAGATTGCGTTCAAACACAGGCCAATACAAAAAAAAACATGAATTCTATTGAACTTGACAGGCCCGAACAAGCATCAATCAGCAGTGACCTGCCTGCAGTCGAGCAACCGTTTCGTGATCACATCGTCTGACGACGGGACAGTGAAGCTGTGGGATGTGCGTACGGGCGAGTTCATCCGCAACTTAGTGGAGCTATCTTCAGGCGGATCCGGTGGAGTGGTGTGGCGCATCCGAGCTTCCGCCACTAAACTGATCTGCGCTGTCGGCTCCCGTAATGGCACCGAAGAAACCAAACTTCTCGTCCTGGATTTTGATGTTCCAGGCGCGTGCCGCAAGTGCGATGAATAGCAACGACTGAACCGACGCTACATGCGTCGCTACGCTAACTTGTACGCGCCGTGGCATTGCTAAGTGCGGGTACTCTTTATGTGCGTGTCAGGCGGCAATGGTCTCTATCGTTGGTATCATAGCATTCTGCATTTTGTTTGTGACCCCGATGTCTTGTTATATTGAGTTTATAAAAAAAACCTTTATGAACAGTTTTTGGTTTAGGTTCTTCATCGTGGCGTCAGTGTTATGGTGGTTATTTGGTTTAAATTAGTGGTCTCTTAAATTTTGATTATTTAGTTTATAAAATGGTAATATTAAATTATGTCGAATTGCGAATACTTGATAATGGTGTGTAATAATTATAGTGAGATATTGTTGTATGATGAACGACAAAAACCGACTGACACGCATAGTGTGGCGAGCAAGTGCAAGACATACGGTCTGCACACCTCTAAGTGAAATAATCGTCCATATCATACTGTTGAGAGTGAACAAGTAACCGTCTTTGTCACCAACTATGGCCACCATTACGAGGCCTGATGGTTGGGTGTGCAACTATGAAGAAAGCCTCGATTATTTTGCACCAAGTGTGTAAATTTTTGCTCGTGAAGTGTCCAGACTGCGCAGGGTTTGTAACAAGTGGATATATTTCAATCTACCCACCGGACTATACGATGTGAATAAACAGACTTTTGAACTACAATATTATGATAATTCTGCGTATATCAAGTATCCATAACAATAATATTGATAATCACAGTTTACCTACGAATACATTAAATTCAATACCATTTTAATAATAGTAGGTAGCGTATTTTAGTTTAACTGTTCAGTAGATAAAAATGATGGCTTACAGTACAAACCATCTTGCATTGCCAAATTTCTGTGTATGAGTTGAAACTACTACATTATCCCAAAGAGTTCCTGTGAAGAACAATTGGATGTTAGCTATTAAGTTTAATTATAATTTTTAAGGCACTTCCACCCATGAAATATAAATTTGATTTAAATGATGGCAATGATTTAACCATGCATAATAATTACATAATAACTTTTTATCAGTTGACATTCAGATTTTTTTACATTTTTTATGTGTTCTGTCCTCTTTTATTATTTATCAATATGAATTATTATTTATATCAAATAACATAAATGGAATATACAAGTTGTTGTAAATTATACAAAATGATATTATTATATGTTGAACCAATAGACGAATCAAACTATTGCACTATTTTTGTTTTGCTAATTAAAAATTTGATCTATATGAAATAGCGAAACTCTAACACCTAGCGAGATAGCTATGACTGAACAGATGTTATTCCTTATTTCAACTGTTTAAAGTCCGCTTTGAGTTTTCTTAACACTGATCAAATGACATAACTCACGTCAAGCAGAGTGAGCCGAAATTAAGCTTTTTCAAAGAAATCTTTCGTATCACTAAACAGATTGCTATAGGTTTGTGCTAGACCCCCAGTACATATTGATGTGCCCATATATAGGCTTAGTACTTTTCTGGAGCTCCAAGCTTTTTTGTTACCACTGTGTATCTAAGGTTTATCTGATTGGTGTTATCACTTAGCTAAGTTTAGTCATTATTATTTGTCAATTTATTATTTTAGCAAACAAATCATGAATTATAAACTAAAGATCACAATTCAAAATCGAATAATTCCTTAAATAATATTTCACCTTGTTTCTGAAAGATGTGTGCAAATTTATAATTCTAGGTTTCGCTAACAGCCACAATATTTCTTTACTTATAACAAACAAATTGTGCAGAGGAAATCTATGTGGCAAAGTGTGTGATAATATGAATACTCATTTTATATTCCAGCCTTCGTAGGCGTAAACATGGCAAAGAATATTAACAGAGAAATATTTATGGCGTTCGCATTCCATGAAAAATAATAAAGAATGCATGATGGCTTAATAAGCCCGTGATATTGTAATTGAAAAAAAGATTGTAATGACGTCTATAGTATGTGTAAAGCTGCGTGCACACTGCCTGTGATATAAGCCGCAGTTTGCCACTTGCCGTGGGAATCATTCATAGAATCTGTAATCATGGAATGAGTATTTCTTTATAGGCATGGACTGGCCCGTGGGAACGCATCTTTAAATGTATATGTCGCAGGAAAATTATTATTTCGTGAAATTCTTAGGGTTACCTCGTAATCACTGTAGAAGTTGAATATTCTAATCGATTACCACTGCTTACTGAAAAAAGCGAGTGATATGTCGTTTCACTAGACTGAATTTAGTAAGATGCCAGAATGCTATTGATTATTTTCAGAATAAAATGTAATTTTGAGTCGAGTTATCAATTAGTTTTTATTAATATTAAGAGTTTTTAGGTTATAAAATTGTATGCTTGCTTTTTTCATGATTTATTTATTTTATACAGACTGAGTTTTTCTTAACTTTATATATTTTCACAACTAATCTGAGATTTCATTGTAATTTTTTAAATTATTTAAGTTTAATATATCCACATCACTACTAGTGCAATATACAGAACCCCTTCATAACTCTATCTGTCGACTGTACCGTAAATAATATAAACGAATTATTTTTATATATTTTTCTTATTAAAATTATGAATAAACCTTGATTATGAAGAAAATTACATATACTAATCCCCCTGCCCTCCTATATTGTAGAATGCTTAACTCTCGCAGTGATGGTTCAATTTGCTGAACTGAACATAATCAATAGCATTTTCATTTTTACAGCTTTCTGGATCCAGTCTAGTGAAATGACATAGTCACTTGACGTATTCAGTAAAAAGTGGTAATCGCCAGGAATATTCGTCATCTTCCGTGATTCGAGATATCCCTAGGGATTTCACGAAACCCCTGACATTCTCATTTACCTGCGACATATTATATAATTACCCCCTTACTCATAAAGGGCTATTTGACTAATATACTGTTTAAAGGGTCACGTAAATAATGTGACATTATTTGACAATGACAATAGAGTTATTTACGTGACCCTTAAAACAGTATATTAGTTAAATAACGTTTTATGAGTAAGGCGGTTCATTATTAGGTCTTATTTTCCTTTGATTTGCTACATTAAGAAATCCTTTGCATGGTTTAGTTGTTATCAGGCAACGATCGATGTTGTGCGACAGAACATACGAATTTATTTAGCATAATCAACATACTATTGCTATATTCAATTATTTATTTATTTACAAGAAATATGTACAAAATACAATCTATATATAGAAAATTTCCTCAAGCAATAGCAATGTTTTTTTATGTTTAATTATTTTTCAATAATCAAAATAAGAACAGCTTTCTTTAAAAAAATCCGCCCCCATACCTAAAACACATTCTCTATTTCCAATAGTTCAGAATATGTTCCATCTTAATTACTGTGCTGTATGTATGTTTGTGTCAGTCTTATTATTAGTAATTTATCTTTTTATTGAAATAACATTTAAATAAGATTTCTTTGACTATGATATAATTTTGAAATAATTGTAATATTTTTTTGTGTTACTGATACTTACTTCATAGCTAACACAAATGTTATTTTACCTACCCATTGCTTATACATAGTGATTTTTTATCACTTGCAAAAAAATAGGCTAAGGCTAACATTTACCGATACCATTTCTGAAAAAAATAAACTGTGTTATTTTATAAAAAAAAGCAACACTAAAAGTGCGTTTGCACTCACTATGCAAGGACTGTACGACGCCCGCGGCTTCGTCTTGACTTGAAATCATATCTTCATGGGTATTTCTTTTAAGAAGATATAGGTATTTGTCACAAAAATTACAGATAATAAGAATACCGCAGCCAAATAACTTTATGTTGTGTAAAGTTGTGTTCCTGCACGTGAGTAAGGTCGCCAGAGCCGGCTCAGTCGCATAAAAAAAATACATAACAAAATTACCTACTTATATTGCGCTCATCGTCATCATCATCAGCCTATAATGTCCCACTGCTGAGCACAGGCCTCCTTTCACAAATGAGGGTGAAAGGGTAATTTTATAAAGGCTTATATTGCGGTCACTTTATAATACTGTTGAGTCGGTTTATATGATTTAAGTGATTTTACATTAATTTATTGATATAATATAATTGTTAACTTTCCAAATATCTCAAATGCAGGCCAGCAATTTTATCACTTAACAATTAAAACTAATAGTCAGTTAAGCTAATTGTAATTACATATAAGGTATAACAATAATAGCAATCCTTTTAAAGCATTAATTGGGAAACAAGTATGTAACAGCAAATTGTTTTTCTGTGTTGTGACTCTGTGTGCAACGCACGCCATATACACAAACACACATCGGCACCCTGTAAACCTGTCGCCTTACTTGCGTCACCTGGTTTAAACAATTTGCCATTTAACCATAAGTTACATCACCCGATGGTACAGTACCCGGCGATAAATATTGCACATCGACCTTTGGAAAGAGACAATCGGCTAATTTCGGCTTCGTAGAGCATTATCTCTGTCGCACACTACATATGTGACGTTTTGACAGTCGTTGTTCAAGTGCGATAGAGTGCGGTCGCGTCCAGTTCAAAATATATATTTAGAGTTGTTAACACCCGCAAACTTAAATAATTTTAAGTTGTACTAGGCATCTTTAGGAAAAAGAGTAACCTTTACGTAAACATGTACACTTATAGAAAAATTGGTGTATTTTATACAAAGAATTATCAAAAGAAGCAAATCATAAATTGTTTTAACAGCTCCTAATAGATACCGGACTGTTTGTATTTCGTGCGACAGAGATAACGCTCTACGAAGCCGAAATTAGCCGATTGTCTCTTTCCAAAGGTCGATGTGCAATATTTATCGCCGGGTACTGTACGTCATTTTGATAGCTTTTGGGTTATGTAACTTCGGGCTAAATGTTTAAAATTTTAACACAGGTTAAGGCAAGTGGTCAAGTAAACTCACTCAGGGCAATGACGGCTATCGTTTCTGTCGCCACCAGTTGGCGCGACTAGCGAGTAAGGTCCTGTCGCTGTCGGCTAAGAATTGATAATACCCAAATAAAATCCGCTTTGCTTTAAGGAGGACGAGAAGACAAAACTCGCCTTAATCAGTGGTTGGTAGCGATGCGAAGGTTTGTCTGCCCTAATTAATCAGTACTGGCACAATAATCATGAATAGTTAGTGAAAATCCGCAATGAAAAGCTCGCAAACAGGAAACGTTGAGTACATTTGACATTTCTAGAGACCTCACTCTACACTAGCGCCTCTTGAGGCAAATTCACGCGTGATAGCCCTCATTGATACATGCATATTTCATTTTAAAATGCAACTAGATTCTTTCTCTGTTTAAGGCAAACTTGAACTAAACATTCACGTCTAAAAATACCCCAGCTAATAATGTTAAACCTTATATAATTAAAAAAAAACTACAAGCATTAAAATCTCGCACGTGATATACCGAATTAAGTATGTCTGTAGGTATATTCGGAATATTAGTCATTTTAAATATTTACTCTTCATATACTTGATGTTTGTGAATGCTACGCAAGTGAGTCACTCAATCTTTTAACACTATAGTCCGTGTGCATGTAGACACTCACTATAAATGTGCGTTTTTTTTTTGTGTATATACATACAGTGTATTGTATAATGTGGTCATCGTGGGGCGAGCAATGTAGACACGCCGCTCTATCATGGCTGTAATAAGATAACGAAGACTGAAAGCATAGTTATAGTGTAATATTTAAAGTATTAACCGTAGTTACTCCAATACTACCAACCATCACAGCTGTACGTCTTTGTTGATTAGCATTATTTTATACTTTATTAAACTTCCAATTTTATTTCATGATTTTTTCCTCTTTTTTCTTCAATTAGTTGTTATGTGAGTACCGATGGTGTTGTCGGAACAGTAATCTTCGAACTTTACTTATTAATTATGGTTCATAATTTTTAAATAATACTTTAGTTGTAAATGTTTAATCTATGTTAAGTTACATTAATAATGCAAAATTGTATTGATTCCGTGGTATCAGAAATAAAGTTACAGTTCGAATAATAACTGATTTTCATTTTGTAGAAGGCAGACCTAAGAGCGTGTTCTACGGAACACAGGTGACGACAGGTGCACTTGAGTGCCACTTTGCTTCACTCACTTCACTTCTAGTGTCAAACTCAGGCCTATAAAGTAAACAGTAAAAATAAAGGATTTGAACCTAGGCTGACCTGGCTTAACGGGCCAGTTGGCGCAGTTGATTAAGATTCTACCTATCGCGCCGCAGGTCGTGGGTTCGATTGATTTCACAGGACATGCATTTGTGTGCATGGGTTTCCATAGTATACCTACAAGCTCTGTTTAGTTTAGGATCAGATGACCGTGTGTGAGCGGTAATTGCTTACCATCAGGCGGGCCGTATGCTTGTTTGCCACTTAGTGGTATAAAAAATATATTTAGTAATGTTGGGAGATAGAATTTAACATGGTAAGTTGGTGATGTTTCGATGTGACTCAATCGATAGTAAACTCAGTGTATAATGCAATTATGTTATTGCTATGAAAATATACCCTATTTATTTACAACAAATTTTCACAAAATGCAATCTATAAGAAAGGAGGCAGGTTTGCCAGAGCCAGAGCCAGGTTTGTATGAAATTTTTCCACTAGGGGCGCTGCTCGTCATGCAAAATATCCACCGTAGGCGCTAGCGTTTAGATTACGTTAGCGTAGAAAACTCTTGGTAGAGGCACTGATAGAGATCAACGACATCAAGCGACATATGAAGGAACAAAAACGCTTTTTAAGGGAGATAGGAAACAACGGGTTCTCCCGATCGAAATTCTATTCAGCAGGGCTATTTATTATATTACCGAGGCGATCGTTACGATTACCACCAAAGTTACGCGGTGGAGCCCTAGACTGGTGGATACACTATGCATCGCGAGAAGTTGCTCGCGCGCCCTCACGTCCCACTTCGCGTGGCATCTAAATTGTGCTAGCACATTTAAATATAATGAGTGAGGTACTCTTACAGAAAAAATTTGCAGCTACAATTGTGCTAGCACACGTGCGAAGCACCCAACTCTAAACCAGAGCTCCATCTGAAGGCGCTATGCAAGTAGCGTGCGGTGTAGTACCAAAAGGCCCCAACGTCTCAACCCCTTCTGTCCATGTGCGACGGCAACCAAAGCACTTACTATCAGGTGGACTATGCTAGGCAGCCTTCCAAAATAAAAACAAACGTTCCAAGTCTGGCACACGTAGGTACCTACTTCGCTGATGGCTCGCACCATGATGTTTTTGATACGTTACAAACCAATGTTGGTAGAGGTACACTCAAATCTATGACCATATTACGCATCACAAGACACACCATTATTTTTATTCCCATGTTTTTGGGTAGTTTTGTTTTTTTTATTCCACTTAGGTGGCAAACAAGCATACGGCCCGCCTGATGGTAAGCGACCCCAATTTAAAAATATTTGTTGAATAAAACTAAATTATTTTCTCTATTTTTATATATTCATTCAGACAACGGTACACAGTGACAATAACAAACTTAAATATTAATAATGAATGTATTGAGACAGATAGGTACTACATATAATTTATTTAGAACAACGGCCACTAAAACGTTATTTTATCTGTTACTCGGTTATTGAATGCTACGAGACATGTATAACACTTAATTGCATGAATTATTACACCAATATAGTATCAATGCATATTGTACTCAATTAAATTAAATGATTATGAAGGTAATAAATTAATTTAATTTACGTCGAAAGACGAACGAATATTCTTTGACATTATTAAATAATAATGTACAAATGCAAATACGTACAACATTTTTGTATAGAGCGCTCCATGTCTTGGAGTTATGCTAGTGATACATATTATTTATTTTTAAACAAAACATTACTGCATCAATATGATATACACCGACGATTTGAACAAGTATTCGTTCGTCTGTAGGTAGTTAGACTTGATCCAACGCAGACTAACTGTAAAGTGTTTATAACATAATACAATATAGTTTAAAATATTTTCGAGGAACAGCTGAGATTGATAAAAAAAAGTCTTTCTAAACATAATTAAATAACTAACTACCTTGCGCTAACATACCGTTATTTCATATAATACAAAATAGAAAATAGGTATACTTCAATATAAATAATTAGTTTATTATTGTTATTTGTAACCCCTGTGATGATAAATAAGATAGCATATAATTAGCCGAACTATTTCGTTTAGGTAATTATCGATACATTTTACGTATAGGTATACTAACATTATTTTACTAAATTATTTTAGTATTCCTAAACATAAAGCAAATTCCTACTTATTTTAGTGAAATAAGTAGGAATTTGCTGATAAAACCTACATAACCAAATTTTCAAAATACCTAATAGAAAATAATAAACAAATAAGATGATGAATATCATTGCTGTTCTACAATATTGTTAAAAGAGAATTAACTACAGTATAATTAATTACTCCAGTCACAGATTACAGAATAAGGCAGATGGAGCGCGCGGAACACGAAAGTGAAGCAAATACAAATTTAAAATCTGATACCTGGTATTCGTTTTCCAGTTTGTATCTGCATTGTTTAACCACAGTTTACTAATAAAGAAGTGTTTTTGTTACATTAAGTTTGTTAAACAAAGCAAATACACATTCAAAACCGAATACCAGGTACGTGTTTTTCAATTTTATTTGCTTTTTTGGCCTCACTCCCGTGTTCCGCGCGTTCCATCTGCCTTATTCTGTAATCTGTGACTCCAGTTAACATTGTAGTCGTTCTTTATACCTACCTACCGCTATTCTATAATATCACAGGGATAACAATAACAATTTTGTCAAATTAGTGATATACTTAGGTACAATTAAAATATTTTGTGACAGCCAAAAGCAAAATGAATGAACTTATACACAGGATGTTTACATTTCAATATGATACCTACCAAGAACTACTTAACAACTAAACAGTCAGTTGATATAAATATATGGAATAAGTATTAATTTATTTATTTTTGGTAAATTATGGACAGGGTAAAGGTAGGTATCAAATTTTACAATTGTGTATTTTAAACCCGATGAAGGTTTACATTTTAAACTAAAATAATAAATATAGTCGTACATTAAAACTATTAAATCGAAAGTATATTAATATCTTTCTTTACAATTGAAATAGGTATTTATCACAAATAAAAAGAGCAAGTTGAAATGAAATATTTGTCATGCAGTAGTATACACACATCGTGCGAGTCGCCAGTAGGTAAACTATAATAATAAGTCATAAATTAAGTTCTATTATATAATTTACAAACCAAAACCCTCTGCAGTTGTAATAAACCCCTTCCTGGTATAAACCTCTATTGACTGATTTCTTCAGCATAAAAGTAGCTTTGAATTTCTAGAAAGTTCTAAGTTGCGTTGTTTGAGAACCCAAGCGAGTGAGAAACTAACGAGCTCCAATTTTTGTAAGACTTCCGTGACTAGAGTCCCAGTCAAAAAGAGATTTTACCAGTAAGATACATAGTTTTGACTGTAACATATACATTAATACTACAAGTAAGTAGTTTTATTTTCTTCACTTATCTATCACGAAAATAATATAATAGGTACTTATTTATGTAATCCGAAATTTAAACTTTTCCAGTATAATAAATTAAACCATGATTAATTTAATAACTATAAAATCCACATTGTGATACAAATAATAAATGAACTGTTTTTATATTCAGTTCAAACAAATGGCACTTTGCAATGTTTGTTATACTCAATGGATTTTAGTTCTCGTTCATAATACGAAAAATAATGTAGAATCAATTTCGACGCCGAATACTCCACTAACGCTTGCCTGTCAGGGTATTACCACATCGGCCAAATATATAATTTTTATGTATATTTTTTTCTATATAATAGTCATATGTATTTAATTTTTATATAATAATTTTGAATTTTCATTTAATCTAACTTTTTTTATAGTTAAGCACGTTCAGTGGCGCCTAGTGGCAGTGGAGAGCGAGCGCTCGCGGATGCGCGCCGGCCGGCGCGTGCGCTCCGCTGCCACTGGCGGCATCCAGCCGATCATCGCCGCACCTATCCCAACACTTACTGTGGTCAAAAATTTGGAAGGCACTTTCTACTTTTCAAAAATTTTAAATTTTAGTTACTTTTTTGAACACATTAGCCTAGACTTACACAATAGAAAATATGCGTAGTAACATTTACCAAAATTTACGCAATTCATCCGAAACGTATAGGCCATTATATAACTTTTTTATTTTAATTTTTTGCACCTAGATTAAACTTTATTTCCAAAAAGGATAGCCAAATAGTTCCAACTAGATCTGAATCGCAAATGTTTTTTTTTTCATTTAATAATTTGGTCTTTTTTTATACACTAGTTCCAAACTTTAACCAAACCAGATAATTCAAATACCAAATTATAGTGAAGTATCAAGGCCACTTGGAGACTTATTTTTAAAACATGGCTTTCTCATGTTTTGCGACGAGACTTGCCCGGGCGCCGGGCGCGGGGGCGCGGCCGCGGCGCCCTCCCCCCTCATCTATGTAATAACGCCAACGATTGTCCGCCAACAATATCTAAATCATGGAATACCCTTGCGACAAGAAGGTAACACTATGAATTTCCCACGGGAACTATGAAACGAAGAAACTGTGAGTCAGGAAGTTATCGATAAAACAAATTTGTACAATACACCTTAATAAAAGAGACGATGCCCAGTTGTTGACAGCGTGAGTATTCACTATCTGTGAACCGGCAAGCATCATCGAACTGTATCCGATCGCTACATATAGTCATAATAGCTAATCTAAGTAAATTGAAATGTTATATACTAATTATGCGTAGGTAGTTGACATCACACGCATGAATGATACACATTGAGATGTTCGCGATTCAGTGCATCTTACCCTAACACGGATCTGCCCAGTTGTTCCTCATCACATTAGCTTCAAGGGCATATAGGGATATTATAGAAAAAAAATATATATATCATGTAATAGTCTTGACAAAAACACACTGAATTGAAAAAACAACCAGGCGCCTTATATAATATTACATATTAATACGACACGTGCCAGGTAAATGCAGGAAAAAAATATAAACTAGTTTTAGAAATTAATTGTAATTATTTTTTAAATAAATAAATAAATATCCTGGGACATTCCTCACACACGGTCATCTGATCCCAAACTAAGCGGAGCTTGTACTATGGAAACCAGATAACTGATATAATACATATACTACTTTTTGTTTGTAAATACATACTTCATATACATAATATACTTCATATAAATAATTAATAACTTGACATATTAAACAAATAAAAACGTGACAAAAGACAAATGTGTAGGTATACTGTTTTAGGTATATATTAAAATAATACCAGGAAGCATACTAATGTAGACTTTAAAATAATAACATGTTATCACCACAAGAACAGTTAATGCAAAGAGGTTGGGCGCGCCGTGAACATCTAATTTAGCCTAACATTTGGAACAATCACTACTGGCTAATAATACAACTATATTACATTTGGCGATCACTAAGTCTACTCATATGTGAATCGCTGCACGAACAGTGAACAATGACACGGGGGGCAGGCGCACGGGGCCCGAGCGGCGCCGGGGCACGCGCCTAGTCCTAGTGTGCCCGAGGCGCACATCACAGAGGGGTAGGCCCATGCGCCGCCGAGCCGTGGTACGCGCGGCCCGCAAGCAACAACGCACATTCACTATAATCGCTACAATATAGAGAAAATTGACATTGACCTGACGACAAACAAAAGGATAGGTAGGTACTTTAAACGTAGTTTTACATCTAACACTAATTCATATTTTTACTCTTACACAATTATTTTTGCTGAATTACAATGATTAGGTATACCGAACAGTCTTTTGAATCGGGCCAAATATTTTTTAAATTTTGATATCCCTACTTTCACAGATGGATCTAAAATGTAAAGTATTAGTTTAAGCTTACACAGTAATGTTCGACATTCTATTAATTATGAATAGATAATATAAATATAAGGGCGGCACGGACCGCAACTCATTATCTCCGATACCTACATATGATGGGTACCAACAATACCGAAACGAACCGAATACAATGTTCCACCATCAACTGAACGTATACTGACGGGACACCCTGTATATCAACAAATTAAACTTAAATGATACCTACCACTGGATCACATGCATAAAATTCAGTGTATATAAAAAAACTTTCATAATAATACAAAAATCATAACTAAATAACAAGCATATTATTGCACAGCAAGTCCACAATAATTTATAATAAGTTTAATGAAAATAATGCCGATTGATATATTTTTCATAATTAAAGACAGTTCGGGAATTGCTTGATCGTCCCGTTTCCTGCATGGTCTCCCAAATATTAAAAATATTCTATGATAGGGCGCCGTTGATGTTTCGTGTAATAACTGTCAGATTGTCTCCCCTTTGGCAGGCTGCAGAGCTAGTAAAGAATAGGTGAGCCTAGTATTCTAGGTAATAACTTACCTATGCTGAAGGCAAGCAGTTTCTTATTCTGATATAAAAGCCATCGTGTCACCATAAGGCCCATTTAATATAAAAAAAGCGTTTTTAGAATAGATCCGTGAATGGATTCAATATGTGACTTTAAAGTTTAATACCGTTCTTGAACTGATTATGTGACATACTATAAACTCCACAAAGATAAAACGGGGACAGATTAGTTCTTGTAATGCACTGCAGCCTCATACACTCGAGACAAATCTCGCATGAAGCATATTTAGACATTTATTATAATTTTCTTACAAACTATTTTTTTTTTCCTTAGAACTGGCCTGCCCCAATCTCTCCCGACGTCTCCAGGGTACAAGAATACTGACACGGTTCTTTTATCATCACATGTGACCATTACCAGCACATAACACAAACTCTTATGTCGGAATAACCGGTTTTGTAAGTAGTGACATATAAGTTACCATATTTTATTATTATAATATAACGTTTTCGATCGTACACATAATTTTAACATTAAATTAATAAAGTGTCTTAATTCAATTAAGAAACATTATTATCTTAGCCTAAGCCTGTGTTTTAAATATCTCAATCAAAATGACATATTTAGGTATACAATGATTGTGATGTACACACATACATAACGCTGCTCCATAATATATATTTTCTGTACATACTCGTACCATTTATTTTTTTAATTTTGATCGTTTATGGAAGGTTCTTTTCGAATTTAACCTTATTTTTCAATCTGTTTAAAAAAAAAATAAGTCATATAATAATAAATAAATATATTTTCTACCTAAGTGTGCATAAAATAGTTATAAATATGAATTTAACTATTGTTTTACTAATTGGTGACATCGATAAATTATCGTAAAGGTAGCTAGACATCTATATATTGTAGTAATACTGGAGTAATACAGAAAAATACATTAAAGAGTGTTGTTTATATGTAGGGTACTCAATGGGATGTTCCAAAGACTATTTCTGTACAGAACGAATAGACAGTAGATAATAGTAACATTTTGTTCCATAAAACGTATACGTACGTACAATGTTCCCAAGGGGGAAAATTCATGTTATTAAAATACAATTTGTATACTATTATTCAAGCTTCATGCGAGATTTTATTATGTCGTTTTCATTTAAAAGTATCCAACTGGTTTATTACGGCTCGGGACAAAAAAACGGTAAGCGGGCAGCGGTGAGGGCGGAACTCCGACCGGCAAGTGCGCCTGGACCACTCCCGCGGCCTCCCTTCAGATGTCCGCCCGCCCGTCGGCCGGAGCCGGCACCAGCTCCACGGGCGAGCCGCCCTGCCCGTTCTTGGATATCGCCACCGGCGTCTTCGGCGGTCCCATCTCACTCATGTCTATCTCGCGTTCTCCATAGCGGCTGTTAGGGCGCGGCGAGGCGAACGGGCGGAATGGGTCGGCGGGTTTCGTCGGCTCCAGAGCGAGGCCCGGCGGCGGAGGGGAACAAAGCGGGGACTCGAGGCCCGTGGATAGCGGCGACGGCAGCCTCGGCGATTGCAGCGGCAGCGGCGGCAGCGTAAGGTGCGGCGGCGCGTCCACAGGCCTCTGGGCGGCCACCACCATGTTGCACATCTGGCGGCGCAGGCCGTGCGCCACGGCCGCGACGGCGGCGGCGGCGGCCGCGTTCGGCGACACGCGCCCCTCGCGCCCATTGCCGCAGCTCACGGCACCGTATGCGTTCTGCACGCCCACGCTGTCCTGTAACACGCAGACGCCGACATACAATAGTTGCCGATTACATCATTATTAGCTCAGCACAAACCGACGATTATTCATTGAAATCATTTTTCATTAAAATTAATCGATAGAGCGTTTTACACTCATTTGTAGCGGCTACAACGTATTATTTTTAAATGGTAGCTTGTTATATAGCGATAGTTAAGTTACATCATGATTAATGTTATTAAGGAAATTATACTGAAAACGAGGCTGTAAATTTCATTACATTTGCATTTCGTGAAAATTTATTTGAGCACAATTAAATGTAACACGTTGTGAACCGCCGAGCCGATTACATTAATAGAAGTTCGCAAAAGCATATTCGCATTAGTCGGGAGAAAGGAGAGGTCACCGGGGGGCAATTAATCAACACAACAATAAAAGTTTTCGAATCAGTTCCGTTCTGCCGCAACCTGAACGAAACGGAAGTCAAACACGACACAAAGAGAAACAACGTTATAGTGCCGCAGCGCTGTTGCTCTAGGCAAGGTGATCACAATCTTACCTCAATGTTGACAAAGACGTACTACGTCCATATGACGTATATACCACAGAGCACGTGGTGTAAGAAACAACATTGAGGGAGTATCGTGAGTCGATAGAATTGTTTGTTGTATTAACAGCGCACGAGGCGAGGCGTACGTTGCAGATGCAGTTTGGAGCGTAGCAGTTTCAATATACTGACCGCGATCGCAGGGTACGTGGGCAGTTCCACTTCCTTGATGTGATGGGTAGCGTGAGGCGCATGAGTGTCCCTGAAGACCACAGCACGAATAACTCCTCTGATGTGTTCATCGGGCCAGACACCCAACAGAATCCTTTGCGGGCGACCGCGACCTTTGGGCCTCAAATCTGGAATGTCGCATAATAGTAAAACGTGAACACAAAAAGCTTATCGTTTTATTTGATCCTGCTGCCCGAGGATCGTTCTGGCCTATGCACCTGAATATCTACGGACAGCAAGGTCTGAGTGTCCAGCAGTGTTAGTGTGAGATCTGAATTTAAAATAATTGTATACAAACAACGACATTACTGCAAAATATAATATTGTAGGTAGCTTACATTTGGAAAGATTTAAATGTCTTCCAATCTTGAGATTATTGGATTGGACCGGATTTATTGAATATTAAGGAATAAGCAAAAGTACGAAAACCAAACGATCTAATGTTGCAAAACCGTTTATTTTTGTAATGATTATTCTACTTAAATAAAAAACACCACAAATTTTGCAGTTATGTCATAATTAAATTAAATGTCAAACGCATACATATTTCGACAGAATTATATATAAATATCATCGTACACATACACATTACATACAATCATACAATCGCATGGCAAATAAATTCGCAGTGCTTAAAAATACATTAACTTAATTAAATTCGCATATAACTTATCATTAAAATACTTGATTTTATTTGAACCCTTCATAAAATATATGAAACAGTGTTTGCTGTCTTAGCTCAGAGTGTTTTGCAAGTTGCATCACATCATTATACGGGTAGGACGCATTGCTATTCACTTAAAAGCATTTTTTGACAGTTTTGTATTGAAATAAACCATAATTAGATGAAAATTGTAAACTACACCTAAAAACGTCAGACAAATACAAGGCTGTCAAAAGAATAGCAATACTTGGAGATATACGGACACAGAGCGTGCTTTGCCATAAACCAGCACGCCCCACAAAACACTATGACTTAGAGCATACACTTAACTAAGTTTTTTTTTTAAATAAGGAGATCATAATGATAGGAATTGTGCATACATTCTTTTGTCATCAAACCAAGAAGATTAATACAATACGTACCGGCACCTCCATCGGCGCTGGGTCCTAGCATATTGTGGACCCTGTTAGCGTAAAGGACAAACGTCGGATACGGGATGTCGTATTTCCGTGCGGCCTGCGACAGCGAAAGGCCTTCCTTGAGGACTGAGAAGATGGCCTCAGCCATGGTTTCGGGCCGCCATGACTTGAGCGGGCCACGCTCGCGAAAGCGTAGGTTGTGGACCAGAGACTGGTTTGTGCTCCAGCATTTCTGCCACATCGATTGTAGCTGGTACTGGTAACTGTCTGCTGAAAATAGAGAGAAAATGAATCAGTCTCCGTATCATACATACTCGTATGGGTATAACTTTTGGATTCCTAATCGTATTTCTTTTTATTAATTACATTGTGGATCTACTACGGTGTTCAATAATACAGGTGACCTTTTTTTAAGTATTTTCAAAGTAAAGAAAAAACATTTTTTTAAGTAAAATAATATTTATAAATTATATATGTTAAGTATCAAGGCGATTATGAACGAAATTAGTCACTGCAATGCAAAGCAGATTACCGAAAGGTGTTATACCTACATATTACAAGGCCACTGTGACCTCACGAGTCTCGATAATTATATGGGATTCCATGGGACTTCCCTTAACGATTCCGTTTTTAGGAAACGTTTTATGTAAATGACGGACTAAATAGATTTTTTTCAGGAATGTAGTCTACAAAATATATTCCAGTAATTTATTTAATACAGTACAAAAATGTTAATCGTATTTATATAAAATTTTGCCCAGCTCAAAAAATGTTTAGTTATGCATAAAAGTGAGTTGCAATATGCATACAAGCAAGCAATGGGGCGATTACGTAACTTTGTTGCAATAAGTTTTAATCATTTTCGAATTGAAGTCGGTTCAATATAGCGGTTTTCTGATACCTTTTTTATGTTCTGGTAACTGCAAATACAAACAGTGGTACATTAGAAATGGAACCATTTCCGATTTTGTAATATTTCTACCGATTCAGAGGTTGTTTCAATCTGAATTTCATTGCAACAAAGTAACGAAATCCACGTACAGGCGTACGATAGCTTGCCAGCTCAACTACTATCCTAACCTAGAATATTGTAAGTTATTTTTTACTCTCTGTTCCCTTTGCTGTTGTATATACTTAAAGTAATTATTTTGTCAACACATTCTAACAACACTTTACTTATTTGCTAACCCCAAGCTGCTGCAGTTTTAAATTTTACTGACACGAACTTTAAAAGTGCCAAATGTGCCTGCCCAAATTTCAGCATCATAACATGGTACGTATAGCCGTCTGAAGATAATAAGCACACAAAGCCTGGAACTCTCTCTCAAGTGCAGCTGCTAGAACATATCGATAGGTGTTTACTGACAGACAAATTCTTATTAATTTTGTATAGTGGTCGCGTATCCACTTTAGCTGGCCGGTCAGGGTTGTACTTATTTACAATACTCGTATTATATTTAATATAATCTCGATAATTTTAATTTTAAATTTGTCAGTCGATATTAGAAGCGTAACGTACTAAGTTCAAACTCAAAAATCATATATTGATATGGTATTAATGTGGATATTTGTGTCGAAGTTAATTATTTTACATACATTAGTAATAATCAGTATATCCTCGGAAAATAAAGTAAATAAATAAAAGATAACAAAGTAAATCAATCAAAATAAAAATACTAGGTAAAAACTGACCTGCAGAGAACCTGTTAGAAAAGTATTAGATTAATAGATTAGCAATGTGTGTCATAAATAAAAAAGCACGTTTGTTTTTCTTATGTCTTTATTGTTTTAGGTACAGTCTTAATAAACGTGGAACGTTTTCTTTAAGCTTTACTCACTAATTACTCAAATCCGAAAAGTAACATTATTGGACTTAAATTTCAGAAAGAAACTATAAATAGGTACTAACTACGTATGAATTAAATATCATTACGAACTGAAATTTTAGCATTCTTCTCATATGATAGTAGGCAGTAACTTCTGGAAACATGTCTCAGAAAATAGACATTCTATAAAAATATTTTAAAAAAACTTTCTTTCTATGTACCTATGCCTCAAATAAGAAATCAATATCATAGTCCATATAGATCTAATTATTATTAATTCCCTTAAATATAAATAAGTCCCATAAAATCATAAATTAATTCTAATAAGGCACTTGTTTGCTTGAGCAAATATTACACAATGATCCAGGACCAGTTATTGATTTATTATATTATGCTTATCTTACCATAACATCTTCCTACTAAAATAAATGCCAACAATATAACAATAATAGTTCAGGATTCATTAGAATTATTAATTTAGGAAAATTGAAGTAAAAATCTTTAAGAACTGGAAAGCAGTTTAAAATAATGATACTGACTTTACAATTTTTACTTTTCAAAAATACTTTGTAAAAAAACTTACGAGGTTTTACCATACTCATTGTCAATAAAGGGATAAGTTGATTACTAATAATTTGATTCAACCCTGTTTATCATGAGATGAGCGCTTAAAAATGCACTTAACTAAACAAGTTACACGAAGTCATCAGTCTATTAATACTTAAATATTACTTATCGATAAAAAATATAAAGTAAGTAAGTACACACAATAAAGTATTAAATACAAAAAGTAATGGTGGGCATTATATGATACTATAATAATTATACTCATAAATATAACTTTTTATCCTTATATTTTCTGACAACCCTATAACATCGATGCTCACGTTTCATTGCTAACTATAATTTCTACTAAAAGAAAAATATAAAAAGTTAAACAAGAACTTCTACCTTCTACCAAAGAAGTTTTAAGTTCAAATAAGATATTTAATAGAAAAACATCACAAAACTTTTATTATAACAATTAGAACAGTATTTGTCGCTCGACTTTATTTCACTTTTTTAGCCCAGTCATTAAGTACAAGTTAAGGGATAACATAAAACGACATTTAAGATCTATATTTATGTGTGTGTATATAAATCTCAAAGATTATACTCATTGAGAGAAAAAGGTTAAATCGCTATAAGGTCTCTTTGGATTACTGACTATCGTAATATAGTGACAACTTTGGAGTACTGAGTTTGTCAGAATGTTTTTTCTCCATGAACACAACCCATGGAACGTATATGTTCTGGATGGTTTTTAAAGAGACCACAACGCGTTAAGTTTTTTTTTATCAATGAGCGTTTTTGTTATGTGGTGGTTGGGCATTTTAACAATTATATAAATATAGTGTTAGGTACTGCAATTAATACATGAGTCCTAATGATAATAATACATGAGTAATATTACCTATGCGTCGAGGAATATAATATCGACATGATAAGCATTTTTATATTTTAATTAAAAAAAATATATACTTCCTTCTTGTGTTTTATCAGTAAATGTTTTATTTTTGTAAAGTTGTCTAGAAAATGTTTTTCAGTCGCGTAATCTCTCTCTTATTATAACGTAAGTGTATACTTATAAGTAGTGATGGACATTATTACCTAAAATATCGGATAGTGTAATGCTTTATTTAAAATATCACAATTTCGTTAACCGGTTGTTGATAACAGTTATTATAATATATTCTATAATAAAACAGAGTTCTTTAAGGTACCAGTACCTATCTAAGTAATATCAACAAGTAGTATTTTGTTCAGTACCTGCGAACTAACCTAAAATATTGATTGGTGCTATAATCTATTTAATAGGGTATCTATTTAATAGGTGCTAAAACTGGATTACCTCTATTTTACTGTTTATAATTTGTTGGCTACTCCATTCAAAGTGATCACATATTAGTTAATTCGTTTTTGATAGTTGAGTGAAATGTAACCGCTTATTATTTACGAATTGGTGTTTTCATTAGTAGTTTTGTTGTCAGTAACAGATATCAGTGTGCAATTTCAGTTACGTTACTCTTCCTATCTATAAAAAGAACGTTAATTATACATTGTTACGTTATCAATAAGACACTACTATTACGTTGTGAAACAGCAATATAACAGGATAACAGACAAACAATTTACAATAAGTGACAGTTATTTCAAAATAACACAACATAAATAATTCATTAATGATATATTGCCGGTATTGCCATCACTACTTATGAAGTGTATGTGTGATATTTTGTAGTGTTTGTTCACGAAATTATATAAAAATAATTACGACTCATCGTCTGTAGTCAGTTCGGCTTTGACATTAGAATTTTTGTTCTTAACAGTACCCTCATAGTACAGCGACACTATGGAATGCTTCTTACAAAATGCCCACCACCATCTGAAGCCTGTTAGACCAATGAATGCGAAACCTGGGTCCCGCGATCTTCTTAATTTTTGAACGAACGCTAGAACTTCGGTTAGCGACTTTTTTGTTCTTCTATTGTAAGGGGACACACTGGTTTCGCAACAAAAGTCTAACACAGCTCGTTCATCAGTAGCAAGTAGACCAGCTTCATCTAGCACAGCCATTCGTTTAGATTTACCTAAAATATTATCATACAATGTTCCTTTTGGTATGCCGAAGTGCGTTGCCGCTTGTGTGAATCTCATTCGTTGAGTGACAACGGCCTGTATCGCTTCTTGGAGCTGGCTTTGGGTCCACGTTGGTGCTTTCAACTTGAGAGTATGACCGTGGAATTCTAGCAGACGGGGGGAACAACACAAACATACAATTTATCGTAACTAATCCGTGCTAACGATGTTGTATTATATTTTTGATTAGGAACCTAGGTAGGTATATTTTATACTATTTTATGTACTATCGACCTATACAACACTGCTTTTTTTTAAATTAAAAAACGGGTACTGCAGCAAAATTACCCTCATAAGAAGCTATTTGTTGTATTTCGTGAAAAGTCGTTTTGCCTGATTATAATTAGAAAAAAAAAATGATGAATCAGTAGGCAACTAATGGAAAGTTAATTTCATATTAGAAGTCCTAGAAGGCTTGTTCCCAAACTCCTCCATTATTTTGTTCAAAAAAGATACCAAGTAAGTAATATTTAAGTATTAATAAGAATACCAAACATTCGCGGACAAGTGCCACAGGATTGCACTGTGTGTGACATAGTGGTTTTTACTAACATGTGAACTGTTTTATTTTATTATGTTAGTTTGTAGATGGGCCAAAGTAGCCTGATAATAAAGAATTATACTGAAGCCAAGTAAATGCTGCGTGTGATGGATATTCATGAGGAGAGTAAGTTTTTCTCCTCTATATACCTGCATGAATTGAATATTATTGTAAATATACGAAGGGCCAGTTGGCGCAGTTGGTTAAGAGTCTGGTAAAGATTCCACCTTGTGCGCCGCAGGTCGTGGGTTCGATTCCCGCACAGGACATGCATTTGTGTGCATGAACATGTCTGTATGTCCTGAGTCTGGGTGTAATTATGTATATTAAGTATGTATTTACAAACAAAAAATATTATATGTAGTATATCAGTTATCTGGTTATACCATAGTACAAGCTCTGCTTAGTTTGGGATCAGATGACCGTGTGTGAGGCAAGTCCCAGGATATAAAAAAAAAAAGTTAAAGAATTACGGCTTATTCACCGCTTCTTACAAACTGGTGAATTAGCTCACGCACACTAATAATCACCACTTACACGCAATTTTTTTTGGCTATTTGAACATTTATCAAATTATAAAGTAAATTTGTCACTAGGTTATTAATATATTTTTGGTGCATAGCTATTTTGGAGTATTATTTTTTGTATTAATTAATTTTATATATAACAAATAATGACATATCGTTTACAGAACAGATTGTTACGATAAAATATATGGACAGTAACAAGTAGAAATAAGTAGAAAATAAAAAAAGCTAACAGGAATTGAATGTGATATTGACAAAGGGAAAGAAAAATAATAATATAAAGGCATAATTACCACAATAGATGTATGTTTAGTTCGAAAATAATTAAGATATCAATGAATTCATAACAAATAGATTTCTGTTGTTCTACATGATTTTCCGAATAAAACATTCCTAAAACACTTTACATTGCCATGAAATATAAGTAAGTTATGTGCTAGTAAAATAAATATAACTGGAGTTACAACTGACCTGCAATGGATGAAGTGGATGCACCAAGCCATGCGTGAGAATTTTCTAGGAGCTTTGCCTGTGGACAATAAAAAAACATTGTTAGAAATGTGAACATTGTGATACCTATTAATAGCACGTTATTGGGAATAATTTGTTTTTTTAAAAGGGTCTTATTTTAATTAATGTATCGGTTGTTTCACACAGCGCTTGCGCTGCGTCAGGTCAATTCAGAAGCACGCCCATTACTTATTAATCCGAGTGAGTAAAATTTAATTAAGTATATTTTTAAACTTAAGTACGATATTATATATCTGAGTGTTAATAGAAAATCACTAAAAAGAATTTCACGCACGAATTCCATTTTTGCAAATAATGAAAACGCATAGTTTCTCAAAGATAAATTACGATTTGAAACCGTTCACGTCTCGTCAATCAAGAAAAATGTTAACGTAGCTTTTTTATCGTTTGTTAGACAATACAAATTGTTATTAATTAATATTAATACAGTTCCAAGTGAATCATAAATATTTGAAGGCGATGATATCGAAACAATGCGATAATTAAAGATGGCCGCGTGTTATTAACAGGATTAATAATTCAATCATGAGTTCCGCCTCATAAATCTATGCCGTTACAGTGTATCGTATCGACCGACGTCTGGGTAAAACTTTTATTCATTAGTATAACTTATTAGAGATACAATATACTACATTACCTACTTATTATAATTAAATATTAATAGTAAAACTGCTCTTTTCCGTTACAGATATGAGAAGAGTTTATATGTTTGTGGTCTTTCAATTTACTAACGTTACTTTTTGGAGAAAAAAAAAGGAACAGTTTAAACGAGTTTCTGTTTTTGCACAGCCCTCAACTGCAAAACTATAGTTATTACAAACTACAGTTGAATGGTAGGTAATATTTGATATAGGAGATTACTCCCATTAAAACAATTCATTGATTGCCACATAAGACAGGAACTCGTCTCAAATACGCTGCAAATACAGGTACCTACTGAGTAATTATAATTCCCATAAGACAAAAACATTACTGGAAGACGTCTGATGTCTGTTAATTTGATGTTTTTATTTTATAATTGTTGCATTTTTTTTTTTTTAATGCGTTTTTCTCTCAACGACTTGAGTTTTATTTCTAACATAATTTTATTGCAAGAAGACTGTTCGTAAATGAGTCAGAACGGAATTTTGACATTCACAGTCGATCCTTATTTAATGAATGATTTAGAAAAAATATTCACATTTGTTCATTGATATCCAAAATAAGAACATCTGCGGCCTCGAGGTAATTCCTCAAGAGGTGGAAACTGAGCACCCCGCGCTGGGCGTTAACCTTTAAGTTTTCACTTAAGCTTAAATTAAAAGGGATGAAGTTATAAGAATAAATTTAAAATAAAAACTGTATAAATTACTCCTACCAATTCTGAAAGATCCCAAATGGGGAAAATAGAGGTATAATGTCACGTATGTGCTCTAAATTAAAAACTAATGTTAAAACACTCGGAACAAAACTGAGTTCGTATTTTTTATTATCGGATTTTTCGGCGGATGGATGACAAAACCGGGTTGTTGCAAGTGACATCTTGCGGTGAACTGATGTCAACTATACACAAAGTATATTTTTTTTATAAAAAATATCACGCCGTTTACAAAATGTTGACTAGCTGTACTAACCTGTTTGTATATAACGTAAATAATAAATGTATTCCTTTTAAATACTAGTTGCTCATGCCTGGCGTTGCCCGGGTGAAATTTCCGACTTTTCCGGTGGATTTTCCGAATATATCATTTAGACAAACTTAATCCTTAGAATTACGAACACAATAAAAAAAAAACACCCAAAACCGTCGCGCCGTTCTCAAGTGATGCTTTTACATATATTTAACCCAATTTTTATAACTGTGCTGTCAATGTCAAAATATTGTCACGATGGCTGCTGGCTGCATTGGCTACGTCAGTAATAGTATTTTTACCCGACTGCGCGAGTTACGAGAAAGTTATGCTTTTGTATCATTTAAAATTATAACAATTATTTTACTATTTCATAGTTTTTTTCAAGTTATATTGTAGGTACAGTAATTTAAATATGCACTCTATTTTCCTTTGAGATTCAAATAACACAATTATAACGAACAATAACAAACTATACAACAAACAAATTTATCAAAAAACAAACAAACGACAAGACAGTGCTGACTGTACCAATAGGCGTAAGAGGAGAGGTAAGAAGAGAAGCGGCCGGGTGAATTAAATTTTGCCAACCTTACGACTTTGACAGCTCCAAGTGCACAGTTATAAAAATCGAGTTATACTATACATGTGGCAATTGATTTTTATAAATATAGATAGATTAGGCTTAATTAGGTATGTCTGACCGCAATCCTACCTTGGTAAGTGATGATGTGGCCCAAGGTGGTAAAAAAATCTTGAGGTACTTGGCGACAGATTTCCTTGAACTTGAGGGTGGTATAGTCAGTGCAATGTTTTCCTACACCGAAAGCTTCAAGTTCAATGTAGGATTTAAACCTACGACCTCACCACCACCATGCCTTGGCATTTGACATCACCACCACTGAACATGACCTTAAACTATGAAACCCTTAAGTTAATCGATGAACGGACAAGATATGAATAGTTTAAATTAATATTATAATGTGCACATAAAAACACAGCGTGCCAACAGCAGCGTATCGTTAAAAGTTAACGATGTTTAATTAGCGCTATCATTAATAATATCGGTCAGATGAAAAAGAACAATTCGTCAGTTAATTTACAATTTCCCCATCTCAAACAGGAAGTTTACGGTTGCACATTTTATCGATCGCTACTGTATTTCACACCGTACGATGTGTTGCTCAGTGCGCGTGCGCGTGTGCGTGTGCGTTTATTTACGTTCAGTCAGTAATTGTTAAAGCAAAGACCGGCATTTCTTTGTGCCCAGCGCTACAACTAAACATTATCGAAGTTTTAATTGTGAACGCAGACAAAAGCCGGCCATTTTACGGCTGTAATAACGGTACGCAGTCCAATCTACAAATAAAATCTTTTATTAAGTTAGCCGGGCGACGCCGAGCGCGCCGCCTAGTCGTGTTTACGAAGTGCGCACGTGCCCTAAGTACCGGTTGAAACGTTCCGATGTATTGTTTGTTTACCCGAATAAAACACTAAAATCCAATTCAATAACAAAGAATTAAAGATCCCGAAATAAAATTTATTGCTGGAGTACGATAAAATAGATTTATGTACGCACGGGGCGGCGCGATGCGGTGCGGGGTGGCATGGCAGCGGCGCGGCTCGGGCGCAGGCTCGCCGGCTACACGACCATCATTATTATTAGTTATAAACTCACTCAACTTTAATTTGCAATCTGTTAACGTTCCATTAAAAATCGTAGTGACTACGGCGACAGCACGTACCTTACTTAAAATGAGTGTGCAAATTCAAAACACTGGCATATCAATATTTACGTGGACTCTCTGGCTTTTCAGTGACGTAAGATATCTTGTGTGAGGAAACCAGTATATCCCAGAAGACAAATTGAAAGACATGTGAAGTCCATTATTGACAAATTGAATGGTCAATCGGCTTCTCCATTATTAGTTTATTATACTTAAAATAGAAATGGTTTTGTTTTTCACGGACATACTACGCGCTGAATAAGTAATCAAGTTGCAAGTCTGTCTGTGATTCATATTGAGAAAAAATAATAAAAGAAATTTATTCGAAAGTGTAGACGAGTACCTATATACCAATATTGTGAAAGAACAGCCCTTAAACCTTTGGACTGGTGAAAAGGTCAGAGAATCTACAACAGTTAAGTGAAGAACCAAAACGAATAGCATCGGTAAAGCGATTTCTAGCAGCGGCATAAAAGCTGATACCAACATTGAAAAAGAGGCTATTTGAAGAACTTTAGTTGGACTTACACCCTCATATATAACAAATGACGAATTACAGCGAGTCTAGTACAACCAGTCACTTTTAAACAAAAAGAGACCAGTGCCTCTACCATGAGTTTTCTACACTAACGTTATCTACAGTCGCTAGCGACTACGGTGAAACATTTTGTATGAAATGCTTCCAAAAGTGTCCACTAGAGGCGGTGCTCGCTATATAGAATATTCACCATAGTCGCTAACGTGTGTAGATTACGTTAGTGTAGAAAACTCATGGTAGAGGTACAGGTTATTTTAAAATCTGGGTTTTGTTTTTAGTTTATAAGGGGCCTAATAAGTAATTGATGCCCAAGATCGACTGTTTTAAAATCCTTTTCTAAGTAGAAGAAAATCCGCATACATGCAATGTGTAGGTACCTCCAATGACTAATCGATAATTTCCATTTCATTAATAGTTCTCGTTTTCCGTTTATTTTCAGCTCACTTCAAAACCAGTATTTTCCTCAAGCTACCAGCAGCAGCTAGTCGATAATGAAATTTAATAGGCACTTGATTTAACAATTCCTTTGGACACAATAATTATGTTACGGCACTGCTTTTGAATTTCTCCGATGTAGAAATGTGAAATCGGATTTACTTGAGTAGACTTAAAGTTAGGATTTCCTTGCCAGGAACTTTAGGTTTATACACAGATGTAAATTTTCTGCTATTCAGGCTACTATTTTAGGCAGTCCAGTCTTGTGATAGGTATCACCAACGTTTATTATATGTAACAACAGTACGGTAAAGAGTTCCTATTATTTATAAATTAAAATATAAACTGCACAAGTGAAAGCCAAATCCGATCAAACTGCCTAAGCAATTAATACATTTATTTATTTATTGAATAACATCAACAGCATACATATTAAACACTTCAGAGAAAGAAAGAAGAAAGAATAGTACATTATGATACATGTGTGCAAAGTTGGTTATTATCACTCGATGCGGTAAGCAGAGGGTGTAATAATCAATGCACACGCGTGTCATACGACGTTTTTCAACACACTTGCGAGGAAAAAAACAGACTTGTATTTTTTAAGTAGATTTTTTGATAATCATCAACCACACTATGAGAACGTTAACAAATATGGCGCGCAAGTTTTTTTTTACAGCCGTGCTCTGTCAAACTATTTTACCCGTTTAAATTAAGAATGCTTGGTCTACACACATATCACTTGTAGTGAGGTACAAACTTATCATAATCGGGATTATAGGTACTTACCTATCATAAAACTATGCGGTGGTGTACAGTAAAAAGCACTAGTGCGTAATAAGCTGCATTTTATTTTATAGCAAGCAATAAACAAATTACAAGAACACTTACACACTAGTAGAATACGAATATTAATGAAAGCAAACGCTTTTTCTACGTCGAGAGTTTTCATACATTCTAGTAGAAAAAGTCGATCTCAACGTTTTTTTAAACGCCACGGGACATATACATTAGGCGATTCTGAACAAACCGTTCAAAGATTTTGCATCCAAATCCGTTACACGATGTACTATGGAGGCGAAGGTCGACGTGTCGCTAGCAACGGAAGTTATTCCATAGAAATATATAGAAACCAGTAGCGTCGCGACGACACGTCGCCCACGTCGACCTGCTGCTGCTACAGGCAGGCTACGAACCCAACCACGTCAACTGGACAATACCAAAATTATTATACATTATATAAATGCCCGTTGAATGGGCACTCCTCAGAGGTTGTAGGCTGACGTTATAAGTATACCTATATATAGGAAGCATTAGTAGTAGGAGTATTTATGAGACGCTTAGGTTATTTATAGGGGGTGGTAAAGGGACCGGTCGAACGTCGTTCTTATGCAAACTAAATAAAAAATTCATATTTGTAAATATTAAACAAAGGCCGAGACGGTGCAAGCGTGGCGGCGGCGCGGGCGGCGATCAATAATGTAAGTGCCGACAGTTTCTATTCGCTATTACTTAATAATGCTATGTTTCATGAGAAAATTTACCAACATTTCACCTGATTGAGTCACAAGCGCTTAGCGGATCGACCAGTATTTTATTTTCTTTAGAGCTTTTCATTTAAATCTAAACATGCGTACTAGCCCAAATAACTTCCTAGACGGTAAATGAGTGCAATCTAGCGCATTAGTTCACTCATTATTTATCTTATTCCGCTGTGTCGGCAGTAGCGCCCTCTAATCGAAACTCCCGCGCGCGTATGAAACGCAATAATAAACATCCGCATTGAGCCGCAATTACGCGGTGTACGTAATAAGTTCACGTCGATTATATTACATGATTTCCATGTGGCAAATTAGATATAAACAAACTTACGTTGTCGATCTTTGTACGTACTAAAGATTCGTCCCGATCTACAATTAATTTATTTTTAGCTAGGTTCCCGTGTTTTTTTTTTAACTGACTAATGGTGGTTGCTCTTGGAGCCTTTCCTTCCACCCATATGCGGACAAAATAGTTTCGCCCATGAACATTTTTCTTTACCCTCAAGTGTAACCTAACTAACAGAATATTTAATGAAATAGATTCATTAAATATTTTCTTAGTTAGGCTCATCCCTATATCTATAAAAATTAATAAAATTTAAGTGTCTGTTTGTAATATATCGGTAACGGTAAGTAGGTAGGTACTTAAACCAAAAAAACATTTTATTTTGACGTAGAAGAATTTCTTTAAAAAGAGGATCACGGTGCCCAATTAATTCAAATTTAATTCGATACAGCTTATTTTATTTCTGAATGCTGAGTTATTTGTTACGAGATAGAGTTGGTGAAGAATGGAAGGGTGACGAGCGGGAGAGGGGCGAGGGGGCGCGGCACTATGAGGGGCGAAGGATAAAACTAATCACACATCCTCTCTACGGAGGATAGGGTTAGGGCCTGGTGAAGCGCTTACGCGGAAGTGGTTTACATGAATTAATTTTGTGTTCACTTTTCAGTTAGAATAGTGACGCAAAAGTACCTAACTTACAAGGAGAAATAAATATAGGGCAATTAATATATACGGTGTAAAATTAAGTAGGTACGCACCGTAATAGGTACGCGAACGTGAGGTAGGTATGTAATTGCTCAATTATTTTTTTTTTTTTTTTATACAACTTAGTCGGTAAACAAGCATACGGCCCATCTGATGGTAAGCAGTTACCGTAGCCATATGGACGCTTGCAACACAAAAAGCATCGCTCACGCGTTACCGACCTTTCCCCCCTACCCTATGAGCTCTGGCGGCCTTACTCACGTGCAGGAACACAACTTTACACAACATAAAGTTATTTGGCTGCGGTATTCTGTAAGGTGGAGGTACTTTCCCAGTCGAGCTGCTCTTTGAGCGAATAAACGCTATGCTCTACCTGTCTTATCTTAAATTATTTCGTTGTACGGCTATACTATGTGAACTAGCTATTACTACTACTTTTATGTAGGTAATATGTTATAATAAATGGTAATCTTAAATAGCCGATGAAACGTTTTAATCATCTGGTACCATTTTCTGACAAATGAAAAGTTATAATACCTACTGTTTCCTTATGTTGGCTGTAAAAAGCAAATAAAATTGTTACTCATGCTCATTAATAGTAAGCCTCAAATTCCAGGTATTAGAAACGCGCATTCTCTCGGCGACCACCCTGTTGATTTTATATATGTGTAACGAAGTACGCAGAGAATGGAACTCTAAATAAAAAAAAACAAGCTGGAAAAGTTAAGCGCTCATCCGTTGTCCGCAGTCCGCTTCCAACGCACCCCCACCCTGTAGGTATAGCCGCTTCTGCATTATCCATTTCCACATTACTGTCTTTTTGTTCCCCGTTTGATTGTTTAAACGTGCGTCGATGCGGTATCCACTAGTTATTATTCCATGGCTCTCACTCGAAATGGCCTCAGTCAATTGTGGAAAAATGTTGCTCTTATTGTTTCTGAAGAACAATAACTGCCTTCATTTTCTGGGAGCACAGTAGTGCCTCCGTCAAGTCTGTCAATATTCATGTGAGAGCTAACCACACAGGAACCAATTCTTGTATAAACTGACAAAGTGTATTTGATATGATAAGCTTTACCTGTGAAAGTGTCAAAAATATCCTAAACAAGTATCTTTTAATAAACAAAAACATGCTTGTGTCTATGCTTAGTAATCACGTTTAGATCTACACAATCTCACTACTTTGAACAATAAAAAATCAAGTAACAAAACTTGGCTAATTTTTACAGTGATGGTTTTGATGTTTACAGCAACTTTGAAGGATCGCTTGATAGGCACTTCGCTCTTTCTCTATTACATTCCTCATTGTTCTTATGACCGTTATTTTTTTTTATTAAAACGTCATTCCAATATGGCGTGTTTTCAGTTATAGTTGTAGTTTTCCATTTGTTTGGATATTAAGAGATGTATTAATGAGAATATTAATACACTCAAATGGTAGGAAGAGTATTTTTGCGATTTATTTGATTTTGTCACCTGTACTGTATCGGTTAAGTAATTTATTTTGTATTAGGCTTAAGTTCTGTTTCTGGTAAGGATGATGAAAGGTGATGAAGAAGGAAAAGTCTAGAAATGAAACTACTAGAAATGAACAAGCTTGCAAGTGGTACTGTCAGGTCACTGTACGATGAGTGACAGAACTGCAACTATAGGGTGGTGCAGCTAAGGGTGTGCTTCACAAACCTTGTCCACCATATTCTGTGATTATTAGCTCAAGTATATAATTTTGATAATTCATGGTGAAACAAACAATAGAATAACGAGCGCGTATTTACGAAGGATCCACTCGGCTGCGTACGACACTTATTAAATTATTGCTCTGTATATGAGAGATACAATTTTCCGCTATTAATATTGCAACAAGTAACATCTGTATTCAGTAAATGTGGGACCGTGAAATGTGTGGTTTAGACGAAAAATAACTGTCCTTGAGTTATTCCACAGTAATTGTACACCGCGTGTACGAAATGTGTTATTTAGTACGTAATCATTTAATTTATTACCATTGTACTATTCAATGATATTGTTATTGTGTATCTACGTTGAGTATTTAAAGTAAACTACCAGCACTAAATAAATATTTCTCGAAGCTAAGATGAATTATTACGGAACTCTATATTTTATTGTGAACAGAAACAACTGTTTATACAAGCTTCCTGAAAATATTTTTTTTATATCATAAGATTATCAAGCTTGCAGTCCCCCTGATGGTAAGCGGTTAAGTGGATACCGTCGCCAATGGACATAATCAATACCAGAACAAGACCGCGAAGCGTATATATAGACAACTGGATCCCCAGTGGAACACACTTGGCGACAGATTCAACTTGAGGGTGGTAGCCAGGCAGGTGGGTACTACAAAGTACCCTACCGCCGTGCTATGGTTTCCTCATAATATTTCACCTCTACACATCGCTCACCACGGGACAAAGACCTGCAGTGAATAATTCTGTCTGACTGAATACCAATATTGCTCGTTGCACGTGTCGAAATAAGGAATAAAATTGCGAGTCAATCAGACTGGCAGGGCTATTTTTGCTTCCAATTACCCCAAAAAGTAAAAGTTATATACATAAAACGAACACACACACATCCACTTGTACGTAGATTATTTACTCTGTGCATGAACATACCCCCTTACATACTACACACACATTTGAAATTATAAGCAGCATAAAATATAAGCAATAAATATTGCATGTTCCATCATCATAAGATTATTATTCTAGTATTTTGAAGGGGAATGATACTGGCTACTGGATTACAGGCAATAGTTTACGAGCCGTAGCTCACCATTAAAATGTAAACCTATGTTGTGGAAATAAATTCATTATTATTTATTATAGTTAAAGGACGGGGTTATGCAAAAAAAAAAATGTTAGCATTTTTTTGTGAAGTTCGCGGCTGTATCAGCGACGTTCGAAATTCCGCAATTCATAAAATTTTTAAGTTTGTATAGGTAAATAAATTTTGGCTTCCTTCGGCTCTCATTCTCCATATAAACTTTAACAAAAAAAAACTCTGTCTCCTCCGTGCGAAATACAAAGTTTTGTCTTCACGTATTAATAATATACATATATACAACGTGTCCCAAATTTCAACGATGGATTAAACGATAAAAAAGAAAAAAAAAAATATTGTATATCATCGGTGATATTTTATCCAATAAAGGTATATCCATTTGCACCAGTGAAGTGAAATGAAATCAATTAAGTATGTGTTAGGTATTGTGACTTTTCAAGTTGTCTCAAAAAGGCCGTGAAAAGTTTTACCACCATAGTAGTAAAACATGACTTTTATGGACGGTGACTGACTGAGGACTATTATGTGAAAGTGATTTATTGTAACTGGAAATTATAATATAACTCGATATTGGCAGAAATAAGTCCTAATTTGGATTTGGTTGCCAAACATAAAACTAAGAAGAAGAAGAACTCTTAAAATCCTAGATTGCCTGTATTTTATTACAAAAATAAAAAATATAAAATAAATGGAGTAGTCATGAGCTTGTCCACCCACTAATGCCCGCTTATTTTTGAATTTTGGGACGCGTTGTATAGATAATTAAATCCACTAATTTGCCACAATTTATGAAGGCTATGTACACACAACGTTAGTACGACAAACATCGCGCACACACGGCAAGATGCAAAGTTAACAGACAAACATGCGAAAACTTTTAATTCTGAGCATTAATTAGTCGAAACAAACGGCAAGTTGCGACAATGTTTGACTTATATATTAAGTACACGCGTACTTATGCAAAACGAGATGGAATTTATTTGAGTTCGGTTTAGTTTCGGTGTTAGCGATGTCGTTGTAAGAAAGACAAACACTTTTCACCCTCCCCTTGCGCCCTATAAGGTATGAGACGATAGAGTCTTTACTTATAAGGGGAAGAGCATTTCGTGTCCATTTATTCTTATTCATAATCGCTTTTTAACTAAATCAGTGTAATAGTGTGCCCGGTATAGTGATACCGGGCACACTTGGTGACATTTGGTGATCGAATGAGTGCATTCGATCACCAAATGTCACCTGTCAGATAAAGACTTCGGAATTTTAGCTAATCAACGTTTGATAAATTTATTATGAATAAGGGGGATATATTATACATTTTGGTGGATGAATGCTGATAATAGGTGAGTGATGACACTCACCAATTATACTCTCGACTTGCAAAAATTCAAAGTACAGATATTAATAGATTATTTGAGTGAGCAAACTAGGTAAGGTATAAGTAAAATCAAAAATTATTTATTCAATTTAGGCCCTGATAAGTTAATTTGAACGTTAACAAATGACTCTACACCGGTTCCAAATACAACTTGAACTGAGAATACTCCGGCAAGAAACTCAGCAAGTTTTTTTTTTTTAAATGTGTATTTATATGTATTACAATTAAAAAAATATATATAACAATAGCCTGCGAAGCGAACAATTCATTCAAATGCATTCTTGTCATCTACAAGATCAGAAACTTTATAGTACCCTATCTTGCATAACTTCTGTTTTACTATCTTTTTAAATCTATGTATAGGTAGCTCTTGGATTTCTTTGGGTACTTTATTATAGAAACGTATGCATTGCCCCTTGAAAGAGTTAAGGACTTTGCTGAGCCGAGTTAAAGGTACAGCAAGTTTGTGCTTATTTCTAGTGTTCAAACTACTTGATAACTTTTCTTCAAATAATGCGGGATACATTTTTATTGTGATTGCAAAATTATCTTGTGATTTCCATCATCGTCATCATTACAATAAAATAATGTCGCGTTGACCGCCCTCCATCCATTGTCCCGTAAATTGCTGGATAGTAAACCCGCGGCTGGATACACATCCCGTTCCCACTACTAGATTCAATTACTCGCCGCAAGAGGGCGTTGTTACGTGAATAATTCAACTTGTATTAACAGACAAAGTTACTTTTTACTAGGTAATTTCAAATGTTTTTTTTTCTACGATATGATTGCACTACAAATTACGCGTTATTGTTTATTCATACAATATTAACCGCGTTACTTAACTACGTTTTGAATTAATAATAACGGTACCTCACATACCCAAGTAATGTGCTTCTATTATAAAATATTCAGGTGTAATTCTAGATAATACTTAGTTGGGCTTGTAGCGGTTATAAAGGTGACTAGCTTTCAACCTGGTTTCAGTTGCTACTTAGGAATGTTGAAAACCTCTTGCCTACTTTACCTAAGAAACCAACATTTCATGTTCTACATTCTGGAGTTTGAGACAAAAAAAAAGAAAAAGCTACATGCGCATTCTGCACACTTTCTCTATAATACAAAATGTTACTAATGCGAAATCTCACACATTCCGTTCCGTCAAAGGGGGCACTTACAAAGATTTCCCTTCAGGTATTTGATTAGCTATCTCCAACAGTTCCCGGGATACAACGTACTAGCCTTTAACACTTTTTTCGAGATTTTTTCGAATCCGACCGGTATTTCCATATATTGGCGCGTTTAAACGTTTTGAAAAAACTCTTCAGCTTATTTCATTTAGCAATTTATTTATTTTAGATCTCGAAAATGGCTGTAACTATTTCGGGAAATAGGCTATATGATTGTTTTTGGGGACGAAAAATTCATGGTGAAAACGCATTTTCCGAGTTTGCGAGCAAAGCTCGGTCACCCAGGTACTAAATATTATCGATATAGCACCGGTTGTTATTTTATATATCGGCAATAGATCCTTTGTCCACAAGCTATGTTGAATAGGATGAATAGAGGCAGGTTCATTCGAACTTTCGGTCCAACCCTTTCGCACCTCGCTTCAGTTTTTGACAGGCGGCTTACGATCGTACACACTTCGACAACCATTCAGCACAATCACAATACATAGAAATAGATAACAGTTAACTATGGGAAACATTGTCTGTATGTTTTGATTTAATTTATTTAATTACTATAATAATGTTTTTGACTGACTCGTACGTAGGTACGTACGTATGAGTAGGTACATTCAAGAAATCACTCAATTTAGAGAATTGTATTTATCTACTACTACTCTTATTCATAACCACTTCATAACTAAATTAGTGTTATAGTTTCCTTCGTCTCTTTCTGTCGATCACCGTACGTAACGAATCAGATAAAGACTTCAGAATTTTAACTATTTTGTCGTTTCATAACTCTATTACAAATACTTAATTAGGTAGTGAGTATAAAGATAGAAAATGATATAGTACAAAAGATATCCTTCAGCTTTTAGAGAATTTTCTTCATTTTGGTTCACAATTTTCCATATTATGAAGAATTGACATTTTTACGCACAGATACATGTTCCAGGTTCAGCAAAACACGCTTTGCTTTTTAGGACGGTTGTGTGAAATTGTAATTTTGAGGCGACTACGTCAACATAGAGAAGATGCTGCGGAAAGAACGATATCTATAAATAGCCCAACACTACGTTACGTACGTACTGTTGGTTATTCTGAACTGAAACACTAACTAATTCAGTAGTTTTTGGATGTTAAAAGTTAAAAACCTGTATTAACTTTTTGCACGCAAAAACAGAAGCGCGGCGGGGTGGCAGTGCAAAGTTCACGTCAAAACGGTACAACGAACTCTTCCGAATGTTGCCGGCAAACTCACAAAACGAAGCCGTTCATAGCATTTCACAAAAAGAACAAAAACACGTTTACACACGAAGCTCCTTAACCCTAATTAGCTGGACGAAAGCGAAAACGCGCGAAAAAAGACGCGGTTTTTATAATTCGGATGCCATGCACTTTACCTTTTTCGTTTTATTTTTTAATAAGTTGCCGCTTAAACTTTTGCGGGGATGAATTGTTCCCTTCATTTTTACGCTTTAATACCTATTGCGTTTTGAATTAAAGTTTCCTTTTAAATGCCCACGGATGGTAAGGGATGTTCTGTTTTTTTGCCAGTGTATTATTTTAGGGGCGAAGTCAAACAAGGAACCTTTATCTGTCGTATCGTGATGACAGGTCCGCCTGTATGTCACAGCCATTTTGAGTGCAAATTACTCAGGTATACCTTCTATAGGTAGATAGTTAAAGTTTGTTTTGTAAAAAGTCAAACCATCAAAGCTCCCGGAAAATCCACTCCATAAGAAGTGTAGTTCAAGCTGTGTAACCAAACGATGTTTATGTATCATCATTTTGGAACCATAAAAATGCAATATAAATAACTGCTACAACATAATTCATAAGATTTATGCAATCATTATTATCTAGATACTTAAATAAACCAACACTTCAAATAATAGTCTCAAAGTACTGTAATACAATTATTAATCGCGTGAAAAGATGGTTTGAGGGAAAATTTCTGCTTGTGTTTATAATTAATTTACTACCTAAAGTAGGTAACTCACATTAAGTAGGTACGAGGCGGGACGTAGGAATCGCTGCGGTGTAAATATATTGTTTTGTTTCATTAGCGTGAACGAAGCCGGGCGCGTGCTTTGTTATGATAAAGCCTTCATTGTTATCTCTGTTTTCCTTAAAGATAATGTTACGCTCGCAATGGTATAAAATCATTCGAGTATCTGCTGTATTAACAGCTCTTACGCGCTTTCACATATCATACGCTTTTCAGTCATGTTTTGTTTTTTATTGTTATGCCAGTACCTTGTAAATCAGAATCAATAACTGATACTCATTAAATATGCACGGGTTAAAAAAAATCTTTCAGCAGGGAAATATTTTGTGACATCTTTTGCGCTCAAATTAAGCAGAGCTTGTATGGTTACTAGAACATTGCTATACAACTTCTAGCTAAATATCTATACCTACTCTCTTTTATAACATTATCTATACTAATATTATAAAGAGGAAAGATTTGATTGTTTGTTTGTTTGTTTGTTTGTTTGCATTGAATAGGCTCCGAAAGTACTGAACCGATTTGAATAATTCTTTCACTGTTGGGAAGCTACACTATCCCCGGGTGACATAGGCTATATTATATTTTCAAAAAAATTAGGGATCCTTACTAAATCTCCAATAATGTAACCCAAGGTGTAAAAAAAATACCTAAAATATTCATTACATCGCGTGCGCTGCGAAAACTATTGATGGTAGAATAAAAAAATGTACTACGACTTTGCAGAGCATATTATTATTTACAAAAAGTGTCGCGATACCATATGTCTAACTATTATAGTTATGCCACAATAAGTGTTTTTCTATTTTAATTTTTTTATTGAAATGCCGCCGCTATAAATGTCTCTCTATTTGTATCTTGGTATTAATCATTATCAAATTAAATTACTTCATATCCAAGACTGTTTCAATACCTTTATATAACTTTTTGAATTATTCAATTCGGACATTCCATTCAAAAGATATCACGAGTTTAAAAATATAAGTATTAGCAGAAAAATCACGTCACGGGTACGGGCCGTACGGCAGGGAGTCAATCTCTTTGCGTGTGGCTCAGTGTTTGACGGTAGGGTAGGGTAGGGAAGGGGGAAGGGTGAAGGGGGAAGGGTGAAGGGGGAAGGGGGAAGGGCAGGGTAGGGTAGGGTAGGGTAGGGCAGGGTAGGGCAGGGCAGGGCAGGGCAGGGCAGGGCAGGGCAGGGCAGGGCAGGGCAGGGCAGGGCAGGGCAGGGCAGGGCAGGGCAGGGCAGGGCAGGGCAGGGCAGGGCAGGGCAGGGCAGGGCAGGGTTCGATAGGGTAGGGTAGCACAACAGGGTAGGGTAGGGTAGCACCTCAGGGTAGGGTAGGATAGGGTAGGGTAGCACCACAGGGTAGGGTAGCACCACGCGAACGAAGTCGCGCCGGGCAGCTAGTGTTTAATAAAATATCAGTAATGGAAAGAGCCAAACAGCAACCAAAGAAATATAGGAAAAAAACAACTATGTTTATTTTTGTGATTTATAAAATGAAGCTATATTTTAATACCCAATTCGAATTGGAATTGAGTTAACATTCAAAATATAAGTTAAAACTTGTAAACAAGCAAACATCAAAATGAATGACAACGTTTAAAACTTTAAAATGATTTTTAACAGTTGAATGTTTTTGGCCGTCCACGCATATACAACGCGTGCAGAATGCCTCTGCTCACTTTTGTTTTAATATCCCACCTCGAGCTGCTCCCTATTTGAATAGAGAAAAAAATATCTAAAAAATATTATAGGTATTGTAGAGAGTTTAACCTTGCAATACGTTGGTGGCATAAATTTTTTATCCTAACTAATATTATAATGCGAATGTGTTTGTTACGCTTTCACGCCGTGACTACTCAACCGATTATCATGTTTGGAATTCAGATTGCCTACGGTATAGAAAAGATACTAGACCATGTAACTGCTACTTTTATCATGCAGTTTTAGTTATCTATCAGCCACCAAATTGTTGGTGTAATTTGCCACCATCATATTGTGAATGACAAACTAGCATCAATCAATCAATATATATAAAAATCAATGCCACTTTTCGTTGTAATTTTATAACTCAAGAACGGGCTCACCTATCCAAACCAAATGTTTAGTATTTGTTCGGACTATTTAGTAGATGGTTTATGTGAAGTTTGCACAAAATCGGTCGGGCGGTTCATCATTTATCACATTTTTATTATTTCACTTTATACGAAGCGAAGCACGTACCGGGCCGCTAGTTTTTTATAAATCAGAATAATACTACTACTAATCCTACTACAAGGTATAATATTTTTCTATAAAATTTACATTACCTACTAATTCTACGTAAGATTGCGTAAAGATATTGTCTTTTTGACTTATTCTGGTTCATCTACTTGCAGTGGCGTGCATTGGTTTTCAGACTAGGTAGGCAGAATAAATCATGGCCATACACGCCTAAATATGCCTCTTAGATAGATCATGTTTTTTTACCAGATTCGTAAAATTGTTTAGGTCAGCGTATCATTCCACACACATTTGGTATGATTCATTAACAAACAAAATACGTAATAACGGAATAATAGATTCTAATAACAGCACCCAGTTAGCCAGGTGAATAACAAACATAATATTCTGTGTTAAAATGTCTAAGATTTTTACCTTTGTTTTGAATCCATGAATGTTTTGGAGTTGGTCTACAGCAAGTTACCTACTATTTTCAACAAACGAAAACTGACTAAAGGACTAATTTATCAATACATTTTGCATCTTCACCACAAAATTTCTTCATTTCACACAGATACACTTCGCAAAATCACAATAAGTAAATAACAACAACATAACAATGCCAGCCAAACCATAAACAAACCAACACAAATAAATTGCGAAGTTATATTTGAGTTGCTCTAATGTTGGTAAACTGTAGTCTTTATAATTTGGATGGGTTACTTTGCTTACCACAGAGTAGGTAAGGTTACTTTTGGTCCATAAATCGCGAATGTCAAATGTCAGTATGCTACGCATAGCAAAAGCGTGATTTATGCTTTCGTCGTATTATCTTAAAGAAGTGTGTGTGTGTGTATGAATATGCCGAAATCGTTTTAGTGTGCGTGAATTTGAGAGGCGAACTCGCGAGTGCATGCGCGGCAAAGTTTGAAATTTAGTATTGAATGTTAGGTTAGAATTTTTATTTAAAGTGGTTATGTAGTTTAATTGAATCAAACTATTATTGTATTGAATCTTATGAGGTAGGCATTGCTTATTTGCCTATATGGAATGCACGCCACTGTCTACTTGTTCTTTCGAGAAAACGACAATTACATACTATGGGGCGCCATGACAATCTGTCTTTATACTAACTATTACTATTTTCCCGGTTGAATTGCACGGCCCGTTTTCAATGGACGGTGAGTGTATGAATAAAAATTTAACACGACAGTGAACCCTTTAGATGCGTTAATGTGTTGAGATACCTAGCCGACTACCTAGTGGATATTATATTTGCCTGCAATATTGAAGAGACACAGACAAAAGCTGAACTCGCCAAACGCAGAGTGCGTTTACGATTACATACAACAGAGTTAGTGACAGAAGCAGGGCTATTATGGTAACTTAGTTGCAATAAGTTTCAATAATTTTCAATATAAACCGTTTCAACATAGCGGTTTTCTGATTACTTTTTCGTTCCGGTAACTGCAAATTCAAAAAGTGCTTTATTGAAAATGGAACCATTTTCGATTTTGTTACAATATATACGATTAAGAGTTTGTTTCAATCTGAATCTGATTGCAACAAAGTTACGTACTACCCACCCCTCTGTCCTCTACCTACCCTCTGTCCCAACTAGGGATATCGTTAGCATAAAATTACTTACTACCTTTCATTGCACTATGATGCGTTTATGTAGCAGATGTAAGCGCTTTAACTTTAATAAATGCAACTACTCCTCAATAAAGATAGCCCTTGCTGATATAGATTGGGAAAAGGAATTATCATTGGATAGTGTGGATGATAATGTTGATTTATTTTATAATATTATTTGGAATATTATTTCCAAATACACCCCTAAAACTGGCAGTGATAGTGACTTTCCCATCTGGTATTCTTATAAGCTTATTAAATGTATGAGGGAAAAAAGAAAAAAACACACACGCTTTAAAAAATACCATAACCCCCGGGACTACGATTCTTTTGCCGATTTGCGTACAAGGTGCAAGGAGATGATAAGGAAAGACTATGCAAATTTTATTTCTTCTATTGAAAACTCTCTGAGCAGTAATATCAAATCCTTTTGGACATTTGTCAATAGCAAGAAAGGAAGTAAAAGTATTCCCTATATTATGAAGTTCGGTGATGTATCTGCTTCTAGTACGCAAAATATATGCGAACTCTTTTCTAAATGCTTTGGTACAGTCTATGAAACATCGTCTTCTCCTGGTAGTTCTAGTGTAGGTGAACTTACCAACTCTTTTGCAACTAATACTCTTTGCAGTATTTCATTATCAGTTGATGTTATTTGTGACACACTAAAGAGATTAGATCCTAACAAGGGACCAGGACCTGATGATATACCTGCGAAATTTATGAAGAATTGTGCTGATTACTTAGCTAAACCCCTAGCGATTATTTTTAATAAGTCCCTTCAAAATGGTAACTTCCCCTCGGCTTGGAAATTAGCTCACGTTATTCCCGTACACAAATCCGGAAACCGAAGTGATTGTGGTAATTATAGACCTATCAGTCTACTCTCATGTCCAGCCAAGGTTTTCGAGTCAGTTGTGTATGATTATTTTTATCACCACGTCAAGCCGATTATCTCTGACAGCCAGCATGGTTTTGTTCGCCATAAGTCCACCGTAACTAATCTATTGGAGTTCAAAAATTATCTTTGTCGTGAGTTTGGTAATAGGGGCCAGGTAGATGTTATTTATACTGACCTAAAAAAGGCATTTGATATAGTGAATCATGAAATCCTATGTAAAAAACTAGCTGATTGCGGCATTCACGGGAATCTTTTGCGATGGGTGGCATCCTATTTAAATAATAGAAGTCAACTAGTAGCGATTAAAGGTCATACTTCCGCGCCTATCACTATAAACTCTGGTGTACCACAGGGATCACACCTCGGTCCATTATTTTTTGTCATTTTCATCAATAGCTTAGCTGAGGAACTGACCTGTCCCTGTCTCTTGTACGCCGATGACCTAAAAATATTCACAGCCGTGAAATCTCGATCAGACTGCGGTGCTCTTCAGCAAAATCTTAACACTGTAGCCAGATGGTGCAAGCGGAACCACATGGTACTTAATATCAGTAAATGTTTCTGCATATCGTTTACTAATAAAAGATATAAAGTCTCATATGACTACAGTATAGATGGGCACATTCTTGATAGGAAAACCACTGCTAGAGATCTCGGCATCTTGTTTGATGATAAACTAACATTTAAGGAACATTACAAAAATATGATAAATAAAGCATACCAAATGCTTGGATTTATTGCTAGATCTACAGTTGGTTTTAAAAAACATAAAAGCTTAATTATTCTTTATAACAGCCTCGTCAGAAGCGTTTTGGAATATGGGTCAGTTGTTTGGTCACCTTGCTACAATATTCACTCTGATAATATCGAATCGATACAGAGAAAATTTTTGAAGATTCTAAGCTACAGGTGCGGGTATGGACGTAGTTTATCCCACTACATAGACAGACTGTCAAAATTTGGTGTTACTGCTCTGCACCTGAGACGCAAACATAATGACCTTCTCTTTTTGCATAAACTTCTCCACTCTTATTGCCATTCTGCTCCTCTCCTTGAAACCTTAAACTTTAACAGTAAATATTTAAGATCACCCAAATCATTTATTCTTAATGTCTATAAAAATAACACATCTTATTATAATCCAATTGTTCGTATGTGCCGTTTGTATAATGAACATTGCTCAAGCCTGGATATATTTGATTCGCGACAAATTGCTTTTAAAAAAAAGTTAAAGGAGGTCCTGAAATAGCGGCTTCTCATATTGATTGATTATATTTATTGTATTGTATATTTATTGTAGTGTATTCTGTATTGTGTATTGTTGTTGTATTTGTATTTAAATATGTGCTGATAATGATCAACTTTATATAACTATTGCATCATTAGAGTAATTAATTTATCAATAAGTAAATTATATTTTTTTTTTTTTAATGCCTTTCTGCTTGTTATGCTGTGTATACACGTGTTTGGATTTCGATCTGGACTCTTAACTAAAATGCGTCTCTTTGGTGTGAAATTGTGATTGTTATCTGTTGTGTGTACCTAATAAATAAAATAAAAAAAATAAAAAGTAAGGAACTTGCTGTTGGTTCCTAACTAACCTTACGTTTCAATTTTGATATTCCTGGCATACAGTGACTGGCCACTCTGTGAGTCACTGAAAAATGATAAGGTGGGCAAGGTTTCACCATTGCGAATATGTTTAAAGTGTAATAACACGACAACGAGCATATAGCTCTCGCGTTACACTCAGCGGCCAGTAAAGGCTAGCCACAGAGGCACAGTTGTTTCAGGTTCGTGATGTCGGGACTCATCATCAGCTCGCCACAACCTGCCCTAGGGCCTTAGTTTGGACTTATTATCAAATTATTTAATCAACCCGAAAACCTGTTTTACTTTATCAATTTGCTGTAAAAAGATCTATAAATATCTGTAGATTAGCAGACAAGTGCGCTTGTTCATGATAAGCGTGCACTATGTTGGTCGACAATAGAGCGTGGCGGCCGGGGCGTGTGGTGTAGCGTGGCGTGGCGTGGCGCAAGTGTCGACTGACTGTGGTGTCGAGTCGAGGTGTCGCGTCGCGTGCATGTCGCGCGCGCCCAGCCACAATGCGCGCGGCGTCTCGCGCGTCCCAACAATATAGTGATGTTTACATTCCCGCCGTATTTCCTTTGAACTCGCATGTGGGCCCGAGGAAACGTAAAATAAACAGAACTTTCTCGTAATGTTTAATTAAATTAATCAGTTGGTTGATTAGTCGATGGTTTGCCGGTGCTGGTGTAAACAAAGCCCGTCGGCGGCGTCGCCCGGCTTTGATCTCACAAGTCACTCTCATCTCACTATTGTTATATATTTGTGAAGTTCTCCCGACCGCCGCCAGCTGCCGGCGCCTCGCGCGCTACTCGCGAACGATAGGGTTGAAATATTATATCAAAACACTTTATGATTTATTGCAATTTAAATACATCATTTGGATAAAAATTAAGGATACAAACAATCATAATCAAAAAATAAAATTAAAATTTGTGGAGAAACCATAGCTTGTTGGTACTTTGTGGAACTGGCATGGAGGATACTATCCTCAAGGACAAAATCTGTCACCAAGATCCTAACGGTTTTCCGGCACTTGAGAGCAAATTTCTCTTCTAGGCTTTGCGTGCTTAAGCAATTTCAATTTCTTTTCTTAAGAAAGCAGAACCACACAATTAGGTTGGTCTTATTGTTATTGTACGGAACCCTCTGCGCGCCAGTCCGGAGCACTTGGCCGTTTTTATTCTGACGATTTATCTAATTCGTGCAGTAAAATAGCATTGTGTCAAAAATTCATATCACCACATAATAAGTCTATCATTGTAAATAATTATAATATGGAGGAATGCTCAAACTCCTCGGGATGTAGCAACCCTAAACTACATTCGTCTGCGACTATTTCATATTACTTTCTTACTAGTAAATAGTATGCTATAGTTACAAGGGGTGGCGGGTAGACACGACGATGCTATCTATGTAAATACGTCATATTTGTAAAAGCATATGCAAAATTGGGAATTTTACGATGACCAAATTTTTGTTTTATGTTCCTGTTTTGCAACAGATTTCGATTAATGCCCAACAACCAGAAAAAAGGTAACACAGAAAACTGTAAACGGCTAGACACAACTTAAAAATCTGTGCCGTCTCGACTTGAAGCAACGAATCGAATGGAAAACATTAATTAGCTAATACTGTAATATTAATTCAGTGAGTACGTACGGTGTTGATATGTTTCACATGATCACGGTTATATGTTAAACAAAATGTATTATTAGCGAGCATAAAAGCCGGGAGGCGCCGGCGCGGGCGCGGGCGCCCGCCTACGCTCGCGCATTGTCTCAATCACATATTAAACATTACTATTCATTCACTTTTTATTTCATGACGAATGCTAATAAATGCGCTTAGTAATTCACCATCTAAATTTTCCAGGAACACAGATGATATTGCGCACGAGACTGTTAAACTTAATACAAATATAATATTTTCGTATTACCTAGTATCTTGTGCTTATCTCAAGTGCAATGGGAGTCCTTCATGGGGTCATAATATACCTTTTATCAGTTCCTACAGGTATTAGGTAGAAAAGGGATATATAGCTCAAATCTTAATTGCATAACATAAAACTATACAGATACTGTTTATTATAGGTTACAATCATCATCATCATCAGCCTATAAAGTCCCACAGCTGGGCAAACGCCTCCTTCCTTTTACAAATGAGCGTGAAGGGGAATGGGCAGATACTACACCACGCATGCCCACTACTTATTGGTGGAGGTAGGCTAGTGGAGAACCTACTGTTGGAGTTTTCAAGCCGCCTGGGAGGCCTCCTAGCTTAACGACTATCTCAATTAATTGATAACCGGGACCAACGGTTTCACGTGCCTTCCGAAGCACAGAAAACGTTAAGTTGAAATACCACTAGTGGGTCCATCCAGGGGCTCTACCGCGTAACTTTGGTGGTAATCGTAACGAACACCATTAATTATTTCATCCAATGACGCGCACGCGGTATGACGCGACGATCACCATTCGGGGGCCCTGATTGGATGAAATGCATTAATGGTGTTCGTTACGATTACCACCAAAGTTACGCGGTAGAGCCCCAGGTACCGGCCTCACAGGTAGTAGCTTAACTTTGCCGATCGATTAACTTGCTACACTAGCACTCTTCGGGGTACATTAAATTAATTTCATGTTCTGGAGACCAAGGTAAAACTACGGAAATATACCTATAAACAAACACAGCATACTTACACCATCGATAAAAAAAAATGGCAACAATGTCTAACTATCAACAGAGCTTACAAACAAGTAACAACGCCCGTAAATATATTTAATTATGTTTCTCGCATATCTCGCCATAATAAAAATGTAATCTACTTAAAACGATGTAGCAAAAAAGGCCAGCAAATGAGTAGATGGGAGCAAACGAGATATTTGCAGTGTTTTGCATAACTGCATTAAGTGTACGGTCGAGAGGGTCGCTGGCTGAAGGCACGTACAGTCGCTAGCGGAAGTGCACTAAAAGCCTTGTAATTTTTTTGTAATTGCTCTAATAAAAACTGTTTTATCAACACTTCCGTCTAGAGCTTTGTTTCTTTAATGGGAAAAGAAATTGTTTCTTGAAATATTGTGTAGGCAGAAAATCTATAAAAAATCAAAAGAGCTTAATAAATTGGTTAATTTTATGAGTTTATGGTAATATTTTCACATTATAGCGAATTTTCTTTTTTTTTAGAGCTACAGAGCTGTAAATTACGTTCAATTATGACAGATTACAATAGATCTGATAGAGATATTCAGTACCGGGTTCTTCAAGAATCGAAACAACTTTGTAATGCAAAAAAAAAAAAACAATAATTTAGAATCAGTTTGAGATTAAAATATTCACCGGAAGTAATGAGAAATTGGTGCCGATTCTGTTGTAAATCGCACTAAACTAATTTTAGTCACATCTCATCTCTTTCTTACGAACATTATTGAAAAAGGATAGAACATGTTTCAAGCTGTCAAATTAATCTTTGCCGTCTTATTTTGCGTGTATTTAGGCGTAACCGCGATAGATGGCGACTAAATTTAAATTGAAAACGAGCATTGGACTAATTTGACAGGACTAAATTTTTTACATCCTTTTCTTATGTTCTGTGTTAGAAAGAGACATAGTGAGATTAAAATTAGTTTAGTTGTAAACAACAGAATCAGGGCCATTAGGTATAACTACAAAAAAATTACAGGTATCCGATATAGGTTTATCTTATAAATACATTAAACAATTTGCACACTTTTCTGTGTGATTGTACCCACCTGAAGATATTATTAACATTATATTCGCTTTTGAAATACAAATTGTTTCTATTGTATGGAAGTTTTCAATACAGATCTGAGTAGATTACAACGTAGGGGCCAAACTTCCGCGTTTTGGACGTCGATCGTATATTGGACGTATGAATTTCGAAAAAAACTAAGTAGGTATCAGTTCAATGTTTTTTTGATAATCTTGCCCCAGTTTTTATGGATTTTCCACCTTGATTTTGGCATGGTACGACCGGAATGGACATACCAATTTTCGAGACTCGATTGTATATGATGTTATCTATGGACAAGAGTGACGAGAATTTGATCTTTACAATAATTTGTTTTGTTATTACAGATGTCGTGATTTTATGGCGGCATTTTTGCGAAATTTGCATCGTTCTCTCAAGACTGGCGGCGTCTGCGGCGGCAGCGTGAATAACCCTGTGTACGACTACGCTGGCTCTAAGAACCCGCCGATGGAATTTTCTTGTAATCGTTGCTTTCCTTTACATACTCTACAACGTCACCCTGCCGACCACGGCGTTTGCAAAAATTCTTTGTACCATGAAATATGCTTTAAAGGATTTTCGATTCGCTTGTTACATGTCGTTTATGTAACTACCGCGGGAAACTATTATGCTGTTATTTGTTGCATGATTGTAGAGCCAGCATTGTTATTCACTATGATGCATGGATGTCACATATATAATACTATTCTCTTTGCTAGAAATCTACCCTCCTAAGGGTCTGGTGTCGATACTCGTACAATAGCATTACTATTGGGGCTAAGCAATATCTGGTTCCACTTCATAGTTTTCAGAGACCTAGATCATAGCGTTTATACGCTCAAAGACCTCGAAGGAGAAGTATCTCCACTTTTTGTAATACCGTAGCCAAATAACTTAATTTTGTGTTCCTGCGCGTGAGTAAGGTCGCCGGAGTTCATTGGGGAGGGTAGGGTTGGTAGCACGTGAGTGAGGCCTCCTGTGTTGCAAGCGTCCATGGCTACGGTAACCGCTTATCATCAGGCGGTCTATATACTTGTTTACCAACTTGGTCGTATAAAAAAATCCTGATTCTAGACCAGTAGGTATAATAAATAATAGTAACCCAATATGCCGCGTTTATACCAACTGCACTGCACACACACACAAACACGCAACGCTCAATTTGTAAGGGAAATTTATTCATTCATTCATTTCATTCAGCACTCATTATTTAGATGTTTACTGCATCTCGCAGAAAACTGCATTAAAATAAATAAATCAACAATAAATAATAAACATTGTTTTCATGAGTGGCAACTCACATTTCTTACTAATATACACTAGTAATGCAACCAGAACTAGTAAAATAAAATACAAGTCTCAGTCTGACTCGCTCACTGAGGGTTGCGACTTCTTGGTTTATTTATTTGACCCACTCCGCCTGTCACGTGATAAGGATTTCTTTTTTACGTGATTGGTTCGGAACCCTAAAAATGAAGGAAGTACCTACCAGATATACATTAAAACAAAAATATATTATTAAAATACATTATAAATGCTTTGAATGCAAAGATAACTTTAAATATTGTATAAATATAATATGACATGCAAAACATAGATAGATTGCAATTGCCTTTTGATTGAAAAGTGTTATTCATAAATGTATAATCTGATATTCGTATTTATTGGCCTTTATTTAACACAAATTCAGCAATTACACCCTAGAACCTATTTTACCACCTATAAAAACACTTAGCGTTAGCGTATCTAGAGTGTTACGTTTCAAATTGCTCGGTCCACTGGTTTAGTTTAGGATATGTGTGATCAGTCAGTCAATGTAAGATATTTATTACTAAGACATCTATAATTAGGCTCGGCGGTTATTATACGTAGTATACATACTACCGAACTTCGTTTATTTTTAGATTTTACCCACGCAGACAATATTGTATCGGGGGCTGGCTGCAAATATGTACGCCGTCATAATTGCAACTAGTTACAAAGCCTAGGTACGCCTACGAGCGTTAGATACTAATTTATAGGTTGCTGATAGGCATTCAAATTATTCCTATTGTAATACTGTTACGCTTTGACAAATACTTAAGTCATTTTCAGGTATATAAGAATCATACCCAAAACATTTTCATGTAAAATGTTGCCAAGACGCACTGTCAAAAAAAAGTTATCAGATCTCACGTAGAGCCAGGCTTATAACTGTACACGCCCTAATTCTACAAGCCAGCCCTACCTTCACAAACTTCACCAACCAAGTTTTATAATTTTTTTGTTGATTGTGTAACTAATACAAGCTTACATACCAAATTTCTGCTTTCTAGGACTTCAGGAAGTACCCTAAGCTAGTATTAAATATACGGTATACGGCAAACACAGATATAAAAGAATTTCAAGACAGATCACTGCTATTACCGAACTGAAGTTACTTGTCTATGCATAAATGCCCATGTGTGCAACGAAATGTTAGGGCTGAGCAGAGTTTTTATGCATATGTGTGAGTGAGTGATGTACGAATCAACCAGAAAATTCGTGTCATCATCCCCCGGTCTTGGTACAGGATTTCCAATATTGTGCCAGCCAAGTTTCATCTTAATACTTTCACATATTACGGTGTAATTTAGTACGTAACAAGCATGGTATTTCCGTTAAATACCGTTAAAATCAAGTAAAAATATTCAAAAACACGATAGCGTTCCACGTCTAACTTGTTACAGACCATTTACTTATAGGTACTCATAGCGACTACGTGAGTTAAATTCATAGCCGACCACCGCACGGCGGGGCATGTTAACAATTTCGAGCCAATCGAATAAATGCTACCGAACAATGAATGGTTTGATCACGAAAAAATCATCTTACAAGACAGTCGTGCGGTAGTTGCACGGTAGTCGTGTTGGGGGCAGGGACGCCCGGGGGTATCAGTGCTCTTTTTTTCACGTCTCCATTTCGACAGCAGTTGTGTGTTTGAGTTTACGACTTCGCGTCAACTGCCTTATTGTTTACGTCAAAAGTTGTCAGTTCCGTTATTTTTCATGTAATAGGGATGTCATGTAGACAGTGTCGTAATTCTATATTTGAATTTGAGTATCTTTAATGTTACTCGGTATTGATGTATCATCCATGATCATAATCAATTATTGAGTATTCATTGACACGGACATGACGCTTAATTAAAGACTAAACAAATTGACGATCATAAAGCAAATTGGGTCAGAAAGATACACGTACCTACCTGTTAGGTAGCACCTTTAGGGTTTAGGTTTATGAGATTTTATTAACTACTGAGCCCCACATTTGGGAATCAGCTTACAATCAGGCGGCCTGTATGCATGTAGGCGACGAATGGTATATAGAGTTACGCAAGTAAAAGACGCGAGGAACTACAAGGACTTAGAACAATGGTCAACGGAAAGTGCTACCCCTAAACGTGCAAGGACATGCAACCACCTACTGTAGATACTCGTAAACGAATTCAGAAAGCACGAAATAAATCTATCTTAACTATGCTGACTCAAACTAAGAGTTAAATATTGTTCGTGGTTTAGGGAGGTAAAAGCTTCCGCTGAGAAATATAATACTAAGAAGGAATCTTCCAGGGACATCTTGAGTTTTAATTGTTCTTCATTAAGACTTAATCACGTTTTTCTTTCACATTACAAAAATGTTTTTTTTTCGTTATCATAAATGTTTATTTACACGCTAAACTAATCTGATTAGATTAATTCCAATAGTCCACACATTTATAATCTAAATATTTCATGCTTGGCCAAAATTCCGAGGCAGTGAGTTAGTATGCATAAAAATGCGTAGGGTTTACGTAGGCTTCTTTAACTATTTTATATGTATATCCACGAAACCAGACTAAATGTAACTGAAAACAATGTAATAAAGCAAATAAAACTTCAAACTTATAATTCGTTCCAAATATCGTAAACGCACAAACGGCTTGATTGTACTTCGATATGTTAATACGCTCGAACAAGTTATACGAATGTATTTCTTTTAAACGAAACACAAGGGCTATATTTTATAAAATATACCAACAGTTTAAATGATAATTTATACTCCATTGTTATTCATTGATGTTATTATATGTATATTTTGCCATTGTTTCAAATCAGAGCATATTTTATGCATTTAATGTTTAATTCTGTGCTATACAAAGAGATACGCTATAGAAATATTACGGGCTGAGCGACGCGCGACGTGTCTTGAGCTACTCTACTCTCTGAATATACCATGGTATGTATAAACAAGCAGTTGTGTTATTTTAATGTGTCTAAATCGTATTAAAGGTGTGATATTATTGAAATTTATTGGGTTTATTTGAATTTGTAATGCAGTGCAATGCGCAATGTGATTGATTGTATTGTTCATCCCGTAGCAATATTTTGCATTTCAAAATCATCACAGCGAAAACAAAGGGAGCTATTTATAGAACGTGCGAGACTAGAGAATCTTTAAAATTTTTACTTCCCGATTATGTATATACCAAACCTATGCTGGGTATCGAAATTATAAGCGTAGGTAGGTAACGTATTTCGCGATTGCAAAGTTTGTCCCTTTCCTCCAAATTTTTCAGCATCTTGCACCTATTTGATGATATCTGGAATGCTGGAAATTAGATGAACCCTGCAGTTTAAAAGTTTAAAACAGCTTGTCCTATAGCTCCAACCTCGCATCTCTCGTACGCCTGGTTTGAGACGTAGCAAGTATACCGCTATTTATGTTGTTGTATTGTTTATAGCCGGGGCGTTTATCATTCCCTTCTTACGAATAGCGTTGTTTGCGTCCATTTGAAATGATAATTTTCTTGATAATATAAGCAATCATTATATAATAAGCTTTATTTATTGTATTTTTGATCCTTGTTTTCTATCAATATGTAGCACTAGATTTGATTTTTGGTGAATACAACCAAATTCTGTATTCAACTATCGTTATATGAACTAATATGAATGAAATATATCGAACTGTTGTCCTATAAAAATGAATGAAAATAATATTGTATTTTAATCTATAGCTCGACATATCCCAGAGGGCAGTGTAGCGTGTACCGTATTCAGTCGTATTGTTTCGCTTGCTTGTGAAATGTAATTCGTGTGTAATAAACACAAACAAATATTGCACGCACACACAGCCAATGGTCCGTTATTTATATTTGATTCTTCGAGGTCGCATGAACAAGGTACGTGCGTACCCGTACAAATATAGAATCCCTAAAGGGCTAATATTTCTGGTAGCGTTTAATTTTTATATTTCGTTGATGCAAGATTTTATTGTCGTATACACATAAAATTCTTCCAAAGGAAATATAATTAAGGCGAACGTACATTCACATATTGTATGCCAGACCTGCGAAACCGCAAACAAAGACTCTATCATTACTCTAAACATTGAATCGTATGAAGTAATTTCTTTTCCACAAAAAGACGTTAAAATTACTAAGCAATTACAAAAAATAAAGCAATTACATTGTAAAGAATTTCATTTTAAAATGCTTCAAAATAAGTCAACGTATAATTAGACAATTTCAAATAACAGGTTCTTAGTTTGTACTTATTAATTAACGACTGAAAAATGAAATAATAGGTATGAGGCTATCCAACTGTCGTCGTTAGTAAAAATAATTTGTGCTTGGTTAGTTACATTGAACTTTTGGCATATCTATTCCGTGATTTTAGTCTACCGTACCCCGAATCCATGTTGGAGAAACATACGACTGTATAGTCAATCGTTTCAATATTATTTTTAGATTTTGAGAAACTTAGCTGTGGGAAACCTAGCTGCATTTAACGATAAAACCAATTAGAAAATATTTAGTCAATACGGAGGCCCATTATGAATCCCCCTTCATCTTTTCCACCCCCGGCCTTAGTAGAAACGATAATTATGTGATTACCTGCTTTATTTTACTGTCGTGTTTTTTATAGAAAATTATTAAGTAAATAAATAATTCTGAATAATGTCTACATTATGCAGTAGATAACCCGCAATCGATATACAGGAATGATACCTTCACAAACTTTTTGATTACCGTCTCTATATAATTAAAAGTAAAACACTCCTACCACTAACTTGTTTCTATATACGTTTAGGTGAAAAATCTGAACAGTAATTGCCAACGCGGAGCCCGCAACCGACAGGAAACGACCAAGAACAATATAGAAAAAAAAAGCAAAAATAAAACAATAAGAAAAATGAAACCCGTTAGTATAAATTAATACGCTGCGAGGCAAAGTACACGTTTGCCGTATTAGCCCGGACTACAACGAAACATATTGAATTACAGCGAACGATAAATAAAGTCTCGAAAATAATGTTTATATGTAAATATGGGGTATTGTTAGAGTAACGAGTCTTGCTAAATCACAATATGAAGTTGATTTATATCTCTACGGTTGGCTTGCCTTCATGGGAGGCCTATAAAATCCCTACCAAAACGTAACGCGTACCTACGTACAATATACGTACGTGTGTTTAAACATATTGAGTAAAAAGGACGTAACGTCCTTGAGTGTAGGTATGCCATGTTTACACATTTTTATTGGAATGTCAAAAGTTTTGTTAAAAACTGTGTAACCGCTTACCATCAGGCAGGTCGAATGCTTGTTTACCGACATAGTCGTTTAAAAAAAATTGCTTTTTGATGGCAATAACTGATCTGATTTTAATTACAATATATTAGTACAAAACTAATTGGTGAATCCCAAATTTTGACGCAGGAGCAAGTACATTCTAGGTCGTGCGTTTTAAAGTTTTATTAAATAATCTTTACGCAAACTAACATTTTTCGCTATCAAATTATTTTCAAATATATATTAGAATTAAATGAATTGTGCAAATAAAAATATATATTAAAAATGTTTTTTAATTCCCCTCCTATGTTGCATAGTGAGTGTGGTGAACCTACAAACGTGCCGTTTCATTTAATTGGTCACTTTTAAAGACCATGATTTCTCTTCCTTGAAATTCTACCGTAAAACGAACGTACAAAAGATTTTTATGAAAATTGAAGTCAATGCCAAGTTACTTTTGCTGGCGGTTATATTTTGGAGTTGAAGATTATACCTATTACGAATGTGCTTTTAATACCTACAAACAATACGCTGAATTATTAGAACATACATACGTTACTTCCGTGCTTCGGAAGGCACGTAAAGCCGTTGGTCCCGGTTATCACTTAATTGTGATAGTCGTTAAGCTAGTTGGATGCCTCCTAGGCGGCTTGAAAAATTCCAACAGTAGGTTGACCACTAGCCTACCTCCACCAATCCGCAGTGGGCATGCGTGGTGGAGTATCTGCCCATTCCCTTTCACCCTCATTTGTGAAAGGAGGCCTGTGCTCAGCAGTGGGACATTATAGGCTGATGATGATGACATACGTTACATACTTTGCTTAACTACAGCTGTGATTTCAGTCACTGAACAAGACTATTTCAGAAATTTTGAATGACCTAGTCGTAACTACTTAACGCATAATCAAACAGAGTTATTTTATAATCACTGTGCAAACTGACATGTGCGAAAGTACTAACAACTGTTACACCTGGGGATGAACTCAGATTTCGCAATATGTTTTTTTTCTCTCATTTTGATAGAACGTTGATCGCTTTTAGTTTAAAAATTAGAACTATTTTTCGTGATATTTGGCTTGAGTTTAACAGAGAGAATTGAAACTTAAATCTCAAAAAATATACCTTATCTAATTGATCCAGGATTCATGTTCAAATGTTTCAAGCTCGACCCTAAGCTTTGCAAACGTTCCAACAAAAGTCTTGGTATATTTTGACGAAACCTGTAAAATAATAATTTTAGAAACCGTTTCTCTACCGATTCACAAACTTTTTGATTATCTTCTGTAAGTACCTAGGTAATTAAAAGTAAAACACTCCTACCACTAACTTGAGTTAACCGATTATGTTTTGGCCCCCGATTCTCACGCTTTCACGATGGCATTCCGCCATTTTTTCGGCAAATGTCTATTGCGACATTGATGTCGAAGTCGAGAGAATCGGACCCCTGACTTGCAAAAACTGGCCCCCAATTCTCGCGCTTTCGAAATCGATGTCGAATAGGCATTTGGCGAAAAATATAACGATCTTCTGTCAATACGTATAGAAATTTAAAGATATCCGCCATGTTTTTTTGGTAAATGTCTAGCGACATTAATGTCGAATATGCGAGAATCGGGGCCCTGTTCCCAACCGATATTTGTTAGCATATTTTTTGAGTTGCACCCATGTTGCACCGCTCCACAGCTGTCACCCTCTGTCAGTTTTCTGACATTGAACTTCTAGTAACGTTGATTGAATTTAATGGCAGCTCGAAGGAAGGCTATGCTTTTTCCACGCGGATTTGTGCAATGGATTTTCATAGAAGAAATCACCACGTTATTTTGTATTTGAGTCAGTTTTTGGGTGGTTAGTGTATGGCCACCACTAATGAAATAATGACTTTGCATCACGCGGGGTTTTGTATCGGGCCACCCCCGATTAAACAACTTGTGATTAAGTGTAGGTATAAGTCCTGCCCTGCTACTTCTGCTTCCCTAACCCTTTGGCTTAGGTCCTCGAACAACCAAGAGTTCTCACTCCCCTAACAGACGAGGAACAGAGTTAGAGACAGCCTTCAGCAGTTACTTTTTTAATTTAATAAATAATTATAATAAATAAATATCCTGGGACATTGTTCACACACGGTTATTCTGATCCGAAACTAAGCAAAACATACAAGTTCTCCTTGGAATGGATCTATGTTCTGACTGGAAATCTGATAACTACATATACTACGTTTTGATTGTAAATACATTATTTATACCTATACATCATTACACCCAGACTCAGGACATGCAGACGAATGCAAGTCCTGGGTGGAATCTTAACCAACCACGTCAAATGGTCCGTCAAAAGTCAATTTATTCGGTTAATGTGCCAGGATTTGTTTTAAGCCATTTGACCCGCCACTGCCGCACTTGTGTAAAACTGGGACCGCGTGGGTTATCTTTGTGGTTGAAGCCTTCCGTTGAAGTTGATAGACTTCTTCTGAGGTGTCTTGATTATGGCTATAGATAGCCTACAAATATTGTTAACATCCTTGTTTAGTATTCCATTCGAATACCAAAAACTACCACATAAAAGTGACAGGACAATAAGTAATCATTATCTTTCTGAAACACTTCAATGATTACCTACATACATAGTATGGTAGTTTATCATAAATTCAGTTGATAGAGAATTATTTTCAACAATATAGGAAGAGAAGTAATGTTTTGCTTTATAAGTTACAGTTAGTTAAATAAGGCTAAGTAAATAACTAACACATATTAACGATACCCATTTTAAAAATCTTTTTTGGCTTAACTTACTTGCCGCAAGTTTCTAATTAATAAGTCATATGCATAGTTAGGAAGTGCATAAGTACCAGGTAAGTAATTATGCATAATAAACAGTGTACCTATGCCAGTTCCCATCATAAGTACCCGCATTAGTAATTATTCAAGATACACTGTTTAGCAAGTGGGTAGTGGCGGCTACTTGTTAAGACCCCGCATGTATATTAAGATCCGAAATGTACAGAACAAACTGACCAGCAAACGGTCATAAAAAGTAAAACATTGGAAGTTAAAAAAAATAAGAAGCGGGTATCGTACGGTCTTTTACTTTAGATATATTTATATTTTAGAGAATTCCCCTTGAGGGAGATTTTTCTGTAGATATTTAATAAGCATAATGCAGATATATCTAAATTTAGATAAAATGAAGTATAATATAAATGTGCATAAACCCATCATTCGTTCGCGGAAGGTACTTATGATAGGTACTATTAATTAATTTATGTACACTGATGACAAAGGCGTGTGTAAGTGAGCCTCGAAAACAGCCAATAAAAATGCCGCCATTGATAAGCCCACCGTTCTTCCATACTCACGATTAAACACGGTTTTTAGAACACTGTTAATTCCGATGGTTTATTTGAAATTTTGAACGCTGTTTATAAGTTTTTTTTATAGATTTCTTAGTTTTTAGTTATTTGTTATTGAGGTTAAGTTATTAAGTGTAGTTTTATTATTCATAGATTTACTATGTACTGTTGACAATTAATAACACAGAGATTTTATTTGATACAAAAAATATAATTTCTGTGAACTACTCAATAGGAAATATGGGATAAGGGTTATATAAACAAAATGCTTTTCGTTGTGTATTCAATCCGATTATGGCGATTGAACCAATTTTGATTGTATAGGCTCAACGTTCATTGCAGCCTGCAGGTCTAACCGCGCGTCTAACGTCCAAATATTTATAACTGTATAACAATCGAAATCGAGCCGAATAGCTCTGCGAACATGTTTTCAGAACCTTAATAAATACTCTCCCAATTCATAATATGTTATAATAAGTGATTCAAGTGAACATTCTAGCCACATTCTAACACACTTCTTGTATTTTCAGATCCATGAGCGAATAATATCAGTTTATACTTCTGGTAAATCTAATAGGAATTCATATAACGAGCATATTGCTTATATGTCGCAGTGAAATATAAATAGAAGGCAATAATAGAAATAGTGAAAATTGCTTAGGAAAATATTTACCTAATATCCCGGCATGTTCTATAACACTGCGATACTTATAGTACCTGGATGACTTAGCATTGCTAGGAACCTCAGAAAAACGCGTTTTCCCAATGATAGATTTAAGAGAGGCAGAGCGTAGCGTTTATTCGCTCAAAGAGCAGCTCGACTGGGGAAGTACCTCTACCTTATAGAATACCAAAGCCAAAACTTTGTTGTGTACCAGCGCGTTAGTAGGTCCTTTCGCCAGTGCTCATTGGGTAGGCGGGTACAAGGTAATGCGTGAGTGATGCCTTGATGTATTGCAAGCGTCCATATAGCTACGGTAACCGCTTATCATCAGGCGGGCCGAACGCTAGTTCACCATAACTTCATCGGATAATTTATTTTTACCTACTAGATTAATTTTCCAAAAATCCATATAGCAAATTACATCGAAATCGTTAAGACCGTCTTCGAGATCTCAAAACATACAAATATTGCTTGTTTAATAGTATAGGATTACATAATATGAGTACCTACATAACTACTTTTTACATGTACTACTCTGGATGTGGTTCCAGTTGTCAAGTATTTAGGCCTGTTCGTTGATAATCTATTATCTTGGAAGTATCAAATTAGTGCTCTAACAACACGTATTCGGAAGTTGATCATAATTTTCAAAAGACTCCGCTCCGTTGCCGATGCTGCACTACTGCGTACCACTAATCTAGCGCTCTGTCAATCCATCCTTTCCTATGGTATAACAGCTTGGGGTGGAACATTTAAAACTTACTTGCTTAGTGTTGAGCGGTCCCAAAGTGCAGTTTTGAAAGTCATGTCGAGCAAACCCTTTATATACTCAACTACAAAACTATTTTCTGAGATTAAGGTATTAACTGTGAGGAAGTTATTTATATTAAAAATCTTACTAAAACAACATTCGTCCACTAAATTTGAAAAAAATACTGTAGCCTTCAAGCGTCGAAAGGATAAAATCTTCTTAATACCTAAATTTAATTCGGAACTAGCTCACAGGCACCACTGCTTTTTGGGACCGTTCCTCTATAATAGATTTAGTAGTAACATAAATATTTACCCCCTTAATTATAGTAACTGCAAGAAAGCTGTAACTGAATATCTGCTTACATTGGATTATAATAATACGGAAACACAACTAAAAATTCTGAAATAAATAAAAAGATTTGATTGGGAAATATTAGGGTAGTTTTGAATTCTGACCATATGTTGCAAGTGTTGTAACACAGCAAATGGACATATTTATACACACATACAGCAATTACCTACAGACACAACCTTTAAAATATATATAATCATGTACAAACATAGGTTTGATGATACTGTCCAGGCAACCAAAAATGTTGTGAACCTTGTGACAAAAATATATATGTATATTCATTGGGAAGTACTTAGTATCTGTAACACAGGATTAACCTAGTACGGATGCTAAGGTGCTACTCCTTTTAGTGTGTCTTACTTTAATTCTACTGTTTACCTTGCTTTGTGTTGTTACAAGTTTTTAGTTACAAAAAAAAGTATTTATTAGTTATCTTATTTTAAGTTTGTTCCTTGTGCTACTGCAGACGAGCTGTCGCTTGTGGCAGCCCCTTCCCTAAGGTCAGGCACCTTAGGGAAGGAGTTTGCCACGGTCGTGACGTTGCAGTAGCCTAAACATTATATTTTGCTTTTTGTATTTTATTTTAGCGTAAGGAGTTTATTTGTACAACTTTTAGAAATAAATTTCATTTCATTTCATTTCATTTCATTCATTTCATAATTTGGATACGAGTTACGACCTATATATTGACGGTAAATTTCGGTAAACTTGTAGAGATCTGTTGCAGATAACAGTATACATCGCCGCTTGCGCATCGATTCACAATAGTGACCCACGCAACGAAGCAGCGAACTAATTGCATTAGCGAACTAATCTCGTTCAGCTTCGGCGAGGAAATTCATTAATATCCTGCTCCGGCCGTGCTAACAGATGAAAAAGTATAGGTAACATGTACACATACGAACACGTGTGTACATATAGTGTACACAGTATGTCACCGGGGGTCAGCTTTAGGGGGCGGTGGGTCAATGTGAACCCACCCCACTGAACGTAAATTTTTATTCCTATTTTTTATTGTATAAATTCCTAAGCGTAAGGCTATGGAATATTTCGAGGTGTTTATATTAGCCGGAGGCCGAAACAGACCGGTATTTTGATTAAACCGATTGTGTACTATTTTCTTTGATTAAACATTTTTTACTGTACCGTTTGATATTACTAAAGCATTTGATAGTTGTCGTTTTAGCGACCCGTCAAAATTCCATATTGCCCCATACCAATATACCATAACAATATCGGTGTATTTCGAAAGCTGCACTTGAGAGCTAGTTCCTCTAGTCTTTGTGTGCTTACCACCTTCAGCCACATCATCACCGTGATGTTGCGGTTACGAGATGTACGGATGATGAGATTGCGGTTAATCACAGGCCTATAAACAGTAAAAAAATACCTATATATTAAAAACTGCGAATTATATATTATACCCAGCTTATTATACAAATAACTGATGTTTTTGAGAAAATATTAACACCTGTAAAATATTTTTATTATAATAAATATAAATAATAAATAAGTGACTAAATAATTTATTTAGTCACTTATTTCACATTCAAAATGTCCAACACAGGGGCATGTAATTCAGAAACTAGAGCCAACCTCGCATCTCCACGCATCAGGCAGGTACGTAAACACAACAAGGTTGCCGAGTTCTATACAATACTTGGCCTACACACACAAACGAGCTGGCCCTACTTACCTAAATGTAAATGTTAATAATTCATTCATTTGCATACAAAGTGATATTTATAAGAGTCAAAATACAATGTCAACTGTGCAACTTTGCATCGCCGTATCTTTTGGAGTAATGTTTGCAACCTTATAAAGTAACTGGGTATATGTATAGATAGATACACAAATAGACGTGATCTATATATATGTATGCGTATAAAGATATAGCAGGACGCTAAATTCGTGCAATCAGTGAAGCAAGAACTGAGAGAAAGCCAGATTATCTAGTCCTCTACAAATTCCATGATGCACGTGTGTATGACAATCGAATAATTAACTTTAATTAGTAAAACGGTGTAAAGGACTCAAAGAGCACATTTAGGCACCGAATTCTAGAGTTTCGAGTTCTGAGTTCCGCGTTCGCTGTAATCTATGCGGCGCCTTTGATCATTGCACATAGAGAACTCGACGTTCAAGAGAACGCGAGTTCTGTCGGAGTTGCATTCTCTAAAGCTGGCGGATGAGGTGACACGCTGAGCTATCACTGTCTAATTTATTGAGTGACACATGGCAGAAAGGAAAGGGTAATGGACATTCTGGCCCATGAGCGGCCACTAATAAAACTAAAGTAAGGCCAATGAGACGAGATAAAGAATGTAAACAAACTTTTGCTTGCTGTATGTAATTGTATGTATGTGTAATTACACTTTTTGGTACGGGATACTAATTACATTTAATGCAACTACCTTGCAATACTTTTTTCTAAATACACCACAGTAGCTTTCATATTTTTGTTAAAACATTAATGCCTAATAGAAAACATAGAAATTATAGCTGGCAATCAATGGGACAAGCTCCATATAAATTTGCCCATTTTCCTTTATATTAGAACTCTAGACTGCTCGCTCGCTGTGTGTACAGTAATGAACGCAGAACTCAGAACTCTAACTCGGAACTCTAGAACTCTCTCTGTGGGACCGGCGCCTTACTAGTTTCTTTTGAGCGGCAATTAGGGTTGCCACCCCGGATTGTGTACGGGTTTGAATGGTGCAGGCCCGGTCTAACGGACTAAGAGCATATTTCTCTTGGCCAGTCTAGATATCATGTATATGTAGGGATGTAATGATGAAATGGATGTAGAATCATTTTGCTAAATGTCGGACGAGTACAATCAATCGAAAATAAATTTATCGATCAATCGTTATCTAAGAGTAAGTTTATAGTAAAAACTTTGTAATAACGAGAGTTATTAATGGTTCTTGAATATCTTGATCTACCTCTAGCCATCTTTGAAATTTGCCAAACCTACCCCCAAAGCAAAATATCGAAAAAACAAACTGTGTGACATGACTAAAAAAGTATCGAACCCCTTGCAACTCCCCGAAAGCTTATTAACAAAATACGAACAAATCGAGTTTGTACTCGGCATCGAGTCGGAAAATCGGTCGGGAAATAATCGAGAGACGAGTATCGAATCCTCGCGGAAATTGCGCCATTTGCCGCCATTTTAAAAGGTGTCGAAGGTCCGTCGACATGTTCCACTAGATGAAACTCTGTGTTTTTACATTCGTATAAAAAGTTTGCAATAAACCAACAGGATATGAATTTTCCAGCAGAGCTACTATGGAAACCAGACAACTGATAATTATACTTATGGATTACACCCAGCATCAGAATAAACTAGTTGTCCTGGATAGAAATATTTTTTGGTCTAAAACTATGGCGTATCCTTCCCATTTAGGTACGTGACTATTTAAATAATATTACAAAATAGCGAGTAATTAATAAACCCGATAATATCCCGATGTTTAAGCTAATCGGTATCCGTTGATTAATTCCTCCCTAACCGTTTCAATTGGTTTAATGAACAATTAAGACACCTGGATGAAACAGAATGTACCTAATAATGTATAGCCGTTTAAATTTCCCGATTACGCTATTTTGGGACACGGAGATATAGTATACTTTTTGTACTGGAAAGTGGTTGAACCTTCTGGGCACATCAAATATTTTAGAAATTATATTATGTTAGAAATAAAGACCAAGCATAGACATTTTATTACATGGTTAATTAAAAGGTAAGCGCAATAATCATACACAATAGTAAGTAAGGCAGTAAGTTCATTGCACCCACAAGATAGTAAGCAAGTAACACCCACCCCGGGGCTGGTTAATACGGCCCATGCAAGTAAGTATTTCAATAGTAACAACACAAAACCTTACTAGGTTCCCGCGCCCGTGCCCACGCCGTGTGGGGTTGTGGGGGCGCGTTCCGAACCCGGCTATCGTACACTTGATGCTATCATAATGATTATTAACATGTGAAGCGCCGTACCAGGCGGCGCCGGCCCGCCCGCCCTAGATATGTTTGACATAAGTCAGTTATTTTAATACAAGCAATTGGAGGTTCCCAATGGATGAACTTCGCCCCGACGCGAACTTTTCGATTAGCAGTCTGCGGCTGTCTTTAAGTGGATTTTAAATTACCGTTCGAATCGATTGCACCTACATTTGTACGGAAATAAACTTACGTATCGCTGTGGTTCAACCTGTTCAGTTCAGCGGGTTTAACTTGTTCTTTGTTGCATGACCTCTCGTCAAAATAATGACCTATAAAATAATGTCCATAAGAATATACATTAATTAAGTTGCCTTCCGAGTTAGAAAAATATTATGACGTCTCTATCTTGTCTCGGGAAGGAAGAAAGATCTTTCAAGGGCCATGTATCTGCGTAGGCTTGGGATTGCTTGTGGTCCAAGGTCCAACATTAACTTAATAACTTATAAACTCTGGTAACTCAATTCTGGGATGAATGCATTTAGGTTTGATATTCCGGTATAACTGTCGCAGACTCAAGTTGCGCTGATCATATAATGTCGCTACGGGTTCATTGACATTGCATTGTTATGCAACATTTTTGAGGAGCAATACAAAAGACTGACGTGCCGTCATCGCTGACGTTAATATTCATATAAAAAATATTAGGGCTGGGGGCCGAAGGCGGGTGGGGTAGGCGATAGCCGGCTCGCCCTCGCGCCAGCTTCCACTCAAACACGCTCAGCGCGCCTTTAATGAACTTTATGTCACTATTCCCCAATACAAGTACACTTTTCTTTGCCACTATCGTGTGTTAGTTGGAACAAAGCTAGTGTGAAGTGAGGGGTAAACGGGACTCGGCACTTTTCCCTCTTCTTATTGTTTGGACGGCGTGCGATTCAAGTCAAATAGGTCGCCGGAAAATGTTTGATACTCGCACACACGTCCCAAAATAAAGTAACACTAGCTCCTAAAAGTTGAAAATTTAGTCAAAAGATTAAAGGGAAAGGTCTGCTTTTTGCAACCGTTTACTGATCGTGAAACGAATTTTGTACGTTCGTTCAGTTATCGTTAAATTTATCACTGCAATGACCCAAAGCTTAAAGTGATTTATTATGAAGGTTACCGTTATAATCAGTTAAAGAGTTTTCTGCCGGAGTCTTCTCTGCGTCGTTATTTAGTTGTGTCTACGAATCGGTGGTAGAGTCAATTGTATCGTTCATAAGTGACCGAGGATGAGTAAACGAGGATTTCAATTTATGTATAGAATAACAAAGATGGCAATAGTATAAACTAATTGGACTATATTTATTATTAACTATCTTCCGCCCCGCGGTTTCACCCGGGTTCCCGAGATAAAACTCAAATAATTTATAAAGTTTTTTTTTTATACAACTAAGTCGGTAAACAAGCTTACGGCCCGCCTGATGGTAAGCGGTTACCGTAGACATATGGACGCTTGCAACACAAGAAGCATCGCTCACGCGTTACCGACCTATATACTCTACGCCCAAATCTATTAAAAACATTTTTTTCTTTCTCTGATTCTCTCAGTACTAAATACAATTTAATGTTCAGTGATTACCACTACACTACAATATTTAATTCATGTTCTTAATATTTACCAGTTATTTAGGTATATATTACTCGCGGCTATTCAGTTTATTTATGGAACCTCCCTATTTTATTCACGCGCTAAGCCAACAGCACATGCTTAGGCTAACAAAGTAATACTATTTACTTTGACGTCTACAGGTCAAATAATTACGATATGGATGCATAAGCTTGCTTCGTCCCCGGGCAGTTAAAACCTGACCTGGAGGTTCACGTTGTAGCCCATAAATATTTATCATTTCAATTGATGATTTAAACTGTTTGTCCGGAGGGGTATGGTCGTGGTCTGGAGAACTGACGAGTCATGACAGTCTGCACACATCAATAGATTACCTCATCCACATATTAGAATAACAGCCATGATATTAAAAATACCTCACAATCAGTATTCAATTACCAAAAGCCTGCTGTTTACACACGAAATCTGATACCCTATTAAAAATATAAAAGTTTTATGAACCAGAGATGCCCATGACATTAATGATTGCATGATTGCAAGTCATCTTTCAGTACTATATGCTTAAAAATTGTTGTAACATTTTAGTATCAGTCGTTTAAAACTGATGACTGACAGCAATAACGAAGATTAATAAACGTCAAATCATTAACGATGACTTCTAGATATACCGTTCCGTATAGCACTTCTCAGTTCGACATGGAGTGTGGCCTGGGGGGGAGGCTAAGCGGGTCGGGGTACTCCGGGGGCAGGGGGTTAGATCGATTCCTATCGTGGATATTATTCTGTGGTAATTAGAATCCGCGCTTCGAGGTACAATTTGGTATGTGGAAATGTTTCGATGCGCATCGCTTCATAGATAAGGCATAACAAACGAGGCGGTCTTATATAATAACATATCTTTGATTTTAACAATTTATTGTATAAACATCAATCTGTTTACCTTAGCCTTTAGACCGAGGCTACACAAGTGTGTTCTTTTGAGTAAAAAAAAAAATACGTTACATACCTATGCATAAAATATTACGTATGTAATCAAGGAACTAAGTCACAGACTTTCTTGCCATCTGATAAACAAAAAGCATTGTTAGAGGTTCATACTATCGACCGGCAGCAAATTCTATCTATATTATATAATTCTCAATAAATGAGTACCTACAATATATGTATATAATAAACAACATTTAAATGTAAAAAGAAGCAATACTTTCCCATTGAAATTAAACCAGCTTCACGCTTCATTTGAAACGAAAAGCACTATAAAGGAGCGCGCACATGGTGGCGGGCCGCGTCGCATCGCAAGTATCGCAACGCATTTATTTGTATTAAAATGTCAAGCGGCCCGGGCGCATAGGACGGGGGCAGCAAGCAGCGCGGGGCGCGCGCCTTCACCGCCAATAATATGCGAGAACCTTAATAACGTTACAGTTATATATCATTTATACTAATAGGTATTTCGAGAATGGCAAATGTTTATGATAAAAATTGGTAGTTTGGTCAAACGTCAAGTTTGACCTAAATATTGAGATTAAAGTTTAAACTTTAATAGCGCAAAGAAAATAAGCTGTTCCATGCATATTTGCATAATCATCGAATTTACAAGGAACAATCATAAGTATCAGAATCACTGATGTTTTCCCAAGCTGATATGGTTACCATTATATTACCGCAATGAATTCAGAGTCTATTGAAGATCCATCCATAGTACCAACTCGAGCAGTTTCAACGGGGCGCATCTAAACAATGGGAGTAATGAGGGATACGACTCAATAATGCAAGGTACTCGTAGCCATAATCTCACGGCAGATTAACATGATATGTATGGAAGTGGTAATTCCTCAATGCTCATTAGTGAATTACATCACAAATGCAGCCTTCAGGGGGTCTAAAGCGGCTAATCGAGCGTATTGTTGAATGAAATGTATTTCTTGAATTTACAGTACATGCGAATTCATCAATGAATCCTTATCGACATGATGATGGTACCGGAATTGAAATAAACAGTTCATCCTGTGATCTTTCTCTGCACTCTATCCTGCCAAATTGGAAATATGCTTTCTTATTAGCATATCGATATCCACTACATGCAATCAGACAATTTTACTAAACTAGTGTGGCGAGCCTGAAATATAAAATAAATAAAAACTAAAAATAAATAAATAAATTAAAAGTATAAACATAATTAAAATCAATTTGTGTAAAAATAAAACTTATAAAATAAACAATTATATGTCGATAATGTTACGGTCGATGCCCCGTGGAAAACGCACCGTTCAACCACAGCGTTCAACGCTACTCGGTCTCAGATATAGTTATCTGTGGCGCAGGCGCGCACCAGCGCCCTCTATTCATTCATTCGAGATTCGATCATGGTGACAGATCGATAGATAATTGCTTTTACTTGCTTTCGATAAATATATATTGTTTCTGTTTATTTATCGTTGCTACATGTTATTTCTATGAACTGTGCTTGCCCTTCTTTATTGTGAACTGTTATAAATGTAGTGCTGTGTAACAAAACAATAAATTCCTTCATGTGAAGTGTTGACTATAATTCATTTGCCTGGAGTCAAATCAACAACAAAGCGTATGTACATTTACATAGCCTCACTGGTGACCCCGAGGGAACACAAGGAGCACCCTATTAAGAAGAAATACATGATTTAATTATCGCCTACATAAAAAAAACATGTCGTTTTCCACTGCCGCCGACACAAAATTAACTGATCTATGTCGAGTTGGAGTTCGGATGCCAGCCTTTTGGCCGGAAGAGCCAGAGCTTTGGTTCGTCCAATTAGAGGCGCAATTTACATTGGCAAATATAACCACCGATGCTACCAAATTTGGGTACGTCATAGCTCAACTGGATCAGCAATATTCAAAGGAAGTTAAAGATCTTATTTGCAAACCTCCAGCAACTGACAAATATGAGACCTTAAAAGCAGAACTCATCAAGCGTCTCACGGCATCGCGCGAGAAACAAATAAATCAATTGTTAATGCATGAAGAGTTAGGAGACCGCAAGCCATCTCAATTCTTGCGTCATTTGGAAAGCTTAGCAGGCCCTAACGTACCAAATGAATTCCTGCGAACCATTTGGACCAGCCGCTTGCCCAAGAGCACGCAAACCGTCCTAGCAGTCCAACCAAATGCAGCCCTAGCCGATCTGGCAGAACTAGCAGACCGTGTCCAGGATATAGCTTGTCCAACTCCTCACGTGGCATCAACTTCTTCTGCCACCCCCGATTCTGAGATAGCAAAAGAGGTAGCTGAATTGCGAAAGCAAGTGCAGATGTTGACAACTCAACTCAACCGAAGATCGCGTTCGTCGTCTCAAAATCGAAGAGGTCGATATCAACAACGCAGTCGTTCGTCATCGCGCTCCAGTTCCAACTATCGTAAATTCCCGCAATGCTGGTATCATGCAAAATTCGGGAGCAAGGCAAATAAGTGCGTAAAGCCATGCGATTTCAAGTCGGAAAACATGCGGGGCGGTCGATAATGGCGACTAACGATTGCCCAAATTCATCAGGTCGCTTGTTTGTCATAGACCGTAAAACAAAAATGCAGTTTCTCATTGACACAGGTAGTGAACTCTGCGTTTTTCCTCATACCATGTTAAAACAACGTCGACCTCAAACTGCTTATTTATTATCAGCCGCCAACGGAACTCCGATCTATACTTACGGGTTCGCACACTTAGAACTCGACTTAGGCTTGCGTCGAGAGTTTCCCTGGCGTTTCGTTGTGGCAGACGTAACAAGAGCCATCATCGGGGCCGACTTCCTGAGCTATTACAACCTCATCGTGGATATTAAGAACAAACGCTTGATCGACAGTCTCACGACCATTTCAGCAATTGGTTCTTGGCTACAACCACATGACAATATTTCTTCGGTCAAAGTTTACACCGGAGACACACAATACCACAAAATTCTCAAGGAATATCCCGAGATAACTCATCCATCCGGCACACATCGTATTATCAAACACAATACCGTCCACTACATACGAACGACACCAGGCCCACCCGTAACTGGTTCACCAAGACGACTGGCGCCAGACAAATTAAAAATCGCCAAAGCTGAGTTCGAGTCGATGCTCAAGAGTGGTACCGCTCGACCTTCAGAAAGTGCTTGGTCGTCACCGCTACACCTCGCACCCAAAAAAGAGAATGGATGGAGACCTTGCGGTGACTACAGACTGTTAAACGCAAGAACCGTACCGGACTGCTACCCAATCAGACATATTCAAGATTTCGCCCATAGTATATCTGGTTGCACCGTATTCTCCACACTGGATCTAGTAAAGGCCTACAATCAGATCCCGGTAAATAACGAAGATATTCACAAAACGGCCATAACTACCCCGTTCGGAATGTTTGAATTCCCATTCATGACATTCGGCTTAAGGAACGCGGGGCAAACTTTTCAACGTTTTGTGGACGAGATGATGCGTGGACTAGATTTCGTCTATCCATACCTGGATGACTTTCTGGTTTTCTCCCGTGGGGAAAAACAGCATATACACCATCTTCGGCAAGTTTTTGAGAGGCTCCAACAGTATGGCATGATTATTAACACTAGCAAGTGCGTTTTTGGTGTGCCTGAAGTAACTTTTTTGGGATATTGCATTTCTGCAAGTGGCACAAGACCACTGGCTTCTAAAGTTGAAGCAATAAAAAACTACCCAGTTCCCAAGACCGTAAGAGAGCTTCGGAGATTCATGGGAATGCTCAATTTCTATCGCAGGTTCATTCCAAATGCAGCGAAAATACAAGCTCCCTTGAACACACTGTTGACTGGCTCTGTAAAGGGTTCACATCCCGTACATATCATCGGTAAACCCCTAGAAGCTTTCAATGACTGCAAAGATAGCTTATGTCGTGCATCGCTTCTGGCCCATCCCGATTGCCAAGCCAAGCTCAGTTTGCTTACAGACGCTTCTGACACATCCATCGGTGCTGTCCTTCAGCAATACAAAGAAAAATCGTGGGAACCGCTTGCATTTTATTCTCACAAGTTGAGTCCAGCACAGCAGAAATATTCGCCTTACGATCGCGAACTGCTCGCAATTTATGAAGCCATCAAATATTTCCGCCATATGCTCGAAGCAAGAGACTTCACAATTTACACAGACCACAAGCCACTTTGCTTCGCATTCCAAATGCGAAAAGAAAATTGTTCACCGAGGCAGCATCGACACCTTGATTTTATATCCCAATTCACGACAGACATCCGCCATATTTCTGGTCGAGACAACGTAGTAGCGGATGCGCTTTCTAGAATAGAAGCATTAGAAACTGTCGATATCATCCAACTGGCTCAAGCCCAACAGTCTGACCCAGAGTTAAAACGATTACTGCGAGATGGCTCCGCCCTTCAACTGGAGAAAGTAGATCTGCCCGAAAAAGGATTATCAGTTTACTACGACTGTGGTACTTCGACGCGCAGACCCTATGTTCCTGTCAGCATGCGAAGGCAAATTTTTGATAGCCTGCACTCGCTTAGCCATCCAGGCACAAATGCTACTGCAAAATTAATATCAGAACGATATGTATGGCCAGGTATCCAAAAGAACTGTCGTGAGTGGGTTCGTTCATGTTTAGCATGTCAACGAGCTAAAGTCAATAGACATGTGACAGCTCCCGTTGGCACGTTTGAACTACCAACCGCTCGATTCAGATTTGTCCATATTGACATTGTGGGACCAATGCCTATATCTAAAGGATTCAGATATTGCCTCACGGCTGTGGATAGATTCACCCGGTGGCCCGAAGCCATACCGATACTTGATATCACAGCCGAGACCGTTGCTAACGCCCTACTGTCCGGTTGGATATCCAGATATGGTTGCCCGACTAGCATCGTAACCGACCGCGGCAGTCAGTTTGAATCCGCATTATTTCAGCAACTCGCCAAAATATCCGGATTCCAACACAGAAGAACTACCGCTTACCATCCCGCCTGCAACGGCCTTGTAGAACGGTTCCATCGTCAGCTAAAGGCAGCAATCACTTGCCACGAGAATGCTAATTGGACGGAATCGCTACCTTTGATATTACTAGGTGTAAGAAGCGCCTTCAAAGATGACATCAAAAGTTCACCAGCAGAATTAGTATATGGTGAACCACTTAGACTACCAGGAGAATTTTTTGATCCCACTTTTACCGGAACGACGGACATCACGGATTATACAACCCGTCTCCGTTTGTTCGCTAATAAGTTAAAGCCATCTCCTGCATCACGTCATAGTAAATGTGCCGTCTTCATATACAAAGATCTTGCAACGACTAGTCACGTTTTTCTTAGAGAAGACAGGCAGCGCGGATGCTTAGAACCTGCATATACCGGACCGCATGAAGTTATCAAACGTCAAGATAAAGTCTACACGTTACTCGTTAAAGGAAAGAAAGTCACAGTATCGGTAAATCGATTAAAACCAGCATACATATTGAACGACAGAACACAGTCCAATAACGAGGAAACGAAACCTGAAACGGAACCTGATAGTCCTGAAACATTAAAAAAGACACGATCCGGACGCACTGTAAGATTCCCGCAATACTATCGCCCGTAGTGACGGTCTCAGGAGGGGGGTGATGTGGCGAGCCTGAAATATAAAATAAATAAAAACTAAAAATAAATAAATAAATTAAAAGTATAAACATAATTAAAATCAATTTGTGTAAAAATAAAACTTATAAAATAAACAATTATATGTCGATAATGTTACGGTCGATGCCCCGTGGAAAACGCACCGTTCAACCACAGCGTTCAACGCTACTCGGTCTCAGATATAGTTATCTGTGGCGCAGGCGCGCACCAGCGCCCTCTATTCATTCATTCGAGATTCGATCATGGTGACAGATCGATAGATAATTGCTTTTACTTGCTTTCGATAAATATATATTGTTTCTGTTTATTTATCGTTGCTACATGTTATTTCTATGAACTGTGCTTGCCCTTCTTTATTGTGAACTGTTATAAATGTAGTGCTGTGTAACAAAACAATAAATTCCTTCATGTGAAGTGTTGACTATAATTCATTTGCCTGGAGTCAAATCAACAACAAAGCGTATGTACATTTACATAGCCTCACTAGTTACATAGTGCAAAAGCTATATTAGAATGCTACAAGCAAACCTATACGAGGAATGCTTTGAGTACAATAAATCTTGTTAGGTTTCCGTAGCCAAATGGCGAAAAACGACACCCTTATGGATTCGTCATGTCTGTCATGTCTGTGTGTATATCACAGCCACTTTTTTCCGAAACTATAAGAACTATACTGTTGAATCTTGGAAAGTAGATGTAATCTGTGAACCGCATTAAGATTTTCACACAAAAACAGAAAAAAAAACAGAAAAAAATGGGGTTCCCCATACTTAGAACTGAAACACAAAAAATTTTTTTCATCAAACCCATAGGTGTGATATCCTATCTATGGATAGGACTTCAAAAATGATATTGAGGTTTTTACTATATTTTTTTTCAAAACTGAATTGTTTGCGCGAGAGACACTTCCAAAGTGGTAAAATGTGTCCCCCCCCCTGTAACTTCTAAAATAAGAGAATGATAAAACTAAAAAAAATATATGATGTACATTACCATGCAAACTTCCACCGAAAATTGGTTTGAAAGAGATCTAGTAAGTAGTTTTTTTTAATACGTCATAAATCGTTAACCGCAATTTACCTTTCATTCAATCTATTGTCTGTTTGAACACGCTAATCTTAGCTTGGGCCAATATACTGGTGTGGTGTACATAAATTGTCGTCCAACGTAAAGGGGTCGATATAGCGAATTTTCAGCTAAGATCACATACCACAATTTGGTCCACTTTTTACCACTGGTCTCAGAATTATTATTATATGAAATGTCATTTGTTAAAATCACAGCCAAATAAAAAACTCAATGTATCAATATTTTTAAATAATAAAAAAAAAAAAAAAAAACTGAGAACAGTGGTAAGAAGAGTATTATGTAAATACATTGTTGTTGTTGTACGCTAACGCTGTATAGGTATATGCTTTATTTTATCGAAACCAGATGGACGGCTGAGGAAAAAAAAAAAAAAAAACTACTAAGCAGTGGGATAAATATAATCTACAGGAGCAACAAGTGGATCAGTCTCCCAAGTCCACTGACGATCATTCATCGTGGTATTTAAGTTGGCCATATTTCACATCTGGAAATAGCTGATCTTTGATTTGAGCATTACATTAGAACTTGCTAAACTACTCGTATAAGCCATACACCAATATATAAATGATCTATGCACACAAGGCTGAAAGGACCACCATATACTGCGCATAATCATTGGCGCATTTGGGGCGAGTTGAGTGAGTGTGCTCACCTATTCCTTATTCTGTCATCGGGGTCGACTTTAGTTCATAACCAACACAAAGGCCCCGGTGTGTTGTACCAAATCCCGCGGAAGACATATTCCGTTCCACTGTGTACCTCTTTGTGAGCACAATCAGCAACCGTGGCTAGACTAGCAATTATTCAAAATACATCAGGCGATATTAGATAGGTCGGCGGCCGATGCGTTTTGCATTGCGAATCAGACAGAGTTCGTCCGGGGACCAACCCCGGGGAGTGGTAGTGTTTATGCGTGGACGTCACCGCCAGATTGTGGATTCTGCCTTTTGCTAAAATGTCCGTCCGCCTGGGGATTTTCGATGGTGTTCCGCTTTGGATGAATGCTTCCTGAAACTGTATTAATGCCTTTGTTAAGCGTTTGTTAATACACTGTCAAGTGTGGCTGTAAGCACTCGTGTTCTTGGTTTCAATTTCTTTGTAGATTTAGGTTCAAGTGTAACGAAAATATTTTAGGGAATCAGGGGGTACCAATTTCACTTTCACACATCTTTATATTGATTTAAGTTACTAAGAAACAGGTCACCTCCATATATCACTTATTTTTATTAGGTACTTATACCGTCTTATTACATGTGATGGTGTTAAGCCAAATAAGTATTAAGGGGGATAGAGTATTCTTCATGTATTTTTTTTTATGATGTATCCTTACCGACTTTTAAGAAAACAGTATCTAGACATGTTTTAGAACTGCTTTCTTATATACTCATCAAATAACGGCACCTAAATCATTCAACCCCAAGGGAAACAACCAAGCATAAGGGATGTAGAAGCCTTCATCGCCTTAGCCGTAATAAACCTCCTACAAAAATAGCTCCTTTTTTAGCTGCTCCTCCTGTTTTATTTAATTTTAAAGTTATTGCACAGATTACTTAAACAGAAAAGTGGGTAGTGATAGAATACTGACAAAAACCAGATAAATAATAGCTAAGTATGATACTGTAATCGTCATCATATACGATTAAACGGACGAGAAGTCTCGGCCTAATGAGATCGGATAAAATCCGGATGTACAACCTATTAGTACGGAGGAGAGTTTAAAGCAAGTTACGCGTATTCACTGGTTCACTGCTCGTTAATTACACCAATGAAGCATTTAACCGTGGATACCTAAAACGAAGGCCTATTGATATATGAATGATCATTTGCGAAATGTTTGATTTAACCCTAGGCCCAGGTCGGTTGCTTACATTAGTATTCCCTTTGCGCAGTTTGTTGCTGCACCGCACATTATTTGTATACACTAAGCATGAAATGTTACCAAGCAAACGTGTACTATTTGCGTGTAGGTTTAGGAAAGGAGGCGGTGGTAGGATGGCGGCGGTGGCGGCGGCGGCGGCGGCGGTAGAACACCCCCTTGTGTGGCGCCCCACCCCACACCTCATGCGTATACGGATGAGGTATACCCGTATCACCCACTTTGAGATTTCAATATTCCATACCGCATTCAATGCAACATTTTTGGACTGCAACTATAAAAGGAGAAAACACGTCGTGCCTTCCCACCGCGCCCGCGTTCCACAATTTGACAAAAACTATCTTAAGCGTTTCAATTTGTTTCATATTTGCCTTTGTGAATGTTTAAATATTGTTCGGCCTCGGGGCGAACTTTTGCATACATTTTTATGTTTGACGTTATTGGCAAAGACTCGAATATCCGCACAATCGGCTTATTTTGTTTGTTGATTTATTTATAAAATAGTTTTACGAGATAATTTTGGTAACCCACTTCATAGAAAGTTGGAGCGGAATGACGAAAATATAAAATTTTAAACTAGCTTTTCATGGTCTAACACCTTCCTCTAGAAATGCCTAACATATATGTACAAACCGCATCAAAATCGGTGCTGTGGTTCTTTTTGGTTTAGTTTTTTTAGTTATAAGCACACCAGTATAGGAGCTGGCACATACATACTGAATATTTTCCTTCTCCAATAGCTTATATTACTATTATATAGATTATATAGTTCTATCTCATAAAAAAACTATACAAATATTACTGGCTACCGTTATATCCTTTCAAATCTCTATTCAATAAAAGAAATAAGAAATAACGAACAATGGATTTGTGTACATAATGGAAAATTGGGAATGATAGAGTGATACTTTAAACTTACGTGTCTAGGAATACATGTAGCCATTTCAAACTGCCTTTTGTCAAATTCGTTCGTTTCGTTATGGCGAATTTGAAATCACGTTCCAATAAAAAAAGATTCCAATTTGTAATATTGATTTCGGCGGAAGTGTATACATGTTGTACTACAATTGAACTAACGATTGGAATTTATTAGATGCCATATTGTTAGATGATCTAGAATCCACAGTTTTTTTTAAATGGGCTTTCGTTTTGTTGTCGCCTCATGGCAGAACATTTGCTTATTCTAACTGGTAACTTTCACTCGAGTTAAACACTCTGCTTTTCTTTTCGACTATGAAATGAGTAACAAAAGCAAATTATGCAAAAAATAATAAAAACTCTTGAAAATTGCATTAATCACGCTTCACCAATCTTTTTTTCTTCTTCGCACAGCTACACTGGGCCAATAACTTCCAAAATATTAGAGCGAGCTTTATGAAATAAAGACTGTATTATACAGGTTGATTTTTTTTTCTTGCCATTATCGGCAAATTAACTGTAGGTCTTAGAGAAAAACGCTGAAAGAAACCATGAACTGAATTTTGAAGAAAATTAAAGTAACATTAAAATTTACTTAAAATAAAAAGTAAAAAAAAAAACTTTTTACTTTTACTACTACTATTAATTACTGTTTATTTCAACGTTTTTAGTTTTTCTTAAATGCATTATTATTTGACCAAGGTTTTTAGATATTTTTCCTTTGACACCACACCCGTAGCTCGTAAAAATAAGCCAGGCCGTCACACATATATTTGTCCATATCTTGCTAACTACTGAACCGATTTCGATGAAACTTCCATTGTTCCCTAAGTTGAAGTAAATAAACCAATAAAAAAAGAATGGTTACAATCCGATTAATATCTTCGGAGATATGCGTGGACCAACATACAAATATAGTCGATCTGATGATGGAGCCGAAAGACAGTCGACGGAACTCAACGATTTACAGCAATTATCTGGTGTAAACTCAAAATTGAAAAATAAAAACTTTTAACAAAAATATTAAAACACCTTCAAAGTACACTAAAAAAGTATGAAATAACTCTTACTGTTTTGAAGTCAGCGAAATATTTTGCTACAGATACGTGATGCTCTTTCGCTGATTTCAAAACAATGTCAGATAAGAGTTATTTCATACTGTTTAGTGTACTACGAAGGCGGTTTTTTTTTTAATTAAAAAGTTAACGCTCGTCTCCATACAGCTGGGGTAGTGTTTGACTACCTTGAAGATGTCGCTATCACACGAATGGAGTGGCACCCAACCCACACTTGAACCTGAGACGAACAGGAACGACGTGTACGCAAGCGAAATATCAATTATTGCCCAATATCGAATAGTTACGATATTACATTAATTATCTATAAAAGACGAGAGCCTCGCTCCTGCAGCTAACAGGATATTACGGGCGATTATTTTTAATTATGGCAAAGGCTCTCATCTCTTCACGTTGAAAGGTTCGTTCAGGATAATCTCATTATGGTGGAAAATGAAAATGTGGTCATCACGCTATTTATTATGTCTTACATACGACCTTGAGATGGCACTCAAAATATTGGACAGTTAGTTAATTATTTTACTAACAACCCTAATTGTATTTAGATATACTATGATTGTACATGTCACCGTATTTTTTGCGTAAACCGTTAGTTTATAATCTACCTGGCGAGATTGTAAACTGTCGATTTTTTAAGAAACAGTGGTGCCGATTCTGTTGTAAATCGCACTAAACTAATTTTAGTCACATCTCATCTCTTTCTTACGAACATTATTGAAAAAGGATAGAACATATTTAAAGCTGTCAAATTAATCTTTGCCCTCTTATTTTGAGTGTATTTAGGCGTAACCGCTATAGATGGCGTCTAAATTTATATTGAAAACAAGCACTGGACTAATTTGACAGGACTAAATTTCTTACATCCTTTTCTTATGTTCTTTTTTAGAAAGAGATATATTATTAAAATTAGTTTAATTGTAATCAACAGAATCAGGGCCAATATTAACTAAAGCACAGATGGCGGCGCGGGACACGTGACGTGCGCAAAGTGCGTTCCGTCGCATTCAAGTATGATGCCAGTTCACAATTTGACGGTTTATCATGGATAGATTATAAACTATCAAAAAAGAATGCATTGCATGCATATTGTGAGCAGCACTGTTCACAATTTATCGACAGTTTATAATCTCGCTGGATAGATTATAAACTAATGGTATTCACAAAATTACGGTGACATAGGTATATATACCTATTTAATTGCATAAGATCTGCTGCGGATTCCAAAAATATAATTCAATTCCAATATTGCTTTAGCTCCTTTTTCCAATTGTAATAGCACACTTGGGCCCCAGATGTTATTAAAAAGGAGGTTATATAGGAGAGCGATGCCTTTCTTACCGTCGTTCATAATAATACGTCCTGAAAGCTAGCCGTGGGTGAGGAAAATATGAAACCTGAACATACTATCTAACTTTATCATTTTGAAGGGGTTATGCACACAAAAGGCGATCCATAGAAACAAAAAAAAAGGTTGTTGACATTCAAGCCTATTTCAAATGAATTTTTATTTCTTTTGGAGACACTTCAAATTAATAATATTTGCTTTTTAATTAAGAGTATGATCTTTACGAAAGTTTATAAGATCAGTACAATATGCAATATAATATGTTATTATAATATTAGCCACTTAATATAAATAATATAAATCTCTAACAAATATCTTATCAACTACAAGCAAAATACTGATTATCTAGGAATAAGGCATTTTCTTGTCAGAAGACGTCAAGTTCGAATACGAGAGGGTCTTGCTTTACAATCTTTATTGTTTAGTTGAGTGTAAATAGCAAATAGAAATACTTGATGAACAAAAACTCAAAAACAGTTAAGCGATACAAGAAATGCGCGAAATTTCCCATCGTAGCCTATAAAATGGGTGCTCCGCTTTTTATCGCGAAACATTTTAAAGTAATACCATGCCGTAAGCGAATTAATATTGAATATTTAACGAGCGCAACGGTCGCGGATAAACGTGTATGCATCAAATATTGTATTATTAACGTGTACGTATTTAAATAGCAATACGGTGGTGCTTCTCGCCGGAAACTTGCACATAAAGTATGAAGCACTTCTGTTGAACGATTCACGCGATAAAATATACCGAACGGTTTTATGGTGTTGCCGAATTATAGGCTTTGTTGTTTTTAACTATCTAGGCATCTGCGGCTCCGACTCATTTGCAATTGTGAAGATCCTTACGAACACGTCAGGATCTGTTCGCCTCCAGGGCCGAAAGTGGCCGAAGGAACGAACTAATTGCGTTTATGTGAATATAACAACAACGTGTAGAATCCGTCGTCGATACAGCGTGTAGTGGCGTTCCTCTGGTGTGAATGATGGCACAATATGACCCCAAAGCGGTCGTAGAAGTCTCATTTTCATAACAAAACAAAAGGAATAAACAATGCACCTCTCGGTGAGATTTAGTCTGAGCCGCGACGACGGAGCCATGTTTAGAATTGTTTGATTGAACGCATAAGAATGTGTGTAACCGCAAATATTGTAACGCGCCAGAAGGAGAGGGGGGTCTCGCGAGAGCGGGACGACGACATCGCAATTACCTCGTGAGATTGTTGAATAAATTTACATTCAGTTGATTGAAATAATAATGAAATTGCCCCAGCACACTCGGTATGATCGTACGGTATATTTAAATTAATAATAAAATCATAATATTACACAAATCGTGCTCGTGATCCGCGCGGTTCTTTCTATGATAATTAGATTCTTTCGACTTTCATTTGAATAATGCAAAATTTCACAAGTCCCAAAAATGTCTTTTTGTTTTAATAACAAACGTAGAATACGTTATGTGAATACATTAAGCATATCTGTAACAAAAAAATCCTCGTATTTTTAGGGTTCCGTAGCCAAATGGCAAAAAACGGAACTCTTATAGACTCGTCAAGTCTGTCCGTCTGTCTGTCTGTCTGTCTGTCCGTCCGTATGTCACAGCCATTTTACTATTAGAACTATAATGTTCAAACTTGGTAACTAGATGTATTCTGTGAACCGCATTAAGATTTTTACACAAAAATAGAAAAAAACAATAAATTTTGGGTGTTCCCCATACTTAGAACTGAAACTCAGTTTTTTTTTAAATAAAACCTATAAATTTCATGGATAGGTGTTCAAAAATTATATTGACGTTTCTAATATCATTTTTTTCTAAACTGAATAGTTTGCGCGAGAGCCACTTCCTAAGTGGTAAAATGTGTGTCCCCCCCCTGTAACTTCTAAAATTATAGAATGATAAATCTATAAAAAATATATGATGTACATTACGAATTACGATGCAAACTCCCACCGAAAATTGGTTTGAACGAGATCTAGTAAGTAGTTTTTTTTTAATACGTCATAAATTTAAATTCATATCAAATACTCAGATCTATACTACCGTTTACTTATATACCTACAGGTTTGTACGGAACCCTCGGTGCGCGAGTCTGACTCGCACTTGGCCGGTTTTTTTTTTCTCTGAGGCTGCTGTACTTACTGTATAGCCGAAAGACATAATATGATAGAATTAATTTAGGTGAATTTCACTTAAGTAAATTAAGTATTTGATTGACTATATATTTTTAAGTAATGATGCATGTGGTGAATTTAAATACCTATTATATACCTACGTTATGACTATGGTTGAAAAGGAGGACTGAGTAAGGAGAGGAGCTCTGTAGAGACGATGAATCATATCATCAACGTGAGCATAATTATAGTACTGCCTACTACTTCCACCAATACCCCCCTCTCACTACAGGACACGACTGGTGATTATGTCGCGAGCGGGCCCATCGCGGATCGGCGACTCTACATGCCCTTGAATTGCCTTGAATTTATCTTCTGGGGCATGTAAGCTTACCTTGTTTTCCCTCACGATTTACTAGATCTTTAACAATAAGGTGTAAGTCAGTCTTCTAATATACCCAGGTATTAAGATAGCCTCATCCCTTTTTGTTTATATGACATTAGACAGTGACGGATATATTTTAAACCTAGGTTTACTTGACTTAAACCTTATTAATAAGGGGGTAAGACTCCAGACTCCAGACACATATTGTAAATAATATATAACATCTTCGTACAGTACATGCTAATTTAAAAAACTTCAGCCTCGAATTTAGCAGACAAAAAGCTTGAAATTATGATGACCAGAGGTCAGGTTTTATAGTATAATATACTACACGGTATTTGTTATTCTATGACATGGTTAGGTTTGTATAGCTCGCCAATACTCGAACAATTCCAAGAAAATTGAATTCGGAACTTTTCAGCATCAGCTCCTTATCTAACCGAATAATGCGCGTAAACGGTAACCTTGACCTAGCCCAAGAGGTCAACGATCGACCCAGACATATCAAAAACTATTCGAGCGTAAAAATCGGAAGTCACCAACGTATTAAGGCGAAACACATCCATTCAGACGTGGTCTCTGTACGAGTGTCTTTTCACCCCTTGGGGGGGTCAATGCGGGTCGGTGGAGATGTCGCGGACGACCCTGACCTAGCTCAAGTGCGGGGCGGGTAAGTAACGCAGGTCGTTCACCTTGAGACGGATTGTATTATAGGAGATAGCGAGTAGCGGTTTTAATGGTTTAGTTTGTATAATTTTTTCATACGTCACTTTTTGATTCCAAATAATCGTTGTGTTTGTTTATGCGTAATTTAAAAAAAATATTTTTATTTAAAATTTTCTTTATAGTACGGTATAAAAAAAACTGTTATACAAAAATATTCTACATTGAAATTTCAAAGAAAAGTAACTCAACTGAGATGGAGAACAGGAGTTTATGTAACCTTTTAATTTATAAATCAGCACATATTACTAGTTAATATAATGTTTATATTATGACGCGTAAGCTTGAGGCACTAATTGTGGTATACACACATTACAAAGGACAGGTATTGGTAAATAACACAGGCAGCGCTCCACAAAGCGTTACGCGTCCTTAATAATATCAGATACACGGTAAAGCCGCGGAACTAATAATAGGTCTAAACAATTAGATAAAAACTAGCTGCCCGGCGCGACTTCGTTCGCGTGGTGCTACCCTACCCTACCCTACCCCACCCCACCCCACCCTACCCTACCCTACCCTACCCTACCCTACCCTGACGGCAAAATCCCCATTAACATAATGATCCGCCATTTATTGAATTCATTTGTTACAAAAAATGTGATAAATGAAGAACCGCTCGACCGATTTTGTGCAAACTTCACATAAACCATCTACTAAATAGTCGGACTATTACTACAAAGCCTAAACATTTGGTTTGGATAGGTGAGCCCGTTCTTGAGTTATAAAATTACAACGATAAGTGGCATTGATTTTTATATATATAGATACAATTATGTCTAGCAGACAATCTCCAACTTTCCATTCAATTCAATCCCTATGAATATATTTATTTTATCACAATAAACAATTATATTCTCAATTAATAATAATAATAAATGATCACCCCAGAGTCTCCCCAAATCCATTTTACGCTACGCCAACGAGCGTTAATGTCAGGTGATGATTATTTTAATCAATTATGCATTGATTCCGTGTACATTGTATGACTTGACATTTTAGTACACCTAATCTATTTAAATTGAAATGTCAGCATTTTTCCACGAATGCAATTATTAATCCGTCCCTTAGACAAACTTTTATTGTGTAGAGCCACTGAAGATACGAAGGTACGAAATAAAATACTAAGTTGTATGTATAGTTAGCGAACTGTTAGCTATTGAGTAAAGAACTTTTATTCTGAATAAATCGCCCGTTCCTAAATCAATTTTAATGTAAATGTTTAGTAAATAATCTTTCCTGAAGTCAAATAATACTTTAGAAATCGAAAGTAACTTTATAAAATTATGAATAATAGTTCATCGCGAACACTTTATCATAGCTCAGTTGCAGAACATTCGTTACTTCTTTACAAGAATAGTTTGATGTTAATCAGGCTAATTTCATGAAATGCTACTGAATTAAGGACGTAATTATATATTTTTAACTTTAATTTAAACAGTTATTTGCTTGTCAAACATAAAAAAAAAAAATTATGATAAAGGGGACCTAGTGAGTTGAAAAGGGCGGTATGTTGAAATGCAAGTACAATATAAATAATGTAGAATTATTAGATATAACTGTTTACAATAGCTACAAAATAATGCAATAAGCACACCTGAGAAGAGGGCAGCACAGAACAGTTATTCCCTATACTCAATTTCTTCTTATTTTTCAACGTAAGAAGACTAGTAGATAGGTTGATAAGTTTTATTAATACCCAATTATATTCGCTATTTTGTTATATCATCAATATTTGTTAATATTTACACATTTAGCTAAATTTTCTGTTTTTTTTTGGTAATATTTCTATGGAAAATATACGACTACTCAATGAAAGTTTATAAAGTTTTGACGATCTTATCGTACTTTGATAATTAAGTAGGCACAATTGCATATTTTTTTATTTCCACTTATGTCAAGGTGCGTACCAAGATTGTGGCCAAACATCGCGTTTCTCAGCGTCTTCTTTTATTTAGAAAACAAAGTTTATATTATGGTCCAACTTCTGAAGAATATAATGAGGAAACTTTTAAAAGTTTCCATAAGACTTCAGACAGCGCGACTATAAACGCTCACTTCATTTCACTCATGTTCGTGCCACTTTAGAATAGAATAAAATTTGTTTTTGTATTTGGAACAAAGTGAACCATAAAATATAGAGTAGTGAGAAGTGCATGCACGCGCGTTAAATGGGAAGTGTATCACTGGAACTGTACAAGACAAGACCGGGAATAGGGGACATCCGCCGCCTTGTCCGAGACTCGGCGCGGTTAGGTCGGCCACACGTGAACGACTGTGATCAAACCACTTATGGTAATTTGCAACTCTGATACAAAGAAGCGGATAAAAATAATGTTTTCTTTTAAAGATTACAGGGTATTTATATACACTATTGCATTGCTGAAAACTAGTAGAATAGTAATGGAAAACGCAAAAAAATATTGACATACAATAATTACTTTTATTTATTTATTGAACTAATTTCAGTGTCAACGGACTTGAGAACATGCTATTTATTATAAACAATGCAAATCAAAAAGCCTTTACTTTCTCGAGATTGGAATATGTTTTTTTTATTCGACTACGTCGGTAAACAAGCATATGGCCCGCATGATGGTAAGCGGTTACCGTAGCCATATGGATGCTTGCAACACACGAAGCATCGCTCACGCGTTACCAACCTTTCCCTCCCCGCCAATGAGCTCTGGCGACCTTACTCACGCGCAGGAACACAACAAAGTTATTTGGCTGCGGTATTCTGAAAGGTGGAGTTACTTCCCCAGTCGAGTTGCTCTTTGAGTGAATAAACGCTATTCTCTACTCTGTACCTCTCTTAAGAATATTGGGATGTTGCCAAAAATTAACCAATAAGAGAAATTCCGATGCGACTGGTCGGCGCGTTATCCGTCGCCTTACGCTACAACTGACCCAGGCAGGATATGTCATTCAGTTTATAATTGACAATTTAGCAGATTATTTGCAGGCGCCCGAAAATATTGCATGTTTGATTGATATAAGTATCTGACTCACTCTATAGGTATCAAATACGGTACTCAATACTCGTCTAAAACATTTTTATTACGTAACTCAGAAAAAATCTCTCTTCTGAATGAAAAAGTACACATTAATAAAATATAATTGGACTGTTTTACAAAAAACTTAAATCGACTTCAAAGTACACTAAGAAGTAATAAAATCCTGATCTGATGACAATGGGACCAAACGGGAAGTTCCAGACAAAAAAGAATTTTCCAAATCGGTTAATAAGTGACGGAGTTATGAGGTAACAAACATTAAAAAAAAATATACAGCCGAATTGAGAACCTTCTCCTTTTTTTGAAGTCGGTTAAAAATGATATTATTAAAAATTCCGACAGATTTTGTTTGAACTAATTAAGTAAGATTATTATAATAATACTGTATCTTTCCGAACAAATAATAAATAAAGACATCCCTAGTAATGTCTTCATGCCCCGTAAAACATAACTACAATGATTGACACTGACATAATATATCAATGTTCAACATGAAACAATGGAGTAAATTAACGCATATTACAATTCCTAGTTCAGTTGTATTATTTTATTGTAGTGTATTTAAATGTTACAATTATATTATTGGATCAAATTAAGAGGAACACCTGTGATAGATACCTATCACAGGTGTTCCTCTTAATTTGATCCAAATTGTTAAATGAATACTCATTTAACCTCAGTTTAATTTTAGGGACGAATGTTATTATTTATAAAGCTATTGATTACGAGGACATAATTTCATCTGGGGTGGTTAACTATTTGCTCAATTACGCAGAGCTTGTACTTATTCAAATTCAAAATCATTTATTCAAATATACCTTCGCAGGCACTTATGAAAAGTCTGACTCTAATACTCTAATACCGGTTCGGAAGGTTGCATTTGCTGAGAAGAGCCGGCAACTCAGTAAAATCAACATGCTGTACGGCTCAAGGTTTCAAGTTAAAAGCGTATTATTGAACCCTTTGCGTGTCACTACAATGGGCTAGTTTCCTGAAAAAAACTATTTAGTCCGTTATATACATTATCAAACAATATTAGACACGTATTTTTTCTTTTGTCAATTAAACCAACAAATACTAGGATATGGTTTGTTGAAGTTCCGCGTGACGTCACGGTGTGGTACAATTTTTAGTAACAAGTGACGTCACGAGCCCCCACTCCCGAACTTAGTCGCGTTTTATCTTCGTCAATAGTTAAACATTTGGTAAAACAAAATATACGTGTCCAATATTTTTAACCGACTTCAAAAAAAGGAGGAGGTTCTCAATTCGTTTGTATGTTTTTTTTTTTTACCTCATAACTCCGTCATTTATTAACCGATTTGGAAAATTCTTTTTTTGTCTGGAAGGGTACACTTCCTGTTTGGTCCCATTGTCATCAGATCAGGATTTGATTACTTCTTAGTGTACTTTGAAGTCGGTTTAAGTTTTTTGTAAAACAGTCCAATTATTTGATAATCTAACTGACGGACTAATTACAATTATTATTTTTTTACCCAGGAAACGTCACAATTTCACCATGTCTTGAGAGAGATAGAACATAGCGTTTATTCGCTCAAAGAGCAGCTCGACTGGAGAAGTACCTCCTCAGAATACCGCAGTAAAATAACCTTATGTTGTGTTCCTGCGCGTGGGTTTGGTCGCCAAAGCAATTGCGGAGGAAGGGTCGGTAACGCATGAGTGATGTCTCAAGTGCCAGATCAAGTCGGTTTACCGATAGAACTTCACAAATCAGTCATACATTAGGTCGTGGTGTTGGCATTTATAGAATTACATTTGCGTTTGAGCCGTGAAATTGATAAGCGAAATAATAATTACTTCATATCTTCAACACATTATAACATAATTACTCGTGATTGTTTTCTATTAAAATAATCTAATATCTAAATATTCTGACTCGTCCGCCGTTTTCAGTAAATATGACACACATGTAAGTAAGAGCTTTTAGAAAGAATAATTAACGATACAAGACAAAAAGACAAGTTGTTGTGTAAGTAAACAGATAATACAGATGACTTAGTTAAAAAGAACATGGGGTAGAACGACTTGACCATATCGTTAAGGGTGACGTTAAGGGAAGCAGAGGTTGCGATTGACACAACAATAAAATGAGTTATGTTTCGAAATGGATTGATTTAAAAGACTGACTTGCAGAATTCCATTTCCAAACAACTAATAGATTTTGTAGCAAATAAGAGTGGAGTGTACAATTTAATTTGAAAAATCTCTGAGTGAATATCTCTTACAATGGAAAAAGGACTCTTGCAAAATAAACGCAGCTAGCCTTTAATAACTGCGCTACTTCACTATCATAAAACTTTAAAACAAGACGTTAAAATGTAACTAAAACATAACAGTGTTTACCATGGTTTTAATTATATTTCAAACTATGTTATCGATCTAAACCCTAAAACCGGAAACAAGCTTCATTGACCGGAACGACGTATATCCGGCGCGAGCCTTGCCTCGCCTTACGACCAGTTTCCGCCTTGCACGCCGGAATGTACCATGCCGAGTCTACATTATATTATACAGTTTACGTTCCGTAATTTTACGTGATATCAGAAGGTAAAATTCAAAAAATATATATTATTGTCCTTCTCAAATGCTGCTGCGCTATGTATCTATCACATACTCGTACGTTGAGCGGATGCAACGTCTAGCATAATTATGGTCCAACATTATACCACGACGTTGCATCCTCGAGATTTATTATGTAGGATGTTCAGAGCATATTGCGAAATTTTAAGTATGATAATGCCAAACATGAAAATTTACAAACAAAATAAAAAAACAAGCTAATCGCATGAGGGGAATGGCACGTAGCATGCTTAAGTTAAAAAAAATACAAAACATAAGACTCACAACTATAAGATCAAAGACAAAAACAATAGATGCTCTTAGCCACGCTCAAAGGTTAAAATGGAAATGGGCCGGACATGTGGTGCGTTTAAAAGACCACAGATGGACAAAAATGATTACAATATGGAAAGCCGCACAGGGAAAACGCTACAAAGGAAGACCTAATACACGCTGGGATGATGACATCAAAATTGTTGGCCCACAATGGCATCATATAGCACAAGACCGAGAGAAATGGCAATCTTTGGAAGAGGCCTTCACCTGAGAGGGGTTTCTGCTACACAGTGTAATATAAAATAATAATAATAAGCAATTAGAATATTGCAATTATTAGGAAATAAAAGGCATTTTTTTTATTAATAACTAATAAATCAGATATTGGTATAAGAAAAATAATAAATATACCGAAAGATACTATATAAGTAATGATTAATAACATACGTTCTCTGCAAATGTACTCTCGTCACAGTCTAAGGCTACTGGCAGATTATAGAATTTGGCAAAAACTAAATATTACCGGACCATCCAGCGCATTTTTTAATAAGATCTATAGATAAACTTCGCCGGTGAGCTGTCGAGGTGGAAGCATGTCCAGTACTGTGAGCAGAAAAAATCTCTGTATTTATGCCACTCTGGTCCATGATGCTTTTAATCCACCTGCTAATAGCAGATGAGCTTGCATTATGAATAGGTTCTCTAGTTGTTAGGAAAAGCCGGTCAGTATTTGCCTTAGAACGAAAATTTTAACGAAAATCCTTCCGCGGACGCTCAGACTGTGGAATGAGCTCCCCGCCGTGGTTTTCCCAATGGAGTACAGCATGGGGTTCTTCAAAAGGGGTGTGAAGAGATTTCTGCAGGGTCGGCAACGCGCGCGTGATACCCCTGGTGTTGCAAGCGCCCATAGGCTACGGTAACCGCTTACCATCAGGCGGGCCGTATGCTTGTTTGCCACCTAAGTGGTATAAAAAAAAAAAAAATTTGATGTAGCCTCTATGTCAAGAGTGCTTTTGGCAGGACAAATTGCTATTCTGTAAGGAAATAATGGAATCACTAAACAAGCCATTACACGATTAGGTGCCGATGTTTTAATTATGTCAAGTCAATACTAGAATCACGAATCCTTCTTACATAAGATAATCTCATCAATGACAGCGTCTGGACTCGTTGTCCTGACGACAATGCGAGCAGAACTGCCGTTATGACGTAATTTGAGCTAATGTTAGCATAGAATAGTTTGTAATAATTGCAGTCATTGGTATTTTCAATATCCACCACACCGCCTCTTAAAATACGCTAATGCAACGGTATCGTATATTAGCGTGTGGTATTATAAGCTAGCCTTCTATACGTCTGTTTGTATTATTTTTTAGACATACTCATGACAGCCGCTTTTTTAAGTCAGCCAGTATGATACGCCATATAACTATTATTTGAGCATTAACATATTTAAGCTACGGTATGGTAAATACTATGGTTCATAATGCACTGCCATTTTTAAATATTTTGTTTTAGTATCTTTCTTTGACCTATCTTAAAATATAATTATCGATGTAAGTATTACGATTATTTTAGTATTGCGTCAGTTATCAAATTAATATATTTATGTATATAGAAAAGAGCGTATATAACGCTCTTTGTTATGAAAAAAACATTGAAATTGTAGTGGACAATTATAACAACATGAATCTGCACGCAAAAACGCCAACAATAAAAAGGTAGATACAATATGCGGCTTACTAACTCTCAAAAATGAAACAATAGCCTTCACAATACCGCAGATACAAACAAACGACTATTACTATTATATACCTGTATACAGACTCTTATAATGTGAAGCATGCTCTCAAAGCTAATTCCTAGATACTGCAGGCGTCGGTCGCTGACGCCTTTCCGTCAGCCGACCACCCGAAAAGCACTTTCCAAGCGCGTTAAGCACTCGACTCGGGCGTCCTCGGGGTGGGAATCACCCACCTCCCCCCACCCCATCCGAGTTCGAAAAAAGGCGATGCACTTCGAATTGTTCTTTTTATGTCCACCATCGATCGTTACGGTAAAGGAGAGGGTTTTCATCTGTCCGGTCGTACCTCGGCCACTTCACACGTGGTCTACTAATTGGGATGTGTTCCGAACCGTTCAATTAGAAAATAGTTGACTGGCGGTGGTAGTGCTGGGGGGAGGGATAGTGTGACGAGATTTTTGCGCGTGACGTAGAATTCGTGGAACTAGGTTCGGATGAGTTAAACAAGATTACTCGTACTAATATACTTGTGAAGCTTTTAACCGAAGTTACGTTACTCCGCGAAAGCATTGAAATAGTTGCTCGAAGATATGATAATATAAATTAACTTTGTACTATCTATACAACTAAACGCAAAAGTTGTAAATTGTAATCTGTGCATTGAATAGACGACTGCACATGTACGCGGGGGTCAGAGTTCAAGTACTCTCATTATGACCGTCTCCTTGATGTATTCAAGATAGCTAATAATTGTTACATATTATGTATATTATGTAACAATGATTATTACTTTATTTCTTGAATCTATTATTTTATATTTAGCGGTGAAACGGCATTCCATTCATGTCACCTTTATTTGTAAGATGACGTTTGGTTTAGCAGAAACTTCTGCAGTGCGATTTAGCACCATCGTAAACAGTTACTTCGGTCAGATCTCACACCCTACTTTTTTTTTGTTTAATGTTATATTTAAGAATTAATACCTAGAATTGGTTGGTCATCTCATAAACATTACATACCTCTTCGGCGAATGCGGCGATTTGCAGAGGAGTATTATACACAGCCGGACTTACCTGTTAAACAAACAGAATATTATTAGCATCATATACTTACATGATAAGTATTTTTTTACTAGAAAACACGTAATTCAGGATTTAGGTAACAACATTTATATGAGTGAATACAGATGTACTGATCTAGTGACCAGCGAAGAAAATCTTATGAAACTGGATTCCTAAATCCCGATGTACAATATATAATAACAGGAGGTTAACACTGTTAAGTTAACTATAAATTTTTTGTTTTTTTTTTACACGTCCGGTTAAATACCAGACACCTGGATAATAACAAGATAATAAATACTGCTCAACAATACACAATATATTAGAAACAGGGGGTTAAAATGTTGCACATTTCATAAAGCGAATTAAAAGCGTTTTCATATTATAAACGTGTGTATAGTGTATATAAAAGAAATATTATTGCATTTGATAGTAGGTTAGGTTGTGCAAATTAATATTTTATACATGAGATACGGGCACACAAACGGTAGGGCGTAAATTGTATTCGCTCCAGCGCGTCTTACATTGTTGTTCTTTAGTATATTGGGTAAGAGTCGCTATAAAAATAACTGGGAATCAATGCGCAAGGGAAAAACGAGGATCGCGTGTGAAGAAACACTCAGACAGGGTGAGCGAGCGCTGCGCCGCGCTGGCCGCCTTGCACACCGCACCTCTCCGACGCGACGCTCGAATATTTGAAACAAATAAGTTTATTATATACGCTGCATGCCATCACATCCCATTGCATCCTGAATCAATTTAAAAAAGGCATAATTGTCGTTCAGAAATAAATTCTTGAAATGAAAATCTATATAAATAAAATTCAAAGTACTTACTGATTGACTCTCTGACTGATATATCAACGCATAGCCTAAACCACTGGTACTAGAGACATAGCATTTAGAGGGTATATTCTTTGTGAAAAGTAGGTATCCAATGAGAAAGGGTTTTTCGAAATTCAACCCCTAAGGGGTAAAATAGGGGATGAAAGTTTGTATGAAAGTCCGTCAGTTTCGAAGTTGTGGTCTTCAAATTTAGTGTTTAGGCTGAAGATTGAAAATTAATTTATACGTGTCTCAGCGTTTTGTTTTGTTTTCTTTTATTGTTGTAGAAAAATATGTCATTTGTTTCCTGTAGACCACGCGGGTGAAGCCGAGAACAGAAGCTAGTTGTTTATAAAAAAAATTGTAATGATGTTGAGTCCATTTTAAACTTTAAAGTTACAATATAAGTCAGGAAACTTAGTTAAGTTGTGAGTGGTTTAAGAAAATGTAAATATACAAATGTAAAAAATAATTATTCTTTACAAACAATGTGAAACAATACATCCTAATAATAAATCATACTTTATAATTGCGACTACAGGTTGCTTCATTAGCAACATTGTTGCCTATTTAATTATAATTGATGTGTTGCATTCGTTAAATAATTATTTATTGTAGTTAAAAAACCTGCCGTGCACCAACTCTTTGACGAGATAGCCTTTTATGAACTAAATTATAAAGAACTAATAATTTAAAATTTAATTGTATTCTCAATTTATTTGTATTACGAGTACGAGTGAGTATAGTATCTAATGGTGCGTCCATGCTTGGTGAACCGAGCAAGAGCCGAGCCACGACCGAGCACACTGCGAGCACGATTCGCGTAGCGTGGACCGGCTTGCTCATAGAATGGCTTGCTAACCACAATCGAGCCATTGTCAGTTTTTTCATCGTGCTCGTTGTAGGTTCGTTCGTGGCTCGGCTCGTGCTCGATTCGCGTAGCATGAACGCATCATAACGTTCGTAACTGCTTAACGAAGGCTTAAACTGAATAAATGAATTTCGACTTCAATTTAATAACTGTTAAAAAATTAGTAACATTACATTAACCACCACAGTTTATTTATTTTTAATATAACAACACGTATAGCAGTGATATTTAGTATATTTGGTAACTAACAATATCTATGACAATTCTTCAGTACATTTTGTTACGATGCCTGAATCTGATGTTTAGAAATGCTAATATCCGATTATATAGGAAGGAGATTTCGAGATGACATATTTTCGAAACCAATGTTTAATTTTATAACTGTTATTAAGGGACCAGCACAGAATTCTCAAATTGATGTTTTAACTTTTCATACAAAATTTCACGGCAACCTTGCTCGATCAAAATGTATAGTAAAAAAAATCATATGAGAATTCTGTCTTGGTTCCATTGTAATAGTTGTTCAGCATGACTTATCCAACATACGTTTTGAAAATATGCCATTTTGAAATCTCCACCGGTATATGCTATGAATATTACGGTACATTACCGTCAGACGGCGGTGGCGTGAGGATGTACATTGTACAGTACATAGTATATTTATATGACTTTATATTATATTTCATACATATATTATCTATCTATAGAACTATTACTAAAGTATATTTTGTGTTTAGTTAACAATTGGTAAAAAACAAGAAACAACTTAAATCTAAATTAAAAATTAACTAAAATTAAAAATTACAAATTACAAATAGAAAACTTGTCCCAAATCGCTGCCCTGTGCAAACGTACCAAGAAGGCTGGCGGCATTGCCACGTTGGATGGCAATGCTTATTCGTTGACCTAGATAAACGCCAGCCTTCTTGTCACGTGAGGTCCCAACTAGACGATGTGAGACCTCGTTGAACAAATGGTGAGCATCCGGCCCCCACGGCCCCAGCGTTTCAACCCCGAACGCCGCAAATATGTACCCATCACCAAGGGTAGCATATTTGCGGCGCTTGAGACCTTCTTGCTGGGCGGCGGCGGCACCGGCCGTGACTGAGGTAACCGGAAGGTGAGACGGAGCCAAGGTGTCGACGCATGTAGCATCCCACACCAATGGTCGTCCCACCTTCCAGGGTACCAGTCATTCCGTCCGGTCTCTTGCCATCTTCCCGCACCAAACCGTTTGGTTCCAATACGGCTGGCACACCGGAAGTGACAAGAGCCCGACGGATGAGGTCGTTGATAGCCGCATGCCGCGACATCCGCCCAGCACTCCTGTTACACGAAAGCCCGTGATGGCCAAGACGCTCAACACTGTCACCACAAAGGCAGCGATGGGGGACAATACATTTTGCCCCTAAACGAAGACAACAACCGATTTTGAAGCAAGTGTTGTCCAGTAACGTGCCCGTATTAGGGGATGGAAGGCATTGAAGCCAGAGCCCTGACTCCCATTTTGTGGAAGCGAAGAGACGAGCTCGCTCAGCAACATTGCTAGATGAATCAATTAGGTAATTTTGAGTAAGTCTGCAGAGCGGCTCGTCCCATCGCTTCTGTGACACCGGTGTGGCTGGAGCATCTGTATTGGGACAGGCCAAGATCCAAGCGTTTCTGGCCTCAGCCAGCCACGAGACCTCAAAGTCACGGAGTGACGGATTAAGGATTTTTCCAATGAGGTCCCTTGTGCTATGAACTGAGGACAGAAACGCTGGTAATGCAATACTTGAAATTTTGCGGATACCCAGGCCTCCAAACCGGATTGGTAGAGAAGCCTGAGTCCATGTACGATCATCAAAATCAATATTTAGAATGGATATGAGTGTTTGCCTTATGATACTGTCTAATTTATATAAAATATCCTGATGTTTCCAAAGATGGCAACTTCGTAAAACGTAAGTGAATTTAGGTACAAAAAGACAATGCCGAATAATAAAATAAGCCATATGCGTGTTAATTTTTTCCAGTCTATCTGAGGTTGAATTAAAATTTTGAATTTGCTTATCAACAAATGATTTAAAAGATTCATCAAAAATCGGAGAGCCTAGAAGGCGAAGTGAACTCTTGTCAATAAGTTTTATATTTGGCGCTAAATATTTGAATTGAGAAACTACTAAATTTGAATCGATTGTACTATCAGATATAAAAAGTTCGCATTTGGAAAAATTTAATTCTAAGCCAATTTTGTGAAATTCCCTAACTAAAGTTTTAAGGTCGTCAAGGACAGTGTTCACATCGCCACCTAGGGTCCCGTCATCGAGGTACCACAGGTTAAATTTTGAATTTAGTTTTTGTATGATTGGATGAATTGCGAGACTGAAAATGGCCGGCCCCAAAGGGTCACCCTGTTGACAACCAGTAGCCGAGATCAAGGTGTGGCTTTTATACATAAGATTGGAAGGAGAACTATAGTTTATACGGTTATAAAATCGAATGCCTCCAATACAGGGAAAATCACTAGAATAGATTGAGTTATTCTTAAATAAGTCTTATTTCATAGATCCAGATTTCGAATTCAATTATTTCAATATCAACTCAAAACTTAACATATGATTAACGTTCTATATTTCGGACCAAAAAGTTTTACGACTATAACATTTTTATAATGAAACTAATAAAACGTTCTATTATGTTCATTTTGCAAACCATTTCTTGAAGGTTATTTTTAAAATATAAAAGGTAAATAATGTTAAACAACCAATGCTTTTTCCACTGGAATAATAAGAATTGATTATTCATACAGCTGTGTCCCATTTCAAACGCATACTTGATAGAATTGAATGTATTTTTATTATAATACATAAATAAAACGGATATTTTACTTGAGAAATATCTTAACTTCATTAATAACTTTTGCAGTAAACATATATTTAGATTTACTATGATCATACACCATGCAGGATACACGTAAGACACATACCAAATAATTAGACTGTTTTACAAAGAACTTAAACCGACTTCAAAGTACACTAAGAAGTAATCAAATCCTGATCTGATGACAATGGGAACAAACGGGAAGTATATATACCCTTCCAGTCAAAAAAAGAATTTTCCAAATCGGTTAATAAATGACGGAGTTATGAGGTAAGAAACATAAAAGAAAACAAACGAATTGAGAACCTCTTCCTTTTTTTGAAGTCGGTTAAAAAGAAACATACATACAAAACCCAATATAAAAGTAACAGGATCACAAGGGAAGGAAACAAAAAACACTGTTTAAACACAAGCGTATTAAATTAAAAACAATAGTTTTGTAGTTTTAAATGACGTTACAAACAAGTATTATATAATACAGTAAGCATGTTTCTGTCCGCTAAAAAGGATAACTAATTAAAAACATACACCTGCTTAATGATAATGACTTCAAAATAGAGGAAGTTTTGAATTTGACGCGTTAACATTGGTTGAAGAAATTCGTAGCACACGGCTACGCGGCCCCGGTGTTTTCGTAGTTGCGCTACGAACAAGCAAAACCATTCTGTTGCCCATTTAATTTACCAATCGTAAAATGGACACCATGCCTATTACTATTGTAGCGCTGCCTGCCTCCAAATGTCGAATGAAGGTGGAACGAATTCCATAATTAAATCTAAGATGCCTTACAGCCAAAAAGGGATAACCGACATTGTCTGTGAAAACGACTTGTTGTTGTTGTATATGGTTGGAATTGCTTTTTTTCTGCGTCGTTTGGTCTAAGTAGAATGACTCTATGACATACTTTCGAGGGCTTAGGCGATTGGTAAATTAACGTGTTGAGTCTTATTTCATTGTAAACCTTTCTCCTGTAAAGTTTGTAAAGTACCTTTTTGACTGGTATTCACTAATATTTTCAAAAAGTTATTTTTTACATTTTTGCTGTTGTTACTCATTCTTCGAACTCTCTCGAAAAGTGCATTATTGGCTCTTTATGTATAATATCAATGAGAAAGTATCTATGAAAGTACGTATCATCTGCCTGTATTTTAGTTAGGATAAAATGTTGAATTCATTCCATTTTATAAGACACTGTTGTGAATAATTTTCGATAGTAAAAAAATAGTTTTTTAATAAGACTAGTCACCGTTAAAGGAACTTAAATTGATGTATAGGTACCTAGGTGTGATCTAGAGTAAATCTATCACAATGTTAGATACTATAGCAAATATTAGCCGCTCATTAGTACTGTTTGCATAGCCTATTAGATTATGTGAGCTATTTCCGTCACTAAATAAGCGGCACTCTATAGGTACTGGCAGTTTTTGACAGCTTATATCTATAGCGAGATAAAGATATAGGTGGAGATTTGTAAATGGCATAGGATCATCTATTTGTTTACTTTATCGTAGAAATTAAGCTGTAAATCTTCCTAAGAGTAAATAAAAAAAAAGAAAAAAAAAAGAGAGATACCCTCATATTATCACGCTTGTTTAGCATACCCGATAGTGTAATTATGGATGTAATTGTTAAGAGTGACTGAAACTTTGGTAAACCACGCGTCAGTACCTCATCATCACAAATTATGCGAGGCTATGGCTAGGGGGCGACGCTGCGCTTACGGCTCGCCGACCGCTGGTTGACGACTAGGCGAGGCGTTTACGTTACGATTCTGATTAGTGAGCATTGAAGTATGGAGTTTCATACAAAGAATACTGAACGTTTCGAGTTGATACGGTTACGTTCCGTTTACGAGTTGATAGTGTGCTTTGACCATAAATCGGAAAGCAACTTATAAGTGCTCTGTTAGCAGAATGATTGCACAATACACTTCTCAGCGACGCCATTTGGATGACAGCACTACCCAGAGTTGCCCACATAGTGGGTATTAAAATCACAATCCCTTCGATTCACTCCACCCTTACTCCCAAGGGCAACGAGCACTCGATAAAGTCGTTTTTACAATCGTGTATGGATACAAAAATGGCCTGCAAATAATATAGCCAAATTCAACGCGTGCAAACAGGTAACTCTTGAATTTCATATCATTATCACTGGCTCAACTCAACCTTTACAGTTGAAAACTGCGCGCCATACAGAATATTGTTGATGTGCACGCTGCTTAATGTGTGCATGCGTTCACGTCAATGAACAATTCTTTTAAAACAGTTCTCTTAAATTAAAAAAGTATTGACAGAGATAAATATAACACGAATGAATTCAAAGACATAACCTGATTAAACAGGCACAGCGCTGACACCGTATTTGCTTATATTGTCATATTTCTAGGAACAAAGGGCGTCGACCGTTATTCCCGTAAGAGATGTGTTACAAAATACGTATTAACATTTTCATGCTTTATTCATGGTTTTCTGAATATATTTTCTGTGTGATATACGTTGTGTATACCCCTTTATTTGTATATTAACGGTTTTAAGATTTTTGTTGTTTCCTTTATTTATTTATTTATTTATTATAATATGATGAGAGAATTATTTTTCAAAAAGATTTTTTTAAATTTAGGTAACTTAATTTATTCGTCAACAAATACCTAACAAGTCTACTGTACTTAGGCGACTAACGAGCCGCCTATAAATGGACTGCCCTGTACTTTTTGTACCAATATGTGACAGGTTGGCTTACCACTAGATTAGGCGGGCTTAACGACAAATTCTCTAGTCACCTCGTGGAGCACAAAATTACAATGTCGAAGCCACCGCCAATGTTTGTCCCCCACTCCTACACGGACGCACCCACCCCCTCGCCCCAGCAGTGGTTAATTGGCAAAACAATTAAACCATTTATCAACAATACGAATTTTAAGGTCCGATTTCATTCGACGTATGTTCGCGCCGCGCCCGCGCCCGTCGCCCGCTACCCCTAATTATTTTACGCAGCCCACACGGCATAACACAATTTCCCATTTATACTCATCTTCAAATAGCAATTTATAATATTAACTATCGCGCGATGATTCGCGGGATTTGAAAGTAATTGTTTAATCGTAGTAGGTACAATACATGCCTCGGTTACATTAGAGAATTCATTGTGGCTTCTATAGTAGCCGCGAATTATTGTCCACTGGATTTACCAGGCTATCCTTTAGTATATGGTGTTAAAGATATCATTTATTTTCATTTTTTTTTATTTGCCTCTTCTTCTTAGTTTTAGGCTTGGCAAGCAAATCCAAATTCGGACTTAATTCTGCCAGTGTCGAGTTATATTATGATTTTCAGTCACAATCAATCACTAATTTCTTTTTTAAACGGGTTAGTTTACCAGGCCATGCAGAAAGTTGTGTGAAAAAAAGTTTTTATTTATACTGGCCAGTTATTATTTTGCAAACACGATTATTTATTATAACGATTATAGTTGAAAAACGTATAATGTATTATAATTTTTAAAAAATCCTCCACATTTTAGGAGCTCATTTAAACTACCGTGGTCTGCATCGGGTACCTAAGTAAATTTTCGCGCGATGTTTTGTTATGATTTCAAAAGTCACCTGAAACTGGACGAATCGTATGATCGACTTCAAATGGCATTATTGGATGAAGGCCCTGCTAAGGCAACCTTGCACCGCTGGTATAATGAAATTAGGCTCAATTTACAATGCCGCGGAATGGAATGTAAGCGAATTTTTCGAGAAATTCTCGAGAATGCGCGAGGATTACCAGGAAGTCGCGCGACCTTTTTTTGGATTTTGAGATACTGGCGGAGAATTCTTTTAGAAGATTTAATAAAAAGAAACCCATAGAATATTTTTCTATATTCGCCAAACTCTCTTAGTGCCCCACGTACATAAGTAGATATTCTTCAATGTCACTATTGATTCATTATTCAGTGCCGACAGTTCGATGCATTTACATCCCTTATAAATTATAGTAAAAAGAGCCAACACATTAAAAATGAAAACATAAATGCCAAGTGTAAGTTTCAAGCTAGTAATTTGAAGCGGCAAATAACAGTACTTTAATCGATATCAACCACTCGGCAGTCCAAGTCGCAGTATTGTGACGTAAAAAAAGAAGTGTTGAAAGCGTAAAATGATAATTCTCTTTTCCAATTGAAAACTTAAACGACATGAATTGATTTTTAATCATTTTTAGATCTTCATCGCATACAAGATTAATCAATCATCTACATAAACCATCATGAGTATGATGGACATAGTCTTTTCCCAATAGTGACCAAATCTTTCGGTCCTCCACTTTGCTGCTCACCCCATCAAACTTGCGGGGGAGGTGGGGGAGGTGTCCCACATTTAATAGATACTTGATATCTGATCTATCATGATTCTGTAGCCTTTCTTATAAGAGAATTGGTTAAGACAGGCTCACTATCGCAATCATAATGAAGGCAAATAAAAATAATAAAACAATTCACGTTCTTCGAAAAAATCTTCAATAGTTTTTGAAGCTATTTTATTAATAGCACCAGTGAATAGAAGGCAATGGAGCTAGATAGATCGAGACCAATTGCAACGCAACGGGAAGAACGGTCTGCTGGCCGTTCAGGATTTCATTTTAATAACGGTATAGGCAGATCCTTTTGCAAACATTGTTCAATTTTTTGCGGGAAAACTAAAAAAGGCACGGCACACGCGGTCAGTTATCGTAAACTAACAGTGATACCGGCGCGGCGTATTAATTGGTGGCGACAATTAACACGGCCGCCGTGGCACGGTCACTTCCACCGGCCACTGGTACAATGGTTTAATTTGACGAGAGTTTAAACCGCGTATACCTAACCCACCACGGAACGATTGACAATCACGGTTTCACCGTTTCACTTTTATAATTGCACATTTGTTTCATTCTTTTTAGTTTTGATACAATCGTTATCGAAGAATCGGATTGGTGAGTTCTAGAGTCAAAACAGTATGATGACAGATATATTCTTGTCTGGAAAAAAAATGGCAACTACCAGGCATAACTAGGAAAGTATCTCCTGTTTCATGGGCTTTAAATGATACCTCATTAGCGGGGGTGCCAGCCCCTTAACGTATGATCTATTGTAGACTAATTAGCAGCCTTAATAATGAATTTGATACATATGGTAAACAATAGCCTACTCCTTATCAACATGACAGCTATTTGAACATTCGACAGCGAAACAATAACTCAGCAAGCTCTCGAGCGAATAGGTGCCCAATGTTGTATAACTATCATCATTTTGTTAACGTTTCGACATTTAAATGATATTATAAATTCGTATTATCGCCGTTGTACGGACAAAATTGTTTTCAGCCTCGCGCGGCTTAATTCATTAACCGACTGGATATTGTATAAGCGATAAAATACAGGCTCCCAAATCGAAAACCCACTGGATGTGTCATGGTTTTTGTAACTATATCTTGGTTCCAGTTTAAGCTTCTGAAAATGAGTATGCTTTAAGACTGCAATTATTGTTTATGTACTGAAACGGGTGCCGATAATGAAGAATATGTGACGAAAAAAAATTATATGAATTGCCAATGCTCCTGTAAACGGATGAACTGGACACAATCATCCAAAGTCAATACGTCATCTAAAAATAGAGATATTTGATGGTCTATCAATGTTAGGGGTTAGAATAGCATGCACAGAACGCGGGTTTGATTCCCAATCAGGATAAATATTTGTGTGCATGAACATGTCTGTTTGTTCTGCGTGGTAGGTATCTAAGCTCCAAGCCGACCAACCCGTCAAATAGTTTCATCCGTGAACTGTAAACGTGTTTCAATATCTGGCTTACGTATTATTGGCTCAGTATCCCGACTATTTACTATCAATACGCAATCGCCAACCCATCAAATAGAAAAAAAAAGTTACCAAATATATTCACCGCATGGCGATTGAAACATGAGTTTACATGGCTTTACAGTTAAACTTTGTTTATTGTTGGTAAACAAGCTGCAAGTATTTATTGAACTAGTCACACATGGCAGCGATTGCACTAAGCTAGCTTTGAATGGCTGCTTCAGTTTTTTTTTGATTTACTATAATTCCTAGTTCAATGGTAAATGTCGTATGGATCGTCTGCCTAAGTATATACCTTCGAGGCTTTGTGTGCTTACCACCTTCGATAATCATCACTTAGCATGTTGAGATTGTCGACAAACCAAGTTTAAAGAAAAGGAAAATTTGAGATCATCCTGTATACAATAACATTCAAAATAAAAGATTATTTCCTTCATTCACACAGGGCCTTTAAATTGTGAGAAAAGGTGTAATATTTAGTAGAGTGTAATTATCCACAATTCCGAGCGACGCGTCGTGACGCCTTAAATACCCTTAAAGTAACAAGCCATCATTCCACTCAGCTCAAGATAATCAGATTTGTCAATGGTTTAAATATTAACTGCCTTATAATTGCTGATGATTACATTTGTGGATTAAACGCTGTTTATACCATCATCATAATTGACTGACAGTAGCAACTCTGATTTCCAAGTCTAGTTGTACACGTGCCAGCTTGAGATATAGAATAAAACATACGCTATCTTTATCGGCTCCCAACTTGCAGAAGTATCTTGCCATTAAATGAAGAACTCGAATACGATCATTTTTGGTAATAATACAACGTCTAAACATAGGTAAAACTCCTATAATAGACAGTGTCAATATTTATTTTAGTTAGGCTGTTCGCCGAAACTGCCACATTTAGTAATTAGATATATTTACTTCCGCGTGCCCCTATTGTTAGTAAAGTACGTGTATACCTAGTACCTACGCACGGTAGGTAGATAGATACGCAACTAACTAATTAAGTTTGGTCTTAATCAGAAAATGTATGATAACTAATGCATAAGTCTCTGCATTTAGTGATGGGCTGGACAGGTACCCGAGGGAATTTAGGGACCGGAATGCTCCAAATATTTAGTTTCTGGTTGGGGTAAGTGTTCCCAAAAGGATCGTGTGTAAATGAACTACATTAGTTTTCTTAACAAAGAAATTACGTGGGACTAAATACTACTTCAATTCTCTTGAAGTAACAATCTATTTAGTAGAAATATTTAGATGGTAAAAGGATGTTACTAACAATATTACTGTTGTATTTATCATTTTCTGAGAAACCTTCGAATATCCTCACAACATTCCTTAGAATATTACGCAAATATTATACATTGAATCGGTTAGTGTTCACTATGAAAATATTTCCAACACCAGCGAATTGAAGCCCTGTCAAACCATAGATATGTATGTGTGATAAAAAGGTTGCCACATAAAAAGACAAGTTAAGATTAACGAGCTCAATAATAAAATGTCATCTATTGGACGTTTTGTTTAAAATGTTGTATGTAGCGACAATGAAAGTTAATTGCTACAATATTTCACTCAGTAACGTTTCTGTCACTGTGCCACTGTTTATGCAATATTAACGGTGCTTTTTTGGCTTTATTACATAACTAATAAATTAAGTGCTATTCATAAACAGCTGATAGGTGCCAGTTACCACTTATAATTTTGTCATCATCATTCTCCTATTCCTGGTGTTGGGTTGGCTTTGTCTTGTTTATTCTTTCTCTTCTTTTTCTTTTTCTCTTCTTTTTATGTTTATTCGTTTTGATGATTGTGTATTTTATTTTGTAAAATAAAAAGTATGTATGTATACTAATGTTTTGGAAAAAATAGCCAAAATATAGTCAGATTGTCAAAAAAAAATTTTTTTTTTCAAAATGTAACATTGCTGAGTTTCTTGGCTGTTCTTCTCAGTTGAAGGCCGACTTACGAACTGGTGGTAACTTCAGTAGCTTTGACCTTCATAAGTGCCCTACTAGTGCCTAAATTGAATAAATCGCTTTGACTTTGACTTGGCTGTTCATTTTATTCGAACTTCTCAAATTGAGTTATAATATACATTACTTGGTGTGCTTTCTTGTTTAAAGGGCAGTGCCTGATTAGGTACGTAGTTCTTCTCTCTTCTATGATTTGAAGGGTGTTAGTCTCGGATGACTCTTACACCTTTACGCAGTTAAGTTCGGTGAGCGCTGAGGGCTCTCATCCGGGTAAAGTTTTAATGGCAAATCCACGTAAGCCTATTGCTTTTTATCTTTTTTTATAATGGGGACATATTCGTCGTTACATCAACTTTTCTCAGTCTAAAGCATCTGCACATTTTGATTATCCAGCACATTGCTGCATCCATTACACAGTACATGTCATATTACCTTTTTATACATATGCCATGGACCTGGTAAGTTCTCTCTGTCAGTTGTTTGCATTTCAATTATTCTAAGTTCTTTCTTAGCGTAATTATATACCTACCAATCAAAGTTGCCTTCATTTGTACCAGATCCCAGTAAGCGGAAATCTGGACGGACTGACAGCAGTAAATCCACTCATTTAAAATATTTGTACCAGCAAAAATAATGAAATCAAATTTAAATAATGTCCGTGGTCAAATGTTGCACAAACTGCACCGCCCGAACACCGTGGCGGATCAAATATTGACCAGAGATCAACACGTTACAATTCCAAAGCGAAAAACATTTTGCAAACAAAATAATTACGGCTATACAGGAACGGGGACCCAAAAGCGAGTGGTAATAGTTCTCAAATTAGTTTGGCAGACTGAAAAATTTAATTGAAACAGCCATACCGATGCCCGTGTCCCGGTTGATGTATTAACATTTATTGTTTTACAAATTAAAGATAACCCCCTCCGCGCTGCTATTGGCTATATGTTTTTTTTTTGCTGTTATATGTCCAGTAAACGGTTTAACAGTGTTCATATTTTTTTTTTGCGATGTTATTTTCTCATATACAAAAAAGTATACCACTAACTATATACTTATAGTAACTACACTTTGAAAGAAAATAAAGAATTCTTCAGAATACAACCAAATGACAAAAAAAACAGAAGGTATTGAAAGCTATAGCTATTAGGTATCTATTCTGTGGCTTAGCCGCATGTAACGCATTAGCTGCTGTCAAGCCAGCTGAGCAGTTTGAAGTCATGTTACAATTTAGAAATACGTTGATTTGGTTTTAGAAAATGAGAAAGGCGAATAAGGGCGATAAGTTTGTTTGAAAATAGAGCCTATTGACATTTTCTAGGCTATAAAACTAAAGTTTGACAATCATCGCGAGCGTAGATTGAGATGTCATTGCACGAACAGACATTTACCGCTCGTCATTTTATTTCGATTTCATGTTTACTGAAGCGGGTGATTGGCTTTATATACCCTATAGTGTCGTTAAATTGGGTGAGCTTATTAATTGGTACTTCTGAAATTGATTCGCGCCAAAACATGATGCTTCTACGATTGGAAAACTGTCGTTTAATATTAGTAAAGTAACCATTCTGCTATTTTGAGTAGGTAATTGATTTTCAAAGCATATGAAGCATACAAACTTAGTTTATGTTGAAACTAGCTTTCTGCCTGCTCCCCTATTTTACCACCTTACGAGTGGAATTTACAAAAATCCCTTTCTTTGTGGATGCCTACGTTATAAAAGGAACCTAATTGCAAAATTGCAAAGTTCTAAACAGTTTGAAGCTGTACATTGATAGGTCAGTCAGTGTGTCAGGATAAGACATAAATATGATGGTGCGTTTTTTTTTATTCTTTCCTCTATAGCTCCAAGATAGCTTATGAAAAGCTACTTTAAATCGATCACAATCCCAATGGAAACAATTACGACACAAGTTTTTCACGAGTGGCACGCGTATTCAAACCACGACTATGCAGCCGACACCGTCCGCGTTATTACAAAGCCCATAAAACATTGCACTCACCACCCGAAGCCGCCCCGCCCGCTCCAATGACGAATGTCACTGAAAAACGCAATATAAACCTGCAATATACTTGCAATCCTGCCCACTACGGAAAAAATCTCGCACTTGCAATAGCGGATTTCTAATTGAATATACTCGATCCCATTTCTGTATTTTTCTGCTATTCGTAAATTGAGAGACATTCTTGTGGATGCCATTATTAGAGTTACTGGTTCATTGCGATCACAATTCATCACAAACATTTCTATTCCATATGCGTAGTATGTGGCAAAAAATAACATAATTGATAATTTGTAGCGCGCACTGCTTGATCGTAGCATATTGTATATATGTAACAACTACCACCAAAAACATTTTCATGTGAAATGTTGCCAAGTCGAAACCATATATATGGCTCGCACCGTCAAGAAGTTATCAGATCTCATGTAGAGCCACGCTTACAACTCTACACGCCCTAACTCTACAAGACCTAACTTCAAAAAATTCATAACCTTAGTCAACATATGTGGCTTAATATTGTATAACAGAAAAGTAATTAACAAACCCTTATCAATCTACTGAGGTTTTCTATAGTGGCCACCTCTACCAACCTGTCGGTCATAAAAGACGGCACACTATACCTGGCAACCCCTTACGAAGCGTCAGAGACCCTCTGCGGTAGGTCACGCCGCCAGAGTACTCGCCCCTGGTACTCTTGAGAAAATGTGAGTCACACCGTGATCGCTCACTACCATACCATAAAAGTAATGAACAGTAAAAAAAACACCTTACGCCTTTGTCACGCGTGAGAAAAGCGAGATTAGTGCAGTGCAATCGGAGGGCGATGACGTGTGTTAATCGCCATTTAAGTGTTTCACCAAAACAGAGTAAGACCTTAACTAGAGTAGAATATGGTTGAAACCGGAAAAAAAGAAAAAGAAGATATATACTTTATTTAATTTCCATCCTTGATTCCAAGTGAGCCTGGCTTGCTACTTAACCCAATTAACATTTAATGAAATCGAATGAATACAGAAAGGGATGCATTAGGGCGTCACAAGTCATTCATCTCTATCGATCAAAATACCCGCGCTCGTAAAGAATGGGATTGCAGATACCTCAATGGCGTCTCGTACACACCCACACAGATACACTATTTCATGTGATATCAACATAAAAGAAGCATTGTCACTTTAAAGCATAGAAACATTTTCATATATATGTAGGTATGATCAGATATGAATAGTAGAATGATTGCAGGTCACGTTCATGAATAACGTGAACAATTTAGGACAATTTACTAAATTATCTGGAGCAACCTTGCCCTTTTCCGTTTCTATTAGTGGTGGTAAATTGCTTTCCTGAAGCAAATGCATTTTAATTATACTGCGACATGTACTATTGTATTAAGCGTTTATGGAATATTCCCTCAGCCTGGTCTGACCATGCTCCGAGCCTGGATGAAATTCTATTGAAATTTTGGACCATACGTAAACGTTACGTACAAATACAGAGGGGTATTAAGGTCTTTTATCGTCTCATCGTTGAACAATCGAACTATTTCACGTTGCAAGTTCACATATACTAATCGGATTGCTACCGATAACAATGCACTCCACTAATTTTACCGTAGAGCAAATCTTTTACACTTGTAAACTCCACGAATTATAAGGTGGATTAAAGAGATGATTATATACCTAACCTTCAAACTTCTAAGTGGGAAGCTAATTATTGTTCGGAGATACAATAATATAGATAACTGTGGAGTGCCGTCACACACCACACGCGGTTATTGTAGGGACATTTCAGAATAAGCATCTATTTAACAGTCCGGTAACATTAATTAGCAATTTTTAAAAAATATATAGAACTAGCTGTCCCCAGCGGTTTCACCGCGACTCAAAAAGTAGTAAAGTCGTTCTCCATATCATAGGCATTCGCATTAATAATATTAGTATGGATAAGATTGTTGACTTGTATCATACAAAACTTCAGTGATCAGTTTATAGCATTAGTAGTTTTATCTCGCTAGGTAGATAATATATTAAATGTCAGTGCCTGTATACAGTCGGACTCGTCTCTCGCAGAACGAATAGAAAACGACCAAGATCAATTAAAATGGCCACAGCATGTAGTACAGTTGGCTTTGCAGATTATATTCGACCAGTAGAATAATACATTGTAGCGTTACTTTAAAGCATATTCGGATCTACGTAGTTCTATAGCAAATGATTCATCGGGCATACTCATTAAGCTCTATATACCTACTGATAAGATGGTCACGTAAATATGGTTGGCAACGCGCGAGTGATAATCATGGTGTTGCAAGCGTCCATAGGCTACGGAAACCGCTTACCATCTGACGGGCCGCACTAGCTACATTAGTAGAATAAAAAAAAAACAAATAATCTACACACATATCTGATATGTGTGTAGACGAAGCATTCTTAATTTAACGGGTAAAACAGTTTGTCTGCGCACTGCTGTCAAAAAAATAAAATAAAAATAACATGCGCGCTATATTTGTTGACGTTCTCATTGTGTGGTTGAGGGTTATCAAAAAGTCTGATTTTTCCTCGCAAGTGTGTTGAAAAATGTCGTATGACACGCGTGTGCATTCATCATTACACTCTCGGCTTCCTTATCTATCTAGCTTAGCCGTCTTTGCCGTCTCCATTCGCGGGTATTTAGATGTAACCGCCATAGATGGCGACTATATTTACGTTGAAAACAAGCATTGGACTAATTTGACAGGACTAAATGTCTGACATCCTTTTCTTATGTTTTTTGTAAGAAAGAGAGACATACATCGGAATAAAAAGTATCCCTTTCAATAAAACGGGATATCTGCGTGCCCTACATCACGATTAGTATGGGGTCTAGAAGTAAAAAACTCAAGTACGATTTACAAAACGAATTTCTTTGGTCTTATTGGTTAAAGTCGTCGAAAGATCTTAATGATTTTGTTAACGTAGGGTGTTGTATTGGATGTAGCCTGATGACTGATGACATGGCTAATCCGAACAACAAAGACGGAAGTGACTTCAAATATCTTACTCTCAAATATTAAACTTATACACGGTCCAGCACGCACATTGCTAATATATTGCCGGCGACTGTACACCAGCCGTGGAATTAAAAGCTAAACTTCGTTTCCGACGAGTTTTGTCGTTTGCAATTGGAAGAAACTTGTTACGTCTCTATGATTTCAATTTCAAAAGCGGATCCTACACCTTGATTGGTTACCCGGGCTATGAGAACCGAATAACGGAATACGTGATTCTTCCATATTACCTTCACGTTACCTTCCTGCTATGTACAGGTGGTTACACATGATTTTATGCCTTATTTATTAAAGTTGCCCTAATCTCTACCGGGAAAGCAGTTTTCGACCACGTTTATTGATTTTTGTTAATTAAATTCAATATTAGTGTCGTTTTCTTTTGACATATTTTTAATGTTTTTTTTGTTTTTGACAACCGAATTTAGCATGAATTTGTTTTGGAATGATTTTCAAAAAGTTATTCTTACCTTGCATTGTTCACTTGGAAATCCGAGTTGCATACAACTTTTCTAATAGGTATATTTCAAACTAGCGTTACCTGAATCCATTCTGGATGATGTACCTGTGCAGTAATGAATTCTGGTTCAAATAGATATTTCAATATTTCATAAAGAAACTGTTATCGCGTCAATTAGTGCTTTGTTGGCTAAATCTCAATCTGTAACAAAATATCACAAAACAAATATATAAATCATACTTAGTTGTCGATAACTACTTTATTTTATTAAAAACAGTCTGTAGATGTTACATTAGATATTCATCATCATCAGCCTATAATGTCCCACTGCTGAGCACAGGCCTCCTTTCACAAATCAGAGTGAAAGACAAACTAAATATCTTTGTCATATAAATAAAAACACAACCTGTTAAGGCATCATATGAACTTATAAAATAAAATGATGTAGGTACACACGGCTACTCATCAAGCTATACATTTCCAGTACACTTGCAGTAGGGATTTTCAGTATGTCAGCTTATACTGGAAATGTATAGCTTATTGTGTACCCGTGTGTACGTATAGAAAATATACCAAAAGGAAAAGGAAAGAAAACAAAACTTATACAAAGTTAAAATCCTTCTATTAAGAAATACTTAATTTTGTCGGCATATGTATGTAGTTGTTTATGTAATCTGCAGGAGAAGGCGAAGTGTCTCAAAAACCTTTTTTAAACGCGCTCTAGAGCTGGTGTACATTACCGTTAGGTGACCATACAACACTACAATATTTCTAGGATACTTAAACATTGTAAATAGCTTATTATTGTTTTTGAAAATGTTCCCATTTCATTTGATAAATCCAAGAATTTTACATGATTTTGTGGCACTGCAATCAATGTGAGGAATAAATGTGAGTATAGAATCAAAAACCCTTTGCACTTAAAGAGTTGTGCCAATGATGTAATATTGCGACGGAATTATATTATGGTTTTGATTAAATATTACAAAAAATCCTTTTTTGACGTTTAAAGACCACTATTAAAATCAGTATTAACGCCTTCTTGGGGCAGAAAATATATCAAAAGAGCCTTAAATGGTCTTACACAGCTTTAAATCATCTGCAAATTAATAAGCACTATATACATGTACATACAAAAATAAGGAAATGGCAATAGTGTGAACCACAACCGAGGAACTAAAAGCCTGACACAAAACCATGAATATACCAACAACTTAACAAAAATAACCTCGATTTCATACATTAAAAATTCACACGTACACTGTACAAACAAAGTTAAATATTGTACGTCTGAGGCGAACACGTTTGTCCCAGTCATTAACATTTATCCGGCTACTACACAAATAGGTGGAGAACTGTACAAAGTTTGTTGTATAACACGGCACTAACCGGGTAACTTTATTAAATAAAATATCGTTAGGTGCTTAGCCGCCGCCCGCCCAAGGCGTTCAACTTACACAAAACTATTGCATATTTAAGTGTTACGCGGCGTGTCTAATGATTTATTCAGTTTCACATTCCCCCGCCTTGGCTGGCGGTATTGACTATACATAATGCATGTAATACATTGTTATGTACTTTCCGGATAACGATATAGTGTCAAAAATGTGAGATATTGTATATTCAATGTAGGAAAAGAAACGGTAATACGTATGTCGTAAACAAGGCATAGAGTGGCTCTGCCGAGTGGCTGCGCTGCGACGCGAATGTGTCGCACAAAGCTAGTGGGAGTCAACCTAACATTTCGCTTCGCTATTACTATTTAATTCTAGTGTTATTGTTACACGTTCCAATAATGTAATTAAAACACATGTATGTATTGGTTAAGCGCTGTGCTCTATCTTTCAACGGTAATATTACATCATATTATAATAATTAATAGTTTTAAGAACGAAATAAATAAAAGTTGCAATAAAATATAGATTACCAACTTACTATCATACCAAATGTCATGTCTGTAGAATAGTAAGGTGCACAAAGTAAACTGTAGATAGCGCGTATTTACACGCAAACCCAGTCCCATCGAGTGGTTTAGAGTTCTGCAATCAGATTTCGCGTTCTCCTTGATCGTGCCATAGTCGCACATGATCAAAAGCGCCGCATAGATTACGGTGAACACGGAACGCAGAACTCTGACCGCTGAACTCTAGACAGCACGCTGTCGGATCGGTGCCTTAGTCTCGTAGAGCTCTTTAGATAATTAGTATTGAAAATTATAATGATTCACTTATTATTATTTTAATAATGTAAATTTTAATATAATTGTACATTGTGATACATGTGTGAATAAGTTAGCCATTACAGAAATAAAAAAAATAAAAAATAACTTTGAATTTATTATTAAAACTGATATCTAAGTTACTTCATATTTTGTTTAATTTATTGTTCTTTTAACACCCGACGCAAAAAGAGGGGTGTTATAAGTTTAAGGTGTGTATCTCTGTATGTGTGTGTCTGTCTGTGGCACCGTAGCGCGTAGCTCCCAAATGAAACGACTAATTTTGATTTAGTTTTTACATGATAACCTTGACCTGATGCTGCAGCATTACCTGGCATCTGCAAGATACCAAATTCCTCACAAACTTACAGCAGAGGTATCGTGTTTGGGCTTATTGGAAAGGTCTCAATAAATATGTTATGAATAGATAGTGATCGTTTGGGAACAATAAGAGAGATATCATAATTTTATGAGGATTCTAAGCTACTTTCACTCGTTCTATCGATATGAAATATTGTTATTATACGATTTAGTTGTAGTTGCCGTTTGCAGCAAATTAGTGTATGAATGAATAAAGTGAAAAGAATTGATTGAATAAATATAGGTACATGATTAGATACAGCACTGAAACTGTATTTTATCTCAGACAAGATCTTGTGTGGTTTGTCAGAGAAATTATGTATGAATGTGGGGTTAGGGTGTCGATAGTAGCGTGTCTACTACATAAGTTAAAAAGCATAACATAAAAATATTCATGAAACTTAAAGCGCCAATAAATATTATTTTTAAATTTTTAGAGCTTCCTTTTCAATTAATCTAGGCTTTAAATATATATAAGCAAAAAGTAAGGTAGCATGCAAGGTTGCCTTTGGTCTTTTCGCTTGCTCCAAACTCTAACCTACCCTAGTTTGAGTAATTGTACAAGAATTTCCGATCCCCCGGCGCGGTGGAGAAAGTTTTTCCCCCCGCTCTCCCGCGTTCGTAGTTCTATTTTGTTATATCTACCACTGCCTTTTTATATTTCGAATTAGATGATCTGTTGTATTATCAAACTAGCTTCTGCCCGCGGCTTCGCCCGCGTGGCCTACAGGAAACAAATGACATATCTTTCTTTATAAACAAACGTAATAAGTGCTCTCACTCCCTCTCAATTGTTTTTTTTTCTTGTTTAAGCCCTATTGACTCTGTTAGGCATCTCCCATTTCGAAAAAACGATGAAACACGTGACCTTTCTTAGTGGATACTTACACTTCACAAAGAACACACCCTCAAAATGTATCATGTATCTAGGACCAGCGGTTTAGGCTGTGCGTTGATATATCACTCAGTCGTCAGTGACTTGATTGGCTATTTTTTCTATTTTTTTTATTTATAAAATAAAGTATTAATAATAATACACAATCATAAAAACGCATGAAAAAACCAAGAACTTAAATTACGTGTGTAATAATATGTTTTACAGAAAATTCAACCCCCGTTTCACCCTCTTAACCCCTAAGAGGGTGAAACGGGGGTTGGAATTTCGAAAAACCCTTTCATATTTGATACGTACACACTTTGTACCTAACTTCAAAATCGACGGACTTTCATACAAACTTTCATCCCCTATTTTACCCCCTCAGGGGTGGATTTTCGAAAAACCCTTTCTTAGTGCTTACCTACACTTCGCAAAGTACACAACCTCCAAATTTCATGTCTGTAGGACCAGCGGTTTAGCCTGTGCGTTGATATATTAGTCAGTGAGATCCAATACACAACTTCATCCCGCTTTTCATCCCTTCGAGGGTGGAATTATCAAAAACGCTGAGACAGGTATAAATTAATTTTCAATCGTCAGCCTTAACACTAATTTTGAACATCCTAACTTCGAAACTGATGGACTTTCATACAAACTTTCATCCCCTTTTTTACTCCCTTAGGAGTGTAATATCAAAAAATCCTTCGTTAGTGGATGCCTACACTGTATAATAATATATTTAGTGGTGTTTAATGTGGAAATTAAGGACTTGCATAAGTAACTTCATCCCTCTTTTCCCCCCTACGGGGGTGTAATTATAACAAACGCTCAGACACCTATACATTAATTTTCAATCTTCAGCCTAAACACAAAATTTGAAGATCCTAACTTTGAAACTGACGGACTTTCATACAAACTTTCATCCTCTATTTTACCTCCTCAGGGGTGGAATTTCGAAAAACCCTTTCTTAGTGGATACCTACATTTCACAAAGAATACACCCTCCAAATTTCATGTCTTTAGGACCAGTGGTTTTGTCTGTGCGTTGATATATCAGTCAGTCAGTCAGGACTTTGAATTTTATATTATTATCAAATGAGAGGAAACATTATCCACCAAACCTGTTTTTGTAATTGTCAGAAAAAAGCAACAATGATGGACTTAGTAGTTTATAAATGCCTAATCAGCAAAAAAGTTAAGCATTTGACTCAGCTAGCAATAGTTGGTGTAATGAACACTAAGAATAAGTATAGGAAAAACATGATACCATATTATTGAAATTGCAATTATTGAAAATAGAAGTAATACAATAAAATTAGTTCATTCTTACAATAAACTAGAGGTAAAGTGATGTTACTTTGTTAGATGATTTGAGAGTCGAATCACGCCGGGCGGGTTGACCATCGATATAAGGCCAATTTGAGGGGGTGGGCCATTGCATGGGGAGACTGGCCGAGCTATTCGAGGAAGGGGGGTCTGCATTATCTTGAGAGGGAATGTTAGTCGCGCACTTCGTAAATTTTGCATGAATAGCGAGTCGTGTGCGCCGCGCCCGCGAACGAGAGATCCGATGCGGGAGCGAGACACCCTCTGGATCTACATTTAAAGCGCATTGTAAGCAAACGTATTATTAATGTATAAGTTTTAGTTGTCGGAGAGCAATGGCGCGCCAGGCCGCCCCAGGCGCTCTCCGGGATATTCATACATCATGTATACTGCATACATATTTGATTCCTTTTAATTCCGGACGTCTACGAGATCTATGGCAACGGTTTATGTGGCAGTGCCACTGACGTTTCATTTAGTGGACCGGCACAGTTTGATTGCACTTGTCTGTGTTACATCCCATCAAGAAAGGTCCGCTTTGGAGAGTATTTCGTATAGATAATATATACCAGCTTATCTGTATTTAGAATAGAATAAAAGGTGTTAGCCCCTGATGCCATTGACGTACGCGGACAAGTTCGGCGAGGGTTGAGGACTCTCAACCGTACCGTTTCTCAAAACCACCAATGATCCATTACCCATACTAATAAGGGAAGAACGATAATCCGTAAAACTAATAGTTATCTTGAATTTTCTTATATTATTGCCATTGTGTCCTTATATTGAGTGTGGGTTCTTAAGAGGGCCTCGTACACGTGAAAAATCTCCGCGATGGCCTGAGCATAGCGCGGTGAAATATGAATACTTTGTCACCTCAAGCATGGAGCTAAGCGTGACATGAACGAATGGATTTTGCTTACTTAAAATTAAGGTGCAATAAATAAAGAATGATAATTTGTAACGACCAAATGTTTTCCACTTAGGTATACCGACTAGGCCGCAGAGACCGCACGCAATCCACGCACGGAAAGCAGCGGATTGAACGGAATCCAGAATCGTACATTGCACAAAATACTCAAAGCCAGTAGGAATTCTACTCATTTCATTTTCGCATTTATGTCTGTGCTTTACATATTTTTAGGGTTCCGAACTAAAAAGGTAAAAAGTTACCGTTATGGTGCCACTCCATCCGTCTGTCAGTCTGTCCGTCTGTCACAGCGTTTCTGGTTCTGACTACCACTCTTTTTTTCAATATCATAAAACATCCTTCACAAAAAAAAATTGTTATCAGGGTCGGCAACGCGCGAATTATACCGGTGTTGCAAGTGTCCATAGGCTACGGTAACCGCTTACCATCAGGCGCGCCGTATGCTTGTTTACCACCTTAGTGGTATAAAAAATATATATTTAATACGAACATTGAATGAATTAATTTAAAAATAGACGTCTGTCGGTCTGGAGACGTCCTATCCTGAAGTTAGTCATCTTATGTGTTAGATACGCATGCGCGGTTGTGTTATAAAATATTCATTGCCCCGCCAATGGGGTACCGGGCACAAGCTACATAAGTACCATCCTCAATTCAACTGTTTGAGACGGAAATCTTAAGCACAGCTATGATTTTTATCGCTTCACAACTATTTAAAGTTTCCACATCAACGCCGTGATTTTTGATATGCCACACGGAGGAAAGTACTTTTAATAATGTGAAGTAAAGCCATCGAGACGTAATAAAATATGTAAACAAGCGAACTCTACTGAGTAACATTACAATAGCGAGTGATCATTATCTCTCGCATGCAATAATGACGACAGTTAGTCGACGACATTAACTGTCGTTGTGTGGCAATTCGTGGTACAGGAACGCGGTCGGTAAACCAGCTGTCAAGATAATTTCTGAAAGTTTTGTTTACATTCTTTATCTCGTATCGTTGGCTTACCTTTAGTTCTGGATATTTTGGTGAAAGAAGAATTAATTTCATCTAAGAAAGTACAATAGAATGAAGACCGAGAACCGTTGAAAAACATTCTGCATTTCTGCATTCTTTAATGAAAGTGATCGAAAGGGTCAATCATAAGGATCAATTCCTTATAAATAACTTAGGAAGCATCTTTAAATTAAAGGACGACCTTGAAATTTAACATTCCTCAAGTGGGTCTGAATGATCAGTAAATTACTTTGAAATGATTGTACCAATATTGTGAGGAGTAGGTACCTACCGTTACCACGGTATATTGCTAGTCCGAAATAAACATAGCATGTACGTTTAATTTGTGTACCATTTTTAAGTTCATAAATAACAATTTACCTACTTACATTTGACAAAGAATTTATTCCTTGATTTGAAATGTTATCGTCTCACAGTCTACAAATTATTTGAATTAATTCGAATGTATTCAATTTATTATCGTGTCGTACGTAAACATGGTGCAGCGTAGACGACAGACTTTTTGTGCGAAGGAGTCTGCGGCACGCAAAAATGTCCGCCACGGATTTTTGACATTTTCAAAGCACACAACACAACGTACGTTACATCTTCGATAATTCTGTTGGCGGAATTGTAGCTAGGGACGTACATGCTAAGGAAATGCAGAGATTGCAATGCATTATTTTGTACTTCAAATTTAGAAAAAGAAGAAGATATAGAGATTTGGGTACATCCTATTCTTTCGCAGACTTTATGCGCGTCGTTATTAGGTTCTATTTTCACAGACTAAAAAGCGCGGCACGGATAGTCTGTCGTCTGTGCTGCACCTGTATATCATTCAAAACTAGCGCTTTTATAATCTTGATCCATTTTTCAAATGATTTTTTTAATATTATTTAATCCCTTGACTTGGGGAAAAAATAACAATTGATTTCTATAGTTTTCCTCGCCCGCGCGGGTCGTCAAACAGTCAAAGGATTAATATACTTTAGTCTCAACATGACTAATGGTGTGTTTGTCGCTGTCTCCCTGGCACGTTCCAACACATTACACGTTGCGCTTGTGTAGTCTGTGAATAAGCGCGCGGCGTGACGTCATACTGCATGCACATCATGAAGTCTGTCCGTCTCTCTCGCACGCGGTCAAGCCTATGAGCTCAGAGTAGATAAATACTACGTCTATGAGTATGAAGAGACAGTTATTGTTTTGCTTTTGCTACTGCTCATAAATATAGAGTGGTATTTTTTCCAATCGTCCATTAGAATTGACTGACTCATTAGAAAAAATAATATAATAAAACATACTGTATCGTGATAATTGCATATCTGTAAGTACTGTGAACGTGTCAGCTTTCGTTGACCGACCTGTACCAATCCGCTAAAATCAAGTTAATAGAATAATTCGATAGAATCCTGAATCCCAATCCAATAACTTCTAGGAAAATAAATGACGTAGTAATAACAGCTTCAAACCAGCGTAGCGCAACAAAAGATGGTAAAAACAAATTGAAGTATAGAGTGCACATTTCATTACTGTGTATGGTGTATATTTGAGTATAAATAGAACTGTGATGTTAAAGACACGACGACGCCATGAAAAGAGTTCAGAATACCTAAAGGATAAAGGAAAATGAAAAGCGAACATAAGACAGAAAGGCCGTGTTACCATACCTATATAGGTACACATACATATGCAGGTAAAATATACACATTGAAAACGTCATGCATCCTTTTTTTGTGATATCGAAAAGTATTAACAATCACTGTACTTTGAAATAATTAGGTGATTTTGAGTATTGTTGGAGCTATGCTGTGGCTATTTGAACAGGTTCCAAGGATATCGAAGGGCCTTAGAAATTAAAGGTAAAATTAAAACAAATGGGTTGCCACTGTTTCTTTTTGAAGTATAGTTATTTTTATTCGATGCATAGATAGATATGAAAAATAGACTAAATATGTACTTATTGTATTATTTTAAACAGGTATGACTGCTAAGAAATATATGAGTTAGCACTATTACATTTCGCAACGTCTTGTGAGTACTGATACTTGATCTAATGTGATAAACACACATTTTCTTAGTCTAACAGAAGTTGGTATACAAAAGATTCTCATCCAAATTTGCTAGCTGATGCAAGCAATAGCACAAATTTGTTTTCTTTATGACGCGGTATCTCAGACCAATAACAACACTGAAGGGGTTAAAAAGGAAAACATTTTAAAACAAACCCGCACCCGCGTCCTACTCAAGGCGGTGAAGCACAGTTACAAAGGACCGTACTTCACAATTTTCTGGAGAAAAAAAAACTACTTACACACACATGTACCCAACGGTATACTAGTGTGACCTAGCCCTGAGTGCAATTGAAATGACTCAACTTCCACCTACAGCATAAGTTATTAAAAAAAAGTACGCCTTTGGTTTTAATAAAAATAGTGGGGTGGGAGTGTCGCGAGGCCCTTTGTCAAACATCACAGAATCTTGTGGGTTCCCATTTCTTATTAACGAAACAGCGTGCAGGCACAAAACGAACCGAGACTAAATTAGCAGCATTCAATAGAAATCCACTTCTGGTTGCTCAAACAACAGACTAAAAGCAGTATTTATATTTGTTTGTTATACTTCACGCCTCAAAAAGAAAGGCCGAGAGGAAAAATTTATTCTTCTTGATCTATAGTGAAATCGCAAGGTCCCTAAAATATCATCATCATTATCATCAGCCTATAACGTCCCACTGCTGAGCACAGGCCTTCTACATATGAGGGTGAAAGGGAAAAGGCAAATACTTCACCACGCATGCTCACTGCGGATCAGTGAAGGTAGGCTAGTGGTCAACCTAGAGTTGGAGTTTTTAAGCCGCGTGGGAGGCCTCCACCTAGCCACAATTAAGTGATAACCAGGGACAAACGGCTCTACGTACCTTCCGAAACACGGAAAACGCTCAAGTTGAAATACTACTAGGCGGTCACCCATCCAAGAACCGGCCTCACGGGAGATAGCTTACCTTTTCCGATCGATTAAGAACGGCCTATTAAGCTAAAAAGTAAAATATTGACGTGGTTTCACATACATTATGTAAACATAACCAAAATTAGACAGCCTATTCCATACAAGCCAGAAACCATACATAGAAATCAGAGTATTTAAGTAACTAGTTCAACTAAAACTACTTGCTCGACAACTGCACGTCGACCGCACTGTCGCATCGCATTTATAAGGGACAATCATAACTTACGCATAACTTATGCAAATATTACTTATTATTTTAATTGTGAGTTCATTATACTAAGTTTAGGAGGAAGAACAAGTGGCAACACAGCTGTATATAAACAAATATTTCATATTAAGATTGCTACAAAAAGGCGGTAAAATATAAGTACAGTAAGTAAGTAGTTATATCCAATAATACATAAGCATGAACGATTATTAGTAGGTAAATCAAATACCAAAAAATTTACATATTGTCTCCGACTCGCACTTGACCCCACGGGAAGGTGTGAAGACTTAAGTAAAATAAACAAATTGTTCTCAAAGACGAGTATCACGGGAGCGGCGTGCTCTCACTCCAGATTTGCATACGAAAAGATAGCCCGCCGGATGTGCCAGTAATGATAATGTTTTTTCATGGGGGGGTCATACAATTTGCAGCATTTTTTCATCCGACATAATCTTAACGCGTACTCCGTATAAACGGAGGCATAACCTGACTCATCGGCGACAATGAACCCACGGGCCCGGGTGCTAAAGTTCACAATCCTGCGCGACCCTCCTCCACACATCACTTAAGATATTAATGAGTGCATCCGTAATAGGCAAAACATACATATGAAATTCAAATTTGTAGCGGGCCGGGAGCGAGCTCTTCTACATATTTTAGTAGGCAGCAGAGTGTGAATTTGAATCTTTTGTTAGCGTTTAGTACGTCAGTTTATAAAGGAAAACAATGTTTTATCACAAAGGAATAATATATCTATTTACTTATTTAGAATTTAGTAACCTGACGCAGGCCGCAGCGCACTTCGCGGTGCGCGGGTTCAAGTCCACCCTACACGAACATATCGCCCGGCCGCTCGTCGTGGTACAGAAACTCGATTAGCGAACGGGAGTGATTTATAGTTCCTATAGAAAAAGTAATTAGCGAAAGCGAAAGAAACGGGGCGCAGGGAAAAGTCATCGGACATAATTCATAACAAACAGAAATAACGGAAAGGCGGTTCGGCGCGGGTAGGCAATGAATAATTCTCTAACTGTGAGCACCCGCACCCCCTCGCCCGACGCGCGCCGGCCCGGGCCACCGCGAAAAAAGCACACGACCTGCCAGAGTTTTATAGTCACGAAAAAATAGGAGGTAGGTGGCCAAAATATCTATACACAGCGCATATATAAAAAGTAGGAAAAAAACTACAATCCCGCTCGCATGAATAAGTGAGTGGACCTTCATATAGAAAAAGAAAGAAACAAAAATAAAAGCGTCGGCGGGCGTGGGGGCCGACGGACGCCGAAGTAGCCTGTCATAACCGAGCAAATTGAGAGTTCTACAATCCACAACAATCGGAGTATTCACCAGACCAGTTGTATTCCACAATACTTAAATACCTACCTACTTAGGAATCAAAATCAAGTAATAGCTAGGTATAAAATGTTAAAGCTATACAAAATAACCGCAGCGAACTACTTTAGAAGTGTTAAACCTGATCATGGTGGCATGATACGTCATCATTGTCGTCGGCAGCGAGGCTCGGGCGGGGCAGTCGTCATCGTGTTGGTCGAACGAATCCACCACGCGCTGCTCCGCTCTGCGCGCGCCGTGTCGCCGGCCAGCACTGAAGCACATCCTGAAGGCGACCACATAAGCAGAGCGGGTGTCGGCCGCAGCGATATCAAATCGAACGCTAATTCAGGATCTACGCAGTCACTGACCCCGTATTAAAAGCGCGCGACCGAAAAGGGAGCGAATACAAGTTTTCGAAATTAGCTCGGCCCGTATCGAGTCCTGGCGTTACGCCATGGTATTTAATCACTTTATTAAAGCAATAAAGCTCGGTACGCGAGCGGAGACCGGCGCGCTGAACAATGGCCACCATGTGATCGCTATAAAAATGTATCGAATCATAATCGAGCTACCGCACAAAATGTCACTTATGGTCTGATATAATTAACTTAATGTCGACATGTTGAATGAAATTGTACGGGTCTCGGCGGGCGATACGTGTCGCAAAGGCGCGCGGGCACAATGCTTAATTAAAAACGCTCGTACTTACGTTTAATGATTTATTATGAAAGTGTAAACTTGAGAGCGTCGCGTCGCGCGCTATCGTGAGGACAAACTTCAGCTCCCGTGACATGTTCACTGTGACATTATCTTTTTCATTATATCATTACCAATTGTTTGTAAACATATTCATCTCCTATTTATCTCATTTAAGTATCAATAAACAATAAAACCGGCCACGACGTAAACGGCGTAAACGTTACTTCCGACGTAATAAAGCGTCAGTGTGCGAGCACGTATAGGAGAAGTCATACGATCTATTCATAACATTAAAAATAACGCGCGTTGAAAAGCGTTCGTGCGAACTTAGCCTTATAGTTTACGATTCATCGAAACGTGGACAAGGCAAAGGCATTTTCTAAGACATTCATGATCTCTCATATCGACACCTGAGAGGAATAAAATTGAAACTCATTGTGACCGACTTAAACTGTTATAGCTAATATCAATAATATATATTATTATTCCTTGCAGGTGTCGATAAAGTATTCAATGCCGGTCAAGTTACGTATATATCTTACTAATATTATAAAACGAATGTGTTTTTGTTGTTTTGTCCTTCCTTAAAGAATCACTGGATCCAAGTGACGCCTCTCACTTACAAATACTTCTAATTTGAGCTATTTAACAACCATTAATCCGTATTTTCAAATATATTCCTTTGGAACATCCAGGTTTTTTTATCCTACTAACCAGCATACGGTCCGCCTGATGGTAAGCAGTTACCGTAGCCATATGGACGCTTGCAACACAAGAAGTATCGCTCACGCGTTACCGACCTTTCCCCCCTCCCCTATGAGCTCTGGACAACATAAAGTTATTTGGCTGCGGTATTCTGTAAGATGGAGGTACTTCCCCAGTCGAGCTGCTCTTTGAGCGAACAAACGCTACGCTCTACCTCTCAAAAACCAGGTTAGGTTAAACCAGGCCTATGACCCGAAACCCAGTAAAGTGTGGCATAGGCGGAGAGATGTGTTTTTCATACATAGGACAACCGAGCACTGTCTGCCCCAATCCGCTCGATTTGACATTTGTATGAAAACACATCGCTCCACCCAGCACCGCTTTGGAGGATTCCGGGTCTTAGTATCACTATATTCTATCCCGTTTATGATAAACAATTTAATATATTACATTGGAAACCAAAACGGAAGATTGTATGATATTAATGTGAAAGTCGGCGATTACGACAACAAACCGCCAGACCGGAATGAATATTTTTTTGCAGTTTAATAATTAATAGAACACATTATCGACGTTGAACCATCATACCGAAACTAAATAATATAGTTTCCTACTTTAATTACGTGCTCTACAAATACATGTTGTTTTTAGTTGGACGGGTAATTATACAATTTATAAGTTTGACTTGTTAGGGCTGCCACATATTCATACGTTGCTGTCTAGCGTATACTTCACTAACACAAGGTTATTTGATAAAAGAAAAAAACAGCCAAGTGCGAGCTGGGCCTTACTATTATTCCGTTTACTTTATTTTACGATACGGTACTCTTTATTATTTATATTGATACGTCATATTATGTTAAGTTAGCAACTAAACTCTGAATTAATCCTTATTGTTAGTAAAATAAAGTAAAGATAAATATAGTAAACTAGCATCTGCTCGCGGCTTCGCCCGCGTGGCCTACAGGAAACAAATGACATATTTTTCTAAGACACCTAAAACAAAACAACTTCATCCCGCTTCGAGGGTGGAATTATTAAAATGCTGAAACACGTATAAATTCAATCTTCAGCCTAAACATAAAATTTGAAGATCCTAACTTCGAAACTGACGGACTTTCATACAAACTTTCATACCCTATTTTACCTCCTTAGGGGTGGAATTTTGAAAAACCCTTTCTTATTGGATATCTACTCTTCACCAAGAATATACCCTCTAAATTTCATGGCTCTAGGACCAGTGGTTTAGGCTGTGCGTTGTTGATATATCAGTCAGTCAGTCAGTCAGGACTTTGAATTTTATATATATAGATGCAAAGTGTTTCATTAACAAACTGTGCACCTAGTTTGAAGGTAGCTTTAAAACGCAATACACGAGAGAACACAATAACTTTTTTTTAATACATACATACGTATCCTGGGACATTCCTCACACACGGTCATCTGATCTCAAACTAAGCAGAGCTTGTTTGTACTATAGAAAACAGATAATTGATATACAGGTTTTTTTTTTCTAACCTTATGAGCAACTTCCGAACTACAGGTCTAAGAGAAAAACGCTGAAAGGAACCCCGAGCTGAATTTTGAAGAAAATAAAAATGCCACAAAAATGTATTTAAAATAATAAGTATTTTCGGAAATATGGAATTTTTCATTAATTCTATATAATACCGATAGGCTTATTTTTGTACATACCTAATATACATAATTACACCCAGTCTAATACGAGATATTTTTCCACAAATAAGTATAGAATATAACATCTGCTATTACGGGATGGATACATTACGACATTAAATGAAACCACGTAAAGTACTCATGTAGGTATACGATCAACTTTTACTATGGGACCATCTTCGACTAAAAATACTGCTTTTCATACAAAAGGTACATGTCTCCTCGGCAAAAATGTATGAAAAGCTGTAATTTGTTTTTGCGATTTCGAAGTTGGTCCCATAGTAAAAGTTGATCGTATATATGAGTAGGTACTTTACGTGGTGTCGTATTGTCGTATCACCCCGTATATTATGTGTCCACCCTATGTTGCATAAAAAATGTGAACTCTTTTAATTGCGTTTCTTATCACATTTACGCATACTTCCGTGAGAGTGTTGAAAAATCATGTCTGTTAGCATAGACGTCCCTTGAGTTAACCCTACAAAAAAAGTCAGGGGCTGTCTAATCCGCTGATCTAATGGGCCAATTAATTTCTCAGTCTAAAAGAAATAATTCTTACCTAACAACTGTAAAATTTGGCGCCGAAACAAAATGGCAGCAAAATAAAGTTGTGTACATCTTAGTTGCCCATCCATATAAAGGACAGCACACTTCAATCAAACAATCGGCGTGGACATCAAACATGCATTTAATGACGACTATGACGACCGACTCTACTACTTACTAATAAAGAATAGATTGAAATAGGAAATGAATGGTTTTCTTATTTGAGTATTCCAAGAATTAGGTTGAGTTTTAGTAATTAAACTGTGACCTAATTTTGAACACAAAGGAAGAGGCGGTTGCGCAATCTTTTTCTTGACGTGGGTACTTCTTTTTGAGGCGCTCAGAATTGCTCAGGGTTATCGCTTTTATGTCAAAAGTTACTTATGTAAGCACTTCTATATATTTTGAGTACCTACTAATTCGATAAAAATTATATCATTTTACAAAATACGTCGCTTTTATATGTGTGTGTATCTACATATTAATATGCTACCCCGGGTACTAACTCTAGCCCATTGTTTCCGATCTGTTGACAAAATGTTCGATTCGGAATGCATTTAGCCTCGGGAGACGTCGAGTTCGATGTATGGTAATCAGTCACCATACATCGAAACATTTTCTGACATAAAGAAAGAAATCTTATCCTATATTGAAAATATACCTATGATAGGCGAAGCAAGGGGGAAGAGCTAGTTTCATAAAGTTGAACATCATAAACAATTTTTACATAACCTATTTCAATTTATTATATTCATTATGAATTAATTTACGATGCCAGTTATAAGGCAGATGCTTCCATTACATACATCGTTGTGGGTATGCCATATCCTAACAAAGCTAATAGGCCTATTATTATGCTGCATATGCTATATTGGTATATGTAAATTTCTAGTTTATTAACTATGCACCTATGCCTATACATACTTAAGTTTCCGATAAAGACTGTGCAAATTACGTAACGTTTAATAAAATAAATCCATTATTACTAAAACCCGTCTTATAATAATCCGAATGACCCCATCATGTTTATTATATTTTGATTTTTCCAATCGAAATTGAGTCCAATTGGTACGTTATCTTTCTAATTTGAACGAGTTATATTTAAAGAAAGGTTTTAATATATTGAATATAATTGTGTTTGTCTCAAGGCGTATACATTCTATAGACAAGATTAACCCCCTTACACATAAAGCGCTATTTAACTAATATACTGATTAAATGGTCACGTAAATAATGTCACATTATTTGACATTGACAATAGAGTGACGTTATTTACGTAACCCTTTAAACAGTATATTAGTTAGTTAAATAACGTTTTATGAGTAAGGGGGTAAATATTTTAAATACCTATATTTAGATGGAGCGTTAACTTCTGTGTATAAGTAAACACAATCTGTCGCAAATATTGTAGAAATTAAAATTAATAAAAATAAAACCGGCCAAGTGCGAGACAGCGCACCGAGGGTTCCGTACAAACCTGTAGGTATATAAGTAAATGGTAGTATAGACCTGAGTATTTGAAATTAATTTCAATTTATGACGTATTAAAAAAAAAATACTTACTAGATCTCGTTCAAACCAATTTTCGGTGGAAGTTTGCACCGTAATGTACATCATATATTTTTTATAGATTTATCATTCTCTTATTTTAGAAGTTACAGGGGGGGGGACACACATTTTACCACTTTCGAAGTGTCTCTCGCGCAAACTATTCAGTTTAGAAAAAAATGATATTAGAAACCTCAATATCATTTTTGAAGACCTATCCATAGACACACACTTATGGTTGTGATGAAAAAAAAAATTTGAGTTTCAGTTCTAAGTATGGGGAACCCCCAAAATTTATTGTTTTTTTTTCTATTTTTGTGTGAAAATCTTAATGCGGTTCACAGAATACATCTACTTACCAAGTTTTTCAACATTATAGTTTCGGAAATAAATGGCTGTGACATACGGACGGACAGACAGACAGACAGACAGACAGACATGACGAATCTATAAGGGTTCCGTTTTTTGCCATTTGGCTACGGAACCCTAATTATTTAAGTAGAGTACAAAATAGTTGTCATGAATAATATATACTTCATTATTACATGAATTTTTTGGTTAATTAACAGAAATTGCCTCGACAGTGTTAAAATGGGCAAATCACTAACAGTGATCTCTACTAGGCCACCTTTAAATGTATCGATTTCAAATTATACGAACTGTATGAACTCTTTACGAATTGTATAACAATGAGCCCTGTTAGTGTCCACCCAATACTATATTTTCTACATGAATTTCATGTCTTGCTTCACATCGGCCATAACAAACTCGCAAAGATAATTTATTTACCTATATAATATTATTCAACAATACTTCTTATTTTCATCAAACACTGTTTCAGATGTAGGTAACCGCGAACGGTTACCCACGCTAAGGTTGTCAACTGCAATAAAGGCGACACAAGCAATTGCGATAAATGGAATTAAAAAAAAACATTTTTAACACAATGGAAGAAATGTCGAGTAGGACTGACCAGTCGCATATCTACGGCGTTAAAGGAGTAATTTAACGTCGAACAAAACACAACCCTATTAAAATTGTCGTTAAACTGCATTCATCATATTTTTTTTCAACCTGAAAAGGTTAATGATTCGATTCGATTGTTCGCACAGAATTGCTGTAAAAACAACTACTTTCTTTTGTAATAATGTCGTCATAATTATTATTACCGAGGTAGGTACATATATAAATGCAGTTTTTGAGGAACGTTATTTTTTAGTTTAAACGATCGAGGGCTGTACTGTCGACAAATCGTTCTGCGATTTGACAGAATATAATTTTTTGTAAACTATGTAATTAAGTCTGAATAAATAAATAAAAAAAATAAAAAAAAAAAATAATAAGGAAGATTATGTCCCAGTGTGTTACGGCAGCCGCACTTGAGAGCCAGTTCCCATCTAGGTACAATGCCACACCTACCACATACTACTTACCACCTTCGGCCACATCTCCACTTAAGTAACATGGTGAAATTGTGGTCAAATGTCAAATACACGCTTTTATAAAGAAATAATACATTTAATTAAATGTGCAATTAAACAATTCAGAACGTGTACTTTAAAATTCGACTGTACAGCCTCTTTACCGATTAATAAGAGGTAATAGGTAAGATGCAATATTTTAAAGAGAGCACGGTTCCGATCATATAAAATAAAGGTAATCAAAAATAATAAAGTTCGAAGGGATGTTTATCGATATATAAAAATAGTCGATCAAAAACTTTTTTAGACTTATAGCAGACGGCCAACTATAATCGATCAAACTAAAGTCGCAAAAGACATCATCATTTTCAGTCAAGATATAGACGAGGACATACTATCACCGGTAATATCACCGGTATCGACCGGTAAGACGTCTGGACGTGACACAAAAGTCTGATCAATTTTAGTCGAGTTTCAGCCTTAAGAGGAAAGGATGGCTGCAAGAAATTTGAAAATTTGGTTTTCAACATTTCTATTGCTATCGCGCTGTACCCGGACTATCCCGCCCGAGGGCGATAGAGACTACTACAGATTGGACCGATCATATCTATTTAAATTAGACGAAATCGATATTTCGTAATCGCCGGTTTTCTCCTACAAACCTGGATAGATTTAAGAAAAAAAAACAAGAATCATAATAAGAAGGGCTTTGGCTATGTCGGTTTTCCTTCGTTTTTTTATATTCGTCAAATCTGTTCGCTGGACGTCTGATAAGGCGGTTAAGAATGGTAAGTATTTGTGATTTTAGAAGGCTCCTAATTCTTATTATAATTAATTTATGGAGAAAAACACAACCGACGGACATACAGTGGTACCTACAGATTGCATGGTAGAATAATTGCTCTAGTGTAATTATCCAGTGAGGAAACTAAGTATTACGTTTGTATAGAACAAACGCCACCAGCATTTCCTCTTAAACCTAAAACAATCGAGATTTTGCCACCCTGCTCTAACCCTGAAACTAGCCGGTTTATAATGTTACTACGTCCACGACGTTTCCGTCCACCTAGAACTAATCAGGTCTGTCCGACTAAGCTTGGTTGAGTGTCGACTGGACGCTTACATGCATGGTCTAAGTACCACGTTATGTTCGTCCGTATGTGACAAAGTTATGTCGCCAACATTTATTTATCAATTGTATGGGCAATTTGCAGTTATCCATTCAATTGAAAAGTGTAGACAGAAACCAGTCCGTCTTTTCCGACAAATGTGAACGCCATAACAACTATGATCTATTATGTGTAGACAAAACACATTGTATGTAGTAGATGTGCAAGTATTTGATTTCAAAAATGTTCATTTTCCACAGACATGGGTATTAAATATATCATGATATGAACTACGCTAATAAAACTAATAAAAGTACGTAAAAACTTGATGACTCATATTATCTAACAGCTATACACTTATTTCAAATGTGGATATTCATTTCAAAACACTTTTCTCAATAATTTATATTTTCTTAAGATCCGTCACAGATAACATTTTTATAGATAGTTCACGCGAGGTATCGCGTGCCAGCCGCAGATATTACGAACAAACACACCGAGCGCTTTTAATTTTCCACTATTGTCTGTCAGATAGCTTTTATCATAGGAACTGACGAACCTCGTAATAATTTGTTAGATGTTTATTTGTTATTATTCCATATTTAGTTGTTCCAACTTGATTCAGGAATGATATAGTTTATTGAAATGTATACTGTGTCGTATTTTTGATGGTTATTTTTACTACCTGAAAGATAGTTAATTCTTAAAATAACGGTTATATCTATAAATAACTGTTTATTTTGTTTTGTTATAAATTATGTAATAGTAGTTGTGACATTGTTTTATATTTTTATTTAAAAAATATACACTGACAATATTTCTCTATTTAACGTTATTTTATAAAATATTGGTAAGCACGTTTTTCTTTTAAGATAGATATATTATTTTTTAGCTTTGCGAAATCTCACACTCCTCACGTGCGCACAATATGTTTAAAAAGGGATACAAATATTTCCCTTCACGTATATTTATACATATAAAATAGACATTCCCGTACAAAGGGACTCTTTTCAAATTACTGAATCATTACCTAAAGAGCAAATTTATTTTCCATACCATTTTACCTATAGTATGGTACATATACCTACGTGTTTAGAATTAAAAATAATTATAACAACAAGCGTGCACGGTCAGGCCTTTCCAGCTCTCCTGAAGTGCTACGAAGCTTTTGATAAATTAATGCAAACGCGCAACTAAACTATAATAATTCCAACAAAAGTTTTTAATGCGAAAGTTTGAATATTTTAAACTTAATCATGCCGGTGTTTAACGGGTTAGAATGAAAATGGCACATCTAGATACAGCATACATATAGAAAGTATAACAACTCTTTATCCTGGGAAAGTATTATCTATGATAGTAAAAACAAGAAGTAACACTAGTAAGCATTAAAGCTCGTTGTTCAATGACACTGACACGCATAAATTCACTGAAGAGAAACTGTAATAACCTTTACAAATGGAAGAGGACAATGAAAGACAGCCCTGTAGCTGGAATGTGTCGAACCATAGGCTGTCCGCAACCAAAAGGTTTGGCATTGTTGCAAAAGTGGGACACTCTCGAAGGTACGAAATCGAAAAGCATCTCACCACCCACGTCATTAAACCCGCCGCGACAGGCAGACACCTCTGAAGAATGCGCTCTTAATAAGTCATCAGCTAAGTAGCGCACCCCACGAGGTGTCGGCTGGGGGCGACGGAGCGGGGCGCAGGGGGCGTCGCCAGGGGGTGAGGACGTCGGCAACTCGGCGTTCGCACAAAAATGACACAAAGTATAAAATCTGCATACAGTAATGGGAGTAGTAGCCCCTGAGACGCTCAGTGCGCCGAGATCAAAGGTGTAGTGGCTTTTCTGTTCGCCAGTTTCACTTTTAAGTGTACAAATACAACCTTAATTTACGTTGCGATTTTTATACAACTAGAATGTATTCGATTTTTATACAACTTTAATGTTACCCGGTATTTATGTTATAATTGTTTCAGATAAGCCTGACTGACCCTTAAGCAGAACAACTGCTAGTGGTGTGAAAAACATCCCAACATATCGATGATCACTGACAGTCATAACTACAACACTTCACATACTTACTTCTACGTGTAATAAGAATACAGCACATAATTTTATGGTAAAAAATGCCACCTGCATTAAAATAGCGTTGGTGAAACTTTTTTTATTCTATGACTTCGTCACGTCATGTCGTCGCACATAAGTTACTTCACTCCACCGGCTGTAATAACGTATTGTTCTCTTTAGTGGGAATTACTTGCCTCCTTGTCTATGTCTACCTCTGCATTATAGCGGAAACTGCTCCCTTCCACTAGAAAAAAAACGGGATATCGGAGTCGAGGTTCTGTATGTTTAAAACCGACATTTAATATTCTTTAATGATTTTCGTTCTGGCTTCTCACCAGATTAAAATGAGATCCGGCGGAAGCATGCGCCTTAAGACAGTATGTCGTAACAGGCCTCTAATACGGATACGTTAGAGGCTTGCAGACTTAATATAGCATGCTAGCTGTGTCCCGTGGTTTTACCCGCGTTCCAGGCATAAAAAGTGTGATATGTTCATCAATAGGTTCCAAGCTGTGGGTAGCTTGGAACCAATGCATTGAACCTCCAATCTACCCACCACCACCACCAGAATCATAGTTGGCTTGGTAGCTTAGCCGTGAATGTTGCGCTGCCAACACATACCTACTCACTATCCTATTTATAATATTAGCAAGGAGTAGTTATATAGCAAGTGCAAGCAGTTTGTAATCAAACTAAAACTTGTACGCAAATGTTCAGCGAAAAGATTACTTGAAAGAATAAGAACGAGGAGCGGGGAAATTTTATATATTACTATATTGCTACTTATTATAATTACCGTCTGCCTGTATGTCAACCTATAGAAATTTTTTTTTATAGCCTATAGAAAAATAAAATTTATTGAAGGTTTTCAATGGATGCATTTAAAACGAACGAATTTATATTCGCCGAAAATTGATCTTTTTTACGAATATTCGTATTCGGCGAATATTATTACGAATATTCGTATAGTATCATATTTTCATTTCATAATATTCTTGAGTGAAACGGAACGCAACACGTTGACACGTCGTAGTTGCTCTGTGGTGACCGTGTATTCCCCATTCGTATTGTTAGCGACGCGATCTAAATGTCGTTTTATATTTTCATTGTTTGAATTTCTTAAAATTAAATGAATTGTATTTTGCCATATTTAAGTATTAATTGTCATTGTATAGAATTGTCTTAAGGTAAATAATGTGTAGGAAATAAAGATTTTGAGATTGTTGTGTAAAATTATTTAGAAAAATAAGACACTGAAACGCGGCATTACCGAGACGTGAGCCGTTTCAGTATTTTGTATTATTACTCCTAAAGTAATAAGAATATCGAGGTAATTATTATTGTATAAAGTATATAATGTCAATACCTAGGTGATTCGGATCACACCATCGACTCTCATTGGTCAATAATAATTAAAACTAGCGATTTGATTGGTCAGGGTACATTGCCAAAAGGTATAAATATAGACGCGGTTTTCTTGGAATGGTATTCCTACGGCAGCAACCTCCGAGAGAACAACCAAGAAGGAAAAAGAAAAGGAATAAAAGGAATAATTGTGAAATAAGGAATAAAGGAATAATTGTGAAAGTAAACTGGTGTTTTCATTGAGAGGATTGAAGATCTGCTGCAGCGAATCAACGGGCAGGCAAGAGCCCCAACGAGTACCAGCAACAGTACTGGGCAACCAAGCGCCCCGCCGACCGGGTACTTCACGTACCCCGCCGAGAGTGCTCGTCTTCCCCCACCCCCCCCCGCCCTTCGCGCCCCCCCCCCCCCGGCGCCCCGCGCCCTTAGCGGTCCCCCGTGTTCCCCCGCGCCCGCGTCGCGCGCCCCTCGCGCCCCCCCCCCCCCCGCGCCCTCATCGGTCCCCCGTGTCCCCCCGCGCACCGCGCTGCGCGCCAATCGTGTTTCACCGCGCCCCGCGTCGCGCGCCCCTCGCGCCCCTCCCCCCCCCCCCCCCCCGCGCCCTTTCGCCCTCCGTGTAGCCACGAGTCTCGTGCTCACGTTGGTACCATCGGCGTCGTTCCCCCGCGCCCCGCAACCCGCGCCCTTAGCGCCCCTCCCCGCGCCCCGTGTTTTACGGCGCCCGCGCCCCCCCCCGTATACCCCCGCTCTTGTTCAGCACCACCCGTGTGCTCGCCCCCCCCCTCCTTTTTCGTGTCACTGATCCGTCTTTGACTCTTCGGATTTCGCTCGGATCTGGTCGCGTCTTTAGTGACTTCGTCCAGCCGGCATTTTATGGTTTCAACTTGTAATATACAGTCCACTCAAGTCTCGAGCAGGTCGGATCAAGTGTGTTCGTCACATTTTTTGGTCCTTCGAGCCGGATCTGGAGTTGAAGATGTCACGCGTGCCGAGAACCAGATCTACAAGGTCACAAGCGACTGAAGAGACACCGTTGTCATCAGATTGGAGTATGGACACACCTGTTGAATCGTCCAGTTCGGCGGAGAGCCAAGCTACTCTAACGAAGAATAGCCCCCCGCGCCCCGACGGTCTAGAAGGTAGCCCTGCGCATCCCGAAGGCGATCATACCGCCGATGCAGCAGCCGCCGCCGCCGCTCGCACCACAAGAAGTGAAGCTGTGCGCACCGGGGACTCTACGCATGAAGCAACTGGAAGTCGGCGCACCACGGACGCAGAAGTGTTTAAAGCGCCCGCAATACCGAGTCAGGCATTGCGCCGATTCAAGATCAACGAATCATCGAGGGGAATGGATACTCGCTCGGTCCGGTCATCGAAGCGTCGAGCCGAAACCGAAGCTCGTATAGTAGTTGCGAAAAGAGAATTAGATATCGCCGAAGCCAGGTCGAAGTTGGCCTTGGTCGAATTAGAAATGATGCAGTTGGAGTCTGATGAGGAAGATGAAGCAGTCGATGAAGCTGACCGCTCGCACCACGTTGAACAGTGGCTCAACCAGTCCAACCAGCAATCAGTTAAAGCACCAGCTCAAGAAAAGAAGAGTGACTTTCAAGAGCTGGCCATGGCGATCTCCAAGCTCACTGAGAAGAGCTCAACGTCCGGAATGCCGAAGCATATGATCGAGCTTCCGAACTTCAACGGTTCCAGTGAGGAATGGCTTGCCTTCAAGAGAACCTTTGAAGACACAGCACCGACGTTCACTCACGCGCAGAACCTGGCTCGTTTAAGGCGTTCACTGCAAGGAAGGGCGAGAGAGGCAGTGAAGAGCCTACTGTTCACAGCAGAGGAGCCAACCGAAGTTCTGAAAGGACTAGAAGCGCGCTTTGGAAGACCCGGAGCATTGGCACTTTCAGAACTCGAGAAGCTAAAGAACATTTCGAGAGTGAACGAGAACCCGAATGAAGTCTGCATCTTCGCAAGCAAAGTGAAGAATGCAGTTGCAACCATCAAGGCACTTGGTAAACCACAGTACCTGAGTTCACCAGAAACCATGAAGGTCATCATTGAAAAGATGCCACCGCAGATGAAATACAGATGGTACGCCTATCATCGGAGTCGTCGTGATGAAGAACAAATGGAACTGATTCTTATCGACGACTTCTTGGAAATAGAAGCTGACATGTGTGGGGACTTCGCTTCACCTGAAGTGTTACCAGAAGCGAAGAAAACCCGTCAGCAGTTTGCCCCGGCTGAAGCGCCTCGGGGGCAACGATGGAGCGAACCAAGAAGAGCCATTCATACTGCACAAGAAGGCGAAACATATCAAGAGAATAAGAAAATATGTCCTGAATGCCAAGAAGAACATTGGATTTATGAATGTCCAAAATTCAAGCCGGCTAACATCGATGCCAAGTGGGAAATGGCCAAGCAGGCGAAGATTTGTTTCAAATGTCTACGATTCCGACATTCAAGAATGAACTGCAAGGCCCCAACCTGCAAGAAGTGCAATAGATGGCATCATGTTATCCTGCATTCTGACAGACCGTTTCTGTCAGCTGAAGCCAAACCCCAATGCAACGCTGTCCATGAAGATCATGAAGAGGATCCCAAAAGCAAGATATCCTCCGTGCACACCACTGCAACCGAAGGCCAAGCCTATCTGAAGATGCTGCCAGTGGATCTGTACGGACCGAAGGGTTCTAAGCGCGTACTTGCTTTACTGGACGAGGGATCGACTGTGACGTTGCTGGACTCTGCCATCGCCGATGAGATCGGAGCAAAGAGCAAAGAAGAGGCAATCACAATCGAGACAGTTGGGGGTCAATGCATGAGGAAGAGCAATTCTCAGCGACTTCAACTGAAGATAAGGGGAGTCCATCGAAGAGAAAAGCGACCAATTGAAGTCAGGACAATTGACAATCTGAAGCTGTCAAAACAAGGAGTCAACAAGGAACTTGTCAGCGGATGCAAGCACCTAATAAGAATCGAAGATCAACTCGTTTATGAAAAAGAAGAGCCACAGCTGTTGATCGGGCAAGACAACTGGGGGTTGATAATTTCGAGAAGGCTGAAGAAAGGCGGGTCATCGGATCCAGTAGCCTCCCTCACAAGTCTTGGTTGGGTACTTCACGGGTGCAACGCAAAGACTCCAGCTCAGATCGTCAACCACAGCAGACTTGCAGAAGTCAAAGAGCTGACAAGACCTCCGGACTTGAAATACGTCCCTACAGAGGAGAAAACACTTGGGCTAAGATTGTTGATCAATGAAGATTCACTGGCATTCAACGTAGGACTACGCGACACATCAGAAGATCTGATCAGCGGCAAGAAGGTTCCTACGAAGAGAGAAGTAACCAGTGCAGTGATGTCAACATTTGAACCAATGGGATTCGCCACACCAATCTTCATTCAAGGAAGGAAGCTCGTCCAGAACATCTGGCGAACGAAGATTGGTTGGGATGAAGAAATCCTAGAAGAGCTTACGAAACCTCAGGACTGGAGATGGGTCCCCACCAAGGAAAATCCTGCTGACGACGCCACGCGGGGAGTACCTCGGGAATTTGACTATACTTCGAGATGGTTCAACGGTCCCGACTTCCTGCAACAAAGTGAAGAAGATTGGCCAACCAGAAGGTTCGATTTGGAAGAATCAGACACCGGTGAAGAAAGAAACACCCAGAAAATCGCCACAGCAAGGGCTACTGAAGAAAGACCGCCAACCCCGGAGAACTTCTCCACCTGGCCTCGTCTTCTCAGAACTATGGCACGTGTCTTCCAATTCGTCGATTTCCTGAAGATAAGAGTCGAGGCCAAGAAGCAAATCAGTGTCGCGCGCAAGAAAGAAGAGGATTGGCGGCCACAGAAGCGTCTTCAGAAGAAGCGGCCAGGGACAACCCAGTCACATAAAGAAGAGGTCAAGAAGAATTTCATTCAACTAGAAGATATCCACTTGAAGAAAGCTGAAGAAGCCTTAATAAAAAAGTGTCAAGAAGAAAGCTTCTTCAAAGAAATCGACTGTCTGAAGAATGAAAAATCGATAGAGAATTCAAGCCGATTGAAGAAGATCGACGTGTACTTGAGCAACCAGGGTGTCGTCAAGCTGAGAAGTCGCGCAAGAAAAATTGATACAGTGACAAGAAAGACGAATCCTGCGGTGTTAGATGGAAGACACAAGATCACCAGGCTTCTCATCGAACACTACCACAAGAAGTTTCTCCATGCGAACACAGCTACGGTGATGAAGAAGATCCGGCAGAAATATTGGATCCTGGGTCTACAAGCGATAATCAAGAAGATCATCCACGAATGTCAATGGTGCAGAGTCAAGAAGAGCATACCCCAGACCCCACCTACAGGAGATCTTCCAGTCGAGTGCCTTCATCATCACCAGCAACCGTTTCACTTGCGCAGCTGTGGACTACTTCGGGCCGTTGCAAGTCACCATCGGGAGAAGAGTCAAGAAGCGCTGGGGAGCCCTGTTAACATGTCTCACAACAAGGGCTGTCCACTTGGAACTGGCGTACTCACTCAGCACCAGTTCCATGATCGCAGAAATAAGCGCGGACCCGAGCGACGAAGAAAGCCTAACACCGAACGACTTCCTCATCGGTCGTTCCTGTGGCATGATGGCGCCAGGCGAGTTCAACGACCAAGAACTCGTCGGCCGAGCAAACTGGAGAACAGCGCAACGAATGGCAGACCACTTCTGGCAAAGATGGCTCAGGGAATACCTACCAACCCTGATGCCAAGAAAAATCAATGGAAGAGATACAACAGACCCTCAAGAAGAAGACATCGTCGTGATCACCGACGCTACGCTGCCACGCAACACATGGCCGCGTGGGCAGATCAAGAAGACGTATCCTGGGCCAGACGGAAGAGTACGAGTCGTGGACGTGCGGACATCGGGAGGCGTGCTACGGCGACCGACGCGCCGCATCATCGTGCTGGTACCTGCGACGTCGCTTTACGAGGATGGAGTGCTTCGCACTGCGGGGGAGACTGTTAGCGACGCGATCTAAATGTCGTTTTATATTTTCATTGTTTGAATTTCTTAAAATTAAATGAATTGTATTTTGCCATATTTAAGTATTAATTGTCATTGTATAGAATTGTCTTAAGGTAAATAATGTGTAGGAAATAAAGATTTTGAGATTGTTGTGTAAAATTATTTAGAAAAATAAGACACTGAAACGCGGCATTACCGAGACGTGAGCCGTTTCAGTATTTTGTATTATTACTCCTAAAGTAATAAGAATATCGAGGTAATTATTATTGTATAAAGTATATAATGTCAATACCTAGTCGATAAACAAGTTCTCATTGTAATAGGACAACCATTTCCAAGAAAAACCCAGTAAATAGGCAAACTACGCATTAGAAGAGCTTAGAGTACCGATAGACAGAGATAGCTAGAAAACAAACCGCTAGAAAAGGTCAAGGGTGATTCGGATCACACCATCGACTCTCATTGGTCAATAATAATTAAAACTAGCGATTTGATTGGTCAGGGTACATTGCCAAAAGGTATAAATATAGACGCGGTTTTCTTGGAATGGTATTCCTACGGCAGCAACCTCCGAGAGAACAACCAAGAAGGAAAAAGAAAAGGAATAAAAGGAATAATTGTGAAATAAGGAATAAAGGAATAATTGTGAAAGTAAACTGGTGTTTTCATTGAGAGGATTGAAGATCTGCTGCAGCGAATCAACGGGCAGGCAAGAGCCCCAACGAGTACCAGCAACAGAACTGGGCAACCAAGCGCCCCGCCGACCGGGTACTTCACGTACCCCGCCGAGTGTGCTCGCCCCCCCCCTCCTTTTTCGTGTCACTGATCCGTCTTTGACTCTTCGGATTTCGCTCGGATCTGGTCGCGTCTTTAGTGACTTCGTCCAGCCGGCATTTTATGGTTTCAACTTGTAATATACAGTCCACTCAAGTCTCGAGCAGGTCGGATCAAGTGTGTTCGTCACACGTATCCTTGCTATATAAGGGGCTGCACAAACGTAGACACTTTTTGTCACCGACACGGCACACCATCACAGGAAACCGTATAGTTGCTGTGCCCTGTAGCGGAGATCGGACACAGTTGCCGGTTGCTACTCCTGCTCACTGTTAACCGTAGTTGCCGTGTCCGGTGGCGGCGATCGGACACAGTCACCGGTCGCTACTTCTGGTCACTGGTACACACGGCTACAGATCAAGCTATACATTTCCAGTATAAGCTGATCTCGCACTGTATAGGATTTCCGTACAATGGGAGGTCAGCTTAAACTAGAAATGTATAGCTTGATCTGTAGCCGTGTGTACAATTCGTTGCTTGTTTTCCGTCAGTTTCAGTACAATTGTAAAGTTTTTTTTTTATTTTGCTTGATTTTAATCTTCAACTGACGACGTTTAGTTTCCAGTTACCGACACCGAACACTTTTTGATCGTCAACGAGTATGTGTAAAGTGGAAGCAACTGGACACAAAAAATGTTTACGTCTGCGCAGGGAGCGGCTGATTTCATACTGGTTCTATAGAAATCAAATATTCATTGGTAGCTTGTATCCGACACAAGACACAAAAGTGTCCACGTTCAGTGCCTTAGTATAACCCAGTTAACAGACGTCTATTTTTAACAGCAGGCAAGGTACACACAGAGTTCAGGGGGCCTACCACAAGCTCTTAAAACAAGGTTAAAATAACCTTATTTTGCGTTTTCGTACCATGACATCCTTAAAAATAAGCTTATTATAGGCATAAAACAATATTGTTTTGTTAGCAGGTTTGATGACGTCACCTCTAATCGTTCATTCAAATCGTACCATGATGTGTCTTTTGACAACTAGCATTATGGTTTTTATGTCAATTGCATATATCAATCAAAATATAACACAATATACGCGTCGAATTATCCAAATTTATGATAAAAATATCTATTATTATAGTGATATAAAGTCAGTAGATCGTATTTATTTAACTTATCGAATGAATTGTGTATCTCTAGCCTTCTAGCTTTTGCCATCTAGCATTTCTAGATGGCAAATGAATATGAACTATTTGTGTTTTTGGAAGCAAATACCAAAGAAGCCAATAATAGATACACGAAAGCGACGTGGTGCATCTATGCTACGTGAGGAATCAACACTTTCGCATGCAATGGACCAAAATGCCATTTGCTATCGAAACCATACGACCGTATGGGTTTGAAGCTCACCGAGTGGCTCGCATATTGTCACCAAAATAATCGAGACCTCGGGCGGGGAGCTTTTTCCGCCAACGCATTAGCTTGGCTAGCCTGTTGGGAACCTTGCCGATAATCTACGACAGCCTAGAGGAAAATTTATATACGAGTGCTAGTGCTAGATTGTATTTCATTTATTTGTTGTAAATATTTAATATCGTATAGATTAAGCTTTACTGTGATTGTACTGTATTCATAAACGTTTATATACCTAAATACACATAATATTTCATTGTATGACCTGCAACTACAGTAGCATTCCTGACAAAAGGTAATAAATAAAAATATGTGTTGATTCCTGTGGTAAATTCTTTATTCATATAATTTAAAGACAATAGGTACCTGCCTAGACTATAGGTATTAAGACTGAAGTGCCATACATAAATATAAACCTACCTAGGTATATATTTATGTATGAACTTTGTCTCAGTTTTTGTAATGACCAAGAAGTGCTCCATTGCTTTGCTAGTTGAGGATTAGGTACCTATTTCTCTCCAGCACATTTTTTAGAGTTTACTTTGAATTCCGGCGAATTCTTCACTGCAAAATGAATAAAATAATACTTGAATTACTTCTGTTTGTAACCATGCCATATTAAATTTCATTCACTGAATATCACTATTGAACGGCGGCCCCTTGCCTTGTTTTCATATTGACCTAAGTAATACTAATTCAAGTAATATAAAAGTCGATATACATAAAATAAATATTTGCATTATTTCAAAATATGTAGTGCAACAGGGCACATTGAGTTTCAAAATTCGTGCGTCACAATTGACAAGAATTTTTTTTTGTCCCGTTCCATCCTATAGGGCCATCATCTTCTCTCACAAAATAACCTTATTGCCAGACTGTTTTGTTTTCACCTTATAATAATATTACTTTGATTCGTACCATGAGCTCAATCGTTCAACATTGATATAACATTGCTAAGTGCCGAGAAAGAATGAATGATTTGTAAGAATTTGTCTATGCCTTGCTACAACCTGATAAAAGATAAAAAGAAATAACGATATATTAACTGTATAGTGCCATTTCTTTCACACGTTGGACCGAAATGATTTGAGATTCTTCATCTTTTAGCAAAGTATTAAATTAAACTAATTGTAAAGTATAAGTAACTAAAAGAATAAAATATTTTCGAGTAATTTCTATAAAATGCATTCAAATATTTTAAAATGTTATTATGAAGAGTAAGGAAATTAATTGAAAAAATATATAGACTGCCGACTCTAGATTATCAAATGAAATGAATCGGAACAAAATATTTACCTGTCATTCTTGTCATACTCAAATGTCTAATAAAGATATCTTGAAGATATCCAAGATATTTAGTTATTAAATATATTTGTTTATGTAATTTAATAACAAACAAAGTGCAATCAATATAGATACATCTTAATAGTATATTCGACAGTAATATTCAGTGCATGAAATTTAAGATGTCATGGTTATAAACATTTGTAAGTTGCACAAATGTTGCAATTCATTTTGTAGAGTTGTAGCCGAAGAGTTCGCCAGAGATCCAGTCAGCAGGTCAATGGTTAAGTACAAACAGACCAAAAATACCGCCTTCAATCGATATCTACAAGCAAAGGAGTACTCTCAAAAAAGTGTACGTAGAGATGGAGAGGCTGGTCTAAAGTGAAGTCTAAGTAAGGTAAACGGCCCATTACTCGTCAGATTTTGAACTTTGCTGTGTTTACAGCTCTGCCACGTTGTAGTTAGTAAACTTAGCAAAGTATTGTTTTTTATGACAGGTTCATCATTTATTACTCCTTTCAATAAATATATTATTATAATGATTGAACAACAATAAAGTAATCAAATATTTGATCTAATAAAAATAAGCCATTTGTACCAGTATCCGACAGATTTGTACTAGTTATCGTCAAGATGTCCTAGAACTCGTCAATTTTGAGTACCAATTTGAACTCTATTTGCGTAAGGGTAAAGTTCATATTATTTTCATTTTAAAATTGTTTTTTTCTCAATACTAAGCAGTTTCCGAGATTCATAAATAACGAATCGTCTCGATGTTTTCTAGTGCACGAATATACCACATTCAAAGGCCCGCCAGATTATACAGAAAACTGAGGAGAATGATGTTTGACGTGTGCGGTCTATGAGGAAGCCTTTGATTCAATTGAAATGGGCGGTGTCACAGAGTCTATAGCGATGCAAAATTGACGGTCACTATATCGAAGTGCAGGACAAGAGTTCGAGACCAATCCCATTGCAGAAGTCTGTGAGATAGGATGACGTAATTTCCCCGAAATTCTTCACCAATGCGATGGAGGATGAGACTTACCAAACCAAATCTTTACTAAAGATATTTGTACCTCAATTTTCAATGATACCTCTATGCTCAAAATACCTGTCAAACTGTTGATAATTCGAACTAGTTTGAACCTTAAGTGCACGATTTGACAGGTATTTTGACCATAGAGGTATCATAAGAAAACTCCTCATTCCATGATCAACACTCATCAGAATAGTAGAGGGAGCCTTACTTTCGTCGACTTCGAAAAAGATTTTGATACGTTGAATTGGTCTAGCTTATGGTCTAGTAGGCTACATGACATTGGTCTCCCGCTGAAATTAATACAACTACTCAAACCTTCTGTAAGAACTATGCTTGTAAAGTGACACACGATGGCCTCATTTCTGAGGATATCGCCGTGTATGCTGGTATGCGACAAGGCTGCCTCCTATCACCCCTCCTCCTTTTGATGGCATTGGATGGGATTAGGCTTCGTATGTATTTCGCATCAAAGATGTTAGGGTCCTGATTAGTTCGGGCCGTGGTACAAGCCTCATACAAGGTCTGCCTATTTTGTCTAGCATCTTGCAGGGCCGATTAAACCACGGTCGTTTCTTCATCCTTGCAGCCCCAGCGGGTTTGGGATATAACATTCCATTCCCGCCAGTATCGCATCAGTAACGTTAGCGGCACAGGTCTTAGGGTCATCTGATACGAAACAGAGCTGTCTCCACAGGTAGGATGCGTAGAGATCTCGCAATCCATCCCAATCTACCGACACGTCGCCATTCCGGAGGCCGGGGCGAGTCAGATCGAGCGCATAGCACTTTCGTCCGGACGAGACAGTGGTCCGTGCGCCAAGTGACGTTGAGCTAAGCGTCCACTGTCACTGCATAGTTGTCCTGTCGCGTAGTCAGCAGAAGGTTCAGTATGTAGCTAGTATGGCTCTCAATATGAGATTCTCGTAGGAGAAAGAACTAGTTGTGCCATAGGCCAGGCCAAAGTTGTGCTCCAGAATTTACCCGGGGTACTGTAAATACGATGTATCATCAGGTCAGGATATTTGCGTCTCCGTTAGAAATAGCAAGGTTGCAGCCTCAAGATGTTGGTGGACTGCGGCGTGATGCTGATTTTGCAAAGGTCCACCAAAAGTGTGGACGGGGAGGCCGCTGCCATTTCTTTTATTTTTCTTTGGCATAATTTTAAAAAGGTTGAAACGATATTAAGAGGAATCGCTGTGTGTTTCCCTTTCGCTAAGTAAGGGAAAAGTGCAGTGTTATTGCCTGAGATGGCTAAACAGGTGATGCGGTTTATTGGTACGGCAGTCGGCGGGATACCCGGTCCCCGAATGATACAGTCGGCCGGGTCCATTCCGGACTCCTCTTCCAGCACGAACAACTATACCATAGATTATACGCGAGGCGGCGGGTCAGCCATCCAGGGCGGAGTTTTTTTTTTTTATACCAATATTGTGGCAATTTGGCAAACAAGCGTACGGCCCGCCTGATGGTAAGCAGTTACCGTAGCCTATGGACGCTTGCAACACCAGGGGTATCACTCGCGCGTTGCCGACGCTGAAGAAATCTCTTCACACCCTTTTTGAAGAACCCCATGCTGTACTCCATTGGAAAAACCACGGCGGGGAGCTCATTCCACGGAAGTCCGCGGAAGAAAACTCCTTTTAGCCCGTACAGTTCGAAAAAAATCTGGTTTCAATGTGTGAGGATGGACTCCGCGTCGATGGGCATCAAGTCGAACAATTCCTTAGAACACTCTCCGTTGTACAGGCGGTAGAACACACATAAGGGGGCAAAGTCTCTCCTCAGACTGAGGGGCTCTAAACCGCTTGTGAGCTCGAGATCGTCAACAATTCTGACGGCACGTCGCTGAACCGAGTTTAAAGGCCCAAGCTGGCATCCAGGTGCTCCCGCCCATAAATGACAGCAGTACTCCATATGAGGCCGGACCTGCGACTTATAAAGTTGCAGCCTTTGCCCCGCTGTGAAGTACTGTCTCGCTCTGTTGAGCACTCCAAGCTTTTTGGATGGCAGCTTAACCTTGTCTTCTAACTGACTTCGGAACAAAACGTCGCTAGAAATGTCGACCCCAAGGATCCCGATGCTTTGGTAGATGTTCAAGGAGGTATTCTGGAATTGTGGACCCACAAACCATGGGGTTTTCTTAGCGGTGAACGCGCAGGCTTGACTCTTGGTGGGGTTAAAATGTACTAAGTTTAGTCGACCCCAATCGGAGACACTAGTTAGTGTACTCTCGATTTCAGACACCAGCCGTTCGCGGCTTTCCTCCACCTCGGAACGAGGGATATTTGCACGGCCCGTATCATGAGCGTCCCCTGTACTGTCGTCCGCATAGCAATGAATGCCGTCAATAGACAGCATATCATTGATATGCAGAAGGAACAGTGTTGGGGACAGCACAGAGCCTTGCGAGACGCCGGCATTTATGTCCATGCTATCGGAGCAGCTACCGTCGACGACGGCTCTTATGCATCTGCTGGACAGAAAGCTGGCGACCAATTTGCATAACCCCTCGGGAAGCCCGTATGACAGACCCGATCGAACGCCTTCGACACATCTAGGCTCACTGCCAATGCCTCACCTTGACTCTCGATGGCGAGTTACCATCGGTGCGTGAGATACACAAGGAGGTGACCAGCTGAGCGACTGTGGCGGAAGCCATATTGTCGGTCGCTCAACAACTCTTGATCCTCCAGGTATCTCAAAAGCTGCGTGTTGATCACACGCTCCATGACTTTGGCACAACTTTGGAGAGAAGGGAGGTGATGGCGATAGGCCTGTAATTCGTCGGGTCTGATCTGTCGCCCTATTTGGGCACTGGGTGCACGTGGGCAGTCTTCCACGAAGACGGGACTTCCTTTTTGGTGTAGAATAGTGCGAAAAGACGCGTCAATACTGGACACAATTCAGGAGCACACCGCTTTGGCACCACTGCCGGTATGCCGTCGGCCCACTCGATTTATGGATGTCCAGAGAAAGCAATTCCCGCCGGACCTCCCGTTAAAGTGATTAAGTGATCCCTGGGCTTGGGACCACTACAACCTGCTGGCAGCCAGCGGGCAGCTTTTTCACCGGGTCTCCCTGACCACCGCAACAACACGCCGCGTTGCAAAACACACCAGTGGTACGACAACACTGGCCCCCACACACTGCCAGCACAGCGCTTCCTCATGGAGCTCTGGCGACCATACTCACCGCAGGAATACAACGCCACATTAAAGTAGCGTTATTTAGCTGCGATCTTCTATAAGGTGGAGGTACTTCCCTAGTCTGCCTACTCCGAATTTCGAACGGGACAACCCGTTATGCCCTTCCTCTCTTACTGCTGCATAAATGCTGCTGCTGTCTTTCTCATTAATAAAAAAAAGTTCTGACGAATTCTAGGTCATTCTCTTGTACGTACTCACAAACGAATAGACCTAAACTCGACAACCTCGTAATTAATACCAAAAAGTATGTATATAAAAACCCCATATATAGAAAAATAAATAAATATCTAATAATTAGTTATCAAGAAATATGTTTTGACAACAATTCGATTCAAACTCCGTATAACATTTAAAATAAAACACAATGTCGATATTACATGCAATTTTTCAAACGTGTCCCAGTATTCGTCAAAAAAGTATTAATTTTGACGAGTTCTAGTACAAACAGGGATTAATAGGTACCAGTACCTGTCATACGCGAAAAAAAAAACCAAATGATAAAAATAACACAATATTATGGGTTAAATCGTTGGATAGTTTACTTGACTACTTCACAAAATAATCATACTTATCAAAATGTCGACCGATACAGCAAGACATGAACCCTAACATGGTAAGCCGGGATTCAGTTTCAGTAGCTAAACTCACAAAAAAATGCAAAATTTGGAGGTGCTTACCTTTGATCGCTCTGTATTCCGAAGCCAATACATTTTTGACTAAATGTTGTCATTCTAATTATAGAATATATTACTGTTAATATGTTGGCATAAAATGCTTTTAGTAAGATATTGGTAGAATTAAATTATTGACATTTTTTTACAATCTGACGAGTACTGGGACACTGTCGACATTACCAGCGTTTACCTTATCTATAAACGCTGAAATAAAGTTTGAATCTGTATCTGCAAGATTGTTTAATGCCATACTTATATTGTGTATAATTATCTTACTCTCATTAAACTTATGTGAATAAAGAATGTAGGTACATAATACTTTCGTGTTTTTATTCATTGTGTTATTGACGGGAATCCTACTGTAGTTGCAGGTCTTGGAATTAAACATATTATGTGTATGTAGGTATATAAATATTTGCCGCTGTTGTCGATCATCGACAAGGTTCCAGGTTCAAGCTCGTTATTGGCAGTGTTTCCTCTTTGGATAGCCAAGCTAATGCGTTGTCACAAAAAGCTCCCCACCAACCGGTTTTCCGGTTTTGATGATAATGTGTGAGAAAATCAGCGAGCTTCAGACCCCCACGGTTCTATCCACAGCCACAAAGGCTACAGAAAGTTAGGTCCAATGTATGCGTATTTTAGAATTTCCCGCACGGTTGCATCTGCTCTGCAACAGTATAGCAGATTGTTGTGAGTTGAGTTTTCAATACAAATATATAATACTTAATTAATATTTTACTACATTAGATGGTTAAAATGATTATCTTTATAGATTATTATAAGTCTGTCGTCTGTCCGTCTGTTGACAATAATATATTCCATACAGGCTAATGTAGGTTACGACCAATTTTAGAAAATTTGCCAGAGAATCTAGGTAGTTTGGATTCCAGGAACACAGGGACTACTCTGTGTACTAACACTGCAGGAAAGTTAACTTTATGGATTAATCTGGGGTTATTCGATGTACGTTGGTTATAATGAAAACAGGATATTAATAGTGGGTAGGTACCTAAATGAAAAATCACTAAATATATAAACACGCTTTACACGCTTTACATTTAAAGCTCCGTTTCATCTAAATAAATCTAAGGCTAAGGGTCGAGGGATCGATATTACTAACGTAGATGCATAGTTGTGTAGTGAACGACAAGTGCAATTAAAAACTTTATAAACAATCGGTTATATTATTTTGGGATGATACCTAATCTCGCAATCCCGATATATTCATTCTATAAGTAAATAAATTCGATATAATTACTTTATATGACACTATAATAGATTTTTATAATATAAATTTGGAAAACAATGTTATTTCCAGCTTGTAAATACAACGTATATAAGATTGCTAAATTTGACATTAAAACAATAATGTTAATTGTCAAAAGCTTATAAAAAATAGCTCATGGTACGAATTGAATGAACCATTATGGTAAATAAACAAGGTTGTTTTCATGCATAAAATAAGCTTGTTTTAGGGACATCATGGTACGATAAGAAGAATAAGGTTGTTTGAAAGAGCGAGAGAGTATGGATGAGTGACAGAGATGAGAATTGTTAAGAGAGAGAAAGTTGCTTAGGCCCATAGCTTTATTTCTTTTCATCTTTAGTGAGCCCATAGACAAATTCTCAAAAATCATTCGTTCTTAGCCGGAATATAACAATCATATAACAATAGTGTTTGGTAGAGGTCATGGTACGAATATAAATAAGGTTATTATATGCTGGAAACAAAACAGTATTGCAATAAGGTTGTTTTGTAAAAGATGGGGGTAGGCCCCCAGGAACAGATTGACGCCGCAAAACTTACAAAGGCTTGTTTTTCTTACGAAAATTTGCCTGTCGTTAATTTTAATTATTAAGGTAATTATAGATATAGATCGAAATTGTTTATTATTCATATTCGTATTCGACTAATATCAATTTGATATTACTATTCGTTGCATCACTAGTTTTAAACGATCCATAACGGATCCAGTGGAGCAAATAAATGGCAAAGAAGTTAAAATTCGTGTAATATTCAAAATCAATCCTGTTGTAATATACCTAAATAATAACTTCAGGTTTATACAAGGTAAACGGTGGAATCACCCATTTGAAGGATCAATAACATATTGAAGTATTACCTTAATGAGGAAACTTTCCTACAAAGGCAGAGTCGAGTGCGTGCTCCATGTACCAAACTAAACTAATTGGAACCAGACGACGCGATCAATAAAATCGATGAATGATAAGTACTTAATAGTGAAAGAAGGCGAATTCTTTGATACCAAATGATTACCAATTCAAAACGGAGGATCAGGGACTATCCCTTAATTAGAAGTCTCTCGTGGATGCGGGTTTCGAGTGCGGAAAAACTTATGTTTGTTGATTTGTTTCATGAATTGCACGCAAAATAATAAGCTAAGATAGACACTTTGGACGTTCACTCGGCCGCTGACGAATCTTAGTAGATAGCGCCTACTATAGGCATTAATTCATTTACGAGCATGATACTCATGAATAAACTACACTGGAGAGTGAATTATTTAATGATTAAGTTTTTTAAGCAACTATTGAAATCACTCCACTTTCTCTTCATTCTTTCCATTATCAAATCTGTATGAATCGAATGAGTTTTTCCTACATATTCGTATATCACCTAATCCAATTATTCTGATTGAGGACATCATTAAATGACACCAAAGGCTAAATAATATTTGCTGTGTAAAGTACCTACCCAACCTGAACAAACATTAGGACGCCCAAAGGTTCTAAGTGTTAATCATCATATTATAATTTGAATAATTATAGGAAAAACCGTAATTCAAGTATACCGCTATCGGTCATTAGCTGTATTATTTATTAATTCATCAGTATAATTTAGCTTGTACTTTAATTAATGCTTAATAATTTATTAGGCTGTAAAGAATTTTTTACGACCAGCTGTCATCATTCTATTTCGATTTGATAACTTAATGGACATAATTATTTATTAAGCAAAATAATGCGATATTAAAAATAAATAAGCTCCCTGAATAGACATTTTATTTATTTATTTTTAGATTTCTGAAATGACACGCCGCACTGGAAATTACACGAATAAGAAGCATTTCTGTTATAGTATAAATTAAATTGGTTTGTACACGGAAGTATGTCATGAACAACTTCTAGATGTTCCAGTATTTTGGCAGATCACGTTCTGGTTCGAGTATAAACTTTACTTAGAAAAGAGGTTGCTCGGCAAGCTTCCCAGCAGGCTAGAAGCGTTTCGTCTTTGGATGGCCAAGCTAACATGTTGGCGGGAAAAGCACCCCGCCCAGCAGTTTCCCAAGGCTTCGATGAATTTTTACAATAAATTACGAGTGAATTAGCGAGCTTCGGATCCTTACCGTCCCATGGTCTCGACCGTAAAAGGCAGATAACAGATAGTTTGGTCTATGGATAAGTTTTTTGTAAATTTTTACGTTACGGCTCCGCACGGCGGCGCCCCCGGTCGCTGTCTGCAACTTTATAAGACATACGTATATCATTATTATATATATCTACGGTTGATTTATAAAGAGTTTCATGTTTCATTTAAATTATTTATTAAACTTGAGAGATGTTATAACTGTTAAATTTGGACACATTGATAAGTCCTTTTGTCCCTGAGAAAATGTCTTCTTTTTTTTTGTATTGAGACCAACAGCTTTAAATTTAATGTAAATAATCTTAACCTACAAACATAAAACTACGGCTAATAAATAATAGGTCTCCTCTGACAATAATAGCCTTGTCTAGATTTTCTTTAGACGCTTGGTAACCAATTCGCAGGGCCACACAATACTGGATAGTGGCACCCATGCTATACAAGTGACTGTTTTCGTATTGTAACCTAACAATAACACTTTGGTTTGCTTTGAGTTTCGGGTACGTTACAATAAGGTTTTCGAACATTCGAGTTAACACCTTTATTATAACTGTCTCTTTCTATACATACGCCATCAAAAAAGAACTGTATGATGTAGAATATAACACTCGTATATTTCAAATATTCCAATGCTCTCTCCCCCTCGTTTCACTTTCTTCGTCTTTTTCTTTTTAATTCTGCGTATTTTTATTTGCTATGATAAATTGTAACTGCGGGAGGCGGTGGGGTTTGGGTAGGCCCCCATTCGCTTTTGTTTCGGTAATTTTTTATGTCTGGTGTAGCGCTTAATTGCGTGGCGCTAGGCGGAAGCGTATTGTGTGGATGTGGGTCATAGAGCGGGGTCCAGACGGACCCGGTTACCTCTTTACCTTACATTTGCACTATCGAATACTCGTGTCACTATTGACAACTTTATTCAGATGTGTTCCATCTACCCATGAGACCAAAATCGAAAATGAAGCGCTTTAAACGTCTCAATATAAAGTTCATTTTGAAAACACGTTTTTGTGTTTTTATATTTTATTCGTATTTGCATCCGTAGTTTTAATTAAATGAACGATTGCAATATTTAACATTAGTGATAGATATTTGGTAGCCTACTGTCGGCCTATTTCTGGTTAAAGGCGTCCGGGCTGACTGCGTCAAATAAACAGATTATCATCACCAACGCGACTTTGTTCACATGCGGAATAGTTGCTCCCGCGCACATTCTAGCGTTACCAGTAAAAAGTAAACACAATATAATAGTGAACAGGATATTATGATCAAGTATCATAACTATTAGCCGTGAATGGAGCATGCGACACTGTTACTCGATACTGCCGGACACAGAATGAATCCAACACGGGTTGTATGTTATATTTAGCTATTGTTTTAACCAAGCTCATTAAAATACCTATGTAAGTATAGACAATAGATTGTTTTCGGCAATATATCCTTCTGTTGATGATATTGATAAAAGTATTTTAATAACTAGTGAGATAGCACTAAAATGTATAAAATAATGAAGGAGGAACTCTATTCTGACTTTTTAGGGCAAACCTGCTATGGTTTTTATTAAAGACTAGCTTTCCTCCCGCGGTTTCACCCATACCCTCCTTCTTTAACCCCTTATCTACCCTACTCTACCGCGCTAAGGTTACACTAGAAAAGTTTATATTGTTGTTATGTTTTCTAAAGTTTCTGCGCAATTTTCTTATTTTTAACCTTCTACGATGTATTAGAAAGCATATAAAAAGTTGTATGAAATCGGTAAAGCGTTGTCAAGTTAAAGAGTGTGATCAGGAGAAATAGGGGTAAATTTATATATATATATATATAGATAATTTATTTTAAATTTATTAGGCGAAAAATTTACTTTAGATATAGGTATGAGTTTAAAACCTCAGGCGATCAAATGTTGTCACTGGCAATTGTTGAATTATTAATTACTATTGACAGTTATTATTGTGATTTAAATATTTAATAAAATTTAATAATGTATTTAGGCCGAAACGACCTTGTAATTTAGAAAATTTAGGAATGTGAGTGTTAATTCTCGTGTCTACTTCTGAACAACTAAAATTGCATTTATCCATTGCCTGTTACCGAAGGGAAGCACTGTGACGTAATCAACTTTCACATGTCCGTGACTATTTTCCACAGGCCGCGTAGGGTTGGTGGTAACAAAGTTAGTTAACTATTCGATATTCCGTGATTCTACTTAAGCTCAGGTGACACCAATATTGATTTCCCCTCTGAGACTACATTGTTACCCCTTAAAACTGATTGCATCTAATACCCGTACAATCATGAGTAACATGTAGTCCAACGCTTCGTTTCCTTTTTAAACAAAATCAAATTACGTGGGCTCCGCTCTCTGACCTATGTCCAACATGCATTTCGTGGGTTTTAATTAGTTAAAACAAGGATTCGTAGGACCCAACGCTGATGGCATGCGCTACTAGCAGCTCAAAGGACTATTAATTAATCCTGAGTCAAACATTTTTAAGGCAAAAATGAAAACGAAAATGGGAGCGGACAGTATAGTATATAGGCGCGGGGAGAGACCTATCCTGGACCCTTTTTAGGGGGAGACTGGAATCAAGTTACCCTGTGAGGTTGCTGACGGCGTCGGTATTCGGACATGTTGCGAACACACTAATACACTTAAAAAGAAAATAGCAAAACCAACATATGTGATAGTGCATGCTATCGCCAGTCCATGCTCATAATAAAGCGAAAAAATGCTTTATTTACCCACGTGAGCGCGTAAAATTTTGTCATATTCGGAAGAAGTTTTCTATTCTCTCGTTAGGTCACCATACCTCAGTTTCCTTTGATTTACTTGTCAAGCTCTTCATAAACATTACAACCCGCATCTTTTATGGAACTTTATTCAACGTTCGGTCGGCCGTTACCGCGTAATTCAGAAACAAGCGCAGCTTTCGAAGCATTAGAAATATTGTTCAAAGCCGAGCCGAGTTCAAGGGCGAGCGGTAGCGGGAGAAGGTGCGGGAGCGGGCGCGGGCGCGTGTGCGGAAGCGGCCACGTTATACTCTCTATAACCTCATTAAAACTGGTTCGGGCCCGCTCGCGTCCCTCTTCATGAAATATTAAAAATTCAATTGCGCTTCTCTTTATTTTAACCCCCTCCGCCGCGACGCCCACCCGCGCGCCCCCGTACAATATAAAATGAAATATGTATTCGAAAAAATAACGTTCGCCTATTATTTATAATTTGTGTTACACTTTACCTCGCCACCCCCACCCGCCCTCCAGTTGGGCCTTCCTACGTATTCCGTTGGGGACAGTCTTGTTTTAGTTCCAAATAAAAATAATCGAACATACATACAAATATTATTTGTACCAATATGGGTGACAGCGTTTATGAAGTTTCAATTTATTTAAAGCTTTTCATTGCATTTCACAGAGCAACTTTTAAATTCATCTCAAAGATCCGTCAGCAAAAATATGAAAGTTGAGAACTTTTACTACGTACACGAATTTTACTTTCCATATTTGTATTTAAAACATTTCAAGCAATAAAAAACTGGAGTTGTGTGTTCGACGGCAACGCTTAGTTCCACGTGTCGACGTTAAAGTTTCTACGTTAAAGTTGGCCGTTTTAAACTGAAAACAAATTAAAAAATACAGTAAAGTTCGCGGTGAACTTACGCACCGCGTCGGTTCTGTATATAAATAGCCGGTCAGGACACGGCCGGAATATAATAGATAGCTCTTGTTCACCTGTGTATACTCGGCATTAATACATTGCTCTTCCTATTCTACTACTGAGTTTCGGAACCTTCGGAATCGCTACACAATGTTAGAAATTAATCTATTCTTACACATCAATATATAATTTATTTTTGTTACTATAATACCTAAGCTCGTTGATATGATTTACGTATTAATAATTAATATTCGTAATACATCGTATTCAGGCTTTTAATCCTGTATTATTCTGGAATCAAAACATAATTTAAGTGTTAGTTGAACAATTGAATTCAAATCGTGGAATTATAAAATTTACTTTCAATGATCACAATCTATTCTCGTCCTGAGTCCTGACTAAAGTTTTGATTCTCGTCCTAAAACCTTAAAAGGTCATAAAGTTTTATTTAATACCTAAATCCTAACTCTTTGTTACAAGCGTTTATTTAACTTGCAATGTATGTACTTATGTTTTTATAAACCTTTGTGGTTTTATTGAGAATGTCTTCATACTAATCCCTATTGTAATTTTTTTGTTTGATAATAAAAAAAAAAAAAAAAAAAAAATGTATGTTTGGTCGGGTGGAATCTTGCAAGTCGAATTTCACCCACTTCCAGTGGTCGGGTTGACTTGTTATTTGGTATACATTAGTATATTGGAAGATAATGCAAGTACAGTCAACAAAAAGTACAGTAACCAAAAAAGCTTGTATAAAAAAATATTTTTTTAACAAAATCTTATATTATTTAATGATTCTGCCGCGCGGTTGAGGTAAGGTATGATAAAAGCGTGCTACGGTTCGGATTTCTAAAAATACTCATGAGGATTAAAACCAATTGTAATATTATTTGACGGTCCAGTATGCGCGGTTGGTTAACACTCTGGTTAAGATTCTACCTATCGCGCCGCAGGTCGTGGGTTTGATTCCCACACAGGACATGCATTTGTGTGCATGAACATGTCTGTATGTCCTGAGTCTGGGTGTAATTATGTATATTAAGTATGTATTTACAAACAAAAAGTAGTATATGTATTATATACGTTATCTGGTTTCCATATTATAGTACAAGCTCGGCTTAGTTTAGGACCAGTTAGCCGTGTGTGAGGAATGTCCCAGGGTACTTATTTATTTAGAGTGTACAAATATTGTTGTGCCCCGAGTGTAAAGAATTAACGTTAACAAACATAAAAAGAGGTAACTATGGGAGAAATTAGTATCAAGATTATTCTGCTAGAGGCGCTGTGCCAATTCCTATAGATAAATGTAGTAAACGCAAACGCGGTAGTAAGCGTTTACTAACGCCAATTCTTTACACTTGGTGTACTGGGAATTAAGTAAGCGCGATCCAGAAAATTTTGAATTTCCAATTATAATAATAATAGTATTTTAGTAATATAGTATTTTAAACTATATCATTTTATAATTTGGGTTAAAACTTCAGTAAGAACTTCACTACAAAATCATCTTCAATGTTAAAATAATAATTATTAGTTGAGTAGCCACCGCACATAGATACCTATACTGCAAGAATCATTATGTTACTCCAAAGATTTAAAAATAAAACATGGTAACAATGAAACAAGGATTCGGGGAAATAAGTCTCGTTCTTAATTTAAAAAAGTGCGCGAGTGTTGTGCTGCACTGCACTTGCTGGTTCCTGACGAGTCTACTCTCGACAAAGGTGATGCCTGCCCTATCTACTCCTTCCCTTGTGCCACGACGCCACTACACTTTTCTTCCATTACCCTTGGTCCTGCCAATTTATTGATGGTTTTTGTTTCATTCCTTTTATGTTTCCATTTTATCAATTTGTGTGCGATGCCCGTGATTTAATTTTATGGGGGTATTTTTTATCTGTCGTCAATCTGGCATTACAGGGTTACATACAGTTTAATTGCTCTTCTGAATGTACCCAATTGCTCCATTGTATTTAACTTACTGTATAATACATTAAAATTTGTAAAACGTTAAACACATTTATTAAACGTTTATTCACCTGACCAAACATAACTTGACCAACTATATTACTGATGTAGCAATGAGGACATGCAGATACGTTCATACACATAAATGCATGTCCTGGGTGGGAATCGATCCCACGACCTGCGGCTTGATAGGTGGAACCTTAACCAACCACGCCAACTAATGTAACACGCATTTTTTTTATGTCCCCTGATTAAATACTTTAACGATTTTCCAAATGAGAAGAAACAAATAGTTAATCATGCTAGCCATGTTTTCATGAGTTAGAAATATTAATCAAGCCGTTAATCGTTAATAAATTATCGGATAAGACGATTTTACGTGCAGTTATTTAGAGTCCATTTTAAAAACTGGCAACACCGATCACCGTTGCAGCCAGCGGCGGCCAACTTTCGCGCCGAACTTCGTTCCGATTTGTATTTGTCGTTCTCTTTTTAAAGTTTTTTCGACGCAAAACCCTGGTTGTGTTTTGTTTTGGTCGTTTGTCATTGTCGCTGGTGTGAGTAATGTACTAATAGGCACCCCGCTCTAACCCCTCCCATTTTCGTTGCTTTCAAGTTGAAACGTTTTCTGACGAATATAACTCTACTAGATATCTACGTAATGTATAAATCTCTACCGATATGAAACATAGAAGTAATTTTTGTATGCTGTGACCCCAAACTTAAGAAGTATCTCAAGTTCAGTATAAATTAAACATTTGTTTTTATTTTAAAACACACAAAAAACTTATTGAAGAATTTTTTGTATTTTCACCACTAAAAAGGATCAATTTCAATACATATGGTAATCATTTATAAAAAATAACCTATTTACTGGAAATACTTAGCTTTTTTAAACTAGAAATGAACTAACAACTAGTTGTACCTAGAATGTTTCTAAAAATGGTGAACTAATGCCGAGTGTCTTGCTCGCCCTTTACGTGTCCCGAATTGCTCGAGATGGTAATATCAACATTATTTTGTAAATAAATCATTATTATCATATTTGAACCTAGGTACAGCTGTATCGCATTGCAGGTTCAATATAATTCCTGGTAACACAAACAATTTAGTGATGGCAGCACTCATTGTGTGCACGCACACACTCGCATAATATAAGCATACATTATAACTTACCTTCATTGTTATATTGGTACAGAATAACGTTCGGAATCCTAAACAGGTCCAATTTTATTGTGCTCAACTTACCTGAAAAAAGAGAAAAAAAAAATGAATTCACGTCATTAATAAACAAAACACCGCATAAAACAATCGACATGTTATTGTGAAACGCCGGGCTATTTATAAACAGGCAAAGTCGCGGCATGAGCTATTGTTGCATTTGTGAGAAAAAGGATTAATAACACATTTCACAATTTTCCATTCATTACATTTGACATGAAAATAAAGTTCGGTACAATGTATTTTTTTACGCGATGATGTTTGTTGTGGTTTTATACAAACAATTGCATACGTATTTATGATTATCTATGGTCTTTGGTTTAATTTATCTGTACTGTACTCTTTTAGAATTTTTCAAACTCTTCTTTCCACCTGCGTTTAGACCTACGACAAGCACGTTTCGCATTATGTCGAATACAGTCATAGGTATGGTAGCTTTTATTCTGAGTTTGCTTGGAGTTAGTACCTACTTTACCTACTTCCCTACATTATTTATATCAATACATATAGGTAAACTGTATTAGAAAGAAACCTGCCGAAAAGATTTGGGGTCTGGGACTAAGGTTAAGATTGGAGTAGGAGGTACTTAAGTAAGTAAAAATAGCTATATTCGATATTTTAACGGTTTATCCGACTATTAAAAGTGATTAATATTAGAGGGATTTAAATGGTCAAGCTCTGATTTGGTTTACACTTTGAGCTATTTTCAAGGACAATGCTGCACTACAAACAATTTTTTCTTGCATTATGTAGAGATCCTACCAAAAAGACATTGAGGCATCGAGAAGGAATTTCGCAGGGTAGCCCGCTCAGCCACGCTGATCCACCATTTTGCTAAATACCTTATCGCATATTCCGATTCTCGTGCGATTTGCGGCGAGATTTTCGAGATTTTCAGCTCCCGTACCGCCCGAGGCCTTGTTAAGAATCTATCGGACGTTCGAAATTTGAATTTGTGCCGGTAACCGCATAAGAGGTATTCCATAGTCAATACGATTAATTATTGATGGTGAGTGGCAACCATTTCTAGTGTTGTGCGTAACGTTTAATATTCATTTCACGAAACATTCTGGATAGTTTATGAACATCAGGCACATCTGAGGTAAGTAGTTACTTACAGCACACGATCGCTTTTCAATTACATCTTGTATAAATCTCAAATTTTATAGATTATCTACTATAAAACTACGCAAACCGATCATACTAATAGCCGATGTCTAGCGCTAAAACAGGAATTAATCGTAGTACTTTCATAACCTCGGCTATTCAATTCACACACGGTCATCTGATCCCAAACTAAGCAGAGCTTGTACTAAGGTGACCAGGATATAACTACATGCTCATATATTTGCACCTAAATACAGAACAAACAGATTTGTTCATGCACACAACTACCATCAGGGAATGGTGAAACCGTAGACATTACCACGGTAATCGGCATCTATCATCGCACCATCGTATTTCGACTAAGAAGCCAAAGTTTCAGTACATTAGTTGGTGTATAGTAAATAAATTGTATACAAAGTATAGATAAGGCGCCACACATAACAACTATGTTCCGTTCAAGTGAGGCCATCTGGCCACACTTGTTGTTTTAGAACGATGAACGAAATGCGTAAGCGCCGTGAACATCACGGTGTTTGCGAGAAACATACTCCTAAAAGTGTTCTGATAGCGCTACTTGTTTCTACTGTCTGCTTAGACGACTAATTATTGTTTCAGCGCAAAAGATAACTTTAATTGACTCTAAAAAAGGCCTTTGCTTATGATAGCTTCTCTATACGTAGTAATAGCTCAGTGCATACAAAAGATGTGGCGATTCACATATACGCAACAAAAATGTCTGATTTCATCAAACAACAAAAAAAAACCTCAATCTTCAGTTGAGTATAGGCTAGAACAAAAGGCGTCAGCAAGGCTTTATATTTGGACAATAGACTTTTGACATCCTTACAGGCTAACTGACGTTAGGCTGCACGGACACGGTCGACGGAAATGACGGGCCTGTCAGTATCTTCTCGTGGTCGACATAGAAAACGCAACCGGCCAAATAATACTACCAATTTGATGCAGGAGGACATTGAAATAATAGTGCCATTCACTGCACATAGGGATCCGGTGGATGACCATGGCGTGGTTTTCATTCTCGAGACTCGACGTTCAAGAGCAAGCGCGACGACCATTATTCATGGGTTTATACCATGCTGCGGTAGGTATATCTAATGATATGGAGCCAAAAATTATTGGAGGAGGTCCTGAGCTACAGCATTACCAGCAATATACTGTCAAATTCTTGTCGCAACTTACACTGACGATGGTTTCTAATAAAGGTTTAATATTATGCTTTTTTTTCATAGTTCTATTTTTCATTAAATATCTGTATAATTAGGTGCTTCATGATAGAAGATTACTAAAATTTCGCAAACAAACCTCTTCCTGATCCCAGATGAAAAAACGTGATCTTTTTCTCGTTCCGAATTAATTGTGGATTTCCATTTTATAATTAATATAATATTAAGTATCATAAAACACAAAATAAAACTTTTCAAATTGGTGCCGTTTCTTTTTTTTTAAGTTGACTTGACGTTGGTGTCGCCATATATAATATTATTTTTGCTCTTTAAATCCTTCAATAACTAAATCATGACTAAAAAGCGTTTATGAGTCAAGAAAAGTTTATCACTGAATAACATTTTATATAGTATTAGGTAAATACTATTTAATCCGTTATTTAAGAGATAATTATGAGTAAGACCGCTAATAAAACAAAGTTATTTACTTATACGAGTATTATTGCTGAAACTCGTCTGATACCTATACTGAATTCTAAATTAAATCTTTAAAAAAGCTTTCATGTCTTACTTGCTCGAATGTCTAGATTACAATAAAGAAAAGAGATTCTCAAAACATGTAAATGAGAACCAAACAGTTGCATTTCTAAAATTATTTTATTTAATGAAAATTCCACCACATTTAATTAAATCTCACTTTTAATAGCTACTACACTAACAATCATACAAAGTACCTACGTAATATAGTTTGTAATGCATTCTTAACGCAAACTCGGCTCAAAGATGACATCAACAAAATGAGTTTCCGCCTTTGAAAAGCTTACAAAAAGACATTTTGTAAAGGCTCACCGCACGCTATAAACAACCCATGGCTATGACAGAGGCCATGCATACGATATGGACGCCATGCATTATTTCGCGCGGCGTAATACTAAAATTGTCTAAGCACACCCCTGTTGCCTAAACCTGTGCACACAGCGACGCACGCACGCACACGGACGAGGCTTGCACCCCATGCCGCTGCTTCACAGCGTGTTTGTTTTTCTCTCCTTGAATCAATGGAACAAACTCATTAATTTCCTTTTCAATATATTTTGTGGTCAACATTTCGCTGATGAAAGTAATAATATAAATAGCTGCTTGATAAATAATTAAATCTTTTTATGATTCAACTGAGCCTAGAATATGACTACGGCCTATCTTGGGAAAGAAAATGTATAATTTACTTACAGGTTTTTTAATTATTCTGTAGTAATGGTTAATGTTTAAGCTTATTCAATATATATAGGTAATACACTTAGTCATACAAGTATATTGTGAGTTGTTTAACACTCAAATAGATTCAATAATATGAAGTAAACTAGGTAAGTACTTACGTTTAAAAAGTACAAATATTTTTTTTAATTTACTTAAAGAAAAGTACACTCTGTACAATATGAATTTAACCATATTTTGTTTTTTTAATATAAATCTATAGATTTATGTATAAAACGTGGAGGAGTGAATGTAAAGGGGGCACAAGTGGTGCCAGCCACCCGATTTTCGTGACGTTTTCGTAACAGCCTGTATATCGGGGAGGCGCGCAGGGCGTCTATTTGTTTTGCCATAGCTTTGTCGGGCTTGGGACATGCAGGTCATTAATTGTTGTGAACGCCGGCTTCTAATCGATAGCGCACCGCGTTCGATTCTAGTTTATATTAATGTTATTTGTGCTAACCCTACCTACATAGCAGCGTTATATCCCTTTAACTAACTAATGCGGTACCCGATGAATCTAAACCAACTGACCTGCATTCAAATTGTTCACAATGTTTTATTTTAAAATAACGACCTGCGAACACTTGCAACTCGTTTTTACCACACAATTTTACTTTGGTTCCAACGAATTTTTGTTTTTCCTTATTTCGTATTACCTTTAACTAAGAGTTACAGGCCACAGTATCGCATTTTTTATCGTCAAATCATAAATTTTGCTTGCAGGAAAACTAAACGAATTAAACTAAAAAATTTAGGTACGACACTGAAAAGAAATAAAACTAACTAACTATTTTCGTACAGAAATAATTGGCGCACTTCCGTTACCTGAGCTTTTTACAGCGTTTATTTAACTTGAGTGCCAATGGGTAACGGAGTTAACTGTCTGGACTTCGATAGCTGCAGGCTTCAATTCAAATACGTCTGTCACTGCAGACTCGTATGAATACCTTAATATTCGATACACACTCATTTTGAACTAGCTGTCCCGCGCGGTTTCAGGGGATAAAAGAAGCCAATATCCTTCTCCATACCATAGGCCATGTGACCTGCAAATTATATAAATTACCAATAAATTTGGCTATCTGTCTATCTGCCATAGGCTATTCAGCGGCTTGAAAGTGTAACAAACAAACTCACATTCGCATTTATATTAGTTAGGATAGTTAGGATTAGGATTTCTATCCTAAAACTTTTAGAATACTGGTTCATTTATTAAGGCTGATCTTATCTATAGTAATATAATAATGATGAGGAGTTTTTGTGTGTTTGTTTACACGCGCAAATCTATGGAACTACGGGGGACGCACGTCCTATAACAACAATGGACTGGACATTGTTATGTATCTAACCGCTAGCCAAAGTATTTAAAAAAGTCACTAATAGGAAGCTACATTATCCCCGAGTGTTATAGGCTATTTTTTATCCCGGTAACGCGTTTGAAACCGCGAGGGGCTAATAGTCTAAGAATAAAGTCATTAAAATCACGCAATCAAGAATGAATTGAAATAGTAGCGTATTATACAGTATGAAGGTATAAACAAAATTCTTTAAATCGATCGCAATGTTTGCTTCAGACAATGTTATTTAGAGAACAGTTTATACTTCGCTGTAACTCTACTGTTATGGGCTTGTTTGTTAAGATTTCAAAACTCGAGCGCATAATGTAATGCAGTTTTCTGTTAAAATGTAAACTGTCATTGTTCTAAGTGTAACAAGAACGTGATTGTTTACAGATTAGTAATATTATTTAATCATTGTGATTCTACGTTTGTGTTTGTTGGTACATTGGAAAAGGAACATCTCAAAACATTGATATGCTATTTTCTCTCATCAAATGGAAATTAACTGTCCGTTACAAAATGATGATTTCTGTTGATCTGTCACATCCGATTTTCACGTTAATATTGAATGTGGCTATCTATCAAATTATCCTTCTGTCTGAATGTGACCGTTCATTCCAGACATAAAATCAAACAACCCCGATAATATCTAAAGAGCAAAGTATCTTAATACATAATAATACATAAATTACAATGATAATATGCTTAATTGTTCGATGCATTCTTATATCACACAATAAGGCCGACTTTCCATTTTTTCCGCCTACTCCGGGATAATTTACTAGTTTTACAAGTGACGCGTAGGAATAACCTGGGTTGGCCTGGGTTTGTCATCCATCGAGGACATACTGTTAGCTCGCTATGTGCCTACTTATGAAGACCAAAGGGTTTTGAACAATTCAGGATTGCATTGACTAACATATATACGACTTTATTATATCAAACATTGTTAATAATATGAATATCATCGGTCAGTGACAAATTTGAGAGGTAACCACACTTAAACAACACTTAAAGTTAAAATCTACTCTCAAAATATAAAAAAAAACTGTTTAGTTTGTTTGTTCCTTTTAATGAAATCCCTGCAATCAGTAATGCAAAAACTGCGAAGAATACCCGTTATCAAAACAAATCGCAATCATATTTTGCCAATATGCCTGGAAGCATCGAAAACATTCGTATTAGGGCTTGAGTACGAGCAGAGAAATAATTTGGTTCACCGCCTAACGTCATTTTAATGAAACCGTCCTGAAAATGTCCTTTGCGGGCCTTAACTTATAAATCATAAAATGCGAGGAACTGCAGGTCAATAACAATATTCAAACATTAGACGCGTCTCTACGACGAAACGTTGACCCGGAAGTTTGATCATCATATAATTTTGAAGCGTTTATACTGACTAGCCGGGGAACAAATATTTGCAGATGGGGTCGTATGCTCCCCTGACTTATATGGTAATACCCGGTTTGTTGAAGAAATATTACATTTACCTAATGTTGCCGAACTATCATTGCGTTACTTATATAATTATACCTATGTGGTACACATTATATTTTCTACATGTTCAATTGGGTAAGAAGAAATATTTTTACGTTTGTTCCGATTAAACATGATTAACGTAAGACGTATTTTATTCCGCTCTCATATTAATTCAGGAATTAGTATCCTTATATCGCGCGGGTGTGTGTAAAAAGTTAAAAAATAAATTGTATTTACCAGTAAAACGGCAGTTAGTAAAATAAGTGCACTGAACCTTAGCTAGGTCGATTAGCGTATTTACAGACACAGATTATAGAACAATACTTTATCGTGAAAATCGTGAAACGGGCGATGCCAGTGGCTACGTTGATTAGTGTGATTGGAAGTGATGCTTACGAACTGTACAATCACCAAGACCTTCAGTGACCTTGTCAACATGGTAATGAAACTTATCTTGATGTCTCCCTAACTCTGGAATCCAGGATTGATGATTAAAAGCATGCTCACGCATTCTTGGCTAGTTGTGTTGTGAAACTAGAACATATTGTATAAATAACTCAATTCTCAACATACATAAGGATATATTAGTCTATTTATCGGTCTTTATTAGTTGGGTAATAGCAGTGGAAGTAAAATGAAACACAACGAACCATAATTCCGTACAATAAAAATATTAAATCAGAGTAGACAGTAAGCGTGTGTAATAGTCCCATAGTCAACATTGTCCATACTGATCCGCTAGAATCCGGCGAATAAAGTAATCAAGTAAAATTTAAGCTAATTCGAACACTTGAAACAATAAACTGAATCCTATCCACAACTCCACTCATTGGGGTCAGTTAGATATAAAAATGGAATCATCACTACATTCCCGACGTTATTTAAAGGTAAAACAAAAGCCTGAATCGTTATTATTTTCATCGTTCTATCTAGTTGTACATTATCTAAAACTGCATGTTACGTTAGGAATTTGTAGCTTGATGTCTTTGTGTCTGGACTATTTGTGGGTTTGTCAAGTTATAGTGCACCTTAGTGTAAATAGTAATAATATTCGAATTCGAACCGCTATACGCAAAGGTATTAATGTCAGAATTGTGTTGCAGCTACATCATAATCCGATCAACACTGAGTTACTCAAGTAATTAGCAGATACAGATAGACCTTCCGTTTTGTCTACTCAATGTAATAGATAGGTAGGTGTATTACGTGTATATGTCGTAACAAAGCTGTAGTGTAGTGTGATATCTGCACCATTCAATGGATAACACTTCAGTAACATTGTGTACAATATTTATAACAATAATTATATAAACTAACGTTGATTTCTCAGTACCTTAAAAAACAGCATACTTAAATGATATGAGTGTAATAAATAATAACAATCATGCAGGTATTCAAGCAAAAATTATACATAAATTATACTACAATTAAATACAATGTTATTTTCATTGATTTAATTTCTTTGTTATTGTTAATTATGAATAAATTACAATCACAAAAACATAAAATCGCGTGACGACTCGCATCTTTTTTTACGGTATCACTTAATGAAAAATTATAATATTTAATTATGCTAGTTATTAACGGCAAGATATAGAAATAGCAGTAGCTAGATGCCAGGATTTTTTTACGTTTTCACACACATTTTTACATTTCGGTTGATATTCTTTTGCTAATTGTCAATTGCTAATACCATCGAACTGTACTTTGTCGACATACCGTAGGTATATTGTAACACAAAATTTTGCTTCTTCATTTATCATACGAACTGCAAAGGAGTAGAGTACACTTCTGGCGTCGGTGAATAGGGATCTTCTGAGCAAGAGTTATCGTGTAACATCATCGGTTTCAGCATTGCTCGTCAAAGAGAGTCAGAAGCTAAATGAGCTATTCCACCGCGTCTTCTGTCCATTGCTATCCCCCCCCCCTCGTAAATTCCGCTTCTTCACAATATTAGGAAACCTGTAATTGGCTTTAATTTGTTTTATTACCTAAGTTATATTACTTGTGAAGACTTCTCCACCACATTGTCCCCACTGTCCAACAGTTGGCCGTATATGAATATCATATGTATCATAGTAGGATATTAATAATAAATGTGAAATATCGAAGTATTGAATTATTAATTGACGCGTGATAGCTCGGACTATCCCACCTCCCTGGCTAGACTTAATGGCAAAAACGTTTCATTATTTCACTTGTGGTCTACTGTGTGGTATTTTCAATTCCGAGTAGCTAATTCGGTCATCGTTCATTATTCATCTCATTAACACACTATAACAATTTCAATAGCTGTAAAGGTATAACTTTTTCGTAAATTCATCATCATCATCGTATCTGCCTATCGATGTCCTCTGCTGAACATAGGCCACCCCCATTAACTTCCACCTGGAACGGTTTTGGGCCGCTTGCATCCAGCGGCGCCCAGTGACTCTGACCAGGTCGTCGGTCCACCTAGTGGGAGGTCGTCCCGCACGGCGCTTTCCAGTACGTGGTTGCCACTCAAGAACTTTCCTTCCCCATCGATTATCGGTTCTTCAAGCGATGTGGCCTGCTCATTGCCACTTCAGCTTGCTAACTCTAGGAGCCATATCGGTAATTTTGACCTACCTACGAATGTCGTCGTTTCGGACACTGACACGTAGAGAAATTCCGAGCATAGCTCATTCCATAGCTCGCTGAGTGACTCAGTGCTCGCTCAGGGTTTGTCTTCAGACTCTGAGGTATTCTGGACTTTCGTAAATTATGAAGATATTCTTTCTAAAACCATAATTTAATGCCTAGATTTGAAAACCGAGACAAAATTATTAACTGTTTATTGATAGACTTTGTTAAGAATATAAATAGGTACAACACTTATAAATTAATAGATTCCAGTTAACCAGTTTGTCACAGAGGGGCACCACAAATAGATTGACGACTCAGGGTTAGCTCCTACCAAGATTATATACTTAATTATTTAGTTACGACTGATTTGTGTACGTTAACATATTAGTTTCTTTACTAATTTTAGTAAGAGGTATGGTTTCTTTGTGAGTGTGGATGTAGAAGGTAATCTCCGGAACAGCTGTATTTTTTTTATTATCTGATTGCTACATTATCCCTAAATGCTATAGGCTAATTTTCATCCCAGGAACGTGTGGGGAGTTAATAATTATATAAAAAACGGGAATTATGTAGTATGTATTTAATATAATCTAGTTCCCATAGCACTGCTTAGTTGAGGATTAGGCAACCGTGTGTGGAGTATGTTCTAAGATATTTAGTTAGTTGGCAATTTTTGAAACCAGCTAAATTATAGAGCAATGCGGGTCAAATGCGAACGGACGATTGTACCCGGAGGAGATAAAAAAGTTCAAAAAAAAGTTCAAAAGCATTTATTTGTAATAATGTGCTACAATGTTCGTTGGTAAAAAATAATAATATATAGTAGATATCACACATTAAGCCAATTTGGCATACAAATTTCAATATAAAAAGTATAAAATTAATCATTAAACATATCATTACACATACTCTATACATACTATTAAAAATGACAAAATAAATGAAAAATAATGTCAAAATGTCAATTTGTTAATGTCAAAAACTTAGCCCTAAAAATAAGTACATCAGATCAATAAAATAAACAATTCCATCACATAAATTAACATAATAATTCAATTTAGTAAAATTATATTCTACTCTTATGCGATATCAATTCATTGATGTCATAAAAACATTTTTCTTTGAGCCATGACTTTAATAGCAATTTAAATTTACTTATTGGCAAGTCTTTAATTGATGTTGGCAGTGAATTATATATTTTAATACTCATAGAATAACTATTATTTTGAAATAGGGTAGTCCGTGGAGCGCATTCGAGTACTATAATATAATATCGAGCATAGTAGACAGTAGCAGCTAACTATCTATCTATCTATATATAAGAAAAAAGACTGACTGTAAAGAGAATCTGACGGACTATAAGGAAAGCCTGACTTACCGACAGATGCACGCGCAGCATAAACCACAGGATGTATAGATACTTACTTGAAATTTTGCACACAAGTAACTTGTATAACCTACCGTATGGTATACCTAATAAGGATTTACAAAATTCAAGCCTTGATAATCCCCTAAATAGTGGAAGTAAATAATGGAAGTAAAATAGGAATCAGAATCGAAAATATGGTGGAAATCTAGTTAAATACACGGTGTTTTTTTTTACTTTTCTTCTTAAATGTGTCAATTACTTGTGAGATATGTAAAAGCGTTAATGATTAAAAGTTATGAGTAAATAGATATGAACAACCCTAGCGAGGGTTGGGCGGGCGGCCGGTAGGGCGGGCGGGCGGTGAATCTAAATTCATGAGTACGGACGTGATTAGAACGACGGCGGTTTACGCGTGTATGCAGTTTCGTTAGATAAAACGTGCATCTATCGCTTGGTTAATTGTTTATCGCTGCATAAATGTTTTCCCTACGACAATCTGAATTAACGCTCGATGCTAATATTTAACGCTGGAGTTTATGTGCGTCCTGTTGTACTGCGTATACTCGTATATCGCAGGTATTGTGGTTAGAGCTTTTAAGGTTCTATTTTTACAAACTTTTATTTAACTTGCTATGTATGTATTTACAACTATGGTCGTGTGGAATCTTGCAAGTCGAATTTCACCCACTTCCAGTCGGATTGAATTGATATGTCGTATACATTAGTATATTGGATGACAATGCTAGTACAGTCAACAAAAAGTACAGTCACAAAAAGCTTGTATAAATTTTTTTTTAATCAAAAAACTTATTGAAATGTATTTTTTAATTTTAGTTATCGTCTGCATGCTAGTATATTACAATATTATATATTATAATATCAAAGGACTTTAATAAACAATTTGACAATAAAGTACAGTAAATACATTCCTGGAATTTCGATATGTTATGCTATTCGACGAGAAATCAATGGATCCGAATTAACCTCAGCTACTTGAGTGCAGAAGCAGTAGCCGTGATGGCGGGCGAAGGCATAAAGCAATTGAAGAGCAATTCACAAATTAATACAATTGCATCGAAGCAAGGATGTGTCCCAATTAGAAACAGGATATAATCGATCGACACTAATATCTGAGACGATGCGGCGTTTACATGAAACCTGCATCATTGATGCTTGATGATGATGAATTGATGATGACTCAAATTTTAATAATTGCTGTTATAGCTTAAAATAAATAATATAGTAAATTTCACAACTGAAGTAAGCAATACGGAAAAAAGTTTTCAGTGCAGTAAGATTAATAGAATTTAATAAACATGCATACATAATACTTATATTTAAATACAAATACAAAAAACAGCGCAGGTCCTCGCACGTAAACATTTAAAGTTAGTTACAAAATGCTCCAAAAGCAACAAAAATATGCCATAGTATAAAACAAAGCTAAAATAGTAAGCCGACATAACATCAGTGCAGTGATGTAACGTGGCGATCTTTATCAATATTGAATCATCCCCAAACATATTGGTTACATGATTGAAATCGGCTACGAGCTACACTACAGCGCTACGACGCCGACGCATCGTGGAGCGCTGTAGCTTTTACGGCCTACGAGGCCCAAATTAAATCAACGTTCATGATATCTATAAAATTCTTGCTCTATGAATATTGCTGCGCTTTTACGATGCATTATTTGAAACTTACGGGTTTATTTTACTGATAGATATTATTGGTAATAAGTGAAATACAACAAATAAATAAAACCGGCCAAGTGCGAGTCAGACTCGCGCACCGAGGGTTCCGTACAAACCTGGGGGCCTACCACAAGCTCTTAAAACAAGGTTAAAATAACCTTATTTGTGTTTTGTCATGTTTTGACGCCGGATGTCAAAGAGGGACAAAAGACAAATAAGGTTATTTTAACCTTGTTTTAAGAGCTTGTGGTAGGCCCCCTGTAGGTATATAAGTAAATGGTAGTATAGACCTGAGTATTTGATATTAATTTCAATTTATGACCTATTAAAAAAAAACTACTTACTAGATCTCGTTCAAACCAATTTTCAGTGGAAGTTTGCACCGTAATGTACATCATATATTTTTTATAGATTTATCATTCTCTTATTTTAGAAGTTACAGGGGGGGGGACACACATTTTACCACTTTGGAAGTGTCTCTCGCGCAAACTATTCAGTTTAGAAAAAAATGATATTAGAAACCTCAATATCATTTTTGAAGACCTATCCATAGACACCCCACACTTATGGGTTTGATGAAAAAAAAAAAATTGAGTTTCAGTTCCAAGTATGGGGAACCCCCAAAATTTATTGTTTTTTTTATATTTTTGTGTAAAAATCTTAATGCGGTTCACAGAATACATCTACTTACCAAGTTTCAACATTATAGTTCTTATAGTTTCGGAAATAAATGGCTGTGACATACACGGACAGACAGACAGACATGACGAATCTATAAGGGTTCCGTTTTTTGCCATTTGGCTACGGAACCCTAAAAAGCATTTTAACTATACGCGGTATACAATTTCTACCAAATATGTGCTGACATACCTGAAAATCATATGCACGGTTGTGTAAGTAAAGCAAGTACCTGATGTACCTACCTTTGTTATCGATGACTGAACACCGGTATGGGCTTGATTGGCACACCTGCACCATAAGTGCAGGCTAGAAGCGAATTAGGATCAAACCAGGTAACCTGCACCTAGTGCTCTTAATACACAGTCAGGCTGCTAGCTGCATCGGGCTGACATCTCTCAATACTATAGTGTCGTTCTTATTTAATATATAATACTTACTTATTTATTCATATTTTTTTATTTTGAAACTAGATTTATATTATATTGGAATGTATTCCGAATAGGAATATAACTCATTACTATTTTATTTTAAGGCTAATCAGGTTAACTCCAGTTATCCATAAATCAATAAGCTAACTACGCTAAGGCAATTATGACAAATACAGCTGTAGTATTGTTAACTTTACGTTTACTATTTTATATTCCATAAATAAATTGTCTCTTCCGAGATATTTAGACGTGAAATGAATCAGAACTTTGCAATATAACAGCTCCATAGTAATCGATAATTACTATGAAAGCTAAAGATAAGCGAGTGTTTAAAAAATATGAAAAAACAATGGTGTCGATAAACAATATTCTACAATCACTATATCGACAAATTAAACGGCGGGGACATACGAACATAGCGAGCCTAATCAGGCGCATTTGTTCGCGCGCAAACCTGGGGCCCAGTCCCCCGACACAACCCACCCCCAACCCCACCGCGACGCTCCCTGTGATGCTGATAATTAACAAGATCTATCTATTGTCAAGGTGACCACTTGTACTGTGTGGATGTTTGCGTTCCCTTGATCCCTTTCAATGTTTTCTTATTTTGTTGTCCAACATTTTTATGTATGAAACTTAGTGATATTCTACCTAAGGCTATTTTTTTAATTAAGGTACTACTGAGCTGGTCACATGGTTGACTGAAGAACCTATTTTTTAATGACGATTGTTATATTAATTATAGATTTCTTGACAATTATATGACCGCATTGTTTTCAATAGTTACACAAATTGAAAAATAAATATCAAAATATGCAATAAATTTGTGTATAAATTATAAAATTTCTGCATAAAAGCATGAATAAAGCGTTCTTTATTCGTAAATACAACATACTTTCTTGATAAAAGACAAACAGGGAATTAATCTTCTACTATATAAAAATAAGTCGGGTTTTCCTTCCTGACGCTATAACTCCAGAACGCACGTACCGATTTCCACGGTTTTGCATTCGTTGGAAAGGTCTCGGGCTCCGTGAGGTTTATAGCAAAGAAAATTCAGGTAGGGTAGGGTAGGGTAGGGTAGCACCACGCGAACGAAGTCGCGCCGGGCAGCTAGTATGGTATAAAATTTGCTTGAGTAAGAGGCGCGATACGGTAGTTCTAGGGCGACCAGCAATTTAAATCTAGATAAGAATAAACAAAACTCGGTTTTATACTATGCCTTGAGTCGTAGCAGATAATATAGATACAAGACGCCATTTCGGACTGGGCAGTTGGGAAATATCATTTGACTATCTGTGTTAGAATAGATTACAGAGCATGGTCACCTAGTCCATCAACGTACAAAGACCGCACAGAGCACCATGACTCTAATACCCCTTTGTTAGAGAGTTTGTACCGTCACCATCGACAAACGTAGATTAAATTCATTTTCTTAAAGTAAAATGACGTGCAAACACGGCGTGCAAGTTATCATCAGCAGATATTATTTACCGAGAGGGGCGCGGAAGATGAGACATAAAATTCTTATAAATAATTCAGCGGCGCCATTACCGGCCCGCCCCGATCTCGACGAGGAAAACTACGCACTTTAATATTTAAACACTTTCCTTATATGTATTGCAATTTTCATTAATGATTAACAACTATTTCAGGGAGGGATGGACAGACAATCTGCCATGCATATTTTAGGTAACGAACGCGCTATATTCAGCTAATCTAAAGGGAGTACTAATACAGTAAAGCAATCCATATTGTATGAAAGCGCCAACGAGCTCTGTGCTATATTTATTGCATCATTATATGGTAACCAACCGTATAACGCCTGCATTGGCACACCTGTTTGGCTCGCTACGCTCCCGTTAATGTATCAAGTTTTGATATTAATATTAATTGCTTTTTAATTTTTGTTTAAGATATTGCTTGGGGTGCGAAATTATTGTTTCAATATAAAAGTAGATGTAACGGTAGATTGACGAAGCATATGAAAATGAAATATTACTATGCAAGGAATATTATTTGAGATCCATCTTTTGTTCCGTGAAAGCGGTATAGTTTTGGTTACTAGAGTGCACTTTCATTTCACAAAGGCACATTTATATATGCCAAATCAAAATGGTATGCACTGTTCAGAAAACTAATGCATGTGAACCGAAGTAAGCTTGGATATATTCTTCCTAAAAAACTATATATGTATTGTGGTTCAAAGAATATAATGTCGATGTTTATACATATAATGGTAAGTATTCATAAAAATAGTTCATATAAATAGCCACACGATTAGTTCCGTAGTCGAGGTGAACGTTCACCGTTAATATTTAAAGTTAATAATTATAAGATTACTCATGCTATATTAACGTATGTACAATATTAATTGTATCGGCAGCAAAAATAAGTTGGTAAGTATTTCATAGAATTTGAAAGAGATACTGTGAAAAATAGCGTGTAAACGAAAATATTCCAATCTCAAAAACTACACAAAATATCTTAATCAAACTTATTTGTATGACTTTAGAAGAGTATATCTCACCAACAATTGTATTAACCAAAATAGTAATTTTGACTATCACATAATGGAAGCTCTGTCTAAAGATCCCCACTTGCTTATGTGAAAATAATAAGGGTTCTGTTTATTGCCACTCGGCTACAGAACGCTAAAAATGAGTATCACGCGCATAATCTACAGAATGAGGAATGAAAATTAGTTCGATCAATTCACTCGCAGTCATAGAGGTCCTTTGAAACATGGGGCCGTCACTCCCTATCGGCTTGTCGATAGCTCAAACTTTACACACAGAGGTACAATGGAAACTTTGCATAAATGCAACAAGCCACAACAATGAAACTGCACTGATGTCCACTCGTGATGACGTGTCTATTGTGAAACGTCGAACTGTCGATGCCCAAACGAAACCTCATAAGTTCACGTTGTAAAGGAATGAACTAAGCTCTTCGGTACGTAAATGCGTTAAAATTTAATCTCGTAACGGAAGGCACAATCGCTTGGATCAGTTGAAACGATAATAGCATGTGAAGGGATTGATACTACGTTAATTAATGCGACAGTTTATGTGTATAATTTTAATGAGTGAAAAAAATTGTCAATGGACCATGGGCTTTGTCAGTGCTGCTGAGCTTTACAACGCAACAAGCATTGCTGGAACACACTGGTAGGTCTTTGGTGACAGGTGCAGGTGGCTAAAAAGATGCATACAGTGACCGAGTGCAGCATAGCTACAGCGGTGTCATACTCGTAGCAGTACGAAGCATGATAAATCAAAACTGAAAACCCCTCAATTCAGGGCATATCGCTGTTACTCAATAACATCCGTAGATTAGATGCAAACATTATCTTAAAAGGTGGAGGCAGACATTCGTGCCCGGGAGCAGTGCGGGTGGCGTGGCTCTAACCGGGACAACACTACTTTCGGTCGTACTTGGTTATCTATGCCGGTACCGCGGGCACGGTAAACATTATGTCGCGGACAATCACTACATATTTGCACTCAATCCGAACTGTTATCGGAATATTAGATTATCTAGTGCTGTTTGTCGAGTGCACTATCGATCAGGTCATCGCATTAGTTTAGGTTAGATCGAAAGCTTTCATTATTAACTCCCTGCAAGTAAGCATTATTATTCATTTTCAATAAAGATACTAGTCATAATTATCAGATGACCGTGTGTGAGGAATGTCCCAGGATATTTATTTATTTATTTATTTATAATAGAAGCTTCCTGACAACGTTAACCAATTATAAATCATTATTATCTCAAATATCAAAGAATTTTAGAATATAATGTGGTAATTAGAAGATTCCGAACCTGCCTACAAAGTTAGTGAGTCCACGTTTTGATAACAATTATTCTAATAATTAATTACTCAAATTAGTTTTTTTTTTGTCAGTCTGTGGTAAATTCTTGAAGCATCTAAAATATTCTCGCGTAAAATTTGTCCTGCACGTTCAGTAATCCGGGCTCAAGTTTAATTTAGTTGATGAACTACAATCTGGAATGTTATAGGTATAGATCGCACTAAAAATCTACGTGAGAATCTATTCAAACAAAATGTGTTCCGAAACCTAGCTGTACTCAGTATGGCTATTAATTTATTCTAGACGGTAAGTGAGCATTCATTGAGATACAGTTTACACGAAAACTCAGTTTATGAAAATGATTATAAGCTTAACGAAGTACACAACATTGAAACACATGTGCATAGTGCAGTGTAGAAATTCACGCAAACATCAAGGGAGAATGGAGAGTATTTTGCAATTTAGATTCGTGTGTGAAAGCCTATAGGAGAATAGGGACATGATCAGATGTAGATGTCCCCTCTACAGCATACCTTTATTCCTAAACTGGGTAACTGTAATGTTAGTCTCAATTACGCTAGTCATATAGTCCAATTACCAAGCCCATTATGTTGAAAGATTCGATAAATATCCGACTAATTCAACGGGTCGATTTAACAATAACAAAAAAACCGGCCAAGTGCGAGTCAGACTCGCGCACCGAGGGTTCCGTACAAACCTATAGGTATAGTAAATGTTAGTATAGACCTGAGTATTTGATATGAATTTCAATTTATGACGTATTAAAAAAAAACTACTTACTAGATCTCGTTCAAACCAATTTTCGTTGGTAGTTTGCATCGTAATGTACATCAAAATTCAAAATTCAAAATCATTTATTCAAATAGACCTTCGCAGGCACTTATGAAAAGTCTGACTCTAATACTCTAATACCGGTTCGGAAGGTTGCATTTGCTGAGAAGAGCCGGCAATAAACTCAGCAATTACTCTTTTCAAAACAGGCTTAGATTCATTACATAATATTTACATTCTAATCGCACTGAAAACAATTGCGTGCCCCGTCGCGGCGGCAAAATTACAAAGTAGACTGAATAAATATTTAATAAGTAAATCAATAGCAAACTTAAGCAGACCAGCCCCCACAAGCAGCACCTGTTCACAAGTATGACGCGTCATCATATATTTTTTTATAGATTTATCATTCTCTTATTTTAGAAGTTACAGGGCACACATATTACCACTTTGGAAGTGTCTCTCGCGCAAACTATTTAGAAAGAAAGTTTAGAAAAAAAACCGGCCAAGTGCGAGTCAGACTCGCGCACCGAGGGTTCCGTACAAACAAACCTGTAGGTATATAAGTAAATGGTAGTATAGACTATACAAAGAAAGAAAAAAGTTCAGCATTTGGAATTTAAATGACTTATACTCGTTTTACATCGATCCGTGTGTGTCTGATGAAATAGATTGATGAAATATGTGTTGTAATAACAAATGCATATTTAGTTGTATCTTATCATTAAATCCATGTCCTGATGCGACATGTAGAGCCCCCGTTTGTCCATTGTCAAATAATGATTAGGGTACCGTCGCACGTACATTATATATACTTAAATTGATTACAACTTATATTTTGTGGCTGGCTACAATCACCATTGTAAACTTAGGAAGTACCCATACTACTATACAACAAAATTTATTTTTGAACATGTATAAGTTTGGCCTTTTTAAATAAATACATATCCTGGGACATTCCTCACACACGGTCATCTGATCCCAAACTAAGCAGAGCTTGTACTATGGAAACCAGATAACTGATATAATACATATACTACTTTTTGTTTGTAAATACATACTTAATATACATAATTACACCCAGACATCACATCTTCGCTTACCATCAGGCGGGATTGCGGTCAAGCGCAAATCTATATAATATAAAAAAAAAAAAAAGTAAAGACTCAGGACATACAGACATGTTCATGCACACAAATGCATGTCCTGTGCGGGAATCGAACCCACGACCTGCGGCGCAATAGGTGGAATCTTTACCAGATTCTTAACCAACTGCGCCAACTGGCCTGTCATATCTATACATATCTGTGTCTATTCAGATAACACTATTAAAATTTTAAGAAATCTCAGCCAACATGTGCAACTCTAGTAATACAATATTGACAGCACCAGAGTGATACTGGTAAGAGATTGAGCGAAGCTAAGTCGACAAAATATGGTAAATGAATTATCGACCTTAAAGCTACGACAGCAGAGGAAGTTGTTCTATAGCAATATTACCAGATCTAGGACAAGCCACATAATTTCATAGCGCATGCGTTAATAAATCAAGTTTGCGGCGTCGTGTCCCTTGATAATTTGTTCATTGAAATTCAAGTCATTGACATGGCCAGCGTACCTAATCGAGTTTCAAGAGAAGCTTGCTCTCTGGACGTCTGTTTCGATGTATGTAATGTTCATATCCAAAAATTATTATAACAATAGGTACAACGTACACAATAGGTTTCTATCGCAAATCGCAGTAATCAACGGTTACAATTAGCGCATTGCGACACGTTGTTAGGGATGTTCACCGTTCTTTTTAGTCTAAGGCTTAGTTAAACTGAATACAAATTATATTGTATTTTGAGGCGAGTGTAGTGTAGGTACGTTGGCTGTCTCTGCAAGAAGTAATTGGGATAAAACTGCACGTTTTCGTGTGAAGGAATATGCATGCAATTATTCTTTTAGAGAATAAGTTGCCTTTGGGTATAGATTTTACTCTAAAACAATTTTGAGTGTGACTACTTTTGTCTCCAGAAATAGTTTTACAATGAATTCGGATCTTGATTCGGCGTGGTAAACAAAAGAAATCAAACACTCCTTTTCGCTTCGCCCGCCTACCTACTTTTCTCTTGTGTACCTAAAAGCTACTGTGACTAGCAAAATTCAGTTTACAAAGTCCAAAGTATTGTTATTAGGCTGTATCACAGGGGGAGTATTAGCTGTACCGTAGTCGAGTTCGGTAAAAATAATTTCAGGCAGACTTCAAACGTCTATGGTATAATCGACTACGAATACTAATAATACCTTATTTATACAAACGAGGCTGCGTTACAGAGCAACTTGTGCCTAATTTGCAGACGCCTTAGTATTTTCTCGCCCACGCCGTTAAAATGTCTTGTCGTAGCACTCTTACACCGTAGCAGTCAGTGACTGCTACGATTCTCGTAGCCAGAAACTCTAGTACCAACTTTGAGAATATTCATCTCTAGCAATGATGAATACCTTTACTGTTGTAATTAATATAAGCAATTGTTGTATCAAAGCATAACTAGAAATCATAAAAATCAAAAAAAACAAGTTTTATATTAAAAAAATTCCAAGAACATTCGAACGCATTGTAATGTCGCGAAATATAAGCTTGAAACGATATACGACAGTGTCGAAATAACTATCAAATCTCCGACTAGGTTAGGTACTAGGTTTATCATATTTACCAACAGACAGACAAAACCGTCTTCCATATATCCTAAATCACTTCAACCTGAATTAACATTGTATAAAAATGTAACATATAAAAATACATTAAGCTCTCAACGTGCGTAGCCGAAATCGGCAACTAGCTTAAAACAATTAATTGAAATTCGTAACAATTCGGCGGGAGAACGCGCGCGGGAATAAAGTTTGGCGGTAAAAGTTGCGGTAGATAGTGACCACAGCCGCGCCGCGCCGGCCGGCACGAGTGGCGCCGCGCCGCGCCGCACTGTCATTGTACCAGTCATTACTAACAGGTTGCCAGATTTGGCACTATTTTTACGTGTCCCTCGCGCACAGTGATGTGACGAACGGAACACACCTGTTGTTCGCCCTTTTCAAATAGTGCTGCTCAGCTTTTGTTTTAGTGTCAAAATGTTACATTTTATTTACATTCGCTGTTTCGTTATATTTGATACAAAAATTTAGACTACTGACCCTTTGCTTACGTTTCGTAGAAAACAACTACGCATGACGCAAATACACGGTTCTGAATCCTATCCGTAGATTTATATCCAATATCAGATTTTTTTCTTTTACAACTACAGAATCATAATCAATATCAAAAAGTCATTATTCAGTTTAGGCCCTGGTAAGACACTTATGAACGTTAAATTGTTACATTTTTATAGTTGAATTTACCACCGGTTCGAAATACTATTCTTGTTTCTAGTCCTTTTCTAGTACTAGACGGTTAAACCTTTGAACCAATTTATACCAAAATGTGACTCTTTAACCCATAAAACAAACGCAAATTAGGTAAGCGTTAGCATAACTGTGTTAAGTTTTTAAACGAGCGTGTGATTTCATGAAACCACGTATCATGAGAAAACACCTACAATCGTTTGGAATATCATCAAGAATTGATTTGATTTGTTAACATAAACTTACCTTACTCACTTTTAATCTCATATTTTTCAGTTGCCGAAAGTAATTACTCTAATAATCATAACTCCTCATAACTTTCTATTAGCATTTCTTTAAACATGGCAATCATGTTAATGCCCGATGCTCCAAATGGGGTCTCGATAATGAGCCAGAAAAACGCAAACATTAACAGTAAACCTATATTATGATATAGGTTTACTGTTAATGTTTGCGTTGACAACACCATTATTTTCTATTTCTAAAGAAAATAAGGTTTGTCGTAGAACAGCTATTATACAAGAATCACCCCACTGTAAAAAAGAGTATGATTTTATAACAATAGCACGGCAATCGCGTCTCTAAGTCTTAAATGACAATATTGAAGATAAAGCTGTGTTCAACGGAAATGTCGTTGAGAACCTTTTTATTTTACTTCAGTGCTGTCATGGTGCTGATTGTTTGTATTTTTCTAGTCTTTATCCATCTTGAATATACGTAATAGACGATATCATCTAAATCTATGCTTATCGTCGGTTGTAAACAGTAATGTATTATTTTATATATTTATATAACATTAATTGGTACTTTTTCTTCGATTGATAATATGTATAAAAAAAAATGAACCAAGTAGTTTGGTACCATAAATAAAGACTATTTTTTAGCCCCGCGATTTCACCCGTGCTCCCCTATTATACCCCTTAGGGGTTGAGGTTTTGAAAAACATTTCTTAGGTGAATGCCTAAAACGTAGCTTGAAATGTTGAATACAAGTTGAGTATCGCTTTTAAAGTTTCTTGCCCTGCGTTTGAGCTGTGTGTCCATCTGTCAATCAATTCAATTCAATTCAAAATCATTTATTCAAATAGACCTTCGCAGGCACTTATGAAAAGTCTGAGTCAAATACTCTAATACCGGTTCGGAAGGTTGCATTTGCTGAGAAGAGCCGGCAATAAACTCAGCAATTACTCTTTTCAAAACAGGCTTAGATTCATTACATAATATTTACATTCTAATCGCACTGAAAACAATTGCGTGCCCCGGCGCGGCGGCAAAATTACAAAGTAGACTGAATAAATATTTAATAAGTAAATAAATAGCAAACTTAAGCAGACCAGCCCCCACAAGCAGCACCTGTTCACAAGTATGACGCGTGTGGCAGCCATCGCCCTCCTCGCCATATTGGAGGGAAGTGAGCGACCCGTCACACGACGCCGCCGCAAGCAAAGGCCTTAAAGTGAGCATGACTTACTTAAGTCTGCCTTAGAAATAAAAAATAACTAAAGGGAAACACTAAACACACAATTTGTTATCACTGTGACTATTGACAAGATTAGACTAAATATCACAAAATAAAAAAATATAACAATTAGACAGACATATATCGATGCATTTATATCAAAATAAATAAATGAAGAACATTGAAGAACATTCAAACAGTTTCTCCTTTCATATAAACATATATGGATAAAACTTTAATAATGACTTCAACTGCTCTTACGCAACTACTCTTGGGCATATCAGGAGGTTCAAACCAAACTCTTTTTTGAAAATGCCCTTGCGATGTGATCATACGTCCCGCTCATCACGGTTCATGTTGCTTCTGAGAAAAAATCTTCGGGCCGACAAATTTAGGAATAAACTAAAGAATAAATCAATTTAAGAAAGCAACGGTTGCATTTAAAAGCCTTTGTATTTGGTTAAGAGATAATTAGGAAAATAAAACGGAAAAGGAAACCGTGAAAAATGACGATGCGCAGTGTATGTGTTACGTTGACTAAATACTCGTAAAAGAGACGCATGCGCTGCTATTTTCATCGCGGTGTAGATAAAATTACAAAAAAAAAACGCCAAAATTATGAAATTTTATTTCGATCTAGATATTTTATTTCGATTATCCAAATACATGGTTGAAAAGATTATTTCCAAGAAAACCAACATTATCCACACCAAATCTGACTTTTCATGTGTGAATTCAACACCCACAGAACAACTTTCTCGAAAGGTGTATTTACATTTTTAACAAATTGTAGATTTTTGACACAATGACATAAAAATAAAAGCGCCCATCACTAAACCTCGAATGTGCTTCCCGTTGCTGCGATTGGGAATGATCCGCGTCGCGCGTACTGAGGCCAATTAAACGGTTTTTACGCGCCCACACACTCGTGCGGCTTGCGTTAACGTGATACGCTGTTATGTACCGACTACCTACCGACAGAATTCCGAACGCACATCGCCAGATCGGCCAGGACAACATGTTGTTTTTGTGTATGCTATAATAAATAGTCCACAATAGTTTTTATTTGATTGCGAAGTAAACTAACTAGCGACATAGCAGACTCACATGGTAAAAAAAATGTGACTGTTGGATATTTTTTTATATAAGGAAGGCGAACATACCTACGGCCCACCTGGTGGCAAGCGGTTACCGTAGCCTTATGGACGCTTGCAACACCCGGGGCATCACTACGTATTTTTATTTACTTCGCAAAATGAGCCGGAATGGGGGACCGAAATTTCAAAGTGTGGCTACATGTTTAAATGGTATCATATGAAAGAACTTAATTTTGTTGGTCCAAATCTAGTTTTTAATTGCCTTTATGTTGGGTAGTATTTGACTTATGATAAAACATTACTAAAAATACCATCCCCCCTCCCCTTATCTCCGAAGATCGCAAAACAAAAATCTGAAATAATTTCAAAATCTCACCAAGAAATTTCTAGAAAGTTCGAAACTCTCTTTGCGCTATGCAGTCACACTCAGACTCTTAGCCGCTTTTTTTTACGGATATTTTTTAGAGATATAAGGTAGAAAATATGGCAGGCGGTCGCGGTAGAGGTAAGATTCCTAGCCTTCGATATTAATTTTAGGAAAAACCTCAAAGATGATCCTGTACTTAAAAAAATAAGTAAAACCGCATTCTTTATATTTGAGGTTCTTTCCCTCCACCGCCTGCCATTTCTACTCTATATCAAATCACCTTTTTGTGTCTATGAGATAGATAACGTTGTTTTAAACAGAGCGGAGCGGAGAGATTACGATCAAACACGTGATTGATTAAGTAAGAGTAATTCAGACGTAAATATATCAGATTTTTAATTAATTCAATATAATCTTATTATTTATTATACTTCTCCACTTAATTCACACGTTTAAGATACATTACTATTTCTGTATTACAAACAGACAGGTTAATAAATACACTGCTGGTCAAAAACAACTAATAATGCATTAGTGGCCACTCCCCGAAAGCGCGATAATTACGTCGTTCGCAAGTAACATTCCAAAACGAATCAACAAACGACCGACTTAAAATTACTCTATTCACTCAATATTCTATAAATTCCGAACACGTCATTAAAAATCTCTTCCCAAAATACGGTCTCGTGTAAACAATTTAAACGCAATGATTTTACTAAAACCGCGGGATAAAGCAGCAAATATCCCAATTTAAATGGCGCCGTCAACGGTCCATCAATATGTCAGTTAAAACAGAGGAGAAATGATGAATTAAATCCAATGTAAAACTGGTGTGATCGACGTAAAACACAGAGATGGAAATTCAATTAAAATATCAGCTAGTGCGAATTGATCTGCAAAAATTGTAGGGCTGTCGCACTACGGGCTCCGTGATAGGTGGGTGATTACGTACGTTCTCAATTGACGGGGCATCCCTTGCTTCAATTGACCTGCGAACTGTGAGAGACAGGATTCGATTGTCGTTTTACTTATATAGGTATACATAGAGTCCTATCACTTTAGGTTTAGTTTTATTATTACTATATTTCTTTTATACTTGTATTTTGTACATTTTGCAATATACTGGCTTATGTGACCACTCAACATTTCTATTTTAACATCCATCTGAACACATGATTGTAATTTATGACTATGATAAGTGTTGGTACCGAATTTTGAAAAAAGTCTTAAAGATTTTCATATCTAAGTCAGATAATTTAGAAAGGTTTTGAAGTGTACCTATAGATAAGTAGGTATTTTGTCGAGGTATTGGAGAACAGTTTTACATTATTAAGACAATTTGAAAAGATACGTTCAGTTTTTATTCATGAAACAACGATAAATTCCCGTTAGAGCACCAATGATATAATAAGATTTTATTTGAATTTATTCAACTTAAATATTATCCTGGTACCATTTTTCATCCTTATATTTTTGGAGGTTTTAAAGAGAACTTAAAGATAAGTTAAAGGGAGGATACAATTTGGTTTAAATGATAAAATTCTCCAATTTTTTATCGATCTGTTGTATTAAATATAGAACCATAGAAGGTACCGCACTTTAGGTGCTCTAAGTGGCATATTCGAATTTATTTTTGTTGTTTGAGCACCCACCTAAAACATTGATTGGTGCTCTAAAGGGAAATACCATTGGTGCTTAGGCATTGGAGGTCTAACGAGAAAACTTCGAAATAACAAATAAGTAATATTGATTGCGATGAAATAAAGTAATTGTTATCGACCCGACAACCCTAAACGACTTCGCATGTAAGTTTAAACAGGTAGACACTGATTTATGAACTTTATGATGTGTACGACAAATGCTTTGATTATTTGTCTGACACGTTTATGAGAAAGATTTAAGCTAAACAAATTTACTTATAGAATAAGAGTAAACAGCTGAGGCAATGTTCAAAAATAAATTTAACTTCAATGATACTATAGACAATTATAATAAAGCATACACTAACGCGCTTATGATTGACTAGTGTGGCGCCCCACTAACCCCCTATTTTAGGGACTAGATTTTCTCAGGCTATGCGTTAAATTAAATGATTTGTTTAATTATGTCGCAGAGCAGAAAAATATAATTGCCTATACAAATGATACACTATATTACCCCGTATAGGAGGAAATTACCCCCGTAGGGGAGGAATTTCGAATTCCTTTTTTAGTATATCTGTACGTTTCAAATGGATTATCTTTGAAAGGTCATGGTTCTATGACCAGCAGTTTAAAGACTGCGTTTCACTCTCAGCCATTCAATTAGGCAAGCAGGACTAGAGATGCCAGGACTAGAGGTGCCGCGACTATTGGTAATGGCGAAATATTGGTTAAAGGGTATTGGCGAATAGTCAAATTATTCGCTACATTAATTTATGTCATAAATAATCAAACAAAAAAACAGAGAGTCAGGGAGACCACCATATATAGGGTGACTGGTAATTAGTAAAGGATACTTAGACACATGATTGTACTCACGATAACAAACAACTTTCCCAAAGAAACAAATAGGGATAAATAACTAAATCAATTAAAAGCTGGTGTATTCTTATTCTTGTGAGGTAGGTACTAAATATTATGGGCTCATGTGCTAACAAAATTTAAAAATAAAGTTTCTTCTGGAAAGTTGTTTGTTATCATGAGTACAATCATGTGCCTAAGTATCGTTTACTAATTACCAGTCACCCTATATACAGATACACTTCTGAAAGTTTTATAAAAGTAGAGATTCCGAACAATTAATAGGCGTATAACAAATAATAGTAAGTACCTAACGTATAATAGGATACAAGCGATATTGAGCGTGACAGTAAGCGTGCCGAGCGACATCATTATTATCCAAATGTTTCTATATAGGTACATATATCAAACAACAGCATGCGTATCTTAACTATAAAATTAATCGCGTGTCACAATATAGCAGGTGAGACCTACTTACTGATGCGTTTTTAACAAAAACCGTAATAATCTAAGAGATTTTATTGTTCCGCGAAAAAAATATAGCGCACAATAAACCGTGGTATAAATGAATTATTAACTATTTTAATTAATAATTCATTAACTTAATAATGTACATAACGCGGATAAGAAAGTTATTTTAATTTTTTGTAGTCGTCCTCGTTTCGCTGCGATTGCACATGCTCCTACGTGCATGCATCTGTGCACACCCGAAACCTTTGAGGGTGCACCTTTCAAACACAGCCTTTTGATTTTTGTTTCGTAACAAACAAACTCACTTTCGCATTTATAATATTAGTTAGGATATCACATTGATATTAGCAAGCAAATCATTTTTTTTTAAACAGCTTTTTGTTATGGTCTATAGCAGTGGGAGACATCCTAAGCCTGGGTTACCCGGGAGCCTTGACTTTTCCTTCCGATCACTGACCTGTTATAGACGTGGAAAACCAAACCTGTGACTTTATTGGTTCACATGGTTTGGCGACAGATCCTACACTTGAGAATGGTATCTAGCCAGGACCTACAAACAAATCTACCACCATGTCATGGTATCCTCATGAGGTGCGTGGAAGTGTCTCATTGTATGTGTCCCAAGACCACATCGACCTACTATCGTCATAAACTGCAAATCTCCAACTTTGCAACACTATTTGAAATTCTCAAAATGCCCGACCCTTATTGAATAAATGTGTGAGACGTTGTGTGCATTTTTTTTTACCGACCCGTTGTCTACATTTTTATTATGTTTACATTAACACCGCCTGACGGATACTCAGGTAATCTAAAATTAACAAACTATTAAAACTAAATATTAATGGAAAAATTGCAAATCATGTGCCAAAAAATGTTCCCGTTCAATAAAACGGTGGATGAAACGCCTCAAATTCAACGCAATATTTCATTGAAGCTCAAAAAATAAGTAAGACAAATGCATCACAAAGCATGGTGTGCAGGGGGCACTTGTAACGCTATACGTAGGTGTAATTTCTAAAATAATCGATCCCCCACCCTTCGCGTTTACCGCGTCTGTTCGGCTCGGTCGCGGGGGACCCATCATCGTTATCGACAAAAATTTTATTATGCATATTTTTTAATTTTATTTTTTGTTTCCACCCCCGTTCCGGCGGGTGACTGTGTGGTATTAAATCAATACTGTCGGCTTCTTGCTGTACTATTTGGACGGGCTGAGCTTTTTTGCCAACGGTACCTACACCTTTGAAGCGCGTCTGGAATCTGGACCATGATTTTATGTCTAATGGAAGGCTGCACCTATGAAATCCACTCTCGCCGTCCCATCGTTGTACATTGTTGTACTTTTTGTTTAGGAATCCAACGTACCGGTGGTGGTTAATGCGAATGTACCATGCTTTCGAGGTGATACACGTGTTGCAAGGTTCTAATGGACAGGACGTGGATAGTGCGGTATTAGCTTTGATAAAAAATATTTGCAACGAAGTTAAAATAAGAATGTTCAATTAATTCGAACACCAAGCTATTAATGAAAGTTATTATTAACCGACTTCAAAAAAGGAGGAGATTATTTGTTCGACGCGTATGTTTGTTCACCGATTACCCGGAAACAGAGTATGTGACTTAGATGGCTTACACTGAAAACATTACGGTGACAAAGTGTACGTTAGTTGTTGTCTGGAAACTAACTTTAGTTACATTTAATCTTATAACTTTTAGATTTAATCAAATATTTTTGTAATGAACCAAAACTAGTTTTGTTACTGGTGATTTTTAGTTTGCAAGTCACTCTGTTTAGGTTATTGGTAGTAAAATTTTGTGTTACAGTTTTTTTTTATGTGTAAACGGTATTATATCACGGTAAATGCCAAGGTGGTCCCCTATAAATTTCATTATGATCTGACCATGGTGGAATTCTTCAACGGAAAGGAGCACAAACAATCTTATTCAATAATGTCGTATAACAATTTATCAATGATATACTAACATCCTCGGTTAGTGACAAATCATGAGAGGTATTATGAAAACGCATATGAAGCTCAAAATAGAAAATTAATGAACTTTTTATTAGTTTTATAATTCAGTATTATTCCTCTCAATAGTGGTTTTTCATCCTGCACAGAAAACCGATTTAATTAATTTCCTCCCTACCAGCATTTGGACAATAAACACAGAAATTGCTGTGATCAAAAGTACTTGGTTGTCTTGAAAAAATAAGCGATTAAAATAAGGAATAGAGGCTATTTCTATGGAATTGTCGATTTACAAAACCATTTAAATTATAAGATACATTTTCATGTATGCAATTTATACTATCTTGAGATTACAGCGCGAAATAAAATAAAATAAAGAAAAAGGTACCTAGCAAATTGGTAAAGATCAATCCATGTGCACTAGTGTAGTGAATTGAAATGAATTATGTATATCGTGTCTTTTCAAGTTGTCTCAATAAGTCCGTGAAGAATTTTAGTACATGACCACCACGGAACAACAAATTTGTTGTTCCGTGATGACCACCATTGCAGTAAAACATGACTTTTATGGACGGTGACTGACTGAGGACTATGTGAAAGTGATTTATTGTGACTAAAACTAATACTATAACTGGAAATTGGCAAAATAAACAAGCCGTGTGACGCAATTGAAAAAAAAAAACTTATTTTTTGTTACTTTATTAACCCATGTAAGCGTAATGTTAGTGTTGTAAATATATAAATAAATTACAAACATACACTTCAATTTCATATATTTGTATAGAACTATCAATACAGAGAACTTATAGTTCTCTCATTTAGTCATCGAAACTATCACCACATCCAAACAATTGATAATCGAGAGGCAGATCATCACGGAGGCAAATAAGGTGATTAAAGTTACCTGATAATTTGTAATGGGCTTCCTGTAGATATTTCAGTTTTCATCGACAGGTATTTACTATTATTTTATTTAAAAGGTAGAGCGAAACATGTGTCATTTTATAGGCTTGCAGAATGCATAACGATGATTTAAATGACTCCCTGATTGTTTTGTCACATCGAACGGTTTCTTAGATAAGTCAGGAGCAAACAATGTGAGCGCTAGTGTTTTATCATTAACATTATTATCGTGTAAAGACGGGAAACGCGGGCAAAAACTGTCATTATTGCGTAAAGAGCACTAAGTGACGTGTGGGCCTAGTTCCGCCACCTTTATTTTCAAGTATTAAATAAGTGCTTCAATGGGAACATCCGCGGCTTGTTCCTGTCACGGCACGAACACAAATTGACATTTTATGCACTCAACGCGCCTCGCGAGATAGAGCAAACGATGTATTTTGTCAAGGGCAAGCCAGAGCAAGCATACGGCAATTTTTTAGGTAGTGCAATATTGATCAAATCAATAGATTACATTCGAGGATTTTAGCTAACGCGCCCCATGTCTTTTAAACTTAATAAAGTTACTTTTAAGCTACTCATATTGCTAGTTTTGGTTTGGTGTATGTTGTTCAAATTAGCTTTTAGCAGTAATTTTCAGTTGTGGCTATTTCATGAGTTTTTCACGCTTTTTTGCACCTAAAATTCTGGTTTCTCTCGGGAATATTTTTTTATTGGTCGCCCCCCATCTTGAGAATTAAATTTAGTACCAGTAAGAGGTAATTCTACTGTGGCGGGGGTAGGTACAAAAACATAAAAATGGGTATCATCAAATGGCATGATTCAAATCGCAAATAATAAATAATTCAGTTACATTCAGATTATTCTTAATATGCAATAAATAGTGAACTTTGTCATAATGTCTTATAGGAATAACTGGAGACCCATTATGGGCAATTTTATAATGATAATGGAGCATGCAACCGTCATTTTCTTACTTTGAAATAAAGACCGCCTTATTATTTAATGCGAGACGTTAGGATACGTTGGTTGTTTTTTTCTTTTATATTATTCGAATATATTTTTATTGTTACTTGGATGTAAAAAGTTATTATTATAAGTAATTGTTGTATCGGCGTAAGAAATACAATAATGACGTAAAAAGCTATTATCTTTCTTGCTTTAGTGAGAAGTTGGAAGCCTGAGAAAGTTCAATGGAGAGACGGATGGACGGACAGAAACTATTATTTATAATGTTAGTGTTATTATTGTGTACATTTAAATGTGTAGTTTTAGCTTCTATTGGGCTCAAATCCAACTTTAGCCGGATGATCACGTCTGTAGGTAGGTAGCTACTTATTATTTTTACAGAACCGGTGGTATATTCAACTGTATGTACCAACTTAAAGTTCACATGTGCCTTACCAGGTCCTAAACTGAATAATTTACTTTCCAACCGACTTTAAAAAAAGGAGGAAGTCCTCATTTCGTTTTTTTTTTAATGTTTGTTACCTTATAAGTCATAACTCCGTCATTTATTAACCGATTTGGAAAATTCTTTTTTTGTTTGGAAGGGTACAATTCCTCTTCTTCCTTCCTTCCTTCCTGAATACAAACGGTCCCATTATTGTTAACAGATCCGGATTTGATTACTTCTTAATGTACTTTGAAGTCGGTTTAAGTTTTTTTGTTTGTTTTTTTTTGTTTAATATAAATTTTTGTTTTAATATATTTAATTTAATTTAGTCAAGTGTTAACCAACCTAATGTTATAATATTTATATGTCTTTTTGTCATTTACCATGTTGTGATAGCCCATACTTAAAACAGCACTTAGCTATAAAGTATTGTTTGTGACCATTGTATTCTTTTTTTAGTGTATGTTTTGTTGGGTGTCCTTATAAATAAATAAATTGTTTTATTTTTTATACAAATTAAATCCATCGCTAATTTAACGATTTTTATTTGTAAGATTGTTTCGTGTTCCAACTTCATATTTTTTTTATTTACCAACAATTGCTACATTAATTACTCACAACATGTTAAATCATGTTTGAAATACATATTATTCATTTGTCTTTATCTAAATGAACTAGTGCCATAATCAATCTATTTCACATAACCTTATTAACCCGCTGCTTCTCGCGAGAGACGCGCGTCTTAAAATAACAATTGACGAAATTGTTTTTTTTTTACCGCGAGTTAAAAATGTGAGTAAAACCACATCCTGTATATAATATCCATCTAACTACCGTAGGCGCTCGTGAAGTAACCTTAACAACTATGTATGCACTTAAAGCTTAATGCATCAGAAAGTAAAATCAGTAAGTAATAGCCAACTTTTTTATTCATACGAAATTATACGGAATCAATTTGCTTAAAGGACGCAAAAGTAGCCAGTAACAATCAGTGAAATAAAAAGTCTAGTATAAGTAGTATGTAATAACAAAGGCGATATGGAGACTTCAACTAATTGACAATATTACTGGAAATTTACTTTCTTATTTCTCCTACCCTTTCATTTCATTTTCTCGTATTGTTATCGTAAAAACGATGTTTTGGTGAGGGGTTTAGGAGCTACAATACGAAAGAGGAGACTTTTTTTTTCAATATTAACAGCAAATATTAGCTTTATAACATTTGCTGTTTTTGTGCGATCGGATCGGATGCATTGCATAGCGTCAAATCTTTTTACAAATCACTTTTTTATTGCTATCTTCTAACTTAAACTAGCTACTGGCCGTAGTTTCACCCGCGTTCCCGGAATGAAAGGGGCCTTAAGTTCTTAAGGAAGAATTATACAAAAATATCTTGAAAACTCAGTCAGCCATTACTGGTACGTAGCACAAACATGTTAAATTACAAATATACAACTTTATAACAATTCTCAATATTTTATGATGATTTTAACGAGTAGGTATCTACGCTCTACCAAGAGCGGATATAAGTCACTCCTCTTTTAAGGATATACTGTAACCAAATGCAAACATATAAATACAGTAGGTATGCATTTAAAAATTTAATAAAACTTTACCGACATATTTTATCATTTTAGACATTAAGTCAAACAAGGTAATCACAAGAAAAAATAAGTTTAATGTTAGGAATCTATATTGATCCATGGTAATTCTTTATATATTTCACACACAATAAATAATATCTGCAACATATAGTTTCGTATAACAATACTGAGATAAACAAGTGAATAACATTAAAAACTTTTGCATGACAAAATCATATGGGACCGGGATAAAGTAGCAATTGACCTAAATAAAGACCCCGCATACGCTAAACTCATTAAAAAAAACCATGCAGTCTCGTGTGAACGCATCAAAATCAATAAACTACAAGTCGACCCTAAAAAAGTCAGCTGGTTTTGCAAGTAAAGATAAGCTGGCCGCGTGCGCAGTGCGGGGGATTGCTCGCTCTGCGCAGGCGATGGTGTGACGTCACAGCATGCCGTTTACCTAGCTTCTGCAACATGGCCCGACCAATATTTTACATTAATTCCCCCTTTCCCCCTCTAACCCTGCAATGTTCGTTCGCAACGCTTCGACCGCTTTAAAATAAGCTATCTACAGAAGTAGGTACCAATACGCAGTTTTAATACCAAGGGGTTGGGTTGGGTGTATTTTTGAATATTTTAAATTTGTTCCAGTAATTAATCTTCCGAAGTAACATTGTTTTTTTTTTCGATAAACAGATAGGTATTGTCTATATCCAATGAAGTAGGTACTACAAGATACTTAAAATGATGTGCTTATCAAGGTATCTTAATATATATTTTTTTTTATTTCGACACGAATGTTGAAACCTAAATAATACACGATTTCACCATTGAAACACAGACATATTGAAAGTAAAAAGGAGTAATTAGCTATTATCAAGAATGAGCCTTATTCCTACCAAGTATTATCCCAAATGTAGAAACTAATTGTGAGCAGCTTGCTGTCAGTGTCAGTACTATTTGTCTGTTCTGTGCCAGTGTGCGGACTTTGAAAGGATAAGAAGTAAGTAAACCAAACAAGATATTTTAATTTGAATGTTGCTTACCCCTTCAAGAAGCTATATTGCGTGGTTTTGGAAATTCATGATAGTTCTATTTATGCTTACCACATGCTTATTACTTGACAAAAACGTAGAGGCCTGGCCGAACGATTTGACTGCTAGAATAAGTGTTAAAAAGGTCGCTCGTTTAATTACTTTCCCTTTTATTTTAAGCTCCTAAAAGCATGGTTGCAGCGAAATTCTTTTGAAATCCAAGCACACACGTACTATGAATAAAAATTAGCTGCGAAAGATGTTCTTTGCTTTTTTATTACCTCTATTAGAAGGCATTCAGAGGTCGTGCGTCAATTCATACGCGGCGCGGGTGGGAGTGTTTCACACTTCTGCAATCAATGCTTTACTTAAGTAAATGTATAGTGCTCCAACCGCTGGACTAATTTAATGAGGGAGGGCTTTTCAATCGCGTTGAGCCGTCAGCGGGTTATACATTGCATTAAAATGTTATTTACATAGAAATGACATTATTAAGGCACTACACCGTATAACTTTGTGTGGCATTCCTGTGATTTTTACGCCAGAGCTTGCAGAGAGGTGTCGCTCTATTCATGCTATTTTCAACGTTTTTACGTGAACTTTTTATTACGTTTATGGATGGTCGCTTTAACTTTCTATGTACATTTTAAACTATGCATAAATTTTATTTCAATTTAAAAAAATACGACAAAAAAAAAAAGTGAGTTTTACTGAAAAATTATAAATGCATTTTGAGGTTTACGCTAAATACTCAGACCAAGAAAAAATTTAAGACGGAACGTTCTGTGTTCTTAAGAGACGCAAGCATTAGGAAGCCAGCGTTCTTGGAAATACATGGTCTCTCACACACATATAGACCATAGGAAGCCGATCGGTTGTCATTCCGTATTGAGACGTTGCCAATGACAATAAGGCTCAGTACCATTTGTGCCTGCTTGGGCCAGTACTGATTTTACTCACGCACACGTGGGAAATTTTTTGCTTCACTTTCTTATAAGGTGACACTCCGTCTAGATTTTTTTATATGTCTATGGCTAAATAATAAAATAAAGTGCCAAATGTAAATGGGCAAGATTGTTGTGGGCTATATCATATATGATAAATTGATCAATTAAATAAACCAGTATTACTGTTGTTGCATTAGGTATGTCGCACTACGTTATTGCAATATGTTTTGAAACAAAATTGATTATTTTTCCATGTACAAGAGCATTAAAGTTCATTTATCACATTATTTTCTTCATACAATATCGTGATAAGGAATACATTATGTTTAATTGAGACAATTAACATACAGACAGCTGACTCCAGTTTTTAGTAAAGGGGATTCCCAGTATCTACTAAAATACTATTTTGCTGCTGATTCAACATCTACTTTTATATGTTATTAGATAAAATAAAATAAATAAATTACTGGGATATTCCTCACACACGGTCATCTGATCCCAAACTAAGCAGAGCTTAGTACTATGGAAATTACTGAAATTAGAGAGGTAGAGCGTAACGTTTATTCGCTCAAAGAGCAGCTCGACTGGGGAAGTACTTCCACCTTTCCACAGAATACCGCAGCCAAAAACTTTATCTTGTGTAAAGTTGTGTTCCTGCGCGTGAGTAAGGCGGAGCTCATTGGGGAGGAGGATAAAGGTCGGTAATGCGTGAGTGATGCTTCGTGTGTTGCAAGCGTCCATATAGCTGTGGTAACCGCTTACCATCAGGCGGGCCGTATAATTGTTTACCGATTTAGTCGTATAAAAAAAAGCTAGATAACCGACATAATATACATACCTACTACTTTTTGTTTGTAAATACATACTTAATTACACCCAGACTCAGGACATACAGACATGTTAATGCATACAAATGCATGTCCTGTGTGGGAATCGAACCCACCACCTGCGGCGCGATAGTCAAGATCAGAGAAGAGAGATCAAGAAGATCATCCAAACGTAAGCATAAAATCAATGAAACTTACAATAACCCATTGATAAATATTTGACTTACAAAACAATCTAGAAATCTGTAATATAAAAAAGTCCACTAAAATTGCATCACAACACAATCAAGCCTCGAGGTGTTGAAAGGATTAATTGGTAGAGTCGACATTAGATGCATTGCCTTATGGTCTGGCGGGGGCAGGGGGGGAGGAGGCGTCGCGTCGCGGCGGGCGACGACAGCCGCACAAATTATACAACGCGCGCCGACAAAGGGTTACGACGCCGCCGTCACGCGACTAAAAACATTTTTAACGCACCATTAAAAGGAAAAATCTAGCACTTTCGTGGCGCAAAATCAAAGCTTTGCGAGTTTCAATGATCCACTAAGGTAAAGCGCGCAATGGTGTGAAACGCGTCGCGATGTCAGAGCGCATCCAGATACTTAAATAAGATAAACGTTTAAATTTAGGGTACGTTGTCATCTTGCCACGCAATGTATTCATAATTAAAATATCTCAAAATTATTTTCCTTGACGTTTTTTTTTTTTTTTTATACAACTTAGTCGGCAAACAAGCATACAGCCCACCTGATGGTAAGCGGTTACCGTAGCCATATGGACGCTTGCAACACACGAAGCATCGCTCACGCGTTACCGACCTTTCCCCCCTCCCCTATGAGCTCTGGCGACCTTACTCACGCGCAGGAACACAACTTTACACAACATAAAGTTATTTGGCTGCGGTATTCTGTAAGGTGGAGGTACTTCCCCAGTCGAGCTGCTCTTTGAGCGAATAAACGCTATGCTCTACCTCTCTTAAAAAACGACGTAAATTAGTAATTAGTATATTTTATGTAACAAGTCGGCAAACTTGCATACGGGCTGTTCATCATATCGCGTTTGGACACCTGCAACACCATGCACGTGTACACTGCGTGTGCGTCACCGATCCTCCATAGAAACCTTTTGTGATAGATTAAGCTTATATGAGAGCGAAAATAAGAAAGAATTTAAGTATTGGATACGCCTAGGCGCAAGACAGACAGAAAAAGCGCATAAATGACGACGAAATATTACACAATCATAAGTGCTCCGTTACCTATAAATAAATTTCATTTAGATGCAAATATTTTGAAATTATCTTTTCTCATGCATCTCATAGACAAAACAGCATGTCCTTGTTATGTGATGTTTCAGACACGCGGGAACGGCGCGATTCCAAACCGTGTGTGTAACCACAAAATTTTCTCAGTTACCTATTCAACAGCGGCGATTAGTTAGCGATAGTCCGAAATTACAGGATAGTGTACAGAGAAGTGTATTGTTTATAAATCTAGATTATTCAAGGCAAAACTGAAGTCCTTTCTACTGGAAAAGTGTATGGGACAATATTTTTATTTTTATGGATTTTCGTTGACATGTAAACTTAATAGATTGTATTTTTTGTTTGTTTGTTTAAAATTGGCATGTGCATTTTTTTTCTATTTGAATTTTGTTTGATTTGAATTTATATTAAGTATTTTGTTGGGGGGCGTCCATAAATTACGTGAGGTGTTTTTTTAATTTTTCTGACCCTCCCTCCCCCCCTGGTGAGATGTCGTGAGATTTTATTCAACCCCCTCCCTCATCCACCAATCTCACGTGAGATTTTTAAAAATGTGGGTTTCTTACTTCTTACTTGGGAATTAATAAACTATAAAAAACTTTTTAACAAAAAATAAACCACCGAAAAAACAGAAAAGCAAAAAATAATTTTGAATATAACTTGAATTTTATAAGGTTTTGCAGTCGGAGACAAACTAATAACCTACGTAGATACTTATTGTATATTTTTTGTAATATTTGTTAAATGTAATGTTTGTCTAAAAAAAGGAAGCTCAGCAAAAGCTAGGGCTCTACCGCGTAACTTTGGTGGTAATCGTAACGAACACCATTAATTATTTCATCCAATGATGCGCACGCGGTATGTCGCGACGATGACCATTCGTGGGTTTGATTGGAAGTAATTCATTAATGGTGTTCGTTACGATTAACACCAAAGTTATGCGGTAGAGCCCCCGGTCCCATAGTAAAAGTTGATCGTATACATGAGTAGTACTTTACGTGGTTTCATTGTCGTAATAGCTTATGTTATTGGTTTGTCCCCGACTGCAAAACCTTATAAAATTCAAGTTATATTCAAAATTATTTTTTGCTTTTCAGTTTTTTCGGTGGTTTATTTATTTGTTAAAAGTTTTTATTTTATAATTTTTTGTGGCTATACTCTACTAATTACTACATGCTTAATTTTTGATTTCTTTTGATGTAATACACAACTCAGCATTAAAATCTGTGAGTGAACAATAAATCATCCCTATTTTCCCACCCTTAGGGTAGGTATTTTTTATCCATATTTATATGGGACCACCTTCGAGGTATACCCTATCCAATAAAAAAAGAATTATCAAAATCGGACTACTCTGTCAAAAGTTATGCGTGATCATACATAAAAAAGAAATATATACGCGTCTACTTGTAAACCTCCTCCGTTTTTTCGTCGGTTAAAAAATTAAACTATATTTGTTTAAGTAAAACAAATATGGTGGTTTGACAGTCAGTAGATGTATAACGTCGAAGTATGAATGAAATTATTTTCTTTCGAACGAATTAGTGAATGATCTTAATCATGTTACGATTACGCTTAAGATTAAATCTTAAGCATGTACACACGGCAACAGATCAAGCTATACATTTCTAGTATAAGCTGACCTCCCATTGTACCGAAATCCTATACAATGCGAGATCAGCTTATACTGGAAATGTATAGCTTGACCTGTAGCCGTGTGTACAATCTGGATTAAATGGACCAAAATAGTTTTTTTTTTTGTTTCAATCAGAAAAAAAATTGCGTGATATTTGCCGAGACCCCCCCTCTCTCCAACGTAAGATTAGATGAGATTTGACTCGACCCCCTCCCCCCCTTAAACATCTCACGTAATTTATGGACGCCCCCTTGTGCCTATGTGTATTTTTTTATTATTATTATTTTCTTTGTTTTTTTTTTATATTGTATTAACATTCAGACATAACTTTAGGCATTAATAAGGTACGACATTATAATTAGGGAAGAAGAAAGAGGCAATTTTGGGTGCTATACATAAATTCCAAATTAAGAATTTTAGGTTTCATTTGTTTGTATTATTTTTGAATGGCAATACAATGTTTGTGTTTCATAATAAATAATAAGCGATGCAGTACGAGTTCATGGCCTAGTGACTTCCGAACCGTGCGGTGCTCGCAACCCGCAATACAACTGAACGCTCTCCTAGAGCACCATAGTATGTGATAGAAACGCGCGGGCGCTGCGCGATTCTATTTTCTAGCGGTTGAGTAGCGGGTTGACTAACCGCGCGGTTACGTATGAACGATTATAAAGATGCTCATGTAAATAAGACCCGCGCGGAAAACGTGCGATTCTGGAACCGCGCGATTGTCACTGTATTTGAACGCAGGCAGATGATGCATATTTTGAAGATAGATAGAAGTTAGTAAAATCTGGACATAAAAGTTCAATTGTTACGTCCTAAGATCGTTCCACTGCAAGAGCTGTTTGCACAAATAAAACGGATTTAAGAAGTGAAATGCAATCAACAGCTCAAATACATCATCTTCTGTATGATCAATAAAAACGTAAAGTACTTTAAGATCTCCGTTTTTTAATTAATTTGATTCGTGTAAATAGGTACCTTATATGATGATATCAGGTGATGACTAGACATTTGTAATAGTGTCAAACAAAAAAAATATACTTATAAAAAATATACATATAAAAAATATTCGTTTTGAGTATTTTTGAGATTAATAACATCTTTGAACAGTAGTAGCATGGATATTGTGGTTGCTGAAATATACTGCTGTGACAGACTGCCAGAGTGGCACCATAAGGGTCCCTGTTTTATTACCTTTTATTCGGAACCCTAAAAATTATTAACTGTATTCATAAAAATAAATAGCTTAGCCGTTCATGTCTACATCCCTAGTCGTTCATACCGTTTTATTTAAAAAAAAAGTTTACATAGGGGAGCGGAAAAAAGATGAGAAGAATATGAAAAGGGGTAATTGCGAAATGTTTACAAAACTGCGACGCGGTAAAGTTTAAAAGAAACCGTTAACACAAATGCATGCGAGGAAAACCTGCCATATTACATGTACCTACTTAGTACTTATTTCAGAGTGTTTCTTTCATCCATGCGCGAAATACTATCACCATTGATATTTTTTATCCTATGGTGTTATGGAATTTAGGTGAAATTGCAGTCAAAATTTCAATTACCTACTTTAATTAAATGTCAAAACCAATATGTGTGACGGCACACTTCTTTTTGCCTGTTCAAAATGTGCATGGTTATATCTGTCGCAGAGATTTGATAATATCTATGGTTAAAACAAGAGAACTGTAACTAGACCTATTTTGTAGTGAACGGTCAGCAACAAAGGTAAAAAGCTGTTCAGATCAAAATTAACAAAACTTAATATGGAAAGACAAAGTAAAAGGCTTTTTAAATGAGTGGTGTGTCTAGAAAAGCTATAAAATTATATATCATGAATGTTTTAGTGTTGTTTAGAAATAATCTATTCAGCTACTAATATTCAGTTGCTGACCATACTTAAAATGACAAAAAAGAATAGTTACATATTAATCTATACTAATAATAAAGCTGAGGAATTATTTTATAGTGTTTTTTGTTTCTTTAAACGCGCTAATTTGTGGAACTACCATTCAAGTTCTGAAAATTCTTTCACTAATAGAAAGCTACATTTTTTATCTCGGAAACGCGGGTGATACCGCGGGGGTCAGCTAGTCTGTAAACAAAAATGCGCTAGACACCAATAATACCGTAATTCGAGATAAAAATATTCAATATAATAGTAATATTTTATAGCCCACGATTTCAAATATTCAATAAATCACAGATAATTAATAAGGGGCCAAATTACGATCTAACCTATAAATGCCTTATCCCCTTTTTCTGGTCTATGTTGGCTAAAGTTCATAGTAAAGTAAATGTACTACTCACGGTACCCAGGAATTTAAAAAAATCACCAAGACTTCGGTAAAATAGAGCCACGTTACACTTACCTGAAAAAAAAATGTATTGGTTAGTATGTTTCAATTTGTGACTCAAAGCTGATTAAGAAGAGTTGAAAACAACGAAGACATACGTTGTTTTGAAATTAGTTTATAATCAACTAAGTTCTTCAGGTCAACCGCAGAAAATAGAGCTCGTGTAATATAATATATTTTTTGTATGATAATTCATTTGAGCTCAAAGAATAGCTCGCTAGCCTGCAGAAGATGGGCCGGGCTCTATGTAATTAGACCAATTTAAATCTTAATTAATATTAATTGTCCGACGTCGGAACGAATCTGTCGTATAAGGACCGCCGTGGAAAAAACTCTTAATTGACACCTTACATTTTATTCAATTACGTAACTGCATTAAAATTACGAGTGTACTTTTACTAATTTTACATTTGGAACGGCATGCGCTCCAACGGCTCGTGGCCTTTTAAACTTTACAACATTCTCGAGGGTACACGTAGAGTTCTATGAAAAGTGTGCCTGTGACTTTTTTACTCGAGTGTACGGTAAAATAATACGTACTTTTATCATCGGCGAGTTCATTGTTGCCGCTTCAATACAATACGATGCCCTGTTAGAACTCTTAATCCGGATGTTAACATTTATTATTCTATTAAATTATCTGGTCATTCTTTATTACGTAGACATGTTTAGATGACGAATAAGCACTTATAAAACTATTGAACTTGGTTACATCCCCATATAGGTAGGTAGGTAATGATTATTTAGGATTTACGCCTTCATAGATAAAACGAACTATGATTTCACAGAACTATGACGAATTGAATGGGCAATGACTGAATGGGTAGCGCTCTTATTATATTTCAGGTCGATACACATCTTCAACTAGTACCTAATAAAGGCGTGCATTCTACAACCGTTTAAGAAGAAGCAGCTCTTGATTTAATAGGGTCATGGTCTGTCAGTTGTGATTCTGGATGTAAATAAGAATATATCATAAGTTGATAGCCCTCAGCACTCGCCGATTTGAATCAAACACTGTCTCCATTTTAGTAGTAAGGTATAAGAGAGGTAGAGCGTAGCGTTTATTCGCTAAAAGAGCAGCTCGACTGGGGAAGAACCTCCACCGTACAAAATACCGCAGCCAAATAACTTTGTTGTGTAAAGTTGTGTTCCTGTTCGTGAGTAAGGTAGCCAGAGCTCATAGGATAGGGGGAGAGGTCGGTAACGCGTGAGCGATGCTTCGTGTGTTGCAAGCGTCCATATGGCTATGGTAACCACTTTCCATCAGGCGGGCCTTACATTTACCAAATAAGTCGTATAAAAAAAAGAAAAAGGTATACATACTAGAACTATAATAGCTTATGGCTAGTTCCTAAATGAATTCAAAGCCCTGAGTCTATCATGTAATTTACAAGTCATACGTTAAATAAGTAATATTGAACTAGATCAATTTGTTTCCTTGACCGTCTCTCAACTCCTTTCCACACCCCATATATTCCAATTCTAATGATTCCGTGTGTCGTTTTTATTCAGTCGACCCTTATTTTTTGTCTTCAATTACCTATACCGTACCGTTCGCGGATAGACACCCTTAAAAGGTAGGGTTGTCAAGTGACATTTATGTAATCATAGGTTAATTATTACGAAGGCATTGTTGCATGTTAGCAAATAAACCCACACAATAATCAACACCACGCCATAACGACATTTAAAAAAACACGAACCAAGAAGTATATATTACCTACTGTAACATAAACTAAAGTAAATAGGATAATATTTATGATTTTTTACATTTTTATGGTATTAAAATACCATACTTGTCATGTGTAATATAGAGTACATGAACTCAGATTAATGCAGCGCTCCGCTAACAGATGGTGCGTTTTTACAGCAATAACGGCACGTCACGTCTTGTAAGGTAAGACTCGGTGAGACAATGTTGTGCGAACAGAGGGTACGTGTACGATACGATAAGATGCTATTGCACACATGCAAGCGCGAGCTTCTTGTATAAAGGAGCAGTCACCGTCATAAGCGACGCGACGGCGATGTTGTCACGTTATAACTTATAACCGTACAAATGGAAATTGACCATATTGTTTTTTTAATAAAGTTCATAATTTTATTTTATTAAGTAGGATAGATTTAACAGACGCAATAAGGTTATTTTTGATATTCTTGAAAGATTAAAGGCATTTTTTTGATTATTGCATTTTAGGCCCATAAATATAATGAGAATCGATAAGTTTCAAGAATGAATTGTGTTAATCGAAAACCAACATCATGTCATAGGCCCAGAATTAAAATTCAGTTGTTTGAATCTTGAGGTTTTGATACGAGGTTCTATAATACAGATCTTCATTCATTGATCTGTAGAAGAAGTATGTTTTCACACACTGGAAAAAACACACAACATGTGTTTACGTTTGGCCACAAACCCGGCTCTAAAGACAGACAAGAGGTGAGAAAATAAACGAATCGCTTCAAAGAAGATACTTTAGTAAGTAGGTACTTATTAGCTACGTACGTTCATTTATTCAGTGGTATTTATTGATTGCAATAATTATATATTATCGCAATACTACCTATACAATATATTTTTCTCCATATTTTTAAAGTATTTTTCTATACGAATTGCCGCAATTTTCAGAAAGGAAGAGAGAGATTTTCAATTTTAAGACAGTATGTATAAAGCTTAAGTATCTTCCAACGTTAAGGGTACGTTTTCAAACAAGGAACACAAGGAGTAGGTTTTTTTAATGTTGATGAGCAAATAAAACTCGTTTCATATACAATTTATGATTCAATTTAGTTTGTTTAACATTAAAATAAAATTGTGTTTAAAAGACTTACACAAAGAACCCGTAACCTTTGAAGACGAATGAAAAATAAATAATTGTTTTGAAATAACTCTAGCTGACATGAGTAAATTACGCTGGTAAAATCATTGGTCGAAAACACGATCCATATGGCTCGAATAGTGGAATATAATGCTCCGGTTGAAGTTAATTTAGCTAAAATAAAAATACATTGTGGTTGGTTTACTAATAAAAGGTGATCAACAATAATTATAACAGATAATTAACCGAAACGAATAATATAATTATAATAAAGTTATAGCAACTCTTATTACTGTGACCACACCCGAATCCCATCTCGGCACACAGCGAAACCATTAATTATAATAATTTAAAAAAGCAGTCAAGATATAAAATGTTGCAGTATAAAAATATGGTGAGGAGAGAAGTAGCACGCGTTCGATACGCGGTAATGAGCGACTGTGAAATGGACCGCGACTGCACTATGGATATATAATGGAAAAACAAACAATAGTTGAGTAGGTACTAAGAAAATTTACTCGTAAACATAGTTCTAAGCGCGACTAAGTGCGGCGTTAATTATTAGTTTAAGTATTCATAAAAACGTACGTTTACGCCGACCTGAAGCGGAAGCGGAGAGGCAAAAAGTTTTATTTCGACTTTATGGAAGGCCGCAGCTGGTGTTTGGGCGCGCCACACGCGGCCTCCGCTCGATAAAACGTCTAACCGTCTTTCTACTCACAGAATCAAACGGACTCATTTGTCAACTTTAACTTATTTCATATAATTCATACTTGCACTACCACTACCACTCTACACTGCAACTGCGCGTTGCATCGCATTCTGAACTTAGTCATGTCATATTTTAAAAACCGGCCAAGTGCGAGTCAGACTCGCGCACCGAGGGTTCCGTACAAACCTGTAGGTATATAAGTAAATGGTAGTATAGACCTGAGTATTTGATATTAATTTCAATTTATGACCTATTAAAAAAAAACTACTTACTAGATCTCGTTCAAACCAATTTTCAGTGGAAGTTTGCACCGTAATGTACATCATATATTTTTTATAGATTTATCATTCTCTTATTTTAGAAGTTACAGGGGGGGGGACACACATTTTACCACTTTGGAAGTGTCTCTCGCGCAAACTATTCAGTTTAGAAAAAAATGATATTAGAAACCTCAATATCATTTTTGAAGACCTATCCATAGACACCCCGCACTTATGGGTTTGATGAAAAAAAAAAATTTGAGTTTCAGTTCTAAGTATGGGGAACCCCCAAAATTTATTGTTTTTTTTCTATTTTTGTGTAAAAATCTTAATGCGGTTCACAGAATACATCTACTTACCAAGTTTCAACATTATAGTTCTTATAGTTTCGGAAATAAATGGCTGTGACATACACGGACAGACAGACAGACAGACAGACAGACAGACAGACAGACAGACAGACATGACGAATCTATAAGGGTTCCGTTTTTTGCCATTGGGCTACGGAACCCTAAAAACGCACTTATGTCATAGCCCTGGTACGTATTCTGTATTGAATTAGATAAATGGCCCTTAAAACACAAAACAATCCAGCAGGAAACATGCGATGAATATCACAGTCGTCAGATTGCAGACAGCTTATCCGCGTCCGGCAACTATTTATTTTTTTATAATAAGCAGCCGGCCGATGTCTTGTATAGCTGTCTGTCACAAGATGGTCATCTCACAAGAAATCATTTAAACACAAAACAATGTACATAATAATATGTTGTGTTAAATTTGAGTAGGTAACTACTTATTTATTACCTTGCGAAAGAAATATTGTAATCTAGATCTTAATTATTAATATTTTTGTTGGACTAATGATAATCTCAATAAATAATACTGGTAGATGAGCACGCAAACCCTTAATAAAGTATAATAACAATAAAGACAAATATAATTATAAGAGACAACAGAGCAATAATTGTAAATCAACCTGCATGAAAAATAATTATTAAATTTTTGTAACTTTTTCTGTCTTACAAATTACAATACGTCGGACGTCAAGCGAAATAATATTAAATGTTTTTACCTCCCTCATACTGAGTTGACAGACCGGCTTATAAATAACAATATAAATACAAAAATATTCAATTGGCCACTGTTTTGTATCGAGATATTTTAATTAGGAGGTGGTTGGTCATTGCTGTTTGACTCGTAGTTAATTAGCCTCAAAGAAGATTTCTGCGCCATATTGGTTCCTACTTTAGTTCTCATTACAAAAGCAACCCAGTTCTTAACTTTCCCGAGACCGGCAATTTGATATTAAAGCCGGGTTATAATTATCACAAATGTTATTGCAATAAGCAAGCCGGACCAACATTCCAACATTTGTCCAAACATTGTAACAAACCAATTTGTAAAAGAATCGGGAGTGTTGCCAGTTGCCACCGCAAACGCAAACTCACGTATAATCGTCAACATTGTTACCGAACGGCGGGAAGGTCGCGGGCTCTATTAATATAATGGAATAAAAATAAAATGTTATTATAATTATTTGCCCGCATTCGTGCCCGGCGACCATGTTTAGTATCGATACTAATAGTTAGGGGAACAATAAAATATACTTTAATTAGAGAGACGTCGTCAGGCCATTCGGCAGGGCGTCGACCCTCTTGCCGGTGTTTACTAATAACGACTACGAAACGATTACGTCACGATATTTACAATGTCCCTCGGTGCATGCAAAAGGTAATAAGTCAGTAACATAAAGTAATGAAAAAATAAACTAAGACATCGAATGTTTAGAAAACTGTCTCAATATTTAAGTTTTTCAAAGTGCCAAAGATAATTGCTTCAAACAAAACCAAAATGAACAACACGACACGACCGTCTGTTCATACAATAATTTGGCGGGGATTATAAAACAATCATCCTTGCACTAGAACGACTACTTGCAACTTTGTGCCGATCCAAAGAAAATACGGACCTCAACACTTGCTTTTTAATATTTTATCATTTACTTATTTATTATATTTAGGTTGCGGACAGACGGCCGTCTGACCATTCAGTTTTAAATAAATGTCTTTAAGGAGCAATTAAGCGTAGTGAAATTTATGAAATAACGACAATGTAAAGAATATAATTATAGGCCGTCGAGCATCGACTTTTAAAATATTTTAATGGAAACGAATTATATTTTGCAGCGAGCAAGCATGAGGGAGTTATTAATAATTTATTATTCGTTTGTGTGACGTCATTCTCGGCTGAGTTGCCTCCTTCAGAAGGATTGATCAAATATTTAAGTCACAAAGCAATAGGTATTATTTATATAACCACTAGCTGTTCCGAATTTACCTGCATTCCTAGGATTAAAAGTATACAATGATTATCTTCAAACTACCCCGCAGGCAATGTTTCAGTCGGTTCGATAAACAATAGACAGACAGACAGACATTCACTTCCTCTTTTGAAATAAGTTAAGATGTGTGTGGATATGCAGTTTGAGTAATGAATCTACACTAATATAATAAAGCGGAAGAGATTTTTGTTTGTTTGTTTGATTTTATAAACGCGCTAAACTCTGGAACTACCAGTCGGATTCGGATTTGTATATGATAGCCAGATTCATGAGGATAGTAATACAATATAAAAAAAAAATAGGGATCCCTACGTAAACTTCAACAATGTAATCCAAGGTGCAAAAAAAATACCTACCTATAAAATTCCTAATATAGCGTGCGCTAATACATAAAAATTGTAGGTCTTTAAAATGTCTATAGAAAATACGGTGCCATACGCCTACCTCCTAAGGTTGACATACAGAAACCATTTTTATGTTTATAAAATATTCACATATTAAAGGTTATTTGCAAAGTGATTTTGACCGATGTAGTACTGATCCTTATCCAGTTATATATTCGGTAGTGACCTTTACACCAATCTTTCAAATTAATACTTTAGAAGATATCACAATTAAAATTATGCACACCAAAAAAAATAGTTGTTTGCGTGACGAGCGAGACATACGATTTACGCTCTATCTATACTAATAATAAAGCGGAAGAGTTTTGTTGTAAGGGCTAATCTCTGGAATTACCAGTCGGACTCGAAAAATCTTTTGCCCAAGTATTATAGGCTACTTTTTATCCCTGGAACGCGGTTGAAACCACGGGGGTCAAATTAATAAACAGGATACAAAAAGTGATTTGCCTTTATGTCAAGTTAGAGAATTGCGTGGTTTTACTATAGGATACCGAGGAAATTTTTTTTTTTTTTCAGTATAATAAGTATTAAATGTATGACTTTTATAAACTACTCATATTCAGTATAAGTCAGGAGATTCTCTTTTCCGTGGTCAGGAGGATGAATGATCAAATTATAACGGCATGTAAAATATTGCACGGTAGAATTGACGCCCCGGAACTGCATGATCAGCTGTGTCGACTTTTTGTACCCGACAACTATAGACGTAGCAGGAAACATATTTCTTTTAGTGTGCCATGTTTTCGCACAGTCGCGCTGGCAAACTCGCCTATCCCGCGTACGCTCTCCGCGCTTAACGCTCTCTTAGATGCCAGTCCAGATTGTGACTTGTTTGCAGATGAATGGAAGAAGATTTTGTCGGCGTGTTTGGTGTACTGTGAGAAGAATGTATGAAAGTTGTGTCTTTGATTAGTTGTAAGTGGCCTACGGCCGTTTCTAACAAAGTAAAAATAAATAAATATTATTATTATTATTTTGACGGGCCAGCTAGCGTGGTTGGTTAAGACTCTAGTTATGATTCCACCTATCACGCCGCAGGTCGTGGGTTCGATTCCCACACAGGACTTGCATTTGTGTGAATGAACATGTCAGTATGCCCAGTACGCGGATTACGTAACTTTATTGCAATGAAATTCAGATTGAAAGTACCTCTGAATCGATAGAAATATTACAAAATCGGAAATGATTCCATTTCTAATGAACCAATGTTTTTATTTGCAATTATCAGAACGTAAAAAAGTTATCAGTAAACCGATATATTGAACCGATTTCAATTCGAAAATGATTGAAATTAAGTTACGTAATCGCCCCGCTGATTCTCGGTGTAATTATGTATATTAAGTATGTAGGTATTTACAAGAAAAAAAAAGGGGTATACGTATTATATCAGTTATCTGGTTTCCATAGTACAAGCTCTGCTTAGTTTGGGATCAGGAATGTCCCAGAATATTTATTTATTTCACATATAGGTACCATCCAGCTCATTACTTTCTCTCTTTCCATTTGTCGTATAAGTCCTATGCCTTTGTATAAGGTTGAGAAGGCAATCAACATTAGATACGCTGTAGATTAACATACGTAGACCTCCCCAGTGAACAACCAATGGTATTTAGTAACCTCAGAGGTTTGCAGTCACCAGGAAGCCCACGTGGTGAGTAAGAGGCCAACCTTAGTAGAGGGTTGATACAAGTGACATAATTTAAATACCTACGCGATGGGCGGGGCAGTACTATTATGAGTAAAGAAATCGAATATGCGATTACGAGTACTATCACGTCATTACGTTGCAGGCGACGATAATTTCAGGGGTGTGTGAGTTCTTTTTAAAGTAGTAATTAGTATTGCTAATATAATAAATATTTAATTAACAAAGTTTTTTTATTTCCATCCGTGGCTTATTAAGCCATCGCTTCCCTATAGAAGTGTTTACCGCAACGCGACGGTTGTGAATATTTATAATAACCTAAATACAATTTTGAATACAATTAGAAGCAATTTGCATACCATCATAAAATGCAATTTACTGTATTATGAAAATGAGACTAATCGGTACATACATGACTGTAACAATATCATAGTGTGATAAGTGAAATAGTCGAATTATAATAATTTATTTATATAATATCGCGTTTGTTTTTACCGCTTTATTAAATAACATTAAGCTAGGATATAATTATTGTTGGGCTATTATTTTGAATCATTTTAAAATTAATTATACAATTGAGGTTTGCACATATTCTGTCTGTCCACTGCAGACTGACAGTCAACTGCATGTCACAATTAATAACATAGTATCTCACATTTTTATATGTTAAAATCTAAACAAATAATTACACATTTTTTTTATACCACTTAGGTGGCAAACTAGCATACGGCCCGCCTGATGGTAAGCGGTTACCGTAGCCTATGGACGCTTGCAACACTAATTTAAAATAATTGTGTAATTAATTATTTAAAAATGAAATATATAACGCAAAAATAGCAACTGCAAATAACATGGTGTCACCAGATAATAAATTATGTGAATGCTGCAGGAATTACGTACAAATGGGGAATATTTTGACTGACCATTTGTTAAATGGAAAAGTCTAAAGGTGAATACATCTCATTATGATATAAATCAACACCAAAAAGATTACCATCTTAGCTATAGGTACGTAGTAGAGATATAGTTTGTTGATTGAAATAATGTGACTGACTTATGCCCGGTTTCAATAAACAAAAACGAATCGTTTGGCTTACCAATGGTAGGTTTTTTATTGCCAAACTGGGCATTTGGATCATTTCGTCAGCAAATTTTACTTGTGATAGCTACTTCCATATGGGAGGGTCTGCTATGCAAAGCTTTGAGGTCTTTGCTTCATTATTAGTAAAGATATAAGAGTCTTAATTTTAATAAATTCTAACAGATAGCGGTCCGTAAATTATTGAAACCGGTGAGATGAGATGAAGGTATGAAATATTTTGTAAATATATATTGTTGATTGGTTTACTTAACCTGAGCACTTTGTATCGCGTATTGTGTTCCTACTCTTTTTATAATTTGACAATTTAGATTAAAATTATTTCAACCAAACTCTCTTAGCAACATAGCCTAAAGGTGCTGTATGTACAGTCGAGGACATAAATATGTATACACTTAGTAAAATTCAACAACGGTTTCCTCTTAAACTACTGATTGAAATTATGAGATATTATAAAGGCAGAATCTTCTAACATATACTATTATGATTTGTGTAATAGTTTAACACTTAAATGTTAAACATGCTAGAAAATTGCTTTTGAATTTCAGAAAGTGTATACATATTTATGTCCTCGACTGTACTGCCTATGTCCTTTGATGTACAAAACAGTAGGACAGCCAAAAATGATTGACTATAAGTAACCTTGTAAAATATAGCTTCATCTCTGCGACAGTTGCTTGAGTCATATGAAAGTGACCAAGCCGACTTATGCCTTTAGCATAAGGTTTATCTGTATCATCATAAAATCAACCACGGATTAAACAGATGAACCGAAAGATGTAAAGGTATAAGGTTAATTTTCTTATGACTCAAGCAACTGTCGCAGAGATTAAGCTATCTTTTACAAGGTATAAGCGCTCACAAATTAGAAGGAGGTAGGAGTTCAGCGCTCTCAGTAAAATTGTGACCTCTCCGTAAAACTTTTCAATTTTCACATTATACAATTCATTGATACCTGCAACATGAACAAAAATTTAGACGCGACCGAGCTCGGCCACCCGTGTCGACTCCCACATACCTCATTTGTTATAAGCCACATTATAATCATACATTGTGCTGGTATGTCTTTGGTTCTGGTTAATAAATAGAAAAAGTGACAATAGAAATAACGAGTCACAAATAGGGATCTAATAATGAAATTGTATTGCATATAAATATAGGCTTGTTACACGTTTCTCGGTTCGGCGGACCGTTTAATAGTAGCTTGTTATTTATTAGCGTCGCTTCCGTGTGAGCACGGGACAGCCGCGTCGCGCCCGCGCCGCTAGCCGCTAGCCGCTGCGCTGTCGAGCGCTTCCATCGCTCTATGACCTCATCAACGCCTCGCTCGACTTAGTCCGCTATCCTCCGTGCGCTGGCTGATAGCAGAGGTACCTTCACGTTTTATGTAAACAAATACGGAATCCTAACTAGAAGTGTATTTGACACATTCGCGAACTCTTAGGATAGGTCTGTCACATCGCCGACCTTCAATTTGTTACTATTTTAATTATGTATTTAATTATAATCATTATCCATAAGCGGGAGCACCTGGATACCAGCTTAGGTCTTTAGACTCGTTCAGCGACGTGCCATCAGAATTATTGACGATCCCAAGCTCATAAGCGGTTTAGAGCCCCTCAGTCTGAGGAGAGGCTTTGCCTCCTTATGTGTGTTCTACCGCTTGTATAACGGAGACTGATAAGTATAAAGAATTGTTCGACTTGGTGCCCACGGCTACCTTCCACCATCGCAACTCTCGCCATCGACGGGGATTCCATCCTCACACATTGAAACCAGAATTGTTTCGAACTGTGCGGGCTAAAGGAGTTTTCTTCCGCGGACGCTCGGACTGTGGAATGAGCTCCCCGCCGCTGCGCCATGCTTTCCCCAATGGAGTACAGCATTAGATTCTTCAAAAAGAGTGTGAAGACATTTCTTCAGGATCGGCAACGCGCAAGTGGTACCCCTGGTGTTACAAGCGGTGTATTAAATAATAACTATCTAATTATAAGTGTTGGTTATAAACAATGCAAATAATTAAACAAGGTGAATTAGTATTCGTTTAAAGGTCAGCGGAGATTGGCTTGTATAATCATTACAGGTCAATGAAAAGTTACTGTTAATTTCAGACCGCTGTTTTAATTAATTGAGGATATTTTATACTGAATAGCAAAAACGGCAACTTGATTCAGACTAATAAAAATATCTGGGATATTTCACACAAGTTCATCTGATGAAAGATTGTCGTTTTAAATAATTAAGTAGCTTCCGTGTGCTCCATTAACTAAGTATTATAGTTCCGCACAAATCAATGCGTAAAATCAATCCATAACTTCTAGGAACCAATACCTACGGGACACTTTCGATGCCCAAAAACCATTAACACATTTAACACCGTAATGCAGCGTAACTACACAAAAGTACCTATATGAATGTTTATACAGTGAAGATAAACCACACGTTTTGTCAACAGTAGATACCTAACCTTCTGATCTAAACCGTAGTAAAAATCAAAATTATCAAATAAATTAAATAAAAAAAGATATTATCTATATTTATTTTATTCTAGTTACTTTTTTTTTAATATAAATTAATTATTTTTTTGCCCAGTCTGTGTCGAAAGTGTCGAAATACGGTGGACCGTATGCATGCTTGCCGACTTGGTCATATAAAAAAAAATATAGCAATAAGTACGGGACACGATGGTCAAATAGGTACGGTGACAGTCCCGTATACGGGACGGACGGCAATCCTAGTTATAGAACAACATAGTAACAAGCACACTTTCGCATTTTATATGGAAGTAGGGGTTACTGTTATTTTTATTGCAGAGGTAAACTAATTTATTACCATTAACACTTCATACATTTTCTACAAATAAAAAGTATACGAAGAATTGCAGCAACTCATTATAAAAATTACCAATGATTCATTCGAAGGGCAGATGATACATTCCCTATAAACTTTTTTTTAAATACATAAAGATAAACACAAAAATATTAATAACTTACAAACAAAAACATTTTTGTATGTAACAAACTTAAGTCGTAAGTGGTAGTTTAGAAATACTTTAATGACGTAAAAACTTGAATGCACTTAACTCAGAGGGTAGATGTATAAAATATTTTGCTTTTTTAATAAAATTATTCCAATTTAATTGGCTACCGACCGACCGAACCGTAAATGGCGGACCATCGGCGTCTAGCGCAAGTTTGTAGCGCGCGGACCACTTGCCGGATGTGGAATTCACTTTCATATAAATAATATATTAACATACGTACCTACATTAAGTATTGGATAAGGGTAAGAACGTACAGATTACAGCTTACTTAAGTATATAAAAATATACCAGTGTGCTGTTCCTTCCAGACTATTTAAGTAAATTTGAGATAGACCATTCAACTACTTTTGGGTAAGTATTCCTCTGTATTTTTATTATTTATTTGGGACAAAAACAGTACAAACATTTTACATTAAATTAAAAATGATATAACATATGTGGTAGTGCTAAATGTTTGACCAACACCATTATCCACTAATTACTAAATAAATATTAAGTATATTTTAAATAGACATTCACAATAGCCTGAGTTACACAATATAAACAGTGAGTGACTTAGAGTTGCATTAATTTTGTAAGAATTAAATTTCTGAATCTGTTCGCAGACAGTGCAAATATATCTATATTATCAAATAAGTTGTTAAAGTTATTTAGTAATCGACGCAAGGGCGTACGCTTTCCACCTGTAGTCAGTCCGACAGACTGTACTCTCTAGACTCTAATCCAATAGGTAGAACATTATATAAAAGTCTGATAGGGCATATCAGACACCTACGTACCCTAATAAGCTGGATAATCACATTGTAATGTGTTCATTATACAGATCAATAGAGTTATTGTTGCATAATAAAAATCCAATAGGTACAGCACGTTTTTATGCCAATATTAAACATCATGAAATGAAAATCTTGAACGAAATGAAATAGTAAAGCAGTTTTATATTAGCTGTTCCGTTTAATAACCAATATAAGGTGTAGTGCAAGTAATACAACTATAGCTACTATTAATTTGTGTGTAATAATCACTCTATCACCCCATTGAGCAATTGATGGGGTAGGTTAGGCTAGGGTTTACGCAAGGTTTCCCTCACACGTATGAGAGCATTACGTGCAATCAGACGCAACGTACTTAACCATAATACTCGGTTTTGTGTATGCACACAAAAGACACACTCAACATTATAAGTAATATTCACCAAAACAAAATTATTTTCGTTAGTCATTACCATTGTCAAGATGGCAACTAAATTTAAAAACGGATCAATAATTTGAGCACAAACAAAGTTGGTTACCATGCAGACGGTGCCCGGCAAAAAGTACTTGCGCTGAGCTCTTGTATTTTTAATATCGCCCCTCTCGTGCCCGGCCCCGCGGGGGCCCCTCTCTCCCCTCGCTTTAACATAATATAAAATTATAAACGATATGAATCACGATAATGTTCCGCGGAGCTGTGTGCGTGGCCAATTCACAACTTTAGCGGAGCCGGGGCCGCCCGCCCCCACCGCACCTCGCGCCTTCGCTGCACCCCTACACAGTATACGAGGAACACAGTACCCCAGCCGGTATAGATGACCACTCATTCAATATTACCTTTCATAAATTATCCCAGCACTTATTAAATCATCGGATCAGTAGTGTTCATCTTATCGAAACTTTCGAGAATTACAATCCAATATCTAGTACACATTTTTAATAAATATCCCGAAACACCCTTATCATAAATCATCATAACATACAACAACAATAGAAATACAGACGATGTGACAAACATACCATTCATAATAATGCATTAAAGACAAATAGAGCATTCATTAAATGCATCTTGTAACCTACGAGAAAAGTAATAAAAACACAACACTACATAATTCAACATGAAAATTCTCAAGGCAATGTAATAGATAAGTAGAATTAAATTTAAATAATTGAATGGCATGAATGCCCATATTGGTGAACGAACGGATCTGCGACATCAGACGTAATCGAGGAACAAACCTATACCCCCTTATTACAAAACATGGTTTAAAGCAAAGCCAGGTTTTACTGTCATTTGGTCACTTTCTATCGTCATATAATAAAAAGGGACGAGGCTATTTTAAAACCTGGTTTGCCTTTAAACCATGTTTTGTAATAAGGTGCATAGAGTACCGAGCAATTCAATACCGCAACTAGTCAGTGTTTTTGCACTGATTTGGAACAGTGTTAGTATAGATTTCAAGCAAAATGAATTTCATTGCGCGTCTTTGGGTTAATTGTTCGATATCAGACATGTATTACTTATAATGGCTATATCTAAGAGCTGATATCTGTGATAGCTTGCTGATTAGCTAAGGTGACAGGGTATTTTGTTGCACTCGCCTCGCGAAAAGCCTTCCAGGTTTTGTAGATGTAAGTAGCATATTGGTAATGCCCTGATCTTGATAATGCTGAGCCAATTAAATAGAAATAAAACACGCATTATATCAATTGTTTTTGAATGGACTGTCTGTCACTATCAAGCTGCACTTACTAGAATAAAAGGATACTCTGTTCTGATAACTACGTTCTTTTTGATAACGGAGGTTGCACAGTTATGCCACTGTATAGCTAACACTGTGTCGCTACCGTCCCGCGCCGCCAAAAAGAAAAGTTTTATTTTTATAAGACAAGAAATTTATTACGGTTGATGCTCGTGTCGGTTTCGCATTTCTTTCGGATATAGAACGTTAAATGTTGTTCGCATCGATCTGGGCGAAAAACGCGTTCGCTTACACTTAATAGGCCTGATGTTTGCTTGGAGTGGTCGTGACGATAATGACGTTAGACATTAAAAACAAAGCCCTTTAATATCCTATCTGCACTGATTGTCTGGCAAGACATACGAAGTTAATATCGCTGGAAGTTACTAGACGATATTTTTATAAGACTTGACTCTGTTATGAAGCTAAAGCTTCAAATAGGTACAATGGTCGGACATGACATAGGATAGGATGCCTAAGCCGTATTTGCTCCATACAGTTATGAGACCGAGATTGGACCGAGTACACTGTCGCAATGTCAGATCGCCCAAGCAACGTCATGTCTGCAACTTATAACTGTTACCTGTGTTACCTAATATGCATAGACTAATTTATACGACAGAGGATTGTATACAGGGCTGTTTTTTTTTATCGCCATTGTTCGCAACTTCTGAACTACAGGTTACAAAGAACCCCGAGCTGAATTTTAAAGAAAATAAAAATTTCATTAAAAATTAATTAAAAAAAAACGGAGTTTTTTTTTCAAAATTCTGATTCTACGTCACAATACGAACAAAATTATGTATGAAAATCTTCTACGCTACGATAATCTTCTAAGCTCACGAGTTGCTAGAAGTTATCCAAAAATATTATTTTATATTTTCCTTGACCATGGTTTTATCCTGCGTAAAGTTTGACGAGGTGGAGCAGATCTCGCAGGGACCTCACTATGTTTAGCCATAAAGAATTAGCTCTTAGCATTCTGACAAACAATTAGAGGTTAATTTTGAGCAACTTGTAACCAAGATTGTAGAAAAAGAAAAAAATATTGAAAAAAATATCGAAAAAACAATTTTTTTTCAATTTTTATTTTCTTCAAAATTCAGCTCGGGGTTCGTTTCAGCGTTTTTCTTTAAGACCTGTAGTTCAGAAGTTGCCTTCACTGGAAAACATCCTGTATAGTAATCTGTGTTTATACCGTATTGAACAGATTCTGACACAGCTAACTTCTATTCGCGGTCTATGTCACAGACTTCGATTGATAAGTAAGTAGTGTGCATGTCTTGGTGAGTTCAAGAGAACTAGCGAGGAGCACCGTGTGTAAATACACGAACCAATTGGAGCCCCTTTTGAACCCTTTATAACTCAAAAACTATTTAACACAAATACACCAAATGGGAATATTAAATTATTAAAACAGAAATACTAGTTTTTTGTTTATCTTCTGACTACTAAGTCTCCGTCTCGTCTGTAGCAGCCTGATAATCACATCGATATCTGTTTGCCCAAGCGATTGTGTTACCAGAAATTATCTTTAACGGTAGGTACAATATAATGAATTGATAATAAAACCAGTCAGGAAAAAAGGAGAATTTAAAGACCTTTAAAATAAATAAATATCCTAGAACGTCAAAAAGTAGATATTAATAACCCAGTAACAGTTCGGTGTTGTTCAGAATAGGCTGAAATAATGGCACAAAATCATAAATAATCAATGCAACTAGGTAACCTATTAAAAAAATACATGGATGTTATATTGCTACAATAGCTAATACAACATAATATAAAACAGTCCTCAATTTTACGGTTCTCATAACAATACGATTACGTTTACAGATTGGACCAACCGGTTGTAAGCTAAAGAAATAATTAGTCGGACGCCGGCGGTCACCACACCGCTCAACCGCGATATAAGTGTAGTTAGTGAACCTTGACCTGTAACGAAAAGTAAGATCTGCCTTTTCTAATTATTACTTATTGCCGACACTTTTTCGTGTTTACGAGCAATGCTTTGCTAAGGGCTGTGCCCTACCATTATTTTAAAACAATAACTTTGGTTGGCGTATTTTTTGATCTTTTCAAGGGCTTTCATTGCAATTAGCATCAACCCCTAGTTTTAAGCTTCATCACTACGGAATTCATAGAGCGGCTATTTATTTTAAATATCTATCTAGTTACCAACAGGAATTAGTATAATAATATGCCACGCTTCTTCCTCAGGGTCTTTAGTTAAAACGGGCTTAGTACAGCAAAAATCAAATTTAGGTCAATCTATTGTTTTTGGATTACCTGCTTTACTTATATGGTAAATGAATTTGTCCGATGTAGTTTTTTTGCCGCTACCGCTACACACTTCCTTAATTTTGAAAATTTAAGATATTACCTTAGCTACTCAATGGTGCCGATTCTGTTGTAAATCGCACTAAACTAATTTTAGTGACATCACATCTCTTTCTTACGAACATTATTGAAAAAGGATAGAATATATTTAAAGCTGTCAAATTAATCTTTGCCCTCTTATTTTGCGAGTATTTAGGCGTAACCGCGATAGGTGGCGACTAAATTTATATTGAAAACAAGCATTGGACTAATTTGACAGGACTAAATTTCTTACATCCTTTTCTTATGTTCTTTGTTAGAAAGAGACATAGTGAGATTAAAATTAGTTTAGTTGTAAACAACAGAATTAGGGCCAATATCACCTTATAAGTATCGAAATGGTTTGCCTATGTAAACTTATGCTTCTTATGTTCCTGAAAACATAAGTGCAGGTTCTCTCTCCTAAATGTCTCTAAACATAGTCATATCCCTAGTCAATGACTTAAACTAGTTTTTTTTTGCATATAACATTAACTAGGTTTACTTAGCCAGTAAAGTGAGATCCAACGCTTTTTCTAAAGAAAAGTAGAAAATACTTGTGCCTACGGCTAGGTTGGTTTACTGTGCTTATTTACATAGTCTAAGGTCCTTCAGTCTTATAATGAGGGGCTCAGCTGCTACAATGTTAAATATCTCAATATTACAGAAAATTAAGGCTATTCGGGCTTTCTATACTAGGGACAAGGAATGTAAGTTATGAACATAAGTTAGTGTTAGCATGATATAACAAGTTTTCCAACTGAAGAAACACGTATTTTCGTTTTCCCGGAAATTGACCCTTTTCGGGACAAAAAGGTGTACTAATGTTTAAAGGGGATTTTACTGCGTGTCTCGATTAACTCAAACGTTTGTATACATTAGTTCCTTTATGGAAATACCATTCCTAAGGGGGCCCGGGCGAAACAGCGGGCGGAATGTTTCTCAATTCTCTATGCTCTTGGAGTCCCCTGGCTATGTGATAATTGTAAATAAGAATTATGAAATGAATATTTGAAATACTAAATTGTAATACACCTATAGATATAAATTCTATAGAAAAAGAACCACAAAAATAGCCTTGCTGAGTTTCTTGCCGGAGGCTTTTCAGTAGTGTATTACGAACCGGCGATAGAGTCAATAAAATTGTAAAGTTTGTTTATAAGTGCCTTAATCAAGGCCTATAATACTGAATTAATATGTTTTGAGATGTAATGTACTCAATGAAATTGATTTTGTACACAATATGTGTTTATGACTTCCGTTTTGTGTCAATATGTTAAATAAATTGTTGTTATGCATAACTATACGGTTGGCAACCCTACTAACATTAACAACTCGCAATAGCAGTAATTTATCTTATTTAACACAAATATATTGAACTACTGCCAAATGCAAAAGTAGCTTGATATCGCCCGTCATTTGTGCGCCCCTTTGGTCTGTCTGTGTGCGCGCGAGATTGCACCTATTGCATTGCGCAGTGAGGTCTGTATATGATGTATTTAGTATAGGTACATACTTATTTAAAAATTATAATATAAAAAACATACAGGATGGAGTGGTAGCTTGGTAGAATAGAGACCCGATCGAAGAAACCAATTAATTTAAGATACCATTAATTTTATTTGGAGTGGACAAAAAGTTATGCTCTACTAAAAATATTTTTTACTCAACATTGTATGAAATAGACCTGAATTAAGTTTTGACGAAAAAACCGGCCAAGTGCAAGTCATACTCGCGCATCGAGGGTTCTGTACAAACCTGTATGTATATAAGTAAATGGTAGTATAGACCTGAGTATTTGATATGAATTTCAATTTATGACGTATTAAAAAAAAACTACATACTAGATCTCGTTCAAATCAATTTTCGGTGGAAGTTTGCATCGTAATGTACATCATATATTTTTTTTAGTTTTATCATTCTCTTATTTTAGAAGTTACAGGGGGTCCCCACTTTTTACCACTTTGTTAGTGTCTCTCGCGCAAACTATTGTTTAGAAAAAAAAAAAAATGAGAAACCACTATATCATTTTTGAAGACCTATCCAAAGACATCCCACACAAATGGGTTTTATTAAAAAAAAAAAATAGTTTCAGTTCTAAATATGGGGAACCACCATTTATTGTTTTTTTTCTATTTTTGTGTGAAAATCTTAATGCGGTTCACAGAATACATCTACTTACCAAGTTTCAACATTATAGTTCTTATAGATTCGGAAAAAAGTGGCTGTGACATACGGACGGACAGACAGACAGACAGACAGACAGACAGACAGACATGACGAATCTATAAGAGTTCCATTTTTTGCCATTTGGCTACGGAACCCTAAAAAGCAAGTCTTAAGTCAGTTTAGCTCTATAGAAGAATTTTTTTTATAGAATAATATTAAAACTACTACTACTACAATGAAAACTGCGGTTTTAGGGTTATGTCCCAAAGGGTGCCAACGGGACGCTATTAAAGCCTCAGCCCGTCCGTCTGTCTGTCAGTGGGCTATATCTCATGGACCTTAATGGAAGAAAAGATGACATGTTCAAAGGATGTGTACATCTATTTCCGCTATACAAATAATAAACAATTACAAATAATAAAAATTTAATATACCTAATAAAACTTAAAGGAAAAAAAACTTTATAGAACCCTTCGTGTTAGACTTGCACTTGGCTGGTTACTTTTGAGTGTTATCAACTCTTCTATAGTAAACACAAACAAACAATCATCAACAAAAGTGTATTCTCACGTGGTAGTATCAAATTGGGCGAGAAGTCCGAACGTTCCCGAGCGGCCCCGAGTACAAGCGAGCGCAAACATGATTCCGGTGCAAGCCGCAGACCAGACATTGTCAGTAATTGCCGGTGCCGCTATAATCGCACTTAATTACAACTATACAACTCACAATCGCGCCCGTTTCAAGTACTTATTCATTATTAATATTAATTCGCAATAAAAACAGGTTTGGTCTCGTACCCCGATACAGAGAGCTCTCGTTGCGCCGCGAATAACTCAACACCCGTATCTTATTTTAAATTTAATTATTGAATAAAATACCTACCTATGTGTAATGCTGTCAAACAATTAAAACGGTTTACCCACACTTTGTTGGGGAAAGTTGGGAATTCACAGCTATTTCATTATGATTAGGTACCTATCTATAATGTAAGATAAGGAAAATATTATGAATGCGGCATTATCGGTATAGTATTATATACTTGCTGGGAAAGATATACAGGGCTACTTTGCAACCTCGAGCCAAATTTTCAGGAGTTAATGTACTCATCATTATGATCAACTTTTACTATGAATGGGAACTCTGAAATCTCAAAAAAAGAACGAGCTTTTCATACATTGATCGTACTGAGTTGTCACTTTTGTTTTGTATGAAAAATTCCCCCTCCTCCGAACCGCTGGGCCCAAACTAGTCTTAGGTGAAATATAATCCATTGTTCACATTTCATATGAAATGTGAGCAAGTATAGCTGCGATAGTAGGGGTCCGGGTATACTCGAAAAACATTACCGGATCAGCCGGGTAAAAATATGTGCGATGACCAATGCGTGTTTGCACATGATGCACTTTTGATAACCACGCGCGAGTCGAGTGAGCGTATCGAGCGCCAGCTTCGAATTGATTTCGTTATTTAAAGACTGATTACCATAAAGCCTATCACATACGTTTGTGCTATAATATAAATTACAGTGTCGTTTGTTAAAGTTACAGAAATATTATAGTTGTGTATTCGGTCACTCAAAGATAGCATTGAAAATATATCGTAATATGCCTAGCTATGATTTACATTAATATATAGGTTGAGCTACGTTTGTGATGGGCTCAAGTTTTATAGAATTCATTTTATCTATATATTTTCTAAGATTCATTTTATCTATATATTCGTAGGAGAACAAAAACGACGGACATAGCTCGTAGAGTTAGTAAGCTGAAGTGGCAATGGGCAGGCCACATCGCTCGAAGAGCCGATAACCGATGGGGAAGGAAGGTTCTCGAGTGGCGACCACGTACTGGAAAGCGCCGAGCGGGACGACCTCCCACCAGGTGGACCGATGACCTGGTCAGAGTCGCTGGGCGCCGCTGGATGCAAGCGGCCCAGAACCGTTCGAAGAGGAAATCAATGGGGGAGGCCTATGTTCAGCAGTAGACATCCATGGGCTGATATGATAATGATGATATATTTTCTAGGAATAGTAGGTGAATACGTATTGTTAAAAACATCTCATGTATATACTTTATTGTACTAACCTAACCTAACTAAAATTATAATATATTAATTGATAGGTTCTGCGTTGCAGTTTTACCAAAGTTTCCGAGGGACTATTAATTCCGGAATATAAAGAACTGTATGTTTGCTCACAGTCCTTCCTTACATATTATGATATTAGATATCAATCAATGCGACTTTCAGACAAATAGACAAACAAACTTACGCATTTAAAATATTATAAACAATAGTGTTAAATTAAATGTGTGAAAACATCTGCGCGTCCCATATTATGCAAGTGCATTCAGCCACCCAACTTTTAATGACACACAACCCAACAATAAAACTAAAAGAGAAATAGAAACGGTAACATCCAAACATTACAGACAGTCGAGGAAATTATACGTACCGAATAAAAATTCCATACAACAAATTTTATACAACATTTTATTTTATCATCTAAATCGGCGTTTACGACAGGGAACAATGCCGGGCTCCGAACCAAACAAAAGTGGAACGCAAATAAAGAAAACAATAAAATTAGAATATACAAACACATAAAAACTGGCGTCCAGAACGTTCGCGGTGCGGCGCGCGACGCATGCGCCCGCCGCGCCGCGCTTCCACAGTCCGTACATTACATGAAATAAATTAATATCAGCGCTAACTGAATGTACGCAGCGAAGGGTTCGCGCTTATTTGACATTAGTGCCAATTGATGAGAACCGAGAGTGGTACTGATACTGACACTCACTCATGTAACCGCCCGCGCCGCGGTCACGCTCACTCCATTCACGCGCGACTCGCCACCTCTAGGCGTTCCCAATTCGAAAAACTAACCTCATAATAATCGTCTAAGGGTAATCTAATCTTATACATAAGCTTGATAACGAATTAGTTTATTTGTTTTCAAATTAAGGTTTCTATTCCTACGGTAAACTATAGATATATCAAAGCCCATAGCTTATGTTTGTGATAATACTATTTCCGTTCGATATAAGACTAAGCCTAAAAGTATATGGAAATAAATGATCCGGCGTACTTGTTATATGAGATGGGACGACGACCGAGATGTTTCGGAAGAAGGGAGACCTAAGTTTCAAAGTTGCCCGAATTCTGACCATGGATTATATAACTTATGAAATAAATAGTTCGAAATATTCCTCATGGGTATTATTAGTACAAAATTAAATCAAATCCCGATTAACATAATCCCGATACATAGGTACGCCGAAGGCCGAATTATAATGCCGAATAAAACAATCTATAATCAATCTTGAATATCGCTGTCTCACGTGAATAACATGGTAATGCCCTTTTACGATAGTTTTTTTTTTTTTTTTTTTTATACAACTAAGTCGTTAAACAAGCATACGGCCCGCCTGATGGTAAGCGGTTACCGTAGCCATATGGACGCTTGCAACACAAGAAGCATTGCTCAGGCGTTATCGACCTTTCCCCCCTCCCCTATGAGCTCTAGCGACCTTACTCACGCGCAGGAACACAACTTTACACAACATAAAGTTATTTGGCTGCGGTATTCTGTAAGGTGGAGGTACCTCCCCAGTCGAGCTGCTCCTTGAGCGAATAAACGCTATGCTCTACCTCTCTTAAAAAATTTAAGTTAATTAAGTTAGTTAAAGTTAGTTAAGTTAGTTCAAGTTTTTATTTCATATTCTTTACTCGTAATACACCATGTAATTTTTTCAGTTTTCCTACGCCTATTAATCGAGTTACTATAATTCTTTAGAATATATAATTTACTTTTAGCCCCTTTTTTACTTTTTTTGAATAAAAGTGCATGAAATTATGACCATAAACTGACCTTGATCCCTAAGTTTTGTAGTAATTGAATATTACCATATTATTCGGGTAAAAAATACTTATCATAATATATCGCCAAGTCCGTACGATATACTTACATATCATATTAAAATTGCAACCCCTATTTATTTGTTTGTCAACGAATAACATGGCATTGCATTATTACTATGTAGCTGACACAAGATTTTATACGAATAACGTCGTAATGTTGTATTACGACGATTTAAAATTGTGCTTTGGTTTCCTAGTTTTTTTTTTTTATTTAATAACTAAATTCCTAAAGCAGTTATATTGAAATAAATAAAGAACAATTCTTTTAGCATTTGGATACCGTTATTATAGATTTTGAGATTTTTTTATATTTATTTTTCCTGTTAAATTTACGATTACCATATGATTCGCGGGAGACGGTGATATATCCAAAAGTAGTACTATGCCATTGGCAATTATACAAAGAAAAACAGCCCAAAAGTAAAAGTTTGCACATAAAGAAAAAGAGTGGAAATTAAAAAAAGTGTAAAAGTTTAAAAAAGTAAAAGTGGAATTTACCAAGAAACTGTATAAAAGTTAAAAGGTCGAGTTCAGCCGTGTACAGTCACGCAGAAAAAAATCGAGGTAATTTGTTACGTTTATTTGCTCGTACACTTCTGCAAGTTCCATCGGAGGACTTTGATAGCTAGCACCATTTATAGGCAAATAAGAATATAAAAGGTAATAACAATATTAATATAGCTTCGTGTCGAAATAACATATGTGTTCTTTTTCATCGGATAACTTAACAAATAATTACAGAGTGATCAAAAAATTTTTCAATTACATGCATGAGAGACATATCTACATTACTCCATAATGGTTGAAATATCAAATTTATATAGCGACATTAAAAAAGTACACGATTATAATGTTATTTAAGTTATATTTCCCTACTGGGATCTGCAGTGATTCTTTAAATTGAAATAAAACATGTCGTAGGTAAAAACATATGGGTTAAAAAAGGTATACTAAAAAAATTATGTAGCATTTGCAGTACATAAAAGTGAGAGAAGTGGACAATGGCACACGGCAAAGGAATCGGGATCGGAAGAATGGGAGATATTTGGTGTTGCAGAAGGATGGAGGATTAGCTGGACTGAGAGAGAAGACAAATTAAGAAGTGGAAGTCTGTGTGGATGTGTAATGTATATTTTTATTAATCACTAGCTTTTCGCCTTGCGGTTTCACCCGCTCCTCCTACTCAAAATAAACTAAAATCCATTCTTAGGCTACAAAAGGAACCCATGTAGGTACTCGTAAAACCACTTTTGGGTTAATCGAGTCACTCAGTGAAATCCTCCCCTTAAAACATAGGTAACTTCTTGTTGCCCCGTTAGGGGCTTATTTTCCTGAAACACAAAATCTCTTGATTATTTATTTTATTTTTAGTTAATCGGACCGCGCGTTAGGTTTATCCATAAAAACTTTAACACCCCCTCGGATTTGAAAAACTAAAAATGAGAAACTTTATTATTTCTTTATTTATCATACTAGTCCCAGTAATTTGGGGATGCTTCCTGGAATCGTAGAACGGTATTTATGTTGAATATTTTTAGGGGGTTTCCATTCCTGTCTGTGCTAAAATCGAATCGATGCGACGCTCGAAAACACACACATCATAATAATACCCACCATACCATCTAAAATGGAGGCGATCTCTAGATTTTATATACATAAGTACTTAGTTCCTTGAACATGATACCCCGAATATGTCAGAGTAAAATCCAATCAAGTCGTTCGACTGAAAAATAACCAAATTAACTGGGCACTACGGAAGAAGGGACCTCCTGAAGCTAGGCAGTATAGTGTTTTATTGATATCGTACACGTATTAGGCATGTATGCTATGCTAATCACAATATTTATTTTGGAAATAACGAATTATTATCATACATAAACAAAAGGTTTACTTATGATCCTAAAAAGATTAATTGGCAGATGATTGCAAATTAGAAACTTTGTTATTTTTATGCGACTAGTTTGGCAAACAAGTTACAGTTCGCTTGATGGTAAGCGGTTATTATAGACGCTTGCAACAACGTATATGAGAAGAACTATCTAAAATCTAGAGATCGCCTTCATTTTGTATTATGCAACGTTTTTATTGAAAAAAATCCATAGGGGAGCAGTAAACGACGACACGGCGCCGTTAGAAAAACATAAGTTTCAAATGAAAATCAACATTAAATCGCAATAACCTACATATTAAACTGTAAAAACAGCATTAAATGAGGTCAGGATCGGGGGCAAAGGACTAATTTATCATCCGATGATTCATTGGCGGTTATATCCGCCCACTTAAGATTTTAAGAACATCGCACATTTTGTTTGACAGTACAGAGAAACATGACATTAATAAAAGATTTGTCTTAGTATTTTTTCAGATAGGTACCTAAATATTTTGCTAATTTAAATAATTAATAAAATACTACAGAATTTCCTATCAGAATGAACAGAATTACCATGATCCTGGAATGCACCATATTAATCTGATTAATTGTAATAAATAAAAAGATAAAGCCCGCGTATCCGCAGTCGACTGTACCAGCAAAGCGTTGCAATAATTATACTTGTACCTAATAGATAAAATTATTCAAATCATACGATCTATTGTGTTTCAACAAACAATAATATTATAATACGTAGGCACCTTTATTGTTTATGCAACTATTATTTATGTAAGTAGGTTTACGAGGATTTACATTATGCAATCAGTAAAAATACGATCTTGACGCACAAATTCTGAAATTCTCATCAAAGCAATGGACCTTCGGACTTTTCATGTAACATTTTTTTCCTATACTTTCGACATGAAATTCGAGACTAATAGTTATCTTTTTTCGATTGAGAATTCTTCGACGAATAGATGGCATATATCCATATTATAATGTGCCATCTATTTCTGGCCCATTTATGGACCATCTAATTCCCATCTATTTTCCGTACCAACATTTTTATACTGAAATATTCATGTACATAATAATATTCAAAAATATTTATTTCTTTAAATTGTTTAGGGTGTGATGAGATTTCTGCTGGGTCGGTAACGCGCCCTGGTGTTGCAAGCGTCCATAGGCTACGGGAACCGCTTACCACCAGGCGGGCCGTATGCTTGTTTGCCACCATAGCGATATAAAAAAAACACAAAAATTGCTAGTAACGAAACAAACGCTGACATGATAACAACTTGCTGAAAAAAATATGAGTAAAAAAAACAGGAACTGCTTTACATAAAATAATAATGTTACACGTAAATTATAGCATAAAATATTAAAACAATAAAGTGTATACAAAAGATAATGATACATATTAAAACACGAGATAGGTTAGTTTTAAAAAACAATAAATAGAATTGCATCACATAATCACACACTCATGTGTTTATGTATTGTGTACCTACGTGTGTTGTGTAGAATCTTGCGTTCATCTATCAAATCGTTACATTAAAATAAATTTTAAATTACAATGAACATTGTATGTCGTCGACCTCAACTCAAACGTCTAATGGCTCGCACACACTAACAGACGACACGCCACGTCACAGCCACAGCCGCGCGCTGCGCGCCGCCCGCCCGCCGTCTGGCCATGGTTAAGTCTGGCTCTGTGTCTGTGTTGTGCTCACATTAATATAAGACAGTGGTTCCCAAACCTGAACACACTTATAAAATACTTGCCGTTCGGGAAGTTTGCTACGGTTTTAAACCGTTTGTTCTCGCGAGGGACGCGCGTCCTATTATAACAATTGATGTCATTGTTAGGTATATTTTTAACCGAGCTGTTCCTAATTTTATAAATGGATTAAACGTTTGAGGATCTAAAAAGGATTCCAGGTATTATTATAAGCTTGTACATTTAGATTGCCAAATTAATTTAATAAATCAATAGGTAAGTTATGTACTTTTATTTTTATTTTTTATTGTTTAAGTCAAGGTAGTTCTGATTTTAATTAATAAATCACTTATGAATGTAGTAATCTTTTTAGGTTTAATAATAACATGTTGTTATGAGAAAATCCATAAAGAACACCAACAAAGTATTAATAACGTTTGCGAAAAAACCCGCATTAAAATTGGTAAAGCAGTTTTGAAGAAAAATATTAATAGGCAAGGCACAACCCCGCAATTCTGACGTCTAAAAATACTTACTTCTTTATTTATGGTGTTTATGGGAGAAATAATACTAATTGCGTTCCGAAACATAGCTACGGAATGCTATCGGGTGCGTCGCTTACATACCATTACGGGAATTGGGAAATTTTTGGCGTGAGATATTTCATAAATCCCATAAACAATCACAAAGATTCGCCAACACTGAAGGACGGCACAATGACCTATAGAGAAGCCACTATAAACCAATAACCTATTCAAATACAGAGATCACCAATGAAATTGACCTCCACAACATAATGTCCTCGATGTTTTATCAATTAAGTGCCACGCCACGGACAACGCAAACTCAATATTAAAAATAGTTTATACCCATATATTATACCTATATCTCGTAGCAAGGATAACGAAATAATCTTAATAGACTATAAAAAAATCTTAACAATGAGAAAAAGCCATCTTAACGTTTGCTACCTTTATGAAATAAGCACAAGTTAAAAAAAGAACCAGCCAAGAGTCTGGCTCAAGTACCGAGAGGGTTCCGACCATTCTTAGACGTACAATTTCTTGCTTTGGGCCATATAACTGTAGAAAAATGAACAGACTAACACGAGTATGTATGTAAATTTATTTATGAAGGAATTTGGATAAATTCGAAAAATCTGTGGTAGTTAGAAACATCGTTCTATATCAGTTTAGGCCAGTTTGCGCAGTTGGTTAAAATTCTACCTATCACGCCGCATGTCTTGGATTCGATTCCCACACAGGACATGCATTTGTGTGCATGAACATGTCTGTATGTCCTGAGTCTGGGTGTAATTATGTATATTAAGTATGTATTTACAAACAAAAAGTAGTATAAGTATTATATAAGTTATCTGGTTTCCATAGTACAAGCTCTGCTTAGTTTGGGATCAGATGACCGTGTGTGAGGAATGTTCCAGGATATTTATAGGCTCTATAAATGAAAATAAAAACCTTAATGAACAAATAAATTTTCATCTCCAATTCCGTATTTTGCAAAGAAAATAAAAATACTATCTACTTGCTACCTACCTATTTTATTTTAATACTATCTTTCCGCCCGCGGTTGCACCTGCGCCACCTTCTTTACTCCCTTACCTACCATACTCTACCCTACCCTACCCCTCCCCACCCTATACTAACCTAACCTACCCTACCCTACCCTACATTAGAAAAGTTAATATTGTCGTTAAGTTTTCTTAAATTTTCTAAGTTTCTGAGCAATTTTCTTAATGTTTTTTAATTTAAGAACCTTCTCCTGACACCTTTTGTTACCTTTTGGTTTCGAAACTCTGAAAAGTACCAATACTTTGGAGTATAATTAAAATATAGGTAACACGAGTATGTATGTAAACGTTGCGTGCCAATAACTATTGAGAAGTAATTGTGCAGTTGAAAATGTCGTGCAACTTTGTATGTAACTTATTTATATAATGTCGCAGTGTTACTATAAGAACCGGGCTTTGATAAACAGTCTAGAATTTTAATAGAAGCTCGGGTTTTGGTTAAATTGAGTTTCCATTTATAAATTCAAAAGTATCGTCAAAACTTCAGAATATGAATGAATTATGATAAAATAAAGAGTGATTAGCGATAATGTGATCAAAGACAAATAATATTTTTAGTTCCAATGCAATAGAGACTTAATTGTCGTGATAATAATGTTAGTTTCGTATCTGCAAGACGGTGTCGCTAGTGCTCTGCGCTATAAAATTAGCTCGGAATTAGCTCTATGAAACTTCACTATAATCTAAACTGCTATCATGTCAAATAGTATAGTGTCAGTCAGTCAAATGATTTTTAAATATATTTTTTTATCAGATTCTGTTGAAAAGACCTTCATCAGAATATGTTTGAACTGTTTCTAAAACAAAAATTATGCACCATATTTTTTATTCTGCACGTTTACAAAAGGGCAGTAAGACCAGCCCTACTATATGGATCTGAGTGCTGGCCGATGAGGAAGACCGATGAACAGAAAATTCACACCACAGAGATGAAGATGCTACGCTGGTCTGGAGTTTCGAAGATGGATAAAATAAGAAACGAATATATCCGTGGTACTTTTAAAGTCGCTAAGATACAGGAAAAACTTTATGAAAACTGCTTACGCTGGTACGGACATGTGATGAGGCGAGATGATGACCATATGACTAAAAGAGTCATGAATATAGGAGCTGGTAAAAGAGGTCGTGGACGACCACCAATAACTTGGATACGAACCATTCAAAACTACCTGATAGCGAGCAACACAACAGAAGAGACAACCCACAACCGTACGGAGAAGTACTAGGAGGGTTGAACCCAAATAAATTGGGACAATAGCCAGGAGAAAGAAAGAAAGAAAGAAAGATTTTTTATTCTGCACAAGTGTAAGGAAATACTGGCACAGTCTGTGTCTCGGACACCCAGAATCCATGATTAACAAAAAGTATACCATTGCTGACTAAAGGTCATTGAAATCAATTTTATCGTAATGTACTAGATTTTTTTCAAAACACTGGACGAGAAAACAGAATTCATATTTTCTCAAATACCATGCTATGATTAAACTCCTAGGAATTTGATCAAAACCCGGATTTTATCATGGACCTGCGACATGTACAAACATATTATAAATAATCACCTTTATCGGGTTTCTTTAATCAGACACGTTTTTTAAGGTTCCGTGCTAATGTAATAGACAATGTGAAAACCCCTTACATTTATTTAGTTCCACCTGTCCCGGTCTGTGTGTAATCAAAGCAAGTAAAATTTGACCCACTTCCCGGATTCCATTTGAGCTGAAATGTTGCATGCATATGAAAATCGGATGACAATGTAATATTATTATGACATGCAGCATATCTGATGATGGAGCCGGAAGGTTGCCATGGGAACTATGCAATAAAACGAAGCAACCCCATCGAGTTAGGTCTCATTTGATTCGTATTGACAAGTACTTTGGTTCTTGTCAATAAGTCGACTATTAATAAAAAAGCATGTTTAAAAAATTCAATTTTATTCTTGTTAATAATGTTGTTGCATCCATGCTTGGCGAACCGAGCACGAGCCGAGCCACGAACGAGCGCACTACGAGCACGATTCGCGTAGCGTGGACGGGCTTGCGAGCCTCGAACGAGCATTCGCAGCGTGCTCGACTGCGCTCCGCCCAACATCAAAACATTGAGATACATTTAACTTAGACCAATATTCCAACGTGAATTTCTAAAATTTACAAATATTTTATTTATCCCCAGATGAGTTGGATCCACGGAGTCATTAGCACAATATTGAATTTCATTGAGTCATCATTCACTAGTATGTGATTAAAATTGCAGACAGATTAACAATGCTATCAGACAAATAAACATACAGAACCCCTTGGTGTATTTGTTTCGACTACAACTTGGTATACTTTTTGTCTAGCCGCAATAGGCTTGGGTGTCGTCGTTCGATTCCAAGCCAGTAATATGATAAAAAATTGTTTTACGGGAAGACTGATCAGTTCTTGCTATGAACCGGTGATGTGTAACCGTTATTTTTGTATATCGATGTAACATTGCGCATAGTTGGGACACGTTGGGAGATACAAGCGCCATCTGATGGCATATGATACCAGAAAAATATAATTCAAATTATGTAGGTATTTAAATAACAGCTAAATGATAATAAATTTTCAACACTACACAACACTAAAAACAAGTAATGGATAAAACTTTGTAGGTTGTTTAAAAGAAAAGATTTTTTTTTGTGAATGTTTTTTTACACCTCATATATCAATAATAATTTGGACTGTTTTACAAAAAACTTTAACTGACTTCAAAGTACACTAAGAAGTGATCAAATCCTGATCTGATGACAATGGGATCAAACGGGAAGTGTACCCTTCCAGACAAAAAAAGAATTTTCCAAATCGGTTAATAAATGACGGAGATATGAGGTAATAGACATTAAAAAATACAACCGAATTGAAAACCTCCTCCTTTTTTGAAGTCGGTTATAAATAATCGTTTCCACATTTAAAATGACGCTTTTAACGATATCTAATTAAAGCACAGAAAATCTTTGCCGAAAACACCTCATTTGTATGAAATTTCGAGCTTGGGCCAAATTCAATGCCGGTGACTTTATATAAGATGGATGGTGGGGATCAAGTTAATACGGATGAATTTACTATATTTAAAGGCTATCCTCTTGAAATCTAGTAAATTCATCCCTGCCTTCGTCTATACGTCACTAGAAATGAACCGTACAATACATTATATATACTATATTGTATTACATAAATTAAAATGATTGAAAAGTCTTTCACGCCAACGCCGCTTGACTCAACATAGTATGAGAGTTCGCATGCATGCATGCATGCCTTTAAGTAACTATTGATAAAAAAAGAATATTTATTAACATGATTCTTCACGGCGCATGGGCACGGTACCACTGCGTATTGCAAAACACTCATACGGTACGTATAATATGAAATATATTTTAATATCTCGGAAAATATACAACTTCATCAAACTCAATCATTTCTTTACGATTCTTTTTTAGTTTTGAACTATAAACGAAACATAAAAATAACATATATCATTTACCACACAAACAACAACAAACCACATTCATACAATTACATTCAAACCGAAACCACAGAGTAACTAATAAAACTAAATAACGTAAAGAAGTTGCACTACTTTGATCGCGAATAAAGCTGCCGCGCGCTGTTACATTACACCTAAATGCGGGGCGATAGGGATAGATTATAAACTATCGGCAATTAATACGTTATATTGTAAGCAGTATGATACAGTTCACAATTGATCGGAGAGTTTATTAATCTCGCTAGGTAGATTATAAACTAACGGTTTTCACAAAAATACGGTGACAGCTCCTTATCAAAATGATGAAAAATTATATAATTTTCTGTGATTATAGCATACCATAAAATACCGCAGATACCCAAATAGCGCAGCAGCGCAGTTTTGAGCGGACAAGTTTATCATAACCTTCGATTGCAGTGTCAATCTCTTCAACAGATTCGTCTATCATCCCTTATTTTACTTATTTACAGGAATACAAACAGCTATATACGTCCACAAAAAAGGAAAACCTTTAGGACATATACGAGTATTAATTTAAACTACATTGTATTACTAAATCAATTAAAATGTCGGAATACGGGATCTTTTGTTAGCGTAGATATGGCTAATACGTAATTACTGACTCGTCTATTCGCAGTTATGACGAGGCTGACTATGGAGCTTGCCCAGAAAAGCCTACTCACTCTAGCGTATAATATCAGAATTCATTGCTCTAGCCAGCCTGAGATTTCGTGAGCACGGATAATAATTAATAGCCGCAAGGATAGCAAATGTACATACACATTCCTTTCGCAAAATTGTGAAATATAACAACGATAAGTTCTCATGACAACAATATATTATAGTTATTAAGTCCAACACAAAGACAATCAAAACCCCCGCTAGCATTGTTGCAATTTTATTACGAAATAAAAAACTCACAAGATCGTTTCACCGCATACGCCGATTAGATTCTAAATAATAGATAATAATTATATCGGAGAATATGTATAAAATATTTTCATTGTTGCTTAATTGCCGTATCGTCATTTTTAAATCAAATCTCGTAAGGGTTTTTATTACTTATGTAATTTACAAACCTTATAAAGAACAGGCAAAAAGAGCTAAATGACGTGCTCTTTGAATTTATCATTTAGCACACATATGAATCAAATAAAAACTGCTCTTAAATGACACGGGACATGCATTTGTGTGCATGAACATGTCTGTATATCCTGAGTCTGGGTGTAATTATGTATATTAAATATGTATTTACAAACAAAAAGTAGTATATGTAATATATCAGTTATATGGTTTCCATAGTACAAGCGCTGCTTAGTTTGGGATTAGATTAACCGTGTGTGAGAAATGTGTCAGAATATGTACTATAATTTATTTCGATCCAATACTACCAATATAGGGTAGAAAGCCCAGCCCTATATTGGTAGTTGTCATAAAATATAGAATGTATAAAAAAAATACAGGTTTCCAAAGAACTAGTTTCAATAAGCAGTCCAGACGTAGAGCTTCCCGAATCACCCCCATTTATGTTCAGCCCAGTTTTTTTATAAAAATGTAGAAACATGAAAAATTGCCATAACTCGAAAACTACAAAAAATCGCGGAATTTACATAGGGGTGATTCGGGTACCTCTAAAGGGGCTCTACATCTTAACTTCCAATTGATATTACTTGTTGGGACATCCTGTATAATATAATAACAGAAAGCAAGTACACAGTGTCCAATAAACAATCCGGTAAAATTAATCTTTTGAGCTGTGACTGCGTTTTCGTAATTTAATTTATTTAATTACTTGAATCAGCGCGTGCGTGCATATTTGATTTGTAAAATAAATCCCGACAATATTACGAATTTATAATAAATGAGCAGAATCGAAAAGATATTGACTTGGAAACGGATAGTAAAGTTAAAATAAGTTGACCCTCGATTTCAATCACAAGTCGTCATACCGATTAGTAATACACTTCAATCGGTTAAAGGAAAACTAGCCGTAAAAGTTAGTCACTGAAACTTCACAGCGTAGTAAACCTGTATCTAGTTCCTATGGTTAACCTAATGTTAACTTCAGACGAAAAGCAGCGCAACCAACTCCCAGTACCTGTCATACAGTCCAATGCTATCAGAGGTGAAGATAATGCCCCTGCTGGGCCCTGTCACGTCGCTCAAACGGCCGCAACTCGGAACCCTATTCTAGAAGACACTTTAAGAACTTTAAACTTACTGCTACTACTGTTACAGGTAATACGAAATCATGTCCAGTCTTTAAAAAAATGCATTTTATAAAGTAGGTTGCCCATCCCCTATTTCACTTGTGATCTAACGCAATGAACAATTTAATTGGTACGTGAAAATGCAGCAAGCATTAACTCAACTAAGACTCGAACTTGACCGTTGTAAAAAGTATCGCTATTATTAAACACTGACGTGAACGACTGTACACGAAGCGAATACACTCAATAAAATATATTTATATTAATAAGTGCAGTGCAGTGCAATGTACGGGCCCAAATAGATTTTAATATGTATGAGTGCAATGACATTTACATTTTAACTTTTATAAATGTGTTTACAATAAATGTAGGTACCTCCTATACTATTATCTAACGATGGATCATAATTTAACGTTACACAATGTAGGTAAATGCGACTGTCGCGTGCACTATCATGTACCCACCGTGTTATGGTTTCCTTATGATGTTTCCCTCACCGCTCAATCTATAAACACCCTAAAAATTACATGAAGTCTATTCATCATTGGACAGGAATAGGCACAGTACCTATGCTAAATTAGCTTTTTCGAACTCTCGAGCTTAATTCTTCTTTGTTACGTCTGGGCGCATTGCATTGCGGTTTACAGACGGTTTGACTAAATCACGTTGTGTGTCTTAATAAGAATTATACGTCATGTTATTCTAGCGAATGCTATAATATATGTAATGGTGAGTCCATGCTGCGCGAATCGAGCACGAGCCGAGCCTCTAACGAGCACACTGCGAGCACGATTCGCGTAGCGCGGACGGGCTTGCGAGCCTCGAACGAGCGCGATTGACAGTTTTTTCACGAACAAAGAGATTCGCATCGTGCTCGTTGTAGGCTCGACTCGTGCTCGATTCGCGTAGCATGGGCGCACCATAAGAAAACTGCTCGAGAAAACGAAAAAGAAAACAAAATTCGAATATACATATGCGCGTGTCGATTATTGCTGCTGCTGAGAAATTACTAAAGACTTCTAGAATAGTTGTTGATATAATTTGAAATTAATAAACTAAAAAATATATAAGTACATATATAGGTAGCTACCTATATATGTACCTATATATTCCACCACGGGGGACGTGTCCCCCGTGGTTTCACCCGCGTTTCCGAGCGATCGTAAGTTTTTCCTGGATAAAAAGTATCCTATACGTTATTCCAGAGTATAATCTATCCATGTGCCAGATTTCATCTAAAACCATTCAGTAATTTTTGAGTGAAAGAGTAACAAACATCTTCACATCCATACAAACTTTCACATTTAATAGCAGTAAGATGTTATCTTTGTTTCTCGGTTGAAGGCTAACTTCTACACCGGTGCTTCAGTAGTTTTATCTGACCTAGATATGTGCCCAGGGCCTTAACTGAGTAAACTTTGAATCTGATAAAGTTTTCTTTGATAAATATTTCACTAGATCTGTTTTAACAGGTCGCAATTTAAGCACATACATTATAGGTAGTAGGTATTACAAATGGTAATGGTAGGTTTCAATCAGTGAAAGAAAGAAAGAAAAGAAAAAAAGAAAACATTTTATTCTTGCGCGCCATTAGACGCAGTGCGTGTTACCAGACATACGGAACAGAGACGTGGTCTTTTACTGCTGGCTGCATTAAAAAGCTCAGTCACTCAACGAGCTACGGAACGAGCTATACTCTGAATTTCTCTTTTTAACAGGGTCGAAATGAGGACATTCGTAGGAGAACGAAAACGACGGACATAACTCGTAGAGTTAGTAAGCTGAAGTGGCAATGGGCAGGCCACATCGCTCGAAGAGCCAATATATAACCGATGGGGAAGAAAGGTTCTCGAGTGGCGACCACAAAGCGGAAAGCACAGAGCGGGACGACCTCCCACCAGGTGGACCGACCACCTGGTCAGTCGCTGGGCGCCGCTGGATGCAAGCGGCCCAAATCCGTTCGAAGTGGAAGTCAATGGGGGCGGCATATGTTCAGCAGTGGACATCCTTAGGCTGGTATGATGACTACAAATGGCTGATAATTAGGAATCGGGTATTCGGATGCATCTATGAAATCTATACAAATAAATAAAAAATAATTGTCTGTTAGTAATGTCAATAACAGCATTTTACTAAATGCATAATAATATGAATACAAACAACAAAAAAAAACATAATATGTACCTACTTAAATATTTAAAAAAAAAACATTTTTTCTCTGTCTGCATTTTTGTTTGGGCTCATCTCCTAATGCGCTGTACCGTGATTTATTTTAAAGAGAACATTAGGGATCCGTAAAAAATATTAGTATTTTACATCCGGATGGTGCATTCATAATAGCAAACACCTCAACTTTAGGCAAATCTGTGGCAAATATGCATTCAATCATCCGATCACTAGTGATAAATTCATCAGTTACATTATTACATAAGTAGCTATGTATAATTGATGCCTGAGCTGATACTTCAAGTGATAGTCGGATTTGACGGGCCAGCTGGCGCGGTTCGTCAAGAATCCACCTATCGCGCCGCTGGTCGTGGGTTCGATTCCCACATTTCCCACACAGGACATGCATTTGTGTGCATGAACATGTCTGTATGTCCTGAGTCTGCGTGTAATTATGTATATTAAGTATGTATTTACAAACAAAAAAGTAGTGTATGTATTATATCAGTTATTTGGTTTCCATAGTACCTACACACGGCTACACATCAAGCTATACATTTCCTGTAAAAACTGATCTCGCATTGTATAGGATTTCTGTACGATGAGAGGTCAGCTTATATTGGAAATGCATAGCTTGATCTGTAGCCGTGCGTACAAGCTCTGCTTAGTTTGCGATCAGATGACCGTGTGTGAGGAATGTCCAAGGATATTTATTTATTTATTTACAGTCACGAATCTATTTTGCGATAAATAAAGAGACCAGCCAAGTGCAAGTCGGACTCGCGCATTAAGGGCTCCGAAATAATAAAACTAAATTAAGTGTAATTCAAATGTGCTATTTTGTCATGATATTGGTTGTAGGAGCAAACCATAATTTTTGCTACAAAGTGATAAATCAACTTTTACCCGTATTTTTAGCAAGATTTTAAAAATAAAGAAAAACTGAAAAACTGCTTTGGAATAGAGATTTAAAGGTGATCGGTGACCATGACCGGTTTTTTCCCAAAAACCATATGACAAGCATAGAGTTAATTAACATCATGTAAACAGCCAGAGCATGATATAGATAAATAATATTACATACTTAATAAATATTACAATAACACCAAACACAACATCCAACGGTTTTAATTCGCGCAATAAATAATACAGCAGCTCTCTTCATTGCAACTTGAATATAAATTGGTTAATTAAAGTTAAACGGTAGTAGGAAAATTAACCAAATACAGAAGCAGCGAGACGGACAGACAACATTGTAACATGATATAGATATATATTTACAATGAACTAGATATTTTATTTATATGCATCGGGTCCGAGGTACTAAAACCTATGTAAAGTGCAGTGTACACCGACATCGCACAACCGCGAGAACCGGAAAACCGGAATGTACAGTTGCCATGAGAGGTGCTTACTATTTTATGTATACAAAAATATATACGTACATGTATGTACAAAAAAATAAGTTGCAATATTCTCATTGAGTACGATCAAACTTAATTTCCTTCCCAATACAAGCTTGCTCGACTTTCCACATACATAAATTAACGCATATCAAAGTACCTACGGCACTAATAAATAAACTTTGTGTATGTTTGTTTGGTTCGGGCTAATCTCCGAAACGGCTGGACCGATTTTGACAGGATATTTACTGGCAGATAGCTGATGTTATAAGGAGTACTTTTACTACATAAAAATAATTAGGGTTCCACGCAAATATAAAACCAAATACGCTTGTTTAACCGCGGGGGTCAGCTAATCTAATTTAAAATCTATTATAATATTACAAATGCACGCTTCAACAACTGAACGGATTAGGATGATTTTCGGCACGTTGATAGAATATGTTCTGCATTAACACATAGTGTACTTTTTATACCGGCAATATACTCGGGTACGCGGGTGAAACCGCGGGGCACAACTAGTAATAAATAAAAACACACTATGAGCCACTAAGGTACCATGTCCAATCGTATGGTGACTGGTGATGCACATACCTATTGGGGCGACCTGTCGCCAAAATTTATAGTTGCTCAATAGTGTAAGATCCTATATAATAATAATACTAATAATCAATAAATGATTATTATTATTATATGCGAGTCTACCGAACCCACGTATATATATTCTAGCTTCCACACTAGGTTATCCTGTGTTGTGGTAGTTATTTATTTCTGCTGTGTTAATTGCTGCTCACTGTTATAATTTCTTTATATTTAATTATAGCATATTGTTGTTCTAATTTTAAGAGCATCCATACTGTAGCAGGGTCACCAAACGTCAACTAATCACCAAAGGCCAAACGTCAACTAAGGTTGCCGCTGAAAATCTGCGTTGTGGCTTAATACCACAACAATATTGCTGAACGGTTACCCTTCTTTGGCAGTATGATAAATTATTTATAATATAGTTTAAGTATGTATTAGTATAGTTGATTGTTTTACTTCAAAAAAAACTATTCTATTTTTCTCATTAAATTGAGCTAAATAAGAAGTTTCGTTATAAATTAGGGTCCGTAAATTCCAACAAATAATATAAGATATGTCTTATTTGTACACCACATAACAGAACCTATACAAAAAAAAAATAACAATTACAAGATGTTATACACAACATATATTTTTATACATAAATAATTTTTTAATTACCTGTCGTTGGGTGAACACGAGAAAAATCGGCTTTAGGATTGTATTTCCATTATTTCATATTAATATTTTATTATTTGCCATTGCTGTATTATTGAGAAGCCTTTTTTATATCGCATACAAATATTAGGTACTTATAACACTCTAATTTGTATGATTGAACACGTTAAATAAAAAAATAAAATTTGGTTCAGATATTTAAAGATATATTATATATACGGGCCAGTTGGCGCAGTTGGTTAAGACGTGGAGTCTTAACCTATAGCGCCGCAGGTCGTGGGTTCGATTCCCACACAGGACATGCATTTGTGTGCATGAACATGTCTGTATGTCCTGAGTCTGGGTGTAATTATGTATATTAAGTATGTATTTACAAACAAAAAGTAGTATATGTATTATATCAGTTATCTGGTTTCCATAGTACAAGCTTTGCTTAGTTTGGGATCAGATGACCGTGTGTGAGGAATGTCCCAGGATATTTATTTATTATTTATTTATATAGATATATTAACGCGGCTGAAACCACGAGACTCATTTATGCCCGGTTTCAATAAACAAAAACGAATCGTTTTGCTTACCAATGGTAGGTGTTTTATTACCAAACTGGGCATATAGATCATTTCGTAAGCTAATTTTACCTGTGATAGCTACTTCCATATGGGGGGGTCTGCCATGCAAAGCTTTGAGGTATTTGCTTCATTATTAGTAAAGAAATAAATCTGAACCGATAAAGGTCCGTAAAGTATTGAAACCGGGCATTAGTAATTTACTTTAAAATAACATTTAGCACCCGACTGTACACATATTATAGCCTCGCCCAAGGAAAACTAAGTGCAATTTTATTTAAAGGTGTAAATGTTGTGCATACAGTTATTTTCTATATGTTACCATACTTTGTAACGCAGAACTCCCATTCGGTTGCAACTAGCCGCGCGATTTGCATCCAACATGTTCACATGCGATATTTGATAACATCTGCAAATATATTAATGTATGACAACATTACTTTCTATTTTAGGCTTTTAATACATTTCATAAACATTGTAAGAATGCATTTCATATTAGCCATTAGAGTCGGGTTGTTTATTGCACGTGCATATGTAGGTAAGTAGCACATTATTATGGCTGTCGAGTTTTATTTATTGAATGATTTTGATTAATTAATTTAATTTTCATTATTTTCCATATTATTATTTTACCTACTATCTTTCATTTATGCGTTATCACCCGTGATCCCAAGGGATATATTGTTTTCCTGGGATAAAAAGTAGCCTATAGCACTCGGAATCTGATCAGAAGATCCGGAGATTACCCTCCACATATAAACATACAAAATCTCTCTCATTATAAATCAAGATGTAGGTATTGCGGATACTTATATAATATTAAGAAGTAAACAAGCTGATAAGTGTGAACAGAACTCGAGACCTGAAGGTTCCGTATAAATATTTTATTTATTTTGTATGTTGTTGGTTTTTATGTTTTTATGCTTATGTATTTGACTTGCCAATATAGCAAATTGTAAAAAAAAATATAGAAAATGTAACCTTACTGAGTTCCTTGCCTATTCTTGAAGGCCTACCTTCATAAGGGGCCTAAATTGAATAAATGGCTGTGATTTGACTTAAATACTTAGGTGTAAATAGTTCACCCAACCCGGGTGTAATTTTATAATCGCTATGTTTTTTTTACTACAAATGTAACACTTGACGTGCGCGTCTTTCCTAATTTTAGGATAACAGGCAGTTCTTATTTTAGTTGACAAGTATTAAAATATGTGACATAAATGGCCTTGAAGAAACTCTAGGCCTCAGTATTTGATATTAATTGTAACTTAATACCATTACCAGTTCCTGAGAAATAGATGGAAAGCGTCTGTTGTTACAGGGTTCCATATTTATCCTTTTAAGCTACGGAACCCCAAGAATAGTTTCGACTCAAAACGGGAGAAATACATATCTCTGCGGCTTCTGCAGCCGCACACTCGCCGGGATCGAACCGGAACCATAAAGGTGAGGGAGCATGCAAGCTTTTGGAATATATACTTTATAACTAATACTACAAGAATAAAATTCAAATATCAATTTTTTTTTTTTTTTTTTTTTTTTTTTTTTTTTTTATTATCGGTAAGGTAATAGTCGACCAACTAATCATCAGAACCTAGAACCATGTTCAAAACGAATCGAACGAGCTTATACTCGATGAGGTAGCGTCCTCTTTATTAACCTACCGGCTCCCTCATCAGCTTCATGACATAATAATAATGCTTTGTTATCCGATTTACATATGCATACAAAATTTCAGCTCAATTGGGAACCAGGAAGTGAGTCTTTAACTTGCAAGATTTGATTGACAAGACACCGGGACAGGTAACTAAATAAAAGCTTGTAATAAGACAGCTTTATTTAAAACATTCTTAGCAACTTTGTACGTCCGCGTTACCATGATGTTTGGATTTGTCTTAGGCTTAACTTAACTTAAAAATTACACACGCACACAATACTCATGATTTTTTATTCATCATCATCATCATCAGCTTATAATGTCCCACTGCTGAGCACAGGCCTCCTTTCACAAATGAGGGTGAAAGGGAATGGGCAGATACTCCACCACGCGTGCCCACTGCGTATTGGTGGAGGTAGGCTAGTGGTCAACCTACTGTGGGAACTTTTCAAGCCGCCTAGGAGGCATCCAACTAGCTTAGCGACTATCACAATTAAGTGATAACCGGGACCAACGGCTTTACGTGCCTTCCGAAGCACGGAAACGCTCGATATGAAATACCACTAGACGGTCACCCATACAGGTACTGACCAAGACAGACGTAGCTTAACTTTGCCGATCGATTAAGAACGGCTAATCATGCTACACCACGAGCGCTTCGAGGATTTTTTATTATTATTATGAAAATAAAATCTCGACCGACGACCTCGACAAAGTGAGTAGGTAGGTAATACCATAAAATCATGGATCCAAAATAATTTGCTTGCGTTTTTGTATTGTGTATACCTTATTGCGATTACATGCAATGAGAAGTAGTTCCTATTACTAATAAAAATGTACTAACACATGAAACATTTGATTTTTTATTCGAAAGAAAAAGATAGAGATTATTTTAAGAGAGGTAGACCATAGTACTATTTCTTTCAAAGAGAAGCTCGACTGCGGAAGTACCTCCACCTTACAGTATACCGCTGCCAAATAACTTTATGTCGTATTTCTGCACGTGTGTAAGCTCAATAGGGAGGGTGGAAGAATCGGTAGCCGTGTGTTGCAAGCGTCCATATGCCTTCGCTAACCGCTTTCTATCCGGCACGTACGCTCGTTTACGATAAAAAAAACTTATAAAAAAGAAATATGGTTATCCTTTATTGGTAGTTGATGTTGTGTATGGCGACAATGTTTTCAACTCCCCAAGTTTTGATAGTTTGCTCGGAGGTGAGTGATGTACTGTACGTACCTACATAATTTATATTCGTGCGATCCGACGACAATCGTACGACATAAAACAGCTCGTTTCGACCGCCACTATAGCCGAGTGGACTGACACAATGCTCTCAATGAGTCACAATAGCGAATTAAGTATTATTTTAAATTGACGTAATTGAAAAATATGCAGTCGCTCGCGCGCACTGCTCGAATAAATTGATTCATGTTATTCATGTATTATATTAACATAGATTAGAGCGGCAGATGGGACGGCCGTGCGAAACATTTGTACCTAATACATAATTGTTTGAAAGAAATAGCGTTCTAAATAGTAATAACAAATTCTCATGGAAGTATATTCTACCTTTGAATCGTATAAATACTTTGCGCTATCGCAAGTGAGATCAAATCGTTAACAAACGTCAAAATGTTTCACTCGAGCTACAGATTCAATAATAGTTACCAAATAAACAACTCTATCAACCGAGCAATCCTTTAAATTATTCAATCAATGCACCTATCGATACAAGAAAAGTTACTGTTTGCGTGTGTGTGAGTGAAAGAAAATAAACCTCGCGAGGCAAAATAGCCGGAGCGATAGTATTAGCTCTTCGATTATCTCTTATACGGCGAGGCAATTCCAATAGAATTAACTAGCTTTATATCGTAAAATAGGTAGCCGCTTTATTGGTAGTGTAACATTGACCTATGGACAAGTTTACGTTAGTCTAAACATTATTGTCCTTAAATCTCTACTTAAAGGGGAATTTAAAATAATATTAATATAATGAATTTAAATTTATTCTATGATAATACTCAGAGGGCCAACGTACCGATGTCGGGCGGTCACGAAAACGAACAAAATGATCGTTATTATCATCACAATTCTAACATAGCGTCGGTACTGTTGCACACACAAAGGGTATTTCCGTCGTGGGAATGGTAAAAGGAAAACCAAGTTTCCCGACAAAATAATAGTATTTAATAATCTTAGATTAACTAAAGACTTGTTGTATGGATTGTTAGCTAAAGCCATCTAAACACGCATTTAAAAAACATCTTCTAGTACCTAAATGAGCTTATTTAAAAGTAAATCTGTTCCGGATTATCATTCTTATCTTATACCTATCTCAGAACCTGAGCCAGATGATATTGTTTCTTTTTGTATCCCAATTTAGTCGTACGTATTTACCTCTTTTATTTTTCTTTCATCTCTCTTTGTTTTGTACCGGCTGAACTCACATTAAATTCATTTTATTATAATTCAATTGCTCACTATGTTTATCGCTGCACCCTCATTCAACTTATGTTCAGCAGTGCTATTTAGTAACGTTCATTTGAAATATCACTTCTGAATCCGCGATGAGATTAAAGTTTCATATTCTTAAAATGAGTGAGTTCGACACTAGCGCCACTGAATAATGACGGAAGTGAGATGAACCACGACAGGTGAGTATTTTGACGTTACGAATATACTTTTGAGTTCTCAAAACTCACTTCACTTGACCTTGATTTTATCTTAAGAATACCAAAGGAGAATAGTCCAGTAGAATTTGCTCAAAATTAAGCAACATTTTACTAAGGTGGCAAAATATAATATATTTAGGTTCATAAGAAGTGTGAGCATTAATAGAAGATTAATAGAATACCGAACAATGCATGCAAGGTTCAATGGAAAATCCTAACTAATACTATAAATGCGAAAGTGAGTTTGTTTGTTTGTTACACCATCACGCCTCAACTACTCAACGGATCATCATGAAATTTGGCATGCAGATAGCCTATGGTATGGAGAAGGACACAGGCTACTTTTTATCCCGGGAACGCGGGTGAAACCGCGGGGGACAGCTAGTGAGTCAATAAACGACTTGATGGCACAAGGTCATCCTAAACGAAGCAATGCTCAGTTAGTTCTCTTATATTATTGAAATCGTTGGACCTAACGTTTGAAGTATATTTTATCAACAACCTCTATGTATCTGAACATTTTTACTGCTGTGTCAGTAAACAAGTGTACGGTCGCCTGGTGGTAAGCAGTTACCGTTGCTATATGGACGATAGGAACACCCGGGCCACCCCGGGGCATCACTCACGACCTTAACTGCGGTATTCTGTAAGGTGGAGGTATATCCCCAGACAAACTGCTCAATGAGCGAAAAAAGAATACTATGCTCTACCTCTCTCAATCTATGTTACTATCAATCAATGGTATAGGGTACAGACGCCCCGCTGAGATCGTTTCATGATCATATCCAATATTTTCCGCGCACTTCCTATACACTCTCATTAGGTTTGTTCTCATTTCTACAGCCCTAACGTACAATGTAATTATAATCTTAGCACGTAAGTCTTAACGGTCATATTATATCTCGGTTATTGGTTGTTAAAGCGAATATGATGGCATGCAATTCATCGACCGCGTTGCGCTTCTCACGTCGCATAATTAGGAACAAACTTTCTTATTAAGCATAACTGCGTTGTATATATTATATTATGTGTTATAATCGTTACTCAACAGAGTTGCAGACAATAATACTATCCTTTACTATTCCATCCTAAGGTGCACGTTCGTAGCCGACTGCATGCAGCAGCAGCAGGCGATGCACGACATGCACGTGTCGCAGCGACAATACTGGTATATGATTTTACTATGAAATACTTTCCTTAACGACACGTTTCTCTTACAGTAATACATAGAAATGAAAAAGAAAGAAGTTGTGTCGCCGTAGCTAGCGAGACGTCGCCGCGTCGGTCGGTCGCCTTCATAGAAACGAAAGGGAAAGAAGTAGTGTCGCTGCGACACTTCGCCTGCTGCTGCTGCTGCATGCAGTCGGCAACAAACTCGTACCTTTACTTCTTATCCTACTAAAAATATAAATGCGAAAGCGAGTGTCTCAGAGGTATCCCCTAATCGAATGAAATAGGGGATGAAAACAATAATTAAATTGTAAAAGAAGTACTAATTCAAACTGGAAGACATAGCAACATGATATACTAAGAAGTTTACTTATGGGTTTTCCGAATTCGAGGCCTAACGGAGAGTTAAAGTTTGCTATACAGTTGAAAAGACCAAAGAGTCGTAGCAAATATTTTTTTAACCAAATAATTACATACTTTTTTAATTTTTTCAAAAACCTTTCCTACGGATTGATACCCTTAGGTATATTAAAATAGCGTTTAGATTTGGATAGTTAGCTCTAGGTTGTCATAACAATTTCATCCGATTTTGACTGAATGTATCTGTGGTTGTTCTATCATCTCTCTGAACGGAAGTTAAAAGTAATAAGTATTCTGTCTCATTTAATTACACATCGTGACAATAATAAGAACTGTCAAAGTCAGCCTGTAACTTGTACACCATGAAACCGCTGACCCATGACTGGCCCCACAGTGATACGTATGTTTTATTGTTATGTTATAAAATTATTATTTTTTGTTTATTATATGTTTCAAATGTTAATAGCGTTCCAAACTGCTTATATTGGACGTAATTATAGTAATACGGTATCTCGGTCCGATGAGTACGGGTTCGACGCCTGCTTAGAATATCGGCGGAGGATAAATAAATATATGGCATTAACATTTGGTAGAGATGCGTTCTCTACAATATTATTTAGTTTCGTTGGAGGAACGTTAATAATTTATTTGATTTTAATTCGTGGATATGTTTTTTATGTAGCATCTAATAATCCACAATGTAAATCTAAAATAATATGAAGCTGTATGTATTGTCAAGTGCGAGCATGACAAGCTAAATGTAATACAGTAAAATGCTGTAAAATCATATTCTCATATACATATAAATTGGTTGGCAAATATGTGTAGTTGTTGGTACCTATTTGTAGGCAGCGCTGCCACAGGTAAGATTACCGCATACCGAACGAGCCAAGGGGTACTTTCATTAAAATTAAAAATTCAACATGATTATATCATAAAATACTTCTACGAACACAATTCTAAACTAAGGCTTCGTTATTTTTATAACTTTAATAATATGATGACTAAGACAGAACGAGCATTATATTCATATTATTTTAACTTTTAAACCACACGCAAGCAATTATTGTTCGTACAAAATGATAGCATAGATACGTTTGTAATTTGAGACCGTCTGCGGGCTCTACGTTATTATATTATAATATTAACTATGTTCATCGGAAACAGCTTTTTTATGTGCTACAACACTATAGAAATAAGATATTTTTACAGTGAAGTTGGTTTGAATTGACTGTTCGCCAGAGTAGACTGAACTGATTCCAGTGAAGGTAAGTCTCGAGTCTTAAGTCAATCATAAATACGTGGAGAGGTAAGGAGTTGATGAGCAAAAAAAAAAAATATTATCTGTACGTATATGTAATATGTATAGGTATATAATATGTATATATAGGGTGAATGGTAATTATTAAACGATACTTAGACAAATGATTGTACTCGTGATAACAAAAAACTTTCCCAAAGAAACAAATAGGGATAAGTAACAAGTTAAATAAAAGCTGATGGTGCATTCTTATTATTGTTAGGTACTAAATATAGGCTCATGTGCTAAGTAAATTAAAAAAGAAAATGTTTCTTTGGGAAAGTTGTTTGTTATCATGAGTACAATCATGTGTCTAAGTATCGTTTACTAATTACCAGTCACCCTATATATAATGTAATACGGCCAGCCAGATGCGATCAACTACTTAGGGACTACACTACTTAGGGTCTGTTTTCATCTATCAAATAATTTGATCATGTATTACAAGCTACACAATTTAATAAATAAAAAAAACTATTATTATAAGTATATCCTTGAATTTGCATTGTTCGCGCAGATGAAAAATTACAGTTCGCACACTCAATGTAGGTGGACATAAATTGATATCTAATTTTCCTGTTGCGAAATTACACACATTTTTTTTTCATTCCGTGTTTATATTAACAGCAGAAAGACATCTATTACTAGTTGTAAACTGTAAGTGCCACTTATTGTTAGTTATACAAGGTGAATAACGACGCAATCACACTTTTATTATTATCATCCTCATTGACGTTCCAATGTTCTCGGCCAAACAACTAGGTATACAAGTCTGTTTCTCTCCATCCTTCTCTGGATTTTCGACCCTTACCGGCGGTAATAGCAACGACAGCGATGCATTGTTTAGGCTTGCATCCTTGTTTAACGCTCCTCTACGCTGAATAACGCAGATCTAGCTAATTCAATTGTCAAAGATGTTTCATCGACGAGTACGTCGACGATATTCTCATACTTTTCGACAATGAACAGGATTTGGGTGGGATACAACTGCAATATGTGGCAAGTGATGATGTGGCCATAGGTGATAATTGGGTAACAGTAGATTTCTGGGCCATACCAGTAGGTGCACGAAAGGTCTTTGTTACTTTATACGCACAAACTGTATATTTTCTAGTTTTTTGAGTAATCAAACTTGTGAGTAAGGAAACAACCACCACCACTACTCAGATCCTTTTTAACTCGTTTAAATAGCTGCAGCTGGTAGTAGACCACCTGTTCCATACGTCTAACCCTTCATTTTAATCGATCGTACAAACGCCCTGCCAGGAATTTTGGAAAAGACCCTCTTGGCCACGGAAACACGAGCTATTATCCATCAAGATGAGCCCAGGACCCAAACGCTATTTTGTTACTCAATCACCAATCGTAACTACGACGATTTAGATGAAACTTGGCACATAAATAGGTTATAACTTGGGGTAAAACATAGGACACTTTTAGCCCGAGAAAACGATAAATTCTCAGGTAACCTTGTTTACCTAAACCCCCTGGCGGAATCTAATAAGAAAAAAAAATATGACAAAATTTTTTTTAACCCTCCGCGCATGTGTCCTAGTTTGCCAGTTATCCTTGTCCTTTACATACAAAGGTGGATTGATATTGAGCTTAATTTAAAGATAAAATAAAATTTTATGAAGAGGTCTACGATGGAGTGAGTTTGAAATATAATGCTATAATTTACAACTGCTTAGTTGCAAATGAAAAAACAAACAAAACGCTGAAGATGATGATGATTGCCTTCAAATAGTTGTTCGATACTTAATTTCAATTCAGTTATGTTCTAATATTCAGAAAAATCTAAGTTTAGTCAGTGGATTCCTTCCATCAGCCTGTTTTGGTTTGGATTTTGTGAACGTGATTCATGTGTGAGCTTTCTGAGATTACTTGTGATATTTTAGTCCTAACTAACGTCAATATCACAACTATATGGTATATTCGACAAAACGTTTATAAAAAACGTGATAGAATTACCATTTGTTAAAGACGACCAAATGTCCAAACGTTGTTACGATTACAAGTCAATTGAAACAAGTGTTCGAATGTTGAAGTGACAATAGACCTTTGAATGTACATAATATGGGATAGTTAAATGTTTTGTCTATGAAGTGCTTTGGAGACAGACTTTTTTATTTTAATTATAGATGTCTGTTAAATGCTTTCATTCGCGACTCGAGATTCCGAAAATACCTAAATAAAAATGACTGCTATAAAATTCAAGACTTTAGAATACTTCAGATAGAAAAAAAAGAATGGTCTAATCACTTGCAATAATGTGTAAAAGAACGCCGCCACCGGCATGAGGCAGCCGCCCGCAGTGCTCACTGAGGGATCGGACATCGATATGGGAGCCTTGTTCTTATCGAAATCTTGAAAAATCTAAATATCGCTGAATTGCTCAATCCAGCGAATTGATTGGTGACTTTATAAATATATATTCGTGCGGCGCAGCATCTTAAGATTTATACGACATATTTTAGAATTCATTTTTGAAATGGTTAGACTTTAACCTATGTTTTTATTTTGCCTTAATATTTACGATTTTTATATTTCATTAACTTTATAAAACTGATCAATCCACAGAAGAATAATTTTGTGGTGCATTATTTACTATTATTATGATATACCTATTGAGCCAGATAGATAATAATATACATCCATAGTTAAAGTATAAAGTAAACCTTAAAAACACCACATACATTTATTTAAGAAATCGTGTAGAGTAAATAGTGCGCCTCTCGTTCACTTCAAAAACAGTGGGATTGCTGCCTGGACAAATAAAAAAGGAATTCGAATACCGCCCGCCATTAAGATTCCCGTCTTCAATATTGACCTATTTGTATTATATTAAAATAAATAATAGTATTGTGTTGGATTCCGAGACGGAGCAGGAAATGAAGGCAGGGTGTTTTGAATACTCCATCGTTATCGTTATTTGATGATTTGAATTGACTATTTATGTCATAGTTTATGGATTTCAGTGATCCACTACTATCTGACAAAATGTGCGTTAACATTTTTCATTAAACCTAAAATTACTTACTACTACCTAAAAACTAATCTTTCTTCTGTTATTCAATATTAGGTCAAAAAAAATAAAAGATTTTTATGAGTAGGATACAATATTCTTCATTAACATTTGTCAACTCTTTTTTTGCAGTCGATCTTTGCCCGGAGCTTCTTTTTAAATAATAAAAAAAAGTTTACTCAGATGTATCCTATGTAATCACGGCTAAAAATACTTAGTTGTAGACTAAATGTTGATTTAGTCTACAACTATACAATACAGACTACAACTAAAGCTATAGCCAATCCTCGATGGCATCAATGGCATTCGTTTTAGCCACTGACTACTTACTATATATTGTCACAGAGGATATAGTTATAGTAATCTGTAATATTGTGCTATAGTGTAAACCATGTTTTTGGTATAAATTATTCCCGTTTGAGCCCCTATTTTTAACCGACTTCAAAAAATGGAGGAGGATGTTCGACGCTTATGTTTTCTTTTTTCGATATTACCTATAATATACAATGCTAAAAATTGGCAGGAAATGAGTGTGAAATAAATTTTATTAGGTATTACAATTCCAAGGAATTCCATACAATCCTAAACAGCAATCGGCAATGAGGTATTAGGTAGGTTACCTACAGTAACGGAGTAAATGAAGTGGGGGGCGGATGTCACGTTTCACGATACACAAAATTATTTATATTATATTATTATTTGTGTACGTAAAGAATTCAAAACAATATTAAGTACAATGTATTATGAACAATAGATATTATTATATTCAATAATAACTGGCGCGGACGGTGACCAAATCAGCCAATCACGGTCTCAAATTTATAAAATAGATATTATATGTATATACTTAACTTATCTATATGTATCGTTTAATTAAATAGTAAATATATCGGTTTGATTTTGGCAACGATATCAGTCAATCACGCACGACTAAGTCAACAGTGTGAAAGAGAAATGCCATAGGTGTATCTCCTTTTCTGGTTCCATTGTATAGGTGAACAACATGATAAGAAAGGGTATCCTAAAAACCTTACAGTAGAAATTCCATTGAAACTATACCCACGCCAAGAAGAGGAAAGCAACAGATCAGAATGCAACGTAGAACCACTTTGATGGGATCAGAAAAGTGTTCATTGCTAGGTAAGTATCTAGATTTTACACTAAATGCGTATATTCAATGTTTCCTACCTAAGATGAAATTAAACATTCACTCCCTGAAGAGATTTTACACTTTTTTATAAATAGCTGGTTATAATGGCACAATTTAGCATATTTATATGTATTTTCAACGACAAGACTTGCCTGCCACTGGCACGATTAAATTCAAGTCGCAAACGCGAGCACGGCTTGCGGTATCTACTCTACTCTAAGGCTGAGTCCACCAGAGATATGTAGCTAGGACCGCTTCATTTTCTCGTCATAGCTCTAATGAAGCGACCCTATTGACGGGTCTAAACACATCCCTCGCTACGCATCTCTGATGGATACTCAGCTTTAGGCCTGTATTATAGAACGAGATCAAAACTCAGGTCAGGTCTCAAGAAATTATCGTGTTAATCGAAAATAAACCTAATGCCGTTGCCGCAGGTTCCAAGTTCAATTTTACCTAAATCTTTTGGGTCTCGATTCGAAGTCGATAATACAACAGAAAAATATTTGGAAAAATCAACAACAAAAAATGTTACATTTCTAAGTATGATACATCATAGAAAACTCAGATCAAGTTTCAAGAAAATATTGTGTTTATCGAAAAGAATTTAGATTTAGAAGATTTTATTAAGAAATTAATTTTATTAGGAAATAACCTAATGCCATTGGTGCAAGTTAAAACTATTATTTTTAAATCTCGACTCAATACTTGACTTGAGCATTGATTGATGTTCTATAAAACGGAGCTTAGTTTCGCTGCAGAACAACGTACCTCGGTAAATTTTATTTTATACATTTATGTATTATAATAGTGCAACTTACTTGTTGTTTCTGTCCGCGCGGTTAGTTCGGCGAAGTGTTCTGAGACGCTATAAAGCGGCATAATAACAGTTATCAAAATATAAGCGATACTACGGAACGACATAGGGTCAGCCGATCTCCCCCATCTGAATGATAACACCGACCAGAGTAGATGCGACATTTAAATACTAACAAACGATAACATTCACAATGTATGATGTTTTTTTTATTACATACTAGTGAGAGGTCTAATACAGCCTGGTTCACTTACGCTGTGAGGTGCGTAGAGTACCTTTAAACAGACAGAGATATCAAGGAATTATTATTTTCATTATTATATCTATATATAAAAGATAATCTGCCTGATTGGCGTATCAACACAGAGCTCAAACTGTATGTAGAATAGAATACATTTATTTTGCACACAGGTTCTTATAACATAATTATATTCACTAAGAAAGAGCTTTTCAAAATTCATATAACATTCAATTTTGAACTAAATCCGAGAACTTTAGGTTAGTATAATTGTGTACTCCAAATAAGATATCTTTTCATATCAACCATTTATTTACAGTGTGACATCAACAATTCATGTGGTTTTTTTAGTATAAAAAATAGTTACTATTGTAATATTTTCAAAATAAATATGAAATAAAAGTGAAAAATTCTGTCGCAGCGGCTTCGAGCGTGTGTCGTGTAATAGGGTGGGATCCCGTGTGAGAAATATCTTCACTCAACTGTAATTTATATGAAAATCTTAAACAAACTTAAAATACCTCAAGTAACCTGAAAGATCAACTTGCCAAATAAAAAATCATTTTCATAAGTACCAACATGATTCTAAGTTGTGATATGTCTAAAGAAGAATGTGCTTTATCTAGTACAACATAAAGTCCACTTTAATACAAACAGTAATTTAGTTCAACATATAATGCTTCATAAAGCCCAATCTTGTTTAAACAGACTACAAGCTAGGTATGCTTATCGCTATGTTATTAATAATCCTAACAAATATTTTGAATGCAAAAGAGTTTGTCTGTTGCCTTCTGAGGAAAAAACCAATATGTATTTAGAAATAAGAGAAGAGAAACCGTGGGCGGCAGCTAGAATAAAATAACATAGGCACAGATTGTGAGTATAGTAATATATCTAGTAATAAGGTACGTATTGAATATGGGATATTACTTAAATTACAATTCTAAAAGCCCATAAGTAATGCCCATTTATTTCAACAGAATGTATGCTAATTATATTCTTATTCGGAACATGGACAAGATTTTGCAAGACCTAGGTACGATTTGATAACATTTAAAATCAAAAAGTTTAATCATTGAAATAACGATGGTGTTAGATATATCTTATGCGGGCTCTCACCCTATAACGAACGGCACCCGCCCGCTCCCCATTACAATAATCTGCGCGAAAACGGGACAGCAACAATATTAGAAAGGAACAATCGTTGCCATTACGACGAATAAAAAGAAAAGTTATTATATTTTTTATTGGAGAGGGCGGCCACCCTCACCGCCAAGAGGGTTATTTTTATTTTATTTGAAAAGTTTATTTTCCATTTGTTTTAACTTGTATATTCGCGATGCGAGGGCTGGAATGAAACTCGGCCAGCACGCACTCTCTCACTCAATGACTCACTAATGCGTACCCAAGGACGTTACGTCTGTGAACAGTATCATTATATTTTTATATTTGAACTTTCGCTCGAACAACATTAAAATGAGAAAAGTTCATGGAGGAGTTATCAGTGTTTGGGTAGGCACTGTGCCGCGGTTTTGTACGCCGTTTTGTTTGTATTATGAATGAATGACAGCAGACGAACTCTACTTTAAGGTAACCCAACTCAGGTAGATATTCGAGACTGATACCTGATTTAAGTTCATTTATAGTTTGGTACAAGTAAATGTATACGCGGTATTCTAAATAATTAATTACCTACTAGAAGAGTATGATGATAAAAAATTGTTTATATTTTATTTTATTTAGCACTATTTATTTAAATTATAATGGCAGATTCATATAATAATAATATATATATATATATAAGGATCCACAAAACATTAATTTTCGTTTGTCTGTTGACATAATACAATTCGTTCGATATAAGATCAACTAGGCGAGCTCTGACACGCGACTACAAGGTACCGTTTTTTTTTCTAGCCAATATGGGCATATTCTGAACTACTGGTCTTAGAGAAAAACGCTGAAAGGAACCATGAGCTGAATTTTGAAAAAAATAAAAGTGCAATATATTATTTTCGGAGATATAGATTTGTTTTCAATTTTTTTCTCAATATTCTACGTCGCAATATGAAAAAAAATTTTATGACAATCTTGCTGACAAGTTGCTAGAAGTTATTCAAAATATTATTTTATATTTTCCTTGACCAAGGTTTTAGCCTGCGTAAAGTTTGATGAGGTGGAGCAGATCTCGCAGGGACCTCACTAATATGTTTAGCCACAAATAACTCTTAGGATTCTGACAAACAATTAGAGGTCTATTTTGATAACTTCTAGCCACTTGTGACTAACATTGTCATACATAATTTTGCGCTCCCTACTTTACACGCTTAGGGATGGATTTCCAAAATCCTTAGGCTAAAAAATAAACAAATGAGTTAACTTTTGAGTTAATAAAGACACGCAGTAAAATCCTCCCCTTAAAACATAAGTAGTTCTTGCCCCGTTAGGGGTAATTTTCCAAAAACCCAAAAATCTTGATTCTTTATTTTCTGTCCAAAGTATTACCGAGTCTCAATATGAAAAAAGAAAAAGAAAATATCCTGGGACATTCCTCACACACGGTCATCTAATCCCAAACTAAGCAGAGCTTGTACTATGGAAACCAGATAACTGATATAATACATATACTACTTTTTGTTTGTAAATACATACTTAATATACATAATTACACCCAGACTCAGGACATACAGACATGTTCATGCACACAAATGCATGTCCTGTGCGGGAATCGAACCCACGACCTGCGGCGCAATAGGTGGAATCTTTACCAGACTCTTAACCAACTGCGCCAACTGGCCCGTCAATATACCCCCTTACTCATAAAGCGCTATTTAACTAATATACTGTTTAAAGGGTCACGTAAATAATGTCACATTATTTGACAATGACAATAGAGTGACGTTATTTACGTGACCGTTTAAACAGTATATTAGTTAAATAACGTTTTATGAGTAAGGGGGATAATAAATAAGACCACGCGTTAAACTAAAACAGTGTGCAAAATTTGCGGATTTGGCTCTGCGTTGATGTATCAGTCAGGACAAGTAATTATACATAGGTATAGGTATGTATAGATAAAACTATAATAGTTGGACATAATTATATCGCGAGTCTTTTTGTTCTCTTGATCTGTAGTATGTTGGTTGATCTTTCATAAAAAGTTTTTGCAGGCTATTTTTTTACATTATTGGAGTTTTCGTAAAATATAGCCTACTAGTTGTCCCCCGCGGTTTAGCCTTGTCCATACCATAGGCTATCTGCATGCCAAATTTCATGATAATCCGTTCAGTAGTTGAGGCGTGAAAGCGTAACAAACAAGTAAACAAACAAACTCACTTTCGCATTAAATATAGTATATATTTATAGTTAGATTGTTACTCAGTGATAGCTAATATAGCACTCTACTGGTGAAAGAATGAGTAAAATCGGTCCAGTAGTTTTTGAGTTTATCCATTACTAACAAACATACAAAAATTCAAATCTTTTCTCTTTAGAATATTAGTTTAGATAATGTATATAAGGTAAACTAAGAAAATACTGATGGTATGGCACTGATTTTTAAGTAGGTAATATTTCTTAGAAATTCTTATAAAATATACAGATAAACGGAAAACTTAATTATTTCCAAATCGTTGGTCACAACTTCATTAGGTAGGTACTACGGATTATAAAGAGAGTACGAGACAGCCGTATCCCTTAAACAGGTCGGTACCTACTGTATCAATATACTTAAAAGTCGACAAATAACAAATTGAAATTCAAACATTCAATTTTGTACCAACACCCGTAAAAGGGCGAAGCTCTTAATCCCTCATTAAACCTTTTGTAATACAACTGTCCAAATAAGTATGTGTGGCCACAGACGACCACCGAGTCCAGTGCGTCTATTCTGTTGATATTATCTTTTAGCTCCCGACGTACCGACCTATGGTAGTCTGTTTACCCCCTAAAAATATAGTAGACCACATTTTTAACAAGTACACCCGAAACTGTTCAATACCAGCTAGCTACGGTGTGTGGTACGTGTACCTTATATTGACTCACAATCAACAAATGTTACACAACAATAAGGAAGGGTAAAATGTATCTAATTGTAATAAAAACACTGAGGCCCGAACGCTGTGTAATTTAAAAGTGATACTGTCGAACCTTAAAGCAATTTCACATGCCCATGTGAAATATTTATCTTAATATTATAAGTAAACTTAAACGTTGGCCAGCTCTGTATACTGCGGATGGTGGGTCTTGATATTTTGTTTATTTTAAAGTTAGTTATTATTTTTATAGGAAATTTGTCTTATTTGTAAATATACGATTAAATATTTATTATTAGTATGAAGTCAGATGATTTCATGACTATTTAGACATAAGAACAAGCACGTTTGCCATAAAGCGAAAATGTTTGTACCATAGTTCTCGTTGTGCCCAGCGTAACTGCGCCTATGCACCCCGTTGCGCCTTTATACAATATAAATTAAATTACAATGATATTTATTAAGTTATTATAGGTAGTACGGAAAACTATTGATAAATTGAAAAAGTAATTACGAAAAAAGTAATTAAAATCTCGTACCAAATAGTTATAAAGTATCAAGTAATATCGGTCGACATCGACGAAGGTTCAATTAGGTACAATATATATGTAGTGGTGGATGCTCCTTTCACACTGGTCGGACTGTTCGCTCCTTTTGTTTGATAATACATTAAAATACTATAGGTGTAGGCTCATCGCACCCGGTTCAAAAAAGATGAACAAGCAAACCTCACCACGATATTTGGAAGCTAGTAATAATTTATGAGTTTGATGTGTACCCTTGCCCGACTACTGCGAAGCTCAGGACATGCCCGAACAAAGATGAAGCCGAAATGTTGTTAGAATAGCAGCGGTTCTTCAAATACAAGATACCAATAAAGCTTAACCGGAAAATTCCTTCATGCTCGATTTTTAAGGGACCCAAAAAGAGGATATTTTCAATTGAGAATTACTCAGACCAAAATTAGTCTATATGTATTAACTACAAATTATTATTTTTTAATTCTCCAGGTACTGTTCACTTATTTAGAGAAGAGTACCATTTATTTTGTTTTTGGGTCTTCCTGGCAAGTCTATTTCGGAGTCGGTTTGATTTTGTTGAAAGATTATTCTTATTGTACCACAAAACATTATCTACAAACACAAAAGTTCCAGCAGGCGTTAAAACCGACAAATTATCTCTTTAATAGTAGCAAAATTAATCAACTTCAAATAAAAAGCCTTTCTACAACAAACTTAAAAAGCAGTTAAGTAGTTTGAACATGCCATTGTCCCATTGCAGGTTGTCATAGTGATATTTGTGTTTAAGTAGTGTTACCTATACCAACCGCTGAGTTCCAAACTGTTAGTCCAAAATACGGATCACACACAGTGGACACAAATTGGTAACATAAGTAGACACCGTGTTGACAAGTTAGTTGACCGGTTTAGCGCCTCATAAGTAAGTAGTCACTTAGCAAGCAATGGAAACGAGCTTAGCTCGGAATAACTTTACGTGACATGGTCCGAAATTAAGACATTCGTAGAATAAATAAGAAAACTTACGGACATAGGTCTTAGTCAGTAAACTCATGTGGCAATCAGCAGGGCAAAAAACGATACCCAATGGTTAATTGGTAGGAATTGGCACCACAATGGTAGAGGAACTATACCTAGTCTGAGTCACTGTATATAAGCGACCTGAGATTGATTGTTGTGGAAATCTACGAGAGACGAAAAGGATCAGCAGAGGTCATCCCTGGCCAGCTTATGATGATGACATGAGTAGGTACTTAAGTTCAATAATGCGGAGGAAATGAACCTCTCTATAGTAGAAGGAAAACCGGTACTCTTATGACGACCAATTAGACTTGTCGCGTGGAAGCCTCAATTTTCTATGAAAAAACAAAACACCGTAAGGTAAATGATCATGTGTTTGATTAGCGGAAGGTGTGGGAAGAGTGTGAGAGGGTTGTTGAGCGCAAGCGATTGAAATGGTAATCTCTTTTCTCTATCACACATATCGTTAAGTTACACAATCGTATCCTTAAATTTTATAAAAGGACGAAGGAAGGTTTGTTTGAATAAAGCATGTCAACAAGAAACCATGCTATTAGTAAAAAAAAACTGTTCGTCATTGAATGTTATTTTAAACATCGACATATAAAATTCATTAATGTGTTTTTTTAAAGTAATTCACAGTGTTAAGAGATTGGAAGTGTTATTTATTAGGCTGAGAAAATAGAGAAGTAATTTTATAGATTGCGCACGTAGAGATAACTAAATTATTCGGTACTGAACCTAATAACATAATATAATATAGAACATGTTCTCCCTAGACGCCAACGCCCGATGATCCCGAACCCCACGTAGGTACCTACGTACCAGCACACAGTTAAAATTCAAACTGTGCAAACAAACAGACTAAATAATTCGTAGACAAAACATTCGTCTTTTATATTCATAGGAATTTTTTAAACTAAGAAAAAAAGCTATAATAGAATCCTTGATATGATGTTTTGTATTATTTCGAAATAGTTTTTCTTGTTGATCAATTGTTTGGTAGTTTAATGCAGATCCAAGGCCGGCAGATCTCCGCCGCGCGCCGTGCCAACACATTGTCGCATGATTTATTTGATAGAATGACTACTCTCGTGAATTATGCCGTTCCTAACACACAATCACTAATATATTCTGATGTAATAAATCGTTGCACAGACAAAATTAGAATCTGTGTCAATAAGCTTACATTCGGATACAAAACCTACTTCAAGCAATTTTATATTCTACTGATGAGTTGATTACCCATGCTGATTCTGGGCATGTGAATAGAAGTAACATACATACCCAGGAATTCGCTAATTGCTAATTTATTACCTACTCATTCGATTAATCTCAGAAAACTTTATTTCAGTGCTATAATCGTTTTTAAGTATCCCGAATATGCATTTATTTTTCTTCGAATTTCGAATATTTGGTCGTTTACTACCTACATTGCCTACTACTAGAAAAAATGAAGTAGGAATCCTATCGAGTATGGATGTATGTTTGTTACTATTTTCTCTACGCAAAAACTACTGAACGGCTTTGGATGAAAATTGGCACACAGATAGAATATGTTCTGTATAAACACATAGGATACTTGTTATCCCGGGAAAACATACCATCCATCGGGAATGCGGGTGAAACGTCGCGGGACAGATAGTATAACAATATAATACTATACTATATTTAACTATTTTCTGTAACATTTACTCTTATAAAAAAATATGTAGATAAATCAATGAAGGAAATCATTAAATCGCAGCCTAAACTGAATTGTTCAATCTGTAACACTACTCTTACTATCACATCAAAATCAATGACATAAAAATGTAAACGCAACAGTTAGCGTCAGTAAAGAGGATGGAACAAATCGTAAATAACTTGTTGAGTGCGGACCACGTGCCGGGAGCACCACGTGTCGCACTTTATAGTCCGGGAGCTGATGATACTATCTCACTAGTTAATAACAATACACGTTACGACCTATACAAACATGCCAGAGAACATTCAACTTGTAGTTTAACCATCTCAACAATATCGTAATTCACATTGAACCCGTCGATATTTATACCTTCCAATTTTACAAATTCCCTTAGCTGATTGTCTGGCATGTCAACAGATTATAGAAGACATTTATACTGCATAAATAATTAAATTTGCTGCCTCTGGAACTAGGCTGAAAAGCTATTTCAGTGACATTCCATTTACTAATGTTAATATATTGACTGGTATCAATGGATTGTAGAACTGCGTCGGATCAGTCTGGTACATAAGACATAATTTGCACAAGCAAACACATGTACCTATTGTTGGTAAAATAATAGCTATAGTTATGCTGTATCTAGTTTTTAAAAGATCATAGATTCAGAAAACAAGTACCTTTGCATTATAGGTAGATAGGTATTCAATCGAATGCAATACTTGCACTACGGTGAATTTTCAAAGCCTTATTAAAGTCAATAATTGAGGACAAGACAACAGGCGAACAAAATAACTTAAAGAGGAAACTGGTAGTTATATATTTCAAGACGTTACTGCGTCGTATAAAGGCGGTGTGTCACACCGAACTACACCTGTTTAAGGCAATTGAATGCGTTCTTTCAATTAATACGCCGATCCCACAGCGAGCGCTCTAGAGTTCTGCGTTCCGCGTTCACCTTTTATATGCGGCACTTTTGATCATTAGATACAGTGTCCGCGTCGGTCAAGGAGAATTCACGCAGAACTCGACCGCAGAACTCTAGACTGCTCGCTGCGGGGTCAGCCCTTTAGTGATATTAAATTGTTACTTGTATTCATATTGACATATCCTTACAAGATCGAGGGTCATAGATAGCATATAGATACATATACTTTTTTCACAGTAGTTAGTTCGTTGTATAAACAAAGTTTATTTTCGATCTCTAAGTACAAATATTAAGTCTGTTTGAAACTAAAGTAATCTATATATATATATATAAAAGAAAGTCGTGTTAGTTACACTATTTATAACTCAAGAACAGCTGAACCAATATGGCTGAAAATTGGTGGGAGCTTAGAACCAGGAGACGGATTTAGGATACTTTTTATAGGGTAGTGTAGGGTACGGTAGGGTATGTAAGGGAGTAAAGGGGGCGCGGGAGAAACCACGGGCGGGAAGCTAGTAGTAAATAATTGACGCATCAAAATTTGTTTGATATATCATAAATTTTTTTCACCAAAAATGAGATAGACTTTATCTTGACGACAAAGCGGCAAATCTTCAGTGATGTTTCTGTGATCAACAGGGTTAAGACCGGAAGCGATCACCGATTAGTAAGAGGCACACTGAACCTGAACATCCAGGTGGAGAGATGTCGTCTGGTAAAGTCTACGCTCCGACCCCAATCTGCATATATCCAGGACCCTGACAGCTTTCAGCTCGAACTTCAGAATCGCTTCCAATGCCTGGATAATTGCGTGACGGTGGACGATACAAACAACAGTCTCGTGGAAACTGTCCATGCGGTAGGATCTAAGTTCTTTAAGACCCGCCGGACGAATAGAACCCAAAAACTCTCGGATGAAACTCTCAAACTCATGAAGCGACGACGTGAAATGAAGTTGCAGTCTTCAGCTGATACAGCCGAATACCGGCAGCTGAATAGGCAGGTCTCAAACGCAATGCGACACGATTTGCGCCTCTTTAATACATCATGTATCGAAGAGGCAATAAAGCAGAACAAAGGTTCCAAAGTGTTCGCAAGAGACTTGTCTATTGGTCAAAGTCAACTGACCAAGCTGAAGACCGACACCGGCAACATCATCACGTCAAAGCTGGAGATCTTGAGAGAGATCGAGAAGTTCTATGGACAGCTGTACACCTCGTCACAGAAACCAGATCCAATTCCGGTTAGTGACGCAAGAGCCAAGTTGACTCGACACTACACCGAAGATATCCCGGACGTCAGCCTATACGAGATTAGAATGGCTCTGAAACAGCTTAAAAACAACAAGGCGGCGGGTGAAGACGGAATAACAACAGAGCTCCTGAAAGCGGGTGGAAAACCGATACTTGTAGTCCTTCAGAAGCTTTTTAATTCCGTCATACACGAAGGTACAACGCCGGAAGTATGGAGTGGAAGCTTGGTGGTGACGACATGGGCGGTGTTACAGAGTCTACAGCGATGCCAAATTGACTATCGCTATATCGAAGTGTTGAAGTGTTTGTACAGCAAAGCCACCATGTCGATCCGAGTCCAGGACGAGAGTACGAAACCAATCCAGTTACAGAAGGGTGTAAGACAGGGTGACGTAATTTCCCCGAAACTCTTCACCACTGTAATGGAGGATGTATTCAAGCTCTTGGACTGGAAGGGATATGGCATCAACATCAATGGCGAACACATCACTCACCTTCGATTTGCCGACGATATAGTCATAATGGCGGAATCGCTAGAAGCTTTGAACATCATGCTCAATGACCTCAACAGAGTTTCCCAACAGGTAGGCCTCAAGATGAATATGGACAAGACAAAAATTATGTCTAATGTTCATATTCCGCCAATGCCGGTGATTGTTGGGAACACTGCCCTCGAAGTTGTAGACGAGTATGTTTACCTAGGACAAGTTGTCCAACTAGGTAGGTCCAACTTCGACAAAGAGGTCAACCGAAGAATCCAACTCGGCTGGGCAGCGTTCGGGAAGCTACGGCATATCTTCACGTCCAGAATACCTCAGAGTCTGAAGACAAAGGTCTTCAATCAGTGCGTGTTGCCAGTGATTACATACGGGACAGAGACGTGGTCTTTTACTGCTGGCCGCATAAATAAGCTCAGAGTCACTCAGCGAGCTATGGAACGAGCTATGCTCGGAATTTCTCTACGAGACATGGTCCGAAACGAGGACATTCGTAGGAGAACAAAAATTACCGATATAGCTCGTAGAGTTAGTAAGCTGAAGTGGCAATGGGCAGGCCACATCGCTCGGCGAACCGATAACCGATGGGGAAGGAAGGTTCTCGAGTGGCGACCACGTACTGGAAAGCGCCGTGTGGGACGACCACCCACCAGGTGGACCGATGACTTGGTCAGGGTCGCTGGGCTCCGTTGGTTGCAAGCGGCCCAAAACCGCTCCAAGTGGAAGTTAATGGGAGAGGCCTATGTTCAGCAGTGGACATTAGGGTGTCCCGTCCATGTATGAGAAATATTTTTTTTCGTGCTACACTATCGCAAGGGGTATCGAAATTTGCGTAATTTTACACAGATTACATAAAACATAGAAAAATTAGAATTGCGTATCATCTTGAGGGCTCTACCGGACTTTGAAGATTTGTAAATTTTACGTTTTTATTGACCTAAGCCGTATGTCTAAAATAATATAAAAATCTAGTTTAAAAGGTATTTTATTATTGAAATTAACGAAAAAAAGAACAAAAAAAATAAAAAAGAGCCCTATATTAATTATAATCAATGTTAAAAACAGAATTTACACTTATTTTTGTATCCAAAATTTGGCATTTGAGCTTGAGATTTCAACCTAATAAAGCCATCTCAAAAAGTAGCTTTGTGAGGCCTACGTTACCATTAATACATCTTTCTACTACGATTATGTGTGACAAGGATGGTCCACATTTTCCAAGCTCAAATTTTATGCCATGATTTGAAGGTCCCCATTAGAAATATGTCGAAGAACCGGTAGTCCTGATTAATTTCGGTGTAATCTCTAGGAGAGAAGTTATTTTTTGGTAGTTCTTTGGTAATCCTGGGCTTAGCTAAGTGTAGTGGTTTATTTTTCGAAATGCCAGCAGCGGAATGTGGTCTCTATCATCAAACAATATACCCACAAGCAGGGTTTCCAGGCAAAAAGTATTTCTTTCGATAACAGAATTTAACACAATTTATCTGAGATTTTATTTATTGAGTTTAATTAATCCAGCCGTTTCTTTCATTTCAGCACCGCTTATAACCATTTTCACATGTATATAATTTAAATGAAGTGCATTTAAAAGCAGAAACGTCGAAAAGCTTCTCATATGCCAACAAAAACACTTCAGTTAGTTTTCAAACTATAATTTCGTTTGCTTTTGAGGAATCTTTTTAAATTGAGGTACTTTTAAAAATAGGATTTCAGTCGTTGAATAACTCATTCCTCAGTTACGATTGGAATCGAAAAATCCAAAAGTAATTTATTCAGTTTAGGCCCTGATAAGGCACTTATGAACGTAACAGTTGACTCTACCAACGACTTAAACTTAGAAGACTCCGGCAAGAAACTCAGTATAAATAATCACATATATATCTGACTTGGAGGGATCCTTACCATTATACTTCAATTTTAGTTCGTTCTAGACAAATAAAATAAATTTAATGACGTCCCTTATAATTTTTAGCTGCCGATGGTAAGTTATTTGTATGGTCCCAATATAGTACAATACAATAGACTCACTACGCCTAAAATCATTATTAAACCTGATTTTAACACTGTAACAATCGCAACTGTACTTTTATAGCATAAAATTTACTTTGGCTACGAAAAAAAACACTCGCGAGTCAAGTCAAGAAAGCCCTCGAAACAAGTTGTAAATTGACGGATTTTGCAGATTGAAATATATCACTTCGAAGTCACTGGTAAAGAGTTATTGCATGCAAATCAAAACATCGTGTATGTGTTACAATTAAATTATAACAAAAAGTTAATATTTTTTGATATATAGTTTAGGAGCCGAAATTAAGGATAGCGAAATATTACCATAAAAATGTAAATTTTCCAAAACTTTGAAGATCGGTAGAACCCTAAAGATATAGATTTATAAAAAAAAAAAAATTACTTTGGTAATCTACGATCAATTACACAAGTTTCGAGAGGTCTTGCGTTAAGGAAAACCAAAAAAAAAAATGTCGGGACACCCTAGTGGACATCCTTAGGCTGATATGATGATGATGATATCATAAATTTTTTAATGTGCGGTTCGGCCCAAGGAAAGTTCAGAAGTGGCAACATTTGGTTTCTAATGACCATCTCATTATTCTACATGAACTTATCTTGTAGTCATTCATAAAAAATATACTATAAATAAATTCAAGGTATAAAACAATATACGCGGATACTGATTTCCAAATTTTTAAATGATTCAGGAAATTTAAAATTATAGATACTTAACCTAAAACACGTGTTTCGTGTCAGTTTTATTCTTCAGGGTTGCCATTATGTGTACATATAGACATAATTTTTCTGGATTAAGTTTGAACAACAGCGCGAGTGAAATGTTTCTGATTTAGAAGTTTTACGGGCTACATGTTATCGTTTTAAATTAAATAAAAAGAAAAACAAATGAGAAAAGAAATAAACTTTCAGGGTTAAAAAAAAAGTTTAAATTAAATAAAAAGAAAAACAAATGAGAAAAGAAATAAACTTTCAGGGTTAAAAAAATAACCGCTGCGTGGTCTTGGTACAGTTTTTTACGCTCATTTAGCATTCATTCTCAACTTTTTCGTTTTTACCCGACTGACTTACTCCTGACCGAAAGGAGGGTTATGTTTTTCGAGTGTATGAATGTATATATGTTTGTATATCAAGTAAAAAAAAAATTAAATAATACATAGGTACTTAGGTTATTGGTTTGTCTGTTACCTTATAAAATTCAAGTTATATTCATAATACTATAGATTAAAGAGCTTGTGTTTCTCTTTTCAGTTAATGTTTATTTTACGCATTCGGGTTTTTTGTTTCTTTTAATAATATTTTTTTTGCATTTAATTTTATTTGCATATTTTAATGTCCTAAGAGTTCATAAATAAATATTTAATATAAGTTATTAGTTAATTTAATATTGTATTATTTATAAAGTGTGTAAAATGACTGACTGATAAATGATTGACTTTAACCACACGTAGGTAATTTTTAATCAATTTTACACCAGGTTAAACAGTGAAATTATTTAATTATATGCAATAAATTCCATTTTATTCCTACGAGATTGATGATATTAATAAATGTTGTGACATAAACAAATACCTAAATGAAATTGGCAACCCTAGATTGCGTACCGTAGAGGCGGCGACTATAAAACACATGTATAGATATTGTTATTATAAAAAAAAACTCGACGCGTTCTACATTTTTATTATACTACGCTCATTTAACTGTTGTAATTAATCTACTGAGTAATAAAAAAATAATGTATTATTATTTCTCATTCTATAGACCGACGCGACGCCCGGTTCAACTAATGCTACACGTAACACGGCACAATTGACGTGGCGTCCGGAAATCAGTCTCTTACCGACACGGGTTTTTTAATTGTTTAATTTTATTTATTAATTAAATTTGCTATAGTTCGCAAGTTGATTATAGTTTATTGTATTCAACGTTATTTACAGCTGTATTGTTGACAACGATAATTTATGATTGTTGTTAAAACGTAATAATACTTACTATGGATTAGAAGCTTAGGTGTCGGATAAGTAGTCTTAAAGGGAAATAGAGAACAGAAGAACTGTACCCCTAGAAAAAGGACATTTCGTTGCGTTTGCGCGAATAGAAACGCTACGAAATGTACTTTGTCTAGGGGTACTGTTCTGTAGGAGAGGATGATGATAATGAAGGCGTTGGGATATCGAGGTCTACATACTGTGGACCTGGTTCCATAAATAAATGTATGTCGTTTATTTCCACAACAATGTAAGTAGACGCGATCGTAACTAAAGATAAAAGTTATTAACAAACCGCAACGATGTTCATATACATTTATGCATAATAAATTAAATTTATTAAAGTTTATTACACCTACATAATAATAGGTTGAAACGAGAACGGTCGTACAGCCGAGAACAAAAGAATTCGTGAAAAACGGTTATTATAAATCTGTTTATGTAATTACAGGATTTTTTATTTTGTTGAGAAAAATTGTTTTATATTGAATGTACGATGAAAAATACTTGATTATTCTGTGATTCTCTTTTATATTTCTGTAGTTTAATTCAGTACAGTCGGGCCCAGGTAGCTAGTTGTTGGTTCATACAATCGCTATCATGCTTCTAGAAGTCCATCCAGCAATAAACTGTGGGCCACCTATAAATTCCTCTGATATCTAGCGAACCAAAATTTGAATACATGATCAAACTCCATCATTTATTCAGTAGATGTGATAAGAAGCATCTCATGAAGGTCGAAGCGCTTTTGATATACAGCAGCACATGCTGAGCTGGTATCATTTTGACAGCAAACCCATCTTTAGACGATGCGAGAAACTAATGTTTTTTTTTGTCTGTTATGTGATTTATGTATAATTTTACTTAGTTTTAAATCTTAGTGTATGTTTCTTGTTCTTTTGTTTTTTTCTTTTATTGTGCTGTTATGTTAATAAATTTTCTTACTTATTTTATTGTTGGTTTCCAAACCGTACCTAATGAACTAATAACTTACCCAACTTACCTCGTCCCCGATTTTGATGTCAGACCTAGAATTGTATTGTAATTAAACGTACCTGAAACAGAAAAAAAAATCGTTACTGAATTATTCTTCATCACCCGTAAGAAATCCACCGAGGAATGGATGGATGGATCCGTTATGGATTTTCCCTTTGGCATTCAAATTTATATTCATTAGTTCTAGATATTATTTAGGTATATTATATTAAGTGTAATAGTTATTTACTTGTATTTTGAACGATAAATTGCGATTGACATAAACCTATATGTACAGTGGAGGATTAGCACGCGTCACGCGCCGCTAGGGAATGCAAAACCGTGGCAAAATGAAAACCGGTTTTTTTTTCGGTTATTGAGAGGTAAAACCGGTTAACCGGTTTTAAAACCGGTTTTTTAAATGTTCGCTTAATTTTTTTTCACGTTATTTCTATAGCTCAAATTATAGATAATAACCATGCTTAAGATTTAAAAAACGCATACTGAGGAATTATAGTCAGTTAAAGTTAATGAAGTGAGTATAAAAGTGACTTGTTCCCAATCATTTGGGGTCGGTGCTATAAGTACGCTTTTTCTATTCGTCTCTTCTATCCTTTATACCAACATTCACTCATTTCTTACCGATATCATCTTTCACACAATCCATCCATCTCTTTTTAATCAAATTGGTGGAAATAATAGTTTATTTAACTCTGTAGATTCATCTTCATCAGAGACTCGTTTTTATAGACTACACGGTTCCTTTCCTATTGATTTTATTTTAAACGAATGAAATAATTAAAACATCACGTTTGCTTGGTTTTTAATTGCTATGAGATATGATGACTTTATGTACATTTATTGAATTATGTTTCGTACGTTATAACTTGCGTGTACACAAAAACGTGATTATTATTATACGAATAAAAGTAAAACTACTTAGATAAATTGTTGTCGTACAGATGGGTGAAAAATAACACCAATTAGTCAGCTTGCTGTTTGGCATACATAAGAGCCTTCGTTGACAGTAGTTGCTCCGATAGCATGACATTAATGCTGGCGTTCCGCAAGGCTCTGGATTATCCCCAACACTGTTCCTCCAGCATATTAATAATATACTCTATATTGCAAGCATTCATTGCTATGCAGATGAAATTACCGGGGACGCTCATTACATGAGCCGTGCTAATATCCCTCGTTATATATTGGAGGAAAGGCGCGAAGGACTTGTCTTAAATCGAGAGTACACAAACAGTGACTCCGATTGGGGTCAACTAAACTACACTAAGTCACACGCAAGCCTTCGCATTCACCGTTGCGAAAAGTCTATTTTCTGTGGCTCCTCATTTCTAGAACATGTCCCTCAACGGGCCTCAACATCACGAAAAGCATTAGGATCCTTCGCGTTAATAATTGTAGCGACGTTCTGTTCCAAAATCATCTACAAGGTATCCAAAAAACTCGGTGTGATTAATAGAGCGAAGTAGTCGTTCTTATCGAGACAAAGACTGCAACTATATAAGTCGCAAGTCCGGCCCAAATGAATTGTTGCTGTCTTCTGTGGGCACCTGGATACCAGCTTTGGTATTAAGACTCAGTTCAACGACGTGCTGTTATAATTGTCGATGATCCCGAGCTCACAAGTGTTTTAAAGCCTCTTAGTCTGAGGAGAGACTGCCTTCTTATGTGTGTTCTACCGCTTTTCCAACGGACAGTGTTCTGAAGAATTGTTTGACCTGATGCCCAGTCACCTTCTACCATCGTAGTCACCGATGGAGAGTCCATTGGAACCAAAATGGTCTCGTACAGTGTGGTGTCAAAGAAGCTTCCTATCGCGAACGCTCAGGCTGTGGAATGAGCTCCCCGCTTCAAAAAGTTTGAGGGTTGGCAACGTGCGAGTGATAACCGTTATGTTGCAAGCGTCTATAGGCTACGGCATCTGGTTATCATTAGGCGGGCCGTACGTTTTTTTTACCAATTTTATATCTATCATAAAAACAATCATTATTATAAGTTATTTTCTTACCAGCTCAACACAATACACATCAACACACTTCAGTTCATCACAAATACTCCCTGCATTGCACTCAGTTTATAAAACGGCGGCAAATCTTCCTTTATTAGTTTTTCCAAACATTGAAAGAAAAACCGAAAATAATCGAAAAACCGGTTTTGGTGCTATGTAAAACCGGTTTTTTTGTTTGGTCAAAACCGTACCGAATAACCGGTTTTTCGATTTTCGGTGAAACCGGTTTGCATTCCCTACGCGCCGCTGACTCCAAACACATAAAGCAAGCCGAAGTCAAACTGTATTACATGTCGATAATATCTGATGTGATATTGATGCTATAGGTGGGTTATGTTTCTATCCATTTTTTTTTTTTTTTGAGTTTTTTGGGTTTCAATAAGACTGATCTTTAATACGTAAAGATTTAATCACGGTTTCAGGAAAGAGTAATTATGGAGTCTGCAATAATCACACCGGGTGAGGGCTTAGGGGACTATCACACAACTTTTTTTTTTAATTAAATGGACTTGCGTTTGGCCACTGACCCGCCCATAAGGGGCGATGACGAAGCCTAATTCTAAACACCCTTACCCAGAAGAAACCTATTCACTCTGACCTTGAAAGTTCCAAGATTGTAAGCTTCAGGAAACACAGACGCCGGAAGCAAGTTCCACTCCCTTGCTGTCCGCATTATAAATGAGGATGCAAAACGCTGTGTCCGTATTTTCGGTATGTCAACAACATACGGGTGAAATTTTTCCCGGCGTCTTGTGGTTCGGTGTAAAAATGGGGATGGTGGAATTAGGAATTGTTCAACCTAATTCCACCATCCCCACTCCTGCGCACACTCTTCAACATCGCCTTCCGCAGCGGTGCGGAATCCGCGCGAAGACGCTGACCGCCAGAACACGCAGGAAGCGCAGTGGCCAAGCGCAAAGACTAGGCTGATTGTCCTGTATTCATAAAAAGTAATGCAACGTCGAATAATACTTTCTGAATAAATTCTGACTATTTTTACACGATCAAATGTGGAAAATCTGGTACCAACGATCTCCATTACTGAATACACACGTCAGAGGTTAAAACTAAAATCAACATTCCAATTACTTTCTACTTCAAAAATTTACCACGATACAATGTATGCACGAACGAATGTTTTGTTAATATTTATTAGATTGTCGCATCACATTCTTTTATCAATTTAGCATGTACAATGCTTCATTATTTCCTTTCTGCTAATTATAATTTATAAGCATTCCATATGTGAAACAGAGAAACTCCAATACCAAAATACATATTTAATAAACGCGTGCAGATTTCGTAAAAACCTAACAAACAAAGAATGGGTGCTATTTTTAGATGAAATTAACGCACATTACGGGCGTACGCGCAGTTTCAACCATGAATCATTTTTGGGTGAGGTCCCAATTCTAGCGGACCGCTAAGCGTTTCAATGATTACCTTTTTTCTCTTTGACATTCTAGCAAGTCACTTTATTTATTATAAGTAAATAAATCTTTTTAGTACTTACTTTAACACTATACGTAAGGGCTAGGAGGTTGATCTGCTCAAGTTGTTGATTCAGGATTTTTCCAATGGATGTGATGTTAGCTTATGGATATTGTTATCGCTTGGCTGTCCATGAATGCGAAGTACAACAAAAGTTGATAAATATCGGTTGAGTTAGTTATCTTAAATTGTAACATTTACAATATTTAGATTACCGGAAAGATTTGTTGATTTTGCTCAAAATGTTTACTATAAATATTCGAGCAGCATTTAATGTGTTACCCGCTGTCAGTAAGGCTCCAAAACAACTCCCGAACACGTCATCGTAATAACAAATATTTTCCACTGATTCTATTGTATATTGTTGGCTTTTCTTATTAAAACATTAGTTTCTTTTAACCTACTTCCAGAGAGTTTCTTAATGGTTCGACGTTTTCTGTGTGTTCTCTATGTTTAATACTCTAACTGTTCGCCATCTATCAATATGTGATGTCACAATTGCTTAATTTGGCGTTTAGCCAGCGTAGTGACGTCGTAACGTGACTTGACGTCTCAATCGGATGATTTAAGTTGGTTTACACACACATACCTATTATTCGGTGTAAACTAAAGAATTTGTATGTACAAGAAGAACATAGCCAGTTATAAGACGAGACGAAAATGAATGTTTTCTTGGTTATACCTAAGTTAGCCCTCAAGCGACCCTAGGGATGACCAGCCTAATAATAATTTTGTCTGAGTTTTGGGCATCCCTTATTCGTGTTATTAGTACAGTCGAGGACATAAATATGTATACACTTAGTAAAATTCAACAACGGTTTCCTCTTAAACTACTGATTGAAATTATGAGATATTATAAAGGCAGAATCTTCTAACATATACTATTATGATTTGTGTAATAGTTTAACACTTAAATGTTAAACATGCGAGAAAATCGCTTTTGAATTTCAAAAAGTGTATACATATTTATGTCCTCGACTGTACCTACACCATTCTTCGCTCCTAAAGTACCTAATACATGATAGCGTGAAATTCAAATTTAATTTCCACTATATGCTCCGCATAATAAACGTTCTGTATCAATTCGACACGTATGTACGTAATATAATTGGAACTGCATTATATTCACATATGATAATCTATTAAGGTTTCCAAACAAGTATACAAAATTTCATAGGTGTATGTACGTATGTTTTAATTGTATGTAAGTTTGTCCACGAATTCTCTGAAACTATTAATAATATTGTAACCATGGCCTCTTTAACATTTGCTTCAACTTAGGGAACAGTGAAAGTTTCATTTAAATCGGTTCAGTAGTTTTCAAGATACTAATACGTGTGACGGACACGTTGATACGAGCTACGGATGTGGTGTCAAAGAGAAAACATCTCCAAATCTTGGTCAAATTCTAGTGCATATAAGAAAACTAAAAATTGAGAAATAAAAAGTATTTAAAAAAATACGACTTCAACATCAAAATACAAAGTATGTGCTTATGTATAAAAAACTCTAATAAAATAACTCTAATCTGACATTGTTTTGAAGTCAGCGAAAGCAGCAGGTCGTGCTCTTTCTTATTAGCATGGAATAAGTCGAGATGATTTTCTCGAAGTAGCCTTGTGTGTCGAGTCTCGTTTCTAGAAAGAGATAATCTCCATCGACCGTAAGCTAGGGGGACAGAAGTGAATAATCTCAGTAACGCTACGTACTAAGTATTAATTAAGTGCAGGGTTAGGCTGAGCATTGTATTTGTTTGCTATGCTTAATGAATTTACTACCAACGAGCTTAATTAAAAAAACAATTCGCTCTAGTAACGCTGTATTCACACATTATAAGTCTCGAAAAGATATTCTATTTTAGATAAAAAAGGTAAAAATCGTGATACTGCAAGGAACAGAAAAACCTTTTAAGTAAGCATCACTGAAGTTTCTGAAGCAACATTTTATATTATCAGGGTTATTATGTTATTGAGTAACACAAAAATGCATAACCTTGTGAGACACTTTTTAACCGACTTCAAAAAAGGAGGAGGTTCTCAATTCGGTTGTATGTTTTTTTTTTTATGTTTGTTACCTCTTAACTCGGTCATTTATTAACCGATTTGGAAAATTCTTTTTTTGTTTGGAAGGGTACACTTCCCGTTTGGTCCCATTGTCATCAGATCAGGATTTGATTACTTCTTAGTGTACTTTGAAGTCGGTTTAAGTTTTTTGTAAAACAGTCCAATTATTTCATAACACTATAGCTGCTGAGGAAAATAAAATTGTATATCAAGTATCTTATTGCACTTACATTGGGTCGATCAATTGTTGGTTAATGTAGTTCTAGTACGACCTGATTGTGGGAGCCCAATTTATTCACCCCGTTTTGTGAAAATGCCTCTCGCATTCAGACAAGACCAAATACGATATGTCCTTGTACTAAGGCAACCCTTGTTAAAATCTATATGGAAATATTATTGTTTGTGGGATGAAGTGGCTAAGCTTTGAACCTACATAGAATCTCTATAGATAGTCCTCGGCTTAAAATGAGAACTATGTTATCAACAAGCAAAAATTAAAAATTGCTTTTTTAGAAGAATCCGTAGCAGTCTACAGTACCAAGACGAAAATATCTAGGTAATATTTAAATGTGTTTGTTTCACGGTTATTTTGTTTAGATTTGACACGTGTGTAACAAAGATAGCAAGTCGAATTAGGACCAGCTTGAATGAGATAACGTAGCTCAGAAAAATGCAACACTTAGCAGGGTAAAGCAACAATAAGTGCAAACTTTCTTGATGACTGAAGAGATAAAGTATAAGTTTTATTTTGAAAGGTATCTTTGAAGACCTTTTTAAGCTGCTTACAACAGCATATTATTCAATGAGGACTTTCTACAAGCTAGGGTTACTTTAATATCAAGATATATGCAAAACGATTCATTAATTCAATACGACGCGAACCGAACCTGGCGCGGCAAGCACATATCATATAATTACCTACATTGCAGTGGTTATTACAATATGATAAATATTAAACAAATTGCAGTCTATTTCCTTCAATTATGGTTTGAGTTCTGAGAAGAAAATCAGGTTTGGGTGGAACATGCGCTGCGTAGCTTAGGTACTTATTTAATCATGAGTTTATACATAACTGTTTAAAATGTATCTTCTTATTCCTCAAATAGATTTAAAAAAAAAACTAAACATAAAAAACACTAGTTTTTAGATCTAAAATATATCTTATTTGAAGCGAGATTCGAAATTAATGTGTCTTAAACAAGAGTCTATCCGACATATTTTTTCTTATGGGATAAAACGTATCCCTATACATACATACACCTAATATATTTCATTAACATAATAATAATGTTGGTATTATTAACATCGCTTCTAAAACAATTTGAAACGAAACGTTGGATCTGAATGAATAAATAACAGGTACAGTCGAGGACATAAATATGTATACAATTAGTAAAATTCAACAACGGTTTCCTCTTAAACTACTGATTGAAATTATGAGATATTATAAAGGCAGAATCTTCTAACATATACTATTATGATTTGTGTAATAGTTTAACACTTAAATGTTAAACATGCGAGAAAATCGCTTTTGAATTTCAAAGAGTGTATACATATTTATGTCCTCGACTGTACCTACCTACCTATTTGTTATTAATATCGTTACAAATTGTTATGTTAGCAAAACGAGTACATGTAGGTTTATAACATACCTAACTATTGTAATACATATCACACATCTTTAAAATTAGCGTAACAATTTAAAAATAATTCCCGTTAAAACCATTCGTAGAACTCGAGTGGGTATGTTAATAAAATATACATAGAAATTGTAAACAGACTTCGCAATTGATACGAGAGTTCCCATTGATCAAAAGGGCTCGTAGAGTGACAAAGCCTAAAAGCGGTGCGTTAGCTTCGAATAGGCTTGGTTCAAGAGTTGTCTGCAATAGTACTAGTACATAATACACGTGTTACACGAAACCTGCTAGACATGCAACTAAAAGTCATTAATTCAACAAAAGACTATCGCTCATTGTACTTTCGATTATAATACACGTACCTAACCATAGCATTATTAATTTGGATTTTTACTTACTAGGAACAGAATATAATTTATATGTAAATCAACAGGTCAATATATAATAGACTAGCTTTCTTTCTCGCAGTTTCACCCACGCCGGGGTGGGTACTTTACCCGCTGAGGGATGGAATTTCCAAAACGCTTTCTCAGGCTACAAAAGGAACCAACCTATAGCAACTTTGGAGAATCCTCCCCTAAAATTTTAATTACCCCTTTTTGCCCCGTTAGGGATTGATTTTCCAGGACTAAAAAGTTGTTACATTGGTTCTTATTGTAGGATTTTTGGTAAATTTCATCCCTAAGGGGGGTAAAAACGCGTGGCGTAAAGCTGGTAATGTATATTGATATAGGTACCTATAAAATGATAATAGATATATAGTAATCTAAATGTAAAGATGCTAAGTAGATATATAGTAGTGAAATAACCAAGAGCAAAAGTATTTATTTACAAAAAATATGTACAAAATACAAACTATATATAGAAAATTTCCTCAAATCCGTTTTGGCCTCATATGGAGTACTGCTATCATCTGTGGGCAGGGGCACCTGGATACCAGCTTGGGCCTTTAGACTCGGTCCAGCGACGTGCCGCTAGAATTGTCGACGATCCCAGGCACACAAGTGGTTTAGAGCCCCTCAGTTTGAGGAGAGACTTTCCCTCCTTATGTGTGTTCTACCGCTTGTACAACGGACAGTGTTCTGAAGAATTGTTTAAGATGATACCCACGGCCACCTTCTACCATCGCAACTCTCGCCATCGACAGGAAGTCGATCCTCACATATTGAAACCAGAATTGTTTCGAACAGTGCGGTCTCAAAGGAGCTTCCTTCCGCGTACGCTCAGATTGTGGAATGAGCCGTGGTTTTCCCAATGGAGTACAGCATGGGGTTCTTCAAAAAAGGGTGTGAAGAGATTTCTGCAGGGTCGGCAACGCGTGAGTGACACCCTTAGTGTTGCAAGTGTCCATAGGCTACGGTAACTGCTTACCATCAGGCGGGCCGTAGAATTTTGCCACCTTAGTGGTATAAAAAAAAAAGTTTGATCTAGCATTTCCGATTTACGTGATTGCATCAAAATTATTTATGAACATTTACATCATAATCAAACAATATATGTATAGTATTCTTTCAGGACTAAATTCAAATTATTCCAACAACATTATAATGCTACTAGTCTATTTTCAGCTCAATACTGCACAACCTGATCTAGCGTTATCACTCGGTAGATGACCAAGTCCCGTAACTTGGACTAGTTTTGTACATAAATAATAGTAAAGGTAAGTATTCTGCACAAGGCGGTTGCAGTACTGACCGTCACAAAGAGGCGGGCCCGCTATGTATGGCGACCAACCATGATTTTTGAATCACGCTACTTATCCCGATCCGCAACCGGGTTGTGTCACAGAGCCTTTAATAACTCGTAAATGAGTATAAACCGCAAGTGACGCCGCGGGGAGTACGTACACTCCAGTAACACGCTCCGTTGGACACAACTATCAATTATTTGCTACAAAGTTTTCCACCATTTCTTTGCAGAAGGTCGTGTTAATGTGTCGTTAAAATGCATTTTAACATATAACAGGCCGATTATGGGAAACAATAATTACATACAATGAATAGTTAGACTATTGGTACGTTTGCAAAAAATACAATAATAACTGAAGTGCCATTTAATGTGAATATGTACGAGAAAAATGTTTACTTTCATCTTTTTGTGGAATTATAAGTACCTCCTCTAAACAAAAAAAGTAGGCGTTAGAACGAAAAGGACACAGGAAAGACAACTAATAACAGATAATAAATAGCAAACTGTCGCACATCTACGGCTGCTTTTACATGATTTATTAGTATTTAGTCGTACTTAATCTTCGTTATTTTGTAAGTACGTATTTTTAAGATCTTTTAATATTTACTGCTATCAAATTTGCATGACCATATTTAACAGATATATTTTACAATTATTTTTTTCTCCTACTTATTTCAAAACTCCGTCGTCATGCCTCGCCATACTAATTTCCTATTATGATCTTGTACCCGATAATTGGAAACTGATTAATTATTAATGTATGTAACAATTCCTACTCATGTACAATTAAAATAATTATATTATTGCAGGTATTCATTGCGGCTAATAACATTGAGAATTAGTACATCTCGTGTGAGTAATGGTGGGGTGAGCAACTTGAATCAAGCTGGGAAATAAATACGGAACATTATGAGTCTTTTAATAAATATGATTCTATAAACGATATGAAAAATTTGCAAAAACGTGTACCTAATAAATAGAACACAAAGACTTTAAACGTTTATGACAAAAATAACACGATGACCATAAACAACAAAATTGCTGTTCGTTTATAGATAATCGGAAATGAAACAAACAGTATTCGAAACATTCTAGTTAATTAGTCTTTAACAAGCTCTATACGAATGTCATATTGTAAGTGCAGCAAAGTGGGTGCTTCGTAGAAATAAACTCCATTTCGATTAAATTAAGAATGGTGAAAATAAATATGTAAATTATCTATCCAATTAGTGACGTCATAGTAAAGAAAAACCTCCAACCTCCAAAATTTTCCATGGAGATGGCACATAAAGTGGGACATTTACCTACCATAAGGAAACCCTGGTTCAAAAAAGGCCAAGTTCCACGACACGACCCTACCGTACCCTCAAACGACATAAAATGATTCATAACTTTATCAGGAGCCAAACAATGTTAACAAAAAACATTTAAGGGTTAAAATTCACTTTTACAACTCTATTATAACGAATGCGTGGCAACCAGAAGTGACCGCAAGCCGCGTCGACCGTGAAGCGAAATTGATCTTAATCTCGGCCGCCTTATGTAACAACACTGCGACACGTGTTAGTCCGCCTCGCCGAGTTTTAACCCTCTGCTTGTAAACCACCGGGCCCCTGTCAACACTCAATTCACTGTAACGTATTAAGTAGATGTATTACAACGGTTCGTTCCGTTTTGTCACAAAATAGACGGGGTTATTTTAGATAACATAAATGTACGAAAATAAGACGTATTTTGGTGGCCTTAATGTATATGTTAAACCGAGAAATAATGCATTTACAAAAAATAAATCATTTACAAATTAACTGAACTTTTTTATTTTATTTTTCTATTTAGATGGTGTATGTAGAAGTTGCAGATGGCATTTATTTACACCACCCTTACGTCGACAAATCGATAGAATCCGTGGACAGACTGCTGTACTGTGTGAGTGTAATATACAGTGGAAATAAGGTAAAGCAAGCATGGTCACAATATGTGATCCTCACTGTATGTGATCCTCACTGTATGACACTAACAAAGATAACCCGTAGCTTAATTTTAGAATAACTTAATTCACTCTTTCTTCAATCAGTTGTAAATGAAGTAAATCCATGATACTTTGTTTTGGCAGTGTTTCTGAGGGACCCCGTAAAACTATTTGAAAACCATTTAATTACTTGAAGCACCAATACATATACCTAACATTTTATAGAGTTATTATGACATATTAATATATCATCATATTTACGTATAAGAATTTTTAACAACACAACACTGTTTACTGGGTCTTTAGTCATTATGTCCCACTCGCGAATGGCCCGCGGGCCATAGCGCCTATTCTATTTTATTTTCAAATTTTGCATTAGTCATTATGGCCCGCTGTCAAAACAAACAAAACACTATCCTATTTTTGGTACAGATGAGTGGAAAAGTGTTATGATAGAAACTCCCATCAGAGTTCAGTACCCAGACATCATTTATCGATATACTACCAAAAATATTATTTGAAATGGGCATTATATTGACGAGGAAATATTAATTTAATTAAATATCATTGCAACATATATTTTTAAGTAATGCCGCTCAGTGTCGTCGACATACGATCCTATAACATTTTAAATGTAAATTACGTCTTTAAACAACTTAAAATGTTTGCCAGCCTCGACGGAGATAACGCAAAAAATATTCATAAGGGGTTATTTTAATTATGATTGCAAGTGTATACGAGTTATTTAATCCTATTGGGCCGGGATCAATCGACACCGACACGTCGTTATGTATTGGTTATATGAATAATATTAAATATTAAAATGTATTTCGAATGATTCGAACACATTGAAATATGAAATAAGGTCGCGCGTGTAGCTTGAGAAAATATTCACGGTTTATTTTTTGGTGATGACAGTTAGTACATCTGTTACAATAATAACGGTTTGGTTATAACCTACCTAAAGGTAATCCTGGGAAGTTCGATGGTACTTATATAACGAAAGAAACTTAAGAACATATTGGTTGCTAATTTATTAGAAATATACGTGGAAAAAGGGTTACTCTTACAGCTACATCAGATCATATTCAAACCCTATGTAAAATTGTCATCAGTGTGTTGTCTTATAACATCCGGATTTACGGTGGTATGACGTAATCCTCGTTTTTTTTTTTTTTTTTTTATACCACTTAGGTGGCAAACAAGCATACGGCCCGCCTGATGGTAAGCGGTTACCGTAGCCTATGGACGCTTGCAACACCAGGGGTATCACGCGCGCGTTGCCGACCCTAATAAAGTCCTAATAATGTCGTGTAAGACAAATAGGACAAACATTAAATTTTTCATTGTGTGGATAAAATGATAGATTTTTATCACACTACAAGTACCTAAGTTACTTTTACCGTGCTATTGAGCTTAAATTTTGGCACAAGCAAAAAGAGAGGGCCATGACGTCCATGATTTGCATCCTTGTATAGTCTAATCCGTCCCACTCTTCCGACTTGCATCTAGACAATTACCGTTAGTAATTTCACGTCCCCCAGCGCAAGGCAACCAACCCTATTATATCAAACGCGGTAAAAAACAATTGCTTTTATGCAATACTTATTTTTCCAGTTAATAACCCCTGCCCATCCGTTTTAGAAAGCTTCGATCTAGCTGATTGACTGCACATTGACCATTTAGGTAAAGCAATTAGCCAAATAACACACCGATGTACTTTCCCTGCAAACCATCAATTTGTGCCGATAATAGGTTAGGTACGACAACCTGTAATGGTATATTGTATGTATCGTTCAAGATTGTATTGTATGCTACGTAAACTAATTAGTAATACGCTTTTATGATCCATAGCATTTATTTTTATTCCTTGACTAGTGGGAATTTATAAAGAACGAACGGTAAAACAACTAGCAATGTAATGTGAGATGGATACAGGTTAGCGCTAAAAATGGAAGGCTTGCTACATTCTACGTAAGTCTTTTTTTCTTCTAGATGAAGCAGCATACTTATTATTAAATATTAAACTCTATATCCAGACTAATAGAATTCATTCAATATTAAGAGGATTAGGAGCAACGTTTACCACCTTATACCGGATCCATCTATACCCACTCATCAATACTTACCATTCGGATACATTAAGGACAAGGTATACGTATAATTTGGGAATTGAGTAAACTTCTAAAAACAAGTAAAATATAAATAAGAGATCTAAAAAGAGTAAACTTCTTCTGGTTAAAAATCTGTCATAATTTGTGGAAATTTCCATCTAACTGGTCAGCTTAGTTACGTTTATATGTCCTAAAATAAGCATAAACTAGCAGCATCAGTTACTCGACTCATTAAAGTTAGAGGAAATTAAATACGTTTGTACAAAAAAGTGCCCAAAGAAATTAAATTGCTACGAGAACATGTTTTAAAAATTAGTAAAACAAAAGATTTACCTATAGGTAAAAAGGGTGCTCAAGTAAACTTTCTTTTTGTAGGAGACCTAAACGCACTTGAATGATTTGTTCGCCCACATGCTTTTTCAGTATTGTACATTATTATAAAAACATTGTAAAACATTTTAAAGATCGGTATTTCCTTGATATTCTTTGACCCGTTTCATAATGATAAAGTCTTCACCACCAATATTATGCTGGCATAGATACAATTTGATACAATCAACAGTAATCAACTAGACATTGTTAGACAATTAGGTAACTTACTTTGTCGTAAAACAGACAATTCATTACACTATCATTGAAATAATTGTCCCCATAGCACTTAGGTGTAGAGTCCGGATATAAATTTTATTTAATATTTATCTTTATTATTTACTAGCTATCCCCCGCGGTTTCACCCGCGTTCCCGGGATAAAAAGTAGCCTATGTCCTTCTCCATACCATAGGCTATCTGCATGCCAAATTTCATGATGATCCGTTGAGTAGTTGAGGCGTGAAGGCGTAACAAACAAACAAACAAACAAACTCACTTTCGCATTTATAATAGTTAGGATTCTTATATCTTTAAGGCGATGATAGCTCAGTGGTAGCGACGTCGAATGCCGTGACGAAGGTCCCGAGTTCGAATCCTATAATGAGCTTTCGGTGAAGGAACCATAGCACGGTGGTAGGGTACTTTATAGTACCCGCCTAGCTGACATCCAAGTTCCACCCAGCACCTAGCGGTGTTCCGACAGCTGGAATTGTGTGAATTGTCCTGAGTCTGTGTGTTATCATGTAGTATGTACTAACAAAACAAAAATGTAGTATATGTAGAGTATATCAGTTATCTGGTTTCCATAGTACAAGCTCTGCTTAGCTTGAGACCCGCATTTGTGAAAAACGTCGTTTATTTATTTATTTTAATGATAATCATATTTATTTAGGAATATCTTTGCAACATTGTCGCATCCATAATAGGGTCCGGTAGGTGAGGGGCGAAGATCAGGTCAGCAGGTGAAAGGGGACAAAGGTCACGAGGTCAATGACACGAAAGGACTACTTCAAGAGTTGCAGTTATAAAAGTATAATTGCATCATATTACTCAAGCGTTGAATATACAACCTTATATGGCGTGCAATAAGAATGAAGACGTAATTGTCTTAACTATCATTATTTTGTATTAAATACATACCTATGTAGACGGTAAAAAAATAATTATACCTAGTGTTATTAAATTAATAAATTAAACAGAATAATGTTAAATTGAAGTACGAGTATAACATAACTACTTAGTATAGTATTATATACATATAGTAGGTATATCTTAGGTAAATCTTCACTCTCGGCTACATGGTCCCAAACTAAGCAGAGCTTGTACTATGGAAACCAAATTACTGACACGTGTTTTCAACTTTTTAATTATAAGTACCTACCTATGGATAATGATACCCAAACTCAGAGCAAACAGACATGTTCATGAACACATGTTCGTCCTGGAATGGGAATCGAATCCACAACCTGTGACATATACCTATACCAACCACGCTAACGGGTTGGGTTTCAGACTTCAGTAGGTACTTTCCGGAATTAACGAGCGTAACATTAATAAAATAAGTTTTTGTTTAAAAATATTTTTTTTATTTACAACCTTTTTCTGTTGACTGTACTTGCATTCTTCCAGTATACTAATATTTATTTATCTCCACAAATTACATTTAGTTACCTTTAATTAGTTTAACCATTTGTATGTGCACGATCTTGTAATTTGTGGAGATAAATAAATATTTTTATTATTATTATTATTTATTATTATACTAATGAATGCCAAATATGAAGTCAATCCGGCCATTGGAAGTGGGTGAAAATCAACTTGCAAGATTCAACCCGAACAAACATTGTTACATACATTGCAAGTTAAAAAGAAGCTTGTAAAATGGATCCTATGCGAGCTATTCAAACCATACCTTGAGCGACACGGCCGGGACGTCAAGGAATGTCCAAGAATCTGCCGGCCCTCGTCTTCTATCTCTAGGTGTTATCAAGCCGACCACAAATACCTCAACTAACTAATAATAAAGGAAATTGTCCTTGCAGTTTGTTAATTAGGCCCAATTTTACGTAACGTAGACTTTAGACTGGCCAGTTGGCGCAGTTGGTTAAAATTCACCTTACGCGTCGCATGTCATGTGTTCGATTCCCACACAGGACATGCATTTAACATGTCTGTATGTCCTGAGTCTGGGTAATTATGTATATTAAGTATGTATTTACAAACAAAAAGTAGTATATGTATTATATCAGTTATCTGGTTTCCATAGTACAAGCTCTGCTTAGTTTGGGATCAGATGATTTATTTTATCCATAGTATAAATATGTCAGTTTTACAGATTCTCAATACAAATTATAACACACAGTGACACATATATACGGTGTATAAAAGTGCTATCGGACGTTGGGAAAAATGGGCCTGAGCCTGAAATATACACATTGTAATTTCCTCAAAAAAGTATGATGAGGAATTCCTCATCATCGTCGTATTGGGAACTTATAAACTCATTCTAATTTCGGCGGCACAACTTCATAACCATGTTGGAGTGGACTATGTGTAAGTAAACAACAAAAAAAGGTTAGTCTCAATTCCTTTGAACCTGCATTGTTATCGGTGTTGTTTTAAATTAAAGCAGATAACCTGTGTACATATAGGATTAATTACACACGAGTGTAAAAAGAGGCATCGCCGACGTTTGTCTTAGACAAATTGTGTAAGGCCTTTACGCAGATAAGACAAAAGATATCTAAATGGCATTGTGTAATCGAGTTATGTTAATAATGCCCGAAATTTATCCTAATTTCACACATTTATGAAAGTAAACAGTATTCTTTGTACCTACCTAGTTTAATAATCTCTTGTTGTTTTTGGATTACGATAAATATGTGTTAGGTATATAAGAGCTTATTTGTGATAGCTAGAAATTATACTGTGTATAAAATAGACATTTGAATTTTATTTTATTAGCCTCCGTGTTTTTTTTTATTTGTTTCATACCAGTTAAAATAATAATTGTATCGTTTTCGCAGAGCTCACAACCAAGAGATACAATGAGAAAATTGGCGAGAATTTTCTGTTTTAGAACAAAGCGTGAAGAGATGTACAGTCGAAGACATAAATATGTATACACTTTTTGAAATTCAAAAGCGATTTTCTCGCATGTTTAACATTTAAGTGTTAAACTATTACACAAATCATAATAGTATATGTTAGAAGATTCTTCCTTTATAATATCTCATAATTTCAATCAGTAGTTTAAGAGGAAACCGTTGTTGAATTTTACTAAGTGTCCTCAACTGTACCTATCCTAGCCTTGTTTGTAAACAATCGTAAACAATTATTTGGATCAAATCATATTAACAGCCAAGGAAGTATGTTATTAATTTGTGTGTTTATATTCCACATGCGATATAAACAGAGAATTTCCATACATCGATATACTTTTTAATTTCACGCTAAAATAAATATTAATTGAACATTATAACAAAATCTCGTTACGATATTATATTTCTGTATTTTTATTACTCGCACGATAAGTTCGTTGTTTTGAATCTCAGCCATAAATAATAATTATTATATTTTTACATTCCATTTTAGTATCACGGGAGAATTTAATAAACATTGTTTTTTAAAATAATTTACAATAAAATAAGGTTATTGCTGAATGAATTGAATTTATAAATTATTGCAATAAAGTGGTGTTTTTAAATGATCTCAAGGCATATGTGTGTCCTTGAAGTCACGTTGGAAGTTTGTCCAGTTTGTTGTAGACATTTGGAGAGCAAAGCTAAAATGGCATGGCAGCAAGAAAAAATCTTTGTGTGTTAAATGACTGGATGTTTATAATGCACAGCTTAGGCTCATATGGTACCTACTCCATATAGTACCTACTGCTCTCAATTTTGGACAGGCGTGCCAGCTAACCAGCTTAATATAGAGAAGCCGCCTCGGCGCAAAAATGAGCCACTCTTATCGTTATTGAACTAACACAATCTCAAAACATTCACCCCACACTCATGCAGTACTAATTATGGTCAAAACTCGCCATTGTATCGCATGTGCTCCGATTACAATAGTGTTTGTCAGGACCTGGATATTTTCGGTGCATCGGTCAAAACAATTATAGACTTAAGAATGTAAACCAATTCTCTGGCAAATTTTTCAAATTGTCTCTAATTTGTGTTATTTCGTTATTTCTTTGTAATTCTTTTTTTTGTCATATTTAATTATATAAATTTAATCAGGCCTCTCATTCGTGTATTATATCTCGATAAAAATTAAGTGTGCACTGTGCAATAATAGTGTGCTTGTTGTGTTCGCTCCTAGAAGGCCGTTCAGTCAACCATGTCTTTATAGTCTGTAACGACCAGTTAGCGAACCTAAATATAAAAAAACTGTTGGCTTATAGTGTGGAAGGTACAACGTCTCCTCATCCTCGTACCTCGGAGCCGCGTCGGTTATCCACGCAATGACGCAGTCGTATCTCGAACCGATATTGTTTTCCCGCAGAAGTAGGATATGGGGTTCATCATTAAAGACGTGATATTCCAGATTTCCAGAAGGGAAGCAAATGCTCGTAAGCAGCGGTACGAGTAAACAATTAACCTTCCTCTCCCACACAAAATCTTGTTTGCGAATCCCGTGCATTTAAGTCTGCAATTTAGAAACCATATACTAAATGTGTCATCAAAGTAAGACCAATCAGTAATATTAAAAACGAACCGATCACAATTCGGTCGTAAAACGTTGGGTCATAGAAGCTTAATCATGAGACTACGAAAATAAAGGCAGGACCGTGCTAAGGTGATTCATTGTAGGCAACATTACAAACATAATTGCCTTTATCTTTATAGCCAATACATGAATTGTTTTTGTTCAATATTGGACTAAGCACTTCATTTTATTTGCGTAAGTGCCTTTGTATTACTATAAGCTTCGATTTACGATTTAAAGTCGGTGTTTGAATCCTAACTGTGAGTTTTCGATGAAGGAAAACATCGCGAGGAAATCATAGCACGGTGGTAGAGTCGCCTTGGTAGCTACCACTCTCAAGCACCGAAGCAGAAAATTATGTAAAACGTATACCTGCCGCTAAAATCGCCATTTTTGGCTTAAATATAACCTACCGTCTTTTTAGTTCATGCCTTATTTGATTACAACGGCATTAGGTCATACTATGATTAAAGAATTAACCTAAATTATAAGTCGCTAACCCCATACTTAAGACTAATCCAACTTACTAAATTCCTTTATTTACATAATGGATGGAATTTCGAAATTAATTTAAGATAAATTAGAAATAACTTATTTTTATAACATACAACTCATTATCGCCCATGAGACTCTACAAGCACCCGATCACGAGCGAACGGTTTGGCGTAAGTAGGGCTAAAAGCTGATCTCACATTGTATAGGATTTCCGTACAATGAGAGGTCAGCTTATATTGGAAATATATGATCTGTAGCCGTGCGTACCTACTAATAAGATCGCTCAAAAACTCGTTGATCGCTTACGCTGATAGCAGGTATCTTAATAAGCTTAGCTTAAGTAGGTGCTTATTTTTTTTTGTTTGGAGGATCCATCCATATAGATATAAGATGCATTTGTTTTCGTGATGTGACATGCAGATAATTACCAAAGACAACTAAGGTAGGATTGTGTAGAAGTGGAAGGTTTGAAACGATGTAGGTACCCAGCTCAGTTGTAATACAGACCTAGTTCAGTTATAGCACAGAATAGATAATAATACTGACGTTAGAAGTTACGTCGAATACCGTGACGAAAGACGTGTGCTTTTCAATGTCTAATGCTAATGCTTAATCTGTTTTTTTTCTCATTGTTTGATCGGTTCTGGAGGTCATTCAACCTACCGATTCATGCATGTATCAGCTACTACTATCAAAGGTAGGTACTAAACATATGTCACGCCATCTTGAGATGTGTCTCACAATGAATATTTTTATAAGTGTATGTGATATTCTTTAAGTTTTGCTGTCGGAAATGGAGGGGGAATAAATAATTACATTGTTTTGAGAAAAACTATTTTTAACTGTATTTTCCATATCGATGACTATTTCTCATGAAGCATACTTTATGGTAAGTATAAGAGATCAAACTTCGACTTTAATTAGGTGTTTACGATGTAACGTCTCCGGGCTCCCTGACTTTCCATGTAATAAGCTCACCTAATTAATAATTGAAAAGAAACAATTTCCAACTAAGTTTTCTTAGACCTTAGGTAACGTTTGTAAAGTAGGTAGGTGTATTCTATCGCGAGCCATTTTAGCCTTATTACTGCAGCAGTAACGGTTTGGTATAAAATAAAAGTTTAATTCCAATATAACTTAATTCACATTGAACAATGCAATAAAAGTGGCGGGCTTATCATAGTTTCTTCGCCCATTTTACCAGAATTAATCGACCACAAACTATAATAACAGTCTTATCGTTCGGCATAAATTAATCTTGGGTTAATACTATATTTTTTTTTTCTATGTACATTTTTAATTACGTACGTTAATTGAAATCTTCATGCTCGTGGTGGTACCTTTTTGTAGTTATTCGTTTGTATTGTGATAAATATAATTAGCTATTCTCATATATAGTTCTCGATATGCTTATTGATATAACAGGGCCGGTTTGAGGCTACATGTGTAAGGGCAACACCACGCTTTACGTAACAAAAGTATTTTTTTATCATTTTAATTAAAAAGGGGTTGCATTTTGCCTCCGACCCGTCCATGAGGGACGAGGACGAAGCCTAAGATGGAACACGCTTACCCAGAAGAAACCCATTCACTCTGGCCTTGAAAGTCCCTAGATTGTAAGACTCAGGAAACACAGACGCCGGAAGCAAGTTCCACTCCCTTGCTGTCCGCATTATAAATGAGGATGCAAAACGCCGTGTCCCTATTTTCGGTATGTCAGCAACGTACTGATGATAATTTTCACGGCAAGACGCCGGTGGTGTGTTGTAAAAATGGGGATAGTGGAATAAGGTTGAACAATTCCCGCGCACTCTCCAAAATATATCCTGTAGAAAACCGATAGGCAAGCAACTTTTCTTCGATGGTTGAGGCTCGTGAGTTTCGCCTTTATTAAAGACTCATCTTCGATGAGTCTCCTACCTCGGCGGTCTATTCAGGCGGGCATCAATCCCAGAGATGGCAGCAGTACTCCATGCATGACCGGACTTGGGCTTTAAAGTGAAAACTTATTAAGTACAAGGCCTTAAACTTATTTATCATAAGAATAACTTATGTTCTAAGGTTGAATACTAATAAAAACAGACACGTTGCTCGGTTGCTTAACCGATCGCGTGTAAAAACACTGTTGCACTAAAAACATTGACATTTCACTGCACCGTTTTTGTATTATAATACAGTAGAGTTAATCTATTTATACCTATCTCTTTCTATAAATTTTTACAGTTTCAGTAATTAATAAATACGAACGTACATCATATCTATGGAATGAATTATTCTATGTTAAGTACTTTTTCAAACAGTGACCTTTTAGTTAAACTAGGTAATAGTAACGACCATAAATTCAAAACCTATAGGTATTTCATTTAGTATGCCTACCTATCTGCAACAAGGGAGTTTCCCATTTTATTATAGGTATACTGATTAGGGCAAGCTGTTTCAATTCGTTTATAAAAAATAACTAATTAGATAGTTTTAAATCTGCTACGCACCTGTAGGTCCCTACAACACTACGCAAATGTAGCGCACGTAACATTTTTCCAATGCAAGTAAGTTGGTAGGTAAGTACCGCCTTTGAATAATGCATACACACACTTTATCTATGTTGATTGCATTGCTAATTGTACTTAAACAATATCCTTTTGTTACAAGACCTAGTTTTGGTCGAGAAACACAAAATTATACAACTTTAACGCTAACAATGAACAGTTGATATTTTACAACAAAAAGTTGCACTACCTTTTACTATAGGTACTTATATGAATATACAAAGTGTATGTAGGTACATACGTAATCATAAAGCGAAGAAGTACGCTTGCTTTCTTATGAAAATTACCTACCAGCTTGCTGACTCGTATACTGTATAAAACATAAATAAGGAAACTTTTCTGACAATCAACTAAAAGGCAATAATAATACTTACAATATATGTATACTTTATACTATTGCCTATAGGTGCATAGCTATACCATAGAAGGTATAGCTAGGGTTTCGTTACTTCCGACCTCTCTCAGTTCCCGGGAAACCGGACAAAAAATTGAATTCCCGGGATAGAAAAATTTTGAATAATTATTAGTTTTGTTATTTTGACCATATCTGCTTGGTAAAAGCTTCTACGTATTATTACAATGCCAAATGTCCGACTTCCAAGCCTAAGATGGAACACGCTTATCCAGAAGGAAACTATTCACTCTGACCTTGAAAGTCCCTAGATTATATGAGTCAGGAAACACAGACGCCGAAACCAAGTTCCACTCCCACATAGCTATTCTTATTTAAAAACACATTAATAATACAGTCGTAATCTAAATTTTAATTAAAATACTAATATGTAATTATTAGAAAAAATCATTGAAGTAATGCTTTACTTATTAACTTAGCGATTCATAGCTCAATCGGCTCCTAATTTTTTGTCGCGGAATTTCTCGATTACAGAAAATGAACGTTCTATTTCGGTGGATGTAGACATTTATTTTATGAATTTATGCAACATCTTCGTGATTCAAAGTTTCGTTAATTTTGATAAAGATTTGCGGTTTATTAGAGCGTTAAATCTGATACATTAGTTTTATTTTTATACAACTTAAGTCGGTAAACAAGCATACGGCCCGCTTGATGGTAAGCGGTTCCCGTAGCCATATGGACGCTTGCAACACAATAAGCATCGGTCACGCGTTACCGACCTTTCCCCCGTCCCCTATGAGCTCTGGCGACCTTACTCACGCGCAGGAACAGAACTTTACACAACATAAAGTTATTTGGCTGCGGTATTCTGTAAGGTGGAGGTACTTCCCCAGTCTAGCTGCTCTTTGAGCGAATAAACGCTATGCTCTACCTATCTCAAAGCTAGTTCGTGGGAATTCGCAAAAAATACCGACTACGGGTACCTACTACGTATTTCCCGGGAAATCCCGATCCCTGGATCCCGGGAACGAAACTCTAGTTATAGCTAATTTTATGACATACATTTTCAGGGCCATATAACGGTTTCATAAACTGCGTTAGCAAAAAGTAAAGCCAAATGTTAGTCAAATTTAATAAATTAGGCACAAGTCCCAATTGTCGTTGCATCTACTTCTACGTTGCAAAGACGATAAATTTAAAACGTGGAAACTTATCAAAAAAAGTTCGGTTGTTGCCTAGGTACCAACGTACCTACCTAGTCAGAGTTAAAAACTTGTAGTTATTAGGTAGAGTCATCGACGCAGTAACGCATTCGAGAACATTCCTACCTATACCATACCAATACCTTTGCCTAATTTGAACCTTATGGGGTAAGGCTTAGCAGGACGGAAAGTTAGACATCCATTAGGCTACACATTTATAAAAGTTTAGTAAAAAAGGACCAATATTGCATAGAAATAAATATACCTAGAAAGAACGTTGCCATACTACACGAATATATAAAACAGGCCAACTTTTATAGGCTGCTGCGCGTAACAGCTACGTTTTACGCTCCCTCTGCGTCATTCTGCTTGTCATAGTGACGTTCATAATGATAATAGTTGTTGAAATATTCCAATTAAAATCGGGAGAAAATTAAATATTGAACATTATTTTGCATATTTATTTATTTTTATTTGATTTAGCCTCTAACAGTTAGGGGCTATTTTTATCGACGCGTGCACAGCTGCAACACTCTATCTGGATGTATCCTTAATCAAAGCAATATTGATTAATGTTCAAAAGGTTTTTTTTTAAACCTAGATTAAAAAGTTACATCTTGAATAAAACTACGAAATACAAAATGCCTAAAAAGTATTGCCGTCACACCCTAGGCGCCCGTGCCCGTTTCAGCGATTAGTAGGGGACATTGAGCTATCATAATTATATTACATATATCGGTGTTATTAATAAGGTTGTTTTAACTGGGAACAAGATGTTTTAATCTTATTGATCCTAAATAAATATAATAAATACTGAAACTAACGGAAAGAAACTAAAGGATCAGTTAATCTTTCAGGCGTCAATCATTTATGAACCTAAAATGATCAAATATCAATTCGCTGAAATATGGTGTTGTCTGTAGCCAAGATTATAAGTAATTTTATCAAATTAGTTGCTAACTTTAATAAAGCCTTCGTAGTTACACTCACGTCATATATCAGCTGTTCAATAGTCAGCTGATTTTTACTCTTCCATAATTTAGTCTAAAAGGCACTAAAAGGTGTTCATAGTAGTACCTCAGAGTAGATAAATACTACGTACAAGTACAAGTAGTACCAACTTTCACACTTAAAAAGTTATTTAGCTCGAAAACCACAAGTTTCTATTTAGTGGGGTTCCTACCCCACCCCCGCATTTCAAAATAAAACTGCGTAGTGTTAGGCTTGTAATTGCCAACTGTAAAAAAATAGAGTAAATGCACAGACAAAGGTAGCCAATAGGGGCAGGTAACCTACCTATATTTATGCCCTTTACAACGGTTCAAACTAAGTTAAAACCAATTGGCTCTCATCGGACGCGCGTCTTTTAACTACGAATGCAAAAAAAATAGGAACTGCGAGACAACTGATTAACCCCTTGCGTCAACTTTACGTTGAAATCAAATGAAAACTCCTTCCAAAAAAGTAAGGTATTTTCTTTCTCATAGAAGAGCCGTGATAAATGAATGAATAGTAACGTAAGTAAGTAATCAAGGGCAGCTAGAATAATAAGATTAACATTTTATTAAAAAAATATTGTAATATTCCTTTCAGTAAAGCTTACAGGTAATGTTAAAACTCATTAGCCGCTGCTAACTATTACACCCTTATTCGGACAAGTGCCTGGGGCCCAAGTCTACTATTTCAATTGTGTTCCAATGAACTTTCAGTGGTGTCAAAATTGTGACATTTTACAGTTTTGATAGTCTACTTACTAACAGAATAGTGTCATTATGGCACAATTTTGATACCACTGAAAGATCATTGGAACACAATTGAATAGCAGACTTGGGCCCCTGGTAGTGTAACATCGTTTGTTTATGTGTATCTACGATGTGTATGTAGAGCTTTCTGTCACTGACATAACGCGCTGTCACTGACTTTACGCGCTTCTTCATCTTCTTATTTTTAAGTTTGGCAACCAAGCCCAAATTAGGCCTTATTTCTGCCAGTGTCGAGTTATATTATAGTTCTGTAGTTTCCAGTCACAATAAATCACTTTCACACATAGGACCCAAGTCTGTCACCGTCAATAAAAGTCATGTTTTACTACAAAGGTGGTAATTGTACTAAGACCCTTCACGGCCTTTTTGAGACAACTTGAAAAGTCACGATACACATGATTTATTTAATTTCACTTCATTGGCACAAGGATTGATCTTTAATGGATAAAATACCAACGATAATACGCAATAAAACTCAAAATACACGAATTTATGAGAAAATAATAATTAAAACGCAACGTCACTACAAGTTCCCGCCAAAAAGTCCAACTACCTACTCTATGTTTATATTTTATATCTATTTATCATCTATTTATCATGTTATGAGTTCGGAAACAAAAGTAATTTGCGAAAGATATTTTTTTTTTGTAAGAAACCGATATAAAATGAAACCGGCTGTAAAATTGGTTCATCTTAAGTTCTTAAGACCTAAACTTGAAATGTAATATTGATCACAATATGGGTTAATTTGTGGGGGGGGGGAAATGTGGCGACGAAGCCTCCACCACCATCTCTTACAAAATATCTAGACAAGATGTTTTACGAACGTAGGACCTACATTACCAAGCTGCATGCTTGTTTGCTTGCTTATTTGCTTGCATGCACGTCTGTCTCGACAACTTAAATACAATAATATATCAACCTACATAAGAACCCTATCAAAAATAATATCTAGGTCATCATTTAAATCTTAAGGAGTAAGTAGGTAGGCTATGATTTGAATTTTGGTAATTTAACATTACGCGTTGGTAGGTTAACTCTATTCTTTTATAGGTAGGTATATTACCTTTGTTCTATACTTTTACCTATTTTCACATAGGTAAGACGAGTTTATAAATGTTTACTGTACCTAGCTAGGACTAGTAGGTAGGTACCTACCTACCCCAAAACAAATATTCACAGAATTGACTGATGGGTGAAAAACTTTTGATCTACATGCTAGGAAGTCAATTAAAACCCAAACGATTATAGGTACAAAGTGGTTGAGATAACTCACGTTATCCAACAGCTAAGAAGCAGGTAGTCTGGCTCTACCTACTTAGACTTTCTAACTAGCCAGATCCTCAGACACTCGTGAATTTTTCAACAGCATGTAAGTATTCCAATGCCCTGCCTCCATTGACGCAGTGAGTACTTACGTCAAAGGCACATTTGAAATGAGAAACTTCAATGACAAGTTGTGAGTGTTCTTTCAGTTTATAGGTAGGTTTGGTACGTCTACCTTGAGCAGCAAATAATAAATTAAACCCTTAGGTTCCCTGTATGGTCGTCCTTTATTTTTAACTCACTTTTATTTTACGTACCTACCTAAATATAGTAAATATACCTAGATTTACATTGCTAATCAAAGGTTACCCAGTTCAGACTACATAATAGGTAGTCAAAGTCAAAAGTCAAAGTCAAAGCCATTTATTCAATTTAGGTCCCAGAAGTGCCCTATGAAGGTCACATTTACTGAAGTTACCACCGGTTCGGAACTCAGCCTTCAACTGAGAAGAATCCGGCAAGAAACTTGTACTTTTATTATATTGATAGCACTTGTACTATTATTTATTCTGTGATAATAGGTAAGTAAATATTACCTTATCCTGCGTTAGGTTAAGAATACACGCGATGCAAATTTAAAGGATCTGTTTATTTAAGTTAAAAAGATAAAATGGGCGAATGTATGCGTAAATATTGCGCGACTCCAAAACAGGGCTGGCAGATGATTATTTTAGTTTAAAAAAAATATTGTGCCTCAGACAGAAACTAAGTAGGTAGTTACCAAATTTTTCTTTCTAAACTTATTATCAGTCTGATCTTAGGAAAATAGGTAGGTAGGAACGTAGCCAAATTTTTTGCTTTGTCGAATGTCAAAATAAAGCAAAAAATTATGTCTGCATGTCATTGTGGCGGTGCACCCCATCGGGTTCACAGTTCTTACGGCTCTATATTTTTTTAACAAGAATGATTAAAAGATTTATTAGCGGAAAACAACGCGTAGCCTAGGTACGTATCGATCGTCTCAGGAACACTAGGATTGTAACTTTCACAATAGCATTAACAAAGTAACAAAGTCTAAAATAAATTAATTACAGTAATGTGATACGGAATGGAAAGTTTTGCGAGGCGAGGGTGTGCGGGGCGCCAGCGGGGCGGAAGGTGCGGGCGCGGGCGCGAGGGAGCGACCGAATGGCGGGAAAACTTTTACGAGCGCACCGCGTGTCCGCGCGTCGCAAATCTCGCCGTCAAGTGTACACTCACCCTTTCCTCCTCGCGAATCATCTCGGCGATGCCGGGCCTTATGTCGACGTCCTCGCCGTGCAGCGGCGGGCCCAGCGAGGGCGCGTTGCCGGCCGGTTCAACCGGCGGGATCAGCTCACCGGCTACCGTCGACGACGGGCTCGGGCTCTGACGCTGCGCCCGGCTCGACCCCGGGCTGTCCTCTGACCCTCTCCGTCGGCTCTTCGCCGGCGAGTCTCTCTCTCGACTCATGGAGCGTTTTGTCGCGCGAGCCTCTACCTCCGACTGCAACGTAGCGTGCTCGCCACTCACGTCCGCCAACCCTCTTATCTTTAGCGTGTCCGCCACTTTCAGTAGCGCCGGTATCTGCTCCTGGGAGACGTTTATCTCGCCACGGTACATGAAATCCACGGCAGCCCTCAGGTCGCAATATTTAATGTCACGTAGAATTACGATGGGATGCTGACACGGGTTATCCATGAACAAAGATTGAAAGTAGGGGCTGCACGCGGACAGCACGACCTTATGCGCCTTGAGGGTCTGACCATCACACGAGAGGGTGACGTCGACGAACGACTGCGAGCGAAGGAGCTGGTCGAAGCATGTGGCGAGATTGCTCTGATAATTGTTCCAGCGCAAGCAAAACTGCTGAGGGGAAGCGGCGCCGTCCCGGCCCTCCATGGCCGCGGGGTCCTCGTCGGCCGGCATCACTTCAACGGGCGTGCATCTGCAACGTAACGCGACGGTTTTGTAAACTGGCAACACGTGTAACACCGGCGGCGTCTCGCGAGTCACTGAGCGAGGCGAGGGCGCGTGGTGGCGGGGCGCGGGCGCGGCGGGCGCGCGGAGGCGGGGCACGCTCGCCGTCCGGCGAATGAAGCGAGCGCGCCGCCCTCGCGAGCACGCCCCGCGCGCCGCGGCCGCCGCGCGCCCGCGCCCTCCCCCGCATCGACCGTCGCGTCGCGCTGCACCCGGCCGCGGCGCCCGCGCACGCCGCGCACGCCGCGCCACCGCGCACACCGTGATTCGCGTGCAACTCGCTAATAGACCGACATTATCGTTACTTTAACGATAAATTACAATTAAATGCGGTCCGGATAATAAATCGTGTGATAAGTCAGCGTTTTTTCAGCAGAGTTTTTCACAGTTTGAATACTTTAATGCCACCAGTATTAATTTATTGAATTAATTTGAAAAGACAACTAGAACTACATTTTCGACGAAATAAGTAGGTATCTGAGTCTTAACATAATAATAATACAGCAAGATACCTTTAAAATAAGATTAAAATTACCTAGGTAAGTAGGTGTTACTTATAATATAGAATAGGTTAGCCAGCTAATATAATAGCAGGTACTTAGCTACCTACACTAACTTGTTATTGTAGTTATGGATAGTAGGTATCTACCTATTGCAGTTTAGTTTACTAATCTTTCACAAATATCTAATTTAACGAAAAGCATCCTATTTAGAAACGAGCCATTGGACAAACAAATGAAAGGAAAAAATGCAAGGAAGCAAAGTGCATTTCTTTTACGAATCAACATTTTACAATATTTTGGTATTTCACTTTTGACATCTTATCAAATTATAGAATGACTAAGTACGTAAAACAATATTAAAATGAATTTAAAAAAAAATATTTCCTTTATTTTTTTACCAAACCACAATCTACCTAATCTCTACTTTATTAAGATCGGTATTTCCATGCAGTTAGTCAGGCAAGCAAGCATGCATGCAGCATCAACACTAGGTATCTTATAGCAAAGTGAGCGTAACATAATGGTGCGTCTACGCTACGCGAACCGAGCACGAGCCGAGCACACGCGTAGACGGACTTGGGAGCCTCGAACGAGCGTTCGGCTCGCGCTAGCTAAGTAATAATCGTATGTACCTTTTATAACCTTTTATACGCGGACAAATTACCAAAACAATATAGGTAAGAGATTTATAAAAATCAATATTTATTGTAAGATGCGGGTACCTAAATTGTTCCCTAAGTGAATAAAGAAAATAAGAATAAGCTTTAGTACGCGGCACGAGTCGTGAGCAAACTTTTAAATATAAAGTTTAAAAGTTATTAGTGTTCAAGCATTTAAATACATTTATTGAAATGTATTTAAAAAAGGTCACGTGACCTTATTTTAAGTATATACATTTTAACAACTTTAACTTTAATAACTTAACTCTAAGAACTTTTAAACTTTATGTTCAAAAGTGTGCTCCCGACTTGTGCCCCTTACCTACTAAGTATACCTACTTATAAATTATCTAGTCTACGAGTTTCTTTTTTTGTTAACATAATTTCAGGTTTAGCTCATAGTTACTTACCTAAAAATAAACGAAAAATACCTATTTTTAATTTATTACGAGATGTTAATTACGTAATTTCTTTTGTGATAAAGAATCATGGCGAGATCCATAAATTGATTTGTAAAAAAAATCAAACATTTTAGAGAGTTTTGAATCACTTCCAATGTTGAAATTATATTACCAGCAACATATTAATAAACTTGAAATATTTTATAAACCCCCAAAAACATAACAAAAAATATTTTACGTAGGTAAATACGTTTTTATACATCGAGCGGAAACGAGTGCAACAGAACAGACAATACATAAAATACAATGAGCTTGCATTGGATTCACAGACTTGCAAAATAAATCCTTATTTAGGTACCTACTATTTCTTATTCATTGCATTATGTAGGTATACCTACTTGGCCTCATTTACTTTCTCTTATCAAACAATAACAAGAAATCCTGGAGGGGGCCCGATTCTTGCGACTTCATCTTCAATGTCGCGACGCAACAGCGATGCTAGCGCGCATGCAGCTTCGCTACCTAAGTACTACTCTTCCTTCACCCGAAGCCACCGAGGCCACCTAATTCAGTAACGTGTTTGCAGCCGGGCTATTGCGTAACTTTGGTGCAATCGTAACGAACACCATTAATTATTTCATCCATTGACGCGCCTGCGGTGTGACGCGATGATGACCATTCGTGAGCCCTGATTGGATGAAATTCATTAATGGTGTTCGTTACGATTACCACCAAAGTTACGCGGTAGAGCCCCTGATGTCGATGCGATGCGGTAACGATAGGTAAGTACTCGCTACCGAGCATGGATCGTCGCAAAGTTTAAAACATCGATAAACTAGTTTTTTCTCATCAATATTAGGTAAATGTGAGATTAGTCGACAAAAATCCATTTTATTTACCGATACATCCAAGCTCGCAGTGCTGAATCGCTTCATAAAAAAGCTCTACTAGTAATAGGTAAGCCGCAGAAAGAACTCGATTTTCCACACATTCATCAGACTTTTATTTTAATCTCCATTACATGGAACATCAACAATCAAATGTTCATGGAATTATTCACCAATTAATTTGATTTGGTTAGTGATAATCACAAAAATCCTATGTTCGTATTCCGCCAACGCCGGTGATTAATTGGAGCACTGTTCTCGAAGTTGTAGACGAGTATGTTTACCTAGGACAAATTGTCCAGCTAGGTAGGTCCAACTTCGAATAAGAGGTCAATCGAAGAATTTAACTCGGGTGGGCAGCGTTCGAAGCTAAGGCAGGTCCTTCACGTCCAGAATACCTCAGAGTCTGAAGACAAAGGTCTTCAGTCAGTGTGCGTTACCAGTGATCACATACGGAACAGAGACGTTGCCTTTTACTACTGGCCGCATAAATAAGCTCAGAGTCACTCAGCGAGCTATGGAACAAGCAATGCTCGGAATTTCTCTACATGACAGGCTCCGAAATGAGGACATTTGTAGGAGAACGAAAACGACGGACATAGGAAGTTAGGGCTTCAAGAGTTAGGGTGTATATAGTTATAAGCTTGGCTCTAATCTGATAACTTTTTCACAGAGTGAGCCATGGTCTCGTCTCGGCAAAATTTTACGTGAAAATGTTTTTGGTGGGATGGACTTGAATCGACTCTACCATAACGCGAATTATTTGCAAGACTTCAGATTTGTTTCATTCAGTCAGTAAGAAATTCTGACATAAATTGCCATTAATACCATTTGGCTTCATTTGTTTTTATAGAGCCCTATTGTTATCATAACAATATATTTTCAAATGGGGTAGTTGTTTATGTTATCGGTCGACTCGTCATAGGGTTGCGTAATCTATTTACGATGGAAAATCTCGAAACGTCAATGTTAGTCGTTTTAAAAGGTGGTGAAAGTGTATTACCTAATCTGTTTATCTTATAAAATCAATGTTTTTTTTCCTGTTATTTTAATGTTGGTTATTTTGCTAGACAAGAGGCGTTGCAAATCTCACCGAATACAAAATAAATCTAATGATTTCACGTGAAGTACCTACATAACTAGATTGGCATAGTGAGATAACGAAATCTCTGAACTAAAATTCGATATAGGTTGTACGTAGTATTTATCTACTCTGAGATATAGGTAAGTGACGTAAAAATAACTTGATCAAAGCATCTTTACCACAAAAACCGCAAACAATGCATTTTAAAAACTACCACACTACATGTGTGAAATGCAATAACTAGCCAACATAAGCAGTTTAGTTGAAAAATAAACACACTCAAAATTAGGAGACAAAGGAGCGCCCCGTTTTACAAATACCTACACTACAGCTACATAAAGTTGTTCTACGAATCCAGTTGTCTATGTTTAGTCAGGGGCATTATAAAATATACAAAAGTGGGCCCTCGGCGGACGGCAAACAAATAGTAACGCATGTGGACCCCTGGACATTTGAATCTCACAGACATGGTTTCGGTGACATAATTTCGTTCTGCGCGCAATCGAACTTTCAGGCTATTCAGGTTTGGGGTGAAGTCAGATATACAGCAAAAATATGAACGGTACGGGTGTCCGTGTATTTTAGTAAATTTGTAGAGTTCCGAGCCAAAACGGTAAAAATTGAACCCTTCTGGTGCCACTCCGACCGTCAGTCTATCACATCGGTATATTTCAGCATAATGCTATTGATTTGAAATTTGTTATAGTTTTATATACTGCTTATCCAACCGTATACCAAATGAAAAATTTAAGTAAGTAATATTTTTATTTTCTTTGCAAGAGAGGCAAATGGAGGACCAAAATTGCAAAGTAGAGCTACAAGTTTAAATGGAGTATCGTATGAAAGAGATTCGTTTGTACATTCCAAGATAGGTTTTTAATATATTTTATACTGCTATATTTTTTGACTTATGATAAAAAATAATTTTAAAAAAACAATCGCACCCCTTAAGTATCTCCGAAGTTTATACAAAGCGAAAAATCTGAAATAATTACAGTTGATAAACATTGATGTAAATATTACAGGTAATATAGAAAGACTTTACTAATTTTGTTATGCGGTCCGGACAGTAGTATACATATATACCTAGATATGGCCATCGCCAGTAATATATAAGCCTAAGGAAGGACGGAACCCTCGGTGAGCGAGTACTTAGGACTCGGACGCGCACATGGCCTGTTACTTGGATGTTGTTTTATACTGTGACATTGCATCGACTGTGAAATGCCACACTCGCTATTATCGCTCGGTAGTAGTTTATAAGAAGTAGGTACTACCGTGGTAATAGTTACGCTATTGATATTAAATAACTAATAGTCAGCCCCGTACCAGTACTCAGCCTTTCCCACTCAAAACACTTGGGGATAGCTTTTATTTAAATCAGCCAAAATAATTGCTGCATACCGTTTCTATAACTATATAATCGTAAAATAGAGAAAAAAGAAAAAAAAAAAAAAAAGTTAAGTAAAGAAAAATGTAAGAGCTATGCCGGCATTATCAATTGTTGATTGGCTATTTTACTCAACATTGAGACTTAATTTTAACCAAATATTTTTCACTTTGACGGAAAGAACCAAACCTTTACCCCCTTATTACAAAAGATGGTTTAAGTCAAGTCTAGTAAAACCAGGGTTTTAAATATATCCGGTACTTTCTTATTTCATATAACAAAAAGAGCTACAATACTCGATTTAAACCTTCTAGAGGGGTGTCAGGCTTAAATAAAACTATGTTTCGATCTCTACATTTATGGAAAGTTTGACTACTGACTATATTTTAGACATAGTCAGGCACTGGATTATAGGGTCTGAGTAGGTCAGTTATAACTTGATCATGATCCGACCATGGACTTTGAAGATATGATGGAATTCCTAAACCGAAACGAGACAAACGGAAGACATCGCGTTTGCCGCATTTTATTCAGTATTGTCGCCAATTTATCAATAATATGTATATCTTCGGTCAGTGACCAATCTTAAAAACGCACAAGTAAGAAACTTAAAATTAAAAAATAAAAAACTTTTATTAAAAAATTAAACCGGGTTCAAAGTACACTATAAAGTATGAAATAACGTAGGAACTAATCTAACACTGTTCAGAAGACGGCAATTTATTGGCAAGTTCTTTAATATTCGTCAGTAAAAATTAAGTAGGGTGTCTATGGATGTTCTTAACTCTATACATATAGCGTAGGGTGGAATTCAACGGTGTAAGTATATAGAACAAATATTTCAATAGTTTTGACTCTGTTTAAAGATTAAATATTGTTAATAATAATTGTTTTGTAAAGCGGACCACCGTGTGCGACTATACCTACGAGTAAATCTTTTCTTACTACCATTATTATTATTATTTCAGTTAAGTGGCTGTTTCAAGTCTTTTCAGACTAGATCTATTGTGATCGCCACAACAATTAAATTTCACTGCCAAGACCTGCAGCTATAATAAACTGCACAATATTCTTGGCAGGAATGGATTTTACTTCATCTGGGTGTAACAGGTGTTTCCCCAGAGTATTTCGCTTAGGCATAAGTGGACAGCACTCACACAAGAGATGTATTGGTGTTTAATCTGCCTCACGGCAGAATCTGCACAACCTCGAACGGTGAACGCTGATGGTGAACAGATGTTTGTTCAATCCACAGTGCCCCGTAAGGCTCTTACTACCATACATCTTTCACTACCATAGGTAGGTATCAACCATAGATAAAAAAAATATATCGACGTGTTCCAAATGTTGTCTCTCAGTAAAGAAATCTTGCTTACAAGGTATTTTATATAATTTTTGCTTCTCATTGATAGTTCTTTATTTTACTAAATAAACTTGGTTTTCTCAATGGAGTACAGCATGGGGTTCTTCAAAAGGGGTGTGAAGAGATTTCTGCAGGGTCTGCAACGCGCGCGTGATACCCCTGGTGTTGCAAGCGTCCATAGGCTACGGTAACCGCTTACTATCAGGCGGCCCGTATGCTTGTTTGCCACATAATCGGTATAAAAAAAAAAAAACGTTTTATTTTGGAATCTTGTAAATGATGTATGATTGTAGCGATAGTTGGTAAGGCTAAATAAAACTTAAGATAAAGTAGATACTTAACTCAGTTTTTTTTAAATAAAATTATAGGCAAACATCCCATAAAAGTGTGTAAAATGCGTGTATTCTTTCAACCGGGTAATAAAACGTTCATATAGGTAGGTACCTTTTTAGTTATAATTTAACCTGTGTGTTTTGGGGATAATAAAGTTACTTATATGTCTGTTAATTTTTTTATTTGTATGAGTATTATTCACTAATTATAATCATCACAAATGCAAGCGTCGGTATGCATAGAACACATACCTGACAATCATAAAACAGACGTATCTACTCTAAATCAAAAGCCGACATAAAATACGCTATAATGGTATTTTTTCATTATTTTACATCACTCATAAAAGTATGTGACGACAAAAGATTGTTTTGTCGCGGTGTCGGTCACGCGACCTGGAAACGTAACATCAATTAGATTGCAGCACATAAACTGCTCTAAATCCTAATCTCACCCAAGTAACGGTCAGTCGCCAACACGTTATTAATTAAGTTATAAAAAAGTCATAGCTAAATTAGCATATTTATGGAACACTAAACTCCGACTAAAGTAAGTAGGTGGTGCGCTCGGGGCGGGTCCTCGGCGCGAGTGACGTTCTCGTGTGTCAACGACATCTAGCGGTGGCATATGGAAACCATTTCACATTTCGTAGCACAGATGACGCTGACAAGCTCCAAATTACTTTTGAAAATAGAAAAATCTTTTGCATTTGTACAATGAAGGACCGCCACACCGCCAGCGTCTCTTTTTTTTCAGCTAGTTTGTGTCTGAGTACCTATATCATAATCTGAGATTGGTGTACAGCTCACACATTGTTATAAGATACTTAAGAATAGATCGTGTTAATCGAAAATAAAACTAATATTCTTTGTTGCAGGTTCCAAATTCAAATGTTTAATCTCGACTCAAAAATTGACTCGAGCATTTATTGACGTTCTTGAATACGGACCTTAGACGAGGCCACAGACAGAGGCACTGCCTCAAAAGTATACGCGTATGGAGAAGGACATACTTAGGTTACTTTTATAACCCCGGCGAATGAAACCGCCTAGTCAGTAATAAAAAGGCGCATCACGTGACCTAAACATTGAGCTTTTATTACTACGTATAGAGAAGCTATCATAGGTTATGCCCCATTTTTTTAGAGTCTTCTAAAGTTCTCTTTAGCGCGGGAACAATAAATTTTATTAGTCGTCTAAGCAGACAGTAGAAACACGTAGCGCTATCGGAACGCTTTTATGAGTATTTTTCTAGCAAACACCGTGATTTTCACGGCGCTTACGCGTTTCCTTCGTCTTTCTACAACAACAAGTGTGGCCGGATGGCTCCATTCTTCTCTATACGTAGTAATAATAGCTCAATGGACGATATTTTACAAAAATATGGTGGTAATGGATTTGGATGACATTAAAAAACCAATCATACTTTTATCCCCGGATTTAAATAAAATATTAGAACCCTTGGAAAACGGGGGAAAACCCGAAGCCGTCGCTAGATATTTATAAAGTTACAATACACGCATTCGCCACATAATTCCAGCTGAGTGTCTTCTATTTGATTACAAAAAGCTTCATTTTACATTATTGTGGCTGTCCACACAGTTTAGAAGACGAAAAACGAGTTTTTAAGAGAACACCAATATTTGTAGTGCCGTATTAAAAACATACAAGTTTAATTACATTGTTTATTTTCGGCTTATGATTATTTCCAAGTAAACCACACCAAATGGTCGCCGACCACGTTAAACATATTTGAATCCCGTGTCAAATTAAAAGTGTAAATAAATGCATGGCTTTTAGATTGTATCATGAGCACTTTACCAATTTACATGTGAATACAATTATAAAATGATAAATGTGTTCCGTTATGGAGTTGGAAAAACTAACTACTTAGTTGGTAGGTATTGAGAACAACGAGACGAACAAGTTAGACGCTGTTCTAAACTTTTAATGAACACAGATTAAGAAGAAGCTCTTTGATTTTTGATATATGCAGATTGAGCGTAGAAGCTGATCACGCGTCGAATAAAATAACCCCTACTTAACTAGAACTTTTTTTTAATTAATTTTTCTTTTTTAATTTCTCCCGATTTTAATTGGAATAGTTCGAAAACTGTTATCATTAAGAACGTCACTATGACAAGCAGAATGACGCAGAGAGAGCGTAAAACGTAGCCGTCAATTTTTATTTAACCATAAAAGCCTGTTTTATATAGTCGTGTAGCATGGCAACGCTCTTTCTAGGTATATTTAGTTCTATGGAATAGCTAATCAAATAAAAAAAAATTGAGCTATTTATTCTTACTTAGCTGTCAAACTTGGTCAAATCTTAAAAATCAGACTCAATGATCGATGCTGAAGCTTGATCTTCGTTTCGATAATACCTAATGGGACAGTTTTTGCAGACTGTACCGTACAGCTTCACTCTATGAATTTAAATCAATTTTTTCCTAAAACGTAAATGCTTAAAAAAAGAATGAGCGGAAGGGTTTATGCGATGGACATACGAATAAAACTCTTGTGCCAGCCCGGGAATGTATCACGACATCATGCGTCCTTTCCAATTAACCGCACGTCACGGCGACACTTGTACAAATCCAGGAGCTATGGAAAGGGGAATACAACCATTACACCTTTCTATTGGTGGTTATAGTTTATTGGTTGGGTGGGTTGCACCTTGATATTTCATTATTGTACTTACTTACGGCTTTTTGGCAAAAAAATATCCTTAGCCTTGAAAAAAGAGTGAATTATGAGTTTTAATAATTCTTCTCATATACCTATAAGGCACTAGCTGCCCCCCGCGGTTTCACCCGCGTTCCTATTAAGCATAAGAACTCCGACCTATAAACTGTCTCTACGCAAAAACTACGTAGATCCGTTCGCTGCGTGAAGGAAAGACAAACCAATAGAAGCATATAAATATTCAATCAAATTAGAATAACTGAATTCAGCGAACCAGTTTAGCATGTGGCTCTAAAATGACTGTAAAGATTTCGATGATAATCTATGGGATGGCTTCGGTTTTCGGGTTAAAAATATCTCTTTCATCTTCGGCGAAAATTGTTTGTAGCCCAAACAAAGGGTCTTCTAGGTCCTATGTTATACTACTACGACTATACAGGGTGAATTTCAGGGTGAACGGCTACGCGATTGGACCGCCGCGCCGCTACCAGCTCTATGACCATCATTTTCCTTTTCGTCATTAACTAATTAGATCCCTGAAGGGTTGCCATACTGGTACAAATGACCAGGAAATGTGTGACAGTATCTCCCGGTCTATAACGAGCATTGAATAACTTTGTTTGGAACATAGAATACTTGCAATAACAATTGATTTTATTTTTCACGGAAATCAAAAGTAGTGCAAGAGATGTTCGGTTCGAAGAATCGTGTCTAACCACCTTTTGGATTCCTGTACGAGCACTTTTTTTTAGTAATGTCGGGTATTACCAAACAATATCGGTAATCTAGAGTCCATATTAAAATGTTTGCTAAATGTGGGAATGGCCGTGCATGAAGAATTGTCCAAGAATACAAAATTAACAAAAATTGGCACATTCCCAGTTTTAAAATATAGAGCCCGTCTAATATACGGCCCATTAAAAGTACCTAACATAAAAATGTAATTACTTGAATTAAATGCTTTATTGATATTCTAATGAAGTTAAGTAAGCGACCCTACATTAGTAAATTGTTAAACATCTAACTCATTTCTAGTTACAAAAACGTTCGTGATCATAATATTATCTCTACTTGTATCTTTTAAAAGGCAGTAGGTGTGTGACATTATCGCTGTCTGGTATCCAAAATTGGTCAAGCACACGTAGAACCGATCATACAGTAGGGTTCTGAAGATATACTAAAGAAGACATAACCGCTAGAGCGTCCGCGCGTGTTCAGTATTTATTATTGTTCTGTCTCAATCATGCAGAATCGAGGGGAGCGCAGGCGCCTGTGTGTGACGGCAATAGTTTTTATATTTCGTAGTCTATGTTTAATTAGACAGATAATGAAGATGTCAATGTTATATTGGACAATTCCTATGATTCCTAAACCCTTGGCAAGCAAAAATCCTCATCAGTTTAAATAAGAAATTGCGAGTTATTAAGACCATGCAATTTTGACGAAATATGTAACTCGAAACTTTCCTTTCCATGGTCTAAATATTACTTATTCGTGTTGCATTGTTCATAAGCTTGCATCAAATGATGTCTGCAGTTATATTAATGGGTTTTATAATAGAAACTTGTTCTACAATATTTTACTAATTAAATATAAGTTTTACAAGCAATCTTAATGTGCGTTAAAGTTTGCCAATGGAAAGAGGAGCAGCCGCCCCTCCTACACTTTTACATTTCAGTCCATAAACCATTTTAATGGAAAATCGATGATATAATTCAATTACTGGATGGCACCGGCACAGCCACGCCACAAATCACGTCGTCTTTTTCTCCCTTTTTATGAGTTACAAACAAAACAATGTCGCCCTCTCTAGGAAAAAAATGAATTATCACATTGTCAACGAGTCATTTGAGGCTTTTAATACCTGAACTGAAAATATGGACTTGCGCCGGTTTCTCGATCACGAAATACAAAACTTGCCTTAAACTTGCAGGCCAGGATTCGGAGTGAAATTAATAAAACCTTCACTGCTATTAGGAAAATAGATGCACAAAAGATAGGAAATATTCTATTATTTAAAGAAATCGATAGTACCAAATCGAAAGTGAAAATATTTCTGAACCAATAATAGGAAGTATCTAATTAATACCCACGACAGAAGTATAAGAAAAATATCAAATCAGTCATCATATCAGCCCATGGAGGTCCACTGCTGAACATAGGCCTCCCCCATTGACTTCCACTTAGAACGGTTTTGGGCCGCTTGCATCCAGCGGTGCCCAGCGACTCTGACCAGGTCGTCGGTCCATCTGGTGGAAGGGCGTCCCGCTCGGCACTTTTCAGTACGTGGTCGCCACTTGAGAACCTTTCTTCCTCAGCGGTTATATATCGGCTCTTCGAGCGATGCGTCCCGCCCACTCCCTCTTCAGCTTGCTAACTCTATTAATTTATTAAAGTTACAACATTTTTTTTATAATAAATAAATAAATATCCTGGGAAATTCCTCACACACGGTCATCTGATCCCAAACTAAGCAGAGTTTGTACTATGGAAATCAGACCACTGCTAGAATACATATACCTACTACTTTTTGTTTGTAAATACATGGGTACTTAATATACATAATTACACCCAGATTCAGTATAATAAATACGTTATAATATTATCAAGATAATTGAGTCGAATAACATAGTTCATACATCTTGTAGCACAAGCTATCGCAGCGGGACTAGGGCATGCAATACCGGAGGGTTTTCAGTTCCGGAACTAAGTTCCGATATTGGGCACTCAATTCCGGAATTCCGGAACTGGTTCCGGAACTGACAACTATTTAATGGTTTTTCGTTTCTGGGAATAGTTTCGAATCAAAAAAGTTTTATTGATCAGCCTTTTAATCAATTTAAGCCACCTTTGACTTTTAATCATTTGAGCTTTTTAGCAGTGTTCATTTATAGTACGTGACATCTAAAATTAAATAAGTTTTACATTAGTTCTCAGTTAATATAGAATATTGGTATTTTTTTCGTAAAATCGTAAAATTTTCATAATGAAAGAATTGAGATAAACTTAGCATAATAAATAAAATCAGAAAAATAATATTTAGCAATAAAATGAGATTAAATCAACAACTAACTTAGGTATGTAGACCTCCATATAATACATTTAGCATAATAAACAACATCAGAAGATTAATAATTGGCAATAAACTTAGATCAAATCAACATGTAACACAAAATATAATTATAAGGTTCTGTGAGATACACGCGTCGATCTCCTCCGTTATCGTACATAGCCTTTTTTAATTCTACAAACCCTGAAAAGTCAAAATTGGCAGACAGATTCTTTCAGACTTTTTTACACTTATCCCTTTCATTATTTAATTGCTCTTGTAGAGTTGGTACAATAACTTCAATGTCGTTATCTGAAAAATCTGGGTCGGAGGACACTGCAGGTGTAAAGCACGCAAGTTCGCAGAGTCGTTGAGGTAATCTCAGCATCTGTGTAAAGCGTCGCATCACGATTCACGATGGCATAATGAGAGTACAGCCAATTTTATAACATCTAAGCTATAATGAATGTCTCTCAATGTTTGAATTTCATATTCGGAAAAGGATATTGTTGATTATTTCCAGTCTATTAGAGCTTTAAGAATACGCGAATATAATAATAACGATGCGGAGTGAGAGGCGAGGCATGCAGGGGGAACGGGACGGGAGTATGTGTCACCCGGGAGTATGGTTGTATAGTTCCGCTGTAGCTGTAGTTAGATTGGTACGTACATAAAAATTAAAATATCACTCGATTTGTAAAATTTATGAATACCGGAATTACGATATTAACTAGTCCCAATTCCGGAACTGAAATATCGGATATTTGTTCCGAGATTCCGGAGTTACGGGATTCCGGAATCCCGTAATGCATGCCCTAAGCGGGACGCAGCGTCACCTAGTGCTGCACTAAACACTAAACGATTGCAAAATGACGCATGAGACATATTGAATGGTAAACAGAGTTTAGCAGACACTTTACCCCTTACCGCAAACGCATACACCAGGTATATTCCATCGTGTGGGTGTGCTGTGGGTAATTAACATTATGGGGAGAACAATGGTCAAATCATTAAAATACCCTCGGTAAGAAGTTCGTTGACAACTAACTACATCCGTCTATTTGTTATGCCATCACTTTAGTATATTTATTGCATCTTTCTATTAGTATTACCTACCACAGAAATAATGATATAGGTACCTACTACGTTTACTGATAGTTATCACATTTTACAAAATAAATGACAATTTAAAGGAACGTACTGCTATTTACGTCATGTTAAGAATGGTAGAGGTACCTAGAGCATAGCGTTTTTTCGCTCAATGATCAACTCGACTGGGGTACACCTTACAGAATAACGCAGCCAAATAACTTAGTGCCTGTCCAGAAGGGGCGAAATCGCGGCGATTCACTTACGCGCGTACGGCGAGATACTCTACCGCGTAACGTTGGTGGTAATCGTAACGAACACCATTAATTATTTCATCCAATGACGCGCACGCGGTATGACGCGACGATGACCATTCGTGGTCCCTGATTGGATGAAATTCATTAATGGTGTCACCAATACATTGCGTACACAAGCATTGCGCGAGTAAAAAATTCACGCGATGCTTGTAGAGTGGACGCAATGTACTGGCCAAATGGACGCATGCAACACCCGGGGTGTTGCATGCGTTCATTTGACTACGGTAAACGATTACCGCTTTTTTAAAATGATATGGTAGGTAATTATTTTATCATTGCGCAAACTTTCTGATTTAAAACTAATCAATCACAACTTTGAAATCATGAAAAGATAATTGGACTCATCATCATCATCATCATCAGCCCATAATGTCCCACTGCTGAGCACAGGCCTCCTTTCACAAGCGAGGGTGAAAAGGAATGGGCAGATACTCCACCACGCGTGCCCACTGCGGATTGGTGGAGGTAGGCTAGTGGTCAACCTACTGTTGGAATTTTTCAAGCCGCCTAGAAGGCATCCAACTAGCTCAACGACTATCACAATTAAGTGATAACCGGGACCAACGGCTTTACGTGCCTTCCGAAGCACGGAAACGCTCGATTTGAAATACCACTAGACGGTCACCCATCCAGGTACCGACCACGACAGACGTAGCTTAACTTTGCCGATCGATTAAGAACGACTAATCATGCTACACCACGAGCGCTTCATAATTATAATATAATATACCTATAATAATATATAATAATTGGACTGTTTTACAAAAACTTAAACCGACTTCAAAGTACACTAAGAAGTAACCAAATCCTGATCTGACAATGGGACCAAACGGGAAGTGTAAGCTTCCAGTCAAAAAAAGAATTTTCCAAATCAATTAATATATGACGGAGTTATGAGGTAACAAACATAAAAAAAAATACAACCGGATTGAGAACCACCTCCTTTTTTTGAAGTCGGTTAAAAAGAAAGATAGAGCTAGCAGTTATCGTATCAAAATAAAATTATACCTAATTTAAACTTTGAAGTTCATATGTATTGTAATGCAGTGGAGAAATCTCCGATTGGTACCTATTAAGGAAATCATAATAGGTATCGCGACGGCACTCAAGATACCGTATATCGTGAGATAGAGCGTCGCAGGTCGTCGCATAAATCAAAGCTACTACACTCCGTGTCAAAGTGAAAAAAAAAAACCTTATGGTGCCTCCATGCTACGCGAACCGAGTACACGTGGAGCACGGATTCGCGTCGCGCTCGTGTTGTAGGCTCATTGTACGTCCACACTTGACATCGCGATCCACAATATAATTTAGATAACAATTAATAGCGGCCACATTTTAATAGGCAACCCGGCAAAAATATACTCCAATAAAAATCGACCCCGATCAAAAACTCAATGAAAGCAGTTTCTTGCAGCCGGATCTTAGACTATTGGGTACTTTGTTCTACTTGTATGTAGTATATTATTTACTCTGAGGTAGTACCTATTCATCTGGCTGGCTATACTTGCGATCTCTTTTATTCAAATCTTATTTGAATTATTGTTCGTGGTTATGCTAAAAAAAAAGAATTGTCTTCAGTCACCCTCTTTACACTTTTTTTTTCATAATCAAACCCTACCGGGTTCTTTATTTTACCAATCAATTACATTTGGAAGACATCCTTGATATCCTTTTATTAATTCTACTATTTGTAAGGAGCAGCCGTGAGCTATTCTTATAAAAGGCGTAACAAGGATAAAGCAGACTACGCATTTAGAAATTGCAAAACATTTACGCTATGAAGTCTATCATGTTTTATTTTTAACCAATAACCATACAATCTGACCCTCTAGTGTCACTTTACCGGCATAGAAAGAGCATCTCCTAGATAAATCTATCTATTTGACATTTAGTCATGGTCAGGACTACCCTGACCATAAGGAAAGATCCTAATGATATAAAACTCGATTTCTTTCGTGTGTGTTAATTTGATAATACCTAAGTAAAATTTGTCGTGTTACATGTTGTGTTTACCTATAATTGTTTGTTACACTATTTGGCAGTTGAAATAATGATATGTTTAGTGTAAGCAAATGTTGGTGAACCATTAAATAAATAAATTTTGATTCCAATATCAAGTTAGGCTCATCAAAAACTGTTCGGTTGTTTCGCCGTGAAAATGCATCGAGGATTCTAATTTGTGGTCAGCCACTAACGCCACAGACGATTGCGTCCATGCGAGCATTGACGGGTGGCTATTATCCAAAAAAAATATGTCTTCCCATACGTATTACTACAAGTTTCACATAAATCTGACCCAATGATTGCCTTATTCCCTTAGATGTGTGATCATTTCATTTCCATCATGCAGCTTTTTTGGTGAAATAAGGCCCATTAAAAACGCAAAGTTAAGCATAATTAGCTTGGAGATTAGTATGTGCAAAAAGACAAAAAAGAAATAGTTTTTGCTTTCAGTTACTATTTCTACATGACCCCTAATTATTTTTTAGTAAATGCATTCAATGTGCAGCATCCAATGACGCTGTTTCGACAGTTATTTGTAGAGAGTATAGAGTATAGATGGATAGACTATAGATCGAAAGAAGATTTATATGAGCATAAGTGTATACAGTACATACTACAGTAAGTATGTACTGTATACACATGTACCAGTAAGTTATATATTATTATTTATAATTTATATTTATATAATTTATTTAAATATATGCTAAACAGGTATATGATGCCTATATATTCTAATGCATTTACTTTATTTACATCCAGTGTCGTACAAATCGAAGGTCACCTCATTTATTAAATTAGGTTGAATAGTATACATACATAAATATATATACTATACATATCTATTTTATGAGAGAGGTAGAGCATAGCGTTTATTCGCTCAAAGAGCAGATCGACTGGGCAAGTACCTCCACCTTACAGAATACCGCAGCCAAATAACTTTATGTTGTGTAAAGTAAACTTTAAGTTCCTGCGCGTGAGTAAGGTTGCCAGAGCTCATAGGGGAGGGGGGAAAGGTCGGTACGGTAACTCGTGAGCGATGCTTCGTGTGTTGCAAGCGGTGTTTTCTATATGGCTACGGTAACCGCTTACCATCAGGTGGGCCGTATGCTTGTTTACCGACTAAGTTGTATAAAAAAAAATATAGTCAGTGAGATAAATAACCCTTTCTCGCTACCGGTATCTAGTTGGGTAACAAATACTAACGATAGGTAACCCAACAACCTGCGAAAAAAAGCTGCAGTCTTACACCCAGATTCAAATAAGTATTTTTTTTAATGATACTGACTATGTTTGTTGTTAATAAAATTTGAATTATAATAGTACTTAGATACAGTACTTAGTAAGATATTTTGTAAGTGAACATTAATATTGATTTGAATGTTAGGTTATAATCGCAAAAAAGTGCATTGGGATAAAATGTTGGAACGAATGTTAATAACGCGACCGCGGTACGCCCCACTGCGACTCCGAATAGAGCCGCAACAACGATCTAAAAACCGACACGAAAAAAGTTTGCAATATGGATATGGTACACCGGCGAAAAGCGAGAGTACCTATTCCGTACAGTGATTGTATTTAAAATGAAGATTGTTAATTTTGTTGCCCATATTATAAGAACATTTCAAGAAAAAAATGCCGAGTACCTGTTTCCCTAACTTGTGTCTAAAAATATAACTGGAAATGTGATTAATTTTCTGGAATTTCGTCCACAAAATTTGCAATTATAATTAGATCATTACTTTACAAATGTTTGGAATAAATACGGCTCCCTAGATATTTGTAGTGCGGGTGTAGTATGAAGTCCTGGGCCAGTTGGCGCGCTTGGTTAAGATTCCAAATATCGGGCCGCAGATCGTGGGTTCCCACACAGTCTGTCCTGAGTCTGGGTGCAGTAAGTATGTATTTTTGTACCAACAAAAAGTAATATGTAGTATATCATTTGTCTGGTTTCCATATTACAAGCTTTGCTTAGTTTCAGATAAGTTAGCAGAGTGTGAGGAATGTCCCAGGATATTTATTTGTGGCGTTATAATCTTGCTTTGAAAATCCTATTCGATGAGAACACATTTTATGGAGGTATGGGATTACGGGAATTTTCACCTTTGACGTACATCCATAGTAGTATTTATCCTTACTCTATGGTAGTAGTGAACTGCCGCATCCACGGAACAGAGCACGCTTTACTGTTTGCGTTGACACCCAGCGCGGCACACCACGGACTTTTATTCTCTTTGTAACGGGCTTCACGTTATTATTAAAAACAATAAATCGCTGAGGGCGCCTCCTACCACTATTGCTTCGCTTTCACTTCGCAATATCCCCCCGAGCCAACTTCCTACCCCACCCTCGTTTTCAGCACCTCACCGGTAATTACTGGACTGAAACACGCGGTTCTTATTTGAACATAGCGCCTCAATTTTATTGTTGATTAGTTTTGTATTTTTCAAATCTATTCCAGGGAGTACAGTCTTTGAATGGATAGGCAAAAGTAATCCTAACATTTATATGAACGTTCAGTGATCATGGATTATTGGTAATAAATGCATTTCCTTTTTCTGAAAAATGTACCTATTGTTCAAAAAGAGTTGAACCATAGAGGTAGAATATCATAGAGCGACAGTACGAGAGTACGGTCTGTGAGCACGGGTACGGTCTAAATGCCTTGAAAAGAAGTGCGCGTACATAGTTTGAACGACTAAAATACGTATAACGAAAGCCAATTTCTCTTTTTTTTTCGATACCTTTACCAAGAACAAATGACAAGGAATCCATATCGATATTTTGTCTAACTGTAAATCAACTAGTGTTTGATATATCTGTGAATGCATCTATATGGAAACTGCTCACGATTCGCACAAGGTAACGAAGTTGAACAGTTTTTTTTAAAGTTTATCAACTTTTTATAGACTTTTTGATTTGCTACTCTATTCTTCGTGTAAAATTCTATATAAAACTCGTGTTAAATTAAAAATAAATAATTCTACATGAAAACTTAATTAAATATCCAATAGTTTAACACGACAATTGAACTTTAATAAAGAGAGGAGGCTACTTATCTACATACCCCCTTACTTATAAAACGTTATTTAACTAATATACTGTTTAAAGGGTCACGTAAATAACGTCACTCTATTGTCATTATCAAATAATGTGATATTATTTACGTGACCATTTAAAACAGTATATTAGTTAAATAGCGCTTTATGAGTAAGGGGGATATAAATTGAAAACTGCAATGAAAAATAGTCTATATAGTACATTATTGTAGTCAATACTAATATTGAATTAATTGTAACTAATATTTTCAGTATTAATTTATAGACATACTTAAAAGGTTACGCAAATAAATTACTCTGATACGTTATTAAGTTTCTTTAATGAACTTTTATTGTTAAAAGTAAAAGTTATAGTTACTCGTTATGGCTCTGGGAGATGCGTGAAATTAAAATTTAATTAGACACCAGCATTATTTCTTTTTACGTGCGATACTCTATGACGATATATAAATCTTACCTATATCATAGGCGGTACTAGCTTTTGCTTAGCTGTTTTGGCGATAAAGAGCTTTATATGCAGTCAAAAATATCACAAAATTATATATACAGTAATAATAATAACTAATAATAACTATCATTCGTCTATTACTACCCAGTTGGTTCAGTTAACTGCAATTTAAGTGTGGGGAATAACAAAGCAACTTATCTACTACATAATAATCGCAAACACAAATGAATTAAGGGCAAAAATCTTTAAAAAAATGGGCAATTTTTTTAAAAAAAACTTCAAAGTCCAATATCTTAAAAACGGTTAAGTTTGAGGTACGGTGTTTCATAATCAAATCAGTCAGGAATGATGGAAACTACAACCTCTTAAAGGATCTAGGTCGACTTAACCTGTAACCCTGTATATATCTTCTATCTATCTATTATGTATTACTAGTAGACATGCTACTATCGACACCCCACCCCCACAATCACACATATACTTTCCGGGACGAAACATGAAATTGCGATACAAGATCTTGTCTCAGATTACATACAGTTCAGAGCTGCGTATATATATCTAATCGTGTATATTCATGTACTTTTGGCGGAGTAAAAGATGTCAATTGAAAGCACTTTTTGATGCTTGAAGAACGTATGTATGTTTACTGTACGTCGTAGCACGTCTACGCCATTGTAGAGACATCCGAGCGCTGTGCTACGAATACACGGAATGATGCTACGAAAATTATTGACAAAATAAATCTGTTGATGATAATATGAATGTTGATGTTGATGATAAAAACACTTTCAAGTTACACTCAAATGTGTGAAATAACTGTAATCTGACACAGTTTTGAAGGTAAGCGAAAGAACACGCCGTGTTCCATAGAAAATGTTAGGTGGTTTAATTTTTAGAAAATAGTAATGAAGGTATTTATTATTAATTTAGGTAAGTAATCGTGCTAAGTTTTAAGTTTATAAACCCAAGGAATAAGATCCCCTATTTTCACCCCTTTTAAGGTAAATTTTCTAAAAATAATAATACCTATCCTGGGACATTCCTCACACACGCTCATCTGATGCCAAACTAAGTAGAGTTTATACTATGGAAACCAGATAACTGATGTACTACATATACTACTTTTTGGTTGTAAATACAAAAAAAAAACAAGATTGGCTCGAGCGGTTCAGGCTCTGCGTTGATGAATCAGTCAGTCACGACAAGTAATTATATATGTTTAGATAGATTGACTATTATTATAGAATTATAGATATAAGAGTACGCCGCATGATCAACGAGAAGCATTCAACTAGCTTTCCCCATCTGTTTCACCCACGTTTCCGAGAAAAAAAAAAAAGAGAAAAAAAAAAATGTTACCTATAACACACAGGAACCATATAGCTTCCTACATTAGAAAGAATTGTTCGAATCCGACTGGTAGTTCCAGAGATTCTCACTGCCAAAAAACTCACAGCTTTATTATACAAGTGTAATCCCTAAAGCAATTTGCCGAAATCCTTTATTTCAATCTTTTGTAGACGCCTAGTGCAGAGGTAGTCAATAATTCAAGGATTTTAATAAACCAATAAAGTAATCCATAAAATGATCCGTGTTCAAACAAACCAATTTTATTTTCACATTAGTAATTTCACGGGGCAATATAAGCAATCGTAGATATTAACGCCGAGGGATAGTCAGGGCTCGATTAATTTGCTTACTTAAGTAAATAACTAATTAAGTTGATTACACTGATGACATCCCGACATTTAAAGCCGTTTCCCCTACGAATGTTAGGGTGCACACTCTTGTTTATTAAATATTTTTATTTTTCATGTTTGCCGATATTCGTGTTTCACTTTCAAAGTTTACGAGGTACTAACGTTAATGGATTTCCAAATGGCTTTACTTACAATAAATTAAATTTTACTTGTTTACTCGTTATACTTATATTCATTTATTTATCATGTAAGTATCTCCGATCCAAAAAACAAAGGTTTATGCATAGAAATAAATATACCTAGAAAGAACGTCGCCATACTACACGAATATATAAAACAGGCCAACTTTTATAGGCTGTTGCGCGTGACAGCTACGTTTTACGCTCCCTCTGCGTCATTCTGCTTGTCATAGTGACGATCATAATGATAGTAGTTGTTGAAATATTCCAATTAAAATCGGGTGAAATTTTAATATTGAACATTATTTTGCAATTTTATTTATTTTTATTTGATTTAGCCCCTAACAGTTAGGGGCTATTTTTATCGACGCGTGCACAGCTGCGACACTCTATCTGGATGTATCCTTAATCAAAGGGTTTATGGATAAAGGCTGGCTAATTTTGAAATGTTACTATGATTCCTCTCTGGAGCATTTATGAACATGAGGAAACCAGTCAATCACTATTGGCGTTCTTGGAATTATGTATTTAAAAGTTATACAATCACGAGGTAATATTTAAATACACATATTTACTTCAAGTAGATGGATATAGAGTAGGTCGCGTCGTCGGTTAGTGCTCACGCATGGCTGATCTCTATATAACATAGTTGCTCTTAACCAAGAACCACAATTAGCCGCTCGTATAACTATTAAATGTATCATGGAACATAGTTGTTCATTAGTTGACAATAAGTCGCGGGCAACTCGTAATTAAATTGAAAATGAAAAGAGGCAGTGTATCAATTGTATATAATTTTACACTTCACGTTAGCTTATACGCAACAATTACAAGAGTTCATACTCATAAGTACATGTGACGACAATTAGACATGCAATCAGGCTGCGGACACTCGCGACGTAAAGCGTTCAGTAATTCACACTCTATTAAATAGTCATGATTTCGTGGAGGCAACAAAAGGAATATTTCAGTTGAATCCTTATTATTTACAATTGCATGTGTCGAAATTTGGTCCGAAGCTTGTTTCACAATAATCTCAATCTATCATTGTGTATGTGCAAGCTATTCTAAAACCTTCGATGTATGTAATAAAGCTGACTATTTCTACTAATAAAGTAGATAGCATTTAATATTAAAACCTAAATTCGGCTCGGGATAGCGCAATGAAAAATAAGCACTTTATCATTGCAATAAACCAACCGTTTTTCTTATGATGATCATCAGCCTATAATGTCCCACTGCTGAGCACAGGCCTCCTTTCACAAATGAGGGTGAAAAGGAATGGGCAGATACTCCACCACGCGTGCCCACTGCGGATTGGTGGAGGTACTGTTGGAATTTTTCAAGCCGCCTAGAAGGCATCCAACTAGCTTAACGACTATCACAATTAAGTGATAACCGGGACCAACGGCTTTACGTGCCTTCCGAAGCACGGAAACGCTCGATATGAAATACCACTAGACGGTCACCCATCTAGGTACCGACCACGACCGACGTAGCTTAACTTTGCCGATCGATTAAGAACGGCTAATCATGCTACACCACGAGCGCTTCTTTTTCTTATACTTACCACTTATTTGGCAATCAAGCTTACGGCCCGCCGGATGGTAGGTAAGCGGTTAACTTAGCCTATGGACGCCCGCAAAACCAGGGGTATAACGCGCGCGTTGCCCACCCTGCAGAAATCTCTTCTCACCCCTTTTGAAGAACACCATGCTGTACTCCACTGGGAAAACCAACGTATAAAGCAAAAGTCCTCACAACCAAGATAAAGATGGTGAACTAAATTAGCTTGCATCAACATATTTTGATTTGAAAGCGAATGTACTTGATAGTGCGCTGCGCTACCACTGTTTGTTACCCATTATTAATAATGGTGGGACATAATTAAAGTTAACACGTAGTTATGTGACGTGGGATTATAATTTCTCTTTAGCTCATCCCGTTCTGTTTAGTGTGATGGCGGTCGTAACTTTGTGTTTCAGTCCTGCTTTACGATCCAGCCGTATTGTACAGGTTGACACAAATTGATGTGTCAACAACAATAAGGGTAATATTCACTCACAATTCTAAGATCCCACATTCACAATTTCCAAGACTATGTAGCGATTTGCAAGTCAATTATAAAGCTATAAAATACAGCTTGCCCGCTATAGTCACTGCCACTGTGTAAACTCTATCCTCCAATTTGAGCTATTCATTTCAATATTCCCTTTTTTAACACAATTTCCATCCACAAGCAATTGTATACCGCGCTTTAATTTTTAGTCTAGGAGTTCTCCAGAGGAGTCTCGATATTATTTAAAATCTTAGATTTAAAGTGATCGCACACGCAGCTATAATTATGTATTTCTGTGATTCACCAACCTACAATTAATGTATGTTATTATGCATATTATTCCATATGCATATGGAAGCGCTCGTGGTGTAGCATGATTAGCCGTTCTTAATCGATCGGCAAAGTTAAGCTACGACTTCGTGGTCGGCACCTGGATGGGCGACCGCCTAGTGGTATTTCAAATCGAGCGTTTCCGTGCTTCGGAAGGCACGTTAAGCCGTTGGTCCCGCTTACGAATCCTGTTTGTCCTTGGCTCGGCTCGTGCTCGCTACGCGTAGCATGCATGACGCACCATTACATGTTTTTAAACGTTATTCAACGACTGGAATCCAATCATCTAAAAATAATAAGACATAGTTGCGGTAAGCGAACTTTTGTTAGGCACACTTAAGTACCATATAACACGTACGTAATTTTCGGCCAATTGCGCCAAAAGCTGGGTTGAAATAACTTTCCATCGGGTTATGTGACTTCGAGTTAAATAGGTAAAAAAATATTCAGCTTGACGCAAGTGTGCCTTATTGTTTCAACACAACAAAGACTCAGATTCTTGTTTTCAAGTGTATAATAAATTGTCGAAATGTTATGCAGTACCTAAACTTAACCCCCTTTTGGAAGAAGTAGGCAAATGTACGTGTGCTTATTTCTTTTAATATCTTTAAATCCAGCTTTTTAACAAATTCTCAAAATAATATTGGTTGGAAATAAATTAAAGAATAAAATAGGTAGGTGCAAGTCAAGTTATATATATAATCATATATTTATTTTAATAATTAATTCACATTCCTACCTTGAAGGTACTGTTTATAGACTTCAGCAGATTCACGTATAACATTATTGGAACTGCAATATATTCACAAAATATGATAATCTATTAGGGCTACCGAACAAACATACAAAAAGTTCTAATACGGAGGCATGCCTAGTTCTTCAAAAACTAACGTGACCAAAAGCAATGTATGATGCCATTATAAAGCATAAAATACCAGCATTTGTTCTTCGTTTTTTGCATATTCAATCCATAGTTTTAATAATTTAAAAACATGAATCTGTTGACTAAGTTGAATAAGTGATAGTGATGATTGACAATAATGTTCGTGACATAAGGATACAACAATCAGTGTTTCCAGATAGCTGTAGATTTCTTCCACAAAATTCTCACGAAATCTTTTCAAAAATTGGCATTCGAAAAAATATTTGTTTCGCAATCTTAACTGCAGCTTTAATTAGTTTTAGATTATCATCAGAAATCTAGTTACAATTAATTTTAGATACTTCAAAATATAAATTTGCTGGTCATGCTAATCAGAGTGAGGGCTAAAAAGTAAATAAAAAAATACTAATGCATGTATGTTTGTACCTACATACATAAGTAGAAGAAGAAGTATCTTAAATTAATTGAAATTAGATGTCTGATGAGGATTAAATATTACTCATTGTCTCTGTCGCTGTCAACATAATTTCTTTACATAAAAATTTAAAGTTTGCTTAGAATCTTTATCTCGTCTAGTTGGCTTACCTACCTAGGTAGTAAGGCATGTTATAAAACTTCATCACAAAGCTTCGGCAAGACCCATTTAGATACTGTAGGTATTCTATCTCGTATATCGTAGAAATTATAGTTATTGCATATTCATGTTTCAAATATTTATGGAAAATAAAATTTACTAGGCTGAATTTAATACTTCAGGTCTAAAAACGTTATTATATTCAATTTGTCGAGGAACTGCATCTGCATTCGCTACTAACACAAATTGTATTGAGTGCCTCCGTCCATCGTTTTCATTTTAAAATCAGACAGTTGTAGTATTATTTAAGTACTAGCTTTTTGCCCGCGGCTTCGCTCGCGTAGACTATAAGATTTGTTCGCGTAATAAACGCTAAGATATTAATTTCGTGAAGATTCCTAATTGTTCTTGTGAACTCTGTGGCCAATGCGATGATGGGAGCGCGGCGCGACGACAGCTGGTGGAGGACCACGTGCTCCCATCCATCAATCATCAATCAGCCAGGACTTTGCTTTTTAAATGAGTAATTTTAATCTTTTATATAAAGCCGGCCAAGCTCAAGAGTTAGTCTCACTCGCGCACCGAGGGCTCTGACCTTCCTTGGACGTATATTTATTGGATTGGGCCATCACTGTTGCTTAAAACCAGACCGCATAATTATTTTTGTTTGTGAAGGAATTTGGATGATATTGAAAAAACTGTGCTAGTTAGAAACATTGTTTTATTTTTCCTATACTTTTTCCAGATTTTTCGCATTGCGAACCTCGGAGATTGGCATTATTCATCAACAGTCAAAAAGTCTTAAAAAATAATAGAAACATGTTTTAAAATGTACAAATAAAGCCCTTTACCATGATACCTCACTTAAATTTGTAGCCCTGCTTTGAAATTTCAGGGCCCACTCTGTTCACCTTTACAACCATAAAAGTAAAAAAATATATATTTGCAATAAGGTTGGGTAAGCAATATTTAAAACTATTCCAAATTTTTAAAACAACAGCATTACTGGTTGTTGAAATATAGGCACCTACCGCTGTAACAGTCGAACAGACAGACTAACTGGCACCATAAGGGTTCCATTATTAGCTTTTTAGTTCGGAACCCAAATAAAAACGAAATACCAGTCACTAATAACGATATCCCAAGCACTATACTAAAAATTAGTGGCAAAGTAGATGCCTCATAGAGTAGGTATAGGCTACACGTTAAGAAAGGATTTCCCGAAACGTAACCACTTGAAAGAGAAATTGGACTCTGGCTGCAAGCAGGTTCTCTTGTTATTAATTTGGAGCAGCCCGAGCAGGGAGGTTCCTCCCCCTTACATCGCAGTTGTGTTCCTGCGGTGAGTAAGGTCGCCAGAGCTGGGTGTAGGGGACCAGTATGTAGTAGGCACCAAATAATACCTACCGCTGCCGGCACAGCGACTCCTCTCAACCTTCAAACACTTTTTCAAGAAGGGTGTAGAGAGAGATTCGGTAAAGCGTGAGTGATACCCCTGGTGTTGCAAGCGTCAATAAGCAACGTTAACTGCTTGCCATCAGACGTACAGCAAGTTTTTTATTTGTCCTGTCTTCGTCGTAAGTGTAACTATTTATATGCCCTATATATGCCTATGGCTACCAGTATGGTACTTTTGTCGATCAGGCTGGCCACCACATACTATGGTGCGTAAAAAGCATAGGCAGGATTCCGCTCCACTCCGACTTTAATGACATCATTCATAGGGCTCTTGCCAGAGCTCTCGTGTCAGCTATTCGTGTATCGAGTGGCTTGAAGCGTAACGATGATAAGAGGTCCATCTGACACTAATGTCCTGGAGCTCATTGTATTTTTCGCGACATATCGAGGCGTCTGATTGACGGTTCCTATAGCCAAAGGGCTGACGAATAATCCAGCTAGAAGATAGATAAGCATCACCATACAAAATAGCATCGCCCGCCGCCTGCAAAGTTTGGGCACACTACCAACTGGCAGCAAATTAGATCAGCTATATTCTCTTTGTGAACTGCTGGTCTCTTTTTTTTTTATTTGTGTTCTGTTTGTTTTCTATTTCCCACTTAGTCTGTCAAGCAATTTCATCATATCTGAATTGTTCATGGTCGTTTTTGAGAAATCGATGAACATGAAAAAAGAACATACGCGTCCATCTTAGAGTTTCCTCCTTCTTTTTTGAGTCGGTTAAAAATAGGATGCCTTTTATCACGGGAGACTTCCCGCGAGGGTGGTACAGTGGGAATAGTTACTCGACCCAGAGCTATGCCATATGTAGGCAAAGAACTTTAAATGAGAACACATCGTGAAGTTTTGCAGGTTCGATTCTTACTTAGGTAAGCCTTTTTCATAAGTTCGTCGATGCAGCTGTACTTATTTGTAGCTTGTAGCTTTTTTTTATAGTGAACAAAACTAAATAGTCAAACGGGAGAGCGCTGATGGCTCACATCAACCAAAAAACTTATATCAAAATCATTGATCGTGTCATAAAATTGTGAGAACGAAACCATAATGCGATTCAGGAAAAAGACAACGCCATCTAGTAGTTCTTTCCCTCTGTGTCTGTGCCGTGAGACGGCCTGTAAATAAATAAATTGAGATATCTTTTTTTCCCGTGAGCCGATTTTGATGAAACAAAGCCTAGTTGAAGCGCCAAGCAACGCTCAATCACCCTGTGGAAACCCCATGCAAATCCGTTCAGTGGATTCGAAGATTATCCTGTTCAAACAGACAAACAGACAGACAGAAAGACAGACAGACAGACAATTTTTTTTTAAATGGTATTTATGTATTGTGTTAGTCATTCTACATCACCCCCAATCAGTTTTTGGTAAATATATTCAATGTACAGACACGACTTTTCTACAGTTTTATTATATGTATAGATGATATAAGTAACAAGAAAAATCGGTTGGTATAGCCGATTTTTCTTGTCCTTTGATAGGGTCTTTTTAATTCGAAAATGTGTTAGTTAGCCTAGGCAGAAATCCAGGCCATATTAGATTACAGACGTGTACATTAGGGTGTCCCGACATTTTTTTTTTTGGTTTTCCTTAACGCAAGACCTCTCGAAACTTGTGTAATTGATCGTAGATTACGAAAGTATTTTTTTTCTTTTTATAAATCTATATCTTTAGGGTTCTACCGATCTTCAAAGTTTTGGAAAATTTACATTTTTATGGTAATATTTCGCTATCCTTAATTTCGGCTCCTAAACTAAATATCAAAAAATATTAACTTTTTGTTATATTTAATTGTAATACATACACGAAGTTTTGATTTGCATGCAATAACTCTTTACCAGTGACTTCGAATTGATATATTTCAATCTGCAAAATCCGTCAATTTACAACTTGTTTCGAGGGCTTTCTTGACTTGACTCGCGAGTGTTTTTTTTCGTAGCCAAAGTAAATTTTATGCTATAAAAGTACAGTTGCGATTATTACAGTGTTAAAATCAGGTTTAATAATAATGAAATTAATATTTTTTAGGCGCAGTGAGTCTATTGTATTGTACTATATTGGGACCATACAAATAACTTACCATCGGCAGCAAAAAATTATAAGGGACGTCATTAAATTTATTTTATTTGTCTAGAACGAACTAAAATTGAAGTATAATGGTAAGGATCCCTCCAAGTCAGATATATATGTGATTATTTATACTGAGATTCTTGCCGGAGTCTTCTAAGTTTAAGTCGTTGGTAGAGTCAACTGTAACGTTCATAAGTTCCTATCAGGTCCTAAACTGAATAAGTTACTTTTGGATTTTTCGATTCCAATCGTAACTGAGGAATGAGTTATTCCATTACTGAAATCCTATTTTTAAAAATACCTCAATTTGAAAAGATTCCTCAAAAGCAAACGAAATTATAGTTTGAAAACTAACTGAAGTGTTTTTGTTGGCATATGAGAAGCTTTTCGACGTTTCTGCTTTTAAATGCACTTCATTTAAATTATATACATGTGAAAATGGTTATAAACGGTGCTGAAATGAAAGAAACGGCTGGATTAATTAAACTCAATAAATAAAATCTCAGTTAAATTGTGTTAAATTCTGTTATCGAAAGAAATACTTTTTGCCTGGAAACCCTGCTTGTGGGTATATTGTTTGATGATAGAGACCACATTCCGCAGCTGACATTTCGAAAAATAAACCACTACACTTAGCTAAGCCCAGGATTACCAAAGAACTACCAAAAAATAACTTCTCTCCTAGAGATTACATCGAAATCAGCACTACCGGTTCTTCGACATATTTCTAATGGGGACCTTCAAATCATGGCATAAAATTTGAGCTTGGAAAATGTGGACCATCTTTGTCACACATAATCGTAGTAGAAAGATGTATTAATGGTAACGTAGGCCCCACAAAGCTACATTTTGAGATGGCTTTATTAGGTTGAAATCTCGAGCACAAATGCCAAATTTTGGATACAAAAATAAGTGTAAATTCTGTTTTTAACATTGATTATAATTAATATAGGGCTCTTTTTTATTTTTTTTGTTCTTTTCTTCGTTAATTTCAATAATAAAATACCTTTTAAACTTGATTTTTATATTATTTTAGACATACGACTTAGGTCACTAAAAACGTAAAATTTACAAAGCTTCAAAGTCCGGTAGAGCCCTCAAGATGATACGCAATTCTAATTTTTCTATGTTTTAAGTAATATGTGTAAAATTACGCAAATTTCGATACCCCTTGCGATAGTGTAGCATGAAAAAAAATATTTCTCATACATGGACGGGACACCCTAGTGTACATACATCCCGAACATTTTGCTTCGGGATCGGAGTTTGTCACCGGCAAGATATTTCGGTTGACTAGTTCGTAAACTACGTAATTTTCTGTCCTTGATCTAGAGCTGTAGATACTTCAGATTTTTAGAACGACTGTTTTGGCTGAAGTGTGTTAGATACGTAGCTTCTCAGATTACAGAACAAAGCAGATGGAGCGCGCGGAACACGGGAGTGAGGCCAAAAATGCAAATACAAATTGAAAAACACATAGCTGGTATTCGCTCTTGAATTTGTATTCTTATTTTTTTTTTTTTTTTAATTTTGGCAACCAAGCCCAAATTAGGGCTCATTTCTGCCAGTGTCGAGTTATATTATAGTTTTCAGTCACAATAAATCACTTCACATTACAGTCCTCAGTCAGTCACCGTCCATAAAAGTCATGTTTTACTCTTTTATTACAATGGTGGTCATTGTACTAAAACTCTACACGGACATTTTGAGACAACTTGAAAAGTCACGATACACATAATTCATTTCATTTCACTTCACTGGTGCACATGGATGATCTTTATTGGGTAAAATACCACCAAAAATACACAATAAAACTCAAAATACACAAATTTATGAAAATAAAAATGAAAATGCTACGTCACTCTGCAAGTTCCCGCCAAAAAGTCCCTCAATTTGTATTAAATTAACCATAAATACAAACAAGGTGTTGTTGCCATGGATACACTACGCTTCTTCTCCTTCTTCTTCTTCTTATTTTTATGTTTGGCAACCAAGCCCAATCTAGGGCTCAGTGTCGAGTTATATTATAGTTTCCAGTAACAATAAATCACTTCACATTATAGTCAGTCACCGTCCATAAAAGTCATGTTTTTACTATAATGGTGGTTATTGTACTAAAACTCTTCACGGACTTTTTGAGACTACTTGGTAAGACACGATAGGTACACATAATTCATTTCATTTCACTTCACTGGTGCACATGGATGATCTTTATTGGGTAAAATACCACCAAAAATACACAATAAAACTCAAAATACACAAATTAATGAAAATCAAAATGATAACGCAACGTCACTCTGCAAGTTCCCGCCAAAAAATCCTTCTCCTTCTTCTTCTCCTTATTTTTAAGTTTGTCAACCAAGCCCAAATTAGGGCTCATATCTGCCAGTGTCGAGTTATATTGTAGTATTTTTTTCTGTCCTACTCATTAATAAATGAAAGTACGATTTTCGAAAGTACTTTATTAATTAGTTCTGTCCCAGGATATTTATTGTTTGAGACCTACCGTAGTTTCGAAAACGACATCCATAGCTATGAGCTTTACGCAAGAATCATAATTTAATTTCGATTGCTATCGCCATGACTTCAATCAAATAATCGTCTGGATTGAATATTATCTAGAACTTAAAGCATAGTTCTTACAATGAGTGCGGTAACGAGTGCGGCAGACGCGATAAATCGTGATTGGACGAGGCTAGGCCGATTGTGCAAATATTACACCGATACATGGAACTCCAAAAAGGGGGATATGGCTCAGTCCACTACATATTCAGCCTCGTGAAATGTAGTGTGCATGAAAATGGTGAATAGCTACATGACACTTAAATATGTCGCAGGGAAATCAGGATACCTACCATATTCACAATATCCCTAGGGATACCACGAAATCACGATAGATGTCGAATATTCTTGTTTATTATGTCTTCTTACTAAAAGTGATATGATTTTTTTTAAATCGTATATTCTAGTAAAATGAGAAAAGTGTTGATGGATACAATAATACTAGTGGCTCTGTGAGCTGTAGTCTCGATAATTATATGATATTTTTATGATTAAATTCTTTGATTAAGGATACATCCAGATAGAGTGTTGCAGCTGTGCACGCGTCGATAAAAATAGCCCCTAACTGTTAGAGGCTAAATCAAATAAAAATAAATAAAAATGGTAAATAATGTTCAATATTTAACTTTCTCCCAATTTTAATGGGAATATTTCAACAACTATTATCATTATGAACGTCACTATGACAAGCAGAATGACGCAGAGGGAGCGTAAAACGTAGCTGTTACGCGCAGCAGCCTATAAATGTTGGCCTGTTTTATATATTCGTGTAGTATGGCAACGTTCTTTCTAGGTATACTTATTTCTATGATTAAATTATTATTCCGTGAAATCCCTGGTATTCATTAGGTAGGTAGTCGTTTCAAAAATAATTTGTCTGTTTGTTACCTTTTCACGCTTAATCCAATCGCGATGAAGCTTGCCAAGCCTTTATGGAGTGGGATTCGGCTACTTTTTATTCCTAGAACACGGATGGAACCGCGGCGGACAGCTGTCCCTCTCCAGTCAATCATCGGTCGTTTTATTTTTCATCCCGGTTGTTAATCCTAGGCGAAAGTACCTACCTACTGATCCGCAGTCTTTCGACTTCGGTGTACGTCTAGAATTATAAATATGACCTTTGTATAAAGTCAGTTTAGTTACATATTACAGTACCTACAGTTATTATTTATTCTAATTTATTGAGTTGATTGACTCATCGATCGACCTACCACAACTTGTTTCAACAAGTTCCTTTAAAATTATCATTTAAATATCGTTGCAATGTTTCCAATGGAAGAATCTACAACGTTGCGTCGCGGTCATTCATATCATAACTCGTTTCCCTTTTTGTTGCTTAATGCAATTCCACGGTAATTGCTGATTACATCCATATAAATAGTTTCTAGATTAATATTCATGTATTTAAATTAAGGATTCTAAGTATTTATAACATTATCAGGTTGTTTGGTTGTGCTAAATTATTTCATTCTATTTTATTTCTACGTCAATTTTGGTACATTTGGAGCACTACTTCTATTTTGAGAGCTGTATTCTTGGCTGTTTTTAAAGAAGAGATCCCCTTCTGTTCTCTATTGCCTCAAATATTTTTCTTTTTTATTTAACCCTCCTTAGCACTTCCTGATTCGTATGAAACATCTTCTATCTGCCCATCTTATACTCTCCATCCTCCTACAGCACCACACTTTCGCATTCCTTGTTTGCTTCCTTCCTTAACTACTTTCCAACGAGTTAGCATTACGTACGTGGTATTTCATTGAATGCCAACTTCCAGACTTCGTACGTCAACTAAGGAAGGCTTTTTCGGAATTCGACGGAATACACCTTACCTAAACCTAACTTTAGCTTTTTATTAAATAAACTTTTTTGCCGTCTCTTGTTTTCTATTTAACTCATAGTTATTGGTGTTTTTCTTAAATATGTTTTTTCAAAGACTTTTTCACTATTCGAAGACCCAGATTGAAAACACTTTTTTTCGGTTTGCGTAACAGTATGCGCATGTCTAGATTGTTTAAAGGTATAAATAAGATATTATATAACATTTATATTTACAACAAATATGTACAAAATACAATCTATATATATAAAATTTCGTCAAGCCTGCCGCTGTTCCGGCAAGGTTCCCAGAAGGCTGGCAGCGTTTCCTCTTTGGATAGCCAATAAGATATTATATAAAATGTATACCTACCTACTTCAAGAAAAAAGATTCTTGAAATGGATTGGAATAGTTTCTTTGTTTAATGAACTACCTTTTATATTTTTTTGATTTGGAGACTAACGAACTTTATGAATGTAGCAAGCAAAGCACGTGATGACATTTAGGAATCTAAACATACAAGTGCGTAAACTCAATTACATTTAGTTAAACTAAGACTAACTAACGAGATAGGTAGAAACAACAAGGAAGCCGACAGACGAGTAGTTTTGCCGGGCAAATGATAACTTACTTCATAAAGTCTTTACGTCACCAAATCAATGTTGGGTGACGCTTAGTCCAGCTGTGGACGTCTCATGGTGATAAGTAGTTTGTGCAACCAAATGAAGGGATTCAAGAAATAAGCTTTTCTTCTCAAAGAGGAAAAGAGAAGGCAAGGCAACTTTATAAAGGGGGTTTCTATAAAGACGTCGAATTATGAATGACATTGTAAGCCGAGTCCAAACTTTATTGAGTCCTTGTAAGCGGACAAGCCGAGCCGGGCGGTCATTATTAATTCTAGCTGTATGTACCAGCCGCCCGTTCCTCGCATATGAATGAGAGATTTCAGATGGTCCGTCAATCGTGGCCACTCATAATTGATCGTATTAATTACCGCAATTGTACACATTTTCTATTTATTGGTTGGTGTAACACGCGTTGTTGTTTGCATGCTAGGTTATCGTATTATAGAAGGGTAAGGCTCAAAACAATATTTGGATTATGTAATACGCTGAAAATGTACCAATATTTTTACCAGAAAACTGGGGCCCAAGTCTGCTATTACAATTGTTTTCCAATGAACTTTCAGTGTTTGTGATGACGCTATTGCGTTTGTAGACTACCAAAAATGTAAAATCTCACAATTTTGACACCACTGAATATTCATTCGAACACAATTGTAATAGCAGACTTGGACCCCTGTTTATTAGACATGCGTTATGTATGAGCAGGTACCGTCATAAGTATGCAAAAGAATACGTATAAAATGTATACTTATTATAGCTGAAATTGTTAATTAAATGAACAATTATACAAGAAATGGCACCGAGCACAGCTTGATGACCTAGGGCTCTTTCAAAAGCATTAGATTATGCCTATGGGTTTATTCTTATATATTCAAATTAAATACTTTTCTTTTGCACTGATTTCTTGCCTTTTACAAGCTTTGATGTTAGTTTCAACTGTCCCGGTGTTTGTCTATAATCAAATCTTGCAAGTTAAATTTGACCCACTTCCCGTTTTCTGATTGAGCTAAAATTTTGTATGCATATGGAAATCGGATGACAATACAATATTATTATGACATGAAACTGATCTGGCCATGGAGCAGGAGGGTGGCCATGGGAACTCTGTAATAAAACGACGCAACCCCATCGAGTTTGGGCTCGTTAGATTCGCTTTGACGAGGTCTCTGGTTCTAAGGTATATAATTAAGTTGGTCGACTATTATATAAAAAAAACTTCTTGTTTTATGTCACTTAAACCTAAGTATTTACTTTAATGGGTAAGTCAAAATTCTCTATCGAATTTAAATAACTACTTTTTAGATAAATCAGCCAAGTTTAATAAGCTGAAGCAAAGCAACCAGTGGAAAGTGTGACTAGAAAAGATTTCTGACTGTGACTTAATACACCTAATTCCAATTTATGTAAGTATAGACTGTTACTTCCTGATTATGTCATTGTTGTGTTTTGAAAGTTGATTACCGGTTCTTTATGTGGCGTCGTTACAGTATCTTCAGGATTGTGGTATACCGTTAATAATATATCAGTACGCATTGGAGTGCATTCGTGCGATGCATTCCCAATGAGCAAGCTCCGTTAAGAGAGTTTAGTCGTGACACATGATGATTCTCACGATCAACTTCACGTTATATGTTGCGTCTAGCGTTTATAGATCATTGTATTACTCGATTTTGGTCCTAATGAGACTGCTCTATTTCGCATTTGCAAGAATAAATATTAGCATGTTTATATTATTATTGTCTTATTGAACTTTAGATATTTCTATTTCAGGTGGGATAAACCTTTGACACTTAGCTCTTCCACGGATAACTAGATGTTGGGAGAGGTGTCAATGGTGTTATTCAGTTTAATATAATTCTCAGAGAATAATCTATATATCTGGGTTTGAAGAGATTTCTGCAGGGTCGACAACGCGCGAGTAATACCCCTGGTGTTGCAAGTGTCCATAGGCTACGGTAACCGCTTACCATCAGGCGGGCCGTATGCTTGTAAGCCAACTTAGGGGTATAAAAAAAAATCAAAGTCCTAACTGACTGATTGACTGACTGATATATCAACGAACAGCCTATACCGCTGGTCCTAGAGACATAAAATTTAGAGGGTATATTCTTTGTGAAGATTAGATATCCACTAAGAAAGGGTTTTACGAAATTCCACCCTAAGGGGGTAAAATAGGGGATGAAAGTTTTTATGAAAGTCCGTCAGTTTCGAAGATAGGGTCTTCAAATTTTGTATTAAGACTGAAGATTGAAAATTAATTTATACGTGTCTCAGCGTTTTTAATAAGTCCACCCTAGAAGCGGGATGAAGTTTTTTTGTTTTGTTTTCTTTTATTGCTGAAGAAAAATATGTCATTTGTGTCCTGTAGGCCACGCAGGCGAAGCCGCGAGCAGAAGCTAGTTATTCATAAAATAATAAGTCAACGACACATAATAACAGGTGCGGAAGCCCAAAGCCGTAATTGAAACGGCACAGTTGCTACAGAAGTAATAAGAAATCATTATGTGCTATCAATCTGAGAATTACTTAAAGATCCATGTAATTGTAACAAGATGCCGCTTATTGCAGCATTATGAACTTTGAGCTTTCTACCTGTCATGCGTCTACGCAAGACTCTACCACAGAAGAGATAATGGTACTAAAGTTTAACGCACGCTACAAACGTGGTACCAACGGTTGTATAATAATATTACCTACACGTGCTACGATCCACTTCATATACATATACTTCATATACTTTTGACGGGCCAGTTGGCGCAGTTGGTTAGTTAGTAGTAGTTGGTTAAGTCGTGGAGTCGCCGCAGGTCGTGGGTTCGATTCCCAAACAGGACATGCATTTGTGTGCATGAACATGTCTGTATGTCCTGAGTCTGGGTGTAATTATGTATATTAAGTATTTATTTACAAACAAAAAGTAGTATATGTATTATATCAGTTATCTGGTTTCCATAGTACAAGCTTTGCTTAGTTTGGGATCAGATGACCGTGTGTGAGAAATGTCCCAGGATATTTATTTATTATTATTATATAGATTACACATGCGACTAACTACTTTATATAAATTAATTGTGCTGCGAAAATCTTTATGCAGATTAAATCCAAGCTATAACTCTACACGCCCTAACTCTACAAGCCCTAACTTCACCAACTCTACTCTACATCTTAGTCAATATGTGGCTTCCGCTACTTCAAATACTATTTTATAACAGAAAAGTAATGAACCGTGAATAAATTCAAATGAAGTCAAAAGGGGTGTGAAGAGATTTCTGCAGGGTCGGCAACGCGCGCGTGATACCCCTGGTGTTGCAAGCGTCCATAGGCTACGGTAACCGCTTACCATCAGGCGGGCCGTATGCTTGTTTGCCACCTAAGTGGTATAAAAAAAAAAAAAAAACACTTTACCCCCTTCTGACGGTAGCGAAACTGCTAAGCCACATGTTTTGACTAAGGTGTAGGTTTGTGAAGTTAGGGCGTGTAGAGTTATAAGCTTAGCTCTACATGAGATCTGATAACTTTTGACAGTGTGAGTAATATGGTCGCGTCTTGGCAATATTTTACATGAAAATGTTTTTGGTGGGATTTCACATCTTTTTGTAAGTTGCTTATGACAATATTAGTTATCCTCTAATGTAAGGGGTTGACGTAAGTTTTATTTTAAACTGTTTTTTTTTCATTTGTAATAAAACTTTTGTGTACTTATATAATTTTCAGATCTCTAGCATGAAATTAAATATGTATGGCAAAACCCATACAAACTTCCATCCCCTAATTTAAAGGGTGGGGGTCATTTACTAAAAATCCTGAAATATTTATTTTGTTATGTATAACAAGAAATCCCTATATAAATTTTTAGACCTTCTAGCATAAAAATTTGCGGAAGTCTTATACAATCTTCCATCCCTTAGTTTAAGGCGTTTGGGGGTAAAAGTTCCAAGCTTAAGACTTTTTCTGCTGTTTGTGTACTAATACTAGCTTATATACCAAATTAATTAAGTACCCTAAGAATTTTGATGATCATCAGTGAGTCAGTGACGAAATCGGGGGTTTTTATAGATATCAATAAAACCTAAAATATAAAAGCAATGCAATATGTAAGTACCAAGTATTAATTTATAAATATGTAATGTAGTATTTTGTTTATGTTTACAATTCAACTATTTGTAGTGAAAAATTTAGTTTTATTTTCTAAAATAAAAGCTATGCAATTGAAACTTTATTGATATTGGCATCATATTTCGAGAATTTTGTTTATCGGGTATAATCCCAACACAAGTTTCACACAACGGGTTAAAAAAACGATGAAGCGCTTCGAAAAAAGGTAGGTAGAGCCCTTGCGCTTCGTTTGGCTGTCTTGGCCGGGGCACTAACATGCCCCCAGATGTACTATGACGTTCTTCAAACAAATTACGCGCGCTACGAATCTACTTTATTTAAATTGCACATGCTACATACCAGGGGGCCTACGACAAGCTCTTTTGTCCTTCTTTGACATCCGGCGTCAAAACAGGACAAAAGACAAATAAGGTTATAAGTAATAATATTGTTTTAAGAGATTGTGGTTGGCCCCCTGCTACTTCATATAAATACCAGGGACTATCCTGTGTGAAATATATCTTCAATTAAGTTGTTAAAGCTCACTGAGTCACACACACCAGATACCTAGTAATTTAAAATCCGATACCTGGATAAAGTCACATTCTCAAACGAAAGGGCAATCTAATCTCTAACTGGCTCACCTATTTTAAGCTGAGACCTCCTTCAATAAAAAACATACTCTTACATAACAACTCAGCAATAACATACTCGGAGTGCGTACACTGACCCGTATGTGCATTCAAATACGAGTAAATTACAGAAAAAATGTAAGGTTCACTTACCGAACAAGGAAGTAGTCCATAACCTGCTGGAAGGTGGAATCGTCATCTGCTTCCTCCAGGTGCTGCCGCGGTGCCCGTCGCGATGCCCGTCGAGACGTCTGCCGCGCGCCGCTAGCGCCGGTGCCGTGCCGCGCGCCGCTCGCGCCGGTGCCGTGCCGCGCGCCGCTCGCGCCGGTGCCGTGCCGCTGTCGCGTCGCCAGGGTGCCGCCTCAATCGATGCCCTATACGGGGTTAGGTATTAATCCCCTTATTCATTATTGCTTTATAACTAAATCAGTGTTATAGTGTCCTCCGTCTCACTCTTTCGATCACCATACGTCACGTGTCAGATAAAGACTTCGGAATTTTAACAAATCAACATTTTATAACTTGGTAGCTTAACTTGCGAACGGCTAATCATGCTACACCACGAGCGCTTCAATTTATATTATTTATTACAACAATTAAATACCTGTGATTTATATTTGTCTTATTCACAACATTTCGCCTATCATCATATATTTTATTAATTGCAATGAAACGCAGAGCTACGTTTTTATACCCAGAATGACGGAGATTATAATGCCAAAAGTATACATAGTACCGATAGGTTCCAGGTTCCCATAATATAGGCAACAAACGAGGGACACATAAGTATGTATGTTTCGAATGGTCCCCGGCTTTCAGTGGACGGGTGCGTCACTCCTATCGTCTTGCCTCCGACATGGGAATTCGATTAGTGCAAAGATAATTGGGACACCCAATGCGTTGACCGCCTCCCGATCTTGTCCATCTACCTAAACGTAACCTCAAACAGTACGATGTTAATGTATTTATTTGTAGGTAGGTATTGGATTAATTGAATAGTAGGTATATTAAATTCTATCATTGTCTATATTTTTAACTGTTACAGCAAATCACTTCCCGAGAATAAATGGCTAATACGAGCAGATGCTCTTAAATTCACTAGCAGACCAAGTCAATCGGAAGACCTATTATGAGGAAAATACAGTTCAAACATTAAAATTGGAATACGGAGCCTATCGTATAAAACGACCGCTTTATTGAAAAGAAAAACGTGATATAGGATCCATCTAAACCACTGAGCCAGAAAACTCCGAAAAGTTCTTGGTGACAGAGATTCAACATGAGGGAGCCAGCTAAGTAGGTCGGTACCATAGACATAAACCTAAATAGATAACGCAAGTCCCTCTATCCGTATGAAAACCAAGCGTGCCACTTTTTTTTTACCTACCATAATGTCACAAGAGCGCGATAGGCTGCCATTAGAGCTATAACGTGAAAATGAAGTGATCTTATTTGTAAGCTAAACACATCCCTCACTACAGTACCTACACATCTCCGGACATGCACCATTATGCGAGTTCCCTGTCCGCGCGAAACAGTTTCAAAAGAAGAGCATTGCTCTCCCTTTTGACACGCGAAGCACATACACTCGCGTTATCTATTTACATTTATATCTGTGGTAGGAACTATATTTTATTGAAGAATCGCAATTCATTGCTTGCATCAAAAAATTTAAAACTAACAGTACCTAATAGGAAGTAGTTTCAAAATTAACAGGTTATGTCATAATATCTGGCATATATAAATAAAAATTAAATGCTGTTCGTTATTGGCAAGTGCATCACATGAGAACGACTGGACCGATATGGCTATTTTTTATGATCGTAGTACCCCGATGGAATAGGGTTAATCGGAGAGAAAATATGGAAAACTTTCAAGATTCTGGAGAAACTAAAAGTGCTTTTATCCATGGATTTTTTACAGTACAACCACGGATTACTAAATAGTGACTACGTGTTGTACGTTTGTCGGGCAGTACCGAGCTGACGTGACGGCTCGGGGCGCGCGTCACCACCACACGCCCCACACCGCACAATCCACATCTTGTACTAATCTAGTGACTACATGCAAACGGGGAGAGAAAACACGTGTGACCCATAGTACCCTTACCCATAGTTACGTTTGAGCGCGAAAATCAAATCTGGTATTGTTATCATCTAATTTATACTATGTTATTCTTAATAATTATCCCAAAAAAGTTTATGCACTAATTGGATGGTATAATTGTATGATTAATATATGGTTGATTGTAAATCAAAGACCACTCCATGCGGACAAAGTTTCAGGCAAAAGCTAAAGTTTTCAGGGATAATCTACGGAATTGATATTGATGGAAATTTACAGCGAGCATAGGATAAGAACGGGAGTCACCATAGTCTCACAGTGTATCGTATTGACATCCAATAAATTGCAAGCAAACATAACCAAATCAAAAACAGTACCACCAAAAAATATGTTATAGCGAGTCAAAACGTAATTCAATTGCATTTATCAAAAGAGAATCGTAATAATATAACGTATTCCCCCCATTAGCACCCCATAACTAGTGGCCTACTTAAGGCCCGGAGACCTAAGCCCTCGGCCCTCGGAGGGGAGGCCACAAGTGCACTACAGCGGTACAGTACCCAGTCACAATCATTGCGTGTGTAGCCGACGATAGATGTATTCCAGACAAAATACAAATTGTCTCCAATACAAATAAAGTTCATAATAAATAACGGGAACATAAAATCACTGGCTGCCTGAATGACAAACCCAGCCCAACCAGTATATGACAAATCTATATAAATAAAAAATAGCTAGCTAAAACGACCACTTCAATAAGATGGCGGAAAGCGATTGGATGGATATGCGACGCACACGAGCCGGTATAGAAAGTTTCATAAAAATCGGTTGATTGATTTTGTGTGATGCTTGAAAAAAACCATGACACACAAAATATAAAATAAAACATGCTGATTTGGAGTCTGAATACCATAAATCGTTACCTTGTTTTGTTAAATTGTGGCTGATGATGACCAAGAATAGCGTGATAAACGCATCATATTTTGTAATATTTTTACGGTTATATAGTAAAAGTACTATTTTAAAATATACCAGCAACATTCCGCTGATTAATAAATTCCTATTTACAGTTTATTACGCGTGGCCTTTCCATCGACTAATATTAACATTGAGTAGCTCTCAACAAAGAGATTGTAAGCATCTTTATATTACAAAAATCACACTAATATTTTAAAAACCGATTATTCAGCACGGGACGTGACAAATGCCTTGGTATAAAGAGTCAATAATTTTTACTTCGCATTTTCCCGCCTGACCTACGTTTCGGAAAATTCCTTTTGCAGGTTCCGAACGTCATATAAGAAACTTCTAACACGTCCGGTCTAACAATGACCATTATTTAGTATTAATACTGGTTGGAAATTGAAAAGATTAGTAAACCTCTGGAACAGAATTAATATTGAATTGTTCTATTGAGTTAGTTTGATTATTATATGAAGTTCACTATCATCCCACCTTTATCGAACAATTAATTTCAGTTATAAAAATTAGCATCTCGTAATGACCGCGTATTTTATAGCTAATTGAGATTTACTACCTGCAATTTAATGAATGTTTGTTTATACAAGGTATGTTGGCCTGTCTGACCGAAGTCCGGGAGATTTTCTGTAGAGATTGTAGGTAGTAGTAGTTATATTATGTTTAGGTTTTATATATAACTAGCTGCCCGGCGCGACTTCGTTCGCGTGGTGCTACCCTACTCTATGGTGCTACCCTACCCTACCCTACCCTACCCTACCTTTCCCTACTCTACCCTACCCTACCCCATCCTACCATACCCTACCCTACCCTACCCTGACAGCAAAATCCCCATTAACAAAATGATTCGCCATTTATTGAATTCATTTGTTACAAAAAATGTGATAAATGAAGAACTGCTCGACCTATTTTGTGTAAACTTCACATAAACCATCTACTAAATAGTCCGAACAAAGCCTAAACATTTGGTTTGGATAGGTGAGCCCGTTTTTGAGTTATAAAATTACAACTAAAAGTGGCATTGATTTTTATATAAGTATATAGATATACACGGTTATTGGTTAATCACTAACAACCTTGCAGGACTATATTACTAACATCATAGACATCAATTTTTGTTCCATGACTTACAAATAATAGTAATACCTGTAATACAAAACTTTGATGATTTCGTTGTTCTATCTAACACATTTCAATTCTGTATTTTATAGGAACTACGGGCTACGCGTACCGTGCACTGTCACTCATTATTTTGCTACGAGTAGAGTTCGTAACATTCAGAGCGTTGAATTTAAATGTTTTTATTTTTGTATGAAGGTCTAATGAATTATTTAAATTATAGAACAAAAATTGTTGTCTCACACACGGTCATCTGATCCCTAACTAAGCAGAGCTTGTTCTTTGGAAACCAGATAACTGATATAATACATATACACCCAGACTCCGGATATACAGACATGTTCATGCACACAAATGTCGAACCCACGACCTGCGGCGCAATAGGTGGAATCATAACCAACTGCGCCAACTGGCCCGTCTATGATGACGAATGTTGTATATGATGTCAGAAATATATTTTATGTCTTATTCTGTGATACAGTCCTGAGAGGTTGTTAGTGTACCAATAACCCTGTATACTACATGTAGTCTCGATAGGGTGACTGCTTCAATCTGAATAATTGTAATAAGTGTCAACGATAGAACTATCAAAATCGTGAACAATGGACAGCCTATATTGTAATTCACAGCACGTCACAATCGTGCTTCGCTCCAAGATTCGTGAGTACCAAACGTGTGCGGACCCTACTACTACTCACGCTTAACATTTCAACTAACATAAGCTCGTATCATTTATGAAATAACGTTCATTTCCCTTTAGCGGACTGTTAATATATGTTGGCCGTCTAGAGTTTTATGAAATACTAATCGAAAACCTTATTGCCTGGGTTATAAAATGGAATTTCGTTTGACAATTATGGAAGCACATTTCGGTTGTACCCCTTACCTTGTTGCGGCTGGTGACGTGAAGACGGACTATAGGACAGTAGCAGAAATGTACCTACACTAAAGAATGAGCGGTCAAAAGTCATCAAAGATCAAAAGTGGAAGCCTCTATCTGATCTAGAAAATCCGACATCTTCTATAAGTGTGATAACTTTTTGTATGTCATAAGCAAAATACCTAAATACCTATGTATGTTTTCCCCCGTGAACTCATTTTATTTCGTATAATGTCGCGCCAGTTGAGTCTGTTCTTGGCGTATTGGTATTTATATAGTCATAACTTTTAAAGGTTCCGCACATAACCAACCTATCAAGGCTTTAAAATATTATAAAATATATTCAATATCTGTCTAGTTATAAAATTAAAAAAAGGCTTACGATACATAAAACTATTGACACACCGGCGCCTGCGCTCCCTCGCGACTATTTTAGATCGAAAAAATAATAATAAATAGGTATCAAACGCGCTTGTACAGCCTGGCGGTAATAATGTCGTCTTAATCAAATATTAAACCTGTGCCGGCCTGAGAAGCGGAGTGGTTAATAATGAATCGCTGCAGGTAGAAGCCCAGTGCGTGCATACCCTAACTAATTGAACCCAGAGACGACCAGTTGGATCCTTTGTTACGGGCCTACTAGTATGTTCAATTCATGGTTGTCGCGGACTAGGTTAACACTTTACAGCATGTTTCAATAAATTTATCGGTTTAATATTGGGAGGAATGAGATTAATTGGGAATGCATAGAATGACACTGACGTGAATTTTCAAGAGTTTCGAGCATGAAGAAATTGATTTAAAAAGATAGAGGTAAAACCACAGAGCATGGAATCAAATAAATCTCGAGCGATAGGCGGGAGCGTAATTCCTTGCTCAGTAAAGACCCACACAAGCTGTAAAATCATGACGAACGCGCATGTGAAAGCACGCCGCCACACCTCCGTTTTGAAACCTAATCCTATTTATTTATTCTCGTATGACTTATAAACCAGTTAGGTCGACCTGCCTCAAATAGCAAAAATTTAAACGTTTTACTTTTTATTTACACCGCTATTTTTTCCTAATATTTTACTAACTAATCCATTATGCGCCGCACTCGGTAATTTTTTATGCCATGGTGGCTCTGAGTTGTATCAATTTTCATTATTCTATGATTTGTAACTAACGTCCAACATCACGGCGAGGGTTCGAATCCTGTAATGAGCATACAACCCAACCAGCAAAACCAAGTCTTAAATAAGACACCATGACGTTTTTGTCAAAACGTAATGCATTATCGATAGCTCCTAAAATGGTCTTCAAAACCTCTACAAGTCCCGATTTGGGCACAAAATCTAAGATTACGAATCCTAAATTGATCTGTTTAAGGCAATACAAAATGCTAAACGAACTTGATTTTATCTTGAGAACGTCATAATTTATGCTACAAATCTTTTGCCGTGCTAATTTAAGTATCCAATAAAACCAAAAGTTAGAAATAGCTTAATTGCTGATGTAATGAAGACAAATATAATAAATTGACAAGTCATAGCCCGAGTGTTAAATATATATTGTGTGTGTTACATTAGTGTAATAATTGCTCATACTCAAACGAAGGTAAGTTTTTCGACTATGTTTATATGAATTTGCAGCATTTTTCCAATGCCTCTTGCTTTTGTGGTATATTTAATATTTACGAAAATAATGCTTTTTACGTACTTACTAAACCAAGACCATTTCGAGACTTAAAATCTGTAACTATGCTTTATTGATACTTTAATATTTACTGTTTTTTTTTATGTAGTATGGTAAATGAAACCATTTTGATAATATTTAGGGTTCATCACATTTTTGAAATAGTAGGTAAAACCTTTGGTTATAACAGGTGGAGATTTCGAGATGCCATATTTTAGAAACCTATGTTGGGTTAGTCATGATGAACAACTTTTACTATGGGACCAATAGTGAATTCTCAATTTTTTTTATTAACTTTTGCGCGATCGTAATGTATGAAAAGTATTTTTTTTTTGAGAATTAAGTGTTGGTACCATAGTAAAAGTTGTTCAGCATGACTAATCCAACATAGGTTTCTAAAATATGGCATCTCGAAATCTCCACCTGTTATAACCAAAGGTTTTACCTACTATTTCAAAAATGTGATGAACCCTAAATATTATCAAAATGGTTTCATTTACCATACTACATAAAAAAAAACAGTAAATATTAAAGTATCAATAAAGCATAGTTACAGATTTTAAGTCTCGAAATGGTCTTGGTTTAGTAAGTACGTAAAAAGCATTATTTTCGTATCTCTCACTACTATCACAAAGTTTTTATAGTACCTATGCGTTTTTTTAATAGGTAGGCGTATATTAATTATTAAGTGCTTTAATTGTTTCAGTTTACTGAGCTGGGCATATTACATACAAAATAATAAAAATGGTAAGCCATTTTTAACAGCCGTACCCCATCAATGGGTAAAAAATGAGATATTGCTATGGCCGAAGAAAAAAGCACAACAAAAAAATAAGAATCCGTCCTAAACGAAAACTGGATAACGATACCTAATTGTACCTATTACAAAAAGAAGGGATATAATGTTTCAAGAAGCCGAAGATGAAAATAAATGATCTTAATTTTATTGGTTCTTTTATTGATTTTCCAGATTTTGTTGTTATATCTAGGCCACTTTCTAGGTTTTTTATTTCAGACACAATGGGCCTTAAATAAACTTCTAAATCCAAAAGTTTTGTTTGTCCTTCATATTATATTCCCACCATTATTGGTTATTCCCCGTATTCAAAATGTACAGAACCACTGACTCTATTATAAGTATTAAGAACTTATTCTTTGGGAGTCAAAGAGTAAACTGGTATTTTTCTGATAGTCTTCATATATTTTTTTTACTTTTCTCCGAAGCCTCCACTTCATTCTTCAATGTTTTTATATCCATTTTAATTTTTAATAATTTTATCAATGATCTCCTATTTTTGTCAAATAACAAAATGGTCACAAAAAAGCAAAGTATGAAATATGTTTGAGATTTCTAGCAAAAAAAAATCCTAAAGTAAAAGTAAAAATCCAGTAAAAGTCTTGCAAAGTGCGAAAATAGGTAATAAATACAGTTAGCTGAATATTTTGCAGTTCTAGGGCCATGTGTCTTATGCGAATCCTAATTAAGCATTTTATAAAGCGTTATTTGGTCTCATGTAAAGCGTTATTAATACTTGAGTATTTACGATAAGTTATAACTCTCACATTCTACCAATACAAGACTAGACGTCAATGAAGTCTTGTATTGGTCATATTAAAAACGCATTAAAGATTATTTTATGTAATTTGTAGGATGATATTTTAAAAGTAATTTTCAATGCTTTCAGAAGTATTAACGCTATATCCATAACGTTTTTATGGTTTCTTCAAGATTAATTGCATTACAAAGACCGATTTCCAAGAGCAATTTGCTAGTTGGGAATGCTTTGAATATTGAAGAGAATCACAGTGCAGTTAAATTGTGTGGCTTATTTTTCAATTATGCTGCTTGTGTTTTCATATAGATTTCTTCCAATACTCAATCAATCAGTTTAGGTGCATTTCAATTTTATTACAATTGAATCGAGTGGTCTTTATATTACCTAATGTTTAAAACATAATTGCAAAGCAAAAAAAAGAAACAGTATAAAAAAATTATGAAACACTAATTAAATTAAAAATACTTGTGTTATCCGTATGATCCATCTATGCCACAGTTTAGGTGCAGCACAAACGCAGATTTATGATTATCCGTGCCGCACTTCTAAGTCTGTGAAAATAGAACTTATACGACGCGAAAAAAGTCCAGAGCACAACCATTTTTGCCACATAAACTCTTTTATGTAGTTTTACCGACTTAAAAAAAAGTCTGTCGTCTGGGCTGGGGCCCAAGTCTGCTATTTCAATTGTGTTCCAATGAACTTTCAGTGGTGTCAAAATTGTGACATTTTACAGTTTTGATAGTCTACTTACTAACAGAATAGTGTCATTATGGGACAATTTTGAAACCACTGAAAGATCATTGGAACACAATTGAAATAGCAGACTTGGGCCCCAGCCCAGACGACAGACTTTTACTTTTTTACGACCCCTGCACCTTAAGGTTTCTCCTGAAATATTTGAGTGACAAACATCCATAACAAAAGTTCTCATAAACTTTCGCTTTTTAATATTAGTAGTATCATTCCAATCTGAGAATTCAATAGTCATTGACTGCTGCAATAGGGTGCAGGATAAGATTCCGCGACTTTCGACGATTCAATCTTCAGCTTTGTTTTCAATTTCCGCCGATCATCTAACATTATGGCGGCATCTTCCCACTTCTACCAGTTCGAGGAATCTTACTGATTTATATCCGTCTTTATTTTATATTGAGGGGAGTGAAAGAGATGAGACATTATATTTGTGTGACTTCTGACAAGCAACATCGCTTGAGCATTGGACTATAAATATGAAAGAAGTATGTGAATTAACTTTCAACAAAATACACTGACTCCAAAATAGCACTAAAAACTACTAGTAGTATATCACTAGTATATAAAAGTAGGTAGGTACCTATATATTTTAATATTTAATGATTGCTGACATTTGCGGAATTCTGAAACATAATAAATAAAGGCAGCGTAATTTGGAACGAGTAAGATGATTTTAAAGGTGCATTAACAAAAATCAATTAAAATTAGCAATTTATAGGTTAACTGTTTGTTCAGGATCTATGCGTCAATGACACAAACTGTAAAGCTTTCAGATGCCTACCTCGAGTTTAAAAAAATCTAAGTGTGAAATAGTTTTAGCACATACAAATATACGACAAAAATATGGGATCATTAATAGGGTTTTTGACACAAAACCCCAAAAAGGAATTATTAATTCCAATTAGTAATACGATACCGAGTCCATTTAAATTAGCAGAAAAATATATGTGTAAGTTAAACATCAGATAGTGGGTGTGCCTATGACGCATGGACGTACAAACAAGCTTCCAATAAACTATTAGTTTATTGTGCCACCGCCCTCTACAATCATTAGGTAGGCTTTGTTAAACATTGACTTGCCCGCTTTACGGCTATTTACATCGCATCGCAGTGTACAGTGGACCCTATTTATTATACCATATAATACACATTACCTAACAGAAGCCCTCAACTCATAAGATTCCAGTTCGGCTGAACCCGAAACCTAACCTAACCTAACCTAACAGAAGCCCTCAACTCATAAGATTCCAGTTCGGCGGAACGGAACCCGAAACCACAGAATCAAGGTGGCACTGGCATTCGATCGAAATCAAATAGAGTGTATGTAAAATAAAACAGATTCGAATTGAGATTTTTCATTACTACCTATATCACCCGTTTCTGTAACGTGTAACTTGGGTTTCAATTATAGTCTAAAACGAACCAACGGTCATCTTCAAGCCTGAAAATTTCAATCGAGGAACGGATATAGGATAACAATTAACAACATGGTTGTCCGACTTGAAAAGAGGTCCTACTTACGCCCGTTGAGTGATTCAAAATTCTTTGCCACTTCCCGCGTGTAGTCTGCTTATTCGAGTGTTGGTCTCCTTAGTTGATCGTCTAACCCCAATCTGAGGACAAAAATAATATTAGTTCACTTTTTGGTAGGGCGGAGCATTCTACCAGTTCCAAATGTATGTAAGTTTACGTAATCTTTTAAATTATGATACTTTTCCCTTGTTCATCTGCATATCTTACCACGCCACGGTTTTCCCATCCCATAGAAACTATTATTTACTTTTTTAAACACACAATCGCAGATTTTTAATAAATACTTATCAAACATCAGTATGAAATGAACAATTAGTTACTCTGTATGAACATTAACGATAAATCAGTAGTTTCACCTAGAGTCTAGTGTACTTACTATCTATATCTGACGATCACGCCCTACGCTCAAATCCCCTCAAAGCCATCAGAAATCAGATTTGCCCCAAGGCCACTCGATACGGAACAATTACCGCGCGAATCTCGCGTATTTAAAGCGTAAAATTCCAAATTCAAATACATCCGCGCTATTGGTGGAGCAGCACGCGTGTTGTACCAACCTTGCCTTCTATTGGTTGCAGATAAATTGATATAATTTAAAATATTGTCACTTCACGACGGCGGTTTCGCCTTATTGCAATTTATTTTCGTGGGGAAGGTTATTTAATTTGCTCCTGCCATCCGAAACATTAATAAACAGATATTGGATGTTCAAGCATGTAAAAAAATAGGTATCTCTAGGTGTATAGATACGTGTATCTTTATATGTATTTAGGATTGTAAGCACAGATCCTCAGAAGATTCATTATTGTATTGAAGGTAACTGAGTTAAGCAAAGTCTAGGTAAGTGCCACATTTTTCCCGGGCGGTGATTTCCCGTTTCCTTTCTAACGATAATAACATTATGCTATGAAAAAGGAAGCCTTTATTTTTAATTTGAATATTTCTTACTACAATTGAGCGCCCACTGCTTTGCTTGTGTAAAATTGTTAAGATTTTCATATAATACTCTAATCGTTCACGTGCCCCACTTTGTTGTCAAACGTTTTCAAAAGCCGCACCAATAAGCTCTGGCAACCTTACTCACGCGCAGGAATACAACATTGTTATTTGGCTGCGGTTTTCTGTAAGGTGGAGGTACCATGCAACATACCCAACCCAGTCGAGCTGCTCTTTGAGAAAAAAGAATGTGCTAAGCTCTAAGTACCTCTCTTAAAACTATACTATTAATTTTTGACACAACCTCAAAAAAGGTTTGGATATTTACTTTTATCGTACCCACTGTTCGAAAGTCTCACTCGCACTTGGCCGGCTTTTATTTTTTCAACCATTGTTATATTTAATCATTCATTTATAAGTAATTTGAATGGAAATCGAAAAGAATGTAAAAGTATTACTTTCTTAATAATTTAATTTGTTTAATTGAAAATCTTTTTGTAAAGAACATTCAAATTGCTTGAAATTAATGTTAAAAAGCCGTAAAAGCAAAAAAGACTTCGTTTATTTATATTAAAATATTTGTATACATAAGTTGGGAGACCGGTTTAACATTTAACATTTTCCTCATGGGTTCCATATTTGATTTAGAGTAGAGAATTTAAAGGTTTGATAGAAACAGGGGTGGAACTCGTTCAGGCAGCGCCTACGGTCTATCAGGCTTCCGCACGGATATTACAGCAATGTTCACACATTTGCTGCTAATCAAATACCCAACCCATAGTTTTGATTGGAAGACAATCTTTGACATAAAAGTGGTTTAGTATTGTGGTTACAGGCGCTACCTACTACTTACTTGTTCCAGATCACCATGGGAAAACAATCTGAAAATCTGCTATTTTTACTAAAATTACATTCTGACAGATCTCATTACAGTTCTTTAGCCATTGAGCCATTATGCGTTGTCTACCAAATTCACAATGGTTTTAGACTAAGTACCCAAACTGACTAATCTATCAATTCCGAAACTTCTTTGGAACACAATTATTGTAATTGCAGACTTGGCCCCCTAGAACTCAGCAAGGTTTTAATTTCAGGTATTTTAATTACCGTAAATAGACCTTACATACCATTATCATACGTCCTTGATAATGGACGTTTTTAGGTTTTAGAATTTAAAACTAAGACAGTTTTCGAATTGATATTTCGAAAAAGTAAATCAAGATCATACCTAAATAGGAAATAGTTCATTCTTACAAAAATGTTCACAACTATTATAACAAGGATAGATATTGGTTGTAATTTTATGTCATTTTTAACCGACTTCAAAAAAAGGAGGAGGTTCTCAATTCGGTTGTATGTTTTTTTTTTTTTGTTTTTTTTTTTTTATTTCATTGTCATCAGATCAGGATTTGATTACTTCTTCGTGTACTTTGAAGTCGGTTTAAGTTTTTTGTAAAACAGTCCAATTATTTAATATCACGACGCGATGTTCCTATACTTTCATGTTATAAGCTATATTGTAAAGGTCCTATTACAGTCAAGTGATTCTAACTTCCCTGTCACAGACAGATAAACTGTAGGCGGAGGCTTCCAATGAGCAGCCTACAGTACAGTGATATATTACTTCCAATTGATATGATAGCACAGAAAGTACAACAGCATACAGATAATGTTACGTTTGGTGAAATATTATTCAACGGTACATTATTTTCGATAGATTATGCCCATATTACTAAAAATAATAAGAACTATTATTTAATACTCCATGGAGATGTTGTAGTTGTTCCACGTGACACTATGAATGGTATGGGGTGAAATGTAGACCCTGGAAAAATTCACACTGTATTTTGCATATTGTGTGTCATCCTTGAAACTCGAAAGTTATTTTAGGACAACCTCTAACTGTATTTCGTATTGTGAAAACAACATTGTTACCAGCTGTGCTACGTATTTGCTAAGCCATAGAAATGTGTCTCAAATTTTTACGCAACTAAAAACTCCACGTTCATTCTTCTGTCTCAAGTTCATACAAACACAGCGACAAAATAATATAAAGCGCCTAGTACATTACTAATAAGTAACTGTGATATAATGTATCACGTAGCTAGAACACTAGAGAAAACTTTTCAGACGGGACTGCACAGGGTCGTGTCGTGGTTCGTGGTCTAGTCGCACAACCGCTTGCCAGTCGCGGGACTCCTCTAAACAATAATTGCGAGGGAGAAATAATAACGTCGGCACAGCGCGGCCCGTATCCGCTTGCAATAAAAATGTAAAACGCCACCGATAAGCGACAGCGCGAAAGGCTCGAATGTGTAGCATTAGGGTCGCCCGCTTGCACTGGACGATCGACATCGATACACATTTACATCTCATCATATCTCGTTGAATGAATAAAATACTTTTATGAATGGTTTGGTTTTTAACGGAATTGTTACAACTTCAGTTTTTTCAGGTTAAACGACTGTTGAGATTTTTACAGACCCATTACCTTCTAGATATAGTTAGATGATAGATAGATAGACATACATAGAACATCATTTCACCAACACAAATAAGTTTTTGAGGGAATTATGAAAATCCATTCATCGATAGAGAATAGGGCGTCACTACGGGGGCGGGTTGTTTGAGTTTTTATGTCCGGATCAAACCGCTAGGTATTTTGTCACACAAAATATAAATGTAGCTTACTTCCTTCCTTCATTGGTGGGGTTTATCTGAGTGATTAATTGCCCCTTATACGGTAGCATGCTCCGCTTTCAACGAGCTGTATAAGAATACAACAAGTTGTTATGCAATTTCGTGACAGAAGGGGTAGAAATGGCGTCCTACATGATGGGCAGGAATATTTTCTTGCAAATTTTCGACGTTTTGTAATACAAATTAAATGTATGCTTTAATTTTTTATATATTTTTAGTAAAATAATGTTTGCTCCACGTAAATATCAATTTTGGTTTTCTTTTAAAAAAGAAAGGCAAAAAAACCTAGCAAAAGTAAAGTCTTCATCCAGCTTACCAACAATTATTACATAACAATATCACGTTAGTTCATCGAGGAACAATCCCTTTATAGTTTGGCTAAGTTAAGTTAAGCTACTACCGTCGTGATCGGTACCTGGATGGGTGACCACCTAGTGGTATTTCAAATCGAGCGTTTCCGTGCTTCGAAAGGCACGTAAAGCCGTTGGTCCCGTTCATCAATTAAATTATTATAGTCGTTAAGCTAGTTGGAGGCCATCTAGGCTGCTTTAAAACTCCAACATTAGGTTGACCACTACCTATCACCGATCCGCAGTGGGCACGCGCGGTTGAGTATCTGCTCATTCCCTTTCACCCTGATTTGTGAAAGGAGGCCTGTGCTCAGCAATGGGACATTATAGGCTGATGATGATGATGATGAATGACCTTTTATTTACAAGAAATAACTATATTACCTATTATGATACCTATGACAGCCTAATTTAGAAAGAAAGAAACAAAACTTTTATTATTTTATATTTACAAAACAACTTATGTAAAGACTTGAAAACAAAACAAAAATATTTCCCTGATGCTTCACAGGTTCTGAACTTGTAATATATAAATTCCACTTTTACACGAGATTCTATTCAACTTAGTCCCTGGCAAATACCTTAGAGGGAATTTCATTAAGTGCATCTAAGGATAAGAATAGAAATGTCCGTTGCATGCCCCAAGCAGGAACATACTCCCAGGCATTGTTGGGTCCTTCTACGTCTACCTTGCCGCTACCCACTTAAATTCATATCAATACTAATATTATAAAGACATAAAGTATGTCTGTTAGCATGGATATATGAGGTAATCTCCGACACTACAAACCAATTCTGTAAATACTTTCACCAATAGGAAGCTACATTCAAGGGCAGATCCAGGAGGGGGGTCATGGGGGCCATGACCCCCCCCCCCCTGGGCCTCGGTCGTCGTGGTCAACCAGAGTTTTTTTTTTCTATTTTTACCTCAACACTCCTGTGATGGGGCCCTCCCATCACGGATTCGAATTCAATGTCTGTCACTATTTTGTTATAAAGAAAATGTGTAACCAAATATCTGATTTTTTCGCTGCCTGGTTCGAAATCTTAAAAGGGTTTTTAGATGTTTCTAAAGGTATCTCAACAACTAGAGCACAGATTAACTAGATACCCTACCTAGAGTAACAAACACAAACAGAGTAGAGTAGTAGAGTGACAAATTACCGACTAAATCTTGTAGCAAACAGATCAGAACATCACACCCTTGATTGCGTTCAGTGGTCAATAGGTTATGTGGTCACATGAGTTGTGAAAATGTGATTGACATGGTTTTAAGTATGAATTTTTCGCACTGCGCGGCCCCTCTATTCTGTAGTATAATAATATGTAATCACTAATGGACCGATTTTGAAAATTCTTACAAATGTACTCTATTTTCGTGTGAATCTGCAGGTATCAACTATAGTAGGTACTTATGATGTATTTTGAAACCCATCCATCCATAAGTCAAGACCCCTGGCCTGAAGGCTGGGTCCGCCCTTGGCTACATTATCCCTGATAGGCTACTTTTAAACCGCGAGGGATAATTAGTAGGTTATAAAGCCTGTATAATTTCGAATTGCTAATTCATTTCATAATAATATCATTAAGAAGCTAGAGAAAACGGTTTTCCGCCGATTCACTAGCGTTACCAGGGTAAAAAATCATCTCTGAGGCCCATACCCACCATTCTGTTAATTTTCTTTGAAATCGGTTCGGTTCATCAGTGAAAAGAGATTACATGCAGACGTGTCTATTAGTGTAAAGTGAGACTATTTGAACTGTTTTACAAAAAACTTAAACCAACTTCAAAGTACACTAAGAAGTAATCAAATCCTGATCTGATGACAATGAGACCAAACGGGAAGTGTACCCTTCCAAACAAAAAAAGATTTTTCCAAATCGGTTCATAAATAACGGAGTTATGAGGTACAACCATAAAAAAAAAATACAACCGAATTCCGAACCTCCTCCTTTTTTTGAAGTCCGTTAATAATATTTCACGAAACAATTTAAATAGTTGATGTCGCTACGACACCGCTGACGTTTTGTGACTAATCACACTATGCAGATACTAAGTACATAAGCCATTATCGATTTATATTTAAAAAATATAACTAGGTACGTCATTTTACCTGGTCCGAGTAAAATTCTGTTTTCTACATACAGTGAAACCAAAGAAAGCACCAAATGCTGCCTACACTTATTATTAGCACATTTAAGTGAAGTTTGTAGGTAAGTACAGTGTAGCAACGTTTATAAAATATCTATAGACAGATACGCCTCGGCTACTTTAATTTATGCAAATCGCCTACATATAAAGCATCTAATTCATGCAAACAAAAATCCTGGTTTAATTTTAAGGCGAGACCGAGCTACCGTCTTCGAAGCGGTCATTACCGTCCACAATCAAATTGTGAGTAATTTCAATAAATATGGCCGAGCAGCGGCGAACCGCTATAGTTACCGGACCCTTTATACCACGATCTAATAAACAGTTGGGGATCACGAGAAAGCTGATCGATCGCCAAATTGATATGTTTATTATTACTTTCTCACGATCCGCGGATAGATGAGCCACATCTTTTATGTAAATGCGAACTAGAACACAGTTTGTTTTGCTACGTTTTGCTACTTGGAAGTAAAGTGAGAAATAATATCAACTCGCGTTCAAGTTACCGATAAAATATTTACCTATTTACCATTCCGAGTTTGAAATAAGTTAATAAAAATATGTCCATATTTATAAACTCTATTTATTTTGAGCTATGCCATGCTATGCAAGATGAGTATAGCTGGTGGATACTGTAGCTTTAAAACCATTCGACACGATATCGCCATCCTTCCATTTCTGGTAGCCCAGACAGGTAACGCTTTGTTCGTTGAGACTATTTGAAAATGAAACCAGCATTGATGTCCATAGAAGTAACATAAAAGTATAATATAGAATAAGAGGGTTAGTTTATAGATACCTAATTTTGCAATAAGAAACGGTTTAAAAAAAAAAGCTATAATACATAACTATAACTTCTTCACGCTCTGTAGCCACAGCCTACGTTAGCACGAGCGATCAATCTTTCAACGCGCGTTATTTTCACTTACTTCACTCCTGTAAGTGGTCGCATGCTAACGTTTTTAAATAAATAGAGATATTTATTTTATGGATAAAAGTTAATCTACTATGGTAAAATTAGGCCTAAACAGAGGATCTCAGGTGGAACCATGGGGCGTGAGGGGAAACCATTCCTAGCCTCTAATAATTACTAAAGAAAGGCTTGAAACAATATGTAAAACCCCATTAATTGACCAACAATCAGTCGTATGTTTGCAATAAATGCAAATCATAACTATGGTAACATATAATTTTATAATAATACGGTGATCGCATACCTACCTGCCTACACCCTTTGTTTTGCTTGTCATATTCCAACTGTGGGTAAGCATTCGAGTCTCGTCTCAGCGGACTATTACTACAATTACTTTGCTCACAAATGCATATGATATTATAATGGAGTAAAGGTACAAGTTCGTAGACAACTGCATGCAGCAGCAGCATATAGTAATACATACAAACCAGCCTCCCTTAGACAAGATGGTTATCGACAATCGTCATCGTTAGTAAACGATCAACAATTGTATGGGATTGACATTTCAAATCGAAATATCACGTGACTTTTAACCATCTCTTATGTCAATTCCATACAAAGGTTGATCGTTTACTAACGATGACGATTGTCGATAACCATCTTGTCTACTGGCCCAGTAGTGTCGCGCGCGACGACACTTCGTCTCCTGCTGCTGCATGCAGTGTATTACGGTATTACTATGGAGGCGACGTGTCGCTAGCAACGGAAGGTATTTCATTGTAATACACAGAAACCAGTAGTGTCGCGACGATATAGTCTGCTACTGCTGCATGCAGTCGGCTACGAACTTGCACCTTTAGTCAGCATTGTTCACATGCAATCATTACCTGCCATTGGCTCCAAATTGGTTTACGAGACCGGTATATAGATGACATTTTACTTTATTTCTATCTATAGTGCTACGAAAGAAGCTTTACTGTTACTTAACAATGAGACCTACAACTTGGAGGGTGTGTTCTTTGTATGACGTAGGCATCCGATAAGGATTTTCAGGGGCAAAGTTTGTATGGGACAACGTGATTCCTTGGTCCGATCTACTTCAAATTTTGCATAAACATTCCTTAACAGAATTGATGGAAGACGTGTTACGTATTTTATTGAAACTCATCACCTAACGGAGTCAAAAAGGGGTAGAAACTTATTTTAGGAGTGATTTGCATCGAAGTTGATATCAATACTCCTTAGTGCTTTTGATTTAAATTACATTTTATTTTGAAACATGTTTGAAAATTGAATCCGATTTTATTTAGAAAACTTGTTGCAATGCAATCAGTACTGTTTAAAATTTAAAATTTTAACTAATATTATAAATGCGAAAGTGAGTTTGTTTGTTTATTTCTTTGTTACGCTTTCACGCCTTAGCTACTCAACAGATCACGATGAAATTTGGCATATAGCCTATAGTATGGAGAAGGAAATAGGCTACTTTTTATCCCGGGAACGCGGGTGAAACCGCGGGGGACAGCTAGTTTTATATAAATTGAGTTAACTTGGTATTTTACCATAGCCAAAAAGCTCATGTAAAATGTGTCTAAATAGTTTCTGGTTACCTCCCCATTTATGACATTATATAGAGCAGTTATTGTGTTCCTGAATTCGATAGTACCTTTTCTCTCTCGGTACAATACCTATCCGATAATACATACATTTACGATACGATAGTCGAGATTGTAACGAGCATAACAGGGTTGCGCCCCTTGAAACAGATATTACAATGTTACTCAGCAGAAGCAATTTGTTATAGGAATAAATTATTTGGATTAAATCGCGAGCGCATCCGCCCGCACTTAGCCCGAGCCCCTTTAATACATAACAATTTGCGCCGAGTATCGACTACTGTTGAAATATAAAATGTTGCATGTGCAGCTGTTTATTATATTTTTATAATTCCTAATGAGAGAGTGTAGACGCTTGGAGCGGCCACGTATCAAGGATGCATTAAAAACCAGTTGTGGCATGGTCTAAAGGAATAAAATGCGATAAAATATTACTTTGCCATACGGAAAAATATTGATTAAATATTTTACTTCATATTGTGTATGAGAGTTAGGTCCCATATCAATTTACGATTGTTTGGAGAGCGGGGAAAATCAGTCCAAAACGATAGATATAGATAATAGAATAACTCAAAAGTAGTAATAATCAATGTTTATAGAATAGCGAAAATTAACACGCCATGAAAAGTTAACCCAGAATAAATCTAGGTATGAAAATAAAAATACGTTTACAAATTAGACTAAATACGCGAGTTACAAAATTTTACAATCACAAAACGGCGCGCGGCGGGTGGCGCGAAAAATAATTTTCTCCTAATAAAAATTGTTTAAATAATATTTTAAGAACCCGCAGAGAACGCCCTCGAATCACACGAGGGTGGGACCTATCGGCGACTGTTAAACACCATCCGCGACTCAGCGGGGTTCCGTATTGGTAAATCACGCATAATATTAGTTTCAATATTTCAACAGTGGTTTTAGGGTTGGATGAGCACGAGAACCCTCTAACACCGCTAATTCAAATTCGGATTTTTATTTTATTTTACTTAAGCCCTAGTGTAACTTTTAGGTACACAAAATGTCCTAACCTAACCTAACCTAAACCATAAAAAAAAAAAACAGAAAATTGAACTTTATACCTACTTCAAACTTTATTGAAAATAAAATAAAAGACAATTTCTGCTTACCAGATCGAGTGAATCAACGTTATACGTCTGCAGGAGAAGTACATAACATAGTACTTACGTGTTTTTCTTTTTAACGTAAGACTCAAACCGTGCCCCTGCTTTGAGGATAACGTGAAGTTAACTGCTAGAAGAAGGTTCCTTTCTTTATGTAGTAAGTAATATTCATTTTTATTTGATATCATCATCATCATCATCAGCCTATAATGTCCCACTGCTGAGCACAGGCCTCCTTTCACAAATGTGTGTGAAAGGGATTGGGCGATACTCCACCACGCGTGCCCACTGCGGATTGGTGGAGGTAGGCTAGTAGTCAACCTACTATTGGAATTTTTCAAGCCGCCAAGAGGAGGCATCCAACTAGCTTAACGAATATCACTGGACCAACGGCTTTACGTATGTACCTTCCGAAGTACGGAAACGCTCGATTTGAAATACCACTGGGCGGTCACCCATCCAGGTACTGACCACGACAGACGTAGCTTAACTTTGCCGATCGATTAAGAACGGCTAATCATGCTAAACCACGAGCGCTTCTTTGATATACTTCATTGAATTAATGAGTCTAATTTTTTTTGATAATTTGATATTTTTATACGGAACCCTATGAGCGAGTGGAACTCTTACTTGATCGGTTTTGACCAGTAGAAACGTTCACAATAACTATAGATAGACAAAACGTCACGAGGATTTTGTCACCATTTCGTTTTTTCATGTTGGCCGGAAAATAAATATTTTTTAATTGTCATTAGATAAGTCATAATAGAAACATTGCACAGTTCAGTGCAGCGGTTCAGTTTTCATCCGTAGCATTTACATTTCATACGACTACATGGAAAACGTTCTGGATAGTGTTATGAATTATTTATTTTTACCCGAAATCAAAGTTACAACAAAAACAAGTATTTTCCCTAAGATGTACATGTATCAGGAGTATGAGTAATCAATCCTAATCAGCGTCACTGATGCTGCATGCTGTTCAATACAGACCGACAGAATAATAAAGTCTTATTAGTTACACTGGGTTACATTGACTATGGATTGTCGCTTTTGCTTTACAGTAAGGGTACTCAGTTCACACCGAGACGCGCGGCCTGTGAACGAAACACGGTCCTATTACAAAATATCACCGTGACGTGTTGTCTCTTAGCTTTAGTACTCACTTACCTCATGCTCGGGATTCTTGCCTGAAAGGTACTGCCATCTTGTTAACAAACCTTTATCTACGTAAACGAATACACAACTGTGGTTTGACGTGACAGAGATAATAATATCATCACAGACACCTACTAGATGGCGCTTAGTTATATCATTGAAATAGATAATTTATTTTTGAAAAAACCGGCCAAGTACGAGTCTACTCGCACACGGAGGGTTCCATACTATAAAAATAATATTGCTACTCAAATTGACTGAAACACAGATTTAGAATTTTATTCTACTTCATCTAAGGACTGAAATTAATAGTAGGCGCAAAATTTAAAAGTACGTACCTACCAAGTTTACCTTAATTTTAATTTTTTTTTTTTCGGATTTTTCCCTTTACTTGTGCTGGCTGACCTTGCTTTTTGCCAAATTTCGTGATTCTAGGTCAAAGGGAACTACCATATAGGTTGTCGACCCAAAACCTATAGGGTACTTCCGGTTGACCTAGAATGTCAATTTTGGTTAAAAGCAAGGTCTTACAGCACAAGGGAAAATATAAAAAAAAATGAAAATACATGTAAATTTTGGTATTTAATGTAAATTTTCCCATGTCTTTTTCTAGTGTTGAATCAGGGGAGCTTGATTTTTCTACACCTAATAGAACTATAGACCTCAGTATCTGGTATAAGCTAGGTCCACCCGTTTCTGAGAAAATCGTTGGTGACTCACGGAAAGACGTGCAAGAGCGTGATCTTATAATGGTTCCTTTTTTGACCTTTTGAGGTACGGAACCCTAAAAACCAAAAATATTAAAACTGAGCATCGATTTAGGTCTGTATTTTATCTCTAACCACTCTAAACACTGGGGTGCTAACAATATTTTAAAATATATTGTTATAGGAATAAATATAGGGTAGGTGCCTAGCTAAGGATGAGTAAAAAAAGTTATAGATATTGAAAAATGTTCAAAAGAAATTAAATGGGTACTGAACAAATTGGGTTGATGATACCTGGTGCTGATGACGCTGCAGCTCGATCCGGTTCATTGAATAGGGTAGGGATGGCAGTATCAATAAAACGTGCAAACTACAGATGCACGTGCATATCGCTGAGGTTCTTGCCAGAGCCTCTTGATTCTAGATATGTCTGAAATTGATGCAAGGATCAAAGCGCATCATCAGGGCCCAAACCGAACAAACAAGTTCTATGAGAGGTGATGAAGTTTTATAGGCTTTTCGGTGAAGAGGGATTCAATTATAAATTAAATCCCGATTTTAAAACATGTTGATTTTCTTTTATACATTCCTTGATACAGAAGGGTTTTTTTTTGTTTAATCTGAATTTTAATACATAGACACAAAATAACTTAAAAACTATAACAAAACTAAAACTATAACTTAAAAATAAACTTAATCTAACAAGCCGCTACCAGTAGGCAACGCAGGGATTTTAATAGCCAATTTTAAAATATGTTGATTTCCTTTTATAAATTCCTTGATACGGCAGGGAAATTCTTTACAGAATTGATGTAAGTTTCCCGAAGTATCCGACATTTAAAAAAAACCAACGTTTTTAATTACGTAATGGATGCGTAATGGATTTAAAAAAATCCATCGATTTTGCGGCTTGATTTTTCATAAATAAATTGATATTATAAAAGTTTGTTCACACTGCACACAGCATACAAACAGTGTACCTACCTACGTACATTTAATATAGTCGTGCGAACGCATAAACCTTGTGGACCAAGTGTGGGTTAGCGGCGCGGCGTGTGCGTTTCGAACCAGGACTGTGTAATTCTATCCCATAAATATCAGACGCAAATAATACATATCTGTGTGCAAATCGTTTTGATTCATGTCAAGTACTTACAATGAGCAGTTGCCAATGTTTCCAAGAGTGTATATAGATATGCGCGCGCAGACGTGTGTATTCATTTGCAAAAAGGTTAAAGAAAGAAAATAAAAATAGGTACCTATAGTTTTCTAACCTTTCTAAACTGGATTTTCCCTTAAGTGAAAAAGCCGGGCAGGTTCAATTGACAACAGAAAGCATAAAATCAAAAAGTCATTTATTCAGTTTAGGCCCTGGTAAGGCACTTATGAACGTTAAATTGGTACATACAGTTGAATTTACCACCGGTTCGGAATACACCAAGAACTCAGCAACTCACTAAAAAAAAACGCAATTTTCAGGATAAATAACAAAATGAAAGAATTTTTAATCTAATCTTACAACAACTGGCTAACGATTTACTTGATAGACGCATGAGAATGAGAAGATATTCAACTAAGTGACGTCTCTTCGACTCTAGACTAAACTAAGACCACATCATTGTAGGTAACATGGTAATCATTTCAACCTATCCCTATCACTCAATCTATTTTAACTCTTAAGCAGCACGCAAGCATATTCTACATCAATAAACCAGCCCATTTAGAACTTAGAGTTCTTTTAGAGACTTACAAGAGTGTAAAGAACAGTTTTAATACTTATAAGAGTGATTTATGAGATATTATACAGCTCTAGCTGTATAACATTCTTAGTAAGGGATCCGCTTCAGCTTAGGGTTCTTAAACAGAATATCAAAACTCTACTATACAGCGTTAAGAATTTAATAACACTCCAAGCTGGTTTTATCTTTAAAGCTGTATAAAGGGATCCGCGTCAGCTTAGGGTTCTGAAACAGATATTATAACTCTATAATACAGCGTTAAGCTTTTTCTGACACTTCAAACTGGTTTTATCGTTAAAGCTGTATACAGGCTGTATAAAGGGATCCACGTCAGCTTAGGGTTCTGAAACAGATATTATAACTCTATAATACAGCGTTAAGTGTTTTCTGACACTTCAAGCTGGTTTTATCGTTCAAGCTGTATACAGGCTGTATTAAGCATGTGTTCACTTACTTAATACAGCAATAAACGTTCATAACTTACTTAGTACAGCTACTAAGACTTATAACACACTCCAAGTATCGTTTAGGCTGTATAGCAAATTGTCGAAATTTTTACATTTACAATAACAACATTTAAATTACAATTAAAGGAATATTTCATAATAACTATAGCCGTATCATGGTTATCAGCTTGAATAATGATCTTGTATACTCATATCTATTATTTATAAATATATTTTTAACTTCCTAACCTTAAAAACAAACACTTATTTACTGTATTTAGTATAATTTCTTTATTTTGGCTTGATTATTTTGTTGGCGCGTGAATATTTTGACGGAAAACATACACAGGTTCACAATAAATTAAAATTTGCACATTGAATTCATCAATAAACAGCATTAGATATCCATGTCCAAGATTTTATCCTTTCCATTTTAATAACAATATTATGTCGCCATTCAATATGGCATCGTAAATAGTTTTATTTATTTTATTCCCACATAATTCTCTTCGACAACCTATTTAGAACTATTATTCTTACAAGATACTTATAAGAGGATATCCGTAGAGTATAGGCTGCTCTATACACCTAATAACAGCCCTAATACAGCTTTTATACTTGTCTTTTGTTTATACAGACTCTATACAGCTCCAATAACGAAATAAGCTGTGTAATGTGGGCCCTTTTTACACTTATAAGGCCCGTATAAGCGCTTATACAGCCTTTTTACAGCCTGAATATTCAGCTTTTAGTATAAGAACGAACTTTAATACAGCCTTTAAACAGCTTGTTATGCTACTTGGGTAGTCCATTTGCTGGGCTAGTTGGGAAAATAGCTTCATTTTGTTGAATGCAGGTATTTTTGACTGGTACTTCTTGACACACGAGTTTGCTCATCTTTCTCATTTCCCTAGCCATAAGACAATTGGCAAAGCATAAAGAATACTAATGTGAATAGAATTGAATAGAATAGAATAGAATAGAATAGAATAGAATAGAATAGAATAGAATAGAATAGAATAGAATATAGAATAGAATAAAGAATAGAATAGAATAGAATAGAATAGAATAGAATAGAATAGAATAGAATAGAATAGAATAGAATAGAATAGAATAGAATAGAATAGAATAGAATAGAATAGAATAGAATAGAATAGAATAGAATAGAATAGAATAGAATAGAATAGAATATATTTGTCTGAAAATGGTACAAAATTGATGTTTAATAATAATAGAATAGAGGAATTGGATCCTGCTCCTAACTCTTAAAATCTCCCCTCTCAGATGTTATATTGTAAGAATTCACTTGGCCTTTCAACATTGGTAGATCCAATAAGATATCCAAACTTTTAATTTTTAAATAAGTAGTAGGTAACTTTCTATCTCATATAGTTAAGCCAGAACTGTAATATAAAACCGTTACAAACTAATGTTAAGTATATAGTGCATGGATAGGTACATACTAATATAACTAAAGTTAAAACTCATGTTTGATTTTAATAACGTACCTACCTAAGTAAACGATTTCGCAAAGTTATAGTGATTCGTCCAGACACAAGCCTTCAAATCGCTCCAGAATCGCAAACTAATAATTACCGAACGATATATTTTCTAAAATAAACTAAATAATATATTCGGTACAAACGCCAGACCCTTGTAATATAATTTTAACGTCAAAACAAAGCTTATTTATTGTACATGAGCTATGAAAACGACCTGTAAGGTATAATCTTCAACGTATTAAGCTCAATACAAACGCGATATATTTATTTTATTCTTACGAACAATAAATAATGCATGTCTGTCCATAAGACAGACGGACGGACTTGATGCAAGTTAAACAAATGTTAAAACTATACCTACCTGACTGATGTTTTAGCCTTAGATTGGAGATCTGTATAATAAAGATACCCATCAAAAATGTTTAGAAAGATTTAATTTCATACATTTTGTGTTATTTTCAGTAATATTCTGCTTTCATAACTGAATTCGTGAAACCCATTGACATCATTTTTAATAGTGTATTACTACGTAGTACTATTAAATATTCTGTGATATTAGTTAATTAGCAGCAGGCACGATGCCCTATGAAAATCTTTGTTAGCAGCATGGTAGACTGAGGAGGCACTGTCCCCAGGTGGATGCCCAATGCGTGTCACGCCATCTGGCGGACCGCACCACAGAAAAGAGAATACACTTTCTTTTCCTGTGGACCGCACCTACCTGTGTTGCGACACTTTCATAAATGTTGTAGGGTAGACCGAGTACAATTTGTAGCAGGGTACGATATAGTACCAACGAGAATATTTATATAACTAACGCCCCCTAAGACATGAATTCCCGTCTCCTCAAGGGCCCCCTAGAACGCGCGCCGACAAACTGTTTAAACTCTTACACACGTCGTGTTTTGACGCCGAGGCAAGTGAATGAGATGAAATTTAAGTATTGCAATGAGAGTTTTGTCTATCTATTATCATATATAATCATATTATAGTCATAAAAGAAAATCAAAGCATTATTTTTCACAGTACTGCTTCGGCCTGTTGAGCACACCAAGCTTTTTGAATGCCAGCGTAACCTTCCTTGTCTTCTAAGTGACTTCGGAACAAAACTTCCAAGGATACCGATGCTTTGACTGACGTTCAAGGACGTGTTCTAGAATTGTGGAACCACAGCAATTACGGGGTTCTTAGCGGTGAACGCGCAGCCTTGAGTCTTAGTGGGTTTGAAATGGACTAGTTTTAATCAACCCCAATCGGAGACACTACGTAGTTAGTGTACTTTCGATTTCAGACACAAGGCGTTCGCAGCTTTCCTCCACCACTGAACGAGGGATACCTATTAGCTCGGTTTTATTCAATAGACAGATATGCAGCAGGAAAAGTGTTGGGGGCAGCAGAGACCCTTGCGGGACGCAGGCAATTATGTCCATGTTATCTGAGCAGCTACCGTCAGCGACAGCTCTTGTCCATCTGCTGCCCATTCGCATAATCCCTTGGAAAGCCCGTATGCTAGTAACGTCGTTAGAAGACAACGGTGCCAGACCCGACCGAACTCCTTCGCCACATATAGGCTCACTGCCAATGCCTCACCTTGACTTGAGGAGTGACCAAAAAAGGTGTGCGAGATACACTAGAAAGTCACCAGCCGAGCGACTCAACAAATCTTAACCCTCTAGGTATCTCAAGAGTAACGTATTGATTCCGTCCGGCATCCCACGTCGTCCCACTCGACTTAATGACGTCCAGAAAAAGCAATTCCCGCCTGACCTCCCATTGGGTAATGCAACAGAATATTCAATAGTCTAACCCCCTTATTCATAATCGCTTTTTAACTAAATCAGTGTAATAGCAAAGTATTACTATTTCATAGTAAAACCACAGTCTAATCTGGTAAAACTGTGGTAATAGTGTGCCCCGTCTCACTCTTTCGATCACCAAATGTCAGGGGGCCTACCACAAGCTCTTAAAACAAGGTTAAAATAACCTTATTTGTGTTTTGTCTTGTTTTGACGTTGGATGTCAAAGAGGGACAAAAGACAAATAAGGTTATTTTAACCTTGTTTTAAGACCTTGTGGTAGGCCCCCAGGTGTCAGATAAACGCTTCGGAATTTTAGCTAATCAACGTTTGATAACTTTATTATGAATAAGGGGGTTAGTCTTCTAAGTAATGCTTATCTCTGCCACGGAGATGTCACACTGCAGGATGGTAGGTGTGGCGCCCCCATTGCATCACTATGTAGGTATTTAATAGTAAGTTATTTAACCACCAAAAAAATGCGCAAATACTCGTTATAATTTTTATGTAAAGCTTAGCCAGTTCCACACTTACACAGGTACTAAATAAAAAAAAACAATTACTAAAAGACATAATTACATCTGCCCAGGTAGGCCACATAATCGAATCGAATAAACAAAGAATCAAACAACAAAATGACAAAAACAATAGTTTTTAATTATGAAGTTTACGTTACACAATGGTTAATTAAGTTTTAATGTTAATTGAAACCAAGGCCTATGGATTCTTCCAGACCAAGCGGGTGAAGCGGGGTAGTGCCAGCCTACTTCTCGTTTACCACACCGAGCATAGATTATGGAATGTACAACAGACGCGTCAGTTCGTGCTACTCATAGTCGTGTCGTGAGTCATGCATGACAATAACAAAACTATTATGCTCATCAAAAATTCGCAATTCGCATCAAATATCGCTTTTGTTTTGACGAATAAAGAATAAAAATAAGTAAATACTTTAGATCCAAAAAATGCATTTAAATATTGGACTGGCATCAATTTAATTACTCAAAGGCACTCATTATACAGTAGAATGTCTTTTTTCGCGACAATTGGCCAAAAACATAAAAAGGCTTTTGGTTTTTTTTTGTTTTGTTTGTTCGTTTTGCGTTGCTTTGCGATAATCATAAAATAAGGTAGGTTTCTAACAACTACGGATGCAATGCGAGCCCACGTACCAATTAGTACTAGGTATATAGAAAACAACTTTTTGCATTAGTCAGCGTGCAGCTCTATTTTTAGATACCTAAACCTATTTAAATACTAGCTGCCCGGCGTGACTTCGCTAGCATGGTGTCCTATCCTACCCTTTTTTTCGTTATTTTGCTATTCAGATAAATCTGGCTGAGACAAATCCAACAAATCAAAGATCATTAAAATCGGCCCAGCCGTTCTTGAATTATAAATGGTTTAACTAAACTATGCCGTCTCTCCTTGACGCACTCTGTTTATCTCTTTTTGACATATTTACCTACCTATATGGGCTGTCAAAAGTAACCTATTAGGAAGGCCCTATTAAAACACGACTTTCTTTGATATAAGTTTAAAGTTTATACGTCGTATGGAAATGAGAATACCAGAAATCGACGAAATCCCTAGGGATACCACGAAATCACGGTAGTTGTCGAATATTCTTGTTTATTACGTCTTCTTACTAATTTTTTTAGTGATATGACAAAATGCTAATAGAATATCAGTGACATGTCATTTCACTAAACTAAATCTAGAAAAATTAGAAGTGTTGATGTGAGAAAATTCGAATACACCTCGCTCTCACTAAAGTACCTTTTTGTGTAGTAACTAATAAAGTTCTATATGGTACCAATTGTTTGCAAAACCAAAAAATATATTTGCTAGCAAGAAACTAAATATTTTATGTAACTCAAGGTGCCACAAATCACTACCTTGTTCTTTTAACGAGTATTGGCCTGTGTTTGACCACAATCTCGCCATGGTAAGTGATGATGTGGCCGAAGGTGGTAAGCCCACAAAGCCGAGAAGGAACTGGCTTTCAAGTGCAGCTGTCGGTACCTACACACCGGTAGGTGCTTGGCAACAGATTTCAACTTGAGGATTTTTCCTTCACCGAAAGCCTCATTGTAGGATACGAAACCGGGACCTCACGGCCTCCGATGTCACAAAAAAAATAGATATCAACGCCTTAAAAAAAAATTAGTTTAATTTTTTTAAGTTACTTTATGTTATGAACGAATATAAATAATAAAAAAAGGTAAAATGTCTTCGTCAGAATGTTTAGCTGATTGAAACTTTAATATCGAAAAAAATGCTCCAGTTAATTTTAAATTTTGCTTTATTATTTTATCCGTCAACAACTTATTTATTTTACTACATTTAGTTTAGTAAAACGACATATCACTGACGTTATACTATATTACCACAGTCTAATAACCATACAGTCGTCCGACGCCTTTGATCTTGTGAAAAATGCCGACAACGTCTAGACAGTATCGCGACGGCCAGGGTTGTCACAAGTAAACAATATTTACAAAATTATTTATTTATTGCAGATAACAATAAAACATTGTTAGCATTATTATATTTTAAACAATATTATAATAACTACTCCATCATCAGACCCTGAAAACCATACATGGTCAAAGTTCATCTCACGACAATTCCAACAACCCCAAACATGGCTAGAATACGATGTTCGACTATGGAGTTCTAGTGCTTACCCTCCTACTCCATCATCAGACCCTGAAAACCATACATGGTCAAAGTTCATCTCACTACAATTCCAACAACCCCAAACATGGCTAGAATACGATGTTCGACTATGGAGTTCTAGTGCTTACCCTCCTACTCCATCATCAGACCCTGAAAACCATACATGGTCAAAGTTCATCTCACGACAATTCCAACAACCCCAAACACGGCTAGGATGCGAAGTTCCACTATGGAGTTCCAGTGCTTACCCTCCTACATCATCATCAGACCCTGAAACCATACATGGTCAAAGTTCATCTCACAACAATTCCAACAACCCCAAACACGGCTAGGATACGACGATCCACTATGGAGTTCCAGTGCTTACCCTCCTACTCCATCATCAGACCCTGAAATCATACATGGTCAAAGTTCATCTCACGACCATTCCAACAACCCCAGACACGGTTAGGATACGAAGTTCTGCTATGGAGTTCCAGTGCTTACCCTCCTACTCCATCATCAGACCCTGGAAACCATACATGGTCAAAGTTCATCTCACGACCATTCCAACAACCCCAAACACGGTTAGGATACGAAGTTCCGCTATGGAGTTCCAGTGCTTACCCTCCTACTCCATCATCAGACCCTGAAAACCATACATGGTCAAAGTTCATCTCACGACCATTCCAACAACCCCAAACACGGCTAGGATACGAAGTTCCGCTATGGAGTTCCAGTGCTTACCCTCCTACTCCATCATCAGACCCTGAAAACCATACATGGTCAAAGTTCATCTCACGACAATTCCAACAAACCCAAACACGGCTAGGATACGATGTTCCACTATGGAGTTCCAGTGCTTACCCTCCTACTCCATCATCAGACCTATTGAAAATAAAAAAAATAAAACAAACACTCATGCCCTGTGCCTGTTACCTATACCTGTGTACCTATTAGATATTTTTTACCGTCCGCCATTCGGCCATTTTGTTGGCGTTATTAACGTGACACGACATGACAAATATAAAATTATTATTGTATGCACTCTACGATAACAAACCATGATTTATTTACCTTTCGTCTGTGTGTGGAAGCTGATGAAACCGCAGATCTTTATTTAAATAGGATGAAGACTTGCAGTCTCTCACAGCACACGTCGTTTGCACCATTTTAAATAAAATAATTACAGACACAAACACGCGTTAGCCCTGAATGCTGTTTACCGAGCTACTAACATAATTTTGTTCGCAGGTCGGTAACGGCTTTCCCGCGTCTCGTCCCTCACACCCCGCACGATTGCCCTGTCTAGACGGCTTCGTCGACCGACTGTATGGTTATTAGACTGTGATATTACCATACTGTCATATCACTAAAAATATTTAGTAAGAAGACATAATAAACAAGAATATTCGATATCTACCGTGATTTCGTGGTAGGTACCTACATCCCTCGTGAAATGCCAGGTATCCTCATTTCTCTGCGATATCCTAACTAATATCACAGTCTATTAAACCATATTTAATAGACTGTGCTAATATCCTAATCCTAACTAATAAATATTATAAATGCGTGTTTGTTTGTTACGCCTCAACTACTCAACGGATCAACATGAAATTTGGCATGCAGATAGCGTATGGTATGGAAAAGGACATAGGCTACTTTTTATCCAGGGGATAGCTAGTATAGATATAAAAGCGAAATACTAATAATCATGATACCAAGAACTTTTACGCCTACAAACTTGAAATTTGGCAGATAGGTCGGTTTAGTATTGGCTCAGAGTAGATAAATACTACGTAAAACCTCAGAGTAGATAAATACTACGTACAAAGTATTGGTAAGATGTAAGCATGTCCGCATCCGCCTAGAAATGATTGTCCGAATTTCAATCCTCAAAGTGGGAAAACTTTTTCAGAGTAAGGAATTGGTACTATTACATATTTGGTGTAAATTTAATAGGTATTGTTCGTAGCAGGTCATAATTAATCACGATGATCAGACTATCTTTTTTCGGAGTAGCCCCTCACATAATGATAAAATAGGGATGTTTCCTGGGTAAAAAAAATATAAAGCTAATAAGTCCGCCAGTTAGATAATTAAAATATTGGACACGTATTCTTTGCTTTACCAAAACATCAAAAATATACAAAGATAAAGCGCGTTAGGTCGGGAGTTGGGCTCATGAGTGACGTCACTTTTGAGTAAAAAGTGTATCACGCTTGACAAAAGAAAAATACGTGCCTAATATTTTTTGATAATATACCTAGGTAGGTAGTAGGTAGGTAAACGATGGACTAATTAGATTTTTTCTGGAATCTAGCCTATTATGGTAAATACGTCGGTAGGTAGGTATATTCATCTCGATAAATGTAGCTTTATTAATTCTCGGTTGGGAAATTTTGGTACCTACCTATTGTGAACTAACAATACCTAAATTTCTCAACGCTAAGCAGAAAATAAGTCCATTCTGTAAAGCATAATCTTTAGCGCGACGATGGGAGACCTACCTACCTGTGAAGGCGGCGCGGCGCGGCGGACAGCGGGCGGCCGGCGCGGCGGCGCGGCGTCCACGTCCCTTTCGCTCAAGGCTACACATTATGACATTCAAAAGCAAACTGTAATAAAGTGCAGTAGAGAACCTTTTCTCGCGACAAAATAAAACTTTTTTTGAGTCATGCATGTCGGACAATCGAGCCTTACTAAACGAAGGAAGGAATTATCGTCGCGAAATGTGAAGGATACTTTGGAAAGTAAGTACCTACCTAGTCATAAAAATAACTAAATAACAAAACAGTGTAGTGTACCTAAAAAGAAATTGAGCTAGGTATTTGTTTGTCAAATACCTTATACCTTTAGGTAGGTACCTGTAGGTAGGTACCTACCTACGTATTTTTTATCACTCAGTTAATAGGATACTATAATTTTGAAGACTAATTCAAAATTAATTTTGACGAAGCTTATAAAATGTGTATGTACTTACTTACCTACCTATTAAAAAAGTTTTGGCAAGTAAACCACGTGAAAAGAAAAAAACAAACACGAAACATAAACAAAAACACCGGTTAGCTGTCACTGTCAAATCCTCATGTCGGCTTGCGCGGGCGCACTTCCCGCAACCAGAATATGCCAAAACCCAACATCAATCAATCCAAATCAATACTCACTTGTTATTTTATCACTGAGCACTTGAAGGTACGGATTATAATATCACTTTAGAATAGTTTTAAAAGAATGCGCGCAAGCGTCGCGTCGTTGTTTGTGTCTGAACTCTGAATAGTAACGGAATCAGGCGTCGGTGGCCGTCGCACGCAGTCGCAGGTGACTGTGCTCCGGTGGCGCCGCGGCGCTTGGCGGCGACACTTCGTAACAACAGGACGCCTCCCCGCCCCGCCCCGCGCTGCGTCATGGCCCGCCATTCACCCAGCCGTCTGGAGTCTGGACCTCTGTTTGTGCACTCCGTTCTAAATAAAATAAAATTATCATAAAATTATGAGTGAATTTTGCTCAAGCTTTTATGGTTGCATTACTTTACAATAACGACAAATCAATGCTCTCCACTGCAGGTAGGTAGGTACCAAGCAACTTGATGCTTGGTACCTACCTACGTAGCTATTTATTATTCATGCGGTACCTAGTAATTTCCCTGCCAGTTGTGATTAAAAAACGAAATGTTTAAGAAAAGCTAAAGCTTTTGGTAGAATATATATATAGTCCGGCATCGAATATTCGGCTACTACAATGATATTATAATATAACCACCAACATAATAAAATATAAAATAACCAGGGGCCAACCACAAGCTCTTAAAACAATATTATTATAACCAAAAATGTTAGAAAAAGTCATTATAACCTTATTTGTGTTTTGTCCTGTTTTGACGCCGGATGTCAAAGAGGGACAAAAGACAAATAAGGTTATTTTAACCTTGTTTTAAGAGCTTGTAGTAGGCCCCCAGGTCTAACAGTACCTATATAGCAAACAATTCTTTTGGCCGGCACTTTCAGAAAAGGCCTAAAACTGTATGAAGACCGAATGTGCTTTCAAGCTTTATAATTTATTTTGTTGAGATTTCATGATTAGTGAGTGTACGTACTACTATATAATACTAGCTTTCCGCCCCGCGGTTTCACCCACCACCCTTCTTTACCCCCTTAGTAATGAAATTTTTTTAAATTCCTTTCTTATAGATTGGATATAAATGGAACCAATCAGTACACACGGATCCTTTTTGCCCCGTTAGGGGTAAAAATAATCTGTCCAAAGTTTTATACAGTGTTTCAAGTTAACCGAACCGCGCATTAGGTTTCTTCCATACAAACTTTAGTATCCCCTTACTATCCCTTATTAGGGGAAGTAAGGCTTCAAAAAACCAATAAGTTTAATCTTTATTACTTATTTAGGTAGGTATACCTATTTTTATTAGGTTTTTTGAACCCTTACTTCCCCTAATAAGGGATAGTAAGGGAACAATAAAGTTTGTAAAAATAAAAAAATTGCGCTATTACTTACCAGTAACAGTGCATTTTTTTTTTATTTAAGTATATTTAGTATACCCAAGAAATAAGATTTTTCATACAAACAAAATCTCCACTTTCACCCGCAAAAAAATTTAATTTCCTTAAACCCCTTCTTAGTGGATGCCTAGGGATGGATGCGTTATAAAAGGAACCAGTAGGAAATTTTCAAGTTTCTAGCCCCAGTGCGCGGTTAGGGCTCTGTGTTAATAAATCAGCCTAGTCAGTCAGGACAAGATAGCACAATACTTACCTACCCCGATTGTAAAGATTGCAAAGAATTAACGTAACTAATTCGTAACTATCATTTTTGCGTTTTTTATGATCACTTGTACTAAAAATCGCAAACGCGATAATTACGTTTATTCTTTGCAAACTTTACACTCGGGGTACCTACAGAGCATAATGCAGGTATTAGAGGAAATTCATAGCCAAGGTAGGTACTTACCGGTAATTTATTAGGTACCGCAGCCAAATAACTGATGTGTTCCTGCGCGTGAGAAAACGTCAGAGCTTATTGGAGAGACAATATAATGATTTAGTCAAAAACCCAACAGTTTCAAAGAATAAGATTCATTTAATTCAAAAACGTTCGTTAGCAAACAAACCAATAATTCAATACAAACAACATTATTTATATTAAAACCATGAAGATTGAAATACCTGAACCGACGATGCCACAGCCTGAAGCACCCTGAAGAGTTATTTTCTCTATGACATTGGCAAAGTTGCAAAAATTTTGTAACGTGCACTCAGTGGAATGCTCCTAAAATCTCACTCTTTAATAAGTTTTGTCCATCAAACTGTTTTCATTTTTACTCTATTTTGATACAGAAGACTTATTTATACCTACTCTGATTATTAAAATCTTCCATCATCCGACCTGGTAGGTATTATAAATGCGAATGTGAGTTTGATTGTTTGTTACGCTTTCACGCCCCGCGCCGATCATGATGCAAGTTTGCATACAAGTTGTCAGGGCTACAGAAATGGTATATGACACCTTTCATATGGAAGAAAAGAAGACTTCCCGAGGGATAGGAAAATAACTTTTAGAAGGTCATCAAGCATCCGATCATGAAATTCTGCATACACGTTGTCAGTGGTACAGATAAAGACAGCGAGTTGACTGAAAATAGAGCACTCGTGGGATGATCTTGAGCGAGCTTTGGAACCGCCAGCCACCTCCTCAGTCAGTACCAAAGATCAGGGACCTTTTTTGAGAATTCAGTGTTGGTCCCATAATAAAAGTTGTTCAGCATGGCTAACCCAACCTAGGTTTCGAAAATATGCCATCTCGAAATCTCTACCGGTAGACAGAGAATCTGGATATAACGGACGTTCAAGGTACCGGCGGATAATTTAAATCCTCGTAACGAATTCTTGACCTGGTCACAAAAGATGAAACATACGCGCGCCATTCCACCCCCATACCCAGGTGAAGGAAGAAAGAAGACGCGGGGCGGCAGGGGTGCATAGGTATCGTAGGTAAAGAAAACACTGGTCGTTCTAGCCGGACCATTTATTGTCAAAATAGGTTGTTATAAGCAGTTGGTCGTTTAAACCGGAGTTGTAAAGCCGTAGGCACAGTTTTATTGTAATACTGTGCCGTAGGATATGTTTTCATAGTACCTACGTCTGGATGAAACCTACCTAATGTTTGCATGTTCGTCGCTTAAAACGGTTAGCCGTTATAAACGAAGTCGTAATAGGTAGATTCTACTGTATAAGTATAATTGAGGGAGACCACACTCAAACAATTACCTGGCGACTTTACGTCAGAGACAATACGGAACACAAGAATCCCAATAGCTCACTTCTTATAGGACAAGTGCGTTGTTGTATTACCTAGAAGACACTGACGCACTTATAAAAAGTTCCTAGTCTTAGTAAAAAGGAGAGAAAGTAGAAAACGAGATAATCTACTATTTTTATACCACTAAGATGGCAAACAAGCATACGGAACGGACCGCCTGATGGTAAGTAAAGTTTGACGAGTTGTAGCGGGTCTCGCAAGGTAGGGTACCTACTTACTCTTAGTACCATTCCATTGGTAAAGTTTAGTAACAAAATTGTATTGTTCAAAATAGTAATAAAAAAAAACTTTACTTTCCTCCGTCATTATAATTACTCTCCATAAGTACCTATAAACTATTATTCGTTTTTCTCAGAGCTGCAGTTCAGAACATTTAGGATAGGATATTAGTCGTGGTGATAAGTATGTAGGCAGTGAAAACATAATTTGAATGTAAGCTTTATTACTGAATAAAACACATGCAAGATTAAAGTATTGGTGACTTATCTGTTAAAAAGTATATGTTAACTGTTTTATAGGTATACAGTAGAATTTGAGAATTTATTATTTTAAACCAAATCGAACATAAGATAATGAATATTCATAGCTATAGTTGTATGGTTATACAATACATACAGTACCTAAAACACCTTGAACACATATATAACTCATAAGAATATTACAAGTACTTTTTATATATTTAAATGGATGTGTGCATTGAAAATAATTAAATTTGCACAATATTTGGCCAATGAATCTTTTAATTCTGTAATTTCGAGACTTATTTAGACACTAAGAAGAGACGGTCACCAACATAGTATATCCACTTAGAATTGAAACCCATCATGGTGGACATGTCGGCAAGTTTCACGCGGTATACAACTAATAACACCGAAAAGTTCACCGTGAATCCATAGCAGAACAACGGCAAAATTAACATACATTTTAAATGTCTGATTAAACGTTGGTGAAAATCAGCCTAATTTATAGAACGTATAAACATACTCTATGAATCTGAAAACAAGTAGAAAAACAACAAATTTAAAATATAGTTATTCGTTAATTTCATAGAAAATGGGATTATACGCTAATTCAAACATCGTAGAGTAGTTTACTAAATGTATGCATGTATCTCATTATGTATTACATTAGAATTTAAACTATTTACACAAAATTGCGTTTCAAAACTTAATCTTAATCATATTATTACCTTAATCATTAATGTAGCTAGACACTAGTAGATACTCGAAGTAGGTACATGTTACAAAAACAGTGACGGGCGATAGCCTTCGCCTACGCCACCTTCAGCAGTTATTTTTAATCAGTCGATTTCAATTGCTTATCTCGACGACTTTGTTGTCACCTAATATATTAAGAGCGATAGTTCTCGCTCGAGTGGAAATCCACAGATAATTATGCAGCGAATCTGTAGCATGCCACTCAATCGAGGAACCGGCGCACTTTGTACATACTTATACAACACCGAGTAACACAACTTACGGATATATATCACTCTGTATGCTTCTAATGATGTTTTATTTACAATTTAACACAGACCGCGGAGTTTGTGGAACGGAATCAATCCGGTCCCCGCACTATACTAACAATAAATAGATAAGTACGAAACGTTGAATTATCATTTATATTCAGAGTCCAAGCTTAATTAGCGATAAGAAAATAGAAAAACACTAATGTCTATAACAAACCGGTATGAGGTACCGCACTATAGCTCGATCGCTGATGGATGCTAGGGACGCCAGAGGTTTACTTACGTGTAACAACTACCTAATTGTATCAATAATATTGTGATAGGCCCCCTGGCGCGTTTACAATCGCTATCAGCGAGATGGGATGGAATACAGTTATTGCAATATTATTAATTTAACACTGAATAATTATTAATTAAAATGTAGGTATAGGTGCAGTCAAATGATTCACTTCAAATTATTATATCCACATCAAGGGTCCCATGAGTCTGTCAGTTAAAATGTTTATTAAAATGTCCGTCCGTTTCATATTAAATTTTAAATTGTAAAATGTCCTGTTTCATTGCTATTTATTGTAATAGTCTATGCGCGTCTGATTCACTTTTTAAACAACATGTTCCATTGCAGTATTTTTGGTGGCTGGGTGGATGTAGACGGCTGGGGTTCCGGCGCACTGCTCTGTTGCGCCTGGTGTTGGAAGCCTGCACAATACATGCATACTGTTACTTCGATTATAACATTAATTCGCCAACACAGCTACTTTTCACTGACCAATATTTTCATGTTCATTCTGCCCAATTCGTAAACTAACAAAAAATTATACTGTTTTTTTTTTTCAGACATTCTGTATTCCATCCATTATCCCGTTCTTTTTGATATCCCAAACTCTAGGGTATTAATGAGACGCATAAGAATTACTTTCAATAGTTTAATGTTGGTATACTTCTGTATATTAATTGGATGACAATGCAAGTACAGACAACAAAAAAGTCACGTCACCATAAAAAGTTTATATTAAAAATGAAATTTTTATATTAGTGTGTATTTGTACTTGCTTTTACTTATAGCAGGCCTGTCCCACTCTCATGTTTAGGTACGATCGCGCGCACGCGGACTACCGGAACAACGCTAGTCGGTTGCAACGCGCACGCAGCGCAAGACGCGTGTGGGTATAAATACCTACGTACTACCTATATAAAGTTTTTACTGTTCTTTTTTTAACACTATGTTGTGTAGATATCGTTGTTTTTATAGTTCTAGATATTTTGTTGTTGTTTCATTGTATTGTCCTAAAGTCCTTATTATAATAATAGGCCCGTTTTGATAACATACCAGTGTGTTAAAAAGAGACAAAGATAGAGCGACCAGAAGAGACCCTCTTGTATAAACGGGCCTCTTAGACCTCGAAAACTCATGTGAATGATTTTTAACCCACTTCAAAAAAAGGAGGAGGTTTCTCAATTCGACCGTATATTTTTAACCGACTTAAAAAAAAGGAGGAGGTTCTCAATTCGGTTGTTTTTTTTTTTTTTTTTTTTTTATGTTTGTTACCTCATAACTCCGTCGTTTATTAACCGATTTGGAAAATTCTTTTTTTGTCTGGAAGGGTACACTTCCCGTTTGGTCCCATTGTCATCAGATCAGGATTTGATTACTTCTTAGTGTACTTTGAAGTCGGTTTAAGTTTTTTGTAAAACAGTCTAATTATTTTTATGTGTGTTCGCGGATAACTTCGTCGTTTATGAACCGACTTTGACGATTTTTTTTTTAGAAACTGTTAATAGTTCCAGAATAGAGAGAGTTCCCTCTTTAAATATACAGTAATTCTACCTTACAACTCTTAGAATAACTAAGATTTAACATACCACTATTTCAAAAATCAGTAGAACAATATTCAGAAAAATTTAACAATTCTTATTGTTATGTAGGTAAGTAACTCAATATATCCTTTTTTTGGTTAATTCTTTATTAATTTTTATATAACAAACTTCTTTAATCAACATGAAGATTATTAAGAACAAATATTGTGAATTTCGGCTGACGGCTACTGGACTAGGTAATCGTGCCGTTTCTTGTCGCGTCGTCAGTCATTCCAGATTTGATAAGCATGTATGTTACTAAAAACCTTCCCCAAAATAGTTGTATTCAGTTTCGTAGACAGAATACACATTCAGTATACAAAGTACGTATAGGTCTAACAACTTAGATTAAAGTATGTAGACATTTTAAAATAACTTTCTGATCTAATACTAGTTAGCTAGGATATTTTAAATGTCATTGTTCACGAAAGGAGAATAGCATAGAAATAAAATAATCACAGAGAATAGTAATAGGACATACATATGCGATAAGGAAATATTGAAGATTCATAATACGTCATTAGACAACCCTACCGTAACACGTGCCGCGTCATACAGGATAGAGTTATACGATAGAAATAGAGGGAAGTTGTAGGTGAATATAATTTTAGGCGCGCAGCGCTGCGCGAACTGGATTGCGCTTTATTCTGTCGTTCCAAGAGTCGATTTTTGTTTAAATGTCGTTTTCGAAGTGGGTTTTCTGTACGTAGTACTATTAAATATTCTGTGCTTATAGCATATCATAACCTTAAAGAGTTATGGGACATCAAAAGGAACACGTTGTATAGTAAGTCATATTTATAGGGGCACGATTATTTACATAAAACCAAAATGTCAAAAAATATATAGTTTGGAACCGGTGTGCGGAAATGTAGCATACCTTTCTCGACAAAGCTTTTAAATAAATGCTGATGTCGGACAGACTCCCAAGTGGCGTTGCGCTACTCGGCTATCTCCCTTTCTCCCCCTCCCGCACTCGCCTTGTCGACAATGCACGAACGCGCTACCGACGCGAACAACCTGACAATACACACAATTATTATATCAGTTGATGAAGTAAATACGCCATCACACTTATAGCAAGGATTCAAACAATTTATTGATAATACTAATTAGAAAAAAAGGCCTTACTTCTCAATTTCAGGTGCGCAGTGTACAAATTCGTGCGACCAGAACTTGTATATTGGGTTCTTGATCAGCTCTATGAAAGTGATAAGCAGGCCCCAAGGATGGGGTCGGTTCACGATAAGCCGCTCCAACAGCATTCGTGTGATTTGCTCCTGGACTGCTTCGGAGTTGGCTTCGGCGAAAAGATAGAGCAGGCAGCACGAGAAGTAGTGTGTGTGACTGTTCGGGTATCGCAGTTGGTTCGCGATTGCGTTCAGGAACAGATATCTGCGAATGTTGATGATATGGTATCAAGGCTTTATCAAAAATGACGATACTTCATTCATTCTAGAACATTCGTTGTAAAATGTTAAGTTCACAGGCAAATTTTACCAATGGTAACGTTACTTACCTGCCCTCAAAGTCGAAGTCGACAGTGAAGTTTTGGAATATATCCATGTGAGCTGAGTGTGCGATGGTGGACATGTTGGGGGTTTGGCCCTTGGATCTGATGTAGGATATGGCTTGCGTGCCTACATACAGTACTACGGCGTTCATCAGCTGGCTGTTGTAACGGCGGCCCGGATCATTCACCACCTGGGTATTTAATAATGGTTAAAATTGGCCAGGACCTCAGAAGCTAATTTTGGCTTGTTTTCAACAAACTATTACGATATAAGTAGAAAATATGCCTTACCTGCATGTTACCCCTCAATTCTGACAAGAAAGTGACTGGAGCGCGCGCTTTCAAATACGCGTCCAAATCCTTCTTGAACTGTGACGAGGGAATAATCGTCGCGTAGTTTATGACGGCGCGAGGTGGGAGGGTAATCTCGGCTAGTAGATCCACCTTCAGGTTGGGAGTGAATGGGTCGGGCAGGCGCATGTTGCGGGGGAACGCCGACAAAATCAAGTTCCTCATTTGGATACAATTTGGGGGTATCTCATCACAGAATCCGTAGTGGTAGTCACACAGGAATTCTGGGAAATCGTGGAGTAGTACTAGCAGTACTTTCAATGTTCCTTTGTACAGCATCATGACCGGTGAAGCGAGTTCCGTGTTGCGTAGGAACGGATCCAGGAATTTGAATAGATCAATGAGTAATGTCGAGTACATGCCCCAACCCTGAAATTGATAGTTTTTGTTATAAAATTGACCGGGAATATTGATATGAACTGAAATAAAGCTAGTTTAATATAGTTAGTGACCTTCTGCTGCGGCGTAACAGCGAGAACGCGGTTGATGAAGGCGCGGTGTGCGACGAGCTCGAGCCACGCGTAGCAGAAACCGGGCGCCACGCTCGGCCGTATGATCCGCAGTGTATGACAGAATGCCGTCAGAACCTAATACAACAACAACATTTACAGATACACACATTACTATCAAAATAACCTACATTCTTTCACTTCATCATCAGCCTATTAAGTCCCACTGCTGAGCAATGAGGGTGAAAGAGCGTGCCCACTGAGGATTGGTGGAGTTAGGCTAGTGGTCAACCTACTGTTAGAATTTGCAAGCTGCCTAACTAGTTTTACGACTATCACAATTATGTGATAACCGGGACCTACAACTTTACGTGCCTTACGAAGCATAAAAACGCTCGATTTGAAATACCACTAGGGTGTCACCCATCCATTACAGGTAGTAGCTAAACTTTGCCGATCTTTTAAGAACGGCTAATGCTTCTCTTTCAGTTGTTCAGGTAATAAACATTGTTGTTTCACAGGTGAGTCTTACCTGATAATTCATAGATTCCAGGACCGGTTCAGCCATGTTCATGTCAAGGAAAAGTATCAAGAGGAGCCTGTGGTACGGCAGCTGTTGGAAGTTTGTGCCGTGCTCTTCATGATCCTGCAGCAGGCATCCGGCGATTATTCCCAATACCTGACAAAACATATTATGCTTAATCCAAGAAAGATTTATTTTGAATTTTTAGAAGATATGTAAATGCAGGCGTATAATATCCTGTCGAACGCAAGAACTTGACAGAAAGCCGTACTCCTTTCCTCCAGCGTACACTTACTTTGTTGAGGAGGTTCAATTTCGGCGTAGGGTTACCACCGTCAGCGGTATTCTTGATTAGAAGCGACACCAGCTTGATGAAGGAGTCACACATCACATAGTACTTCTCCCTCTTTGCAGGGTTCGGCGGTGGGTTCATTCTTTCCTCAGTCAGTTGCTGGTAGACATTCTCGATGCACATCTGCGATGCGATTCTAAAGAACCGTGTGATCAAGTCGTCGGATTTCAACAGGCCGTTCATGTTCATACGATGAACGTACAGGTTGAAGTTTTGTGAGAGTTCGATCTCGGTCAGTGGGTTGAGAAGCACGCTCCTCCATTCGCGGAGTAGACTCTCCGTTTTGTCTTGTAGGCCTGGAGGATCGTCATAGTTCTGTGCCTGTATCAATCAAATATTTGAGATCCTCAATATAAAGAACAAAACCCTATTGATTTGATCAAATTACGAATAAAACAAATGCTGAATTAATATAAAGAACATCCCTATTGATTTGATCAAATTACGAATAAAACAAATGCTGAATTAATATAAAGAACATCCCTATTGATTTGATCAAATAACGAATAAAACAAATGCTGAATTAATATAAAGAACATCCCTATTGATTTGATCAAATTACGAATAAAACAAATGCTGAATTAATATAAAGAACATCCCTATTGATTTGATCAAATTACGAATAAAACAAATGCTGAATTAATATAAAGAACATCCCTATTGATTTGATCAAATTACGAATAAAACAAATGCTGAGTTTCTACAGTATATAGAGACGTATCTGACCTATTTTTATACAAGACATAAAACAAACACTTTGCTTACCCTAACTTGTAAGATTCCAGAGTGAATGTGAGCAGTTGGGCCCAATGGGGATCTCTCCCCCAAATACGCGCTAGGGTCCTGATTGACGCGAAGCATTTCGATGAGGGAGCCTAGGCCCTCTGGGGGAGGATTGCGAGAGTGGGACATCACCCTTACAAGCATCTCCGTGATGTGATATAAGTCGGATTCGTTGGCGTACATGTTGTTTCTGTCGTCGACTAGGTACAGCTGCACAAGTTGCATAGCGAAGGCAACAGCCATGTAGTTGTTGCCGTTGTCCATCATGTGGGCGAAAGCGATGTCGTACTGTTGGTAAGACCAATTAATTTTATAAAGCGCTGTAGTGACTCAATCAATGCCACTTTTCGTTGTAATTTTATAACTCAAGAACGGGCTCACCTATCCAAGCCAAATGTTTAGGCTTTTTTCGGACTATTTAGTAGATGGTTTATGTGAAGTTTGCACAAAATCAGTCGAGCGGTTCTTCATTTATCACATTTTTATTATTTCACTTTATACGTAGCGAAGCAAGTACCGGGCCGCTAGTTATAAATATGTGAAAGACCCAGTTAAGCGAGCTACTAACGAGTTGGTTGGCACTGTTAGTATTAAAACTAAAGTAGTCTACGAGCGGATACACACGCGCAGTTTATAGCAGATATAAGAATACATGTGAAGATTACCTGTGGCATGTTAACCAGGTGGTTCCTGATAAGGCAGTCAACAGCCTCAATGTTGTATCTGAGCTCCTCCCTACATTCAGTGAGGCAGCAGGTGATCTGTTTGGTGGTCCACACATGTCCATACACGCGACCGTCTTCTAGCAGCTTGAGTACACGCAAGTGGATATCCCTATATCTGTTCATCATCTCCACGTGGTCGTTACCAGCTCCAGGCAGTACTACGTGCCCATCCAGGAGACCCTCGACAGCCTGTGATATTCAATGTTATTATTATTCTATTCAAAGGAAGAAGGCTTACCCTGAGGGATATCTACACTCATAGCGGTTTGTCATTTTTAAGTACAGGGGAAACTTAGTATCAGTTTATTGGAACAATATCAATACACACACTTGACAATAAACCAGACAAGCGCAATTCTGAGTGACTCGCTCACCGAGGGTTCTGACCTTTCTTGGACGTACTATTCCAAAACCGGACCGCATAACTGAATCACTTTTTTTATTTTAATAAGTTTGGGCAAGTTATATTTAAAACTATTTCAAATCAATAGCATTAGTGATGGCCGAAATATACTACTGTAGTAGACGGATGGACGGACTGACAGACTGACGGGCGGAGTCGCACCATAAGGGTTCATTTTTCACCTTTTTAGTTATCTACCCTAAAAATTAAAAAAATCCATAATGGTGGCATTTTTATACACTTCAATAAAAAAAAAACATGTCAAGTCCTACCTTCTGCAATAGAGTGCATCCAGAAACAATGTCACGACTCCTTCTTGCCATGAAGAGGCACTCGAGTAGGGAGTGCATGTTCGCTGCCTGCACAGCAAGTGACGCCATCGCAAGAGAATTAGCAAGGAAAACCTCGGCAGCCGTTATCAGAGCGCTCATCTCGTCCGTACCGTACACTTGTGTCGGGTTCATTACTTGGCTAAAAAGCTGGGGAATCTGCTCCTGAGCCGATGGTTTCGGAATGAACATAGCAGCGTCGCGAACCGGCACAAATCCAGGTATGTTACAGGCGAACTCTTCATATACAATGATCTGCATCTCTGTCGGCCCCCCGACGCGCAGTCGAACTCGCTCTGGGATCCTTTCTGTCTGGTAAGTCAACACAATGGGGTCGTAGTAACGCCTGCCTTCTTGGCGGGCCATCTTTCTCACTTCGTAGTCGCTAAGTAAGCGTTTGTCGAGTTCTGGTAAAGCTTTTTCAACTGCAGTCTTTTGAATGAAAGCGCAAGCCAACTCCATGTTTTCTGTTGCTAGCACTGCCGCGGCACTCTCTATGATATCCTTCTGAAAGAAATGATAATTAGTTCTGCACTCTACTACCTACTACAAAAACACTTTTATGTGTGGATAGACAATGTAGGTTAAACGTTATTTTTGCAAAGCAAATAAGCAATCCGATGCCAGTTAATATGAAGACGCTAGCTATAATTTTTATTAAACTTGCCACGGATGGTTGTTAACTCTTAGACGCGGCACGGTATTTATTTACTATTTGGTTCAGGTATTTCAAAAGTAAATTTATGTATACTAAAAACTTTAATTTGTGTGGGATATAAAAGTGCTTCGTAGAAAAAGAAATAACAGTTTACCTGCTGTGGTGTCGAAGGCATAAGAGCAGTGACGAATGCAGTCTTTAGATTTGTGCTGATGGTACTAATGATCTGTTCCCGGCATGTGATCATAGCCATGCCTGCGGTGAGGTTACGCATCATGTGATGAGCACATGTACGCATGCGAACCTCGTCCGGGTCCAGTGCAAAGTCTTTCCGTATAATCTGTTCGCATGTAGTCAGGGCATACTTTATTGACCGATCCACCACTGGGTGGATCCACTCTTGAATGGATCTCTCGATCGCGGGCTTCACAAATTGCTTCAAATTAGGATAATTTTGGAAAAGAATTATGTGTGGATTGAAGCATATCTTTTGTCCGAAGGCAGATGTTGAGGACACATTGACGTCTAAGTAATTGAATCTTGGTTCTGGCAAACCAATCACCCCCATGAGATTGGGGTCGTTGGACACGAGGCCGCTGGTGGGAGTAGGCGCTGTCACCGCCATTTCATCCAACGGTAGCATCTGTTGTGGTGGAGGCATCATTTGCATCTGAGGAGGCTGAACAATGGACTGACTAACCGCCATTGTATTTGATACTTCCTTGTTTTGCTTCGGCTGCGACAGCTGGAACTCAATATGTCGTAGCTTATCAGGATCTTTTAAATAAATGGACGGTTTGAGGTCGGATATATCAAGACTTAGGTTTTTACACAGTACTTCTATTTCAAACTTCAAATTCAGTTTTAAGTCAGGTTCTTGATGCAGTTCTGCTAATGCATTCATTAATGCCATTGTCCATGGGTTTGGTGGTTTAAAAACTACACTCTTGGCACAAGATTCCAACACTTTAGCCACGAAGGGCACCACATAGAGAAGCTCTTGCTGTCCCTTGTGATATGCTTCAAGCAATAATGCTTTGAGATCTAGATCAACTTGTAGTATAGGTTGGTTCCGTGCCAAAGTCAACATGCCAAGCCAGTGACCAAGATTCTTCAGTAGAGATCGATCAGAAAAGTTTGCGATACCCTTGTCGGAACGCAATAAAACTCTTATGTTACGAAACGTTTCTTTTGTAACCATCTTGTTTATCTCTCGTATTTTAAGAACGTCAAGGAAATTGGAGTACAATGCATGAAAGTTGAGTTCTATGGAAGCTCTCTTCATTACGAGGTACTGAGAAAGCCACGGGAAGTATTCGTCGGTGAGTATTTCCTTGAGTTCTTCGCATTTAGTTTGCAAATTCAGTTGACTGAGGTTGTTAAATATGAAAGCTGTCTTGTCCTGTATAGCCTCTGGGGGAGCGCTGATTTTTTCTTCCCTGTCAGTGGCAGTAAGAAGTGTGTCAATATTCGTAGCATTGGCTATAGACGGCCGGCTACCCATGCCCCCGGCCGTGCAGTTAGTGACTTTCGATATAACAGAAATCGCCGACGGCGCACACACGACGGCCCTGTAAACAAACCTACTGTTAATGGTACACGTTTATTTACACCAGATGTTGTACCTATATACATGAAAACATCATGTTACTCGATAAATTTGATTAGTTTTAATATACATAATATTTTTCACAAGCAATATTCAAAACGAGTCGATTCTCATCCATTAAATATGAAAAACCGAAACTCAAACTTAGGATTTAAATACGAGTTAAACAAAAAGTTTTTTTTTTCAAAGTTAATTATACACAAACACTATTTTTTTGAAATGTATAGACAGATTGCTTGGAGAGTAAAGCATCCAGGTGGCACCATTTGGATTCGACCCTAAAACAAAATAATTAAAAAATGGTATGTGTAATTACAATCATGTATTTTTTTTAACATATTAATGGTTTTTCCTTGGTTTGGTTATGTATACTGTCTAATTATATAATACCATTATATCGTTGTTGGCATACTGTTATTACTTTTCCGTTGTGTAACTGTGTAGATATGTAAATAATATAAGAATGTTTTTTTGTGTTTTATACCTAATTTGTTTTTTATGATTAAGGTACAAAACATTTGGAATTAGTTTATTGTTACCACTGAGTAAATAATGTACCGTAAAACAGAGGGTCAAAGCCCATACTTGAAAAATTATCCTCATAATTCACGCAAGTACAACACCTGTGTTTTTTTTTTAATCCAACCAAGTCGGTAAACGAGAACACGGCCCACCTGATGGTAAGCGGTTACCGTAGCCATATGGACGCTTGCAACACACGAAGCATCGCTAACGCGTTACCGACCTTTCCCCCTCCCCTGAGCTCTGGCGACCTTACTCACGCGCAGGAACAAATCTTTACACACCATAAAGTTATTTGGCTGTGGTATTCTGTAAGGTACTTCCCCAGTCGAGCTCCTCTTTGAGCGAATAAACGCTACGCTCTACCTCTCTCAAACGCTGAGTATAATAGCAAATATTAATTAACCGGGCCAGCTGGCGCGGTTGACTCTGGTTAAGATTCCACCTAGCGCGCCGCAGGTCGTGGGTTCGATTCCCACACAGGACAAACATTTGTGTGCATGAACATGTCTGTATATCCTGCAGGATCTGGGTGTAATTATGTATATTAAGTATGTATTTAAAAATAAAAAGTAGTATATGTATTATATAAGTTATCTGGTTTCCATAGTACAAGCTCTGCTTAGTTTGGGATCAGATGACCGTGTGTGAGGAATGTCCCAGGATATTTATTTATTTTATAGGAACCGGTCACAAAACATTGACGTGATAAAAAGTGAAGTTTGAAGGGGAATGAATAATAAGAGGTTTTGTTTGATAATTGAGAAAGAGGCATTTTTTTTTCCTGCGAATGCAGAATTGTAAAGAAGTTAAATAAAAAACCAACAGTCTGACTGACGCACCGAGGATTCCGACTTTCCTTAGGCGTATAATTTCTTGTTTTGGGCCATAACTATGCAAAAAAACCACAGCATACAACAAAATTTGTAGGTGAAGGATTTTTGATGATTGAAAATATGTTTTTAATTCCTCATTTACAATAAGATTGGGTAAGCAATATTTATAACTACATATCCAAATTTTTAATCAATAGCATCAATGGTTGCTGAAGTATAACGCTGTGACAGAGTGAGTGGCACCATAAGGGTTCCTTTTTAGTTCGGAACCCTAAAAATACCTATTCATGTATCACTTTTGTTTTATGTTACGCGCATTAGCTCTTTTAGATCATCACGGGACTGTTAGAGGAATCTGAGTAGGTTACCCAGTAAGGTATAGTTATTTCAGATCAAGACATCCTATCTATTACCTTTGTGCAACATGGATCCAATATTTGATGAGTCCAAATATTGACAACATACATAAAAATACAGACGGTTGAATTGACGCATATGGCAGTACTATACATCTTTTGTTTGAATACGTAATGGTTACCTCCATATCTAGTAGTAATAAAAATTTACGATAGAGACTCACCTGTATGGCGCTGAAACAGTAACGACAGCGCTCTGATTCAGCATTGCGGCCAGGCTCGTTGGCAGCACCGCACCTTGTGGTTTCGTTGGCGGCTCTTGACTCTGAAGCCCATACTCAATGTACTCAATTAGATGTGGAGGGAACTCGCTAAAATGAGGTATAGCCCTTACATGCTCGCAATATTTGTGGTAGTCCTTTAGACGCGACTTGAAGCGGTCTAGAGCTGCTATACCGAAGTAATACATTTTAGAGCCCTCTGGTTTGCGCAAAGCGTCAAGTACGAACCTTAACGCCAGACCTAACGATACGTAACTAGGAACTAGTCCTTTTTCAATGATGCCTCCAAAAAGCTGAGCAGTAATATGTAACTCTTTATCAGGATATTGAGGGAAGAACTTGTATTCTTCAAAGAGATTTCTAAGCATGCAGGAGAAAACTTCCCTTTCTCTTTTGTTAGGCGAATCCTGGAACTTCTTCAGCATATCAAGAACCTCATCAATAGAAAGAGTAGGATGAGGAGGGTGGTTGTAAATCCTCTGGAAGTACCCATTAGCTTCGTCTTCAATCTCTTTGGCCACATTGTGCATCATTTCTGGGAAATTAATGGGATCTGGTAAACGTGGCTTATCCATGACGGGAGCCGGCGCCATCCGGGCGAGCGCGCCCATGTTGGCGACATTAGCATTATGTTGTAATGGCATCATTGCAAAAGGACTGTTAGGTCCTGCTCCCATCAAGCGCGATGGAGAACCTGGAGTCGTGACTAGTGGACCCAGGGTTCCAGGCATAGCAAACGCAGTATTGGCTGGCGCACCGAGATTCATATTAGCAACATTTGGAGTCAAATTGGTAATTGAGTCAACATGCGGAGTGAAGAGCTGCCCACCAAGACCAGTGTGATTGAACGGAGTTTCCAAAACTCTCGTGTGAGTTCGTGTTATTCCAGTAAGGGTCTGTCTAGTTTTACTCAACATCATGTTCTGACAATTAGCTATAACATTGCAAATAGCTTCCTGCAATTCTTGCTGAACATTAGGAATACACAGTTGTAAGCATGCCAACATTGTGGCGATTGTTTCATGTGGCAGTTGGGCTGCTTTCGGTAGTTGATCATCTGGTCCTTTGCCAAGGACTTGGGGGCATCGCTTGTGCAGGAACTTCACCATTGCTGTTACAAATGTTTCTCCATGGTCTCTTATCTTATCAGTCAACCATTTATCCAATTTTAGATATTCTCTACGCGACGCTAAGCATGCCAGATCGATAACAAATGGAAGCGACTGTACATTTAGCAACAGAGACAAAGCTTTAAGATCCTGTGCCACATCTAATATTCTTGACAGTTTCGACTGATCGCTTTCTCCGCGCAAATACCAATCTGCCATGGCATGCATGATAATAGGTTTAATGTTGGGATTTTGCGTATGCCAGGCGTGGTGTAAAATTATTCCTGAATTGGGATGATTACCCAAAAATATCGGAATCAAGGTTGTCAATAACTCTTGTCGGAAAACAGTTATAGGTGGACTAATTTGCATTAAATCCAAAAGTAAAATGTCCGGGCAGTTCTGAAGCGGAAACTTGAATAACTCCTGAACTTGCATGAAGTATCCACGTTCGGCAGCATATAACAGCAGTTCAACTAAGTAAAGGCATCGCCACGTAGATACTTCTTTGTTGTCTGTTTCGGGTGGTGATTTCAATAAGTCTATAGACACTGGGTGGAATGGATGATCTGCAAAACTAAACACATCTGGATGCTTGAGTATATTGCTTATCAAACTCATTTGCCCCTCCAAGTTTGTCCATCGTCGGCATAGATACTCAACTGGGAATATGTTAGCTGGATAACCCGCACTTTGAAGCCCCAATCGCAAAATAGTAAACAGTAGGCTAAGCCCCTGTTTGTCTGGGACTACAAACTCAGGATGATCAAGTTGCAGTATCACTTCCTTCCAGTTCAAATTCGAAGCCAACTCTTTCAGTGTTTGTACGAAAACTTCTGGGTGCCAAGAATCACCGTGTCCATGCACAATGGGATCTTTCTTGGGTTCGTGACTCATCCAGAAATTACCAGGAGTCTGTAATTGGGGTGCATCAGGCATTGTGGCGTGGTATCTGACCATCATGGATATAATCCTTGCCACGTCAATCGCGGTTGGCTCCCGCGCTCCAAAGTTAAACATGTTGTTTTTACAGTCTTCTACTGAAGCAGTGAAGGCGTAACCGATGTCTCGGAATATCTCAGCGAGTGAATTTTCCATCATGGCTGCGGCCATATCGTCAGCTGTGGTCATCTCCTCGAGAGGTGTCTTGGTATCGTCGGGGTACAGTAACGGTGCTAACACTATAGGCACTACTTCACGTGGAAAATCAACACGCAAGCGATTTAAAAATAAGTCCTTAGTCACAGCAGCTAATCGAAAATTCTCGACCGCGAGACTGGTTAACAGAGTTTGCAATACTTCAGGGCTGCATTCCTGAAGACCTGCACGCTCCACTTGATGTCCGCGTTCTGTGAATGAAACCAACATTAATCAAACAGTATGCATGTGAGGCAGCCATTTAGAAGTAACCTCGACTATATCCTACCTGCATCAAGGTAGCACTGAACAAGATCCAAGAACCTCTTTTTCAGGTGTTGTTTTGCTACTGCGACAATTTCGGTTTTCGAAGAGTTTCTTCTCAGAACCAATGAGAAGGCAACATCCTCAGCGGTGGTTAACTTTAACAATCTTGAAAGACGATTGAGTAAAGTATTGGAGGGTTTTAAAACCTGGAAGGAACACAGAGGTAGAAGCTTGAGTCACTAATTACAAATCGAACTATCAATATCAAACGCGACGATAGATTATACAAGTAAATGCCCATTGTATTTAATTAGGGAGGTCCCGCGATTTTATATTTTAGGTTTCGAACCTGAAGGATGAATTAGTGTATCAATAAAATAACATTGAATTATTGTTAGTAAAAACTATTAGTACCTACATCTGTATGTTGTCTGTTATGACGGTGATTATGTTAATCTTCTTGGCGTCCAAGCCAGCTGCAGTTAACAAAATATTCACAAAACTCCGTAAATAAATAAATACTTTTAAATATAATATTTAAAACAGCATTAAAGCATTAGCTTTTTTTAATATTTTTCATATTTGAAATATTTTATTCTATTCAATGCTGACAACACATACAATGCAAATAATTATGATTCAGAAAAATGTTTGTAATGAAATATTGATGATTGAATACACAAAATGGAATGTGTAGGGCAGAAGACAATACCTGTTAACGGGCATTTGACATCAATGGGCAACTAAAAAATAATACTACACTAATTAAGTAAAATGTCGATGTCGACTACATTACGTATGACAGTTGCATACCTTTTGAATAGAACGGTTCGGATGATCGACTGCCCTGCAAACCACAGTTGACTTTGCTGGATGATTCAACAATAAAGCCAAATGCTGTGCAAGTAGCGAGGCGTGGATACTGCTGGTAGCCGATGAACTGGGACGATCACTATCCCAAGACGATTTTGCGGCTTCAGTGAGCAGGCACCTCAACACTTGATTCTCTGCTTCCAAGCCATATATGCTGACAATCTGTATGAAAAATATCATCATATAATGTTACACAGAACTAGTATAAATTACAAAGTATCAATTGTTGTTTATTAGATGTGTTAATACATATCATATTGTACAAATTCAATCAATAACAACGAACTAACGAAACACTGCGGATTTTGATGCGGTTATTAAGGATACCTTGGGAATTGTTGGTTAAAATGTATTGGGAGCACGGGTGAAAGAGAAGCAAAACTCAGTACCAGTACACCATGATAAAAAATAATATTACAATTCGCAGACTGCAAAAATATCAAATAATAATATAACTGTAAATAAATAAATCAATTGCATCACATTATACATAATACAATTGTTTCGCTCGATCATTATCCTATTTCTATTAACTGTATGTCAATAACTCATTAAAATATAATGCTAACAACTATAAGGTTAACTAAACAATAAAATTATCGGTTTGTGTCGGTTTCACTAATACCATCTCCTAACTAAAGTTATCGAGATTTAAGAGGCCCATTTTGACGCGAAGGTGTCTCTTTTTGTCGCACTATGTTTGTCTCTTTTTGACACATTGATGTATGCATATCTGCTGTCAAAACATGCCTATTAGGTCTCACCGACTTTATTATGCATCAACATAGGTACGGACCATACCCATGTCTCATAGCTTTACAGCCAAACCGTATAAAATCGGCGTAATGGTTACAAACGTTTTTGTCGCCATTTTTTAAATGGCCTCCTGAGTACTCTACGCTACTGGCGTCTGAAAAAACATGTTCTTGGTTTTTTAGGTCTATCAATCAACTTAGTACCTAGATATTCCGACAATCAGACGGTAATGTATGATGAGGTTGTATTTACTTATTATTTACAACTGGTATTAAAATATATATTTTTACGTTATATTAAAAAAATACCATAAACATTGATAATACCAGCTAATTCAGCCTTACAAATCAATGAATAATTAAAATACTAGAATGATACATTGGCTGGCGTTAGGCAGCATAGCTATAAATACTATTTACATCGCGGATATTTTTTGTTGTCATCTTCGTATCCATGGCAAAAGGTAATGAAGATATAGTTACTCATTCGCGTTTAAAAATGAATGAACTGGCTATGCTCAGCCGGGTAATCAATATGATAATTTGCCATGAATAGTAAAGTTGCAATTGTAGCAGTTGAATGGTGTGAGTTGGGTAGATATGAGTAAAACAAACATGGTCTTCCGACTATAAATAAATAAAACTACATCATTTTAGCTTTTTATGCAAAGAACAATGGACGTTTTGGTCTACCCCCACCTCTTGCAAGAAATGATATGTCAATAGAAAGGTTATTTTAGGTAAAACATTTTCTATTATGGTGACTAATGTTAACTATTCGTGTTTGCTAAGTTATAGATCCATAACTAAAGTCCATACATTTTTGTCCATCCTCCTTTGAATGAAATTTAATTATTTTTGCAGTTATCATTAATTTTTGAGCTATCTAAAGTTGAAAATCTATCGCCAAGCACCTAGCAGTGTGTTCTGACAGCTGCACTTGAGAGCGAGTTCCTGCTGCTTACTTCGACTACAACATTACTTACCATGGTGTTATTGTAACTAAAACATAGGACTATTCTTAATTTATAAAAAAACTAGCTGTCTCACACGGTTTCACCCAAGTACCCAGGATAAAAAGTATGCATAGGCCCTTATCCATACCATAGGCTGTCCGCATGCCGATGATTAACATACGTGAAGGCGTAACAAACAAACAAACTCACTTTCGCATTTATAATATTAGTTAGGATACTTTTATGTAGGTATAGAAATGCCACGTGATGAAAGTATGCAAACTATCATCGATATTACACAACATAGCACAATATTACCCACATCATCGAAAATAATAAAAGAAAAACATATTCACATAACATAAGTTTGAACATTAGCAGAGAGAGCACAAAAAAGAATTAAGGTAGTTACATACCTCAATTTATAGTTAATTATTTATAATTTACTAGATTTCGTCACACGTTTTCACTTGCATTCCCAAGAATCTGATGTTTTCTCGGGATAAAAAGTATCATATACCAGGTATGAGCTGCCTATCAAATTTCATCACAATCTGTTGTGTTGTTGAGGCGTTATGAGATCTAACAAACAAACACTTTCGCATTTATTATATTAGTAGCATAATCGCAATCACATTGCATTGCCAATCTAAACATAATCTGCTGAAACTATTATAAGGGTAGGTGTGTTCTATGTACATGAAAATTCCCAAAACTAAACTACACAAGATGTTCAAGTCTGTAATTTTTAAATGAAAAACTGATTGAGGTAACTTATTCATGGTATAAATTAGATTCAAATGAAATTACTTAGTAATTTAGCTAAATATAAAGATCAAGTCATCTACCCTCATATTAAAAACACAAAAATTTACATGTAAATTTTTGACACAAGAAAAAAATTGCAATTCGCCAAATAGCAGACACGGAGCGCAGCTTAGATAAACTATATTGATGAGACACATGTTGCAACAACCATTATACCAAAAGATTTAATTTACACTGAAAAAATATCAGGTTTCTAACATTAGGGCATCGTCATAGTGTTGCATACACATTCTTAACAATAAACATATTATACACTCCTACATAACACACTTTTATATAATAATTAGATGAGATATTTGTTTTATATGCATAAAGGTGGCGGTTCGCAGCCAACCGCATGCAGCAGCAGCAGCAGGCGATGTTGTGCCGCAAACAGGCACCTTTAAGGTGGCATTCAAATTTGTATGGTTTTACTAGCATCCATCACACAGCATTTTATACTTATAAATATTAAGGGCTATATTCCTGATTTAGAATGTTTTAACAGAATATTATTTGGGTTTTATTTTAATACATCAGTTTTAAGCACTATATGCAAACATTTTGTATTGTGCATGATAAATATGGCACTGGATTATTGTATGTATTTATTATGCTTTGAAAACTATTTAAAACCTCATATAAATTGGTTCCTTATCAATCAATTAATTTGTAATTAAGGAACCAATGTAGTCTTTTATGTTCTAATTACACAATATGATGTGTAACATAATTGGACCTGGCTGCTGTTTGCTTTATATTTTTTCATTGTAATAACAGCAGTACTGCAGTATTCAAGGGAAATCTCTAACAAAACAAAGTCCTATACCATTTCATGGATATGCCAAGTCTGAAGAAACCGTAATTAGCAGGATTGATATTAAATTACTTAACATAGCATAGGACTTTATAATGTTAGAAATTAATCTAAATACTGCAGTAGTTAGTACTATTATTATTATAATAAACGAAAATATAAAGCAAGCAGCACCCAGGCACAAATATGTTACACATCATATTGCGTAAAGTAAGTTTAATATGCATGGGTTATTCAGTAGTTATTCTCTTTGTAATGACTATTTTTGGCTGTAAGCATATTTCTACTCTTTCTGCTAAAACTATGATGGAAAATTTCAGTCAACCATCATGTATTTCATCTGCTTTACACCTAAATTAATAAATGATTTCTTCTCCTCAGTAGTCATATTTAATATAGGGTACCAAAATACTACATATGATTGCAGGATGTCACGCTAACTAAACAACTGGAAAAATTGTGTCAACAATGAGCAGGTATTTGTGTGAAAGATGTTTGAAGGTTATTATTATAATAAATATAAAATTCCTAAAACTTACACATGTACCATTTCCAAATGAAGAATAACAAAACAGCCGGGCTACTGCATAATTCAATGGTAATGCAATTCTATCATATTTATGGAACATTTGAATATGAAATAAATCTAGTAAGCCATCCATTGACCCGCTTGAGGAATTAATATTATAAAACTCCAGATTATGGAATTTCAAAGACTAGGACTTATGCAGTAGCCCCACAGCACAGAAACTTGATGTCCCTTAACCTTTTGCAATCACAAGAACACCAATCTTACCTGCCCCTAAACAACTTTCACACAATCATAGAATACAATAGAACAAACCCAATACAAAAGACAATTCACATTGAAATAACCTCATGATATAAAAGGTAGACATACAAATTAAAAGAAGGTAAGCTCTAAAATAAAACCTCAGGTACCTAGGAAAAGAAACTTGGCTTTTACTTGCAACAACATATTGAATACCAATTTCCTTTGATTGACAACACACAAACACAGAAATACGATTTGGCAACTAATAACACGCAGCGTAATAACTTACATCATTTATTACAGTAATCCATGACTATTGCAAAGACGCAACGCAGTTGCCTACCAAACTCTCGCTCGTGGCTTTCCGTTTTTACAATATGGCGACAATAGAAAACAAAGAGTAACTGTAATGTGCCCATTACTCACCTGTGTTAACTCTTGACTGGTCTGTTTAAAGTTCTTCTTGCTTAAATTAACAACGAGATAATTAATTTGCGTTAGACTAAACGTTAAAGGGTCCAGGTTCATAGTTCCATTAATGCAAAAACGAAAGCTTCAAACACGTTTGAAGCTTTCTCGATTTTTGACGGATAACTACAGTAAACGTATGTTCTTTTACAGTTTTTTTACGAAATAACGATAGGCCTAAGGTCAACATCACCAATTTTATAATTCACTTCAACATAATCATCACACCCGCACAATAATTTTTAATCAAAGAAATTCGACACACGATGACGAAGGCAGCAGGCAGGCAAGCAGAGGCAGGCGCATATACCTACATACATGTTCACCCCGTTGCTTTACCCGAATCGCAGTGTGACCAGATTCAAACTGCTTAAATCTGCTAAACTGTGGCTAAACTCAATAAAGCATCAAGGATATTATATACTACGTAACGTAGTATAAAAATACCTTGTAAAGCACTTCAGAAAGAGAAAGAAAGAAAATATTTTTATTTAACAGCACGAATATAAGAAGAACAAAAAAACAAAACGGCAAGAAACGTAAAAATAAGACTACCAAATAACTAGGTTTACATATAAGGTGCGTTCGAATAGCAGTGATGTCGTTTTTAACAGTTTTAATGGGCATTTTTGTTTATACGTTTGAATTGGGAAATTTAAACAATTTTGCCACAAACTATTTTTTCATTTCGTGCCCAAGTCGAACGATTAGGTACATACAAAAATGACATTTCCATGCTCATCGCCTGCTTGTCACTCGTCTCAATCTACCATTTTCCTTCAGTCAATATATAAACAAAGTTAATCTGACAAATTCTTCTCTTGCCTGTTAGTATTTCTATCTATTTTCGCTTCCCATTTGATTTTTCAACCAAAACTTATCTGTCAGAGTCATAGATGTCAACTTATGATCACAAACGACCCTGCCTCGGAGGTGGGTCAAAATTTCGTTTTTAACTGTTTCCATGTAAAACGAACGAGGAACGAAAACAGTTCAAAACGTAAATTTCGCCCACAACTTTCAAAATCGAACGCCAGATGTGATCGTTTTTAGCATTTTTGACTGTTATTTTTGCCCCCGTATTTAACAAATAATAAATATAGGCAAATTTATCAAATAATAATGTAAAAAGGTAAGTACTTAAAAAAGAATATAAAATTATATTACACTATCCTATTTTTAGGTAAATATTTAGGATCACTTTAACTAGGAAGCAGGAATCTAGTGATTACGCTACACTATCTTAGCTTGCGTTCGTAGGGATGCAAAATCGTTCTTAAAAACAACCATGTCGAAGCGGTAAAGATTTATGTTAAAAAAAATCGGTAAAATATAACGATGCTTCCATCGTTTCTTGCCTGTTCTTCTCAGTTGAAGGCTGACTTACGAACTAGTGGTAACTTCAGTAGCTTTGACCTTCATAAGCGCCCAAGGCCTAATTTGAATAAATGAGTTTGAATAATTGGCTTTGACTTTGATTTCCTTCAGATGTTATATTTTTTTTATTCTCTCACGAGTCTCACGCGGTTCACACAACTTAAAATGCCAATCAGTAAACTGCAACATAATCACTATGCCCTGGTTTGCGTTCAGTTACTACACACTGGGTGTGAAAATCGCCGTGTGACTTTCACTCCTATATTTCGCTCGTATTTTCCATTTATTTTCGTAAATTCCCAAATGTAGTGACATTGCCAAATGATTACATTATTTGATCAATCGAATATTTTTTATAATAAATTTATCGCTGTAAAATAAAATAATTTTGTATGTAGTAAAAAGGTATCCTATCCAGAAAAAAACATTTCTAAAATTCAAAAATTATTGGCGCTATTTTTCTATTATTTAGTTGTCAAAGTGACATTAGTGTGATTTTCACACACCTATTTCGTGGTGCGATTTGACAGGTAGGTATTTTGAGCATAGAGATGTCATAAGAAAACTCCTCATCTAGTGCGTTCGAATTGAAGTGATATCGTTTTTAACAGTTTCAAAATGGGCATTTTTGTATTTGCGTTCGAATTGGAAAATTTCAACAATTTTGCAAATTTTGCCACAAACGATATGTCCCAAATCGAACGATTAGATACAAAAATGACATTTCCATGCTCATCGCCTGCTTGTCACTTGTCTCAACCTACCTTTTCCTTCAGTTAATCATTAAACAAAGTTAATCTAACAAATTATTCTCTTACCTGTTAGTATTTCTATACAATTTTATAATAAAAATTAGAATTTTCGCTTCCCGTATGAATTTTCCGAAACTTATCTGTCAGATTCAAAGATGTCAAAATATGATCACAAACGACCCTGCCTCGGAGGTGGGTCAAAATTTGCAGTTCACGATGTCGTTTTTAACTGTTTCCAAGCAAAACGAACGGTGAACGAAAACTGTTCAAAACGCCAATTTCGCCCACAACTTTCCAAATCGAACGCCAGTTGTGATCGTTTTTGGCATTTTGGACTGTTATTTTTGCTACCATACTCCAATTCGAACGCACCTATCATATGGCTTCATTTTGCTAAAATTGTAGGATCCTGTTTTATCTAGTCACACTGTCGACTCGACTTATAACTGATGTTGCCAGCCAAATCGATTTGTAGCATAGAGTAGGTCGTGGTTTCTAAATGTCTTAGAGGATCCCAGAGGATCCATTATTTAGATTCTATACGGGTAAAATATATACACGATGGTAGGTACGCTAAAATATCGTAATTCACCACTTCAAACCAAAAATAATGAAGATGTGAAAAATAATGTAGATCTTTAATATTGTAAAACAAAATGAAATTCCGCTTTTTTATGTCAGTAATAAGGGTGTGGAAGATCAAGTTCTGCTTTTTTAATCGTGGCTGGCGACACTATATCGGACTTTTTGGCGGGAACTTGCAGAGTGACTTAGCGTTTTCATTTTTATTTTCATTAATTCGTGTATTTTGAGTTTTTTACATATGAACATTCAAATTCAATTCAAAATTCATTATCCAAAAGATCAATTCATGTGTACCAGTGAAGTGTTTTACTGATTTTTGTCTCATAATGGACAAAAAATAAATCTAGATGACCTTAAAACTCATTATTTTTAACAGACTTCAAAAAAAGTTGGAAGTTTTCAATTCGGTAGTTTTTTTTATTCTTGGTGTTCCATTGGGCAAAGATACTTTTTATTATTTAATGAGAGAAAAATGCGGATATTCCTTCTTGCGAGTCAACTTGTAAAATATATAAGGACTCCTAGCGCATTGTTAATAAATTCAGATTTTAATTAAATTCTCTAATGTTCTGTTTTGAATACTGTGAGCGCAAATTAATGCTGTGAGCACTGTGAGCGATATTATCACCAAGGAATATCCTTCAATTCGGAATGTAGCCTACATGCATGTTCTTTTTTGCAGTTTTGGGGGGGAAATTTTTGGGGACAGAGATACTTTTGTGTTAGATTGAGACAAAATTGATTTTTTTCCCAAATTCAAATGATATTTCAGTCTGCATGCTGACTTTATCCGCTTTGAAATGATACCAAATGGAATGCAATAAGCTAAGAAAAGAAAATCTTTGCTAAAAATAACTTCATTTTTTATGAAAATTAGTCTTTGGGCTACATTCTATGCCAATGAATACATAGCTATGTTTTTTTTTTTTATGTCAACAGGTTGACAAGCAGGCAGACGGGCCACCTGATGGTAAGTGGTCACCGCCGCCTATGGACATTTGCAATACCAGGGGGATTGCCAATGTGTTGCCGACCTTGTAGAGCTCTTTTTACGCCTTTTTTGAAGAACCCCATATCGTAGCGCTGAGGGAAAACCGTAATGGGGAGCTCATTCCACAACCGAATGGTCCGCAGTAAGAACGTCCGACTAAAACGTTGTGTGGACGATCGAGGCGGCTCGAGGATGTGAGGATGAACTCCACATCTCCGGCGAGCAGTGCGATGGTAGAAAGGTGATGGTGGCACCAGATCAAAAAGTTCACGACACTCCCCATTATACAGGCGGTAGAATACACAGAGAGAGCCTATATCTCTCCGAAGGCTAAGAGGTTCTAAACCGCCAGTGAGTATGGGATCGTCAACGATACGAGTGGCCCGCCTTTGCACCGAGGCAAGTGGATTAAGCTGATAAGCGGGTGCGCCTGCCCAGAGGTGCGAGCAGTACTCCATATGCGGCCTAACCTGAGCTTTATAAAGCTGTAGCCGCTGGCGTGTCGTGAAGTACCACTTAGCCTTATTAAGCACACCCAACTTTTTTGAAGCCAGTTTGGCTTTGCTTTCCAAATGACCTCGGAACTGGACATCACTCGCAATATCGACACCGAGGATCCCGATACTCTGTGCGATGTTTAGAGGAGTGTCTGCGAATCTACTGGTGCTACTACGAATGGGGTTTTTTTCGCGGAATGTAATGTAATGTCGTACAATATTAAAAAAAAAAGTATTTCAATAATAAGGTGACATTTTAATTTCCGGATATTTGGGGAAAAGTTACAGAAATAGTTTCGGTTTGCGAATTTGTTTTTTAGATTTGTAGTAATTTTTAATACGTGATCTGGAGACCCTGACTATATGTCATGTCCATCGTTGCCAGAATGTTACTTTTGTAACATTTTACGTTACTTTTGACCCGCTCATGTTACCTCCATGTTACATAACAAGACTCAAAATGTTACTTTTACCTTACTTTTAGGGTGGGTGTCAGGCATATAGTCCAAATTCTCTGGTTTACCTAAAATTTATAAATTCCTAATTTTCCTTCTTTTTTCTTTTCTTACTTAGAGAATTCATAAAATTGTAACGATTATTTCGAAAATTAAAATAATGAAGATGTTTTTTGTGAAATAAATTGCCATATTACAGTCTATCTAATCAAATCTAATGTGTTTTCTACATAATATGAAACAATGTTACTTTTCTCATGAAAATTTTACTTTTTGAGCTGTCTCATGTTGCTTTTGATTGTCGGCCACTGGCAACACTGGTCATGTCAGATAATTTGAAAATCATCATCTCGGATATAGGTTAGTGAAAATAAAGATTTTCATGAATCCATTTATTGAAAATATATTATAATATCGAATAGATATATTTTTTGACTAAAGATAACGTCTCATTGGTAAATAATATGTATTTATACAAAGCCCTATTTGCGAACATTTCAGATATATGAGACTTTCTTTGAAATATTTATGTAGCAAAGCAAATTATAGGATAACTTACATAATTACGATTGATTTGTGGCTTACTCGTGGAAGTAATGTTATATCGGTAGTTTGAAAGTAATTCAAGTTAATACATTGGTATTATTTTGTAAAACATATTATGTAATTACAAGTGCGCGTTTGAAGACGTTCTACAAAATTATTTACCTACTAATGTTCTGAAATACCAATTTATTTTGGTGTTGCACATGCGGTCTATGAACTATATTTGATTTTAATAGACACAAATGTTCATAAATGAGGGAAATATGAATGTTGCAATACTCAACCGCTGGTTCATAATACACAGATACTTGTAACACTCATAAACAGTGAATAAATAACATTGGATATGTGAAACCTAAGTAAACATTTCATCAAGTTTATTTCTTTCACAGTTTTATGGCGATCTCAAGTTTCCTCAGTCGGAATCTGGTGAGCATATCCTTCCCAGTGTTGACTGTTACTCTTATCTTCTTGGACTGGAATCACACCAGAAATTGGAAGAAGCAACAAAAACAGAACTAACATGGCTATCTTTGGAATTACTACCCGATATGTCTGGTTTGCAGTACCAATGACTGGATTCTTCATTGGTAAATTTTTAGATGACCAGGAAACTTTGAGAATGACCAACTTTAGAGACAAATCCTTACTCTATGGAGGCACGGTGAAGGCAGGTGAATCTCCATCTTGGCCTTGAACTGTTAAAAGTGTAGCTTTCGTTCCAATTGTAATAAAGTTAGTTGATTAAAATGATTTAATAATAATTTGTATTTCATTTATTGAATCAAGCATTGTCAACATATCAATGTCTATTGGCATTGTGATATAATAATTAGTGGGCTAAAACAGGGTTAAAAAAGAACTCTTCATCATCATCATCATCTGCCTGCCCTGTTCCCAATCAATTGGGGTCGGCGCAATATGTACGCGTGTGTTAAAAAAGAACTCTTGTTCACATTAATTCCATTTATTCAAAAAATAAATTACATAGATCTTTTTGCCATCATATACCATACTATAATATATGGTGCCCAGAGACCGATCCCAAAGAAGAATGAGAAGAATATAGTTGCAAAGTAACTGAAATAAAATAAAAATTGCTGCAAAGATTTTCAGTAAGTTAGTATTTACTTAGGTACACTAAACTAGACTATGTTTAAACCACATCCCATATTTTATCTGAGACAAGACACCTTTAATTAAAACTTAAGCAAGTAGACTTCGGTTCTGTAATTTCCAAAAATCTGACCGAATTTTTATTCTAGGATTTAAATTCTATTAATAAAGCCTAATATAATAAAAAATAATAGGTATGTCTATAGAAAAACTAGCTTTTAGTCTTGCTGTTTCTTATGCATTTCAAAAAGTCATGGCAAAATGAAAAGGTTTTCTTGGGTTATCAAGGAAATTGGTTATATTTATGTAGTAATTATCGAACCATTTGGAACAAATAGTCTAGCTTGGTTTCTATCCTACCAAATAAACTATAATTATTGAAAAACTGAAATAACAAACTAACCGATTATGTATGTTAAATGGCATATTGTCGAAGGGTTGTGGTGGGCCCTCGTCATGCATTTTTATTTTCTGTACTCTTAATGGAGTATGGATTCGAGTTAAAATTGTTTTGGCTCGAATTGCGCTTGATATCAATGATCGTAGGGTATTCATTATAATTGCAATATCAAGGAAGAAATATGATGACAAATACAGCAAGATTCTAAAGCCAACGAATTAAGGATGCAGAGAAATATAAATTTGAGGAGGACTCTCAAAATCTTTCAATAAATATGACATTACATATTCCTATATGACATAATTATTATATTTTTTTTATATGGTTTCGTTCTATTGACAGTATTAAAATAAAATAGGATGGTAGGTAGGGAGGGTAGGTACAGTCGAGGACATAAATATGTATACAATTAGTACAATTCAACAACGGTTTCTTCTTAAACTACTGATTGAAATGATGAGATATTATAAAGGCGGAAAAAGGCAGAATCTTCTAACATATACTATTATGATTTGTGTAATAGCTTAACACTTAAATGTTAAACATGCGAGAAAATCACTTTTGAATTTCAAAAAGTGTATACATATTTATGTCCTCGACTGTACACACGGATACACATCAAGCTATAGGTACATTTCCAGTATAAGCTGATCTTGCATTGTATTGGATTTCCGTACAATGAGAGGTCAGCATAAACTGGAAATGTATAGCTTGATGTGTAGCGTGTACCTAAGGTAAATGTCCCATACTTCGGCATCTTAACTTAAGGCTCTTACGGCTTTAAGTTATTTTTTAAATATTTCTAACGAACAAAATATCTTGATTAAGTATTATATAAATGCACTACCAATAAAAAAGTATCTAGAATATCCCTAATTCTGTAGTGACATTAACTAAATAATTTCTGTTGTTTTTATTGGTTTAAACACAGATTACAGAATAAATTACGACGACGCCGCGAAGATTCAAAATTTATATTGTTTATTTAGCTTCAAGCAAAACTAAATGTATTAAATTGTGATCTGTGATAAACACAAATATGGTGTGTGTTGTAATCGAGTGCAAATATCATTCCGACCGAAAGGAAAATGAATCTGAAATTACCTATTAGCTTTCATCGGTAAGACGGTATTTTGAACATATTTCGGATTTGTAGAATTGTAAACTAACATTTATGTAGGTATTATAGTATTATGCGCCTTAGTGATTATGCGTATCATATGTTTAACAAATTAGATTACTAAAATATTGCTATATTTTAAATATTTTGGTATAGGTTCGAATCACAGAGAAAAGAAATATAAATCTTTTCCGTGGTTCGAATAGTGCCGTCTTTGACTAATGATATATCAAGACTGAACTACGAAGCTGTTTACGCGTAGATAAAAATGTCCTCTAACTGTTAGGGCGCAAATCATTTTCCCGCCCTCAGTGTCCATCGAGACGTCACTGGGACACAACCAAATTCACCAAAAGTGTATTGTTCCAGAATGTCTTTTTGTGTGATAAAAGTGTGCAGAAACTACATAGGTCGATCTAGATCAACAAAAAAACTCAGCTATCATCAGTAAGTAACAATATTTCCTATTAGTTCCTGCAATATAAGCCATTGAAATTTTTCGAAAATAAATTATTTTGAGTAAGCGCCATATTTACGTATTGCCTGTCCTGCCAGTTTATGAACTCGAAACTCCCATGGTAATATCAGTCAATAGCTAAATACGAGTATGTAGATACTTATATATAAAAAGCGACGGTGACGTGTTTATCGTTTTCGGATTTTTCGATCATAGTTATTAAGCGTGTGACGTCCATTTTGTGAAAATCTCGAATTGAATTTTAAAATGGCGGTCTTTTTTTTTTAATGACTGATGTCATTCTCGACAGTGGATGTCACGTTTTTAAATTGTTTTTTTAGTTGAAAATGAGGTGATGATGAGATGAAAATGAGACTTTTTTTTACAGAATACCAATTGATCCAATTTTAAGAAGCCAATGGATAGACATCATTCGGAAAAGCCGTAGTGAAGATCTCTGGAAACTAGCCAAAAAATCTGTTCTTTGCTCTGACCACAGATTACAGAATAATTCAGATGGAGTGCGCGGAACACGAAAGTGAAGCCAAAAAAGCAAATACAAATTGAAAATCTGATACCTGGTATTCGTTTTCCAGTTTGTATTTGCATTGTTTAACCACAGTTTCTTTATAAAGGATTGTTTTTTGTTAAATAAAGTTTGTTAAACAAAGCAAATACACATTTAAAAGCGAATACCAGGTACGTGTTTTTCAATTTGTATTTGCTTTTTTGGCCTCACTCCCGTGTTCCGCGCGCTCCATCCTTATTCTGTAATCTGTGGCTCTGACCATTTCAATAAAAATAACATGTATTTTGTAAATAAGCAGGGACGCCGGAGATTAAAAAAGGTAGCAGTGCCTTGCAAGGCATGTATTTTTTACAAGCTTTCATTTTACTTGCAATGTTTGTATGTTTTCGGACCAAATCTTGCAAGTCGAATTTCACCCACTTCCAGTGGGCAGATTTGCTCTATTTGACTTAGTTTGACTCGGTTTGACATAGAGGTGTGTAACTCAGCTCTGAACCAGCTCAATGAATCAGATCACTCGGGTTTGAGCCGCTGAGCTACAGCTCAACAACATAATGACTAGCTCACGGCTCAATCCAACTCCTATTGTATCTGCGACTCCCTCCATAGATTATATTCTTGTAATTCTAATTTAAGAATTATTATTTCGTTCTAAAAAAATTAAATAATAATTACATTCAATAATTAAATACCTATGTAACATAACTCTCAGATCAGATCATGTAAAAAAAAAAACAACTCTAAAGTATGAAAAGAGTCGCACGGCGGAGTCGAATGAATCGCGGCGGCTCAGTCGGCTCAATTCGACGCGCGGTACGCAGTGAGCGTGCGCGCGTATCGTGGACTATAGGTACATTGAGCTGATCTGCGAGCCGAGTCATTGAACCGGCTCACACACCTGAGCCGTGAGCTGTTCTGCAGCTCGCGTATTTTTGATGAGTTACACACCTCTAGTTTGACATGATTTGACTCGATTTGACTTGATTTCACTTGGTTTGACTTGATTTGACTTGGTTTGACTCGGTTTGACTTGATTTGGCTCGATTTGACTTGATTTGGCTCGATTCGACTAGATTTGCTCGATTTGACTTCATTTGACTTGGTTTGACATGATTTGACTCGAGTTGACTAGATTTGCTTGTTTTGACTTAATTTCACTTGATTTGACTCAATTTCACTTGATTTGCTCGATTTGACTTGTTTTGAATCGGTTTGACTTGATTTGACTCGATTTCACTTGATTTGACTCAATTTCACTCGATTTGTCTGGATTTAACTTGATTTGACTCGTGTTGACTCGATTTCACTCGATAGTAAGATAAGTAAAAATAATAAGTATTAAATTAATATCGGCGCCATTACTCTTGTTTATATTATCATGTATTATCCCGATTCAACTTTTATTTTCGTAGTTTACAAAGATATCGAAACCGTAATATATTTTTCCCCATTTTATTGGATTTTTTCAACAACTGGTAACATTATAAACTTCACTATGACAAGCAGAATGACGTACCGCGAGCATAAGACGTAGCAAAGTTGGCCACTTTTTAAAAATCATGTAGTATGGGCATGGTCGTTCTAGACGTATATATTTTCTAAGGCAAAAACGAAACGCATGATGACGCCATTTCGATTTAGCGCCGTGTGTCATTTCACCTATGGTTAGATGGTTAGATAAGGTGTGTCATCTGTCAAAACTGATTTCTGTACTGGTAGGTTCAAACGGTTCAAAAACCAACTCAGCGCACCCCGAATCTTTGTAGTCTGGTGGCTATTACCCCTAGAGTGTATATAAAAAGCCGGCGGCACGGAGAGAGAGCAGCCCCCGCCTGCTTTTTTGTTACGCAAGGGCGAAGGGGCTGCACTTCCCACAGCGCCAGAGCCAATGCAGAAGTGAATTTATGCAAAAAACCTCATACATAATCTCAAACTTCTACCATGAATATCTCGGAATCCATGAGCTTGCTTCAAGTTTGGCGGGTACCGAGGGGAAGGGCTTCCCTCCTACCCCGCGTCTCGTCCAGGAAAGTTTTACCATTTCTATTTTTTATTTAAACCAAATTTTGTCGATATCGATATTATTGTACTCAGAACCCTATTGTAAATTTACTTGATCAACAAAGTCTTACAACAGTGTACAACCTTACTATTACACTGGCAGAAATGTCTAACCCAGACGATTGCCATAAAAAAAAAAAAACCTTACTTTTTTAGGATATAGTAAATATATAACTGTCTCTTTTTAGCACAACGAATCCCAATAAGAGCAATGAGTACAGCTATTCAGAAGTCGCTTCATTTATTAGAGGTCTTTCTTCTTCTTCTTCTTATTTTTCTTTGCTAGTCTTTATTAGAGGTGTGTAACTCATCAAAAATACGCGAGCTGCAGAACAGCTCACGGCTCAGGTGTGTGAGCCGGTATAGTCCACGATACGCGCGTACGCTCACTGCGTACCGCGCGTCGAATTGAGCCGACTGAGCCGCCGCGATTCATTCGACTCCGCCGAGCGACTCTTTTCATACTTTAGTTGTTTTTTTTTTACATGATCTGAAATTTCATAGGTATTTAATTATTGAATGTAATTATTATTTAAATGTTTTAGAACGACAATAGGAGTTGGATTGAGCCGTGAGCTAGTCATTATGTTGTTGAGCTGTAGCTCAGCGGCTCAAACCCGAGAGATCTGATTCATTGAGCTGGTTCAGAGCTGAGTTACACACCTCTAGTCTTTATTCTATGTTTCAGGCACAGATTACAGAATACTTCAGATCGAGCGCGCGGAACACGGGCGTGAGGCCAACACACCAAATACAGATTCAAAAGTAAATACAAACTTGAGTCAGTACGAAACAAGGCTTCGTATTGTAAGTACGTCACTAGTGGCAAAATTGTTCTTACAAATTATGCCGTCCTGCATTTTGAAATATTGTAAAAATTGTTCCCAAAAACAAAAAAAGGAAGACGGAATGTCGTTTCATACGTAATTATAGATATTTTCACTTATTTGTATTATTTTTTCGTGTATTTGTCACTGATCACTAGGAACACAAAACCTCAACAAAAATTAGTTGGTGTTGCTAGGTTACATCGAAAGTATTTTCCTTGAAGTCGTGGTATTATGGGGCCTTGTAAGATCGATCGATTTAACAAAAATAAATAGGCAAGAGAAATTTATTGGTACCATATGAAAAAAAATATGGCGCTTATACCTAGTTTATGTGAACGGGCTGAATATTAGAATTTATAGGTAATTGATGATGACACTGATTCCAAACGCCATTTTTTGAATGCTTCCGAATAGAACCGAAAAAATAAAAAGGAATCTTTATCAGGCCTGTCCCACTCCCATGTTTAGGTACGATCGCGCGCACGCGGACTTCCGGAACAACGCTAGTCGGTTGCAACGCGCACGCAGCGCAAGACGCGTGTGGGTATAAATACCTACGTACTACCTATATAAAGTGTTTACTGTTCTTTTTTTAACACTATCTTGTGTAGATATCGTTGTTTTTATAGTTCTAGATATTTTGTTGTTGTTTCATTGTATTGTCCTAAAGTCCTTATTATAATAATAGGCCCGTTTTGATAACATACCAGTGTGTTGAAAAGAGACAAAGATAGAACGACCAGAAGAGACCCTCTTGTATAAACGGACCTCTTAGACCTCGAAAACTCATGTGAATGATTTTTAACCCACTTCAAAAAAAGGAGGAGGTTTCTCAATTCGACCGTATATTTTTAACCGACTTCAAAAAAAGGAGGAGGTTCTCAATTCGGTTGTATGTTTTTATTTTTATTTTTTTTTATGTTTGTTACCTCATAACTCCGTCGTTTATAAACCGATTTGGAAATTTTTTTTTTGTCTGGAAGGGACACTTCCCGTTTGGTCCCATTGTCATCAGATCAGGATTTGATTACTTCTTAGTGTACTTTGAAGTCGGTTTAAGTCGGGTAAGAGTTCCCTCTTTAAATATACAGTAATTCTACCTTACAACTCTTAGAATAACTAAGATTTAACATACCACTATTTCAAAAATCAGTAGAACAATATTCAGAAAAATTTAACAATTCTTATTGTTATGTAGGTAAGTAACTCAATATATCCTTTTTTTGGTTAATTCTTTATTAATTTTTATATAACAAACTTCTTTAATCAACATGAAGATTATTAAGAACAAATATTGTGAATTTCGGCTGACGGCTACTGGACTAGGTAATCGTGCCGTTTCTTGTCGCGTCGTCAGTCATTCCAGATTTGATAAGCATGTATGATGTATGTTACTAAAACCCTTCCCCAAAATAGTTGTATTCAGTTTCGTAGACAGAATACACATTCAGTATACAAAGTACGTATAGGTCTAACAACTTAGATTAAAGTATGTAGACATTTTAAAATAACTTTCTGATCTAATACTAGTTAGCTAGGATATTTTAAATGTCATTGTTCACGAAAGGAGAATAGCATAGAAATAAAATAAACACAGAGAATAGTAATAGGACATAGGCGATAAAGAAATATTGAAGATTCATAATACGTCATTAGACAACCCTACCGTAACACGTGCCGCGTCATACAGGATAGAGTTATACGATAGAAAGAGAGGGAAGTTGTAGGTGAATATAATTTTAGGCGCGCAGCGCTGCGCAAACTGGATTGCGCTTTATTCTGTCGTTCCAAGAGTCGATTTTTGTTTAAATGTCGTTTTCGAAGTGGGTTTTCTGTACGTAGTACTATTAAATATTCTGTGTCTTTATGTTGTGACTCCGTCCGTCTGTCCGTCTATCACAGCGTTACATTTCAGCAACCACTAATGATTTTGGTATTGAAGATAAGTTTTAAATATTGCTTACTCAAACATATTGAATATGAAACATGTTTTTTTGTATAAGGTGCCGAAATTATGTATTCGAATTATGATGAAAAATATTTAAAAAAAAAATACCGTAATAGTGGAGTAGAGTAGGTTAGGGTATAGAGTAGGGCTCCACGCAAACGAAGTCGAGCCGATATGGCAGAAAAACGTTTGTCAGGTCAGCTAGTAAAGTATAAAATATCATTTTATCATCATCATTCATATCAGATCATTTTATTAAACATACATACATTTTATTGACCTTAATAAAAATATATATACTAATATAAGATTTCATTATATAGCAAAATTAGAAACGAATGCTAGAGTTATAGGTGACAAAAGGCAATATTTTAAGAAGTTAGTGCAGAATAAAGGCTGTTAAACTCAATTTCACATATATGATGAGTCGTCAAGGTCAAGGGCTTTTTACCAATATCTTGTGAAATTCCATTTGATTACTCTGATATAGTACTCTCAATATTTCATGAAACCTCGCTCTATCATAGTATAGTATTCCTTTATTATATCGAAATGAACATTAACCATTGAGAAATCTAATAAAATACCATGTGTCACCGAAGTCATGCTATTTGAAATCCACTATAATGTATGTTACCTATTTCTATTTTAATAAATGATGACATCTCTGTATTCATTTCTTTTTTTTCTTAATTGAACTTGGCAAATTCTTTATTTTTTTACATGGATTATTAGTATAATGCTGGTAATTTGGTCATATTTTTATTGACTTAATCCATTCTCAAATCACAAGCTTTTTCAGAATTTATTTATTTGAAAGTATAGTTTTAAGTTGATAATAACTATCCAATAAAAAACGTGGAAGTTTTTTCTTCATTATCCTGGCAGCCCTACACGCAGCCTGGCAGCCCTAAATGCAGCCTGGCATCCCTAAACGCACACTGTCACACGTGTTCCTACAGTGCTCTCACGCACACATAGCTAAATACGAGCCTCACAGTGCTTGTCCCGTACATTACATCTGAAGTATTCTGTAATCTGTGGTTTCAGGCATATCTTTCTCTTTGGTATTACACAGAGAAGAAAGGTGCTCAGTATTTTCATTTTCTACGCAAGAATCACAGCAAGAATCAAAGAGAATATAACGCTTGGCAAGAATATCATAACAAAATCAAGAAAGATATTTTTTATCTCGTCGCAATAAGGTTTAATATGGGTGTAATATAATTTTATGTTGTTCTAAAGTAGAGTATTAGAATCCTTCAAGGAATCCTTAAATACCTGTGATGAATCAACCTTGAATCAACCTGAATTGTTACTGTCATGTTAATTATAAAATGCTTGATATAATTACAACCATAATAAACCTCAATCACCATCTTCAATTAGCATCATCTGATCCACCAATGCCAATCTGTTGCATAAACTTGACCCAGTATATGAAATTGATAGTTAATTATAGGAGCATGGCCACAAAACATTCAGACTGTCTCCAATGTGACTGTGATCAGAACCCAAGGTATAAATAAATATAACATAACCTTCCTAAATCTTGTATAAGACCATTGATATATATTTACATATCTCTGTATAAGACCGTTTCTACTGATGGACTGTTATTTTACTATTTCACAAACATCTTAATAAATCAGGTAAACATTTAAAATAGATCCTGGTGTAAAATAGGTAGGTAGTTGCTCAGCATGAATTTGTGAAAATATAAATAACAAAATTGATAGTATTTTGTTTTTGTACCTGAGAGCAAAGAAATAAATATACCTAGAAAGAACGTCGCCATACTACACTAATATACAAAACAGGCCAACTTTTATAGGCTGCTGCGCGTAACAGCTACGTTTTACGCTCCCTCTGCGTCATTCTGCTTGTCATAATGACGTTCATAATGATAGTAGTTGTTAAAATAATCCAATTAAAATCGGGAGAAATTTAAATATTGATCATTATTTTGCATTTTTATTTGATTTAGCCTCTAACAGTTAGAGCGTATTTTTATCGACGTGCACAGCTGCGACACTATCTGGATGTATCCTTAATCAAAGCCTGAGAGGTAGATTCTTCCGTGTTATTCTGAATGATTGCACTGTTTTTAGATCACAAATAGGTGGAGGAAGGTCATCTGCACATCTTGGAAGAACCACAAAATGCCATAGAATTATGGCTAGGTGTCACTCAGAAGAATATTGGACATATTTTGTAACTTGGCTTGATCTTGCTTACTCATCGTTAAAGGTATTAGCTTTTCTGTTACACCAAAACTAGTAATAAAAGATGCATCTTTGGTGTGATGTGTCTTAGTCGAGGGACACAATAACAGAAACATCAATGATCATGCTGGATTTAAATATTAATAAAAACAAAAATATCCTGGGACATTCCTCACACACGGTCATCTGATCCCATACTAAGCAGAGCTTGTACTATGGAAACCAGATAACTTATATAATAAATTATACTACTTTTTGTTTGTAAATACATACTTAATATACATAATTACACCCAGACTCGGGACATACAGACATGTTTGTGCACACAAATGCACAAACCCACGACCCACGACCAGCGGCACGATAGGTGGAATCTTGACCAGTCTTTACCAACCGCGCCAGCTGACCTGTCTATTATTTATTGTTATCTCAGTCCTTGCAAATAAGGTAAGGTGACGATAGCTCAGTAGTAGTGACGTTGAATTTGATGGTTTGGGGTTTGAATAGAGATTGAGCCTTCAGTTAAGGCAAACATTACAAGGAATTCATAGAACAGTGGAAAAGTACTTGGTAGCAACTGCCTGCCTGCCATCCTGAATCAAATGTATTTCTTTCTTCCATGTTGGAAATCAGTTGCCAAGCACCTGCAGCTGCACTTGAGAGCCAGTCCAATTCTAGGCATTGAGTGCTGACTACCCTCGGCCACATCATCACTGACCACGGTAAGATTGTTTGGGAACAGACAGAACAGTTACATCATTAAAAAACTTGAGTCGAGTTATAACTTTATAAACTTGAATCGAGTTCTAACTTTATAAACATGAGTCGAGTTGGAACTTTACAATACCAAGAGTTGCTGTCAAACTGCAAAACTGCATGCTATCATCCTTGCTGTTTGTCCACACATGCGGTTGACAGTCCGTGGTGGAGGAAAACAAAACACGACATGTCTGAAGTCGAGACCTCTTTGGAGCGGGTCTCGTCCCCATCTCATCAGATGTGGCGTGAGCTAGAGCAAGCTTACGTTGCCTATATTCACGGCAGTACATATAGTATATTCAAGCATCGATTTAATTGGACGTTCCTATTTGCTGACCATTTAGATATGGAATGTATGAGGGTTTTCTCGCGGTTCTACGTTCATTAGTCAATCAGGTCCTTAGTTCTCGGTTCACTGACTCTTGCTGACGACTTTGCCCTGGCCTGTGTCTGCTCACAACTTGTTTTTTTCTATTTATTTATAGGCACACTAGTCCGGTATTGGAGCTTCTGCTGACTACGTGATCGGACAGTTATGAGAGTTGATGCGCCGCTCGGCTCAAGACCACTGTCTCGTGACGCGTGGCCTGCATCCGGCTATAAAATTGGGTGGCGTCGCGTAGTGTGGCGCTATAAGTCAGCGGATTGGGAGAATCGGATCATACTCGTGGAGGCAGCTTTGCTTCACATCGGATAATCCTCACACCTGTGTTGTGTAGGGCCCATCGCTGAGACGTTACTATAAAAATAATGTAGTTGGTATGGAATTGTTTAGTACAGTATTACCCAACTGATAAGGCGCGTCGTGAATCTACGTTCGCACAGAAAAGAAAGTATGGCTCGAAGATTAACGAAAGAATGATTAAAACTTACAATCAACCGTAGATCACTACTATAAGGTTCATAATACACTGCAGCTGTTGGTTCCGTCTCACTCGCTAGTCACGCCCCTCGGCACACAAGGTGGCAGCTGTCGACCCATAGCATTTCCCGCGCTTTGAAAGTGTATCTTCTGCGCAGGTACATCGGGAAGCCATATCAGTTGGGTACCTATTAATTTCGAACCGGTGGTAAATTCAACTGTATGTAACAAATTAACATTCATAAGTGCCTCATCAGGGCTTAAACTGAATAAATGACTTCTTGATTTTGATTTGATTTATTTGAGCCATACAAGCATTGTTGGATACAGGAAAGACTGGTTCCGAACTGATGGATATGTTCGGTAGTAGAAAAGGCCGCGAGAGGCGCTGCTATCAAACCGCCCTTCAAGACTCTGAACCGTTATTTTCTACTTCTCTTCGGTCACTCGACGAAGTTAGTTGCATTGAAAAATAATATAATTGTGTACAAATTAATACGGTGCCGTGCACATCCACATTTATGATCAAATCGAGAAATAAAATTCGGTGTGATTGTGACGCATAAAATATAAGATAGTGAGAAAAGCCCTTGGGCAACTGTGAATCTCTGGAGGAACAGTGAGTACCTAAATAGCTCTTTGCTTGTGTTTATGCAATGTTTGTATTGTATGGCCTCAAGGTATATCGTATTGAACACACTCTTCGCAATTTAGTTCCTAGGTAAAATTATAAGAACTAATTGTCAACAACAAGCAACCATGGACGTTTTGTGAAGGTACTAGTAGACCCCCGTCGTCACTCGCCGCCGCGATAAGTACCTGTAGCGTGCACACCCCGAGGGGCGCCGGGGGTGCGGGTCCTTTCGCACAGACCGACTAGGAGAGAGCACATTTTTATCACGATTAAAATAGCACTTTAGATAATTGAAATATGGATTATTTTTACATTTCACTTCTTTTGTTAGCGCGTTAAGTCGGCTCTCCAACATCAAAGTAAAAATAAACCTTATTTTCAATGATCCTTAAGTCTATTATAAACAAGTATCATTATATGCTCTTCTCTCCAAGCCGGTCTGTGTGAACGGACCCTACAGTCGGGGCCGCCCGCGCGCTTCCGAGTACCCACCACGTTAGCACTAGCACACGCTAGCCAGGTCACTTGTACACACGGCTACAGATCAAGCTATACATTTCCAGTATAAGCTGATCTCGTATTGTATTGTATAGCTTGATCTGTTGCCGTGTGTACCACCTATTATTTATTTTGTGATAGTACTCAGTTGTCTCGGAACGAAAATAAGAATGCTTGTTTATTTGTTTTCTTGTGCGATGTTTGCATATTATATTTTATTGCCCAAATACACCTGCACTTTGTTATAATGGACAATCGCACTTTACTGCACCATGTCCATGAATTCCACAATAAAGATTCGAATTTTGAACGAGAAAGCTGTCAGGCGTCCCGAGAAAAATTTCGAAAAGGGAAAAATTATTGTATGATTTGAAACTATTCATTTTTGGCGGATTTCCAAAAAATCATTAATAAATATTTTGTTTGTAGATAATTTTCATTAAATATATTTCCTATCATCTGTATTTAGACATTTCATTGTATTTATCATGGATCATTCTCTTCCTCCTGATCCTGCTCCTCCTGAGCCTCGAGGCTCTATCATACCTCCAGGGTCAGGGGCGGCTATGATTGCAGGAGGTAAGGGTCGTTTTGACGAGTCAATCGAATGCAGCGGCAGTACTTAGCCCTAGAAAATCTATTTCAAACATTGGTCTTTCTGTTGCCTCGTTGCAAAATTTATATGTTCACCCGAAAGTTATTATTGGTATCAACGAGTACACTCCTATTGATAATGGTCAATTCCTGGTCCATGTTACCAGTGTTGAACCTGATATCGGTCAATCCATCCGCCCAATAAAATTTGGGCAATTCCTGTCTAAAAGTAACATTATAAATATTTGTACACATGGGGTTAGGAAAGTTGGTCGAAATAAAATTTCAGTAGAGTTTAAATCGGCCAAGGATGCCAACAATTTTCTTGTAAATCCCGTCTTAAAATCAGCAAAATACACGGCATCAATTCCATCTTTAAATATTACAAAGATGGGTATTGTCCGTAGTGTTCCAGTCGATTTTTCTATGGACGAGTTCGTTCAGTCCTCGGTTCTCCCCGATGGGTGCGGTGAGGTTCTTAAGGCTCGCCGTTTAAACCGAATATCGAATGAGGATGGTATGACATCCTGGGTTCCAACTCAGACTGTTTTTATTACTTTTCAAGGCCAATCCCTGCCATCAAACGTTTTCTCTTTTCATACTTCCCTGCCTTTAGAGATTTATCAATTTCCTACAATTCAATGCGTTACCTGTTACGCGTTTGGACATGTAAAGGCTCAATGTCGTTCTAAACCCAGGCAATGTGGGCTTGAGCGCAACGGTAGCACCGTTGCGCTCAAGCCCACATTGGAGAAGATTGTAATGTGGATGAGAGTAAATCAACTTGTCTCCATTGCTCTGGCCAGCATTTCGCTGTAAGTAAAGGCTGTCTGGAACATGGACTACAGAGATCCATAAACTTGTTGATGTCACAGGAAAACATGTCCTGTGAGGAAGCCTCATCTCAAACTCCAAAGGTTACGAGGCCTTATGCCGAAGTTGCTCTAGAATCTAATAGTAACTTATCTCAGTCTACAATTTTTGCGTCTCAATCGAGTCAAAGCAGCTTTTATCCGTTGAATACATCATATAGAAAAACTGTTCTCTCCTCTCACCGGCCCAGAGCTCCATTGGGTAAGACTTTCGATAGGACTGCTCTAATAGCTATCGTGCGTGATGAACCATCAGTTTTGCCTAATGGCTTTGCTCTTCAATCTCGGCCATCCGCCTCTGCTAATCTTCCCCAGGAGAATAACCTTCTGGAGGTTCTTCTTTCATTGATTGTCTTTATTATTTCTAGTAGCAATTCATCTATATCGTCTCACGTTGCCCAAAAACTTACCGAGATCTTATCCCTTTCCAATAGTAATGGATCCAGCAGTAATACTGCAATGGAATTTAAATAGTATCCGCAGGAAAAAGTCTGAACTTCTCGTTTCTTATAAATAAATTCCATCCATCAGTCTTGGCCCTTTCGGAGACTTGGCATGTTCGGGGATCTCGTTTTTGGGTCCCTGGGTTCTCCTGTCTCCGGGATGACAGGGCTGACGGTTATGCCGGTTGTGCATTACTTGTCAGACGTTCTCTTGCTTTTTCTCAAATTTCCCTTCCTCTTATCTCTCCTAACATTAATATTGTAGCTGCAAAAGTATTTGATATAAGTTTTAAATCTGTATACATTCCTCATTCTAGTTTAATTCCGGGACTTTTACATGTAATATCTTCTGTTACTCAGCCTATTAATTCTTCTAGGTGATTTTAACGCTCATCACTCGTCATGGGGTTCAAGTCATATTGACTCTTTTGCCCTCCCTTTCCCTTTTAGAAATTTTCGATAAATCTAATCTTTGTGTCATAAATGATGGCTCTCCTACTCGGCGAGTCTACCCTATACAAAATCCTAAAAGTGCAGTTGACCTTTCTATTTGTTCCGCTTCTTTGGCTTCTTTACTTTCTTCGTCTATTTTACTGCTATCACCATTTTATGTTACCATTTTCTCATTGTTATATCTATTACAAATAAAGTTTCTCCTACCCGCAATTTTTTTCCATTCCTTAAATATAGACTTATTGACTCTAAATGGACTTCTTATACGACTTCCTTTCAAAACAATCTAGTTTCTTTGTCCCCTCTTGTTATCAGTAATATTCTTGATTGTTATTCCAAATTTACGCAAGCTATATTATCTAGTGCTGATGAAAATTGTCCCCTATGACTCTTCCCGCTCACATCTCTCGTCCTGTATCTTTTAAACACCTTCTTTCTCTTATTTTCACTAGCTTTACTGGTTTACTGTGTAAATATATTGTAATTAAATATAATGAGATTAAATCAAAATTATACAAGTGGTTAAGCGAGAAGTGTTATTATAGCCTGAATGTTTTTTTTGTTATAATTTGCCATTAATTTATAATTTCTAATATGTATTTTGTCAATATGAATTAATTAATTTATAATCTATATTGTTTTGACATCCTAAGGTTTAATTATAGTTATATTTTTTTATTTTTAGTAAAATTTGATCTTGTTATTATTAATTACATTTGTATATTTGCATGCCTACATTGCGAAACATGTAGCTATTTTGTTAATACTTGTCAAATTAATGTACCATGTTTCACGCAATAAGTGATCTTTATCTTTAATTAATAAATAAAGTTATAAACATCATTTTCATCTACTCTTTTTTGTATTGTATTTTTAATTGTAAATTAGTAGTTTTATGTTACTTTAGTATATAATTCTAGAATGTCTTTGTTTAGTTATTTCCGCTTAAAATAAGTTTAATATTTGATTTCATGGGTTTTTTTATACGTTCTGTAACGCGTCTCATGGCTTTAATATCACGTGACATTGGCGAAGTTGTGGTGGAATTTTCGCAAACGCCATAAATAAAAATGTATAATAATTTTGTTAGTATTTTACTTTACTTGACAATCCTGTCGCTGGAACGGACATGTACCTATGTAAATTCTAAATAAAAAGAAATTGCGGTCTAGTGCATGTGGCGGTAAGGTGTATATAGCAGTTATTTTTTCAGCAGACCAAAATTGAGCTGAGTTATCTACGCATGCGGATGAGTTTTGTATTGTTGATAGTTTTTACTCATAGCTTTTTTAATTACACTTAGAAAAAGTCAAAGAATAAAGAGCCTACTGAACTCACGCTCGAGAGCCAGCAGAACATAGTATAGAATAAGTAAAAGAATCATGGCGAGAGAGATCCATACATTGATTTGTACAAAAAAATTAAACATTTTAGAGAGTTTTGTATCACTTCCTATGTTGAGATTACATTACCAGCAACATATTAATATACTTGAAATATTTTATACACCCCGGAAAACATAACAACATTATGGGTTTGGTCGCGATTCGCCGGCATGGCATAGAATGTCGCATTTTTATCACGGGGATCTAAAAATATTTTAAATTCCTTAAGTTATTCCTTAGACACCAAGGATCAATAATTTCAACGTCTCTTAAAAATCTTTATTTTGTTGTACAAATCGAGCGGCCATATTCTTTCAAAAAATATTGTTAGGAATTTTCATTAACTTCTTCCTATAGACAATTACCAGCACTTTGACCTAGAACTAGATATGTAACCGGAACTCACGTTTGAGAGCCAGCAGATGCAGTGTATTCAGAGGTGCTCGCCAAAACCTCCGTGCTCGTAGTCCAGCCTGGTGTAAGCAATTCCGAATGTTCTGAGTGCTAACTTCAAGTCGAGAAATGGCCAGCACTTCAGCCCGCCAGCGGTGCTTTTATTTTATTTGCGCCTGATTGTTGGGTTACGCACAGGCTACCAGCAATGTGATATAGCGCTTCTGAGCAGCAGTCAGAACAGTTGGGCGACCACTGCGGGGTCGGTCAGCAAAATTATCCATGCCGTGGTACCTCTGCAACGTGGCCACGACACAGGATTGGGATACAGCAACTCTGCGTGCTATTTCTCTTGTGGAATATCCTTCATCCCTCAAAGTTACAATTCTTGCTCGTAAAACTTCTCATAATCCTCTTGGCATTTTATCAATAACAAAAACAAAACATTTTAATTCCGTTAATCTTTAGTTAACGTTTAGTTACGTTAAACGTTAGCTTTGGTAAACCGGACTATCCCTCTGGGTAGAGGCACGGTGCCCTATGTAAATCTATGGTAGGTTATGGTAGGGTATTTAGTTTTGGGAATAAACAACTGAAATAAAAAAACGACATTTCATGTTTTTATTCATTTCCAAATACAATAACATCTATACAATGTTTCTACGACTAAGATTTCAATATAGGTATTGACACATGCATTTAAATCAAATCTTTATTAGGATACAAAAACATTTTTCAATAAATTAGAATAAATAAATAATTATAAATCTATTGACTGGTAATCGTTTGAAATCACAATATTTAATAGGTAACTTGTAGTTGATCATACAATAATATAAAATAAGGTACGTACCAACTCGCATTGTACCTATAGGATTTCCGTACAATGAGAGGTCAGCTTATATTAGAATTGTATAGCTTGATCTGTAGCCGTGAGTACCTACTTAAGTATATTCAAATTGCATTTGTAAATTTAGAATGTATAGGAAGAAAATATTAAATGAGCCTGCAATATGTTATGGCATCATTACCCCGAGTGCAAACATAATAAACGCTTACTAACTAAATACTGCTATGCGTTTGGAGAAATTAGTACCATGAGTATTCCGCTAGAGGCGCTGTGCCAATTCCTATAGCTCAGAGTATATAAATACTACGTACAACCTATAGATAAGTGTCGTAAAAGCAAACGCATTAGTAAGCGTTTCCTAACGTCAATTCTTTACACTCGGGGTAGGTACTTGTAAGGATTGATTGGATCGAGTTTGTTTGTATGCTATGCAATGAATCGGTCTACTTAAGTTAAATGTATCTGTTATGAAGTCGGCTTTAATAAATAATATATGGTCTTCTACAAGAACAATATAATTTGGACTATTTTGTCATCAAAAATTTATCAATATTGAGATTGAGAGGTACATAAGATAAATGATAGTAGTAGTAGTAGTAATATTGTAATTCTACCTGGGTAATACAGAAAAGGAGCGCTATAGTAAAAAAACAATACGCCCGATTCAGTGACTTTGGAACATGGCATAGGCAGGATGATGTGTGTGTTGGTTTTCTTGCTGCACCATATTTTTTTTACAAAGGAATATATCGAAAATTATAGACAATTTCTAATAATTATATGCCTAAATAATAAAATGTGATTCGATTGACCATTGGTGTGTCGCATTATGGCTATCCAAAGAGGAAACGCAGCCAGCCTACTGGCAACCTTGTTGTTCGACAGCAGCAGCAGCCTATGAAACTAAAATTTTACCGGGCTGCGATCTTTGTAGCTATTCAGAATTCGTCGTATTTTTTACTGTATACGGTCTTACCCTACCGATCGGCCTTCCCCGTAATGACCTTAATACATATTATTATATAGATTGTATTTTATAATTGTTGACCATATACATATAATTATTCACCTATAATTAGTAAACATAAATTACCTTACCCAAACAAACATTGTCAGGTAACAAAATAATATAATTTTAATTAATTAATAATTAAGCACTAAACTATATCTATGAATACTAATACATTGCACTTCTTTAAAATAATCTAAGTATATACACATTTTGATCAGTTTTGAATTGTCTAATCTCCACTTTGTTAGCATTGCTTACGTGCCTCCTGAAAGACGTATCACCAGATAATTACCACATACAAATATCGACAAATAGCTCAACAGGTAAAAATGCTATCCATTATTATTGAAAACTGAAAATTTACCTGATATTAAATGCGTCATATGTAGGAGCTGTGATAGGCAATAAATACCTACGCTATAAAATTAAACGGATGAACTATCCTTACATCCAAGTTTTTAATTAATCCAAATTATAACTTAATCATCGCGACTTTATCGACATAATTTTACATGTTTACGAGATGATAAACAAATTACAGCCTTATTCAATAGTATAAGATAGTAGGTTGCATGATAATAATAATAATAACGTTTATTGAGTAATAATACTGATAATCATAATACGATAGGAACCTATCTTCTTTTATTTTGAATAATTGGAAAATACGCTCACCAAAACGGAATCCAGACCAATTATAAAAATTTTAATATACAAATAATTTTTGTAGTACCAAAACGCATTTTTTTGATAAGATTTGTTTCAACTTTTGACAAAATGTTGACGATAACGTCGAATACGTTAAATACGGTGAGAAAACCTTACCATGGTGGCCTGCTTGGCGACCATCATTGGGACTAAGCACCTACTCGTATGTTCCAGCTACTGGCTACACCTGAGAGTCATCTCCATTTAGGTTTTGTGCTTACCAACTTCGGCCTAATCATCACTTACCACTGTAAGATTACCTATGGTCATCCACGAACGACCTAGGTATGTTGGGAATTTGAAACTGCGATATTATATTTTTTCCAAAAGAGCTCACAGAAACTAGGAACCGCAAGCCCTAAACTAAATTATTATATTAATAGGAGGCCTATAACAAAAATCTTCAAATTCTTCAATTCTCACTTCAATTTTATATTTTTTAAATTAAACAAACAAACAAACAGCAAAGAAACGTTTTAGGTACTATGTGCTAGTGACTGTATATAATATAAATAAATCAATAAAAATCTTGGACATTTTTCACACACCACCCATTGATCTTAAAGCAAGAAGAGCTTATTCTCTGAGAGGCATCTTTTTGAAAGCTAGATTTTGTCATGCTGGACCAATTTGCCGTCACAAAGTATCCATCGTTACGTATAGATATTTAGAACCAGACGTGTCCATGTTCATAAATGTTTGTCTTGGATTTGAATTGGAATCGAACTCACGACCTGTGGCGTGACAAGGTAGGTACCTATCACCTATCTAACCTCCACGCAAGCTGGCCCGTCGTAATAAAAAACTATAAAGAGTACAGAGATCAAATAACTCATTTTATATGACAGGGTTTTACTCATATATACATAGAAAGTTAAATATTTATGACTACGAATAAATACATATCATAAAAACTAACCATTAAAATAATAAAAGTGAAATTGCTTTTCTTAATCACTGATTGTAGGTACGTGTTTATTTCTAACTATATCACAACATTATGTCTTGATTAGACATACTATAAAAAAAGAAAGAAAAAAAGTCATGTCTTTACATTACCAAACTGTGATAAGAAACATTATTATATTTTAAGTTTTTTGAAAAAAATAAAATTATTTTTATATTCAATACGAATTACAAAAATTATACGATGTTGGTTGATATTTTTTGAGCTCTTCTTTTCATTGCTTTTAATTTTCTGCTAAATAATTAAATATTAAGGTATTTTTAACAATTTATAGCTAATTTTTACTTTTTATGTTAAAATTTATTTTACAGATTAATACTGAGTACAATATCACCGATTTTTAACAATACCAGGCGAACGTACGTAATTAGTTTTTTTTGAGTAGCGAATACTTTTCAGAGTCAATTTTGCAATAACTATTTTTATTGAAACTATTTTAAAACAATATTTATCTATTATAAAACATTAGCAATCTATCGCCAAAACTCATCGAGGCTTGGGGATACCGGCGGACAGACTTTTCCGACAACGCATTAGCTTGGCTATTCAAAAAGAAAACGCTGCCAGGCTATTTGGGGATTTTGCCGTTCGACCTATTTTTTTTGTATTTTATTGTAAATAAAATAAAACACTGAGTAAATTTTTGCATATGAACCGATAGATTACATAGTTGTGTGGAGCAGTAAATTATTTCTGATAAAAAATGTTATTACAAAATTTTATTTTAAATCTTAGTAACATGTGAGAAGTATTCGTTATTTTTACATTATTTCAATAAGACCAATATTTTTCATTATTTTGATAAATTAACCTATATAAATAATTCTACTTAATTTAATGAGTATCTATTATTTACATCATTCTTTGATAAAAGACTAGTCAGATGACATCACGATGGTAAACATTCTTTATAAAATATGAAGAAAAAAACAGTGACACAAAAATATATGAAAAATAAACATTCTTTTCAAATTACTCTGGATTTAAATAATACCTATTTAAAAGATTTACAAGAAAATAAAGTAAAAATGAATAATTAATTAAATTGTTAACTTTTACGTCGAGCGTAAATTAAAAAGTTTTTAAACGAAGCCGAAATAAATTGAACAATTATCGAAAATATGGGATACATTGGAAAATGCAGAATATCACACAATATATGAATAACATGCACATACATTATTTAATGAACTATATAATCAATAAATTCTATTACGTCTGCTTAAATAATTTCCATGCGACAAAAAATAATAATTAATTTTGTTTTTTTTCCATTCAGTGAGATATAAAAGTGGGGCTTTTTAAAATATTAAATTATTTAGTTACTAAATTAATAAAATATGTGTATTTCCCTTTCATGTTAATTTAGATGACTGGTCATGCGTAGTGCGGATACGATCCCAGATGTGACGTCACATGAGGTGGAGCCATAGAGTGAGGGGAATAGAGGTTGCTTCCCCCTCCTCCCCAGTTGCCCCACGACGCTGACGGGAAGATTGACGCTGAAACAAAGGGACCAGTTGTCTAGCTCAAGAAAAAGAAACATGTTTGATACCACAATAATAAAAATTATAGTAGGTATCGAAAGGTGACAGGGTTAATTTAATACGCCTTAAAAAAAGATACAGATTAACATAATCCCTCAAAAAAATGTTTTTTATTAATTGCATTGTTGTGCCAATAAACACAAACCCCTTATTAATAAATAAGGTGTAAGTCAGTCTTGTAATACCCAGGTATTAATTATTATCCTCATCCCTTTTTGTTTATATGACATTAGAAAGTGACGGATATATTTTAATCCTAGGTTTTACTTGTACGTAGTATTTATATACTCTGAGGTATTACTATACTTGACTTACACTTTATTTTTTAATAAGGGGGTAAATGTCTTCTAATTAATAGGTACATTTTTTTTAATATAATAATTAATTTATTGAGTTTCCATTGGTTAAGTTTCTGCATCAACAAATCATATAACATGAATAAAATACACAGTAAATAGTACCTAATAAAATAATAATAGTCATTCGCTCAAACAAAATACACGCAGGCATTCTTATAAAAATGGCTTTGAAAATATTTTAAATTTTCATGTTTCTTTGGTAATGGTAGCATCTGAATATTGTAAAAAGAACCAATACAGCTTCCATATTTTCCATAAACAAAATATTAAAAGAAAAAAATAAGATTTTGTGAGAGGAGTACCTGGGTTTGATTGTGTGACCTTGATATACCTTCCTTAACAAAAACATACTCGTATTATACGGAGCGTTCAAATAGTAGATTCCATTAAGTCAAGTGGCCCACCCTTGTCAATGACAACCCGTTTCGAGTATAGTGCAAATATTTGTGTAAGCAAGTGTACCAAGGCATTAGCACTGAGAAATGCAGATTACATGCGAGTACACACTGCGCGTGAAGGGTGCATGATATTAAACAGTCGTTTGCCTACTTAGGGTAACATATTTTTTTTATTTAATTTAACTTTTAAATTAATCGCGTGCGATTGCTGGTAGTTAGTGTTCTAATAAGCAATCATTGTGTTGATACGTCACAATTACTGTAAAGGTTACGAGCATAGAGGATAATTAGCTCCAGTACATTATTTTATTACTGTAAGAAATAATCGAATTGAAAAAAATCTTTCAGGAGCCATTTTCATCATCATAATTCGCAAAAAATGGATTTCGCATAAAATTATAATTATTAATTCCAATTTACCTGTAGATGTTGGCATAGCTGCGTGTGGGGCCATGAAAGACGATAGTTTAGCTGAGTGGTGATATGAGCTCATGAAGAGATCGCTCTGGTATTTGTAAGCGGGGTCACTCGCCGCCGGCTGTGTGGCCGCCGCTAGGCCTTGGAAATCGAATTTGTAGGCATACCTCTTGCCGTGCACCTTCGTCATTATGTTTTTGTCGTAGTAATATCTGCGTAAATATCGAACAAGAATTTAAAATGTGCGCCAAGTTTGAACTATCGTCGATTACTTCACACATGAAAAACTGTCAGTGAAAAAAAAACACATGTTAACCAGTGAACTGCCAAACGAATAAATCAGTCCTAAAAATCTAAATTACTGATTGGTTTGCTCAAGATTGAATGTCTGTGGGTATTAAAACAGCGTATTAAAATGATAAACTCGCTCAGAGACAAGAACACAAGCACAGCATTAAAACGGGTACCCGAACAGTCGCAAGGGCGCTAATTGTACAAAATACCATCATAGTATAACTTTCGTCTGTTACCTCAGGGCACGGCTAAGCTTGTCATAGTTCATATTTGGTTTCGATTTGCGCTCTCCCCAACGGCGAGCCACTTCATCAGGGTCGGTCAACTTGAACTCTCCGTTGGTCCCCTCCCAAGTGATGCAGCCAGCGTTGCTAGAGTCGCTCAGGAGCTCGAGAAGGAACTGCCATAACTGGATTTGACCAGAACCTGAAAATGTATGCGGTTCTATGAATAGGCGCGAAGATAAGTGTTATGTTAGGGCTTGTAGAGTTAGGGCGTGTAGAGATATAAGCTTAACTCTACATGAGATCTGATAACTTTTTGGCAGTGCGAGCCATATGGTCTCGTATTGGCATATCATATTATTTGAAAATGTTATTTTACATTAGAATTGGCAATCACAAATTGTACCATGCGGAGAGTAGGTTTCGTTCTCTGACAACCGAAACACACTATTTAAATCGCCTTTCTCTAAAAATGGGTGCTCTAACAATAATATTTGTAATTTTTATAATAAAACTGTTAATTTTATCGATACGTTTTATTAAACACCACAATACTAGAAGCTACAAAACCGTCAGTGCTCAAAAGGGAAAGATTTCGAATTTAATTTTTGTTCCCATTTGAGCACTGATCCAAAATATGAATCGGTGCTGAAAAGGGAATAGGATCGGTGCTCAAAAAATCGGTGCGCAAATGGGAATACTTCCGATTTATAGCTTTTAGTTTTATGGAGCCGGAGTTTATCCAAAATCATGAAACGGAGCAAATTTTATGGATTCATGGACGCTCTCATCATCATCAACCTTCGGAATTGTGATCCCAGTATAAGAATGCGCTTCTCTTATGAATATAATATCTATTGAAACTTCTATGACATACCTACCTATAGATTTTACCTATTTGCATATTATAAGAGGATTGACAGTCTTTAGCACATTCATGATGGCTCTCGTGACAAATAGCAGTAATATTTCAATCGTGTCTGCTATAGCAGCTCCATTCATGATGGAGTGGTATAATGGCGGTGAATGACACTCGTGTAGAACAGACGCGTATTCCGTGTTCTACTATAGCGCTTGTATGTACCTATAGTGAAAGACTACCACTATAGCGCTAAGCAAAGGAGCCATTACAATATGATGTAATAATAATAATTTTCATTTGAGCTTGTAAAAACTATTATGAATGTTTATTTTTGAAGAGTAACTTGCTACACACGGACGTGGCACTTTGGCACGCTTCAATTTTAAGTTTGAATATTTTTTTTTTTGCATAGTTAATTATATTATTTTCTGAGTTCCTAGTTGTTCGTGACTTATGCCAGCTTTTGAAGAACAGAGTAAAGTTCATTTCTGATGTCAAATACATTAGTTGTCTGTCCTTATACCGTTTTTACCCATATTATGTATGTTTAGGTTTGTGTATTGTGTCGTGTATTTTTTCTTTCTTTCTTTCTTGTATATTTTAAAATACGAATATTTATAATTATTTTTTCTTTGTGTTTGTTTTAGTATAATAGACTCAATAACGATAACACATTGTCTACTCAGGTCTCTCCCACATAAAAATAGCAAATTCTTAAAAGGGGATGGTTGTGTCTTCTTGTAAGTTCTTCACGGTTTTCTACATAGGGTAATAGTTGGGGTCGAACAGACCCGAGGGCAGAATGGTGCATGTTACAATATTGGGCGGCTATGTAAGAAGCGCGCACGACTGGGCACAAGAGCTACGCATCCGTGTGGAACATGCCTATGTACCGTCAGCAACGTACTAATCGATAATTTCTGTAGCTTATATTTTTACGTATACTTACAGCCTTACTAATAAAAAGTTACACGCGGTGTACACATCTGTTATAGGATAATTGCTACTAATAAAAACATTTTTGACACAAAGCCTGTATACACGTGTTTTAGTTACCTAGGAAATTTACACAGGGCTTACACGGGCCAGGACCCTTGTTTAGTGTTTGTATAAGAACATTATGGCGGATTTCAATAGATCAGCTGTGTCTGACAATCAAGTGTTGTGTCCATTTACTACGGACCAGGCCAACCGCGCAACAAAATGACACCAACGCGCTGGTCCTAAAAAGTCATTTTAGGGCCAACGCGACTCAGTCGACTGCGGTCATACTGCTGTCCACGGAACAGTTCATTCGTTCATTGTTTGCTTATAATTGCCATAAAAATGCCTAGTTGCGTAGTGAAAGGCTTGTGTTTTATACTGGAGTTATGGATAAAATAAAACAAAAATTGACAATTTATTTGATTTTGATAACTTTATGCAAAATGTTCCGGTAGGTGTATCCTTAGTTTTGAAGTCATTGGCACAGCCATTTGCTTCGTTTGTTGACGTAACATTTGTAATTTGACAATGACGTTCTTCTTTCTTCTTCTTCTTTGGTTAAATGGCTACTGTAGCCATAAGCACAAGACAGTTTCGTTCAAAACCACCATTAGCTATTTGAAACTTTTTAAAAGTAATTTTATTGTTTAATTATTAAAATTAAAATAGTCTTAAGAAAAAGAAACCTGATTTTTATGATATGATTAATATTTTATATAATTATTTTTCAGTATCTTTTGGTGTTTTTACATTTTTCCCCATATTTTCTCCCGTATTTTGAAGTTAGATAGTTTTAGTTTCAAAACGTTCCTATAAGTTGCCAGTCGTTTTTGTTTTAACAAATAGATAACTATACAACGCTTACACAATGATTATTAGTAAAGGGAGTGTATAGCAACTGTGTAAGGTTTACACACTGCATAACTATACAGCTGTTAAACAACCGTGTTCCATATTTTTATTAGTAAGACGGCTAATGTGTAATGAGCAAAGCTTTGTTAGGTACCTATCAATATCACAAATTAAAATTTTGAAACATACTGTTTAATATATTTATGCATTAACATAACCCAAAAACTTGAACTATCATAGTACAAGTATAGCAATGTAGGTATTTGTTTCTGAGGTAGGTTTGAAACGAATTTATGTGCTCTTTGCTGTACAAGAGTAGTAACTTGCGAAATGTTATGTCCTAGGACAGTGAAAGAGAAGTTTTACAAATGCCTAACATAGTCTAATCAGATATAGTATTATTAAAACGTAATGGACTAATAAGCGATCCAAAGATAAGAGCAGACACCTTCAAGTTAGCAAATACAATGGGTCTAATCGCCACACCCCGTGTAAGACCTTAACTAATATCTGACGTCCTGTATTTATCGTTATCCTTCATATAAATATTATGTACTACATCCATACTAATACCGGATAAGGTTATGCGAATTTCTTGAAACCTCACTATAGATAGATGGTTAGATAGATAACAGTTTATTCTACTCCCATATTATTACAGAAGTAATGCAAATCTTTAAAAAAAATGTGCGGATTTAATACAAAAAATTATCTCTACCAGGCAACCTATGGATATATGTAAAAAAAGAAATTGTTTTTCCAACCCTAGTATAACGAGAATATGTGCACACGAGCGTGCGACTCTCTGATTTATACGCGGATCTAGTCGGTGTCGCGAGTCGCAACGTTTGTAGCGGCTCGCATCGCGGCTCACTTGAGCCATTGTTGGGTGCATGCCCCATCGGTTTTATGGCTCACAATTAATGCCTTGATCGGCAAAATATTGTGCCTTTACGAACATTAGGATTGATGTTGCGGGAAATGCGATGATTTGTATCGGACTCGTATCAGATCTTTTGTTATATTTTTCACATACCATCTTAATTTCAATAGGAATTCATCCATTCAATCAATTCAAATAGGAACGTTTTAACTACAGATCACGGATTCTTTCGTTGTCCTACATAGCTTACTGTTAGACGTGACCTACTCCGCTACAGATTTGCCTGAATGAGGTTGCTGAAGTCACCGGGGCGTGTTAGGCTCACTTGCGTTAATCTGCTGGGTTATAATTTTAACCATTTTACTCGAAGTTACATAATCCGATGGTACGTCATTTTAACCCAGCTTTTGGGTTATGTATGTTTTTAGAGATAAATGGTATTTTTTTTACTCATAATGATGCAAGTCGGTGGGCCTAAAGTTTCGTTCAAATCTACAGACGCTGTTAGACACGTAAGCAGCACAAACGTGTACATAAAAAAAAAAAGTGGAGCTGATTGAGCCATAATGAAGCCGATTTAATGATAGAATTGATGTCTATCTGTATGTTCACTCATAACTCAAGATCTACTGGACAGATTTTTATGAAATTTGAAGAACAAGTAGATTATGTATGATACTGGTCAATATTTAGGGTAGGTACTTTTTATCCGACTTCGACAACGCAAAAAGGTATTCCGTTTTATTCTATAGCTTTCACTATCTAACAATACCGAATGGAGTAAAATAGTTAAATATTTCATTACGTTCTTTTCTCTCACGGACTCTCAGAGAATATTTACAGAGAAAGTGCATTCTTACTTAGTTTTCGATTTGATTATCGTTGTTTTAATGACAGCAAAATTTTGGTTTTCTATGTTATTAAAGAATATACAAAATTAATGAGTAATAGTATAATAATAACACATTATTGCCATCACACAGACAAATCGAAAGGTGAGGTGTGGCGTGAAATCGCCCGTGTGAACGGCGCTGAGTAATTACGACCTAGGGCTGGCACGTGCCACTAATTGTTTTTCCAGTTTTAAACTGCAAAAGGCGCGGGCGGCGGCGGCGCTGGCGCCAACCCGGCGGGGTGAGATTTATTGTAACTAAATTATACGCTTTGATTTAAAGGTGCGATGGGGTCGGGGATCGATTGAATGATAATGTAACTAAGGTAATTAAGTAGGTACATGTATTATGATTTCCCGACTCGATTATGAAACGAGTGTCAGTTTTAAACAAAGTTAGGTGTAGGTGTTAGCTAAAACATTCATAGGCTCTTTACTCACATGAATGCATTTTTAAAACTTTACGTGTGCAATTATAATTTAGTTTTAAATATTTGTCAATGTTGATCCTTTAAAATTTTAATGTTTAGTAGGTATCAATTTATAGCTAAATCAACAGTAACTTAATAATTTGCCGACTGACTACATGTTTTTACTCACGATCCAGCTCATCTGCATGATGCTGTTTGATTAATAATGAACATGAAAATTCAGAATAACTCAAATAAGTGGTCGCGTTACACGCGTGTTAGATCGCGTTGATAGGTAATACCAATAATACGTCACTTTACGCCGCGCGCGCCGCCGCGTGAGAACAGGGGCGGCCTCACGAAACTGTATGAGATATTGATCATACACCACGTAGTGATTTCTACTGTTTATTACTTTGAATGAGAACAAAATACTGAATTATCTAGGTTCAGTAAATTGATTAAACCCCAACTCAAATCATGTGATGAATGAAGAACAATATGCTGGGGTCTTATGAAAGATGCGATCTTCGAGGTAGGTCGGTCATGTCATCTTATCATTATGCAGATGAAAGAAAGGTGCAGACTACGAAATAAAACAGGATAAAATTAAACAATGTATGTCTCATTGTTTATGGACATGCCATATCGTGTACAGTATCTATAATGATCAGCACTTATGAAAGTCAAAATGTTAATAGGGTGACGTTCAGTGTCGAACAGGGGCACGCCACTCACTTTTTTAATACACGGATTTGTATTACTAATATCGACATAAAAACACTTCTTTTGTGGAATAATAATGTTAATTTGTTTAAGTCTTGTTAATATTAAGGTGTATAGAGTAACTATACTATAAAGTATATCTATATTAATATAAGAATGTTCTTTGAATGATAAAACAGTCAACAGTTCTGTTTTTCAGAAATAGTTATAATCAGCAAATATTGTATTGTACGATTTTAATGAAGTAAGTTAACGTGGCGGACGTTAACTTACGTCACTAAAATTTTCGGAAGTAGCTTTCTTTTTAACATCTATTTTTAACCGACTTCAAAAAAAGGAGGAGGTTCTCAATTCAGTTAGTTTTTTTTTTTTTTTTTTTAACAAACATAAAAAAAAAAAACATACAACCGAATTGAGAACCTCCTCCTTTTTTTGAAGTCGGTTAAAAATAGTAGCACTAAAAATAGCCATTAACAAGTTTTCAATTATAGATACGCTCAGAAACTTAGATCCTACATAAATAAAAGTTTCATACTTTCCATGTACATCCAAGGATCGATAAACTTCATCCCTTGATGAAACTCAAATCGCAAGAATAAAAAAGCCATGAGTAAGTTAAGGTGAGTTTCATACCTACTTCCAATAATAATTATGTCGTCAACGTATAAAAAATTGCAAATATAAACTAATAGCCGAAAAGCATAATGTAATAGAATTTTTGTGGGAAATAAGTATAGGTACCTATACATTTTCCCATACACTTATGACTTGAATTTTTTCCCATAGTCAATGCCTGTTAACCCTTAGAATCTGTGTAGGGGTTGAAATCGGAATCTCGCGTGTGCGACCTGGGAGTCGGTCACCCCATTTCAGGTAATTGCTAAATAAATCGTGGTATATCCTAGAGCTTATGACTGGAACCTTGGCTCGAACCAACGTAACCAAGCTCTGGGGCTCAATTCTCACGCTCTCAATTTTATGGATTTCCGCCATGTTTTTTATTTTGATTGTAATTAAGTAGTATTCTTTAATCGATCCTATTCGCAAAATCGATCCAATCTTTTATTTTCATCAGCTTACTTCCGCCGCCCAATTTCCATCCAAAAAAAAACCGCGTACAGTAATACATTGTTGTGTTGAGTTATTGTGATGTTAGTAATGCAAAAATACTTTACCTGAATTAGCTAGACGACTGCTCGTAGGTCCAAACATTTGATATGGATCTGTAACAATAACATAAAATATTAAAGACCAATTGTTTTAACAATCCTTTACAATTTACTGAAATTCTATGTTCTATATAGATAGAGTTTGGCACATTGCAAAAGTCAAATATTATACAGGCAGATTTTATACAATATTTATGCCCTCATCTACTTCGATTGATATTAAATGGTATGTTTTATCTATATCCTTTTTTGTATTTAGTGTCTCATAATTAAAAAGAAAACAAAATAAAGCTTGACTTGTCGATAGAATCCAGTTTTCTATTCACCATATAATATCTACGCCCTGTAAATAATCCATTTCCGAAATGGAAAACCCATCAGCGTTTAAAATTACTATTCAATATTCACCTACACTCGTGGTATGTTCACATTTATTGGCGGTACTCCGGAGCACTCCGGACTTTAATATTGGCAGGCACCGGCTTTGTAATTAACGCTGTGAATGTTCCAAACAGTTTGGCTAAATATAGGCTTCGGAACAATATTGACAAGGAGGATTTACCGAGACGACATAATGTTTGACAATTTACAAACGGAGTCTTCGGAACAATATTGACAACGAGGATTTACCGAGACGACATAATGTTTGACAATTTACAAACGGAATTAATACTGATGAGCAAAGCTGATGAGGTCAAAAATTATGAAAAGTGGTGAAGTATGACGTTTTAAATATAAGCATCATATGAACTGTTAGCATTGGAAGTCAGCGTTAATGTAGGACTTGCAGTTGCATTGCAACAAAATGCTTTGGGACATGAAAACATTAAGTACCTAAGTAGATTTCAGTTAAAAGGTGAAACTAAACAACAAAGTTTTGGCCATGTTATTATTTGCAGGTATTTCCAGAATAACTGAACAGAACTGCATTACCAAGAGTGACAATGCACGTAGGAAGGTGGACAGAAGTACCATCACACAAAACTTCGCTAAGGCAGTAGATCACTCTCAAGACATCGTAAAAGATAACCGTTGTCATGACAATAAAACTAACAACATAGCCGACCGAAAAAAACCCAGATACATTGCATAGATTGCATTTAAAACGGCCGTAATGAGAATGTAGGGGACTCCACTACCATCTGAATTTACATAGATAGTCTGTAGGCCGACTGTCGTCAAGTTGGGGAGACCTAGCATGCTTCAAATACTTTTTGATAACAATACTTAGGTAGAATTTATGAAACTATGAGTATTCCAGTCATACTGTAGATTCTTTATTCTGTTTAATACCAGGGTACAGGGTTCATCATTATTCCTTCCTTTGCATTATACCTGAAAATCTTCCAAAACTGAGTTAATTTAATACCTAGAAATTTACTATTAGAGTTATCTAATTATGTTCATAATTGCTTACAAAACGGTTAAAATGGTAGTTCTCTGTGGAACATAATATCATGTTGAGACCCTTCAGAAATCAGACAAACTCAAACCAAACATCCTTGTATGGCCCGTGCACTTGGGTTGCCCTGGGTTATCTAAATTAAATCAGAGTTAGTTGCTAACTTGACGTTATATTATTATTTAACCCCAGGTAACTAACTATGAGTTATTAATACATATAACTAATTGCAGATCGAGAACCGGCCAAGAGTCTGAGTCTCACTCACGCACCGAGAATTCCGACCTTCCTTTAACGTATAATTTCATGATTTGGGACATTACTGTAGAAAACATACGGACCGCATATCTATGTATTTTGTTTGTTAAGGAATATTAACGATTTCGAAAAAACGGTGGGAGTTAGGAAAATCGTTCAAATTTTCCTGTAATATATACATCAATTTATATCTACTGTAATTGTTTCAGATTTTTGGCTTGGGAGGGAGGAATGGCATTTTTTTTTGTATTTTTTCAGCATTAGGCAAAACCCAACGTAAAAGAAAAGAGAATTTTATTTTGGAATGTTCAAATGAAGCTCTTTCATATTTATACTGTCTTGTCGCCCCACAGTGCGATATTTGTGCCCCATTTAACCCCCTTTTGCAAAGAAACATTTTTATTTTATTTTTCATTTGCAATAAGATTGGGTAAGCAATATTTATGTCTATTCCAAAGAATCATGGCGAGATCCATACATTCAAAATAAAAAAAGAGGTGTTTGAACCACTTCAGATAACATGTTAATATACTTGAAATATTTTATAAGCCCCGCAAAACAACAACATAACGATTTTGGTCGCCATATTCGCCATTCCCCTGGCATGGCGTGGAATTTCGCATGATTATCCCGGTTCTTAAAATAATTTAAATGCCTCAAGTTATTTCTTAGGCACCAAGTATCAATTATAACGTCATTCCAACGTCTCTAAAAATCTTTATTTTTTTGTACAAATCTCGCCATGATTCTTTCAAATCTTAGACAAACTTTAACTTTTAACTCATTTAACTTTGAGAACTATTTGTCCTTACATCGATTCTTCATAAGCTCTGCACCAAATTACGTTTTCTATATATAACTCCACATGGACTCTATATTGAACTCTACATTATCAGTGGTTGCTGAAATATAGCGGTGTGACAGACGGACGGAGTGGGTTCCTTTTTACCTTTTTGGTTCGGGACCCTAAACATGGTAAAAATCTAAGTAGTTGTCACATACTATTATTGGATTTATTAAGAATTTTCAGCAGAATATTGCCATAACGGTAATATTATAATAATTTATTTTTTAGATTATTTGTATTAGTTTTACTTAGTGAAAATAGACAAATTGCGACAAACCAACTCAAGGACTATAGTAGGCACCTAACATATATCTCTTATATTTTTTCCTATGCAAATCGAATACTTGTCATTCATACAACTTTAAGCCATAACAATATCACCCTCACAATTGTATGCTTTCAGTAGTGGCTATGCAAATTACAGTAATAATTCCCATACTACATTCAAATTGAAACAATGGCCGGTCCCCTATAACGGGCTTTCTCGCCTTTTGTTAATATTATAATAAAGTAATAATTGTTAACGACACTCGAATTATTTCGACGAATATAAAATGTTATAAGTATTACGACCCTTCGTAATTAATAATTCTATACATAACATCTAAGTTTCTGCGTGGAATAATCGATGATAGTTACGTTTTTAGTACATTTACTCGAAATGTTACGTACCTAGGTACTTATTGATATTCTTCACAGTTCAAGTGTATTACGAACCGGTGGTGGTGGAATCAGTAGAATAAGGGCTTAAACTGAATAAACGATATTTGTTTTTTTTTATTGGCCGTTTGAACGTTAGTATCTATGCTTAGACGCAGTAAAATTAAAATACCCAGCGACTGATAATGTTTCTTGAAATGACTATATATTGGTGCTGATTCTGTTGTTTACAACTAAACTAATTTTAGTCTCACTATGTCTCTTTCTAACAAAGGACATAAGAAAAGGATGTAAGAAATTCAGTCCTGTCAAATGCTTGTTTTCAATATAAATTTAGTCACCATCTATCCTGGTTACGTCCAAATAACTGACATTAAATATGTTCTATCCTTGTTCAATAATGTTCGTAAGAAAGAGATGTGATGTGACTAAAATTAGTTTAGTGCGATTTACAACAGAATCGGCACCATTGTAGTATCTCTTTACAAACAAACTTTATCTAAAACCCCTGATAACATTTTGACTGGCTAAAATTCCAGAATAAATAGCCAACTGAAAAAATTTACAACGAATACAAATTAACACATTACCACTCCCCGCCAGTTGTAACATTTTGACATTGACATTGCGATTAATGCATAATGCAGGCGGTTATGTTATAACACGGTAACTACCATTTTAGTTAATTTTAGGCGATTTTGTTTTTTGTTATTGTTCTAATTAGGTTAACAGTTTATTATAAACTAACTTTCATGAAGCGGCTATGCTGGCACAGATTTCATATATCTTGGTATATTGATGCCGTCAGCCGATTTTGGTAAAATAATGTTGTTGTTAGTTTGATTTACTTGTGATGATCCGTTCAGTGTTTTTGAAGATTAACATGTCTAAACGTACAAACAAACAGATAAAATAATAGAAATATTGTCTCCTTGCATTTTGTTATTCCACCTACATATTTGGTAAGCATGTAATATAATTGGCTACTTGACAGTTTTCGGAAACATATTTTAAAATTTACATACGTGTATTTTATACCTCTTAAAATTATCTTTTTATCAAAAAAAAATTATTTACAAGGAAAAAAATATATTTTTTAACATTTCATTTAAAATTTGCGCAAAAACACCCGGTCACGTGACATTTGTCAGGTGTGACGTCACGTCTCTATAAACAAAACTAGAGGTGTATAACGTGTATAACTAAACAAAAATACGCGAGCTGCATAACAGCTCACGGCTCAGGTGTGTGAGCCGGTTCAATGACTCAGCTCGCAGATCAGCTCAATTTGTACCTATAGTCCACGATGTAACGCGTACCGCGCGTCGAATCGAGCCGATACGCAGTGAGCGTGCGCGCTTAACGTGGACTATAGGTACAAATTGAGCTGATCTGCGAGCTGAGTCATTGAACCAGCTCACACACCTGAGCCGTGAGCTGTTATGCAGCTCGCGTATTTTTGATGAGTTTCACACCTCTAGTTAAATTTGACGTCACAAACCTCACAAACAAACCATAGATGCTCAATCCCGGCCGCCCGCGTTTCGGTTCTTGTAATCCACAGATAAAAAAACTCACTTTTTATTTCATAAAATAAAATATTAAAAAAATATTATTATGCAAAAAACATATTGTGTAATTATTGTTAACCTATTAGCTATCATATCTAACATATTTCATATTTTTTCATTATAACTGTCAAGTAGCCAATTGGTCTTCAGTTTTGTTATTCGTGTAAAAAAGAAGAAGATGATTTTTCTCCCATCTTTTCTTAAAACTTTGTTTTCAATATGTAAATCTATGGGTGGCAAGTAATAAATGAAAAAATCTGCTGGAGCCTATTAGCGCATGACTACAAAAGAGTAATCATTTTACACAAAAACGACACAACAACACGACAACTGGGCAGCTCGACAAAATGGCTAGAGTATATAAATTAACGCCAATCTTTTAAATCTGCTGTGAATTGAGTAAAAACGCAATCTGAATCCAGTTCAGCAACTTTTGCACGACAAGTTGAATTTATATTTACACGTTTATCGGTTTAATATTATTACCAGCGAATACATTTAATTATCGATATGAAGTTGAATTTGACGTTGATTAATTTATTAAATTGGTACAATATTTAGAGAAACGAGTAAGCACGGGAGTTTTTTTGTAAATAGTGTTGGTAATTACTTTTCAATAATTAATGAATGCATAACTAACTATAATAATAAATATTCAAAGTCAAAGTCAAAGCCATTTATTCAATTTAGGCCCTAGTAGGGCACTTATGAAGGTCAAAGCTACTGAAGTTACCACCAGGTCGTATGTCGGCCTTACACTGAGAAGAACAGGCAGGAAACTCAGCAAGGTTACATTTTTTGAATATATCATAAATCTGACTAAATTGGCAATTTTTTCCAAAAAATTATACATACATACTTTTTTAATTTTACAAAATAAAATACACAAGCAAAACAACGCATAACAAAAAAAAAACAACATATGAAATAAATAAAAAATAATAACATTCACTAGTTGAAATGAAATGAAATGAAAATATATTTATTTTGAAAAATACACACAACACTACAAAAATAATATAAATATGAAACAAATAGCACATACAAAAAAAAACAAAGAGTAGTGTTGTGTTATATCAAAATTGGTCAGCGACTCAGTAAGACACTGTTATCCCGAAACCGGGTAACAGCACTGGTTTTCAGTCGCTGTTCATAATTATGTAGGTAATCTACTGGATTTTTACTATGTGCATTGTGCAGAGTGAACTTATATAGATGAAAAAATAATAGTTTAATTAAATCAGTACTTTAGCGAGTGATACCCCTGGTGTTGCAAGCGTTCATAGGCTACGGTAACTGCTTACCATCAGGCGGGCGGGCCGTATGCTTGTTTGACACCTTAGTTCAATAAAAAAAAAGATGTTAATTTATTTAAAGTCGAGAATTATACTGCTACAAGCAAAGTTGTTATAAGTTTTATTCTTACTTAAGCGAAGGTTATTAATCTACAATAAGCACTTTAGTTAGATAAAGGAAAACCCGCAGAGATGGCTATCAGTCTCAAGTTCTGTTGCCAAGTGTCTGTATACCGGACCGGTGTGTAGGTACCTGGCAGGTGGACTTTAGAACCCTTTTAGGCTTTGTGTACTTATAATTCAACACCATCACCTACCTAGACGAGATTGTGGTCAAATATAAGTCAATGATTAAGTGTAACCCCGTGCAACATATCTCCTATTTTACTGATTCCTTAGAGGAACCGCGAAAATCTCTATGGCGCAAGCAATAGGTAGGTATGTATCGAATGCGGTGTTATAGGTTTTCACTAAGCATTTGACTGTCGTCAATTTAATAATAGGCACTTAGAAATCGAAGTTCAAGTTGGTTCAAGTATCTCGATCTAAGTGTCAAAGCATATTTACTAAGATGAAAGATGGCCGTGATTTTGCAATTCATGACGGGCGGTGACTAAGCTACCTAATAAAAGACACGTTTAGAATAAAAAAATACAATAAATGTTAAATCGAGGGTGGTTAAATAGCCATCGCTTGTAGGGGCGAGGCGCGATCTAATCGAGATGATTATGATAAATGACTCCCTTGTGGGGATCGCTTATGAGCGGTCTGAGCGGAACTAACGGATCTGAGCGAATCGGATCTGATTGACGAAAGACGTTCTTGTATCAAATTGTTTCGATAATGTTATAGATTTATTGTGTGAATACGATTATAAATATATTATGAATAGAAGCTAGCTATCATTAGTGATAGAGATCCACAAATAAATGTTTCATGATATTCTTTCCCGGAGTCCAGGAATTACCCAGATGATTTCTTCGCCGACGTACACCATATCTTTTCCATGGTTCATATTTTTTTTCCTACGTATGTACCTATTCATAGCCAAAGTATGTAGATACTCGTGTTATAAAAAACTCTTCCGCTTCAAATGACGCCTCGCTCGAAATGGGGCCCTATTATGTGCATTCGTCGACGTTTGATGCTCTAGTCCGCCAGAATTGGCATCACCATCCGGACGAGCGAGCGAAATGATTATATTTATAAGCGAGACAAAAGGCACGAGCCCGCAATTTGCGACAATTTTATGTTCCCTTTGGAAACGATCTACAAGCGAGTTTGTTAATAGACGTTTTGATTCTTATCGTTTTTGGTTTTTAATTTATTTTAGTTTCTTCTTTCAGTTTACTTTGAACATTGGTGATTCTTAAATGACTTATTACTGCTATGCCAAAATACTTAGGATGCGGTGAATAAGTACCTACGTTTAAATTTCTTTTTACCGATTTATATTAAATGAATTTATTCAAACAGTATAAATATGAGATAGGTAAAAAGACTTCGTCAAAGGTAAAGCCATCGCTTAGATGACTCGATATAGCTCTCATTCTCATTCATTTTACGCGTCTATCTCTATAGCTCAGAGTATATAGTAGTAATTTACACATATTTGTTTCAGGATAAAGGGCTAATTGATTGATTGCCTTAATAAACAAAAGCTAACGGTAATAAAAATGTGGAGCACTATTAAATCAATAACTAACTTAAGAACTACTAACAAATCACCTCAAGAACTGCTAGGAATTAGGGATTCGAAAGAATCTTCCGTTAATGCTGTTAATGACTTCTTTGCTAATGTAGGATCGAACTTGGCTAAACAAATAGGACCAGTGCTCATGTCAGACCAAACTAACCGGTCCACACCCAAAGATTCTTTTTTCCTTGCAGAAACTACTAACGTTGAAGTAAGAAAAATTATTGAGAATCTGAAATCAAACTGTTCTGCCGGATATGATGGTATATCTTCACAAATACTAAAATCTCTTAAAAATTATATTGTTCCAACGCTAACATATTTATTTAACCGCTGCTTGAATGAAGGTGTTTTTCCTAATTCTCTGAAAAAATCTATTGTGATACCTATTCACAAGTCTGGAAAGAGAGATTGTATCAATAACTACAGGCCAATATCAATTTTAACTACTCTATCAAAAATTTTAGAAAAAATCATTAACACTAGATTGCTAAATTTTCTTGAAGCTAAACAAATTTTATCCGAAAATCAGTATGGCTTTAGAAAAGGAAGATCCACTGATGATGCGGTTAATACTTACATAAACTTCTTAGTAAATAAATTAGATAACAAAAAGAAATGCATAACAATATTTTTAGATTTAGCAAAAGCTTTTGATACGGTCTCTTTTTCCAAGCTATTTGGGAAGCTTGAACAAAGTGGTATAAGAGGAAATCAGTTGATCCTGCTCAAGGATTACATGAAAAACCGTACACAAAGAGTAAAAATAAATGATACCATTAGCACTGAGTGTCCCATTACCTTTGGTGTTCCCCAAGGTAGTGTGTTGGGCCCGACATTGTTCCTTTGCTATATTAATGAACTGTGCAATATGAAGCTTGGAAACTGCAAAATTATTTCATACGCAGATGACACTACCTTAACATTTTACGGTGATACTTGGGGTGAGGTCTACAGTATTGCACAAACAGGGTTTGATAAGGTGTGTCATTGGCTAGCTGTAAATTCCCTAACGCTAAATTCTAGTAAAACTAAATATATACCTTTTGCCATGCGAGACAATCTTACTGATAAAAGAAAATGTTATTATAAAATTACTGCACATTCTTGTTTTTCATGTTTTTCTACTAAGTGTACTTGTTCCCCAATTTCTATTACTAATAATATCAAATACTTAGGTATAAATATTGACGAAAACCTTAACTTTCGGGAGCACATTAATAATCTTGCACAGAAGGTAAGAAGATTGACATTTGTCTTTAAGCAACTTAGTAATGTGGCTGACAAAGAACTAATTAAAAATGTCTACCTAGTATTGTGTCAGTCAATACTATCTTACTGTATTTCTTCATGGGGAGGAGCTGCAAAGACTAGCATGATTCAGATTGAACGAGCTCAAAGGCAAATTTTAAAAGTCAGTTTCTGCAAATCTCGATTATACTCGACAGAGACACTATATAAAGAGGTAAAAGTGCTAACAGTCAGACAATTATTCATAATTGCTATAGTATTGCGACAACATAATCTTATACCATTCGATAAGGAGTATGGCAATTCTAATACGAGGAGAAGTCACAAGATTTGTTCCCTTCAAAGTGTCCGAACATCCTTTGCTCAAAGGTTCTTTTCATTCCTGAGTGTAAGATTATACAACTTAGCTAACAAACAATTAAAAATATATAGCATGAAAAGATTTGATTGCAAGGAGGCTTTAAAATTATGGCTTCTATCTATGAATTATCATGATACAGAAAACCTAATGAAAATGTAGATTGTAGTTATAGTTTCTACTGGCACATACACATACATAAACACTTTCTCACATAATATGTAATATACTAACATTTGCACTCACACTTACATCATGCAATATACAATTGTATACATCCACAGCATTCTACACTGACAACATTATACACCTACAACATTATACCACACAACACTATACACACAGAATTTATTTATTTTTGTAAGCAATACCGTATATATATAAAAATTTTATTCTTACGTTTAATAGTAATTTAAATATTAACGTTTCTAAATTGTATAATATAATATTTTTTGTTAATCTCGAGAGGTGGAGACCAGGGGATCCATAGTACGGGGTCTACTCAGTTTGGACTCCTGTCTCCCGCTACATATTTAAATGAAGTCCTATATAGTATGTAATTAATTTTCTTAGTTTTAAATATTGTAAACGGGGGAGAATAAATAAATTTTATTTAATTTTATTTAATATACTTATGCTAATGCCTATTGCATAGTTTATATCATTGTATACTTATGTACCTACCTACATTTTCAAATCAAATCAAAAATATCGAAAACAAAAGACAACCGATTTACTATGGTACTTTCATAACTCCCTCATGCTTCCCTTTAATTCAGTTTCCGTTCACCTGTCTACGCGAACAAACTTAGTTACATCTCGTGATCTGCCAAATAGAATTGTCGAAAGTGATTACTATTTCGATTTGCTGTCTAAATTGGTGGGTGGAACATCCCAGCGTCGCTTCTGTTTCGAGTTATTTATACTTTTGATGTGATACTTTTTGGATTAGGACGAATGATTGCATTTTTTCCTTGCCTTTCGAAAATCATTTTCAATATCGAAACCTTGATCGAAACATTATATGGTTGGCACTTGACAATGGTTGATCTTCTTTGATCTTCAGGTTTTTGGTAAACAGGTGTTTCCAGAATGTGTATGTGCCTACACTGCACTAATCTACATAGGTACTATAAATGTCTACATCATGGTTAATTTAAGTGTATCACGTATTTTGCAAAGGATCTATCAGCAACTTAAGTTGCTAACCGTCCATAGCTTGGATAAGCCGCTGATATTTACCAGCCAAACCTTTCTCTTTCAATGCCCACCATAAATCTTCTCGAGGAACTTGGTAGTGTGTCTCTCCAGGTCGGTAGACACTGTGCACTTAATTGGTTGTGTACTTATTGGCGACACAGTCATCCTTTTCTAGGATACGCCACCTTACTTGAGGCGGCGGTTTGTCTTTACTTTCGCAGACTACATTCTAATAACTACATCCATGACTGCACTGTATTTTGTGTAACTAGATCTTCGCACGGCGGTGCTTAGAAGATTTTGTCTGAGACCTCTGCGAACTAATTCTGTAGGTTAAAACGTGTTAATATTTTTTTTAAACCAGGTACCTAAGGCCTTTCCTTAGCTATTGCTAATCCCAAACTCCCATCCTACATGCTCTCTCTCATAATTCATTAGTCAGCTACACCAATATCTACTGCCGTACTAGTTTTCCTGCAACTCAAAAGTCTTGTTTTCAACATCTGATAGCTCTCTTCATTGAATCTTTCAATCATGGACCGTTACATTCCAACTTGCATACCTACCTGATACTTACTTCCAGATTGTATCAAAATGTTGATGCATAATTATAATAAATATACGTAATAAAATCTATTATATTCGGAAAATTTCTTCAATGCTGTCTTCAGCAGGATAGTACCGTTTCGTGTTTGGACGGAAGCTAATTCGTTAGCAAGTAAAATTTCCCGCCTGCTAGGTGAAAATAGGTATTACAATATTTAAAAAAAACGTTTTAAAAGAGACCTTTAAATCCCGATTTGATAAAATAGTTCCAACATTATTCCTTATATTTTGGTGAGCGGTGGACAGAGGCCCCCCGTTGTTTGCTGAGACGCTCCGTCGCTTCCCCACTGCGCTCTGGGTCAACAATACATTCCTACGGTAAACATCCACTCCTATATGAAATTTATTGTGCCACTATACTGTCTGAGATGGAACGATGTCTTGACAACGAAACTGTGTGTTTTCTGAACAGCCTTGCTCGACGACGTTAGAAAATGAATAGAATTGTCGCACATTTTTCTTTTTATATTGTTAGAAGTAGAACATGTATTTCCAAAATCAACTTGGTTTTATTTATGAATTTCGGCATTATTAGCTCTAAACAAAAATAATATCTATTGCAGATAGTCAAAATCAAAATCAAAAAGTGATTTATTCAGTTTAGGCCCTGGTAAGGCAAGTGCCTTACCAGGACGTTCATAAGTATGAACGTTACATGCAGTTGAATTTACCACCGGTTCGGAATACACACTCAGTAAAATCGCTCCAAGAGTATAGGTGTGATTTACTTACAGTAAACATTAACTTTTATTTTTTTATGCCACTTAAGTGGCAAACAAGCATACGGCTCGCCTGATGGTAAGCGGTTACCGTAGCCTATGGACACTTGCAACGCCAGGGGTATCACTCGCGCGTTGCCGACCCTGCAGAAATCTCTTCAAACCCTTTTTGAAGAACCCCATGATGTACTCCATTGGAAAAACCACGGCATTGCCTCATTCCACAGTCTGAGCGTTCGCGGAATATTACATTATCTTTTTTCAGTAATATTCATTTTCCAGATATGTTCCCATATTGCACGGCTAAGAGAGCACAAAAGTACTCTTAGATGTTTGCATCTAAGTGAATCAGCGCGTGATAATGCCCAAAGCGGCAATCAAACCGAAACCCCTTCGACGCACGTTACAAGTGATTGGTACACACCAAACGAACCTGACGGTGTTATGCCGTTTCTACTGTAATTACGTGCCATTACCAACACTAATCATTTGCCGATGGCGCACTGGTACACGCGAAAGCTAAATAAGACCTTACAAATCCACAATAAAATTGTTATTAGTGTGAATGCTTTTGCCAGTGGTAACGCGCTGCGATATCATTCACAAAAGCGAAATCGGTCTTATTGCTTTAGCTGAAAATCCAAAATCGGCGGTCACGCTTAACAACACCGAAAATTATTCTTTATGTCACGTTGTGAGGGTCGGTTTTGGTTTGTTATCGAGTGCGAAGAGTAGGGTGTAGCTCAAGGCTTGAAGGAGTTAATGCGTGCCTCACAAAAGGCCAAATCACTGCCCCAGCGACCCGTGCGACCGCCGCGTCGCGTCAAAGAGTAAATTTGTATTCCAATTATGACGGCAGTGTAGACACCCAACGCCGATCGATCATGTTTTTAGAATATACTTTTTCCTGCCTTTCATAGTGACATTGATATTAAAAAATCTAGGTACCTATTTTATAGTTGTCATCTAGTCAAGATAAATGAGAAAGAAAAGCAAAATACGTAACAAATAATTCTCAATGAAAGTTCCCTAACAAAAGGCAAAATGCAACAAGCCACAATTTCAAGAAAAATTATGTGACTGGCAGACAATAAACCAGTGCTCGCTGGGAGGCCATAAAATAATAATAAAGGGATAATTAATCGATTTCAGTGCATTACTAGCGGTCCCCCACGGCAGTCGTTAGTGCAATTCCGGGCCCCTATAGCATTAGCTGGTTGATTGCGATGCGCTGGGCCCCGCCGCTCACTGCGATCCCAGATTCAATAATGCACACCCCGCAGATATATTTTGACGTTTCTATTTGCTAAGACGTATTATGATTATTGACCTGTAATTGTTTTGTGATCAATCGATTTCAGGGGGCCTACCACAAGCTCTTAAAACAAGGTTAAAATAACCTTATTTTGCGTTTTCGTACCATGACATCCTTAAAAATAAGCTTATTATAGGCATAAAACAATATTGTTTTGTTAGCAGGTTTGATGACGTCACCTCTAATCGTTCATTCAAATCGTACCATGATGTGTCTTTTGACAACTAGCATTATGGTTTTTATGTCAATTGCATATATCAATCAAAATATAACATTATATAGGTACGCGACGAATTATCCAAATTTATGATAAAAATATCTATTATTATAGTGATATAAAGTCAGTAGATCGTATTTATTTAACTTATCGAATTAATTGTGTATCTCTAGCCTTCTAGCTTTTGCCATCTAGCATTTCAAGATGGCAAATGAATATGAACTATTTGTGTTTTTGGAAGCAAATACCAAAGAAGCCAATAATAGATACACGAAAGCGACGTGGTATGCATCTATGCTACGTGAGGAATCAACACTTTCGCATGCGCAATGGACCAAAATGCCATTTGCTATCGAAACCATACGACCGTATGGGTTTGAAGCTCACCGAGTGGCTCGCATATTGTCACCAAAATAATCGAGGCCTCGGGCGGGGAGCTTTTTCGCGCATTAGCTTGGCTAGCCTGTTGGGAACCTTGCCGATAAACTACGGCAGCCTAGAGGAAAATTTATATACGAGTGCTAGATTGTATTTCATTTATTTGTTGTAAATATTTAATATCGTATAGATTAAGCTTTACTGTGATTGTACTGTATTCATAAACGTTTATATACCTAAATACACATAATGTTTCATTGTATGACCTGCAACTACAGTAGCATTCCTGACAAAAGGTAATAAATAAAAATATGTGTTGATTCCTGGGGTAAATTCTTTATTTATATAATTTAAAGACAATAGGTACCTGCCTAGACTATAGGTATTAAGACTGAAGTGCCATACATAAATATAAACCTACCTAGGTATATATTTATGTATGAACTTTGTCTCAGTTTTTGTAATGACCAAGAAGTGCTCCATTGCTTTGCTAGTTGAGGATTAGGTACCTATTTCTCTCCAGCACATTTCTTAGAGTAGTTACTTTGAATTCCGGCGAATTCTTCACTGCAAAATGAATAAAATAATACTTGAATTACTTCTGTTTGTAACCATGCCATATTAAATTTCATTCACTGAATATCACTATTGAACGGCGGCCCCTTGCCTTGTTTTCATATTGACCTAAGTAATATTAATTCAAGTAATATAAAAGTCGATATACATAAAATAAATATTTGTATTATTTCAAAATATGTAGTGCAACAGGGCACATTGAGTTTCAAAATTCGTGCGTCACAATTGACAAGATTTTTTTTTGTCCCGTTCCATCCTATAGGGCCATCATCTTCTCTCACAAAATAACCTTATTGCCAGACTGTTTTGTTTTCACCTTATAATAATATTACTTTGATTCGTACCATGAGCTCAATCGTTCAACATTGATATAACATTGCTAAGTGCCGAGAAAGAATGAATGATTTGTAAGAATTTGTCTATGGCTTGCTACAACCTGATAAAAGATAAAAAGAAATAACGATATATTAACTGTATAGTGCCATTTCTTTCACACGTTGGACCGAAATGATTTGAGGTTCTTCATCTTTTAGCAAAGTATTAAATTAAACTAATTGTAAAGTATAAGTAACTAAAAGAATAAAATATTTTCGAGTAATTTCTATAAAATGCATACAAATATTTTAAAATGTTATTATGAAGAGTAAGGAAATTAATTGAAAAAATATATAGACTGCCGACTCTAGATTATCAAATGAAATGAATCGGAACAAAATATTGACCTGTCATTCTTGTCATACTCAAATGTCTTATAAAGATATCCAAGATATTTAGTTATTATTTTATTAATACATTTGTTTATGTAATTTAATAACAAACAAAGTGCAATCAATATGGAAACATCTTAATAGTATATTCGACAGTAATATTCAGTGCATGAAATTTAAGATGTCATGGTTATAAACATTTGTAAGTTGCACAAATGTTGCAATTCATTTTGTAGAGTTGTAGCCGAAGAGTTCGCCAGAGATCCAGTCAGCAGGTAGAAATGGTTAAATACAAACAGACCAAAAATACCGCCTTCAATCGATATCTACATGCGAAGGAGTACTCTCAAAAAAGTGTACGTAGATATGGAGAGGCTGGTCTAAAGTGAAGTCTAAGAACCTATAAACGCTGAAATAAAGTTTGAATCTGTATCTGCAAGATTGTTTAATGCCATACTTATATTGTGTATAATTATCTTACTCTCATTAAACTTATGTGAATAAAGAATGTAGGTACATAATACTTTCGTGTTTTTATTCATTGTGTTATTGACGGGAATCCTACTGTAGTTGCAGGTCTTGGAATTAAACATATTATGTGTATGTAGGTGTATAAATATTTGCCGCTGTTGTCGATCATCGACAAGGTTCCAGGTTCAAGCTCGTTATTGGCAGTGTTTCCTCTTTGGATAGCCAAGCTAATGCGTTGTCACAAAAAGCTCCCCACCAACCGGTTTGCCGAGTTTTTGATGATAATGTGTGAGCAAATCAGCGAGCTTCAGACCAAGACAGACAAAGGCTACAGAAAGTTAGGTCCAATGGATGTGTATTTTAGAATTTCCCGCACGGTTACATCTGCTCTGCAACAGTATAGCAGATTGTTGTGAGTTGAGTTTTCAATACAAATATATACTTAATACTTAATTAATATTTTACTACATGAGATGGTTAAAATGATTATCTTTATAGATTATTATAAGTCTGTCGTCTGTCCGTCTGTTGACAATAATATATTCCATCCAGGCTAATGTAGGTTACGACCAATTTTAGAAAATTTGCCAGAGAATCTAGGTAGTTTGGATTCCAGGAACACAGGGACTACTCTGTGTACTAACACTGCAGGAAAGTTAACTTTATGGATTAATCTGGGGTTATTCGATGTACGTTGGTTATAATGAAAACAGGATATTAATAGTGGGTGGTACCTAAATGAAAAGTCACTAAATATATAAACACGCTATTTAAAGCTCCGCTTTATCTAAATAAATCTTAAGGCGTAGGGTCGAGGGATCGATATTACTAACGTAGATGCATAGTTGTGTAGTGAACGACAAGTGCAATTAAAAACTTTATAAACAATCGGTTATATTATTTTGGGATGATACCTAATCTCGCAATCCCGATATATTCATTATATAAGTAAATAAATTCGATATAATTACTTTATATGACACTATAATAGATTTTTATAACATAAATTTGGAAAACAATGTTATTTTCAGCTTGTAAATACAACGTATATAAGATTGCTAAATTTGACATTAAAACAATAATGTTAATTGTCAAAAGCATGTCAAAAGCTTATAAAAAATAGCTCATGGTACGAATTGAATGAACCATTATGGTAAATAAACAAGGTTGTTTTCATGCATAAAATAAGCTTGTTTTAGGGACATCATGGTACGAAAAGAAGAATAAGGTTGTTTGAAAGAGCGAGAGAGTATGGATGAGTGACAGAGATGAGAATTGTTAAGAGAGAGAAAGTTGCTTAGGCCCATAGCGTTATTTCTTTTCATCTTTAATGAGCCCATAGACAAATTCTCAAAAATCATTCGTTCTTAGCAGGAATATAACAATCATATAACAATAGTGTATGGTAGAGGTCATGGTACGAATAAAAATAAGGTTATTATATGCTGGAAACAAAACAGTATTGCAATAAGGTTGTTTTGTAAAAGATGGGGGTAGGCCCCCAGGGGTAAAAGAAATCTTAGTTACTTTTTATGTCAAACGATCTAGACAGTGAATAGATCGTGAGTTCAGTTTTTTAAGGTTCGGTTGAATAATAACGCGGTTTTATAGTTCGGTCAAACTTACAATACGGTTAAAGTTAAATTTAACCCTAGAGTAGTCGCGCCTTTCCGTGAAATGTGATAGGTTAAATTTTACGTCGTCGGTTACAACGATATAAATAATCATAATCAAAAAAAGTGTGTTTTAATCGGAGTGGAGAAAAATTAAAACACCTGCGTTTGTCTATCGCAGCTGGTACCGAATAGTTTAATTCCAACATCTATCGAGATCGCTTTGTTTGTACAGAGGATAACATGCTATGTCTTCTAAAATATAGTCCACTTTGGCTCTTTGATCATTGGCATAACATGATAATTCTTCCATACAAACTTTCGTGATTATAATATTGAAGCTAATATATATAAGGTGTTATAATTTATTGTATCTAAAAAAAAATTGGTCTAGTTTTTCAGAATTTCTCTAGAAAACTGTGACGTGTGGAAAGTCTGTTGTTGGCAGCAATATTTTACAATAAACGAAATGAAAGATAAAAAAAAACATTAGTTTTATTTACAATGAATGCCCATCGTATGAGCAGGAGTAGAATTTATGGAAATATAGAAAAAAATAAAGATGTCATCCTGGTGGAGCTTTGCTTTAATGCTTTGGTAAGCATGAAAGCAAAGCTAGTGTTTTATGTATCGGAGTTTACCCGTTGGCTCGTCGTTGATACACTTGAAATTACGTAAAAAAATTTAAGATGGTCCTTCTAAAAATATGATTATTCTGTTTAAGGCCCAATTTTACAAACGTCGAGTACACCTTTTATTCATAGTAGGTACCTACGAAAGGTTCTCGAGTGGCGACCACGTACTGGAAAGCGCCGAGCGGGACGACCTCCCACCAGGTGGATTGACGACCTGGTCAGAGTCGGAGTTCTGGGAGCCGCTGGATGCAAGCGGCCCAGAACCGCTCGAAGTGGAAATCAATGGGGGAGGCCTATGTTCAGCAGTGGACATCCACGGGCTGATATTATGATGATGATGATGATGATGAGATACCTACTAACTATGACAGTTTCTCAATACAAATTGTCCCACAGACATATTTATACCGTGTATAAGTGCTATCCGACGTTGATCAAATTGGGACTTACACCCAATACATCATTGCATTGAAAAAAAATAACATGCGCAATTTATAGCATCAAAGATAGTTTTTGTACACAATTTGCCCCTCTGTGTACAATCAGGGCAAAGACAATGTTAGCTGCCACCGCACGCACGCTGTCAAAATAACATTTTGTTTTCTTTAGTTTTTTTGACTTACCCCTGTTTGCATGGCAGGCGCTATTTTAGCGGCCGTCGGTGTTTAGTTGGGTGCGTCCGATCAAACACTGGCAAATAACTTTTATTTTCTTTGTGCTGAGGCATTTTATTATTGCTTAGTGATGAGACTATGCAAACCTAACCTAGGTTTTCTATAAAATTCGCTATTGATAAACACAATCACGACAAATGATGTCCCAGACATAATAAACCAACTTTATTTAAGATAGAAGACGTAATATAAATGAAAGAAACACTACAACTGTACGTAGTATTTATATACTCTGAGCTACAACTTAAAAAAGTATATTTTCGCTTGTTTAACCGAATTATCGCATGTTATACAGTAGTTTAAGATAGGGGGTGCCACATTCTGAAAGCACGAATCAATGTATTGTGCCGCCTTAACTCACCTATATCGCATTTTTTTACTCCGTGCGTGAGATTTGACACGTTCGTTGTCGACACACGAAGTTTAAGTATTTTTGTACGTGTGTACGTCGGAACTCGAACGAAGGGTACAATATTAATGTATTTTACTTGAAATCGAGAAGTTTTTCTCGATTAAATTTACTCGTGACATCTTTGAACACATGCAAAACCAATATTGTTTACTTACGGAGTTTTTCATCCGTGAGTTAGGTGACCTACTCGTATATAAATAATATGGGATGTGCTTTCATCGTTTATTATTTCCTTGATTTGAATGGTGCGGTGTTTTGTTATTTCAAAAATTTTGTTACGTTTGAAATGTTTTTTTTTATCAACAATGGTAACTAAGTTTTGGGAGTCTGTCAGGTTTCTGAGTTAAACCGAACCAATATAAAACGAATACCAAGATAAAACGCTCATTTTTTTCGAAAAGATTTTCCGATGCTACGCAGAAACGTTATTTTTTCAATCGCGGTTGACCTATACTCACAAACACCCAAAAAGGCAAATCAAAACTATCCCTTCGCGAGGTAATTCGAACCGGCGACCCCACGGTCACATGTCAAGTGGCACGCGGCTGCCACGAGTGCAAACAGCGTTACGAGTCAATGTTTTCTAATGAAATCGAGAAGTGACGCGCCTTCGCGCCGCCATTTTGCTACCACACCACGACGCGTATTAAATCGCCACGTCGTCGAGCGGAACTACTCTGGGCCTAATGCTTGATAACTATAACACCATCTAGCCTATCACCAGCGTTTCAAAGAAGTACCTACTGGGAATAATCTCTATACACGGTGACTTTTTAATCGTTTTTTCGCTAGAGCAAACGTTGTTCAGACCATGGTCTACTATAATATCACATAGAGAAAAAACTTAAACCGACTTCAAAGTACACGAAAAAGTAGGGAAGGGTAGGATATCTCTCGGGTATGCGGGGGAAACGTGGGGCGCAACTAGTAATAAATAATAATAAATAAATCACCATTCCTCACACACGGTTATCTGATTCCAAACTAAGCAGAGTTTATAGGTGAAAACCGGATAACTGATATTATGTATTACATATACTTATTTTTGTATGTAAATACATACTTAATATACATAATTACACCCAGGCTAAGGTTAAAATGAATGAATAAATGACATGATCCAAATATACGCTAATATTAGTAAAAACGTCCATGCTATAAAGATGGTGTAATTATATGTATTTATAGACAGTTTCCAATCCATTTTCTATTAAAGAAGTAGGACGGTACAGTCGAGGACATAAATATGTATACACTTTTTGAAATTCAAAAGCAATTTTCTCGCATGCTTAACATTTAAGTGTTAAACTATTACACAAATTATAATAGTATATGTTAGAAGATTCTGCCTTTATAATATCTCATAATTTCGATCAGTAGTTTAAGAGGAAATCGTTGTTGAATTTTACTAAGTGTATACATATTTATGTCCTCGACTGTACTTGTCATTATTCGAATTAGTCTTATAATGCACGAAGTTTGTCGGTTTGGTAACACAGTCACGTATGACTAAAGTGGAGTCCAGTTAGTGCAATTGTTGAGAGTATGGGGAGCTAATTCAAATGAAACTCTTCATTAGAGGAATAATGTGATGAGCCATTATAGTCAGATGCGATGTCCAAAAAATATGTATAAATAAATATTTTTTATTTATTTATTTGAATTAGCTCCCCATACTTTTTAACAAAAAAAAAAAACCGCCTTCAAAGTAAACTAAAAAGTATGAAATAATTCTTATCTGACTCTGTTTAAAGTCAGCGAAAGAGCATGATTTGTTCTATAGAAAATATTTCGCTGACTTCAAAACAGTCAAATCAAGCCCAAACACCAGGTAATTGCTGTAAATCGTTGAGGAGTGCCGAAAGACAGTTGAATCTTTCGGGTCCATCATCAGATTGACTCCAGACCTTCATTAAATAGTAGTGCTAATGAAAAAATTTACAAACGCACGAGTCGCCTCTACGATTTTCAAAAGTTCCCTCGATTTCTATGGTATGCCATCATCAGATAATGGTTTCCCTATCATGGTAGGTATAATCCTTGGGATATCTCGTTTCCAACAAAAAAAGAATCATCAAAATCGGTTCATAAACGACGAAGTTATCCGCGAACACACATAAAAAAATATACGGTCGAATTGAGAAACCTCGTCCTTTTTTTGAAGTCGGTTAAAAATGTTACCACGCTGAGTTACTTGTTGGTTCTTTTCAGTTGAAGACCTACTTCCAAACAGGTGGTAACTTCAGTAGCTTTGTCTTTCTTTAGTGCCATACTAGGGCCTAAATTGATTATGATATTAATTTGACTTTGATCTGCGATTCCTAAACGTAAAAAGAGATGGTTAACGATTTATTTATATGATTATTTTAAACAAACTCTAAAGTGTCTGAAATCACGACATCTGTTTCGTAATGTAGATTTGATGACCAAGTAGCTTTAAATGGAGTAGTTTCCACTTCAGTAACCCACGGAGAGAATAGAATATGTTTTAGTCCCTTCGTACGGTCAGACACAAATAAGCTTTTATGTGCCCTGGGTAACTGACCGTGGCCAGCAAACAGTGAGTATGTGTGTTTGGTATCCACCCTTACTTCATACGCTTGATTTGGTAATGGTGGACGTAAATTTATAGTTCGTTAGATAGTTTTCCAAAGGTATAATTTGGTTACGAAGATTTCATAGTGTTGTTCCGTTAATGTTAAACACACTGTTGTAGTCAAACAGTGTCGCTGATTCCATATTTTAACAAACAAAAACCTTTAAAATTACTTTTAAGTTCATGAAATTGGCCTCATGAAATCCTCAATAGTCAGTGGCGCCGATTACACAGAGAGAGTTCTAGAGTTCCGAGTTCTGAGTTCCGAGTTCCGCGTTCACTACTGTACACACAGCCAGCGAGCAGTCTAGAGTTCTAAATGAAAATGGGCAAATTTGTATGGATGGAGCTTGTCCCATTGGCGGCCAGTAATAATTTATATGTTTTCTATTAGGCAATAATATTTTTAAAAAATATAAAAGCTTATTCCTATGGTTTATTTAGAAAAAAATATTGCAATGTAGTTGCATTAAATATAACTCGTATCTCATATCAAAAGGTGTCATTATACACACAGAAGTTTGTTTACATTCTTTATCTCGTCTAATTTACTACTTTACTTTCATTAGTGGGTGCTCATGGACCAGAATGCCCATTGTCCTTTCTGCCTTGTGTCACTCAGTAAATTAGACAGTGATAACTCAGACGTGTGACACGTCAACTGCCAGCTTTATTGAATGGAACTCCGACAGAACTCGCGTTCTCTTGAACTCCGAGTTCTCTGTGTGCAATGATCAAAGGCGCCGCATAGTCAAACCGTTAGAATATTAGAGTCAGACTTTTCATAAGTGCCTGCTGTCTATGTGAATAAATGATTTGGAATTTGAATTTGTAACAGTCCTAATAATTAATTTGGGTCCATGCGTCACAGTAATTTTAATTGTTAATTTTAAGTTTATGTCGTTCTTTGGCATATTATTTAGCACTAAACAAATTTTAGCCACATCTCATCTCTTTCTTACGAACATTATTGAAAAAGGATAAAACATATTTAAAGCTGTCAAATTAATCTTTGCCGTCTTATTTTGCGTGTATTTAGGCGTAACCGCGATAGATGGCGACTAAATTTATATTGAAAACAAGCACTGGACTCATTTGTCAGGACTAAATTTCTTACACCCTTTTCTTATGTTCTTTGTTAGAGAGAAACATAGTGAGATTAAAATTAGTTTAGTTGTAAACAACAGAATCAGGGCCATTGATTAATTAGAACATTAATTTACTTTTTATCACCAAGTGGGGTATCGTTATATAGAACATAAAATCATTGTCAGGATTTCTCAGAAAATTCTTGATATTACTTACAATTTACAAATTTTAAAGTGCTAAAGACAAGTGTACAGCTAAAAGTGTAGAATTGTAAACTCTGAGCTAGATCAAATACTGGTTAAAACTCACATACCTGATGAGAGTCTTCTACTTCAAGAGTAAATTTGAATTTCGAATTAAAAGTACTACAAAACCCTATGGAATGGTATGCATGGTTTTTATGCACTTGGCGAGATTTTTATGGAAAGTTTTGCAATTACTACTTACCAACTACTTACAAAGACTAAAAGGTACATTTGTGGCGATATAAGAATACTATTTTTCCCAAGCCCTAGGTTATTCATAATAGAAGTTATGAACCTGTTAAATTCCGAATTCTTTGACTGACACGTTACTTATGGTGATTGAAAGAGTGAGACGGAAAACACTATAACACTGATTTAGTTATAAAGCGATTATGAATAAGGCGGAAATAATATATTTATGCATTGTACAGAGCCTCTTACCTGGTTGACGTAGATGTGAGTGCGCATCAAGTGTCGATTTCGACATGGCTGATAGTGAATTGCTGCCATAGCCTGCAACAAAGTGATTATTAAATTATAATTAAGTAGATATAATTGCGCCAATATATCTTTGCTTAAAATTACCCTTATTTAGGTAAATATATAGGGGGTAATTGAAAGAAGAACATAAACTGGAACCGTGGCCACTATATGCATAATGTCATATCATCAAATCGTCATTTTATTGATTTCTGAGTGACATGATCAGAACTGTATCATAAATCTATTAGAACAATGTAAATGTACCCAGATAGTGCACCCTGCCTGACAGACTGAACTGACTAAATGAGATAATACACTATTATCTGAAAATTATAACAATAAAAGAAAAGGCAAAAATGCGGAGACTAAAATAATAATAGTAGACTAAAAAGAAAATCTCCACAAGATCTTTGGAAGACAATGTATGGTAAGCGGATATGTTATACGGCTTGACCTACAGTATGTTTAAATTTGTGACAGATTGCTGTACAAAGCTAATTAAAAAATATTTATTCGGAGTCGCAATCTGTTTCAGAGAAACGATTGTAACAAAATAACGAGCTTTCATTTTTCCTTTCAGTTACGGAGTTCCTTGTACAATGAATACAATTTGTCATTCATTACTGTTGCGATACACAAAAAAAATGTCTTTACATATCAATAGATTTTCATGAATGTAGATTTTGGAAAGCAAGTAAAAATAAATATTACACGAACCGTTTGGTAGAGTCAATTTGTAATGTTCATAAGTACCTACGTACCAGGGTTTAATCGGACAAAATTATTTTTGAGTTTGATTTTGAACTAACGATTCGTTGACAATAACTGCCCATTTGTTCTTCAATATCTAACAAAGCTCCAGGCGTTTAGGGGAAACTCACCCTTTGAAATAGTACATTACTACCTTGATTATAGGGTATTTTTTGGATTGAATGCATCTAGAGGATTAGATCTTCTCTTTGATGCTCAATCAGATTTCACGCGTTGTTAGTGTTAGAGCAACATTGTGGAAGCTCTTTTGATATTGGGTGTATTTTTGATTTCATGTTTCACGGCCCTTTGAGCCGTTTTACTGCGCGAATAGTTCTGTTGTGTTAAAATAATAGTTGATCCTAGAAATGGATTTATGTTGAAAAGAAAAATGTATAGAAGAGTATCGTTATCTCGGCTATAAAGCGACTTAGAATCGGTGAATGGCCTCAGAACTAGAACTCAAGTAGAGCCGGAACCTAGCCGAAGGAGCTACCTAGAGGAACCACATATACCTACCTCTTAATATTTGATTGTTTCTACACTATTTCAGAATCTTCTCGAACTATACGATTCGTACTCGTTTATGGGATCGATCATGTAACTCGATATCTGTATTTGCAACGTTCATCTCGTATAAAAGCACTATCGATAACGATAGTGACAGAGGCTGTTTATCGATGAGCGATAGAGGAGTTTATACATTTTAAGTAAGTTACTAGAACATGATATTATTATACATATTTATTATAAATATTTATCACTTGAAGTACGCATCTTGAAAGTATACAAAAATACTCGTAATTGCCACTGAAAGCTGATAACCCCATTCAATTCCCACTGTAAAAAATCAGTTTAAAATCTCATAAGCGATCTAAATTAAGTTGAATTATGGGGTAGTCGTCAAAACCACAGATTAGATATCTCATTACATGCGATCAAAGGCTTGCGGTGTCAAAACTATTTGTACTTCGCGCAAAAGACTGCAGTAGGCAGGGCGGTGTAATGAAATCCTTTGTAAGAGGGTGCGGTGACACGACTATAGATAGCTATTTCAAATGAAAATCGAGCGTCCCACTTTTAATTGAAGTTGGAAGCTGTCACGTATCAAGTATTCTTCCGGAGGTGGAAACTAGCACGGCGTTGCGTTGGTCGAGACTGGCGACGAATATGGGTTTTCGCAATTTGCAGAATATTATGTGACTAAAATTATAAAGCAATCATAAATTCATTGCTTTCAAGTTCTCAATAATATTGCATTTTTTTAATAATAAATAAAAATTATAAAATATCTATACAAGAATGGTAAGTAGAAACCTTGCATACATTGGTAAAACTGCCAATGTATGCTGTATCTTTGCCATCTTGGCAAAGAAGGCAACTTAATCGTTTTAAGTTGATATAGATGGTTATGTCTATTTTCATGAGTCACAACGTCATACTATTTCACAGTTAATTAGTTTAAAAGTTATAATAAAAATAACAATTGTAATATATAAAAATAACACCAAATTCTCATTATTGCATTTTCATGAATACACCTCCTCACTCACAAATTGACAGTAACATAGCTTTACACAGGTAATTCGAAATATTCCACATACAAAATATAGCACGACATCAAAACAATACGGTTTTCATTTCAAATTACATTCATCTCTGTCTTACATACTAAATGAACGTATAGCGTATCCGTTTTCGCTTCACGGCGCGCAAAACAATAGGGTGCTTACGGTTTCCCTTCTCACGCCTGAAGCGGTTTTTCCTCAATGTCTTTTCTCTTTCGCTCCCGTAGTAATCATCGGGGGAGTAAGCAGAGTGAAGGATATCAACGAAAGCCACTTTCAGCTAATTTTCGCCGTCGCCGCGCGCTTCGCTTCATTTTGAGCTCAAACCCGGGGACTAAAACATTTGGTTTATTTTATAAAAACTCAAAGCTATTTTGTTATTGATTACGTTTCTTTAAGGTGGCTGGAATTGTCATTTGAAAAGATATTTATTATAGATACATCTACTTCATCGAAGTTATGTGGATATTATTAGGTACCTACCTATACAGTCGATAATTTATTGTAGGCATGGTCCAGCTTTTCTATTGCTCTAAAGCACTGGAGCGCTGTAGTTAGCTACAATTCTCATGTTCACTACACCTATATAATGGTGCGTCCATGCTATGCGAAGCGAGCACGAGCCGAGCCTCGAACGAACAGGATTCGTTCGTTGCTCGCAATTTCAAGCGCGAGCCTACAACGAGCGCGATGCGAATCCCTGTATTCGTGAAAAAACTGACAATCGAGCGGAGCGCAGTCGAGCACGCTACGAATGCTCGTTCGAAGCTCGCAAGCACGTCCACGCTACGCGAATTGTGCTCGCAGTGTGCTCGTTCGTGGTTCGGCTCGTGCTCGGTTCGCCATACATGGACTCACCATAACAGTGTAATATTATGTATGTATCTGAATCTAGCGAGCAGGTTCTATCTACTAGGAGTGACATATACATTCACCCATAATAATATAATGTAAAACAAACAATAAATGACTAATTATCAAACCGTCGTGACACCTTACAAATCTAAGTTAATGTATTAGCGTTTAGTTCGTGAATGCCGTTGGTAAGTTATTTAAAGTTCATTTGTACGGATTGTTAGGGTGTTAATGGGTAGTAGGGGCCGAGAGGGGACTATTTATAAAATCACTCGTTATAAGCGTGGATAAAAGGCTAAAAAAGGTCGATGGAGAAAATACATATGGTTCAGCTATATTATAAATTAGAACAAGAACAAAACTTGAAATGTAACAAATATCCAAAGTAATGTAAGTGCTCAAAGTAACTGTTATTATTTTTATAAATTGATTGCTATTTATGACCAACCTTCCTATTTTTGAGAAGTATTTATAACGCTTACACTTGAACATAGAACTTATATAATATAACTGGAAATTGGCAAAATACACACCCGTGAGACGCCCATGAAAAAAAATCTCTATTTCATTAGAATATTTTGAGTGTAGTTAATTTAATTTCTTTCTCATTTGTTGTTATAATAATTAAATAAGATTCTTTGAGTTAGATTTTTTTTGTGAAGGTATAATATAGGTTTTTAGTTTTAATTGTAAAAATAATTGTTTTTGTTTTGTTTGTTGTGTCTAATAATCAGTGGCGTGCATTGGTTTTCGAAGGAGAAAATTCAAACCGTACGCGGGTGAAACCGCGGGGGTCTGCTAGTAAATATATATAATGAACCTTATAAATACCAGTTATAAGCACCTACTCAATATGAAAAAGCTATGCCATTAGTCCTTCGATCAAATGTTTGATTATTATTTCTACGTTTCATAAAAAACCTAGGCTGTCATCTTTGTGCCATCAAGAGATGTATTTTATTGAGCTCTAGAAACGTCACGCTATATTCTATACTTACATATTGTGACAGTTTACTTCAAAACCGTGGAATCTTTACGAGTCCACATGTACACATATATTATCCACATAGTCCCACAAATTTATCAGGCCAGGTGCTCAAAAAAAAAAAACTAAGGACGATTATTTGAAACGCCAGTCGCCATTGGTCACAAAGTCACAGAGAATATAAACACTACTTTCATTGGTTGTTTGCTCCACCAAATGCGATAACAGCGACTCTCTCACTGGGCCAGATAAGTTAGTGGGACTATAAACAGATTTATCATCAAGGTGCGATACAAGCGCTTTATCGTGTGGTTTTTGTGTTATAATAATAGGCCCCCAGGGAGCGGCGGGGCGGCGCGGGCGACTAAATTGTTTGCAACGATCGTCAGGGGTCTAAAGTCGTCACGGATCTACGTATAGTAGCTCTTTGGGGAATATATTATTTTTATTTATGAATTTGATCAATAAAATAACTTATTAAGAAATCGGATATTTAGTTGTCCTTTGAACGTTTAACTTTAGCCTTTTATATTTGTGACAATATAAATAACATTTTTGAAGTAATTACAACGATAAATTTTTCTATAAAACTTAGTTGGAACCACAGGTTGGAACCAAGGATATATTTATACACAGGGTTTATTATTCTAGAATTCTAGGTTTTTGAATCTTATCACGAGAGTATGGCTGCTTCCAAATAAGTTATCTAAAAGTCTTATTGGTTCATGTTCATAATTTTATGTAAACTAGAAATAGGTATAGTAATGAGTTATACTATAAATAAATAAACGTATGCCAAATTAAATCGTACCTACCTATATATTTTTTGGGTTGAAAACTATCGGAGAAATATGAGTAGATAACATTATGCATTATACAATAAAATTGAAATGTTATTGTAAAAGCGATGCAATGGGACGCGGCAGCGAAGCGTGCGATGTGATAATAACTCGCCTACGTTCCGCCATAAAATGATAATCATCGAAATATTGCATCACTTATCGTAATATTGTAAGTGTCAATCAAAGAATTAAGTTAGTATTGTTCGGTGGAAAGCGGCGCGTGCGTGGCGTGCGCGCGTCCGCTTCACTGAGCGCGCGTTTTAGGGACCTCCTTTGTTTTGATTTTAGCGCGTAAAAAAAATTTACGTCATTTGTTTCCCGACTTCATAACCCAAGGGACGATTTTGTTTGGATTCTGTAACATACCAATGTTGGGTAAAACAGTCTCAGCGGATCTGTTACTTTCAGCGTCGGTTATTTCGCAGAGTATAGTATAGTCTGGGTATCACACTGAATTCAAAAAAAGTTCTACTGTTGTACTTCTGCTGCACTGCACTGGTAAAGAAGAAGATATGATAATAGGTTCTCTTCTAGACTTCTTATACGACCACGTAATTATCAACTTTAGAGTGTGGTAACTGAAGCTTATACAAATTAGATAAAGCAGATGTATTGACTACCTATGTATGCGTTACTGGCATTGACTTATATGTATATTACTGGCGTAGTTACTGGTCAATTTCTCTGATTACGATCACTGTATATATATTAGGTAGGTACTTATGTTTATTTATAGCATTGAAATATAATTATAGACGTACATACCTTGTGAGCTTTGTGACGTGGCATGTGTAGACCATGTGCTCTTGTATGACGCATCTGAAAATAAAAATATCAACTTTATTCTCAAATCAGCTGTGACCGTTGTAAAGTATTTATTAGTTTTCTTTTCTAACAACTCTGTGACAGGCGGACGGACACCGCAGTGATCTTACTGTAATGCAATGCGATGCGATACTACATATGGGCTGGGCCGGGCTAAGACGGGCCCGTTGGCGCAGTTGGCGCAGGTCGTGGGTTCGATTCCCACACAAGACATGCATTTGTGTACATGAACATGTCTGTATGTCCTCAGTCTGGGTGTAATTATGTATATTAAGTATGTATTAATAAACAAAAAGTAGTATATGTATTATACACAGTAAAAAAAAAAAAAAAAAATATCAGTTATCTGGTTTCCATAGTACACACGGCTACCGATCAAGCTATATATTTCCAGTATAAGCTGATCTCGCATTGTATAAGATTTCCGTACAATGGGAGGTCATCTTATACTAGAAATGTATAGCTTGATCTGTAGCCGTGTGTACAAGCTTTTTTTTTTCATTATGTATAGGCCTGTGTTTGATTGAAAACTTGAGGGTGGTAGCCAGCCAGATTGGTGCTAGAAAGTACTCTACCACCGTGCTATCGGTGAAGGAAAACATCGTGAGGAAACCCCTCACGATGTTTTCCTTCACCGAAAGCTCAAGCTCATTATGTAGGATTTGAACCCGGGACCTTCGTCTCGGTATCCGACGTCACTACCACTGAGCTATCATCGCCTTATGTGCCTTTGCTTAGTTTGGGATCAGATGACCGTGTGTAAGGAATGTCCCAGGATATTTATTTATTTATTTATATTTATAGTGTGAATCAGGGATATTATGGAGCTCCGTAGCCGCAAAAAATATGACTTATGATTCTCAGTTTGACATGTGTGTGTATCGAACGTATGGTAGTATGTGTAAGGTTTTTTTTTATTTATTTAATTATATCAATTGCATAAATATATTAGCTTTCTGAATTTGTTCTCCATATTAACTTTACCCTATACAAAATGCCTCCGTGCGCGCAATAATCTAAAAATAATCCAAATATTTCTCTTCACGTATTAATATAATGATTAAATTGATATATTTTATATGATTATTTTATTGTTTCATTTATTTATTTATTTAATTTGGATATCCAACAAAGAATACACTTCACATTCTAATCAACAATAATTACAGTTTATAAACCTATTCTTCAATTACAGGAAATCACAAAAATCACAAACAGATATCAGAGAAAAAATACAATAATGACAAAATGTTGTAGTAGGAATTTTTGAATCTAAATAGTTTAATTGAAACTTATGACATAGGCACTGATTAATTGCCTATACGGAATGCACGCCACTGCTGCGGTCTTACATGACATTTGCTAGAATCCGCCCTTGTAAGTTTCTCTATCAAAAGCACCGTACCAACTTAAATTAGTAGGGTGTTATCTACATCCTGGGTCATGTTTTCTGATACGGATTTTTCCATGGCATATGGCCATCTGATTCTAAATTAAGCAGAGCTTGTTAAATTGGTTATATTCCAAGCCGTGGTTCTATCAGACCGTCAGATAAAAATATCATAAAATTGCCTTCACAAAATAGTTAGAATAGGTAGTATCAAGTCAATGCTGTGCAATGCTAATAATTATTAGACCAAAAGAGTTAAAAACGCACAAGTATTTATCTAGACACTGCAATCAACTAAAAATAACAGCAACGCCAACTATTGAAAAAATCTGCCGAAAAGTAAAACAAAAACTAGATAATTAGTTTTCAAAACACCATTTGCTTATGTCATAACTCAGTGTTTGGTTGCGGCAACTGGACACCGATTTCTAGATCAAATAACAGACATTATGACCAAGGGCGTCGCCAGCCGATGGCGCAGGGGGGGGCAAGTTGACTTTACCTACTACAATTCATACTTTTGAGAAAAGTAGGTATGAATTGTAGGTAAAGTCGACAGCACATGAAGCTTTTCACTTGTACTACGAGCCTTACATCTACAGCGATTGTAATAACAACAGTATCTTAGTACTATATACATATAAATTCTGTGACAGCTTCAACGATAGAGTAGAGCAGAGCGTAGTTGAGCGTACGGAATATTAAGAGTGGAATTGGTGAATTCATTCGAGTTTCAACGTACGGGAATGATTGTTCAAGGCTTGAACTTCAAGCAAATCAACTAAAAGACTTAGGACTTTGGTTGCATTATATTTGGCATTTTTTTTAGAATCTCTAGGGGGGGGCAGCTGCCCCTCCTTGCCCCCCCTTGGCGACGCCCTTGATTATGACGATCGACATAGACGAAGTGATTCTAACCCTTGCTGCAGTGGTCTTGTTGCGTCGTCGCAGACGCCATAGCTGTCAATACTTATACCACCAAAAACATTTTCATGTAAAATTTTGCCAAGACGAGACCATATGGATCGCACTGTCAAAAAGTTATCAGGGGCCCAAGTCTGATATTTCAATTGCGCTCCAATGAACTTTCAGTGGTGTCAAAATTGTGACATTTTACAGTTTTGGTAGTCTACTTACTAACACAAAGTGTCATTATGGCACAATTTTGACACCACTGAAAGATCATTGGAACACAATTGAAATAGCAGACTTGGGCTCCTGATCTCATGTAGAGCCAAGCTTATAACTCTACACGCCCAAACTCTACAAGCCCTAACTTCACAAACTAGAGATTTCACGGTGCGTGTTTGCATATTTTGAAGTATCTTATCTAAAACTCATTCAAGCTGCAGTTAAAGATTGAGAAATAAAATATATTTTATTTGTAATTCCGGTTGTATATCCGTATTAGTCTTTTTTAGGGTTCCGTAGCCAAATGGCAAAAAACGGAACCCTTATAGATTCGTCATGTCTGTCTGTCTGTCCGTCCGTATGTCACAGCCATTTCTTTCCGAAACTATAAGAACTATAATGTTGAAACTTGGTAAGTAGATATATTCAGTGAACCGCATTAAGATTTTCACACAAAAAAGGAAAAAAAACAATAAATTTTGGGGGGTTTTTTTTTTTAACAAAACCCATAAGTGTGGGGTTTCTATGGATAGGTCTTCAAAAAAGATATCGAGGTTTCTAATATCATTTTTTTCTAAACTGAATAGTTTGCGCGAGACACACTTCCAATGTGGTAAAATGTGTGTCTCCCCCCCTGTAACTTCTAAAATAAGAGAATGATAAATCTATAAAAAATATATGATATACATTACGATGCAAACTACCAACGAAAATTGGTTTGAACGAGATCTAGTAAGTAGTTTTTTTTTAATACGTCATAAATTGAAACCCATATCAAATACTCAGGTCTATACTACCATTTACTTATATACCTACAGGTTTGTACGGAACCCTCGGTGCGCGTGTCTGACTCGCACTTGGCCGGTTTTTTTTTATTTAGCAATCTAATGGCAGTCATTTTATGTTATTATGTCAATGTGATCAGTGCTGTTACTTAGGTGGGTTGGAAAATACCTTAACTTTAGGTAGAATTTACGGAGAGGCCAACAAATTGATTAATTACCTCGTAACGGTAATTGTTAATTACTAAGATAGCAGGTAAGTAATCGAAATGCCTTTGCATTTCAAATATTTTTTCCAAATGCCAATTTTTTAAAAGATTTCGGGAGAAATTTGTGGAAGAAATCTATAGCTATCTGGAAACACTGGATTGTTTTTATCACTTTTGTCCATTGTCCAAAGAATTTGGATATGCGCTTTTGTCCCGAACTTGATTGTTAATCAACACGTCATGCACCTATCATTTATGTCAACAGATTCGTGTTTTTAAATGATTAAATATGGATCTGGGGGCACCAGAGTGCCCCCCGCCAAGACAGCCAAGCGAAGCGCAAGGGCACTACCTACCTTTTGTCGAAGCGCTTCGTAGTTTTTTTGAACCCTCATAACTTGGGTTTGGATCATACCAGATAAACAAAATTCTCAGGCATATCCTGTATGTCAATAGTGAACATATTAAACATATTAAGTTTCAATAACTTAGCTCTTATACTTCTTATACGATTTTATTGATATCTACAAAATCCCGATTTCGTCACTGACTCACTGATGATCATCAAAACTCTTATGGTGCGTCCATGCTAGGCGAAGCGAGCACGAGCCGAGCTTCGAACGAACCTACAACGAGAACGTTGCGAATCCGTTACAAAAACTGACAATCGCGCTCGTTCGAGGCTCGCAAGCCCGTCCACGCTACGCGAATCGTGCTCGCAGTGTGCTCATTCGTAGCTCGGCTCGTGCTCGCTTCGCCTAGCATGGACGCACCATTAGGGTACTTCCTGAAGTCCTGGACAGCTGAAATTTGGTATGTAAGCTTGTATTAGTAGGAACATAAACAACAAAAAAATTATAAAACTTGGAAATTTCAAACCAAACAAAATTATAAGTCATTTACAAAAAGAAGTGAAATGCCACCAAAAACATTTTTGTGTAAAATGTTGTCAAGACATAAATGGCTCGTATTTTCATAAAGTTATAAGATCTCATGTAGAGCCAAGCTTATAACTCTACATGCCCTTAGTCTACAAGCCCTATCTTCACAAACTCTACACACCCTAGTCAAAATATGTGGCTTGGCCGTTTCACTACTACAAGAACAGTGTACAACAAAAAAGTAATGAACAGTGAATAACTTTTTCACTTTTCTCCCATGTGACGGTAGCGAATCGGCCAAGCCACATATTTTGAAGTATTCCCATTTGCGCACCGATTCTTTGAGCACCGATCCTATTCCCTTTTCAGCACCGATTCATATTTTGGATCGGTGCTGAATAGGGAAAAAAAATAATATTCGAAATCATTCCCTTTTGTGTTATGGTGTTTAATAAAACGTATCGATAAAAAATAAAAGTTTTATTATAAAAAGTCAAAGGTTATATTATAGTTAGAGCATCAAAACTATTCCGGTTTGAGCACTGATCAATATGTTAGGTTGGTTGTCAATTGCTAAACAACCGGCAGAATTAATAGTAATCGAATTTGGCACGCAGATAGCCTATGGCATTCAGAAGTTCATAGGTTTCCTTTACCATTAGAATACGGGCGAAACTGCGGGGCAGAAATTATCTATATCTAAGTAAAAAAAAACGGCCAAGTGCGTGTTTCAGACTTCTGACTGGCTCACCGAGGTTTCCGACCTTCCTTGAACGTATATTTCTTGGTTTAGGCCATAGCTGTTGTAAAAAACCGAACCACATAACTAGGTTTGTTTGTAAACGAATTTTAATGATTTAGTAAAACCTGTGCTAGTTACAGACATCGTTCTATTTTTCCTATAATATGTACTGAGCTATAATTAATAATTATTTCAGATATTTCGCATTGCAAACTTCGGAGATAGTGGGGGGAATTTCATCATAGTAAAAAACTACGCAACGTAAAAGCATTTTTTTTGTAATGTCAATAAAACCCTTTTATATTATATCCCATGTAGTCCTACTTTGAAATTTCGAACCCCCATTTCGGCCCCTTTTGTAAGTAAATAAAATAAAATCGATTTTTTTATTGCAATAATGTTGGCGAAACAATATTTAAATCTTTTCCAATTTTCAAACCAATAGCATTAGCGGTTACTGAAATTACTAATACCGCTGTGTGATTTCTTTTTATGCTAAAATAATCCATTTTATCCAAAGTAGGTAGGCACTCAAACATTACGGTACTATTCAATAAGATTTCATCCATCTACTCAACTTCCTTCTTTCTATAAGAAAATTATCGCATAATTTGTAAAATGTTTAAATAGGTTATTTTAATGTGAAACTTATAAGAAGCTAATGATTACTTAAACAACCATTGTCTAATAATATCTTGAAAAAAAAAGAAGTAATAAATCCCAAAAGGTACAACTTACCTTTTTAGTAACGCATGTAACATACACTATCAAGTACAAGTACCTACTACCACTAGTTGAATAGGGTAGAAATTAAGTGATGATGACACTTGGGCCTCGTTAGGGTTCTACAGGGGTGTCATAATGCAGAAGGGGTTCAGATCCGTCTGAGGGTGTATTCTGTATCTTTCGACTGCGGTGCGAAACTACGTCACGCTCACAAAAGATGAAAGGATAATTAATCACTTGATATTGGATGACGGATTATTATTATTCAAATAGATATGAAAAATGACTAGAATTTTTCTTTGGTTTTTCATCCGTTACGCAAACTGAAGACCTCTTTTCACTTTGGATATGCGGGTTTCATTGATCTCACATATTTCATTCAAGACCATGGTAAAAATATTTGCGTATGAACAGTAATAGAAGTCAACATAAACTGATGAACACACAAGAGTTTTTGAACAATATTACTTTAATGTAGTATTATAAATAATTCCTGATGAAACAAATAGGTACCATATTACCTACCTTTATAGATACCAAATTTTTAAAACCCATTTTTACCGACTGCCTGAAACTTCAAGCACAATGATATAAGATAAGTCGCGAATGACCTAAGTCGCCTTTGTTGTATCTGTTACATACATATTTATAATTACAGCGTGCATACCGTCAAAAGTACAATCGTTCTACGTCATGTTTGCGACACGGATATAATGCACAGGGTAATCGGCTGAATGATGCAGATACATCAAAGGCATACGCTCTTTAGTTGTTCGTGACCTATGCCCTCGACTGATAAAATCATTGCCACTTTATTTATGAAGCGTTTAAAATGTATAAATTAAAAACACCCAAAAAGGCTGGAGAACACCAACACACGAACACTGCACAACACATCACTTAATAATGAAAAGATATTCACCCGCAAAGAGCATAGAGAAGTTGGTAAACGTGCCCGACCGACTGAGGTAGTCGGCTGAGCTTTTTATGTCAAGCATCTCGCGTGCTACGGCGACGGGAAACACATGTTAGTTGTGAATGGCGCCCATAGCAGCGCCGGTCTACGAGACCCTGTGCATCCGCCGCCGCCACCAAGGGCGGCTCCCGGACCCAGACCACGCCCCAACACGCCTCCACTCACCCCCACACACCACCCCGCCAATGGCACAACACTCCAGCTAATCTTTATCTGAGAAAAATAAACATGGTGGGCGGGAGATAACGCCATGGACGGTGGCGATAATCAAGAGGCTTTGTGGCTCGCGACGGCCTGTTATAGACCGGCGTATTCAACGCCAGACGGTTTGGCGAAAATTGAACGCATCGATTTTTTTCCACCTCAAAATGCCTCAAAAGCTTTCATTAAATGCCCATTGACAATCGAAGTTGGCACTCAAAGTGCTTGTTTGTCACGGGTGTATATTTTGTTACTTTTTTAAAATCCGACAGTGCCGTTTGGGGCCTGAACAATGACCGTTCGACCGCCTTTGTGCTCGCTTTTGTTTTTTATTATAAATTGCTCGACAGTACGGTATTTACCTATCTTGATAATTGTCCATATAATTGCCTGAATTTAGGCATATTGCGTTTTGTATTGCGGGACAATAACGTTTTGTGCGTAGACGACTGTGTATACATTCAGAGTTATTGGACATTTTAGGAGATTTTATATTTCATTCGTTGTTAATTCACAAAATTTACAAAATATATTTTGATTTTTGAAAAGATAACATTCAAGTTCATACTATATTTGTTTGCACATTCACAATAAATATTGATACTTGAGTAAGTATGCTTATATTTACGTAGGTAATCTGTTTTTGCGAGTTTTAAGTACATACTTAGTTGGCTGAAAAGTTATTTCACAACAAATATAATCTTGACCTTAGAAATGTAGGCACTTGTAAACTGAGTAACCTATATACATATATTTTACTGCGCCTGACCTTATGACTATATCGGGGTCACTTACAGAGCTAAATGATTCATGGTATTGTCGCATAAAGGTTAAGTTAGCTAAGAGGATGGCTAAGTATAGCACCTATAAGTAACCTCTTATTGGTATGAATTGCCTTTATGGATAGTTTTTCTCAACGATTTTGATGCGAAAGTGAGTTTGTTTGTTTGTTTGTTACACCTTCACGCCTCAACTATTCATCGGATCATCATGCAATTTGGCATGCAGGTAGCCTATGGTATGGAGAAGGCCATAGGCTTTTTATCCCGGGAACGCGGGTCAAACCGCGGGGGAAAGCTAGTAGTTTATATCATAGAGTTTAGTATGAAATAGTAATTTTCAACATTATAATTTTACAGGATCATATATATCTCTTTCCAATTAAATTGATAATTAAAATCAATTAAAGCATACGTTGAATTTCGCATTCATAATATTAGTTTATAAGACATTTGTTTAAAAGTTAGTGCTTTGGCGTGTCAGCCAAAATCATCCCTATTGTCAGTAATAGGCAATAATCTCTCTCATTGCTCTTAATATAGTAGGACCTACCTTAGAAACAGTCGTTTCTATTATCAAGTTCAGCCCCAGTCCTCAACTTAGAAATGGTTCAAATCTACCTATTATTGCCATCCTAATTTAGTTAAGATAATGTCTAGTGCGATACAATAGTTCTTTACTCATGGCCCCATAATAGGAGTCATGGATCACCCCATGTGTCAGTTAACTATCGGGTCGGGCGTCGGTCGCAGCGGGAGACCGGCGTTTGAGCCGCGTCTCGCTCGGCACTTTTGTTTGACGACATTGACTAACTCGAACTATAGATGCGTGAGAGAATTTTCATGACGATTAAAATCTTCTTGTTTGATTAAAATGGTCTTTTCTATATTTTTTTATTTTGAAGCAATAAAATTTAAACCGCATTGATCAAAATAACGTAAATAATTAACTTTAGGTATTTTTCGAATTATAATTACCTAAATGTCCTGGGACATTCCTCACACACGGCTATCTGATCCCAAACATAGCAGAGCCTGTACTATGGACACCAGATAACTGATATACTATATATGTACAACTTTTTTAAAGGTTTACTGTCTAATTAATAATATCAATAACAGGTGGAGATTTTGAGATGGCATATTTTCGAAACCTATGTTGGGTTAGTCATGCTGAAATACTTTTACAATGAGACCAATAGCGAATTCTCAAAAAAGTTTTTTACTTCTCATAGTAAATATGATTTCATTACATCTCATAGTAGATGGGTTGCTTAATGGTAATGTATGAAAAGTAAAAAAAATGAGAATTCAGTGTTTGTCCCATAGTAAAAGTTGTTCAGCAACACTAATCCAACAATATAATAGGTTTCGAAAATATGCCATCTCGAAATCTCCACCCAGTATTTTTTATAATTTAATACATAATTACAGCCAGTCTCAGGACATACAGACACGTTCAAATGTATACATATGTGTGTATGAACGTGTCGTGTCCCACATGTGGGAATCGAACTCACGACCTGCGGTGCGATAGTGCGCTACCTGCCCCGTCATACACCATAATTCCTATGGGCTGGTTATAAAAGGCGATATTAATGCTCTGTGTTTAACTTTTACTCAAAAAGGTATACCTACCTAATAGATACTATTACCAGTATTTATATACTCTGAGCTATTACCTACTTCAGGATATTTTATTATATTTCAGTGCCTTGTCTTATCAAACTAACCAAAGCTACCTATAGCTATTATGCAGCGGTTCCTGATTACTAATATCCGACTTACATGACCAATGAGATTCGACCGCAACCGCATGTGCAACAAATTTACTTAGTAGGTATAGCTAATGGAAGCTGAAAGTAGAAACAAAAAAAAAATGTTCGACTGGGAATCGAAGTGTCAGCAATGTTTCCACCGTAACATGAATTGACAGGACTAATTATGTGCCTGTGACGTCATTATTACTTTTCATGAGTAATTTATCATATTGTATCTCAATGTTAAAGTGTCCAATTCATGTTTAGTTTATTACTGATTCTGGAACCTAGAAGGAGTTAGTTGCTTTGGTTCAGATAATGGAGTGAAAAAATAGTGTTCCAATTTATAAAAATATAATCTCATTATCGCACAAAAGAACCTTCACCTTAAGGTGTAGAGAGTACGTGTCTATGTGTGCGTAAGAAGTCCACGCGGGGGCAGGTCAGGTGTGTGCGTGAACAGCCATGATCGATGCCGGGGCGGTGTTGCCGCTCCGTTCACATCCGGTGACGCGGCGTTGCCACGCTTCACGTTAGGCGGCGTCTAACTGAAAATGTGGATTAACGACAATTTTTCTTTGTGTGGATTTTTTAAATTGGTTTTGGTTAGCGAGATAAAACGTGAATCCGTTGTGAAGAAATAACATTTACTTGTTTAATGCAAAATCCTCAAGGAATGTATAACGTTTTAATAGCATACAATATGATGAATAGTCATATTTATGAAGCTGAATGGTTTGTATGTATCTCTGAACGTGCTAATCTCTGGAACACCCAGTACGCGATAATCATTGAGATGGTCTGAACATGGGTGCTACAACAAATGCGTGTCTCTTTAAAACCCATACGTCCATGCTACGCGAAGCGAGCACGAGCCGAGCCACGAACGAACAATTCGTTCGTTGATCGTGATGTCAAGTGTAGAGCCTACAACGAGCGAGATGCGAATCCCTGTGTTCGTGAAAATCTGACAATTGGGAGGAGCGTAATCGAGCACGAGACGAATGCTCGTTCGAGGCTCGCAGGTTCGTCCACGCTACGCGAACAATGAACGAATCCTGTTCGTCCGTGGCTCGGCTCGTAACCGCTTCGCGTAGCATGGACGCACCAAATTTGAGTTTACCCCGTTATGAAACCCACTTGAAATTGGCTGACTGAAATCTGAATGACTTAGCAAAAGCCGTACTGGCACTGGCTTAACAACTGGCATTCCACTAAACAGTAATACTTGGCTCCTAAATTCATCAATAAAATTAAATAAAGCTTTCATTACATTATTGAGTAGTATGTAAGTATGAAAATATTTACTTGTTAATTACCCTAAGGAGAGAGTCCATGGGCATAGTACGGCCACAGTTAGACGGACATAATATTTACGTTATTGTAGGTAAGGTGTTAAACGTATCTGTGATGTAAGGTTTTTTTACCATGTACTTACCTATAGGCTTGTTTTGACCACAATATCATTATGATCAGTGATGATGTGGCTGAAGGTGGTAAGCACACAAAGCCTTAAAGGAACTGGCTCTCAAGTGCAGCTATCGGAACACACCTATAGGTGATTGGCGGCAGATTTTCAACTTGAGGGTGGTAGCCAGCCTGGTGGACACTACAAAGTACCTCACCACCATGCTATGGTTTCCTCACGATGTGTTCCTACACCGAAAGCTCGAGCTTATTGTAGGATTTGAACCTGGGACCTTCGTCTCGGCATTCGATGTCACTACCACTGAGCTTTATATAATATAGGTAGCATATAATATTGTTCGGAGTCAAAACTCCAGTATCACACACCTTTATCTCAAAACCCAGATATATATGGCAAAACATAGATATAATATCATAGATAGATAGATATTTCAAATTAAGAACTGAATATGCGACGACAGCTCGCTGAGTTTATAGTTGATGTTTAATTAAAACATTCTTCATGGTTATATTGAGGAATTTAGTTGATTATTTAGTGCTTATTCGATAAAGAAATAAATCGGTTAGTGACTACTAATAATAATATGTTAGTTTTAAGGATAATTCTAATTTCATGCAAAAAAATAATTAATGGAATAAAGTCTGATAATTTTAATGACATCAAAAAATTACTAGTTTATTAAATGTTTTAAAAATATCAATAATATTTTCTATTGTTTATTTTTTTACATGTTAAGTAGTAAATTGAAAAAAACAAGCGTTATTAGCATAACAAATTAATATAAACTGGGGGCCTACCACAAGCTCTTAAAACAAGGTTAAAATAACCTTATTTGTCTTTTGTCCCTCTTTGACATCCTGCGTCAAAACAAGACAAAAGACAAATAAGGTTATTTTAACCTTGTTTTAAGAGCTTGTGGTAGGCCCCCTGGGCTTAATAATGAAATTTTCAATCACATAATGGTTTAAGTATTATGTTATAAATAAACAGGTTATAATATTATGATGTTTGTTTAGAAGGTATATATTGCATCGGCAGGCTGTCGCTTTATCTGTAGATACCTTGGGTACCTACTTAATTTAAAATTAACACAACCAGGCGGCGCACAGGAAATGAGCTTAGAGTTAAGGGTGGATGTTCACTGGGGGCGTGTTGGGAGTAAGGGGTGCAAAAGTGGGGGTAGCGTCGGATGGGGGTTCAACCTCTAAATTAGTTGGATTACAGATTTAATTTGATAACCGCCGTTTATTGCTCGTCAAACGATTGCTTATCAGATATCGAATGTTTTTAATATTGTGCTTATTATTCAATATTTTCTTAGTCTAAATAAATATTGTTCAATGGTAGCGTAGAACTGCAAAAATGAAATAGTTATCAAAATTAGGTGGGAAACCATGTATAATAATAATATGAGAGAGGTAGAGCATAGCGTTTATTCGCTCTAAGAGCAGCTCGACTGGAGAAGTACCTCCACCTGACAGAATACCGCAGCCAAATAACTTTACGTTGTGTAAAGTTGTGTTCCTGCGCGTGAGTAAGGTCGCCAGAGCTCATAGGGGAGGGGGGAATGGTCGGTAACGCGTGAGCGATGCTTCTTGTGTTGCAAGCGTCCATATGGCTACGGTAACCGCTTACCATCAGGTGGGCCGTATGCTTGTTTACTTGAACTAGGAGCTATGTTCTCGTTACACTCGTAGCCATGCCGTACCCATTGTTTTTCCATCGTAGCCACATGCACAATTTACTATATGAAAGGGGCAACTATAGCCATACTGTAACTTCAAGTTAGCCCTACTGTAGTCCTATTACTATAGAGCTATGATACAACACAAGCACTAACGTACTTTAAACCGTTACCTTACCATAGCACTACACATCAGTGCTGCCAACTCTTCTAACCAAAAAGGAGCTGACAGTCCCTTGAAAAAGCGCTAGATCGAGCTAAATACTGTTTAGACGATAAATAAATGACAAAAATAGACAGCAGTTGGGAAAAACCCCAAATTCAAACTATAACTTACCCACCCAATACATTGAAGTGGCTAACATGCATGTTTTTATAATGTTTCGCATGAGTTGACACGACTGAGATAAAATAATAACAAAGTAAACAATTTTTATTTTTATTTTCAGAAGAGTTAGTTAATGTATTTGTTATTTCATTTTCATCGTCTGATTCTTGGAACTTCTTCATTAGCCTGTGATACGATTTCATTTGCTCCAAATGTAGCAGATAGTCGAATTACATCAGTTTTCGACACGTTTTAGGATTGTGGAAAAAGCGCTAGATTTAGCACTAGGCACTAAAACGAGCTGTACACAAAAAAAAAGCGCTAGATCTGGCGCCGAAAGCGCTAAGTTGGCAGCACTGCTACGCAGTGTAAACATACAATAACCTATTGTATTCTTTTGTATCATTTTTCTAACATTGACTGATATTACTGAGAATCGTTACAACTCTACTGTAGCTCGCACACTGTTGTCTTACTATCCTTCTGCATAGCGTTGCTCTACTGTAACAACATACACACCCACGTAAAGTAGACCCACTTTAACTTCAACGTAGCTCTAGCATTAACTTATTGCTATGAAGTAGCCCCAATTTAGGTCCTATAGGTACTTATAGTTATAACATACCTGTAGAGTGTAGACTCACGGATATTATATCGTAGCCTTACCAACGTAGACCTAATACTGTAACTTTACCGTAGACTTACTGTAGCTTAATCGTAGCTATATTTTAGTTTATGAAATGGCTTTCATAATGTTTGGCACCATAAACCAATTGTAGGCCTACTGTAACTTTACCGTATATCCAATATAATTTTACCGTAGACCCACTTTAGCTTCATCGTATCTATATTTTAGATTCGCAATAGCCGTTTCATAACCTTTTGCACCATAAACCCGTTGTAGGCCCACTGTAACTTTACCGTAGATCCATTGTTTCTTTACCGTAGACCCACTGTAACTTCGCCGTAGATATATTTGTAGTTCTACCATAGCCTTTTACACAATATTCCCACTGTAACTTTACCGTAGACCCACTATCACTACACCATAGCCATATTCTAGGCTCACCTTACACCCAGCGTAACCATCCAATAGCCTCATGCCATATACCGTAGACCCACTATAGCTTTACCGTAGCGCAACATGCCGTGGACCCACTGTACACCCATTTTAGCTTTCCCGTAGCCAAGCTGTAGCCGCCCCGTAGCCATACCGTAGCAGTCCCGTAGTCTTTTCATAGCCTCAAGTACTACATACCCAATTTACGCCCAATCTAACTTTAACATAACTATACTGTAGCCGAACCATTGTATGGCATGCCTCACACAACGAAGAACCACTGTACACCTATTGCAGCATCTCTGTAGACCCCCTTTCACTTCCCCGTAGACCCCCTGTGACTTCCTTCCCCGTAATCGTATTAGACCCAATGTAAGCTCACTCCAACTTCACCGTAGCCGTACTAAAGCCGCACCATAGCCATTCCATAGTGACGCTATGGAATGGCTACTGGAATGCTAATGGTACCGTAGACCCACTGTAACTTCAACATAGCCGTACTGTAGCACCGTGTAAACCCGTGAAATTCGTGAAGTCCGTGTATATTATGAAAGACAAATAGTATTGAATTCAGTTCATTAGTAATCTCAGATACTAATGAACTAGATAATGTCACAAATCTAAAATTGAAAAAACTTATACATCTGACCCGAGACATACACAATTCGGTGTCCCCCAAGGCAGTGTTCTAGGACCGCTGCTATTCCTTATTTATATAAATGACATGCCCAAAGTTGTTAACCATCTCATGGTGTTATTTGCTGATGATAGCACAATAACTTTTATAGGGAATGATATGAATACATATGAGAATGATATTAATAATGCTTTAAGTGAAATAATTGATTGGTTAATAGTAAATAATTTAAGGATTAATATTGATAAAACTAAATTAATGACATTCAGACAAAAAACTAATAAATTAAATCTTAATATAAAATACGACTGTATACCTATAGAAGAGACTGATAACACAATTTTTTTAGGATTATGGTTGGATAATACCTTGACATGGAAGAAACATATAGACTCAATGTGTAAAAAGCTTCATCAGTATTCCTTTGCATTATACAAATTAGCTAAAGTTGTGGACCAGTATGTTGTTTTGACTGCCTATCATTCCTTTGTTATGTCAACCTCACGTTATGGGATCATACATTGGGGTAACTCTACTGATAGAGAACTTGTTTTTAAGGCCCAGAAAAAGTGTCTAAGGTCAATTTGTAATTTAAAATCTACAGATAGCTGTAAGCAATATTTTAAAGACCTCAAACTCCTTACATTTCCATCTCTGTACATATATGAGGTAGCAATATTTGTTAAAACTAATTGCAATCTGTTCAATGTGATGAACAGTAAAAGACTGCATAATGTTATACGAGTAAATCCGCATAAAACAGCACTCTACAGTAAGAGTGTACTGGGAATGGCTCCTAAAGTTTTCAATAAATTGCCGAATGAAATAAAAGACATAAATATTATAAGTATTTTTAAAAAGAAATTGTATGACTTCCTTAATCACAATGCATATTATACAATTAATGAGTACCTAAATGAAAGACATTCCTGATTTATTTGTTGTTTGTGTGTGTTGCTTAGTCTGTTTGGTTATTTATTAGATATCTTTTATATATTTGACATTGTATCTGAATATTTTTGTGAATCTGTGTTAATTTAATTGTTGTAATGAATTTATTAATTAATTGTTATTAGTTTACCTTTAAAAATCACTTGTACGCCTTGCAAGGCAAAACATAGCAGAACATTATATTTTTATTTAACATTATTGTATTGTACCTATGTTTACAAGAAATAAATTGAATTGAATTAAATTGAATTGAATAGAGAAAGTTAGAAAAAAGAAGTTGATTACAGTAGCATATTAAATAATTCATTTAATCCCTTGACTTGCGGTTAAAAATAACAATTGATTTCTGTTGGTTTCCTTGCCCGCGCGGATCGCAAATATAAAGGATTAAATTGTTAGTGGCTTCATAATAAACTAGAGCTGCACGGTCCCTCCCGTGCAGGACTACGTACGAAGAATTTGAATTTCTATGATTAAATAAATAGACAAATATAAGAAATGTACTACGAGATATCTAAACCGCACCAGAGACGGTCATAATACAATATCGTATGTTTCCATTTTGGACAACTTTAATAAACCTTTCCAGTTATACACAGTCTGTGGATTGTTCCTACTATGTCTAATGATATTGTACTTACAGTAAAATAAGTCGAATGTGTCCAAAAATCTGTGTGTGTCTCATTGAGCGGTGAATGTTGGTTATGATTTTAATTCAATACACTTGAAAGCAAACAAAAAATTTGGTATGAATTTTTGAATAATATATTTTTTGCTGTAACTTATTATAGAGAGTCTATACTTCACTACCTTTTGGATAGATATACTCTTTCCGTTACATGTTGTATATACATATTTATATCCTCGACTGTACTATCATATGATTGGCAAGCTAGCAAACATTCAAATCTGTATTATAACTAGATTTGGGTATAAAGCAAGCTAGTATGTTCAAAATAAATGATTAGGGTGAATACATCAGACCTAAAATGAACGGACCATAACGTGGCAGTCCTTCAAGCAAAAGCGGTAACTCCCATTCGAAAACTTTTCACAGGACATACTTTAATTGGTTTTCTCGGAACTGATGGTGCCCGAAGTTGGTAGTACATTGCTTGCGGGTATAATAAACTTCATCAAAGGACGCTTTGACGTAGGTTTATATCTATAATTAATGTTTTTGGTTGGTTGCCTTCTAATTAGTATTTCTATTTTTATATAATTATCCTTTTTTAATTTCATAGGCGGCATTATCTCTTTTCTAGTCAGACAGGCTAGCTTCATTTTCTCCAGCGTCATGAGTCTTAAGATTCCTGCAGTTAGACATAGATTTTTCTTAATAATTTCCTCATCTTCTGGTCTTTCACTTTCCACGTCTATCCTCCGTCACTTTCCACATTTCCAATAATTGTAAGATATGGTGATAGACTAGTGAAGGTAGTGAGGTAGAATTCTTGATACGAGGCTTTGGAATTGTTTCAGATTTATTGAGATTCAGTTTACTTGTTATTTTTTAACTTATTTGAAGCTTTATTGTTTAATGCTATATGCGGACCATCATTAAGGAGGCGTGGAACTAGCCATGAGGTAAGGTACTTAGTAATACGGTAATACGATTGATTTGGTGTTGTGGTGAGTTACCCCACAATATTTTTATTATAAATGGGATCCCAGCCCTGTGGCTAGTCCGAATGTACTGTAATGTAGTGACGGTGAAGGCGGTGGCAAAGTGGTGCTTCTTTCAATAGGATACAGCAGGAAACAAACAACTACATTTTCTTCATCTTTCTCATCAACTTTTTCTCGTGAGTTAATGCTTTACTTGTTTTTGTTTTGTGATAATAAAGAAAGCGAATTGTGACTACATGTTTGATATTATGTGCCGTAATTAGAATATTATCTAACTAAATGCCTATAGCACCCTTAAATGATTAAAAACCGAGATAGCAACGAGGCATATCCATTTACATACAAGTGTGAAGAGCGCACAAAAGGCAGAGTGCTAATCATATTATCAGGGCCCAGATTAGCGGTAGGAAGATATACTTAAAAGGACCCATTGTAGTCGCGACCGGGCTGGCGGAACTGCCCCCCTTCTCTTCTACCCACACCCTGCCGACGGAAATGGCGGCGGGGAGCGGAGACATCGGCATCCGGAGAGGTGAAGGCAGAGCTGCCGGCTCAGTATACGAACGACCATTGTTCGGTAAGGAGGTAGCCGCAGCTACGACGACCCACTTTTGATTTGCGTTATTGGGCCCCGGCAGAGTTGACTGACGAATTGCTTCGGCTATGAGTATCCGTAATTAGTTTCATATGGCGAAGAAAACCACATGTTTCAATCACAGGATCATTTAACCGAAATCAAAGGTCATCGATTGTTACCTTGAATAACGAATAATGGGCTTCGAGGAGTTAAAAAACTATTTTTCGATTGTTTACAAAATTGAACAAATGAAAAATTGAGGTCTTTCCTTTAATTTTATCGCTATATTTTTAAATATATGTATATATAGGTTGGTAACTTGGTACTAAATAGTATCCAGTGCCTCAAAGGGTTTTTATTGTTGCTTAAAAAAAATATACATATTTTATTTTGATCTCACAATTAAATGTGCATTTCTTTTATTTAACTCCTATGTTTGTTTTCTAATTCTATGGACACAGAACGAACTACTGCCAAGACTGACCAATCAGGGACGGTTCAAAATATGACAGTTTGACATGGATAGATATAATCTATAATCCATGGAATACTGTCATATAATGAACATTTTTGACTGACTATGGAACCAATCGTGTGCAGCTCGGCGCTCCCCCCTTCTTCATTCCGCCAAACAGACCGAAAATTAACTACTGCGCAGGTGTCAATCTGTGGTCACCACTCGCGCCCCTTACTATGCCTATAACTCAAAACTCAAACTCAAAAAACTCAATAAATTTTTATTCAATTTAGGCCCTGACAAGGCACTTATGAACGTTAACAAATGACTCTACACGCACTATATGCATGACATATGACGAAAAATTAAAAAGATAAATATTTAATTCCTCCCGATGACATTCACCCAGTAATTGAATATTTTATGCCCAATGCAAAAGTAAGTAATGCAATCATTAAATAATTGGACTGTTTTACAAAAAACTTAAACCGACTTCAAAGTACACTAAGAAGTAATCAAATCCTGATCTGATGACTGACGATGGGACCAAACGGGAAGTGTACCCTTCCAGACAAAAAAAGAATTTTCCAAAATGACGGAGTTATGAGGTAAAAAACATAAAAAAAAAAAAAACACAACCGAATTGAGAACCTCCTCCTTTTTTTGAAGTCGGTTAAAAAATGTTGAAATACGATTTCACAAGAGCTGGTGACACAAGCTGAAACGTTGGACTTGTTCTTGTAATAAGTCTAAACAAAAAAAAAACAACAGCCAGATACCGCTTATCTGCAATAGCTGAGAGTCACACAAACTTTGATTTGCGCAAGTTTGTGTGACTCTCATCCCAGACGCAGGTAACCGTGGAGGACTATAATAATATATTATAAATACGCGAGTTCATGTGGTTGTTTAATCATGCCGTAATAGCGGAATAAATTTTGATGAAATTTAACCCAAGATAGATCATGCTAAAGATTAAGATATTTTTATTTGTTCAACATACGTGTTACATTGGATGGTATTTAATGTATTATGAATCAGAATGTTGTAACAATCTTGGCAATCTTACAATTTTTAATATGATTTAGAGATAGTTCCATTTCAAAAAAGCAAAATACAAACAATTCTAAACAATAATAATAATAAATTAATGACGGATTCAGTAATTAAAAAAAAAACAATTTAAAAAAGTTAAACTAATAACAATAGCATAGGAAAATAACGTCAAATTTAAGTCATAAATGTCTACAATTTAAAATCTTTAATATAAAATTGTACTGTACTGAACTCCTAAACTGAACACACTGAACTCTTAACGGCTGGACCGATTTGAATGATTTTTTATAGTATGCGTTTGGGTGGAGCCCTGGATGGTTTAGATTCACAAATCAGCCCGGCAGATGGCGCTGCAAGGTAGGGTAGGGTAGGGTAGCACCACAGGGTAGGGTAGCACCACAGGGTAGGGTAGCACCACAGGGTAGGGTAGCACCATGCGAACGAAGTCGCGCCGCGCCGGGCAGCTAGTTAGATATAAAAATTAAATCACAATAAAATAACACAAATAATCAAGTACCACATTTGTGAATTAAATAATCACTAAATTTCTTTCTAAATACATTGTCATTAAGCTCTTTAAAGGCTTTCGGTACATTATTATAAATGTTCTTTGCCATACAAAATATACTTTTATTCCAAGTTTTATTCATTAGAGCAGTATTAGAACTACGCATGCAAAGACGACTATTATCTCGTCGATTACGCTTTACATTATCAGATAACGATGGGAACAGCTCTTGATTCGAGCGATGAGAGCTCAACAGCGATGTTTGGGCTCCAAGCAAGAGATGGTAGTGTAAGAATCAATGGTTTATACCAAATATTTAAGCATAAATACTCTAGTTGCTACCAAGCCTTAAACCACGATATAAATACAAAAACATTTGCATATCTTCAGTACTAAAAGAGATAGAATTATTTTTCTTATATCCTTAGAAAGAGCACGAGATAACGGTGCCGCGGTGTCAGCTGACTATTAAAGTCGCTTTGGTTCGATCTTGACATTCGACCATAAGGTAGAGCATAGGTAGAGTATAATGTAATGTAAGTATAATGTCTCCATCTTCAAAATTAATTATATTCCAGTACTAAACATATAGATTTAACGCCCTCTATCATAATTATGCCGAACTAAATGTGCAAATGGCGTGGCATAGAGGCTAAAGTTCATCTTTGCACCCTCTACGAAGTACTCGACGATTTATGAGTTTTGAGCCCCGATAGTACTGATGTTGTCGCAAAGGGGGAGTGAATGTCAGTATGTGATATGGTATTTTATTATCTATCTATGATAATAAAGCTTGTACGTCGTATATTATTAACTCTGTCGTAAAGCAAAAAGTTCTATATTTTTTAGACGTCTAATAGTAAGGCTGTTGTTTGGGTTCCGAATAATTTTCATCAGAAAGCGGTATTTTTTTTGTATTGTAAGGACCTAGTTATAGATATCCCTATCCTATCCTAATCCATAGCACATATTAGTAAATAGTAAATCCATAGGGCGAGCTAAGGGTCACCGCTCACTATAACAGCACGGCTACGCCTCGGCATTTACCTTGCGATGCAAGTGAGGCCCATCGTATGCGTTAAAGTAAAATTTACAATGACTAGATAAAATTGTTGACGCCTTGCGGCAAGCGCGCTTGCCGTTACAAGCCACTAGTCCTGCTGACCACACGCTTCCAGCGAGCGGTCCGCTCCCTTGCTGCGTGAAGCCAGCAAGCGGTATCTTGCCAAAGCCGCGCCACCAACTTCACCAGCGGCGCCGCGCCGCCCGCGAGCTGCCACCTGGCAGGCGGCGCGCTGGCAGCTAGTGGTTGGATTGAGTTTAGGCGTTGTCGGGTCGTTGCTGCGATGGAGCGATGCTGACATAGTGAGCGATGACCCTAATGCTGCGGCCTAGTGCTACGGGCAACGCACACGGGTGCGGCTGGCTACGATGCAGATGGTGAAGTGAACTTTACACTATGGATAGATATATTTAGCTATTTCATAGGTTGGCGCCAGTCGTCTTCACTATGGTTGAGTATAATTCGAATCGTACTATTTATTATACAACGTTAATTTATGATTAAGCAATCTCAAAAACTAGTTTATTCTACAGGTTTATTCAGAACATCTAATTGCAATTATAGTTTTCAAACCACCTATTTTGAAACATGAACTAACGCATCAAAACATAAAATATAAACTAAAAAACTTCTTTCTGGATCAAATAAATATTTAAAAATAAATAATGCAAACTTAAAACAGCCTAAGGAGGATTGCTTCATAGAAAACATTCTGTATAATGATTGATTGTTTAGACTCACCGCTAGCTGTACCACCACCTCAATGAGATATCTACCTACATTTTAAATAAAAAATGCCACGATGCAGGTGGGTAGTACTAAATCTGTTTGTAATATTGTTCAATTTGTTATATATGTGTTATGTCCGGGTCAGACTGTGCATTGAATGTAATTAGCTATAATGAACATACTAACTTAGTTTACAGTTTGACTTGGGTTTGTTGACTAATGTAACAGCTGTCAATCACCAACCGACGAACCGATATGGTGTGCGGAAAAACCAAAAATGGTTTATGTCACACCTTACCTTTAAGTTTTTTGTATTCTTTTAATAATAAATAAATAAATAAATAAAAAAAAAAAAAAAACATGTTCCTATTTGCCCGAAACCTTGCAAAAATATCTTCACACCCTTTATGAAGAACCTCATACTGTACTCCATTGGGAAAACCACAGAGCGGGGAGCTCATTCCATAATCTGACTGTCCGCGGCAGGAAGTTCCTTTTGCAACCGCACAGTGCGGAACCATTTTGTTTGCAATGTGTAAGGATGGACTCTCCCGTCGACGGTGATAATTGCGATGGTAAAAAGTAGCCGTAGGCATCAAACTACTAGTTTCTGCCCTGCTGTTTCACCCGCGTTCCTAAGGGATCTTTTGTTTTCCCGAGATAAAGAATATCTTATTATGTTATTCCAGGTGGTTATGATGATCTACCAGTGTGCCCAGTTTCATCACCATGGGTTGTACCGTTGAGACGTCAAAAGGTGACACACTAACAAACTCACTTTCGCATTTATTATATTAGTTGGATTTGTAACACATTTTTCTTATGTACTTTTAAAAGCTGTTCTCGGTGACTCATTTATATAACCTTGTACGATATTTAATTTTATTTATACCATAGTGAATGTTCGATATCTCAATAAATTTCCGTTTATGTTAATAACAGAGACACTTTTATTTTATTTGCTAGGAGATACTAACTACTTAAGTAACTACAACTAAAATAAATCGATTTTTCAGTAAATAAGACACTCAATTTATAAAAAAATATTTTTAGGGACAAAATAAAATTTTCAGTTCTAGATTATAGGTGAAAGAATAATTTTCATGAATACGATCAATACCGATGTTTTTATATAATAGTATTTTAACTCGACTACTTCTTTTTTTCCGCCTTTAATTTGTATACAAGTTGTGATTCCAACATTAGCATATAATCCATATACTTGGAACCCCAAGGTGAATTTGTATCATACCAGTTTTGAAATAAAAGGTAGTCTTCTTCACTCGTATATGTAGCATCTTCAGTCTCGAGCACAGCGTTAAGGATTTCCATAGGATTTAACGGCTTATGAGGCAATTGAGCCACTCTGGGTCCATCCAGCACAGAATTTATACATTTACGTATGGTATTTATATCATACCCTCTCAGGACCTGGGCCACGCTATGCATATTAAACTCTCTATTAACACCATGGTACTTCATCAACATTTGCCACAAAATAAAAGATATGCTTGCATAATCAGTTCTCGGAATTAATATTATTGATGGAAATGCTTTACGCAAAGCTGGTGCAGCTGCTAGCCAAGGTTCTGATACAGTTCCTAATACCAATATTTTATCACTCGCACTCAGGGGTTTTACTATTTCTTTATAAAAGTCCTTTTGAAGTCGCTTTGGATCAAACAATTTCTCCTCAGCAGGTACTTTCTTGTAAAACATTTTTTCAGCTTGATGAACTAATATGACTGTCGGTTGCAGTAACCTACTTATTTTATTTACATATTTAAACATTATTTTCATATTTTTAGGGCCTGGGAATTTATCATAAACGTTCATTGGAGATAAATCTATTAATATTGAATTTGTTTCTGTTGCGATAGCATTTACTAAAGACCTTTTTCCAGAACCCTTGGGACCTACGAGCATCTGAGATCTCACTGCGTTAGGACAAGTAGATCCAAGGGTTAAAATACAACGCACTCTTACCTGCTCCCTGACATCACCAATACAAGGTGCAGGAAATGCTGGAGTCCATAAAATAGCTCTTGTGTCTGCGGCAGCATAATTCTGATCTCCCCAATACTCATCTAGAGTTTTACGATTATATTTTCTTACAATTCCTTCATCTACTAGTTTTTGAAACATAAATTCTGGGCTAATTTTTTCTGGTTTTTGAACTTTTGGCTTTCTAGGCTTCTTTCTTTTTTGACTTTGAGGTGGCTTTAAAAGACCAGCGGCTAAGCAATCTAATTTTAAAGAGTTTTTCAATAAATTCAATTCCAGTCTCATCATCTCATCTACGATAGGACGTAATTCAATTTGGATTTCCTGAAATGCATTTTCTGTTATCAACTCTTTTATAAACCCTTTAATGGCTTCTAATGGTGCATCTGGCTCATCAATGTATTTCCACTGGTTTTCATATAATTTCCAAGCATCTAGTAAAGGGTTTATATTCTTTCCAATTTGAATATATATACCAGGATCATTGTCGGGATTGAGACGAGATTTTTTATAATCCAGCAAACGTTTCATTTCCTTGATCCGAGCTTCCATTTGTATACGGTTTTTTTCATCTCGAGCTGCTTTTTTCTCTGCCTTTACTTGTTCCGGAGATTTGGGATTGCCAGATTCTGCTTTAAGTCTTTTTTCTTCTGCAAGACGCCATTCAATGAACTCTTCTATAGTAAGCGTCTCACCTTGAACAATTAAAATAGAACCACCCTCTAGTGGCCAAGGATACTCGTCAAAAAGACGAACATCTCTATACCAATCTTGAAACCATTGTCTTACTTCTGCCGATATATCCTCCATTATATCACCTTCTCTTAATCTTAACACTCGGGACTTCTCTTTGACGTTTGCTTTCAACCATTTTTCGTAATAAATTCGTCTAAATTTTCGCCGTTCTTCTTTGACTCTTTCTAATTGATCTTTAGCTGAAGGTCGAGTCCAAGAAGGTACAATCATATCAAGTTTTTGTTTAAGTCTGTTATTTCTAATAGTTTGTCTTTTTAGCTCCATGAAAGTTCTGTATACTCGCTGAATCAATCCGGCGGCTTTAATCCTCAAATCTTCTCTCGCTTGAGGAGCTTTTAGACCTGCCAGCTCCAAATATAAATTAATATCATTATTTTTTTTATGAGCTATGCTTCTTACTACTATTCGTGATCTTTCCATTCGATGAATGTTAAGCAAATGCCTTTCATATTCCTCTTTACGATGTTTTTCTTCCTGTTCTTCTTGCGGCAAGGCCACAGATGGTTCAGATAATGAAATATCTTCACCCATTGCCAATTTTCTTTTCAATTCTTCATGTTTAATTGCTTCCTGTTCTCGTTTTTCTTCCTCTATTCGTTCCAATTCAGAAGGCGTTGGCTCTGGATCACCAATCCGATTTCCAGCAAATATTTGATCAATTATATATTGCATTTCTTGTTCTCTTATTTCAAATGGGTAGAAAAAAGGGCAAAGTATTTGTATATTTTTTGGTGTCATCAGCATTTGTTGCAATGCATTATCCGGATAAGTGAATTCAAAAACTTCAACTTCTTCTAGAATCGATTTTAGTTCTAATAATCGGCATGTTATTGCATCTATAACTTTTTTTATGTATGGTCGTCTTTGTACCTGTGCCATTTGATCATAGCATTCACATAGTTTGTTATAAAGGTTACAGTATTTGCAGTAAACTCGAGCAACTATTTCTACAGCCGTAGCTTGTGGTTTGATACCAATAAACTCTGTAGCTAATGTTTGAATGCGTTCATCTTCAGCAAGCGCAGTTGCTAATTGTTCTTTTATTTTAAGCCAACGTTCATAATAGAATTTATTTGACATCTTGATTTCTTTATTAACTTCTGTAATTTAAAAATCATTTATATATGATTATAAAATAATTCAAATAAATTATATTTCGCAGACATACAAAATTTTATTAAACAGCTGTCATAAAAATCTGTCACTGTTTCTCTGAGAGATCTTCTGGGCCAGTCATTCATTAGCAGTCAAATGAGAATCGAATCAAAGTCTCTTATAATTTTTTCACAGAGCTAGTCAAACTAACGAAATTATGTTTTTTGTGTTTTTCTTATTCACTTATTATAAAAGGGGTTTCACTAAAAAGCAGAACTGTTTTCGTTTTTTCGTCATATCCCGTGGTTAAGTAATAAATATTCTGTCTATGGCACATACCTAGGAGTTGGACTTTCATTCAACTCCTAACTCATGTTAGATGCAGGACATGCATTTGTGTGCATGAACATGTCTGTATGTCCTGAGTCTGGGTGTAATTATGTATATTAAGTATGTATTTACAAACAAAAAGTAGTATATGTATTATATCAGTTATCTGGTTTCCATAGTACAAGCTCTGCTTAGTTTGGGATCAGATGAATGTGTGTGAGGAATGTCCCAGGATATTTATTTATTTATTTATTGGATGGATGAATGATAAAGGTCTTTGGCACGTTTCCAAGGGTTTTTATATTAGATATATGATTGGTATATTTTTAGAGTTCCTTATTAAATAAATAAACAGTTTTAGTTTTTTTCAAAAGGGGCCGAAATGGGGGACCGAAAATCAAACTAGGTTCAAATGGGGACAATGGGGTATCATATGAAAGTGCTATATTTGTAATTTCAAAAAATGTTTTCAATTTCTTATTTTTTTTTGTAGTTTTTTACATAAAATGAAGGAAAAATTCAAATTTTAATTGCCATATTGCGTCCGATCTGATGGCTCGCTCCGTGCGCTTGGCAGTAAATAACGGAATGAATTCCGAATGAAATATTCAGTATATAAGGTCCTAATAAATTAGTGAACTTCCTCTTGAGGGATGAATGTATAGGTCATTAGTAATTAAAAAATAATATTAGAAAAATAATCCGAGGGAAAAAAAAAAAAAATCCTATTACTGTCTCTATGCAAATCAAAGAAGCCGCGCGAAGGTTTTTTTTTTTTTTTTTCCTCGGATTGTTTTTCTAATATTGTTTTTTGATTACTAATGACCTATACATTCATCCCTCAAGAGGAAGTTCACTAATTTATTAGGACCTTATATATTCGGATTGAAAAATAATTTAATGCAACTAAAATCAAAAAATAAATTATGACAACCCAATTTAGATTTCAATAAGATGAAATGTGAGATATCTAACGAGTAACAATATGGGAAAAGGAGCTATAGTCAAACATTGTGTGGGGTCTACACAAAGTTTGACTATAGCTCGTTTGGTTTAGGTTTTCCCCATACTGTCCCAGTTAAAGTATGAAGGGACAAATAATGACCACTCATCCCCTAGCTGGTTACAATAAAAATGTTTTAAGTGCGCCTCCGTACGTTTCATTGAACATTTGAATCGTCACCGGCGCGGGCGCACGCGCTCCCGTTTCGCTCGTCGTCTACATCCGGTGTGTGACGCGTGCCGCTCGCTCGTTGGTGTGTGGCTCAAGCGATGGCCAGTAGCGGGCAACCCGGCGGTAATAAAATGCAGTTAAGTATGTACTGTAACATGGATGCTAGCTTCAAGCTATTTCAAGAGATAGATTCACGTCTTGAATTAATATAAATAATGAAATTGATCTCGTCCTTTTTAATTGCTGGTACTTTTTTGGTATGTAATAATTATAAAATAAAGGATTGTCGTAAAATCATCATCCTGAGTAGAATGAAAAATTAAATGTTTACAATGAATGAAAATAGCCTACTTAAACTCAAACAACTGTAAAAGTAAGATTGATCCCGATCTTTTAAATTTCAATCGCTTCGCTTATGTTAAAAGGGCAGACAAAATGAAAAGCAACAATGATTTATTTAGTTACACTCGCGTGTATTCATTACGGGTGTAGAAATTTAAGCCATTTATTTTGTTAACTCTGAACTGGGTAATAAAGTTTGCAGAGGGTTGGATTAGAGGGATCCCCGCTCATAAATAGTTTTGTAATCTTAATGTTTGTATTGATATTGTTTTACATATTATGCATTTGATTTAACTTGAATAGATAGCAACGACTATATTAGCATATTAGAGAAATCACTACATTTTTTTTAGCTCGAATGTAAAAAAGCCTTGAAAGAATTAAATAAAATTAATAAACGAGTAGTTCTAATATAAATTGGATATAAAAAAGAAAACTAGAAGTCCATCCTAAATTTCTTTGGAATTTAGTATTTTATTTGGACCGTAAAAACTAATTACAAAATCTGGTACCTATAATTTATAGGTACATAAACATCATCCTACATCCTGCTGCCTAGATAAAAACATATAAAAAACTGGCATGAATAAGATAATTACTTCAAATTAAGCGTTTCTCACGAGCCAACATCATTGTCCACAGAAAGCAGTTCTGGTAATCCGTGACGAATTAGTCACGGTAGGTACTGACGGCGTGCGGTGCCACCCAGTTAGTTAGCGAGACCGTGGGGATGGCCGGATAGTAATGGCAGAATGATTGACTGTCTAATGGAGTGGCTTTACAGACAGGACTGATTTGTTTTGGGCCCAAGTCACGGGAACATCGCAGTGCAATAAGAGGTATTGTTCAATTAATTGTAGCGTTGAGTAATTATGAACTATTGAAGGAGTTTGAGTGTAAACGAACTCTTCAGTAAAGAACTGGCAAAATTGTATGAGTAAAAAAAATGTTATGTCATGTGTCAAGTGAAGAAAATAAATTCAATGGTCAATTTTACGTTCCTGTCTTTGACTAATGATATATCAAGACTGAACTACGAAGCTGTTTACGCGTAGATAAAAATGTCCTCTAACTGTTAGGGCGCAAATCATTTTCCCGCCCTCAGTGTCAGTCGAGACGTCACTGGGACACAACCAAATTCACCAAAAGTGTATTGTTCCAGAATGTCTTTTTGTGTGATAAAAGTGTGCAGAAACTACATAGGTCGATCTAGATCAACAAAAAAACTCAGCTATCATCAGTAAGTAACAATATTTCCTATTAGTTCCTGCAATATAAGCCATTGAAATTTTTCGAAAATAAATTATTTTGAGTAAGCGCCATATTTACGTATTGCCTGTCCTGCCAGTTTATGAACTCGAAACTCCCATGGTAATATCAGTCAATAGCTAAATACGAGTATGTAGAATATACTTATATATAAAAAGCCACGGTGACGTGTGCGAAGTTGACGTGTTTATCGTTTTCGGATTTTTCGATCATAGTTATTATGCGTGTGACGTCCATTTTGTGAAAATCTCGAATTGAATTTTAAAATGGCGGTCTTTTTTTTTTAATGACTGATGTCATTCTCGACAGTGTATGTCACGTTTTTAAATTGTTTTTTTAGTTGAAAATGAGACTTTTTTTTACAGAATACCAATTGATCCAATTTTAAGAAGCCAATGGATAGACATCATTCGGAAAAGCCGTAGTGAAGATCTCTGGAAACCAGCCAAAAAATCTGTTCTTTGCTCTGACCACAGATTACAGAATAATTCAGATGGAGCGCGCGGAACACGAAAGTGAAGCCAAAAAAGCAAATACAAATTGAAAATCTGATACCTGGTATTCGTTTTCCAGTTTGTATTTGCATTGTCTTTATAAAGGAGTGTTTTTTGTTAAACAAAGCAAATACACATTCAAAAGCGAATACCAGGTACGTGTTTTTCAATTTGTATTTGCTTTTTTGGCCTCACTCCCGTGTTCCGCGCGCTCCATCCTTATTCTGTAATCTGTGGCTCTGACCATTTCAATAAAAATTACATGTATTTTGTAAATAAGCAGGGACGCCGGAGATTAAAAAAGGTAGCAGTGCCTTGCAAAGCAAGTATTTTTTACAAGCTTTCATTTTACTTGCAATGTTTGTATGTTTTCGGACCAAATCTTGCAAGTCGAATTTCACCCACTTCCAGTGGTCAGATTGACTTGATGTTTGGTATACTAGGTATTTTGGTATATAGGTGGTAATTCCAATATACCAATATATTGGACCTACAACAAAAAGTACAGTCACCAAAATAAGTTTGTATTAAAATGAAATATTAAAAAAAACTTCCGCGGACGCTCGGACTGTGGAATGAGCTCCCCGCCGTGGTTTTCCCAATGGAGTGCAGCATGGGGTTCTTCAAAAAAGGTGTGAAGAGATTTCTCGGTCGATTTCGAGGTCGGCAACGCGCGAATGATACCCCTGGTGTTGAAAGCGTCCATAGGCTACGGTAACTGCTTACAATCAGGCGGGCCGTATGCTTGTTTATCGACTAAGTTGTATATATATAAAAAAAAATGGCTCGATTTGACTTGATTTGCTCGATTTGACTTAGTTTGACTCGGTTTGACATGATTTGACTCGATTTGCTTGTTTTGACTCAATTTCACTTGATTTGACTTGTTTTGACTGGATTTGACTCGATTTGACTTGATTTGCTTGATTTGACTAGATTTGACTTGATTTGACTTGATTTGACTTGATTTGACTTGATTTGACTTGGTTTGACTTGATTTGACTTGATTTGACTTGATTTGACTTGATTTGACTCGATTTGATTGTTTTGACTCAATTTCACTTGATTTGACTCGATTTGACTTGATTTTACTTGTTTTGACTGGATCTGACAGCATTTGACTCGATTTGACTTGATTTGCTTGATTTGACTAGAATTAACTTGATTTGCTTGATTTGACTTGGTTTGACTCGGTTTGGCATGATTTGAATCGATTTGACTCAATTTCACTTGGTTTGACTCGATTCGACTTGGTTTGACTGGATTTGGCTCGATTTGACTTGATTTGGCTCGATTTGACTTGATTTGGCTCGATTTGACTAGATTTGACTTGGTTTGACTCGGTTTGACATGATTTGACTCGAGTTGACTCGATTTGCTTGTTTTGACTCAATTTCACTTGATTTGACTCGATTTGACTAGATTTGCTCGATTTGACTTGTTTTGACTCGGTTTGACTTGATTTGACTCGATTTCACTTGATTTGACTCAATTTCACTCGATTTGTCTGGATTTAACTTGATTTGACTCGTGTTGACTCGATTTCACTCGATAGTAAGATAAGTAAAAATAAAAAGTATTAAATTAATATCGGCGCCATTAATCTTATTTATATTATCATGTATTATCCCGATTCAACTTTTATTTTCGTAGTTAACAAAGATATCGAAACCGTAATATATTTTTCCCCATTTTATTGGATTTTTTCAACAACTGGTAACATTATAAACTTCACTATGACAAGCAGAATGACGTACCGCGAGCATAAGACGTAGCAAAGTTGGCCACTTTTTAAAAGTCATGTAGTATGGGGATGGTCGTTCTAGACGTATATATTTTCTAAGGTTCCTGTGTAATTATTTTCATCAGGTTATGGGCGAAAATGGAAAATTTTACGGGAAAATTTAAAATTGGTCTCTTAGAAGGGAAATCCAATTGGGATACGTGGAAATACAAAGTCATGTGCCTTCTACGCATGATTCCGCATGCGTTAGAAATCATTGATGGCTCGTTCCATAGACCTATTGCACCAGCGACTGGAGCTGGCGATGCTGATATAAATAAGTGCTTTTAACATTAACTTAGAGCGCTTTGTTAAAGCAGATGCAAACGCTCTTCTGATACTAACAACCAATATGCAGGAAGAGACACTGAGGAAAGTAATGCGGTTTACGAGTGCGCGTGAAGTGTGGCTGGAATTATATCGATTGTTTGATAGCGCCGACGAAGATAAGGCTTACAACCTGTGTATGAGCTTCTTTGGGTATAAGAAAGATTCAGCTGATGACATTGCCACGCATATGTCGAAATTAAAAAATATTTGGACGCAGCTTAATCAAGAATTAAAGAAGGACAATAGCATGGAGCTGCAAGAGTTATTTTTAATTTGTAAAATACTAGATACGCTCGATGAAACCTTCTTTGCATTCCGAAGCAGCTGGCTATTAATACCAAAAAAAGACAGAACCGTGGAAAGTCTAACAAGCCATTTATGTGCATACGAGCGAACGCTGCACAATAATAGTGTGCAAGAAGCCCTTGTAACGAACTCAAGTGGAATCCCATCTGTTACCGAAAAAAAGAAGGATAAGAAGTTGAAATGCAACTACTGTCAAATGATTGGTCATCGCGTAAGAAACTGTAAGAAGTGGATCAATGATGGAAAACCACCGAAGAGCAGTAACCCTCAAGTATGTCCTTCTACTTCTAAATCCGCAAACATGATACTAATGTCCATTGAAAGCACAGAAGTTTTTTCCATAGAACGTGATACTGAAAACTGGTACGTTGATAACGGCGCAACGAGCCATGTAACAAATCGGGCTGACTTGTTTCAAGATTTCGAACATTTTGATGAAACACGTACTGTCACAACAGCTAGCGGCAACGCAATTCGTGCTAAAGGCAAGGGTACAGTAATAGTTCAGACAAATGTTAAGGGAAAGTCATTCCAGATAGCTTTACAAGACGTATGGTACGTTCCAGGCATAAATAAAAATTTATTTTCTGTACTCGCAGTTCATGATAAGATTCCCAAAAGCGTATTCTCATCGACGACTAAAGAATGCACCGTCTTTATCAACGGAGAATCAAAATTAAAAGGGAAACGTCAGAAGCAAGGTGGCTTATACCGACTAGACGTTGTAAATATAGCACCTGTGAATCCACCCGAAGTTTGTGCGACCCATACTACAATGCAACTATATCACGAAAGACTAGCGCACCAAAACAAGAGGCATGTAAAAGCAACAGTTAAACGAGAACTGGGGTTAAATCTTCCTCTAGATAAGGAAACTTGCGAAGGCTGCATATATGGGAAAGCTCATAGACTTAAATTCGGTACGAGAACGAGAGCATCAGCGCCAGGAGAGCTCGTACATACCGACGTTTGTGGACCATTTCAACCGAGTAACACGAAGTTACAATATTATGTTCTATTTAAAGATGATTTTACAGGCTACCGTATGGTGTATTTTCTAAGACACAAGTCCGAGGTCAAGGATAAACTCGCCTTAATGCTAGCTCAGACAAAAACAGCCGGATATACTGTAAAAAGTCTACTCAGCGATAACGGGGGTGAATTCGACAATGAGTCTGTTCGGAAAATTCTAGATGCGCACGGTATACAACAGAGACTTATCACTCCGTATACGCCCGAACAAAATGGAGTGAGTGAGCGCGAAAACAGAACTCTTGTTGAAACTGCACGTTCGATGATGTATGCGCACGAACTGATACCACAATACCTATGGGCTGAATTAATTAATACTGCCGCGTATATATTAAATAGAACAGGTCCAACAAAACAAGATAAATCTCCCTACGAACTTTGCTTTGGCAAGAAACCCATAATAAAACATCTTCGTATTATAGGTTCCAAAGCCTACGTTCACATACCAAAACAAAAACGGAAGAAACTGGACAAAAAAGCCATCCAAGGCAGACTTATCGGTTATGATGAAGATGGTTATCGTGTCTGGATCACTGACGGACAGAGAAACACGCTCATTCGTTCACGTGATGTTATTTTTGATGAAAAGCCCCTTCTTATTGATAATGTTGAACCACCATGTGTAGCAACTGACACAAACTTGAGGGAATACACGGTACAACTACCAATTGATAACGTCACTGACATTAGGGAACCGGCTTCTAACACAGAGATACATCAAGATCCATCAACAGTTGAATCCGAGGGAGATGAACACAATAATAACGAACAAAGAGGTGACAATGTCCCTGAACGTAGTCTCGAGGGAGAATATATGGAACCAGTCCTGGGAGAAGACCACGTTCATGAGCAAAATCCAGAAGGACTTCAGGAAAACCTTGTCCATGAACCCGACCTTCAAGATTTTGATGAATTTCATGACGCAGAACCGCCACGCTATAATCTTCGTGATCGCACATTATTGAAGCGCCCTGAAAGATTTGATGACTACGTGTGCATGATGGAATCGTTTCCTTCAAATTTTTCAGATGCTATGAGACGAAATGACAATGATGAATGGCTTAAAGCGATGGATAGCGAAATGAAGTCTCTGAAAGACCTTAATGTTTGGACACCTCTTATGTTACCTAAGGGCAAGAAGGCTCTTCCATGTAAGTGGGTACTACGTGTAAAACATAATCCTGATGGCTCCATCGACAAGTATAAAGCTCGTCTTGTCGTTAAAGGATACAAGCAGAGGAAAGGACAAGACTACGATCAAACTTTCAGTCCTGTTGCCCGTTTAGCAACCGTAAGAGCGCTATTGAGCGTAAGCGCACAAGAAAATTTGCATCTTGTACAATTTGATGTCTGCACTGCGTTCCTTCATGGAAAGCTCAAAGAGGAGATTTATGTGCAACAACCGGATGGTTATAATGACGGAACATCAAACGTTTGGAAGCTTAATCGAAGTTTATACGGATTAAAACAAGCTCCAAGGTGCTGGAACTCTTGTTTTGAAGAAATTTTATTAGATATGGACTTCAAGCAGTGCGAGGCTGACTGCTGTCTATATACCAAAACTGACAATGGTAAGAAGCTACTCATTACCTTGTATGTCGATGACGGATTAGTAGCTGCCACAGATGAGAACTTAGCCAATTCCTTTCTGAATGATTTAAGGAAAAGACTGCAGATTACTACGAAGCCTGCATCTTATTATTTGGGCCTACAAATCATCAGAGAAGCAGATGGTTCCATCTTTATCAGTCAAGAAGCTTATGCCAAGAAAGTATTAGACCGTTTTGGGATGGCTAATTGCAATCCTATTAGCACTCCTATAGAAAAAGAGACAACAAATTCAGGGAAAGCTGTAACATCGACAGTTGAACATTTTCCTTATCGAGAAGCTGTAGGAGCTCTTGCTTATCTAATGGTCGGAACACGTCCAGACATTGCTTATGCTGTGGGAGTTGTCTCTCGGAAATTGGAATCTCCTTCCAAAGAAGACTGGCTTAAAGTAAAGAGGATCATGCGGTATATCAAGAGAACATGCTCCTATGCAATCAAATATAAAGCACAGTATCTTCCGGGAATACTTAAAGGTTTTAGCGATGCAGACCATGGAGGAGATAGAGATACTGGACGATCTACAACTGGAGTAGTCTGTTGCTACTCAAGTGGTGCAGTATCATGGCTTAGCCAAAGACAAGCATCAGTAGCAATATCCACAACAGAAGCTGAAATTGTAGCAGCTAGCGAAGCAGCTAGAGAACTCATCTGGTTGACAAGAGTGTTTAAAGAGTTAACTACTCTTGTGAAGATACCGACACTGAGTGTGGACAATGAAGCTGCAGTGAGACTTGCACACAATCCTGAGTTTCACAAGAGAACGAAACACATACGTATTCGACACTTCTTTGTGAGAGAGTTGGTTGCTGAAGGTGCCATCGAAGTTGAGAGAATCGGTACAGTGCAACAAGTAGCTGACATTCTAACAAAAGGGCTACCCCGTGCGACTTTCTCTTCCTTCTGTCGCTCACTGGGTATTGTCGATTGCTGAACAGTTGTTTAAGGGAAAGTATTGAAGGAGTTTGAGTGTAAACGAACTCTTCAGTAAAGAACTGGCAAAATTGTATGAGTAAAAAAAATGTTATGTCATGTGTCAAGTGAAGAAAATAAATTCAATGGTCAATTTTACGTTCCTGTGTAATTATTTTCATCATGAACACTATGTAAAACTGAGATAATAATTGCTAAATGCATTGTTTATTTAAGGTTTACGTGTCATTAATTAGTTAAAGGTAGGTAATTGATTAAACCAATAGGTTATATAGTGAAATATTATGTAATCTGATAGGGGAATACGTAATGGTGCGTCCATGCTTCGCGAAGCGAGTACGAGCCGAGCCTCGAACGAACAGGATTCTTTCGTCATGTACGCACCGTTACGTATTACGTATCTCAAATGGTCTTCATAGCGTAGCATGGAAGCACCATAAGAGAAAACAATGTTATGGGATTGGCAATAGATATACTCGTATTACCAGAATTCCGCGATGGAAAATAACATTATTTAGAAAGGATCCGCTACCTACATCGCAAACGCTTGTATTTTAACGCCTTTATCGAAATGTATAGTTTCGACACAGAACAAATAAAATAATAGTGGGTACTAACGTAGTTTCGATGACACATTTTTATCAGAAACATTCGAATGAAAGCAAAGAGTTGCAAAAGCTGTCATAGGTTTAACGATGATCGACAACTAGAACCTTAGCGTAGCGAAATCCTAAGTAGCTATGTCTAGAACACACATTCTCAATTCAGCACAGGGAAATTAAAACAGTATATATTTATGTTGTGTACCTACCTAATATGTGCTAATCATTTTAGAACTTAAAATAAATTTACTGCAAATAAATAATATTTTCAAATATAAAATAAAATTAAAAATATCAATCCCTTGAATACATAATATATTTAATGAACATATTCCATCATAAATTAAATAAAGGTTGAAAATAACCTTTATTTTATTTATGACGAATCTGTGTGAAAAACTGTTGGTAATTTGATAATTCTAAATAAAAAAAATATCTATAAAGAATTTAACAATCACGGCATTAAGTCAACCCTAAAATATCGCAGCACTGTCTGTCATTATATCATGAGAAAAATAATGAAAAGATGTGTTGCACGCATGTCACCGCAAATTTTAAACCATTTGCAGGGAAGAGTCGCACGCGTCAGTATTCGATCCGCTCGATGGGGTCGATTGAGCCCTTACTATGATATCTACTCGAATTCATCGCATCTTTATTTTTGATTGGTATTTATTTATTTTTCATACGAGATGTTATTTAATTTAATATACTTAAAAAATATGTATATACTTAGAAGGCCGAGGTGGGTCTACCTATAGTCTATACCTATATATCTATAGTAGTAGTAGGTTGCAGTTGGATATCTATTAGGTTGCTTATCATGATAAGCCGTTCTTAATTGATCGGCAAGTTAAGTTACCACCGTCGTGGTCGGTACCTGGATGAGTGACCGCCTAGTGGTATTTAAAATCGAGCGTTTCCGTGCTTCGGAAGGCACGTAAAGCTGTTGGTTACGTAGTAACTATTTAGTAATCTGTGACGTTGGTCCCAGTTATCACTCAATTGTGATAGTCATTAAGCTAGTTGGAGGCCTTCTAGGTGGCTTGAAAACTCCAACAGTAGGTTAACCACTAGCCTACCAGCCTACCACCGATCCGCAGTGGGCACTCGTGGTGGAGTATCTGCCCATTCTCTTTTACCCTAATTTGTGAAAGGAGGCCTGTGCTCAGCAGTGGAACATTATAGGCTGATGATGATGATGAAACTTAGGTTTCTCACATTTATTCAGGGCTGAAACTGGGTTTAGCCTAAATCGATAGGCTACAACTAGATATAACCAATTCTCGTGGATCGGTTTGTTTGTTTGTATTCTATACGCTACCATATCGTTCATATGATAACGATAAACTGATTGTCAACTTATTGCTGCACTTGCACAAAGGTAACAGGCATAAAAAGCTTTGCAAAAATCACCGACGTCAATGCAATCAACCACGAAACTCTAGAACAAGTTGCAGGCGATACTGTTACCAACCACAAATCGATTGATAGCTATATGCTTACGGACGAAGTTGTAAATTATCTAACTGAGTTATTAAATTGGTTGGATCTTCTAGGTGTACCACCGCCCACACAAATTGTCACTCAAACTCGGCTTGCCAATTATTCTCTTGCGGAACATTAATCCACCCTGATTGTGTAATGGACCAAGCCTCGCTGAGAAGAATATGATGGAAATGGAAAGTCGAAAGGAGAAGATGTGCTCATTCCACGCATTCCCATCATTCCCACCATCGACATGCAAACCGAATTCAAGCAACTGCAGTTCGCCATGTTTTCTTAATTATCATCAACAAGGTAGAAGCTCAATCACTTCAAGTGTACGGATTGAATCTAGGAAATATATGTATATGTATCAATAATAATATAATTCTTTCTATAACTCGTTCTTTCAAACAATATTTACACAATTAATATTTATTCTGCGGCAGTACCGCGACGAGTACCAGTTGATAAAGGTACATACAGCTTTAAAAATAAAAACCAAGTGCGAGTCTGAGTCACTCATCAAAGGTTCCGTGGACGTATATTTCTTGGTTTGGGTAAAAAAAAACGGACCGCATAACTAAGTTTGTTTTTAAATGAATTTTGATGATTTCGAAAAAGCTGAAGCGTGTTAGAAATTTCGTTATTTTTTCTGTAATATTTACATCAATATCTCTCAACTGCAATTATTTCAGATTTTTAGCTTTGCAAATTTTGGAAATAAGGGGGTTGGTATTTTTGTAGTTAGTATAGTAGTTGTGTATAAAAATATTATTGTACAAAAATACCCCACTATAATTGTTTTTGCTTTTTAGTTTTCTACATAATTTAGCAATACCTTTAAAAACCTGTTTTGAAATGTACATACGAAGCCCTTTATCATATGATACCTCAAAGTATGAAAATTATATAATAGTTATTGGGAATCAGCTCAAAAACTGAAACTGGATTCACTATGTGTGTAGTATACCTATATGTGTAGAGTCATTTGTTAACGTTCATAATCATATCAGTGCCTAAATTGAATAAATACTTTTTGAATTTGAATATGACAAATAGGTGATCTATATAATAAAATAAATCTATTTGCAAAATATGTATTGTTTATTGATATAAATGCGAAGTATTTAATATACATAACAAATGGATATTAAATATTCAATACCAAACCGTATTTCAAGCATATACCATATTCAATTATAAAAAATGGTCGCAAGGACCCCAAGAGCTCTTAATTAACAGCATAACATGTGACGGCGCGTGGCGGGTTTTAGTTACGGCACTATAGTGCGTTTTGAAGTGCGTTGCGTTGTTCATTATCATTCGTCCCCTACCGCGTCTGTCTGTATGTTCGTGCTAATATCAGAAACTACTGTGAGTTTTTTTTTAGTTTACTACAATAGACGACTGAAATAACTTTCATGAAGTCTGCGAAATAGTTATAGGTAAAAATAATGTAGGACGACTATTACAAAATTTATTGAAAAAGGATAGAACATATTTAAAATTATCAAATCAGTCTTTGCCGTCTTCATTTGCGGTTATTTAGACGTAACCGCGATAGATGGCGACTTTTATATTGAAAACAAGCATTGGACTAATTTGACAGGACTAAATTTCTTTCATCCTTTTCTTATGTTCTTTATTAGAAAGAGACCGTGATACGAAATTAGTTTAGTTGTAAACAACAGAATCAGCACCATGAGTATGTCTATCTAGAAGGTTATAAAAGCAATCATTTTTGTATTTTAAAATCTAATCGGAAATGTAGAGTTCTTTGTGTAGCTGTTATGGCTGACTCGGTATTAATATCTTAATTTAATTGAACATGTTATGGTGCGTCCATATTTGGCAAACCGAGCACGAGCCGAGCCATGAACGAGCACACTGCGAGCACGATTCGCGTAGCTTGGACGGGCTTGCGAGCCTCGAACGAGCGCGATTGTCAGTTTTTTCTCGAACAAAGGGATTCGCATCGTGCTCATTGTAGGCTCGATGCATGTTCGTTCGTGGCTCGGCTCGTACTTGATTCGCGTAGCATGGACGCACCATTATACTCGCATCAAATAATTACAATGCCACATCCATGAAATTGGCCTTGATTGGTAAGGTCATGTTTGTGTCAAGCAAATAGGAGAATGTTGAGGTGTTAAATGTTTATGCATACTCCGAATTATTAATAGACACACGCATCAAGAAATAATATACTTAGCTACGTTTAAAAGTCACCATCACGGAGGTCACCATGAAAAGATGAAACAGTTGAAACCGTTGTCAACTGTTACATCTTGTCATTATTACATTTTCTTTAACGCACATGAATGAAGCGCTATGGGTGCAGCATGATTAGTCGGCAAAGGATGGGTGACCGCCTAGTGGTATTTCAAATCGAGCGTTTCCGTGCTTCGGAAGGCACGTAAAGCCGTCAGTCAGTAGTGGGACATTATAGGCTGATGATGATGATGATGACATGAATGGCGTCACTTGGATGGCAAAGTTCTTGCTGAGGCGTAGCCGTGCTGTTATACTGAGTGAAGACCTTAAGACGATATGTGGGTGGCGTTTGTTCCATACAAACGTAATCCTCAGTCTCCTCTATGTATAATGACTCTAGAGCAATGATTATTTTACCATGGAATCTGTAGGTATATACCACTGTGCGTGGGTACCCTGTGTTATGTTTTTTCCATTAATTAATTATTCTAAGAATTAGGAGCTTTCTAAAATCACAAAAACTTACCATTTTTAACGACCTTATAAGTAAGAGACGTCCAGCGAATAAATTTGCCGAAAATAAAAAAAAACCTACAAAAATAGGATTCTTGAAAAAAAATTTTGCTCGATCCAGGATTTGGGGATTACGAAATAGCGATTTCGTCTAATTTAAATAGGTATAATCGATCCAAGCTGCAGTTGTCTCTATCGCCCTCGGGCGGGATAGCTCGGGCACACGGAAAAGAGAATACACTTTCTTTTCTCTGTGCTCGGGCACAACGCGACAGCAATAGATATGTTAAAAACCTATTTTTGAAATTTCTTTCAGCCATCCTTTTCTCTTAAGACCATTGGCTGAATAATAAAATATCAAGTCGAAGACAACATTCACACGACACAACATATCTCCAGAACAGCAATTATATCAAGTAATAGTGCTTTGAAATATTCCTTTTAAGTATAGCGGAATTAAATACGTCTTTATCGAGAAAATCCTTTTAAAGCTCATCATGGCAATAACTATTTAACTGTGATATCAACCGTAATGAAGATTCCTTTGAGGGTTCGGAGGTACCTAACTTTTAATTGCGCCAGGATGGCCCCAATGCGGTGGTCTCCGCTTTGAAATCACGGTTGGGCAAGCCCACTTAACTCTGTCATCTGCGCGTCTGTGGGTGGATTTTCTTCTACTTTAGGTATTGTATTTTTTTTCACGAGCAATTATAGAATATAGTATATTGTCGAAATATACTGTTTGTTTAGAAAAGTTATAGTTTAAGTAATCTGAACCAATAATAATGTAAATCATCATGCCGTTCCCTGTATTTGATTGGTATTTTGAAATTAAGATGTAGTGCACTGAATCTAGGTTATTAAAAAACGCGCTTATTTTCCAAAAAAAAATATTAGTAATCTAGGATTAAAAGATAATATACCTACAATATTTCAGCAAAGCATTGGCATTATGTAGCGGCGATGCGTGACGTCATTAATCAACCACTGTGACGTCATCGAGGCGAGATAACGGAGCGAGAGGGATCCGACTTATTAGCATAGAAAATGAATACACATAATTTATTGCAATTCGTACGAGAATAAATTAGTGATCTCGTGATAAATTAGACAAGTAGTAGGTATGTTAGTAGATATAATGTTTACCTTCTTCCATTTTCTCTTTAGTAGTATAGGTACCTACTTTTATAAGTATCTATTATTATTTTGCTACACACAAGTAGCGACATTCGCAATAACTAAGGAAAGTCTTGTAGCATAATGTTACTAAAGACAAATAAATGTGGCCACACAGTTACGTCCCTATGATATAATTTCTTATGAAATTTGATAACTATAAAGCAATGGCACTAACCTGAACATTTGCTGGTTCTTAAAGTGTCCGAAAGTGTTGGTGTGGAGTAACCTTTACTCAGTCCACCGGATAACTTATCTGCACCTGTAATAAAAACAATTTAAAAATATTACTGACTCAAATCTAAAATATTATACATATATGTCTGTCCAATTCTGGGCTAAAAGAGTAGGCGAAGTAGCGTTAACAATAGCTGATCACTTTAGTACGGTGTCACGTTACACAATTATAGTCTCACAAACTTATCTGGCCCGGTCAAAGATAATATAGATATATATAATATATCATTGGTTGTTTGCTCCACCAAATGCGATAACAGCGAATCTCTCACCGGGTCAGATAAGTTTGTTGGACTATAACAGTATACGTAACTGTCAAGGGAATGTTAATAGTTTATAATGAAAGTACGTGTACTACATGTACTTTTGTTGACGGGCCAGTTGGTTAAGATTCCACCTATCGCGCCGCAGGTCGTGGGTTCGATTCCCACGAGGACATGCAATTTTGTTCATGAACATGGAACTGGTGTAATTATATATTATATATTAAGAATGTACTTACAAACAAAAAGTAGTATAATAAGTATTATATCAGTTATCTGGTTTCCATAGTACAAACTCGGCTTAGTTTGGGATCAGAAGACCGTGTGTGAGGAATGTCCCAGGATATCTATTTATTTTATTTTACGCTGACTATACGATACTGTGTCAAAGGACTTCAAAATGGGGATAATTATATTAGTATAAAGAAAAATTTACAATTGACAGAAGGACAAGCCCCCAAAACTACTTTTAAATTACCTATCTATATATGGGCCATATGACCAACCAATTGATTAATAAATATTTTTTTTGCCTTTCAGTTTTTAGAAATCTGACGGACTATTTATGGCAACCCCTTACGACACTTTAATTCTGTTCAAGTAAATCTATATCACTATAAAAATGTATAATAGGTCTAAACTCTACTGGATGTGCAATCACTGTAAAGTTCTTTGACGATGATTGGATAGTTATATAGTTCATATAGCTCTATATAGTTTCATAATAAAGTAGGTAAAGGGGAAGATGGAATGGGCTAATACCACCCACGTCTCTTCTAGAAGTTACAATTATTAAACAGAAAATACCCACATATAAAAAATACACTACTGTCAAGTCTAAAATTATTACCTACCACAAAAAAAATAAGTACCTATCGTAACTTTTTTATTTTATTACAAAATAATAGAGATGGTAATTGGATAATGTAGAATGTCTCCCACGCATAAAAAAATGTATCAAATCACAAAACAATATGTTTTCAGCCATTTATTTGCTGGAAATAAATATGTTAGGGGTAGTTTTGGGTGGTCATGGCGAACGCATAAATCTAAAAAGAAGGGTGCTGGTCGTCATTACGGGTGTCTCTCGCGCAATTTACTTTATATTGTTAAGATCACGGTTCCCATGAAATGTTTCGACAATAACTTGGGGCTATGAAATAAGCGGGGACGTAGTGGAGGTATATCAAGATAAATGATTCATCTCTCTCTCACATTTTAAACAATTATTTCTATTCCCAATATTATTAAATAAATTATTTAGGTTTGAGGCTATAAACTTCTACTAATATGAACGCTAGGTAAGGTACCTAGTTATTGTTCACATTCACAATACGTTTAATATTATTAATAATTTGATGTGTGTCAAAAATTGCCGAAAGACGGCAATAATCAAAGAAATTGGACTAAAGCTGGCTATAATGCTCACTCCATGATTTTTCAGATGTTTTTACGAAAATCTTTGATCAATAATGAATTTTACTGTAGTACCTATGAGTACGACATAATATTTTGAAATGAAGAGCTTAGAAACGAAATAGCAAACATAGTATCGATAGGTTGGGGCTTCAATCGCTGTAACGGTGACCCCACACTGTTTACGACATGCGCGGGCGCGCGCTCGGCGGCGTGCCATCTATTGTCAATACTAGGGAACTAAAAATGATGTCACTCGACGTAATGCTCACTATTATCACAGATTTATTATTATGTTCGCTTGAGTGGCTGATGATTGTCAGATAATTGTTTGTTTGCCATGGGACCCATGGGATTGTGCGAATGGTATGGGTGTTGGCTTATTGGCTTAGCGGTGTCTGTGTTCAATAGTCTATGATAAGTGTTGTTTGAGTTTTAATTTTAGGGCTACCGTTTATTGATACGAAGTGTTGTTCAAAAATTAGATAATGATGTGAAGTTAAGTATAAAATTGTTTATGTCACCATTAAATTAACTTTAACAGAAACTGATTGGGGGGTCATGTAGAAAAACGACAAAGACCATAAAATTGTAACTAATAACATAATTTATAAAGCATAGTAAAATCGATTTTAAAACTAGCGTCAGTCCTACCTTAGGCCTAAGGGTCAGCTCACACCGAGACGTAACGCGATGCGACGCGGCACGCACTTTTTAATATAACAATATAATATAGAACTTTATTCAGTAAACAAAAAGGTACACATTTCAGGGAGAGAATTCGGATCGCCTGGCGGCCGCGGGCTGGGCAGCGCGAGTTACTTGTCACGAATTCTCTCACTGAAATAATGCACCTTTTCGCGTAGAAAATAAAGTTCTATATTTTATTGCTATCTAAGCTTGCCGCGTCGCGTCGCGTCTCGGTGTGTATAAAGGTAGCTCCCATCTGCAGTGGTAGAGTCACAGAGGATTGTAGAGAACACAGTACAAGCTTCTAAGGAGCGTTCAAAAATGATACCTATTTTGGTAGGGTTAGCAAAGGAGAATAACATTAAATAAATAAAAATGTATACTTATCAGCTTTTTCGTGATGATAGAATATTTCTATTTACATATGACATTATTACAGATTATTACGAAATGGTACTAAAATGCAAATCTAGTTTAGTAGCTGACCATACCTGGGTGACTAAGATTTGCTCGCAAACTCAGCAGATCGCTTTGTCCCAGAGATGAAATCTAGCTAGATCACTTTTTCGCCCCCAAAAACCACCATATAGCAAATTTCATCGAAATCGTTAAAGCCGTTTTCGAGATCTCAAAACATACATGCTCGTTAAATAGGGTAGGTTAGGTAGGTATAGGTAGGTGTAGGTACATACACCTACGCATTTGAAATCATAAACACCAATCATACCATTAATTTACGAGAAATGAGACAATATAAAAACAATTACCAGAAAGCTAATACCTACCATATGCAAGATACTAAAAGAAAACTTATTTATTTATTATATATTATATATTTTATTATTATTGTTCAAAGACTCAGTACAGTAAACCATATTTACATATTTTCATATTAAAATTCTATTATTTAAATCTAAACGTAAACAAACACGATGCGCGAGTGCCCTGAGTTTGGGCACAGGCCGAGCCAGTATAAACCGGTTTCCCCTCGTACGTGACGAGCCTGTGCTTTCGCACACACGCGCCTCAAGCTTGTAGTTGTGTACCTACCGTAGCGCGGTTGTATGCAGCTTGGTCTCTGTCCCCTTTATTTACTTTGTGGTAGAGTCCTGTGTCAAAAGACATGGAGATCTGCGGGATTATAGATAGGGAACCTTGGATAAAGAAGAGTGGGAAACAGAATCAAGAAGAAGCAGAGCATATGCCTGAAAACCACCAGTCGAAGCTTTTTATGAATTATTATATTTTTTCATTCGCGTTACCGAGGGTTTTACGATTTTACCGGGTACAAAGTATCCCATATGTTAATCTATAACATATTGTATCTGTGTATTGTATCTTTGATCAAACTTCATCCGTAGATCCATCCTCACAAACTTTCACGTTTATAATATTTTTAATTTTGCAATAAATCGTGACAGTCGTCTTTTATATTTTTTTCTGAGACACAAATTACATCTAAAATATGTAAGTAGGTACACTTTATTCTGTTTTCAGCTACGCCTCAGAGTAGATAAATACTACGGCTACGCTAAAAACTTATGGGCTATAGAAAATTTGTTTGATATTTTTATGAAGAGCCCTTAAATATTGAGAAATGAGCATTATATAATACTAATTCGATTTAAATATACTTTTTTGCCTACTTAAATCAGGAATTGAGCTATTTTTGTACATACGTATATCAATCCATTTTATCTGCACATATATGTAAAATGATCACTTTTATGTACAATCGTGTGAATTATTATTATATTTTATATAATTGTATCGTAGTTTAGTTAAAAATAAAAAGCACAGAATATATATATTTTAATAAATTATATGAAGATTGAAAATTTTAAAAGAGCTCTTTCATTTTTGAAATTGCACGGTTATAATAGATCTGATTGATCCAGATCTCAGAGAACAATCATATCTTACATAATAATCAACCTAATATGAGTAGTGTAGGTACTGTGAGGCGGCCGCACTGATGACTCACCGACGGCACAGTTATTTTTATCTTATAATATGACATCCAAATATTTCTATTTTTGTAATTCTATTACATTACTCCAATTGGAATGGACCGGGAATAAACGATATTATGGAAAAAGAAAAATATTCCTTAAAATTATCACTTGCCGGCAACAAGGTAGAAATAATAATCCTTGCGATACGTTACTGTTATTAATTTTCCAAAGCGATTATTATCACATATTAACTGTATGTTAAACTTGGGCCTGTTCCCTGTTTCACCTTGGTAATACACACAAAGGACGAGCCCCGCCGACTAGTCTAATGAATATAAATCGTAAAAACAACACCCCCTACCCTTTCTGTGTAATAAACATTAAAAGAAAATCAATAAGCGCGTATCGGGCCGCTTGCTGCATGATTTATTGATATATATTTTATCGCGATACAATCTAAAGTGTGGCATCATAATTGATGACAATTGTAGCGTATACTGCATAGATTTTTGATCGAGATAGTCATGTAAAACACTCATAACAACCGTTAAGGGGTGTATTATAATCATTTTCGAGTTAACAACTCTTTACTTGTAATATAGGGCTGTCTAAACAGCACAGGCATTTAGCTTGAACTGAAAATACGAAAAAAAAATACCTGAAGACTCATTGGCTCTATTTTTACAAGCTTTTATTTAACTTGCAATGTATGCAACTATGTTCGGGTGGAATCTTGCAAGTCGAATTTCACCCACTTCCAGTGATCGGATTTACTTGATATTTGGTATACATTTGTATATTGGATAAAAATGCAAGTACAGTCAACAAAAAGTATAGTGACAAAAAAAGCTTGAATTAAAAATGAAATTTTTGACAAAAACTTATTTTATCAATAGATAAGTACCAGTTTACTTACAAAATATTTTTTCATAACTTCCAAATTTATCCCATCTCTCTATCTCACTATATATCATAAATGGGATGTTCGGATGGTCGGATGTTTGCCTCAATCACGCATACACGAAAAGATTTTAGTAAAATTTGGCACACAGATAAAGTTCCGGGTTAATACATAGTTAACAGTATAATCCTGAAACATACGATCCCTCGGAAATACGGGCAATACCGCGGAAATCTAGATAGTTGTTTAAAAACAATAAAAATTATATTCGCTGTTTTAAATACCTATTCTAAGGAGTTACTTACCCATTATTTTTATTATGAGTCTTGTTCTTTTGCCAACCCTAAAATGAAGTCACTCACATTGGGCCTTATGAATTTAAATACAACTCTCATAATGACAAAGATCACGAGACCCGCCCTCTCCTGTGCTCCTTTGAATTTTTACAACCATTTTAATATTATGTAAATTTCTCCCATCTTTTTTAGTAGGTATTTTTGGCTCGATAAGTCTTTTATTATTAAACTGCTGTTTCTTTTTATTAAAGAAGTTTGGAAACTTGAGACATGGATTTCACACTAGTTAGAGTTAATATCAATTACTAACGCGTGTTTGGAGTACTTTGGAGTCGGCCCGAAAAACACTGACACAAGACTGCAACTAGGGATTGCAAAATCCGGATTTTTTTCAAATCCGGATTCAAAGTTTATCATCACATATAAATCCGGATTATCCGGATTTTTCGGATTTTTGCATTTTTTTGCAATAATTTGTAATTTTAAACTGTACGCGTAGTTTATGCTTAATTATTAGTAGTTTGAAGAGAGATGTTCTATTTTATTGTATTTCCATTGCTTGCTTTTGAATAAAAATTCAATTAAACTGCAAGTAACATTTAAAAAAAAATGGGCTTGTATTTGGCTACTGAGCCGTCCATAAAGGATAATGACGAAGCCTAAGGTGGAGCACGCTAACCCAAATGGAACCTATTCATTCTGGCCGTGAAAGTCCCTAGATTCTAAGAGTCAGGAACTACAGTCGCCGGAAGCAAGTTGCCCTTGCTGTCCGCATTATAATTGAGGATACAAAAGAAAAAATTTCCCCGTGTCTTGTGGTTCGGAGTAAAAATAGGGATGGTGGTTGGAATAAGGTTGAGCAATTCCTGCACACACTCTCAAAAATATATCCTGTACAAAACCGATAAGGCAAGCAACCTTTCTTCGATGGTCGAGCCTCGTGAGTTTCGTCATAATTAGTCTCATATTCGATGAGTTTTCTGGCTCGGCGGTTTATTGAGTCGAGGGCGAGAGCCTGGTGGAAAGGGCTCCGTTTGGTGGTGAAAAGACACACCTGCGTCATGGTGGCATTAAAAGTGACCAGATTGGCATTGCTCCAATCGGAGACTGCCTGTAATGTTACGTTCAAACGCTCTACCATGGCCTCTCGCAACAATTGGATCTATGACAACGGTGCTATCGTCTACGTACCCAAAGATACCGGGCTTCACCAGATCGTTAATATGCAGCAGAAATAAGGTTGCAGAGAGAACTGAATCTGATCTCTGTGGAATTGATTGCGAAAAGGTCCGACGAACAACCGTCTATGACTACATGAATAGACCGTTCGCTCAGGAAATTGGAAATCCAAGCGCACAAACCACCAGAGATTTCATATGAAGGAAGCTTGCTTAGAAAGCGGGTGTGTCAGACCCTTTCAAAAGTAAAAATAAATTAAATTATTAAAGGAAACAAAAAACCCGACTGCGTAAAACAAAAAATAACTGAAAAGAGAAAAACAAGCTCTTTAATCTATAGAATTTTGAATATAACTTGAATTTTATAAGGTATTGCAATCGGAGACAACCAATAACCTAAGCATGTGTTTTATTTTTGTTATATTTGTTTATCCCCGACTGCAATACCTTATAAAATTCAAGTTATATTCAAAATTCTATAGATTAAAGAGCTTGTTTTTCTCTTTTCAGTTAATTTTTGTTTTACGCAGTCGGGTTTTTTGTTTCCTTTAATAATTTAATTTATTTCAGACTTTTTAGTTTTATACAGAATGAGTTGTAAGTATTATTAAGTAAATGAGCGGTATGGTAAAGTAACACTAACGACCATCGCAACTATGTGAGTTACGTACGGTAACCGCTCATAGTACCTACTTACTGTCCTTGCATTAAACATGGTTTTTTGCAGTTTACGTCAAAATGGTAGCATAAAAGTATTGCAATATATACATATATGGAAAGGGCTGTTCACAAGCTTTCATTTGATATTATTTTTGTTTTTAATACCCCCCCTCTTTTTTTATCCGTAGACGCCATATAAAAATAATATACCCTATGACACTCCCACAGTTCAGACGAATCTAACGACACCTCATATGTTTAAATCCATCAAGCCGTTTAGGCTGCAGAGCGTGCCAAAGAAATAGACATACATACATACATACATACATACATACATACATACATACATACATACACTCGAAAAACATAACCCTCCTTCCGGGTCAGTCGGGTAAAAATCTGAGATCAGCCGATGTACAAAATGCTTTCAGCGGTAACCCGACTATATAGAACTATCATTCTTGATATTACGTTGTGCAAAGAGTTGTTACTCGCGCCGCGCGCGCATCGCCTCCATCTAAGACTCACTGGCCGACTTAACTATTAGCTAGATGGATGAGCGGTAGCAGCTAGCCGCGTGTGAGCCGAGCGGTGCATAGATTTCAGAGTAATACTGACCTAAATGTACTGGATATTTAATGAAAATTTTTAGTTAAACATCAATTATTATCAATTAAGATTAAAATTCGAAAAATCCGGATTTTATTCTCAATATTCGGATTTATAATAGGACCCTAAAATCCGGATTTTTCAGTCATTTTCGGATTTCGAAGTATCCGGATTGCAATCCCTAACTGCAACAGAAGAAGTCAAACTAAAAGATGGGAAACTACACTGAAAAAAAGGTTCTACAAAACTAGTTATGTATGTTGAAGTTTTGTTGGCTGGAAACTAACTTTAGTTACATTTAATCTTATATCTCTTACATTTAATCAAACAATTTAGTAATGAACCAAAACTAGTTTTGTTACTGGTAATTTTCAGTTCGCAAGTCACTCTGTTTAGGTTATTGGTAGTAAAATTTTGTGTTACTGTTAAATAAAAAAATTGTTCAGTGGATATAACTAAAGTAGGAATATAATAACAATATATAACAACAATGAATAGGATAATAACAGCAACTAATTAAAGAGTGAGGAAGGAGCTGGAAGATGCCTATGTTATGGGACACGCTGATCGATAAAACGGGAATTATAATGCTTTAAACTGAAACGAATTAAAATGGGTTTTACAGAATTCTATATGATGAATATCTTTTTTAAATTGCGTGAATCGCAATAATTTCAAAGATATTTGAACTCCAAAATTAAAGAATGAAAGAATTACGACATTTTTTAAATTCATTAACCAAGAGAACGGAAAAGGTCGATCTTTGCTCGAAGAGTCATGTGCCTCTGCCAAAAAAAACAATGAAAGCTTTTTGAATATTTTTTATGAAATTGTCGACGGTTTTTTTAATGACAAAGGTTATTGTCTTCTACGAGAGACTGTCTTTTGTCGTCCCACTCTTTTGTAGCTTTTGACCATTGAAGGTCTATAAAATTGAAACAAAGGCACACTTTCAAACGTAAATATGCTTGGGAAAGGATAAAGGATTATTCCAATAATTATATTTTTTCTGGCGCGCAGGAAGTCAAAATGGAAACCTACAATATCTACTCTGCCTACTTTTGTCGTGATTTTTAAAGCAGAGTTTCGAATAGATTTTTTAACATAGAATATTTTGTGTCATTGAAATACTGATATCGGAAAAACTGTCATCCAAGGAATGTTTGATAAAACATGTTTTTAATATGGCTGTGCATTCTTCTTCACTTCTCTAGAAATTATGGTATTGTATAACCAGTTCATATAGGTATTTACGTACATACACTCGCGAGCGTTCCACTTTTCTTCAGAATTTGAATGAAAATGTCGCATTGTTATAAAATTTCTGTCCCATAATTTTTCTTTCTATCTCCTGATGGATCTAACCTTAGACAGACAATTAAAAAAAAGTGTTTTATTGAAACTAGAACTAGAAGGTGATTTTCCGTGCCCAGCAATAATAATTGACAGAGGATGCGCAATTAATTGTTTTTTTAACCGACTTCAAAAAAGGAGGAGGTTCTCAATTCGGTTGTATGTTTTTTTTTTTTTTGTTTTATGTTTGTTACCTCATAACTCCGTCATTTATTAACCGATTTGGAAAATTCTTTTTTTGACTGGAAGGGTACACTTCCCGTTTGGTCCCATTGTCAGCAGATCAGGATTTGATTAATTCTTAGTGTACTTTGAAGTCGGTTTAAGTTTTTTGTAAAACAGTCCAATTATGTATTAAAAACTCATAAAAGCATTGATTTAAATAAAAATAATTAAGATCATCCTATATTGTTCAATAAGCATTATTTGTATGTATGTTATTATATGTTTTTTGAGATGTAGAAAACGGCTCCAGCGATTTCGAAAGACTTCCCTAGTTTACATTTATTCGTCGTTCGTATGGTATACGTATAGTCGTTTCAACACAACACTATTCATTTATATAAGGAACTAGTTAATGGCCGGTGTGCTTACTCATAAAAGTTTCATAATGAGAATTGGATGGTTTAAACTGCATTGTATTAGGCGTCGATCTCACAGAGAGAGAGTTTTAGAGGCCTGCTTTTCGCGTTCACTGTAATCTATGCGGCGCCTAAAGTGTATGATGTGTGATCGGTATCGAATACTGCAGAACTCTAGACTGCTTGCTGTGTGCACAATAGTGGATTCAGAACGCAGAACTCTGAACTCTAGATCTCTCTCTGTGGGATCGGCGCCTTACGGTTGATTCCGAGGTAAGGTATGTTAATTTGATCATGATCAGACCATTGAATTTTTTTTCTTTTTTATACGACTTTGAAGAGAAATTCCACATCTGAAAAGAGCAGAATGTCGCGTTAAGGGCGCCGAATTATCGAATTTTTGACAATTTATCAATGATGTAGGACAGGTACCTATACATCCTCGGTCAGTGACAAATCTTGAGAGATACATTAGAAACGCATAATGAAACTCAAAACTGAATAATAAAAATCTTTTTGCAATAAAAATTACGGCCTTCAAAGTACTTACCTACAAAATGTATCAAATAACGAACGTTATGGTGCGTCCAAGCTTGGCGAACCGAGCACGAGCCGAGCCTCGAACGAGCACACTGCGAGCACGATTCGCGTAGCGTGGACGGGCTTGCGAGCCTCGAACGAGCGCGATTGTCAGTTTTTTCATGTACAGAAGGATTCGCATCGTGCTCGTTGTAGGCTCCCAGGTTGCTCGTTCGAGGCTCGGCTCGTGCTCGGTTCGCCAAGCATGGACGCACCATTAGAGACCTTGTTATACGAACTCTAATGGTGCGTTCATGCTACGCGAAGCGAAGCCTCGAACCAACAGGATTCGTTCGTTAATCGCGATTTCAGTTCGCCAAGCATGGACGCCCATTTGGTGCGTCCAATCGAGTCTTGAAATCTTGAAATCGAGAGCAACGAACGAATCCTGTTCGTTCGAGGCTCGGCTCGTGTTCGCTTCGCGTAGCATGCACGCACCATTATAAGGCACTGTCAGTGTTGAAGGGTTGAAGTCAGTGAAACAAATCTTTCGGTGATATTGGGTATTTTCTACGGCGTTCTTTCTACGAAAGAGCAATATATGTTATTGCTCTTTCGTTGACTTAAAAACAGATGAGTTCCTAAGCTGTTATTTGAAACTTTTTAGTGTAAGCCCACACTGAATGCGGTAATTTTATTATGTTTTTTTTTTACTTTTGTTGCCTGGTTGCCTGAGAAATTAGTGACATATTACCGACACATATTGTCACATAATATTGTAACGACAAAATACATATATGACATATGTATTATGAGCATAGACATTATGAGTATCTAATGTTATCACGTATGTAGAAACTACCTATAAACAAATATAAACTGAAGGCTTAAAAATGCCAAAAATCGTTTGGTTCCATGCAACGTACTATCTATAAATGCACCTCTGCTAAAAAATATTCAACTGAGGAAATTTTCCCTAACTGTCGACCCTCGTTAAAATCCCGGGGAAAACGACTCCGCTCACCCCCGGCTAACTTTAGAAATAATGAACTGAACGTAGAGAATAAAATTTTATTTTCACAACTAGTATTTATTATGGCTGTAAGGCCGCGATTATCTTGTAGGGGCGGAGTGTGGGCGGGAGCGTTGCCATGACGACCACGGGGTAAAATATTCCGTACGCCCCGTTTCTCCCTTAGAAGCGATTGTTATCTGTGGAAGATGCTACCTCCCTACCTTGCCTTCTATCTCTATACCTACGTTACGTCTGAATGCTCTACTGAAAGGGTTCTACTTTGTGACATCGCTGTTGAAAATACTACTTTATGTGAGTATGTAAAAGACGAGTTTTCGAAATGAAGACGTTTTCACGTGGGGTAATCGATATTCTTTATGGACGTTCTTTGTGCTATTATGATAGAATAAGAGTTGAAGTTTCAATGGACCTTAAAATTTTGATACTGACTGATATCACAGTGCAAAATGGTGGCAAACATTCTTATCGTATGTTAGATGACATTATGATATAAACATTTGAAATGCGAATCATACATTATCACAGTTATCACATTACATTACTAACAACTTGTTTTTTGCTGGAAAAAGATCCTCCACTTATCAGTGTCTAAAACTACTTAAAGAAAATCCAAAACACTTACCAATAGTTTTACTTTTGTCCATTCCAAGCATACTATCCTCTGTCCTTGTCCGTCCAAATCCCAAGGATGCGGTCGCGTCCTGCCCCAGCTGTCCTCCATAGAAATCACCGAATGCTGTAGCTGAGCCCAAGAGTCCCGACCTGTCCTGTAAAGCCGCTTTTGCTTTCTCCACACTTTGTTTTAGCTGTTCGAAGGTCGATTGATGCAGGCGGTACGGAGGCCATTCTGTTGCCGGCCAAGGCTCTTCTTTCAGTGCGCTTCGTTTTAGTTCAAGGGCTCCAGCATATGAGCAGCTGCTTTCGTACATCGCAACTTTCAGACCAGCTCGGATGGCCGATGTACACTTTACTCCGCGAAAATCTACCCTGGGGACAAACAATTTTGGAATAAGTTATGAGGAATGAAACGTGGAGACTGGAACTGCTTTTCGTCTATAATTGAAAATTTTAAATATATAGCTTTCTAATAATAACAGAATTCAAGTTATTAAATAATAGAATGACGCCCGCGGTTTCACCCGCGATCACCTATTTTATCGAATTTTGAAAATCCATTAAGTATTGGTGGATTCCGAGACGGAGGTTAAACAGTTCAAGCCGAGACGTTATATATAATACCTGTATGCAATATTCACGTTCTAAGTTAACCTAGTGGCTAAGCTGTGCGTATAGTTCACTCAGTCAGTCAGGACGAGTCTTTTTATTATAAAGATAGCCGTAGAACAGACTAATAATAAAAAAGAGAATATAATTCTTTTAGGTATCTCAGAGTTAGTTGCTTACCTGAGCTTGACTTGACATTATATGACATATTGATATAACCCCAGGTAACCAATAAACTAAGTTATTAAGATAACCGGTTAACCCAAGTGGGCCTAGTTGGACTACGGGGTGGAAGCTAGTTTTATATATAACCCAGGTAGGTTATATATAATACTAGCTTACACCCCGCGGTTTCACTAGCGTTCCCGGGGGATATATTGTTTACCCGGGATGATAAGTATCCTATGTGTTAATCTAGAATACATTCTACCTGTATGCCAAATTTCATACAAATCCGTTAAGAGCCGTATGTAAGCTAAACGTCATAAACAGGGTTCGCTATTTTAGTGGTTTATGAATGAAAACATGAAAGAAATAGTATTATACGAACATATTCATAGAATCAAGACACCAATTAACAGATCCGTGGAGGCCCTTTTTTTTTAATTTGCTTCAATAAATAGCAAAAACAATATAAATATTACCAAAATCATAAAAATGGAGGTTTACCGTTTTAGTGATACCATCAAATTTAGAATCCATTTTGTAAAAATTATATATAACATCGAATCACAAATATATGTACAACAGATCCGTGGGGCCACATTTTCATTTTTTTGTACGAGAATAATGTAATTTATTTATTTATAAGCATCAATTTTGCGACGCCATTTGTCCATACATTTTTCTATGAAATGTCAAGTGAAGCTTTATATACAAGACGCAATCGCGAAAACAGTCAGTTCCCCCCAGTGTCCCAAGGTGACACCACGTCGCTTTTTATTGACACCGGAAATTACGTCATCCACATATCTGTATACATGCGCTCGTCAAAAAGAACATGATAAGTGCATTTTTATTTTTTACATTATTAGAGTTATTAAATTCCTTAGAAATAATTAAATATACATATTATATCATCATACGTATCAATTTCATGGTTTGTTGGTGTGCCTAAGATAATGATTTCTACTAAGCATTTTTAAGAAAGTTTGGCTATAAGATAGTTAATAAGATAAGGGGTTCTCCCATTCAAAATTCGGAGCAGCCCGACCGGGAGTACCTCCACCTTACATACGATCGCAGTCAAATAACATTACTTTAATTTTGTGGTGTTACAGTGATGATGATTATTTTGTTTATTTTTTACAATGTATAGCTTGATGTGTAGCCGTGTGTAAATAATCATGAATATTTTCTTCTCCTTCATTCTTTTATCATTGATAGATTTGCCTATTTGACATTGTTATGACAAAAATCAGCTGGCAGCCCAATTTGTTTTTCAGTTAATACTGTCATTTCCCACAATTTTCAGTCCTGTCTCTCTGTTTTATTGTTAGTAATTTTGCAGATATGGGAAAGAATAAAGGAAATTATTATAAAAAGATCCATCGAAAATTTCAATCTAATATAAAGAGGTTCGCTATACAATTAAATGATTCACTTGTATCTCGCATATTTACCCACAAACTAAACTCCCAAATATTTTCACACTGATAATATATCCTTGTATTTTAATATGCATTTTTTTCTCATTCAGAAAATTCCACGTTAATTTAGCAAATTCACTCGAATCTCATAACGCGTAAGTATTTTACAATTTGTATTCGTATAATCTACGATCCATAACCTAAACATACGTTTAGGGTAAGGATTAATCTAATATATAAAATTCTCGTATCACAGCGTTTGTAACAAAACTCCTCCGAAAAGGCTGGACCGATTCTTATGAAATTTTTTATGTATATTCAGTACGTCTGAGAATAGGACTTAAACAATTTTTCATACCCCTAAGTGTTAAGGGTGGTCCACCTTAGGGTAGGGTAGGGAAGGGTAGGACCCCACGCGAACGAAATCGCGCCGTGCAACTAGTATTATCATACGATTAGACTTGGATTAAACCTTTTGGATTAAACCAAAGAATTTAAAATGTACAGGTGGACACAAAACTCATTCTGAATTAGACTCTTTCACACGTGTATACAAACTCGCACGAACAATAATCCCTTCCAAGTACTATGACTTGACATGACTATAAAGTTTTATACTTATAAAAAAAAAACTTAAGTAAAAGTGTAGAACATAGATCTAATGAACAAAATTTATTTTAGAAATATGATGAAATCAGCTGCTAATAACAAAATGGAAAATAAAGGAGCAGGTGTGGGAGATGGAACACGTGTGAACGATGATTTTTTGGGGGTCATTGATTATTCGATTGTGACTGAAATACAACACAACAAAACAGATGCTTTGGTTGTAGAACGCCGCATCATTAATGTACAGCATTTCTTAAAACAATTATTAAACTGGCTGCTGACGAGAGACACTAGTGTCACGCACGTAGGCTTTGGCTATCAGCTAACTATCAGCCTACGACCGGAGCATTCAAAATAGTAGATGTTGAAGAAAAATGAAACTTATAGACTGTCTTCCATATAGTTTATTGAGTAAAATAAAGAACTGTAACAATGAAAATACGATATAAAACACTTGTAAGAAAGAATATAATAGATATGAATACTGAGACAACAATTTGGGATACAAGGAAGCGGAGATATGAAACGAAGGAACTTACCCCAGCTGGGTTCTAGTAGTATGTTAATTATTTATACTATAAGTGCACTGGATATTGTCACATTGTACACACGGCTATATATCAAGTATTGTACACACTGGTAACTTATTTCTCTTTATGCAATAAATATATTCTGATTTGTTTTATTTCACTTGTAAAGACATGACCGCACAATTTAAGTTTTGTCTCAGAACTGATCGAATAGACTGAATGTCTGATGGACATTCTTCATATGAGATTTCAAAAATTTGAAAATTAGAATTCGAAAATTGATCATTTGAAAATTTAAAAATTAGAATAAAGATTTGTGACCAGAAGCAATAATAGAAATAGGAGAGGTCGCATCGTTACACTAGTATAATCCTTAATACCAACAATGAAATAGACCCTATCGGAAAAACTGTAAGCGATACCATGATAGATAAACACCCACCCTCTAAAACGCCTGATTCTGATTTATTTACCCTTCCAGACGAACTCTTGGAAATGCCGCTACTGCTAGAGATTGACATAACCAGCAAGTGGTGGAGGCCCAACCGGTATCACATCTAAAAACTTGAAGCAGTAGCTTTTAAGATTTTAAAATCTGCAGTGGTCTCAGTAGTGGTATTGAAGGTGCAATACATGCTATGAATGATCTCTACCAAAGTAAATGTCATTCTGGATCAAACTCGGGTATGCTTCTTGTTGACGCAAAAAATGCATTCAACGCCGTTAATAGACAACTAGCACTCTGGCAAGCGAAAATACAGTGGCCACACTGCGCTCGTTTCTTGTTTAATACATACAACGGTCATGTGGAACTTGTTATTTGTGATGCTGACATGAGACTCTACAGCAAAGAAGGCGTAACTCAGGGAGACCCATTAGCCAAGCTGCTCTATGCCCGTGCAACACTACCCATCATAAACAAAATGAAAGATGAACAAAGTACTATTCAATCTTGGTATGCAGACGATTCCTCAGCCCAAGGTGATTTCAAAAGCCTAACTTTTTTTTTTTTTTTTTTTAATATATTTATTTTATAAAAGTTACAATAATACAATAAAAACAATAATTTATATCTGCCAAACTGCATAGCAGTTTGTCGGCAGTTAGTTCTCTCTCATGTTCTAAAATTTAAAGTAAGTATACTACATAATAGTATAAATACATAATATAACATGACATAACAATTAAAACAGTATCAGGGGCGAGTGGCAGGGGCGTGCAACTGTAGCCACCGTCCCAGCAACTGTGAGTCCCACCGCTCGACTAGCGTACGTATGATGCTGTTTGGGCTGCCACGCAGGCGAGACATCAGCGACGCGCATCGTTTTCTTATGATTGCATAAAAGCAGTCGGTGCTTGCCTCTGCAAACATCCCTGATGCGCTGCAAAATCGCTGCAGCCCAAACAGTACCCTGAATGCATTATTATATTGCACACGCAGTGCGCCGTATGCGCTCCGCGTAAAATTGACCCACAGACTGCACGTGTAGAAGGTCTGACAGTAGGCTTTGAAAAGCGTAAATTTAGCTTGCTTACTACAACGTGCAAATCTGCGAGCCAACATATTGCAGCGAACACACATCGCCCTGCGCTCCCGCTCAATATCCACATTGTCTGACAAGTTATCGGTGACCCAGTGGCCCAGATACTTAACCTGATAGACTCTTTTTAAAGGGGTACCGAAAAGATCCACAGAGGGTACATTTTGATAGCATTTTGTACCAGCTTTAAAAACCATTAGCTCACTCTTAGCGAAATTATATCTGAGCCCATGGGACACCGCATAGGTCTCACAGATGTGTAACAACCTTCGCAACGCACCAATCGAAGGGCTCAGCACAACCATATCGTCGGCGTAACTAATATTATTTATGCACACACCATCCACATGACATCCAACAACGCACCAATCGAAGGGCTCAGCACAACCATATCGTCGGCGTAACTAATATTATTTATGCACACACCATCCACATGACATCCAATAAACTGACTGCTGAGCTCACGGATCAGTCGGTTCATGTACAGGTTGAACAGTTTCAGCGAGCTCAAGCCCCCCTGTCGCACTCCACAACCAACCCATATACGTCCGAATGTACGCCTGCCCACCTCACACAATCCTTTTGGTTGTTGTACCAATACCCAAACATTGAGATTATCTCAGGCGGTAATGTAGTATCTTCCTTTAATTTTTGAAATATGTTATGTAATATGTTATGTTTTATACACAATGTACTAAAATATTGCATCTCGCTGAGTTTGCTTTGCTTATAAATGTTATGAATTCTACTACTTAGTAAACCTGTTATGTAAGCTTTTGTTGTGCCTATTTAAATAAGATGAACACAAAAGAGAAAATAAATAAAAAATTAAATGTATATAATGTAATATTACTTAAATAATTTATTAGCATTTCATCGGATGGTACCACGTTATGCGGTACGCACCTAACATGACGCAACGAGCTGATGCATGTGTGCGTGCCTGTAACACGACTGCAAAGTAACAAATGAATGCTGGTTTTGGCGCGCGATCTAGCTTACATCCGACCCTTAAGTTGTTGAAGCGTGATTGAGGGACCAACATTTAAACTCACAAACATCTTAACTTTCGCATTTATAATATAAGTGAGATATTATTTAACCCTAGGTAAGCTACTAACTAGTGAGTTATTAAGAGAACCCGTCAACCTGGGTCGTCTTAATAACCCGTCAACCTAGGTTATCTTAATAACCCGTCAACCTGGGTTATCTTAATAACCCGACAACCTGGGTTATCTTAATAACTCACCAGTTAGTTGCAAGTAGGTCTAAATGTATAACTAGTTCAATACCTCATGTCTGAAATCCTCTTTCTCTTCTCTCGCTTTGCCACTTTCTTAACCTTCTCCGTTGTGATAGATTGCACGTGGTATCACAATCCAGTGATACCACAAAGTTTTAAAACTACGGACACTGACGGTTTTGATTCAAATCTTATTACAAAATGTTTCATTTACATCATATTTTGTCTCACTTAACTCACTGATTAGTTTCACCATTGTTCAAGTTCACAGTGCTACGGAACATCGATACAGACTTTTAATAAAATTATCGATTAACAATAGATCTAGGATGATCATGTCACAGTGGCCTTTTGTCAAATGTAGCCGACGCGCTTGCTCCGTGCGCAGCCGCAACGCACAAATTGATTGCATCCGGTACAAGGGAAATATGTCGTATAACCAATTTATATTTACAAGCGATTTGGCCACGAGCGTGAATTTTATGTTTTTAAATGCGTTTTAATTTACTGATTGTTTTGTATGCCATCTGTTTATAATACACGAAATGGAGTCAGATTGTCTGGACGCAAACGCAACTGTAGCCAAATAAGATCATTTATTATCCTTTGGTGTAATTTACTTTGTATTTATCCAAAATGACAACACATTATGGTTTTATTATAACTACAACTATTATTTTTTATTCACAATATCTCTTACATTTTAGATTACTGCTATGCTCACATCTGGGGCACGGGAGTACCCCCCGCCAAGATGAGCTAATTGAAGAGCAAGGGAAACCTACCTTTTCTCGAAGCGCTTCGTAGTTTTTTTGAACCCTCATTAACTTGGGTTTGGATTATAACAGATAAACAAAATTCTCGGGATATGATGTCAATAGTGAACTTATTAGACAAATTAAGTTTCAATAACATATTTCTTATACTTCAGATTTTATAATATCTAAAAAACCTGATTTCGTCACTGACTTACTGATGATCATCAAAACTCTTAGGGTACATCCTGACGTCCTAGTAAGCTGAAATGTGGTATATTAGCACACAAACAAAAAAATATATACAATTGGAAATTTTGCAAAAATAAATGTCATAAGTAACTTACAAAAAGAAGTAAAATCCCATCAAAATAATTTTCATGTAAAATGTTGCCTAGACCATATGGCTCGTACTGTCAAAAAGTTATCAGATCTCATGTACAGCCAAACTTATAACTCTACACGCCCTAACTCTACAAGCCCTAACTTCACAAACTCAATACTTTATTGGCCGTTCAAAATTTTTCGTTATCATATTGAAATAGTTAAAAAGTGGTACAAATTCAAATGAATCCGCTACTACAAGTACAAATTGTAGGTATGTATGTGGGCGCTTTATTGCCGTGTATGTGTACCGGCGCGCGCGCCACTTAGTCGCAGGAAGTCTGTACATTACCTTATTATATGCGACAAAAAGTCTCATCCGTTGGACAACTGTCGCTCATCACAATATTGTAGCCTTCACACTATTAGCTTCCAAGAAACAATATACCACCACTTTATTGGGTTGGCTTCTGGCTCTACTTGGGTTTCTTTCCATCTGACATGTTTTCGACTTTTGTCTTTGATTCAACGCACGTCATTAACTGGCGCAGCCAGCGTTGCATTGCCGCGTGACTGGTGTGGGATGCCACATATGTTGATATAGGTAGTATATATTAGTGAGTAAAATTTAAAAAATGCTTCGATTGTAGCTAACTATGTATTGAAGCCTTTTGCCGACGAGACCATGGGACGTTGGGGGTCCACCGCATAGCAGTGAATGATAAATTGTTGTTTTTCTTTTATTCCTGTTATTGAAGCAGCATCCATTCCATGACCCTGACCTAAGTCTCTAAGTATCTGAGTGTTTTTAACTTTGAAACGCTTTAAAAAACAAGAAAAAGATCCACGTCTCTGTAGCTATTCAGAAAAGTATAACACCTGCTAGGTATGTTCATAAAATCTTAAAATAATGTTATTTGAATTGGCCCTAGTGGTAGTACAAAATAACGGAATTTCGAACATCAAAATTCAATATCATAACGGTTAAGTTTCGGACACCATATTACGGAATCAAGTTCATCAGATATGACCTGAATAGTAACGTCCTTTAAGTACGACTTTCCCTGTAACAAGGCTGAAGCCATACCTTCAGCCTATCTCAGAGGGTAAGGTAAACGAGAATATCACCAGCTAAATGACCAAGGCTGAAATCGTACTCGTGGTACCTAATTAGCTAGTGCATCTCTAGATACCTAAAGAACTGATGTGATGACTGACTGTGTTGATGATACTCTCCGTCACTTACTGAGAAGAGGTTATCGCTGGTTATCGCTATGGGACGACCGATACTTATGTGAAAAGATCGATTGGCATATGACAGATAGACTTCTCGCTGAGTGTTACTCGCAAGCACACGTGCGCGCATACCGGCGTAAATACCTACACTGTACTTAGTTCTGTGTGTGATCGTAGTTGTTGTTATACTTGTCGTACAAGTATGTCATCATGTGATGGGGCAGGTCAAACTAGGCGTGAAAAGTTGGCTGCTAAGCAAAAGCCTGCTTCGAAGTCTAACACACCCATTCAAAGCCCAACCGTACGAATTGAGCAGGATCCAAAAAACATGACAGTGGAGTCGTTGCTAAAAGAGATGAACGAAAAAATGCAAGACATACACTCAATGAAAAAGCAATTGGATGAAATGGCAGGATTAATCGACTTCTATGCTACTAAGTACGAGGAATTAATCGAATTTAAAAAAGAATGTCAACAGGTTCTGAAAAAAAGCGAAGCTAAAGTTAACGACATAAGCAACAAAAACATCTATTTAGAGAAATGCAACAAAGCATTGGAGGAACGAGTTCATATTCTTGAGCAAAAGGAAACAGAGAAGAGAATAGAATTAGTAGGTATTCAGGAAATGGAAAACAAACCCGTAAAAGACACAATAATTGAAATAGCAAACAAACTAAAACTAGATTCAAATGAGATAATGGATGCATGGCAGGTAGGAAATGTAAATAATGATACGAAAAATAAAGCTATTATTGTCAGCCTGCGCACCAGAGGCGCTCGTCAAGCATGGCTAAAATGTAGGAAGCAGAGGATTACTAATGCATTAATTTCCAAAGATAATAATACACCTATTTATATAAATGAACATGTGACAAAGAAAACTAAGCAGCTATTTTGGCAGACTAGAACAAATTTAAAAGGCAAATATAAGTATATATGGATTCAAAATTCTAATGTATTGGTTAAAAAAGATGAAACTGCAAAAATTTTACTTATTAGAGAAGAGTCGGACGTCGAATCCCTTATGAAAGAAAAGCTACAGAGCGGGTAGGATGTTAACCAAATAGCCTACATTGCACAATATGGTAAAAAATAGCCGGCAAATTCGATCAACAAATTACAGATATAGACTATAATTGCTTTGAAACATTAGAAGATTGGGAACGATACATAAACATGGGTAATAAAAGTGCATTCCATATTATACACACAAATATATGTTCCATTCGGAAACATTACAATGAATTGATAGTACTTCTAAAAAACTGCATTGATAAAATAGACATTATAGTATTGACGGAGGTAAACATAAAAAGCAAAGAACTATGCTTATATCAATTGGATGGATTTAATATGTACTACAATACGAGAGAGAATAAGCGAGGTGGAGGTATAATAATATACATAAAGAATAAGATAAAATATTATACACAGCAAATAAACACTACAAATTGTGAAATAATGGTAGGACAAATATCATCAGATAATTGCAACGCACACCTAATATCTGTGTACCGACCGCCACACATGAATAAAAAACTTTTTATAACGGAGTTAAAAGAAATATTGCGCACAATTCCTAGCACTTCAGATATTATTCTACTTGGTGATTGCAATATTAACATATTGGACGAGGGAATAGATCCAACAGCTCACAACTACTTGAACACTCTATCGCAATTTGGTCTACACTGTGGCATACGTGATGTAACTCGGGAAGCGGTTATGGCAGAGCGGCGCGTGGCGACCTGCATCGACCATGCCTTCATACGAAGTGTGAGGGCGCGATCACTCGATGCGTATACGCTTCGGCGCCGAGTCGCCGACCACTACCTGACCGGTTTAATCGTTAACGTCCCTATACAGGCTGATTTAACAAATAAAACTATTACTATATTTAAAAATGCTGAAATTAAAAATAAACTCAACAATGTAAATTGGAAAGAACTCACAAATATTAATTGTCCAGTGATACTATATAATAAATTGGCTAACATTTTTGGCAATATATATGAATCATCTAAATTATTAATCGCGCCTACCAGTAAGAGAGAAACACAACCGTGGGTAAATAGAAACTTACAAAAAATGATAGATACTAGAGATACCTTATTTAAACAATGGAAATCTTCACCAAAAAATATGAATTTAAGATTAAAGTACACTAAACACCGGAATAAAACTAATAAGATCATAAATAAGGCCAAAAATGATTATGATCGTAATTTAATAAAAAAATGTAACGGCGATGTAAGAAAAATTTGGAGTAATATTAATACTTGGTTGGGACGAAATAAAACTGGAGTCGATTCTGTAATTGAAAAGTATATGTTGGAAAATGACTCCATGATGAATATTTGTGAAAAATTTTGTGATGTATTCACGAAGGAAATCGACAGCCTAAAACATAGATGTATGTCCGGTTTCTTGAGTAGGCAGTCTTATGTTAGAGAATGTGAAGTAAGTTTTAGGTTTAAGAATATTACGCCAAGTAGGATAGGTATGATAATAGATCAGCTTGACTGCAACAAGTCGCCGGGATCTGACGAAATACGGGTCAAAGATATAAAAGATAATAAAGACGAAATAAGCCCTATCATTTCTCACTTTATAAATTTATCCGTCAAGAAGAAAGAATACCCAAACGAGCTTAAGGTTTCTCTCATACGACCAGTTTATAAGCAGGGATCCCATATGGAATTTTCTAACTACCGGCCAATAGCAATATTAAGTACTATCAATAAAATAGTTGAAAAAGCAATTGTATCTCAGATTGTAGACTTCTTAGAATCTAATAATGTTATTTCCGACATACAACATGGTTTTCGCCCCAAAAAAAGTACTGCTACAGCACTGGCAACGTTTACAGACGACGTAAATAGGTATTTAAATGAACGAAAGCAAGTGATTGCAGTCTTCATTGACTTTAAAAAAGCATTCGACACGCTGGATCACGACGGCTTGTTGCAGGCAATGAGTGAATGCGGGATTAGGGGTCCGATGAATGAGTGGTTTCGCAGTTACCTGTCTAATAGAATAATGAAAGTGAGCATTAGTGGAATTAAAAGTAATCCAGGAACAGTCAAGTACGGAGTACCAACCGGCTCAGTATTCGGCCCTGTAGGGTATATAATGCACGTTAACAGCATGGCAAATGTTATAGAAAAATGTAATACTTACATGTACGCCGATGACACGTGTCTTATATATGCGGATCAAAATATAAGCAATGCACAAACTGTAATTCAAAGGGACTTTGATAGCGTGGTAAAGTGGGCTCACGATAATGGGATTATAATTAATATTAGTAAAACGAAGTGTATGAGGATATTCTCACCATACAGTAAATTTAAAAATGATGAAATTGCAATTATTGGTCACTCATACGATTGCTTGCATAATATTAAAAAAGATTGTGTTTGTAAAAGAATAGAGGAGGTAGAATCGTATAAATATTTGGGCCTATCGATAGATAAGCATCTAAACTGGAACACTCATATAGAAAGTGTATGCTGCAAGTTACGAATATTCTTAGGAACATTTTATCATCTTAAACACATGTTAAACAGGGGCACTCTGTATACACTTTATTTTGCACTCGTCGAGTCCCTCATTAACTACGGAGTGGGTAGCTACGGACTGACATTCACTACACATTTAAATAAAATAAAACAACTGCAGATAAGATTCTTGAAACACTTAATAGATAATAAAATTAAAAAAGATTTAAACAAAGAATATGAGAAATTATTTAAATTATGTAAAATTTTACCAATCAAAGAAATATGTAACTGTGCTATTTTAATTGAACAATATAATTCAAATGATAATAAGATAATGCAAGCCCGAAGCCGCCCTCTTCGCTCGAACCGAAGTGAAAAGTACAATGTGCCTAGTATCCTCAACTATTATGGTGAACGTACTCGAGCCTGGGTTGTACCCACATTATACAATGAAATAAATAATAGTAACATTGATAATGCCAAGTCAAAAAACTTATTTAAGAAAAATGTCAAACAGCACTACCTCAGTAAATTATAAATATATATATATCCTACCTATGTATGTAGTAAATCTTATGCATTAAAATCAACTAACCAAATTAACAAAAATTTAAATTATGTAATTATATTTTGAGTTTATATAATTATGTAACATTTGTTGAAATGATTATCATCAAAATTAACATAATTAACATATTAGCCATTAAGTTAAAGTATGTTTTGTTCGTGTGTTACTGTACAAAAATATTAAAAATGAGAACTGTATCTGCCAACAAACTGCTATGCAGTTTGGCGGAGTTAAGCGTAAAATACATAAATGTACATGTTTGGTTAATAAATAAATTAAAAAAAAAAAAAAAAAAAAAAACATATAATTCTATACAACACGCAGATACAAAACTGCATATATAATCGAAGACCAAGAAGTTGATGACGTAGCTACTGAAAATATTATGGAATCCTCTCAACCATATCAGCCATACTCGGCGAGATCTAGGTCTTGTCTGGAGAAAGTAAATCAAATACCATAAACCAAAACAAAAACAAAAGGAGGGATGTAAAGCCCAACACTCATGTTGCACCACTTCTACTGTCTCTCCGTCTTTCGTGCTTTGATGTAGGCTATCTATAGCCTGAACAATCGATTGATTAATTGTGGTCAGCTGGTTGAGGTTGGCTAGCCGATTGGCCGTTCTCCCCAACCTAGAGCGTGTTCCTCCTTTCAAATACGCGCTCCTTGGTTTCACCATGAATATTCCGATATAACACGTAACAGTTAATGACACTTTGTAGATGGTTGATGTTTTTATTTTTTTGTTTAATTTGTAAGGTTGTAAAGGATGTCATGGGTCAGTCGTTGTACTGGCTGAGTGTAAATAATTTGGTAATATTACTACTATACCTAATTAGCAATTTTTTTTGGTTCGTGGCGCAATTATATAATAAGTTGTTTCCACAACTCGGTTTTACTCGCTCTCCCAATGTTTCCCGGGAACAAAATTATTCCATGACTAGCTGTCCCGTGCGTTACCACCCGCGTTCCCGGTAAAAAGTAGCCTTTGTTCTTCTCCATACCATAGGCTATTTTCATGTCAAATTTCATGATGATCCGTTAAGTAGTTGAAGCGTGAAGGCGTAACAAACAAACAAATTCACTTTCGTATTTATAATCTTAGTTATGATTTATTTCAGATATGTATCCAAATCCATCGTCATTATAGTGTTATGGAGTAATAAACATCCACACAACATTACAAAAAAGTTAAATTTATAATATTGTTCAAAATGATCAAAGGATACATTAAAGGAGGCGAGTCAAGACAAACCTCAACGCCGAAACTAGTGGAAAAACACGCGCATTAAATTGAATACCTTTGTGCTATGTCCGTTGTGCCCACGGAAAAGAGAATACGCGTGTTTTGGTTTATATATGCCCATCTGATGTCATGTGTGGCGCGCGGGCTCCGCTAACATAGCGTCTCTATTTATTTCTTTGCCGTTGCCAGTGTTGATACCGATGCTGGGTTGGCTAATAGAAAAATAGAGTTACTGACGAAAACAATTTTTTGCCATAATTCTTTAGTTATTACACACTTATTAGAAACTCATACGTCGTAGCCTCCAGACTGTAGATTTTTTCTAGTAAGAACCTTTTCGTAGCGGGTCAAGTCATTTCCGATTTCTCAGTCGATTAACCACGTGATAAGTGACTGCTACTCCTGGTACGAAATAGTAGTTACTCTAGATACTTTTTGAGAACCCGAAAATCTATCATTTTCAGAAGTTCCAGTTTTGTTTTTATTTTCACATTAGCCACGTCATTATTATGTGATATAAGGTTCTTTTTCTGCATGAAACCCAAAAATAAAAGAAGTCTACTTTCACTGGCAGATGTTATAAACAGAAAAGTGAAAGTCCAATCACAATCAGTCCAGCCGTTTTCAAGCTGGATCTGGGAAACAGACAGACAGATAAATTATTTTATTAATTGTTTTTTTTATGAACCCGACGATAACGTGAGTTAAATCACGGGACAATTTTTTGCCATAATTCTTTAGTTATTACACACTTATTAGAAACTCATACGTCGTAGCCTCCAGACTGTAGATTTTTTCTAGTAAGAACCTTTTCGTAGCGGGTCAAGTCATTTCCGATTTCTCAGTCGATTAACCACGTGATAAGTGACTGCTACTCCTGGTACGAAATAGTAGTTACTCTAGATACTTTTTGAGAACCCGAAAATCTATCATTTTCAGAAGTTCCAGTTTTGTTTTTATTTTCACATTAGCCACGTCATTATTATGTGATATAAGGTTCTTTTTCTGCATGAAACCCAAAAATAAAAGAAGTCTACTTTCACTGGCAGATGTTATAAACAGAAAAGTGAAAGTCCAATCACAATCAGTCCAGCCGTTTTCAAGCTGGATCTGGGAAACAGACAGACAGATAAATTATTTTATTAATTGTTTTTTTTATGAACCCGACGATAACGTGAGTTAAATCACGGGACACTGCTAGTATAAAATAAAACTAAAACAAAATGAATGTCCTACTTTGTTACAGAAAATATAGCACCGGTTTCAATCCTACTTTCACTATACCCGTTATTATTTGTACGTTGTAGCTGTAGACAATGTAAGAAAGATTATGATAAACGTTCTTTATTGATATTATACACGTAAATTTAAAATAGTTGGCACTTTTTCTGACTCACGTAGGGACTATCTATTCATTTGAATTTTATTCTGACTCACGTAGAGTAGAGACTATCTACTAATTTGAATAACTTTCACTGTAGGCACCACTCTTAAGGTGTGTAGTGATCGGCGTTACGGGGCGTAAAGATGGTGCGTCCATGCTAAGCGAACCAAGCACGAGCCGAGCCATGAACGAACAGGATTCGTTCGTTCCTCGCGGTGTCAAGTGTGGACTTACTCAACGAGCCTACAACGAGCGCTATGCGAATCCCTGTATTCGTGAAAAAACTGACAATCGGGCGGAGCGCAGTAGAGCGCGAGACGAATGCTCGAGGCTCGCAAGTCCGTCCACGCAACGCGAACAACGAACGTATCCTGTTCGTTCGAGGCTCGGCTCGTGCTCGCTGTGAAGCATGGACGCACCACAGCGAGCGTTCATGCAGTCAGTACGGGGAACAGGCGCTCACGACGAGGGTGTCATACAGATTTTAGCACATGGCGTAACAATCTTGCTCGCTGCGAATGGTACATTACGCCCCGCAACACCGGTCAGTACACAACCCACATTAAAATTGCGAAAATAAGCAGTTGTCCATACATTTAGGTTTAGTAGATTAAGAAGATTTAGTAAATTCTGTTTATTAAATGCTTATGAAATTATACGGGGTGGATACGACAACTTTTACTATGGGACCAACATTAAAATCGCAAAAAAATTAACAGATTTTCATACAAAAGGTACATGTCTCCTCGGCAAAACTATATGAAAGGCTATGATTTTTTTTTGCGATTTCGATGTTGGTCCCATAGTAAAAGTTGATCGTATTTATGAGTAGTTTACGTGGTTACATTTATTGTTGGATCCACCCCGTATACGGTAATTGTAATAAAAAAGTAAAAAATCTGTGTGTATGTTTGTTCCGGCTAATCTCAGAAACGGATTGACCGATCTTGAAGGGACTTTCACTGGCAGATAGCTGATCTTATAATGAGTAACTAATAATATTTTTACTTAAGAAAAATAAAATTAAGGTTACGCTCAAAAAAATTTTTACTGTTCGTCGTTGAAACCGCTGGGGTCTGCTAGTCATTATAAAATTAGTAAGTAAAAACTACCTTCAATTTTGATAGGTAACAGAACAAGCTCAAGACATAACGGCACACTTGGATTGTTGGTTACTAATTAAAACAGTCCAATTACTGTTTTACAAAAAACTTAAACCGACTTCAAAGTACACTAAGAAGTAATCAAATCTTGATCTGATGACAATGGGACCAAACGGGAAGTGTACCATTCCAGTTAAAAAAAGATTTTTCCAAATCGGTTAATAAATGACGGTGTTATGAGGTAACAAACATAAAAAAAAAAAAAACCTACAACCGAATTGAGAACCTCCTCTTTTTTTTGAAGTCGGTTAAAAATGAATAGATACAGATTTATGATACCTTTCCCCTACAATGAAAGTTATGCAACTTTCCAACTGTATTTTCAGTGCAAAAAAACAACGGAGGTACACTCAACAGTAATAATTAATTCCTGCTTGATTTATGCGAATATTATTCAGCATACTACCTACGTAGGTAGGAACTCCAAGGGTCCTCGTACACGGTGCAGATTTATGCAGCTATGGTAATACCGCGATGTGTAATACATTGCGCTACACTAGTCTAGCCCGGAATATATTTCTCTAGGTAAACTTTGTTGACTGAAACAGAATTGTTAGTCTTTTGACCTCATTTATCACTTCTGAGAAATAGGGATATTTCAGTGGAAATTTAAAATCATTTCTACAAATAGATGTTGGTAAAGCCAACGAGACGAGATAAAATACGTAAACAACCTGACCTTTACTGAGTTACATTACGATAGCGAGCGATTATTATCTCTCGCATGAATTAATTACGTAATTTGGTCCGCACTTTTTGTGAACAAGTTCATTTCTTTCTGGATGAATGATTGATAATATAATCTCAATGTAATTGATAGTTTTGTGATTAATACCACTGATTACGGATTCTTTTGACGAATCATCTTTGTCTTATACAGACGACAACGATTAGAATTTGTTATGAAGCTGAATGTTTGTTTACATTCTTTATCTCGTCTCGTTGGCCTTGCGAGATTTATGAGCGTAAATCAATGTAGCCCTATCGCGATGAGGCTATAAAATTATCATGACTATAGAAGTCTTCAGGTACAGAGAGGTTCAGTTAGGTACGACCTGAGATCAAGTAAAATGAAGCACGTAAACGGGTACAACGCGCGAAGTACCCTACAATAAGCTAGTGTCCTGAAAACTTACATTTGGTCCGGGGTCATTTAAATTATCAAAAAATATTAGACACCTATTTTTTCTTCTGGCAAACAAACAAACTATGCCGCGGATATGGTGTGTTGAAGTTCCGCGTGACGTCACGCCATGGTACACATTTCACTTTGAGTATTAAACCAACTTAATACTCAAAGACATTTCATAACCAACCAAGTGACGTCAGGAACCCCGTAATACTTTGACGCGCTTTATCTTAATTAATTAAATTGATTGGATAAAGAAAAAAAATACATGTCTAACTAACTTGTTAGTAGTTTAGTTTTCTTACGATATTTTATTTCAACCCAAAGTTCAAACTTAAACGGTCGGCATTTGACGACAAAAAAATTCAAATTCAAATTCATTTATTCATTAATAACTTACGTTATGTCTGAATTTTAAACAATATTAAAAACAAAGAAAATAATAATATAACCAGAACCAATAATATAACTTCAAATCAAATAAAATTAAATTACAAAAAGAAAAAGCACATGTCAATTTAAACACAAAAAAAAAATACAAATACATTTAGTTTACATGTGAACGAAAATCCATAAAAAAAAAAAAAAAAAACATTGTCACATAAAATCTTCGAAAGAATAGCAACACTTTTCCAATAGGAAGGCCTTCAGTTTTGCCTTGAATAAGCTGGATTTATAAACAATACACTTCAGTTCAGATGGCAACTTATTAAATACTTGTATAGCCTGATATTGCGGACAATGCTTGACTACATTGAGTTTTGGTATCATTTTGATTTTAAAGTCCATTCTACGTGTATTTTCTCTCTCAATTTTCTCCTCTTTGGTTTCATATTCAGGCAAGTGCTTAACAAAATTAGACATAATAGTTAATATATAAAGACTAGGTACAGTTAATATCCCCAGGGTTTTAAAATGTTCGCGGCACGACTCTCCTTGAGAAATACGCACAATTGTACGTATGGCTCTTTTTTGCAATATAAAAGCCTTATCACTATTGTAGTTATAACTATTGCCCCATAACTGTATGCTATATCGTAATTTAGACTCAACTAATGCAAAGTAAACAGTTTTAAGATGTCTAATATCAACAACATCACGCAGACTTCTTAGAGCATAGCAAGCAGACGTTATTGAACTTTCTATTGCAGTTAATTCATGTTTCCAGTTTAGTAAAGCGTCTATATTTATACCTAAAAATTTTACCACATTTACAAGTTCAATTTTATCTTCATTTAAAAAAATGTCTAATTCATCATTATTTCTAGCTGTTGTTTTAAATAGCATTACGTTAGTTTTTTTTGTATTAATATTAAGTTTATTGCCAGAAAACCATCTGTTAAATGCTTCAAGAGTTACATTTACTTTATTATTGAGCATTTCAATGTTATTGACACTAATACCTTGTATATTATTTTCTGTGCTAGTACTTAGCTGTAATCGCCATATAATATATTTTTGAAGGCCCAACCAGTGGAGATCCCTGCGTGATAATTTTATTTGGTCAAAAGTAAAGCGTGTTTCTTTCCAAGGCTTTATAAGTTTTTAGCATGTAAGATCAAGTGTGATATTAAAATGCCTCCATGTTCTAATAAATTCTAAATCGTATCGCGATTTCGTTTCTTCAGCTTAGAGACTCACATCATCATTCTCTCTTCATCAACGTATAGCCCGAAACGTAGAAGAAGAAAAATCTACGTAATTAATAGAGTAAGTAAGCTGAAGTGGCAATGGATTGGGCAGGCCTCATGAAAGGAAGGAAAGAAAGGGTTACTACCGGTAAGCGCTGAGCGAGACGACCTCTAGACCAAAAGAGTCGCTGGGAGCTGCCGAATGCAAGTGGTCGAAAACCGTTTGTTGTGAAAATCCATAAACGTAAACTGCTTAGCAGTGGCACACTTGGGTTGTATAATATGGTGATAATAAAGATCGGACATCCCTTAACACACGGGCATTTAATCATCAATCCGACTAACATACTAATGACATCTGCTTTTTATTTAATCTGCCGATCACCTGTCCTTATACAAATACCTAAGTAGTATCAGCTTTTCCTGAATTTTCCAAATTTCTGAGGAACTTTTCTAATTTTATTTTCCGGAAAATTCTTGTAGACGAAGCATTGTTAATTTAAAAGGGGAAAACAGTTTGACAGCGCATAATTTTAAATAAAAAAAGCCTGCGCACCATATTTGTTAACGTTCTCTCGTTGTGTGGTTGATTAATATCAAAAAATCTAGTCCAAGAAATACAAGCCTATTTTTTTCCTCGCAAGTGTCTTGAAAAACGTCGTATGACATGCGTGTGCATTGATCATTACACTCTCGGCTCTCTTATCTGTGGCTCACGCGCTTAATACCGCCTCGTTTGTAATGACCAACTTTGCACATATACGCATTTACCATAATGTACTATTATTATATACAAATTACAATCTACATATATATAGAAAATTTCCTCAAGTCTGCCGATGCTTTCAATTAACGGCAAGGTTCCCAGATGGCTGGCTGCGTTTCCTCTTTGGATAGGTAAGCTGATGCGTTGGCGGAAAAAGGTCCCCGCCACGCTGGTCTTCGGAGGCCTCGATCAATTTTGAGGACAAAATGCGAGCAAAACTGCGAACTTCGGACCCCCACGGTCTCATGGTCAAACTTATTATATTTAACGGGCAGTTTTTAAAATAATGAAAGTATACAAAGTATACCTATTTCTATTTGCAACTTACCTTACCACAAATTTAGCTTGTAGATAGTAAATGTGTTTATTTCGTTTAAAGAAAGCAAAATTTATAGATATTTTGCAGGAGAAGCGAGAATTTTATAGCTTTTTAATCATTACCGGCGATCCCCTATAATACCCCCTTAGGGGTTAAGTTGAAACTGAACTGAAATCCTGTCTTATTTCATGAAATGGTTTAAGCTAAGTCTAGTAAAACCCATGGTCTAAGATTTGTTATAATGACTTTAGAAAGTGATAGATAATAATTAAAACATGGGTTTTGATAGACTTTTTTTAAACCATCTCACGTAATAAGGGAGAAAAATCTCTAGGTCCGGCTAGGCTGTGCGTATCTGTAAGTCAATCAGAGTTGGAGTTTCATAAGCAGATCTCTCTTCACTTCCTCATTGAAGTCATTAAAGTTTTTATATGAATGAAATGGAAAAATGTTTTGCTTTGCGTGTATTTGTGTTCTGAATCCATTTATTTTCCCCGGAGTGTGCCAGCTGGATTCCATATTACGACGGGTAACATCGTTACCCGCGTACTAATAACATGTACCTATTCATGTACGAAACAATGCCAACTAGTTGCTGTTGAGTTTTTACCAGTTTTAGTAAATATGCTGTTTTAACTTTTTACCTACAAGCTACTGATATCATGATTCAACTAGGTTTGGTGAGGTCATTGTAATTTACAGTTGAATCTATAAAAAGTATTTTAGAGCGTATATCTATGCTTGAATTTAAATGATTTAGGGGCCGTTTGGCCTACGTTTTCATGAATTTACAAGAAGAAAACCTATCTATATGATAGCATATTTTGTTTATATATTTATTTATTTATTTAATCAAAAGGAACGATCTACAGCATTTCAAATAATATTATTATAACATTTTGTTTAGTTAATTTGCCAATTACAGAGTTCCATTATTATTCTTAAAATGTACGGCTTACAGACCAAAAATAACAAAGTACCTAAAAATAAAAAGTTTAAATTAAATTAAATTAAAAGATCTAAAATCAAAGAAATAAAATAAAAGATCTAGAAGAATATATAACAAGATCTGATGAAATTGGGATCATGGCAGTGGCACTCAATATCATCTAGGTATTCTAGAAGTTCTAGTTTTAGGTACTAGTTTTCAGCCTGTAGCGTTCTAGACTAGAACGCTACAGGCTGAAAACTAGTACCTCATACAATTTTTTTTTTTTTTTATTAGGTTTGAAAACGTTGTTATAATTTAAGAGTTAGTGTTGGTATTTGAATGGAAATCCATGTGAGAAAATTTGGTATACCGAAGCTATAATGGGTTTTCACTAAAAATAAAATACCGTTGATATTTCATACTGTTTTGTTATTTTGGTCTGAATTTTGCACTCTATTTCAAACGCGATATTTATTTATTTATAAAGAATTTAGGCGGGCCTTACGGACCTCGTCGTATAAAAAATAACTTAAGAATCTTTTTTGTTATCTTTGTGAATTTCTTTGTGAAACGGGTACGAAACTCAAAATGTTGTCTTTTATAAAGCTTCGAACTCATAATAAAAACTAAATTTCCAAATTTCCCCGCATTCCCGGCATAAAAAGGAGCCTGTTTTTCTATATGCTAAGGCTACCGTGCTAAACTCTGCCAGCTCTTAACGATCGGTTGAGTTTGCCGTTAAAAATAAACTAACTCGCTTTCGAATGACCTGTTTGTAATGAGAAAATAAATTTCTTTGTGATAAGAAATAGAGAGGAGGCCTTTGCCGATAGGCACTCTGAAATACGCGATATAATTAAGGTAGAACATAAGTCTTAAAAATAAGTATAAAAATGTCTAAGTATTTTTAGAACTAAAGGTTCATTATTATTATTATATTAAGAAATAGCTTCTTATCTCATTCTTCCTGGTTAAAAAAATATTTCAAATATGAAAGTGCGTTAGTTAGTATGTTTCTTTCCAAAATTTTACAGCATATCCAAATTTGCCTTCAAACCCGGAGATTATTATGCGGTATTTTCAGTAAGGGTGAAACGGCAGGGTAAGTTATGGCGGCAGCCGTCGCTATGGCGGCGGAATGAGACAGGACTATCATAACTTGACTAAGTAGCTGTGTATTCTTATTCATCCATTTCACTACCTTGATTTTAGGTTTTGAAAAGAATTGACCTCATTCGAGATCAGATCAAGAAGAGACTTAGCCAAGAAGTTTTCACACAGGGTGAAACGGCAGGGTAAGTTATGGCGGCAGCCGTCGCTATGGCGGCGGAATGAGACAGGACTATCATAACTTGACTAAGTAGCTGTGTATTCTTATTCATCCATTTCACTACCTTGATTTTAGGTTTTGAAAAGAATTGACCTCATTCGAGATCAGATCAAGAAGAGACTTAGCCAAGAAGTTTTCACACAGGATGGTAACGCAAGAGTTTTCACCCATATCTCGGGAAAACCACTCGATTATAAATACGATATGTCTATATTATTTTGCTACAGGAGGCTTGAACATTTAGACAAAAATCCAGGACAGGTCAATAGCCAATCTCCATAAACGATGTAAACAACTGACCAGATTACCCAACCTCTGACTCACCTTACTTAACGGCCATCTCGAAGAATGGAGCGAACTTCTACACCACTAGGATACAGTTTATGGGGCACCGGTGCACCGGCGGACGTTCGACGGTTATAGTATACTACGAACCGGACGCGACGACGACGCGACACGACACGACACTCGGAAGGGCCACGTCCGATCTATTTGTCTTGTTTGCGCGGGAAAAATATAAACAAATCGATACACGGGAGCAAGGCGGGCGTCCGCGTACAGGAAACCGGGATAATAGTGAGGTGCTTCGTCCGGTCGGAGACGTAAGGCTATGGTCGGTGCGGGGGTGGCCGGATGAAGCGAGCCACGCCCCGGGGCGGGGCCTGACGTCGCCTGCGCGGGATCATCCCAGGGAGAGCGCGGGGCCAGATTGCACAGCTCCCGAGATACTCCACAATCTTCTCTATCAACGGTCTTGTATTGTACTCTTTTGGATAATATCAAAACATATGTGATTACTTACCCCCCGGCACAGTACAGTGTTACGTGCCTTTGAAATGTTATATCTTCTAGGTTTAAATATCATTTTGAGTTGGGAGATTGATTGAACTTTTTCTTAATATAAATATCCCACTAAAAATATTTTCATGTAAAATTTTGCCAAGACGAGGCCATATGGCTCGCACTGTCAAAAAGCTACCAGATCTCATGTAGAGCCAAGCTTATAGCTCTACAAGCCCTATCTTTACAAACTCTACATCTTAATCGAAATATGTTGCTTGGCGTTTCGTTTCTGTATTACAATAGTTTTTGTAGTAGCAAAACGGCTAAGCCACATATTTTAAACTTGCACTTCGCTTGCCTAGTCTTGGACGGACAGACCCGTGCCCCCAGATTATAAGTTAATGAAGTGACATCATCGCTATTATTTCTTTTTTCAAACCCTACCTAATTGTATAATTAAATAATACTTCTAGGCCACTCAATTAGATACCAAGTTCAATAATTTATTGATGTCACTAGCTAGGTAGGTTCTATCTCATGTACCTACCTCGAGTAAGTCCATACCTCCCATTGTACGGAAATCCTATACAATGCGAGATCAGCTTATACTGGAAATGTATAGCTTGATCTGTAGCCGTGTGTACCTACCTCAGCGTCACTTCGCAACTTGCATTACATAAGGAAGGAGGGTGTCTATTAATTAATAATTTTTCATTAAATAGGTATTTGAATATGCACACTATTTTTGGTACATTTAGTTCTACATAAATTAACATATGTTTGAACGTGGTTTTATTCATCCGTACAGAAAAGAATTATATAGGATGGGGTACACTTATTTTGATTTATTCCAAAATAGGTATTGAGAGAGCTAATTTTATTGTAGGTAGGTATTTCTTATAGAAATAAAAATTGGTCTCGGAGTCAAGAGATTCTGGTTTTTGTAAATCATAAAGTACTGCGGTCTAATTGGAATCATCCGAAAGTTTGTGAGTACGAATGATGGTCGTCTGTTGCTCTCAGAACCCTTATAAGATCACTCTGGTGTGCGTCCGACCGTCTGTCATAGAGGTTCTATATAATTATTATGAACAAAATATTAGAATTACTTTCTAATAAATTAAATTATTAAAGGAAACAAAAAACCCGACTGCATAAAACAAAAATTAACTGAAAAGAGAAAAACAAGCTCTTTAATCTATAGAATTTTGAATATAACTTGAATTTTATAAGGTATTGCAGTCGGGGACAAACAAATAACCTAAGTATGTGTTTTTTTTTGTCTCTCTTTTCAGTTAATTTTTGTTTTATGCAGTCGGGTTTTTTGTTTCCTTTAATAATTTAATTTATTTCAGACATTTTAGTTTTATACAGAATGAGTTGTAAGTATTATTAAGTAAATGAGCGGTACGGTAAAGTAACGCTATCAACCATCGCAACTATGTGAGTTACGTACGGTAACCGCTCATAGTACCTACTGTCCTTGCATTAAACATGTTTTTTTGCAGTTTACGTCAAAATGGTAGCATAAAGGTATTACAATATATACATATATGGAAAGGGCTGTTCACAAGCTTTCATTTGATACCCATATTGTTATAATAACGAAATTTTTGTTTTTAATACCCCCCCTCTTTTCTTATTCGTAGACGCCATACAAATATAATATACCCTATGACACTCCCACAGTTCAGACGAATCTAACGACACCTCATATGCTTAAATCCATCAAGCCGTTTAGGCTGCAGAGCGTGCCAAAGAAATAGACATACATACATACATACATACATACATGTACACCCGAAAAACATAACCCTCCTTCCGTGTCAGTCGGGTAAAAAGCTATCTATTGTGACCTATTATATTTTAAATTAATAACCATCATATGAAACCTGGCGTTGTTTAGTTTTGTTATTGATTATCTTCTAACGTCCACCCATTATTTACCAGATAATACTCATACTCACAAGGGGATGTTTGGCTACGACTAGTCTGGCTGCTTGCAAAAATATTAAAATAGTTCCCTGAGTATCATATATAAAATCCGGCCAAGTGCATGTCGACTCATACACTAATGGTTCCGTACCCCCGTACAATACATTATTTTTGCTTTTTTTATAGCGACTACTTATATACACTGTGCACATCAAGCGCCATTTTGCCATTATTATACTAGAGTTAAATACGTCAAATAAACATTTCTTGTACGGGGGCAATTTTATTTCATTTACTATATTATTTGTCTTCTATAAGAATACAAATTCTGTGAAAATTTTAACCGTCAACCTAAAAAAAATTTAAATTCTCTTAATTTAGGTGTTCCCTGTCAAAATGACAGAAATAATACAGGGTGGAGATTTCGAGATGGCATATTTTCGAAACCTATATTGAGTTAGTCATGCTGAACAACTTTTACTATGGGATTGTGCTGAAAGGGTTGTTTTGTTTGGAGCCTGGCATACTCATCAGGAAACAATTAGTTTTTCTTTTTTTTTTTAATCCATTTAGTAAAACCAATACTTGTACGCAGTATTTATATACTCTGAGCCAATACTAAGTACATGCTACGATACCTTTTTTTTTTTTTTTTTATACTACTTAGTCGGTAAACAAGCATGCGGCCCACCTTACCTTGTTTGTATTATTGACATTTTATTTGATTGACATTTCGATTAAATGTAATTGTTTTGTTAGTTAATAATTTTGTGATAATTTAAATTAAATACGACAATATACTAGCGAAATTTGTTAAGGCTGATAGAAGAATTGAAAACTAGCAAGAGCAAGGCGTGATAAAATGTATAAAATTGGTAACAATCAAGTAGGTAAACAATCCATTTTTGTATGTTTAATTTACATTATTTTTATTATTTGTTGTTATAGCGGCAATAGAACTACACATTCAGTGTAAATTTCAACTGTCTACCTATTACGGATCATGAAATACAACTCGCTGACAGACAGTTGGACGGACGGACAGCTTAGTCTTTTTTAGGGTTCCGCTCCCTTTCGGTACGGAACCCTAAAAAAGCTAGGTTTTTTTTAACCCTATTGTTATTAAAGCATCAATAAAATATTTGTACAAATAAGGACTGCGAAAGGGTGCAAAACAAAAGTAAGGCCAACTTCATTAAAAATACAACTCAACCAGGTACTGGCACACTATTCCCTATTGCGATGACACAACATATAATCCGAAATGTCCGAAGGTAATTACCGAAGCTCAACGAGTACAGCCGCCAGCCGGTAATCGGCGAGGCGGGGCGGTCCCACCCCCACCCCGGTTTAACGCCTCTGAACCGATAAGTGCTGGTTAAAGCTCACCATTAATTTGTTTTGTTGAACTAATCTTGGTGACTCGTTTACTCTTTTACGTTTGCCGATGCCGACCGATACTTCAACGATGATGGGAATATTTTGTTCAATTATGAATTTACTTATTCTTGCGGTCCAAATTGATCTTTGCATGCAAATTGTGCTTGTAGGTCAAATCCGTTGTAAATTATATATTGTTTTTTAAGTCACTTAATAATATTGTTAGCCAAATATTATTTACATATACGATAAAATCATGTGTTAGAATCAATCAAGGGTGATCATGATCACCCTTCTGTTAAACTTGACATCTAGAACAAAAGAGCAGTGACGTATCCAATATCTATAATTAATTGATGGCCGATAAGTACAGTTAACATATTGATTTGATACAACATCACCTGGTTGTTACGCTAAGGTGTGGCCTTACACGCATCGTTTATATTATAACCATCAGACAATGGTCCTCGTCGCCCCTTTCACTCATATCAAAAGACAGTCCACAAAAAAAATGCCAGAGGTCACGTCAATCTGGCCGTTAACTTGACATCAATCCTTAGGGGTTAAAGTAATTGAAGTTTATTGTAAGAAAATATTTGGGATGTTTTAGGGGAATGTGATTGAACAATAGTACATTATGATACATGTGTGCAAAGTTGGTAATTACAGAAGAGGCGCTATTAGGCGCGATAAGAAAGCCGAGAGGTAATGATCAATGCACACGCGCATTTTTTGATGATCATAAACCACACAATGAGAACGTTAACAAATATGGCGCGCAGGATTTTTTTTTTTAGCGATTCGCTGTCAGCAGCTCAAGTGGCAACGGGCAGGCCACATCGCTCGAAGAGCCGATAACCGATGGGGAAGAAAGGTTCTCGAGTGGCGACCACGTACTGGAAAGCGCCGAGCGGGACGACCTCCCACCAGTTTTTTACGTGGTATCCCCAGTAGGCATTAAGCCATACCCCATGTATACCCCAGGCATACCCCAGTAAGCCAGTAAGCCATATTTTGATCGATAGAGATCAAACACTGCAAGTGAGGCTGTGATTGATAGAGATCAAGCAGTAGGGTTGCGCTTAGACCTTTTGTGTACCGAATCTATGAAAGACAGATTTAAATTACATACATATTTTAGCAACTCGTAACCTAGTAGTGTTGTCTCGCTCCCACCAAGCACAAAAATAAAAAGATAACATTAATATCACTAAATTTTATTCAATAAATTTGAAAAGCATAATTCTATTAAATAATGAGACGCAATCTTCAGTAGACTCGTAGCATAGGTGGAATGGACTCCACGTCACTGTTTATCGGTTGATCAATCACTGGACGGTAGGTGATGGTGACTGCCCCGGTACACAGGTCAACCGTGGATATGGTATGTTTCCTCCAATGCTGGTCAATAGATTTTTTTGTCTGGAAAACATGTGAATCTGAGATCACTCATCCAATGTAAGTGGTTGCACTTATGGGCCAGTTTTATTAAATAATCACTTGATTCGACGATATTTTAGTCAAGAACAAGCCTATCAAAGCCAATTATTCGGTTTAAGCCCTAGGAACGCACGTAACGAATGCATAAATTAGGTATTTTTTCACAACCCTATGTACATAAGTACTTAGCCTTCGTTCGCACGGGAGATTAAAAAAGCGTTGAATTAAAAAGCTCGATGTTCTCTACTGAATGTATAAACGCTCCCGAAGTAAACGTCATACGTTCTATTCATAGCGTTAAAAATAACGCGAGTAAAAATCGTTCGTCCGAACGTGGGCTTATGGTGCATCCACACTACAGTTATGTATCTTTTGTGGAACAACATCGTGCGACACTGTGCAACACGGTATTATAAGGTAAGCTACCGTTTTGCACAATATTGCTCCATAAAAGATAACCGCGATATTAGTTTCAGCTTCCCTTAGCTTTCAGTTAATATATGGAGGGTATACATCATTTATACACTTTGTACGAAAGAAGGTATACATGACAATATCAGGCTACAACACAGACATAAATCTAAATACCTAGGTAGATAACGCAAGTCCCTCCATCCGTATAAAAACCAAGCGTGTCACTTTTTTATACCTACAATAATGTCACAAGATTGATTTAGTTAGGCTGGCATTAGAGCTATCACGTGAAAATGAAGCGATCCAATTTGTCAGCTAAACACAACCCTCGCTACACATCTCTGGTGGACATGCAGACTAAGGGTCACCGCTCACTATAACAGCACGGCTACGCCTCGGCATTTACCTTGTCATGTAAGTGAGGCCTTTAAATCGTATGCGTTAAATTAAATTTTACAATGACTAGATAAAATAGTTGACGCCTCGCGGCATGTACGCTTGCCGCTACAAGCCATCTAGTCCTGCTGATCACACGCTTCCACGGACCGCGGTATCTTGCCAAAGCCGTGCCACCAATTTCACCGGCGCCGCGCCGCCCGCGAGCTGCCATCTCGCAGGCGGCGCGCTGGCAGCTAGTGGTTGGATTGAGTTGAGGCGGTGCCGGGGTGGAGCGGTGCTGATATAGTGGGCGATTACCCTTATCCGCGCGAAACGGTTCAAAAGAAGAGCATTGCTCTCCCTTTTTGCACAGCTTTTGACACGTGAAGTACATACACTCGCGTCATCTATTTAGATTTATATCTGTGGGCAACAAGTATACTATATTTTTCACATACTAGTTAACTATTACCCCGAATTAGATAATGACTACGGAACCCAACATTGCACGTTTACCAATACACATTTGGCTGGCTTAGGTACTATTGAGACAAACAAACTTGGTTATTCATGTTAACAGTGCAGACTGAACGGTTATATTGTTTTGTATAGGCGGATTCATTCAAATTAGATTTACGATTGAAACGTTGAATTTTGTATGAAACCTAGAGGTGGCCCTAGTAGTCGGGCATGAAAACCATAATTGACAACCACACCAACCAAGTCTTGCGCCTTCGGTATTGTAATGTATTGTATGTAGAGTGCTAAACATCGCTCGAAGAGCTGATAACCGATGGGGAAGGAAGGTTCTCGAGTGGCGACCACGTATTGGTGCGCGCCGAGCGGGACGACCTCCCGCCAGGTGGACCGACGACCTGGTCAGAGTCGCTGGGCGCCGCTGGATGCAAGCGGCCCAGAACCGTTCCAAGTGGAAATCAATGGGGGAAGCCTATGTTCAGCAGTGGACATCCATGGGCTGATATGATGAGAGTGCTAAACTTATAACAAGAACTGTAGTTTAAACAAACCATCACTTCAGAAAACTATACCTACAAAGTATAACTAATTTAATAGAGTTTGCATCATTAAACTTCTATAATAGCTTTACCTGTCCTTTAACTGGTTTACTGTAATCGTATTCATCAATCCTAATCGGGAAGTCATCCCTGAAATGGGCACCCCTACTTTCTGTTCTGTTTTTGGCGCAGGCAACGACCTGGACGGCAAGTTGCAGCATGTTCTGTAGCTCAATGGTCTCGATGAGATCAGTATTCCAGTTCATCCGCTTATCTGTGACCCTGATTTGATCAAAGGCCTTGAACCATTTTTGAATCTCGTTCTGTCCTGTGGAGAAAGTATATAAAAAAAAATTAAGTAAGCTAAAACTAACAATTGCTTTTTACTCTAGAATCTCAACATCGCTGAAGCATACATAAGCAACATTGTCATTGTTTATGAATAATGTCCCACATAATTTTTTTTGAAGAAACAATTAAGAAACAAGCATACTGCCTGCATGATATACAGTTATTCAAAAAGTGATAGAGGGCTGCGGGCGCATGTCAAGACGGTAACGGTAGATGGTTGTAAGGTTTGATAATATAAGTATTAGAAATTACAACATAAAAGGGATTCGTTTTGTACATCGAGGAATAATCCCTTTAGAGTAGTAATACCGAGCAATCCAATTCCGAAACTAGTCAGTGATTTGTGATTTTGAACAGTAAGGACCAATCAGTTCATCTTGTGTTCTTCAGTTGACCAACCAGAGCGCATGTGTCCTTGAATTAGCCAATCAGAGCGCATTGTCGGCGGTGGGAAATTGGAGGAAAAGATTGCAAGCAAAATGAACGTCATTGCGCTTTTATGGGTTAGTTGTTCGATGGTTTTGTATTACGGTCAAGAGATGAAAATCTTCTGTCAAGTCGTTCTGTCGTTTCTATATAATCTTGCAATGGGTTTGAGGCCAAATCTGTAAAATTTCTGCCATAATTCTGAGTGGAATCAATCAAAAGAACGTTATTATGGAGATCGGACGGCATTTGAGCCGAAAAGAAATTATCAGAGCCGCGGGAATGTTGAATGCTGGTTCTCGGCAACTTGTTGTGGCAATCACTCTGGGCACAACACAGATATAAGTCGACTTCGGACACGTTATCGTACCGCATTACTTACTGGCAGCGTGTCAGCGTGACATTGAGGACGAGCTCGCATCACCACACGCTACAGTAATTTGTATGAAGAAATCGTACAATGACCGTGATGATATTGGTTACGAGGTTTTATAGCTCCTCAGGGATGTTAATCAAAATGGGTAGTAAAGTAGAACATATTTTGATTCATTTTCTTTAATAGAATTTACGGAATTGAAAATGGTGGGATGTGTGTTCTAAGTAATATTTTTCATTACTCCATCGCGGCATCGTGAAGCCGTTTGCATCTTTAACATTTATAGTAAACTAGCTGTCCCCCGCGGTTTCACCCAAGATCCCGGGATAAAAGTAGCCTATGTCCTTCTCCATACCATAGGCTATCTGCATGCCAAATTTCTTGACGATCCGTTGAGTAGTTGAGGCGTGAGGGCGTAACAAACAAACAAACAAACAAACTCACTTTCGCATTTATAATATTAGTTTGGATTATATAGGTACCGTCAGTCAGAAGCTTGGCTTCCCTGAACACCGCACAATTAGTCTGCATAGTTTGTCTCATGGCAGCGCGAAGCTCGTGTGTGGGTGCACAGCCATTAGCATGCCGTATCTTATCGAAGTTATCTAGTATTCCGTCACAGAGATTCTGGAAGGAATTATTGTTACTTAGTTACAGACATTGCTGAGTAGCGCAATTGATGCAAAGGTTTTAAAACTTTGGAAATCGTTTAAACTAACAGCCAGCTGCATGAAAATGAAACATTTTACGTAATGGTATAGAGTAGTTAAATCAAAAAAATATTTTACTTTCTCAAATTATTTAATGTTTCAAAACTATTAATTAATTATGTTGTCTTATTGTGTTTATAAAGTACTTGATACACATAGGATACTTATAAAGTAAGTGATACGTCTTATTAAGTATGTGTATAATGTAATAGTTTAAAATAAAAGTCAGTTTGATGCAACCTTAGAGAATTTAGAACGATGCAACTGTCTGTAAGTACGATATCAACAAAGATACATAAACAAACATCATACGTCTTTCAAAGCTGGCACTTTGTCACCAGGCTTGAAGTTTTTCCCGATATTGATAGCAACAGCTTTACCAAAGACCGCGACATCTAGTATAGAATTCGCGCCAAGTCTGTTAGCTCCGTGGCAGTTGCTGACAGATTCCCCGGCCGAATGAAGACCTGGGACTACGCAGTCTTTACCTTGTTCATGAATAATTACCTGAGGAAAATAGAACAATTTAGCAATGTATTTGGAAGACTTCACAAAAATGAAGATAAAATCTATATAAATTAGAGAAACAATTTCCGCATGTATGAAAGATCATCACTTGAGAACAGCTGGACCGATTTGGCTGCTTTTTGGTAGTTTTTGTAATTGTCAGTACAAAGTAGTTATGGAAAGAGGAATTTCAAAAATGCCCGGAAACCTTGAAAATTTGGAAAACCTGAAAAAGTGCTTTTTCAATGGGATGTCTGACGGTACAACGTCTAATGGGTCAGCTAGTTATTATTAAATTAAAAAAACAGCCAAGTGCGAGTCAGTCTGGCAAAAGGGTTCCCTTCAAGACGTTTCTTGTATGGGGCCCCCCGCTCTTTATTTTTAATTTTATTATTTGTTGTTATAGAGCGGCAATAGAAATACACATACTATTCTATTCAACTGTCTACCGATTACGGTTCATGAGATACAGACCACTGTGAGATAGACGGATGGATCGACAGCGGAGGCTTAGTAATAGGGTCCGTTAGCACCCTTTGGGTAAAAAACCCTAAAAGTCCGTTAATTTACCTATTTCAAAAATAAAATTATTCAAATCTGTCTCTAAAATTTACTTACACATAAAAACGTTAAAAACTATGAAGTAATTCAACTTTGTCTATGTAATTAGGTAAGTACTACTTTGAAGTAAGACATTTTTGGAACAGGTGCTGATTACTCTTTAATCTTGATTGAAAAATGTTGAGTTTCATAAGTATGTTTTGTTAAAATTTTAAAACGATCCCATGTGTACAGATTACCCCAGTGAAAGAAAAATTAAAATTAGCCGTCGTTTCTGAAAAATTTACCCGCATACTTACTAAACATAATCCCCCTTACTCATAAAACGTTATTTAACTAAATACCTACACTGTTTAAAGGGTTACGTAAATAACGTCAATCTATCTATTGTCATTGTCAAATAATGTGACTTTATTACGTGACCATTTAATCAGTAAATTAGTTAAATAGCGCTTTATGAGTAAGGGGGAATATCTATATTTAAAATATGAAAATGCTCAACCTCTCCTTTATAATTGATGGGTATACCACCCATGGTATAGTGAACGGTAGGAATGATTGGCACAGGTTGCGTGTACAGATCCACCCCCGTGAAGGTGTACGCTGTTTCGGACACCCCGGGCAGGCGCTCTTTGATGGTCTCAGCGGACAGGTGGTGAAGTTGCAAGTACATGTGATCTTTTTTAGCGCCTACTCCTCTGCCTACAATATAATTTAACGGGTGAGATTAGATTCCATTTCAGAACGATATTTCCAAGATTCGCCCAGTGGTCGAAATTGAACAAAATTAATTAAATTTATAAGTAAATAAATAAATTTTATATAATCTTCACATCTATGTATGAACTTTAACTATGCCAAATCTCACATCTCGTGTGCTCAATTATGCTTAATAAGGGGTACTACGTTTTCGTTCCACAATTTTAATTAGATTTGTAAGGCCCAAGCATAATGAACATTATGTCAATTGAGTAACATACAAATTAAATACGAGCCAAATAGCGAGGAATTCTCGAGAATGCGCGAGGATTCCCCGGAAGACGTGCGACCTCTTTTTTCGGCCCGTTTTAGTTTGTATATTTTTTTTATACGACTAAGTCGGTAAACAAGCATACGGCCCGCCTGATGGTAAGCGGTTACCGTACACATATGAACATATATGGCCATATGTTATTCAATTAAGATAATGATCATTATACTATGTACGATTTCTTTGCAAAAAGTCGCATCCCTTCCGTTCCGCGGCATTGAATTAAGGCAGTAAATTGAGCCTAAGGATTCCACATACCTTGACGAATCTCAGTTGAAATAGACCTTGATACGACATCTCGACTGGCTAATTCTTTGGCTTTGGGAGCGTACTTTTCCATAAACCTTTGTCCTTCACTGTTAATAAGGTAACCACCTTCTCCTCGACAACCTTCTGTCATGAGACAACCGGACCCATACATACCTATAATGATAAAAATAACATTAATTGATCTGCCAAACTGATAAAAGGTAGCGTAGGCTGATTACTATTTGATACTTCGGCTGGTTTGAACACATGAAGATAACATGTAAAAAGGAGTTGCGCAAGTATCGCAATGCAAAAACAAAATGATGCAAACTCAAAATATTGTCGTCAATAAATAAATTTTATTATGATTGTTTACGCAAAAAAACATGTTTCTCTACACGTTATACATGCATATATCCTTGAATATTGTTTCACTTGACCATTACACGCTATTACAGGTGACGACACCCAATAAGTAAAGAGACATTTTCCATTATTTATACCATAAACTAGATACAGAAAATCTCTATTCAGTGTAGTTACAAAAAGCACTTGCATCAGAAATAATTATAAAAGTCCCGATCAATATAGAAGCATAAAACTTTTTGGTACCGGTAGGATGAAATTGTATAAACTCCATATCCTGAAGTGGTATCCCAGCTCTTATTGCCATGGCACACCCATCACCGGTACAGGTGTGTGCAGCGGTACACGAAAAGTACATCCTTGGGTAACCACCAGCAGTGATAACAGTGTTTTTAGCTTGGAACCTGAAGAAAATAAGAATAATTTGCAGCCATACATGGTAGCAAAAAAACTAAGCTCGTCATAACAATCAGTCTAAGAAAGTCCACTGCTAAATGAAGAAATACTTTTCGGTACTAACCAGGGTCTCAGTACACGGATAGTGAGAACCTAGTGTTTTACCCTGCCATGTTGAAAGGTATGTATATTATCGGTGTTCTTATTTATTTTATGTATCCCCAAAAAAGTTTTATCAACTAGTTTCAAACTGCTGTCATCGATTAATTCCTACTTGCATACACTACATTTGGAAGAATCTTTATCATAGTTTTCTTCGAATTTAGTTACAGATTATTTACAGTAAACCATTTGGAGACTATTGACATGGTGTCATTAAAATTAATGAGTTCTTTGTCTTTTCTATCTGAAAGAACTTTTATTTTGAAAATGAACGAAGTATCGTCAGCAAACAAGACCGAAGTCTATAACTGAGAGACCATTTAAAACTTACGGTAAATCATGAATGTACACTAGAAACAAAAATGGCCCTAGTATTGAACCCTGGGGTACGCCCATTTTAACCAAAGAGCCCTTGGAAATTGTACCACTAATTCCTACCTTTTGATGTCGATTACTTAAATAAGAAAAAACAACATCATGAGCAGATCCCCGAATACTATAAAATCCTAGTTTAAGGAGCAGAGTACGGTGGTCAACGAAGTCAAAGGCTTTCGATAGATCGCAAAAAATACCAATTACATCTTGTGAATTCTCCCAGGCCTCATATATTTGCTTTTATAATTTTGCTGCCGCATCTGATGTAGATCTGATGTCTTATAACTTTTATTAAAAATTAATTTTAAACAATTTATAACTTTAGACAAACTTACAAGTTTGATTTTTAGTCTGTTTGGACACTGTTTTCTTGAAAATACAACACTCAGTTTTATATATTTTTCTAATAATAATGTTATAAACCTGTGCAAGCTGCTATCCGCCATATCCATTGCAAGTGCGCCAACTACTTCACCATCTTGGACGAGTAAGTCCAGAACAAAGAACTCGTGGAAGAAGTTTATGTTCTTGAATTTTGTGCTGTAGCCATAAAGGGTGTGTAGAAGCGAATGGCCAGTTCTGTAGATGACAAAGTAGGTATTCATTATTCGGATAGTGTGCCTTTATAGTTTTTATTATTTTTTCAACACACTCGCTCGTAAAGTGACATTTATTGCACTGTTTTTAGTATCTTAATGCAGCTTATTACGCACTACTGCTTTTTACTTTACATTACCGCACAATTTTATGATAAGTTTAATCTCGATTATGTTAAAAGTTTGTACCTCAATGCAATTGATATGTGTGTAGACGAAGCATTCTTAATTTATACTGGTAAAACATTTTGAAAGGGCAGCGCTGTCAAAAATAAAAAATCCAGCGCGCCATATTTGTTAACGTTTTCATTGTGTGGTTGATTATTATCAAAAAATGTAGTCCAAGAAATACAAGTCTGTATTTTCCTCGCAAGTGTGTTGAAAAATGTCGTATGACACACACACGTCGTGTGTATGATGTCTACACACTCGGCTCACTTATCGTAATACCGCCTCGAGTGTTATTAACCAACTTTCCACACATGCCTCATAATGTCCTATTACACTCATCTATATATATAGCTTGTCCGAAATTTCAAAGTAGAGCTAAAAGTTTAAATGGCATATCATATCCCTATTTCATTGATTAAGCACTGACTCGAAAAAGCGCCATCTTTACCAATGAGATGGAATTAGAGCCACTTACTCTTTCGTTTACTAAAGGTTAACTTTGCGTTTAGGTAGGTTTCAACCATTTATTGCAAAGTTCAACCCTCTTTATTCCAACCCTCCGCAACGCACACGAGTTAGTTCAAACAATATTGAATAGATATCGCTGTTTCTGATAATTACATGGTTTCTCTTTTTCAGTTTTCTTTATATATCTATTAGTAAAAATGTAAAATAGTGCAAAATATGAACAAATGGCATAATTATAATAAATAAATAATGTTTGATTGAGCTTCCGCTATGGTTTTCCCAAGGGCGCAATTAAATAGGTTTCTTCAAGAAAAGTGTGAAAAGATTTTTGCATGGCGTATTGCGCGAGTGCTTCCCAGGTGCTGGTAAGCATCTATAGGCTACGGTAACGGCTTACCATTAGGCGTGTCATATGCTTGTTTGCTACCTTGGTAGTATAAAAAGTAACAAACAATACCGGTCAGCAACACAGCAGGTTCTCTTGGCCACCGACTTGCCTCGTTCTGTGGTGCCGCCACCAAAAGATCTTTGGTATATCTTGCCCTCTGTGGTCCTTGAGAAAGGCATGCCCATATTTTCTAGTTCGAAGACAGCGTTCGGCGCCTGCTGGGTCAGGTACTGAATAGAGTCCTGCAGTATATATAAATAATGTGTTTTGAAATACGTAATAAACTAATTTTAAGGCGATGATAATTCAGTTGTAGTGGTAGTGTCGAATGTGGTGGGTTCGAATCCTACGATGAACTTGAGCTTCGGTGAAGGAAAACATCGTGTGGAAACCATAGCACGGTGGTAGTGATAGGGTACTTTGTAATATTCGTCTGACTGGCTACCATACCCTCAAGTTGCAAGATTTACATTTTCATTAGTTTTTCATCTAACTTTACTTCTCAGAAAATCCCTATAAGCGGCACTATGGGATAGTGTAATAATACAATGTATGATTATGTTATTTTTTTTTATAAATCAATTCGTGCGATTCCCGGCTCGGATAAATTATTTTTCAAATCAGCCTGGAACCTCTTTTGAGCATTTTTCGCTATTCCCTATACTTTGGCTCAATTTACATTGCCGCGTAATGGGAAGCGAAAGCGTAAGTGGAAGCGAATTTTTGCAACGCTGATGATGTTGATGAACGAATTGATGCTCGAACTGGATGTTTCAAACTACGCATGACGTAGTAATGAACAATAATGAAAAAAAAAATAACATAATGAATAGTATTTTAAGTATTCATATTGATCTTATTTTTTTTTATGAATTATTAATTGTCATTGGATACATGAAGTTGGCTGCCGGCCGATGCATGTAAGACGACTAAAATTTCACGCTGTATTATAAATACGATTTAAGATAATAGCATATTACGCTGTTTGTCACTCAATTATGTTCCGGGGATATAGATGAAAATTGGCTAATGGATAGAGCGTATCCTGAGTTATCAAGTACAGCTTTCATTCTGGAACAACTAAGCTCACTAAAATACGGGTGTACCCATGTGTACCCACGGGGAGATTGATTATAATAATAGGTATATCTCAAAAGACAATTATGGTTCTTCAGTCTTAACTTCCAGTCTCTTCTGCCTGCTAAGTAGGTCTAACTACTTATAGTGTTTACATCCATAATAAGTACCTGGTCTCCCAACCAATCAGATCCTTTGACGGTATCATAGTAGTGCCAGCGCCAGTCGTCTACGTGCATGCTGCCTGGAATACAAGCAATATAATACACTGTTTCACACAGGTCTGCTTAAGTTTGCTATTTATTTACTTATTAAATATTTATTCAGTCTTCTTTGTAATTTTGCCGCCGCGCCGGGACACGCAATTGTTTTCAGTGCGATTAGAATGTAAATATTATGTAATGAATCTAAGCTTGTTTTGAAAAGAGTAATTGCTGAGTTTATTGCCCGCTCTTCTCAGAAATGCAACCTTCTGAACCGGTATTAGAGTATTAGAGTCAGACTTTTCATAAGTGCCTGCGAAGGTCTATTTGAACAAATGATTTTGAATTTTGAATTTTGTTTAGGGCCTTTTGTTCATCAATCAGCTCAATTACTGGAAACTGATTTACACCTCGTAAATCAGTTTCCAGTTCCCCCCTTCGTTACGAAGAATTTAACTTTTTCTTTTTGCAAATATTTTAGTTGTTCTCATAGGGCATAATGTCAGCTATCATTTGGACGATTAATTACAGGATAATCTGTATATGAAGAAGACGCTCAGAGTACAACATATTTTTCTATAATCTTAACATTTCTCTAATTTACGGGATCACTTATTTAACTGACCTATAGCAGCATTCATGCCTCCTTGAGCAGCTATGGTATGAGACCTCGTGGGGAAGAGCTTGGACACGAGGGCAACGGAGAATTTTTGTTGTGCCAGACCCACTGAAGCTCGGAGACCGGCACCACCAGCTCCAATCACCAGGCAGTCGTGGTTATGGTGATGGATGACGTAAGATGCGTGACGATGAGAGCCTGTGTAGGTATGAAGGAAAGCATCAGTCTCTTTCTAGTGCTAAAGGCTTGGGTTTCATTAAAGAGTTCTAATTTGGAAGCATCATATTGAATTTTGAAACACTATGAAATCATAATAAAAAATTTACAAAGGTAGTTAAAAGCCAGATCGCGGGGTTCTGATATCAAAGATTCTTTGTACATTCCACTGCTTGGTTTTTTAGCAATATTGCTTTAGCTTCCTTTCGCGCCCCCCTGTTATACCTAGTCATCTATGAATGAATTCGCAAAAGGGAATGTTGCTCTATGATAACTTCGCTACGATAGGAATCTTTGTTACATTATTCAATTTTCATTTTTTTATCCATACCATCTAGTAACTTGCAGATTATGAATGCTCATGGAAGAGAGCCTACCTACCGCTAAATATCTGGCGTGGTAAAATCACCATGACATTTTGTCACTCACTTGTCAGTCTAAGCAACATCAGTAAACTTTTTGAAAATTACTTACGGGTTGAATTAAAATTGCAGTGTGAACAAAGCTAGTTACGAGTACCCCACTAGATGGCGTTGAAATACATATTCAGATGTCAGTACAAGATATTGATATCTTTATGTTTTATGCTTCTCTTCTTCGGATTCTTCAAAAAGGGCGTGAAGAGATTTCTGCAGGGTCGGCAACGCGCGAGCGATACCCCTGGTGTTGCAAGCAAACATAGGCTACGGGAACCGCTTACCATCATGCGGGCCGTATGCTTGTTAAAGTACTACACGTACCTATGTAAATAAGTTATTTGTTAATTTTGTAACTTAAATTTAATGTAAGTAAATAAGTAGACTTATTTTATTTAAATACGCCTAATGAAAATAATGGCCCTTAACCCGTAAAAGTCAATGCGTAAAAGTTTCTTTTAAACGACTTCAAAAAAAGGAGATTATCCATTTGACATATTATTATTATATGTATGTAATATTATTGAAACTGTAATATATTCACATTATGATAATACTAAATTTTTTGTATTATTTGTTTGGAAATCATTAGGATTTCCAAAATTTTAAGGTAAGTATATGTCAAATGTGTATGTTTGTATATGTTTCTTTTTTTATTGGCTTACATTTATTTCAATTTAGGGAAAAATTAGGCTTGGCCGAAAAAAAAAAATAAGATAATTGTTCAGTGGAAGTGACGTCAAATGCCAAGATGAAGGTCCCGGGTTCAAAAGCTACAATCAGCTTAAGCTTTCGGTGAAGGAAAACATCGTGAGATAACCAGTGCAAGGTGGTAAACTACTGCACATAAAAAAGGTCTGTTGGAAGGAAGAGTCTCATACAGAACATTGACACTTCACGTAAAGATATTTAGCATTTTTTTTACCATTGTTTAGAGTCCACTTTTTTGTAAATTTCCAGATATAAGCTGATATAATTCTCTGAAAAACAAAAAAATAATAAAATTAAAATACAAAAAAAAAAGATAATTTTGTACGAATACAATTCGAATTCAATACAGAATATTTCAGCGATCAAAAGTTCTGTAGATACTTATATACCTACAGAGTTTTGGTACGGGTAAAATCAGTCGGATGCAATCCAACGCTTTATGTTGGACGGCTACAGTTATTGATGAACACACACAAGGAAGGTGGTTCGGTGGGTGTATACAACCTACAATGCACTTTGCCTACAGGAATGTAGGCAAAGTGCATTGTATATGATTATAATTAGCCGATAGTGACGGGATATGTGCGTGCGCCCCTTCAGTAATTCGTCTGTCAAACTGCGTTTTCAATACGAGCATTAACAAACAAATTGGATTTTAGCATACTGCCGAAGTTTTCAATACTTGACTTTAGTATAAATCAGAATTTATAATAGTTTTAGCATGCATGCATAATTTAATTTAATAATTTATCCTTCTTTTGCATTAGGTAGGTACAGGATGGATTTTGAGATGGGGCAGTCAGAGCAGTTACCTTAATGGTAGTCTGTGGTTGTACCTAAGGATATCGTTCTTAGGAGACAAACAATCAACTCAAAAAATGTTTGTGTAAATTGCATTTACTCCTACCGACTTTTATTTTATCCGCAATCTGTAAATACAGCTCAAGACATGTCTAGACAACATTTCTTACGTCATTTCCTTATTTTCTTTGTCAGAAAGAGAGTAGTTTAGTAAGGAATCAAAGAACTGCACTAACTTTAATAAAATTATCGTCAGTTTTGCTAGACTATCGTGCATCATATTTTAATGTAGGTGTAATAGTCCTGATGGGCATACTCTCTACTCTGGGTTGTTAAAACTTGTTTTTAACAGTTAGACATTGAATAGATATAGGTACCTACTTTTCAATTCGTATACGTACAGAAAATAGAAATCCGTCGCTATTCTCATTCGTTTCTCGTTTAGAACTATTTATTATTTTAGAGGCACAGGTTCAAAGAATAGATTGAGTACTTTTCATAAAAATCGTAACAAACCTATACCATTTTGATGAGATGAAGTTTGATACCTAATAAATAAACAATTGAAGAAATAAATAAATTAAAATTACATTATTATGGATGTATTGTTTTCATTTAAGCTTTAAAATTACCATTAGCACCATTACCACTATACAAAAATTGTTCTAATTTCAAATTATCCGATTGATAGCGTTTAACTGGCCATATTTTTTTCTTTTAGTAGTTTAAGAATATATAAAAGAAGATGGGTGACGTAACATCTGATGTCAATATGATTGATCTCAAGATAATCTTATATCTTATCATACAGTCTGTATTGTATCCTGGTTATATGAACGAACAATTCATGCTTCTTATCAATGTGAAGTAAAAAATCTATTCAGATATTGATTGAAAGGTTTAGAGTTCCGAAGTACAGACAATAAGAAATAAAGGTCAGCAGTTTGAGTTGCCAAGTCTTGGCAAATCGACACAAGCTCAAGCGTAGGTATTCTTGATCGTATTAGCATGTCTGGTCAATCACATACATTTTATAATTAGTGTAGAATTCACACGTAAAGATGTCGCTACAGAGATCGTATGGACGGATTGAAAATTAATTCTTAGTCAAAACGCTATTAAATCACTTTTTATTGAGATTTATTGCAAAGGAATACAATTTGATAATAATAATTTAATTTAATTATTTTTTTAAACTCGTATTTTCAATATTTGCAATTTATTTAATTTTATTTAAATCTTTCGACCTTACATAGATGGCCTTACCGTCGATTATTTTTATTTCTTTTTATCTAGGACCGAAACAATCAAATAATAATAAAATAAATCTAATATTAACCTGTTTCTAATAAGCAGAGACTTCAACGGTAAATAAATATAGTCTAAATATTTTGAAATCTACAACGATTATTTTTAAAAGTACAATGAGCAGTTTCGTACCAATTGTATTTCATTTGTTTTTATGGGCTTAAGTCTGTATCTAGCTAGTGCAGGAAAACGTATAGTGGTTTCATTTATTCAACAATATATCAAATAAGAACAATTATTAAGTCTTTTATGGTCAAAAGGATTAAAGCCATTCGTAAATCACCGACCCTGCTCACAAAATTTATGGAGAATCGGATGAGTAATTTGACCTGTAGTGGAGAACAGCCGGTTATCTGGACATACATACGAAAGCATTTTTGTCCAAGCTGAAACGGAGACTCTTCGCTTGCTCGGTATTAAAGTGATTTTTAAAACATATAGAAGATTAAGAAATTGCTATCTTGACCTATTTTTAATCGTTCCCTAATCAGGGCCGGCAATAGCCTATATAGCGCCGGGTTAGGCCTCTGTCACTTGCCTATATCTACCGCGATAAGCATCTACAGCTCGCTTCGAGCTGGGCTCGACTAAACTGTCGGGGCCGCCACGCGCTTGCGAGCACACTGTACGCAATTGTGTCGGAGCCAAAATCAGAATGCGTGATTATTTGTTTTCTTGTGCGATGTTAACCTAGGAAATATATTTATTTATCAATTATCACTGCACTTTGTTATAATGGAGAACCGTAACACTAATAATTTGAGTTTAATGGCTGTCGCAATAAACAGATTTTATTTAAGTTGTTGGTTTTTAAATTACTGCAAGATTCTGAAGTGTAAGACAGTAAGTACATATATTTTGTTAATTTTACACGGTGTTTTTATCAGTATAGTATAGTAGTATCTACACTACCCCGGGTACAAGCTGGAGCATAACTTTGTGCGCCGTGCCGGGGTATGTATGTACGTCAGGGAGGATATTTGCCGTCTCCGTGGCCTGGAAGACCGGGACCTGTCGATTTTGTGGGCGCGCGTCGATCACGGTGGCCACACCAAAGTTTACGCGTGCCTTTACAGGTCTCATAGCGGTGACGTGGACACAAAACGGTTATTTGAGCACCTGCAACTGACGACTGACAAAGTACTAGAGCAGTACCCCTCCGCGGAGTTAGTGATACTAGGAGACTTCAACGCTCACCACGTTGAGTGGCTTAGTTCTCGATCCACTGACTTCGCGGGAAGGACTGCTCACGACTTTGCCCTGGCCTATGGCTTCTCACAACTGGTTCTTTCTCCTACGAGAATCCCAGTTATTGAGAGCCATACTAGCTCCTTACTGGACCTACTGCTGACTACGCGACCGGACAACTATTCAGTGACAGTGGATGCGCCACTCGGCTCTTCAGACCACTGTCTCGTCCGGACGCAAGTGTCATGCGCTCGACCTGACTCGCCCCGGTCTCCCGGATGGCGACGTGTATGGCACTACAAGTCGGCAGATTGGGATGGATTGCGAGATTTCTACGCATCGTACCCGTGGAGACAGTTATGCTTCGCATCAGATGATCCTGACACCTGCGCAGCTGCCGTTGCTGAGGCCATACTGGCGGGAATGGAATGTTATATCCCAAACCCGCTAGTGGCTGCAGGGGTGAAGAAACGACCGTGGTTTAATCGGCCCTGCAAAGATGCTAGACAAAATAAGCAGACCTTGTATGAGGCTTGGACCACGGCCCGAACTAATCAGGAACCTAACATCTCTGATGCGAAACGCAAATTTAACGCTGCCTCGAGGTCCAGTAAGCGAATGATTGCCAGGACTAAGTTCGATTTCGTCGGCAGGTTTGGTGAGAGGCTGACTAGCCTTCCCTCTGGAAGTCGAGCTTTCTGATCTCTTGCCAAAGCTGCTGAAGGAAACTTCTGCCAGTCTTCCTTGCCACCACTCCGTAAGCCGGACGGGAGCTTGGCCCTTAGTGCAAAGGAGAAAGCTGATCTTTTGGGCTCTCTCTTTGCCTCCAACTCGACTTTGGATGATGGGGGCGCCACAAGGCCTACCATCCCGCAGTGTGACATCTCCATGCCGGAGATAAGCATTACCCAGCGGGAGGTCCGGCGGGAATCGCTTTCTCTGGACGTCCATAAGTCGAGTGGGCCAGACGGCATACCGGCAGTGGTGCTGAAGCGGTGTGCTCCTGAATTGTGTCCTGTACTGACGCGTCTTCTTGCGCTTTCCTACACCAAAATGAAAGTCCCGTCTTCGTGGAAGACTGCCCACGTGCACCCAGCGCCCAAAAAGGGCGATAGATCGGACCCATCGAATTACAGGCCTATCGCCATCACCTCCCTTCTCTCCAAAGTCATGGAGCGAGTGATCAACACGCAACTCCTGAGATACCTAGAGGATCACGATTTGTTGAGCGACCGACAATATGGCTTCCGCCACAGTCGCTCGGCAGGCGACCTTCTAGTGTATCTCACAAACCGTTGGTCACTTGTAATTGAGAGTCAAGGAGAGGCATTGGCAGTAAGCCTAGATGTGGCGAAGGCGTTCGATCCCCGAGGGACTATGCAAATGGGTCGCCAGCTTTCTGTCCAGCAGATGCATAAGAGCCGTCTTTAACGGTAGCTGCTCTGATAGCATGGACATAAATGCCGCCGTCCCACAAGGGTCTGTGCTGTCCCCAACACTGTTCCTGCTGCATATCAATGATATGCTGTCTATTGACGGCATTCATTGCTATGCAGACGACAGTACAGGGGACGCTTATTACACTGGCCGTGCTAATATCCCTCGTTCCGAGGTGGAGGAAAGCCGCGAACGGCTGTTGTCTGAAATCGAGAGTACACTAACTAGTGTCTCCGATTGGGGTCGACTAAATCTAGTCCATTTCAACCCCACCAAGACTCAAGCCTGCGCGTTCACCGCTAAGAAAATCCCATGGTCTGTGGCTCCACAGTTCCAGAACACTTCCTTGAACATCAGTCAAAGCATTGGGATTCTTGGCGTCGACATTTTTAGCGACGTTTTGTTCCGAAGTCACTTGGAAGACAAGATTAAGCTGGCATCCAAAAGCTTGGAGTGCTCAACAGAGCGAGGCAGTACTTCACATCGGGGCAAAGGCTGCATCTTTATAAGTCGCAAGTCCGGCCTCATATGGAGTAATGTTGCCATATGTGGGCGGGGGCACCTGGATACCAGCTTGGGCCTTTAGACTCGGTTCAGCGACGTGCCGCTAGAATTGTCGACGATCCCGAGCTCACGAACGGTTACGAGCTTCTCAGTTTAAAAAATAGGAATAAAGATCGTGAACCTGAAATAGAATACAACCCTGACCAATCAATCTATGTACGTAATCCTATGGCAAGTCGACAAAAATTAGCACCACGTTACACACATGATACAGTTTTAGCAAACCTCCCCATCCATATATATACGAAAAAGAAACGCGGACCCATAGCTAAATCACGCCTGAAAAGAACACCAAAATCTTCATTGTTACAGGATACTCCTGCCGATATTGTTCTGCCTGGTACGAGCGCAGGACGTTACAATTGAAACATTAGAAGATGGACCCGGTTTGCTTCCTTTTAAATTAGGCCCTACCAAAGTTATATCCCATTATCATTCTTTTCTTCAAACAATTGAACTTGACGAAATTCACAATAAAATTAAAATTGTGATATCTCAGTTAAATGAACTTAGGCCTAAACTCAATAATAAAACGCTATCATTATATGAGCCACATATTGAGTATTTGTCTGATAAGATTGAAAAGGTTTCTGAACAGTTGCGTTCTTTTGAACCCAATCGTGTTAAACGAGGTCTCATCGACGGAATCGGTTCAGTCATTAAAAGCATTTCCGGAAACTTAGATTATACAGATGCTATTAAATATGACAATGCCATTAGAATTCTTCAGAATAACGAACATAAATTAGAATCTGAAATTAATAATCATATAAGTCTTACTAAAGATTGGACATTACATCATTCTAAAATTTTAGATAGCATAGTAGAGAATCAGAATAAAATAGTGTCAGTTTTAAAGGTTATTATGAATAATGATAGTACCAAGGAAACGGATTTAATTAAATATGCACATTTAGCTCAGCATTTTATAATATTAAGCGATAATATAGAGTCTTTATCGGAAGAGTTATATAAGTTAGAAAATAATTTAGCCTTTATTCGTGCATCGAGCACATCTCATTCTATTCTTAGCCTAAGCTCACTTAGTAATATGATAAAGACGTTGAGAACTTTATACTCAAACCAAGAAGTTCTTGAAATAGACATTAGGAATTATTATGATATTATTAAGTTGGGATATTATTTTATCAATAGACAGATAGTTATAGTTTTTAAAGTACCGATTGTCTCTCCAGAAATCTTCAACCTATACAAATTATCCATTGTCCCCAATAAATACCATAAAGTCCTAATTCCTAATTCACCCTATATAGCAATTCATGGAAATGTTTCTATGTACATAGAGACAGAATGTCCGAAGATCAATCTGTGGTATCTCTGCGAAACAAAACCTAGCTACAAAATTGGAATTCAACCCAACTGCGTTCCACAGTTAATCAATCAGCAGCAATTAGACTCATCATGTAAACTCAGTTCTATTATACTTACAAAAGAAGCTTTAGAACAACTGGACGATATACATTATATAATGTGTTTTCCAAATTTAACCAAAGTCCAAACTTCATGTGGTCAAGATCAATACAGAACTCTTCAAGGAAGCTATTTGGCCGTAATCCCGCATAACTGTTTAGTGAGAACTTCAGAATTTACTATAATTAATACTGACAATCGTATTAAGGGACAGGTACTGAAGATAATTGGATTATCACAGATGAATAGTTATTCAAGCCTAAGCGAAGAACCAAGTACCATTCAACTCAATTCTATAAATTTAGAGAGCCTGCATGATAGCAACACTAAAATATCAATGCAGACACCAGTAAAACTAGATCAAGTTACGGACCAGACTATGTATCACACTTCTATACCCATGTACTTCATACTATCGAGTATATTGGTTATAATTATGATCATTGCGGCCCGCCGTTACAAGATATTCAAATGTAAGAAAAACGAATCTCCTACACTGAAACCTGAAAATCACGAACAACCGCAAATTAAACCTGAAAATATAGAATTGAATCCAGCAACATTTCTACTGAACATTAAAAAATAGTTGCTGTTCTACGGGGGGAGGTGTTACGGTACGGTGTGACTAAGGAATCGCTGACAACCCAAACTCACTACGGTGTAATAGCAGGAATCACTCATCGATGATTTCGCAATACCTACAGCACTGCAATGATGAAAGAACTAAATCGCCGATGCAGCAATACGTCACCGCGGTGGACACCGCGCCGACGATCCGTTCCCAAGACTTCACTTCTGGTACATACATCGACCATTAGCCACCACTTATTAAGATTATTGAATATTGTATTCTTTTATTAATAAATTAAGTTTAATTAATTGGTTTTTTTTGCATCCTTCGGCTGTAGCCTACGTAATTAGCATTGTTTGCAATGTTGTTGTTATTTACTTATTGTGATTTTGCGAAGTGTATCTGTGTGAAATGAAGAAATTTTGTGGTAAAGATGCAAAATGTATTGATAAATTAGTCCTTTAGTCAGTTTTCGTTTGTTGAAAATAGTAGGTGACTTGCTGTAGACCAACTCCAAAACATTCATGGATTCGAAACAAAGGTAAAAATCTAGACATTTTAACACAGAATACCTATTATGTATATTATAGGTACACCTGGCTAACTGGGTGCTGTTATTCGAATCTATTATTCTGTGTGATTCTGTTATTACGTAGTTTGTTTGCTAATGAATCATACCAAATGTGTGTGGAATGATACGCTGACCTAAACAATTTTACGAAACTGGTCAAAAAACATGATCTATCTAAGAGGCATATTTAGGCGTGTATGGCCATGATTTATTCTGCCTACCTAGTCTGAAAACCAATGCACGCCACTGTAATTAGGTAGGCATTATTTAAACTTTTTAACTTTCACGCCTTTTAAATTAAAAACTTCAAACAATAAAAAAATGTTTATACCATAGAATTGGAAATGTAAGGAAAAAATAAAAAGTGCCCATCGTCCTTTAAAATACTGTTCCATAAAAAGTGACATCTGTTGTCATTTACTGACAAAACTAACATTGCTGTAGTGACATACGTGGCAAGACTAGCAAATAGTACCTTTGACTCACCACCGGCGCTGTACTTGCGCGAGTTACGGTGGTAACTTTTGAAGTATGGGCGCTGACCCTCTGTTGTACGTAGTATTTATCTACTCTGAGGTATTAGGTTTAGTTCGCCTGCGTTGAATTGCGAGCACTTGACATTTCATTGGACACGCATCAATTATAAACACGATCGCGATAGGCAGAACGTCACGAAGTAGTTTTATTTCAGCCTAATAAATTAAACAAATTTTACGACTGTATTGGTGCGTGTGACATACGGGATCATAGTGCGAGTAAATGAGACGTTAACAGATTTCCCGTAGAAATATCAAATTGCTATCTCTGTCGACGGAAAGTGACTCCATTCCAATACAAATAAAATTAAACATAATTGGACTGTTTTACAAAAAACTTAAACCGACTTCAAACTACACTAAAAAGTTATCAAATCCTGATCTGATGACAATGGGATCAAACGGGAAGTGTACCCTTCCAGACAAAATAAGAATTTTCCAAATCGGTTAATAAATGACGGAGTTATGAGGTAACAAACATAAAAAAAAAAAAAAAAAAAAAAAAAAAAACAGCCGAATTGAGCCTCCTTTTTTTTTTGAAGTCGGTTAAAAAGACAATGTTGTCACAAGGTGGTCACAAGCTTTTACGAACTGAATAGTAACGTCAATGAACGTAGATTCTTCGCGGCGAATTCGTTCGAATAGAAGAGTACTAAACTGCATGCTCTAGCGTTCGAATACCTACTCACTTGCATTCTTATGTATTAGGGAACTATTTTTGTCTTTTAGATCAAATTATGTATCCCCTACTAATATAATAAATGCGCAAGTGAGTTTTTTTGTTTCCTCTTGACGACTCAACGACACAAACAATGGTAACATTTTTTTTTTCTTTTCAATCTTTTCAACTTCTTACTGTAGTAGTACTAATTGGCACGCCTGAAGATTATAGCCTGGAATATCATACAAGATACTTTTTATCCCGGGAAAATAATAGATACTCGGGAAAGTGGGTCGTGGCCGCATAAATATGCTCAGTCACTCAGCGAGCTATGAAACGAGCTATGCTCGGAATTTCTCTACGAGACAGGGTCCGAAACGAGGACATTCGTAGGAGAACAAAAATTACCTCGTAAAGTTAGTAAGCTGAAGTGGAAATGGGCAGGCCACATCGCTCGAAGAACCGATAACCGATGGGGAAGGAAGGTTCTCGAGTGGCGACCACGTACTGGAAAGCGCCGTGTGGGGCGACCTCCCACCAGGTGGACCGACGACTTGGTCAGAGTCGCTGGGCTCCGTTGGATGCAAGCGGCCCAAAACCGTTCTAAGTGGAAGTTAATGGGAGAGGCCTATGTTCAGCAGTGGACATCCTTAGGCTGATATGATGAACGTGGGTAACCATTGGACGAAAAATAGTAGTGTACAAAAGTGTACATAGTAGTATAATGTGTACCTATAGGTACCTACCGGGTGGAAATTAGGAGACTATCCCTTACTTTTGAGTTATTACTAACGGATTTAACAGAATTTGAGAAAAAAATACTTTTCAATTTCATTTTCCTAACAAAATGTATGAAAAAGTACTAGTTAGTACCAGTTTTCTCCATATAGGTAGGTACTAGTTTAGATTTAGCGGATTTCGTGTAAAAAAATCCTTTATGCTATTCTAATTTCTGATCTAACTGTATGCCAAATTTCATGACGATTGCTTGTGCTATTGAGGCGTCAAGACTCAAGAGGTAACAAACTCTCTTTCGAATTTATTATATCGTAGGATACCTATATAAAACCATCGCACCTCTTCGCCTTCGATAGAGTCCTAAACCACATATTAGATTAGAAGCTAAGTAGTCAGCGCGCGTTTTCAAAGGAGCTCTCTGCCGCGGACGGCGGAACAGTAAAATTAGCTTTCCCCAAGTTTCTAACAATGGCCCCGTCACATTACCAGTATAAAATATTTTTTATTTGCCTCGGAACCGCTAATTTATAGTATGAAGCCACAAAACTTCAAAGATGCATTCAAACATGGCGGACGAGCTTGCCAGGAAAATATAAGACCTCTCAGGAACGTGGCTGAAACCGCGGTTTATTTCTTTTCTCTATGTGGTTTCACCCATATAAAACGTATCCTATATACTTTTCCAGGTTCTAATCTACCTATATGCCAAATGTCACTACCAAAATGGTCTCGCACTGCGCGGTTTCAATGGAGTTTCCTGCCGCGGACGCTCGGTTAGTGGAATGAGCTCAACGCCGTGGTTTTCCAAAGGAAAGCATGGGGTTCTTCAAGAAATGTGTAAATAGATTTTTGCAGGGTCGGCAACGCGCGATATTTATCCTTGGTTTTGCGAGCGTCTTTTGGCTATGGTAACCACCTACCACGCCTGTTTGACCACAATCTAGCCATGGTAATTGATGATGTTTACTTATTTAATCTACACGTTGGTTAGGATTATCCATTTATGGTACAGGCATGGTACAGGTTTTGAATGATTGCTGTACACATTATATGCGGCTCGCCTTATGGTAAGTGGTTTTCATAGCCTATAGACGCTTGCAACACCAGAGGTACGTCTCGCACGTTGCCAGCACTGCTGCTGAGAGAATTGGCTGTGCCAGCAGCAAAATAGATAGAGCACAGTGTCATTTGGCAGTACATCGCTACAACACTATCCTAAAGTAATTTTACTTAACTGGGATTTTTTTACTGGTTACTCCGAATTTTGAACGGCAAATCCCGTTATGCCCTTTATTTAATTTAATTTTATTGATTTTTTTGGATATTTCCCATAAACGTTTATTTATGTAGTTTGTATTGAATCTCTATAAAAATAGAAAAGGTTTTTATGTCTTCTAATATTTTCATGCCTACGATCTTGTGTAAGGTACTCCCCCGGTCAGGCTGGTCCTAATTTAAAACCAAAACCCCATTCACGTTAATACTTAATCACGTTAACTTTGTCATGCTTCTATTAACTTTGTAGCCCATAACTCCCATCCGATCCCGATGTATATGTATCTACTTTACTGGTGTGTGTGCACGTCACAAACAAACCCGCGTGAACTGAGCTGTTATTTGTTTTACAGCACTCTTGATAATAAAATACCAGCGAATGAATGCAGGACCATACAGCAGGGTTTCCAAATTATTATACATAAATTGTGGGTATATTCTTATATGCGTGCCGAAACTGATGCAGCTACATTGATTACATTAGCTTCCTACGTATGGCTCTCGTAAATATACAAGTAATTTTATTTTAGTGCAGTAGATAACGTTCAGGGTTGGGTTACTCGAAATGACCCTGTTAGCACTTTTTATTGCGTAAATAGTAAATGCTATGCCAAAAACGTTTACAAAAGTGAGGTATAGAATAGAGCCCGCAGTGCGCGAGACTGTCTCGTTATTTTATGGGATTGTTTTTGCAGGAATTCCTGAGGTAGGTACCTGAATTGTTTCGTACTGTGCGGGCTCAAAGGAGCTTCCTTCCTTCCCGCCGTGGTTTTCCCAATGGAGTACAGCATGGGGTTCTTCAAAAGGGGTGTGAAGAGATTTCTGCAGGGTCGGCAACGCGCGCGTGATACTCCTGGTGTTGCAAGAATTCATAGGCTACGGTAACCGCTTACCATCAGGCGGGCCGTATGCTTGTTTGCCACCTAAGAGGTATAAAAAAACCTACTATTTTGATCAATCTCTCAATAAACCAAGACCGCTGCTGCGTAGAGTCACAGATAGAGCGTTGTATTTTTTAGTAATTAGAGTTTTATTTGATTTAAGTCGTCGTTATTTTCAACAATGATATTGTCTGAGTCAGGTATTGGGCATACGATGGAGCCATACTCAAATGCCAACAAGAACTGCATAAAGTTCAACTCAATGAAATGTCTGATACTCGAACACATAGAAAGCAAACGAACGCACATCCAAACATTAATTAGAATATTATAATAGTCAAACACAAAATGGTAACAATTATATTCCCAATTATTAACATTGCTCTGCGCTTGAGGGATTACTCACTCGAGTATAGATTGTTATTTCAGCGGAGCGATTACTTAACTAAATGTCAATAAATTTCTAATTGAAATCGGTTCAATATATCGGTTTTTTAATAACTTTTTTACGTTCTGATAATTGCAAATACAAAGAGTGGTTCATTAGAAATGAAACCATTTCCGATTTTGTAATATTTCTACCGATTCAGAGGTAATTTCAATCTGAATTTCATTGCAATATAGTTACGTAATCCACGTGCTGAACTCAAGCTAGCTTGATGCGATCTACCGTAAGATATCTTCGATTCTTGCCAGCTATTGGATTAATTGCCAGTTAGAAGAACTCTTCGAGGCAAACTCGATCTACAGACACGAGTCAAGGGGGGTTTCAGAAAATTACTAAGTACCTATGGGTTTATGTTAGCCTACCTACCTAATTGAAAAAATACTGGCTTTTTTGTGTAATAATATCTAATACATACCTATATACGTACACAATACAATACAATATCTGTTGCTGAGAATATAAAATAACAATGCAAGCGACTATTTGTGGGCAGGTACCTATGCGATACCAGATTCGACTTAAATGTAACTATGTCAACTATTAATATGTAACGACTCCTTAAGGATCAATAAACTTTATTAATCGACGGTTTAGTACCCCTAAGTAGGTACCTTAAACAATTTAATTGTACGTTTTTGTAATAAACAGTTTTTTTTTTCGCAAATTAAATGAAATTCTGTGGCGCCATTAGGTACTATATATGTGTTATCTGAGAAAAGTAAAAAAAAAAACGGGTTCTCTGAGATCCTATTGTTTTTCAGATATCAAAGCTAGGATTCGTATAGGTACTCTTATACGCATTTTTTCCATTTCATTATGTACAGCGCTAAGGCGCTGATCCCACAGCAAGCGGTTTAGAATTCTAAGTTCTGTAATTTTAATATTAAAAATATGCGGTGCTTTTGATCATTGCAAACAGTGTTTTTTTGCATCGGTTTTTTTTTAACCTTGAAATTATGCTTCTAAAGGTCGGAACCCTCGGTGCGTGAGTCTTGGCCGGTTTTATTTTTAATTGTTCCTACTATCATTTTTTTTTTATATCACTTTGGTGGCATACAAGCATATGGCCCGCCTGATGGTAAGCGGTTACCGTAGCCTAAGGACGCTTGCAACACCAGGGGTATCACGCGCGCGTTGCCGACCCTGCAGAAATCTCTTCACATTTTGAAGAACCCCATGCTGTACTCCATTGGGAAAACCACGGCTCATTAGTAGAGTCTATCATCAATCTCGAATTCATTATTATCATCATCATCAGATCATTCTGACGATGATAATATTGAACTCTAGATTGCTCGCTGTGGGATCGGCACCTAAAAATGCTGCAAACATGGCTGCTCTGCCCATTGAGCTATTATTACTACGTATAGAGAAGCTATAATAAGCAAAGGTTGTGTCCCATTTTTTTAGAGTCAATTAAAGTTATGTTTAGAGCTGAACCAATAATTAGTCCAAGCAGACAGTTGAAACACGTAGCGCTATCAGAACGCTTTTAGGAGTATTGTTCTCGCAAACACCGTGATTTTCACGGCGCTTTCGCGTTTCGTTCATCGTTCGTGTGGCCGGATGGCCTCACTTACTTGAACGGAACATAGTTATAGATCATATGTGGAGTCTTCTCTATACGTAGCAATGAAATAAAACGTAGCAATTATATTACCCTTTTCTACCCTTTTGAATGAATTCAACGAGCTTTTTTTAATGTACTAAGTTCATACTCAGACAAAGAAAAAATTACTATATATCGAATGCTTGCCTCGCTGGCAGACGAATATTTTTGGTAATTAGTTGTCCCGCGTGATTTCACCTGTATTCCCAGATTCCTGGGATAAAAAGTAGCATATGTAATACCTATAATGTCCTTAGCCATACCATATAGAAGGCTATCTGTATGCCAAATCACATCGCGATCGGTCCATTAGTTTTTGATTCATGAACAAATAAAATACAAATTATGTAGACTAACAAACAAAAATAATAAAAGCAGCTGTTTTGGGACGTGCAAACCACCATGCATATCACTAAATTGAAAAAAAAAAAATATCATTTTAAGTTAGTTAATTTTGTAAGTACTCACCTGTGAATACATTATGTTCAATCAAAAACAAGTCTCAATAAAGTTTTGTAGTTCTAATATATTCGCTAAAATTATTTTCAATTCTCTTCAGTTTAAATTAATCCAAAGGTTCCTTTCAGAATGACACACTATTTATTGTTTTAAATTCTGATGAGGGAATTTATTTTTGTTAATCACCAGTTATTGTTGGTTTATTTGATTATGAAAAACCATAGAGGTCGTATTATAAAAAAATACACTCAACCAAACATGAAATATTTCATGGTAGGTTTTTTTATATGTTTGTATGTGGTATGCATGAAGAAAACCAATGCTTCTACTTATAGACATAATTCTAATAATCCTACCAGTAGTTGAACTCCTTTGTTTATATAATAATTGCGCCTCAACGTACTCACCACATGAACACATTCGGGAGACAGCATTGTCAAAGAATTCAATAAGAGCGCTACGGTTTTCTCACGATGTTTTCCTTCACCGAAAGCTCAATGTTAATGTAGGATTCGAATACATGACCTTCGTGACGGCATCCAACGTCACTGCATAGCAATAAGCTGTGCTGTTATCGCAATTAAAATAACCTTTATCGTCGCATTGCGCTTGTTTCAAATTTATTAGTCCATATTGATATGCTGAGCTAATCTTAATAGATATATATGTAAATCTGTTTTTTTATACTGTGACATAAAGTATTACCTACACCGTGAGTGGTTTCAGAGTCTCGCGTGCACATTTAAGAAGTAAACTGCATACAAATAAAATTATATTAGTTTCAGAGCCAAAGACATCTAGGTAGTCCTTCTCGATCCTTTTTTTTATACGACTAAGTCGGTATCAAGCGTACGCCTGATGGTAAGCGGTTACCGCAGCCATATAGACGCTTGCAACACACGAAGCATCGCTCACCTCCCCTATGAGCTCTGGTGACCTTACTCACGCGCAGGAACACAACTTTACACAACATAAAGTTATTTGGCTGCAGCATACTGTAAGGTCTTCCCCAGTCGAGCTGCTCTTTGAGCAAATAAACGCTACGCTCACCTCTTACATCTCCACTTATGACAGGCGTGTGCGTCCGTGAATATACGCACGTAACCCACCCTTTCAAGCCAAAGCTCCAAGTTAAAGCGGTAGGTACGTAGACCCATCAGATATTTAACAGATAGGTAACAGATAGACAGGTAACTTTAACAAATATGTGTATCTCCCAGACAAGCTAATGAGGAAGCGTTAGTTGCGTCAAACCTTGAGTTAAACTATGACGCCACGATAAGGGTTACCATGTATAGATGAAAAGATGCCTGTCTAAGGTGGACTAACTAATGTACCTCGATTCAATCCTCGAGGAATGTCCCAGGATATTTATTATTATTATTTATTCTAAATTAACTTATTAAATATATATTTTAACTTATTTTTCATTTGCTTTCATTCACCGCGAATTTCGTTCCTTTTCAGACCATCCATCTAAATCTCTAATCACTACTGGCAACACTGAAAATGCCTGTGTCCGATCAACGCCGCCGGCCGGCCGCACGCCTGTCTGAACCTTGCCTGTAAAATGTGGCAAACGCCTGTTATTGGATGGTAATCCTAACCACGATGCTTATATAACTGTTCAAGGGTAACATTAATTTCCACCCATTGCTTTTTTTTTTTTTTTTTTTTTTTTTTCGTGGGGAAATCCTCATAGGATACCCGTCCGCCCCGGGGGTAGCGGCCAGGTTATGCCGGACTTGTACCGGCTAAAACCCCACGGTGGTCGCCATCTGCGCTGTAGAGGGGGGCGGGCTCTCGTGTTGAACGCGTACCTGCTCGCCCCTCCACGCGCGGCGCTAAGATAGCTCGTCCCGGGGGAAGTGTGATACCTCCCCCCAGCACCCTCGCTGTGCTATCGCACGATGAGTCGTGACCACATCGACTCATCGTCCTCCTTGGGGTCGCTTCTGGGCGCACAGAGCCCCCGCCCTGATTGCCCACGACCCCAAAGGCCCCGTTTAGTCGCCTTTTACGACAGGCAGGGGAACACCGTAGCTGTTATTCTAAGCCCCAGCTACAGGGCAGGAGGGCCACCACGAGGCACGTCTGCGCCTCGGCGGCGTCGTCTCCGAGCGGGATCGGCCCTCTCCCGATCCCGCTCAGCAGCCTCCTTCTGGACCATTACGGTCTCACAGAAGGAGGCTACGGCCCTCCACGCTGTGTCCCCGCTCAGCATCGCCGACACGACTGCTGGCAGGGAGAGATTCCGCCCGATCAAGCCGACCAGGATCCGCCGCTCGGGTTCCCACGCAGGGCACACTGCGAGCGTGTGCGATGCGGAATCCTGGCCGCTCCCACCGCAGTGGAAGCAGGCCGCCGTCGCCTCACGTCCGATCTTACACAGATAATCACCGAAGCACCCGTGCCCGGTGAGTATCTGTGTGAGTCTGTAGGTGAGTCGTCCACCCATTGCTAACTTATTACACAGCGTGTTAAAAATGCCTCTGTTACTAAGTATTTCCGTTAGAGCACCAATGAGATTCCCTTGAGAACACCGATCAATAATTTAGGTGGGTGCTCAAATGGAACAAAAATCTAATTCGAATTTATTCAACATTTAGATCACCTATGGTGCGTTAGGTTCTAGTGTTCAACTTGAGGTATTTAATAACACATATCGGTAAAAATCAACAGTTTTAATTTACTGGATAATACGAAGTATTCCCACTAGAAAACCGATGCGAAGAGCACCCAAAGTATTTCCCTTTGAGCACCAGTCCATATTTTAGGTTGGTTTCTCAGTTACTGAACAAAATATACCTACTTACTTACCTACGATAATGTATGTACAGTGGAGGACATAAAAATGTATACATATGTGTATATTTTTCAAAAGCGACTTTCTCGCTTTGTATAGATTTAAATTAAATATTATATAAACCATATTATTATATATAAAAAGATACTGCCTGCATAATAACTCATAATTTGAAGCAATCGTTGTTTAATTGCACTAAGCATATACTTATTTATGTCTTCGACTGTTCCTAAACATTCCTCGTAAATTATTAGTATTTTTAATGTTGAAAATCTAATAAAAACCATCACAGTCGTTTCTGATAATATAAGCCTACATCCAAACAAACGAACAGAAAAAAAAAACGCTGGATCGTTATTTTAATTTATGAATAAACTAATTAAAACTAAGATCATATAATTGAAAGCAATTGTTCGATACAAATACGCACGTACTGAAAGCGGCCAAACATCACTTTCAATATCTGCGGCAACTTGTGTCTAACAATTTAGTTCACACAGTGTGAATTGAATACAATTACTGCAACGGCCTTAAACGTGGAAAAATCAATACGTATAATATGCGGATACTTTATAGCAAGCCTTGTAAAGGGCAATACACACACCCGCGCGAGCTAGGACTGAATATTCAAATTGTAAATTACCTTTTGTGCAAACTCCTAGTATACATTATTTGTTGTAAATAAATATATTGTGTTTTATTAAATAAATCAGTTACATGAGTTTAACCAATAGCTTAAATCGTAGTTTCTTTGAGCTGTGAAATGAACATGCTATGACGTCACTCATTGACGAATAAGTATGGGAGGGGTTGAAACATATAGCGCATGCGTATGCGGTAGACATTATTACTTATAGTGAGCGAGGTATAGAAAAAGAGATCAGTGTTTGATATTTTTTTTGCAATAGGGTTTTTACAATCTTTTGTGGTAGGGCCATTAAATATGTCTGTGTTACAAATTGTGCAAGTGTAAAAATATTGTGTTAAAATATTTGGATAAACTAACCTCACCTAATCGCCAGTGTAGAAGTGTGCTAGCTTATCTTGCATTTATATCTATTAAAAATAAAAAAAATATCATGTGTACTGGACTTGTCTTGGACATAATATATGGATATAGTAATTTTTGTTACATTATCAAGATGGGTTTAGTGTGAGCTACAGCTTAATAACCTTTCACATATCTTCTTAATTGTGTATTTATTTCAATAAAAAAAACAAATGACAGTGCCTTGAGACTTAAATTCTAAACATGCCGTTGCTGCATAGTCGGCGAGCCACCGACTAATCGTCGTGAAAAGGTACGTAACTATTATCGATTAACTACGCAACTATTAGGTAGAATTTGATATCTAGGATTCATGTATTTTTTTGTGTTACATCGTTTAACGCCAATATTAATCACCCTTAACTATGTATTTTCAACGTGTTTGTTACTGTTAATTAATATTTTATTGTTATTAAAGCTTTTCATATACAAATCCTTTTCCTAAAATGAAGCCGCATCCAGTTTTGTTTTTAATAACTACAGTAGAACGCGGTATTTATGATAAAAATGCATTTATAATATCGCATCGCAAAGTATTTCATGTAGGAATATTCGCACAAATTCCATCAAATTCTCTGCTTTCGACGTGTTTCGGAAAAAAATATTTCGGTATAAATTTCATACAGGAAATTCAGTGCCAATGTGTGTATCTGTCACAAACAGATAGTTATTTAATTATTCGGTGAAAAGTGTGTGAAATGCGTTCATTATTACTTTAATATCTACTATATTAATAGGGGTTAAAGAATGAAGTTCCCGTTTTTATAATAAAACATTCAAAGGCCTTTTATTCTATGGTTTTTAAGTATTTATATACCTTCATTCTCTATAAATTTCTGATAAGTCATGGAAATATTATTTCTGCCTTTTCGACATAACTCCCTATAAAGTCTATAGACTTTATAGAACATTTATATCAGGCACTTTTCCGAATTGCGTAAAATATAGTAATTTGTTGGGGCTAGATCTGGCGAGTAGGTACTTCGATTAAATAAATATAATTTTTCCAAAAACAAATGATGTACTACATATATTCGCATCGACTCAGGCATCGATGATATTGCAAAGAAAAAAGGTGTATGTTTATTTTTTATATAAAACGGTATTTTATACTTTAACCCCCTGGTATTGTCATATGTAATATGGATTAAGTGGCTATTTAAGTATTTCCAGAGCTTGTATCACTGCGATTAAAATAGTTTAATTGCGTAAAATAATAAGAAAATAGTGATAAATAAATTAACTCTGCCAAGACCTGGGAGCCAATTCTCAATTACTCTAATTAATCACTCGTTCGAAATAAAGTTACCGCGTACCTTTTTCGAGTGAAAATCAGATTAGGATATTCTGACAATTACGAAGCAGCCATTTTCTCTCATTTTTCAAGGACTAGCGCTCGAACTGCTTCGACTGGTCACTAAGATGGCTGTCGACAATCGTCATCGTTAGTAAACGATCAACCATAATTATACCATGGATCAACCTTTTTATGGGATTGACATAAGAGATTGTTAAAAATCACGTGATATTTCGATTTGAAATGTCAATCCCATCAGTTAATCCCAAGGAGACCTGTTCCAGGAATCGATGGATCTCATCTCACTAACATTACAAATGCGAAAGTTTGGATGTTTACCTACCACGCTTCAACATCTGAACGAATTTGGATGAAGTTTGGCACGCTGATAGAGTATGGTCTGGATTAGCACATGGCACTTTTTATCCCGGGAAAGCAATATATCCCTCGGGTACGCGGGTGAAACCGCGGGGCCCAACTAGAAGATTATATTATTTATATTATAGATCACTTTGTGCACTCCACTCGTCATCATTATTATTATTATTCCATTTATTATTATTTTTTACCTATTTTTTACATTTTTATATATATAAAAAAGAAAAATATATATATATTTAAAAATATAAAAACAGCATCCAACCGGCAACGGGAACAGGGTCCTAGTTACCGGTGGTTAAGGCTCCAGGCTGAGGAACTTTCTCACAATGCGAGCCGTCTCCAGGAACACTGCCTTTTGAATCTGGCCCTTGATCCAGCTGCCTAACGCGAGCCTCTTGAGGTGTTTGTCGAGGCTCTTGGCTATAAGGCCGTGGGCGGAAACGACTATCGGAACAAAGGTTGCCACGTCGATATCCCACATGTCGACAACCTCGTGAACTAGATCAAGATATTTATTATTATTCTCTTTATTTATCTGATTTCTTAGAATTATTTTTTATAACATTAATGTATAAAATCTAAAATATTATAAAAAAACCTAATCCTATATATAAATATGATTATTTTTTTTTTACAATATTTCTATAAAAACAACTAAAAATGTTATAAAAAACCTAATCCTAGTATGCCGCCGGTAGCGGGGTAGGGCCCAAGCTACCGGTGGTTAGGGCTGCAGAGAGAGGAATCTCCTGACGATGCGCGCCGTGTCCAGGAGTACTGCCTTCTGTATCTGACCCTTGATCCAGCCATCCAGCGAGAGCCTCTCAAGATGTTGGTCGAGACTCTTCGCTATGAGACCGTTCGCCGAAACAACTATCGGGACAATGATCGTCGAATCAACATCCCACATGGTGGTCACCTCGTGAGCCAAGTCAAGGTACTTGCTGAGCTTGTCCTTCTCGGCCTTCACGAGGTTCTCGTCATGGGGGATGGTGATGTCAACGAGCACTGCCCGGCGCTTCAATCGATCTGTCAGCACGATATCAGGCTTATTGGCTACAATAGTCCTGTCCGTGATGACAGATCAATCGATCGATTTATTATTATTATTATTATAATCATCTTTTGCGCTGAAACTTGGCTGAAACTAAGTATTGAATTTTTCGGAAACCAAAATCTTTTTTGACAATAAGCCTACACGCGCACTAGGCAGCCACTCGAACATATGACGGCGTATGGGAGCCCGCGCACTAGGCAGCCACGATTTCCTATCAATATTTCGGCTGCCGCAGCCTGGCTGCCTAGTGCACGGGTAGGCTAATAAAACGCATAAGCCTAAAAGCCCTAAAAGACATCCTATTCAAGCGACTGACACCGATAACAAAACATATTGTTATAATTTAGGGAGTGAAAAGTGGTTTTAGTGAAAATTTGTTTCTGCCCCGCTGTTTTCCTGAATGCTCTATGAATATGTATGCAAAGTTTCATTTAATTCCATTGTGTTAGAGAAACAAAAATACAAACAAAATATCGCATTTATAACGTTAAAAGTTATGTTTAATTTTGAAGCTTATGGTACAGTTTGAATGAATCAAAAACCAATATACTAGTGAAAAAGAAGTAGTAGTAGTAAAAGAAGATTTAAAGCATGTTTATTAAAACCAAGTAAAACCTGTCTGTCACTTTCTAACGTCATATTATTATAACAAAAAGCTTAAAAGACGAGGCAATTTTAAAACCTGAGCTAAGTTTAAGAAAAAATCACCATTGGAAAAAGTTATTTAGTAAATTTTTCAAAAAGTTATTCTTTAGACATAATAATGGTACGAGAGCTACCAACGTTTTCGAGAAAGAACTTTAGTATGGCTGATTTTTTTATATTTACTTGCTCATAGAAGCCTGATTGAGATGCACCAAGTCTGGCAGCCGGAAGTGGTTGCGTTTCCTTCTGCGCATCCTGTTTGTGCTGGTGAAAATTTCGGAGTTTGAAACATTTTTTAATTTTTTTCGTTTTCGAGAAAGAACTTTAGTATGGCTGATTTTTTTATATTTACTTGCTCATAGAAGCCTGATTGAGATGCACCAAGTCTGGCAGCCGGAAGTGGTTGCGTTTCCTTCTGCGCATCCTGTTTGTGCTGGTGAAAATTTCGGAGTTTGAAACATTTTTTAATTTTTTTTCATCAATTTCTCCGTCCTTTTTTTTAACAATTTTTTTACCAAATTAAGTTTAAATTGACAGAGTGTTACTTTACGTATTACAACTACGTATGCTATATTAGTAGTGAAAAAAAAATTAAAAACATTTTCTAAAAGCTGAAATCTTACTATGGTAAAGTAATCAAAATCTTTTAGTTTCATTATGAATTTATTATTAAAATTATAATAAGACTGTCTAGAAAACTGTTGACTACCCCTGAGGCGTCACTTGGTTGTCACTAATGACAGTGAAATTTCTTTGTTTCAATTGTTTAGACACCAGAAATGAACTATGCTAACTTGGAATTTTGGAAATTTGCGTTTTTAATGCCAAATAGTTTATCTTAAGGATCTAAAAATGTTATCAAATTACAACAGAAATAATTAAAGCAGTTCCAAGAAATGGCGCAGCACTAAGTAAATTTACTTTTTGCGCTCGCCCGCTATATTTCGCTAACTGGGTAGAAAAGCGTGTATTTAGGGCCTTGCAATTATAATCTTTTCCTTTTCCCATTTCTTGGATGCCAGGTGGTGACCATTCTACTCCACTTGTCTTTTCCTCTCAGTGTGTGGCCTGTCCATCTCCACGTTAATATTTTTTTTTTTTTTTTGGGAAATGGGAAAAGGAAAAGAGGAAGGCAGAACAAACGATGGAAAGATGACATAGAAATAACGGGAGGAAGGGTTTGGACGAGGATTGCTAAGGATAGGGCAATATGGAAGGAGTTGGAGGAGGCCTATGCCAAAGGGCACACAGACAAAGATTGCCGGTGTCTAAGAGATAGGAAATATGATTAAATAAAACATAATTGAAAGGCATATTGAATAATTTAATTAATTAATTAATAATGTATAAATGTAATAATTGTATTGTAATTTTATTAATTTCTGATGTAAGGACACCACTATAATATGTCAATTTTTTATCTTGTCTGAATAAAGGGCTTTATTATTATTATTATTATTAATTATAATCTTAAGGCGCCGATACCGCCACAGAGAGAGTTCTAGAGTTCTGAGTTCTGAGTTCCGCGTTCACTACTGTACACACAGCGAGCGAGCATTCTAGAGTCCTAAAGGAAAATGGGCAAATTTGTGTGGAGCTTACCCCATTGGCGGCCAGCAATAATAATAATACAAATAAAAATAACACTGCTTAGTTTGGGATCAGATGACCGTGTGTGAGGAATTTCCCAGGATATTTATTATTTAATTATATACAAACAGCAAGCAAAAGTTTGTTTACATTCTTTATCTCGTCTCATTAGGTAATAACTCCGCAATTACCCATTTCAAAACAAGCTTAGATTCATTACATATAATTTAAATTCTGATCTCTTTCACAATAATAGTGTGGCACAAACTACAAAGTAGACTCAAATTAAGTAGACCAGTACGTGGATTACGTAACTTTATTGCAATGAAATTCAGATTGAAATAACCTCTGAATTTCAAAGAAATATTACAAAATCGGAAATGGTTCCTTTTCTAATGAGCCACTGTTTGTATTTGCAATTATCAGAACGTAAAAAAGTTATCAGAAAAACGCTATATTGCACCGATTTCAATTCAAAAATGATTGAAATTTAGTTACGTAATCGCCCCGCAGCTCCCACAAGCAGCACAAGTTCACGTATGACGCGCGTGGTAACCATCGCCCTCCTCGCCATATTGGTACTTATTGTGGGAGAAAATTTAGTAGGTTTATATTATTATTATTATTATTGGTGGGAGGATATTACCCGGGATTATTGCTTCATGATATTACCTAACATAAAATATATCAATATGTAGCGACATCTATCAGCCAGTGGCGCCACAAAAACCTGCATCACGCTTACGAAGTTTTCTCGAGAATCTGTATATATACAACTGTCCAACATGTACAGTTGGAACGCGATCCTCAAACCAATTTAATACCGATTTACCCTATCATTATATATCTTCCGTATCATCTTCGTCGCTGCTTTCATAGTTTTCTTGTTCATGGTCTGAGATTTCGTCAAGTTCGTTTTCAAAAACTTCTGTAAAGGTAATGTTAATTAAAAACTGTTAACTGTAACGTGTTTGTTGAGTTATTATTCTATTAAAATTTACCTTGCACTATAACATCTGCGACCAAAGATGGTAATTGGTCACCATCAAACCAAACAAAATCATATTTGTTGGCTTCATTTATGGCCCAACCACATGCTTGAGGTGATAAGGTTGCAGGACTTTTTAGATGAGCATTTCTCCATAACTTTGTCACATATCGTACTCTGAGGAGATGCTGTCGTAATTCTCTTTTACTTGGTGGAAGGTTGGAAGAATCAAAATTTCTAATTTTTCTTTTAAAGTTGTCACTGACATTCTTGAATTGATATGCGTTGGAAAATAAGGAAAACCTAACATCATCGACATTGTTACTATTACTCATTCCGTACATGTGACAAACAAATTGTTCTAATGTAACAAATGCATCCTCCAGTATTATTTCATTTTCGGTAGCAAGATTTTGAAATGCTAACTGATAATATTCTGAACCTTTCAATAACTTGAATGGCCGGAGTTTACCTTTACGGAAAAAAGCCGGTGTGTAATCGCAGCCTGTCATTGCGTGGAAACCTGGTAGAGCTTTGGATATAGAACTACCTAGAATATTATACAATTCATTAATGTTGACATATCGTTGATGGTTTCCAACGCCAATGTTTATCCAAAGTTTTAGGGAAGCACTTAAATGGTCCATATTTCCAAGAAGTATAAGTAAAATATCTGAGTCCGAGCACCTTATAACAACTTCTGCGTCAAACCTAATTTGGCAAATATGGTATATTATCTTTGTATCAGCTTCTTCGTGTTCTTCACATGATAATGAATCGTCTTTGGTCATAATTACCTTTTTATCTTCAATTATCAAAAACGCTGAGGCACATATAAATTAATTTTCAATCATCAGCCTAAACACAAAATTTGAAGGTCCTAACTTCGAAACTGATGGACTTTCGTACAAACTTGCATCCTCTATGTTACCCCATAGGGGTGTAATATTAAAAAATCCTTCTTTAGTGGATACCTACACTGTATAATTATAAATTTAGTGATGTTTACTGTTGAAATGAAGTACTTTCATATACAACTTAATCCCCTTTTCGGGGGTGGAATTATCATAAACGCTGAGATAACTTTACATTAATTTTCAATCGTCAGCCTATACACAAAATTCGAAGATCCTAACTTCAAAACTGACGGACTTGCATTAAAACTTTCATCCCCTATTTTACCCCCTTAGGGGTGAAATTTCCAAAAATCCTTCCTTACTGGATACCTACACTGTTTAATAATACATTTAGTTGAGTTTTTTGTGGAATTGAAGGCCTTGCTTACCCAACTTCATACCCTTTTTTCCCCCTTTGGGGGTGGAATTATCACAAACGCTGAGACACCTATAAATTAATTTTCAATCGTCAGCCTAAATACTTATTTTGAACATCCTAACTTCGAAACTGACGGACTTTCATACAAACTTTCATCCCCTATTTTACCCCCTCAGGGGTGGAATTTCGAAAAACCCTTTCTTAGTGGATACCTACACTTCACAAAGAATACACCCTCCAAATTTCATGTCTCTAGGACCAGCGGTTTAGGCTGTGCGTTGATATATCAGTCAGTCAGTCAGTCAGGACTTTGAATTTTATATATAATGGATAGAATGGTCGAATTGAAACAGCGCAAAAATTGCACCGACTCCATATAATTAGGAACAGGGTAAGAATACAACGAATAAAATAACATAAAAGTAAAAAAAAAGTATTTTAAAAAGTAAAAACCACCGTGTTATCTAAATGAAAAAAAAAATATGAGGAGAAGAAGCGACGCAAGAAACTTCTCATGTGCCCGATAGGTTTATTGTTGTAATTTTACAATAAAATTATCACTTTAATTACACCTACAGTATTAATAAATTAAAAGTTTTAGTAACGGGTGAAATAGCAACTGCACTAAGGTGTGCACACAGGTCGAGCCAAACAAGTCGGCCTAACTATTCAACTTACTGATACATAGTGTATATTAAAATATTGATAACTAATCCTAACATCCTAACTTCCTAACTAATATTATAATAAATGCGAAAGTGTGTTTGTTTATTTGTTACGCCTTCACGCCTCAACGATTCAACTCAACGGATCATCATGAAATTGGGCATGCAGATAGCCTATGGTATGGAGAAGGACATAGGCTAATTTTTATCCCGGGAACGCGGGTTAAACAGCGGGGGACAACTAGTACAACATATTTTCGGAGATTTCTCAGTTTTAAGTGTATTTCGAATCGTCGATAGAGTCAACTGTAACGTTCATAAGTGCCTTATCAGGGCCTAACCTGAATAAATTACTTATTTATTTTGATTTTGAAAATAAAGTTATATTATTTTTTCCTTCGAATGGTTCTGGTTTAAAATTTACTTTTTCAAGTTAGCATTTTGTTCATTGCTGCTATTGATTGGGTCTCGAATTCCACTTCCGGTACGTGGTTCTGACATTAGTTTCGTAGCTTTAAGTATAATCTCGCTCACTGCTTAGCTTCCTCGCACTTTTTTCGTGGAAAGAAGGCAGCCAAGGTTTTTATTTCAGAAAGTCAACCAAAGCTCAAGTAAAATTGTGGGTTGAGATTAAACAATTGAATTTGGAACCTGTCCCGATGACATAAGGTTTATTTTCGATTAACACAATGTTCTTGAACAGATCTTAAATTAGTCTGTGTACCCTTATGCAGCCAGATATCCGTCTGGCAAATTAATTTTAGGTTCTTTGATAGCATAACTATATAATGTTGAAATTTCAGCTCTTAGAAAATGGTTTAGAAGAAAATATGGCTTTCACAAGATTCACAACTAAAATAGCATCTGGCACATAGTTAGCAACCACATAACGCTCTGTCGATTTAAGTTTAGGTTGCTAAAAGGCTGTAGAAAATGGTGAAGAGAAAGTTATTCGTACTAAAATGGTTTAATGGGTTAAAAATCCGAAATTTTCACTAGTACAAATAGGATGCGCAAAAGCAAACGCAACCACTCCCAGCTGCCAGACTTGGCGCATCTCTATCAGGCTTTAATGCGTAAGAAAATATCAAAAAACCAGCCTTACTAAAGTTCTTTTTTTCGCGACGTTGCTAGCTCTTATACCATAAAGAATCATGAGATTCCTGAAAAGGGGACAAAAAGGGGCTAATTACCCCTGTTTAAATGGGAGGATTACAGAAAGTGTTTTGGAAATTTCATCCCTAAGCTAAAACCGTGGGGCAAAAAGCCAGTTGTACCTACGTCATAAAAATGCGTGGTCATTACGTTTTAAACTAAAATTGATTATTATTCGAAAATTTTGGGGGGTGATTGAACACCAATATTACCCCCCCTGCCTATGGGCTTGATCGCAAGAAATCGCATCGCAACTATCGCAAGTAATGTAACAACACAGCACAACACGGGGGTAAGCAACACCCTTAACAACATTACATCTGTTGCACCAAAGGCACTTTTGTGTCCTGTTACTCCTGTGTGCCTCAAGACATAGATAATGTTACCAATTAAAATAACCTTTTACCCCATCGGTGAAACTGCAGAAGTCACAACATTGTAATGCACTAAAAAAAACACTTTTATACTGTTTTTGTATTTATTTATCCATTATTTCTTTACACAATTTTGAATAAGAAACTAACATTAAATACTATAACATTTAATTAAGCTATAAAATATTGATAACTATGTGTAGTTTTTTATAACGGAACATGTATTTGTATAGTAATATTGTGTATCATTCACATTCCACTACGTCATAATCAAATTAATGTTAACTTGATAATATAATTCTGGCACTAGGAAAAATCTATTGAATCGTTCCAATTACTATCCCACTGACTCGTCTAAGATCCTCGCAGGTTTGTAACAATTAGAAACATCTGTTTTTGTTTAAACCGCAAGTCAAGACACCTCTCAGGTAACATTAAAACAAATATACCGGCCATTTATGGCCAGCGAAGTTTCTATTTCCATGTGAGCTGGCAAAAAGTGACGTCAGGAGGCGCAAACCATAGACATTTATTTCTACGGTAGGTACAATCTGACTTTGCTGCACAATAATATGTTTTAACTTCTTTAACGTTAATCCTGCCTTAGCTCCATGAAAGAAGAACATGCGTAACACTTCTCCTATACTACCCGTCAACTAAAACACAGCTAAGCGATATGTACCTATTACATTTTCAGATTTAAATAGCTCTCAATACCATTCAAAATTCTCAATCGATCTAGAGAGTACTTACTTTAACTTCGTTTTAGATTATAAGGCCCACTTGCGTCAACCTGGGTTATTATAATAACTCAGAGTTAGTTGCTTATCTGGATCTGACATTGACATTTATATATTTTATCCCAGGTAAGCATCTAACTCCGAATCATTAAGAATCTTAATAACTCAACCTGGGTTATCTTAATTTAAGATTAAGATAATCCAGGTCGAAGCAAGTGGGTCTTAGTAGGGTATAGGAAGATTAAATACATCATTATCTTCAAAACAGCCACGTTGAGCTCTTTCTACTGCTTTAACCATGAGGATGGAACTAATGCTGACACTTAGTTAGAAGAAAAAACCCGCGTATGTTAGGGTTGTACAGAAAGCCACAGAAATCGCCCGTAGAACTCAGTTTTGTTCCTTACACTTAGTCGTGTTGTGAAATTTATTCTTAGAAATTTTATGTAATTCACATTGATTACTTGTTCGTAATAATAAGTTATTTAAAAAATAAATTATGTTAAATGCGCCATGGTTTTAAGCCGATTCTAATTTCATTTTAATACTGTTTTAAAGCTGTTTCATAAAAAGTAAATTTACCTGTTCAAAAAACTTGTAAAATGATGGTAATAAAATAAAACAGTTTATTTGATCGAAGTTGCCGATTTCTGCTCTATTTATTCTATATATCTATGATAAACGGGCTTATGCCACCATCCATATGAATAAAATCTATTAAAACGCGTCTACAGTGCCACGAAAATCCTATCAATGTGAATGTCACACAAGTATTACACTGGCTGCCAAATAAAAATACATATTGTACAGTCGAGGTCAAAGATATGTTTACATTTGAAGTCACAAAAATATGTATCCATTTAAATACCTAACCTTATGAATAGCATTATATGGTTAGTTATTTAAATGGATACATATTTTTGTAACTCCAAATGTAAACATATCTTTGACCTCGACTGTACTAAAAATAAAAAATTACAATAAAGCAAAGAGAATCGTCAAAGCAGCAGTTAAAATAAAGGACTTGTTGGCTGTGTCGTAGATTTCCTTCATGCTGAGCCATTTACCTAAATTCCAGGCGCAATACCGTATCCCGTTAAAGTAGTGGTAGGTGAATGGGACGCCGAGTAAGATCTTGACGATAAAAACTGATATAAATGACAAGTTTAGGCTCTGAATTATCGATACGTATGTGTTTACCCCGTTGGAGAGGAACAATGTCCCAGCAGACATCATAAGCGCATAGAACGTTAATATTGAACCTGTAATAAAAATAACAAATTAGAACGTTTTTTTACATTCTCTGATGTTTTGAAAATGTATAGGTACCTACTTTGTTTGCCAATCATTTAAACGCATTTCCCCTCTAAGCTGGCCATTAACGGCAACAGTACATATTTTTATGTTTAATATTTTTTGTAAATAGAACAAAGGATCCGTTTCCAAAAAAAAAGTCTTTAAGTTCGATACAAATCTAAAATATAATTAAAAATTAAATTTTCTTTCACGTTATGTCGATGATGTGAAAGAGAAAATGTTATCTTTCCTATATGTTCCGCATAGTAAACGTTTTTTAATTTATAAATTTTGTACCAAAATATGAGTTTTGGTACAAAAATATAAAAATAAAATAAATTATAAATATAAATAATAAAAAAAACCCGACTGTTTAAAACAAAAATTAACTGAAAAGAGAAAAACAAGCTCTTTAATCTATAGAATTTTTAATATAACTTGAATTTTATAAGGTACATTGCAGCCGGGGACAAACCAATAACCTAAGTACCTATGTATTTTTTTGTAATATTTGTCTTTTTTTTTGACAGCGGTGAGCTGTCAAACTATTTTACCCGTTCAAATTAAAAATGCTTGGGCTACACACATATCACTTGCAGTGAAGTACAAACTTATCATAATCGGGATTATACCTATCATAAAAGTCATAAAACTATGCGGTAATTTAAAGTAAAAAGCACAAGTGCGTAATAAGCTGTATTAAGATACTAAAAACGGTGCAATAAATGTCAATTTACGAGCGAGTGTGTTGAAAAATATGTAAACAACCGACCTCTACTGAGTTACATTACGATAGCGGACGATCATTATCTCTCGCATGCAATAATGACTTCAGTTGGCCGACGACAGCTGTCGTTGTGTGATTCGTGGTACAGGAAAAGTGGTCAGTAAAGCAACGGTAAACAAAATTTCTTTACATAAATTTTTAAGTTTGTTTATATTCTTTATCTCGTCTCGTCGGCTTTGGTATAAACTATAGTGATCACTTACCAGTACCGCGTTGAGCCACAGATGTAATAGCCGGTAAAAGGGGCTCGTAAATGGACAAATGTGGAGACATTGGCCGTTTCAGGGCCATATTCTTGTGATCATGGTCAGTTTGGCATGGAGGTGGCACATACGGCTTGTAAGATACTTGGTGCTTATATCTCCCACTTGCTGCTTTCAAATTGCGAAATAAGGGAGAATTGAACAAAGGCGAATTGATTCGTCTTTGTAAACTGAAAAATAGAAGAAACAATTCAACCCCATAACATAGAAATAAATATACCTAGAAAAAACGTCGCCATACTACACGAATATATAAAACAAGCCAACTTTTACAGGCTGCTGCGCGTAACAGCTACGTTTTACGCTCCCTCTGCGTCATTCTGCTTGTCATAGTGACGTTCATAATGATAGCAGTTGTTGAAATATTCCCATTAAAATCGGGAGAAATTTAAATATTAAACATTATTTAGCAATTTTATTTATTTTTATTTGATTTAGCCTCTAACAGTTAGGGCCTATTTTTTATCGAAGCGTGGACAGCTTCAACACTCAATCTGGATGTATCCTTAATCAAAGCCCCATAATTATTTATTTCATACCACGAGTAATATAGAATGATCGTAGGTAATATTGAGAAAATTACAATATAACGATCGATGACGGATGTTCTGAAAGAAAACTGGTCTAGTGCGTGTCACATAGAGGATATATTTGCTAGACAGGCTCGCATTGAGCTGAATAATAATTTTGCATTAATTTTGCACACGTTTTGTAAACTATTTTCGTTTTTACTGTGGTCTGAAGAGTATTGAGTGCCTAAGTACTTATTTATTTCACTGATATCATGGTCCGCTTGAAGTAAAATGCACCTTGTAGGGTTTAATCATATAAATAACATAATATTTTGTAAATATAGATTGTATATTGTACATATTTGTTGTAAACATAAAATAAAGTTATCTACTTTTTTGTTTGTAAGTATCTATGTATTATTTCTATGGGTTTACTAGATTTTTGATGTTTATGAATATTTCGTAAATTTTTGTCACGCTAATAAATAACAATTTAACTTTCACAAATTACAGAATTGTCGGTCTTTTAGTACAGTTTATGAAGATAGAGGGCATTTAAGTTCCCAGCAGGATTTGTTATTATTTATTGATTGTATTATAAGGTCACATATTATATTTTGTTTAATACAGAATACAAATTAATCAGTTGACTCGAAATTCCTGTTTTTTTTTCAGAAGTAGTACAAAGTTATTTAATTTTAATTAACTTCAAACCGGCGACTGATCCTGAATTTTAGATGGAAGACGTTCAGAATAATGGTCAGCCAGCTTACACCGAGACCTACCTACCTACCTACACATTTGACGGAGAGAAGTCGGATACGAGTCGCAGTCGCGGCGGCGCGAGTCACTTGTCACGAATTCTCTCACTAAAATTCTCCTCTTCATTTATTGGCATGAACTATTAGACCTTATTTTTGAATCCATAGGCTCTTGAACTAGTAAGAACTGTTTCAGGAGTCAGTTTATAACCCTTGCCTTTTTTCCAGTTGAGTCTACAGTTTGGCATATCTGGTACATTACCTCATATTCATTTAGGCCTGCCGGTCCTTATTTTATTTTTTTAAATCTTTAAGTACTAAAATAACTATTGTGTTCTGTGTGTGTACAGATAATTGGAAGATTGGAATCTCTACTTTTCATCTATTTTATTTTCCTTCTAAACTGAGTACAAAATATGACCGTCTGTGAATCTGTCAAACCATCAATTTGAGGAAGAACCCTGAGATTGATAAGTTTTGGTTATATACCACATTATTTTACCACTCGGAGTAAGTAGCTGAAGCTGAAGATATACCACATCTGAAAACTGTAGCAAAGGGATACAAAGACCGCTTCATTGTGGTAGTCTATGGCGGCAGATTTAATATACTGTGTACTAACCCCAAAAGAATAATCCTCGAAGACATTACTTTATTCAGCTCAAATTTTTACGTTGCAATTGTCTAAAATATGTAAAAAGTGACATAAAATGTATCAATTTTCCAGAGTCAATTTGTTTAAAAAGAAGTAGTGACATTATTATTGAACAGATACTTATGCAAAAAAGAGGTTTGAGTGATAATTTCGTAGAAAACTTTTTGTATTATTATAATGTGTAGATGAGGTACTAAAATCTAGAATATTATATTCGCAGAGAAATTATGAACTCTTTCTTTCCATCGTCATCAGCTTTGAATAAGAACTAAAGATACCTCAGGTAATTTCCTAGTTTTTCCTAAGTTATGAATATGATAATCTACTGCAAATTATTTTGTGCTACAAACAAATGGTTGGCCGAATAGATTATCGGCCGGCGACTTTATACTACGGTTGTTACATTGAATATGAGCATCAGCATCAGCGGATAATCAGCATTGTTTTCAATGTCAGCCCCCGCATCAGCATCTGCATTAATCGATGCTGATGCGGAGGCTGGAGGAGCTTATTGCTGATAATTAGGTCGTGATAAAGACCGTTGAATACGGGGCTTAACGCATATCTACTAAGTTTGGTGGTTTACCGCCATATATTTTTTTTTTAATTTCCCGAGATGTAACCATTGCGGTAAAAAAAATTGAAAAATAAAAGTGAAAATTTGTTATTTATTTTTAAATCGGGTGATTTAAAAATAATAGAATTAAGAAACATTTTGGAGTTGAAATTTGTCACAATTCAATATTTTTTAAAATAAATCACATCTCAACTATTCAAGTCACTATGATCAAAAACGTTATAGTCAGAGTTTGCTTAAAAAACATGAAAAACTGTAATAACTCCAAAACAAAAAAAAAAGCGGAACACAGGGGGGATTCGGGTACCTCTAAAATTGCTCTACCTCTGGACTTCCGACGGACTCTAGTTCTTGGGACAACCTGTATTTAAAATAATTCATTACAGTCAGCATTCATATTAAAAAAACTTGCATCAGCATCACCTAATATTAATTTAAAAAATCAGCATCAGGATCCGCTCATATTAAAAAAACCTGCATAAGCAACAACCCTGCTTTATACTAAAGATTTAATTATACTAATAGAGAAAGGGCTACTACTCCGCTACCCGGGACAGCTGAACAACGTGTGTGAGGTTTGCAACTATGCATCCATTTCTAACTAATTTCAGGATAATTATAACACAAGTCCGTATCACAATCTCATCACATTGTATCAACAAGGGTATCATGTGGGTATCATCATAAACAACGTTACGAACTCTACGCGTAGCCAAAGACTGAGTGACAGCCTAGTGCACGGGAGGCTTAGTACAAAATGCAGAATTAAAATGTAAAAGATAGAAAAACAAAATCTTGAATGTTTTTTTAAATGTATTATGTTTTGTAAAAAGTCATAGAACAAAAGTTTTTGTTTATATGATGTTGATAATACAGTCATGGTTGTTAGTGTTTTACCAATAACCATTATATAAAACGAGGCCGTCCTTTTTCAAAGTATTTGAAACACAGTTGTACTGTATTGTGAATGTTCAGGAGTTCGAAGAACGTTAGTGAGGAAGTAAGCACGAGTGTAAAGAGCGCAAAATTCTTTAGAGATTGACACCAATGCCAAAAACTAGCGCTCAGTACTCCCTTGAAAATAGGCAGTTTGTGCGCTCGAGCAGCTCAGACGATAAATGAAGGGGGTTAAGCTGTTGTGGAGACGGAAAATTAGAGCATTCCTATATGCCTACTTAAATCAGTTCACCATACGCTCACAGTGGCGGCAGGAAAGAACACGTGTAACATTTTGTCGGCTAAGTTTCCCCTCCTGCAGAACCTGTTGGTTGGTTTATTCTTCATTCAATTCTTCATTCTAAAAATTATAACGACATATCATATTTTTTAATATTATTAAATTCCATATTAATTCCATAATATCGATGGATTCATTCAGTGAAAGATAAATAATCTAAATCGGAATTATTTTGTTATCTTAGAAAGTCACTAATTTTTAAATTTACTCCTAAAAATATCAAGCAAGCAATAGGTAGGTATAAAAAACCTTTGAACTCGAATCACAGGCTCTTGTTCGTGTCCGTCTTTTGATCTTTTGGGCAACCATTTTATAATATCACTCACTACCACTACATATTTGATGTAAATAAATATTGATAAAATGATTTTTAGTTTACACGACAATTACGACAACGATATAATTACAATGTATAATGGTAATAGGTACATAAATTATATATTTGCATTTTTTTTATTTAAATAATAAGTTGTTATAGGTAGAAAAAACTAAAAGTAATCTTTCACCTTCTACCGTTAAAATGTAGCGAAATAAAAGAGACGGGTATAAATAACACTATGCCGTCTGGTGAAAATGCATTGAAAACTTATTTTCGTGAAATTGTATCGATACAAGCACGAAAAGTCAGTGTATGAGCCAAAATGAATATTTAGGAAAAAATTTAGGAGTAACCTGTATGTATTTTTTATTGATGAAACATTAAAATTGGTTTAATTTGTGGAAAAGTGGGAGGAGCCGTCAGTGTAGATCGGCGAACGGTGACGCCCTGACGGATGAGGCACGGGGATGTTTCCGCCGACTATGATTAACAACTGCAACCAAGGCACAGTGCATCGTCGACTACACAGAGTCACCTGTTGCACTAACTGCCGCCGCGATGTAACATCCTAACGTAACCTAAGCTTACGTCCAGCTAAAGTTTAAATTGAGTGCAAAAAAATTAAGGATGGCACAGCCCCGACATGTTAAAGTCCGCCATCCAGAAAACGACCGTCCCTGTTCTTTTATTAAAAACTTGTAAGATGATTTCGTAAATATTCAATTTTCTAGTTATTTTATTGTGCCAAATTTTTTATGAAGTTTTTTAGTTATTCATATATCGTATTTGTAACAAATATAAAATTATTGAAATTTGTAAAAATTCTGATTTAAAAGACTTATATTTATTTGATATTTATAGTTTGTCAACCATGAAGACTATTGTTCAGCCCAGGAGAGACAGTAAGTCATCTTTACTATTGTTAACTGTAGCAATTAATATACATGAGTTTTATCTAGTACTAATGCAACCACAGAGAAAAGTGTATTCTCTTTTCCGTGAGTGTAACTGATACACATAAGGCCTACTTAATTTCAAATACACATTTGAACAAGGGCATAAATAAATGTTATAACTTAATTGTGATGGTCGTTAAGCTAGTTAGAGGCCCCCTAGGCGGCTGGAAAACTCCAACAGTAGGTTCACCACTAGCCTAGCTCCACCAATCCGCAGTGGTCATGTGTGGTGGAGTATTGCCCAGTCCCTTTCACCCTCATTAATTTGTGGTGAAAGGGCCAGAGGTCCCATTGCTGAGCATAGGCAGGGGGCCTATGCTCAGCAGTGAGACATTATAGGCTGATGCTGATGACGGTTCTTCAAAAAGTGGGTGAAGGACTTTCTGCAGAGTCGGCAACGCGCGAATTATATCCCTGCTGCTCTGCTGAACAGTAGTGGATAAGCCAAATAATTAAACTTTTATTAAACACTCAGACAAAATATATAAATGCTGCTAAACTAAGTTTTATGTTCAATTTCGGAATTTTGTTTTTTTTCCCACGGATTATTTTTCTAATATTATTTTTTGATTACTGATGACCTATACATACATTCATCCCTCAAGAGACTCAGATTACAGAACAAAAGGTTGATTCTGTAATTTGAGCTTACAGTATGGAATTCATGGATTATGGATGCAAATTATTTGTAACATATTTTTATTACGTAATTGGTACCTTACAACCATATAAAAAATATAGCGTTACGTATAGAAAATGTAGTTTTATTTCGAGAAATTTTGAATAAATAATAACTTGCTTCCTATTGATTTTATAAATACGAAAGTAACACCTCAGAGTATACGTACAAGTAACTCTTTCTGTTACCTTTTCACACCTGAGCCGATTTCGCAGAATGGTATAGCAAGCATGGTATGGAGAAATCCATAGGTTTTTTTTAACCCGAAAATGTACGTGTACCCGCGGGGGACAATTAGTATAGTCAGCATCAAAATTAGATTGGCATTTTATTACCCTTTCATAATAATCTATTGCCATTTCTCTTGACAGTTTGTATGCAAAATGTGATTTTTTAAATTTAGAATCTGATTGTGTTGTACATAGTATGTACAAAAAGCTTCAAAATTAAACTATTCACAGTTACATATAATATACATTATAAGAAACAAAAAACCCGAATGTGTACTGTCCTTGCATTAAACGTGGTTTTTGCAGTTTACGTGAAAATGGTAGCATAAAAGTATTATAATATATACATATATGGAATGGACCCCACCTCTTTTTTTATTCGTAAACGCCATATAAAATTACCACTCACTCTGTCACTCCTACAGTTAAGACGAATCTAACGACACCTCATATGTTTTAATCCATCAAGCCGATTAGGCTGCAGAGCGTGCCAAAGAAATAGACGTACAAACATACATACATACACTCGAAAAACATAACCCTCCTTCCGGGTCAGTTGGGTAAAATCATCAGTCAAAGCAATTACATATCTCTGAGTAAAAGGTATACTTACTAATATAGGATTTATTAAAATTCTACCACTAAGAGGATAAAGTATTCTCTCTGTGTAAATAGATTCGAATTCTAGTAGAATTACATGTTTGACAGAAAAGTAGCTATCTAATGTCTAATAATATAATCTTAATGATCACAAACTAATCCAGCACACACACACTCACCCCCACACATACACGCATACACTAACACACACCCCCACACACACCCCCCCCCACACACACACAACCCCACACACACATGCACATATGGCGTTTGTTTTTATTATTATTTTATTGTTTTTAATATTAGATTCAGTCAGGGATTATAACATAAATTTATCTTGATCCTATTGCATAGGAGAGGGTACTGACTTCTGTAACACAGGTTTTAACCTAGCACAGAAGTCAGGGACTTCGTTTAATTTTTGTACAATGTGTTTATGTCAATAAAGATTTATTATTATTATTATTATTAATAAACATTAGATACTTTTAATCCCGTGTTTGGAACCGAACTGGTTAACATTTGACATTCACCAGTGGTTTTTCTATCCGACAGGCTATACCCGATATCGTCGCCGCCAATCCCTCCCGGAGCTATCGAAGTTGACCTGTGAAGCCGAGGAAGCTGAAAACCAGCCCATACGCAACCATAGACATTCTTCAGTTGATTCAACTTTCAATCAACAAAGGACTTCAAGACCGGTGTATCCTAAGTATCGAGTCTGTTCTCCTGGCACCTTCATTGAACAGCAAAGGCAAAGAATATATTATGAGATTTTGGAGCTAAAAGTATATGCTTTGTACCAGTCACTCGAATGGGATATTGCTGGCGAATGTCTAACAGACTTTCAGCTATTAGTAGCTGAACTAGTACATAAAAAGAGAGAACCTAAGAAGTCGCTATTACCTCCTTCCCTAAAAAAGTTTTCCCTTGTTGGCAAAATAACAGGGCGTAATTTAATAAACTTAAGAAAATCTTCATTCAAATACGCACTAGCTAATTCAGTGCCAATAGTTTCAAGTGAAGTATATAATTGGGATCTGCCGAAGCCCCTAAATGAAAGTCCTAAAGTCCTTAAGAGTATTCTTCGGAAAACGTCATATTGGAGAGAATCCGAATCATGTCCATCGTCACCAACGCCGTATGACCTTGAGCTTGAGGCTATCTACTCCTCATTTGCTTTTGGAGACCACAACTCAGTGGACCACTTGAACCCATACTATGATGATAACGATCTTTGCTTATGATCCCCTACAATAACACTGACACAACGTTGCTACTCTCTACCAAATTTATCTCCGCTAAGATTTGAGGTACCTCCGCCACGTCGACATGTGCACTACGCTCCAGAGGTAAACCTTGATATCGACGAAAATCGCCCGAGCAATGTAAAAGTATATTCCAAAAACCAAAGACGTAAGCGAATGGCTACCAAGATAATGAATACAATGACTGACCACGATCGCAAAGTAATAATTGAATTCTGCCATCTCTTAGAAAAGTCAAAACAGCTATTTAATGGGCTACGGTAAGCAATTTTTTATTAATTAAATGGCAACAGAAACACACATTCTGTGAAATTTTCAACAGCCCACCTATAACGGTTCATACTGTACTACGGTGTACCTCACACCCTATTGACAGACAGACGGACGGACGGAAGAACGGACAGCGATACAAAAAAAATACGGTCTAATTTCGACCACTACGGGACCACTAGTATTGATTAAAAGGTCATTTAAATAATACCTTTCTGATGGCCAATGAAAGAAGGTGTTATTTACGTAACTACTCAATCAGTCTGGTATATTAATTAAATAGCGTTTTATGAGTAAGAGTGGATTCGACCAAAGTCTTATACTGAGATTAAAATCACTAATTACTCTATAGCGTTTTACTAAGTCTTTTTCCAAAAATAAGTATTTACTCCAGAGTAAATTCGTGAACCGCCAAAATGCCATGGTGGCAGCAACACAGACCACAACAAAGTTCACGTAACATCGATTTTGTACTTGAGAACCAAGAGAAAATTGAGTTGAGCTGATTTAATTTTTATGAGTTTACTCTTTAGTAACTAAAAACTTGTTGTTCCGTGCTAAAAACAGTACTTATAGGCGATGGAAAATCTTACGAAGTTTTAAGAGGGAGAAGATAAAAAGCCGGCCAAGTGCGAGTCACACTCGTGCACCGAGGGTTCCGTACAAACCTGTAGGTATATATGTAAATGGTAGTATAGACCTGAGTATTTGATATGAATTTCATTTTATATCGTATTAAAAAAAACTACTTACTAGATCTCGTTCAAACCAATTTTCGGTGGAAGTTTGCATCGTAATGTACATCATATATTTTTTTTAGTTTTATCATTTTCTTATTTTAGAAGTTACAGGGGGGGGACACACATTTTACCACTTTGGAAGTGTCTCTCGCGCAAACTATTCAGTTTAGAAAAAAATTATATTAGAAACCTCAATATCATTTTTGAAGACCTATCCATAGACACCCAACACTTATGGGATTTATTTAAAAAAAAATGAGTTTCAGTTCTAAGTATGGGGAACACGAAAAAATTATTGTTTTTTTTCTATTTTTGTGTGAAAATCTTAATGCGGTTCACAGAATACATCTACTTACCAAGTTTCAACATTAAAGTTCTTATAGTTTCGGAAAGAGTGGCTGTTATATACGGACGGACAGACAGACAGACATGACGAATCTATAAGGGTTCCGTTTTTCGCCATTTGGCTACGGAACCCTAAAAAGTAAAGTATTCCAGGAATAGGTTACATGCATCATGGTCAAATCCACTCTAACGGCTTGGAAATACCTAATCCGTTATTGGCCGAAGTATAAGTATGCGTAGTTGCGGGCAAAAAATTTTATGCAAGGTCAAAGTTCGCAAAAATGGGTTTTGTTTTTTTTTGCGAAACCGATGCAATAGTTTTATAATAAAAACAGCTGGGACCAAATTGTGGATAATGCAATTATCTAAAAAAGATACCTTACACTTTTTTCCCTAAGATTCACAATTTCTGAGCAAAAGCTATTCTAAAATGTAATAAAGTTTTTTTTATCCTCCATATTTTTTTATTTTTTTTTATCCTGGGACATTCCTCACGTACGGTCATCTGATCCCAAACTAAGCAGAGCTTGTATTATGGAAAACAGATAACTGATATAATACATATATACTACTTTTTGTTTGTAAATAAATACTTAATATACATAATTACACCCAGATTCAGGACACAGACATGTTCATGCACACAAATGCATGTCCTGTGTGGGAATCGAACCCATGACCTGTTGCGCGTAAGGTAGAATCTTAACCAACAGCGCTAACAGGCTTGTCAATAATATGCATGACTACCATAGAGGAAAGAAGTACGCTGCCTATACAATGTACCGTCTGTAAATGTGTAATGTCTTTGGCCTGTCTTTCGGGCTAACTGGACCGGACTATAAATATTTAATTGATCCATCTCTTTCTTTCATTTTAATTTGGTTTTTAATGTTCCATAAATTTTTATATCTTTTTTTCAGGGAACTTCCACAATACGGTCACAGGCAATGGCATTCGTACTTCGGCCGCACCTTCGATCTCTATTCAAAATTATGGAAGTTCCAACAAGAGAATAGAGCAATTTTAAATAGCAAATACGGCCTGAAGAGATGGCAAATAGGAGAGATAGCGTCTAAAATAGGCCAACTTTATTATCACTTTTAGTAAGATTCAAATACATCTTGTTTTTTTTCTTTAGACATTTTTTATGGCTAGATGGCTAACAATGAAGCGGGCGCTCCACCTGATGGTAAGTGGTTCCTATAGAACTAAAGCAAAGCCAGGGGATTGTCAATGTTACCTGGGACGCTGCCACTCAGGCGAGTTTTACTCACCACCACAGATTACCACCGTGATTTGGTTTTATATTTTCCTGCATCGAAAGCATAGAATAACTAAAAGTATTATCGCTTCAAAAGATAATTAAAAAATAATTTTATTATACCTCATCATCATCATCATCAGCCTATAATGTCCCACTGCTGAGCACAGGCCTCCTTTCACAAATGAGGGTGAAAGGGAATGGGCAGATACTCCACCACGCGTGCCCACTGCGGATCGGTGGAGGTAGGCTAGCGGTCAAACTACTGTTGGAATTTTTCAAGCCGCCTAGGAGGCATCCAACTAGCATAACGACTATCACAATTAAGTGATAACCGGGACCAACGGCTTTACGTGCCTTCCGAAGCACGGAAACGCTCGATTTGAAATACCACTAGACGGTCACCCATTCAGGTGCCGACCACGACAGACGTAGCTTAACTTTGCCGATCGATGAAGAACGGCTAATCATGCTACACCACGAGCGCTTCCTTCCGTATTATACCTAATACTTAATATGTATTTATAACATGTTACAGCTTAAGGACGAGTGAAGCTACCTACTTAAATGAAGCCTATTCGTTTTATTCCGCTATAAGAAACCGAAGCTATTATACGAAAGCTTGTAAAGAAGATCGCTGCGAGTTGATGGTCAAAAAACTTCGTTACTATGCCAGATTTATTGTAGTTAGCTTATTATTGAAAAAGAATAATTTAGTGTGGGATCTAATAAAAGAATTAGATAAACAGATAGTTGAATATGGAAATAAGTATGATCCAGATGATCAGTTAGAGTGGGCGGTCGTTGTCGACGAAGTAAAGGCGTTTTTGCAAGCTGAACCCGTGGTATCTGTTTTTAACGCGGATAACTACCCAGTTATGTTATTGCACAGGTAATGTTTTTCTTGGAATTATAATGATTTTTTTCATCGCATTTAGGTAATTAGTGTTAAATATGTTTATATGCTTATGTGTAGTGTATTTAATAACTTCCATGGTCCAACGTGTTAATTGTTCTGGTTTTAATACTTTATCCCCCTCCCTGGCGTTTCCCACAATGCTTAGAAAATTTATATATTTAATTATATTTGGATATTTCGTAGACTGACTGAACTCACCTCGATTCCTATGGAGAAAACACCACAGATGACGCTGTCACTGCAAGATGCTGTCATTGTTGGTAGTAGCTCCCAGCAAGTGAAGTTCTCTGAGCTAACTTTGGACATGTTCCGAATGCTGCAAACATTAGAACGCGAGCCCACCGGAGTACTCCAGCATGTATATGATAACTCTCCAAGGCCGCGTTTTATTTCACCAACAAGCACACCGAATGAAAAAGGTGAGTTTCGTAGCAAGTGCATAATTTGGCCCTGACTGGTTTTTAAAGAAATCAATCAGTGTTGTTACAATAGAATATTCATCATCATCATCAGCTTATAATGTGCCACTGCTGACCACAGGCCTTCTTTCACAAATTACGGTGAATGGGAATGGGCAAATACTCTACCACGCGTGCCCACTGCGGGTTGGTGGAGGTAGGCTAGCGGTCAACCTACTGTTGGAGTTTTCAAGCCGCCTCGGAGGCCTCAATTAAGTGATAACCGGGACCAACGGCTTTACGTGCCTTCCGAAGCACGGAAACGCTCGATCTGAAATACCACTAGGTGGTCACCCATCCAGGTACCGATCACGACGGTGGTAATAATATGCTGTTGACCAATCACACTTGTATTTACTATGCGATACGTTTCATAAACAACTCGGTTCGTAAAGATATTATATAAACTTTAACCTGTGTGTAATAGACCTATTGCACTAGCATATCTCGTTACCAAGGCCTTGTAAAACTGTAAATGCTTGGCACATGTTAAAATATGAATAAATCCTTGTTTTAGGTTACAGTCTCGAGACTAGCTTGAAGGGGGATAATCCTCACAAGTTCTTACTTTTTAAACCTTCAACGAGTCAGGTGCTCATGTATCTTTCCAATGGGTGTAACGATCTTCCCCCGAACGGAGCTCTGCTGCTGTACCTCTCTGCCGATGGGTTCATTGTGCCGGGCCCCAAGCACCCAGATGAATGTGAGTACTTAACTTTTTTATAATTATACTTTGTAATCATTATATGTGTGTTATGTTTTGTCAGTGCCAGTATTAGGACAGCAAGGGGCCTATAGCAAATGTTATCAAGGGCCCTTTGTTATCTAATCTTATAGTTCAGGTAAAAGTATGCTTGTTTTTCGACTGGGTAGTATAAAACTAATGGCAGATCCAGCTTTCACATTATAGAGGCTGGTTGCCCAGAGATATTTTTACATACAATCGTAAAAATATCTACTCTTTTATAACACATTTTATATTTATTATTCATTATGTCTGATTTCGAAATCTTTATCGCATCAAAAATCCGTCATTTGCAATCCTTTTACAACTTATGACTATAAACATATTTCAGCGCATGATTTGTTGTGCGTTGTAGTTATACGTATTCATAAACAAAAACACTGATGCAATCTTGCTTCATAGTTGCTAAAGATGGATTCATTCCAAACCTTATGAACTGAATACATTTGTAGTTATTAGAATTAGCAACACGTCGACGCGTCAATTGCAATACCCATCGCGATGAAATTAGGACTACCTGTCTACAGCCCTGAAAAGCAATTTGTATCCTTGAAAAGCAGGTGAATTGTTAATTTAGTTGGCGGGGCTACCGCGTATATCAATCTTAATGAACTTCATTAATCTGGTCTTCATCAAAATACCATTATCGATTTGTTTAAGATTGTCAATTTGTCCTGACAGTACATACTAGCAGCTTCGTGAATAGTGTTCCTTATAATAACAAGGTAGCATTGAAGCGATATGGACATTAATAAATAAATATCCTGGGACTCCTCACGCACGGTCATCTGATCCCAAACTAAGCAGAGCTTGTACTATGGAAACCAGATAACTGATATAATACATATACTACTTTTTGTTTGTAAATACATACTTAATATACATAATTACACCCAGACTCAGGACATACAGACATGTTCATGCACACAAATACATGTCCTGTGCGGGAATCGAACCCACGACCTGCGGCGCAATAGGTGGAATCTTTACCAGACCCTTAACCAACTGCGCCAACTGACCCGTCGAAATATGTTATATTATATTGCAGATGGACATGCAATATAATATAACATATTATTTTGCCTACCTGTTGAGAAACCTTACTGACTTCTTAGTATTATGAGAGTCGGAAAGGAGCCTTCAGTGATACCGTCATTACAACACCGCATGTTGCTGTGCTACGCCACCACTGGTATAGATGCTTTATTATTTTAGACCAATGTAAAGTTCATTGCATCAGAGAAATTTCGAGAAAATCACGTATTTATTTCATCTCACACTATATTGGTGACATAGCTACTTTCTACCGTGAGTTACACTTAATGATTTTTGATAGTGATAACATAATGCTTTATCAACGTAATCACTGCCGTGTCTTATTTTAGTATAGTTACTGTATAGTTAGGTAGGTCTGCTTATGTAACAAAGATCAAAAAAATACAACTTATGCTATAATACACTATATTGATCGGCCAGCTCGCCCGAGGGCCTTTTTGTTGCACTACCCGAGTTTGCAGGAGACCCGGGTGCAGTACCCTTGCATTGGGGGCGCCAGTAGACATGTCGGTTACGTTTTCTAGCTGCCTTGCAGAGAGAGTGAAAACATTTCAATAACCCTCAAGTACGTGTATCAGTGGTGCCAATAACTTAACGTATATACGTCTCTAGACATCTTAGTCACGTGTTAGTTTGTTGGATTCGACTACCAAGAGCATGGCCAATCAAGTCATTAGATCCGCATATCGCGTTCTTTTTTACAAATAAATGTAGCTTAAGTTTCTCCTTATAACATCAGTTACATGTCAGTGAAAGTCTCGTCGCAATCAGTCTAGCCGTTTTGGAGATTAACTGGAACAAATAGACAGACACTCGGCATATTAATATATATTATAGCTACGTCTGTGATGGGCTTTACTCGCGCGCAAGAACACAACATTGTTATTTGGCTGCGGTATTCTGTAAGGTAGAGGTACTTCCCCAGTCGAGCTGCTCTTTGACCAATTAAATGCTATGCTCTACCTCTCTTAAGTTATATTGGATTAATTTTATACATCGATAAATCTGTTGCTCTCGTCATCGCAGTTTATATATTAGCAGCCGAAGCGAAAACTTGTTGGAAATAATTGGAAGCTACTGCTTGAACTGTTAAGTACCTAAACACAACTTGAATCTCGACTTGTTAGTGCACTCACTAGGGTAGGGCAGGGCTAGTTGAGATTTTTTTCACTTGATTGGTTTTCCTCCTCAATGATAGTTCAAATTGCCTGCTATGTAATTGAATTTATTTGCGGGAATAAGGGTAACAAAATAGATGTGGTAAAAATTATGGGGTTCCAAGCTCACACTATAAATTATATACTTACTGATGGGTAAGTAATTTATTGCTTTCCAAAATACATTTCATACACACATACTGATGGGATTGACATGTCCGTGTGGACAAAAATCCCAAATAATAAAAAAGATAAAAAAAAAAAAAAATACACACATACACAATACATACAAATACACGCGTCATACTTGTGAACAGGTGCTGCTTGTGGGGGCTGGTCTGCTTTAGTTTGCTATTTATTTACTTATTAAATATTTATTCAGTCTACTTTGTAATTTTGCCGCCGCGCCGGGGCACGCAATTGTTTTCAGTGCGATTAGAATGTAAATATTATGTAATGAATCTAAGCCTGTTTTGAAAAGAGTAATTGCTGAGTTTATTGCCGGCTCTTCTCAGCAAATGCAACCATCCGAACCGGTATTAGAGTATTAGAGTCAGACTTTTCATAAGTGCCTGCGAAGGTCTATTTGAATAAATGATTTTGAATTTGAATTTGAATCCTTAGCGAGCTACAGGCGCTTAATTGAAGAAAGTCAGACATGCTCAACATACAGCCTCGGATCTAGGGAGGGGGTTAAAAACCGGGACACTTGTCCCGGCAGCAGTTTCGGGGGGCGCCAAAAAGATGTTTAAAAATAAAATTAAAAAAACTTGTTTCACAAAGCGCCATAGCATCCAGGCCATCCAGCGCATGTTGTTCAATCGATTATAAGTTTGATGGGTTTGACTTTCTTAATTCTTTTGAAAATTATTTATTCAAATTCCCGCCATTAGAAGGCGCCAATAATCTGCCGCGCTGCAGATTCTAGCAGCTCTTCGATACAACAAAAATAAATTTAGCAAAAAACCGCTTAACTTACTTTACTGCCCGCTTATTTTTTTTTACTGCCCGGGTAATACGAATAAAAACAAGTTTGGAGACCCAATTCTTCATAATACAAAAAATTTAAATGTTTTTTTTTTTTTAAAAGATTCCTTTAAAAAAAATTACATTTTGAAAAACTCAAATTGAAAAAAGAAAAAAGATCTCAAACCCTGGAGAGGGTGCGTTACTATCAAGTTTCCGCCTTTGGTATCCGCCCCGATTCGAAAAAATCGTAGATCCGGGGTTGTCAACATAGCCAAGGATATCGGCTTGATTCAGAGGCTTAAATAAATTAATCATTTTTGAAATATCACAAAATAAATCAAGGCGGAATCACCGTAGACGGACGCGACGTAGAGCTACGCGCGACGTAAACGGAATGAATCGTTGTTTTTTTGTTTTAAACCATGCTCAACTAACCCCAATCCGAATATTTGAATCAAAAATTAGGTTATGAACATGAACGTAATTTTTTTTCTACGTTCATGGTCATGGTTCATGGTTATGAATAAAAAAAAAAAAATATACGCGTCGACTTGTAAACCTCCTCCGTTTTTTCGTCGGTTAAAAACTGTTTGAATTTGAACTAAATCCTTTCTAGATCTCATAATATACTAAAAGGGATCGAATGTTTTCGGCCAGTTTATTTTTTAAAAAATAAACATATATCGACTCGATCGACTCATAGAATAAAGACTAGCATCGACTGAGGACCATAGACGTATAATTTTTTTTGCTGAGGACACTCGAAAATTGTGTTGTAAGTTGTAATCATTGAAGCGTAATAATTCAATGGTTATTATTTTTTCTACAGATGGTTATGAAATTGGAGGAATCCTAACCGCACCAAGATGTGAAACGTATCGTGAAGTAAACAAAGATCAAAAAATACGAAAAAGCAACGAGATTCAATGCCTTCACCCTGGCGATTTATATCCCTTCACCCGGAAGCCTCTGTTTATCATAGTGGACTCCGACAACTCCTATGTATTTCAGCATATACCCAACCACTTTGGGCAACCTTTAGTAACACTCATGTCTCCATTGGAAATGCCAACGTCGTTCTTGGGTAAGTCACATTATTTGTTTCCTTTATTGTTAATTTGAATCTATTGCTAAAATCGTTTAGATGGGTTTTACAGATTGTGGATTGATATTACATTTCATATAAATATAGGTATGCACTTTAAGATTATTATAAGGCATCTTTTCCGATGTAAGATAATAATCTACGTCAAATTATGGTCGCCAGTCCCTTCCCCATCCCCAGTTCGAACTCGCCCGGTCCATATATCTACATCTAGGTATGGTAGGTAAGTACTTATGGTGAGAAAAGTGCTACAATAATTTCTATTTACTTTTTATTCGGCATTATACTGGTATAATATTAACAGTAATTAATTCACAACATAGGTACAATCACATACTACAGAATAAAAGGCAGATGGAGCGCGGAACACGAAAGTGCAGCCAAAAAAGCAAATCCAAATTTGACATCAGATACCTGGTATTCGTTTTCCAGTTTGTATTTGCTTTGTAACCACAGTTTATTAATAACGAAGTATTTTTTGTTAAATAATATTAGTTAAACAAAGCAAATATAAATTGGATAACGAATACCAGTTATCTATTATCTCTATGGTACAGGATACTGATTCAGGGCAAACGGAAGTTAATAATTATTGTAGAGCGTATGCGTATGCGTAGGTATATATTATTTTTATGAGCAATATTACTTAGGTATATGCTGTAAAAAGAAAATTATTATAATACTTTCCATTGTCCTTTGCAGCACCTTCTCTTTTTCTTGCTTTCTCTTAGAGTCGACGTTTCCGCGGTATACAGAAAAATGCAACACAAGAATGTGATCTGACGAGCCTGATTTTGGTGGATTTGGTTATGTTCCGGTTCTTCCATATATAGAACTACCATACCTCGTGATCTCATCTACGTATCCACCATACTTTGCAATCAATGCTCTCAGATATATATATAATATGATTGGACCACATCACAATTCGCAATTACAGTGATTCTGTCAACAATCATTATCTTTGTCTTACTGCGATTGATTTTAAGGCCAAACTCATACTAACACTTTCCATCTTGTGGAGAAGTTCTTCCATGTGGAGACTACTTGATGCAAATAAGGTGGTATCATCTGCGTATCGTAAATTTGAGATTTTAAACCTCGAAGTGCAGCTGTTGGAATACACCGATAGGTGCTTGGCGACAGATTTTCAAATTGAGGGTGGTAGCCAGCCAGATGGGTACTACAAAGTACTCTACCACCGTGCATACTACATATACTAAATTTTGTTTGTAAATAAATACCAGGACATACAGACCATGTTCATTGCACACAAATGCATATCCTCTGTGGGAATCGAACCCACGACGTACGGTGCGTCAGATGGAATCTTAACCAACTGCGCCAACTGGCCCGTCAAGAAATTTGATAGTTCTTCGCAATATCTTTGACGTGGGGCAGGAGCACTCAAAAAAGTTAAAAAGTTTGTAGAGCAAGTTTCAGTCCTATAGAAATATTGTGTAATAAATACAAATAAAATGTTACATTTGTAATACCGGCGACATTCAACAATGAGCTAGTTTCCTGAAAAAGTCAATTTGTGTAATCTATGTATATGATGGACGTCATATACATTATCAAAAAATATTAGACACGTATTTTTTCTTTTGTCAATTAAACAAAAGAATACGAGGATATGGTTTGTTGAAGTTCCGCTTGACGTCACGGTGTCGTACACTTTTTAGTAACAAGTGACGTCACGAGCCCTCACTCCCGAACTTAGTCGCGCTTTATCTTCGTCAATTGTTAATGATTTGGTAAAACAAAAAATACGTGTCCAATATTTTTTGATAATCTAACTGACGGACTAATTAGAATTATCATTTTGTTACCCAGGAAACATCCCTATTACATGCAGGTGGTTGACGGGCATTGAGTGGCGATCAAGCCAATTACTGACTGTATTTCAGAACTTCGAAATTTTACCGTGATTTATGTTGTATTCCAACTTTGATTTAATCAACGCCGATTAACATGATTCTAAACTCTATCGTGTGTTTACAGAACGCAAGCAAAACGGAAGCCTGTTCACACTATTCCTGCACTCACCATTGATAGGATTTTGCCTCTGTTGCGACATCAACACTCTATCGCAGGTCCACTGGGAACACGCTCAGAGTCTAGTGCATAGCTTTATGGTGGAAGCGTCCATGATTGTAATTAAAATTGGGATTGGTTTGTATACTTTTTATTTTATTTTTAGTCTCTTTGCAGTTCCATGTATTGCCAATTTGTGACGGAAACGTAAGGTACATATAAAGGTTGAAAAGATGGACTTTATGGAGGAGTTTCTTTTTTGCGACAATCACTCACGTTTGAAATGTGCTATCGAATATACTTAGTATGAGTTTGTTTGTCAAACTATTTTGTTTTAATTTCTTCTATAATTCTAGATCCGACGTACGTATCGTTTTTGGGCGATGATTTCTTCAGACAGCTTCTCCTGCGCTATATATTCTGTGAGACTGTACTACGTGCGCATCGCGCGTTCCGAGCGCGCACCCATCTGACCCGATGCTCGCCCGTCTTGCCCGACGAATTGTTTGAAAACCTGACCCTACAACGTATTTTGATGGACTTAGCTACACATTTACAGGTATAGTTTAAAATGTGTCACAAAATATTACTGTAATGTTATATTTTAAGTTAATAATAAGAGTATAACGTACCTAATTATTTCCGGGTGTATTATGTGTAGAAATTAAATAATATTGAAAATTTTCAGGTCCGTAATCTCTTCCACGATGGGGCTATGGCTAGACAATCACCTATCCAATAAGTCTTCTACTGTAACATTACATGAAGAGATACATTTATACATTTGATGAAGAGTAAATTGAAAGTCACGCTCTTTACCTAATTATATAGTTATTTATACATAATATCCTAAGCACGTATATATATCGGCAATCCTAACTTATTCGGTACCAATAATATTATTGGAAAATATAAAGGTCTCTATTATCATTAACTGTTTAAAGTAGGTTTTATCTCATAGCACATAAATTAAAGTTTTAATTATATTCCCTATTCATGTAGGATAATTATACCTATATAACCTACCTATATCCAAAGTTGCATACATCTCAGTATTATCTGCTAAGTTCTGTCGTTTGATGCGCCAGTTTTGCTAGTACAATTCAAACTCTATTTTTTTCAATATTTGCAATAATAGGGACAATCAAGTTGATCATAAGTTGAGCCAAATCTGACCTACATTCCGAAGCTAGTCCTTCGGAATTTTAAAGTGACTTTAAATGTATAAAGAAAAATACCTTTTTAATGATTTTGAATCAATATCGAGAGAAAAACATTACAGATGCGTTTGTTATTTATTACTAAGTCATATACATTATAATAGGTATCTATTTTAATTTAACGTTGTATATTTAAGTCACTCCTACGCATCTCATACTTAACATTGATTGTATGATAACTTACATATATGTAATCAGACTCAAAAGTCTTTAAAGTAGGTTTATTAATACATCATATGTCTATGTATATAACAATAATTTAGAGTATTAAAGATTATCATACAGAGCTCTTCAACCATGGCATGTGCACAGGCAAATTGCATAGCAGTAGCCTGATATTAGCAATAAGAATGAATCTGCATTACTCTTACATAATGTAATAATATTTTTGTGAAAACTGTTAGTTTATAATCTACCCAGCGAGATTGTAAACAGTCGACTAATTGTGAACTGTACCGTACTGCTTACAATATAACGTATTAATATGGTATTCATTTTCGATAGTTACTTAACATGTCAAACCGTCATATTGTGAACCGTCTCTGATTGGTCAGTCTTGGCAGTAGGCATGGCATAAATCACAAGTAGCAGGTGATAAAGAATATGATTCTGTTTTCATATGTCACATCTGTTACCGTCCATGACATAGCCTGTTACATGTTATAAAGAATATTTAAGAATATAAATAAAATGTATGCGACTGAAGGACTCTGTATCCATGGTCATGAACAAATTTAAAAAAAAAAAAAAAAAATATCATTGATTAGCTTTTAAGAGTATTCAAAAATAGACCTTAAATCAAGTGACATAAAGTGTTAACTTCTTTAACATGTTATGTAGCAGGATAGAAAAATAATTTTTTGCTACGAAAGTATATATAATTTGCATCAGTGATAATTTGACACTTGCGTGCGATACTCGCACATGATTTTGTGAAAAATACCGTCGATCAGCATCGATGACGTAGGTTACAAATCATTGCAAATCATATATCGCAAGTGAAATCATGCTATAAAAAATAATAATATCATCAAATGAGAATTCCTTTAAAGTAGCAATAATTTCCATGCCTACTTGGCAGTAGTTCGTTCTGTGTCCATAGAGTTAGAAAACAAACATAGGAGTTAAATAAAAGAAATGCACATTTAATTGCATTAATTGTTTGAGATCAAAATTAAACAGATATGTCAATCAATATATATTTTTAAGGAATAATAAAAACAATTAACTACGTTACGTATGGCTAAAGATGGCAGCGCGTGATACATGACGCGGGATACATTATTGTGAACTGAACAGTACTGCTTACAATATAACGTATTAATATGGTATTAATTTTCGATAGTTTATAATCTTAACATGTCAAAGCGTCATATTTTGAACCGTCCCTGATTGGTCAGTCTTGGCAGTAGTTCGTTCTGTGTCTATAGAGTTAGAAAACAAACATAGGAGTTAAATAAAAGAAATGCACAGTTAATTGTTTGAGATAAAAATTAAATCAATCAATTAATTAATTTAGTCAATCAATTTATTTTTTATAAGAAACAAATGGTATGGCCGAAGATGGCGGCGCAGGATACATGACGTTCGACCAATCAGCGCTTAAAAAGCTTTCACCGCATTCAAGTATAATGCCAGTTCACAATATGACGGTTTATCATGGATAGATTATAAACTATCGAAAATGAATACGTTATATTGTAAGCAGTATGATACAGTTCACAATTTATCGGCAGTTTATAATATCGCCAGAAACCTAGATTATAAACTAACGGTGTTCACAATATTACGGTGACACATATAATACGAAACAGATTTAAATAAGTTGTAATAAGTCCAACGATTGTTTGACAAAAGCTGTGAGTTTGTGATTGGCGACATAGTGAGACGAACCGTTTGGGTAGAAAGTGTTGGGTTGGACCAAATTGGAAGCATTATTAGTGAGTAGTAGTAAAATAATATTACTAACTCACTTACGTATGTACTTACGACCGTGACATCACTAAAGGCGTCAGCTGAAAATCAGCGCTGCTGACATAGTCAGTAGCACCATGCTGAGCTGACGATCCTCTTTGACGGCACAGACTTACTGGTTTGTTTTAAATATTATTGTATGTAAATTCTTTAAGGTGTTTCATCAAATAAATGTATTTTCTTTCTTTCTTACATGTTAGTAATTTTTTTTTATTTCAGAAACCAACATCTTACAATTTACAATGTAGCTATGTCCAATTATAGATTTTCTAATATTAACATAACAATTATATTCGTATAGAACTATGTGCTTAAAATGATAATTAATTTCATTTTCGATATCATCAACATCGTATCAAGAACATTAATTTATGCATTATGTTATTTCTAAACATTGTCTTGGTAAAGTTTCTTTACTATTTAATTATTAACATAAGTAAATGATATGATAACATTGATATCTAAGTGGACACTCAACATTTTTAAAAGTAATAATATAATTATGTCTGATAATGTAATTTACTTTTAGGATTATCTTACAATTTACGAAATATATTTTACTGTACGTACAGTTTTCATTTGACCTGAGTTTAATAAATTTTAATTTTCATATGTAAATAATAAAAACCCTTTAATACAGCTAGGTTTGTCGGAAAAATCAAAGTAATTCTATAAACTACTAGCTGTCCCGGCGCGACTTCATACCCTACCCTAATTTTTAGCCAAATCGGTTCAGCCGTTCTTGAGTTATAAATAGTGTAACGACTTTCTTTTATATAATAATATATAGATTACAATTAATTGTATAAATTTATTTTTCAATGGAGTGTCGCTGGTTACGAGGTAGAATTTGATTAATAGAGAAAAAAATTCATACTATTAACTATTAATAAGCAACACTGTCGGCTGGTCCAATAATATAAATATTTGTATTGATTATGGATTTCATTTATAAAATTTGGCCCACTTCTTGATACTATACTTTTTGATTCTCGTCCAAAAATAAACATTCTTATCCTAATGCTAATAATCTCTAATGCTAAATAATCCTACCGACTGCAGTCGGTATCTAAGTTATATTATCGACTGCAGTACCATCTGACGGGCTGATTTGTGAATCTAAACCATCCAGGGCGCCGCGCCACCCAAACGCATACAAAAAAATTCATTCAAATCGGTCCAGCCGTTAAGAGGAGTTCAGTGTCATACACACGTACAGTATAATTTTATTATTATAAAGATTATTAATCAAACGTCTAGGTCTAGTTGGTCCCGTTGAGTCTTATGGTGCGTCCATGTTTGGCGAACCGAGCACGAGCCGAGCTACGAACGAGCACACTGCGAGCACGATTCGCGTAGCGTGGACGTGATGCTTGCGAGCCTCGAACGAGCATTCGTAGCGTGCTCGACTGCGCTCCGCGGCCGCCCGATTGTCAGTTTTTTCACGAACGCAGGTAGTCGCATCGCGCTCGTTGTAGGCTCCTGTTCGTTCGAGGCTCGGCTCGTGCTCGCTTCGCGTAGCATGGACGCACCATTAGGTTTCGTAGTCTCACTAATATTAGGTACAAATGTGAAGATTAAGTTGTTTGGATGTTTGTTACTCAATCATTCATGAACGGCTCAACGAATTTGGATCATAGATCATACCCTGGCATCACACAAAGGATCCTTTTTATCCCAAACCTCAGAAACACGGGGCAGAAATTAGTTATGGCGATATACAGTAGGAGCTCTATATACATGTATCAATAGTATGGTATCTTGAATTTGGCAGGTGTATAAAACGTTCCACCCACCTGCAGTCTTTGATGGATATTACCATAAAGTAGAGCGCCTATATATTATTACCCGCCTACGATATATTATGAATGCATCAGTATAGAAATTGCTCACGCTTCGCACAAGGTAAGTAACGATGTAAACGCTTATTCTAACTCGACGGATATTATTTTGAATAACATAGATAAATATTGACAGCAACACGTCGCAGCAACCGCAACTCAACCAAAGACTGCAATTGTATATGGTCTCAACCCACCGTAGACTTCGAGCAAGGTACTTGCGATCATATGCAAGTAATTCGTATACAATTAATCGCCATTCATCTACATGGGAAATTGTATACCTTCTGTACTTACCTAAAGGTAGCCGTGATTATTACATATAGACTGACATACAAGGTCTTTGTTATTACAATAATACTATTGTGTCATGAGTCATGTCTTTTAACCATGGACGAAATCCTCCTTGATCCCCAATTTTACCTTCAGAGGGGGTGAGTATTATAAATCCTTTATAAAATACCTATGGTATGGTATAAAAGAGATGCTACACTCCAATTATCATGTTTAACGATTATTAAATTAATCACTAAATAGTGATTAGACTCTACGTTGATCTTTTACTATCAATTAGACAGGCATAGTTCGTTCATACCACCGGGTATGACCTTTTATCATAACACTAATGGACTTAATCATAATATACTATACAGGTTGATTATTTTTTCTACGTTTTTTGCCAGTATGGGCAACTTCTGAACTGTCTGGTCTTAGAGAAAAACGCTGAAAGGAACCCCGAGTTGAATTTTGAAGAAAATAACATATATAATAATGTCACCTTACTGCAATTGGCAAACAAAGTGACGTTATTCATATGACCATTCATTCAGTTCAGTTCAGTTAAATTGCGTTTATGAGTACCTAATGAGGATAGCCGTATAGGTACATTTTAGTGAAGGAAGTTTAACTGTGCATGCAACGAGACATAATATTACATTATTGACCAAATGTTTCTAGTGCCAGCCCGTAGCGCCATCTAGGAAATATTTCCAGCATTAATTATCTTCTATTGGTTGCAAAAAAAAATTCAGTAACATGCTATCAGTATTTATATACTCTGAGATGCTATATTGTAGTACCTTAATAATATACGACGTACAATCCATCTATTATGATGAACCTATCGCTGTACTTGTACGTAGTATATATATACTCTGAGGCTGTACTAAGAATTTTTAATTAAAAATAAGGGTTATTAAAAACATAAAATTTTGTCGGGATATCTATATAATATTGTCATTGTTTTCCAACAAAAGAGGTATTTAAGAGACCGTATGCAAAATTTATTTTATTTATTTTAATGAACAGGAGTTCTAAGTAGCCGAAATTAAAAGCAATAATTCGCCCATTTTCTCAAAAATTTGAATAAGTTAAATATTTTTTACTCAAAATTATTAGGTACATATATTGAAGTAGTAAAAAGTGCTCCATTTATTGTATAGATGAATTTCGTAACAATATATTGTAATTTTCATACCGTTTAGACGTCAAAAGAATTCGTAAATATGTGATATTCAATGTGTAGCTCATTTATTAGATAATAATTAAAATTATCTTTCATGTTGTTTATTAAAACTTATAGAAATACAGTATTTTTACTGTAATTCTATAAGGTTTAAATCACGTAAATCACCGAAATCGGCGAAATTTAGCATACGGCCTCTTAAGCCATTAATAAATAAATATCCTGGGACATTCCTCACACCCGGTCCTCCGATCCCAAATTAAGCAGAGCTTGTACTATGGAAACCAGATAACTGATATAATACATATACTACTTTTTGTTTGTAAATACATAGTTAGTTTACATAATTACACCCAGACTCAGGACATACAGACATGTTCATTCACACAAATGCATTTCCTGTGCGGGTATCGAACCCACGACCTGCGGCGCAATAGGTGGAATCTTTACCAGAGCACAGAATAAATAATAATATAGTACTAAGAGAGTTGTGAAGCGCTCGTGGTGTAGCATGATTAGCCGTTAATCGATCGGCAAAGTTAAGCTACGTCGGTCGTGGTCGGTACCTGGATGGGTAACCGTCTAGTGGTATTTCATATCGAGCGTTTCCGTGCTTCGGAAGGCACGTAAAGCCGTTGGTCCCGGTTATCACTTAATTGTGATAGTCGTTAAGCTAGTTGGATGCTTCCTAGGCGGCTTGAAAAACTCCAACAGTAGGATTACCACTAGCCTACCTCCACCAATCCGCAGTGGGCACGCGTGGTGGAGTATCGCCCAATCCCTTTCACCCTCATTTGTGAAAGGAGGCCTGTGCTCAGCAGTGGGACATTATAGGCTGTTGATGATGATGATGATGATGATGGTGAAGAGAGTTCCAAATGGCCCGTCAAAATGTTCATGATTATGAAAAAGTTACATAGTTTAATTTTCATATTTTTATATTAATTGTTTTGTGATTTACGTATAATGTGGCGTGTATTAATTAAAAAGTAATTAAAAGAATATGATAATTAGCATTATCGTTCTTTTATTGAAATAAAAATAAAAGAGAAGCTGGTGAGTAAAAATAATACCTACAACTGAAAACTTATTATCTTATTACCATAAAACCTTAAAATTAATTTGTAATTGTTTTTTTTTAATATAAATATATACTAGATTCCGCCCCTTTTTCCCGGGATCAAAATCCAATCCAGAACATATTCTATCCGTCTTCCAAATTTTATCCAGATCCGTTCAGTATTTTTTTCGTGAAAGAGCAATAAGCATCTTATTATGTACGAAATTAGTAGGTAGGTAACGTGAATTTCATTTTTCGTTTCCATTGGTAACCCTAATTAACGCCTTAGTGTAAATGTATAAAATACATGATGTGCATGCAAAATATACCTACTAATTCCAATGTTATATAAATAAATAATTTGTGAACGAGACGGTCACGTAAGTGATCTGCGAGAGAAAATACACAAACAATTTGGATATCGTTCAAGGAACGTACGGTAAGTCGCAACCTATTTATCAAGAAGAAGACAACTCAATCGACTAGCTATCAATACAATAGGTATTAATATTATACAATCGCAGTAACCTTCATACTATCTCTGGTTACTAACACAATAAACCTTCTAAAAACGATGAACGTTCTATAGTTTTACTGATGACGCGAAAAGCTTACCAAAAATAAATTCATGCTCAATTTTATATTTAGCGCGCTTGCTCGGACCACACTGCGTCGGCCAGTTGAACCGGGATTTTGTACCGATCGCGGATCGCTTATCAATAATATTAAAAAAAACTCGTTTAGTGTCACAACGTAAATAAATAAATGCCAGAGATGGTCGACTGAAGACTGGCGATTGTCCTGAACGCTTCAAGGTAAAGGCAGCGCAATAGTATCAAATTAATGTGTTCAACCGTGATCATAGTACACAACTTATTCACGCCTATTTTCAAGCGTGCCCACGCAAACACAGCGTGTTTTCAGTTACCGATGCTCACATTGAAACGAAATGTTGTGTTCTTAGTTTGAACGGTGGAAAAGTGAAAACTTTGCTGGATTGGTGATGAAAATTTTAACACATTGAAACTTGAAATTTGTTAAAAAATTACATGGAATTTATCCGGCAAAGCTTTACTCTTGTTTAATTATATAATTAACATCAAAAATAGCAAATAAACATATGGAATCTGAATTGTCACCAGATAAAGAGAAAAGTAAACCAGCAGTGCAAAAAAATAAATATCAATGGGAAGACTTGCGAAGAGCTCGTGAAGTAGGAGCTTACCCTTGGACTCACCTGCTCAAGGCGCCACTTGAAGGTGAAATTACAGCGGAGGACATCATCAGAGAGACGACCCCAAGGAGAAGTATGTCAAGAGAAATATCAAGGTCAAGGACACACTCGCCTGTCGACGGGGATGTCCAAAGGATCTTAAATCTTGATTCATCACCTGGTAGTAGCCGAAAGCATGGTGAAGAAGGTGCAGATGAGGGAATACACGTGCCAAATTTTTCGAAAGAAATTTCCTTAGATTCAGAAGAAGACCCTATTAATCAGGCTGTGAATACAAATTTTGTGAAACAATCAGACACTCAAGCAAGAACCCATTTAGTAACACCTGTTGAAATACCTAAAAATATATCTCCAAAAGGCATTTTGAAACGACGAATTCCAGAACAAAAATATAACATAGGAGTTACAGAAACAAGGGAAAAAACTAAATGCTGTCATCCACTTGTGAACAAGATCAAACATCTTGCGGATAAAACTTTACATAAACTAGAAAAAAGTGACAATGAAAAGTCACCATTATCAAAAAGGAAGCAAAATGAAGAATCTCAAGAAATAAGACAATTAAAATCTTCTCCAAGCGCAGTTAAGAGGCAAAAATTTAGTGCTATTAAATTAGGATCTTCGGACGAGATGAGTAAAACTATGAGTATTGATACGCCTCAATCAAGAAAAACAAAAGAACATATCTATGAAGACATAGAAGAAACTAAAGTTCTAGATGCTGAAAAATCCTTACATTTCTCACCTGAAGTAGAAACAAGAAATTATGAATATGAAAGTAGAGGAAATAACAACAAAGAAAATGAAAGTATTCCAGAAAAGAAGTCAAATGCTTCCCAAGACCCCAGTTTAGTAGCAGAAAGTGTATCCTTAAAGTCTCAAGATCATGTCATGGAGAAATTACATAAAGTAGACAATATTAACAAAGAAGCACTACTTTTAGATGAAGAAATGGATCCAGATGAACCAAACGTTGATGAAATATTCCAAAACCAATTTGATGAAAGAGGACCAACTAATGAATCCCCAAACATAATGATCACAGAAATTACAAATGACGATTCTGAAGTCCACGGTGAACAGTCAACAGTAATACCTATAGAATCATCTCCTAGCCCCAGTCCTCACGATAACGAAAAACGCAATAATGACGAAAAAGCCGATAATGAATGGTCAAAGCCAAGCAGGTAAATATAGGTTTTTTTTTTTCTTTTCTAGTGTACATCATACGTAACTGTGACATAACTATACCGTGTTTCAACACATGCAAAGCGAACGCGATGACTTCTGCCTGTTTGATAAATATAGCACCGTCCGCTCCTCTTCCTGCACATTGGGTAAGCTCTTTAAAATCGTCATCGGTGATCAGCGCTCGCAACTGCTTTCACGTCTGTGATTAGTTCATTTACTGGCCGGCGTTAACAAACACGATAAATGACTCATTGTCCGTGGGCTAATGACGGTTCGGTTGGTTTACGGAAAACATATTTACCTAACTAAATATGTACCGGGTTCAGTAAACACTAGTTATGAATAAACTCCGGCGATGGACATCAGAAGGTGGCACCCCGATAGAGAAGCCCCTAAGACCGACGAGAGAAGGAAGTGCCCAGCTGTACACGCCAGAAGTCCGTTGCGCTTGTCAGTACTTTCAATGTGATTCGCTGTTACCGGAGAGAGTGAATCTAGTTGGTACTAGACCAACATCGCGAGCTAGCAATTTCAGACCGTACGGGAGGTAAGTTGCACCTACATTCAGTTTTCACTATTTTGTTGTCATTTTATTACAGGATTTGCAGAATAATTTTGAATCGCGTCTTATGCCCGGCGGCTGCTGCGGCTAAAACGAGCGGCGTTGGCCTAGTTGTGACTCGAACATATGTGAAGTTTAAATATAGCTTCAAACTTTTGCGACGAATCAACATTTTTGCGAGTTGCATTTCATTTATATTTTTATTATAATGCCCATAATATTTTTTGTTTATTCGTGTTTTGCTCAGCGAATGGTTGTTTAATTGATATTTTTTATAGGATGTATTACATTGTCTAACTCTACTCAACTCTACTTTGAACTAAATGCAACCTCTTCCTAAAATAGGAGATAAATAAATAGATTAATAAATATAAAAGTAAATTAAAGCAGCTTAGCGAATTATTATTTTGTATTAAAACTTTAGGTATAAAGTTCACTTAATATAAATTTGTGGTACTAATATTTTATAAATTTCTTTTTTCTAGTGATCACGAATATGAAATTATCGAAAAACCACCGCCAAATATTATATACACTGCACCTAGTATAGATGAAAAGCCCAAGCTGATAAAAACTGATGATGAGTTATCTAGTACCACATCATTGGAACGTAAATATTTACAACATGTTTCTGATGAAGATCTGGCAGCGGAAAAAGAAGACCAGCACGATGATGAGAACCAAGATGTATTAAGCGCTGAGGCTCTCCAAAGTAATATTGAGGAACGATATTTTGTAAACACACCGTCTAGTGCGTCAAGAACAGAATGTGAGGTCAGTACAAGTCAAGTAGACTCATCAGCATTGGAGCAGTTACCTTTAAAGCGAGACAGTCGGTCTAAAAATGCAGATGCAACTGATAACAAGTTGCAACAGCGTATAAAAGAAAGTACAGGAAAGTTAAGAACACAGGCTGGAAAACTGAAAACAAAAATACAAAGCATAAAGGTAAAGCAATTCACAATGCCCGATAAATCAAAAATAAATTTACCAGAACGATCACGATTTAAAATGCCCGATCGCCCAAGGTTTTCACTACCAGAGAGAAGAAAATTCAGTTTACCTGATCGACCCAAATTCAAAAAAATCAATATATCAGAAAGACTAAATTTTGGGGATCGAAAAAAGTTTTCCCTGCCAGAAAGACCCAAGTTTAGTATACCAGAATTACCAAAATTTAAAATGCCGGATAGGCCAAAAATAAATTTTCCTAGTCTTGGTAGAAAGAAAGAGTACAAAATTGAAACCGAGACGTCAGATTCAACTAATGATTTGGGGAATGTAGCGACAGTAGATTTCGAAGCTAAGACATATCCTAGATTATTTAGTCGGAAAAAGAAATCAGGACTTCCTAAAACTTCTTCTTCGCCTACATTAAATAGGGAAGACACTCCACCCCCAACTTTTACTTTTACCAGAATGAAAAGAACGAAGGATGACTCTACTCCATATATTCCTGACAGTCCGGAACAACCTCGAGAGTATGGTAATATGAATAATGACAATCCTAACTTTGAAGGTGAAATGGAAGAAAGGCAATTCGACAGAACTTATGATTTTGATAAGTTGGATTCAGAATACATGGAGGACGAACTTGAACCATCAAATTTAAATGAGAACCGTACAACAACATCCACGCCAGACATTTCGCCGTCTAATCAAGAACATATGCATGTTATAAACGAAATAAATAATGACGAATTTTTTGTTCGACCGAGAGGAATTTCTCGTGAAAATATTCAAGTAAGAGAATACTTGAGTGACGAAATACGACAAGCATTTAAAATTCCTAAAAATGCTCTTGCCCTTATGGGAAGCGATTCTATGTTAAATGATGAGAATGTATACGCCAACGAACCTGAGGCCGATCCGGACCTCATGATTGATGAAAACGATCAGATAAGGTATTCAAGCGAAGATTTGAATGATAAAGACGATGGATATTATACATTCCCACCTATAAGACCGTCAAGAGTAAAGCGAAAGAAAAAGGAAACTGAATCAATCAAATACATTGATGATAGCGTTAATGCAAGTATGCAGTTCAGCGAAGTAGACTTAGGATTGCCTGAAGATCATGCTGATGATGAGAATATGGACGGTGAAGTAGTTGACGAGTGTTTGAGTGAAATAGACAACCGAATAAATTTCACTCCCACAACTGACTTACACTCAATACATGAATACGCTAACGATGAAGTGATTCAGTATCCCGAAACTATGCCTATACAATCACAAACTTTGCCTATGCCACCGAAGAGGAAAAAGAAATTTTCTAATAAAGACTTCAGACATTCTTCACTGAATGACTTCAAGAATTCATCGGTCGCTGAGTTATGGGAAGAGCCCCAAAAAGAGAAACATAGTGACAACGTAAGTATGTTTATTATTGTCAATAGCTCATTAGTAAATATTGTATTATAGGTATTGGATGTTTGAGGGGAGGCAATTGGTGAGTTTGGTAATTTCTTGCTTTATTTAAATCGTTCAAGGGTAATTTATATCCGCCAGTATGAATTAATATCAATTATGATGAAGACATGTGCCTAGGAACATTAAAATACCTGGCAAGTCAAAGTCTGAGTCTGACTCGCTCATTGAGGGTTCCGATCTTCCTTATACGTATACTTTTTGGTTTGGGTCATAACATTGGTTGTTAAAAAAACTGGACCGCATAGCTGAGTTATTTATGAACGAATTATGATGATTTCGAAAACACCGTGTTTGTTAGAATCTTGTTTTATATTTTCCTTTAATATTTACAACAATATTTGTCAACTGTTTCGAAGATATTTTTTGGTCATTTTTATCATAAGTCAGAAAAAAACGCAATATAAATGAAAATAAAACCTGTTATGGAATGTACAAACGAAGCCCTTTTATATGATATCCCATTTAAGGCTATTTGTTGCTTGTAGCTTGTAGCCCTTGTACTTTTTTGTACTTTTAAATTTCGAACCCTTTTGGAATGAAAATAAAAATATTTTGTTTTTCAATTGCAATAACGTGATGCAAGCAATATCTGAAATATTTCATATTTAAAATCAATTGTATATTTCATAATAATATACCACTGTGACGGACAGACAAAAAGACTATCGAAACTATTATCTAGCTTGTAGGTAGGTATATAACTTATTATTTTGACGACGATAATAGTAAATGACTCATTCCGTAACAAATTTAGGTGTCAATTAATAGCTTTTGTATCACCGACCTTATTCAAAATCATGACCATGAATCTAAAAGTTATCTTGACAACATTTAGATGATAAAAGTCTGGCCCAGTCTGGGCAGTAATGTACATATATTTTAAAATATTGACGTCACCAATCAATTTGAGATGACAGAACAGAATACAGAAGTTATAAATATAAAATAAGTAAGAATTGACCAGTAATTGACTTTGGCTGAAATCCAAATGGATCTGTGTCCTAATTTTACCACATAAAATTTTAGAAATTGGTATCATTCGCGTTTTTTGACCTAGTTGAATCGTAAGTACCTATGCATAGGTATTACAAATAATCAAAAAATAAAAAAATCTAAAAAAACATGCTTTAAAAAGCCTTGCACTAAAAACTGTTAAAAAATCATAAACAAAGTTTCGCTGTCTATCACGTAAGGGCCGGTGGATGCACAGAATTATGCGGGAATTTGAATTGTTTTCAAGTTTTTATTGATTTTTACCTTCGTAGAACAATATGACTAAATATTTCAGTGAATAGCGACCGTAGTAGTTCACTTTTTGGCTTTATGTGGAATTAATACTTTTTATTTATAATGAACTATTTTCGTACCTACATAAAATAGTCAGTTTTACGATTTTTTATTATTTTTTAACTATAATTAATTTTTAGTTTTTAGTCCTCTATAGACTCTTAAAACCATATATAGTCAAAGTTCATCACACGAAAATTCCAACTGGTTCCAACAAAATTAAAATTTTGCACACAAGTTTCCTAACGTAAATTATCTCATTACCATTCTCATAAATTGGTTATAAAAATCGACCTATTTTGCAAATTTTTAAACAATCAATCGCTATTATTTGTTGCCTAGGTTTTTTTTTATTGCAAAGTTTATCTAAATACACTTGTATTTTGCAATTTTCAGGTGATCGTGTACCGTACAGAGCACGAATACATTGTGCCTCAAGCTGAAGCACCAATTACTGAACCGAGCCCCGTGGCCCCTCGACGCAATCGCTCGAGAAGTTCCAGAGGTACGTCTATTTGTGACGATGACCGGACATCGCATGGAGCTGAATCTTTGACTCTTGATACACATATAGCTCATGCTGATGACGTTGGTGTCGAAAGAAAAATACGTCATGAAAGTCCTGGCTATGCGACTGTTGATAAAGGATCCTATGCTCCTATCGAAGGTATAAGGAGGACAAAGAAAAATAAACTGCCTGAAAGGTGCCGTAAAAGTTGCAGCTCAGAGAGAAATTATTATACAGTTGGATCAACAAAAAATATAGGTCCTGATCGTCCACCACGAAAAAAGTCTTCAACAAGTCTAATAACTTTAGATAGTTTTTCAAAACACTCCGTCAGTGAAGATTTGACCCAATATGTTGAAATAGATGAAGCATTTGAGAACGTACATAAAAATTTAAAATCGGGTGAAGTTGTAAATAAAATGAAAGATAGGCCATTGCCACCCCCTCCAAGGCCACCAAGAGGAGGTAGACGTAATGGGAAAGATAAACAAAGTTCAAATAATCTTGACGCTGTAATCCCAATCGAGATGTTTTCTTCATATTTACAGGATGAAGAAATAGTTGAAATTGAAGCATCTACTCAAACGGACCCTCTACCGGATGATATTGATTTTGAATTTGGTATGGATGATAACTTAGATATGTCTATATCCAGCTCACTTCGAGATATAGTTGACGACGAATCTATATTATCGAAGAGTCATACTAAATTAGGAGAGAATCCACGTGTTTCCCGTCCTACATCAAGATCTCAAAAGTCACTGAAATTTTCAGACCCAAAAATATCTGAACTATCCAAACCCAATATAGGGCGCACGTCACCTACCGTGATATTAGTTGAAAGGCGGGTATCGAGCCCAACAAGAATAAACGAGAGAGATGAAATGCTTACTGAAGCTTCGTTGACTGTACAACATATAGATATCGACGAATCCCAAATACCAGATGTGCCTCCATTACCAAGACCAAGGGGAGTCCTAAATCCAAAAAAAGCTACATCATCAACCATGGAACGAGTTCTCGATAGAGAAGCCGACTTAAACCGAGAAGTTCATTTAGATAATTTAGTAACACAACGGCTTCAAGTAAGAGATTTAGACGTAGGTCGGCTCAACGTATCCGAGCTTCAAGCCAATAAGATTTTAGTATCGGATATAGAAGGAATGACATTACAAGTTACAGAATTGGATTCAAAATCTGGTCACATCTCTGTCAGTGGAATAGAATTCTCTCAAACAGTCATAGACGAAATAGTTAAAAAATTCGCAGAAATATCAACATCTTCAAGTCATCAATTTCCTTCACAGCGTCAAGATTATACAGAAATACCAAGAACAGTAAGTACGGAACAAACTCAAACAGATGAACCTCCTGTTCCTCCCACGGAACGTCCTGTTCCTCCCACGGAACCTCCTTTTCCTCCCACGGAACCTCCTGTTCCTCCCACGGAACCTCCTGTACCTCCCACGGAACCTCCTGTTCCTCCCACGGAACCTCCTCTTCCTCCCAAAGAACCTCCTACCACAAAAACTCCAGAGATTATTGAGATACCCAATGTTCGAACATCTATTGAAGAAGTGGTAACCCAACCTCCTCATCCTCCATCTAGCCCTACCAGTTTTGACGATGGTATGGTTCCTCCTCTAAGACCACCCCCACCAGACCTGACCCCATTACTCTACTCATATCTTCAAGATATATCAATACCTCCTGCATCATTTCATCTATCAAGATCATTTCGTGATCGACCTTGCAGTGACTCCCACGAGCCTCAACATCAGTCGCCTCCACCTCCCACTAGACGGGCTAAAAGAAAATCAGCGCCCAGGCATTCTGAATCAAGTTCTGATAACGAGAAGCTCCGACCGTCTCCAAGACGCGTGCCACCATCTGTAAGACCTCATGAACCTACAATTACTGAAGCAGGTGCTCAATTTCTCCGTGTTTGTCACAGTTCTATCAGCAGAACTATAAGAAACATATTCAACTCGTTCATGACTTACATTAGCGGTACAGAAGACAAGAAGGACGTGCAGATGGCGTTGGTAATATTTTTGGTTCTGATTGCTGGTTTGATTATGTTTGGCCTGAGTGACAGCAGAACGATTCACCACCATCACTGGGAATTCTTCAATCCACCCGACGGAAAGGAGTGATGTTACTAATAACTTATCATTTGGCTATCTCGTTCCGGATGTTTTAAGAATGTGTCGTTGTAAGTAAGCTATCGTGAATTTTCCACAATTTGTGTATATACAGTTTTTTTTTCTAGCCAGTGTGGGCAACTTCTGAATTACCTGTAGTTCAGAAGTTGCCCACACTCCCCAACGCTGAAAGGAACCCCGAGTTGAATTTTGAATTGGAATTGGAATTTTTTCAAAAGATATTTTTTTCTGAATTCTGCTTCTACGTCACAATATGAATTAAAAAAATATATATGTACTACAATCTTGCTCACAAGTTGCTAGAAGTTATCCAAAATATAATTTTATATTTTCCACCTAGTCCATGGTTTTCCTGTGTAAAGTATGTCGAGGTGGAGCAGATCTCGCAGGGACCTCACTATATTTAGCCATAAAGAATTAGTTCTTAGCATTCTGAAAAAAAAATTGAGGTCAATTTTTATAACTTCTAGCAACTTGTGACCAAGATTATCATACATATTTTTTACGTATTGTGAAGTAGAAGCAGAAAAAGAAATATCAAAATAGAAATATATTAAAAAAAAACATCTTGTATATATATATATAGATATAAATTTTGTTTCGATAAACAAAAAACTGGTATACTAATTTATTGTTTTGTAAACCATACATACGTAAACGTTTCTTTGATACTTAAGCATTTCATTTAAAAAAACTTTCCACTGAAGTTTATTTTTGAAGCGAAGCTTCTTAACTTACATTCGGGATGGGGACTAATATAATAACTAATGTTCGTTTCGATTTACGCACGCTTCGCTTCCGTCGAGTGTCCTACGACACCTCACTAGATTTTAGTACCTATAACTGGCATAATAAACGATATTGTTATGTTTATGAATAATTAGGTATTTCGTTAATCGTTTTTTTTGTATTTAATTTAATTAACACTTCGCTGACGTTGGAGATGCCCGTATAAACTTTTGTATCTTCATTGAAAATATTTACATTGTTTTCGAAAGATTGTTGAATTTTGTTTAATTACCTACACAATTAAAATAAAACTTACTGTAAAATTATACAACGTCAACATATGATGCAATTATTCAGGACCGTACCTAAATTCATATTGAATATCATCCAAATACCTAAATTTTGCGAGCAATGGAAAGTTCAATATCATAAATATTAGAGATTAGGTATGATGATGAAACGTTTATAATCTCTAAAAAGAGTATAATAGCACTAATAACATCAATGCAAGAGTTGTCCAGTCTGTATCGTTATTTCTAAGTACCTACACAATCGAGAACCTCCAGTTAATATATTACTTACTTAGAACTATACTTTTACTAATAAGGTAATTTATATATCTAATCATAATATCCGTGAATATTATTTATGATTCCTAGTTGTATGTGGAAAGATTTACCTACCACAATGATAATAATTGTAATAAATTGGTAGTTGTTGTCGGTCTGGTGTTATGCATTTTGTTTTGTTGTGTTATTATTATAAAAGAAACAATTAAACTTGTTTAAAAATCGTTGTTCTAATTTATATGACCATTTTTCTCCCTCTCTCTGCTATTTTTTTTGGATTACGCTGTTAATTGATTTTTTATTTGCTGCTATAGATTATTAGTATATAGACCATGGTCTGAACAATGTTCTAGCCAAAGATTTTCATAGGGCATCGTGCCTCTACCCAGATAGATAATCCGCCTTACTAAAGCATGACATTTAATTTCACTCCGCTTGAGGGGCTTCCTGAGCAAATCGCTCTCAGTTCGTACTGCGCACGGCTGTCAAATACTGTCAATTCTGGCTTGTTTATTTCATGTTCCCATAGAGGCGACTATCCTTCTGGACGTTTTAAATTCTTTGATTCTAGCAAAACAACGATTAAAAAGTCACATTTGCTGCTATAGATTACAAAGTATATATTTTACTTTTACCTAAGTAGGTAGTCAGCCTTACCTCGCAGCATCAATTTAGATGTATATCTGTGGCATGAACCGATTCACTATCATGACCACGGAACAGAAAAAATAAGATCATAGCAATGGCAACTCTTCTATATTTTTTCCAGCTATAGCAAAGTTTTTCATGTTCAGCAGTGGTTCAGCATGAGCAGCATGACTAACCCAATATAGGTTTTGAAAATACCTATGCCATCTCGAAATCTCCACCTGTTATAAGTATCCTGTGACATACCTCATAATAAATCAGCATAGCAGCACCAGACCGGATAAAGGAAGGCTCAGAGTCAAAGCCATGCGTCTTTCCTCAATGTTCAAGGCGCTTCGCTTGCATTAGTTGTAAAACATTGTCCAAAAATGTTGTATTGAATCGCTGTGAGACGTGCGCCTACTGAACGGCGCGCGTTTGGTTATTAGTAGGTACCTAATTAATATTATATTAGGTATTATGATCTTACGTAAGAACGTCGTGTATTTTGAGCATTATTTCATATTATCGGTGGTATTTATTTATCCAATAGAGATCATAGGTACATGTGCACCAGTGAAGTGAAATGAAATGAATTAAGTAGATATAGGTAGATATGTGTATCCTAGTCTTGTAATCAAATTGTATTCTTTTATGGACCGTGGCTGACAGTACGGTACTACGGTTTATATAAAAATGATTTATCTTGTGACTATAATAATATAGGTAGGTATGTAATTCGAGAAACTCAAATGTGACAAGGCTGTAGTATGGCTTAGCCTTACCTTTGCCTGTCTTTTGGCGAATATTATAAACAACAAGAGGTCCAGGAAAACAATAACCGAAAGAAGTTCGTCGACTTTTTGCAGGAACTTGCAGAGTGACGTTGCGTTTCCGTTTTTATTTTCATAAATTCGTGTATTTTGAGTTTTATTGCATAGTATCGGTGGTATTTTATCCAATAAAGATCAATCCATGTTTACCAGTGAAGTGAAATGAAATTAATTTATGTGTATCGTGACTTTTCAAGTTGTCTCAAAAAGTCCGTGAAGAGTTTTAGTACAATGACCTCCATTTTAGTACCTAAAACATGACTTTTATGGACGGTGACTGACTGAGGACTATAATGTGAAAGTGATTTATTGTGACTAGGAACTGTGCTAGGAAGGAACTATAATATAACTCGACACTGGCAGAAATGAGCCATAATTTGGCCTTGATTGCCATACTTAAAAATAAGAAGAAGATTCTTTGATAAAACCGCAGGATAAAACTAGTCTTTGACTTTTTGGCGGGAACTTGCAGAGTGACGTAGCATTTTCATTTTCATAAATTTGTGTATTTTGAGTTTTATTGTGTATTTTTGGTGGTATTTTACCCAATAAAGATCATCCATGTGCACCAGTGAAGTGAAATGAAATGAATTATGTGTATCGTGACTTTTCAAGTTGTCTCAAAATGTCCGTGAAGAGTTTTAGTACAATGACCACCATTGTAGTAAAACATGACTTTTATGGACGGTGACTGACTGAGGACTATAATGTGAAGTGATTTATTGTGACTGGAAACTATAATATAACTCGACACTGGCAGAAATGAGCCCTAATTTGGGCTTGGTTGCCAAAATTAAAAATAAGAAGAAGAAGAAAACTAGTCTTTATTCACAGTCTTTATTCTATGATAAAACTACGGTAGTAGAAAATTCTAAATTTATCTATGATAACAACATTGTGAAACACTCAAAATGTGTCGGTATCGGTAACTTTAAAGCGTCTGGTAGCTGCTAGACAACGACGCGACGATTCATATGTCTGTGTTTTCTTCCATTTTCTTCTTATTACCTTTATTATTATTATAATTTCACAAAATAATAGGGTAGGTAACTAGGTATGTACTTATCAGTTTTGATCAGGTTTTAATACTATTGGCAGCACTGCTTTGCAGTGTTGTCATAGAGAGGTGGCGTGAAATCTGTATTTTCAGTCAAACAATCCGTATAAAATCCGTATTACCATTATGATTAGGCGTTTTTCAAACAGATTATATATATTTTATGCATATTTTGAATACCTATCCTGGTCCAACTGTTAATAATGAGTTTTCCTAAGATAGCTCATGTAAAATATCTGGCAAATCGTGAACTTCAGGTTCAAATTGGTTCCAATTATTAGTTTGACAGGTATTTTGAGCATAGAAGTATCATATAAAAATTCCGCATTATATACACAACAATACAAATTTGAACCTTGTTCACGATTTGACAGGTATTTTGAACATAAAAAAACTTATTCTAAGAAAACTTTTAATTAATCTATCTTTTTTATTTAATCTAATTTAAAATTAAACTAATTTGATAATAATATGATTGCTTGTATTTTGTCTTTGTTTCACGGTTTCGAACTTGAACTATGGCAGGGGGTTTCCCATTATTATTGGCCATGAAATTAAATAACATTTCTGACTGACAGACTAAAAAAAATATGGTTAATATTTAATAAAACGAAACAAAAATATCAGAGTGTGCTCTGTACCTCATCTGATAGATAAGTGAGAGAGTCTATCGGTATGAGGTTAAGTCTGTCTGTATGTAAATACATATAAAATTCCGTAATCATGGTTCATCCGTACTGGATGTCCAAAATCCGTATAAATACGGACAAATCCGTATATATGGCAACATTGGCTTTAAAGCACAATCTTTTGATATCGAGTTGGCAGCACTGGGTACGATTCAGCTTTAGTCCAATTTCTTTGGTACGATTCGAATCTTAGATACTTCTTTGTCATAGAAAGCTAATTCCAATCGTCATTTTGTGCCAGCGACGACAGAACTCTACATTTTTGGTAGATTTTCAGGAACTTAACTAGTGAAAATACAGAATATTTTCGAATTTAATTTAAGGCTAAATGTTGATATTTAGTTGTATTATCCATCTTTATTCGGAAGAGAATCCTCGTGGCTAAAATTGACATACGATTGTTTACGCAATACATACTGAGAACAGTTTACTAAGAAAGAACTTTTCAACCAATTTATCGTGGATAGCTTAATTAAGGTGGATGCTCAGCAAGAGGCGGGAAATTAGATTTTTTTCATGTTTTTATTAATTTCGACCTTCGTAGAACAATATGGCTATATATTTTTGTGATTAGCGACCGTAGAAGTTAGTTTTTAGTAGTTTAATTTGCCATATTGTGGAATTTATACTTTTAGTGATCAACTATTTTTGAACATTCAGTAAAATAGTCAGTTTTACGGTTTTCAGAGGAAAGTTCAAAAATGAGCCATATTATAAAAAAAAAGATTCTTAATACAATGTGCCAAATGAACCAATACGGTCGCAAATCACTGAAATATTTAGCTATATTGTTCTATGAAGGTAAAAATGCAATATTAAAATGCAGTATAAAGGCAATAACTACTTTAAAGAAAAAAACTAATTTCCCGCCTCATGCATCCACCTTTATGAAATGTATACCATTTTATGTAGTAGATAAAGTTCTATAATAGTATCACTATTTTAAAAAGTGCACGTCGCGTCCTGAATTTGTGTCTCGGTGTGCTGACTCTTATACTCTTTATATTTGATTATATTTAGAACTGTAAATCATTAGCATAATTATTTTAATTATTATTTAAATGTTTTACAGAACATATTATAATACGTATTACAATATTGTTGTTAAGTATTTTATTTTCCTTGCTTTAAAATATTTTTCTTAGAACACAATCTTTAATCATTTGCCTGGAATTATTTGGTATGGAAATATGGTGTTACTTACCCATGGAAATAAAATAATTATGTTATTTCTATGGTGTCCAAAAATCATATAACAATAAATAGCTTATTCTCTATCTTAACTTGGCACGCCTGCCCATATTTTATTATATTTCCAATCTACGACTAAACATGATTCAGATTAGGTATTTTCAAGTTATCACCTAATTTAGATTATAACTTGTTGATTGAACTTTTACATGATATAAATAATGTGTATTGTGATCAAGTTTACATTTAAATTAGTTAACCTTAAAATGCAGTAGATTTGTCAAATAAATCCTGGTCACACTGATACATACACGACGAGCAAGATAAGCAATTATAATAAAATAGTAGGAAGGATGGCAGGATGGCAGCCGATCAGCTGCTGATTGTACTGTTTGTTTGTTTGTCTGCCTGCTGCATTCGCTAGTCGCGAACTGGTTGCACATCGCGCGAGTGTTCAGCTGAACTATAAATTCCAAATAAAATATTAGTATATTCGTAAAAATGAGACATCTGAACTCGTTACAAAGTTTATGCAACAAAATGTAAAAAAAGATTGACGTTTTCATTCTGAATTCTCGGCCAGCTCGAGATAAATCTTCGGTTCTGTAGATAGATCTCGCGGCTCGAGAGAAGTTAATTCTTTAGTTTTTCTAAAACAGTAGAAACATGCAAAAATGTGGTTTTTGTTCGATGCTTTCTGGACTTTTACGGAGAGCAATGTGTGTGGGGAGCAGGCGAGGAAGCAGCGAGTCTTACTACAGGGAGCTGGGTGACCAAGACACGCTGGTAAACATTTGTTCTTTTTAATTCCACCTTCTAAGACACTTTATTTGCACTTGAGCTGCACTTTTTATTCATGTTATTGTTAAGTTTCATGTTTTAGTACACGTAGATGCCTACTCTAATCATATTTGTGTCATGACATGACATCGTCCTCCCTATCAACATGTTTACGTTAATGTGTATAATTGGTAAATAGGATTGTAGATGCTTTTGTACCTGTTTTACCTGGTAATAACTTATGTATCAAGTAATAAATACCTACACTGGATTGATGTGTGATTGATAGATTCTATACACTAAGTACAGCTATATACTTTCTTATGTTATGTACCTAACCTACCTGCCTACTTGATATGCATATAACATACTATGCATTTAATGCACTATATTTTGTTATATTTGTAACTAATGCATGTAGGAAAGTCATTTTCAAATTTTCTTATAATGTGACCATTATAATTGTAAAACTAAATACCTAGGTACGTATGTAACCTACTTAGGTTATAATATATTTATAAATTTCTCTAATCACCTTTGTATACAGATTGAAATGAGTTTATTTTTTTTATTATGTATAGGCCTGTGTTTGACCACAATCTCACCATGGTAAGTAATGATGTGGCCGAAGGTGGTAAGAACAAAGCCAAGAAGGAACGATTACACACTTTTTATTATTTTAGTAGTACCCACTTATAAAAATGACATTGATGTAATTTGCATTTCTTTACATGAATAATTTATTGTTATTGACATAAAACTAAGAAAACAGCTTATCATGTAAACTGATTTGTAATTGTTACATAGGTACATTCTTAAAATGTTGCCAACGGTATACCCTATTTAATGTTTGTTAATTAGAATAAAATGACATCATAAAATAAAATAAAAACTGACAACACATTTAGTGTCAGTGATGGTGCTATAGGAAAAACAAATTCAATACGTTACAAACGTCCTTGCGTTACAAAATGGTAAAGATTCCACCTATTGCGCCGCAGGTCGTGGGTTCGATTCCCACACAGGACATGCATTTGTGTTTGTGTGCATGAACATGTCTGTATGTCCTGAGTCTGGGTGTAATTATGTATATTAAGTATGTATTTACAAACAAAAAGTAGTATATGTATTATATCAGTTATCTGGTTTCCATAGTACAAGCTCTGCTTAGTTTGGGTTCAGATGACCGCGTGTGAGGAATGTCCCAGGATATTTATTATTTATTTATTTATTTATCCATGAAGTTAAGAATCTATTCGTCCATGATTTGTCAAAGTTAGATGAAGCAAAACAACCTTTTTTTTTTTTTAATTCACTAGTGTTTATTAGTTGTAGTTAATGAATAAAAGTATTGTTTGATTTGAACCATAATGATCTTTTTTATTAAATTGAATTGTACAAGAACAGTATTTCAAAAGCCAAAATCTCAGTGCACAGTGGTACAGTACTTTGTGGTACCCATCTGGCTGGCTACCACCCTCAAGTTGAAAATCTGTCAACTAGCACCACGGAATAAAAAAACGACATGTTTTTTTTGTTCCGTGCCAAGCACCTATCGTTGTGTTCCGACAGCTGCACTTGAGATCCAGTTCCTTCTAGGCTTTGTGTGCTTCGACCACATCATCACTTATCATGGTGAGATTGCGGTCAAACACAGGCCTATATACAGTTAAAAAAATAATTGAATTTTGTAGTCACTTTGATATCTGGATATGTAAATACGTCTATTTCCCATTTAAAAATATTATTCTTACTTCCATAGCCACATATTTTGACTATGGTGTGTAGAGTTTGTGTAGTTAGAGCTTGTAGAGTTAGGGTGTGTAGAGTTATAAGCTTGGCTCTACATAAGATCTAATAACTTTTTGACAGTGGGAGCCATATGGTCTTGTGTTGGCCATATTTTACATAAACATGTTTTTGGTGGTATTTCACTTCTTTTTGTAAGTTGCTTATCACAACATTTTTTATTTTGCATTGTTTTTGTAAACATTCAAATTTTTTTTTGTTTGTGTACTAATACAAGCTTACATATCAAATTTCAGCTTTCTAGGACTTCAGGAAGTACCTTAAGAGTTTTGTTGATCGTCAGTGAGTCAGTGAAGAAGTCGGGGTTTTTTAGATATCAATAAAATATGTTTAATAAGTTCACTATTGACATCATATCCCGAGAATTTTGTTTATCTGGTATATTCCAAGCCCAAGTTATGACGGTTCAAAAAAACGACGAATCGCTTCGAGAAAAGGTAGGTTGTGCCCCTGCGCTTCACTTGGCTCGTCTTGGCGGGGGGCTCGCCCGTGCGCCCCCAGATCAATATTTTATGAAATGAATTAATCAACTTTTCATCATTGTTACACACAGATTTTATAAATATTTTTACATCATCAATTGCATTGCATATTTTGCCAAATTATAACCTAATCAAGGTATATCCAGTTACATATTAGATAACTATAATAAGTACAGTCAATTTCATATGATAAGGGAATAATACAATAAATTAATAAGACTTTTTTTGTGGTTCACAGCGGGCACCTTTATTAGGGTTCCGTAGACAAATGGCAACCGCAATGTCAAATCTGGACCCTCATACTTCGTACTGACAGTGGAAATTTCTGAAAAAATTGGGTTCGAACTTAAAAAAAACATAACGAAAGTTGATTTGAATAAAATATAGTTGACAGTTGTATGTTTTCGGTTTATGGGATATTTCTAGTTTTAAATCAAAATTAAAAAGTCATTAATTCAGTTTAGGCCCTGGTAAGGCACTTATGAACGTTAAATTGGTACATACAATTGAATTTAACACCGGTTCGGAATACACTTAAACTGAGAAGACTTTTAAGAGAAGTTTATTATTCCTTTTTTTTACAATTGACTGATTATTAAAATCAAATGTAACGGTTGTTGGCATTGCGGCGCATTACCACGTTGAATAGTAATGCTACATTGTACTATCACAGTCTATGAAACCATACAGTCGTTCAACCAAGACGTCTAGACAGGGCAATCGTGCGGGGTGTGAGGGGCGAGACGCGGCCTGAACTGCGAAAAAAACGATGTTAGTAGCTCGGGACACAGCATACTTTATATGGCCGTCGCGATACTGTCTAGACGTTGTCGGCATTTTTCACGAGATCAAAGGCGTCGGACTACTGTATGGTTTTATAGACTGTGGTACTATACAGGGTGTCCCAATACTCACCTTCAAGTGAGTACCGGGTGACAGACTAGTCTATACCAGCTCTGGTCAGCAAAAGGAAAAAAATCCATTTGAAATCCCAAATGTACCTAAGTGTCAGTTTGTATGTAGTTCCGTTGCGTTTGGAGGTAATTTCGACCAATTGAAATTCGGTGATATTTCGGCGAAATGAGATGATACCACTAACACCTTGTAAAGTAGCGTCTGATACCTTTTTTTGAGGGAATTCTAAAAGCTATATGTTGGACTCGTACCGGTAGAACACCTGTAGTCCTCATCTGTGCTAGAGCTTCCTGTGCGACGCTATGATAAGCTCGTTCTGGGGGAACTGAGATACCTCTCTCGGGCAACTTAGCTGTGCTATCACTGAAAAAATTACGGTGACAATGTGTACGTTAGTTGTTGTCTGGAAACTAACTTTAGTTACATCAAATAATTTAGTAATGAACCAAAACTAGTTTTGTTACTGGTGATTTTTAGTTCGCAAGTCACTCTGTTTAGGTTATTGGTAGTAAAATTTTGTGTTTTGTAATTATTATTTTTTCAGTGATCGCACGATGAATCGTGATCATTATGACCCATCGTCGTGACTGTAGATTAGTAAAGACCTGCCTCAACTAAATATGCATTAAACACATCAGCAGTTTTATTATTCAATTGTTCAGTGTTTGGTTGTACGTTATGCGTATTTAAATCTTTTGCGAAATTGGAAATGAGTATGTAGGTAGGTACGATAAAATGGAATGGAATGTCTCCTTAAATTTTTATATTGATTAAATTTTAATTACTTGTTAATATAGCGGCAAAAGAAATACACATTCTGTTTACTGAACCTGTGTACGGAACCCTAAAAGTGAAATAAAATGAAAGGGAGCCCCACCAAATGAAACACACTTGCTTGTTAAAATACGTCCACAATAACCAACGAACGAACGATAACAACTTTCGCGCGCGGCAGAGAGTTCGCGACGAACGTTCGCGGCTGTCGTCCACATTACGCGGCAAGCCGCGCAAGCTGTGCTTGGACACACCTTTACACTAACTAGCGAAGACTTAATAAATAATTCAAATAATGAAGGCAAACATGATTGTTGGTAGGATGAGGAAAACCTCGTAGCGTAATCCAAAATTCAAGCGATACATACCATATCCTTTGGCGTAAAGACTCGTATTTTTTTTTAAATCATTTATTTGAATTTCTCATTAAATATTCGGTTTTACATAATATGTACTGTATTTCTATAGGTTTGAATGCACGCTAATGAACGAGCTACTTTTAATTTTTTTTAATATTTTATTTAATTCGAGACTTCTTTGGAAGATTTAAATCACAGTTTTTTCTAGAAATAGATTAACCCCCTTATTCATAATGAAGTTATCAAACGTTGATTAGCTAAAATTCTGAAGTCTTTATCTGACAAGTGACATTTGGTGATCAGAAGAGTGAGACGGAGGAAACTATTACACGGATTTAGTTAAAAAGCGATTATGAATAAGGGGGTAAGTTTATTTCTGTTGTTTAAATTTTATGAGCGAGAGTTCTAAGTCCGAAATCAAAAGCAATTATTTGGCTCTTTTGTCTAAAATTTGACAAAAAGATATGACATGGTAAAAATGATTCATTGGTACATTGTATTTTAACCGACTTCAAAAAAAGGAGGAGGTTCTCAATTCGGTTATATTTTTTTTTTTTTTTATGTTTGTTACCTCATATCTCCGTCATTTATTAACCGATTTGGAAAATTATTTTTTTGTCTGGAAGGGTACACTTTTGTCCGTTTGGTCCCATTGTCATCAGATCAGGATTTGATTACTTCTTAGTGTACTTTGAAGTCGGTTTAAGTTTTTTGTAAAACAGTTCAATTATTTCATACCGTTTAGACGACAAAGTGATTCGTAAATATGTGAACCTAATTGGCAAAAATTCTTGAAAAAAAAATTTGAGGTTGTCCAATATTTCGAGAAGGCTTTTTATTGCATTCCTATTCACAAGAAGTTTCACACATACTGTATTAAGGTGTTCAATATCCTTTCGATTAAGTTTATAAGTCGATCTCTAATAAACTAAAAACGAATTACTGAGAGAACACATTGGTATTGCGATAGGCTGGACGTGAAAATGTGGCGAAGTTTTCCGAATGCTGCTCACTCTGACTAGATTCTGTGGTCTGCACGAGACCGTAGCTCCAAAGCCGGTTCCAAATTATAGGCGCGGTTTCTGTGTGTTCATTGTGCATTACTTCCGTCTTGTTTATGTTCATGCGCAGTCCCATTTGCTGGAAAGCCTCGCCTGTGAAGCATCGCTTGCAACTTAGTATTAATAATCTCATGCGATAAAAGAAACACATATTTCGATGTTTTTCAAAAACAACCTTAATGGGAATAAAGCGGTGGCAAAGTTAGTATGATAAATAATATTATTCTAGTCTTTGGTAAGTTCTTATCACCAGACAGAAAAATAAACTAATATATACGTATATTATATCTATAATATAAGTTGCAGTTTTCGGAAATTACACTCTGAAGCAATGAATCTGGGTCACCAACTTAAACCTTAATATCCAAAAACACAAAGAAAGGTAAATTATTGAAATAAAAAGTAGTAAAAGTGCCCGGCACAGGAAATTATATGATTAAACCTCAGTAACTATACCAGAAAACCTAAGAAATCCCGTCAAAGATATACAGTACCATTCTAGACATGGAATCTATACTATCTCATTGGACGAAAAGTATAATTATAATATTACACAAAACAAATGATAGGAACATCATCGAAAACTAGGCCTATAAGCCTTATACTCTAAAGATACTCTAAATGTTTATCAAATAGAACGAACGAACGAAATGGGACGAACAAACAACATATGGAAAAATCTGGTTTTAGAGCAAGTTATCTACTATTGATCATAGGTATGCATGCCATAAAACAGAAAAAGGCCAAGAATATGGTAAAGCTTTGTACATTGCATATTATTATGTGGGTTACAACAGCAAAGCATTTGATTTAATATAACATTATTCGCTTTGGAAAGCTTTTATTCAGCAAGGAGTATCAAAAAAGGACATAAGTACGTTTAATTAAAAACATATAGGTACGCGAATAGCACAGCTCAAATAAAACTTGAAACAACTAGCGAAGAGTTCCCAATAGCTAGACTTGTAAGGCAGGGTGACTCATTATCCCCTAAACTTTTTTCTGCAATCTTGGAATCCATATTCAGGGATCTTGAGGGTGACTGTTGGAATAAATATCAACTGTAGGCAAATCAACCACCTAAGGATCGCGGGTGACTTAGTCCTAATAACTGACAACGCTAATACGCTCCAACATATTCAAACAGCTGACAGAGGCAATCAGAGCAGTTGGTCGCCTCAAACATCTCTTGAGCTTGTCTCAGGCATGCTCAATAAGATTGTGGTAGGGACTGCGTGCTGGCCACTCCATGCGACTAATACACAACTCTTTAAGGTAGTCATTCACTTCTCAGCTATGGAGAGACGGGCATTGTCATGCATTACCATATCCCTATTATTAATCTTTGGACTATTTTCAACCCCTCCTTTCAGCTCCCTCTAGTTGGTGACCCGAATTCATTGCTCCCGACTATAGTTACTCAAATACCCACCTGGTCATATAGATTTTAATTTAGATTATTTTTTGTTTCAGAAAATCGAGGATAGGTCTTCTGACGTTTCCGATGACTCTGAGGAAATAGGTGAGTCATTTTTAATCTTATGTACCTATTCGGTATTATGGTTTGAGCATAGGTTTAGGGTTTTTTTCTGCTACGCTAAAAAGTCCAACGAAGCGTCGTAAAGAATCATCACAAACCTTATGAACACTTTGGGAGAGAGAAAGAGAAACATTTTTTTTTTCTGTAAAGAGAAGAACAAGCTCTGTAATCTATAGAAATTTGTTGGAGCTATGTAAAGGTGTGTTTACGCTAGGCGAACAGAGCATGAGCCGAGCGCGCCTGCACGTCGGCGTCACTCGCGGCGTAACGGCTATCAGTTACACAAAGACTGTTCACCTGAGACGAGATAAGTTTGTTCCACGATCCGGATATATACAAATGTCAAATATGTACAGTTGCAGACTCCAGCCACGATGAGTTGACCTGGCCTGGCGGAAGATCTTTCAATTTAAATGGGGTGTCATCCAACCTTGCACCTCCATGGATAAAATGGATGCCGACAATTAACATAGATACTAAACGATCAAATGATTTTCATCGTTTTCTTATGTCAATGCCATACAAAGTTTGATCGTCATGTATCGATGACAATAATTGTCGGCATCCATTTTGTCTAGGGGGGCTGGTGCTATAGGAAAAACAAACTCAATACGTTACAAACGTCCTTGCGTTACAAAATCGCAGTCATCCGTACTCACCTCCGCAACTTCTTCAGCTGGCTTCTCTTAATCCGGCCTCTGGTTTTATAAAAAACACTAAGAATTAAGCTGACAAGACCTACATATTGTCAAGATTGCCTGATTAGTTAATTTAAAGGTTTTTGAACCAAATCTATCATATTAGGTGATGACCGTTTCGGTTCTGCTACCTAACTTTATCTGATTTATAGAATTCTGTAACAGTAAAAAGTCAGTTTAGTCAGTTAATGAATAATATAATACACGCAACAAGCAACGAGAGATACAAAAGCATTTAAACCCACATACAAATATGATCCAGGATCAAACAACTAGGTTACCAGTGAAAAAGAAAATACCAAAGCACGGGCTTGGTATGAAAACGTTTTCTGCTGTAATGTAACAAAAGTATACAGCTAGCATACAGAAGTCTTCCACCTCCTAACATTAGTGACCACAAGTATGTATGGGCAATAGTAAGTTCAGATTTAAAAATAATTAATGAGGATAAATACAGGAAAATATAAGAGGAATTTATTAAACAATTGGTTAACATGGAAAATGAACTAATATCACAGGTTATAGTTGACGTTACACATTATTTAGAATTGCAAATAAGTACGTTAAGTGCTATAAACAAATGGAGAGACATGATACATGAAATTTATTTGTGCTGAAGATCTATGAATTGCAAGTTCATCATGCTAAATGAATGCTGAAACTAACAAATTACGATACGTTGGGCAGTTCGAAAGTTTTGCGAAACTACAAGAGTTCGATAAAGAATATCGAGTAGCGATATTGAGTTGGGTAAAGTTTATTTTCAAATAACTCTCCGCCAGCGTATATAAACCTAAATTATTTCGCTAATAGGGGCCCCTCTTTAATTTTTAATTTTATTTCATTTTATTATTTGTTGTTATAGCGGCAATAGAAATACATATTCTGTGAATTCAAGTGTCTACCTATTACGGTTCATGAGATACAGCCCACTGACAGACAGACGGACGGACGGACAGCGGAGTCTTATGAATAGGTTCCCGTTTGGCACCCTTCGAGTACGGAACACTAAAAAAACGTTAATTTGAATGGAATAAAATTTTATATAAATGTAAAATGATGTTTTGCGTATGTGGTATCTTGGGATTATGATATTTCTCGAACATGATGTTTTGAGAATATGATATATTGCGAATATGATGTTCTGAGAATACGATATTCTGCGACGGAGGGTTACACACCACTCTAGAACCAATCAGGTAAAGAATAAGTTTAATGAAGTATTTGTAAAGTTTTATTTTTATGACACAAATGAGGGTCGTTATCATTATCATAGTCTTCTAAAAAACGTCGATGGTAATTATTAAGATATTTCAATTATCATACTGCAATTGACAATCGCCCAACAGACTTATGTTATGTCCTTCTTTGACATCCGACGTCAAAAAAGGACAAAAGACAAGTAAGGTTATAATATTATTGTTTTAAGAGATGGTGGTTTGCCCCCTGGTCCATTGAAGAACGGTGTTTGTGAGATTTATGTATCCATCAGTGTTTTAGTTGGTTGACATTGTGATGGTGATAAATAAAACTATAATTGATATTGAAACCTGACACTATTACTATATAAAAAAACTAGCTTATAAAGCGGCCACACTGAGTATGGCCTCGGCCTATAAACTATGGTTTTATCTCATGATATAAGGTTAACTACTTAATTTCTCGAGTCTTTCTAATCGCTCTGTCTCTATCGATGTATATAAATTAGAGGAGATACGTTTCAATGCTGCGGTCGAATCTAGGCTGCTGTGACACGCGTTTAAACCTGGTTTACTGATGGATTAGTTCTTTATTACGTGCATACAATACAACGCGGTTGAAACTTAACCGTTTAGGGATTTTAATTTTACATTATCTATCTTTGTTTAAGCAACCAATTCTTTCAACAGTTAAAAACACGGGACGTTTGAACATAGGTTTGATTGATCTCGAAACACTGGGGCATGCATGAATGAGCTGGCATGGCTATTATTTCATCGATTTTGAAGTGTCTCAAAATACTATTTCTCTCAAGCCCTCTTTTATGAAGATTCAGGTAGATAGGTACTGACTGATATTTTGACTGTTTTTCCATATTTCGAAATTTGAAACACTGATTGGCTGTAGTGCGAATGTTCATGAGTTGGAAATACGTTAGTGCGAAAGTATGCCTATTGAGAAAAGATCCAGGTCGAATGTTTTTCATCGCGAATTACGTTTTTTCGAAAGTATGCCATTGTGACAAACCGTATAGTTCGTCTCTTATTGCGAAAACTTTCCAGAAGACCAAATAGCTGGACTACAGGTATCTTTCATGTCGGGCCTGGGTCACAAAAAGGTGACCAATTTTTTTTTTTCAAGTTTTCGTGTACTATGATTATTAAGTTTCATTCATTTCACTTAGGAGGCGTTCCATTGTCTAATATACTGGGTGAAATTAAAGGATTATTTAAAGGTTCCTTTATCATTTCAGCGTCTTCGGGGTACCTAATTTAATTAAGTATCATAAGTAGGTATCTTCGTGCTACGCAGCCTAAGGAATGAAAGACAAAATCACTTTTGGATTTACTTTATTTATAAGTATTTACAATTTAAACTCTACACAGCACTCACAAAGTATTTTTTTATATCTATATTATTATTTGGGACTTTTTATCCACACGGACACGTCAATCCCATTGAATCGTGCACTTAATTTCACGACACATTTATGGAACACTACAAATTAGGAATAAATATAAATTAATAAAAAGATTAATGAAACGAATTAATAAACTTAATAATGCCGATTTTGGATTTGTTAAAGCGCTCGTGCTGTAGGCGGTTTAGCATGATTAGCCGTTCTTAATCGATCGGCAAAGTTAAGCTACCACTGTCGACTGCTACCATGACCTACTTGGACGGATGGGTGACCGCCTAGTAGGTGGTATTTCAAATCGAGCGTTTCCGTGCTTCGGAAGGCACGTAAAGCCGTTGGTCCCGGTTATCACTTAATTGTGATAGACGTTAAGCTAGTTGGAGGTCTACTGGGCGGCTTGAAAACTACAACAGTAGGTTGACCACTAGCCTACCTCCATCAATCCGCAGTGGGCAAGCGTGGTGGAGGATCTTCTCATTTCATGTCACCCTGATTTGTGAAAGGAGGCCTGTGGCCAGCAGTGGAACATTACACTATGGGCTGATGATGATGATGATTTGTCAAATTAGACTGAATTACACCTTTATCTAATGCGTTTAATTTATATACCTTTATCAATGATTCTTTCTCATCTTTGTTCTTGACACAATCCATCAGCAAATGTTGTACATTTTTAATTCTATCACAAAGTTTCGAATAATATTCTCCAATGGGTCTGACGTCATGAATGTGCTTATATTATATGATTGACAATATGAATTGTTAATGCAATCAAGTTTTTATGAACAAAAGTGTTGAGTTAATTGCAGACTAGGATTAAATCAACAAATTAATGCTATCATAAAAACTCACCAAATCATAAATTCAAGTATCGTAACATTTCATAGATAAGAGCCATCGAACCGATAAACACAGGGCGACAATATAGACTGATGCTTAACACTTGTTATTCGTAGTAGATGTCAAATCAAAAAGCAGCGAAGTGTAAGTAGGACTCGCGCACGGTGTGTTCCACATTAAAGTGAGAAAAAGCGTTGTAGGTAGGTATAATTTTATGTTAACTTGTATTACTAGATGCCGTTTTCACACGCTTTAAAATGTTGTGTGTCCAAACTATCGTATGGTATATTTAAGAATATACCAAATATCTTTCCGCCGTCACGGAATTCTCGGTATGTGCTTGCACGGAACAAGTATAAAGGATTAGATAGTATCTTTAATTATTTATAGTTTTAGTATAAAATTAAAAAAAATAGTATAAATTATTAGTAAACCAAAATACTTAGCATATAACAAAATTAGGGCCTATTTTGTCTGAACAGTTTAGTTTTCATTGATAACCAAATCGACAACTTTTAACTTAGTACTTATATTTTAAAATGTATTAGTTATACGGCTAACAAGCATGGGTTAGAAGACCTTTTTTTACAAGCTTTTTATTAACTTGCAATGTATGTATATTCGGGTCAAATCTTGCAAGTCGGATTGACTTGATAATTGGTAGCCATTAGTATATTGGAAGACAATGCAAGTACAGTCACAAAAAAATACTTGTATTAAAAATTAAATTTTTAACAGAAACTTATTGTGACAACCTTTAACTGGAAAATAGTAGGAAGCGGAACCCTAAAATATTAAACGGTAGCTTAGATTTTTTGTATCAATTACGATTTAGGTCATGAGATAACATCGTTTAGGTAATCGAAGTGAATCAACCTTGCTTACTCAATTTTTATCTTGTAATTAATATTAAGTTCTTTGACAAGATAATCTTACGTATCTACTCGAATATTTGTAGCAGGATAGTGTCAACAAGCGTTATTTAGCTAAGACGATATGGAAATGAGTATATTGCTTATAAAATGGTTGCGTTTATTGCACCTTCGTAAACAAACATTTCATATTATGGAGTGCTTTATTTGACAACCTAAACCCTTTCATTTTAGGTTAGGTTCCTGTAACTTTGTTGCAATAAGATTCAATCATTTTAGAATTTAAACCGGTTCAATATTATGCATTGGATTTTGTCGAATTGTACAGTCCATTAAAATGGGATATATCTAAATATTTCAGTGGAAATATGTTGGTATACAAAATTATTTATACTTTATTAAGTATGTATACAACCATATTTCCATTGAATTGTATACTGTTAAGCTAACTATTAATATATATTAATAGTTAACTATTGCATCCAAGAGAATGAATGAAAAGTAAAAATCCAAGAGAGCATAAAATTAAATGGATATATTCCATTGTAACCGACTGTACGTCTGAATGTGATCCAAAAGAATTGAAAATGTTCAGAAGTTGTGTCTAGTCTACTCTACGTGAACATGAAATAAATAGATGATAATTGACAGTATGGTATGGTGTGCATGAAGGCTGTACACTTCGCCAGTAACCTATGTGTGCGTGTGTTGAGTGGCAGATCGTATCAGCTCCCTAAGAATTTGTCAAAATATGCTGACAAACACGAATCTGTTAGTCAGAATAGTAATTCTCTTAAAGAGTATTGGCTTAATATGAAAATGTATTATCTGTTTACTGATACAAGTGTTTTTAAACTAAATATCAGATATTTTTTTCATATCGATTATGAGCTCAATTAGTTCAATAACTAAAACGTTCTTGCAAATTTTTATCAATGTATCATACCATCGGGCAATTTAGGGCAATACGATCCAAGTTATTTTTCTATTAGCTGTCCCTCGCTTTCATCTGCGTTCCCGCTTCCTATTAGTGAAAGATTTTTTCGAATCCGACAGGTAGTTCCACTGACTAGCCCGTTTCAAAAAACAAAAAATCTCTTCCGCTTTATCCTATACAATAAAGTGACTGGTAATTAGTAAACGATACTTAGACACATGATTGTAGGTACTCATGATAATAAACAACTTTCCCAAAGAAACAAATAGGGATAAATAACAAATTAAATAAAAACTGATGGTGTATTCTTATTCTTGTTAGGTACTATGGTATTATGGGCTCATTTGCTAAGTAAATAAAAATAAAAAGTTTCGTTGTTTGTTATCATGTGTCTAAGTATCGTTTACTAATTACCAGTCAGCCTATATACAGGTTAGTATAGATTGTATACATGTTTATGTGATTATTAAATACACAATAATCGCGTTTATGTATTAATCACATAGTAATCGCAAAACTTACGAATGTAAAGTGATTTAATGATTTTTCCATGTCTTTTTCCCGAGTACTATTCTTGAATAGGTCTTAACAGTATTTTTCAGGTTTCTTCAAACAGTTTAAATTGAGTTACGTGGGGGAATCCCTAATAAAACTGCAGTTCTGAAAAAAATACAGAAAACTTTCACGCCTCATGAGTCTTCTAGTTTACGAGCTATAGACGAAAACTTCTTTTTAGAATTAAAAGTGACTTATAGGGGCGCATATACATGTCAGCGCTTTGAAGAACTGGACTATCCATCTAGATAGAAGCGTCATACAATCACTAGAGTTCGATTTCGGTTTCTTTATATTTTGGTAAAATTAAAATCTTTTATGTCTTGTGCACTCAATCGCTCTGGTCAAGTAATGCAACGAAGCTAATTAATGCATCCAGTTAATTCTTGCAATACAATTGTAGTGAAATTATTAGTGTCTATCAATTTTGGCGTGTTCTTTGATGTCATCTGCTATTAGCTTCTAATTACCACCTACATGCGCTGTGTTTGAGGGTGGGTTATCTGGCTTTAATCATCACCTGCCTGTTCCCAGTTATTTAGGGTCGGCGTAATATGTATATGTACGCTTTTTCCATTCGGCCTCTCTATTTGGTATCTTTAATACATTCTGCAAAACATTTTAAAACATTTGTATTTCTATCAACATCAATACGTGCCTACATGTATATTATGATGTACCCTTTAAAGTTTATACTCACGAGACCTTTCTCATTCCTCACTCAATTGTTATTGTATTCTAGTTACTTCAAAATACAGTTCTACTTAGTATCAAAGTGGGAGAAATATTTCTACTGCTCTTTGAACTTAAGTAATTTAACTAGATTTCGGATTTTAGTAATGGAGATTACTTACGTCTACTAATTTAGAAACCATTCTAAGTAGATTTTCATCTAAGACAATTGTTTTATTTTCTTAGGTAGAGTTTTAATTGGGTTTATCTTCATTTCTCACATGTATGTTCTCTTCTCGTATAAATTAGGAAAGAAGGTCAGCTTTGCTGTTATTCACATTCAGTTCGATCTTTATGGTTCGCACGCTACTGGTCAGGGTTGGGTGCATTTGATATTCTAGGAGAGACAACACGGCTACTATGACATGTCCGAAGATATTGATCGAATACTTATTCGAATATGTCAACATGTAAAGTTCAGGCATACGTCGTTTAAAAATATACGTGCATCATTATTTATTGCATGTTTTATCGTTACCGATATTGGAAATCGTTGCGCTAACTGATAGTTACTAAAGCATTTTTGGCAAGTATTTTTCATATTTGGCCGTTATTTGAACCCCCAACCCACGCGGCTCGTACTAGGAGCACATATCGCGAAAGATATTGCATATAAGCGAGTGTTTTGAACCTATTTTTAATTGACTTAAAAAAGGAGATTATTGAAGCAAATATTTTTGAAGTGCTCTTGCATATTTTCGAGTTATAGTATAAGTATGTCCTGTATACATGGGTATCGTATTATTTCGTGGATAGGTATAGATCTAGTTTAATATAAGATTGTAATAAAAGTTGTTAAAATACTTAGTGTTGTCACCAGATGTTTCACTTCATGTACAATCTTAAATCAAAGTATTCCCTTTAGAGAACCAATGCTTAAATGATTTTATTTTGTATGACTATTTAGTCAAATAAAATAAAATCAGATTTAAAGCAACAATGGTAAACCCTTTAGAGCACCGATCAACATTATAGCTGGGTGCTCAAACGGTAAAATACGAATTTATTCGCCATAGAGCACGAACGCTGCGGTAGCGTCTATTGTTAGGGTACTTATGAAAATAAATCGATAAAAAAAATCGTGAGTGAATCCGTCCTTCTGTTTATCTGTCAGTCTGTTACATTTTTAAACAGATTTAGATGATATTTTTGTAGGGATGCCTTGGAGTATAGACATAAATAAACACATGCGTGGGACAGCAGTAACTAATGAAATGTGCTATGAAAAATATATATTAATGATAAATAAAATAAATAAAAAGATACTCTGTAGCTGACTACCGGTAGGTACCATTCGTAGTCATAACAATATTGGATACCTAATAGTTTGTAATCAATCTAATTGATGTTTTGCCAATGAAATAGTAGCTGATTGATTAGATATTGGCAATCAATTGAATTACTTTTATCTACTAAGCTACATGTACCGTAGACGAAAGATTAAAGTAGTATTCATTTTGAGGGTTTCGTTGCCGAAGGGCAAAAACGGGACCGGAATTAGGCTAAGCGTTGTGTTTTTTAAGCACCTCGCCTCGCTCCAGACAGCATTGGCAGAGCGAGGTTTTTTTACATACAAAACAAGAGTGAAATGCGTGCGAGGGAGGTAAGCGAGGAAATTTTGCGAAGAATGTTTGCGAGGAATGTGCGAATGAAATTATGCGGCTACCAATAGTCAGTCAATAGATGGTGTTTGGTAGAGGTCATATCCGAAAAGAGTCCGCTACCTATCCACGCACCGCTCGTCTGTACGTACACTGCACACAATCTCGACTCAATAGACCGCCGAGCCAGGAGACTCATCGGAGATGAGTCTTTAATTAAGGCGAAACTCACGAGCCTCGACCATCGAAGAAAGGTTGCTTGCTTATCGGTTTTCTACAGGATATATTTTGGAGAGTGTGCGCAGGAATTGTTAAACCTAATCCCACGATCCCCATTTTTACACCGAACCACAAGACGCCGGGAAAATTTTCACCCGTACGTTGTTGACATACCGACAATACGGACACAGCGTTTTGCATTCTCATTTATAATGCGGACAGCAAGGGAGTGGAACTTGCTTTCGGCGTCTGTGTTTCCTGACGCTTACAATCTAGGAACTTTCAAGGCCAGAGTGAATATGTTTCTTCTAGGTAAGCGTGTTTCATCTTAGGCTTCTTCATCGCCCCTTATGGGGCTAGGCTTAACGCAAGCCCATTTAATAAAAAAAAAAAAAACGCACTACACCATTTCACAGATTCGCTACGCATCCTCGCACCGCTCCGCTACCTCGTACAGCTCTGGTGGATGCGCAGCCTTAATCTCTGACTCTGTATGTATTAATGTATGAAAGGCTGATTAATATGATTATACCTGTTCCAGTTAGCATCTGTACATATTACACTACAGACACCTCTGTTAAAGCTTAAGCCATTTCCAAATAGTATTATTCATAATGGCTCGATAATAGAGCTAAAATAATCGTTAGCTGTTCTATAAAGTCCGTTTGAGGTATAGAAGCCGAGACTACTATAAGCCTCCGATAAAGCTTCTATAGCACACAAATATGGCCTACTTCGATCAGCTGTTTTGTGATGGATAAATTATTCAGGTAGGTATTGAATGGGTATTGAGACAATATTGAGATGAAAAAAATTCAGTTGACATTTGGTTGACATAGAATTGTCGTTTTAATTTTTTATTCAGTTCACCAAAAGGCAGGCAAAGGATCAGAGCCATACAGTATTGTCTAGTTAGAAAATCATGACATATTATCAATCATCAGAAAATTTATATTTAAACTATCTGCCCGGCGCGACTTCGTTCGCGTGGTGCTACCCTACCCAGTGGTGCTACCCTACGCTATCTAAACCATCCAGGGAGCTAATTCTACTGTACGTGTGTGTGTATGTCACTGAACTCCTTCTAAACGGCTGGACCGATTTGAATGATTTTTTTTATGCGTTTGGGTGGCGCCCTGGATGTTTTACAAATCAGTTCACAAATCAGTCCGGCAGATGGCGCTGCAGTCGATAATATTACCTAGATACCAATATAAACTTTTCTAATGTAACCTTAGCAGTGTAGGGTAGGTAAGGGGGTAAAGAAGGGGGCGCAGGTGAAACCGCGGGCGGAAAGCTAGTAAAAAATAATAATAGGTACTAGTGGTACTAATTTCGAAAATGTATACAGGGACTCCTTTATATAAATAATAATGTACATATTTCAGGATTTTAGTAAATCACCCGTTAAATTAGGAGATGAATGTTACCCATACAAACAACAAAAAGAAGTGAAATCCGATCATTTTCATGTAAAATGTTGGCAAGACCGATACCATATGACTCGCACGGTCAAAAAGTTATCTCTAACCCTAACTCTGCAAGCCCTAACGTCACAAACTCTACACCTTATTCAAAATATTTGGCTTGGCCGTTTCGCTACTACAAGAACTATTGTATTAGAGAAAAGTAATGAACAGAGAATACATTTTTCACCTTACGTCCATGAGACGGTAGCGAGACGGCCAAGCTGCGGTGCATTTTGAAAGGTATTTTATTCATAGTCCGACGACGTTATAACTATATGCTGGCGGTGACTCACACGTGAAATATACCGCGACAAAATAGTTATAACAAGCGGGAATATTATTTTGATTTTTCAAATGACGATCTCTTCAGACGGTCAGTTTTATAGCACACCCACGGGAACGACTAATGTGTCTTCGCACTTGAATTTCTTCCTGATGTCTATTATAAGCGATTGTCAGAACACAAGAATTTGGAGGTTTTCCAGATTACAATATCAAGTTGTCCTTTCTGAAAAAAGTCTAGTTTCATAGGCCCATAATTTCAATAAAAAATGCTGTCATGTGATAAATGCCGGAGAATTTACGAAGATACTCGTGATTTTAGAATAATATAGTGTTTTAAAAGCATGGTAATTTAATCACCGTGCTGGCTGACTGAAATGAAATATAAAGTATACCTACAACTCTGCAACGAAAGTCCGATGAGCAAAATAATGTATTTTTCAACACACTTGCTCGTAAAGTGACATTTATTGCACCGTTTTTAGTATCTTAATGCAGCTTATTACGCACTAGTACTTTTTACTTTACATTACCGCACACTTTTATGATAAGTATAACCTACCTCAATGCAACTGATATGTGTGTATACGAAGCATTTATAAGCATTATTAATTTAAACGGGTAAAACGATTTGATCAAAAACCTGCGCTCTATATTTGTTAAAGTCCTCATTGTGTGGTTGATTATTATAAAAAAAAAACTAGTCCAAGAAATACATGTCTGCTTTTTTCCTCGCAAGTGTGTTGAAAAACGACGTATGACACGCGTTTGCATTGCTCATTACACTCTCGGCTCTAATCTCTAAGCTTAATACCACCTCGTCTGTAATTACCAACCTTGCACACATGTATCATAATGTACTATTATTTCTCGAACGTCATTTCAGTGTTGTGTTGAGTATAATTTCATAAGCTTGATTGTTACTGTTTTTTGGTCCAGGCCTATATTGTATAACGGGTGAGAGCATCATCTGGGTGAAATAAAGTTTATGTTCCAAATTGTAACACGCATGTTCAGTTAATAAGGGTGCAACTCATTACTTTTAATCTTTTATGCACTGTAATATAATATTTTCTTAGCAGAAATAGATATTACTTCGCCTTCCTCATGTAGTTATAATAAGTGTTTTCGCAGATGCGTATGGCATATAACGTGTCGAGAGCGTTCATAATTGCTTGACGTACATCATCGAGGAGTATCATCTGCTCAGCTCAGCAGACAGAATCTACAAGACTTTGTATCTGAAACTCGGATGAAACTCGGATTAGTATTTAGTGAAAGGTATAATTAAAATATACTAGTGTACGCCCAGTGGTCAAATATAGACAGTAATTCATAAAAAAAAATTAATATATATAAATATGTTAAGCGTTCTGCACTAATTCAAAGAAGAATGGTGAAATTGCATGTTACTCGCGGACCCATTGATCAGGTAGCATACTGGAAACTTATTAATAATTGTAAAGCATTACAATAGTAACTAATAAGTGATAGATGAAGGTGGAAGGAAGTTATAAGAACTCCTGAACTAATGATAAACCCATCGTATTTTGGTTCTATTAATACATTTGTCTAAAAACCTAAAAAAGAACTTGTCTCGCGGTGGGCGACATGGTGACGTTACAGCGGGTCGCTACATTTTCGGGAGCGTTTTTGAGATTCTTGCACTAAAATCGCTGTAACTTCGTAATTTTTGATCCGATTCTTATATTTTTTTCACAGTAATCTGCATACTCAACAAAAAAAGTGAATGATCCTCATTTACTTACAGCTCAGTTAAGACACCGAAGCAAACCAGCAATGGTCGATGAATATGACGATAGCTTTGACGCTGGCGCTGCATTCATATTACATTTATTAAAACGGTATACCCAAATATAAAAACACTATTAATATCTTTAAAAGCAGGCGTTTTCTGGCCGAAAAACATCTTTATCAACAGTCTTAAAATCGATTGGTTTCAGATACAAAAATGTGGTAAGCTTAAAATGCTAATGGAGCGCTATGTATACAAAAAGTATAACTATTTTATATTATATTTAAAAAAGTATGTCGATTTTGTGAGAAGCAAAACGTATTATTGATTGGGATAATATGGTATTTATCAACAGAACGTGCCTCAATGCAAACCATCACAGATGTACCATATCTGTGCAAACCATACAGTTATAAGTTTCTCGTGGACAGATAATAGCGAAACTTGCACGTCAAGGTGCCGTCGGGACGTTTGTGTTGAGTCGTGTTGTCGTAGCATTTCAAAAAACCACGAAAGATCAACGTAAAAGTGAACTCGGAACCTTTTAAAGAAAATTTCACTAATAGTAGATTGTTAACCAAGGGATGTAAGGCACGTGAGAGCGCCAATAGTTTGAGTGTGCGATTTGTAGCTTACACCCGAGTTAAAAACTCTGCGTAGGTAAAAACTTAGAGTAGGTATGTGAAAAGTAACAAAAGAAAAATCATGTAAAAATAATCTGGGGCACGGGAGTGCCCCCCGCCAAGACGTCTTGCGAAGCGCAAGGGCACTACCTACCTTTTCTGGAAGCGCTTCGGCGTTTTTTTGAACCCTCATAACTTGATATATGCCAGTTCTGTTGCCAATAAAAAATAATATAAAAAATATATAACTTTTAACCAAATAAAATACTTACAGAATAAAAAAAAAATGTCACAAGTTTGCTTGAAGAAGTGAAATCCTACCAAAAACATTTTCATGTAAAATGTTGCCAAGACTACGACCATATGGCTCGCACTGTCAAAAAGTTATCATATCTCATGTAGAGCCAAGCTTATAACTCCACACGCCCTAACTTCACAAACTATACATCGTAGTCAAAATATGTGGCTTGGCCGTTTCGCTACTACAAGAACAATTGTCCTACTACAGAAAAGTTATTAAAAGTGAATAAATTTTTCGCCTTACGCCCATGACATATTTTGACAAAGGTGTAGAGTTTGTGAAGTTAGGGCTTGTAGAGTTTCGGCGTTTTTTTGGTGGGATATATTTTTCTGTAAAAGCACTACTACTGTGCTTTTCCACTGTTTTTCTTCATCACACACCAGTAGGCATTTATTTTTTAAAACACCATTGTGCCATACTGCCTCAGTACAAATTGTATGTACGTGTCAGAGAATAGATTATTGGGAAAAAGTAGATGAAAGAACCGGCCAAACTCGCGCACCGAGGGTTCCGTAGAAACCTGTAGGTATATAAGTAAATGGTAGTATAGACCTGAGTATTTGATATGAATTTCAATTAATGACGTATTAAAAAAAAACTACTTACTAGATCTCGTTCAAACCAATTTTCGGTGGAAGTTTGCATCGTAATGTACATCATATATTTTTTATAGATGTATCATTCTCTTATTTTAGAAGTTACAGGGGACACATTTTACCACTTTGGAAGTGTCTCTCGCGCAAACTATTCAGTTTAGAAAAAAATGATATTAGAAACCTCAATATCATTTTGGAAGACCTATCGTTAGACAAACCACACTTATGGGTTTTATTAAAAAAAAAATGAGTTTCAGTTCTAAGTATGGGGAACCCCCAAAATTTATTGTTTTTTTTTTCTATTTTTGTGTGAAAATCTTAATGCGGTTCACAGAATACATCTACTTACCAAGTTTCAACATTATAGTTCTTATAGATTCGGAAAAAAGTGGCTGTGACATACGGACGGACAGACAGACAGACAGACGGACAGACATGACGAATCCATAAGGGTTCCGTTTTTTGCCATTTGGCTACGGAACCCTAAAAACAATAATGTTACTATTCTTAATCGAATCAATACCTACTTATTGTCAAATGGGGCCTTTTAAAACGTCACCAGAATTATGATCGAAAATGCACGAATATTGGTCCAAACGTCCAACAAGCTGATAAGACTTATTATTATGACTGATTAGTCCTTATACTACATACTATACTAATAATAATAAAGCGGAAGATATTTTTTTAAACGGGCTTTTTTCTGTAATTGTCAGTTGGATTAAATATAAAACTTTCACAGATAATAAGCTACATTATCCACGAGTATTATAGGCAACTTTTTTTCTTAAACCCGGAACGTGATTTAAACCGCGAGGAACAGCTAGTTTTCTGTTATCTATTTGAATGAAGAAAATTAAAAAACTTCTGGTCCTTCAAACTGATAGCATGTAATGAAATTTTCTTTTTGCGTTTTTCTTCTTGATTTATAAAGCATAGTTTATGGTGAAATATAAACTGAAGTTCGTGGTTCTATACCTTGGCTCGCGGTTAAAAAAATAACAATGACATCAATTGTTATAATAGGACGCGCGTCCCTCGCGCAAACCAGCAGGATTAAGATTCATGTTCATATATAAACCGTCAGAAATAGGACAGTGACCCGAAAAATTACACAGTTCACAACTATATACCTACCACAGCTTCTCACAAATCAGTATTCATAGTTCATACCGAGCGGAGGTCGCATCGTAATCGTGGTGCCACATGCTCCAAAAGTTAACAATAACGAGGCTCACAGGACCGTGTAATCGACTGATACATAGTACTTACAAATGTGATATGATATAACTCACTTTTCCCGGATTTTTATCATCGCTTTAGTAAACAAAGGCTTGATAAACCGGCTCTTCTCTCTGATAGATTTGTACAAATCACTATTATGTTTTGTAAAAGTGGATAAATCATTCATTAAGTATCGTCTGCATTTTGATTTGTGTTGACAATTAAAACATTGTCAATATAAATTAATATTATTGTTATGATTATTCGTATTCATAGAAAAAAAGACTGCACGGAAAATTTTACATAAAACACGGTCCGCGTATTGAATTACTAACTTTTCATTAAAGACTCCCACTAAGTGTGTACTTGTAAGAAATGAAGGGATATTTGCAATATTTTTTTCATTTGTTACAGTAACTGTCGCCCAGCCCATGCGCCGGCGGCGGTCAGCAGATGACTGTTCGGAATTAGCGAACATGCCCCTGATCAATCTGTGCCCCGGACAGTTCCTGACGTTGCACAAGCGTCGGAAGAAAAAACTGGTCACCCGTTCCTTGTGCAAAGATAACGCCCTCCTGGATGACCTTCACTTCGGGCAAGTGCAGGTAAGTACCGCCATCACCGCGCATTTATAGCATGATAGCTGCGTTTCAACCATAGAGTTAGAATGGTTTCAACATTATCTGTTGTCTTTGAAGCACTAAATGTAACCTAAATGTATGTTCTACGCTCTTTATTTTTGTTTACTTTTTGTGTTTTAAAATACAAATGCGTACTTGAATGCTACGAGATTGACGGCGCGTATGTCTCACTCATCAACCACGGTCATTGCGTAGGGCAGGGCCCTCACTTTTATTGCAGCGTATTGTTGAACGCCGCCCGACACAAATTTAAATGTGAATTGTTTCTATTCATAAGACGTCCTAACGAACAATTTGTAAGTAGATATATGTTTCTTGTGACATATTGTGGTATATATGTTATGCGTTCGAAGTATTTCTATCCAAGCAAGGACGCCAATGCGAATGAAAAATTAATAGGTACGTGCGTTTAGTTTCTTCAAAGTTATTAATGGATCAGAGAGATTATATTTAGTTATTTTATTTCTGTTGATGTATCTATCAGTGTTTTGAATCCATCTTACATAACAGTCTTAGCGAGTGTTTATTTTTATTGTATGATCTATTGAATGTAATTACGTTTCAAACAGTGCTTTTATGTCACTTATCGAAGTTTTAAGTTCTTTATATAGAATATTAGGTAAATACTATAAAATAATTAACAAAACGTATTTCGTTGGTGTACCAGACATTTTGTATTGTAGAGAGTTATGATAAGGAATAAGCACATTATATGTATATGCAATAAAATTAACAATTGGTCACTTGTTTTTGTTCGTAGTGCTATAATTGTATATTATGAGGAAGTACAATAATGTTTGTACGCGGACAACACGACAGTTTTATTGATCACAGTTATATGTGTGTTTGTTTCTATGTATGCCTTCATGTTGACATGTCTTAAAATTCCTTCCTGATGCATTGGTCATTGACAATCAGCCAAGAATCTGGTAAACAAACGTGACTTTGTTTTAAAAGCTTGGTGTTAAAACCATCCGACAGACGGCCGGACGGGTCGTTGACTCGCCCCGGCACACATTAGACCGATCTGCAATTTATTTATTCATTGAATATCTAAACATTAATACTTTTTACATGCAAATGTAACAGTCAGCTGTAGCGAATGTTCTGTTTTGCCTACTTTTCCATGTAATACGATAAAATGCCTTTATCCGTATTTTAATATTGATCGTTTTTTCTTTTTTTGCAGTGCATCCTGAGACAGTCGGTGCTGTGGAAGTTCAATGCGTTTACGTTAGAAAACGTCTCTGGGGGTAATTTTTTTGTCAATTATTTTCATTTGTTTGTGTTAATATTTTACTTTACCTGAGATCTAATCATCCAATCGAAAAACGCAACGGCTGGTTTGCGAAGTGAGAATATTCATAGGTAATTAATTACACGAAGTACAACAACAATTCATCTGTATGTTCATTGAATTTAAACTCGTAAAATTGTAACGTTAAATATGTCGGTAAACAAAACCCTGATAAATAGGCCAATGCTGCGGTAAATATATTCTGATGCTGTTATAGATAGGTACCTACTGTATTCGACATTCAATTATGTATTTAAGGAATTTATATCCCTTTTGTATAGTCGGTACCAAATCAAGTGTCTCAAATAACATTGTTATGCTGCCTCCGGGTTATTGTAACAAGAAAGCAACAGAAAAAAAAGAGAGTAAGAATATTTCTAACTCTATGGAAAAAACCTGTCCAACTTCCCTAATCAATATACACGTAGTATAAGACAAAGCCATCCTCAGTGTCAGTCTATGTCTGTTTGTTCGTGCACGAAACCACTGAACGTCCGAAACTACTGAACGCACTATATTTGGGTTTTAATTAATAAACACTGTATTTCAAGAGGAAGTACAGTCGAGGACATAAATATGTATACAATTAGTAAAATTCAACAACGGTTTTAATCTTAAACTACTGATTGAAATTATGAGATATTATAAAAGCAGAATCTTCTAACATATACTATTATGATTTGTGTCATAGCTTAACACTTAAATGTTAAACTTGCGAGAAAATCGCTTTTGAATTTCAAAAAGTGTATACATATTTATGTCCTCGACTGTACATAAATTATGGATATTTTTCGAGGAGGTTCGTTCGCAGATAGGTATTTCAAATGATGTGCATAAGACTGCAAAAAAGCAGTCGTCTGAGTTGAGATGCACTTTAGCGTGCGCTGCATGAAATGTTAGCGGTAGGTGAAAATAATGTATTACAATAAAATACAATATGTTGATACCCTTGAATGATTTTACAAAAAGTCCGCGATGGCATATCGTACAACCCCATCTCAATAATCCACCCTGTATATAACAATCAATGTGTATCTGTTTAAAACGTATGCATTAGGGGAGAAGTGGCATGTAAGAGCCAGTTTACTAAAAAGAGCAAAAATATATGGTTTTAATTAAATAAATGACGATGTTTTTCTCAAATTATTATTTATTTATTAAAATTTAAAAAATGTGTCTTTTGACTCTTACATAACATTTTGGTATTGAAAGTCTGGCTCTGGATAATAAGGTGTAATTGTGAAAATAATGCAAAATAAAAAAAAAAAACCATATTTCTAACAAAACTTTCTATCAAATCAAAATAAAAAAGATTTTTATTCAGTTTAGGCACTTATGAACGTAAATTTGGTACATAGTTGAATTTACCATCGGTTCGGAATACACTAAAACTGAGAAGACTCCGGCAAGAAACTCAGCAAGCCTTTTTTAATAAAATCTTTAAAAAAATCTATATGGCTTTTTTTATTATCTCATTAATTTTAAGTCATTCTAACAAACACTTTAATCTTAACATTTTATTCAGTTATACCTATTTATTAGAGCCGGATTATTTTTTAGTAAAAACAATCTCGAAAATAAACTAAATAACGAATAAAATTTTCTATCAAAAACAAAATCATTAATCAATAGGTACTCATAAAGCGCTATTTAACTAATATACTGATTAAATGGTCACGTAAATAATGTCAAATTATTTGACAATGACAATAGAGTGACGTTATTTACGTGACCCTTTAAACAGTATATTTGTTAAATGACGTTTTATGAGTAAGGGGGTAAATCTTTAGGAACTACAATAAAAAGGCCAGCTCTTTTAAGGCCCATTTAATTATAACTTATTCTAAAAAAAAAACCTTCTAAATAACAAATTCGTTCCTAAACTACCGAAATAATGCAAGTAGCTCTTTTAAAACTCTGCTCCTTCATGTCACTTCTCCCCTATTGTCCTATTTATCCGATTACGACCAAACTTTAGTGAGTTGAGGTCGAGAAAGGTTTCTGACATAGAAAAGACAAAGAATCTGGCTGGTCTACTTAAGTTAGCCATTTATTTATTTACTTATTAAATATAGATTCAGTCTACTTTTTAGTTTTGCCGCCGTGCTGGGGCACGCAATTGTTGTCAGTGCGATTAGAATGTAAATATTATGTAATGAATCTATAAGCTTGTTTTGAAAAGAGTAATTGCTGAGTTTATTGCCGGCTCTCCTCAGCAAATGCAACCTTCCGAACCGGTATTAGAGTATTAGAGTCAGACTTTTCATAAGTGCCCGCGAAGGTCTATTTGAATAAATCATTTTGAATTTTGAATCGTTGCAAAGCTCGCTCGCCTCATTGTCAATCTCTTTTTAAGATACCGAATATGTACGATTAAAAGTTAATTGAAGATTCTGAAAAATAAGAACAGGAATAGACGATTGTTCATTGTTCACCAAGGGTTGAAAGCATTCACCCGAGTTAAACACTGCTTCCTTTCGAATATGAGGAAAGTAACAAATGAAAATATGGAAAAAAAACTTCCGACTTTTTATTTACTTAACGACTTTTTAGGGTTCCGTAGCCAAATGGCAAAAACGGAACCCTTATAGATTCGTCATGTCTGTCTGTCCGTCCGTATGTCACAGCCACTTTTTTCCGAAACTTTAAGAACTATAATGTTGAAACTTGGTAAGTAAATGTATTCTGTGAACCGCATTAAGATTTTCACACAAAAATAGAAAAAAAGCAATAAATTTTGGGGGTTCCTCATACTGATAACTAAAACCCATTTTTTTTCTAATGAAACCCATAAGTTTGGGGTGTCTATGGATAGGTCTTCAAAAATGATATTCAGGTTTCTAATATTTTTTTTTAACTAAATAGTTTGTGCGAGAGACACTTCCAAAGTGGTAAAATGTGTGTCCCCCCTCCTGTAACTTCTAAAATAATAGAATGATAAATTTATAAAAAATATATGATGTACATTACGATGCAAACTTCCACCGAAAATTGATTTGAACGAGATCTAGTAAGTAGTTTTTTTTTAATACATCATAAATTGAAATTCATATCTAATACTCAGGTCTATACTACCATTTACTTATATACCTACAGGTTTCTATGGAACCCTCGGTGCGCGAGTCTGACTCGCACTTGGCCGGTTTTTTTTAAAGCGTCATACTTTCTGAAACTGAACTACCTACTATTAGGTATTATTACTATTTGTTAACGTTCTCATCGTGTGGTTGATGATTATCAAAAAATCGACTTCCAAAAATACAAATCTGTTTTTGTTCCTCGCAAGTGTCTTGAAAAACGTCGTATAATACGTGCGGATCATTACACTCTTGGCTTTCTTATCTTATTCTATCCACAACCGTAGCTTGTGGAAGAATGTGTCTAGGTCCCTCTTATTTTCTTTTATGTAAAAAAATAGGGCATTTATTGTAATTTTTGGAGGGTCATATTTCCCTTACTTATTAGTTGCTGAAAAAAAGGAAATAACAGGGACGTGTCCAAAGCAGACCTTGATTATATGTAAAAAATCATTGATTGCTGTATCTAGAGGAATAAGAACGAGAACAGCGGAATACCTTTGTATGGAACAATCGCAGCCCGTGTCCCGTCTTAATACCGACTCGTCTGTAATTATCAACTTTGCACACATGTATCATAATGTACTATTAATTAATATAATACTTTTCCGCCCTAGGGTCGAAAAGCACTTATTATTTTCAACTGGCAGACGGACTGACGGACAGCGGAGGCTTAGTAATACAGTGCCGTTGGCAGTCTTTGGGTACGGAACTGAAACTGAACTGTCGATAAACATAATACCATTGTCTGAATTTCATAAGCCTGTCATCAACTTGAGCAGGTGAAGAAATCTGGATTTAAAACAATTCGTGTTTTATTAAATGGTTTTTTTTGACATTTTTGTTACATATTTTTGAGTAATTTAATACTGATTTGTTCAGGACATGACGCTAATATTGTAGATAAATGATGGTAAGAAATAATACACTTAAAAGCTGTCGTGGTGTCTTGGGACGCCCGAGATATGCGACGCGTATGTTAAGTTGAACTACTATCATTAAACATTCCGCATAATGTAATTTGAAGTGCGTTGAATCGAATTAAGCGATGATGCACCAAGCATCTCATCCATCAGCGTTGCATCGCTGCATTCTTTACATATTTTGTACTGACAATTGGGAAAAACTGCCTGTCTTTCTAAAACTACAATAGTACCTAACCAAAAAACATTAATTTCAAACAATATATGTCTATAAACGAATTTATGACTCGTCGTATTTTCTTAGTATTCTATTTGCGAGCTTGAAGAATTGTCGCCTGTATCCTGTCACCTGTAAAATGTCCCCCCAGCCGTCTTAATAGTTATTATTAGTTTAATAGTAATATTATTGGTTTTTAAAAACTACCCCTAAATAGGAGGTGTTTTAAAGTTTGTATGGAAGAAACATACCGCGCGGTCCGATTAACTTGAAACTTGGTATTAATACTTGGTATAGAAAATAAAGAAATATGTTTTTGGGTTTCTCGAAAATCAATCCATAACGGGATAAAAGGGGTAATTATGTTTTAAGGTGAGGATTTTACTGCATGCTAACTTAAAATTTGGTAAACATTTTCCTTTTGTAGCCTAAGAAAGGATTTGTGGTAAATATCATTCCTAAGGGGGCAAAGGAGGGGGGCGGGAGAAACCGCGGGGCGGTTTACTAGTTATATTATAAATGTATTTATTGTTGAGAAGTCTATTGATTAAGCGAGAATACGCTATGAACTGTGGCTTTACTCAGGAATTAGGTTAACCGGGCTGCGAATTTACAGAAGCTCCTACTATTTCAGTCACTCTCTGTCTGTGATAGATTAGCTTTTATTCATGCAAGTTCAGATCCTAAATAGAAAACTAGACTATTGCAGTTCGGCTTTTACTATTTAAATTGAATCCTTCACAAAAATTGATTTGATTTATTGATTTGATTTGCATTTACTAAAAACTAATCTATTGGAGTCTCACTTATGGCTTAAATAGGTTAGCTTGTGTTAATTCGTAACCGAGCTATAAATGCTATGCTATGCTAACTACAAGCAAATATTGCTTGAAATACGGGAATGTAAAATATTCATTAAAAGGAAATGGAGGTGGCGTTTGTTCCATACAAATGTAATCCTCAGTTTCCTCTGTGCATAATGACACTTGAGCAATGATTATTCTACCATGCAATCTGTAGATACCCTCGTTTGTGTTTTTCTCCATAAATTAATTATTATAAGAAACTTAGGATTACGTTTGTGTAGTATGGGTTGCTCATACATTAATTAAGAAGCTTGTGAGTTTTTTACTATTTTGATAATGTCAATTGAAGATCTTCATGTAAATAAGATCAGCGCGGGACTCGCACTATTCTTGAAAAACGCGACTACCGCCGTGTCTAACGCAGGTTGTATTGTGTGTCTAAAACAAGATTGGTGCACTTACAGCCCCAGCTTATCTAAATATATTGTTTGTTAAACGTGCGCCAAGCGCATCATCGGAATTGCTGCAGAGCCCGGGCGGCGCACGGGGTCACCTAAATAATAAAATAATTCTTGTCGTACGTAGATCATAAGTACTTACTACGTATATGCAAATCCCGCAAAATAAGCAACAGTAGTGCTGATGTGCTATCAGACGTAGTTTCAATTAGACGCCGTGATATTGCTTTGTTGCATACGCGTATCATAACGAACCTAATGAGTAGAGTATCACCTCTCGACAGTATCGTAGATATATAAGTATGTATAGATATTGCCATATTACGAGTTATAACTAGTCTCGATACCTCAGTGTAAGTTTTATTTTCTATTTCTATACCTATTACTAGTCTTTCGATTGTTCATAATATTGATAATTAAGGTACACTACATTTGTGTAAACTAGGGTAATTATAATGATTATTTTATAAAATGTTTAAAAAGTCCGTACCGTCTCTTGAAAAGCTTGGTAAACAATAGTGACTAATTAAGGAAATACAACACTTGAAATGTATATCTGAACTGAACAAACTTCATTATTGTTGAATTATTTACTAATATTAATTTCAAATCAAAAGTAGAGGGAAGTGAGTATGCAAAATCTGTGGACCAATTCTACAAGTAGATCGTTGACAATACCTCAGATATTAATAATATGTATATAGTTTAGGCGATTAACTTCTTTGTCCATTTTTTTAACCACTCAGCTATTTATTTTTAAAGATACTTTTTATTTTTTATACGACTAAGTTGGTAAACAAGCATATGAGCCTGATGGTAAGCGTAGTAAGCCATATGTACGCGTGTAACACACGGGGCATGACTTACGCGTTACCAACTCTTCCCCCCTCCCAAATGAGCTCTACTCACACGCAGGAACACGGCCAAAAGTTATTCGGCTGCGGTATTCTGTAAGGTGGAGGTACTTCTCCTGTCGAGCTGCTCTTTGAGCAAAATAACGCTATGCTCTACCTCTCTTGATCGATGTGATACATGCTTTAAAGTCATTTGTATGATTTCAGGCTTTATCTCAATTTATAGTTTATTCTAATGATGTAATTGATGGTGGATTCTTCAATGATAAAAAAATCTAAAAAGTCCACTAATAACATTTCACTTCCCTCCAATATGGCGAGGAGGGCGATGGCTGCCACACGCGTCATACTTGTGAACAGGTGCTGCTTGTGGGGGCTGGTCTGCTTAAGTTTGCCATTTATTTATTTACTTATTAAATATAGATTCAGTCTACTTTGTAGTTTTGCTTTAATTGTTGTCAGTGCGATTAGAATTTAAATATTATGTAATGAATCTAAACTTGTTTTGAAAAGAGTAATTGCTGAGTTTATTGCCAGCTCTTCTCAGCAAATGCAACCTTCCGAACCGGTATTAGAGTATTAGAGTCAGACTTTTCATAAGTGCCTGCGAAGGTCTATTTGAATAAATGATTTTGAATTTTGAATTTTTCGTGCATGCTATTCTCTACGAAAATCCACTGGTGGAATTAGGTCCAAATTTTTTGCATATTCAACTACTTGCCTGAATTAAACTGTAGTTGCCAAAACTCAAAGTTAAAGCGATACGGCTGGATGTATATATATGATATAGCTAACTTATAATATGGTATGAAAACTCATTACTACATCTGGACTTAGTTATACGTACTTACGTTAAAAAAAAAAGTAGTTATCGTGCCCATACGAGTATCATACATGGAATCGAAAACTTCACATTCCGTTCGCTTCTTTGCATTAAAACAAGTGAGATGCCTGTGACAAATTAACAAGTATGAAACAATCGCATAAATGTACATTATTTGTAAAACACAGTGACAATGTAACGTAACGTAACATGTTCATGGACGCGGCTTTGTATGGATGGTTATGTCAGACCTTACAAAATTCTATACTTAAGACTTATTATATTTTACATTCAACATCGACAACCTTGTAGATAATGTGTAAACCGTGCGGACTGAATAGACGAGCGATTTTCTTAAAGCGTAAAAGGTAGGACATACTGATAGAAATATTATGGACGCATTTGTAGATGCCACACGACATTCTTTGCACTACAATTGCTGTAGTAAAATAAGCCTCGAAACAGGCTTCATCGCGAGCAGCCACCTGTTGCGTGTTGGTGACGAGCGAAACAACGTATTTGGTTGAAATTTTATTTTGTTTGGGTTTTCATAAATAAGCTTAAATTTAATGGGTACAGCAAATTTAGTTTTATTTCTGGGGATTGTTTTGAGTGATTATGTGGTGGGAAGTGGAAAGGACTCAAAATTTAGAAGAAATCTGGCTCTCAAGTGTAAATCTCAAACTTCGCCGTGGCGAGTAAAAGGGCCATGATCACCTTAATGAATGAAATTTCATAGTTCAACCCATACTAAAGTATCTTCAAATATATGAGTAGATAGGTACTTTGTCCCTCGCAAGTTTGACATCTCGATATAAGACAGCATCTTTACAACTTAATTCCATCTTATAGACAGCGGAAGCTTAGTAAGAGGGTCCGTTGGGCACCTTTTGGGTACGGAACCGTGCTCGACGTAAACACTTTTTAACCGACTTCAAAAATGGGTTGTCAATTCGGATGTTTATATGTTTTTTTTATATATAGTTCGGGCATAACTCCGTCATATATAGACGGATTTGTAAAATATTTTTTTTGTTCGAAAGGAGTTTATTCCGAAATTTATATGGGACCATATAAATTTCTTATAGATCTGATGATGAGTTTCGGAGACAGACAAAGGAACTCTTAAAAAAAACCGGCCAAGTGCGAGTCAGACTCGCGCACCGCGGGTTCCGTACAAACCTGTAGGTATATAAGTAAATGGTAGTATAGTCCTGAGTATTTGATATTAATTTCAATTTATGACGTATTAAAAAAAAACTACTTACTAGATCTCGTTCCAACCAATTTTCGGTGGAAGTTTGCGTCGTAATGTACATTATATTATTTTTTTAGTTTTATTATTCTCTTATTTTAGAAGTTACAGGGTGGGGGACACACATTTTACCACTTTGGAAGTGTCTCTCGCGCAAACTATTCAGTTTAGAAAAAAAATTATATTAGAAACCACAATATCATTTTTGAAGACCTATCCATAGACACCACACACTTATGGGTTTTAATAAAAAAAAAAAAAGAGTTTCAGTTCTAAGTATGGGGAGCCCCCAAAATTTATTGTTTTTTTTCTACTTTTGTGTGAAAATCTTAATGCGGTTCACAGAATACATCTCCTTACCAAGTTTCAAAATTATAGTTCTTATAGTTTCGGAAAAAAGTGGCTGTGACATACGGACGGACAGACAGACAGACATGACGAATCTAACCCTAAAAATGACAGCGAATCAACCACAATTGCTGCTATCGCATAAATATGCATCTTTTACGCAATCGCACAACATAACATCACGCCTGTACACTCGAAAGGATTACGCAGATGTATTCAGTATAAAATGAAACTAAAAATTCAAAAATATATTAACTTTTTAACAAAAAAAAAACCGCCTTCAAAGTACACTAAAAAGTATGAAATAACTCATATCTGACACTGTTTTCAAGTCAGCAATGTTTTTTCTAAACTCGCCCTGCGGTTTCTCTCACTTCAAAACTTTCTTACTTTTTAGTGTACTTTGAAGGCGGTTTATTTGTTGAAAAGTTAATTTATTCTAGATAAAGTTAAATTAAAAAAATATATCACCTTTAGCTAGTGATCACAAACTTTTTTAAATGTGTGTAGCTTTATTACTTATGATCACGAAGGTACGTTTTCGTAGCCCTTTATCACGACTAGTTTTCCGCTGATGGAAAACATCACAGGGTAATCTGCAACAACGATAAGCCTCGCCAATCCGCAGAACCCGTGCGGAGTAATCTTTGTAAGGAGCGAGCCGAGCTTAGAGGCACGAACTGTCATATCAATAAGTTTACGGCACTAGAATTGATGATATTTTAATATGGCCTATCATTGCGCTTTTTTCAATTTGCTTCACATCAGTAGCAAGTTATCATGTGCTTCGAAATGGCAAATAATGTAGGTAAAATAATCTCGAAGAAAAACGCCTGTGTGACAGACAGACACAAACTGCGAAAATGATTTTAACACAGGGCCCTTAGCCTTAGTTACTGATTTCGTTCAGAAAGCCATTGTCAGATTTTGTTTGAATAATATATCCATAAATCACCTGTCGATATGATCAGACTGCAATTTTTAATATTTTTGTTTTAATAGTAAATCCCATGTAGACGCTAGGAAACTAGGGTAAATCCGGACGCGTATATGATATGCAGACGACAGTACAGGGACGCTCATGGGACTGTACTGCATTGGGAAAACCACGGCGGGGAGCTCATTCCACAATCTGAGCGTCTATGTACCTACTTTAATGAATAAAATTTACTTATGTAAATGAAAAATATATTAGTTTTAATTCAATTGGTTTCTTTTAATAATCTTAAGGGTCTTGAAATATATTTCATTAGAAATATTTGCTCATCAGGTCGATGCCTGCCAGTGCTATGTGTTCACCTATTCCACACCTATGGACTGATCTCATACTTCAAGCTGGATGCTGCGAAGGTCTGGAGCCTTTTCAGCCTCATTGAAGAGGGTTACCATAGCAGCAACCCGTATCACAACTCTGTCCATGCAGCTGACGTTACTCAAGCAATGCATTGTTTCTTGCAGCAGAATAAGGTTGGTCGTACTTATATAATTATTTTTTCAACACACTCGCTCGTATAAAGTGACATTTATTGCACCGTTTTTAGTATCTTTATGCAGCGTATTACGCACTAGTGCTTTCAAGTGATATGTGTGTAGACCAAGCATTCTTAATTTAAACGGATAAAATAGATTGACAGATCACCGCTTTAAAAAAAAAAAACTTGCGCGCTATATTTGTCGACGTTCTTATTGTGTGGTTGATAATTATCAAAAAATCTACTTAAAAGAATACAAGTTTGTTTTTTTGCTATCAAGTGTGTTGAGAAACGTCGTATGACACACATGTGCATTGATTATTACACTCTCGGCTCAATTATCGGCCTGCGGCTCACGCGCTTAATACCGCCTCGAGTGTTAATAACCAACTTTGCACACATGTATCATAATGCACTATTATGCGCCATCTCTTAGAACTAGACGGTAGAACCTTTTGAGAACCTTTGAGACAGCATAGCTCTAAACCATTCTGGTTTCAATGCGTGAGGATAAGCTCCCCGTCGATGGCGAGAGTTGCTGTGTGATTTATAACGACATTTTGGTTACGTTTTACGTTTTATTCAAATAAAGTGTAATAATTCAGTTGGTTGGTGGTTTTCGTTTTGCATAGTTATCATTTGTATGAATAATTTGTATGAATCTCATATCACTGAAATCATTATTTATTCATTAATTATTGTACTATTTAAGCTTTCGCGAACTAAATTCATTGTTATAATGTATCAGGTCTATTCGCGCACAGATTATTATCAAAATTTTATTTTGACTGACCTCGAACCTCGACGTTTCGACCAAGTTGCATTGATCGTGATCATGATTGAACTGGAATCTGTGCGCGAATAGACCCGATATTAATATTTCAATTAATTATTGTGTCTCCACAAACATGTTGGGCTAAAATCTGTTTAAGCTATATTTGTTAAGCCCTAAGCTAGAAGAATCGAACGAAACTAAGTGTTTGCATAGTGGCCTTGTAGACCAGATTAGATATTTTTTTGAAAATAATAAATATTATTATTAATTATTATATATAATTATTTTATTTCCTACTACTTTGCCATTAAACTTTTTTCCATAGGACTTGTAGTTTTGCCGGATATCGGGATAAACCGTTTTTTACCCTCAAACCCTCAGATCTTAAGAAGATCTTAAGACCTCAGATCGCCCGTAAATTATTTTTCCTTTCATTTTTGTTATGTGCTCTTCCTTTTCCGATGGGTTTCATCCTACTACTTATATATTTTTTTCACTTTTTACCATTTCCAAAGGCTTCAAGCACTGGTCTATTGCAATTTATATAAAAACATTCTCGATATAATGCTTCGCTTCATTAAATTTATTAGCATCCCGCTGTGCCCTGTGGGTACTAATGTTTACCTACTGCCAACGCTGTGCATTATCTGCCAGCATTCTGCCAGGGTTGTACTCCACGTGTTAAGTATTCCAACCAACGTGACTTCGGGTCTCTCTTTTGCTATATGATTAATGTTATTCTCAGAGATGGAGTGAGCACGGAATTTAACATAGTATACATCTACTAAATTCGAGGTGGTTCGGTGGCGGATGCACTAGCTATAATTTATGAGTGTTGGTTTAAATCAGGTAGTTTCAGTAGCTTTAAACTCAGGTCCGTATTCTAGAACGTCAATCAATGCTCAAGTCAAGTTTTGAGTCTAAATTAAAACATTTGAATTCGGAACCTGTACCAATGATATTAGGTTTATTTTTGACTAAAACGACCTATTCTTGAGACTTCGACTTTTTGGTTCAGGGTATGTAAAAACATTACGTACTTTTCTAAAATACTGAGGGCTGATTTTTATTTAAATATCACTACCATACATTTTAACTATTCGAAAATAAGTAATGTCTGGGGGCCCAGGGATCTTGCTCTATGGCTAAAATTGGGTCAGTCCAATTGGTCCTGCCGGGGAGGCGTCAAGACATAACACAAAAACCATCTTGTTGGGTGCCTTTGTCTGTTATTCTCAGTTGAAGGCCGACATACGAACTGGTGGTAACTTCAGTAGCTTTGACCTTCATAAGTGCCTGTGGTATACTAGGGCCTAAATTGAATAAATTTCTTTGACTTTGACTCACTTTTATAATATTAAGTAGGTGTTCGATGAGCAATAACAATGATCGAAGTTTGCAGGCGATCGCGTAGATCTCACACTGTATTTAAAATTTATTATATATGTTATTGTTTTCTTTAATTTTTGCCAGAGAATATGTCTTCGTGCCAAATTCCAATAATATAGGTCACCGTGGCGGGAAGAATCCCTTAAGTTTGATGAATCAGTCAGTAGGACTTACCTACAATAAGAAGCCGTATCTTATTTTAAATTTGACTAGACTCTTAATAATTTTCCTGTTGCTAGGCATTCGAAAGTTCTCGGTTTTAATTTCAGTTATTAACTTACAGACGAAAGTCATCCTAAACATGTTCTCTTATCCCATAATTAGGTACGGAGCCCTAAATGTTACATCTCATTACGTGCACAGATTCTGAATAAAATAAAAACCCATGTTCCGAATCTTCGGAAGGTTAATTTTATGCTGTATCGTGGTGCCTTGTAAACTTTGGGACGAGAACATAGTTATACTACAACAATATGCACTTGTAAATAGCTTAACAGGAAAACTTTTACTGTGAATACATTGTTAGCTTCCGTCGTGACGGTTTTATGTATTCCTAATGGGCTAAAATAGCAGTGCTGTAAGGAATTGTTATAATATAATAGACGAAAAATTATTTAATGGTATCAAAGCTTATATACAAACATTGCTAAAATATTCTAGGTAATATACAGAACAGAGCTTCTCACGACGACTAAGCCACACAGGAAAAGTACTGATTTAAATATTGAAGATGGAAAGTTTCACTTCAAAGTCTTTTAAAAGAAAATTGTATTCATAGATTTTTTTAAATCGCCTACCTGATCCGGGAATCGAACTCTTCAAATGAAAATAACAAAAATAAAAGTGAAATAATAATATTTCTTTAAAAAAATCCAATATTTATATTGATTCTTATCGACAATCGCAAAACCAAAACTTCTTGTTCATAAGATCTGTAACTTTATTTGGAAATTTAACTGTAGAATACGTGCCAACTATAATAATTACCTACCGGTCCATAGCTGAATTCAGCTATACCACTGTATCTCGGATTGTTGTGGTTTAATAAAATATTCGTTTATCTCTTACATATTTTTCAAAATAGGTTAGATGGTATAATTGACCTAATTAATATTTTTACGTATCGCGAGTACCCCATCATGTAGAAAGAATAATATCTTCACACCCTATATTAGAAATTCCGCTTGAGCACCAAGGTGAGTTTTATAATAGAAAAGAAAAAGTTATATTGCACTTTTTTATAATCCAGTAGACCAATCGAAAACTTGCAATTTCTCTAATTTCAAAGTTATGAGGTAGATTTAATTATTATTATACAATGGTGCCAATTCTGTTGTAAATCACACTAAACTAATTTTATTCACATCTCATCTCTTTCTTACGAACATTATTGAAAAAGGATAGAACATATTTAAAGCTGTCAAATTAATCTTTGCCGTCTTATTTTAACCGCGTTAGATGGCGACTAAATTTATATTGAAAACAAGCACTGGACTAATTTGAGAGGACTAAATTTCTTACATCCTTTTCTTATGTGCTTTGTTAGAAAGAGACATAGTGAGATTAAAATTAGTTTACTTGTAAATAACAGAATCAGGCCCATTTTAGTACACACGGCTACCGATCAAGCTATACATTTCCAGTATAAGCTGATCTCGCATTGTATACGATTTCAGTACAATGGGAGGTCAGCTTATACTAGAAATGTATAGCTTGATCTGTAGCCGTGTGTACAAACTGCGGTGTTGGTTTTATTATTTGTTAGGCGCTGTTAAAATGCAGCTTATGGCTCGCGGGAAAAACTAGATTTCCAGGAACTGCTATTATGCAAGTGATAAAAATTTCATGTTAAATTCCATATCCGAATTGATATTGAGTTTAAAGTGTTCAATATCCAAATTGTAAATGGAATTGTTATCAAACAATATAATAGTATATCTATTTACTGAAAGCGGTGTTTGGTTATTTATCTTTGGAATCCATGGCAGCTCGCACATCAAAGGTGTCAAAGACAACTATAAACTACTGAGAACTCCCGATATCACTTGAGAGGTTAACTGCAATCGTAAAGCAAACAGGATATCGCCCTTGGCTTCTGTTATAATGTTGTGTCTAGTAAATTACGTTGGTATGCAAGCTTAAAATGTAGACAGCTTTATACCCTCAGTTCAAAAAGCTTATAATATTATGCTATTTAAAACAAATACTTGGATAAATGACTACACTATGTCCCAGGATATTAACATTTGATAGCATGGCAATTTAGGAACACATTTTAAAAAAAACACGGTATATTTGGGAACATTGTGGTGATAGTGCCCAAAGAGGGACTAGGGTGTCAATTATTTATTTATTAAAAAAAAAAAAAAAAAAAAACTACTCTTTAAAAACATGGCTTTTATCTCTTAACCACCTTACATGTTTTTTTTTCTCTTGCTTCTTCGGTATAGACTAGTATTTCGCCCAGTACCCACTTGACGTTAAGTATTGGGACAAGACAGGACAGATGATGATAGATTGAGCTGTAAATCACCCTCACCATCCAATGCGTATCCACACATCTACCCTTACCTGCAGCAGCGAAGGCGGAAAGCTAATCTAGCGGAGGTGCGCTCTGCATTCTATCCAGGAAAGCGCCGGAGTTGTGGCAAACCGCTATGGAGGTTACTCACTGCACCCCGCATCTGACCACCAAGTAGCTCTTCGCCTTAGACTGGTAACTTCAGTCACTAGTTGCGCACGGGATTGTACGCTCGTCCACAGACTTACCGAGGAGACGGACATGCACCGCCCCTGCAACTTACCACAATGAGGACCACGAGTCCAACCTCAATAGTCGAGTTTGCTAAAAGGCAGAGTATATCCACTCGACTCCCGTGGTACCTTGATCCCTTACACGCGGACCCTTATTTCCAACTGCGAGCCCGTGGCGAGCCCCGTCTGTCCGGGTATCTACAGATAAGGAGGGGGCTGTGACAGAAAAATAGACAGACGGAGTCGCATGAACCATAAGGGTCCTTTTTTACCTTTTTAGTTAAACTTAACCCTAACTAGAGATTTTTTATGCACTGTCTAATATTTTTCTTTTACACGTTATCCTGTAGATTCGAGAAAACATGGAGCCGCTTGAGATAATGTCGTCACTATTGGCAGCGATTGCCCATGACATGGATCATCCTGGCGTGAACCAGCCATTCCTCATTGCCACCTCCAACCATCTCGCGGCACTCTATCAGGTAAGAAGAGCATAAAACTTGACATACTCTTGATATTACAATTTTACAATGTTTGCAGCCGCACCATGATGTGTCCAATTTAAGGAGCTTAAAACTTAAGGAGCGCAATAGTGTAGTGTGTGTAAACTCGTCCTTATTTTGTTAACAACATATCGGACAAAGCTTTTTGTTGTATTAACTGACGCGACGTTATGTCCCGCTAGTTAGCGTAATAAACACGAGTTATAATGTCCGGTTCTGGATACAGCTTAATAACAACCTTCTTTACGCTAGGCCAATAGTATGCGGATGATCGCAAAAGCAGTCTTGTATTGTTATCTATACAGGTATCGCAAGAAGTAGTGTCAATCGGAAGTTCAGAGTAGGAAACCTTTAGAGGTACCCGAATCAATCCCATTTACTATGTTCCGCGATTTTTTGTAGTTTTCGAGTTGGGACAAATTTTTAGGGTTCCGAACCAAAAAGGTAAATATAAACCTTCTGGTGCCACTCTGTCCATCTCTTCGCCTGTCAGATATATATTAGCAACCTGATGCTATTGATCTGAAATTTGGAATTGTTATAAATCAATAAAATAATCTTATGCCCAAATAAACCAAATAAACTTCTACTGTCGTTAATCACTGAAGCATCTATCCATCTACGGAGGTAACAAAAAAAAACTCGGAAAAAATACCCGCCTCGTAACTGATGTTTACCCTTAACTAAATTTAACCACATCACTAGTCTTTTCTTACAAACATTATTGAAAAAGGATAGAACATATTGAAAGCTGTCAAATTAGTCTTAGAAGTAGTAACCAATTTGGATAGCGCCTAATTCATGTTGAAAAGAATCAATTTGATTAATTTTCATTCATCCTTCTCTTACATTCTTCTTCTTAGAGATATTCCCCTTTATTACGTGAGATGGCTTAAAGCGACTCTAGCAAAAACAGGTTTAAAATATATCCGTCACTTTCTAACGTTATATAACAAAAAGAGCCGGGACCATCTCATGTAATAAGAGAGATTCAGTTTCATTATTAACACTAATTAAGCATTATATCAAACGAAAATTAATAATCCCTTACCCGCCTCATTCATAATTAAGTTATCAAACGTTGATTAGCTAAAATTATGAAGTCTTAATCTGACACGTGACATTTGGTGATCGAAAGAGAGAGACGGAGGACACTATTACCCTATTACACTGATTTAGTTAAAAAGCGATTATGAATAAGGGGGCTAGATTCCACGTTATATTGTGAATAAATTACTGATGATTGCCTTGACTGCTATACTTATGATTCTGGAAATAAATGTGCGGAAAAGTTGGTGTAGGAAATATAAAATTTTCTGGGATTTTTCGGAATCAAAGACATGAAAAGTGTGGTAGCTTGATAGTGACACCGATGATATTTTGACCTGATGGGTACTGGGGGCCAAGTAAGTACCTCTTAAAACAATAATAATACCGGGTTATTTTGCAACCTCTAGCCAAATTTTCAGGGGTTAATGTACCTACTCATCAATATGATCAAATTTTACTATGGGACCACCACTGAAATCTCGAAAAAAAACTTATACATTTCCACCGTGCAGCGTTGGCACTTTTGTTGCATAGTGCAGAATTTCTGCTGCAATTATATTTTTATTTGAATGTCAACACAGACCTTTCTCTACTGGCCGCTTTCCAATGGTTGTTATTTTTCACTATTTGACAAGCTTCACTCATGAATAAGATTTTGGAAATGATAGTTTAAAATATTTAGATTTAAAAAAAAAACGGTAACATTTTAAATTATTAATGAAACAAGTTGTAATACAATTCCTGTATTGGATTGATGATCCGCATTTTGATCCTTATGACGACGACGAAGACACGACACTACTTGAGGAGCTTGTCGTGACAACAAAGAGTTATCAACGATTTATCGTAAAATTGATGTGTATCTCGGACATTTAATTTATTAGATTTGAATTAATCTTAGTTTATTATATCTATAACAAACGTCGGATTTAACCATGGTTAACCTCACGATTTCTTTTAATGAATTTCGTACATCAAATTTTATTTGTACCACCTCACATATATTTGACGTGTGTAAAATTTTTATAGACCGTAAAATTGTATTTTATCCAAGGGTCAAACATGTTGTCCAGGAAAAAAAAATTATTTGTCATAAAGGTCTCACTTTTATATTAAAATTAATATTATCTGGCTATATCCATACTTTCAAAATTGTGTATTCTTACCGTTACAAATACCGCAAAATATACCTACTATCTTCCATGGTAAATCTGTATTTTTATTTGACGTTATTTATTGGTTAAAACAAATCCTTAATACAATTTTGATATTGCCACAGCGTTGCAAAATTGCATAAAGGTCATTGTTTCACTTCTCTTGAAACAATGTAAAATGTAGCGATTTTCTTCCATTCCAATTTATTATGCTACATTTTGTACCTACTTGTGTTACGTATTTCTTTGACACCCGATGTCAAATAGGACCGAAGACAAGTAAGCTTATAATATTATTTTTACAGCTTTTAGTTTCACCTGTCCGGTGTCTGTAATAAAATCTTGAAAGTTGAACAGATTCCTGGTTTCCAATAGAGCTGAAATGTTGCATGCATATGTAAATCGGATAACAATGCAATATTATTATGACATGGAGCTGATCTGATGATGGAGCCGGAAGGTGGCCATGGGAATTCTGTGATAAAACTATGCAACCCCATCGAGTTTGGGTTCGTTTGATTTTTCTTGACAAGGACTTTAGTTCTAGGGTCTGATGATTATGTTGGTATATTGTAAAATAAAAATGCTTGTTTGAAAAAAACTTATTTTAACAGATGGTAGTTCTCATTGGCACCATGATTCGTCTATCTCGCACCCTCCTTAGCTTATAATGTGAACAGACTGCATTTGCATTGATATTATGATCATTTTCGTAACGGGATCAACAGGAGGACTTAAGATTTTTATATGCATTATTTTCTATATACAAGGTCTATTTAATAATGATCCGTAATTATTTTACTACTGACATATCGATTTCAAATTCAGCACTCAAGTTACTTATCCATCATTAGGAGACCACTTACATATTGATTTCAATGTGAGCTAGTAACTACCAGTTTCTGAAAGCCAAATCAAAGTTAATCTATAATCAAAACATTTGCTGTCTTTGCCATTTCAGACGTCATAGACAATGACAGGTATACTTTTAACAAGAGATTAATTTTGATTTGGCTTTCAGAAACGGGCAGTAAGTAACTTATATAGCTATTTTTGACATTTGTGAATGATATTTAACTTAACAAATTAAAGGATCTAATATTTATTTACTTACTAGTGCCGATTCTGTTTTAAATCGCACTAAACTATCTATACTTCGATTAGAGCCCTTAGCACGGAAATCTATCGCATAGCGTAACGTATTCGTATCGAGTGCGTTAACTCAAATTTGTATGGGAATTTGAAATTCGAAAGGTGACAAATGTTCAAATCGGAACACATACGTTTTTCTCACGTCACACTAAGTTAACGTGGTTTGGTAGTCTACTCGCAAGCCAGCTAACGTAAACTTTCTCATGATATTTTTTTCAGTGAGAGCCCACGTAACGTGGTATTTGGATTTTTTAAGTGTTAATATTTTGGTTTGTATTTCTATAAGTATTTATAATCTTATAACTAAACATGGTGAATCATTAATGTAGTATTTATGTTATTTTTAACTAAAACATAACTTATTGGGGAGCCTCATGTTTTGTTGACTACTATCCGAAAATATACCTATAATATCCTCGCCGAGAATCGAACCCATTGATTAAAACAAAACACACCCTGTTTTATTGCCTTATCCCATAGTGTCACTTAAAGGCATCACATTACTAAAGAAAATATTTTTTTTTATGAAAAATATTATTATTTGCTTACACTTATTTAACTTTCACATGTAAAATGTTCGGAATTATACCCATTGTTTACAATACTAAACTACTAGTCTCGCCGTCTCAAGAATTATTCATTCTATATTCTTAGAAATCTACGTATCTAAGTATATTGAAATTAGTAACTACACGATCTTCGGAAAATATTCTAATCAGTACCTTTTATGTTACCCCATTAATACTTCTATCCCCACTTTGAAATTTCGGCCCCCCCATTTTAACCCGTTTTCCAAAGAAACTAAAAATACTATTAATTTTTTTTACAATAATAATTGGTTAAGCAATATTTATAACCATTTCAAATCAAATAGCATCATTGGTTGCTGAAATATACCATAAGGGTTCCTTTTCAACTTTTTGGTTCGGAACCCTAAAAACAAATCAAAACTACTTGGTGTGTCATTAAAGGTCAACGCACACTTATCCGAGCCGAAAGCATCGAACGAAACGAATTTTAGAATTCTGTTTATGAAATCTTATGAAAGCTCGCACACTAGCCCGCGTCGAATCATCCGAATCTGGATAAGATTTCATATACAAATTCTAAAATTCGTTTCTTTCGATGCGTTAGGCTCGGATAAGTGTGCGTTCAACTTTAAACAGAAGAATGAATAAAATAGTTTGACTCCGATAAAATAATAGTTGGAATTATTAATATTTGAAAAGTTCATGTGTAAACTTCGTAGCACTCAGGTGCAGCTGCAGAGTAAAATAAATCTACTATTCATCAAGGTGATACTACAATCGGCCTAGATATTTATTTATTTATAAGTACAGCCAACTAATCATACTCGAGAAAACAATACATAAAGCTAAGTGTATTTTTTTTGTTATAGGCTATCATAACACGGTTAAAAAGAGTATTTTAATACACGACGTAGTCGATAAAAAAAACATACGGACCGCCTGATGGTAAGCGGCTACCGTAGCCATATGGATACTTGCAACTATCGAGGCATCACTCACGCGTTGCCGACTTTTCCCTCTCCTCATGAGCTCTAGCGATCTTTCTCACGCGCAGGAACACAGCAAAGTTATTAGGCTGTGGTATTCTGTAAGGTGTAATTATATATATATATATATAACAGGTGGCGATTTGGAGATGGCATATTTTCGAAACCTATGTTGGGTAAGTCATGCTGAACAACTTTTACTACGGCAACAATAGTGAATAAAAAAAATTTTTTTTTTTACTTTTCTTACAAAATGTCAACCTTGCTAAATCATAAAGTATGAAAAGTAAAAAAAAAAATGAGAATTCAGTGTTGGTCCCATAGTAAAACATAGGTTTTGAAAATATGCCATTTCGAAATCTCCATCCAGTATATATTGAAATTATTCCTCTTAACGTTCAATGTTAAGTCAGTAATATTATTTTAACGACGTAGAATTCATTTGCAAGGCGTATGATCAAATCACAACCTTCATGCCTGCAAGGGAATTCAATCTTATTACATACTTCAGTGCATATCGTTCACTATCAATATTGCAATATTGAATCCTGTATATTTATTATACAGAAACGCAAAACACCTTCGTATATAATAATAATAATAATAAATTCTTTATTTGCAGTTTTACAATATACAAAAACTAAGCATTACAAAATTTTTTGGCTCATACAAATATTATACAATAGTGGTTTTGTACAATTGAAGTCACAGATAAGTTGAAATTCCTGGCACCCAAGCTAAGATTAAACTTGTGTTATGGGTGTCAGGGTTCTCTCTTACTTTAAACCATATGTGTAGTCAATTGTTTGGATTGATGTTATCTGCACAAATAATTTCAAAAAAATTAAAAATTAAGATGAGGAAAAAAAACTGCAAAAGCCTCTTTGCGTTTTTACACTGGATGTGTGTGTGAATGCGTTGTTTGTGCGAGTGGTGTGTGGTGAATGTGAAGGGGTGTTTTATGTATATATTTGGGTGTCTGTGTGGGTATGTGAAGTGAAAAAAATGAAAAACAATATTAGTTTAATATTAGGTATTCAGATTAAAAACTCTGTCTCCTCGTAATTTAATGTTTTTAGCCAATCTCTTAGTTTGATCTTACATTTGTATTTATAAAGGGAATATATGTTGCACTTCTTATTAACTGTATTATATAACCGGCCACTGAGAATTTGATAATGCCTCTTCGCTAGCGTTGTCCTGTGGCTTTCGACAGGACAGACATTAGCTATTCTTCTTTTATCTAATTGACTTGGATCAAATTTAAGCGAAGAATGCTTGCGCAGAATAGTATGGAGTACAAAGAGCTGTCTCACGGTCATGACTTTACATTCTTTATACAAAAGAAAAGTTGGATGTCGGAATGGTTTAGAGGTCATGACTTTTAAAACGGCTCTTTGTGCCCTTTCCAGTTGCAAGAAAGTAGTTTTAGGAGCACCTCCCCAAACCGTAATACAAAATGAGAGTATAGATTGGCACAGCGCATCATAAACCATCTTAAGTGTATCATGATCAGCACAGTAGCGAAGGTTCTTAAAAATTGAGGTTAGTTTTCTCACTCGGCCAGTTAATTTACCTATTTGGGCTTTCCAAGTTAGTAGGTTATCTATGGTAATGCCAAGATATTTAACCTCTGTTACTTGAGTTATAGGCAGGCATGAACATGAATAAGTAACACCTCTGCAAACATGGGCTTTTATGGCAAATGTGTCATCTGGTTGTGTAGATGTTTTGAGTGAGAAGGTGAGATAGTGTGTCTTATCTAAGTTTAGTGTTAACTTGTTGGCAGACAACCAGGACATGACCACGCTGAGTGTAAATTGTGACCGCTCCTGGACTTCAGTCCACGAATGACCGGAAATAAGTAGGGCTGTATCATCCGCGTATGCATATATATTGGTGTATGGAAGGGAAATACTGCAGAGACTATTTACATATATTAAGAACAATGTTGGACCAAAAATTGAACCTTGTGGGACCCCAAAAGACAGTGAAAGCTCATTACTTAAAGAGTTGCCAATTTTAACACATTGTGTCCTTTCTGACAAATAACTCTTAAAAATATATACATAGAATATGCTACGAATTCCTCTTCCTTGAGTCGTTTATTAAATATCTGAACGCCGTGATCGCCACCTCGATTTTACAATATGTACTTATCGGTTTTGGCAGTTCTACTAGGTTCTGTATGCATTGTTCATTCTTGTGACAAGTCTGGTGTGGATTAAAGTCAGACTAAAATATCCTGGCACAGATCTTGTTAGCAAGTATTTATATATTTGTGTACCACTTTCGGATAAAAAAGCATACGGCCCGCCTGATGGTAAGTGGCTACCGTAGCCTATGGACGCTTGCAGCACCTGGGGTCTCACTCAGGCGTTCCTCTGCAAATATCTCTTTCCCCTTGAAGAACCCTAGAATCTGTAATGCTCTACGGTCTAACTCTTTTAAAATCTTTGTAGTGAAGTACACAACTCGGAAGGATAAAAACTCGGGAATACGCGTTTTCCCAGAGGTAAGCTTCCTAGCTAGTTCGATTTTGGCCCCCAAAACCACTTTTTGTCCCTCATATAGCAAATTTCATCGAAAACGTTAGAGCCGTTTTCAAATGCTTGTACTTATATATCTTGATAATAATGTTAGGTATGCATGCTCCCAAAGCAAAAGGCTAATGTTATACAACCTCCAACTCTACTGAGTTATATCTACTAGCTAGATGTAATAGGTCATTTAAATGCATTTGCATGCACTCGTTTTAAGCTTTGAAACATTGTTATTTCAAAGCTCAACACAAGAAGTTTAAGTGCATTTTAAACGCAAATCCTTTTAAGGTTTCGAATCAAAACAACGAAGCATTCCATTACGTAGTTAATCCTTCAAACAGAAACAAATAAGCAGCGTCGTGTTGCAGTTACCTACAGACATATTCCGTTAATGTACCTATATTAGGTATATCCAAGGCGGGTTCCATACGTTACATTTTAAAAAACACAAGTTATAATTAATCAAAATTCTATAGATGAATGAGCTTGTTTTTCTCTTTTCAGTTATTTTTGTTTTACGCAGTCGGGTTTTTCTTTCTTTTAATAATTAGATATAGATAAATGGATATCCTGTGGTAAGAACTGATTTTGAGCCGATTGATGTTTATATTGTGATAAAATGTAGTTGAAAACATTCAAATGAAAAAATACGTATTTAGCTGTGAAACGTATAATTGTGGGCTATTTCATACTTACACATTCGCTCATAGGACAAGTGACAATGTCTATAACATACACTTTTCTAGTTTTATTTGTACGTTCGTATTTATTTTCAGCAAAATACGAAATGATACATAAGCACCCGGGTTGATATGGATTGATCTTTGAAAATAACATTGACTCACGACTAAAATGTCTATGCGTCTCTTTCTCTCTCGCAAAGTGTCATAAGGATTGTCTTATTTCGTTTCCATGCTATATTGGTCTAGCTGGCGCAAGCTGGCGTAACGAAATCCTAATCCTAAGTCTATGTTATGGTTATATGTATTAGTAAAATTTTGCATATACGTCAGGTGTATATAAAAGGAAAAAGTTACTAGATACAAAGATAAATACATGATAGGTATACTAAACATAATTAGCCGAACAAAATGAATGTCGCTAGACAGACAGGCTTGATTCCAATCTAAGTAGAGTATGTACTATGGTAACCAGATAACTGATATGACATTTTTATACTTATCATTTAGATATTCAAATAATAATATAAAGATTGAACCCTCAAATTTACTGTAGTTTCAATCCTGACATATTATAGTTTATTTACTCTACAACTATTGCTTCAAAAGCTAGGAACTTTCCAAATGGAGATACAAAACTGAAGTACTTTGTTGCTTGGAATGAGATTCATTCCAAACTTGTTCTTTATTTATATTTTTCGCTTTCAGTCCTTCATAGATAACGTTAATAGGTACACTAATTAAGAATACTAACTGTAATTGGCAACTTAATTACTACTACTAGAAAATATAAAAGCATTTTCTAGTTAATTTATGATAAATTTTATTATTGTTTTATTTACAACAAATATGAACAAATTAAAATCTATATATAGAAAATTTCCTCAAATCTGCCGCTGCTTCCGATTAACGGCAAGGTTCCCAGAAGGCTGGCAGCGTTTCCTCTTTATATAGCCAAGCTGATGCGTTGGCGGAAAAAGCTCCCCGCCCGCTGGTCTCCGGAGGCCTCGATCAATTTTGATGACAAGCGCGAGCAAACCGGCGAGCTTAATTATTAATTATTTATTCTTTCCAGTTAATTATTTGACGTCATAAAACAGTTTTCTTACCAGTTTTTTTTTTCACATTTTCCCATTTTTTACAAGATCAGTCAATTTACCTTTTTAGGGTTCCGTAGCCAAATGGCAAAAAACGGAACCCTTATAGATTCGTCATGTCTGTCTGTCTGTCTGTCTGTCTGTCTGTCTGTCTGTCTGTCTGTCTGTCTGTCTGTCTGTCTGTCCGTGTATGTCACAGCCATTTATTTCAGAAACTATAAGAACTATAATGTTGAAACTTGGTAAGTAGATGTATTCTATGAACCGCATTAAGATTTTCACACAAAAATAGAAAAAAAACAATAAATTTTGGGGGTTCACCATACATAGAACTGAAACTCAAAAATTTTTTTTTCATCAAATCCATAAGTGTGGGGTGTCTATGGATAGGTCTTCAAAAATGATATTGAGGTTTCTAATATCATTTTTTTCTAAACTGAATAGTTTGCGCGAGAGACACTTCCAAAGTGGTAAAATGTGTGTCCCCCCCCCTGTAACTTCTAAAATAAGAGAATGATAAATATATAAAAAATATATGATGTACATTACGGTGCAAACTTCCACTGAAAATTGGTTTGAACGAGATCTAGTAAGTAGTTTTTTTTTAATAGGTCATAAATTGAAATTAATATCAAATACTCAGATCTATACTACCATTTACTTATATACCTACAGGTTTGTACGGAACCCTCGGTGCGCGAGTCTGACTCGCACTTGGCCGGTTTTTTTTTTAATTTCGTCTATTTGCGGGCAGTCCTTAGACTTTGAGCAAATTTTATGTAAGTGTGAAAATGAAGAGATATCAAATTGAAAGCATTATTTATGGATGAATTTTGTAGAATAAAGTTATTTTTTTATGTTTTAATAATTTCGATTTTATGTATATTATAGTATCTTCGCCGTGTGTAGCGCGCTAAGTGTGTAGGGTGTAGGTGTATAGGGTGTGATCGTATCGGTTACGGTAGAGACATATAATAAAGTTTACTTAGTTTTAAGGTTAGCTTTCGATTTTATAAAATTACGTCTAAATCATATGAGTTTGGGTATAATAGTGTATGAAACTCTGTGATGAAACTGCACATATTAGGTATTAAAACACTCATGTGATAGGTACTATTAAAAATCCTCGCCTAGCTACAGCTCGGTTTTTAAACTCACACTATTTTTTATGAACCTCTTTTATGAAATAGTTTCATTTATTACTATTGTATTTGTATTTTGTTTATTATTTTTTTATTTTATTCTCGATAAATGAATTAAATGCCCAAAATCCGAATATGTGGTGTATTGCATTTTATCGACATTAAAATACATTACACCACATAGTAGGCTGATACATAAACGTGTTATTAAATTCTTGTGAAACATATTTCATTATTTCCCAGGGAATAAATATCAAAAAAATTCAATATTCAATAATCATCTTAGAAAAATATTTAAAATTGTTTTGTGAAGTTTTGGGAAATGTATTAAGTAGAATATTGGTACCGGTTAAGCAATTCTCGATGGTGATATTTTTGAGTGTGTTATGTTCAGTAGTGCATATTTTCAAGCAAGATATAAAATTATTATTATGTGAACCTTTTTATCTAGAGACAGCTTTAACATCGTCGTAAGAGCATCACACAATTATCATTATCCTCTCCTGTTCAGAACACATCGGTTTTGGAGAACCATCACTGGCGCTCAGCCATCAGCTGCTTCACCGAAAGTGGCTTACTAGACTTCATGACCGAAGGACGGAAGAAGCTGGAAAATCAGATCAGCTCGCTGATCCTCGCTACTGACATCACCAGGCAGCAGGAGTATCTCGGCCAGTTCAAGGTGAGGATTATACTTCTTACAACCATCTTTACGGCTTTGTTTTATACTATGTACATGAACGTCTTTCCCTAGTTATCATACAATTAATACCCAAGTGTCAATACCATACACGCTCAAGCACGGGTTTACATATCAAAAACTCGTACCTATATGTCACGATACAGGTATTTGTGAGCGACCCCTTACTCGTATCAATGATTTATTGCACCAATTGAGATATGTAATATGCTTTCATGTATCTATACATCTCATATCGGTATGCAAATATTATCCCCATCTCTCGTGACTCGGTAACAGATCTCGTTCAGCGACCGATATAATATCGTAGTCTCTTTTCGTCTGGTATTGAATACGCGAGGTGCTATCTATTTACAAATAATAATACACTCGCGGACTCAGTCTCTATAATACAATACATTCTCGAATGTAGGCACTTCAGTTCAGTTGCACATATATTCTCGTTTCTTTTTCTTATTGCATTGCATTGAATATTCCCGCCGTAACTCACAATGATGAGTTATTGGCTTTTATATCGTAAGTGTCGGTTTTCACAAGAACTGGAATAATTAATAAAGATTATTGTTTCTTGTTTTCATTGGAAAGTCTCGGCCTTTCCATTTCCAAGACTTTTTATATCTAACTTATAAGTTTAGTGCCTGTCCAAGAGGGGCGAAATCGCGGCGATTCACTCGCTAAAGTGTATTACGCGCGTGCGGCGTGATACATCGCACGAGTAAAAATACGCGTAAATTTTAAATTATTTTTTACTACAGCTATAGCCCAAACCGAGAAATTATACATCTAAGGATGTTCGGAACCTTCGTGGCGAGAGTCAGACGCCAAAAGCCGCAAAAAAAGTGTGAACTTTTGGCCGTTTACACAAAAATACACACCCCCCGCCCCTTTTTCTACGAAGTTTGCAAGGTCAAAAATCTGAAATACTTAAAATTTCTAGATATTGATGTAAATTTTACAGAAAATATATAACGATGTTTCTATCTAGCATAGTTTTTTTTCGAAATTATCCAAATTCCTTCACGAAGAAGCTTATTTATGCGGTCCAGATTTTTTGCAATAGTTATGGCCCAAACCTAAGATATATACGTCCAATCGAAGGTCGGAACCCTCGGTGCGCGAGAAAGAGGCAGACTCGCACTCGGCCGTTATATGGTTGTTATTTAAATATTGATAAATTTAAAACTTATGTTATATTTACGGAGCGTTTGTTGGGCTTGGGTTCCCTCTCTATAAGGATAAAGTTACTTGATAAGTAAAATAAAGATTTTCAAAATATTATATAGCCCTATTTCCCCTGTGCCTTATCTGTATTTGAATAAGTCTTAGTGTTATCAATGTATTTGCTGCTAAAATCAGCATCAAAATTAATGTGACATTACCATTTTTTTAGTAAATACACCTTTTTTAATATCTGTTTACTTTAAATATATTTGAAGCGGTTTATTTTAAACTCATACAGTAATGACTATTAATTTCAGCACGGGATTCTATGAATTAGTTATACATTCCATGTTTACCATTCTGTTATCCTTTTATATCTGCTCTCGTCTTGCGTTCTAGGAATTGTAAGAATATCAAGAATATACTGGCTCATTTTAATCATAAATTAAAGATACTCTTTGAATAAGTTGAGTATAACCTCTCTATCATAACTACTATCAGAAATGTTATCTGAAATAGCGAAACTAGAAATTCAAATATCAATCTACTATATCCCTGCTCGTGGGTATGGGAGAGGCACCGATTATGGATACTTTTTTTGAAATATTATGTTTAATTATTATGATGTCAAAAACGAAATAAATCGGTAAATTTGTTTATCGATGCATTCATGCCCGGGCAGTTCTTGAATCGATGAAAATATGGGATATGATCATCGAGATGTTTTCTTTTTATTGTTAATAATTTGGAAAAAAAGCCAAAAATAGTCAGATTGTCAAAAAAATAATTGAAAAATTTTACCTTGCTGAGTTTTTTGCCGGATTCTTCTCAGTTGAAGGCCGAGTTCTAAAACGGTGGTAACTTCAGTAAATGTGACCTTCACAAGTGCCCTTCGGGGGCCTAAATTGAATAAAGGGCTTTGACTTTGACTTTGAGATTCGCGAGGTCCAGAACACAGAACCACTTTTTTTTATGTCAACACGTTGACAAGCAGGCAGACGGGCCACCTGATGGTAAGTGGTCACCGCCGCCTATGGACATTTGCAATACCAGGGGGATTGCCAATGTGTTGTCGACCTTGTAGAGCTCTTTTTACGCCTTTTTTGAAGAAACCCATATCGTAGCGCTGAGGGAAAACCGTAATGGGGAGCTCATTCCACATCCTATCATCGTCATAAGGAAGAATAGCATGCTATACTATACATAATCTTATTATATAAAATTTTACGTATTCTAATATGCCCTGAAAAATATGAAATGATGACGGTAAAGAAAGAAAGAAAGAAAGAAAGAAAAAACATTTATTTTGACAGTTACACAACACAATTACATACACTGTTACATATAACATACACAGAAGACAGTAAAAAAGAAAATAAAAGTAATAATAAATTGTGTTGTGTGACATCAAAAATGGACAGCGACTCAGTTGTAGACTGCAAGCCCAGTACAGGGCTACAGCACTGATTTTACTGGTACTGGTAGGTACTATAATAAATTTATCTATACAGAAGGATTGAGATTGTATCTACCCAATTGTTTTACTCGCCACAACTGAACTAAATGTATGTATGAGCCTCATCTAAGTGGAAAAGTACCTAAGCAATGGGTCAGTTCAAAATTCGGAAAATGCTATTGTGTCTGAATTTCCAGGTCGGTAATGGCAGCTTTATAAATAGGTACTACGGATACCAGATAATTGACCACTATATTATTAAATACTACTTGTAATACACTCAATAAGATATTTACATCCAGACTTGGAACAAACACACATGTTCATGCTGCAAATGTTTGACTTGAGTGGGAAACGAATCAACTCAAACGTAAAGCCCATCACAAACGTAGCTATAATATATATTAATACTAGCTGCCCGGCGCGACTTCGTTCGCGTGGTGCTACCCTACCCTACCCCACCCTATCCTACCCTACCCCACCGTACCCTACCCTACCCTACCCTACCCTACCCTACCCTACCCTACCCTACCCTACCCTACCCTACCCTACCCTACCGAAGCACCGCTCGACCGATTTTGTGCAAACTTCACATAAACCATCTACTAAATAGTCCGAACAAAGCCTAAACATTTGGTTTGGATAGGTGAGCCCGTTCTTGAGTTATAAAATTACAACGAAAAGTGGCATTTTTATATATATAGATAAATCATAGCAAGACATATTACGATACATTTTCAATACTAATCTTTGAGTGACCGTACTCGCACCTATAATATATATTTCTGTTACTTCACAATCCCGCACTTTCATTTATATTATAGCTCGGCATATTAATATATATTATAGGTACGTCTGTGATGGGCTTAATAGCAAAAAATCCAAAAATAATGTTGAAACCACCGCCAACACAAGATAGCTAAAATCCGTTTTGTAAATTCACTGTGACTCATTTCAATACATAATAAAACTTTTAGGCATAATAATAATAAATATAATATCCGATACAAATTACTTAAGTACCAATATAACACAGTGGAAATACCATTCCTAAAGGTAAATAAGGGGGTGCGGGTGAAACTGCGGGCGGAATGCTAGTAACTTATAGCAAACTGTCTGATCTGGGCCAAAGCTACAAACATTCTCATCCATTATGTTTTTTCATCAAAATCGGTTCAATAACATAACCGTGGTTTTCCCAATGGAGTACAGCATGGGGTTCTTCAAAAGGGGTGTGAAGAGATTTCTGCAGGGTCGGCAACGCGCGCGTGATACCCCTGGTGTTGCAAGCGTCCATAGGCTACGGTAACCGCTTACCATCAGGCGGGCCGTATGCTTGTTTGCCACCTAAGTGGTATAAAAATATAACAGAAAATCTCACCAATAGTCGCTTCTATAAATATAAGTAAGCAGAGTGAAAAATAATAAAATGCATTCCCGTGAGACGCACCTCTACATTGTTTTGAAAGCTTATTTGGTATGTGGGCAGATTTATAATAAGCAACTTAATCTTATTTTCTTGAATGAGAAAATCTAAATGCCATGAAGTTGAATATAAATTTAGATCCAATCCAGTACCTACCTATTTTGTTATGAAATAAACTAATAAGATTGTTGCGAATAACTAAATAATCGTTCAAGAAAAGCTTAGCTTAGTGCTTCTAGGAGAGGGCACAGAAAAGTTAAGCTTGTTATAATATTATTTTCAAATAAGAGGATTTCAAATAAGGTTCTTTACGTACTATATTTATGACTTATTACGTTAACTAGCTGTCCCTCGCGATTTTACCCGCCTTTCCCGGGACAAAAAGTAGCCTATGTGTCGAAATTTCATCGCGATTGGTTCAGTGGTTTAGGGGTGAAAGAGTTACTGATAGACAGACAGGCATCTATAATATTAGTATGGATTTAGTACTAAGATTGAGTTGTTGGCTCAGTGTTATGAAGACAGTCGTGGTTACGTATCCTGCAACCAGCTCGAGCTTTCTGTAAAAGAAAATAATCTGACGAAACCATAGCACGATAGAAACTACATACTCTGTAGTACCTACATGTCTGGCTACCACCTTAATCCAGCTTGATAATTATATGGATTTTTGAAGTGAAAACTTTAGCGGCGTAGTGCACTTTTTTTGGGCTTGGTAAAAAAAAAAACTCGCGTCAGGTGTCACGTGACCTGATGGAAAATTCGTAAGACGGAGGGAGAGTAGTTACATTGCATATTAGACTGTATTTATACTGGGGTTATGTTCAAATTCTTATAATATTCTCTAGCTAGTTAGGTACCATTTTTGTTCCCATTTTAAGTTAATAAAATAATCTTATTCAAAAGTATTATATGTACATGTATCTTGAACTAGCTTTGCCTTGTATAAAAACACTATGTGAAAAATGTCTAGTTGCAAAAATGCATGACGTTAATATTCAAGTTTTCACTTCTGCCGGCACTCCCGGAGTGCATCCCGTTGTTTTTTTTGTTGGTTCAGTTTTTAAATTTTTTCAAAATAGCGTAGTCGTAGTAGTAGGTTTGAAATAAGGATTTTGTTTAAAGGTTCGTGGTGAACACTTATACAGGTTTGAGCTAGTATTGTTCTAAAAGTTGCGCAAGAAATGGTATGCCGTCGACGCGACGACACGTTTTTAGGTGCAAAATCGAAAGTGGGTAATGTTATTCTTATGCTACCTTCAGACATGGGTGCACGTTTTCCTCATTTCATCGTCGTTTATTGATCAAGTTGACCACGTCTCTAATGAAAAAAACTCAATCGTATGAAATTTCTACGTTTCTGTGGTCGTGTCAGTCAGCTTTTATATGTATATCAGTAGATGTCAGATTTAGTTGCGTTATTTCGAAGTGAAAAATTTCGCAAACTCTATACGCTTCGACCATTTGGAAAAAAAAATAGCTCTAAAATAATAACTCTTTAATAGAAAAGTGAAAGATTTACTGAAACCAAATTTATCGTGATAAAATTATACTTAAATGTATAAATTTTATTAAGTTAATAGTTTTTAAGATCGATAACAGTATTAAAAAAACACTTGCTCACATAACGTCAGCAATATTGCCTGCCTTTCCACCAGAGATGGGAAGTTAGGGATATGCTTTAACCCCCAATAGGATAACTTCATTAGACATTCCTGTTGGCAGATTAAAACATAGGTATCCCACTTTACGATCTCTGGTGGAGAACCACTTAGAAAATTACATTAAAAAAACACTGTTAGTCTGTAAGTACTCTTATTGTTAGACGGATCGCTTACAATACCTTTGTACGGAATCGTGACGAGTTCATACACACATCATGTAGTATTTCGCAACGCGTAAGTGAGGCGCGCGCGTGCCTGCCGCCGCCGCCGCTGGTATGTGTGCATATCCATATAGTGCACCTGTTTTAGAAATATTTACAATATCATTTAGCACATTTATGATGGTTATATCGTACTCTATTAGTAGATAGATTTTGTAAAATTACAAATATGTGTATCTATGGATTAAGAAGTGAAACTGGCTCAAACTGATATTCAACTGTTTAATGAAAGAATTCACTAAAAACACACAATAAATGTTTCTTTCCACCTTGACGTTACTCTTCAATAAGATGAGATGGTCCTATCCTTTTTAGGGTTTCGGATGCTAAAAGGACAAAACGGAATCCTTATAAGATCACTCTGGTATCCGTCCGTCTGTCACAGGAAATTTGGCATAGTAATAGATCTTGATTGATGAATTTGGAGAATGAGGAGAATTGACTCGATGTTTTCTTTAACCGTAAATTACCGTTAATTGTAGGATTATAATAAATAAAGTAAATACTTTAGACCTAGCTGTGATTGCTTCAAAACTTCAGCAGTAGTGACGCCCACTTCGGCATGTCTGCACGCCCCAGAGTCTCGTGATCTGCTAAGCGCGTATTGACGCGATACTCACTTAAACAAGCTTAAACACATCCACGAGTACAATGATACAATTCTTCCTACGAATGCAATGATATAAATGAGAAGCTATGTGCATACTTTTGACCGTTCTGTCTAGAAACATGTTTGGCATACTTACAGGTTTCTTTTATAACATAGGCATCCACTATGGAAGGGTTTCATAAAATTAAACCCAAAATAAATTATGGTGAAACCGCGGACGGAAAGCTTATAAAATATAAAAGAATAAAGAGTTTGAATAAATATAATTTGGTATATTTAATTTTACTGGATATTGTTTCGAAACTTTATATTTGTTTCATTTTCAGCAGATTCTTACGAAAATAATAGCTAAGGTTTCGTATTCAACCGTAAATAAAAATGAACTCTGCTTCATGTTTTGATCAAATGTATTTCAACACGTTTAAAATGTAGCGTAACGTAGCCTACCCCTTAATTAGTGTTCGTCAAACTTTTGGTTAATAGCCAATACTGACATTGTGGGACGGCACCTCGGGTCGCATAGGTAATAGGTACCGATTATAATATTGAATGGTTATTATCTTAGTAATAGAAAAAAAAAACCGCCAACAAGTGTGAACCTTTTTTTTTTTTTATACCACTAAGGTGGCAAACAAGCATACGGCCCGCCTGATGGTAAGCGGTTACCGTAGCCTATGGACGCTTGCAACACCAGGGGTATCACTCGCGCGTTGCCGACCCTGAAGAAATCTCTTCACGCCCTTTTTGAAGAACCCCATGCTGTACTCCATTGGGAAAACCACGGCGGGGAGCTCATTCCACAGTCCGAGCGTCCGCGGAAGAAAACTCCTTTTAGCCCGTACAGTTCGAAACAAATCTGGTTTCAATGTGTGAGGATGGACTCCCCGTCGATGGCGATGTTGGTAAAACAGTTAATTACGTGCGCTGCTTGTTTTAAAGTTTTGAGGGACACGCTCAAATATAAAGAAAAAAGTTTATTAGCTAGATGTGCATACATAACTTACCTGAGAGAAACCCAACAATATTATAATTTTAAAGGTCGAATTTAAGGTTTCGATTTTTCTATCATTATTGATCACCATTGCTACCTAGTATTTGATGTATTTGATGCTAGATGGGTAGATTTTATAAAATACGAGGTCTATTTCGTACAAATCTACTACGACTCGGGCCGTTGTTTGAATAACACTGGTCCTAAAGGGTCCGCTCGTCGAAATCTGAATTTGTATAGATATTATTGATTACGGTAACACGCTATAAGTTTAAATGGCTGTATCACAATCTTTTGGTTGAAAATTGCATTTTCAACGCCAAGCCTTGCCACTGGCGGCGCGACTAAATTCGTAAATGTAATGCACCAACTTGTTGGTCATGCTTGGACAGACGGCTTGTGGTAAACTAAATACCACGCAAGAAATAATTTTTTCATTTTAATTACACTTACTATTTTTTTTTGTCAAATTATATGATAAATCGGGTATTTAAATATAATTGTCAAATGTAACGTATTAATGTGCTTCAAACTGAAACACCAATTTATTCTTGCAGGGTAAGATGGAGTGTCATTACGAATTACATAACATTTTATTTTTGAAGCTTAAACATTTTGATGAGCTACACTACAACCTTTCTTCCATAAGCACCTTCTGAATCCTTAACAGGTTCCAATTGATTGCAGACTCGTAACTGAGCGTAGTGAAATTTCGGTGCTAGGTACATACTTGATATCCAGAATACCTCTTGGACAAACATTGAACTGAGATCTAGAATACAAATTGTGGTTTGTTTCCATTCATTGTACCAATTTAAAAAAGCTCATCATCAGGTTTATCAAGACCACGCCTATAATGATATAACTTAACCTAATCCCGACTTTAACATATTCCCGATTTCTGTTTAGGAAATGAGAATATTTCAACAGCTATGCTCTACCTGCCTAGCGTTTATTCGCTCAAAGAGCAGCTCGACAGGGGAAGTACGACACCTCCGAGTGCTCGTAACCGTAAACCTTTGTGTTGTGTTCCTGCGCGTGAGTATTGCCCCGTGAGTTCCAAGCACGTACGGCTACGGTAACCGCTTACTATTAGTTGGGCCATACGCTTGTTTCCCGAAAAAACGTATATAAATAAAATTTAAAAATATATATTTGGTATACTTAATTTCCTGCCGAATTTCGGTATTGTATGCATTGACGGATTACATAAATTTCCGATAACATATAGATAGACTACATTATATGGACTTAAATCATGTTTTGATCAACACACACACAGCACAATGAAGGCTAAACTTTTATCGGGCATTGGTTCAATTGCCAATACCGATAACGACACCGCATAATTAATGTTCCTTAAATTACTTTGTTACTTAACTACTGCCCTAATCTGCTCTACGGCGAGCAAACTAAAATTTGATATAGGGCCGTTAGTTTAATACCCGTTGAAGCTGCAGGAAAACGTTTTAGAAGACCGTTCCTAATTTGTGGAGATTTGACTAATTAAGACTATAGCTTCGATTGTTTAAGGTTATTAATAATTTGCTGAACCGAATTCAGCGAATTGCTCTGAAAAAGAAAGAAAAAACTGCGCGCCATATTTGTTAACGTTCTGATTGTGTGATTCATGATTATCAAAAAATCTGCTTAAAAAAATATAAGTCTGTTTTTTTCCTCGCAAGTGTGTTGAAAAAAGTCGTATGACACGCGTGTGCATTGATCATTACACTCTCGGTTTCCTTATCGCTTAATACCGCCTCGTCTGTAATGACTAACTTTGCACTCATGTATCACAATGTACTATTAAAACAAATATTATGTACAAATTACAATCTATTATATAGAAGAATTCCTCGAAACTGCCGCTGCTTTCGATTAACGACAAGGTTCCCAGCAGGCTGGCAGCGTTTCTTCTTTGGATAGCTATGCTGATGCTTTGGCGGAAAATGCTCAAATCAATCGATCAATTTTGATGAAAAAGCACGAGCAAAACCAGCTTCGGAGCCCCACGGTCCCATGGTCTCGACCGAAAAAAACATTAATACGTTAGATATTTTGTATTTTCCGCACCGGCCGCAGCTACCGCTGAAATTTTACAAATCAGCGGTAGGTGAGACGATGCGAGTGTATCAACACATATGTCATCCCCCACCAACAATCTGCCGACACTCCACGGAATCAAAGACATACCATCCGGTCTCTTGCCGTCGCCACGCGCAATACCGACTGGTTCCAGTAAGGACGGAAGGCACGTTAGCGACAACAAGAACCCTGTGGATAATGTCATTGATAGCTGTATCTCGTGATATTCGACCGACGCTTATTTTAAGTTATTTTATCAGGGTACTCGTTGTATCCTTCCTCTGCATACAAGTTATTTATTAGTCACCTGCCCCACCGTTAGGTAATGTAATCTCGAAAATCGATTTTAGAATGTTTCCCGCGTCCGTGTTAGACGGTCTAGGACTATTCCACAAAAATACACAAATAGATTAAATAATGTCATTAATTGAAATGGGTATTACAACCAGACCACCCACCCGCTTTGTTATTTATTATTGTTGTTGTATCAATCGGATACGAAAGGAGGCGCTTAGGTATGACGGCATAACTTTTTTTTAAATAAAGCATATTGCCTTTTTTCATCCCTCATACTCTAAAAGTATATTAGAAGCGGGTTGAAACGGGTTGAAAATTATACTTTTAGACCCTAGGGCGGAAACGTAATTAAGTAAACAAAACTGATTTGGAATAATTACTCTTACCAAAAAAATAATGTAATATTTAGCCAGATCCAGACCACTCGCACTGTCAAAAAGTTATCAAATCTCATGTAAAGAGTTATAACTCTACACGCCCTAACTCTACAAGCCCTGACTTCACAAACTCTACACCTTAGTCAAAATATGTGGCTTGGCCGTTTCGCTACCGTCACATGGACATATGGTGAGTTCTTGTAGTAGCGAAACCTTGCACCTCAGCGTCTGCCTGAGATCTTCTGCAAAAGCAAAAATTTGCTAGGGAAAAATATTCTGACCGGTGTGATATTATTATTTTATATGTGAAATTATTAGGTACCCCTAGTTCATTGCAAATATTAATCAAAGCAAAATATATACTTTGATGTTTTTGTAATAAGCGTAAGGTCAGTCTAAAATTGAAACGGTCTTCACCTGTTGCCAGTTCTAAATATATAGGTCCTTATTCTGGTCGACATAACGCGTGGTCGTTACAACCATTACATATTGGTTGTATTAATAACCTGTGATGATATACAGACCGCTACTGTCACACGAATATTTACTATGTTCTTATGTTTTAAATACAAAATCCAGGATTCATGAATTTTATGTTACACTGTAGGACTGCGCGGTAGTTGACTTTGCTGTGACCGCATGGTTTATTTCGAATGTATGTTAAAAATATGTCCATAGATGAAAATTTGCATACCTGGTACGCGATACAAGGGAGCAAATTTTTTTTTTTTTTTTTATACCACTGAGGTGGCAAACAAGCATACGGCCCGCCTGATGGTAAGCAGTTACCGTAGCCTATGGACGCTTGCAACACCAGGGGTATCACTCGCGCGTTGCCGACTTTAAAACTACTATGCGAGCACCAGCCCCGTCGTGGTTATTAATATCCTGTGATATAATAATATGATGTAATTCTCATTCTCTTACTTGCTACAAAACTAAAACCGTCAATAGCCAGCCTCATCATCGCCTTCTATTATAAGTTTTGATGGCAAATGCCAAATTTTACTCGTAATTCAGGTGAACTTTAGCGTTTCAAGGTCCTGGTGTTATTCAAAAAATGGTTTTCGTGAACAATAGATCTTAGTTTTCTCTATTTGTTAAGGTTAGGTTAGAGTAGATAGAATTTCGGTTTCGGTAACTTTTGTTTCGGCAATGAAATAGAAATCATTTTATTTCTACAATAACACAAAATATACAATAACAAACGATTTATCTATACATACACAGAAAAAATACTTACACTATTGTTAATCTGAATTAAATGCATTCCTTAGTGTTTTGTAAACTTTATTTATTGTCTTTATAGAGACAATTTAAAGACTTTTTATTTATTGTCAAGACTAGGATTGATTACGCGGTGTGGGCCCTGGTGACCTGTAATACAGGTTTTTTTTTAAAACCTAAAGCAGGCACCAGCTCTCGCAAAGCTGGTTGATTAGCCTTTGGCACTATTATGTCATAACTGCATGTATACTTAACAACCTTTTGTGAGAGAAATAAATAAATATTATTATTAAAAATATTGTATTTCTAGCTGCCCGGTGCGACTTCGTTCGTGGTTAATAGAGTTCGTCCCTGGGTTAATAGAATATGCATGAATATAAAGTAGGTAATTTAATTAATGAAATAAGTTTTTTTTATATGTTCCACTACAAACTACTTAGATTTTTGAAAAATTGCATGCCTTTTCCGGCTCCGAACTAGCGTAACGTAAAAACCACATATTATGCTGAATTTTTAGGATGGAGATCGATAGGTTCAATTATAAGGCTGAATTCTTTGTAATAAAATAATGTACCATTTTAAAGTAAAGGTACTCCGAATAATATTGACAATTTTAAACAAATGAATGGGTTTTTTTATAAAGTAAATAAAATAAATTCTTCTTTCAGTATTACTTAAAATACCTAGTAGGTAATTTACGTATGAATGCCAATTTTTGTAAAAAAAATACAGTATTAAGTACCTGTAAATTGGCCGTCGGGCCTTGCTAGCAAAGTAGTATACGTTTGAAGAACGTACTAATACAACTCAATTCTACAAATTTTGTCCATCAGAAAATAAGGAAGGTCTCACGGTCCTGGGATCTTGGACTTCAGAAACAAATGAAAGTGAGAAGTAGAAAAATATTTCCCATGCACGTAAATGACAAAGTTGGGTGTTTTTCATGATAATATATTGGTTGAGATAATTCCAAACGCAAAACCATTTTTTTTCCAGATACTCATCTCCCATAAAGTTACCTTTCCATACCGATATTACCCTATTATTGAAGCGATCGTGGTGTAGCATGATAAGCCGTTCTTAATCGACCGGCAAGTTAAGCTACCACCGTCATGGTCGGTACCTGCATGGGTGACCGCCTAGTTATATTAAAAATCGAGCGTTTCCGTGATAGGGAAGGCACGAAAAGCCGGTTATCACTTAATTGTGATCGTCGTTAAGCTAGTTGGACGCCTTCTAGGTAGCTTGGAAACTCAAACAGTAGGTTGACCACTAGCCTACCTCCACCGATCCGCAGTGGTCACGCGTGGTGGAGTATCTGCCCATTCCCTTTCACCCTGATTTGTGAAAGGAGGCCTGTGCTCAGCAGTGGGACATTATAGGCTGATGATGTTGATGATTACCCTATAATATTGAAACAACCTGTTGCGCACGAGAGCAACAGGTTGTTTATTTGTTTGAGTCACTGATAAGAAGTACCTACCTATAACAGGTGGGTTGTCCTTACTAAATGGCAGCAAATTAATATGTTGATTTGAAGTGCCTCCACCAAGTAAATTAATACACACAGTTTACATTAGTTGTGTGAACGGCAGTGAACGCTCACCTATCGCTATCTCTGATATGGTTGGAGCCAATTCGCAGTGCGGTCAAGTGTCTGAATATTGAATTTTGAATTACAAACTTGTGTGCCCAATTCGGTTTGGGTGAAAAACCGATTGGAGTCTTCTATTCTTAATGACGCAGTTGATCGGTATGTGATACTGGTAAAATAAGAATACGAATAACACGCCATCACCATAAAAATAATAAAATTAAAGCGTTGGTACTGATCCCAAGGCAACTGAGTATAATTATATCTGGATAACCAACTCTTGCTTTTTTTTCTAGGGTCATTTAGATAGAAACACCTTGGACATGACCAAGCGCGAGCATAGGCATCTGGTTCTTCAGATTGCGCTCAAGTGTGCTGACATATCAAACCCCTGCCGGCCTTGGGAAATCAGTAGAAAATGGAGCCTCAAAGTCTGCGAGGAATTCTTCCGCCAGGGCGACTACGAAAGGAAACTTAACCTGCCGGTCACAGCTCTCTGCGATAGACACACTACGACCATACCTAAGATACAAACAGGTGAGATCCAATAATGTTAATGAGAAATATGAAAATATACCTAATGAATAATAGGTACACAATTACACTAAACATTTTAAATAACAATTTCAGGGTTCTTCAGATTTGTCGTCACACCTCTCATAACCGAATGGCACCGGTTCCTCCAAAACGATCTGTCAGCACAAATGCTCGAAAATCTTCAATATAACCAAATGAAATGGGAGTCGTTGGTCGCGCAAGAGACGGCTGAAGAGACAAGAACTGAAATCTCAGAGGCTGATATAACAGACGCCGACTTGGATACTTTATCTGGCACTAACATATCCAATAGCTCTGAACTACTTCTACCACCACGCAGGAGTTCACTGAATCCAACAAAACCTATTGGGTTGAGGGAACACTTCCGACGTTTATCCGTACCTCTGAACGTATTCCAAGACTCTAAGTTCAAAAATCGAGATAAGAGCCGAGGGTCCTTAGTAGCAGTACCCCACAGCCGTGGCAACGGCAGCCCAATGAGCAGTGAGCATTCTTTACACTCACAACTAAGCGTTGGTGCACAATGCGAACGTAAACACGCCCCAGTCGAGAAGATCCTCAGTAGTGAGAAGTTGTTGCCGGAGTCATCTATTACATCAATTACGACGCCAGTGCAAGCGACTCGGCTCAATACGGTAATTAAAGATGGGGGTACGTGGAAACTGATTCGCCAGCAGACGTTCCCACCACTGGAGACCGTAGCCAGCGCCCAATCTCTCGCCGTCCGTCCCCTATACACCAGCAACGAGGACGCTATCTGCAGTTATGGCAACACCGACGTGGCGTTCAAAGGCGAAACTACCCGTAGGGAGAGCAAGATTTATAATTTTTTCAGGAGAAATGATACTGATAAGACTGATAACGACGCTTCTGAAATTAATATTGTAGACGTAGCTGAGTGTTCGCGTAATTTAGAGAAAGAGAACCGAAACCCGTCGACGCCAGTACGGGAAGCCGCTAGTAATAGCAGAGATGCCAGCGTGGCCGGAAGCCAACTTCGGGATAATTTGTCAGCGGTACAGTTGAGCTCCTTGTCTTCAGATCACATACATAGGCGGCGAAAATCCATGCCCAGCGAAGGCATCATCCCATTCAGTAAGTAACAAATGACTGTTATTTTATAACGAAAGAAACTTGATGAGATCTATTTGTACGAAAAAAGATTTTAAATGTATTCAATAATACCACTTGCTGTCCCCCCCCACCCGCCTTCACCCGCGCTCCTGGAAATTTCAATGCCAAATTTCGTGATGATCGGTTGAGTGCGGAATTGGCATGAAAGCATATCAGACAAACTCATATTCGCATTTAAATTAAGTTAGCATGCAAATACAAAATGTCATAAGAAAAGCAGCTCATACACCATTAGTGGCATATAATTAAACCATACTTATTCACAGCAGGCCAAGAGATGAAAGTTCGCGAAGTTACGGCCATACCGCAGTTTCTTCGACGGACCGTGTCTGGCAAAGAATGCTGCACTCGCCGTAGAGGCTCCGCACCAGCACCATTCGATCTTACTGAAGTTCGAAGTTTGGCTGCTGCAGGTACTCGATGGCACAGCGTGAACGGCGGCCGAAGGAGGCAAACCCCCATATCGTCATGCCAACAGTGGCTTGCGAGGGCGACGCATAGCATCCATGACTCTCTCCTACAAATGCCTCGCAGGAGCTCACTCCCCGTTGAGGTGATAACAGGTGCATTGATGGCTGTTGACGGCTTTTTTTTACTATTATTTCAAACTTACCTTTTTAGTAGTGCATCAGCACACTTTAAATGTCGCTTCTTGAACAATTGGAACTTCATTTTGATTTTTGTTGTGTCGTCGTTGTGAGTAGTATATGCTTTTACTTTTGTAAGCTTAAGACTGTCTTACATGTGTACCGTTCATACAACTGTCAGTTCGGCTTGTTCAGATTGCACTCTGACTGTCACTAACATTATGGTTGATTCCTAGGAACCAGCAAAATGTAAGTCGGAAGGTTATTAAGTGTTCCGCGGCATTTCAACATTATTAACTTCCCAGGACAAAAGTTTTGAAATTCTCCATACGTCCAAATGAATTATTTTGAGTACTTGGCAAAAGTTATGCTAATATTAGGAATTATGAACATTATTTATTTTGCGTAGTCTAGTTTTCTATTCACACGTCCATGATGACGTTTCTAGTCTTATCCATACGTCAAGTAAAATAATAAACACCAATTTAGCCCTATGACTGTTATTCCATTCGGAGTCACGAACGAACGAGTTCAGCATAAGTGCAACTCCCTTCGGGGAACACTGGACAGTGAACGTGTTTATAAAAAAAAAAATTGACTTATCATTATTAGTTGACTTATCACAAATCGCAAATCTTGTATCGTCGAGGTAGACTCGTAATCAATCTGTATTTTTTTAAATATCTATTGTTTTTGACTTATTCTGCTATCATCTTTAAAGATTTAGACGGGCCAGTTGGCGCCGTTGGTTAAGACTCTGGTAAAGATTCCACCTATTGCGCCGCAGGTCGTGGGTTCGATTCCCGCACAGGACATGCATTTGTGTGCATGAACATGTCTGTATGTCCTGAGTCTGGGTGTAATTATGTATATTGAGTATGTATTTACAAACGATAAGTGTATATGTATTATATCAGTTATCTGGTTTCCATAGTACAAGCTCTGCTTATTTTGGGATCAGATGACCGTGTGTGAGGAAAGTCCCCGGATATTTATTTATTTATTTCTTGTAGTTATCATAAAAATAAAGTTAAACCAACGTGTTTATTGTACTCCAAATTGTATTCCATTTTGACTCGGAACACTTAGAATAAAGAAAAATATATTCGCTTAAATTATAAAGTCACAATAGCAGATTTTAATACTACAAAAATGTATTTCAGGTATTAGCTCCCACTGAGGTGATGGTGACGTCGTTTTCAAATTAGACTCTGCAACTCGAGGAGGCTAAACATGCTCAAATACATAACAATCAACACCCACCGGAGATCGTTGACGGTGGACATTTCTTGAATTCATTATTATTTCGTCCAATCATTAAGTATCTGTGACGGAACAATTATTATTAATGTTATTTATAAGAACACTCGATATAAGACCTATACTGTCTTTAATTAAGTTAAAAATGCGATCGAAAATCAAATATATTTTTATTTAATTAAATTATATACATTTTTTCGCAAAGTTATGTCACATCCGATAAATTTGAGATAATAATATGCTCTGTAGTATCTAAATATTAAAAATCTATACATCGATTTTCGGTCGTGCTCTAAATATATTATTGAGACCAGTAACAAAACTAGATAATATATGGAATTGTAAAATTCATGAAAATTTATTCCAGGTAATATTTTTTTCAATATTAATGTCGAATATAATAGTGAAGTGGTTCAATGATTTGTCACTTTCAGCTTCTAGTACAACTACACAAGAACCATTATCGCATGTGAAGAAATTCTATGATACGAATATTTTATCTGAAATCCGTCAGTCTTGTGGTAACCTTACTTGTAAAATTATACATTATTTTTGTTGTAACGTAAATATAAGAATTTGAGGTGCTCGGTATCGTAAAATAATAATATTAATAATAAAAAATAAAATTTAAGCCATTTAAATTTTAGCCTTTTTTTTAGTGCGCATAGAAATAAAATCGCTTAAACCTTGATATTTATTTTTAATATTTTTAATTTTTCGATACCGAGTTACTTTTGTAACAACTTATATGACGTCATATGAACGGTAAATACCGGTAATTTTGACAAGCGTCGCTTAGATAACAATACCGCGCAAGTTAAATATGACAAGTTATCAGGAGACACAAAAAACTGATTATTTCCTTTGAAATACTTTAGACAATGTTAACTGAATAGATAAATATGTTTAGATTAGGTTCAATTATGACGTCACATGTTAAAATATAAGTAACATCATTCGACGCGCGCCATCAAAATCTATCCAAAGTATAAAACGTCACATGGCCATTTTTCGACTTACGCGGTATTGTTACCTAAGCGACGAAATTGTGTCTTGTAAGTTGGGCCTTGTGTAAGCAGTGAGGCCTGACAGTAAAGTTGTTCTAGAGACGATCACTCAAACCACTATATTCATTTGACGGTTAAGTTACCCGGTCATTGTGAAACGGGACCCAAGATCATAGATGTAGGTACCTACTTACTCGGTGCCACATAGCTATTATATACCTTTGGTATTACCTGGCATATTTTTTAATTTGTACTCTGAATTATCTAGTCCGTGTCTGGCAATCTCGTTATTAAATCATGTCCACTTTGAATTTCTAACACCTGAGTACAAATTATTTCTAACAGCATCATTTTTATTGAAGTACACTATTAATTTTATGAAATATATTGGCATTGTTTTTGTCATGTTATTGTGGCATAGTTTAAACCACAATTAAGAAGTATTTAATACCAATATCTGATTAAATCGTCCATGATTGAAACATACGTGTAGGTATTGAGTATCGCTACGTGTTAAAATATGTCTAGTTCTCCTTCTCACTCTCTCTTGTGTCATTATCTTATAAAACTATTTCTATCTCCTTTGACGTTCGTATATCTATTGAATTCTAAATGTATGGTTTAAACTATGACACACTTAGTTTTAAATACCTAGGTTTTAATTATTTGTTGCATTCAAATCATTTTTTATTGTTTCATCTAATTTATTGACCATAATATGATCACTTGTGATACCAAAAAGATTACTCAGGCGATGTAAAAAGTCCACTGGTTGGAATTATAATCACGATAAAGGATTAGAGTCTCATAATCAGTAAATTCTAGTGTTTGAAATAGTCATAGTGTTTTAAGTACTTACATTATAATTTTGAGGTTGTAATTAATGAAGTTGTTGCTCTTTTTGAGCCTGATATGTGTATGTTATATTGTGTAATTATTATTGTACGTTAATATCGTACGTACATTAATTCAGTATTACATTATTCACATTAAATTAAAAGTAACCGCCTAGCGTAGCCGGGTCGCGGAACTCGCAATGCAGGCGGACTGTTGGTATGTTTCGCTAAGCCCTTAGATGATATAGGTATGGTTTTTCAATAGAATTGGTAAATCAAGAACCCGGCAAAACCAAAACAATTTACCGGCGCGTGCGGTAAAATCACTAACTGCCATCTATAGCGCGGTAATTAAAAAATAAATGAAACCACGTAAAGTAGACTCATAAATACGTTTAACTTTTACTATGGGACCAACTTTGAAATCGCAAAAAAAAACAGCTTTTCATACATTTTTGCCGAGGAGAAGTTTCTTTTTGTATGATTTTTTTTTTGTGGAATCGAAGTTGGTCCCATCCCTTTTCATTTATTGTCGTATTGTGGTATCCATCCTTTTTCACTCGAGTATTATCATCATTCGTCGACCCCAGGAAACACGGGTCTCATTGGTTGCACTGATCGTAAGATTCTAACAAACTTTCAACTTAACTGAATATATTGAAAAAGTTAGTTACTAAAAACAAAAAAGAAACAATAGTTAATAAGGTGTCGCACACTCAATGTAAAAATGTCACAAAGATATCGGAGCTTTATAATAAAGTCAATCGAATTTATTTATTAATCGGAGCTGGAACTCTGATCAATAGTTTATAATTTAAGTTACAAATTAAAAGGGTTAATCCACCTTGTTCAGAACTACTCGGTTGCCATGTCGATCGGTAATTTAATTATAAATCGTAGTCTTAATTTATTGCGATCTTATACCGAATACCATTTCCAGAATCCGCGCCCCAGCATCTCTGAATTATTCTAATTATTACAAATAGTTACGTACAAGGAAATTACTTTAGAACTAGGTACTCACAAATAAAAAAATACTCTGCATTTAGTACACAATTTTATCAGGCAATTGTTGTAAAAGTGATTTAATATATTTTAGTAGGATCGCACAAGAAAATGGTTACACGGCCACTAGTGTAGATTTTACTTTCGATAAGAAATTTTGTAAGTGAATCACTTTTTACAAATAATTATCATTAATGTTCATTTTAATATTTACCGTACCTACCTACATAAGACTCCCAAGGCACTTTTGGAATACAATTTAGTATTCATTTGGTGGTTATTAAAACGATAAGGCTGGGAAACTTGTATTAGTCAAAACAAGATAATGATCATGTAAATTAATTATGATATAATTTTGAACTTTTTATTTTGACTTTATTTGAAACAACTTCGAAACTGTCTCAAGTTTCGTCACTTGCATCCTTTACCAGACTGCGCCAGCATACCTACAAAGTTGACGGTAATTTTAGAGACACCTTAACACTGAGGGTCACTTCACAACGAAATGCGACGCGGCGCGCTCTTTTAAAGATATTGTTGAAAGCGTATTGAGTAATAAGTTATTGGGAAAAATAAGAATTTTATATGTGTACCTACATTACTTGAATGGTGTAAAGATGTGAAGAAGTGGATGTATCATAAAATAACATTGAAAACGACTTTAAGTATGAGGTGTAGAGAGCAAGGAAATGTATTCTGTAGAAATAAATGTAAGGTGATGCGTTTGTGTAACCTGTTAAATTTCAGCCGGCAAACATAAACAACTTGTCACTATACGCTAGTGGATATTACGCTTAAAGATGTGTTCGATTAATCGTAATTATTCCCAAAATATACAATTTTTATGAACGTTCAATGTGAACTGGATCTATAATTGGCAAAAAATGCAAGATGAGCGAATCATCTTTTACTGCAGGCGTTGTTTTTTTTTTACAATTGATCAAGCTCACATTTATTCACGTTGTAAGTCTGACATGCCGTCCTACTCGCTAGATACGCCTTCTGCTTTAAACGGGAACAATGTTTTCAACTGATTTAATTTAATCTGGTATGTATTAATAATTTCTAAGCGTACCTATATTTTTATTTTTTAATTAACTAATTAATAGTAATGGAACCATATGCTCAATGATGTCGTCTCATAGTATTATTAATTCTAAAAAGTATATCCTATTTATAAATTGAATTTTCGAAAGCACAATTTATAGATTTTAGTTGATCTTTCTGTTGTCTATGCCCTTAACTATGAACGAAACTTTTCAACTCAATCAGAACTTAACAGAAACATCGATAGACCAAAAATGTATTTATAAGATGAAAAATAACGGGTATTTATTAACCCGTTTTCAAAATTCTCACAAACTAAAATTTTCGTCATCTTAAATATAGATTGATTTTATAAAACATACAGAAAACATCTTGCCAACGATTTTATTGATGAATTTTACCCTGATCTCCAAGAGCTGATTTGCCTTTTTTTTCCATGTTCTTACTCACTACTATCTTACTTAATTAGTTAGCACAGAATCAATTGTATAAGTTTATTACGTCTTGTAAAATTGAGTAAAATTGGTACAGCTTAGATAAATAATAAATATGTTTTTTATTTCTGATAAAACTGACGCCATGCTGGCTATGACGTCAAAACATAATGATAAATACATATTTATGAAAATAACATGTAGCGTAAGTATTTTATTGTTTCATACAAAAACCTGTATACAGACAGATTCATTATTATTAACTAGCTCCCGGCGCGACTAGTTGTGTGTTGATGTTTTAATAGTTTTTCTGCTATTCGGGGCGAAGACAACTTCAACAAATCAAAGATCATGAAAATCGGTCCAGCCGTTCTTCAGTTATAAATTGTGTAACTAAGACGACGTTTTATTTCAAATATAAGGCATTTATCTGAAGTCAGGTGTATGTTGTATTCGTCGTAATGATTATGTTGATGCTTATATCCCGTACCGTAACTAAATGTGAATGCATGTTGTTATACATGTCGTAGATATCATTTACACTGTGTATATAATGTAAAATCAACTTTGTTATAATTATCATAATACTAATAATACATTTTTTGCATAATATAATTTATTACGATTATTGGTCGAGTCATATGAACACAGCCCCGGATCTGGACAGACTCGGGTACAAATTATTTCAGTATAGGGCGTCCAGGGTGCTTCGTATCATCGATATGTTTATTTAATTTTGGAACGCATCCTATATTGATTTTAGAACTCGTTCGCATTGTGTCATATCTCGAGAATTTCTTCTCGTCTAAATAAATCCTCGTAGATCCGGGGTTACCAATATTTAAAATTTAAGAACCTAATCTTGTACTAATCAATAAATCTTACTGCCGTACTCAGTGACGTCAATTAAGTGTAATGATTCGCTATCTCTAAACGTGTCCTTTTCTATAGCTATTCAATAAACAAAGGTAGAGATACTTTAATCGGTCATTAAATTCTAATTGACGCCTCAGCTGCAGTTACACTTTGAACTTTAACTCTAGGTTTAGTTAACAAATGAATAACTATTTATAATTTTTACATCGATGGAAATTCGCGTAAATATGTTACGTTTCCGTCATTTTGTGAGTTTTCCTGTTACTACTGATAGGCCGCGATTAAACTGCGAAATATTATTCAAATACATGTTTTATTACATAGCATAGATATTACTGCTGGCGCCTGGCGTGGCCTGGCGACCTCGTAAATCCGATGGTAACCTTATTACCACGCAATAAGGTTAAAACTTCGGAATGATGTTATTTGACCCAAGCGTCAAATAAACTCGTTCCCCGAACCGCCAGGCTGTCATAGTTCATAAGCCTAGTTGACACTATATTAGTATATACCTACGATTCCAAATAGTAGTTTATCCGAAACACTCTTTTCTAATGCCATATCTAACATGTAAGTATAAAGAGTGTCCCAAAAATCAACGTCAAGTGGAACCTGGCGAAAGGCTAGTCTATACAAGCTCTGGTATGCTTATGAAAAAAAAATGCATTGAAAGGACTCCACACATGATGTTCGAGGAATAGTCGATTTGGTTGAAACTTTGGGTAAATTTTATCAATAACGTGTAAGTTTTATGTTGTTGTGATAAGATGGTGTCGTCCTAAATTGGTACCAATTCCTAAACATTGTGTGCGGCGTCTTCTTTGTTTTCGTGTAAACGACCGAGTGGTACTTATGCAAACAATTAAGTGTATGTAAAATAGAATAAATTAATGTGGGTGTCAACTTGGCTTTCATTGTTCACACTTCGGGAGTTATAAAACTTCAGTCTCAAGTTAATATATGCGCATGTATAATTTAAATCAAAATTGAAAGCAAACTTTTTTATTTACCGATATAGTTAATGCAGATCCAAATGCACAATAAGATCAATAAGGAAATATAACGGATATGTAATTTCCATGTCACAAATACGGATATTGTACTTAATTTTTTAATTCAAATTAAATTTTATATGATCTAAACTTTTTTAATATTTTTTTACAAGCTTTGTTGATGTTGCATGTTACCTGCGTTCCCATTAGGCCGTTTGCACACGAGACGATAACGATACCGTAAAAATGTCGTGACGATTTATTTTATATGCAGTGCGGTGTCGTTATGTGTGATAACGGTTCATAGAAATGTATGGTCCGCTAAATCGTCACGATATTTTTACGGTATCGTTATCGTCTCGTGTGAAAACAGGCTTAGGGATAAATAGCCTATGTAACTCTTCAGCCCGTAAACTATATTTATGCAAATCACGTAGGTCCGTTGCTGTTTCTGCACGAAAGAAGGACAAACCAACCAATACAATTTCGCATATAATATTAACTAAGGATTTACACTGATTTGTTATTTTTCAGCGTTACTTTTTATTTTAATATTAAAGTGCTTTCTGTCCTCAATAGAAATTATCTTCGAATTTACTGAATTTTGAATTGTGGAAGACTGTCATTTATTTGATATTAAGTATGTAGATTAATATAAATATCATAAATAACTACGTCATACATATAATAATGTGAATAATTAGTTGTTTTCAAATATCTAATTGTGCAGTGTGTAGACCTTCTGTAAAATAATGACAGTTTAAAACTGTGAGTACTTTCCACAGTGAAAATGATCGATGTCTATTATTTGTGTCTCCTTATTGATTCTGAATAAAGTCGTTTTACGGATTTAGCACTGCATTTTAATTGTACCCTGTTATCCATAGAATACTTAGTTGTACGACCGAAATTGGTAAGTACACTTATTGGTAAGTGGATAAAGCAAAGCTTCACTTTAAGGCTTTTATAGCTTAGTGTTAGTGACGTCGGATACCGAGACGAAGGTCCCGATTCGAATCCTACAATGAGCTTGAAGTTTCGGTGAAGGAAAACAGCCAGGTGGGTACTTTGTAGTGGCTGTGTACCTGGCTGGCTACCACCCTCAAGTTGAAAATCTGTCACCAAGCACCTATCGTGTGTTCCGACTGCTGCACTTGAGAGCCAGTTCCTTCTAGGCTTTGTGTGCTTACCACCTTCGGCCACATCTTCACTTACCATGGTGAGATTGTGGTCAAACACAGGTCTATACTTAAATAATAAAAAAAGAAAAAAACATGTAAATGATAGTATTCGCTCAGCGACAGCTTCTTTATCAGGAATGACCGTATTACTATATAACACGTAGGATGAGTTGTGAGAATCCAAGGTTTTTTTAACGATATCCTGTGAAATTCCACTTGATTACTATGTTACTTACCACACAATATTTCTTGATACCTTGCTGTATTATGAAATTGTCTTTTAATATCAAAATACCATTGGGATATAAAACACCATATGTCACCGAGCTCATGCTGTTTGAACTCTATCTTATAGTGTGAATATGGGGAGAATTGGGTAGCTCGATACAATTAAGATAAACGCATGTACAATTAATTGTACATGATAGGAGCGTGTCACTTACAGTCACGTTAGCTACTGCTGACGCCCTACTCTACCTGTGGACAAAGCTTATAATTCGCAAAGAAATGTAACTGATCTATTTATTACAATAGTTACACCATCAGCACCAAGCAAACATAAAAAATAACACGTATAGTTAGTGTTTTTACAGTTATTCCTTATATAAGTATACACAACATGAGTAAATTTTATAAACGCTAATAATAACAACTTATTGGTAAATAAGGAAAAAAGTATCTGAATGTTTGATGCAAAATTCGATGCATGAACATCGCGGATTGTGTCAGCATATATTCGCTTTGATTTGGAAATATTTCGCTTACAGCTTAGAATAAACAATATTTTCTAAAATAAGGCATTAGGACAAGGACTTACTAGGAGATCAAAACAGAGCCTAAACCACTGGTATACAATCATTGGAAGACTGTGTTCCTTTTTTAATGTTTAAGGGGGTAAAGTTTGGGATGGGGGGGGGGGTGAAACAGCGGAGCGAAAACCAGACAGACAGATAATAATATAAAATAATTCAAGACATGCTTCTCAATATGATTTAATAAGACTAGTTTAAATACAACTTACAACAAGAATATACATTTTCATTTCACACTAGGTTGCTCTTCTGGCTTATCCGAGGGGGCGCCCAATGGTTTATTTTCCTCGACAGCTGCAGCTACTTCCAAATTCTTCAAATTATTTTCAAACTCTACGGGGTCAATGAACTTCTTGCCCGGAAAAGGTGGTGGGCCGAGTATTGCTTGGACGTCTTTGTAGTTGAGAGTTTCTTTTTTCAACAATTCTTCGGACAACTGAAAATGTTACGGTTTAAAGCCGTGGTTGAACACAACAACGATCGATACCTACAATAATCGTTAGTATTCTTACGATCATGTGAATATTTTATTGATTCCAACTACAAGCCCATAACTCATTATTTTGACTTTCGTAAAGATTTACCAAATACTTTCATGGAGAAAATCGTGAGGATACCTGGATGCCCAAATAATCAAGGGCAGGTGAACACCGGACCTAAGTAAAGGACGTTTACTCAGGCTACATTCCGAATTAAATAATATCGCTCACAGTGCTCACAGCAATAATTTGCGTACCGAGTTAGATATCACGATAATGACAGCTGAGAACTGTCAACAATTCGGAACGCCCGTTATCGCGCTCACAGTATTCAAAACAGAACATTTGAGAATTTAATTAAAATCTGAATTAACAATGCCCTAGAACTCCTTATATCTTTTATTAGTTGACTCGCAAAAAGGAATACCCGCATTTTTTATTATTTTTCTCTCATAAAATCATAAAAAGTATCTTTTCCATATAGAAAACCAAAAATCTTATTAGATTTTTGCCGAAAACACAATAACTAACCGTCACTTTTTGACAGCGCTCACAGTGATATCAGTTTAGGGCATGGTCGGTGTGAGCGCAAGATGGCGTATGTCATGACGTCATCTATGACGTTACACGGGACATCGTGATCGCGCTCAGGTTAATATGGAACGGGTTTAAGCACGCTCAAATCGATTACAGCGATTATATCATTAATTCGGAATGCAGCCTCAATGTCGGTCAAAACTTATAACTTTAATATCCCGCGCAGTAGGACATCAATATTTAAATTATTTCCATGTTACCTAAAAAATCTGCCAAGTGCGAGGCAGACTCGCACACGAAGGGTTCCGTAAAGACGTTTCTTGTATGGGGTCCCTCCTTTTATTATTAATTTTATTTAATTTTTATAGTGGCTATAGAAATACGAAATCTGTGACAATTTCAACTGAAAATCTATCAATTACAGTTCACTTGATACAGTCCACTTAACAGGACCCGTTGGCAGCCTTTGTATCTCTAAAAATACGGAATCCTACAAAGCACACCATAGAGGTCCACACAACATTGACATCTTATTCATTTTTATTAACAAAATATTGAATTTTGGAACCTGCTAACCTCTTTCAACTTTTCCTTATTTTTTCTCAGAATATCTTCGGTCCTATAGTACGCTTTTGCTATTAGTTTCCTTGCTTCTAGGTCCATAAGATGCTTCAGTTTTTTACTGAAAGGACTTTTGCCGTGTTCCTTTATGTCGGGAAAGGAAACAAGCCCGACAGCTGGTGACATGCCATATACTCTGATCTGTGAACAAGTTTTCTTTTTTAAAATAGGATTTAGATAAAGGATCAAGGGTCTGTCTAAGGTTAGTTCACACCGTGACTCGACGCGTCGCGCAGTTTTTAAGATAGGCAACGATAAAATTGTGCCGATTATGTTGTAAATCGCACTGAACTAATTTTACATCTCTTTCTTACAAACATTATTGAAAAAGGATAGAATATATTTAAAGCTGTCAAATAAGTATAATATATACATGGGACATTCCAAATTCTTGGTATGTTTGCAATAGATTTAATATATTTAATAGTGGGGTGGCGTACGCAAATCGAAACAAAGTTTTATAATAAAAACAGATCAAATATAAATCACCAAATATTATTAGCTAAAATGCAGCATTATATTTCAACAATTCGCCATTTTACGTTATTCCTGATGCTTAGTCCAATGTTTTACGCCAGCAACACCTTTTTTATTAGATAAAATCGTCAGCATACATTTTAATGACACTAGATAATTACTATATTCACCGGAAGCTTTGTTATCCAAATATACAGGATTTCCTATAAAATAATGGTCCAAATGATAACCCTCTTATTTAAGCTGAGTTTAAACTATACATTCATGTTATATCATCAAACAAATGTGTCACATTATTCAATTGCTGTGTAACAATAATATTTTCAACACACTCGTAAAGGGACATTTATTGCACTGTTTTTAGTGTCATAAAGCAATTTACTACGCACTACGGCTTTTACTTTACTTTACCGCACAGTTTTATGACAGGTATAATCTCGATTATGTTAAGTTTGTACCTCACTGCAAGTGATATGTGTGTAGGCGAAGCATTCTTAATTTAAACGGATAAAACAGTTTGACAGAGCATCGCAGTAAAAAAAAATGCGCGCCATATTTGTTAAAGTTCTTAATGCGTGATAGACGATTATCAAAAAATGTACTTAAAAAAATATGTCTGTTTTTTTTCTCGTAAGTGTGTTGCAAAACGTCGTATGACACGCGTGTGCATTGATCATTACACTCTCGGCTTCCTTATCGCTTAATACCGCCTCGTCTGTAATGACCAAATTTGCACACATGTATCACAATGTACTATTATAATTATCAGACTTGATGTTATGCTATGAGTACAGTTCATTAGGAACATTATACTTAAATATTTGACTGATTGCCAGACACACCTCAAACCGCAGTTTAGAAACATGACATTTTGCACACAGGTTCTTTATAACCTTACGAACTAACGACGGCTTTCCCAAAAATTACACCTTGGATTTGACTGGGATCACAGTTGTAACCGCTGGGCGTAAAGCTAATAGCAAGATTCATTTTATTATTGTTTTAAAACTAAACGCATGAAATAAACACAGTACACGTCGCTTAGCACGTATTCCAATTCAAAATTGCAATGCAAAATTCATTAGCACTACAGCGTGTTTATATTTGGATACGCAGTATTATTCGCATAGCTCACGCCCAAATGCAGAAATACAACCTGCGGGTCGATTACGTAACTAAATTTCAATCATTTTCGAATTGAAATCGGTCCAATATAGCGGTTTTGTGATAACTTTTTTACGTTCTGATAACTGCAAATACAAACAGTGGTCCATTAGAAATGGAATCATTTCCGATTTTGTAATATTTTTACCGATTCAATCTGAATTTCATTGCAATAAAGTTACGTAATCCACGCACTGAAGTGTTAAACAAAAATATAAAAGAATAATAAACATAATGCTAAATATGTGACCTTTGCTAATGTCGGAAATAATGTCACTCAGTATTTTTTACGAGCTTTTATTAAGTTTCACCTGTCCGGTGTCTGTAATTAAAAAATCTTGCAATTCAAATTTGACCCATTTCCCAGAGTCCGATTGAGCTGAAATTTGGTATATATTAGTATATTGTATGACAATGCAAGTACGGACAGTAAAAAGTACAGTAATAAAAAACTTATATTATAAATGAACATTTTAACTACAACTATATTTGATGATTCTAGAGAGTAATTTATTTCCAGGTGCAAATTAACAAATTTATTTCATGGTAGGCCATCTGGATTAAAATAATACCTGAGCATAGGCCATCTTGGTGACTTTCTCGAGGTCATTTTGAGCTCCACTTGTGATAGAGTTGAAGGTAATTGCTTCAGCAGCTCTGCCGCCTAACGCCATGCACATTCGATCGAATAGCTGTAAATTGAATAACATATACAAAATCAGCTAACAAGCATACGACCCGCCTGATGGTAAGCGGTTACCGTAGCCATATGGACGCTTGCAATACACCAGGCATCACGCGTTACCGACCCTTCCCCCCTCCCAAATGAAATCTCGCGACCTTACTCACGCGCAGGAACACGACAAAATTATTTGGCTGCGGTTGAACTGGTCTTTGAGCGAAAAGACACTACGCTCTCACACTCATAGAACGAAAGAAAAAGATACAAAAACTGCTTACCTGTTCAGTAGAATACAGTTTCTGGTCAGAAGTAGTGTACTGAGCGAAACCAAGCGCCATGCTAGTGCGGGGAACTATCGTCACTTTGAGCAAAGCGTCCGTGTGTTCTAGCAACCACCCCACTAAAGCGTGGCCTGACTCGTGGTACGCCACTATTTTCTTTTCAACAGGTGACATCGCGTGACTCCGTTTTTCTGTGCCTCCTGAAGAATTCAAATTGATAGTATTTTAAGCGAGGAATTTTTACAGAAATTCTACCGATAACATATTTTTTTCCTACAAAATTAAAAGAGAAACAAAATATGAGTAAAGAGTTTCAATAATGACAATTTTAAACCACATATTATACGACCACATTTTGTTTTTACCAAATTTACGGTCTACTACGAAAAATTATGCACGATATTGTATCAAAACGTATATGTATACAGCAAAACATACAAAACGTGTGCAATTCTATTGGTTAATAATTTGACAACGATGATCGAACTTTCGTGTGCTTATCGGTTTTTGGAGATGGTCCACAGTACAGTAGTACAGTAGTACCCAACTAATATGGCTTACCAATGTACCTGCGCAGAAGATACATTTTAAAAGCGCGGGAATTGCTATTGGTCGGCAGCTGCCGCCATGTGTGCGGAGGAGCGTCACTTGCGAGTGAGACGGAACTAACAGCTGCACTGTATTATGAAACTTATAGTAGTGATCTAAGGTTGATTGTAAGTTCAAAAATTCTTTCGTTAATCTTCGGGGCCATACTTTCTTTTCAGTGCGAATGAAGATTCACGACGTGCCTTATCAGTTGGGTACTACTGTTAACAGGTCAATAGTCAAAATTGAAGTAACCTTACAATAAAATGATTCGACTATTGGTAGACATAACAATTAGTATGGATTCAAATCTTACCTACAACCCTCTCAACTGCATATTCAAGGTCTGTGGCTCGCACGATGTTCTGTTTGTGCCTCGCCGCATGCAAGGCTGCCTCGTTACATACATTGGCTATATCTGCACCGCTGAAACCTGGAGTCAGGTATGCCAACCTAAAAAATACAACTTATTTTAGGTTTTACTTTGGAACACATTTTGCTATTTGGCATGGCATGCCAGCTATCTTGGCATGCTACTGCACGGCAGCGGTTTTTTTTTGGTTTTGTTTTCTTTTCGTTTAATTTTAGCTTTAGTTGGGAATTAATACATAAATATATCTAAATAAAATCATTTCAAACAATACAATTTTAGCTTCAGTACATACAGTGTCCCATAGTTGACGACGAATGACAATTGGCAATGTCAACCATTTTAAATATGACTTAGGATTGGAATAGAATAGAATAGAATAGAATAGAAAATAATACTCCTGCTAATGTTTATACCTACCTAACTACAGTAACAGTATTTCACAAAGTCCCGCCACATTCTTGAAAAATAATCTTACAATAATTACCTTTTAACATAGAAGTTAGGCAGCTCCTCCAAAACTATAGACTTCAGATGCCTGTCGAATATTTCCTCGCGTTCCTGTAGTGTTGGCAGGTCGATAAGAATGTGTCTGTCAAAGCGGCCAGGTCGGAGGAGAGCCTGGAATACATATTCCCTTTGTTTAAGTTCTTTCTTTCTCTTTTTATGTCTATGTCTCAATCCTTACGCAATTAAAAGTGAAAGATGATGATGAGATGACACCACATAGCGAGTGGACAGGAGATCACGCGGAAGATTCTACGACGTGGTCCAGTTGGTCACCAACAGAAGTTACTGGAGGCAAGCCGTCCACGCTCTATCAAAGAAGTCCGGTGATCACGATCTTCAGCCATGAAGAAACGACCACAGAGAGAGAACTCTTTTTAGAAAGAAGTGAACAATAAGTGGCTTTTATATCCCCAGGGTCAATTAACACAAAACGAAATCCAGCAATGAGTTTGAGTGTAAGATGATGGAAAACATAATAGCACGGTGAAAGGGTACTTTGTAGTACGCGCCTAGCTAGTTTCATTAGTAACATCAATGTTGCATTACACATATGCCGAAAAACATGGCGAATATCTTAAAATTTCTGTACATATTGACTGAAGACCGCCATGTTTTTCGCTAAATGTCTAAATCGACATCGATGTAGAAAGTTTGAGAATTGGGGGCCAGATGGATGGACTGTCTGCTAGCTTCTCACGCGCCTTTATTCTAGCATAATAATTATATGAATTCAAAATTTCAAATATGCGAGCATCTAAGTAAGTCCAGTGGAACTGTAAGTCATTTCAACAACTACTGACCTTATCGAGCACATCAGCTCTATTAGTGGAAGCGAGAACGATGACACCCTCGCGACTCTTCATTCCGTCCATTTCCACCAGGAGTTGATTGAGGGTCTGTTCTCCTTCTCCCCCGCCGGGGCCCCAAGAGCTCGTCCCCGAAGCTCGAGCTCGACCAATTGCATCCATCTCATCTATGTAGATGATACATGGAGCTCTGGCTACGGCCTCTTTGAACAGATCCCTGTACACATGTCAATGGATATTACTACTTGCCTGTTACACGCCATGAGTTAAGGATAACCGCAGCCAAACTGCTCTAAACGCCACTTTGACGTATAAGACACAAGGTTTAATATAATCTATGAAATTCCTTTCTGAGCGAATGTTTACACGCTATAAGGTACGCTACGCTATTCTGTTATATGCATGTGCCAAAGAACGATGGGCAAAAAATTATGGAACCTGGTGCCCTCTCCAATAGAAATAGTTATATAGTTGAAAGGTATATTTAGATGCAACAATGATTGCTATGGCGCTTGTCCTGGGTAGTAGTCCGATCGACGTAACTTTGCATTAAAATCTAGATTTTTCTTTTGCTATTTGTTATTTGTTAATCATTGTTATTTGTTTCCTAGGGTTTATTCTTTTTGAGAGGTAAGTAATATAAGTTGAAGCAAGACCGGAGTTATATAATTTACGTATTTAATAACCATTTTAGGGGATCATACATACATCAAAGGCACAATAAATGTTTTATTAATAAGACCTTTCCGACACATTATATAGTTGGGAAATCTGGGGCTTTTTATAACGTGTTTTAAGTTTTTTTTCTATAATTTGTAGGTTTTGGGTGTAGTACCTAATAAATGTTGCATGTTGCATTGTTACATTTTTATTTTTCTTAATAGTAAATCTTTATTTGCTTATATCTTAGAAACGTTACACTTAACGAGTTTTTGTCACAGGATATTTCTTGATTGTATTAATATCGCTTTGTATGTAAGTCACCGTGGAAATAAAATCAAAATGACGGATGATAAATCCCAGGTTTCATACTAAAATCTTCTTAACTTTTTATTTCGTAAATGGATGTTGACGCCATACTCCGAGTTTCCGATATTTTTCGGGAATTAATTGCGGTATGGCGAAATAATATTAATTAATGTACTTACCTAACTCTAGCAGCACCCAAACCACCAATCATTTCTATAAACTCAGACCCATTCATAGATAAGAATGGCACATTCGATTCCGTGGCCACTGCTTTTGCTAGCATCGTCTTGCCACAACCAGGCGGCCCTAACAGCAGAGCTCCTTTGGGCACCTGTATAACAAGTTTATTTACTTTAAAAAAAACAGTTCAATGTTAAATTAGTTTATGAGAAGTTTTATTCCGTTTGCTATTGATATCAATGTACTTTAGTATGTAGTGCATAAGTTGCGAAAGAAAATGAAACTATTTTGTGGCAAAACGAATAGGAATACAAATAACATGTGAAAGTGACAACCATTATATTCGAAATTATCAGAATTTTGATAGATTTTGATACAATAAAGGAATTATTATTTAATTTGGCCGTATCTATAGGCTTATACAAGTAGGAATTTCATGTCACTATAATAGTATCGTTTTTCTCAAGAAATATCGTAGATATATCATGCTTTCGCTTTTGTGAGAGCACTAGCGGTCGATGATATTTTTTTTCCTTAAAACCTCATGTTTTAAGGAAATCTAGATAATTTTAGAGGTGTGTAACTCAGCTCTGAACCAGCTCAATGAATCAGATCACACGGGTTTGAGCCGTTGAGCTACAGCTCAACAACAAAATGACTAGCTCACGGCTCAATCTAACTCCTATTGTATCTGTGACTCCCTCCAAAGATTATTCTTTTGATTCTAATATACGGATTATTATTTCGTTCTAAACATTTAAATAATAATTTAATTCAATAAATAAATATGTAACATAACTAGATAATATTAAAAATATATATATATCCAAATCTAAAGTATGAAAAGAGTCGCTCAGCGGAGTCGAACGAATCGCGGCAGCTCAGGCGGCTCGATTCGACGCAATACGCACGCAGTGAGCGTGCGTGCGTATCGTGGACTGTAGGTACAAATTGAGCTGATCTGCGAGCTGAGTCATTGAACCAGCTCACACACTTGAGCCGTGAGCTGTTATGCAGCTCGCGAATTTTTGATGAGTTACACACCTCTAGATAATTTACCTTGGCTCCCAAACTTCTATAATGCTCGGGTCTCTTCAAATAGTCGATGAACTCCATAACTTCGATCTTGGCCTCCCGCAGTCCAGCCACGTCTTCAAACTTGACGCCCTTTCCTTGGCCAGACATAGAGTCTACTAGAGTGAATTTAGCGCGACCAAGTTGATTCTGAAATTATAAAATTATATATGTATATCACATCTATGATAAAAAAATAACCATAATGATGATGATTTGACGTGCCTTTCGCAGAACGTGAATTAGATTCCCACCTGGGGCAGACATTTGTGTGCATGAACAAACTCCTGACTCTAGGTGTTATTAGTCATTTCATACATTCAAGCCGAGGAGACATTGAACTTTTGTATGCAAAGCTGTTTTTTTTTTACGATTTCGAATTTGTGTGCAATCACTGTGTATACCGCGTGTAACGGCGCAGAGTGAAATAATACATTCAGAACAGATAGGGTTGCTGATGTGTTAATTAATAGGCAACTGACGCCCGGGCCCTCAACTGTTTCAGAGAAAAAGAACATTTAAGTTTACATCAAAAGCTTTCATGATCACCCCTGAAAATAGATTAGTAAACTAACGTTTTTGATATTATACGTTCACAGCAGCCACTCCTTTCAATCAAAAAGGCTCTGCCATTAAATTCATTTATTATGGTTTAGTGATATGGCAAAAAACAAATTGTTTCTAAATATTTTTACAGGTGATTCCTATTCTAGCCGTTAGACACTGTATAAGTAGTACAACAGATGGTACCTAAATTGGTACAAGCTCTGCTTGAAATATGATCAGATAGCCGTGTGAAGAATGGTAATTTGTTTACTCTAGTTAAGTCCTTTATAATAATACTTACAAATCCTCCAATATTTATGTTCATTTTCATACTCTTCGTAGAATACAAGAAGGAGAGAATAATTGCGCCGATGAGCAATGTCGTGATCACTTTACCGGCCACGCTGCCGTTCCTGTCATATATTACACGAACACCTAAAATCACACATTCATTTATTATTGTGGCAAAATAACCAGAACACGACAAATCAAAAGTAAATAAATCAATTTCTCATTTAAATTGACTCTAGTACCGGTTCGGAATCAATGGTTATCATCTATGCCACTAAGCGAGGCTATTTGACAGACTGTCTGTAAGTTACTGCGTACAATTATTGGCAAATAAAGCCTCACATACTGGATCTGATTCAGTTACCTGAATCAATTCACTGACACGTGGATTTAAAATCAATGCTGATGAAATCAATCGTAGTACTCTGGGTAGATATTTGACTGTACATTACCTTCTTTCACACCTAGATTCTTCTCTATCTCTCTTAGCTTCTCTTCAAAACGATGGATGTCACCGACGTTCATATGATAAACTCGGTGGGTAGTCTGGTAATAAACATGAAAAATGCTGTAGAATTATGCAGCGCTGCAACACCGTTATCCGTTCCATTCCCCTGATATCGCACTACTGCACAACAGGGCCAGTAGACAGGATGGTTATCGACAATCGTCATCGACAGTAAACAATCAACCTTTGTATGGGATTGACATTTCAAATCGAAATATCACGTGATTTTTAACAATCTCTTATGTCAATCCCATACAAAGGTTGATAGCTTACTAACGATGACTATTGTCGACAGCCATCTTGTCTAGGGGGGGCTGGAGTGTTGTTAAATGTCGCAGTGGACTCATTTCCTAATTTCTAACATAGGGCCTACTCCGAAAAACCATACACGGTAGTCCGATAACCAAAATCGTCAAAATATTAACCAATTTTGCAGCAAAGATGACGAGACGTAAATTTCATGCAATTCTATTGGCTAATTGGTTGACAACGATAATCGGACTATCATGTATAATTTTTCGGAATAAAAACTCTGATGTTCTAAGAGAAATAATATTATAAAACTTATTCATTTAAATATTACTTATATTTCCATACAAACTTAATAGCTTCTCACCTCGAAATTACTCCCTAACTGCTTATACTTTTATTAAGAAGACTATAATAGTTGTAAATTGAACTGACCCGTTTCCCTTTGATAATTGCACCTTCATGAAGTATGATGGTGACTACCTCCATGTCAGGTCTCACAATCAGCTCCTCTACTTCTCCAGTTGACAACATTGAGTACACAAACTCATTCCAAGACACATAACGGACCAACTGTAAACGAGAAATCACATACCTCAGTTTTACTACAGTATAATAACAATTTGATAGTTGCATCAAATATTTCCACCTCTAAACTAGTTTTGATGTTACAATATCAAAATGCATCATCATACTTCACATGTGAATATAGCCATTGGTATTGGTATTGGTATAGCCATAGAAAAAATCTATAAAAAAATGTTTTTGTTTTAGTTATTATTTCTTTTTCTGCTTCTAGAAAAAGAAAAAAAAAAAACTTCTGTATAACAGTATCTCAAACAGGCCATTTTCTTAAGTAATACACATGTATTACTACACAAAACATTTTTTTATAGATTTTTTCTTTTTCTGCTTCTATGTCACATAACAAACAAAATTATGTCTGACAATGTTGGTCACATGATGCTAGAAGTTATAAAATTGACCTCTAATTGTATGTCAGAATGCTAAGAGCTAATTCTTTATGGCTAAACAGAGCAAGGTCCCTGCGAGATCTGCTCCACCACGTCAAACTTTAAGTACTAAAACTAACTAAGTGTTAACAAATACCTCATTTTGTGTTTTATCCCCAGGAACCAATAGTGAACTGACTATCACTAATATGCATGTTGTGAACATCCAAAAAGCTGCCTTCATAAGAAGTGATGGTATTTCATCATTCTTTTTTTTATCTTTATTGTCCTGTAACATTAGCAAATGGTTTTAACAGGCTTGCTACTATAAAAGATTAGTTTGGCAATAGTGATATGATACCGGCACATATTCTCATTGTGTTTCACTCCACATTCGTTTTAAAATTAATAATTAATAAATATAATAATTCTGATTGCATTGATTTATCTAGTTAGGTATACAAGATATAACAGTCATAATAGATTAATAATCATGAGATATAAGTAGGAAAGCATAGGACAAGGCTTGATTCTATGAGTAATGAAATTGTTTACCTTATCTTTATCATCTTGTTGAAAGTAATTTGGTGTAGTATGTAAGCTTCGAGAGCTTATTCTATAGAAATCAGAACCCAATCCTGGAAGTTTTGAACGCTCTAACAAAGCACATGCTGCTTTGTATTCCACATTGAACTGGCGAAGGCGCTGGAAAAAATATATACTTTATCTATCTATATATATATAAATGAATTGCTGTTCGTTAGTCTCGCTAAAACTCGAGAATGGCTGGACCGATTTGGCTAATTTTGGGTTTGACCTATTTGTGGAAGTCCGGGGAAGGTTTAAATGAAGGGTAGGGTAGGGTATTACGCGAACGAAGTCGCGCCGGGTAGCTAGTAAAATATAATTATATGAATAGTTGGTTTAGGTTATTATTAATAATTAGATACATCTGCAAATAAATATTAGAGCAGTAACTTATGTTCTGTTTTAATTATGTTTTTACCTTAGGTAATTGTAACACAATACTTGATAAAGAGATTGATCATAGGCCTAGGTACCTTTAACTACTGACGCAACGTTTAACGGTGGAACATCAATGACAATAAAAGTTTTGTTTGGTCAATCATTTCTACATAGCTAAATTTGCAGTGAAAATGTTGTGCAACACTAACTTATCAATGTTTAAGTAAGTACTTACCGGATGATTACATTTATTGGTCAAACTATGTAAAACAGATATTGATCTACACAAACTCACTATATTTTTATGACAGTGTTTATTTATTTGTTTCTGAAAGACAAAATTTCGAAAGTCGAAATGAATTTTTGATTGTATTTTGGATGCTGATAGCGTCGGTAACCTTTTTACTGACAGCATGGTTTAAATAAACAAATGTTTTATTTCTGTAATTTTTTCTCTATTTTCGTTTATTTATCCATTTATTACAAATTTTAGGTTATAATCAAATCAAACCACAAATTATTGACATAACTGACAGCAGTATTGTGTTGCCAGTTGCCAGATACATTGAACCTATTATCTGTAGTAAAAACTGATATTACCTATATCACTGTATAAAATCTGTATGATATATAATGGTATGGTCAAAAGAACCCAAACAGAAAAATATACCTTTTTTTATACACGACCAACAGTAAACAACTCACACGCAGAAACTCAGCATAAAGTTTTTTCGTTGCAGTATTCTTCTTCTTCTTCTTATTTTTAAGTTTGGCAACCAAGCCCAAATTAGGGCTCATTTCTGCCAGTGTCGAGTTATAGTATAGTTTCCAGTCACAATAGATCACTTCACATTATAGTCCTCAGTCAGTCACAGCACCGTCCATAAAAGTCATGTTTTACTACAATGGTGGTCATTGTACTAAAACTCTTCACGGACTTTTTGAGACAACTTGAAAAGTCACGATACACATAATTCATTTCATTTCATGTCACTTAACTGGTGCACATGGATGATCTTTATTGGGTAAAATACCACCAAAATACACAATAAAACTCAAAATACACAAATTTATGAAGATAAAAATGTTAACGCAACGTCTTAAACTTTTTATTTATAACTAGTTGTCCTTCTCGGTGTCACTCGCATTTCGTTTTAAAAAGTAGGCTATAAAATTCATCGAAATCAGTTAATCCGTAGGTACTCGAGCGAGATATCATCAAAAAAGCCGTTCCATAGAAAATGTACATCAATTTATTAATTTTTAAGCCGGGATGGAGATAAACCCAAATTCAATTTAAAAATCATGAAAATCGGTCCAGCCGTTCTTGAGTTATGAATGGTGTATAACTACCTAACCGGTCTTTGAGTCATATAGAAGATTAGATAAACATACCTAATGTTGTTTTTTCAATTAAGTAAGTGTTTTTTTTGGCCGTAATAAATTACCGTCTCCCGTACTTCGTGACCCGTGACTCATCCCCATACGCTCATATGCTCTTGGCGTGGGGATTCCCCTGTGATTCTAGCATTACTTTACCTTAACGTTCGGATACAAGCACGCACATAAATAAGACATGAAGTTGTTTTTTTATAAGAATTCATTTTTTTCTCAGTCCCGCAAATCCCGCGGATCTCGCATGCAAAAATGTTGCGGTATAGGATTCCCTAATGTTAACTAATAGACATAAAGTTCATTATGCAATGTACAATTTCGTTGCAAAAATTCGCTACCATTCCATTCCGCGACAATGTAATTAAATCTAAGGGTCACCGCTCATTATGACAGCACGGCTACGCCTTGCCATGCAATGACCCTAGGGGTCATCGCTCACTATGTCAGCACCACTCCATCGTAGCAACGACCCGGCACCGCTTCAACTCAATCCAACCACTAGCTGCCAGCGACCCGCCTGCGAGGTGGCAGCGGCGCGGCGGCAGGTATAAAAAATTACGGGGCAATGTGGGGTGTGCGTCAAGAGCCCGTCCGGGCAAGCCAGCGGGTATTGACGACAGGTAACCACACGCATTCACATATTTCTTTTCTCTGTGCACCGAACTGAGGTAGCAGATAGCGCAGCTAACGGTTGATAATTGTGGTCGATCCTTTTCTCGCCGTGGAAATAGATCAAACAGTCGAAGTAGGAGTCTCAGTCGTAATAGAGTACCTAACGACCTAACTGTATATGTCGGTTTAACAATATTTTTGGTGATAGAGCTAAGAAATGCACATCTCCATGCAACTACGCCTCGGGAAACCACAAAGGCAGTTCGTAGAAGCGGCGAACGACTGTCATAATGCTACCAGCCGCATTTTTATCACAGACAAGAAGTCTAAGGGGCAGTATTTAATAGATAGGCGGTTCAGGGTGCCTAGACAAGATGGTTGTCGTCAATCGTCATCGTTAGTAAACGATCAAACTTTGTATGGGATTTAGTCTAAACTTGTCAATAGTCACAGTGATAACAAATTGTTTGTTTAATAGATTCCCTTTAGTATTTTTTTTATTTCTAAGGCAGTCTTAAGTAAGTCATGCTTACTTTGAGGCCTTTGCTTGCGGCGGCGTTGTGTGACGGGTCGCTCACTTCCCCCCAAATGCCTCCAATATGGCGACGAGGGCGATGGCTGCCACACGCGTCATACTTGTGAACAGGTGCTGCTTGTGGGGGCTCGCAAAATTACAAAGTAGACTAAATACCTACATATTTAATATGTAAATAAATAGCAAACTATTTATTTACCTACATATACGCGCCGGGGCACGCAATTGTTTTCAGTGCGATTAGAATGTAAATATTATGTAATAAATCTAAGCTTGTTTTGAAAAGAGTAATTGCTGAGTTTATTGCCGGCTCTTCTCAGCAACCTTCCGAACCGGTATTAGAGTCAGACTTTTCATAAGTGCCTGCGAAGGTCTATTTGAATAAATGATTGAGTTTGAATTTTGACATTTCAAATCGAAATACCTATCACGTGATTTTTAACAATCTCTTATGTCAATCTCATACTAACGATAACTATTGTGTACTACCGCATCCGCATCGTTTCCTGCATGAGCGTAGGGAGCCAACAGACTACAGTGTTACCGCTGCAAATGGTAGGTACCTACTATAATTCATACTTTCGGTACTATAACGATACACATAGACCTGGGACTGCGGCGTGATTTTGTCTGGAACTTCGTAGTGGCGGATGTGGAAAGACCTATCATTAGAGCTGACTTTATTGCTCACTATGGTTTACTCGTGGATTACGTGAAGCATCATTGTTTGACCACGTAGCGTATTCGTGGGCTTCAGTGGGACAGCACATTTACTATTTTCAATTTGCGGTAGCTCGTATTCGAACATGTAATATTATCTAACGTACATGTCTTTTGGTTAATTCAAAGGCCGCAATTTGGTAGTGTGTGGGTATGTATACGGTATTGTAAACAACATAATTATCGTCATGGTTCCTAGATGCAATTAGTTCGGCGAACCATTTCAGAGTTTAGGGATCTACATAATGATCGTACCAAAAGCATTGAAGCGAATGTACGAGCGAGTGAATACAGAGACATCATGTCCAAAGGATATTTTCCAGTATAAAGCACAAGCATGAATCGGAGGCTTAGTGCAATTTAATTCTAAACTGAAATATCACTATCATATCAATGCACGAACACGGTTCTGACGCTATTCAAATGTTAGAGTGTCATGATTTTATTTTATCGATAGGTATATTAGGTATACAGGATGAATTTTCTCTCTCTCGCAGGGACTATGTTTAGCCATAAATAATTTGCTCTTAGCATTCTGTCAAGCAATTAGAGGTCAATTTTGATAACTTCTAGCAACTTGTGACCAAAAATATACTACATAATTTTGTTTGTACTGTGACGTACAAGCGGAAAAAGAAAAAAATAACGAAAAAAATACGAAAATATACATATTTTTTGAAATGACATTATTTTCTTCAAAATTCAGCTCGGGATTCCTTTCAGCGTTTTTCTCTAAGACCTGTAGTTCAGAAGTTGCCCTAACTGATTGGAAAAAAACATCCTGTATCTAAGTATATGTGTATATAAAAATGAACCCCTATTTCTTCTGGTCAGGCTATAACATAAGAACGGCTTTACCGAGTTAATTCATCTTTTTTTAAATGTTTTCTAATACTTCGTAGAAGTGTGAAGAGATTTCTGCAGGGTCGGCAACGCGCGCGTGATACCCCTGGTGTTGCAAGCTTACCATCAGGCAGGCCGTATGCTTGTTTGCCACCTAAGTGGTATAAAAAAAAAAAAAAAAAAAAAAGGTTCAATTCAATAACATAAAAAAATTGCGCAGAAACTTAGAAAATTTAAGAAAACTTAACGACAATATAATCTTTCTAATGTAACCTTAGCGCGGTAGGGTAGGGTAGGTTAGGGTAGGTAAGGGAGTAAAGAACCTGCACCCCAGGTGAAACCGCGGGTGGAAAGCTAATAGAAAATAAAATAATAGAACAACAGCTCACGAATTTAAACGTGACGAAAGTCGCAGTTTCAAATTCTACAATGAGCTTGATCCTGCTAATACAAGAAATCATTGTGCGGAAACAGCACGGTACTTTGTAGTAGGTACCCGCCTGACTGGCTACCCTTTCCACAACTCGAAAATCTGTCGTCAAGCTACCGATGACAGCTGCACTTGAGAGCCAGTTCCCTTCTAGGCTCTCTGTGCTTACCACCTTCTGCCACATCATCACTGACCACGGTGAGACTGTGTTTAAACACGGGCCTATAAGTAGGTATCGTACATACGAAAAATTAAAACCGACGTAGAATTACACGAACAAAACAAATACACTTGTCGCACATTTTCATTCGCACAAAATTTAGTTTTTTTAAGTTCGCCATCCGTCATTAAAACCAGATTTTTCGCAGACAACCGTAATTATCATCTTATTCGCAATGATATAGCATTTATGTTTATATAATATTTATTATTAATTACTAAAATAGGACTTATCTGTTCATACCTGCCAAGTGCCAGCCAGGCATCCCAATAGTTACGCCCAGGAAAAAATTACAGTAGAATCCGCCTATTACGACTTCTCTTATTTATAACGGCTAACCGTTTTTATCGACGAATATGCAAAGAAATGATCGATTTTACACAGACGTACTATGAAATCATATATCCTTTTAGTACAACTCTATGACTCCGGTTTAAGCGACAGACTGCTTATAACAACCTATTTTAGAACGACCACAGCACCTATGCACCTATTAATATTACAACGTTTAGAAGCTGGCCAAGCTGGAGAACATTGAATTATTACACACTGGAGAATCAAATGTAACCCTTGCGAATGAATTCGGCGTGTCTCATTCTACAATAACCACGATAAAGAAAAATAAATAACATAGAACCGAAACATTCCGATCAATACCGAACCAATCGAAAGCCTATAGAATAACGGTCTTATTCATAGAAAATGCTTATCGAAGGTTTATAGCGTTCACTAGTTAAAACGTCTAATAGGACTATCAAACGTCTTATAAAATTCTTTATTCATAATCGAACTATAACGCTCCGATAACTAAAATGTTCTTATGAAACAAAATGTTGCCAATCGGTTGAAAAACTTCGAACGCATCCTGCCAAACAGGCCAAGTTGGGCCAACTCGTAGAAAGAGTGAATGAAACCATAAACAAAGTGGCAGAATTATATATTTTTGTCATTGACTAATGTCATTTCTTCTTCGTAAACAGGTATGATTCCAGCCTGTATCCCGAATCTCCCAAAAGCCTTCCTTTAAACTCGCCTGACTCAAAACGTTCTTTTAGAGTTTATGAGTTCATTGAAGATCCGGGAGTCATGCATGGGTGCTACCTCGCCATCTCGCAACAATTTCCCGGAGGCGAGCATCAGAGTTACCTGATTAAAAATATATCCGTAGAATTTTATATATCGAGTATAACGCAGCGAGTTCATTCGCAGATGGTAAGATCGGTAATTTCACTGCAGCATGTATGTAAGCCATAGCCCAGTACGACCACTAGGAATTTTCACAAACACCGAGCAAAGCTCGTTCACCCAGGTACTACTAGGTAGGTACTAGGTAGACCCGTATCAATGTTAGGGGGGGATCCAGAACATCCTACTATATACGTACTAAAATTATGAATGCGAAAGTAATTCTGTCTGTCTGTTACCTCTTCACGACATAAGCTGTATCGCAATCAGTTCAGAGGTTTTGATTTAGTACCTATTAGCACGACGGTAAAAATGATTATTATGCGTAAAATACTTACCTACCTGTACATTGAGGGAATAGAACCCCTTTCTATTTATATAGTACTGAGCTGCATCTCCTCAATTTTTTTTATATTTTTATATGGGTGCAACCTATACAACCAATAATAGATGTCTAATATAATATTTGACGAGCCAGTTGGCGCAGTTGGGTAAGACTCCACCTATTGCGCCGCAGGTTGTGGGTTCGATTCCCAAACAGGACATGCATTTATGTGCATGAACATCTCTGCACGTCCTGAGTCTGGGTGTAATTATGTATATTATGTATGTATTTTGAAACAAAAAGTTGTATATGTTATATATCAGTTATCTGGTTTCCATAGTACAAGCTCTGCTTAGTTTGGGATCAGATGACCGTGTGTGAGGAATGTCCCAGGATATTTATTTATTTAATATTAATTTTCAGTTCACTTAGGTACAACCATATTAATTTCTTACAAATTAAAAACTATAACTAGGCTGTATGGCTCAGACCTTTGCCTGCCTTTTGGCGAATATTATAAACAACAACAACAAAATTAACGTCAATCACAAAACAGCTGATCGAAGTCCTCGTGAGAGTATAAATGTTCTATGTCGAAGTCGTCCATATTTTTTGCTATCGGAGCTTTATCGGAGGCTTATAGTAGGGTCTTGGCATTTTTAAATCCAACTGACTTTATATAACACAGTTATAGAGTATTTTAGCGCTATCAAGCCATTATGAATAATACTTTTTGGAAATGTCACTTTATCGAGCTTATAAACCTATCATAACTCATTATGAATAAGACCGGAAGTCTTTTGATTTTTTTAATACCTTAAAATGGTTTTTTTCCTTCCATCCATTAAACAGATGGGTGAAGGACGATATTAATTCGGATCTAAGACAACAATGAGGTAAAGGATCGATCGATTAGTTAGACACTTCATTAATTTTCAAAAATTTATGTCATGCATGGCTAATGACTTTTTATTGTAAAACGGAAGATAAGCAACTACCTACGACACAAGCTTTGCTTAGTGTAGGTACTGCCGTATAAATTGTAATGTGCATAAGTCTTATGAAATAAATTATTATTATTAATTAAATCTAAAGGACGCATTAAGAATTAGTGTAATGACTGTTTGTGCAACACGTTTCTGCAACCGAACTCTCGTGGTGAGATTTGCTTTTTGGTGAATCGTAGTCTACAAGCCAGTAGTATCAACAGAGCAGCGAGGGCTACCACAAATTAACTCAGAGCTATGGAACTAAGTAATCAATCGTGCTAGCTACTTTATTAAGATACTGAACTAAGTTATTAGAACGAAGTTATGTCTGTCTGTCTGTCTGTTTGTCTGTCCGTCCGTATGTCACAGCCATTTTTTTCCGAAACTATTAGAACTATAATGTTGAAACTTGGTAAGTAGATGTATTCTGTGAACCGCATTAAGATTTTCACACAAAAATAAAATAAACAATAAATTTTTGGGGGTTCCCCATACTTAGAACTGAAACTCATTTCTTTTTTAATAAAACCTATAAGTGTGGGGTATCTATGGATAGGTCTTCAAAAATGATATTGAGGTTTCTAATATCATGTTTTTCTAAACTGAATAGTTTGCGCGAGAGACACTTCCAAAGTGGTAAAATGTGTGCCTCTCCCTCTGTAACTTCTAAAATAAGAAAATGATAAATCTATAAAAAATATACGATGTACAATACGATGCAAACTTCCACCGAAAATTGGTTTGAACGAGATCTAGAAAGTAGTTTTTTTTTAATACGTCATAAATTGAAATTCATATCAAATACTCAGGTCTACTAACATACTACCATTTACTTATATACGTAAAGGTTTGTACGGAACCCTCGGTGCGCGAGTCTGACTCGCACTAGGCCGGTTTATTTTTTACTTTTCTTACAAACCTTCCTCGATCATAATGCATGAAAACTAAAATTGCATTTCTTTGTTCAGCATGACTAACCCAACATAGGTTTTCGAAATATGCCAACTCGAAATCTCCACCCAGTATGATATATTACCCAAAGATCTCGAAGAAAGGAAAAGTACCTCCACCTTACAAAATACCGCAGCCAAATAACTACGTCCGCGTCCGCGTGACAAAGTTCACCAGCCCCCCTAGACAAGATGGCTGTCGACAATCGTCATCGTTAGTAAATGATCAACCTTTTTATGGGATTGACATTTCAAATCGAAATATTACGTGATTTTTAACAATCTCTTATGTCAATCCCATACAAAGGTTGATCGTTTACTAACGATGACGATTGTCAATAACCATCTTGTCTACTGGCCCAGAGCTCATGGCGTAGGCGGGGAAGGGTCGGTAACGCGTGAGTGATGCCCTGTGGGTTTCAATGCAAGCGTCTCTATGGCTACAGTAACCGCTTATCATCAGGTAGGCGTACGCTTGATTACAGACTTCTTCGTATAAGCAAGAAAATTAAAATAACACGTATAATTTGCGGGTTATTTATTTCCATACGCTACAAATTTGCTCACGGATCATAGACATACATACATATTATATATATAGATTAGAGTTAGGATTAGGAGTCTCCAAGAATCTTATTTAAATAATATATAAGATTCTTGGGAGTCTCCTAAGCGTTAGACCATAGATCTCGAGCCATAGACTGCGTTAGGCATATCCTGATTGGTGGAAATGTGCATGAGTGAATCGAGTTAATTGAAGAGCTACGCCAGTCTTATTGTTGCGGCGGTCGCTCTGAAACCTTCCGGGGTTGCCATGTTATGAAAAGGATGTGGGTACTACAATCACAGACTACACCCTACACCACACAATATTTGTTCAAATAATTATTTAAAAATTACAATTAGTCACTATTATTGGATTTGGAACTAGATAAACTGGTTATACTATAATACTGGTTACCGACTATAATAATGCGATATTATAGTCGGTATGATAAATCTCCGAAACATTGCCTTAAAACATAACTGTGTAATTTTAATATTTAGGTACATAAACTTATCGAATAAATACTTATATTACTACACTAAATAAAACTAATTAATAGAAATAATAAATAAATTGTTACCTACATTTTAGATTCAATGTGACCACTCTGTATTATTTGTAACATCCACATGTACACATATTAGCGAATAAATGATGATGATGACGTCACGAGTTGGTCGCTCGCTACATAGCTGCATAGGTACTAAAGAAAACACATATTTTCCTAGTTTTTTTTTGTGTGATTTGATTAATTATTATTATTATTTTGAATAAGTAAAAACTTATATCTTTATGCCTTTTTCGGTCGAGACCATGGGACCGCGGGGGCCCGAAGCTCGCCGTTTTGCTCAAAATTTGTCATCATAATTGAACGAGGCCTCCGGAGACCAGCGGGCTGTTCCGCCAACGCATCAGCTTGGCTATCCGAAGAGGAAACGCTGCCAGCCTGCTAGGAACTTTGCCGTCAATCGGAAGCAGCGGCAGACTTTCTACATAAATAAGTAGATTGTTATTAGTAGATATTTGTTGAAAATAAAGATTAAGAAATAAAAACTTGAATTTTATAAATTATTGCAGGCCATAATATATAACTTAATTATATTATTATTTGCTAGGTTTCAGAGTCTCAGATTATTATTTATTTTAAATACAATAACATCCTGAAACCTATCAGTCAGTCACAGTCAGTTATCTATTTTTTATCTAAATGTAAACCTCCTTGTTTGGTTCTACGTGTCTGATCATCATTTCAGTGATAGGTATAATATCTAATACTTAGTAAAACATTTTTATATCACTAATGCAGCAAACAAGCATACTGCCCGCCTGATGGTAAGCAGTTACCGTAGCCTATGGACACTTGCAACACCAGGGGTATCACTCGCGCGTTGCCGACCCTGCATAGAAATCTCTTCACACCCTTTTTGAAGAACCCCATGCTGTACCATTGGGAAAACCACGGCATCGGAGCTCATTGCACAATCTGAGCGTCCGCGGAAGGAAGCTTCGTTGTGCCCGCACAGTTTGAACCACAGTTCGTACTCCCTGTCGATGGAGAAATTTCAATTATAGTCAGAATTAATAATTATAATACTTAAATTAAGCATACTAAAATAAAATAATACACACTACTCTAAACTAAACCTACATTATATTTGGAACATTGGAATTTGGAAGTACTTATACTCAATTCTTTCATAATGTAAGTATGGATACATATTATGTAAGCTAACAGTACACATTTCAGTGGAAATATGGTGGCACACATAAATTATTGCACATACGATTAAAACATGACAATGATAGTTTCCACGCATAACATATTTGTCACGTATGTATAATTTGTACCTGAATGGTAAATCCAATAAAATCTGGCATGTTACATGTGTCGATACACTCGCGCCATCTCACTTACCGGCGATATGTAAAGCTGCAGGGGCAGCGGCGGCCAGTGCGGAAAATTCAAAATTCAAAAAATATGCATCGATTGGACCCGATTATATTTTTATACCTTTTGCGGTCGAGACCTTGGGACCATGGGGGTCAGAAGCTCGCCGTTTTGCTCGCACCTTGTCTTCAAAATTGATCGAGACCTCCGGAGACCAACGGGCGGGGAGCTTTTTCCGCTAACGCGTCAGCTTGGCTATCCAAAGAGTAAACGCTGCCAGCCTTCTGGAAACCTTGCCGTTAATCGGAACCAGCGGCAGGCTTGAGGAAATTTTCTATATATAGATTGTATTTTGTACATATTTTTTTTAATAAAGTATTTTTAGCTACATAGATTACAGCTTCATTAATATAAAAATCTGTATCAGGAGGAGTTTAGGTGATGATAATAGAATATTCTACATGGGTTTGAGTTAAGATTATAGATTATGTTATGATCAATTATGATTATGAGATATGAGCTCGAAGCGCTCGTGGTGTAGCATAATAAGCCGTTCTTAATCGATCGGCAAGTTAAGCTACCACCGTCGTGGTCGGTACCTGGATGGGTGACCGCCTAGTGGTATTCAAATCGAGCGTTTCCGTGCTTCGGAAGGCACGTTGGTCCCGGTTATCACTTAATTGTGATAGTCGTTAAGCTAGTTGGAGGCCTTCTTGGCGGCTTGAAAACTCCAACAGAAGGTTGACCACTAGCCTACCTCCACCGAACCGCAGTGGGCACGCGTGGTGGAGTATCTGCCCATTCCCTTTCACCCTGATTTGTGAAAGGAGGCCTGTGCTCAGCTTTGATAGATCATCGATGAAATAGGTAAGTACCTTTATTTATATGTAGATTGAGTCAAGTTTATTATAAGGGTAATATTCGCACCAATTTCGATGAACTTATGCAAAGTTCCTCGAAATTGGTTTTCCAGTAACTCTCACCAGGCTTCACGCCTAAACTACTCAACGGATCACTGTGAAATTGTTTGCCGATAGCGTATAGCGATATGGTATGGAGAAGGACATAGGCTACTTTTTATCCCGGGAAAGCGGGTGAAACCGTAGGGGAACAGCTAGTATAAAAATAGTGTCAATATTTGCTGCAGCTCTCCATAGTAATACGTCATAAGATAAAAGGTTATGGAAATATGCATATTAAATAATTTTTAGATGTAAGGAAGAAGTAACTAACTTGTGTGCTGCTAGTGAAAGGTTCAGAATAAAATGCTGACGTACACTTAGCATACCGTTCTCTTTACACAAGTTCGTAGTTAGAAATCTAAAAGGCTTCTTGAGCATAACTTTAAGTCCTACAGAGCCTTGTGTTCGTTCAACTCAAAATAGTTAAGTTTTAGCAGCACTTCCCCAACTGAGACGCACACTTTGCGATATACCTGTTGTAAGCAGTTGCCTGTAGGTGTATTCCACAGGTTACGCATTTTAGTAAGCACTATCTCACGTACTGACTCAATTTGTATCTTAATAATTTTAGCCGATTTTAAATAAATTCTGAATAATGATTAAGTCATCAAAGATCATCAATACATGTGCCTCACAGTTCCGCTTAGTTAATTGGATATCTTAATTTTTTTTTTTTTAAATAATTCTTAATAATCAAAATTTCATCTATGAAAACTCCCAGGTGCTTAATAAATTTTGTTCTGTTAAGATATACTCAACTAAATACTTCAGAGCATAGCAGAGTCACTGGCTCTCTTGCCTCTCCGATAACCAAATAGTTTTTGGAATATCAAGTTTCGAGTACCTAGGAAGGACCCTGTTTCCGATGCTGGTCGGAATCTGTTTTTATACTTTTAAATATATGTATTGTTTTTTATAAGTAAAAAAAAAAGATAGTAATAGTTGTACGTAGTATTTATCTACTCTGAGGTAATAGTATCCGCTTAATGTACCTACATATCCCAACACATTAAGGGGCCTCTACGTGTTGGATCTGTATCCCCATGCACGCCTCCCAAAAGGACCGGTCATCGGACCGTGAAATTCCAAAGCATGTGTCTTTAATACAAATAATAATGATAATGTTTATTAGTAGCTTACAAATGATTTTACAACAAGTTTACATGTATAATAGGTCAATTGGGCTTATAGCAACAAATAAGCAAATGTGTTGAAAATAAAACAATAATTAAATGGAATAATAACTAACCGCAGTCAAATAACTTTATGTTGTGTAAAGTTGTGTTCCTGCGCGTGAGTAAGTTCGCCAGAGCTCATAGGGGAGGGGGAAAGGTCGGTAACGCGTGAGCGATGCTTCGTGTGTTGCAAGCGTCCATATGGCTAAGGTAACCGCTTACCATCAGGCGGGCCGTATGTTTGTTTAAAGACTTAGTTCTATAAAAAAAAACCCAGAAGCACGGCGATTTCTCTGCATCTGATACTAATTTAAAGATCTTTAAAATTTATTAAAAAAATAAAAGACCTTAATTTTAATAATTTTATTATAATATTTAGACCAGCTAGACTGAGTTTTCAGTATATTGATTATAATCAAGCCGGGGACGAGAGGTATTACGAACTTTTGAGGGTATTTCCGTAGCTCTCTAATGCTATTATAGTATACCTAACTTCCCAGTATTTTTAGGAAATCGCATTTTTTTTTTCATATTAATTTTTGTAGTCATAATCGAACAAAAGATATTTGGTTCATAGATTTTCAAAAAAAACAATAATTGTGGGAATCAGCAATAATAATTTCCGCACTACACCATAGTACTAACATAGATCCGTTAGTAGGTACTATTATTTATTCTGTGACCGAGCCCGAGCCATCGCGAAGATTTCCCAGGTATCCGACGCCATTTTAGCTTATGCAGTTCAAAATGGACCAGCTCAAACCCAGACAGAAGAGCGCTAACAGTCGTGACAACCGGACGGGTAAATGCATATTGCAATCAAAGTCAGTGCGTGTCCGCGATATATACGGTGAGCTACGAATAATAACGGTGAGTTAGTGTGGACAGTGAGCTGAAATAAAACTTTAAATTCTTAGAGCTCGCGAGTACTTCACAACTTCGGGCCGTTCCATCATAACATATAGTAAGTTATTTAATTATATAATTTTCTTAGTATCAGATTTGTTAAAATATTTTTAACTTAAAGTATCAAACATATTTTACGGACATATTGTTTTGCAGGTATTTTAGGTTTTTTTTTTGGGAAGTTTATTATTTCAATCCTTTGTTTAATACCTATATAGGTATTTAATTAATTAATTAATTAAAGTGTATTTGTAGTAAATGATATGCAATCCTTTAAATATTGCTAATAATAACAATGGGCCCGATTTTCTTGAAAATATTCGATGCTAATAATAAACAAAAGATGTTTAATTTATATATGGGCTGATTTTCATGGAAATACTAGCTGGCCCGCCGCGACTTCATTCGCGTGGTTACTCTACCCTAGCGTATTCTAGTCGAAGTCTACCCTATAAAAATTATCCTATGTCCGTCTCCTGGTTCTGAGCAGTTGAGCCGTTCTTGAGTTATAAATAGTGTAACTAACACGACTTTCTTTTATATAAGTACAACGTGTAACAGATTATTTATGCGATTAAGATGGTTGAAACTGCATTAAATCACGGTAGATCCCGAGGTGGTCCCACATATATTTTATCATGATCTGAACATGGACATTGAAGGTGTGGGAAGGTCATGGAATGCAACGGAAAAGAGCACAAACTTCGCAATTTCTTCAATGTTTCTATTATATGCACATCCTCTCTTTATTTAATAAAAAGCTAAAATCATTCTTTATCCAAAAGTATTACTACACCGTAGAAGAATTTAAAACAGACTAAAGATAATTTTTGTTATGATGACTCAATTTCGTGATACAGACTTTATTATTAGTTTAGAGATTATTATATAATCTTAAAATATAAAATGATAAACTGATTGTTGATATATCAACGCACAGCCCAAACCGCTGGACCTAGAGATATGAAATTTTGCACACAGATACCTTATACAGCGGAGGCATCTACTAAGGAAGAATTTTTGGAAATTCCACCCCTAAGAGGGTAAAATAGGGGATAAAAGTTTGTATGCAAGTCCGTCATTTTTGAAGTTAGGATCTTCAAATTTTGTGTATAGGCTGACGATTGAAAATTAATGTAAAGTTATCTCAGCGTTTATGATAATTCCACCCCCGAAGGTGGAAAAAGAGGGATGAAGTTGGGTATGCAAGGCCTTCAATTTCACGATAAACTTCACAAAATTTATTATTATACAGTATAGGTATCCAGTAAGGAAGGATTTTGGAAATTCCACCCCTAAAAGGGTAAAATAGGGGATGAAAGTTTGTATGGAAGGCCGTCAGTTTTGAAGTTAGGATCTTCAAATTTTGTGTATAGGCTGACGATTAAATATTAATGTACAGTTATCTCAGCGTTTATGATAATTTCATCCCCGAAGGTGTAAAAAGGGGGATGAAGATGGGTATGCAAGGCCTTCAATTTCACGATAAACCTCACAAAATTTATTATTATACAGTATAGGTATCCAGTAAGGAAGGATTTTTAGAAATTCCACCCCTAAGAGGGTAAAATAGGGGATGGAAGTTTGTATGCAAGTCCGTCAGTTTTGAAGTTAGGATCTTCAAATTTTGTGTATAGGCTGACGATTGAAAATTAATGTAAAGTTATATCAGCGTTTATGACAATTCCACCCCCGAAGGTGGAAAAAGGGGGATGAAGTTGAGTATGCAAGGCCTTCAATTTCACGATAAACTTCACAAAATTTATTATTATACAGTATAGGTATCCAGTAAGGAAGGATTTTTAGAAATTCCACCCCTAAGAGGGTAAAATAGGGGATGGAAGTTTGTATGCAAGTCCGTCAGTTTTGAAGTTAAGATCGTCAAATTTTGTGTATAGGCTGACGATTGAAAATTAATGTAAAGTTATATCAGCGTTTATGATAATTCCACCCCCGAAGGTGGAAAAAGGGGGATGAAGTTGAGTATGCAAGGCCTTCAATTTCACGATAAACTTCACAAAATGTATTATTATACAGTATAGGTATCTAGTAAGGAAGGATTTTTGGAATTTTTACACCTAAGAGGATAAAATAGGGGATGGAAGTTTGTATGCAAGTCCGTCAGTTTTCAAGTTAGGATCTTCGAATTTTGTGTATAGGCTGACGATTGAAAATTAATGTAAAGTTATATCAGCGTTTATGATAATTCCACCCCCGAAGTGGAAAAAGGGGGAAGAAGTTGAGTATGTAAGGCCTTCAATTTCACGATTAATTTCTTAAAATGTATTATTATACAGTATAGGTATCCAGTAAGGAAGGATTTTTGGAAATTCCACCCCTAGGAGGGTAAAATAGGGGATGAAAGTTTGTATGCAAGTCCATCAGTTTTGAAGTTAGGATCCTCAAATTCTGTGTATAGGCTGACGATTGAAAATTTATGTAAAGTAATCTCAGCATTTATGATAATTCCACCCCCGAAGGTGGAAAAAGAGGGATGAAGTTGGGTATGCAAGGCCTTTAATTTCACGATAAACTTCACAAAGTTTATTATTATACACTAAAGGTATCAGTAGTAAAGTTAGTAGTAAAGGTATTATACAGTAAGGAAGGATTTTTGGAAATTCCACCCCTAAGAGGGTAAAATAGGGTATGAAAGTTTGAAAAAATAATCTACACGTGTATTATGTTATTAAGAAGCCTACTGCCGCCCATCTATATGTCTGTCAGCCACGAGAAAAATTCTCAGCTGTCTAGTTGAGGAACTTATGGATAGATCTCCGCCCGTCGATCTTTCTGTCTGTCTGTCTGCTACGGGCAATTTTTAAATTATTATTTCAAATTTAAAACTAAGGTGTCACACAAGCATACGGCCCGCCTGATGGTAACCGGTCACCGTAGGTACTCGTGCGTTGCCGACCCTACAGAAATATCTTCACACCGTTTTTGAAGATTCCCTGGCTATACTCCTTAGGGAAAGCCACGGTGGGGAGCTCATTCCACAGCCTGAGTGTACGCGGTAGAAAACTCCTTTGAAACCGCACAGTAGAAACCATTTCGGTTCCAATATATGAGTATGGACTCCCCGTCGATGGCGAGAGTTGCGATGGTAGAAGGTAGCCCGTAGGAATAAGGTCAAACAATTCTTCAGAGAACTGTCAGTTGTACTAGCGGTACACACATAAGGAGGCAGTCTCTCCTCAGACTGACAGATAGACAGAAACATCTCAGCTGTCTGGAAATTATTGAGAAACTTGTGGATATAAGTCTCCACCCGTATATTCGTCTGTCTGTCTGTGTGCCATGAGCATATAGGTATCTCAGCTGTCATGAAATGGTTGAGGAATTTGTGGATAGGTCTCATGGCGCAATTTGAGATAAATCGTCCCGATCTCGACACCTCTCAAAAAAACATATTTCACCTTCCCATACCTACATACACGATGCATATTTCTGCCGGTAGATTTTCAGATCTTCTTCTTCATATCGGGAACGTAAACTTTCCATAAATAGATGCGTTGATACAAATACCAACATAGGTATAGGTAAAATGTATACTGATGTTACTATGAACACAAACCGATAGAGTGGTTATGCGCGAGAGAGCCATTATGACTCCCAAAAATGACCAACCCGCTGCGATCAATGAAATGTTGATATATTCATTTGAAGGTTGTTGCCATTGCCACCATGGTCGATATGGATGAGACGGTAAATTATCCTGTTCAATTTTTAAACTCACTTAATCCGCCGGCTAATCCGTGTCATGTATGTAGGTGCTCCTGTCATATTAATTAGAAATATACGGCCTCCAAAATTGTGCTGTGGAACTAGACTAGAACAAGTAACAGCTCTCCGCCGCAATGTTATTGAGGCCAAAATATTAACTGGTTCTGCCAGAGGAGAAACAGTCTTCTTGCCGCGTATACCATTGATCCCAAATCCTTCGTTTAATTTAAAAGTTTACAGTTCCTTATCAAGGTTTGTTTCGCGATGGCTATTAATAAATCACAGGGAAAAACTCAGGACTGTTTCAGTTTTATATGGCATGCTCGCATGTAAGCTCTCAATCTACCTGAACTTTTGTCAAATATCACACGTAGTGGCGGGCAATAGCTATATTGTTACAATGATTCATATCTAGAAAAAAAAAAAAACTACGCGGACGAAGTCGCGGGCTAAAGCTAGTATCGTTATAATAATGTAAATGGAATAATTGGAAAAATTCTAGTAAGTTCGCACTGCGAGCGGTTAAATTATCTTTCAAGCCATTGAAAGTACCTACACTTTTCGAAGAACTGTAGAATAAAGAAAGAAATATTACTTCAGGAAAACTTACGATAGAAATTTGTTGTTTATGGGGTTTCGAAATAAAAAAGTAAAAAATGGAACTCATTATTGTGCGAGTCCGTCTGTCTGTCTGTGCCAAACACTACAATAGTATATCTGTGCGGTGTGTTTCACTAATACTATTATGTGAGAGTTCCGCGTTCCGAGTTCCGCGTTCACTACTGTACACACATCGAGCGAGCAGACTAGAGTTTTAAAGGTAAATGGGCAAATTTGTATGAAGCTTATCCCATAGGCAGCCAGCAATCATTTCTATATTTTCTATTAGGCAATAATATATTAACAAAAATATGAAAGCTTATTACTGTGGTGTATTTAGAAAAAAAGCCTATTGAAGATTTAAGAAATAATTTGAGATATTATGAAATTGAAAGGTTGTTTGGTGGTTGAAAGGAGTTGCATTAAATGTAATTAGTATCCCGTACCAAAAGGTGTAATTATATACATACAACAAGCAAGATTTTGTTTACATTCTTTATCTTGGAAACTTCATGGGTCAGAATGCCCATTGTCCTTACTGCCGTGTGTCACTCAGTAAATAAGACAGTGATAACTCAGACGTGTCACCTCAACAGCCAGCTTTAGATACTGGAAATCCAACAGAACTCGCGTTCTCTTGAACGACGAGTTCTCTGTGTGCAATGATCAAAGGCGCCGCATAGATTACAGTGAACGCGGAACTCAGAACTCGGATATCTAGATTTTTTCTGTGGGATCGCCGCCTAAAAAAATTTAAATAGTTTTAATTTTGATCAACCTTTGCAAATTAAATATTTTTACTTTTCTTGCTAAAACGGCCGGAATGGGGACAGAAACAAAGTAGAGCTACAATTTAAGTGGGTTGTCATATGGATGGGCTTTTTTGTAAATTATAATACAGGTTTTTATATTCTTTTAGTATGTGTTTTTGACTGAGACGAAAAATTTCGAAAAACATACCATCCGGAGGGGATGCAATGCGAAATATCATCATTTACAGTTGACAAGTATTACTGGTGATATTGCTTTATTCGTTATTTAATATGATAAGCAAACCTTTCTTTCTGGGTAGTACTTGTACGTAGTATTTATATACTCTGAGGTAGTACCTACTGTTATAAATAATGAACAAAACAATAGCTGACACTCTAACTCTAACACTTTAAGATATACTCTGTAAAAAATTTACTTAATGACTATGCTGTCAGAATAAAATAAAAAATAACAGGAAAAATAGAATCAGTTTCTAGTTTCTACTAGCACAGGTTTTTCAAGATAATCAGAATTCCTTCACCAACAAACTTAGTTATGCGTTTCATTTTAAAACAATAGAGATGAGGACGCAAACCAATAAATATAAGTACGTCCAAGGAAGGTTCCCATCGGTGCGCGAGTCAGACTCAGAATCGCATGTGGCCGGCTTTATTCAATAATAAAATTATCTTGGAAAGGAGTTCGACTGAGGAGCAATATTATCCGGTAAACATGAGTGCCGTTTAATATAACTGAACACAAACTTACACACACAAACTCACAACACTGATCTCTTTAGAACCATGTTCTAAAGAGTTCAGTAATCATGTGTTCAGTTATATTAAACGGCACTCATGTTTGCCGGAGGAGGAGCAGGCTTTTAGAAGCAGTCCAAACCACCATGGGAGAATAGTAGGAATTCAAACGCTGAAGTTACGGTTAGTTGAAGAGTTTTTGCAAAATATCATTGGTATTGTTATAATCATAACTTAATTGTGAATATATCGGGCATCCCATATTTCTAGGAGTTCATCTCAATAGACGTCAAATATTCAACAATATTATTATTTGATTAAATAAGTAGGTACGACTTTACGTATAGTAATACGAATAGTATAATAATACAATCTGATTGAGCCGAGCTGATTGATTGTTGCCGAAAACATCTTCTGGTAGTTATGGTCAGCGTCAAGTCGTGTTCTTCTGTAGAAAACGAGCCGCGTGACAATGTTGCTGAGATGATTCGTCCCTACTCAACATTGTCACGTGCGTGTCTGCGCGACATACGATAATCGACCTTATATTAAGAACTGTAAATTAATAGTCTATTCACATTTAAACGTTTAACCTTTTAATTATTGTAATAAATAATTATAAGTTCGCTCTTTGAAGTATAGGGCTTAGTAATTACGTAAATGTGCGGAAAAAAATAAATCGGTGTTGGTACAAAAATAAATCTAGCCGTGGCAGACGCCACAGACAGACGCACGTCCCGGAATATTTTACGTTTAATTCTGAAAATATACTAAATAAACGTTTCGAGCGCGTGAGACAGTCGCTGCATTATGCGACGCGTGAAAAAAACACTATAGACATTTTATAAAAATGGCGAATATCAATGTGTGATTGTGAATATAATTGTGGAAAGTTATTGTCGCGGTTTTGAATGGTGCTAGTGTATGTATGTTCTAAAGAGATCAGTTTTGTGAGTTTGTGTGTGTGAGTTTGTGTTCAATTATATTAAACGGCACTCATGTTTGCCGGTGGAGGAGCAGGCTTTCAGAAGCAGTCCAAACCACCATGGGAGAATAGTAACGCAAATTCAAACGCCGAAGTTACGCCGAGTTGGTGAGTTTTTGCAAAATATCATTGATATTGTTATAATCATAACTTTATTGTGAATAATTAGTAATTAATATCGGGCATCCCATATTTCTAGGAGTTCATGACGTCAAATATTCAATATGTATAACCAACCATATTATTATTTGATTAAATAAGTAGGTACGACTTTACGTATAGTAATACGAATAGTAATAATACAATCTGATTAAGCAACTAGTCGCCGAAAACATGTTACAACTCTCATAATATTTAAGCGCATTTGTTTACGGTAGACGGTAGAGTTGTAGCCAAAAAATTCAAGGTAGGTCTTTGAACTTTTGAATTGGTAACCCAGTAACAGTGTCGTCATGAACTTTGAATCAAAATAAAAACATTGTATTTGTATGCTTTTCAAAAACCGCGAGTGAATGAAGTGAGTTATTTACTGAAAAAGGTAAGTACTGTTACTGTTTTATCAAAATATAGACACCTCTAAAGGCCATAAGAATTTCTTATTAATATTAATTAATGCAGTTTAGTACTTCCCCGTGCGAAGCGCTCGTGGTGTAGCATGATTAGCCGTTCTTAATCGATCGGCAAAGTTAAGCTACGTCTATCTTGGTCGGTACCTGGATGGATGACCGCCTAGTGGTATTTCAAATCGAGCGTTTTCGTGCTTCGGAAGGCACGTAAAGCCGTTGGTCCCGGTTATCACTTAATTGTGATAGTCGCTAAGCTGGTTGGATGCCTCCTAGGCGGCTTGAAAAACTCCAACAGTAGGTTGGCCACCTACCGCCTACCTACCTCCACCGATCCGCAGTGGGCACGCGTGGTGGAGTATCTGCCCATTCCCTTTCACCCTGATTTGTGAAAGGAGGCCTGTGCTCAGCAGTGGGACATTATAGGCTGATGATGATGATGATGATGATGACTTCCCCGTGCTCAGCCCCCCTTAGACAAGATGCTTGTCGACAATCGTCATCAATTGACGTAAGAGATTGTTAAAAATCACGTGATATTTTGATTTGAAATCAATCAAAGTCAATCCCATACAAAGCTTGGTCGTTTACTAACGGTAACGATTGTCGATAACCATCTTGTATACTGGCCCAGTACTTACTAGGATCGTTTTAAAAAATGTATTCCATGATTTTTGTCATCGAAGGTTATTCAGTTCAAACCTGACACGTACCTATATCTGTTGAAGGTTGTATTGGATAAGTGAAAAAGTGACTAAAGTTATGCTTTTTTAGTGAATTTAATCAGTGTTTGTGGTGTATTAGGTCTAATTGCCTATTTTTAAAACTTAACTAAATCTTTGGAATATATCATCCACCTAGTCAACAAAATGTAACTTTTATAAACCTGTAACATTATTAATTCAATAAATTTACTCCTTACCCATACAACAGCTATGAAAATATAATTGTATGCGGTGACATATAGATATAGTTGCGAATGGTACTGATAAACCTTCCCAAAGCTTACCACTGCATTCTCCCAGCACATCATTTCCCAACTCATGGCAAAACATGCCTCGATCACAACGTAGCTGAGGGTTTTACTAGTCTCTTAATGGAATCATCAATAACAGATTACGAGAGTTGCCATTTGCTTTAGCCAAATACTGTCATCGTATTGATTATGATAATCTCGATCAAACTGCCAATTTGACACTAGTGACGTAAATTAAGCTACATTCTTGTTTGCGAAATAAACTTTGGCTGTTCTATTGAGTCGAAGGCAGACACAGCTGTTAGAAAGCTGGATGTCCTCTTTAAGGTCAAGTCTTCACAATATAAAGTACAAGTCTGGTCATGCATACACCGAAACACAAGTTGTTGAGATACCGAAAATACGGACAGCGTTTTGCAACCTCGTTTATAATCAGCAAGGGAGTGGAACTTGCTTCCGGCGTTTTCCTGACTCTTACAATCTAGGGACTTTCAAGGCGATAGTGAATAGGTTTTTTCTGGGTAAGCGTGTTCCATCTTAGGCTTCGTCATCGTCCCTTATGGGTGGGTCGCAGTGGCCAAACGCTAGCCCATTGAATTGTCAGAACTATAATCAAGATCATAGTGGTAAGGTAACCTATGTCTAATAACTTAGAATAGTGGTGATTATGGATGAAAATACTCCGCCTACTTGCTGACCTTTAGGAAAGGTAGTCAATATTTTCAAAAATCAAGTGATTTACCTACTTTAGATATTTTCTCATATAGACTGGTGAGTATACCATCGTCCTATTCATAAATTAGTTTTATTGTAAGATATCTAACACTTTTACTTTTATTTAATGTTAGGTTCTTCGAGATATAAGATACCAGCCTGGATACCAGCTTGATCCTTTAGACCCGGTTCAACAACGTGCCATGAGAATTGTTGACGATCCCGAGCTCACATGCGGTTTAGAGCCCCTCAGTCTGAGGAGAGACTTTGCCTGCTTATGTGTGTTCTACTGCTTGTACAACGGACGGTGTTCTGAAGAATTGTTTAAGATGATGCCCACGGCTACTTTCTTCCATCGCAACTCTCGCCATCGACGGGGAGTCCATCCTCACATATTGAAACCTGAATTGTTTCGTACTGTGCGGGCTCAAAGGAGCTTCCTTCCGCGGACGCTCAGACTGTGGAATGAGCTCCCCGCCGTGGTTTTCCCAATGGAGTATAGCATGGGGTTCTTCAAAAGGGGTGTGAAGAGATTTCTGCAGGGTCAGCAATGCGCGCGTGATACCCCTGGTGTTGCAAGCGTCCATAGGCTACGGTAACCGCTTACCACCAGGCGGGCCGTATGCTTGTTTGCCACCTAAGTGGTATAAAAAATAAATAAATAAGAACATTTACGTTTTCACAAAGAGTGAAAACTTGAACGCTGATTCAACTATTGTAATTAATTAATATATGGAGACACATTGATATATTTAATACCACTTCTATATCATACCTTTCGAGAGGCATGACTGAAGAAGAAATTGGGAGTGTTACAACTATTAGCGAGCTACAAGTATTTAGGAGTGAGAAGTTTAGGTGGAGTGAACATGGAATACCAAGTGTAATAGAGAATATGCGATCAGCCAAAAGAACTGGACAAGAAAGTGAATGCCAAGAAATATATGAGATTACTGAAGATGGATATACTACTGTTAGTAGAAAGTCCAAGAGATTAGCACGAATTTTGACAAAAATATAGAGTTGCCAAAAGATAGCGGAAATTTAGAAAATAAATATGAAGTATTTATGACATCTACTCAATTATTAGCTAAACAGATAGGATTGGCTAAGCTACGAATATACACACCTATGTTTATAGCTGTTGTACCGACCGCTTTTCTGTACCACGAATCACACAACGACAGCTGTCCTCGACCAACTGACGTCATTATTGCATCGAGACATAAAAATCTCTCGCTCGCTATCGTAATGTAAATCAGTAAAGGTTGTACGTAGTATTTATATACTCTGAGTCTGAGGTAAAGGCGTCTCGATGGCCTTACTTTTAGAACTTAAGCTCTATAATAAATAATACCAAATACTACTATTACTAAATAAATAATACACCAGTGAGTCTTCTATTTTTTTTCATGGAAACTCCGCGCGTGCTTTCCCTGAAGGTATTTCCTTGTATTCCGGTGACAAAAATCGGGTAACGTCAGGCTAAAAATTTTCTTTACTTACTTGATTAAAAAATAGCTGGATTACAATTATAATGGGGCTGTACAAAATATGTGGTTTAAATATTATAATTTGAAAGGCTGGAAAAGGAGTGATATAATGGCTGAAAGTTAATTTTGATGAGAGTCTTAATTGGCATTTTGTATGCCATATGTATTATAGAGGTCCCGTCAGAGCCCAGTAACAATTATACGTTTATAGCACGAAGTACCTAGCTAGTCTAAGCTAAAATGCTAAGTTTACCCCGGATTAAAACGTCACTCCCTTAACAGTTATTTTTTTTTTCACTCAATATTTACTAAGTGATATAATAATTTACTTTCCTAACGGTTCTCCAACTACACGCAACTATACCAACAGGATATATGTGTATAGAATTTATGTGTTATATTACTTCTTTTCTCTATGGTTATATTAAACAAGAAATAGCTAAGAGGGACGTTTCAGCCGTGAAAAAAGGGACGCAGGTAGTTAGCTCCCAGGGCTGCGTTCAGTAATTACGCCGTGTGATCGCCCAACATCGAACAATTAACCCAAAGAAGCGCAATGACGTTAATTTTGGTTGAAATATATTCCGCCAATTTCCCACCGCCGACAATGCGCTCTGATTGGGTAATTCAAGGACACATGCGCTCTGATTGGCCAAGTCATAAACAAACGATGCAGCGAGTGGTCCTTACTTCTCAAAATCAGTGACAAATCACTGACTAGTTTCGGAATTTGATTGTTCAGTATTACTACTCTAAAGGGATATTTCATCGATGTCGCCCAACGATCATCGTAGCGTTTGTACGTAGTATTTATATACTCTGAGGTAGCGTTCTGTAACAGTTCAAAAAAAAGGGTGCGATCGTCGGACACGACTTCCGACGATCGCACCGGTCACCCGGTGTGTAGTAACTGAACGCACCCCAAGAGTACCTCTTTTTACGCTGTCTATGGGATTTATGTAAACTAGTCCTATATTATAAACATTTTATTATATTCAAACCTTTCGATGTTCTGGCTGTAAAGAAGGGTTTTTTTCAGAGACATCTATCGGAGTTTGGGATAAATATAAACAAGCCAGCCAGCGCCATCTGTTGAGGGGTTTCTTGGGTGTTATACTATTCTTGCCTTTAGTCGCTGTTTGCTAGTTTGTCTCGAAACCAAGAGATGGCGCTTTGATAGGTTTGCAATTATAATTATTTTGCTGGTTAGAATTAATCTGTTTATCCGTTTCGATGACAGTGGAAGTAGAACAAGACACGGTTATAAACTACGACTTCCACGGATAAGACTAACATTGTTCAAAAGAAATGCTTATTGTATGGCTATAAGTATTTACAATCATTTACCACTTACTATAAAAACACTACAAATGACATTGTTTAAGCGTAGAATGTTTGATTTATTGTTGACAAAGAATTATTATAGTGTGAATGAATTTATTAATGATAAGAATTTGGAATGAATACATTGTGACATTTAATTTATTATTTTGAATAGGACAATTATTGCAGTATTTGTGGAATGTTTTAATTGTAAGTATTATAAATTCTTTGGATTTTCTTTACAGATATATATATTTTTTTTTGCACGCTAAATTCATAGCAGAATATGCAGAGCTATGTATAATTTTAAGATCCATTTTATGTACATGTTCATGCAAATACAATTTCATTTCATTTCATTAAAAGGGACATATACAAAACTCACTTTTTTAAAGTATAGCTTACCATTTACATTATGCAATTTAATTAAACAATCTTACTTTGAATATTATTTACGATGGTTAATACCTCAGTTAATACTATACCTACCATTATGTCATACCTTTGTCGTTTTATAATGTGAATTTTGCCATTATAATTTATTACTAGAAATAAATTTTAATTATTAGTCACTTATTTGCACAAAATGTCATATCACCGCAAGCCAGTTCCATATAGGATCCTTATTTTGGATATTATCGGATAAAAGTTATTAAAATAGCCATCATTTTATTACTGATATCTCTCACTGTGGAGAATAAAATTCTCGCTTAGCTATAGCTTGTACTTGTACGTAGTATTTATATACTCTGAGCTATAGCGCTACACAGTTTCAAAATTAACTTGTTTTAATTTTAATTGTGTGGATCTCTAATTAGCGCTAGCATTTCATCATTTTAATTATTTTCTCATGAAGACGTTTTTATCACAATTTCAACGTAGACAGTCGAGAACGAAAAAAAGATAAAAAAATAACCTATTGTTGTAAATGTGTCGAAATTTCTAAATTAAAGTCTAAATTTATATAATAGCGAACGCTATCTCAGACGGCTCAAAGTAAATAAATACTAATTATATTGAATGTTTGATATGGTTTAAAGTTTTAGTTGTGTGTCTATGTCTCTTACTAAACATAGAGAACAATCGCAAATACGCCCATTTGGCAAACATGTCCAAGTGACATCTGTTGCAGGGCGCTAACAACAAAATAAGTCTTGAACCCAGGTTCGAATATTGAAAACATCCATTGGTGTTCTCTCGGAAGGAAGTGATAATAATGTCTGTCTACATAGATACGCTTTAGTGTGGCGCTAGCTAGGCTATTGCAGAACTCCGCTTGTATCTAATGCCTTATTTCAATGAACCTCTACTCTATTTTTAAATGCGTACCAAAATACATATTATGCTCTTCTTAAAATGGTTTTTTTTACAGCTTTTCATACAAAAGGTACATTTCTCGTCGGTAAAAATGTATAGAAAGCTGTAAAAAAAAAATGCGACTTCGAAGTTGGTCTCATAGTAAAAGTTGATCGTATTTATGTCGTATCCACCCCGTATATAAAAAAAATATCCCCATCAAACCTCGATGAACGCTTTTTCTTGCAGCCGGATCTTAGAATAACATGGATTCGCATCTCGCTCGTACTCGTGTTGTAGGCTCGTTTTACGTCCACTCTTGAAATCGCGAGCAACCAAGAGCGGCTCGGCTCGTGCTCGGTTCTGCACCTTTATGTTTAGAAATTAACAAGAATATAACTGCAGATGGTAGAAATAAGCCGTTTGTATTAATAAAATAGAAATAGATTATCACGTAGGTACCTAGCTATAACACGTAACAACCAATAAAGTTTTATACAATACAATTTGGCCTCTGAATACAAAAGCACGTCTGGTAAAGCATATCTCAAGGACAAAATTTGGTTGTAACACTTAAATTTTACAGTAGTACCTAATTATAAAGTTCATTTTTAACGCTTATTTATACCTAAGTTTCGTTAGTAATTATTTTTTGGTGTAACAATAAAGTATTATGGACTATCTAAGTATCTATCTTATTTACAGGTAAGTTTAGCCAAACATCTAAGGCCTATAGAGAACGAGAATCAAAACTCTGATGAAGTATTTCCATTTGCGCACCGATTTTTTGAGCACCGATCCTATTCCCTTTTTAGCACCGATTCATATTTTGGATCGGTGCTCAAATGGGAACAAAAATTAAATTCGAATTCATTCCCTTTTGAGCTCCGATGGTTTTGTAGCTTCTAGTGTTATGGTGTTTAATAAAACGTATCGATAAAAATTAATAGTTTTATTATAAAAAGTTAAAAGTATTATCGTTAGAGCACCCATTTTTAGAGCATCAAAACTATTCCGCTTAGAGCACTGATCAATATGTTAGGTTGGTTGTCAATTGCTGTATAAAATATACTTACTGTTGTTATTACCTAGGTACTTGACTAATTATGAAACACAATGTACCTACTCTCCATTTTACTTATATTTAATCTCTGTCTAACTCCAAAAATGTATACTTATGAAAAAATGGTACCAGGACAGCATAAGATCAAGCGCGGATATTAAGCCATTAGTCTATTAATTCGCATGGGTAAGGTATAGATGTAATAAACTATTTTGTTACGAACTCAGCTCAACATTTATTCTAATTAGCTGGCAAGGTACCTTCTAAAAGGCAGAAGCGGTGGTGGATTTAATTTGTAATGTTCATACGATCATCAAGTTTTTATGATTAAATTTTTATTTTTTTAGCTGGTGGTATTTCGTCATATCACTTTAAAAACTTAACTTTTAAACCTAATTTTAGCATGTGTATCATCCTTGTTATTTTTTAAATAGTTAATACTTTTAATATCTATTTACATTCTTTAAATACAATCAATTTTAATAATTAATTTAATATAAGCTAGGTATGTGTAGGGTTGCCCTGCGTGGGAACCCGAGCGGCGGATCCTGGTCGACCTGATCGGTCGGATACTCTCCCTGCCAGCAGTCGTGTCGGCGATGCTGAGCGGGGATACGGCGTGGAGGGCCGTAGCCTCCTTCTGTGAGACCGTAATGGTCCAGAAGGAGGCTGCTGAGCGGGATCGGGAGAGGGCCGATCCCGCCCGGAGACGACGCCGCCGAGGCGCGGCCGTGCCTCGTGGCGGCCCTCCTGCCCTGTAGCTGGGGCTTAGAATCACAGCTACGGTGTTCCCCTGCCTGTCGTAAAAGGCGACTAAACGGGGACCTTCGGGGTCGTGGGCAATCGGGGTGGGGACCCTGAACGCCCAGAAGCGGCCCTGAGGAGGACGATGAGTCGTTGTGGTCACGACTCATCATACCTATCTAATATAAAATGCTTTAATCGCGATGTTTGTGCATACCTATCTAATATAAAATGCTTCAATCGAGATGTTTGTGCTCTTTTCCGTTGAGGAATTCCTCATATCTTTAAAGTCCATGGTAATATCATGATAAAAATATGGGTACTTTTCACTAAGATCTCTAGCAATGAGGGCGAAAAAGGCGAGAAAATCAGAGACCGATTGGTATTGGGCGTGACGACGACAAAAAGCCGGAAAAGTCTTTGACCCCTTGGAGTGTAGCTGGTGTGGGATGCCGCATGTGTTCATAAACTCGCGCCATCTAATTTACCGACTTGTATAAAGTTGCAGCAGCAACAGTGGGTACAGAAAATTCTACATTCTGAAAAACCCGCAACACAAAAAATAAGCTTTAAAAAGTTAAAAACAATATTTACTGGCCCTTTAATTAAAATAAAAGTAGTAATATAAAAGGTCCATTGAATATTATTTTGACTGGAAAACGTTTATAGGTAGATATCTTTTGGATATTTAATATTTGAATATTTATTTATTTTCATTAGTGAAATATTATTGATCAATCACCAATGAGATTTAATAGTCTTTGGAAAAGGAGTACCTACTATCAATTTAGCTTCCAATAAATAGCAATTTTTCCAACGAATGTATGGTGTGTTCTCAGAAACTGTACAAGTACTGTATATATTAATTTATTTAGAAAAATCCTGTAAGTGCTGTAAGTAAAATCCTAGTTTTAAGCGTGGCTTTCCTTACAGACACATATGTTCTATCATGTATAGATATATAGGACACAAAATAAACAAACATGGTCATGCATTGAAATGCTGGGCGGGGAATCGAGTCCACGACCTGCGTATTGACATTCAAATCTAGCCTCAAGTTTTTATTCACAGGGGTTGCTCGCTACCAAGTTGAAACAGTGAATGAGAGGCTATAATTATGTACGCACGGCACGCAGGATGCACCCAAAAACATCCTACTATGAGAATGTTGAAGAATTTTATAAATTGCATTTCCCGAATAAATGTTGTGAATGTACGAAATACTTAAAAGTTGTTTTCACCTTATTATTATCTACCCTTATGATAGGAACGTGTACCCTGTAGAAAAAGTTTCGTGTCTTTATATTTTACTTTTTTACCTATTTATATAAAAAGGTCAGCTAGTTTACTAAACTAGAAAGAAATAATTCAACCCTATAGAAAATTTTGTTTTAAATATGAATAATATTGTATACTTTTTCTGGACCAAAATAATTTATTACGTTGTTATTCTTACTCAAATTATACAAAAAATCTCATAATGTAGCGCCGACCGACGCCACCTGAGCTATGTGAAAATTCAATTTCCTCCACATAATCAGATTATTGAGTTTGAGTGGACTGACCAAAATCACAGGTTATGAAAATTGTAGGGTGTTGATAACATTATGATAACCGCATTTTATAGTCCGCCTTATTTACCAATTAATTGTATAGTCCAGTAAAAATAGCATCAAAATAATCGAGACAATACATGAGGTATTTTCGACGGGACTGATGATTTAAATCATACTGTAAAAAAATGTTATAGGTAATTTTCAAATAGGTACCTAAATGAAGTAAAATTACTATTATTATACTCTGAGCTAGTATCAAATACCCTTCTTGGCGGGGAACACCTTATATGCTGACAATTATATATATCTCTCGTTTCATATTTCATCATCATCATCAACCCATTATGTCCCACTGCTGAGCACAGGCCTCATTTCACAAATTAGGGTGAAAGGGACTAGGCGATACTCCACCATGCGTGCCCTAGCCTACCTCCACCAATTCGCAGTGGGTTGACCACTAGGTCAACCTACTATTGGAGTTTTCAAAGCCACCTAGGAAGCCTCTAACAAGGTTAACGACTATCACAGTTAAGTGATAATCGGGATCAATGGATTTACGTGCCTACGTACGGAAACGCTCGATTTGAAATACCATTTTTATCACTTGATTTTATTATTTTTATTAAATAAGAAATATTACAGCTTCGTTTGAGTAACAATTAAGCGCAAAATGTTAATGTTAATGATTTTTATTTTTCAATTTTTCGTTTCATATGCTTTTTCAATATCTCCTAAGATTTGCCACTGACCGCAGATATGCAGATAAATTGGCGACATTATTGAATAATATGCTGCAATCTCGTTATTTTGCGCATTTTTCCGTTGAAGAATTCCATCATATCTTCAAAGTTGTTCATGATGAAATTTATATGGGTAGTCCCATGGGATCTACAGCAATAATCCGAGTAATCAGTGAACTGTATAATATATACCTACGGATGGATTGAGAACCTCGTCCTTTTTTTTAAGTCGGTTACGTGTTTCATACATTATAACATTACAACTCAGTCTGGGTCTTTAGTTATTATGTCCCACTCGCGAATGGCCTACTCTACATATAGGTAAACGTCAACCCGTCACATGGCCCGATGCTGGGCCAGGCCAGGGCTAAATAAAACCATGTCTGGCTAAACGTCGAATATAATTTAGTCATAGTCTCGCTCCCGCAGATTTCAACCTCTTTTTAATTTAATAGTTAACATTAACTTTAGCGATCAATAATTTTTAATATATTAGGATATATCAAAAATAAAACAAAAAGTAGAACAATTATCTGGTTTCCATAGTACAAGCTTTGCTTAGTTTGGGATCAGATGACGGTGTGTGAGGAATGACCCAGGATATTTATTTATTATTTATAATATAAGAGTTATCTATCTATCTATCTATCTATAATTTAGTACCAAATCCTTTTGCGTTTTACAAAAAAATATGTGGTATCTACCTAATATAGAGGGTGGTAGACGGGTCAGTGAAATCATCATCAGCCTTTTTTAAAGTCCACTGCTGGATCTTTTTAAAGTCCTCTCCCAATGTGACAGGGACAGTGAAAACGGAAAACAAATTTTGTAATAGCCGATGGCAATAACTCAAAACGTTAAGGATAGTCTCCTAAAACCATATTCGCGTAGCTTCAACCTTTAGGGTAGTTTGCCCTTACTGACCCATCTTAAATTTCCAACCTGTTTATAGTAGGAGTAAATAATATACTACGTACAAGTATAGCTATTTATAAGCACATAAATAATTTATTTACAGTCATTTTTAGGGTTCCGTACCCGAAGGGTGCCAAACGGGCCCTATATACCTATATATTACAAAGACTCGCTGTCCATCCGTCCTTCGCGTCTGTCCGTCTGTCCGTCCATCCGTATGTCCATTGGTCTGTATCCCATGTACGGTAGTAGCTAGACCGCTGAAATTTTCAGATAATATGTATTTCTATTGCTAAAAATGAAAAGGGGGCGCCAATACAAAAAACGTCTTTTTTGTTTCATAGCAAAGTTGAGCTAATATTGTACAGAACCCTCCGTGAGCGAGTCTGACTCGCATTTGGCAGGTTTTTATAAGTTGTTTGTTGTTTTGTAATGTTTTGCCAACCATAAATTGTTATTTGTCGCATGTTGTCGCGGCTCCTTGCTCTAATCGGTGACAATGTACGAATGGTGATAATGGAAAATAACATGTTATAATTTTTAGAAATCTTTAGAATATTATTATACCAGCGAGAACCTACAATTCAGACTTCCGCAGTAAACAGATTAAATAAATTCAGACAAATACAAAATAGCTAGCTAGCGCACCGATGGTTCCGTAGTGAAAAGATATCGCAAACCGCTTATTTTATTTTGGTTACTGAAGTCTCAGATTACAGAACAAAAGGCAGATGGAGCGCTTTTGACTTTTTGGCTTCACTTTCGTGTTCCTCGCGCTCCATCTGCCTATTATTATGAAGTCTCAAAAGTTGTATCAGGTATAAGTCCTCCCTCCTAATGACAAATAAAATATTTAAACAGGATCTAGTTGAGTTGTCAAATGTATATTGAATACTTTTACATATTAGGTACTTCAGAAAAAAAAAACTGTTGCACTAATGGCAGGAGATTGCGTGCTAATGTGACCTCGTGCTAATTGCCCGATATCCTCGGCACACTTTATGACTGTGGTGCAGGTCAGACTAATTACCAAATATATTTTTATAAAGCCTATTTTAATTACATTTGCAGTTTTTTTTAATTTATAATGGAAAAGATTTATAATAGTTACCTAAACCAACAAAAAAAAATATTCGCTCGTTTAAAATTTTATCATGAATATACTTATCTATATTAGCTACTATCGATTACCTATGTGATAAATTGTGATATTATTATTTACTTACAATAATAATTTAACGTAGTTTTTAGACTTATACTTTTTAGCAAATTACCTTCTACCGATTCACGCAAAACAAATTAGTCACAGTTGGATATGCTTGCTGGCTACGTGAACTAATAAATAAATAATAATAATACTAATACTACTGCTATCGTTGTTCGTAATCTCTCATTGTTATTTTTATTAGTGTACAATTTTGCGATCGAAAAGGAATCGACTGAAAATCAGTTGAACAACATACCTTGGAGTAAAACTCATTCGTAATCCAATCCTTTTTCGACATCACACAATATTACCTTAGAGTATAGGTATAATTACTACGATATTAGGTATCTGTTTCTTAATTTGTTGTGTGTGTATGTCGAAATAAATGTTTTTCTTTCTTTCTTTCATTCTTTCTTCCTAATACTATCGATAATATTGAGATTCAATGCTAGGGCTATTGGTATAATTGATAATATTGATAATCTTATCTTAGGATAAGATAGGAAGGAAGTTAGCTTCCTAACTAATATTCTAAATGCGAAAGTGAGTTTGTTTGTTTGTTTATTTGTTTGATACGCCTTCACGCCTCATCTACTAAACGGATCATCATGAAATTTGGCATGCAGATAGCTTATGGTATGGAGGCTTATAGGCTAGGAAGGAATACAGTGTTGTTCCCATAGTAAAAGTTGTTCAGCATGACTAACATAGGTTTCAAAAATATGCCATCTCGAAAACTCCACCTGTTATATCTACTATACTACTACTGAATAATATATTAACTTAAAATCATGAGCTGGTGGCATTGTTCATCCTAATCCACCATCCACATTCTTATACCGAATCACAAGATGCCGGGAAAAGTTTCACCCGTACGTTGTTGTCATACCGATTTGAATCCTCAATATAGACACGGCGTTTTGAATCCTCAATTTTATAATGCGGACAACAAGGGAGTGGAACTTGCTTCCGGCGTCTGTTTTTCCTGACTCATACAATTTACGGACTTTCAACGCCAGAGTGAATAGGTTCCCTCTGCGTGTTCCATCTTAGGCTTCGTCTTCGTCCCTTATGGGCGGGTCAGTGACCAAAGTGGCAAGACCATTTTATTAAAAATAAAAAAACGGGTCAGATCAAGAGAGAGCATAGCGTTTTTATTTTTTATTTTTATACGACTAAGTAGGTAAGCATACGGCCCGCCTGATGGTAAGCGGTACCCAAGCCATATGGACGCTTGCAACACACGAAGCATCGCTCACGCGTTACCCCCTCCCGTATGAGCTTGTTAGATATTTGGTTAAATCTGAGTCAAATATCTGAGTTAAATAAGTACGTCAAAGATGTATTATTTGCAGTGGCAACACTATTGAAATAAGTTTTTGATAAATTTATTATTTGCAATGGCAACACTGTTGAACTGAAGGTTTGATTATTATTTAAACTTCCGGTGCAATAATTAAATTAAACTTCCGGTGTAACTTAATGTTATTTTAAATTGTAATGTTGATGATAATTGGTTTGGAATAATTACAAAGTCATCAAATTACTACTACGATAATTTAATTGTTGATAAACATTTTATTGTAATGTAAGGAGATTTCAATAGACTTCCGATTGATATTTTAATTGAACAATGTAATGGCTTTGATAAATCATATAATTAATCATACCTAAATTCGATAGTAATTATTCCAATAATTAACAACGAATGTTGTAATTTTGTGATAATGGTTTACTAAATTTGTTATTATGAGATTGTGTGACACTTCCTGATAAAATGTATCCGGTTATGGTGTATTGAGACTTCCGTCTCTGTGATTGGTTGATACTTCCGTCTGTATTCTTGAAGTGTACTTGTAAAATATAAAATAAGCGGGAAGGTCTGGGCTCAGTTCAGTCTTGTGTATTTTGGAAGTGGTTGCTGATTATAATCGTGATACTGCCCGTCGATATAAAGATAAGTATATTTGATATTGTGAACTGTAACAATTGATAATTTTATAATGTGTGTTCTGTGTATTTCTGTTATATACTGAGAATAACTCTGAATGTGTAGTGGCCATACATAAGACCTTAATATTGAGTTTCTTACCGGTATCTTCTCAATATGGTCGGCCATCCGAACCGGAAGTAGATTTGAGAGTAAATTCATAGTTGTGGCCATAGATATGTTTGAATAAATACTTTCTAAAGTTTGGCCTAAATTATTATTTATTATTGTGACCTAATAAACCCTTTAGTACTCTGATATAGTTAAGTATACCTGATTTTGAAATATGCTATATAATTCGATTAGAATAACCATCCTAACGTTTGAATCACGTAATCTGATACTTATTGTCCATTATCTGAATTGATTAATTTATTGACAATTATACTAGAATTTAAAGGGAGTAAAATCAGTTCAAAATTGTGGTCTTGTGATTTATTTATTAATACCTACCCTACTTTAATTCCGATGTTTCTTCATTCTATAATGTGGAACTTTAAGTAAATAGTAATTACATACCTAGAAACAGTTAGACAACTTGGCAACTCGGGATTAAAATTTAGCACATCGATATATTCAGATGATATATTGATTTATTTATTTTTAGTCGATATTTATAATCTTTCTAAATGAGATGATCAGCACTTTCTTAATGATGATCGGCCCATTCAATCTATTATCAGAAGTGGGATACGCAAAATCTGTGCCCTTAAACTAAAATGTTGTACTTGGTTTTTCCAGAAATCGTGCGAGTTTTGTTTGACTGACGATAAGCCGTTGGATTACTCTTGAAAAATTATTCTACATCCTGTCTGAAAGAAGATCCATCGACGATAGGAGCAGCAGATGATGAAGCTGGTTATTTGGTCTGGTAAGGCCTTGCAAGGGCTTTTAATTTTTATGCTAGTAAAGATTATCTCAAAAAAAAAGTAATACCTACAGAAACGATATTTTGAGGAATTAGTACCAGTTATACCTGAAAATATTAATGTTTCCCTTTCATTAGTCATATAGTCCCCTTCTTTAGTTACCGACAGTCGTACACATTTTGGTTCAAATGAAGTTGTCTTTGTTTAGAGAATTATATAATTCAGCAATCTTTTGATTGCCACGGGGACCCTTAAGATTGTTCATACTCAAATTTAAACAGTTTTTAAATAAATAGTATTTCTAGTCATATCATAATAAATTACAGAAGTAAAACATTTAACTAAATAAAGCTTAATCATGTCATATAATGATCCCTAGGTACTATTACAATTTTTAAGCAATCGATTTCTAGTCTTAAATTAATATCATTACATAGCATAAATATTTGACTAATTATTAAAATATTTTTCAATCGTATAAAAACAGTTATTAATTAAAAACTTTAACTTTTTATTAAATAGGTTAATTTTGTGTCGGTTTTGATGTCTGGAGGTAATTTGTTGTAAATTTTTAATGCCATGTAATACGAAACTCAATTGAGTATTTTTATTCTAGATGGTGGTAGGTATATAAGTAATAGTCAAGTAGAGCGATAAATGTATACGGTAACTGACACACTTCAAATTTTATTTGCAATATAACTTCAGGTAGGCCGAGCGAATTATATTTGGTCCAAAAATCGATTAATGAATCTATCCAAAAATCTGTTAGGTTAATTCCAACATTTCAGATAATTGCCAATAATTAAAATTATATTCGGTATGTCAATAAGAAGTAATTTCTTTAATTTGCTTTTAAATAAATATGAGGGTACACTTTTTTTATTTGGTCCTATGGGAGCTTATTGTAAATTTTTATGGCCATTGGATAACTGTTTCTATTGTGCGGCGTTGTTTTCATTTTTGGCAATACAATTGAGATTTCGGTTTGATGGCAAACTTCGCATCGTAATAATATTTTTCGTAATAATAGTTTTTTTTTTAGTAGGTAGGTGATTTGGTATGTTAGTAGAGACCATCGGCGTTACGAGAAATTAAATGTCAGTTGTAAGGGATCCTTTGGAAGGAAATTTTGTCCTTTCTCCTGAGCGATAGCTTTGCTCTAAGGGGTATTAAGAAATGTAAGAATTATATTATTGCTTATAAAAAAAAAAAGAAGTCTGTTCGTATATATGAAATGATCATGTATTTTGGAAAATATTACTTTATAAAAAAAAAAAAAAGAATATTAAAAGAAAAGAAAGAAACAAAAAAAAAAAAAAGAAAACGCTGGTCTACTGATTGCTTGCTACTGACTTTTCTCGCCGGCAGCGGGTGAATGGGGTTGGTATTGCGAGGCAATTGGTAATTGTATGTCGCTGGTCTACTGATTGCTTGCTACTGACTTTTCTCGCCGGCAGCGGGCGAATGGGGTTGGTATTGCGAGGCAATTGGTAATTGTATGTCGCTGGTCGACTGATTGTTTGCTACTGACTTTTCTCACCGGCAGCGGGTGAATGGGGTTGGTATTGCGAGGCAATTGGTTACAAAAAAAAGCTAAAAAAAAAAAGCTAAAAAAAAAAAGCTGCGACATAATCGGTTGGTGAAAATGTCTACACACCCGGAGGCAGCCCGTGGTGGGACCTATCACATTACCCGATATAGTCATATTTATAAAATTTCTACACTAAGCATTAAAATAATTGTATCTATTTTTGTCTATGTTCTATTAATATTTATAACACTTATTATCCTGATATTCTGTTTGTAACAGCTCTGAATATAAAAATTGCTTCGAGAGATTCTTTGCAATTGTCAGTGTGACCGAGCGGTTGTAAATTATTTTACGTAAGTACCTACATAAAATAAAATCAAAATGTATTTCAGATTCGTATTTTAAGATGTTACTAGAGTATTTGATAGATTAGACATATTCATAAATATGCAAAATTATTTGAAAATATTCATAGGATACAATTTATTTATAAAAAGGTACATCAACACCACATTTGTAGCTATTATTTTATTTATGTACAATGATATAATCTTGGTGCCAAATGCTAGATTTCATATAGATTGGGATAGTGTGTTGTGGTGATTAATTAATTAATCAAGGGTCATTCACGGCACCAATGATTTATTGATTGAATTAATGAATAATATGTTTATAATTTTTGTCAAACATGTAGAAATTCTGACATAATTATTCTAATTATTATTGTGCTAAAATCAATTCCCTTCTCTTATGTTACAATGAAAAATATTTCATTGATTCAATCAAATATATAATTTTATTAATTCATGGTACTTTTTTGGGATACTGAGGTGATATAAGATGTACTTTGAAATGTATTTTTGTATGTAATTGTGGATAGACAATGTGTTCACGGACTGTTGATATATTTTAAATTGTTCTGGCCTGTCCCTTGTGCAGCAAATGTGATATACTTCTCTTTACTTTGGTTATGGCTTGAACTAAGTAATTATGATTATTTGTTTTTGCCCGAGGTTCGCTCACGCAGATTTCATTGAATTTCATTAACTTTTTACCGTCAGCCGATTTCGATGAGGTGCCAAGCTGAATTTAATTAATCTGTAAAAACTATGTACATGTATTCAGTAGTTTTAAGGATTTGTATTCAATTTTAGTCTGATAGTCTTCCTTCATCGTTCAATCAGTTTTTGGTAAATATATTTCAATGGAGAGACCTACTGGTTTATATGTTTACATAATTTATATTTTATAATATTTTATTTCTATCATTGTGCCAAAGGCCATACCTGTGACTGTACTCGCTGCTATACCTGTGGTTATGTCTGTAAATGGAACTTGGCTTTGTTGTACCTATGGCTATATCTCTGATTTTCCTTTTATCATGGATAAATGTTTTTTTTGTACGGTTAGTACTTCGAAAATGAAGATAAATTGTAATTAGAAATATTGTATATCTATGATTGTAACAATGGCCTTACTTGTGACTTTACTCGCTGTTATACTGGGGGTTGTCTGTAATTAAATCTTAGCTTTGCTGTACTTCTGGCTATGCTTAAGCCTGTGGCTGTACCTGTGGTTTACCTTGTGGTTGTGCCTAGATGCCAGAAATACAGCAGGTGTCGTAATAAATGTTGTTGTACTGTTGGTACTTCGAGAACGAAGTACATGTCAGTCTGGCCGTGTTAGATATTTGGTTAAATCTGAGTCAAATATCTGAGTTAAATAAGTACTTCAAAGATGTATTATTTGCAGTGGCAACACTATTGAAATAAGTTTTTGATAAATTTATTATTTGCAATGGCAACACTGTTGAACTGAAGGTTTGATTATTATTTAAACTTCCGGTGCAATAATTAAATTAAACTTCCGGTGTAACTTAATGTTATTTTAAATTGTAATGTTGATGATAATTGGTTTGGAATAATTACAAAGTCATCAAATTACTACTACGATAATTTAATTGTTGATAAACATTTTATTGTAATGTAAGGAGATTTCAATAGACTTCCGATTGATATTTTAATTGAACAATGTAATGGCTTTGATAAATCATATAATTAATCATACCTAAATTCGATAGTAATTATTCCAATAATTAACAACGAATGTTGTAATTTTGTGATAATGGTTTACTAAATTTGTTATTATGAGATTGTGTGACACTTCCTGATAAAATGTATCCGGTTATGGTGTATTGAGACTTCCGTCTCTGTGATTGGTTGATACTTCCGTCTGTATTCTTGAAGTGTACTTGTAAAATATAAAATAAGCGGGAAGGTCTGGGCTCAGTTCAGTCTTGTGTATTTTGGAAGTGGTTGCTGATTATAATCGTGATACTGCCCGTCGATATAAAGATAAGTATATTTGATATTGTGAACTGTAACAATTGATAATTTTATAATGTGTGTTCTGTGTATTTCTGTTATATACTGAGAATAACTCTGAATGTGTAGTGGCCATACATAAGACCTTAATATTGAGTTTCTTACCGGTATCTTCTCAATATGGTCGGCCATCCGAACCGGAAGTAGATTTGAGAGTAAATTCATAGTTGTGGCCATAGATATGTTTGAATAAATACTTTCTAAAGTTTGGCCTAAATTATTATTTATTATTGTGACCTAATAAACCCTTTAGTACTCTGATATAGTTAAGTATACCTGATTTTGAAATATGCTATATAATTCGATTAGAATAACCATCCTAACGTTTGAATCACGTAATCTGATACTTATTGTCCATTATCTGAATTGATTAATTTATTGACAATTATACTAGAATTTAAAGGGAGTAAAATCAGTTCAAAATTGTGGTCTTGTGATTTATTTATTAATACCTACCCTACTTTAATTCCGATGTTTCTTCATTCTATAATGTGGAACTTTAAGTAAATAGTAATTACATACCTAGAAACAGTTAGACAACTTGGCAACTCGGGATTAAAATTTAGCACATCGATATATTCAGATGATATATTGATTTATTTATTTTTAGTCGATATTTATAATCTTTCTAAATGAGATGATCAGCACTTTCTTAATGATGATCGGCCCATTCAATCTATTAAGCTCAGGCGACCTTACTCACGCGCAGGAACACAACTTTACACAACATAAAGTTATTTGGCTGCGGTATTCTGTAAGGTGGAGGCTGTGTTACTTCCCCAGTCGAGCTGCTCTTTGAGCGAATAAACGCTATGCTCTATCTCTCTTAAAAAATTCTCTCAATGAGCTTTACTGGGGAAGTACCTCCACCTTACAGAATACCACAGCCAAATAACTTAATTTTGTGTTCCTGCGCGTGAGTAAGTTTGCCAGCTTATCAGGGAGAGAAAAAGGGTTGGTAACATGAGGGATGCCCCGGGATGCAAGTGTCCATATGGCTACGCTAACCACCGGTCGGGCCGTAAGCTCGTTTGCCAAATTAGTAGTTTAAAAAAAAACGAATTTTATTAACTGAAGCATAATGTTGTCATAACTTTAAACTTGAATTCTTATAATTGTATTGACTTATTAACATTATTTTGTTTTCAGATTGCGGTGATTGAGAAAACATTGCAAAATGACACAAAGGAGCCATCCTACTCGGGATTTTATCATTTGTTTCTTAGTCTGTCTGTATTTGATTACGATAAGAGTGATCTTTATCATATCGAAGAAGGAGCAAATGAATGACAAGATGAATGGCATGTCCAGGTAAAATCAATTATTTATTTTATTAAAAAGCTTTTTATAAAAATACCTTGAATGTTATAAAAATTGGAACCTCTGATATTTACATAAAGCAAAGCATGTCGAAAAAACAATAGAATAACTAAAACCTGTAATAATAATCTTTTCAACACACTTGCTCCTAAAATTACGTTCATTGCACCGGTTTAATGCAGCTTATTACACTTACATCATGCTTTTTACTTTACATCACCGCACTTCTGTTTTATGATATAATCCCGATGATGTTAAGTTTGTACCTCACTGCAAGTGATATGTGTGCACACGAAGCATTCTTAATTTTACCGAGTAAAACATACCAACAAAGAGATTTTATGCAGCTAAACTAAATATTTTAATTTTAAAATAATTCACCACTCACAATAAGTTATAAATATAAAATATTCGCTTTATTATAATTTTAGCTATTTTAGTATGTCGATTTTGTTCGCGCCCTTTCATACACAGCGCGTGTTTTCGCGCAGGTTTCCTGGGCGTTATTTTCTTTAAATATTTGTTAACATTGAGTGGTTGTTTATTACCGAAAAATACCGGTCAAGTGCGAGTCAGACTCGCGCACCGAGGGTTCCGTACAAACAAACCTGTAGGTATATAAGTAAATGGTAGTATAGACCTAGACCTGACCTATCAAACTAGACCTGAGTGTAGTTTGATATGAATTTCAATGTATGACTTATTAAAAAAAAAAAACTACTGACTAGATCTCGTTCAAACCAATTTTCGGTGGAAGTTTGCATCGTAATGTACATCATATATTTTTTTTGTACACACATTTTACCACTTTGGACGTGTCTCTCGCGCAAACTATACAGTTTATAAAAAAAATTATATTAGAAACCTCAATATAATTTTTGAAGACCTATCCATAGACACAAAACACTTATGGGTTTCATTAAAAAAAAAAAGATGTTCAGTTCTAAGTAACAAAAATTATTGTTTTTTTTTCTATTTTTGTGTGAAAATCTTAATGCGGTTTACAGAATACATCTACTTACCAAGTTTCAACATTATTAAAGCTTCGGAAAAAAGTGGATGTGACATACGGACGGACAGACAGACAGACAGACAGACGGACAGACATGACGAATATATAAGGGTTCCGTTTGTTGCCATTTGGCTACGGAACTAGACACTAACAATTAAAAGAAACCCCATACAAGAAAAGTCTTTACGGATCTCTTCGTGTACGAATCCGAGTCTCGCACTTGGCAGGTTTTTTTAATACTATTTTCTTCCTGCTTTCATTCATGTATCGTTAAAATTTCCTTCCCATTAAAATTAAAACCTGTTTCTCAAATTTATCTTACAGTTGAACAATTATTATAGTTCAAATATTTTATAAAGTGCACAATAACAATATAATTATAATAGCTTTGTGCACGAATACAATAATTGAAAAAATATCAATCAATGAATCAATATGAAATGAATCAATAAATATCCTGGACCATCCTTCACACATTAAAATAGGATACTAATATCTCAGAGTATATAAATACTACGTACTAATATCTACTAGGATGGTACCAGGAAATGGTCCTCAAAACTTTTATAGTTTTTAATAATAATAATAAATAAATATCCAGGGACATTCCTCACACACGGTCATCTGATCACAAACCAAGCAGTAGGAATGCTATGCAGGTTATGTAGTAACATTAGAAATTATAAGAAAGGAGTATGTGAAGATTGTGTATTTCCCTAATTGAAACCATAACGACACTAAAAACTGCGTATTTTTTTGAACTAAAGATTTATTTTTATTTCAGGCGTGGAATGTGAACTCTGAACATGTGATGGAATATTAAAAACATTTAAACAGTGAAAAAGTGAAAAAAGAACGGGTGAAAAAATGAAAAGTGACAGCGCAAAAGTGTAATAATATCACATGTATATGCAGACGGAGCGCTCTGTCGCGATGGGCGATTCTGAGCACCCGGGTCAAGGCCTGTGCGTTTCCCATTCAAAATATTATACACAAGCTATGCACGAATCACGCACGACTGATAGTTCAACCTAGTGTTTTATCTTTTGTTATTCATGTTGTTTCAGTGCTATAGAAATTAAATGATTTAGTTAGCTTTTTTATAATTTTATTTTATATTCCTTTTTTGTAGTTGAGTATTAGTTCTATCGTTCATCTCATTCTCATTAAAACCGATACAAACTTGGTCTTTGACAATGAATGACAAGTGGCGAATAACCACGAACTATGCTACTTGAAATACACTGTTTACAGTCTTTACAACATTTATGTAGGAATAAATAGTGCGTTATATTTATTTACAATGGCTGAAAAAATGCTTTTCTTTTGAATACCTATTTGTATTTTGAGAATATATTTTTAAATCGTGTATTATTATAATTTAGAAGATGTTTCTTATATCGTCATTATGAAAAATGTATGTAACTTTTCAGAAAGTTGCCGTCAGGAACTTTAACTGTTAAAAGGTCGTAAGTACCTACTATGCTTTATATATCTACAAATGAATTCAGGTTTTATTGTGATTTAAATGAGGCATAGAGTTGTAATATTAATAGAGCGACTGCCCTAGATTAAGGGCCATGAGAACGATACGGGAAAAATGCCTCGAAAAGACTTCGTTTCGAGGCATATAATACATACCTATAATGAATGCAAATTTCTCATTTTTTAGGGTTCCGTAGCCAAATGGCAAAAAACGGAACCCTTATAGATTCGTCATGTCTGTCTGTCTGTCCGTCCGTATGTCACAGCCACTTTTTTCCGAAGCTATAAGAACTATAATGTTGAAACTTGGTAAGTAGATGTATTCTATGAACCTCATTAAGATTTTGACACAAAAATAGAAAAAAACAATGAATTTTGGGGGTTCCCCATACATAGAACTGAAACTCATTTTTTTTTTTAATAAAACTCATAAGTGTGGTGTGTCTATGGATAGGTCTTCAAAAATGATATTGAGGTTTCTAATATAATTTTTTTCTAAACTGAATAGTTTGCGCGAGAGACACTTCCAAAGTGGTAAAATGTGTGTCCCCTCCCCCTGTAACTTCTAAAATAAGAGAATGATAAATCTAAAAAAAATATATGATGTACATTACGATGCAAACTTCCACCGAAAATTGGTTTGAACGAGATCTAGTAAGTAGTTTTTTTTTTAATACGTCATAAATTGAAATTCATATCAAATACTCAGGTATATACTACCATTTAGTTATATACCTACAGGTTTGTACGGAACCCTCGGTGCGCGAGTCTGACTCGCACTTGGCCGGTTTTTTACAGAGAACAAATGATAAGAAATCCATTTTGACATTTTGTCAGACTATATATCAACTAGTGTACGATATATCTGTGAATGCATCTATATGGAAACTGATCACGCTTCTCACAAGGTAACGTTGTTAACGTTATAACTCTATATTATTCTAACTCTATGGTAACGTTGTTAACCGTATTACTCTATACTATTCTAACTCTATGAAATAAGTTATCGGATACGTTGTATTTTTATGTAATGCATTTAAATTATGTATGTAAATATGATTTTTAATATTTTAGGCAAATAACCCCTTACCTCCTTATTACGTGAGATGGTTTCAACTTTTCAAGCAAGTTTAGCAAAACCTAGGTTTTGAATATATGCGTCACTTTCTAACGTCATGTAACAAAAAGAGCCGGGACTATCTGAACACCTGATATTTACAAGACTTGGCTTAAACATCTCATGTACTCGTAATAAGACAGCTGACAGTTTCGTCATTACCAAATATCACCGGTCTATGAGGGTCATTATCATATTCCGCGAACTGTGCGCCTACTACCAAAAAAAATGTATTTAAAAAAAAACGACCTATAAAGTTTAACTCTGCGATTGAAAACTAATTTTGAATTAAAAGGTCTATGGAATCCTACGGTATGCAAGACTAATATTATCAAATGTGATAGAAAATCTGTATATATGTCTGCTTGTTTGTTACCTTTTCACGCTTAAATCTCTGAACCAATGCGACGAAATTTGGCACATACGCCTATGCTACTTTGTATTTCAGGAACGCCAAACCGCGAGGTAAAGCTAGTCAAAAATAAAATGAAGACTATAAATTCATATTTATGTAAGTCTAGAAATACACATCCATATCTATATCATACACATCCATATCATATTTTGTTACATTTTCACGCCTAAAAACGCTAAACAGATGTCGATAAAATTTGGCACGCTGATAGCCAATGGTATGGATAGGGGTATAGGCTACTTTTCAATTTGGGACACGAGTGATATCGCGGGGGATAATACAACGTAAAATAAAAAAAAAATGCGTTTAAATTTACAAATCCGCTACGTCGCTACGAGGCTACGATGAGTGCTACGAATGCATGTCGCTACGAGTACTACGAACTGAAGATAATTATTTAGTCGTGAGAAATTGAACAATAAATAATGTTTTGTCTCAAATTGAACAGTGAATTTATTTATACAATTTTACTATTGGAAGTTATCAGACTATCAGATAATTTTTTCGAGATTTATTTCATTGGTTTTCATTTGACCACAATCTCACCGCCGTAAATGATGACATGGCCGATAGTGGTAAACATACAAAGCTAAGAGTAGAAATAACTTTCAAGTGCAACTGCTGAAATAAATGCTGCGGAAATTCATAATAATGTTAGACAATTATTAGTAATTTTCAATTAATCACACTTACAAAAACATAACATTTATAAAAATCCGGTCAAAGAGAAAAAAAAAATTGTTTGGAAGGTAGAGCGTAGCGTTTTTTCGCTACAAGAGCAGCTGGACTGGGGAAGTACGTCTACCTTACATAATTCCGCTAACGAATATTTCAATATTGTGTTCCTGCGCCGGAGTCAGGTTACCAAGAGCCTGTCAGGATGGGAGAAGAGTCGGCAACGCTCGAAGAGTCGATGCCCCGGGTACTGCAAGTGTCTATAGACGTAACAGCTTACCAGTATAAAATATTAAGACTCAATGTCCTTTCTAGGTCCACCAGATTAGGTGAGTTGTCTGTCAATCAAGCAGTTGTTCACGCTCTTGTTTTATACGTATAAATGAACTATTTATTTTCGATACCATATTTGTCACATGTCATGTCTTCTGTGAGTCTAAATTGATTTCACTGTAAAAGCAAATTTAATGACAGGACATAAAGTTAATTATTACTTAAAGTACAACAGTTTGTATCTAAACAGGCGTTAATAAGTGATTACGCAGATTAAAGCAATCGGTAGCAATTGTGAATGAAGTATTGAACACGATGGTGAAAATAGAATAATTACATGTAGTATGGTATTGCTATTTGGATATTTATACTGTATATTTTGAGATCTCGAAAACGACTCATGATTTCGATGAAATTTGCTACATGGCGGTTTTTGGGGGTATAAAATCATTGTACCTGGGTCTTATCTCTGAGGAATCACGTTTCGTAGATGGTATTTTTTTTTTATACCACTTAGGTGGCAAACAAGCAAACGGCCCGCCTGATGGTAAGCAGTTACTGTAGCCAATGAACGCTTGCAACAACAGGGGTATCACTCGCGCGTTGCCGACCCTGAAGAAATCTCTTCACGCCCTTTTTGAAGAACCCCATGCTGTACTCCATTGGGAAAACCACGGCGGGGAGCTCATTCCACAACCTGAGCGTCCGCCGAAGCATGCTTCTTAGAGCCCGCACTTTTCGAAACAATTCTGGTATGATCGGTAATAGCGATAGCCAAGTGTTCGTAGCACTAATGCTATAATTCTAAAATTCCGTCGCGAAGATCGTGTTTTCGTGCACCAAGTGAATCTCGGTCATTCAGGTACATAAAATCTTTCTAGACCAGATTAAAAAGAAACCCGTATAATGGCCTGTATTTGACCACAATCTAATGGTCAGTGATGATGTGGCTGAAAATGGTAAGGACACAGCCAAGAAGGATATTGACTCTCAAGTGCAGCTGTCGGAAATACCATCGATAGGTGCTTGAACAGACAGTCTTCTGTGCTATGTTTTCCTTCAACGAAAGCTCATTGTAGGATTTGAACACGTGACCTTCGTAGAATCATTATTATTGTTTTGCGTTAAAATGTCGGCATATCAACAATCAAAACAAGAAGACACATTTAACATGTATTTATAAAATATGAATGTAAATAATTATAGTGTGGTTGGGATTAGTAGCATACATTATCGAAGAGTTCCCAAAGTATTTATCCATAGAAAAGAAATATTAATTCGTATGAAATTTTGTGATTTACCTCCAGTAAACACAAAACTAGACTCACAACTTATGTTACTAAACACTTCATAGCTTTACACTCCAATTGAATGGCCTCCAATGTTACGCAATGCGTCCAATACGATCCACATGTCTGCTCCTTAAGAACAATCGTAAACTAAATCGAAGTGAACGTTCCCTGTCTGACCTTGAAGCTATCGTCTGACTCAATAAAAATATAACGACCCAGCCTCCCAGAGCCTCTTAAATTATTACTATCACACTAATACCTCGTATCGCACCATAAAGGAGTCAAAAATAAAACAAGAATAGTTTGACCAAAAATGCCATAAGCGAGACAATAGAGCGGCTACAGGTACGTTTGGGGTGTTATCAGACAGGGCGGCATGCGATACGAGAGGCGGGCGGGCGGCTGCGAGGGACTCGTGGCTGCTGGGCGGGGGAGGGGGAGGCTAGTTCGGTACGAGCGGAGGCTCCGGTGTGATCGCGGCACTCGCGCGCCTGGCGTCGTCGCGCATCCACGCTCGCGCTCGGTACGCCGCCACCGCCGACGTTACGTAACATCCCGACATCTGTTGAGTGAGCATCGACTCCAACTTACGCGGCACGCTTGCACCGCTGACCATCTCGCGCGCACGAGTCATGCCGAAATTTAAGAACACTGTCGTACGCGAAGCCGTTGCCATGGCTACCGTTCGACATCCGCACGGCGATACGTAAAAAAAAAACATGTAGACTGACAAACTTTTACTGCCGATACATTCCTGCCAAATATTTTGAATAATTTTAAACTTAGATTTTAAGTAGTGTCACGATGCGCTTATTGCTTGTGCGCGGTTATTCGCCGAGGACAGTAATTCGTGATAATGACGCGATGAAATTAAGCCATTGCTGCCTTCACGTGATCACCATCATCATCGCTTTAGATCGAACGCTTTCACAGCCAGCTCAGCCTGCCGATAGTGCGTTAAATTAGGAATAAGGACACATTATACAAGTTTCGATCGTAACTAGATCCGCCGGACGTGACACCGCAAACTGGGAACTTATCTCGACATCGAGTCGTTCATTACCAAGATTCGCGATAACATCAGTTCGTGGGTACTGTGGTGGCGACAACGCCATCTTCGGATGGGCGCACCGCAGACCCCTAAACCCATAGAGGAGGATGACTGTGTCCCTCACGTGGCGGTAATTGAGGAGATACGAGAGGGCCAGCAAGAACGCAAGCTGGAGCGACGTCGAGGAGCGTCCGGCCCGAGGCGTCGTGGCCTCGAGAATGATCTGGAGGGAGAGCGGAGAAGACCGAGGCGTAAGCCCCGGAAAAGGTGAGTCCTTACCTTATCTAAAATTCCTCGTTAGCTAACTTAACTATTTACTTAACACATTCACATTTATTTGTTCACTTCAACTTTTTGTTCACTTGAAAAAGATAGTCTGTATGACTAGAAATCGTACCGCGTAATGATTTCATAGAAAGTTAATACTTTCAACTTGATTTTGTAATATTGAAAGGACATTATACTGTATCATTTTTATATTATAACAGTTAGGTCTTGTGTGTCACACACGAGAGTGTTGTAACGGCGGGCTGCGTGTGTACAAAGCGCAATTTGTGATCAATTTAGTTCTGCGGTTGTTTTGACATTGAACATTTTCAGCGTAAAAACCTTTATATTCACCTTGAAATAGAAATAAGTTGTTTGCGAAATCGCTGGAAGGTCTACCGCATCGGCCTCCAGTTTTCGATCGATCTCACGACGAGGTCTCATTAAACCCACACCTTGGCTGTTCCTGAGTTTTTTATTGCTACCAAATTATCATACTGAACAATCTGGATAGCGGCGCTCCTTTTGAAATTTGACACGCAACTAACTTTTGCGAGTTTTTTACTTACTGCCTCGGTAATAAAGGGATGGAAGTGTAGTGATGATTATGTTCTATTTTTGGGTTAATCCAACATTGGAGCGGATTTTTATTTAGAGTTTAGTTCTTTAAATTATATTTTGATATTTTTGTTAAACAAAATTAAAGCGTGAGAATGTTTCTCATAGCCTCAGAAATTATATTATAGTTTTATGAAACTAAAAATATCTTACAATAGTCTACACAATTATTGAACTATCGATCGCACATAGGTTGAGTGCAAAAATGCATCATGTAATTAGAGTGACGGGTAAAATTTTATCAATAGAATAAATCATATAATCTTATTTTGTGAATTATTACATTATGTATTACGTTGGCGATGCTCTTGTTTTCCCATGCAATGCAAACCAGATTATGAGTAAAGTTTTCAATAGTTGCCTAGCAAGCTTTACCCAGTATTGCATAGCTTGTACAGCGAGAGCAAAACTTAGATGAAGCTAAACTTATATTGCAGAAAGTACATATTTCAATGTTTTGAGATCAGCCAACAGCATAAAATCACACGCTACGTGACCTAAATGGAAGTTAATAAGTTTAATGTCGGTCGAAAATAATGTGTGTTTTTTTTTTGCAATGCGACTAAATGTCTGCCATCTAATCTTCGCGTACTTAGTAGTGATGGTACTAATGACAGCCTTCAATCATTAATGATAATGTTGTTATTTTTAACTAAATGTTATTATAAATGTTCTATTATCCTGTTAGGTTATTTTTGTTTCACAACGTAATATTGTAATGACTTATTGATACATTATAAAAGAGGTGTAAAAAGTGATTCTCATGGTCGGCAACACATTATCCATAGGTGGCGGTGATCACTTAACATCAGGTTTACCGTCTGCCTCTTGTTAACCTATTGACATAAAACAATGTTTTCGGGTCTAAGAGTCATCGCTCACTATATCCATCACACAGCACAGCTCCATCGCAGCAACGGCCCGGCACCGCCTCAACACAATCCAACCACTAACTGCCAGCGGGCCGCTTGCGAGGTGGCAGCTCGCGGGCGGTGCGGCGCCGGTGATATTGATGGCGCAGCTTTGGCAATATACTGCTTGCTTGCGTCACGCAACAAGGGAGCGGACCGCTCGCTGGAAGCGTTTGGTCAGCAGGACTAGTGGCTTGTAGCGGCAAGCACGTTTGCCGCGAGGCGTCAACTATTTAAAGGCCTCACTTGAATGGCAAGGTAAATGCTACTAACACCGCGAGCTGCCACCTCGCAGGCGTCGCGCTGGTAGCTAGTGGTTGGATTGTGTTGAGGCGGTGCCGGGCCGTTGCGCGTTGCTGCGATGGAGCGGTGCTGATATAGTAGGCGATGACCAAGGGTCTACTGTGTTAGATACCAAACGGCATTTTTATATTAAATATAACTGGAGGTCGCCCATGAGTCGAAATTCGACATATTTTTTTTTTATTCGGATAAATTAATATATGTTAGCTATGCGAAATCTCACAATCCTCCGTGCTTGCAATATGCCTAAATACACCTATGGTGCGTCCACCATGCTACGCGAACCAAGCCACGAACGAACCGAATTCGTTCAACCAACTCTATCCCAATATATAAGTAGGTACCTACATTACCCGTTACTTACAGGTCGGTTAACGAAAGCTGGCACGTTCACAGTACTCATAAATTTGCAATCAGTCAAGTCTAATGGACGAATGCAAAAATAGACCACTCTATATTTATGAGCAGTAGCAAAAGCAAAACAATAACTGTCTCCTTCATACTCATAAGCTTGACTTTGCGCGAGAGAGACGGTGTAAATGTGTTGAAACGTGCCAGCTTTAGTTAACCGACCTATACCATCTTTAGTACTTAGAAGAAAATAACGTTACCGGCACTATACAATGAGCAGAGCTTTGCTGAAGTACCCTATATACTAGAGTTGTCTGTATTATTACCGATATTTTATGTGGCTCCAAAAATCTTAGCAAGTGTTTTTATTATAGTTATTAAATTATGAATATTGCCAATACGATATTGAAAATAAATAATTTATAATGAGTTGTCTGGCTCTGTTCCTAAAAGAATATCAAATGATAAGAAAATACTTTATTATAGTAAATAAAATAAAAAAACAATACAGTAGGCTTCCGTGTCATATAAAATTACCTTTGTTTTTTTACCGAGAAAACCAAAGCAGACAAGGTGACTTGCAATGCCCTCGACACCATTATGTACCCGTCAACGCCACTGCTGCATACAACGAGTCCATGTCATGGACATGTTATGGGCCTTCAGTAAAAGGGTATTATTTGTTACCATGTGTTATTTGTTTGCCTTTTTGCTGTAACGGGCACAATGAGACATTGTTGTGCAGCTTGCGAATGTGTTTAAAAAGACTATAGGAAACAGTTGAGCATACGTAATAAACATCAGGATAGTCATAAAGAGAGTCATAGAGCCTTAACACGCAGACTGAGCAGGCGTGACACGCATCGGGCGTACTCGGGTACAAAATGTTAATGTGATGAGGTGTAATCCAGGTAAGTGCGTTGCACTGGATGGTGCACCCTCATCTATCTCAGTCTGTCTTGCGACGGATGCCTCGTAAAAGTTTGTTCCAATGATAGTTTTTATATTTTTTTATCAAAGTAAACTCGGTGATGGAATCAGGCAAAGAGTCGGCTACTAGTAATAAAGCCTCGTGACCGGAGTCACAATATGTACCGTAATAGATTCACTTCGACTAAACGCGTGATTGCAACATACAGTACTTAATTGAAATTGCAGTACTGCCGGATGCCTTTGTACGATGCTTCGACTTAATTACTTGAATACGTCACATCAAAAAGAATACGCTAAGTTCAAACAGCGTTTGCGATACAAAGGCAGATTCGCAGATTCCTTTGGGTATCAATGCAATTCGACTGTTCTTTAGATAGCTGCAACTGACCGCTGCAAAATGATGATATTATTCTCGTTGAAATAAATAAAGCATGTTTGCTAAAACCGTCTGATATAGAAATATTACGGTCGCAAACAATAATGTATTTAATTAAAGTTACTGCAAACATACTAGCAATAATTATATACCTACAAACACGTTCATATTTTTTTAACTGTATTAGGACTGTAATTATTATTCCACTAGTTACGTGCTTCAGAAGGAAGTTGTTTGGTTGTTTGAATATAAAATCTTATGAGTCTCGGCTAATTGTAATAAAAGAAGAAATCTCAGTCTTGGTTTGGAACTGATTTATAGGATTCCGAACCAAAAAGGTAAAAAGGAATCTTTATGGTGCCTGTCGTTCACAGCACTATATTTCAGTAATAATTGAAAATTTGGAATAATTAGTTTTAAATATCGCTTACCAATACTTGCTGCAAATGAAAAAAAAAAAATTTTTTTTTGCAAAATCGGCCGAAACCGGGGACCGTTTTTTTAAAATTTGGGCTACAAGTTCAGATGGGTATCATATGAAAGGGCTTTATTTGTACATTCCAAAACAGGTTTTTATTTTCTTTTACGAAACGTAGTTTTTGACTTTTGAAGCAAAACTACAAAAAAATCCCCCTCCGAACTTCGCATAAGCCATCTTTTAAATAATTATGATATTACAGGAAAATAGAACGATGTTTCTAACTAGCACAGTTTTTTCGAAATCATCCAAATAAACTCCAACACAAACAATCTTAGTCCTGCGGTCCTGTTTTTCATCAGTTACGACCCAAACCGTCGAAACAATTTACACGTCTAGGGAATTTAAGGTCGGAACCTTCGTTGCGTCAGACTCAGACTTGGCTGGCATTTTATATCTTACGCAGTCGGATTTTTGTTTCTTTTTAATTTTTAACTCCATGTGCTGCTTTTTAATATCCTCCCACTAAAAATCATCGTTTTTAGATCACAAAGCTCTTTTATGAAAAGAATATAAAAATTCTAATCATATTTTAAAATTATCTCGATAATACTCTGTAATCGGCTTGGCATTATAGAAAATAAGGATTAAAATCTAGAAGAGTTCAAATAAGCTAAGAAAATATTTAGTTTATTATCAATCTAATATTAGATTTATATTTATGATTATGAAATATGCAGTTTATTAAATTAAACAGGTAGTTAAGTGAACATTGGAATGCATTTAATGAGTACTTACAAAATATGTTATAGACCAATGACAAATTGTTAATATTTTGTTCCTTTATAATTTCATATTGTTCTCATGTAAATGACTTTCTTTCTTTTTAGGATTTCCGAAATAAAAAAGTTAAAAGGAACCCTTATGGTGCCTCTCCGTCTGTCTGTCTGTCATAGCGAATATTTCAGCAACCACTGATGCAAATGATTTGAAATTTGGAATAGTTTTAAATATTGCCTACCCAGCCTTATTGCAAATAAAAATCATTTTTATTTTCCTTGGAAAAAGGGCAGAAATGGGGGACTGAAATTTCAAAGTAAAGTCTAAATGGGATATCTTATGAAAGGGCTTCGTTTGTACATTCCAAAACAGGTCTTTATTAAAAAAATCTAAAATAATTACAGTTGGTAAACATTGAATATTACAGGAAAAATAGTAACGAAGCCAGAAAATAAAACTAGCATAGTTTTTTCGAAATCATCAAAATTCGTTATGCGTTCCGGTTTTTTACAACGGTTATGGGCCAAACCAAAAAAGGTAGTTCGGAACCCTCGGTGAGTGAGCCAGACTCTCAGTCGCACTTGGCCAGTTTTTTTTAAGATTGTTTTTTTTGACTCTTTATCTTTTAACACGGCGATATTGTTGTCAAACATAAGCATCAATAGTAAAGAGAAAAAAGAAGCACTCATTTCTTTAGGCACAGTCATAGTTTCTTTATCAGTATTACGGTTGTCTTCAGTTAGGTTTTAAACGCAGCACTTTTTTAGCATAATCGACGTCAGTTTTTTGTCATTTTAGCTACTTATAGATTTTCATTGATACACTTTTTCGTTCGTTGCTCGCGATTTCAAGCGTGGACGTACTTAGCGAGTCTACAATGAGCGCGATGCGAATCCCTGTGTTCGTGAAAAAGCTGACAATCGGGCGGAGCGCAGACGAGCACGCTACGAATGCTCGTTCGAGGCTCGCAAGTCCGTCCACGCTACGCGAATGGTGCTCGCAGTGTGCTCGTTCGTGGCTCGGCTCGTGCTCGGTTCGCCAAGCATGGACGCACCATTACATTCCTCATAAGCATCTCTTTCAACATTCTCATTTCAGTCACATAGGTACATCCTATTTATGTCGCTCCTTGGTCAGCAATCTGCTAATAATAAAAAGACATGGTTTATTGCCAATTTATTTATGTAGGTATTTGATTGAAATCTTCGAATCTTCCCTGAAACGTTGGCTCGCTGAGAAAGCGTTTTATAGCGTAGAAGAATTTTTGACATAGTGGCATAATTGTATTTTCTGTCTTTATGTATGGATTAATTTTTTTTTATATTGTTCTTGGAAGTATCACTATTTCGACTGATTACTATTATAATTTAAATTTGAAATTATGTAATGAAATGTAAACATTATGACTTGTAATCTTAAATATCTACTATATAAAAATAAGTCGGGTTTTCCTTCCTGACGCTATAACTCCAGAACGCACGAACCGATTTCCACGGTTTTGCATTCGTTGGAAAGGTCTCGGGCTCCGTGAGGTTTATAGGAAAGAAAATTCAGGTAGGGTAGGGTAGGGTAGTGTAGGGCAGGGCAGGGCAGGGTAGGGTAGGGTAGGGTAGGGTACGGCAGGGTGGGGTAAGGTAGCACCATAGGGTAGGGTAGCACCACGCGAACGAAGTCGCGCCAGGCAGCTAGTTACTAATAAATATGTTTATATGTTTATCTGTTAAATCGTCAGTGGCAGCAATTTACCACCTTTAATCCCATTAAAGTCAAAGCACATTTTATCATATTGTTGACCTACCCCACGATTGTAATAGTTATACCCGACTAAGAAAGTTACGAGATATACGAGAGGGATGCTAGCGAGAATATTTTTGTTTTTAACTATTTTCTTAACTTATGAGTTTCATACGGGCTTGACGGGCCAGCTGGCGCGGTTGGTTAGAACTCTGGTTAAGATTCCACCTACCGCGCCGCAGGTCGTGGGTTCGATTCCCACACAGGACATGCATTTGTATGCATGAACATGTCTGTATGTCCTGAGTCTGGGTCTAATTATGTATATTAGGTTCAAAGAAACTTTATTTTCTCAAAAGAACAGAGTTCACTTCATGAGAATTTACAAGATTTTAATAATAATAATAATAATATTTTTATTAGACCAAATTAAATACACTCAATTAAATTGAAGTCTCTGACACTTAAGGTAGGCAAGGCCTGTATACTAAGAGTCAGCTCCTTCCCTAGATATAGTTGACAAATCTAAAAGTGTTCAAAAGTTAAGTAAATCAGCAAATAAATTTATGAAAGAAAACTGACTTATATCTAAAATCTAAATGTCATGCAATTAACATCAAATTAAATTTACTTAAATATATTTGACACGTCCAGTAAAAATCTTAATAAAATAACAAAGAAAAAGTAAATAAAAAGAAAACAATTAAACATATATAAAGTTTAAAAAAAAAAGAAAATCATAAGAATCAATTTGTAGACTCAAATTCCCATCCTTGAAGTCGGATAGAAATACATGCAAATCAAAACAGCAACGGACCCCAATTCACAGAACTTATAACAAAAAATAAAATAAAAAATATTGCTGTTTATGACATGTTCATGACATACTGTTTTAGCTTATGTTTGAATAACTTTAATGATTTTAGGTCCTTTATATCTTGAGGAACCTCATTATATAATTGTGCACCCTCAAATTTAATATTTTTTTTTCCATATTGTGTTCTAGGAACGTTAGTTATTAATCTATTATTATTTCGTGTGACTTTTTAACAAACTTTATCTGGGAGTGAATGGTATTATCAATTATTTTTCGAATTAGAATGCAAGTATTGTATACGTAAAGTTGCTTTATATTCATTAATTTTATTTCGTTGTATAATTTTGTTGTTGGAGTAAGAAAGTCATAATTGAATAGCAGCTTTACAATTTTATTTTGAGCTATTTGTAGGTCCTTTAGTATTGATGGAGGGGCACATCCCCATATCTCAATAAGGTAAACGAGGTGCGATTTTACAATTATTATATTATAATTATATTAAGTATGTATTTACAAACAAAAAGTAGTATATGTATTATATCAGTTTTCTGTTTCCATAGTACAAGCTCTGCTTAGTTTGGGATCAGATGATCGTGTGTGAGGAATGTCCCAGGATATTTATTATTATTATTATACAAAGTTTACCCATTTATTGTTTTATTTGCTATATTGTTTGCCCTCATTATAGCAGCAATTGACAGATGAAAATGTGTGTCTATACGTAGAATACTTTAGCATTGGGATACGTTATTATTTATGAGATATAATATATTGTGCGGATAGGTTAAAGAAAACGTAAATTCCTAGTATCTCATAAAAAATTAAAAGGTTTCGTCATACAAGTTGCAGGTAGCAAACACTAAGTGACAAGTTTGTATGCACTGAAGTTTCATTGAAAGGCTTGCTGTAAACATATTCAGGGCAAACGACAGTGATGGGAAGCGAACGTTTACTGTGCTTACTTTGTTATAGTGAAATAGGGATGATTCCTAGGTAAAAAAATAATTCTAATTAATCCGTCAAGTTAGATTATCAAACAATAATGGAGAAGTTTTTTTTGCTTTACCAAATCAGTAATTTACAAAGATAAAGTGAGCCAAAGTTCGGAAGTGGGGCTCGTGACGTCACTTTAGAGTAAAAAGTGCACTCTAATGTGACGTCACGCGAAACAGCAACACACGATATCTTCGTATTTTTTTGTTTAATTGCGATAAGAAAAAAATGTTGTGTAACATTTGTTGATAATGTAAAAGACGGACTAAATTAAATCTAATGAAAATAATTAAAACTTAGCACATAAAAAAAACATATCTACATACCTACTAAAGTACTTACTAATGAACAAAAACATAATGAAAATAAATATAAATAAAATATTCCACGTTTGAAAACCAGCGCTGATGTTCCATTGGGACCAGGGGGCCTACCCCCATCTTTTACAAAACAACCTTATTTCAATACTGTTTTGTTTCCAGCATATAATAACCTTATTTATATTCGTACCATGACCTCTACCAAACACTATTGTTATATGATTGTTATATTCCTGCTAAGAACGAATGATTTTTGAGAATTTGTCTATGGGCTCATTAAAGATGAAAAGAAATAACGCTATGGGCCTAAGCAACTTTCTCTCTCTTAACAATTCTCATCTCTGTCACTCATCCATACTCTCTCGCTCTTTCAAACAACCTTATTCTTCTTTTCGTACCATGATGTCCCTATAACAAGCTTATTTTATGCATGAAAACAACCTTGTTTATTTACCATAATGGTTCATTCAATTCGTACCATGAGCTATTTTTTATAAGCTTTTGACAATTAACATTATTGTTTTAATGTCAAATTTAGCAATGTTATATACGTTGTATTTACAAGCTGGAAATAACATTGTTTTCCAAATTTATATTATAAAAATCTATTATAGTGTCATATAAAGTAATTATATCGAATTTATTTACTTATAGAATGAATATATCGGGATTGCGAGATTAGATATCATCCCAAAATCATATAACCGATTGTTTATAAAGTTTTTAATTGCACTTGTCGTTCACTACACAACTATGCATCTACGTTAGTAATATCGATCCCTCGACCCTAGATTTATTTAGATGAAGCGGAGCTTTAAATACCCACTATTAAAATCCTGTTTTCATTAGAACCAACGTACATCGAATAACCCCAGATTAATCCATAAAGTTAACTTTCCTGCAGTGTTAGTACACAGGGTAGTCCCTGTGTTCCTGGAATCCAAACTACCTAGATTCTCTGGCAAATTTTCTAAAATTGGTTGTAACCAATAATTTTAGTAATGGTTGTAATTAACCTGGATGGAATATATTATAGTCAACAGACGGACAGACGACAGACTTATAATAATCTATAAAGATAATCATTTTAACCATCTAATGTAGTAAAATATTAATTAAGTATAAGTACCTATATTTGTATTGAAAACTCAACTCACAACAATCTGCTATACTGTTGCAGAGCAGCTGCAACCGTGCGGGAAATTCTAAAATACGCATCCATTGGACCTAACTTTCTGTAGCCTTTGTGGCTGTGGATAGAACCGTGGGGGTCTGAAGCTCGCTGATTTGCTCACACACACATTATCATCAAAACCCCGGCAAACCGGTTGGGAGCTTTTTGTGACAACGCATTAGCTTGGCTATCCAAAGTTGAAACACTGCCAATAACGAGCCTGAACCTGGAACCTTGTCGATGATCGACAACAGCGGCAAATATTTATATACCTACATACACATAATATGTTTAATTCCAAGACCTGCAACTACAGTAGGATTCCCGTCAATAACACAATGAATAAAAACACGAAAGTATTATGTACCTACATACTTTATTCACATAAGTTTAATGAGAGTAAGATAATTATACACAATATAAGTATGGCATCAAATAATCTTGCAGATACAGATTCAAACTTTATTTCAGCGTTTATAGGTACTTAGACGTCACTTTAGACCAGCCTCTCCATCTCTACGTACACTTTTTTGAGAGTACTCCTTCGCTTGTAGATATCGATTGGAGGCGGTATTTTTGGTCTGTTTGTATTTAACCATTTCTACCTGCTGACTGGATCTCTGGCGAACTCTTCGGCTACAATTCTACAAAATGAATTGCAACATTTGTGCAACTTACAAAAGTTTATAACCATGAAATCTTAAATTTCATGCACTGAATATTACTGTTGAATATACTATTAAGATGTTTCCATATTGATTGCACTTTGTTTGTTATTAAATTACATAAACAAATATATATAATAAATAAATATCTTGGATATCTTTATTAGGCATTTGAGTATGACAAGAATGACAAGTAAATATTTTGTTCCGATTCATTTCATTTGATAATCTAGAGTCAGCAGTCTATATATTTTTTCAATTTATTTCCTTACTCTTCATAATAACATTTTAAAATATTTGTATGCATTTTATAGAAATTACTCGAAAATATTTTATTCTTTTAGTTAATTATACTTTACAATTAGTTTAATTTTATACTTTGCTAAAAGATGAAGAATCTCAAATCATTTCGGTCCAACGTGTGAAAGAAATGGCACTATACAGTTAATATATCGTTATTTCTTTTTATCTTTTATCAGGTTGTAGCAAGGCATAGACAAATTCTTACAAATCATTCATTCTTTCTCGGCACTTAGCAATGTTATATCAATGTTGAACGATTGAGCTCATGGTACGAATCAAAGTAATATTATTATAAGGTGAAAACAAAACAGTCTGGAAATAAGGTTATTTTGTGAGAGAAGATGATGGCCCTATAGGATGAAACGGGACAAAAAAAAATACTTGTCAATTGTGACGCACGAATTTTGAAACTCAATGTGCCCTGTTGCAATACATATTTTGAAATAATACAAATATTTATGTATACTTTTATATTACTTGAATTAATATTACTTAGGTCAATATGAAAACAAGGCAAGGGGCCGCCGTTCAATAGTGATATTCAGTGAATGAAATTAATTATGGCATGGTTACAAACAGAAGTAATTCAAGTATTATTTTATTCATTTTGCAGTGAAGAATTCGCCGGAATTCAAAGTAACTACTCTAAGAAATGTGCTGGAGAGAAATAGGTACCTAATCCTCAACTAGCAAAGCGATGGAGCACGTAAAGATTGGAGAAGCTGGTATACAGAACTTCTTAGTCATTACAAAAACTGAGACAAAGTTCATACATAAATATATACCTAGGTAGGTTTATATTTATGTATGGCACTTCAGTCTTAATACCTATAGTCTAGGCAGGTACCTATTGTCTTTAAATTATATGAATAAAGAATTTACCACAGGAATCAACACATATTTTTATTTATTACCTTTTGTCAGGAATGCTACTGTAGTTGCAGGTCATACAATGAAACATTATGTGTATTTAGGTATATAAACGTTTATGAATACAGTACAATCACAGTAAAGCTTAATCTCGATATTAAATATTTACAACAAATAAATGAAATACAATCTAGCACTCGTATATAAATTATCCTCTAGGCTGCCGTAGATTATCGGCAAGGTTCCCAACAGGCTAGCCAAGCTAATGCGTTGGCGGAAAAAGCTCCCCGCCCGAGGCCTCGATTATTTTGGTGACAATATGCGAGCGACTCGGTGAGCTTCAAACCCATACGTTCGTATGGTTTCGATAGCAAATGGCGTTTTGGTCCATTGCATGCGAAAGTGTTGATTCCTCACGTAGCATAGATGCATACCACGTCGCTTTCGTGTATCTATTATTGGCTTCTTTGGTATTTGCTTCCAAAAGCACAAATAGTTCATATTCATTTGCCATCTAGAAATGCTAGATGGCAAATGCTGGGAGGCTAGAAATACACAATTCATTCGATAAGTTAAATAAATACGATCTACTGACTTTATATCACTATAATAATAGATATTTTTATCATAAATTTGGATAATTCGTCGCGTATATTATGTTATATTTTGATTGCAATATGCAATTGACATAAAAACCATAATGCTAGTTGTCAAAAGACACATCATGGTACGATTTGAATGAACGATTAGAGGTGACGTCATCAAACCTGCTAACAAAACAATATTGTTTTATGCCTATAATAAGCTTATTTTTAAGGATGTCATGGTACGAAAACGCAAAATAAGGTTATTTTAACCTTGTTTTAAGAGCTTGTGGTAGGCCCCCAGTATATTGATTTATTTAGTCTATTTATGTACAGTCGAGGACATATATAAATATATAAATATGTATACACTTTTTGAAATTCAAGAGCGATTTTCTCGCATGTTTAACATTTAATTGTTAAACTATTACACAAATCATAATATTATATGTTAGAAGATTCTGCCTTTATAATATCTCATAATTTCAATCAGTAGTTTAAGAGGAAACCGTTGTTGAATTTCACTAAGTGTATACATATTTATGTCCTCGACTGTACCTTATCATAATCATAATCCAATACACAGTCTTAAAAGTGTTTTTTAACAGAAGATCCACTTTCCCCGGCTCGCACGATCCATCAATAAATAACTAAAGTGTGATCATGGTGTGCGTTCTCTAGACTTGGTATAGCTTGGGCTAAATTTATAATTTACATCATAATCCTGTAAAAGTATGACTTAGGATTTTACCAAACTCAATACAATCATGTGTTTATTTCGTCTTCTTATTATTTACGATAATTGTTAAGATAAATGAAAGCAATTGGTAATTCTTCATAACAACAAATAACGTATATTATTGAGCCTTTTCTTGACAATTAAAATGTATTATGTAGATATATTAATAAATGGTATAAAATAAGTTATTTATGCAATGCTTCTAAATTACATGAAATCGTCATATTAATGTTCTGGGACATTACCTCAGTCAGTCATCTGATCTAATACTAAGTAGAGTTTGTACTATGGAAACCAGATAACTAATACACTACAAATAGTTACTGTTTTTTTTTCAAACATATCCCGACACTGAACAAACATGTTTGTAGTAAGTGGGAATCGAATCCACTACCCATGGCGTGGCAGTATGGGTATCTAACGCTATTGTTTAACTTTATGCTATTGGTAACGCTAACAGTACTTTGATTCACTTGGTAACTTATTTATTTAACCTGCTCATTGCTTCTTGAAACCCATGGAATTCCAAGAAGGCACAATATATAGATAATTATGTTCGTGTCGTAGAGCTATGTCAAACCTTGTACAAAAGAGCCAATTTTCGATTTTGTAGTGTAGTGTGTAGCACTTGTAGTACTCTCGTAGCTAATGGTGGCTTCGTAGTACTACCAAATGCATACTGATGACAGAGTAGCACTACATACACACACATATACAATACAATGGCTACGAAGTAAATAAACAAAAACACACGTATACGACTGTACTCACACTGAACTAGAATGCTTACATATTTATATAATGTCTTGTTTTATTATTTTTGATTTTATTATATACTAGCTGTCACCCGCGGTTTCACCCGCGTTCCCGGGATAAAAAGTAGCCTATGTCCTTCTCCATACCATAGGCTATCTGCATGCCAAATTTCATAATGATCCGTTGGGTAGTTGATGCGTGAAGGCGTAACAAACAAACAAACTCACTTTCGCATTTATAATATTAGTAAGGATATCTTTATTTTAGTAAAATTGTATCCCTAAACAATTTAAGTAAATCTTAATAATGTATGTATAAACTTAATTGGCATATACACGATGTCTACTACTAGATATATCTTTAGGAAGGCGCTGATGTCTGTGATACAGTAATTTCTTACTAGTACAGATACTGACGTGACCCTATGAGTACCATTGTAAGTCAGTTAATTGTGTCTATTTAATGTAACTATGGATTCCTCACACACGGTCATCTGATCCCAAACTAAGCAGAGCTTGTACCTACTATGGAAACCAGATAACTGATATAATACATATACTACTTTTTGTTTGTAAATACATACTTCATATACATAATTACACCCAGACTCAGGACATGCAGACATGTTCATGCACACAAATGCATCATCGAACCCACGACCTGCGGCGCGATAGGTGGAATCTTACCCAACCGCGCCAGCTGGCCCGTCAAAATATAAAATATTTTATAAATTATTATTGTTGTAAATAGATAAGTAGTAATATGCATACTTATTAAGTACATTTGTGCAAATCTACAACTGAAAAAAATATCTACACTTTTCTACGAGTATAGAATAGAATATAGAATTCTATCATTGTGTAACTTTTTATTTATAATTTGGTATTCACCCAATATTTAAAGTCGTCTAAGCATAAGTACCTTTGATGTAGTATCTGCAATATGCATGGTATACGCAATGAATAGTATTTTACCGTAGATTTAATAAAGATGGTAGCGCCCCCCATTAATCGTATATATTGCATGAGGCCCTTCTTAACAAAAAACTACGATTTAACTAGATTTCTAATTGTTTATACATTTTAGGGTTTCGTAACCAAGGGTGCCAACGGGACCCTATTACTGAGCCTCCGCTGTCCGCCACTCTGTCTGTTTTTTTTTTTTTATAAATTACAGAATTTCGGCCAATGGGCGACCAATAATAATAATTATAAATAATCATAATTTTCAATAATCTGTGCGATTTGAATTGAATTTAGATAAACCCAAATGAAATATTTTTTGTAATATTCTCGGGAGAGAGCTTACGCAGACAGGCCGCGTCATGAAACATAAATCCGTTGCAGTTGGTATGACCAAATCCCCTCATAGGGCGAGACAGGTTGCATCGCATCGCATTGCATTTCATTTTATTGAAATGACAACTGAATTTTATTTCGTGTTGCGCTTTGTCAGTTTCCACCGTGCGCGCATTTTAATTTATTCTCTTACTATTAAGCTCAGTTTATTGGAATGATATATTATTTTCTACCTGTTTCGTTAAAATATACGTTACTAAAAATATATATTTGTTGACGAGCTTGTTGTTGTGAAGGCTAGACTGCCTCATTAAAGATGGTGGATTTGACTCCGAACAACATCGAAGAAACATTTATACCTACGCGTGAACATTACGTGTTACCATTTTTATAAAAGTAGGTACCTACTATATTACTAGAAGTAGTATTTGCATTACACTACATCAATAATCTTATTTAATAGTATGTATATTAATATTAGAATTAATAGATAAAATAGTATATGTATTTTACAAAAGATACAGTTCATACTAGTATCTCAGAGTATATAAATACTACGTACAACTAGTATGTATTGTAAAATGCTGCATATTATACAAAATCCCAGCCAAGTGCGGGTCGGAGTCTTTTATACGTTATTGTTATACTTGAATGATGATCAGTACTTTTACTACTATAGCAAAACGGAAAACCTTTACTTAAGGTGCTGGTTCGCAGACGACCGCAGCAGCAGCAGGCGACCCTGTCGCCGCGACTCCATTGGTTTCTATGTATTACTTACGTAGTATTTATATACTCTGAGGTATTACTATGAAACACTTTCCGTAGCTAGCGACACGTCGCCTATACAGGGTGGATACGACAATACGACATTAAATGAAACCACGTAAAGTACCTACTCATGTATACGATCAAATTTTACTATGGGACCAACTTCGAAACACATAGAAACAAAAGAGAAAGAACCATAAACTTTTACTTATTTTACACGCGCATTGCTACTCATACTTACTTACTGCTCGTCTCTAAAAGCCATATCAAAGTTAATTTCTTGTTGAAACTATACGTGTCATTGTCAATGACGTCTGAGATGACAAAGACGGCAACAATTTTGATTATACTTCGATTAACTTCGATTTGGCTTTCAGAAACTGGCAGTTAAAGATTTTGAATAAACTTTTGGAATCTTTTTATGTTACTATGTTGTCAATATTACAATGCGAATTGTATAGAAAGCAGTTATTGATATTCCCATAAAATAAAAAAAAAGTCAGACATTTTCTTGAAGGTTTTACTCGTACCATTATTGAACTGTATTCTTATTCAATAGTAGGTATATGAAAGCTGCACAAGGTCAAACCAGTTCTTAACTTATTATGCAATACAGCAAGATGCTGCAGCGGCAGAATTCTGATAAGTCTAGAGCATATAGTAAGAGCAAAGTCAAATTTAGTGTTGAGAATATTTTAACCGCTTCCTTACCTTGTCCTTGCTAAAAAAACATTGTACAAATAAATGTTGTGTGTTAATAGTTACGCATAATAGCGTATAATTAAGATATATGTCTTTAATTATACTATTATGCGTAACTATTAAGTCAAGTTCCGCAGTTAATACCAGATTAGAGAATAAGTGGTCGGTAACACCACTTGTACGCTATGGCTTTATCGTTCAAGGTCCACTCATTCTGCACTACTGGAGTGGCATTACAGTAGTTTAGTATTTCTCGAAATAAAGAGAATTAATTGTTTTACCTCGTTTAAAAATCACTTCGTTTTACATAATTCATTCAATAAGATTTAATCTTCTTTAAATAATTTTTTGTTAATCAGTGTAGGAGAACATGTTAAGGGGACTACGTCTGCTATTACAATTGTGTTCCAATGAACTATCAGTGGTAAAAAATATGAATTTAGTATACAACGAACTCATAATGGGATCGTGTCAGAAACACATTTTTGTGACCTTGGCCCCGTAATATGACCTATGTTCATACTTATAATTGTTACTAACTCATAATTATAATTGTTATCAATCTCTTTCAATACTAAAACTAGGTATCGGTAATAAATACACCCATAATAAGGTCTTGAGAGTTTTAAGCTTACCAGATTTCATTTGGCGTAGTTGCGAACCGCCACCAAAATCGATAAATGAACGTAGTTATGTAATTCGTGACCAAATTGGTTGCACACAAAGAATCTACAGTTCAAGTCTACAGTTTATTTTCTATTTTCAGGATCTATTAAGATAATTTATAAGTTTTCAAGATTACATAAAATGCGGTATTTGAATTTGCAGTTCAATAGCAAAAGTAAGGCGGAAGCGATCGTTTTTTCCATTCCGAAAGTGGAATTATGCATCGAACGTTACAAAATAAGATTTATAGTGGAGCTATGCCGTGGTAGACAACGGACGCTTCGTTCGTTCGTTACCGTTGAGTGCTTTACCAACACCGTTTCCTAATATACGTTCCCACTATTGAACTATACCAATGTCGCACTCTGTAGATGTGATCAGCATTAAAATGATGACCGTATAAGAAAGATTATTCGTCCGCGTAAAAAGGTTCTTCAAAAAGATGACTTCGGAATACTAATCGTGGGGAGTCGAGACATAAGGAAAAAGCTTCGTTCTCTCAGCAAGTATCCCAGTCGAGGCGATGATAGCTCAGTGGTAGTAGCGTCGAATGTCGTTCATGTAGGTAGTGGGTTCGGTGGGTAAAATAGACTTGAGCTGATAACATCGTCACGAAACCATAGCAGAGTATCATCAGGATACTTTGTATACCTACTCACATGGCTAGCTGCTACTTGAGAATGAGTAAGAATCTCTCAAGTGCAACAAGCGATAACGTGCCCTCCCTATTACTATTACCATAGTGAGGTTTTGATCAAGGACAACAAACAGCAACGCTCGTGTAGAACAAAAGCTACGGTCAGAACATGGTCTGGTTGAGTTGCACACTGCAGCCAGCGTAACGGTTCCACAGACTTTGTTACTTACCGTTGCCGTTAAAAGTTGTTGTGGGAAAGGGTAATGAAAAGGTCTTAATTTAACACAATCGTTTTGTTGGTTTCTTACTTCAGACGCACGCCTGAAGTAACCAAGTACTATGAGGGGTATGATAGGTAAATGTGTAACACTTGTTATTACACTTCTATAGAATTAAATAAAAAATCCTATCATAGATGCTAAAATTATCGAAATAAATAAATATTAAATTCAAAACTTCACTTATTGCTTTGGTAAAGACCAAAGATTTTGTATGTACAACATAGCGTAGCGAAAGCATTTTTTTTTACAATGCTAACGAGTTGGTAATTCTAAGTAGGTACGCATTAATAAAGCAGGACCATTATGTGATTTAGTAATAATTAGTGAGCATGTCAGGGCTTCCTGCATGCTGTCGTCTGTTACATTATGTGGCAATCTTTCGTATCCAGAACTATGGCACAGGCTGTAATGCCGGGGCGGTAGGGCGGGCGGTTCGGCACCACCTTGACCTTGTCGTGCCGGTACAAAGGAAACCTATTACAAATATCGTTACTGTTTCATGAAACACTCTGTTATGCGATTTTTTTTACGATTCCGCAGTGGTTAACTTGATTAGAATATTTATTTTGTTAGTATTTTTTGTAGGTGTAAATGCATACTATAATTTAGGTTTTATGGTTTGTATTAGGTATTATTTACCCCAAAAACACCTTATACCTAATTGAAATAACAGGTTTATAAATTATTTTAGAAAGCTTAATAATTATACTACAATTTATTTGTTATTTTTTCTAATAATTATTCATACCTACACACAAACATACATATTTTATTATGCTATACTGCTATTCTACTAGACAATTTTTTTCAAACAATCTCACTTTTTAGGGCCGGGTCCATCATCAGACCCTGAATAACTTTTATGGTCAATTTCAATCTCGGGATGTTTCCAAAAAGCCCAAACGCGGTTAGGATACTTTGCTCACTATGTAGAGCCTATCCTCTGACTCCACCATCACACCCTGAAAACCTGTATATGTCCAAAATGCACCCTCCTAAGATGAGGAGTTCTAATACCTGCAACTACGTCATTAGACCCTGACAGCCATACATATATGTTCATCTCAAGAAGATTCTAACAAGCCCAAACACGGCTAGGATACATTATTCTGCTATTGATCAGCTCGATGGTACCAAATAATCATATTTTCATCTGAACTACATACACTTGCACTTCAAATCGATATGATAACCAGAAGTAGATTAGAATCGACTTCTTAGATTTGTTTGCATACTTACTAACATACATGAGAAGCCAATGAAAGCTTATTAAAAAATTAAAAGCCTTTGATACTTTATAAATAGTTACTTACTTATATGTGACAATCAGAGCTTGTGATATGGAAACTATTTAACCGATTTATGTACTACATAAACTACATTCAAATATACACTTTGGTATACCTATAGATTTTTACACCAGGCATGTTCCTGCACACAAATGCACTATGTCCTCTGTGGGAGTTGAACTTCGCGACCTGTGGTGTGGTAGGCATAATAACCTCCACGCCAACCATCCCATCCAATTATGTGTTGTTTGTATATTTTTTTATACATAATAAGCTGTTGCGGCCAAAAAGGTTTTGAGTAAACTTTCATTGATAATATGGCGGATAGGAATATTTTGATTTGTTTCATTTGGAGTATGGTAAGAGTAGGAGTAGTAAAATTTGATATAAAATGCGAAAAAATCGAGGCCAGAAGCTGCTATATCGTAAACATTATAAACATACCTTTCAAATGAATGCTAAGTAAATTTCATCGTAAAAGCAGCATAATGTCTCCCCTATGGATTGCCTCAACGAACGGTACTGAGTCCCATCCAGCGGCCACCAACTGTTATAAAAAATATCCTATTATTATTTTAACAATCATTGTATATTTCCTGGATACGGCTGTCAAGATAATAGCCACATGGAACAATTGCACTAAAATATCCTCTGCTACGATATTACCTACGTGTTATTTCCAATTAAACAAGTAGATTTTATCGAATAAAGTAGGTAAGTAATCGATAATTTGATCCTTCATAATAATCATCATCATCATCAGCCTTTATCTACCGCTGGACATAGGACATTCTTTCCGATTACTTGCCATCCGCAACCAGCCCAGTACGATCACTTTTTTCAGGTCGTTAGTCCATCGGGCTGGGGGGCGACCCACACTACGTTTGCCAAGACGCGGTCTCCACTCTAAGTCTCTTCTTCGGCCGACGTGACCGGCCCATTGCCACTTCAGTTTGCTAATTCGTTGAGTTATGTCGGTTACTTTGGTTCTTTGTCGGATGACCTCGTTGCGGATTTTATCCTTCAAAGAAACGAGCATATCTCTTTCCATAGCTCGCTTCATAATATTTAAAGTCCTTTCTTTAATTATGAAAAATTTAACGTGAATCCTTCCGGCTTTCTGTATGTTTGTTACAATTTCACAACTGAACCGATATTGAAAAAAATAATGGCATTTGAAAAAAACATCCTTGCTGAATGTCTTGCCCGTTCTTAGTTGAAGGCTGACTTCTAAACCAGTAGTAAGTAATTTCAGTAGCTTTAAACTTCACACGGTGACCACTGTAGCTGCCAGCCAGGTATGCGGGATCTGAGGATCAAAACAAAACTTCCCTTAACGATACTTACCTAGGTCAAAATAATATCCGATATTATCGGAAGTATATATTCGTAACAGCTATGTACCCTTTTTCTACATATACCTAATAAGACTTTTATTGCAAGTGTCCTAAGAATATGTAGTTCACAAAGACTTTATATGTCGCCTTAAGCTAAAAGCAAGTAGGATGTAGACACAAGCATCCTTTCTTAGCTCCTTACTCAGATCGTTTTGTTGCATTGTTGACTTATACTATATAAGACTTGCTTACTCGCTGCTCCAATCTAATATACGGGTTTAAGATAATATATATATATTTTTATTATTGAAGGCTTTATTTCTCTCAGCATTGAGCATACTTAAAAAACGAAAGAGATACTAATTCTAAGTAAATCGGTACGGCATATTTTTATTATAGAATTAACAAGTTGAAAATTAAGATACTAATAAAGATAATAATTAAAGTTAATCAAAGTTAACACTTAATCTTGTTTTTAAATTAAATTGTCTATTTATTTTAAGTAAATTAATTTAACGCAGAAATAATGTAGGTGCTTTTATATATTTTTTTTACATGATTATCATTATACTGTCTTACGGGTTAGGATTTTAAAATAAGAATACCTACAACAGCGCAAAGTCACTTTTTTCCTGAAAGTAATTGAACAGCCTCACTTTGTGAATACTATATCAGTGCGCCGACAGGAACATATTTGCAAAAACATTATTGTATGATTATACAGCATATTAATGTAGTCAGATTTGAGTAATAATATTGGTTCTTCGGAAAACTCATTTTGCTAGTCCAGCATACATTAATGATAACATAATTTTATCTTTAGTTTTTAACTAGTTATACTAGACCGTGTCGTTACTTAGATCAGAACGTAAGAATATTTTAAAACTTATAAAAAGTAAAGATTGCCTTGAGTGGATTGGAGGGGAAGCCAGCCCCTTCTATATACGAAAATGTATAATATTATGATTGCAACCGTTATTTAAATATCCTTGCACATTCTTCACACTGAAATCTCACCAGAACTTGTAGTTCAGACTATTAAATAGTTACTACGGTTGTAGTATGGAAACCAAATAGGTACCTAACTATAATATACTACTTTACGCTTATCACTTTTGAATATGTATATTTACACCCAGGTTCAGAACGAAGATACATGTTTATGCACACAAATGTTTGTGGGTGGGATTCTAACCCACAAGATACAAAGTGGCTATCAGTATGTCTAACCTTCTAGCCAACTGACCCGCCCGTCAGGACAGGGTTAATTTGAGAGCACGCAGGCCAGTTGAGACTGAAAGTAACCCTAATCAGATTCAATTAAAGAGTTCCTAGAATTCATTAGTGTTTCATAACTTACTACTCCGTGTATCTAAGGAAGTTATAAAAGCACTTCAGAATATTTTAGTATGTTCACCAAACCACTGGTTAGACCGAGTTGTAAGTTTCCCCCTCAGATTACAGAACAAAAGGATAAATTATTAAATTGCGGGGTAACGGGGGTGGGGGAGGGTGTTATAATTGCGTAAAAAGCAAATACTGCCATTATAGTATTATCACGCGCACATTTATTCGATCTCTCGATAAATATACGATGTTTGTTGTACCCATGTAGGTATTTTGTACTGGGTGAAATGCCCATAAAGGCCAATACACATTTTTTTTTGTTGTCCGTTATCTCTGAATGTTATGCCCTCATACACAAATTTGTTCTTCGGTACTTCGACCATGATAATATAAATCCGTAACTCTTGACTTAATCTGACTTAAACCTGCTGTTGTAAAAAGGGGGTGTATTTATTAAGAAATTGGCACCACTAAACTAGCATGTATAATAAAATGCAAATCAAATAAATGAAAACTGTATTTAATAATGATTTTACAGAAAATGCGCATGTCGTTGATACAAAATTGAAAAGGAGGAGAACGAAAATTATTGCCAACACATAAAATACAACAAAGGCGTGAACTGACCCTTAGGGTGTACGAGCAGCTATACTTGAGAGCCAGTTCCTTCTAGGTTCTGTGTGCTCACCTTCGGCCACAACATCACTAACCATGGTGAGATTGTGGTCAAACACAGACATACAATAGGGAGTCCTATTGTACCGCTCAGATAATATTATACTATTTTGATAAATATTTCTTATACCAATTCCTTCACACAAAAAGTTAATATAAGCTCGGTAGTTCCCTCTATCGCTGACTTAAGGGTTGATTTTTGTAAAATTCTTTCTTAGTGGATATGTTTCACTTCCTGCTAAACAAATGTTGATGTTTTTTAGGGTTCCGTAGCCAAATGGCAAAAAACGGAACCCTTATAGATTCGTCATGTCTGTATGTCTGTCTGTCTGTCTGTCTGTCCGTCCGTATGTCACAGCCACTTTATTCCAAAAGTATAAGAACTACAATTTTGAAACTTGGTGAGTAGATGTATTCTGTGAACCGCATTAAGATTTTCACACAAAAATAGAAAAAAAACGATAAATATATTATTAATACATGGAACTGAAACTCATTTTTTTTAAACCCATAAGTGTGGAGTGTCTATGGATAGTTCTTCAAAAATGATATTGAGGTTTCTAATATCATTTTTTTCTAAACTGAATAGTTTCCGCGAGAGACACTTCCAAAGTGGTAAAATGTGTTTCCCCCCCCTGTAACTTCTAAAATAAGAGAATGATAAAACCAAAAAAAATATATGATGTACATTACGATGCAAACTTCCACCGAAAATTGGTTTGAACTAGATCTAGTAAGTCGTTTTTTTTTTATACGTCATAAATTGAAATTCATATCAAATACCAGGGCTATACTAGCATTTACATATAATACCTACAGGTTTGTACGAAACCCTCGGTGCGCGAGTCTGACTCGCACTTGGCCGGTTTTTTAAATTGGGCATCATGGCAATGTACGTTCACACGATACCCCGTTATTAGTTCTACATTGTTTTTGCGTCGGCCAAATACATTTTAAAATTGGTTATTGGATATTGAAACCACTATCGTATATTTGAAACATCCCAATTTTGGTTTATGTGCAGTCAATTATTACGTCCAATATCACTGCATGAGTTAAAGTTGAAGGCAATTTTACTATAAACAAGGTTTATTAAACTGTAAAACAAAACCATCTATATATATTAAAATGAATTGCTGTTCGTTAGTCTCGCTAAAACTCGAGAATGGCTGGACCGATTTGGCTAATTTTGGGTTTGAACTATTCATGGAAGTCCGGGGAAGGTTTAAATGAAGGGTAGGGTAGGGTATTACGCGAACGAAGTCGCGCCGGGCAGCTAGTTTATTATATTATTATGCCTACGTATAACTTATTTTTGGTTGCGCTATTTTTTATTGCAACTACATGTTTTTCATAATCAATGATGCAGTGACTCGTGGCATTTTCTTTATAAGGTTTGCTAGGTTCAACTTTCGCAAGTATATGCCACATATTGCATAATAGATATCATAAGATAATTTTGGTCCCACAATGTCTCTTTCTAACAAAGAACATAAGAAAAGGATGTGTGAAATGTAGTCCTGTCAAATTAGTCCAATGCTTGTTTTAATAGTCGCCATCTATCGCGGTTACGTGTAAGTACCCGCAAATGAAGACGGCAAATACTAATTTGACAGCTTTAAATATAATGTGAAAAAAGAGATATGATGTGACATCATTTAACTGGCCTTAGCGGAAGATCAGCGCTGTGGTACAGTCACGTGCTGCAGCATAATGCTGAGCTGTAGGCCCTATTTGTCCTCCACTCGTGTTTTTTTTTTATATGTTCAACTTTTTTCTTTTATGTTTTTTAATATTATTATTTTTCTCTGTATTATGTGTCAATTATTTTTTTATTATTATTATTTTTTGTATTATTACATGTCACCTAGTTATAAGATTGGTGGTGGATAAATAAAATATATTTCTTTCTTTCTTTCTTTCTTTCTTTCTTTCTTTCTTTCTATGTGACTAAAATTAGTTTAGTACGATTTACAACAGACTCGGCAACAATATGAACTATTGACTGCTTAATAGGACTTCTCTTTCAGTGATTTCGCCTTTTATTCTCCAAAAATCTGCATGCTCATATAGAACATGGCAACAAGAGTAACTTGGGTCCAATTCAGCCATTAATAACAATTTAACAAACTTTGTGGCTTCCGATATTCATATTCCTGTATTCATGTATGTAAAATATTGTGTCTTTTAAATTAAGATTTACAGATTGCACCTTACAAACACTCAAAAATGACAGGTTGTATCCCTGATAGTAGTTTTCCAAAGAAACGATGTATGTCAATATTTATATCCATTTTTAAATTTTAAACAGCATTTCATAGTTTAACTTGGTTTAACTCTTGATTGCGTTGAACTTGCTGTTGAGGCCTGTGCTCAACAGTGGGACATCATAGGCTGATGATAATAATAATACAAACACTCGAAAAACATAACCCTCCTTCCGGGGGCTCTACCGCGTAACTGTGGTGGTAATCGTAACTAACACCATTAATGGATTTTAGCCAATCAGGGCCCAAGAATGGTCATCATCGCGTCATACCGTGCGCGTCATTGGATGAAATAATTAATGGTGTTCGTTACGATTACCACCAAAGTTACGCAGTAGAGCCCCTGGTCAGTCGGGTATGAAATAAAACCTATCATGCCTAAAAATTTCATATTTATAAGGTTCAATTTTTGCGAAATCTTGTAAACGGGACCCTAAAACTGATCAACAAACAACCTTGTTTTGGTGACAAATTGAAAAAAATGAATCTGTAGCACTAACAGATACCTCTGTGTTGATATAATACCCGAAGTCCATTACAATGATTACAATTCACTTCACTTCGGACATGAGCTATTGTGTTAAAATTTCGTGTTACGTCGTGTTTTCATCATATGTCTTTCTCGTTAGTTCCAGTCGTCGTAGCCTATCACTCACTAATATACACATTACCCAAATAATAGTTACAACTGCTACACAATACATATTGTTGCTGCTATAGAGCACGCAAACAAGTACGTAAATTAGAAGAAGCTCGAGCTGATTTTAGAATAAAGAAACATTACGCCTACAAGGTACTTGGATTAAATTATCACTTTCTATCACTCTCTGCCACTAAACCTTAGGCAGTTGTCTCACCGCCGGCGAGGAAACGACTAACTATCGGCTATTTTCACGCTCAAGAAACTTACAATAGAAATACATTCCGTGTAAACAAAAGAGATGCATATATTAATAGTTGATCGCTGACTGTTCACACCGCCCCGGGGCGCCGCGGCGAGGACTTGCTTCACTAGTTTGTTGCTGTGCGATGAAAGCTATCAAAGATACTCGCTCAGCGATATTGATTGGCGGGCAGAACGTGTTGCGCAGGCATGACGAACCGCCCCGAGTTAGTGGTGCGAGTAATAGCCCGTCACACTCGGATACTCGTTGATAGCCCAGCGATAAAACTATCGGAACTACACACTCGCTACTCGACAACTCATTTTCAGTTGCTAGCTCTACTTGCTACTCATTAATCGCCGGTGGTGGGACAACTGCCTTAACTATTAAATTACTATTTTGCTATTGGACTGAATAAGTTTATCCGAATGCATTCTTCTTTGACGATACACACTTCTGGGTAGTCTGGTGAGACACCAACGAGTGGGTACTAATATATGTCATCGAATTTTTGTGAAAACCGTTAGTTTATAATCTACCTAGCAAGATTATAAACTCCCCGATATATTGTGGACTGTACCATACTGCTTACAATAATAACGTATTCATTTTCGATAGTTTATCTATATATTTATATATTATTTAGATTATATACGTTGAGAAACCGTCATATTGTTAACCGTCCCTAATTGGTCAGTCTTGGTGGTAATTCGTTCTGTAATGATAGAGTTAGAAAACAAACATAGGAGTTAAATAAAAGAAATGCACATTTTATTGTTTGAGATCGATATTAAATATATCTTTTTTTTTAATGATATATTTAAGAAGCAATAAAAGCAATTAACCACGTTAAGTATCCCCAAAGATCGCGGGACACATGCCTTTTAACCAATCAGCGCGCAAGGTGCGTTACGACGCATTCAAGTATGATGCCAGTTTACAATATGACGGTTTGTCTGGATATATTATAAACTATCGGAAATTAATACGTTATATTGTAAGCAGTACAATACATCTCGGGGAGTTTATAATCTCGCTAGGTAGATTATAAACTCTTATTTATTTTATATTTTATTATTTTTCAAAAAGTTTAGTTTTTTTAAACTTTTCTAGTGTAAATTATTATATGCTCATGGTAAAAAATCACTTTCGACACTGGCAAACGTTGAATCGTTTGTAATGAAACAAGCTACAATTACCACCCTGATATTATGTCGCCCACTGCAAATCAAAGGCCTTTCTTTCTTTGTTTAAATTCTAGAAGTACCTACTTGATTAGTTCATTTCAATGCAAAGGTTTGTGACGATTTAATTTAATTAAAAAAATTATCACTGAGTAAAATATAACTTCGGATCGTTGTTTCCGTAACTAAAGTTTAAAGCCAGTAAAAAGAGTTTTTTGATGAATTAATTTAAACCAGCTTAAGTTTGCAAAATGGCACGCGCAGTGATTATAAAATTTCTATTTACATTTCTCGTCAGTCGATAAAATAGGCTTTATTTTATTTTAATTTTAATTTTAAATACGTTTTGGACTAACGTCCAAAACGTATTAAAACAGATCTACAGACAGACAAAAATAAATAAAATGATCCTTTTGCATTCTGTGTACTCTTCCTAATTAATATTCAATGGATCGATATGCTAATATTGAATGTATAACAATAATGCCGTGGATACATTACGTTATAGATTATTATTTACTAGCTTTCTCGCGCGGTTTCACCCGCGTTCCCGTGATAAAAGCCTATAATACTCGGGGATAATGTAGCTTCCTATTAGTGAAAGAATTTTTCCAATCCGACTGGTAGTTCCAGTGATTAGCCCGTTTAAAAAAACAAACAAAATAACTCTTCAGGTTTATTATATTATTATTATTATAGTATAGATAACTAGATAAAAGTTTAAAGTAAAAAAAAAAACCAAGATCATTATTAAAATAATAGAATATAATCTATCTAAATAGATATTTAATCAGGCCTTCTTTACACCACACTCCTTAACTGAGTATTATCGACTTCTTTATATATCGGAGCCGTAGTCTAGTTCCCAGATATACTACATCGTCCCCTCTCTCTTTAATATTCTTTGATATACGTGATAGTGAAATGTAATTTAATTTACTATCTCTTTAAATAAATCTTATTAAATATCAAACGGTGCACAGAATATCGCTTCGAATGCACTTAGCATGTTGCAAGACTTACCTTTGTAGCAGCTAGGTCAATATCTAGACAAATTTCCAATCAGGTCGAGTAAACATATCAACTAAATACGATAACCGTCGGGCCGTAGGTACGCCTTGTTTGTTACCTTACGTACATCGAGTATACGTCAATACTGTCTATTCTATTCTAAATACCACGAGCCCAATCAGAAACTCAAATGCTGTTTGGTATTGCGTACAGTGACCACCTTTATTTGATAACACGGTTGAATTGAACTGAGGATTTGACTGTTTGATATGCTTTGACATGGTGTATTGATTCTCTCTCTTCAGTTAGCAATCCTTGGTATCATAGATATTGCATTTACATTTGTTTCGAGACATTGTTGAGTTCAAAATCTGCAATCAACAAAATAACAGATTTATTATTATCAAAGGTTACCTACTTACTTGGTTTGGTATTCAAACGATTTCGTGTTACAGTTTCAGTCACGCCATCGTGACAAGGTCACAGTACAGTCGCACGCAAATTGTGTACTTATTCTATGGGAAGTTTTCATTATATTTATTTATAAATCGTTTGTTACTTAGATATGATATTACTATATTAGATATTTTTTTGGCATTCTTACCAAGTGAGAGTTCCAATAGTCTGAGTATGAGCTTGGTAACTTTCACACATGTTAAACACGCTGCTTTTCATTTTAACTAAGAAGAAAGTAAATAAAGCAAATAATAAAAAGTGTAAAATTTGCACTCAAAGTCAAAGGCATTTATTCAATTAAGGTTCGAAAAACAACCTTTAACCTCAGAGTATATAAATACTACGTCTTTAACTGAGAAGAATCGGCTAGAAATTCAGCAAGGTAACATTTTAAATATTTAACATTTTCACTTTTTTTCCCTTAAATTTATAATTATTTACAAATACGTCTTTGTTATTATTTAAATGTAATTTAAATTATATTTTTCATAAAAATATAAAAACATCACATTTAATATAATTTTATCGAAGTGTGGTAGTATAGGTTTGTGCCATTGCTCAGTATAGGTATAACAGTAAGCATGAACATGTCTGTATGTCCTGTGTCTGGGTGTAAGTATGTATATTAAGTAATTTTTTTTCACACATGGTCATCTGATCCCAAACTAAGCAGAGCTTGTACTATGAAAACCAGATAACTGCTATAATACGTATACTACTTTTTGTTTGTAAATTATGTATTTAATTTACACCAAGACTTAAAGGACATACAGACATGTTCATGCACACAAATGCATGTCCTGTGTGGGAATCGAACCCACGAGCGGGGCGATTGGTGGAATCTTAACCAGAGTCTTAACCAACCACGCCAGCTGGCCCGTAATTAATAGTATTCGCCACTTTCATAGTATGAGAGATGTGCCGTTAGCACTAATGTATTAGTTATTCTATGGTTACATACATCTATATATACATTAGTTTTGTCTGACATAAAACCATTCTTATACTATAATGTGAAATGTAAAAATAATTAGATGGTTATAAAATAATCCTATAATATCTTCAAGGAAAATAATATAATATCTATTTTTCATAATTGTCAATTAGATAATAATAAGCTATAAAAAATTCACTTGAGTGTACTTAACATTTAAAATATTATAATTTTATACAAAACTAGTAATTATAATTTGCAGAGCGCAGGTTGCCGTGAGAAATTGTAGTGGTTTTATTTCATATAGTATAATATTTCCATAATACTACCCTGTAGACAAATTCGTATTCCCGAAAGGTTTTTTACATTTAATACACCTTGATTCAGTTATTATAGCCCTTTCAATATGCATGATTTTTCCTATTGCAGGCTAAAATGAGATCTCTATTACGGTTTTTCCACTGCGTTACGACATACAGTTCTTTAAAAAAGGCGTGGAAAGATTATTTCAAGGTCGGAAACACAATTTCCTTAGTATCGAAAATACTCTTAAGCGGAAGCATAATAATAATAACCTTGTCCTGACAATTACAAACAATACAAAAATATCAGCCAAATCGGTCGAGCCTTTCTCTTGCTCTTACATAAAATGACATTTTTTTATTTAATATCTAGATGTATAAAAAAACATCATAAAATACCTATATCCTCGCATAAACTGGAAATTAAATTAAAGAATTTCGTAAATAAAGAAAATAAAACCGGCCAAATGAGAGTACGTAAAGAAGTTTTTTGTTTTTTGAATTAAAATTGAATTCTATTTCACTTTTAATATTAATTGTTACAGTGGCAATAGAAATACACATATCTGAAAGTTTCAACTGTCTACCTATTACGGTTTTTACGGTACCTACATAAGATACAGCCTACTGTCAGATAGATGGACGGACGGACGGACAGTGGAGACTTAGTAATGTTGGTACCCTTTAAAGCGCTTGCTTAGGCCAGACTATCGATTAGTAGAAAATTTAGCCACTTTGTCAAATTAAATTTACACGTTAATGTTTATCAATTTATGTTAAATCAATCCAATACAAAAGTAGTCCGTCTATTAAGGAAGATAATTGTCGACAGCCTTCTAGTCAGAGCTGGACAATATAGAGACAAAATTGTTGTTCGACAGTTTGCCTAACACAGAATCAGTTCAATAATATTGAATACCCGTCGTGCCTTTAAATTTCCATTCCGGCAGTGCTATTTTAAAAAGATTAACTATATCGTTTGTAAGTAGATCAACTATAGTTGAAAATATCAAAGAATCTGACCAACCGCATTCGTACATAAATGTTACCTTGAACTAGACAGACATCATTAGAAATAAGCTGCTGGCAATACACTAACCATAAGCTACTCACTCAGCCAGTGCCGGACACCCCTATCCCTCCCCTCCTCCTCCGCCCCAGTTCGGACCGAAACATTAAATATCCTTTTCAACACACTTGCTCGTAAAGTGACATATATTGCACAATTTTTAGTATCGTAATGCAGCTTATTACGCGCTAGTGATTTTTAAATTACATTATCGCACAGTTCTATGATAGGTATAGATTCTATGATCTATATAATCCCGATTATGTTAAGTTTGTAACTCACTGCCAGTTAAATGTGTGTAGACGAAGCATTCTTAATTTAAGCGGGTAAAACAGTTTGACAGCGCATCGCTTTTTTCTTCGCAAGTGTGTTGAATATACATCATATGTCACGCGTGTGCATTGATCATTACACTCTCGGCTTCCTTATCGCGTTCGCCCGCGGCTTCCTCTTCTGTAATGACCAACTTTGCACACATGTATCACAATGTCAATCTGACAGGCCAGTTGGCTCAGTTGGTTAAGACGTGGAGTCTTAACCTATAGTATGTATTTACAAACAAAAAGTAGTATAATGTATTATATCAGTTATGTGGTTTCCATAGTACAAGCTTTGCTTAGTTTGGGATCAGATCATGACCGTGAGGAACGTCCCAGGATATTTATTTATTTATATTTAATGTACTATTGAGGTTATGCTAGAAAGGAGACATAATCTCCTTTTATTTGAACACAGTTTGAAAAATTCAATGTTTTCAAGATATACGCTCTGAAATAAATCCCAGGGGCTCTACCGCGTAACTTTGGTGGTAATTGTAATGCGAATGGTCATCGTCGCGTCATACCGCGTGCGCGTCATTGGATGAAATAATTAATGGTGTTCGTTACGATTACCACCAAAGATACGCAATAGCCAGGTTGGATAGGAATTTGCAATATTTGGAAAATTACTTATATGAAAACATTATGATAAACGGAATGGTCACTTTGAACGTGTGAGTCTCGTGAGCGGCAAAATAATAAATTAGGTAATGGATTTTATGGAAAATTTTACAGCATACCCAATAACATATGCAATAAATAATCACGTTAATGGTAAATACATTACAAAGAAGCTACTAAAATGTGTAAACAAACAACGAAATCAAAGGAAGAAAGCTGACAGCATTGCCTTGCTGAATAGCAATGATTATGTAGAATAGAATAGAATAGAATAATTGTTTATTTCTAGCATAATTTGAAAAACACTTATGGTATCTACATAAGTGTTTTTCAAATTATGCTAAAATCATATCAAAAATAATATTAATACTAAGTTTAGCAAACGTTAATCGTTTGCAGTTATAATAACAACAAATGATACCAATTTTAAAACAAACAATAATACTAGCATAAAATAAAAGTTACAATTTAAAAACCAAAAATTTGCTTAGGTGTGTTTCAAAGTTACATTGATATCATATATGCTACAAAATGGGGTCCGACTCAGCATATGTTGTAATAACTATGAATAGCTACCACAACGCTGATCTTCCGTCGGAACCATCACATCACATACTAGGTACAGTATCTTAGTTCCATGAAACAAAGAGTCCAGTAAAATTTATTTGCTAATATATACCTATACATATAGAAAAGGTTTTGAGTACAAAATACAAATCAAAAAAGAAGCAATCACTATGTACGTAAAGTGTAGCCTTTTTGACACTAGAGGCTTAAAGAGACAATGTTACAACGAATGAAGTTCCGTCTCGTACTTATGTTTTAGCCTATTCCGCAGACGAGACGATATTTTGTTGGTCAGAATACTTGCAGCGCTTGAGGCTATTTTTTTACGTGGCTTACGTGTATGAAGCTTCCAAAATACGTCTACATTTGCTTTCTATTTGAAGGTATGTTATCGAATGAGATCTTGATCCGGCTATTTTATGCCAGTCCAGCCTACTCTCAAGCTTTCACTGGTTTTCAAATAAAATGTCAACTCGCTAATAATAGTCAGCTGGACGTGTAAAATAAAGTAATTTACTACCAAGTATTTCCTTCGCCGAAAGCTCACTCTTGGATTACTGGGAGCTACGAGTATAATCGCTTCAAAACCATGGTATTTAATTACATTTTAGTTACTATTCATTCCACTTGCCATACAAGTAATAGTACCTGGTTTGATTATTATTCGAAGAAGTTGGAAATAAGCGTTCGGCTCTCCTGATGATAAGCGGTTACCGTAGCCATATAGATGCTTGCAGCACACGGTGCATTACTCACGCTTTACCGACCTTTCCCCCCTCCCCAATGAGCTCTGGTGACCTTACTCACGCGTAGGAACACAACAATCAGTTATTTGGCTGCGGTATTCTGTAAGATGGCAGTACTTCCCCAGTCGAGCTGCTCTTTGAGCGAATATAAACGCTATACTCTCTCATGAGTGTCCGTGTGAGTGCTTTGCTCGAAGACTCCGAATAACATGTTTTCCTAGAGATGAGACAGCTATAGCGATTTTTCACCAACAAGAATCCCCCACATAGCTAATTACATCGAAATTATTTCAATCAGCCGTTTTCGAGTTCTCAAAACATATCCTCATATATACAAATATTGCTCGTAGTACAGTTTGTATGAACTCTAAAAAGACTGTGCATAGTAATAATTGGCTCAGACTGCCAACAATACAAGCACTAATTGTGGTGAACACGAACAATCAGCTGTTTATTCATCCGTTTGCGTTAGACGAGTGCACTTGTGATGCACACACATTCCACGAGGTGTATGGCCAATTTTCCACACGACCATCTGGCATGCACCTGGAAATGTGCCAGAGGCAATTTGTGAATTTTACATATTAGTTTCTGAGGTAGCATTTTGTGTAAATCGATAAAAATATCGTTTATTTGAAAAAGATGTAATAAATCTAATTTATTTATATCTTGATGGGATTTACCTATAAAAATTGCTTTTACAGTAGTATGTACCTAACTAATATGGCTTACCGATGTACCTGTGCAGAATACACATTTTCAAAGCGCGGGAAATGCTATTGGTCGGCATCTGCCGCCATGGTATGCGGAGGGGCGTGACTTGCGAGTGTGATGGAACTAACAGTTGCAGTGTATTATGAACCTTATAGTAGTGATCTAAGGTTGATTGTAAGTTTTAAGCATTCTTTCTTTAATCTTCGGGTGATACTTTCTTTTCTGTGCGAACGAAGATTCACGACGCGCCTTATCAGTTGGGTACTGTACAAGAAATTAATAGTTAATAGTTAATAGTAGAAAAAAAAGTAAACCTAAAAAGGTGTCCTTTTTAGGTTTACTTTTTTTGCGCCCGATATTTCCTGATTGGAAAAGTATTCAAAGGAAATATAATGTAACGTTATAAATAAAGTATTCAAAAGTTAATGCAGTTGTAGAGGAACTATATTTTTTCATAGAAACTCAGCTACCTGCCTGCACCTTTTGAATCATAACATTGTAAGCCTGGCTTCTGTACCTTGACGGATTGCCACGTCACAGATTGTGGTGTGGTGATTGCCCCTAACATTTCTGTACATGAACATGTCCGTACTATATCTGCTAGTACAAATAGTTGTATTTTATCAGTTATCTGGTCTCTATTTACAAACTCTTCTTAGTTTGTGATCAGACATGGCTGTTTATGAAGTATTCTTATTATAGTCAATGAAAGTATACGCCTACGAAATAATAATTGTAGAGATTATATATCTATTCAGTTAAAATAACAATGCTTTACAATATAGTACATATCATTGTTATTTTACCGGCTACTGCAATTAGTATATTGAGAAAAACTTAATTTAAAAATATTAAATTATTCTTAATATAAACTAACCTCTTAACCAATCTATTCGCTACGAGGCTACGAGTGCGTGTCTACGCCGTAGCACCGTAACTCGTAAGTTCTTATAATTTCGTGTCCGTAGCTTAGTTACGCAAGTGAGTATTGCGTAACTTTGCCCTTTCATGACTTTGTAGACCTTCTGTCTTCTGTATATAGATAGATATTCATATACGTATTTGTATTTATGCTTAGGTACCATATGTTTTTTATTATTGTTAATAATAATTTGGAACAAAAAGTCAGATTGTCTGAAAATATTAAAAAATAATGTATCTTTTGCTTAATTTCTTGCTGGATTCTTCTCAATAAAGCTGACATCCCAATGGTGGTAACTTCATTAAATTTGACCTTCATAAGTGCCCTTCTTCAGCCTAAATAGAATAAATGGCTTTGACTTTGACTTTAGAGTATGAGCAAATGTGATAAGAGATTGCTTTCATTTACCACTTACCAGTGGAAGGTCCCTTTGAATTGTACCTCAGTGTTTCCAAATCTTGAATGAATTGAACGAATGATTGTTGAAACACAGAATTTTGTGTTCGTGCATATGAGTATGGTTGCCGTAGCTCATTGGGGAGGGAAGAAGGGTCGGTACCCCGCGAGTGATGCCCCGGCTGTTTCAAACGTCTCTTGTGATGCAACAATCGTGGCATTACAACCGCTTAAAACTAGTCGGCCCGTACGCTTGTTTGCCGATTTATGCCCGGTTTCTATAAACGAATCGTTTTGCTTACCAATGATAGGTTTTTTTATTGCCAAACTGGGCATATAGATCATGTCGTAAGCTAATTTTACCTGTGATAGCTACTTCCATATGGGAGGGTCTGCTATACAAAGCTTTTAGGTCTTTGCTTCATTATTAGTAAAGATATAAGATTCTTAATTTTAACCGATAACGGTCCGTAAATTGTAGGAATCGGCCATTAGGAGTATAAAAATCAATTTTAGCGAAATATTTCGCGGGGTATTTAATCACCTCATGGTCTTCGATAGCCAGTTTGATAGGTTGATTGAGTGCCGCCCACGGCTCGGCGTTGTAGATTTTTACAGCTGACTTTATGCGTAAATGACTGTAGGCAAGTAGGGTTTCGTTGTTCTCAGACAAAACTATTTTTTCATCCGAGCTTGAAAAACAGTTTAAAACAATTAAAGTAAGAAATAACTTGTTGTTAACTTCATAATTCGTTTTTGTTGTGCTTTAGTGCAGTTTTTTCTAATTATTAAAAAAGAAACTTGAATTTCCTTCTCTCTCTTTTAATATGTCGTTATACGCAACCCTGAATGTTCTAGAAATTCAAATTCACACAGTCTGCACGCGAAGCTTCCCATATAATTCTTCAGTCGAAACTAAATTACTTTTTAAATAATTTAATGGCGTTTCTTAGGCTTTATACATGTTTAAAAGAAGTTGCCTGTACCTCTTATGTGCTTTATTTTTGTCTTTTTAATACCTGCTAGCTACTTTTGGATTAAAAAGCCTGTCGCTTTGGCCAAAGTGACGAGAACTAGGGATAGGTATATCCAGTCAAAAACGTATTAATATTTATTAAAAATCGTCTGTTCAGGGGGGCTAAAAAGGAAGCTAAAGCAATATTGCTACGCAATTCATTGTTTCGAATTCTCGGCAGATCCTAAATGATTCCAATTTTTTTTGGTAAAATAGTTACTCATTATATACAATTCAATTCATTAAAAGATTTGGAATTGATGAATTGCATAAGATCTGCTTTAAATTCGAAAAAATGAATTGTGTTAGCAAAATTGCTTAGCTTCCAAATAAATCATACCATTTGTACAATACAAATATATTGATTTATGCTTTGACGTTTGTGAGCTGAAAAATATATATAAAAACATATTTTTTTTTATTACTGTAACAATATATATTTACAAAAAATATGTACAAATTAAAATCTATATAATTAATATAATACGCCCATTATTTACAAACTAAAATAAGAATAAAGTACAATTACGGGGCGTCAAAAAATTCGTCCACATCGCTGTCAATTGGAAACGTGCCCAGAAGGCTGGCAGCATTGCCACGTTGGATTGCAATGCTAATCCTTTGGCCAAAAAAATGCCCAGCCCTCTGGTCTTGTGTAGAGTCGACCAACCGCTTAGCGATATCTCGAAATAAAAGGTGTGCACTCGGACCCCATGGCCCTAGTGTTTCAAACCCAAACGGCTCAAACACATAATTACTAAAAAAAAAAAAAATATATAATATACATATATGGTGACACTTCAATACTAGATTGAAAAGGTTAATGTACGTTAAATACATTGACAAATTATACCGGCAAACTTATCATTTTTCAAAATCTTACGGCTTATAAATTCATCTTTTGCTATGAAAGAGCTTCTTACTGTTTAAACAACAATGAAACTACTAACTTTTCATCTAATTAGGAACGAAACAAAAGTTAGTAATTATATTAAAATCTTTATTACTGCATTCATGAAGCAGGGATTGCCACAATGCAAATAAAAGCACTCGTTGTGTTTGTTTCAAAGTTTTTGTAATTTGTTCTTAAAGATCTTCGTGATTCCTTTTTTAGACTAATTTGACGTAGTCCACATCTATTGAAGTTATTGAATGAAAGTTAGTGATGTATTATAATCATAAACGATACCTATTATCATTATAATTAAATATAATTAAAAGTATTATTTATGCTGCAAACATTGTTTTTATGATTTTTGATATTCTACTGGCAAGCTCCAATTCCAGTTTTAGTCTTTAGTAAATTTGCGTATTGTGCAATAAACAGGGTTATATTACTTATCTTACTGTTGAATTTTTTTTTTTGAGTCAGTTGAGCATAGACATATAAAAAAATAATTTTTTCTTGGTCTGAGCAGTTGAGTTATAATCTAATAAATTATTGAATGTCATAGAACAAAAGTTGTTGTTTATGATGTTAGTTATATAGTCATGTGAGGTTGTTAGTGTTTTACCAATAACCCTGTATACTAGTGACGAAGTTCCATTTACAAACGTCAATGTTATACGAATGTGTACGAAATAAAAAAAAAACACCAAAAACATTTTCATGTAAAAGTTGCCAAGACGAGATCATATGGCTCGCATTGTCAAAAAGTTATCTCTCATGTAAAGCCAAGCTTATAACTCTAAACGCCCTAACTCTAATAGCCCTAACTTCACAAACTATACCTTAGTCAAAATATGTGGCTTTTGCCGTTTTGCTACCGTCACATGGGCGTAAGGAAAAAATGTATTCACTGTTCATTACTTTTCTGTTATACAATAGTTGTTGTAGTAGCGAAACGGATATATCTGCTCTGAGAATACACGTCAAGGCTTCACATAATTTCCGTCGAAAATATTTTATAATGGATGCTATATTGTTGAAATGATTGCCAACAGGTAACGTCGAGCGACTTCCTACCTTATCAGTGCAACATCTCAACTTTGTGGTTCAGGTGATAGACTTACAACAATTTTTACACAACTATCTACTTACATATGATTGATAAAGGTACTTACCACATATTAATGGTCTGTTTATTTAGTATATGTATACTATGTATTTATTTTATTTTATGTTGATAAACAATTACGTCAATATTGCACAAAAATAGAACGATGTTTTTAACGAGCACAGTTTTTCGAAATCATCATAATTCCGTTATGCGGTCCGGTGTTTAACAACCGTTTAACAACCGTTTAACAACCCAAACCAATAAATATACGTCTAGGGAAGGTTAACCTTTGCTGCGCGAGTCAGACTCAGACTTGCCCGGCATTTTTTATTTTATGCAGTCAGAATTTATGTTTATTTTTAATTTTTAACTCCATAAGCTAAGCAACACAAAGCTCTTTTATGAGAAAAATGTAAAAATTAAAATTCTAATCATAGTTAAAATTATCTCGATAATAGTCAGTAATCGGCTTGGCATTAAAGAAAATAAGGATTAAAATCTAGAAGAGTTCAAATAAACGTAGAAAATATGTATTTTATTATCAATCTTATATTAGATTTAAAATGGTCATAAAATAGTGAAGTTTATTATATTAAATAGGTACCTACTTATTTACATTAAATAAAAAGCGAATGTGAGTCAGTATTAAACTCACACTTTGCGGGCTTTATCTTTATTTGTTCAAAGTAAAATGATTGTATGACGTGTGATCGTTAGTGAATATTGCAGAAATATAGAACTCTGACTGCTCGCTGTGTGTACAATTATTACAATTTACACCGCGGAACGCAGAACTCAAGAAAGCGCGCTGTGGAACCGGCGCCTGGTCATGGTTATACGTTTTATTGGCCACGCACTGAGGCCACGCACTTCAAGTTATTATGAAAATTTACAGATTTCAGTCTCGCGACGATAGCTCGGGTGTATTGAAGTCGAATGCCGGTTTGAAGGTCGTGAGTTCCAATCTTAGTATGAGCTCAATCTTTCGGTGTAGGAAATCCTTTGAAATTCTATCGACAAGTACCAACCGGTAAGTTCCGGTAGTTGCACTTGAGAGTCTGTTAGTTACCTTCCAGGCTTTGTAGAGGCTAATATTCATGGCGACTGTAAACAACTTACCATGAGACGACCCGCCTGTCTGCTTATCAGCCTCCTTATATAAAATAAACACATTTTATCTCCTTCAAAACTCTTCAGACGATGAAAAGGTTTTGCGTACAATAAAAACATTAGGCGCCCCTAAAATTAATAACTTTATGTTGGCGTGTTATTGGAATTAATTACTATACTTACGAATACGTAAATCGCGTCGAGAAAATAGTGTCTAAATAGTTAAAGTGACGAATGAGTTCCTCTGCCCTACTGCTGCTAAAGATTATGCGTGAAATGTGGTATGATATGTCTATAATACGTTGTAGGGTATTATGATTGTTTTATTACAACTGAAGACCACTTTAATAAATAAACCATTTAGAGAAACCAAAAAAAAGTTATTTGTATACTTGAATATCTATTATATTTGTATAATCTGATTTAAGCTTATGCTGATTTTTTATGGACGAACTTTAAATAAATAAAATAAAATAAATCAATTTCATATAATTATTTACTGTACAGATATTAAAAGCCTTCTGCCACATTTCCCACTTTGAATTCGATAGTTTTTCTTCTACTTAATAAATGGCTTCGAAGCAGTTTTATATTTTTTTAATTAAATTTAGATAGGAAGCTTTATATGAAACTGCGAATGTCAAAAGTAACCCTCACGAGCAGGTTAACTAGTTTACATCGGCTATATAACTTTATCGACACTGAATTGCCGCGAGCAACATGGCTTGGATTATTATAATATGGGTGTTGCATAGCTGTTACGTTAACTTGGTGACATATCGCCGGTTGTGACATTCATAATTACTAACTAATCGTGTATCAATTCGAGCGGTAAAAAACTATGGTAAAAGACCAGAACAGCTAGGTCCGACTAAGTTTAAACGATTATAATTGCGTCATGGGATCAGTAATGTATCTGAATGTCAACGCCAAGTCTCACCATTTTACTCACGGTGGGTGTATTGTACACACGGCTACAAATCAAGGTATATTTTTCCAGTATAAGCTGATCTCGCATTGTATAGGATTTCCGTACCATGGGAGTTCAGCTTATACTAGAAATGTATAGCTGGATCTGTAGCCGTGTGTACATCTTTAGAGATAAGTAGCGTACGATTTTAGATATTGATTTATTTTAAAATCTGTTATTGCCAAAGCCAAAGCTTAAGTAACACCTTTCAATAGCTTAATATAATGAAGTCTGAAGATTGCGCAAAAGTATGGTAAAAGCCAAACCTCCATGCACAATTTATTTTTTATTTGCTGGATATGGAGTTTATAGAATGACTAAGGTCGTGACTCGTAGGTATGTTTTTTTTTCAGAGGTCACTCCCATAAATACCTTTTTTTGTCCATGGCCTATGTATTTTCATGATATTCATCCAAGCTAGTCTATACAATGCCCACATTAAAGATACCTTTGTATTCTGTGTTATATTTATTATACTTACACATATTTTATTAATTCAATAAAAACCTACCTACAACTTTTCTATTTTCTTTTATAGAGAGTAGACTTTTATACAAAAAAAAACTTCTATCGTCAATAACACAGATTAGGTTAGAACAAAACGCACCCTGTCTTAAGAAGTTTATTGCAAAATGTAATTTGGTAATAAATTACAAAAGGAAGGAGTGAAAATAGCACATAAATATTAGAACAGTCAAGGGCAGCGATCGAATTACTCGCCTTACTCTGAAAGAGATTTTATCATTGTTATTAAATGTTATTATTATAACATCAAATGTCTTTGTAAGATGTTTAATAATATTATTATTTATTAGAGAACTTCTCGATTTTGGAAATTTTTACACTGTATTAACCTATTTTTATACATAAGTAAATCATAAAATCACACAAAACATTTATTTGTAAAAAATAATATTTATAAGCATAAAATTGTCACGCACGTAGGCTTTGGCTATCAGGTCTATTATCAGCCTACGACCGGAGCATTCAAAATAGTAAATAATGCAGTTGAAGAAAATCAAACTTATGACTGTCTTCCATAAAGTTATTGTGTAAAAATAAAGAACTGTAACAATGATATACAACACTTGTAACAAAGAATAAAAAAAAACGATATTAATACTGAGAGACAACATTTGGACACAGGGAGTTGATATGAAATCAAGGAACCTACCCCAGCTGGGTTTTAGTATGTTAACTCTTTATATTGATGCACTGGTAATATCACATCAGAAACGTGAACTGTATTAATGTATTACTAGGACATATTGATTAAATAGGTTGATTTTGTTTTATTTCACTTTAAATGTCCACACAATATTAGTTGATCGAATTGAATTAATGTCTGATGATGGGACATTCTTCATATGAGAATTCAAAAATTAGAACAATATGTAAATTTGAAAATAGTTTTTGTGACCAGAAGCAATAATTGAAATAGGAGAGGGCGCATCGTTACAAAGTTAATAATATACTACGTACTTGTACAGTCTTGTAGCTCAGAGTAGATAAATACTAGCTTGTAGACTATTTTTATTTACAACGAGTTGTTATCTACTTGCAGTTGCACCTACTCGAATATTGTGTTAAAAAAAGCTGGTTCCAAAAAAGTTCAAATAGGATTCACAGTGTGATCAAAAATTTTATTTGAATTTTCAGCGCATGCATATCCGTTTGAAGTCAGCGTTATATTTTGTCAAAAGTTAATTTGTTTTATTTGTGTATCCAATCGCTTCTGCTGCACCTGACCAGAAATGGGAATTCTAATTTTTGATGTCAATCAATAAAATAGTTCAATCGTGATACTCGTGCTTTTTGCTGGTGAGGAATTTTGTATTATAATCTTTGGTGCCAAATGGTCTGAATTTTACCGATACTTACACCATTTAATCATCGGAATATCATAATTCAATTCAATCATAGTTCATATTTGACCAAAATATGTAGAAGTTAACATCCCAGACAAAACATCGAATTCACCTCGTCTTTTTATGTATGTAGTCGGTTAAAATCGAGATCTATGGTCTCACCAGATACGCAGTAATTTCCTGTTTGCCCCTAGAGTGTGTATTGTTGTCACGGGCTCTTTCCAAGTGACATGAAGTAATAGTGACAGTGCGTTTCGGCGAAACATGATATTGAATTCAACGAAATAATAATGTTTGAAGAAATGGTTGATGAAGCGCTCGTGGTGTAGCATGATGAGTCGATCGGCAAAGTCAAGCTACCACCGTTCGTGGTCGGTACCTGGATGGATGACCGCTTAGTGGTATTTCAAATAGAGCGTTTCCGTGCTTCGGAAGGCACGTAAAGCCGTTGGTACTGGTTATCACTTAATTGTGGTACAAGTTAAGCTGGTTGAAGGCCTTCTAGGCGGCTTGAAAACTCTAACAGTAGGTTGACCACTAGCCTACCTCCACCGATCCGCAGTGGGCACGCGTGGTGGACTATCTGCCCATTCCCATTCACCGTCATTTGTGAAAGGAAACCTGTGCTCAGCAGTGGGACATTATAGGCTGATGATGATGATGACCCTTAAACAGCTTGTGTCACTGAACAAATTTGACAGCGATAGCTCGGACGTGTCACCTGACCTGCTAGCTTTCTAGAATGGAACTCTGACAGGACGTGCGTTATCTTGACCGCCGCGGTCTCTTTGTGTAATATCATAGACACCGCATAGGTTACAGTGGACGCGGAACGCAGAACTCCGACCGCAGAACTGTTGACTGATCACTGTGGGATCGGCACCATAGATGTTTCTTTTTGTCAGAATTTGTTTTTAGCAATTAAAGTTAGACTGAGCGTAAGCTGCCAACACAGTTTTTATCGTCAAATATATTTGCTAATATTAAGCAAATTCTCTGTCTCTACATTAGTTAGTGTGTCAAAAGTAGAGGGGGAAGTGGTTCTAAATGTATTTAATATACACACTTTAAATTTAATCTATCCATTAACCTATCGTTTATAAATTAACAACACTATCATATAATTACTCGCACATATTCTGTCCATCTTTATAGACATTATAAAAGACATAGTGCAGTTTTAACACATGATACTCAGAGGGGTTATGCCTACAAAGACCCATCTAGTTTTTTTCCTTTCATCCGGGTATCTGAGGAAAGTTGCTTACAATTCGGCAAGTGTTTAGTATCGCGCTTTTATATGCGCGTGTAGTATGCAGTATGTACATTGTACACTAATAAAAATGTGCTGTTATTCATTCTTAAAATGCTTATGGCAATTCCGTGTTTCTCATTCTTTTTTAATTAATTTTATTTGTTCGGTTTTATAATATTAGGTTTATATAGCTACTGTTAGACATCGTGTAGAATATATTTTTATCCCACCAAAAACATTTTCTTGTAAAATGTTGCCAAGACGAGACCATTAAATATGGCTCGCACTGTCAAAAAGTTATGAGATCTCTTGTAGAGCCAAGATTATAACTCTACACCCCCTCAATCTACAAGCCTTCACAAACTCTATACCTTAGTAAAATATGTGGCTTGGCCGTTTTGCTACCGTCACATGGGCGTAAGGTGAAACATGTATTCACTGTTAATTACTTTATATTAATACAATAGTTCTTGTAGAAGCGAAAAGGAGTTTCCTTCCGTGGACGCTCGGACTGTGGAATGAGCTCCCCGCCGTGATTTTCCCAGTGGAGTACAGCATGGGGTGCTTCAAAAAGGGTGTGAAGAGATTTCTTCAGGGTCGGCGACGCGCGAGTGATACCTCTGGTGTTGCAGGCGTCCATAGGCTACAGTAACTGCTTTCCATCAGGGGGGCCGTATTCTTGCTTGCCAACTTAGTAGTATACAAAAAACTGGTATAATCCAAACTCAAGTTATGAGAAGGAGGTGCAAAAAAACGACGAAGCGCTTCGAGAAAAGGTAGGAGTATTCTCAAGTATTTTGATTGCTATCTCAAAATAAACCCTTCTTTCTACTACTATGAATAAACTATGAATAATAAAGAAGCAATGTAATCAATAAAATATTATAGTATATTATAACCCAAGGTTTTCAAAATAATTGACCCTGATAATAGATTTTCGACAATACCTTAAGTAAAGTCTGATCTATCAGAGTATTTGTCTTAACCTGGTTGAAGATAGAAAAACAATGCAATCCGGTAACCCCCACAATTCACTTGGCATGTTTTCAAAAACAATGTTTATTTTTTCCGCGAACTTCTAATATTACTCGAATGTATGGGGGTTTTATACACACTGTGACTCCATCCCAAAGCGATGGTTTGTTTACAAATAATCCTGGATATCTGTTTTTTTTATCCTTCGCCAGGGATGAGGATCTAACTCACAAAATGTTAAACGTGTTAAGATGGCAGGGCTCAGCCCATGTGAGTGAGCAAGACAGAGTACAAGAGTCTCATTTTTTAGGGGCCAAGATTTTTCACTATTTTATTTTTTCAGTGCCTAGCAACTCTACCTAGTTCTGGTATGAATTTCTATCAGACGAAATGTAAACTTAGGTACAATATAAAAAGGTATGAGACATATTACCTGCAGGTTGGTTGAAAAAACGCCCCATCGAGGGTTTAAATATAACACATATTACGATCTGTAGTTCCTGCTATAGTTATATGATTGCCAATTTGTTATAAAAAACCAACTTATGGATCAAAATAAAGAATTTGATCAAATCTTTTATTCTTCTCGTTTTACTATACTTAAAAAAAAGTGGGGCGTATTGTAGCTTTTTACCCAATTTGTTAAATAAATTGAACGTATCTATTTGGTTCCGAACCGTCTGACACAGCGGTATGTTATAGCAAATTTTATTTTAGCAGACGGTATTTTTTTAATCTTTTACTCCATGAGCTGCTCTTTAATATCCACCCACTGAAATTCATCGTTAATCGATCACAAAGCTCTTTGATGAGAAAAATATTAAAATTTCTTATCATATTTTAAAATTATCTCGATAATAGGCACTCAGTAATCGGCTTAGGATGGAAGAAAATAAGGATTAAAATCTACAAGCGTTAAAATAAACGTAGAAAATATGAAGTTTATCATCAAAAATATTACAATTAAATTTATGATCATAAAATATGCAGTATCTTATAAATATGAAATAGGTATTTATATAAGTGAAAATGATCAAAAGAAAAGTGGAAAGCATTATAGACGAATGACAAATTGTTAATATTTTCTTATAAGTTCATGTTGTTCTCTTAACTTGTGTGACTGTAGCACAGATTACTAAATAGTTACCATGTAGTATTTTTAGGGATCCGAAACAAAAAGTTAAAAAGGAACTCTATGGTGCCACTCCGTCAGTCAGTCTGACTGACACTGCGTTATATTTCAGCAACTAGATCAAATATCGTTGAAGCTTTCCCCTTCAATTAAATAATACTTTTATAAAAATCATTCAAACAATTGGGTAAATTCCCGCAATAGATTTTCACTAATTTTATTGATTTCATATCGGTACCGTAACTTGCTTCAGCGATAAATATTTAATGTATCCAGTCTATTTAAATCAATGCATTCGGATTTGGCTTGATTATACAGTTAAACTTTAGCACCAAATTGTACTACCTAATTGAAATAAAGAAAGAAAATAATACTTTTTCCATAATTTTTTGTTAGTTAGTTAGTTTTAGGGTTTTAGTTTTAATTATGATAATATAAGAAAATAATTTTATTTCCATCAAAACACAACGCACAAAATACAAATAGGTACATAAAAAGGAATACAATAATATAAAAATAAAAATAAGAAATAAAACTACAGCAACAAAAAATTATATGTGCGTCGCCGCGTTCGTGGAGTAGAAATAAGGCCCCGACTCAGTATAAAGTTGTGGGAGCTACCCTCAGATTACAGAACAAGGCAGATGGAGCGCGCGGAATATGGGAGAGGGGCCAAAAAAGTAAATACAAATTGAAAAACACATAGCTGGTATTCGCTTTTGAATTTGTATTTGCTTTGTTTAAAAGACAGTGTTTTTCGTTAAATAAAGTATTTTCGTTTAAACATTACAACAATTTGTATTTGCTTTCTGGCCTCACTCCCGTGTTGCGCGCTCTATCTGCCTTTTATTCTGTAATCTGTGAAGCTACCCAACAACACTGATATTCTGCTGGGACCTACAAGGTCCCACACACACGTTACAAACGTGAGAGTAATTGTAGCCCCGTTTAGCTGCGTTTGGCAAACTAAGACCCAAACTGCCTTAGTACGTGAGATGGTTTAAAGCTAATCTAGCAAAACCCAGGATTTAAATATATCCGTTACTTTCTAACGGTATCAGTATGGGCAAATTCTGAACTAGGTACATATTTGAGAGAAAAACGCTGAAAAGAACCATGAGTTGATGAAGATGTGGCATTAAAATTTTTTTTTTACGAGCTCGCAGGGACCTAACTACCTAACCTAACCTAACTATGTTTCATAGTCATAAAGAATTAGCTCTTAGCATTTTGAAATGCAATTGTGCCGATTCTGTTGTAAATCGCACTAAAATAATTTTAGTCACATTACTCAAATACTCAAATACTCAAATACTCATATATTTAATAATAACAATATTACAGGTCAACAATATTACATTCAATTGTATAAAATATAATAAATTATCAATTGTATAAAAACAAGAATATAAAAAAAAAAAAAAGTTATTTCAAAAGGAAATGAATTCGTCAACAGTGTAGAACGCCTTCTCGACGAGCCATAATTTAAAGTTTTTCTTAAAAGATAATAGGCTGGGGGTGGCAATTATGTTTTTAGGTATTTTGTTATAAATAGCCGGTCCCAGAACATGCGTAAGTTTGCCCGATTTGGCAAGTCTGTGGGGTACATTACATCTCTTCTTAAAGAGATCGCTTCTTAGCGATAAGACCGCCCATTGTACAGTAATTAATTTTAAGTACTTTTGTTATCTATGTTGTTTTTGTTTTTTGGTGTACAATAAAGAGTTATCTATCTATCTATCTATCTCTTTCTTACTAACATTATTGAATAAGGATAGAACATATTTAAAGCTGTCAAATAAGTCTTTGCCGTCTTCATTTGCGTGTATTTAGACGTAACCGCGATAGATGGCGACTAAATTTATATTGAAAACAAGCGTTGGACTAATTTGACAGGACTAAACTTCATCCATCCTTTTCTTATGTTCTTTGTTAGAAAGAGAGACTTAATTAGTTAAGATCAGCGGCAGAAGACGTATCTATAGCTAAGTGCATCTTGCTCAATGGTAGAGTAGGTACTTCTAAGTACCAACCTGCATGATTACCATCAAATATCTGTTTCAAAAAATCTAGGGTTGTCTGCACTCCATTGTCAGTTTTATCTAGGCTTTGTGTAGTTCCCACCTTCGGCCATGCTTCGGCCACATCCAAAGAAAGCCACATCAAATCACTTACTATGTTAAGATTTCGGTCAAATACCTACGATACATAAATATTAATACTTTTAAAAATAAGCGATGACAAGAGCTAGATACAAAGCGTGTTTATTTCAAAGCCAAACTACCTGTAACTATTTTATATAAAAGTTAATTTATTCTTTACTCCTTTTTAGTTTTTTTTTCACGGTTTTTAGAACTAAATAAGTGGACTTATTGTCATCGCAAAACGACATAAGAATTAGGGATTCAGATTTTCCTTATCGAGATACGAAACGAAAATATCTTACTTGGAATGTTGCCAAAAATAAAATGTAATACCAAGCACATATACCTACCAGTGTAAAACATCTTGGCGAAGTTAGAAATGTAAACAGATTAAAACACTCGGAGGGTCTCTACGATTTTTACATAAAATTTGCAAAATCTTATCTTTTTTACAACGTTATTCCTGCTACGATTGGTTTTATCCCAGAAAAACGGAAAGCTAATGGAATCACCTTGGTATATATTTGTTGCATACTCTTTTCTCAGAAACTATAGCACGTGATTAAAATTGTAGTAAATAAATATTGTAGTCATAGTCATCAGTTATAAAAAACACATCCGTAGCGTAGAATGGGAAAGGAAAACATATTTTTGCAGTATTTCTGTGGAGTTGGCTAGTGTTCCAATTTCCAAGGCAGAATAACCCCCACAAGAGACACAGGTAAAACAGCTTCCTACTTGACAAACAGGCAAAATAGCCTACCTCTTGGGACCTTTTGGAATTGACACCAATATTGTTGGTATTAGAAAACAAGTAGTAACAAACGTCGATCATTTACTGGAGCAAGTATTGTCCCAGTCCCATAAAATAGAAGAAATTCTCAGCCACAATTTAAACTTGAATAGAGCCAAACCAACACGTGCAGCCAGTACAACTGCAGTAGCCTGCCATGTGATTAACTCAACGTGACCGAAACCACCGATCTAGCACGGCAATAAGTATAAAAAATACCATTATATATATACAGGTCCCACAATACAAGGTTAAGTGGGTACTGGGCGAAAGACTAGTCTTCAAGAAGGTGGTCAACGTAGACTCTGGTCGATCATTGTCACGCACATGTAGGTACTGGTAGAGCAAAGTCTACACAGACTTTTCACAGGCTTTTCTGAAATAATAAAATCTTAACAATGATTAATTTTTAATTCGAAGACGAATTATTGAAATGAGCCCACAAGTAAGTACACTGAAATTGTATATCGTAAAATTTTCTAGGCTTTGTAGGCTTTAATCTATTAAACAAGTGGCTCATTATTAACATTGACAAATTATTTACACTTTGCCCTCTCCATTTCATTACAAGATACACTTTGCCAAGCGATCTCATATTTTGCCCTTACTCAATGACAAGAGCACAATGAATATGGAATCAACATGAACATTTAAGCTACCTGCATATTTATACCCTTATACACTGCGGAAGAATAATAACTTCAACATGTCTCTACGATAAGCTCGAATGTGGTCGCATCTCGTGACAGCAGACTTAGGTTGCAGACCTAGGTGTCGCAGACTTAGCGCCCCGCCACTCGATCCGCAGCGCCTCAGCTCGAGGCGTCCAGAGTACGCTTTGAATGAAACATATACATTAACAACAGGTCATCGTCTCACCTTGAGATATGCTAGTGAACGTCATGTGGATCGTAGTCACTCGCCTTCGCCGTAGTACGTCTCGTGTCGTCGTGAGGATGGCGTACAGACTGTCAGTATAATGATATAGATATTTTGGCATATGGGAATAAATATCTATCGATATATTATGTATATAAAAATGAATCCCTATTTATTTAATTTACATTAATTGATTTAATTTAAATTTTATTTACCTTAGTCACGCACGCCATAACTTGAGAACGACTTTATCGATTTCATCCATCTTTTTTTAAGTTTTCTAATACTCTGTAGAAAGTTCTTACGGAAAAATAAATTAAGAAAGTTGTGAGGGTATATAGATATATAGGGTAGGACACGACGCAAACGAAGTCGCGCCGCGCAGCTAGTAAATAATCCTAAACATAACCATTGAGCCATTATTACTATGTATAGAGAAGCTATCATAAGCAAAGGTTAGGTCTTATTTTTTTAAAGTCGACTTAAGTTCTCTTTAGTGCTGAAACAATTAATTAGTCGTCTAAGCTGACAGTAGAAATACGTAGCGCTATTAGAACGATTTTAGGAGTATGTTTCTCGCAAACACCGTGATGTTCACGGTGCTTACGCGTTTCGTTCATCGTTGTACATCAACAAATGTGGCCGGATGGCCTCACTTGAACGGAACGTAGTTGTGATGTGTGGTGTCTTCTCTATTACGTAGTAATAATAGCTCAATGATAATAAATGCGAAAGTTTGTTTGTTACGCCTTCGCGCCTCAACTACACAAAAGATCATCATGCAATTTGGTATGCTAGTAGGCTATGGTATTGAGAAGGACATAGGCCGGGCCCGGGAACGCGGGTGAACCGCGGGGGACAGCTATTAAGATATAAGTCCCAGTCGTAACGTTGACGTTGTTGCAGTAAGCAGAACTATCACTGGATAAAATAAACAAAACAAAAACCTTTATGCCTTGTTGCATTTAAAATATATTGAAACAGCTTAAAAGTAACTAAAATTTAACGGTCTTATTCATATAAAATTCTAATCGAAGGTTTATATTCATAATCGAACTATAGCGCTCCTATAACTAAAATGTTGTTATGAAACAAAACGTTGCCAATCGGTTGAAAAACTTCGAACGCATCCTGCCAAGACAGGCCAAGTTGGGCCAAGTGGATGAAACCATAAACAAAGTGGCTGAATTTTTATCATTGACTAATGTCATTTCTTTCTTCGTAAACAGTTATGATTCCAGCCTATATCCCGAATCTCCCAAAAGCCTTCCTTTAAACTCGCCTGACTCAAAACGTTCTTTTAGAGTTGACTCATTGAAGATCGGGAGTCTTGGGTGCTACCTCGCCATCTCGCAACAATTTCCCGGATGCAGAGGCGAGCTGCACAAGTTACCTGGTTAAAAATATATCCGTAGAATTAACGGATCGGTAATTTCACTGCAGCTAGTATGTTATAGCCCAGTACGACCACTAGGACTTTTCAAAGGTCCCAGAACATCCTACTATATCTGTACTAAAATTATGAATGCGAAAGTAACTCGTGTCTGTTACCTCTTCACGACATAAGCTGCAGTGCAAAGAGTAATTGCTGAGTTTATTGCCGGCTCTTCTCAGCAAATGCAACCTTCCGAACCGGTATCAGAGTATTAGAGTCAGACTTTTCATAAGTGCCTGCGAAGGTCTATTTGAATAAATGATATTGAATTTTGAATAGGTAGTTGTCGTTTAAAAAACATGAGTGAGAATCGCTCCATATTTTTTTATGTGCTTAGCTCTTTCACTCTATTCACAGCAATGCTGGGCAATTGCATTGTTTCCTGATCTTATATAAGTTATTAAGATAATAGGAATTTCATGGTTTACTGAGCAAAAGAGCTTCTTTATGTTTTAATTAATTTTTTATACGGAGCGAAGCTACTACAGTTTTTTTATTTTATTTTTTTCTATTGTAATCAGACGCCCTTGCTGTAATTAATTAATATATATAAAATTCAAAGTCCTGACTGACTGACTGACTGACTGATATATCAACGCACAGCCTAAACCGCTGGTCCTAGATACATGAAATTTGGAGAGTGTATTTTTTGTGAAGAGTAGGTATGCACTAAGAAAGGGTTTTTCGAAATTCCACCCCGGAGGGGGTAAAATCGGGGATGAAAGTTTGTATGAAAGTCCGTCAGTTTCGAAGTTAGAATCTTCAAATTCTAACTTCTTCTTTAGGCTGAAGATTGAAAATTAATATATAGGTGTCTGAGCGTTTGTTATAATTACACCCCCGTAGGGGGGAAAAGAGGGATGAAGTTACTTATGCAAATTCTTCAATTCCACATTAAACACCAATAAATATATTATCATACAGTGTAGGCATCTCCTAACGAAGGATTTTTTTTGATATTACACTCCTAAGGGAGTAAAAAAGGGGATGAAAGTTTGTATGAAAGTCCGTCAGTTTCGAAGTTAGGATGTTCAAAATTAGTGTTAAGGCTGACGATTGAAAATTAATTTATACATGTCTCAGCGTTTTTGATAATTCCACCCTCGAAGGGATGAAAAGCGGGATGAAGTTGTGTATTGGATCTCACTGACTAATATATCAACGCACAGGCTAAGCCGCTGGTCCTACAGACATTCAATTTGGAGGTTGTGTGCTTTGCGAAGTGTAGGTAAGCACTAAGAAAGGGTTTTACGAAATTACACCCCTGAGGGGGTAAAATAGGGGATGAAAGTTTGTATGAAAGTCCGTGGGTTTTGAAGTTAGGGTCTTCAAATTTTGTGTTTAAGCTGATGACTGAAAATTAATTCATACGTGTCTTAGCTTTTTTTTGAATATCCACCCTCGAAGGGATGAAAAGTAGGATGAAGTTGTGTATGGAAAATCACTGATTGATATATCAACGCACAGCTTAAACTGCTGGTCTTAGATACATGAAATTTGAAGGGTGTGTTCTTTGGGAAGTTTACGTATCAAATATGAATGGGTTTTTAGAAATTCCACCCCTAAGAGGGTGAAACGGGGTTGAATTTTCTGTGAAAAAAAACACGTAAGTTCTTGGTTTTTACATGCTTTTTTATGATTGCGTATTATGTAAATAAAAAAAATGTTTTGAAAAAAAATATAAATATCACAATATAAAATTTAAAGTCCTGACTGACTGACAGATATATCAACGCACAGCCTAAACCGCTGGTCCTAGATACATGAAATTTGGAGAGTGTATTCTTTGTGAAGAGTCGGTATCCAGTATGAAAGGGTTTTTCGAAATTCCACCCCTAAGGGGGTAAAATAGGGGATGAAAGTTTGTATGAAAGTCCGTCAGTTTTGAAGTTAGGATCTTCAAATTTTGTGTTTAGGCTGAAGACTGAAAATTATTTCATACGTGTCTTAGCGTTTTTGATAATCCACCCTCGAAGGGATGAAAAGCAGGATGAAGTTTTGTATGGAAAGTCACTGATATATCAATGCACAGTACTGCACAGCTTAAACCGCTGGTCTTAGAGACATGAAATTTGGAGGGTGTGTTCTTTGTGAAGTGTACGTATCAAATATGAAAGGGTTTTTCGAAATTCCAACCCCCGTTTCACCCTCTTAGGGGTTAAGAGGGTGAAACGGGGGTTGAATTTTCTGTAAAACATATTATTACACACGTAATTTCAGTTCTTGGTTTTTTCATGCGTTTTTATGATTGTGTATTATTATTAATACTCTATTTTGTAAATAAAAAAAAATGGAAAAATATAGCCAATATAGTCATCAGAATATAAAATTCAAAGTCCTGACTGACTGACTGATATATCAACGCACAGCCTAAACCGCTGGTCCTAGAGACATGAAATTTTGAAGAATCTTTGTGAAGTGTAAGTATCCACTAAGAAAGGTCACGTGTATCATAGTTTTTTTAGAAATGGGAGATGCCTAATAGAGTCAATAGGGCTTAAACAAGAAAAAAAAAACAATTGAGAGGGAGGGAGAGCACTTATTATGTTTGTTTTTGAAGAAAAATATGTCATTTGCTTCCTGTAGGCCACGCGGGCGAAGCCGCGGGCAGAAGCTAGTTAATTAATAAAACTCATAATATATATCATCACAATTACGATTTGCATTTGCTCTATAGAATATTATTTAGATAACATCTAGATTAACTATTAGATTTAAATTCGCTTCCTGTAAATTATTCAGGGCAGGATCGGAATCAGCGGTATACCATCCCAGTATCTGGAATATTTTTAATTATTGATGATCATACCTACAGACTGCCTTTGACACAGTATTTTTAATTTCGTGGAACATTTTACTATCGTTTGGGTATTTGATGTTTAATAAATGCAATATTGGATTTCACTGAAATAAAATACTTTCTTGTTGCTTTCTCGTAGAAATAAATCAAAATACGATAAAATCTTCAAAAGTTACCTATGTTTTCTATTGACGTGTTTCGATATGTCCGAAGAAACTAAGAATGGATTTTGATGTTTATAAAAAAACTATAAAAATTAAGAAAAAAACTTCAAAGAAATAGAATTAAAAAAAAGGAAATATTAAAAAAAATGTTTTAGATAAGTTTAAAAAATCTTTTGATTATTTTTTTTACTTATTAGTAGCTTAAAACTGTAATATTTATTTTTAGAAAACAAGAAACTATATACACGATCAATAAAAACTTAAATCTAAATTAAAAATTAACTATAATTAAAAATTACATATTGAAAACTTGTCCCAAATCGCTGCCCTGTGCAAACGTACCAAGAATGCTGGCGGCATTGCCACGTTGGATGGCAATGCTTATTCGTTGGCCTAGATAAACGCCAGCCTTCTTGTCACGTGAGGTCTCAACTAGACGATGTGAGACCTCGTTAAACAAATGGTGAGCGTCTGGCCCCCACGGGCCCAGCGTTTCAACCCCAAAAGCCGCAAATATGTACCCATCACCAAGGGTAGCATATTTGCGGCGCTTCAGACCTTCTTGCTGGGCGGCGGCGGCACCGGCCGTGACTGAGGTAACTGGAAGGTGAGACGGAGCCAAGGTGTCGACGCATGTAGCGTCCCACACCAAAGGTCGTCCCACCCTCCAGGGTACCAAAGTCATTCCGTCCGGCCTCTTGCCATCTTCCCGCACCAAACCGTTCGGTTCTAAAACGGCTGGCACACCGGAAGTGACAAGAGCCCTGCGGATGAGATCGTTAATAGCTGCATGCCGCGATGTCCGCCCAGCACTCCTGCTACACGAAAGCCCGTGATGGCCAAGACGCTCAACACTGTCACCACAAAGGCAGCGATGGGGGACAATACATTTCGCCCCTAAACGGAGACAACAACCAATTTTGAAACAAGTGTTGTCCAGTAACGTGCCCGTGTTAGGAGATGGAAGGCATTGAAGCCAGAGCCCTGACTCCCATTTTGTAGAAGCGAAGAGACGAGCTCGCTCAGCAACGTTGCTAGATGAATCAATAAGGTAATTTTGAGTTAGCCTGCAGAGCGGCTCGTCCCATCGCTTCTGTGACATCGGTGTGGCTGGAGCATCTGTATTGGGACAGGCCAAGAACCAAGCGTTTCTGGCCTCAGCCAGCCACGACACCTCAAAGTCACGGAGTGACGGACTAAGGATTTTTCCAATGAGGCCCCGTGTGCTATGGACTGAAGACAGGAACGCTGGTAAAGCAACACTTGAAATTTTTCTTATACCCAGGCCTCCAAACCGGATTGGTAGAGAAGCCTGCGTCCAAGTACGATCATCGAAATCAATATTTAGAATGGATATGAGTGTTTTCCTTATGATACTGTCTAATTTATATAAAATATCCTGATATTTCCAAAAATGGCAACTTCGTAAAACGAATGTGAATTTTGGGACAAATAGACAATGCCGAATAATAAAATATGCCATATGAGTGTTAATTTTTTCCAGTCTATCTGACGTTAAATTAAAATTTTGAATTTGCTCATCAACAAAAGTTTTAAAAGATTCATCAAAAATCGGACAGCCTAGAAGGCGAAGTGAACTCTTATCAATGAGTTTTATATTTGGTGCTAAAGAGTTGAATTGCGAAACTATTAAATTTGAATCGATTGTACTATCGGAAATAAAAAGTTCGCATTTGGAAAAATTTAATTCTAAACCAATTTTTTTTGTGAAATTCCCTAACTAAAGTTTTAAGATCGTCAAGGACAGTGTTCACATCGCCACCTAGGGTCCCGTCATCTAGATACCACAGGTTAAATTTAAAATTTAGTTTTTGTATGATTGGATGAATTGCGAGACTGAAAATGGCCGGCCCCAGAGGGTCACCCTGTTGACAACCAGTAGCCGAGATCAAGGTGTGGCTTTTATACATAAGATTGGAAGAAGAACTATAGTTTTGCCAGAGAAATGGATAAAGTAACGGAATTTGTTTTTGAACTTCTGTCAACAAGGTGCCTCGGTCTATAGAATTGAAAGCATTTTTTACGTCCACCTTCAACAGTATCTCACCACCCTGAGACGAAAGAAATGTACGGAGAGCATGTACGGCAGCCTCACACCCACCCTTAGAACCGAAGCCAAGCTGTGCGGGCTGAAAATAATTGGCCAGGTCTTCAGAAGAGGCTTTGCAGCAAATTTTGGCTGCAAGCCGGCGGTAAGTAGATCCAACCGCTATTGGCCTGATACCACCGTCCTTTTTTAACAGCGCGCACATATTGGCTCCGTATAGGGAATCTAGGATCTCTTCGTTAACCTTACCGGAAAGCATAAGATTTATTAAATCCGTTAGGTCCTTCAACAGAGACTCACCGGTGTCCCCCAAAGTCGCAGCGATTAAATCTTTGAGGTGCTGAGGTGTGAGACCGTCCAAACCACCGGCTGAGCCACAGCCGAAGGACATCACAGCTGCAAATACAGCCTGCGGTGACGCTTTTAAAGTTTCAATGAAAGGTTGAGGTGGATCTGGGAGGCTTTGATTAACTGTTGAGGGTGGATGCTTAGATTCAAGAGCTGCAACGGTATCGTGGTTATTGGGAGCCATTGTGTCATTAGAAAAAAGCAAGCGGGCGGCACCTTTGATGTCTCCATCAGAGATTTTGCCTTCAATCAATTTAAACAGGTTATGTTTTAAGGTGGGTGTGTCAAGGCGAGGAAAAGAAAAATTTTCGAGGGTGCAGTTCTTTTTTATGCAACTGGTAGCAGATTTATTTTTATGACCATCAATTTTGCTAATATGTAGTATTCTAAAGGGAAATAATAAAAGATGCTCCCAGTCACGCTTAGTGTTATTAATTATTGTTTTTTTTATCGTATCTGATAACTTTTGCGCAACAGAAATTCGGGCGCCTCTTGGGATTCTTTTAATCAAAGGTGTAGATTTTTTAAGTTCAGCTAAAAGTTCATGAAAGGGAGAGTGATTATCTTGGTTAGAAGGAGCAGAGCTAGAGAATCCATCCTGGTTCTTATGTGATTTACCAAGATGGATTCTCAACCCTCTTTGAACCTTAAAAAAACGTTAATTTGTTATAATAAAATGCATGTTTTCTATATTAATAAATTTAAGGATTTGAAAATAACAATACATAATTAACATATACATAAGATGAAAAAAAAACTAGAATTAAACTTAATTAAAATTATACAAAAAATAATATATAAATACCTACACGGAAATAATCTATAGTAATCTATACGTCTACAATAAAGCGGAAGAGTTTTTTGTTTGTTTAAACGGGCTAATCTCTGGAACTAACAGTCGATTTCGAAAAATTCTGTCAGTAATGGGAAGTTATATTATCCCCAAAAGTTATAAACTACTGTTTATTCCGGGAACGCGGGTGAAGCAGCGGCGATCAGCTAGTTATAAATAAAGCGCCGCCTGCAGGCATGGTTCTAAAAGCTGGCGACGTTACGTCGTTGAATTGGTAAACTAATGCGTTGCCTGAGGGAGCCTGAGGTAAGCCTCTTTGGTCTTCTGTAGTATCTAATAGACGTCTGGACAATTCTCATACGTAAGATGCGCTCCTCTGGACCCCAGAAGCCATAGTTTCGACCCCACACGGAACTATTTTATTAATTTTAAATTTTAGATTGAGTAGTTTAATGGTAGAGTTTGAACGATTAAACATTTTAAGAATAGTTCGGTGATAATAGGAAAAACATGAGCATTTTCACGCTGCAGTAGGCACGTAAAGCCGTTGGTGCTTCACATTCTGTATAGTAAGTAGGTTTCTATTAAAAAAGTGTAAAAAACCGATTACAATATACAACGCGCTAATTAAATTTGTACTTGCTGCATAATCTTGTTATTGAAACGATGCAAGCACTTGCACTTGTCTAGCCTCTCGTGAAAAGAGTAGCAACAAGGATTCTTTAATCTACCGTCAATAATGTAAACAATATCCCCATTACTCATAACACGTTTAGAGGGTCACGTAAATAACGTCACTCTATTGTCATTGTCAAATAATGTGACATTATTTACGTGACCATTTAAACAGTATATTAGTTAAATAGCGATTTATGAGTAAGAGATAGGTAAATAAAGTTGTTGTTATTCATAAAGTAATTCCACAAAGGAAAAAAGAATAATAGGTATATTGCAAGAACTAAACACCTACTTAAAATATGATAAATAGACACTGTATCCCACGATATACAACAATGGTTTATATTCCAATACCTACTAGATAAAAAGAATAAAGCAAATAATTTTCAGCTCTCTTTATGCCGCTCGGTTATCGTCTGACACATATTTTATTACAACAAAGGAAGGGCTAAAAATAAAAGTAAAGCAATGTTGGTAATGGAATTATTTTTTTCGAATTCACAGTCTCATGCAATTCATTAATTCCGAATATTTAATTAAACCTATATAATGAGTGACTATTCTACTAAAAATATTGAAATTATGAGTACGTAAGATTTGTCGAGAATTCAATAATATTAGTCCCTGATAAGCTGAATCTACATGTAAAGAAATTAGGACAGTTCTTCGATAACCTCAGAAAAGCTCATTCAAGGTTTAATTATACCAAGTCATTGAAGAGCTGTTTTACGATCACTTTTTACCAAAATTATTAAATCGCCTTCATATTACACTAAGGGGTATGGTATAACGACGTTAGGAACTGTAATCTGACACTTTTTTGAAGTCTTATAAGTTTTATTTAAGAACTCTCATACTTATAGCTAACTTATAACCTTTTTCGTGCCATCAATCATAAATGTCACCTCAGCTCAAATCGTAGAAGTCCTTATTGCGCTGCGAAAAATATAGAAACATCCCATTCCGAGCTAATCTAACCGCAAGCTTCGTAGGATCCTATTGACAAACCTCATCTTACGTCTAGCCCTCTTTCGGTTACATTCAATTCTTATACATGTAATTAGGTAAAGAGCGAATTTTTGTGTGTAGAAACTACTAGAAACGTACTTACGTTTCAAATGTTTTTTTTTAAATACAAGTAATGAAACAAATTTAAGTTGACTCAATGGACGCGCGTCTCCACTGCGAGAATTAAATAGAGAAGTAATTTTAATTTAATTATTTTTATTTATTTGGAACAACACAAAAGGCACAAAAAATTAACAAACAACGATGATGTCTGCAGAAGTTTGAAAACTGTGTCGCATTTTTTTTTTTTTATACTACTTAGGTAGCAAACAAGCAACGGCCCGCCTGATGGGAAGCGGTTACCGCAGCCTATGGACGCTTGCAACACCAGGGGTGTTACTCGCGCGTTGCCGACCCTGCAGAAATCTCTTGAAGCCTTTTTGAAGAACCCCATGCTGTACTCCATTAGGAAAACCACGGCGGGGAGCTCATTCCACAATCTGAGTGTACGCGGAAGGAAGCTCCTTTGAGACCGCACAGTTCGAAACAATTCTGGTTTCAATATGTGAGGATGGACTCCCCATCGATGGCGAGAGTTGCGATGGTAGAAGGTAGCCGTAGGCATTCTTCAGAACACTGTACGTTGTACAAGCGGTAGAATACACATAAGGAGGTAAATCTGTCCTCAGACTGAGGGGCTCTAAACCGCTAGTGAGGTTTGAATTGTTAATGAATAAATTAACACGATACATATTATCACTAATCAAAGCACCATACCTACCTACAATATTCACAAAATGTATTTGAATAGTAATATTCTTTTTCAATCGAACTCGCGTAACAGGTAAACAAACATAGCGTATACAAATATATATATAAATGTTCGCCTATCGACTTAATTAGGGAGTTGATGATGAATGATGATTTATTGTACTCTTTTAGATTATATATATTTGTATAGCGATTGCGTAATTAATTCATTTATTCTAATTAAAATAATATTGTAAATGATTTGCCATCAAAACTGACTTATAAGTAGTCAATTATACAAGTACGTAACCGTAAAATAACGCAATAAAGATAAAGGAATTGAAATTAAAAGGTATTGTAATGTTTAAAATGTAAAAAAATTATGAAGATTATCTTGTACACACGGCTACAGATCAAGCTATACATTTCTAGTATAAGCTGACCTCCCATTGTACGGAAATGCTATACAATGCGAGATCAGCTTATACTGGAAATGTATAGCTTGATCTGTAGCCGTGTGTACAATAATGCGGACATAGTATCATCTAAAGACCGAGAGCGAGACGTTAATAACTTGAAATCATCAATTCACAAAATTCGTTTCTTATTTAGAAACATTATCGTCCTTATTTTAGTCTCTTTGAGAAAATGTAACATACTTAGCAGAATAATATAGTACGGTAACCGCTTACCATCAGGTGGGCCGTATGCTTGTTTACCGACTAAGTTGTAGGTATAAAAAAAAAAAAAAAAAAATAGTATAAAATATAGGAGCTTTTTTTCTACACACCTACCATAAAGACAAAGATGTTGAAGGTAGAGGTATATACCTACAATAATAAAAGTATTTTGATAGTAGTAAAGGGAATACACCAGGGGACGGGCAGCAGCGTCCATCTGTGATACATCATCACTACTGCGATCACCAACCCGCCTGCCAAGCGTGGTGATTATGGCAAACCCTCACATTAAATATGAGTACACGAGCAAAGTTACGGCCCCCAGTCCCCGGCGGCCCCGCTATCCCGGGCTACGGTAGCGGTCACGGTAACGGCGGGGCAGGGGGTGCTAAGAGTCTCCGGCAGAGATCCGGCTACCAACAACGACGACTGGACCTGGTAACATACAATGCACGGACTCTGAGGACCGACGAGAAGCTCATTGAGCTGGAGGAAGAAGTGGACAGGTTGCGCTGGGATATTATGGGGTTATCAGAAGTCCGAAGAGAGGGGGAGGACACGATAATCCTTAAATCCGGTAACCTGTTCTACTACCGGGAGGGTGATCACCTGTCACAGGGTGGTGTCGGGTTTATTGTCCGCAAGCCCCTCATCAAGAATATAGTGCGGATAGAGAGTGTCTCACCGAGAGTCGCATACCTGATACTCAGAATTACCAAACGGTATTCGCTGAAGGTCATTCAGGTATACGCTCCGACCTCATCACACCCAGATGACGAGATAGAGACATTGTATGAGGATATCTCACGAGCCATACATTCCTCTAAAACGCACTATATGGTATTGATGGGGGACTTTAACGCGAAGCTAGGCATTAGGAATGACGATGAGCTGAGAGTGGGGCACTTTGGAATTGGGCAGAGGAACCCTAGGGGGCAACGGTTGGCCGACTTCATGGAGTTGGAGGGACTCTTTATGATGAACTCCTTCTTCAAAAAGCGGCCACACAGGAAATGGACCTGGTGTAGCCCCGATGGATCCACCAAAAATGAGATAGACTTTATCTTGACGACAAAGCGGCAAATCTTCAGTGATGTTTCTGTGATCAACAGGGTTAAGACCGGAAGCGATCACCGATTAGTAAGAGGCACACTGAACCTGAACATCCAGGTGGAGAGATGTCGTCTGGTAAAGTCTACGCTCCGACCCCAATCTGCATATATCCAGGACCCTGACAGCTTTCAGCTCGAACTTCATAATCGCTTCCAATGCCTGGATAATTGCGTGACGGTGGACGATACAAACAACAGGCTCGTGGAAACAGTCCATGCGGTAGGATCTAAGTTCTTTAAGACCCGCCGCACGAATAGAACCCAAAAACTCTCGGATGAAACTCTCAAACTCATGAAGCGACGACGTGAAATGAAGTTGCAGTCTTCAGCTGATACAGCCGAATACCGGCAGCTGAATAGGCAGGTCTCAAACGCAATGCGACACGATTTGCGCCTCTTTAATACATCATGTATTGAAGAGGCAATAAAGCAGAACAAAGGTTCCAAAGTGTTCGCAAGAGACTTGTCTATTGGTCAAAGTCAACTGACCAAGCTGAAGACCGACACCGGCAACATCATCACGTCAAAGCTGGAGATCTTGAGAGAGATCGAGAAGTTCTATGGACAGCTGTACACCTCGTCACAGAAACCAGATCCAATTCCGGTTAGTGACGCAAGAGTCAAGTTGACCCGACACTACACCGAAGATATCCCGGACGTCAGCCTATACGAGATTAGAATGGCTCTGAAACAGCTTAAAAACAACAAGGCGGCGGGTGAAGACGGAATAACAACAGAGCTCCTGAAAGCGGGTGGAAAACCGATACTTGTAGTCCTTCAGAAGCTTTTTAATTCCGTCATACACGAAGGTACAACGCCGGAAGTATGGAGTGGAAGCTTGGTGGTGCTCTTCTTCAAGAAAGGCGATAAGGCCCTATTGAAGAACTACCGCCCGATATCCCTCCTAAGCCACGTTTATAAGCTATTTTCGAGAGTCATTACGAATCGTCTTGCACGTAGGTTTGACGACTTCCAGCCTCCCGAACAAGCCGGTTTCCGTAAAGGCTTTAGTACCATAGACCACATACATACACTCCGCCAGATTATACAGAAGACTGAGGAGTATAATCGGCCATTATGCCTGGCGTATGTGGACTATGAGAAAGCCTTCGATTCAGTCGAGACATGGGCGGTGTTACAGAGTCTACAGCGATGCCAAATTGACTATCGCTATATCGAAGTGTTGAAGTGTTTGTACAGCAAAGCCACCATGTCGATCCGAGTCCAGGACGAGAGTACGAAACCAATCCAGTTACAGAAGGGTGTAAGACAGGGTGACTGGTAATTTCCCCGAAACTCTTCACCACTGTAATGGAGGATGTATTCAAGCTCTTGGACTGGAAGGGATATGGCATCAACATCAATGGCGAACACATCACTCACCTTCGATTTGCCGACGATATAGTCATAATGGCGGAATCGCTAGAAGCTTTGAACATCATGCTCAATGACCTCAACAGAGTTTCCCAACAGGTAGGCCTCAAGATGAATATGGACAAGACAAAAATTATGTCTAATGTTCATATTCCGCCAATGCCGGTGATTGTTGGGAACACTGCCCTCGAAGTTGTAGACGAGTATGTTTACCTAGGACAAGTTGTCCAACTAGGTAGGTCCAACTTCGACAAAGAGGTCAACCGAAGAATCCAACTCGGCTGGGCAGCGTTCGGGAAGCTACGGCATATCTTCACGTCTAGAATACCTCAGAGTCTGAAGACAAAGGTCTTCAATCAGTGCGTGTTGCCAGTGATTACATACGGGACAGAGACGTGGTCTTTTACCGCTGGACATTCGTAGGAGAACAAAAATTACCGATATAGCTCGTAGAGTTAGTAAGCTGAAGTGGCAATGGGCAGGCCACATCGCTCGGCGAACCGATAACCGATGGGGAAGGAAGGTTCTCGAGTGGCGACCACGTACTGGAAAGCGCCGTGTGGGACGACCACCCACCAGGTGGACCGATGACTTGGTCAGAGTCGCTGGGCTCCGTTGGATGCAAGCGGCCCAAAACCGCTCCAAGTGGAAGTTAATGGGAGAGGCCTATGTTCAGCAGTGGACATCCTTAGGCTGATATGATGATGATAGTAGTAGGTTTATTCAAGTATTCATCGAACTCAAATACGTGTATTTACCCTAAAGGCACGTCAAATTGAAAAAATATTCATATTTATTAAAATGCAATTTTATTTGCATACAAGGTTTTGTTTTCAATATTTATTTTTTGTGGGGGTTGAATAAAAGCTTGTATGGAAATACATTTCACTGGTTGATTTTCTGGTTTGTTTGTTAATCAATAGCTCTCAATAGGTTGAGATGAAATTTGCTATATCCGGGTTTTGGAGGTGAACATTCAATAAAGCTAGGTCTCATCTATGGGAAAATACATTTTTCCGATTTTCCGAGTAAAGCAGGGTCACTTACTTACACGGCCCAGAGTTACTTTTTTTGGGTTCCGTACCCGAAGGGTGCCAAACGGGACCCTATTACTAAGACTCCACTGTCCGTCCGTCCATCCGTTCGTCTGTCAGTGGGCTGTATCTCAGTATGCGAGTCTGACTCGCACTTGGCCGATTTTTATTTGTTGACGAAGTTTTCTTTGAACTCCGCCTCTAAGTAGGTACCTACTTCTTTTATTTGTTACTCCGTTTATTGTTTATACGATATAATTTTCATAAGATACTTATCGGTCCCATAGATGAAATTTGAATTAATATAAAATATTATTAATATTTATGTACTGTAAAAGAAAGTTTGATTTCATTTTGTACAGTTCACGTGGTAACCTGTTGCGCCATCTCTTGAACACCGCGTGAAACGTTTAAAGAGTTGAGCACTCCTTGCATTGCAGACAAATACTTCAAACAACAAGAGTCGAGGGCAGCACTATAAACGTGCCAATATAAACTTAACTCTAACTATGTGGTTTCAAAGTAGATATTTGACTAGTATCAATGCTCACACAAACAGTTCACTTGAGGTTCGCTTTGTGATTTTTAAATGGTTGTATTACCCTCAATGTTACCAGATGAAAAATGGAAATGGCTTTTTTGTTGTTATGTTATGCTATTAATAATATTATTTTAATTTTCAGGATTCTGGTTTACGTATAGGTAATTAGCTATTTATTCGTCTATTTTTATTTGCATGTACTAGATAGCTTATTATATAGGCAATCTATGTTATAATAATATACCTACATACGTAATTTATAAGGTAACAACTGTAAGTTTTTGTAACCCTAAACGAAAATATGTTCTATATTTGGCATTGTTTTTTTTTTCATGCATACCATTATTTGTGAACTATGACATTTAACTTGTATCATTTTAATTTCGCAGGTAAGTCCTTTTCATCAGCAGTCCCTGTTCGTAAGTATTCAACTAATTCGATAATAGTACAAATACTTTCAACATTATCAAGGTAAATAAATATTTTATATTTAATTTAATCTAGCCGTAGTCTATCATAATCAAATATTAATAATCATTTACATAACATCGTCTTTACGCATATCAATTTGGAGACGACGCGACACCTATTGATGTCCAAATGCATATCCAAGTTTTTTACTAAGCTAGGAGTAGCCTAAGTTAGATGGTCTTAATTCTGTTGTTTACGACTAAACTAATTTAGTCTCTTTGCACCTTATTACAAAACATGGTTTAAAGGAAACCCAGGTTTTAAAATAGCCTCGTCCCTTTTTATTATATGACGTTAGAAAGTGACCAAATGACAGTAAAACCTGGCTTTGCTTTAAACCGTGTTTTGTAATAAGGGGGACTATGTCTGTTTTTAACAAATAACATAAGAAAAGGATGTAATAAATGTAGTCCTGTCAAATTAGTCCAATTCTTGTTTTTGATATAAATTTAGTCGCCATCTATCGCGGTTACGTCTAAATACCCGTAAATGAAGACGGCAAAGACTAATTTGACTTTAAATACGTTCTATCCTTTTTCAATGTCCTGTTTGCAGATGACATTTCGGTAGTCGTAGCTCAAAAAGGTGACCCGGAAACTTATAAACAAGTCCTTAACCAACAAGTAGAATCAATCCTCAAATGGTTAGAAAGCAATAATTTATGTGCCAATCTATCTAAGACAAAATTTATTCACTTTCATAATTATAATAATAAAAATAAAATTGAATTCCACTTGACATATCATAATGAAATAATTAGTAAAGTAAAAGACATAAAATTTTTAGGACTTATGCTGGACGAAAATTGTAATTGGAAATCACATATCGATTACCTTTGCAAAAAATTGAACCGCTTTGTCTTTGCTCTCAAGAGATTGCGTCGGCTATCCGACATTAAAACAGCCATAACTGCATATCACGGTTACGTAATGTCACTTCTCCGGTATGGGCTTTTACTATGGGGTAATTCTACAAATGTTTGCAAAACTTTTATTGTACAAAAAAAATGTATTCGTGCAATATGTGGAGTCGGTCCACTTGAATCGTGCAGACCTCTATTCAAAAAATTAAACCTTCTCACCCTTGCTTGCTCTTACATCTTTCAAGCTGGCGTTTTTGTTAAAGAGAACATACATTTATATAGTCAGTGTAACAATAACGAAAATAGTAAGTTACGAAAGCGAGATCCTACTAGAATTATATTACCTATTTGTAGGACTACATTTTACCAGAAAAACTGTTATTTTATGACTATCAAGATATTTAATAATATTCCAAAAGACATAAGAGAATTAAATATAGTGACTTTTAAATCAAAATTATACAAGTGGTTGAGCGATAAGTGTTTCTATAGCCTGAATGAATTTTTTGTTAATGAATAATAATTATAATTTGACATTTTTTTATTTTTTTTTATTTATTCATAATTTCTAATAGGTATGTAATTTGTCACTATGGATTAATTATTTTATGATCAGTTGACATCCTAAGGTTTAATTAGTTATATTTTTTATTTTTAGTAAAATTATTACTTGTTATATTATAATTCAATTCAATTTATATAATTGCATGCCTACATTATGTTAAGGCGAAACATGTAGATATTTTATGAATACTTGTCATCCAAATGTACCATGTTCCCTGCAATAAATTATCTTTATCTTTATCTTTAATGTTTGTATGAAAGATATGTAATGCGACTTAAAATAGTTTAGTGCCATTTTCAACGGCGCCTATTGCTTTGTAAAAATTGATATTAGCATACTTACTATATTCAGAACTTGAATATAAATATAAAGATTAATGTTTATTATGAATAAAACCAAATCGACGCTTTGTTTATAACCATCTTGAAGCCTAATTATCACTTAGCATTGTGAGAATAAGTAGTAGTTATCCAAAGAGACAAGTATTCTTTCTCTATTAACAAAAAAAAATAGTTTTATACAAAGGATCTTTATATTCGTAGACAGAGTCAAGGTCTTGTACGGGCCGCATTGCGGTCGCTAGGCTCAGAATCTCAGAATGCTAATAAAACCCTGATGAATCCGACATTCTCATTCGGTAATATTATCCCACAATTATCTTTTTTTGTATCTTGTTACAATATTCGGAATATCGCGTTTTTTTATCAATTCCTAATAAGAGGAAATTGTTATTATTATACTAACTTGTACACCTTACAGAATACCGCAGCCAAAGTAAGTTTATGTTGTCTAAAGTTGTGTTCCAGCCCATATTTACAAAAAAATAAACCGGCTTCCCTTTTGTTCCTACGTCCTTATTTCATAAATTTAGAGTAATCAAAAGGTTTTATTATTTAATTTGGAGCTTTATATTTTGTTTTCAATATCTCAATCAGAAAGGATATGCTTAGAATGTCACTGATAAATTGGCGACAATATTGATTAATATTATGCTGCAATCGCGATGTTTTTGCTCTTTTCCGTTGAGGACTTCAATCATATCTTCAAAGTCCATGGTGGCTCATGATAAAATTTATATGGGATCACCGTGGAATCTATGGTAATACAGCATTAATGTCCGTATATTCCAGAACACCAATCAAAATATAAAACAATTGAAATTTAAACCTTTGACGCTGTATTTATTTTCAATTTCGCAATATATTCTTGAGAATTGACTTAAGTTTTATTTCTCGTTCAAAACTTAAGTTCTCGTATAATAATATAAATATGTATGTATATATATATTCCATGATTTATTGGTAAAAAATGTTCTATTTAGATTGTATGTATAAGTTTAACGAGTAGGTAAAACTTTTGCACCATCTCCACGTATCTTATTCCGGTTAATGTTTTCGTCTGCATTTCATTTCTTTAAAACTCGTAAAAACTTAACGAACAGAAAACATAAAAGTGTATCCAAACAACTGGGTGTTTTACTGTCTTCCTCAGTAGTAGGTATATGGAAGCCGAATTAACTAGGTAGCTGTCGAATGTGTTGGTTGCACTAAGTGCTCTGCTCTGCAGTCTTTCGTCTCCGTATATTATTATATGCTTCGGAGAAAACATCATGGCGTGTTTCGAGATGAGAATATTATCAGAAATCGTTATCTGTCACTTGAATTGTGGAACACATATTATACATTTATACATAACATATATACATTTTGGAAGTTTTATTAGTTTAAAAAAAAGTTGTATGTTTTTAACTTTAAACTTTGTATGGTTGATGCGGTGAACTGATTTTCTGGCCGGTTCAGGATCATCATCCGCTGTTATCGCTCTATTGTAACGATGCGATAATAACATATAATATAAAGCAAAAATAGCATTTTTTTTATACAACTAAGTCGGTATACGGCTCGCCTGATGGAAAGCGGTTACCGTAGCCATATGAACGCTTGCAACACAAGAAGCATCACTCACGCTTTACCGACCTTTCCCCCCTCCCCTATGAGCTCTGGCGACCTTATTCACGCGCAGGAACACAACTTTACACAACATAAAGTTATTTGGCTGTGGTATTCTGTAAGGTGGAGGTAATACCCCAGTCGAGCTGCTCTTTGAGCGGATAAGCGCTATGCTCTTCCTCTTTAAAAAAATAGCAACCATTAACATATCCAAATGCCAGCTTTGTCGAATTACTATTGAAGTTCATCAGATTGTTGTACCTTTGACAGCTGATAATTTACTCTGAACCCACATCAACCGGGCTTAGTTAGTCCCAATGTCATGTACAATAGGTATAGGAGAGTAACTGGACAAAATCTAAGGTTTTTGAAATATGTACCTACTATCTGCTTTTCACTGGCTCTCCAGCTATGCGGCTGTTATCAAAGCCTACGTCGTGATCGTGACACTATTATATTCATACTCTATGCTCAGACCAAAGATCTTATAATTGCCAGATTTTCCGTTTTTAAGTTGAAAATTTAGTGTTTTTTTTTATTACTAACACAGATTTAAGTACTTCTCTTGTTCTAAATAAAAAGTTTTTAAATTCTTACTGCCAAAATGATGTAGGTACCTTACCTAGGTACATCATTTGGGCAGGAAGAATAGATTTTATTAAACTATATCAAAAGCGAAAGTACGTATCGTTTGTTTGTTTGAACACTTGATGTTATGGTGCGTCCATGCTACGCGAATCGAGCACGAGCCGAGCCACGAACGAACCTACAACGAGCCGACAACGAGCACGATCCCTTATATCCCTTTTTTTCGTGAAAAAACTGAAAATCGCGCTCGTTCGAGGCTACGCGAATCGTGCTCGCAGTTTGCTTTTCGCCAAGCATGGACGCACAATAGGTAGCACCTAGGTTCTATAAGATAAACGAGTCATTTTATACATTACTTTGCCTGTGTATTCATGACTTAGCTGTCATAAACATTTTGAGTTTTGAAATCCAACACGTTCATGTTTGACAAACAAATAAGTTTCTCGCTCTTTAATTTTATAGTTGCCATACTAAATGGCTTTCCTCTTAGTACCTACCTTAGTGTCTCATAAGCTAAATTAGCTACAATTTCCTCGACAATATAAAGGTTGCACTTTTGTATCTTTATACCACCCTACTAATATTATTTGCGAACGGATTTGGATGAAATTTGGCACACATATAGAATATGTTTTGGATTAATACATGCGATAGTTTTTTTATCCTGGGAAAGCATTAGGGCCATCAGGAACGCGTGTAAACCGCAGGGCTGAAACTAGTTTTAAATATTTTTAACCGACTTCAAAAAAAGGAGGAGGTTCTCAATTCGGTTGTATGTTTTTTTTTTTTTTTTTTTTTTTTTTTATGTTTGTTACCTCATAACTCCGTCATTTATGAACCGATTTGGAAAATTCTTTTTTTGTCTGGAAGGGTACACTTCCCGTTTGGTCCCATTGTCATCAGATCAGGATTTGATTACTTCTTCGTGTACTTTGAAGTCGGTTTAAGTTTTTTTTTGTAAAACAGTCCAATTATGTTACGTTCGTTTTATAATTGTGGTAATTAAATTGCTCTCAATTAGTAAGACAACAGAAGAGCAGACCGCAACGTTTTACCGCACTTTACTCTAATAAGGGTATATTGCGGTTTTTTTTAACATTCGACAATATGTTCTCCATGGAGTCAATACTGAAATTTTTAACGCAATATTATTATAATAAAACATAAATAAAAAAATACTCTTACCTATGCTGGGTGGAGATGTTATGGAGGTTAGTCATGCTGAACAACTTCACTATGGGACCAACACAGAATTCTCAGTTTTTTTTTTACTTTTAATACATTATGATCGAGCAAAGTTGACATTTCGTAAGAAAACTAAAAAAAATTGAGAAATCCCTATTGGTCCCTTAGTAAAAGTTGTTCAGACTACAACTAGACTATGACTAACCCAACATAGGTTTCGAAAATATGCCATCTCGAAAGCTCCACCTTTTATAGTCCATTATTAAACAAGAGCCCCATTCATAAATTACACGCAATACGATGGTAACGAGCTGTTTTAGACGTCGCTTTAGGTCAAGTTCAAGTTAAGAGGTTCAAGTTCAGGAGGGCTACCGTGTAAGGTATGCGTAAAAAATTATAACGTTTATTTTGAATCGACCGACCTTTGGGAAATTGAATTAAGTTCTCACTTTCTGTTAACTTATATAAATAGGTCTTATCTTTATATAGGGGAGACTGCTGTACCTTGATACTACGTGTACCTTGATCATGTGATGTTTTTTAAATGTTCCCGATCTTTTTACCCATAATCATCTATGGTGTGTTGACGTTTAGAGAAAAGTGATCATCATGAAGATAGTTGCAAGCGTTAATTTCTCGGCGTTTGGGGGTGATACAGCTATACATTTTTTGGTGCTAAAAAGTAGGTTTTTTTGTGTTTTATTACTTTCTTGATAACTAAACGTATTAAACACGAAGCTTTTAACAAATTGCTGTTTTAGAGAGTTAGTTTATTAAAGTTTTAGACGTGCTATTTAAATCTTAGCTTAACATAACCTAATTCTTTTTTTGGGTGAATAAAAAGGTAATGCTGGTGGTGTTGTACCTTGACCTACATCAATCTGCTGTACCTTGATTATGGTCAAGGTACAGCAATTTATTATGTCTCGATGTTATTTGATTATCTGATAGTTTTCAGGAACAAATTGTAATATTTTTGTGCTTTTACCGACCTTCCCTATTCTGATAATGCGGCCCAAGCTTCATATCAAGATGCTTTGATGATTGTATGTGATAAAACTACTACTGATGGAGGATTAAATAAAACTCTGCAGAATAAATTACCAGGTCCTTCAAGTCCCTTTAACGATAATACTGCACCCAAAAGTTGAGCCAAGAAAGGAAGTTCGGAAAGGCAGACCAAAAGGAAAGTCTAGGATTTTAACAGAGACTAAAAAAAAAAGATATAAAAAATCAATAAAAAAAACAAAAAGTTAAAAAAACATGAAGACTAAGATAAAATTTTGAAAGTAAAGAAACATATTCTTAAAGACGTAGGTAACGTATATCAGAATGTTCAGAGGAAGACGAAGAAAAAAAAAAAACTAATTAAAAGAAAATCATATTAGGCTACAATGATACATAAAAGATGTTAATGATGAATATATTTTTATTCAATTCAGTTTGAATTGTTATGCGTGAGTTATATAACTATAAGAAATATAGAAAACTTATATAATATTGATATTCAATTCTATAATCCCTTTTATTTGTCATAAAACTGCCCATGATCAAGGTACAACATGTGCCCTATCAAGGTAGGTACACATTGGCACTGTTGTACCTTGATCAAAATGCCTTTTCTTAATTATATAATAAAAAAGCTATGAAGATGGTAACCTGTACTTTTGTATATTTTATATTTTGAGCTCAATTAGTTTCTTTTTAAGTTACAAATATTTTCATCAGCAAAGGCATCATACTTTTATTGTTATAAATAATTTAATGAAAAATGTATCAAGGTACAGCAGCTTCCCTTACACGTATTAATATTGGATATGAATTAATCTGTTGTTTACAAATGTAGAGAATTAGCTACAAACAAGATGCAGTTGCTCTATGTCACAAAAAATCTTATACAATTTATTTGATCACCTTCCAAATTGATAATTTCAGTTTCTTTATTACTCTGTTCTTTTATTGTTCAACGATCGCCTTCAATCATCATCGTATTTTTGTCAAATTTTTCTTTTTTGACCCTTTCAAAATTTTGATTTTCATTATTAACTTATTTTATTTAATCTTAAATTTATGTAGAGTCCTATGTGAAGCGAGGGGTTCATGCCGCCCAAGACGAAGACAGGCTTTATAGTCGAGGAGAACACTCCACTTTTCATACTCAAACACCGTTTCTTGTTTCACATTCTTTACAATCGCGCCTTTTTTATTTGTATTTTTTTACTCGTGGTGGCCAGTTCAATTTTCGAACAATTTATATTTTTGTTCATCAACGACATTTAAAACCTATGAAGATAACTCTTTGGTCAACATTTACATTAAAAGAAAAACAAAACATGGTAAAAGTTTTCATACGAATTATTTAGTTGACGTTCTATGTTCAAATCTTATTATGCACCAGTGGGTCATATTCAGAACAATATTATTGACCAGCTAGACCCAAGGGCTCTAAACTTACTTTAGGTCTGCATGACATAATAGTTTGATGTTGTCGAGCAGGTGGTGTGAAAAATAATATATTGCGTTAATTTTAAGAATTACCTGGCGTAAGAGTTGCTATAATATAAAGTTTTTTTTAACCCTTTAGCCAACCACCAGGAACCACGGCCCTATCAACCAACCAGATAAATATTAATTATTCGATTATTCTAAATCCGCAGTTATCGAGCAGTGATGTGCACAATGTCTAATTAGCTATTATTAAATTTATATCATTATTGTGGAAACCGTGATTATGCACTTGTTTTGAATCAATTTAAACATTCGAATAAGTCTCGGCTACGAATAAAACTTGATTTATAATAAAATAAAACGATACTGATTTGAATTTCAATTTTCTTATGGACTGATCTTGGTTCTGGAGTCTGTTGGTGATTTTAAATCCTTTTAAATTGTAGAAACACAATGAAAAGCGTAAATATCAATAAACATATGCTTTATAAGTAGGTCAAACATTTTTACTGGATTAAATTCTTCAGTGACAACAACCCTAGCTTTGCGATCCAGTCTCTAGTGAATTTATAGGTATTTGTGTCGGGGATCTGCAACCGGGATGCAAAGACAAAGAGGTTTTTTTGCTCCTCATAAATATATCGTTGGGTAGGTATGTCTTCAAATAGCAGATGAGGCAGTTGAAACCAATAATAGTATTTTTTTATTTAAATATAGCGAAGCTAAATATCTATCTATTTTTCTCTAAATATATTTCAAGTCAAAGCATCATATCAAGCTGTGACGGGATCGAAAGTTACGTAAACCGTGAAACCTTATTACAAGCTCAAAGGAATTTCACTTCAAACACGAAGATATAAGAAACATTTTTGTGTGACGGAAAATTTTGTTCTCGTGCCATTGACCAATCCTATTTTAGGGTAGTATGTCAGTGACCCTCAAAGCTTAGAACACGTTACATTTATGGGTGACCTTGAGGGGTGGATAACGTAATGTAATATTCGCCCTGCAATAAGGGTCCCTTTATTTTCCCTTTCACGAATGGCGGAACGTTTCGTTTTATCTTTTAAAATTGCTTTGGAATAATAAAATGGGAACTGCTTGCGTGTGAGACTATATTGAATTCTTTACTCTATGATTGAATGCAGGTTTTATTAGAGGATTTAAAATTTATATACTTACATGGTGAATGCTCATATGAAATCTTTTCTCATTTGATTTGACCAGAGAGAAGCGGTATGCCGTTGTATCGTAACCTGTACAGTATTATACAAAATATATATTTAAACAACACTTTTACATTTATTGAAGACAAAGGATATAATAACAAATACTTAATTTCTAAAAAAACGTAGAGACCACACCTCTATGGTTTCAAAAAGACAAAGGCAAGTGTTAGATGAACATGAAGGTAAAGGGAAACTGATTTAGGTCACCCAGCTCATGCTAATTAAGAAGAACGGGCTTCATAATGTAATTTTATTAAACACCAAAATATTATACTCTACTCTTGAAGTGGTAACACCTTTTTACCTACTATCTTAAAGATTTTACACACCTTCATCTATATTTTATATAATCAGTACTAGGTATATTAACTCCGCAAAAGTTTTCCATACAAATATTAACTCCGCACTTAGAAAGGTATTAAAAAAAACATTTAAATGCAAATTTCATTATCTGTACCGAACAATGCTTACACCAAGTTTGGTGTTCCAATTCTTACCGACAAAACATTCATGCCTATTGCTTTCTCTTAAGGTTTGAAATTCGAAAAAAAAGAGCTTTGTAAAAACATTCCTACGTAGTAACAAGATTATAGAGTCGTATATGTCATGAAACATTTTCTAGATTCTCAACCGGTGCAATAGTCTCTCCATACAAATATTACATCCCCATCTCACGCATATTATAATTCATCATCATCATATCAGCCCATGGATGTCCACTGCTGAACATAGGCCTACCCCATTGATTTCCACTTCGAACGGTTCAGGGCCGCTTGCATCTAGCGGCGCCCAGCGACTCTGACGTCGTCGGTCCACCTGGTGGGAGGTCGCACCGCTCGGCGCTTTCCAGTACGTGGTCGCCACTCGAGAACCTTTCTTCCCCATCGGTTATCGGCTCTTCGAGCGATGTGGCCTGCCCATTGCCAATTATTATTATATAATGATATAAAACATATTTATATCCAATGATAACAATTCATCCGGTCGTAGAGAACAAAATTAAAGAGTTAATTGATAAATAATATATTTTTTCAATTTTGATATGGGTTCAGTATAACATTTGCAATCGCCACCATTGTATTACACGGTTATATCACAGAGGATTGAGTGGTTATATCTGTCACGCCACTCAGCTGGAGTATATTGAGAAATAATATTACTGAAAATACTTACTCATTCCAAAACATTACAAAAGCAAGTTATTTTTCAGAGTGCGATAAGAAGATCATAAGAAAAATAAAAGGATACGTTGAGTAATTGACAAAACAGGCGAAAAAGATAAAAAGCACCAGTGAATTACATTATGTATTTAAGTGATTCCGGTATTACAACTCGGAAACTTCTGCCATCACTAAATTGAATAAGTGCCAGAAAAGTTGTCATGCCTTTTCTACTATTTTAGCTTAGAGTATCACATCAGTTTTGCAATATGGATTTGGCAAAGAAAAACGGAGATTGAAAACCATATTGCTTGCCACCATCTTCAAAATTCTACTTCCTCCACGTTACTAATTTATGTTAAGCAACTTTAATTGAAATTACTATAAATGCTATTCATTATGTTACTATAAATTGTACAGTCAACTTACCATAAAATGTCGAATGATTACTTGTAGGTATGATGGCATAGACACTTTAATTAATTAAATTTATGTTTATATATAGTTGATATGGACATCTTCACATAGAATATTCTATGTATGTTCGCCACTTTAAGCGCATGCGTTGGCCGATACATACAAACCCCGGCGCTTCGCGAGTTTTGTAAGTCAGTAAACAAACGAAGATTACGTGAGATGCTCGCTCCGCACTCCTTCGGATTTCCCGCGAAAATAACGATCACGTTTATTAGCAATTTTGAAGTTATGTTACTGAAAATTAAAGTGCATCTGTGAAGTGTGTATTTTGTGTATTGTGGATACAATTGCCCATTTGAAAAGAAGTAATTAGTAGATAATTCTGCCAAAGTTTCTGTGATGCGTTGAAAAAATCGAAAGAGATAATCAGCAATCATAGCAATTCCGATGTACATAAAAATTATACCCTGACCCAGTGTAATTACCTTTTTTTTTCTTTGATAGCTGTAAATTGCTTTCTTACTTTATTATATTATTATTAGGTTATTTATTAATTTTGTTTAAATAGGTACGAAGCGAAGGTAATTTTAAAGACAATTATTTACTGCATTCGTTTTAAGATGCCATCAGCGACGCAGCTTGGACATTTAAGTCTAACGTATGTTTAGACCTTTATCTTTATGAAATTAAAAAAAGCATATTGAAAGTTGCAGCTTAGCTTAGGTATATACTTACTCGTTTAAATCTGAGAGTGGAAAAAAAATAAAATAAAAAAAAAACAAGAATTCCCTTGTTTCCACTTCCCAATGGATAACTATTTTACAGTAAAACCGGCAACAGTATTTACATAAGTTATTGAATATACAAGTTGATATTTGAAATGAACATACATTTTTTTATCAATATAATCAACTTTTAACTTTAGCTTTACTTTATTAGCTTTGTTTTATTTGATTTGCGCAAGTGGTTGGTTCTTCAAATAACTCAGTAGAGCAATGTTACATTATTCGTAGACTGCGAATATAAAATAAGATCTCCATAATATTAAATACCCCGTTTCGCTAATTGAAGTATATGCTACCTACCAAATTTTGAGATATTTTAAATAGGTATTTTTCTCAAACAACCGTTAGCTTCCCGCATCACACTGATGATGCTAATTTAAATAATAAGTAAATTATCTAAATAAAACGTAATCTTTTGCCCCCTTTTGGAATAAAAGTTTGTGAGTTGGTGACGCCTAGTGGTATTTCAAATCGAGCGTTTCCGTGCTTCGGAAGGCACGTAAAGCCGTTGGTCCCGGTTATCACTTAATTGTGATAGTCGTTAAGGCTATTCGGATGCCTCCTAGGCGGCTTAAAAAATTCCAACAGTAGGTTGACCACTAGCCTACCTCCACCAATCCGCAGTGGGCACGCGTGATGGAGTATCGCCCAGTCCCTTTCACCCTCATTTGTGAAAGGAGGCCTGTGCTCAGCAGTGGGACATTATACGCTGATAATGATGATGAGCTGTTCAAAATATGTGGTGAGATGTAGAATGTTTGGTATAAGGCTTCGTAAAGGTAGCATCGAAAAAAATACCCAAAGAAGCACAATGGCTATGTTATGGACACGCGCTCTGGGTCACGTAAATAAAGTCAATCTATTGTCATTTGCAAATAATGTGACATTATTTACATGACCATTTTTAAACAGTATATTAGTTAAATAGCGCTTTATGAGTAAGGTGGTCCTTACTGTTCAAAATCACTGACTTGTTGCGGAATTGGAAAGCTCAAAGTAAATGGTACTCTAAAGTGATATTTCCTCGATGTTTCCTGGGGGTTCATTTCTGCGTCTTAGAGAAGGCAATCCTATTTCAGAAAATATGGATCCACATTTTTTAAGTAAGTATTATTTAAATTTAAAAATTGCTCTACTCTTACTTTTAAATAGAAGGGGTCAAATAATAATACGGTACTGCTATGGCAAAGTATTAGCTGGAAAACTAAATCTTCTTTTCTTTTATTATAAATAAAAGTACTTACATGAAAGGAATCTGCTGCCCACATATCTACCCCGTGTGATCCCAAACTAAGCACACCTTATTTAGTGTCCTAAATAAGTAAGTAGAAAACTGATATAGGTACCTACATTTTATTATAAAAAATACTTGTACGCAGACAGAACAGATAAGCCATTATTACCACGACCTGCTGCGTGGTAATCAGGAATTTATTAATAAAAACTTTGGGCTATTTTTTCTCGGATTAATGGATTTAACTAGATGTTCTATATTTTTTATTAACACAGAGTTATTTTTTATATGTCAATTTTTATTTCATGGTTTATTTATATATTTTTAAGAAAATAGTTAGATAAAGAATGGATTTAAATATTTTTTATCCCTTAACATTTTCTTATTAAATTTATATAGACATTTTAAAGTCTTCAGCGACATTTTAGAGTTACAACAGAGAGTGTTCTAAGGAACTGTTCAACTTGATGCCCACGGCTACCATCCACAATCGCAACTCTCGCCATCGACGGAGAATCCATCCACACACATTGAAACCAGAATTGTTTCGAACTGGGCGGGCTAAAAGAAGTTTTCGTCCACGGACGCTCGGACTGTGGAATGAGCTCCCCGCCGTGGTTTTCCCAATGGAGTACAGCATGGGGTCCTTCAAAAAGGGTGTGAAGAGGTTTCTTCAGGGTTGGCGACGCGCGAGTGCTACCCCTGGTGTTGCAAGCGTCCATAGGCTACGGTAACTGCTTACCATCAGGCGGGCCGTAAGGTTGTTTGCCACCTCAGCGGTATAAAAAAAAAACTTGCTTTGGATAAATAGGATACCGATCCTGACCCATGGTTACATACAAAGGCATCGTTGGAAATCCTCTTGTATCTCATTTTAAAGAAAACAAACCATCAAATATTCATTAAATGCACAAGTTTTTTTTTGTAAAATTGGATAATACCCATTGCGGCCGGTTTTCAATAATACATGTCGTGTCTCGTAGGAAACCTCTATATTGATCAATAGTTACATGATGGCTCATTGCCTGCTTATTTTATAAAACAGGCCGGTACGAGCAAAGAAATTGTATTGTATGTACAAGAAAAACATAACCAGGTATAAGACGAGACGAAAATGAATTTTAGGGATTTGTATGGGATAAATTTAAACTAGTCTTGAGTTACATACTTATATTTTTATTTATAGATAAATGGATATCCTGTTGTAAAAACAGATTTTGAGCCGACTAGTGTTTATATTATGATAAAATATAGTTGAAAACATTCCAATGAAAAAATACGTATTTAACTGTGAAACATCTAATTATGTGGGCTCACGGGGGGTGGTATTTCACATCACATTTGCTCACAGAACAAGTGACAATATCTATAACATACAGTTTTCTAGTTTCATTTGCACGATCGTAATTATTTTCAGTAAATTACGAAATGATACATAAGCACCCGGGTTGATATGGGTTGATCTTTGAAAATAACATTGACTCACGATCACGACTAAAATGTCTATGCGTCTCTTTCTCTCTCGCAAAGTATCATAAGGATTGTCATATTTCATTTCCATGGTATGTAGACGCTATGTAGGTCTAGTTAGCGTAGCGAAATCCTAAGTCTATGGGTATGAGAATGAATTATGTAATAAAAAAAATATGATGTCATGCACCGTCGCGCGTCGATGACTTAGGTAATAGGAGCGAACAAAAACATAAATATATAATATATTAGACACGGATTGATTAATTATTTTTGAAGTATAGCTTCTTACGTGTGAGATGAAGAGCTAATTGAAAAAAATTGTAACGAAGGATGAGACTCAACTGGGTAATGTTAAGCTCGCGGTGGATCACTGCTTCATTCCTTTGATCAGCCAAATCAAACTGGGATCAAAATCAACTAAAAAAGTCTCGCATCGTTGAAGATCTCCTCTAAGATAAAGGCAATTATGACACTTGATGTTACTAAATAGGGACGTTTTAGCCTTTCAAAATCATGTACGTTGTTACCTCCTATCTTACTTTGCTATCCGTAAATTGCTGCCGTGTATGGCGTGGTATTATACTTGTAGGTATTAAAAGTTATACCAAAAATGTGTATAGCGTAATGTATCTACATCGCTTCGTAGAAAATTCACCGTTATTAATTTTCTTTGACGGCAGTTGTGGTGCATTGATATCATAGAGGAAAAATCCCTTTAGAGTAGATACTGAACAATCGAATTCCGCAACTAGTCAGTGATTTGTCACTGATTTTGAACAGTAAGGACCAATCACTGCATCGTGTGTTTTTGACTTGGCCAATCAGAGTGCATGTGTCGACGAATTCATATATAACGGCTCCTTTGTTACTGGGCGCACAAATCGCGAAAAAGAAAATTTTATAATAATATTAGGAAGTGATGTGAAAAGATACTAATTGAGCGGTGTTATGATTTTAATTTAATAAACTTGGAAGCATTTTGGTGGGCAATTTTATTAGAGCTGACACTTTTTATAGAGAGTCTATACCTGATGTAGTCTGCACCCCCTTGGGATAGCTATAACCATTCCGTTACACGTTGTAATAAATAACGTCAGTGAAAAAAAATGTAGATGACAGGTCAGTGTTATGTACAGAAGTAGTTACATCTCGTAGATCTTGTAAGCTTCAGTGACCTTAATAAGGAGAGCACTTACAAAGTTTTGTACGCTGAGTTGCGTTATACAACTAAGTATGAGCACAGACAAAGTTGTTTATTAACAAGACACAGTTGATACGTCTCGTAAAACAAAGTAACTGTGGTTTTATTGACTTTATACGAACTCTATTTTATTTTAAAGTAGGTTTTAGTTTAAAAAATACACGATAAGTAATATATATCCGACTATTAAAAAATAATGTTTTGATTGTGACAAAGACAAACGTTAATCCTTTAAAAAAATGCCTTCTTTTTTAAATATCAGGTGGAGATTTCGAGATGGCATATTTTCGAAACCTATGTTGGGTAAGTCATGCTGAACAACTTTTACTATGGGACTAAAGTAAACAAAATTTTTTTTTTTACTTTTCTTACAAAATTTCAACCTTGCTCGATCATAAAGCATTAAAAATTACAATTTTTTTTGAGAATTCACTATTGGTCCCATGGTAAAAGTTGTTCAGCATGACTAATCTAGCTATGATAGGTTTTGAAAAAATGCCATCTCGAAATCTCCACCCAGTATATTGTACGTACCTACATCTAATATTTGCCAATAACAGTTTATTTAAAAAAGTTAAAAAAAATACAATACCTACATTTATTTTAGAAAATGTTATCAATTATGTTAATATTAAACATTTTAAATTAACTGTTTTTTTTTTTTTCAAGTAATAGTTACTAATGTTCAACGAGTACAATGCTAATTCTAGAGAAGGGACGTTCTAACATTAATTATGCGTCAACTGCTTGTATCGAACAAGTAATCGACGGAAATATCATAGAACTAGAGAAATGGTACCTATATAATTATTTGTCTGAAATTAATTCACAGTAGAATTTACAAAGAATATGCAATGCAGGGACTATAGTGATTACCTACTTCTTCTTGAAGCTGCATAACGAAACTTTTCATGTCACTTTGCTCCTTTTTAGGGTTCCGGACGAAACGGAATCCTTATAAGATCACTCGGGTGTGCTTCCGTCCGTCTGTCACAGAGTCGAACTGCAACTGAGTTCGTATGATAACGAGGTGATTTTTTGGCGACTGAATTGATTAAAAGTTTAGTTATTAGGTACTTTGATCACTTAGGTTTAGAGAACATTACAAAAAAATAAACCTTAAACATAGACACAGTACCATCAAGAGGTCACTACAAATTACTTTCAAACTTTGAGATACTCATTATAGTGAGAGAATGGAGTAGATTTGTGATACAACTTACTCTGTCAGTTTTTACATGAGATCCAAAATAAACTCTCATGCATGTTACATTTTCTCATGGACAAAGTACAAGTAAGTAAATTATTTTGTTATACCGGAATGTTTCAATAATATGTTACATTATCTAAGTCAAAAAAAATTGAAAAATAAAATTTATTCGCGTCGTAAAGTTTGTAATTTATTCAGTTTACTCTATTAAATAATTTCAAATAGTTTCTCCGAGTTTGCCCACTCTGTAACCTCCCAAGTCTCTTAAAGAGTCTATAAAGCATCACCAACGAAACCCTTTCGTCAAGCTTAAATACATTGTGACGACCGCACATGAACGCAAGGCTACCCGCCAACTTCCCATTAGTTCATCCTCGGCTGTCTGGTCAATAGCTCGTCAAAGAAACCCTCGAAAATTCTAGTCCATCCTGACTGATTTAAAAATTTCTTGTACATTTGTACATACGTAAGCCTCTGCTAATTCCAATTTACCCTCGGAGGCAGAATGGAAACCCCATATTGAAACCTCAATTAGCCACGCGGATCTCGCCCGTCTGATAGCCGTTCCGTCTGCAAACATCGGAACCCAACTCGATCCATCCACTTTACAGCTTACTTCTTGTCTGCGTCTAAGTGCACCTTTTATGTGTTACATTTCTGTCAGTGTGGAACTTTCATAGACCAACTAGAATTTCGCGCCACTCTACCCATAATGACATCATCTCCTGAACTTTTGGCAGCGCCAACGTGTCAGCTTTTCGTTGAATGCGGGACAATGGTAAGAAATTACCTTGCAGTAATACCTATATAGATCCTTATTCAGTAGGGCGGATCATTCCACCTTCCGGAGACTGTCAAGAAAGCCGGTGGATCGGCTGTACTGTTCCGAAAACCTCAAGCGGTGCAAATGTAGAATGCAAACCTTGGTGGCTCCTTATTTCAGCCGTTTGGGATAGGTAGAGACTCTGGGCCCTTGGAGCCAGCAGCACATCGCATTTTTCAATAATCTATAGATACCTACATAAATACGTGAAGAGGAAGTGTAGCATAAGCATACGCATAAGTGAGATATGCTTCTGATATTTATTAAATTATCTTAAATAAAGATCAAAATGTTTTGACATGTCTGCCTGTGTCATGAACATGACCACAGCATTGACTATTGTATTGAGATTGTATTTGATCGAAGACATGACATGACAGATTCGGGACATTTCTTATTAAGGCGCTGCACGTCCATCTAAAATCACATTCCTTAATTAAAGTTACATTTCAAATTAACGACGCCTGCTTTTTTTACTCATTTCAAGCGGTTAAATATCAACAAAATTATAAGACTTATGAATTTCTCAATTAAATTATTTTGCCCTTGGAGGATATGTGTATTTCTTGTTACCATTTTTATCATGCCGATATTACTCTGATTATTGGAAAATATTAAATTGAATAAGAATTTTCAAGTTTATGAAAGAGATGGACAGTTCAAGGAAAATCAATTTCAAAGGTTAGGAGAAATAGGCAAGTAGGTCATGTCGTCATGTAACTACCCTACCTCACTGTCAAATCAAAGTTCTACCTTCGTTGAACATTCAGCTACACCGTCGTAAGCTATTAAACCGTAGTAATGGAAATTCCAAGATTAAACTTTATGTGATAAACAGAACATTTTACCAATGTCTGTAACATAATATACTCTTCTTAGGGACGTGTTACTGAGTATAAAAATACGAATTCAATTTTCTATTAAACTTTGGTCCTTTTTGGCCGTAATTCACACAATTTAAGTTGTTTACCAATTGTATAATATTAGATTAACAATAATTTTGTAGGTGACGATATATTTTCTTTTTTTAACCGACGAAAAAACGGAGGATGTTTACAAGTCGACGCGTATATTTTTTTTTTTATGTATGATCATTATATAATGTCGGCAAGTATGCAGACAGTCGATCTAATGGTAAATACTCACCACGAGCTATGGACGCTTTTAATACAAAATTGAATTATATAGGGTGACTGGTAAGTAAATGATTGTATGTACCTACTCATGAGTACTTCATAACAAACAACTTTCACAAAGAAACCACTTTTTATTAATTTACTTAGCACATGAGCCCATAATATTTAGAACCTAACAAAAATAAGAATACACCTACACTATCAGCTTTTATTAAATTTATTACGAATATGATATTGAATTCGGCGGACCACGGCAAAAAGGTATAGAAATTTGATGAAATCTGTGCGAGCGATACCACAAAAAGCCATTTTTACCTTCGTTCAGGGAGTTAAAAGAATTGATGTGATTAGCTATCAAATTATACTGAATTAACATTATAAGTTCGTTGAAAGATTAAAATAATAGTTAATGTTTTGAAGTGTTTTAAAACTTGGCATTGTTATGAATTCAGTAAGTTCAGTACGCTATAATAACTCGATGAAAACTTGTTCTTCACATTTCTGATTTTGATGCCTCAACAACTTCGACGACGTAAAGTAATTGCTGATACGGTTAATAATAAATGGCTTGTCATGCCTATTTTCGATTCGATTCGATTCAACTCATTTATTGTTATAAATAGCTGGTTAAATGTGCCTTGTTCTCTTCAAATATGCATAGACACTAAGTTTGTAATTTTCCAATGAGTTGGAAATAAAAGTTGCCATTCACAGACCGTGTTCCTACCGCGTCCAGACTGATGCAACATGCAATAAAACATTTACTTGATTCGAGTGCGCGTTGCGTCATCTTTCTGCATCGCGCGCGAACCGTGCAATTACTACGAACCACCTACGAACGAACCCTCTACGCACTCCTCTGTATTTGTCTCAAAAACCGACAATTGATTTATCGCTACGCGCACTTTTTGCAATGTTCGTAGCATGCGCGAACGAGGCGCGCACATACGTGCACCACGTCCACTATGCGAATGTTTCAACGAGCATTACTTTATACACCTGATATCCACGCTACCTTCCACCTTCCACCATCGCAACTCTCACCATCGACAGGGAGTTCATCCTCATACATTGAAACCAGAACCTTTTTTTACATGTTTAGTTTAGTTCAGAGACTACACAACAAGAATTCGTTACATCTTAGGTATTCTGTTATACTTTAAAGTAGAAAGAATGAATTAAAGGACAGTGTAATAATTAAATAATAATAACTAAATAATTGTAAAGGTGGTTGTACATTATTGCATATTTGATAATCCCACTAAATCAGCATCGATACAATGTTTATTATTTATTGCATCATTATAAAATTATAGACGCAATCCTAACATGCATGGTTGATGCAATAATCGCCACTCAAATGACGTGATTTGCTAAATCCGAATTGAACTGAACACTCTGAACAGGCATGCGCTAGATTAATGTATACGTCAGACTACATTCTGTGAGGAATCTTCAGAATTTGACGTATATTGAAATTTAAATCGATTTTATCTACGAATCAATCTTTTTGATATATTATTGCCGAGACACATTAGTCTTCACTATTTTGATCTCAGCTTGATATTTTATTCGGATACGAACTAAGCTTTCAAAATTTTATCGGATATCGTGTCGTTGCGTTGTGAGGTTTTTATTGTTTTTGTACCCTCACAAGTAAGCTGGTACAAGGCACCACCTCCGTCTGAAGGGGAGTCATCACGAATATGTTTTTATAGTCTCATGGCAACAAGCGAATCACTATAACTAGTAAATGTCTTTATTAAACCCCGCATTGTAAAATTCAGTTTTCATTCAAGTGAACTTCAATGGAAATTGAGGCGATTTACCCCCTCACTCATAAAGCGCTATTTAACTAATATACTGATTAAATGGTCACGTAAATAATGTCATATTTTTTGACAATGATAGTAGAGTGACATTATTTACGTGACCCTTTAAACAGTATATTAGTTAAATAATGTTTTATAAGTAAGGGGGTTAGTGCATACGCTGTTTTTAATCGACATCAAAATAAAGAGATTATCAATTAGACAGGTATGTGTGTAATATTATTGTAACTGACATATCATATGGGAATATATTGATATTCCCATATGATATTCTAAACAAATATGAAAAAATTCATAGGTGTACACAAATCATAAAAAGTTTGTGATCACTAGCAAAGGTAGGAAGGTGGCTGATGGATCCATATTCTCCATCAGATCCACGTTGATCGTTTACTAATGAAGATTGTCGACAACCATCTTGTCTAGGACTGGTGTAAGCATTTCCGAATGGTCTGAGTGCTAACTTCAAGTCCAAAGGCGGCCCGTACTTCTGATTTTATTTTGGTGGCGTTGATTGTTGCCCCACGCGCTGCCAGCAATCTGATATAGCGCAGAAGACTGACTGCTCAGAAGAGCAGCGGTCAGAACAGTTGGGTGACCACTGCCGGTCGGTCAGCTAATTTATCCATGCCGTGGCACGTCGGCATCGTGGCCACGACACAGGATTAGGATACAGCAACTCTGCGTGCTATTTCTCTCGTGGAATATCATTCTTCCCTCAAAGTTACAATTCTTGCTCGTAAAACTTCTGATAATCCTCTCGACATTTTATCAATAACAACTTTTATTGAAAAAGCATCTAAGTAACTTAGTTATTTATACCCTGTTTCTTTGGGAAAGTTGTTTGTTATCATGAGTACAATCATGTGTCTAAGTATCGTTTACTAATTACCAGTCACCCTATATATGACCAACTATCAATGTAGCCATACAGATCAGCTTAGGTATTTGATATCTACAATAATGCAATTACAACTATTTGGTACAAAAATAAACAATCGCTTTGACATTATAATAATAAGTACCTAGCTCAATATATATATAGGTGGGATTAAGATTCGCCATTACGGTAGCAACAAAAATCTGCACAAACTAGGATGGTACATAATTACATACATACTAGGATACAAAAAATATACGTGAGTGGAATAATATTCTGAAAAGCAAACAATAAACATGGTCTTAGTCAATTTGCTAAGCAAATTATCATAACTTATTCATGTCTTACTTATATCGAAACATGGCAAAGAATCTTGTCGACCGCATATTGCGAATTTTATATTATAGATACAGCTTTCTTACCCCATATTACCCCCTGATGGGTGGAATTTTGGAAAATATTTCCTTTTTTCCCCTTTGTAATAAGAAGAGACCCAATTCATAAAAAGTTCAAAGTTGTTACAAACAAAACACTGAGTACGTATTTTCTACAATCACAATTAAGATACCCCATTGAATGTATAAGTTATGTTCGATTTCTACGTTGATTAGCTAAAATTCTGAAGTCTTTATCTGACACTTGTCATTTGGTGATGGAAAGAGTGAGCCGGAGGACACTATTACACCGATTTAGTTAAAAAGCGATTATGAATAAGGGGGATAGTCTTTATTTATCTTACAATTTAATCGTAACTCAAGCGAATGTTGACATAAAAATACATTGGCGCCAATTGCGATAATGAGGCAATTCGTGATTATAGTGACTCGCGCTAGCTGCGAGAAATATTCTCTCACTGAACTGTATACCTTTTTGTGTGGTAACTAAAGTTGTATATTGTATCTCGCGTCTCGGGTGTGAACTGACCCTTACTCTACTTATCGGGGTAAGTACTTTCTCTCAAGGCTTCATTCTTTCTCCCATCAAACTTTAATATTATTATAGATTAGCTGTCTGTAGATTCTCGTTCTGTGGATAAAAAGTAGTTTATAACTTTCGGGGATAATAGCTTCCTGTAAAGCCCATCACAGACGTAGCTATAATATATATTAATATGCCGAGCTATAATATAAATTACAGTGCTGGTTGCCGAAGTAACAAAAATATATTAATAAAGCTGCGTGTGCGGTCACTCAATGATTGAAAATATATCGTAATATGCCATGCTATGATTTATATTAATATAAAGGTATTATAGCTACGTCTGTGATGGGCTTTAGTGAAACATGAACTACAAAAAGGATATATATCACATAAATAAAGTGTTAAACATAAAATGAAAAAGGAATGAAAGATAATAAGCACTAACTGTACAAAATATTCGGTCATTTGTTATGATATTCTAACAGCTGTTGAATAATAGACTTTGGGTACTCTAGATTTTCCTCCGACTTAATTTAATATAAGGCTATTTGTGAAATGAACGCTCATAGTTATAATTATATCTCGGAAGTAAATTTATAAAAAAGGTATTCAATTTTTTACTCTACCCGTATGACATAGGGTTGAAAATAAGTTTTGTTTTTATCACATGCAATCAATCTGCGTAGATAGAGTCGGCGTCGCCAGCCAGTCTGGATACGTCGGCGCCTGCCAGTCTCACTTTTTGTATCAAGGATTGAGGATCGGAGGGGAATAAATTGAAGCAAATATAATTTTGTATTCCTTCATTCATTCATCCCGAGTCGACTAAAAATATTGGACATGCTATTAAAGACAACACACTACTAATTATTTATGTACAGTCCACTACACAAAAATGTGATAGTTTAATGATACAAACTCATGTTGTATCCGTTCTTTTCAAATGTCCTCATTAACTATCCTTAGTACCTACTTATAACGTCAGGTTTACCTGACATTGTCATTCATACTATATAAACTATAGGGTTACTTTTTTACGTTATGAATTATAAACAGCTTTTACTAATTACTTTTTAATATGACTAATGTTGAGATCATAAAAAAAAAGTTTAAAAGTTCAAAATTCTAAACTCACTCTCCTATTTCAATGATAAAAACCGGCCAAGTGGGAGACTGATTATGACTCACTCACTGAAGAATATTTTTAACTTTATACGACTGTAGTAAAAAACCAAACGTTATAACGAAGTTTGTTTGTTAACGGATTTTTATGATAAGAAAAAACTATACATAGAATTTTTTCCTGTAATATTTACGGTGTTTGTCTCTGAATAGGTCCGGATCTCGGTCTTTCAATAATACAAGATGCACATGCTGCGGATCGGTGGAGGTTCAAGGGCTCAAGCCGCAGTAGGCCTCCAACTGACTTCAAAATTAATTGATAAACGGGACCAACGGCTTTACGTGCCTTCCGAAGCACGGAAACGCTCGATTTGAAATACCACTAGGCGGTCACTCATCCAGGTACCGACCACGACGGTGTTAACATTGATTAAGAACAGCTAATCATGCTTTACTACGAGCGCTTCAGATGTTAACACAACAGAAATATTTTTATTTATTTAATCTACGAAGCACAATTCGCAAAATAGCAATTTCCTTGACTTGCGGTTAAAAAATACCAATTGACTTCTATTGTTTTCCTCGCCCGCGCGGATCGCCGAACAAAACCAAAAACCCTGTGACTGTGGTGACATGTAAAAATTCGGTGAAGCCACAGAAATAGGTACACTATGATCACTATATAATTTTAATAACATTGTTTTAACATAAGTAACGTTATTGTAGACATAATATAAAAGTGGATGACTATTATAGGTTCTATTCGGGAATGATTTTCAGAACCGGTTCAGCAATTCCATAGATAGACATACAAACAAATACCTAAATAATTATTTTACTTTATAATATTCTAGATAATCTTTTTTGCTAGTTGCTTAGATTGCTATGGAAGAGCAGAAACCTATAAAAAAAACATAGACATATCATAAATAGAGAAATATTCTAATAATCAATTAATATTTTTGAAAAAACAAAAAAACATCAACGAATAAAGCTTTAGCCAAAATATTTATAATAATGTAATGAAGATACCGTTCTGACTGACAGCGCCACCCTAAGCTTAGAGTATCTACATTATTTAGATGACTCGTGGTTTTTGTCGGTTTATTACAAGTCAGGATTTTATTATCTGACGCCATTGAGTTGTATCATGATGACAGTGCAATAACTTGAAAGGCATTTAATAGAGCCGTATATTACTTGAATCACTATTGATTTAACATTATTGTATCACTTTATATTGTCACTGTTTTAATGTATTCTGGCATTTACATAATATACATGATCATCATTATCATTCCTAGCTTGTATCTACCCACTGTTGAGGCCAATTTTCTTTTTTTTGTTAGTTGCTTGGAGACACCCGAAGGAAACGAAGTAAGGCAAATCGAATTACGCAGCCGATTTCCGACATACGACTTTCAACTTCCGACTGTATAGTATATCAGTTACAGTCAGTTACTGGAAATAAATAAGTGTGCTTTTCGCTTAGGTCATTTGGATTAGGTACCAATCACATAAAGCCAAAAGCTGAAAATAAAATGAAAACTTGTTTTGTAATGTAACAATGAAATATATTTCTAAATTTTTCATATTTTTTTTATACCACTAATTTGGCAAACAAGCATACGGCCCGCCTGATGGTAAGCGGTTACCGTAGCCTATGGACGCTTGCAACACCAGGGGTATCACTCGCGCGTTTCCGACCTTGAAGAAACCTCTTCACACCCTTCTTGAAGAACCCCATGCTGTACTTCATTGGGAAAACCACGGCGGGGAGCTCATTCCACAGTCTGAGCGTCCGCGGAAGTAAACTCCTTTGGGCCCGCACAGTTCGAAACAATTCTGGTTTCAATATGTGAGGATGAGTTTGGGTCAGTAATATTTAAAACGGTTCCTTTCAATAGCATTAGGTAGCTGAAATATAGAGCTGTGACAGACAGACAGACAAACAGATAGCCGGACAGATGGACGGAGTGACACCATATAAGTTCCTTTGTTACCTTTTTGGTTCGGAACCCTAACAAATCAAGTCAGATTGTAGTTCATTCTTACTATTTTGGCTTTATAATATTGACGATTATTAAATCATGTGAAGTGTGAACGGTTCGTCGGACTGACAAAGAGGATATTGTGTAGGTAAGACAAACTATTGATGTATGTTCAGGGGCTGAGCAATATGTATGTAAAATATATACCTTATAGGTGAGCAGCCAAGGGAACACATGCACGTGTATACCATGTTACGTAAGGAATAACCGCCCTAGCAACGATTTTATGATTTGCATAACAAACCGTGAGAGTTCAGGCTGTATGCAACACATTATGTTAAAATCAATAAGAAACAATCTGTACACTACTTATGAAATTAGTGCTCCTGAACAGACAGACTTGAACCTTCATACTATAGACATTTAAAAGTAATCACACAATGAGACACAACTCATTTGTTGAGCCTGTAATTCTAAATTCCCGACTACGACTTGGAATCTTCCTTATTACAACGTAGGATCAAGGTTGAGCGAAAGGTTATTCGGCAACCTTCAACTTCGACATTGACTGGATGTCTTTAAGGATACTCATGCCTTATAAAAGCTGTTATATACCTACTCAAACATGAATATACTTTTTAAAGTTACTATATTTCAATTGATAAGATATACTTAATAAAAACTTTTTAACAAAAAAAATAAACCATAAAACCTACGTAGCTACGAATTTTTTTGTAATATTTGTTTATCGCCGACTGCAAAACCTTATAAAATTCAAGTTATATTCAAAATTCTATGCATATTTAAAAGGTTTATTATTTTTTGCTTTTCAGTTTTTTCGGTGGTTTTTTTTTTTTGTTAAAAAGTTTGTATTTTATAATTTTTTGTGGCTTTAATCTACTAATTACTACATGCTTAATGTCTGATTACTTTTATAATGTAATACACAACTCACCATTAAAATCTGTGAGTGAACAAAAAATCACCCCTATTTTCCCACCCTTAGGGCAAGTATTTTGTATCCAAATTGATATGGGACCAACTTCGAGGTATACCCTATCCAATAAAAAAAGAATTATCAAAATCGGACTACTTTGTAAAAAGTTATGCGAGATCATACATAAAAAAAAATATATATATATGCGGCGACTTGTAAAACTCCTCCGTTTTTTCGTCGGTTAAAAAAATATGTACAGTGAACTGTTTATATATATGTGATGAGAGATTAGTATATAAAAATATGTAATGGTACACCGTTGCAGCATGATTGACCAACAAACAATACAAAAACACTTCAAAAACACAGTTTTAATTGACCGATTAAATTATAGAAATACAATTAAAAAATTATAGAAAAAAATTATAGAAATAAAAGTGCTAAGATGACGTTTAGAAACTACTTATAAACACGGGTTTTTTTTGCCACCAATTGTAACTAAAGAAAAACAGCACATAATAACAACGTGTGATGTTTCAGTCGATGTCAAGTTCGCTAATGGAATGAAATATTAATTATACAAATGGACTTCATACGCCGCCGAAACGGCTATTCGTATTTATAGACACGCAAAAAAATTAACAGCGGCTAAATATTCTTTCAAACGATACGAATAGGTATCGAATTAGGTACATACCCAAGCAGCACGCAAGCGTATTCTACATCAATAAACCAGCCCATTTAGAACTTAGAGTTCTTTTAGACACTTACAAGAGTGTAAAGGACAGTTTTAATACTTATAAGAGTGATTTATGAGATATTATACAGCTCTCGCTGTATACAATTCTTAGTAAGGGATCCGCGTCAGCTTAGGGTTCTTAAACAGAATATCAAAACTCTACTATACAGCGTTAAGAATTTTATAACACTTCAAGCTGGTTTTATCGTTAAAGCTGTATATAGGCTGTATAAAGGGATCCGCGTCAGCTTAGGGTTCTGAAACAGATATTATAACTCAATAATACAGCGTTAAGTGTTTTCTGACACTTCAAACTGGTTTTATCGTTAAAGCTGTATACAGGCTGTATAAAGGGATCCGCGTCAGCTTAGGGTTCTTAAACAGATATTATAACTCTACCATACAGCCTTAAGTATTTTCTGACACTTCAAGCTGGTTTTATCGTTAAAGCTGTATACAGGCTGTATTAAGCATGTGTTCACTTACTTAATACAGCAATAAACGTTCATAACTTACTTAGTACAGCTACTAAGACTTATAACACACTCCAAATATCGTCTAGGCTGTATAGCAAATTGTCGACATTTTTACATTTACAATAACAACATTTAAATTACAATTAAAGGAATATTTTATAATAACTATAGCCGTATCATGGTTATCAGCTTGAATAATGATCATGTAGACTCATATCTATTATTTATAAATATATTTTTATTCTAACCTTAAAAACAAACACTTATTTACTGTATTTAGTATAATTTCTTTACTTTGGCTTGATTATTTTGTTGGCGCGTGAATATTTTGACGGAAAACATACACAGGTTCACAATAAATTAAAATTTGCACATTGAATTCATCAATTAACAGCATCAGATATCCATGTTCAAGATTTTAGCCTTTCCATTTATTAAATATTATGTCGCCATTCAGTATGGCATCGTAAATAGTTTTATTTATTTTATTCTCACATAATTCTCTTCAACAACCTATTTAGAACTCTTATTCTTGCAAGATACTTAAAAGAGGATATCCGTAGAGTATAGGCTGCTCTATACACCTAATAACAGCTCTAATACAGCTTTTATACTTGTCTTTTGTTTAAACAGCCTCTATACAGCTCCAATAACGAAATAAGCTGTGTAATGTGGGCCCTTTTTACACTTATAAGGTCTGTATAAGCGCTTATACAGCCTTTGTACAGCCTGAATATTCAGCTTTTAGTATAAGAACGAACTTTAATACAGCCTTTAAACAGCTTGTTATGCTACTTGGGTAGGTTTGCTTATCAAACACAATAACCAGGAGTAAAGTGGTGTTAGAGGTGGGACAACAGGCTACTGATAATAACAGGCGTAATCTCTCCTTTTCTTCTATCTCGTGTAAGATTGCTAACAAATCAAATAAACTAAGTAACAATCTAAAATGTCTCGGCCATATTTACCTACCTACGTCTTTTTATAAACATTTAATATAGCGTAAGTACAAAATTATACGGTATCTGCGGTGGCGTAACAAAAAGCATTATACTGAGTGGAGATTTCGAGATGGCATATTTTCGAAACCTGAAAAAACCAAAACTGAAATCTCAAAAAAAAATGTTTACTATTCATATAATATGATCAAGCAACGTCATATTGTAAGAAAAGTAAAAAAAAAACTGAATTTACTATTGGTTCCATAGTAAAAGTTGTTCAGCATGACAAACGCAACATAGGTTTCGAAAATATGCCATCTCGAAATCTCCACCAGTTATACATAAAATTAATTTCTTCATCAGCTGATAACTAAACATACTCAGTACATTTCTTTTATATCCCCTTCGAAAAAAAAACTCAATAAAGAATGTAAGGTAACAAACATAATACATTGAAGATAAATCATGCTGTTACTTAAATATAATAAGAAAATAATTGTTTTTTTTTTTATTAATCCTTCGGTCCTTGAAGCCGTGGGGTAAAATATTAATGCTGTATAAATTCTTATCTGCCAACAATGTGATTATACAATCATATAAGTATATATTTACTAACCCCCTTATTCATAATGAAGTTATCAAACGTTGATTAGCTAAAATTCTGAAGTCTTTATCTGTCACGTGACATTTGGTGATCGAAAGAGTGAGACGGAGGACACTATTACACTGATTTAGTTAAAAAGCGATTATGAATAAGGGGGTTAATGTTTTCCTATCAATAGGTACCTTCAAGAAACGAAATCACTACGGCTGTAATGCAACCGCGTGTCTTGCGTATAAAAATGTTATTTTTATGACCAGTATTTGCTGTGGAGTCGAAACTTTTGCCGATAAAGCTAAACGGGGCAAAACCATAAGGAAAATAGGCTTGGATACTGTTTTACCTCATGTTACTAGCATTCGAATTTTCCTTGTCTCTTTGAAATCTTCATATGCCATAAGATTCAGTGTACAAGAAAGAGATAGCTAATAAAAAAAGCTACTAAGCTTGGACTTTAAACCAGCAGGTCAGTACTCAAATAGATGCCACTTGACAGCTTAATGGAATTGCTTATCTTGATGTACGGAGACGCAGACTTCTTATTTTATCAATCTCATCTCACATAATCATAATTGTAAAAGTTTGAATGGTTGTGACTACATAGAGAAAATCTTTTTCCGTGGTTGTGACTCCATCATCCATAAAAAGCTGGATACGGCTTTTGATAAAACTTGGAACATTGTTAATTATATAGCATATAGGATACTTTTTTTCGGAGAAAAGCTTAAGATTCCTCGAAAAAGGAGATGTGTTGGTGGAAGTGAGTATAACATAAGTTATTCGTGAGTATTTTGTTATCAAAGCAAAGACCCTTAATTTCGGAACCGTACGAACTAAAAATATTGGATCCCTTATCGGGTCCCACCAAGGCGTAATACGGGTTGGATACGAAAATACGATATTAAATGAAACCACGTAAAGTACTCATGTATACGATCAACTTTTACTATGGGACCAACTTCGAAATTGCAAAAGAAAAATACTGCTTTTCATTCAAAAGGTATGAAACATGTCCCCTGCAGTTTGCATGGTCCATCATCAACTTGGGTAATTTTCTAATATTTTCATTTCGTTTTTAACTTTAGTAATGTAGGTAACCAAGTTTATATGAAATGTTGTAATTTTTGTGTTGAACCAACTCGTTACCAACCAACGATATTGGAAAAAGTTCTGAGTGTACTTCCACAACAAAATATATTGTACACAATGTTATAGTTAATATTAATCATAAAAACAGAACCCAACTCGCGAGAGAGGGAGATTGTTGAAAGTGTATCAATCAACAGATTCAGTAATATTAGTATTCCTAATTCTTATGGTGCGTCCATGCTACGTGAATCGAGCACGAGCCGAGCCACGAACGAGCCTACAACGAGCACGATGCGAATTCCTTTGTACGTGAAAAAACTGACAATCGCGCTCGTCCGAGGCTCGCGAGCTCGTCCATACTACGCGAATCGTGCTCGCAGTGTGCTCGTTCGAGGCTCGGCTCTTGCTCGGTTCGACAAGCATGGACGCACGATTAGATAACTTAATAAACATTTATTATTAATAATGTAACATAAAATCGCCTTTATACTTAATTTCATGAAATCTTATGAAATAATAACCATTACTGTTTTATTCCGAACAAAATCAATAGAAGAAGTCTCTCTAGATCACAGGTTTACGAAAAAAATACTGGTATTACATTTACTTATTATTCGTTTAGGTCTATTTTATATTTATCGGCGAAATAACTTGAACAAACCGACGCGTGTTTCCGTTATACCAAGGGGAGTAGTAAGTTAGTAGTAGGTGTGATACCCATCTATTTACTATTACAAAAATGGTATTTTGCTGTTTCAAGTGAGTAGCTAGCTTCGACGCCACGTAATCTATCCATGTATATATGAAAGAAGAAACTGACTAACTGATTGACATATCAACGCAAAGCTTAAAGGACTGGTACTAGGAACGTGACATTTTGCACAAGGCTTCCTTAAGCGAGCTCTAACAAGGGGTTTTTTGGAAATTTCAACCTTTAAGGGGGTGAAAAGCGGATTGTGTTTGTATGAAAAATCTTATTCCTTGGTTTTATAAGCATGAAACTTAGCACGAATATTTACCTAAATAAATAATAATGTTCTCATTATTAGTTTTTCAGAATCGATCTTGAGGGGGCTTAGGGGGTGTTAAAGTTTATATGGAAGAAACTTACGAAGAAACACAACGCCGAATAAATAAATCGGGCGATTAACTTGAAACTCGGTATTAAAACTTGGACCAAAAATTAAGAATCAAGAATTTTGAGTTTCTCGATAATAAAAAGCAATTAGGTGATTATGTTTTATGGGATTGATTTATATGCGTGTCTCGATTAACTCATAAGTTGGTATAGATTGGTTAATCTAAGTTGGCCAATTAACCAATCTATACCAACTTTTGAGTTAAGCCTTTTGTAGCTTATGATAGGATTTTTGAAAAATTACATCCCAAAGTGGTTAAACTATATATTTATATTTTAAAGATGGACTTTATGAGAACATCCTATTATTGCTGATTTATTAACGATTCATTACAGAAGGTTTGACAACATTTTTTTTTTAATCGCAGTTTTTTTGTAAAAGTTACTCGTGTCAGCAATGTTAAGATTACTGCGTTTCCTGACATGTGAATATAATTGCTATGAAAATTTCCTGGAACCCTGGAGTCATACTGAAGATATTGCAACACTAAAACTAATGTTCCATAATTATAGTAAATAGGATGTATGTATATTGTGATGTTACAATAAATACCTAATGTGTTAAAGTGATGTGTGATAAATTGTGTTAGTGCGATGAAAGGATCTCCTTTATCTAGGAGAATATTACTCTGTCAATATGCAGATGATTTTAGTAGCCGGTGGCGGGTAAGTGTTCTATTTCTTAATTTTATTAGTTAGCATATTAAACTAGAATATTATGTATGTACTTGTGTTGTTATTATCAATTGAATTACAGTTTCTGGAATGTTTTTTTTTAATTAGTTATTATAGGACGCGCACCCTAACTGCGAACCAACGGGTTATATATTATACGTAAACTAGCTGCCCTGCGCGACTTCGATCGCGTGGTGCTACCCTACCCTACCCTACCCTATCCTATCTAAACCATCCAGGGAGTTAATCCTACTGTACGTGTGTATGTCACTGAACTCCTCCTAAACTGTCGGTGCAGTCGGTAGCTAGGTTATATTATCGACGGCAGCGCCATCTGCCGGGCTGATTTGTGAATCTAAACCATCCAGGGCGTAAACAAAAAAAAAACATTCAGATCGGTCCAGCCGTTAAGGAGGAATTCAGTGACATACACACGTGCAGTAGAATTTTATATATAAAGAAGATAAACATGAGCCTTCTCTAGACATACACTATTTTCATTTTCCTTAACAAAAATAAATTATACTTCATCGGCTTATTACAAAAAAATGCAAATAATAATAAAGCACGCATTCCCAAAAGGACCGGTCCTCGGACCGTGAAATTCCAAAAGGAAAGATACAAATAATAATAATAAGAGACGCGTTGGATGGCTGGATCAAGGGCCAGATTCAGAAGGCACGCATAGTGAGGAAGTTCCTCTCTCTGGACCTCGACCACCGGTACTCGGCACAGAGGATTGTACCTAGGACCCTGTTCGCGATGCTGGTGGGGAACTGTTTTTTATACTTTGAAATATATTTATTGTTTTTTTTTATATATCTATATTTAAAATTGTAAACAATAAGAACCTAGTTACATTTAATAAATTATTAATAATAACTTTATTACACTGCAGTAGGTACAATAAAAAGACACAGGTTTAGGTACATAGCACAAAAACTAGGTGCTTAAAAACAATAATAATATAAAATGCATTTGCGTCTAGTAGGCAGTGAAACCTAAACTAGGTAGAATCTGTATTATAATTATATAAACACCGGCCAAGTGCGAGTCTGTGTCTGATTTGCTTACCGAGGGTTCCGATCTTCCTTCAACGCATCGAGGAAAAATCCATTTAGAGTAGGTATTAATAGAACTTATGATATAATTCGACACTGGCAAAAATAATTCCTAGTTACATGGCAACAATACCTTGTTTGTATTAATTGAGGACTTTTTGGCGGGAACTTGCAGAGTGACGTATTTATTTTCATAAATTCGTGTATTTTGAGTTTTATAATCAAGTAGGTAAACAATCGTTTCTTGTATGTATAATTTTTCATTTTATTTTATTTTTATTATTTGTTGTTACGAACGAACACAAACATATTTGTTGTTATAGCGGCAATTGAAATACAAATTCTGTGTAAATTTCAACTGTCTACCTATTACGGTTCATGAAATACAGCCCGCTGACAGACAGACGGACGGACGGACGGAGGGACGGACGGACGGACAGCGGAGTCTTATAAATAGGGTCCCGTTTGGCACCCTTTGGGTACGGAACCCTAATATATGGCGCGTCCAACTAAGCATGGACCTAATGCTGGAGAATAGTGTAGCCAAATTATTTTTTATTTCTGGGTTTGAGATAACGGACTATAATGCAAATTATTTGTTAATTTAAGGTGCAAAGCAGATTTTAGAGTCTGTCCACAATTCCACAAATTGAGAGAAAAATATGAGTCGCACACTCCCTACATCTTTGAATAGGCCCTATCATGATGCCTTTAGCGCATTTTGGCATCCACTCAATAGTATAATCTCGTATAATGTTCCAATGTTCACCATGCGTCATGCCCATTACAATAGCGATATACAATACACATTTATGCAGAGATATTATATGAGTCAGTAAGAATACACAAAATACACATATTATATTTATTATGCCATTGAAGTCACATGAAAATGGAAATGTACAATTTTACATATTGCTTATAGTAAAACCTATGAGCATTAAACGATTAGTAAACTACAAGTAAGGTAGCATGTTACTATAATGGCTGTTAGGGTTGGGTTTAAGTCCTGAATTGTCCTGTATTTGTCATGCTATAGCATGGATAGTATAACTACTGAAAACCTAATGGTGCGTCCATGCTACGCAAACCGAGCACGAGCCGAGCCACGTAAGAACAGGGGCCAAAGAATTGTGTTTCAATTAAGTATCAGTGGTGTCAAAATTGACACATTTTACAGTTTTAGTAACATCATAATGGCGCCAAAATAGCTTTCCGATGGTTTTTACTGAAACTACAATCGTGCCATAATCAGTTTTGACAGTTTTTGTACTAAAATTATTTTCATTCATTATGAGAAATTCAAATGAATTAGTAGACTGCGCACGCACATTGGTTCAATGATCATGGAATTGCAATAGTATCGTGTCAGTAGGACATTATAGCGGACTTGTGAACCTTTAACGAGCAGTCTTCTCGCGCTCAACTGCGCTCCGCCCGATTACAATTAGTAATCTGTGGCCCGATTGTAATTTTTTTCACGAACAAAGGGATTTGCATCGCATTCGTTGTTGGCTCGTTTTACACTTGACATCGCCAGCAGCGAACGAATTCTGTTCGTTCTTGGCTGGGCTCGTGCTCGGTTCGCATAGCATGGACGCACCAGACCGAATACGGTTTTCTAATTCAATTTTGTGAGTTAGCGTTTATAACTAACCGGGAACGAATCAAACTTTTAGTTATCCAGTTGGATGGATAAAAGCAAGCTTGAACACAGGGATAAAGGCAAGCTTTACTCGCTTTTAAAATTAGATCGCTATTCACTGATAGAATAGAATGTTTAAAGGTATATGTTTTATTTTTAATTTTCATTTTACAACATTTTTATTCAAAAAATTAAGACTAACTATTTATACTACTTTTGTGATTACCGTAACAGAAAAATATAAATGCATAAAAAATTGGTACTTTTTCCATGTATGGCTCTACAATAAAGTTTGATAATTATAAACCATGTTATAAATCAACCTGTTATTTTCCGATAACATTATTATTTTGATGTCCGCTTACCAACTGCCGATTGAGCTGGTACATAATTACTTAATTAGTTTATTGCTTTGAAATATTTAATTGATTAAATATTATTTAGTATTTGCCATGTCGATTTACTGTCAAAAATAACAAATCTATGGAAAATAGCTAAATCAAATTATAGGTACCTATATACCATAGGTACCTATAATTTGATTTAGCTATTTTCCATAGATTTGTTATTTTTGACAGTAAATCGATGCTATTTTCAAAGCATTTCTATTATAACAACGCGAAGAAAGTTGAAGCAAAAATGTTTTGTTCAAAACATGTGGGTGTTTTGTCTCATATTTGCAATATAATGAGAATACGCTCGAAATACTTTTTTTTTTTTTTTTTTTTTTTTTTTTTTTTTTTATTAGCGTGGGGAAATCCTCATAGGATACCCAACCGCCCTGGGTGGGAGCGGCCAGGTTATGCCGGACTTTTACCGGCTAAAACCCCACGGTGGTCGCCACCTGCGCTACAGAGGGGGGCGGGCTCTCGTGCAGATCGCGTACCTGCTCGCCCCTCCACGCGCGGCGCTGTGATAGCCCGTCCCGGGGGAAGTGTGATACCTCCCCCCAGCACCCTCGCGGTGCTATCGCACGATGAGTCGTGACCACAACGACTCATCGTCCTCCTCGGGGCCGCTTCTGGGCATTCAGGGTCCCCACCCCGATTGCCCACGACCCCGAAGGTCCCCGTTTAGTCGCCTTTTACGACAGGCAGGGGAACACCGTAGCTGTGATTCTAAGCCCCAGCTACAGGGCAGGAGGGCCGCCACGAGGCACGGCCGCGCCTCGGCGGCGTCGTCTCCGGGCGGGATCGGCCCTCTCCCGATCCCGCTCAGCAGCCTCCTTCTGGACCATTACGGTCTCACAGAAGGAGGCTACGGCCCTCCACGCCGTATCCCCGCTCAGCATCGCCGACACGACTGCTGGCAGGGAGAGATTCCGACCGATCAGGTCGACCAGGATCCGCCGCTCGGGTTCCCACGCAGGGCACACCGCGAGCGTGTGCGATGCGGAGTCCTGGTCGCTTCCACCGCAATGGAAGCAAGCCGCCGTCGCCTCACGTCCGATCCTACACAAATAATCACCGAAGCACCCATGCCCGGTGAGAATCTGTGTAAGTCTGTAGGTGAGTCTTCCACCTTGTCGCTGCATCCAGGCCTCGAAGACCGGCAGGACTGCTCCGACAACGCGTTTGCGCGCATGCCGCTCCTCACGGAGCCTTGCACGCCACGTTGCGAATGCGATAAGTCGCTCCTGCCGTCTGATCGCCTCTTCTGGATCGCCTCCACCACTCTGGCGGACGATGAGGATCCGGTCATAAACCCTCGCATCCATGTCCGCCAGAATGTCCAGCGGCGGAAAGCGAGCCAGAACAGTTGCCGCCTCAAAGGATATTGTGCGATATCCCCGTACGATCCGTAGGGCCATCTTACGCTGGACGCTGTAGACTTTCGTTCTACAGCGTCGGATGGCCAGCCTCTTTGCCCATACGGGCGCCCCGTATAGGGCTACGGATCGTATGACCCCCGCATAGAGGCGGCGAACTTCCTCTCTCGGTCCCCCGAGATTGGGCAGCAGTCTGTGCATAGCACCCGCTACCCTCTCAATCCGGGGGACTAGGCGATCAAAGTGCTCTTCGAAGCCCCAGCGACTGTCAAGGATGAGGCCCAGGTACTTCATGTACCGCCCCACCCCGACTTCTGACTCACCTACTCGGACACACGAGTCGGGTGGTTCCCTGCTCCGAGGCAGTTTGTGGAACCATAGCGCCTCGGTCTTGTGAGGCGCTATTTCTAAACCCAACTCGCGGATTTTGGCGACGACAACTTCCACCCCAAGCTCGGCGAGCTGTTTGGTCCCCTCGAAGGTATCCCCACTGGCGACCACCAAGGTGTCGTCTGCATAGCAAACGACATTTACGCCAGCGGGGAGATTTACACGCAGAACCGCATCGTACGCTAGGTTCCACAGCAGCGGGCCCAACACCGACCCCTGTGGAACCCCACACGTGATCTCCCTCCGGATTCTCCTACCGTCTTGGTCCATGTACAAGATGTACCTGTCGTGCAAGTAGTCCCTGACTATACCTTGCAGGTAGGAGGGCACCTGATGGTATGCCAGAGCCCCCCTGATTGCGTCCCAAGGCAGAGAGTTAAAGGCGTTGACGATATCGAGACTTATCGCCAACGCCACTCCACCCCGGGACACAGCCTGCTCCGACAGAGAGCGGACGCGCAAGACCGCGTCTACAGTTGAACGCCCCCGTCGGAAGCCGAACTGGCTATCAGCCAGGTCGGGACCAACGCACGACAGATGCCCGTTGAGACGAGCGGCAAGTATTCGTTCGAACAGCTTGCCCACCTCGTTCAACAGGCATATGGGACGGTATGCAGAGGGAGAATCTGCGGGTCTGCCTTCCTTCTTCAATAGGACCAAACATGCCTCCTTCCAAGCCGTGGGAAACTTAGCATATCGGAGGCAGCTGTTGAACAACTGCCTCAGCCTGTCCCCCAGGGCAGCCAGACTCAACACCCACACCCTACCCGGTACACCATCGGGTCCTGGTGCGGTGTTTCGGGCTTTCAAGCGGCAAACTGCTCGATCTAGCTCCTGTACGGTCACCCCCATCTCGTCATGCCACTCCCACGACGTCAGGGGGTGGACTGAGGGTCTTGACCGGCCTGCCGGGAAGAGAGTGTTCACCACTCTACCCAGCAGGCCCGGATCTAGGGTTTCCGTTAAGGGGGGCACCCATGGCCTGAGTTTACCCAGGACCATCTTATAAGGGCGCCCCCACGGATCCTCGTTGAGTCCCTCCAGGAGCTCATCCCAGCACCGTTTTTTGGCGTCTGAGATGGCGATCTGCATCGCAACTGTAGCCACTCGATAAGCCCTATAGAGACTGGCTGTCTCCTCGGCAGGAGTTCGCCTTCGCCTCCGGGCTCTGGTGTATAGGCGGCGGCTCCGCAAGCAAACTGCACGAATTTGCGCGATTTCTGCCGACCACCAGTACACCGCCCGGTGCTTGGGGCGACTGGACCGCGGCATTGATGCATCGCAAATTTGCGTCATCGTGCCGCGAAACCAGTTCGCTTCTCTTTCCGGATCGGACGGAATCTCTTCGGCTTCTGGCCATGCCGCGACATTGGCGGCGGCTTCGAGCATGTCTCGATCTAGCCGCTTAAGACACCAACGTCGCGGAGTGCTACCTTCATGGCGGCTGGTATTGCCGATCGGACGGCGGAATGCCACATCCATGAGGATGTGGCGGTGGTCAGATAGAGTGACCACCTCTTCTGCAACTCGCCATCCCGAGAGCATGTGCATGGCAGCAGGAGTCGCCCATGTAAGGTCCACGATCGACTCCCCCTGCCAACGCACGCATGTGCTCACGGACCCCCGATTAATTAAACGGAGGTCCAGACCAGCCGCCCACTCCTGTATGGTCTCTCCCCTCGGACTGTCTCTGGGGTTACCCCACGCCCTTGCGTGGGCATTGAAGTCCCCCAGAACAATCAATGGACGAGATGGGCATCTGCGGACGCAGTCAGCCACCTCATCCAGGTACTCCTCGTAGTCGGCGAGGGACCTATTGGGAGAGACGTAGCAGCCCACTATGGCCAGGGTGCCCCATTGCACTGCAACGAAGCCCTGTCCTCTACTCAATAGAGCACAGGGTGGAGCACCCTCTCCGCCCCCCCAGTATATGGCGACAGAGCCCAACTCATCACCAAACCAGCGAGGATGGTCAGGGATACTGTGGGGCTCTGCTACTACAGTCAGGGCAATCTGCCGCTCCACAATAGTCTGCATAAGCAGATGCTGAGCATTGCGGCAGTGGTTCAGATTGCCCTGGAGTATTTTGTATGAGGGCGGGAATGCTAGGCCTCGGTGACCTCCATTTCCGGGCCAGAGCCCGGCTCTGCGGAACGAACCGTGAACGTCTCTTTGATGGGAGCCTGCTTGCTCTTCTTCTTCTTGGGTGAGGGACACCTTCTACCCAGGCGATGATCTGAGGGAAGCCCCAGATCAGTGCACAACGGACATTTGAGTGACTTTGCGGTGCAGTCGCGGGCTCTGTGGCCCACCTCACTACAGGCGTAGCAGCGATTGCTTCTATCTACGCCTGTACTGCACCTGCATCCTACGTGTCCCTTTTCGAGGCATCGGAAGCAGTGTAAGGGCCTGGCTTCCAATGCCTCTACCCTCGCTGTCCCCCATCCTACTTGAATACCCCTAGCAGCGGTCAGTTTCCGAACTACTGCCAAGGGGCAACGCACCCAGCAGGTTCCCATCGTAGTGGATGATCGACGGACTTCGCCCACCTTTACGTCGTCCGTTGCACATCCACCTGCCTCCGCAACCGCTGCTGCCACTTCTGGAGGAGTGATGGCATCATCTAGGTCCCGTAGTCTCATCTCACCCGTCTTTACAGGACGGGCGATGCGCACCCCAAGGTCTACGAGGACCTCCCTTAATTTTGCAGCTAAGGCGTCAGCCTTAGCACCACAATCAGGGCCATCCACCTCCATGAGAATACCCCCGGTAACCGAACGCTTCAAGCGGACGCCAGGGATGTCAAGGTCCTTGAGCTTGATCTTGGCTTTGGCGTCCTGTGTAACTTGATCATACGTTACCGAGGAGCCCTCCGGTATTGTCACAGTGACAGCAGCGGTTGTCGGGACCCTAAGCAGCTTCTTTTTATTTCTACCTTTTTCCCTCGCAAGCCCAGTTGCAGGGGGAGGTTGCATCGTAGCTGGTTTGCTCAGGTTCCCAGTCTTTTTTCGGCGTCCTGCTATAGTTGCCCAGCTAGCACCCATTTGAGTGGTTTGCGACTCTGTAGTCGCCAGTGGCTGGACGGGAGGCAGTTCCTCCACTGGGTGTTGGAAAGGACGACTCTTCTTTTTGGAACGTTTCTTTTTTTGTTCCGTTCCGGTCTGTGGCTGCCACTGCGGCTGCGAACGTTCGCGTGGCTGTGGCTGGGGCTGCAAATGTGGTTGTGGCTGGCTTTCGTGCACCTTTCTTCCCAGTGGGGGCCTAATAGCCCTTTCGGGGAAGATTTCTGCCCTGAAGCTAGCCAACTTGGCATCCACAACCGCTGCAATCTGCTCAAGAAGCCGTCCCTCGCTACCCTCCATCTTTGATGTCGGTATCCGAGCCAGCCGAGTTGTTTGAGAGGGCGGACTGGGCCGAGAGGCCGGAGCGGGCCGAGCGGGTGGAGCCGACTGATCAGTCAAAGTAGACCGATTGGTCAGGCCACCCTCGCCAGCAGCTACAGGCCTACGGAGGAGGTTTAAATCCTCCGTAAGGCTGTCCACTTTAGTGGTCAGACTGGAGAGTTGTGAACGCAAGTCTGCGTTCTCTCTCTCCAACCTGGACACGTTTTCGTCGATGGCAGTCCTGCTTGCCAGCTCCATAGCCGCGGCCTTCAGTGTCCGCACTGCTACTCTAATCGACCGGACATATGTTTTTTTGAGATTGCCGGAATAGTCCGCAACTTTCTCCAGATTCAACAAGTGTTGATCGATGCACTCGCCGAGCTCGGCATCTGCCTGTGACCGCATCCCCTGCGCCAAAATCTCGACGCTTGGGAGGTCCATTTTCGCCCTCGTATTTTTCGGTTTCACCGAGGGATTAAGGACGTCGTCCTCGGTGTCGCCATCTTCGATAATGTCCTCTTCTGTTTGTGAGCCCGAAACAGCCCTCACTTTAGGCCCACGTGCTGCGTCCGCGTTTGTGGGCAATGAGGGCCGTTTGTGGCCGCGGGACCTTCCTTCGTGGGACACATCCGATGTGAGCGATGCAAGCGACATTACCGAGCCATCCGACTCGCCCCCGTCGCTCGCACCGGCCAGGTTGAGAGGCGTGTCCGGACGTTTAAAACGTGCACACCTACCACGCGTCGAGCCCGCGGGTCCTCCTGTCACTACACCTCCTTTCTTTCTTGCTCTCATTGGAGCAGTTGCTATATTTGCGATAGAATCGCCAAGCAGGTCTTTGCCCCCCCCAGATACGGTGGGGCAGCCCGGGCTAGGCCCGGGGGTGGATTCTCCGGCTATGCCGGTACCACCCTGGGGTAGATGTTTTCTTAGATCTGCCATTACATTATTATTATTTTTTTACTAGGGTGTATTCCCTGAACCGAGCGCTAGGGACTGGACTCCCTCCAGCCATTCATCCCATCGGCACGCTAGACCTTGGGATTGGGGATTATTTTATAGAGGTTTTCTTCCTCGTGACCTTGCAGGGTCTCCGGTCCCGACTGGGATTCCGGATAGTCCGACGTCGGCAAAGGCCGAGTGCACCTGGCACATCGTCGCACAAGGGAGTGTTTTTAGAGAGGTTTCCTTCCTCTTGTCCGGCGTCGGCAAAAGCCGAGTGCACTAGGCAAACACACCGCACCTGTTGCATCCTCTGTCCCCTCTCATACGAAGAGGGATACGAGGAGCAACCAAGAGGCCACATAAGCCCGCCTCGCCCCATCACTGGGGTTTTCCCTCCCTTCTGGTTTTTGTTCGCGCCGGGTAAACCCAGTACCCCCCATATCTGGGGAGCGTTCCCCAATCCACAACCCGGGGACGCGCCCGATGGGTGATCCAGAAACACCACACGGGGTGATCCAGAAACGCTCGAAATACTGTGCCATTTGAAGAATGTTTCAGTGTGAATACAGTGTAAGTACAAAAACAAAACAAAATAATAATTATTTGTCATTCCATATACCGTTTTTCATATATTAATCTTGTCGTGTTGTAGATTACAGTCGCATTCAAAAGTTTTCGTAGTTAAGAGTTTTTGGACTCTATTGACACTTATTATTGTTTCATATTTTACTTCTTTTTCGCTTTCAGGATTATTTAGTTCTTTCTTTGTATCTTTTTAAAAGATTAGAATCTTACTCAAAATGAACTTGAATGTTTACATTATGTTTGTTTTAATTGGATAGTTGTAAATAAGTAATTGTAATCATAAAGGGCCGTCTCCTCTTTTTTATTTTAATTGTGTTCTCTTTTTCTATTTTCCTTTGTAAATATTCTTTATATTTCTATCTCATCTGTAAATTTTGTCATATAGTTTGTATCCCAAAATATTCATTTTACAGTAATCTTTTATTATAGGTACCTATTAGTTATATTTTCGTATTTGATAATAAATAAAGTTAATTGTAATATTAATAAATAATATAAATAAATAAATTTATTTCCAATAACTTATCTTAGGTTACAATCATTTTTAGGAAACTCCTTTTAAGCAAAGATTTGCTTGTGTTAGGAGATCCCGCTCTTCTCTATTCTTAAATAAGTAACATTGTTGTATTTTAACTAAAATACATGAAGTTCAAACAACAATGCTTTCTTGAGTGCACAATACACAAGTACACAACCCTAAAGCTCTTTTTTTTTATAATACTTTGCAATTTATGCAAAGCTATTAAAACGAAATGTCATTGCCATATTACCCGAACGTCAAATGGTTGAATATGTGCATTCATTGCCAAACCACTTGGCAAAGGCGAGCGAACTTAGAATTGCCCAACGCAAGTGTGACAATGACAATTACAAAATGCTATCCAGTTAAATGAGTTACAAATTAGGTATTTCCACCTACTCTGTCAAATTAAAATAACTAACGAACATAATATATTAGAAATAGGAGCTTTTACTTTTCACCTGATATTTATATTTATTAAAACAACAACTACCCCCAAAACTATTGATTTTAAATCTAACAACTTTTAAATAGCTCCTTACTAGTAGTTCAACAGTAAGTACCTGTTCCAATCATAGACCCCTTTGACAGACATACACCTAGGTTATTCCATAAGCGTTTCTTAGGGATTACAAGTACAAAATACTCAATAATAGAAAACTGCTATACAAAAAACTGAAACCGACTTCAAAGTACACTCAAAAGTAATCAAACCCTGACCGGATGACAATTTGTCCAGATGGGATGTATACCCTTCCAACGAACGAAAAACAAAGAATTTTCCAAATCGGTTAATAAATGACGGATTTTTGAGGAAACAAACATAAAAAAAATACGTGTGGCACTCGGAGACTGCCGCGGTAAAGCTATTTATTGCATTTGAGAATCTAAATTGAGAATTTAAACTATACGTGTGTGTGTGTATATATTATATATAATATTCTTTTATTAAATAAACTAGCTACCCGGCGCGACTTCGTTCGCGTGGTGCTACCCTACCCTGTGTTACTACCCTACCCTGTGGTGCTACCCTACCGTGTGGTGCTACCCTACCCTATCCTACCCTACATAAGAAAAAGAATCGGTCAAGCCGTTTTATACAAACACTGAGCCACACGCATAGAGATTACTCCCGTACGGCCCGTACCCCAGTGACGTGATTTTTCTGCTAATACTTATATTTTTAAACTCGTGATATCTTTTGAATGGAATGTCCGAATTGAATAATTCAAAATGTTATATAAAGGTATTGAAGCAGTCTGAATATGAAGTAATTTATTTTGATAAGGATTAATACCAAAATACAAATAAAGAGACTTTTCTAGCGGCGGCAATTCAATTAAATTTTAAAAATAGAAAAACACTTATTGTGGCATAACTATAATAGTTAGACATATGGTATTGCGACACTTTTTGTAAATAATAATGTGTTCTACAAAGTCGTAGTACATTATTTTATTCTATCATCAATAGTTTTCGCAGCGCACGCGATGTAATGAATATTTTAGGTATTTTTTTTACACCTTGGGTTACATTATTGGAGTTTTAGTAAGGATCCCTAATTTTTTGCAGATATATTATAGCCTATGTCAACCGGGGATAGTATAGCTTCCCAACAGTGAAAGAATTTTTCAAATCGGTTCAGTACTTTCGGAGCCTATTCAATGCAAACAGTATCACCGCTGTGCCGGTCGGAGTTTGGGGTGTTAGGTAATTTCGTTACGGAATTTCTGGATTCGGTCTCCACGCTCAAGGCCCGCGATAGAAGCTATGCAATAGCTTAAAAACATAAAACCCAATTAAGAACCTCCTCCTTTTTTTGAAGCGGTTAAATGTAGCCTAGGATGGTTGAATTCCTGAGTAGAGCAAAGTGATAAAGTGATTGACAATATCTTCGGTAAAATGTGGGTACGACACCTACTACCTTCTTCTTTGGGTCACGTCCTTTGCTATGTCAGATATAATATTGAATGTGATGCCTACGAGTAAGTGCTTATAATTTTTGTGTATTTAATCATCAATTTCTTTTACTTTGTTATGGTATAGTTTTAATGGGGATCTCGATAGCTACGTGGATATTCCGATGATAATGTAGCTAAATATTTCACTAGCACACACTAGCTGTTCGTGTAGAAATATCGCTCCATGAAGATGTGTACTCATTTCACATACCATGATGTTGTATGTTTATCAATATATATAAAATCAATGCCACTTTTCCTTGTAATTTTATAACTCAAGAACGGGTCCAAACCAAATGTTTAGGCTTTATTCGGACTATGTCGTAGATGGTTTATGTGAAGTTTGCACAAAATCGGTCGAGTGGTTCTTCATTTATCACATTTTTAGGGTTCCGTAGCCAAATGGCAAAAAACGGAACCCTTATAGATTCGTCATGTCTGTCTGTCTGTCCGTATGTCACAGCCATTTATTTCCGAAACTATAAGAGCTATAATGTTGAAACTTGGTAAGTAGATGTATTCTGTCAACCGCATTAAGATTTTCACACAAAAATAGAAAAAAAACAATAAATTTTGGGGGTTCCCCATACTTAGAACTGAAACTCAAAATTTTTTTTTTCATTAAACCCATAAGTATGGGGTGTCTATGGATAGGTCTTCAAAAATGATATTGAGGTTTCTAATATCATTTTTTTCTAAACTGAATAGTTTGCGCGAGAGACACTTCCAAAGTGGTAAAATGTGTGTCCCCCCCCTGTAACTTCTAAAATAAGAGAATGATAAATCTATAAAAAATATATGAGTGCATTACGGTGGAAACTTCCACCGAAAATTGGTTTGAAAGAGATCTAGTAAGTAGTTTTTTTTAATACGTCATAAATTTAAATTAATATCAAATACTCAGGTCTATACTACCATTTACTTATATACCTACAGGTTTGTACGGAACCCTCGGTGCGCGAGTCTGACTCGTACTTGGCCGGTTTTTATTATTTCACTTTATACGTAGCGAAGCACGTACCGGGCCGCTAGTAGTTTTTGACCGAGGAAGCGCGAAGTACGAATGAAGCTTCTACGTTTCAGCTTGGGCAAACATGCTTTTGTATGTTTTTCCGGTGGATGTGCGGATTTTCTCCTCTACAGGTCGCATTTTTCAACGAATTCTCGAGTGAATTTGTGAGCAGGTTCGATAATTTAAATGATATTTTTTTGGAAATTCTTCAAAATGGCGAAGCCATGGTGGTTGAAATAAGGATTTTGTTTTAAGGTGCGCGGTGAACATTTATTCAGTTTTAAGCTATACAAAGACATACTCGCGAGTTCTACCGCTCGCAGAGCTTGTGCCGTTTAATATTTTGTGCAGTAATCGATAGAAACTTCACAAAAAAACCTGAAATTTACTTTGGAACTCGCATAATGTACATTCCGGTTTTGCCACACGAGATACCTGACATGCATTTACGCATCTGATTATACCTCTCGCCGATATAGATTATACTGGCATTCGCCATAACGTATTATTTGTGATCTGGCGCGAGTCTGAAGCTTGGACGTGCGTCCCCTACCGTAGCGGGAGCTTTCAGCAATCTGTGTGTCAATTTTGCACGCAGCTCTTTTGTCCGCTAGTGTACATAAGGCTTTAGAATTTTTTATAGTGAGCTTGTAGTTTATCGGTAGAACATTTGAAGGAATACCTACAAATTAGAGTAACATCAATATCTAATAATATTTAGAGAGCATCAAATATGAAGCTGTATATCCTGTACCTGAATTACAGGATTAGTTCGTTGTTCACGTAGCATGGACAGTCTTGCGAGCCTCGAATGAGCATTCGTCTCACGTTCGACTGAGCTGCGCCCGATTTTCGGGTTTTTCACGAACACAGGGATTTGCATCGCGCTCGTTGTAGGCTCGTTGTATGCTCGTTCTATGCTCGTTGTAAGCTCGTTGTACGTCCACACTTGACATCGCGAGCAACAAACGAATCCTGTTCGTTCGTGGTTCGGCTCGTTCTCGGTTCGCGTAGCATGAACGCACCATTATATAATTGATGAGTCTATTTATATTGAAAGTATAACTTTATTTTTTAACAAGAAGAAATGTCTTGATGAACCGTTATCATAAACTGAATGAAAAGCTTCATTTGTATTATAAACTAGCTTGCCGCCCGCGGTTTCACCCGCGCCCCTTTCTTTACCTCTTTACCTACCCTACCCTACCCTACCGCGCTATGGTTATATTAGAAAAGTTTATATTGTCGTTAAGTTTTCTTAAATTTTCTGCACAATTTTCAGTTTTTTTTTAATATAAGAACCATCTACGAAGTATTAGAAGTCTCAAGCTATAGCGTGACCAGGAGAAATAGGGCTTCATTTTTATATAGGTATATATAGATGATGCAAGCAACTGAGTGGACGTGAATATTGATCAGAGCCAGTACGGGCTTTTAATAACATTCAGTTGCTGATACGATCACAGCCAATAAAGTGTATTACTTATACTGTAATACAACCTTGACATAGTACGGAGCATGTTAATTTCCGGTCACGTTCAGAGCGTATAAATTTACAAAGCTACCGTTGCACTTTAAGTTTTATAGACAGTGAGATTGAAAAAGGTGAAAAGTGGAGAGATGGTAATGCAAAAAGACATGACATCCAGGATTACGAGACGCCTGTGCCTGATACTCATAAATGCAATAAGCTTTTTGCTAGTGTCTGATGCGAAATTATACTGGGTGGAGATTTCGAGATGGCATATTTTCGAAACTTATGTTGGATTAGTCTAGTCATGCTGAACAACTTTTACTATGGGACCAACACTGAATTCTCAAAAATCATCTAATTTATATATTCGTGTAGTATGGCGACGTTCTTTCTAGGTATATTTATTTCTATGATTAAAACAATGAAAAAAAAATGTATTTCCGTAGATAATATATTTTTTAATTTTTATTTATTTTTCTGCTTCTACGTCACAATACGAAAAAAATTATGTATGACAATCATGGTCACAAGTTGCTAGAAGTTATCAAAATTGTTGTTGACCTCTAATTGTTTGTCAGAATGCTAAGAGCTAATTCTTTATGGCTAAACATAGTGAGGTCCCTGCGAGATCTGCTCCACCTCGTCAAACTTTACGCAGGATAAAACCATGGTCAAGGAAAATATAAAATAATATTTTGGATAACTTCTAGGAACTTGTGAGCAAGATTGTCATACATAATTTTGTTCATATAGACAGGTAGAAGCAAAAATTTTGAAAAAAAATACCATATCTCCGAAAATACTCTTTTCAGTTCAGAATATGCCCATACTGCCTAAAAAAAAACATTCTGTATATATATTGCTATTATTACGGGGCACGCACGAGGTACCTCTTCGATAGGTACAACCATTCATGTTTTTCATACGACGAAGTCGTCAAACAAGCTTACGGCCCGCCTGATGGTAAGCGGCGGTTAGTCCGTAGCCATATGGACGCTTACACACGGGGCATCACTCATGCGTTACCGACCCGTCCGCTCTCCCCAATGAGTTCTGGCGACCTTTACCACGCGCAGGAACGCAGCATAAAGTTATTTGGTTGTGTTATTCTGTAAGTTGGAGGTAGGTACTTCCCCAGTAGAGCTGCTCTTTGAGCGATATAACTTTATGCTATAACCTCTCTTATAAGTACTACAACATTACAAGAAAAACAAGAAAGACACATGACCTAACTTCTTTTGTTTAGAAATACTAACGGGGCGCACAGAAAACGCTAGTTGTTCTTAGTAATTAATTAAATTTAATGCTTACGTATTTAATTAAGTTAAGAAATTCTGTATTGTTAGGTACTCATTCGAGTCCTAATTTTCAATTTTTTTTAAGTCCTATAAAACTATAAATTTGGCAAATATAGGTAATGGACTTTTACGCCCGACACTATTATTTAGTATTCAATTTTTTGTGATTGTGCAATGGACATCTCGCTCAATATAGTCTGCACGCTGCCATAGTAATTAGAGGGTCGGGATTATTCGTGCGTTCGTCTAAAGTGGGGCCGTTCTAAGAGTTGGGGGTACGGCCTCTAAAATCGTTGTTTATTCTATAGAAGTGAACCTCTTCGCTTCTAACTCACGTCGGCTGCGTTGCTGTTTCTTAAATTGATGGCCAACTATAGCAAAATTACTCCGAACCCTCCGCCGACCACCAAGAAAAATATTCCTGCAGCTGCACACATTAGTTATATTAGTATATTGAGTGGTTGGAATTTTATATAGCATCGAAAGCAGATCTTTTGAGTAAGTCGTTTTTAGTTCTCATGCTTACCACTCTGCTTTAATCGGATTCGGATGTGTGACTACTACCTTGCCATTAGCTATTTCGTTGGCGTAAGTGCTGGTTCCTTAATCAGAATAATATCTGACCTTGGAGCTCTAGTGTTGTTTTTCCACTTATGTACTACTTTACATATATCCAATGAAGAAATAGGTAGGTTGCTTTGTGCGGTGTGTAAAACTCAAGTATAGCAACAAAAGCTCACCAATCAGGAAATGTGGCGGTGTTAGTGATACCAATAATATTGGGAGGATCAAATTGACTTGGAATTCCAGCAAACCTTTATCTTTATGAGTAATGTTGCCATGTCTGCAATTGTGAAAGTTGACATGTTGCAATAATTTAGTGAGACTGCAGATTTCACACATGCCATCCAGAGGCCATCAAAATTGGGAGCTCTACTAGGAGAATTGATAAAGTGCTAAGTAGTTCCATCATTGCCTATAATTTCCATTATTTTAGTTTGTTAATTCCTTGACATCGCTGTCACTAGTATTTATAATATGATAACTTGCTACTCATTATCATATTGAATTGTAAATTAATATTTCTTCTATAACAATATAAACTTCATAAACTAAGCTATGTTACTCGGACATTACAAAGTTTGAAGGTAACTTATAAGTGGCAGTTATCGCTCGACTAATTTTATGCAATTAACTATGAATTGAATGCACGGCAGTATTAAATACAGGGTATCGTCGTTGGTACGACTTTATAGAACTTGACAAACTTAATAGGGGAAATATCTCGGAGAGAGTGGGGGCTCAATTCTGTAAGGAGACACCTTGATACCAAATATGCAACTACAAAGCAACCAAATAAGTTACTGTTGTGTTGATCCTGCGCGTAAGTTCACCAGAACCAATGCCCCGGGTATTGTAAGTGTCTATAGGCTGTGGTAACCGCTTACCACCAGACAAACCGTATTCAAATTCAAATTCAAAATTTCTTTATTAAATGACAAGTTTGTAAGTTACATGGGTTGGGACTCCCCTTTTAAGTTTATAAAACCTGTATTAGGGGAGACCCGCTATTCCGAATCACATTATATTACACGTATGCTTGTTAAAAACATTTTGTCTAGAAGCTGTAATTTTTCAAATGACATTTTTAGATTGTATATTTTATTTTATATTTTTATGTAATTATTTTTAAAATAAAGTCATCATTGATGATTAAAATAATTACTTTAATTAATTATTAAGGTCATTGTTTATCAAAAGAGCTTTTTGTGGAGAACATAATATATTGGCGAATGTTCTCTACAAAAAACTTTTCCTCATGACTCCTGGGAAAATCTCTTACCTCTCTCTCTCTATAAACTTTTACCTAAGAAATAAATGTCAGGATTCCTAAAACGAATAGTGTGAGAGAGAATTCATCACAATAAACGTGTTCAATCATTGCTAACAGCACACCGCACGTCAACTGTAAGCGCGAAGAGAGATAATAAAACCGGCAAGTGCGAGTCAGACTACACATGGAGGTTTCTGTACAACATTAACCAACACTACTTTGCTTTTTTATTTTCATATAAAAATGCCAAAAGAAAGAAGTTTCTCGTACTAGACCCCACTAAAAAGAAATCATTTTTATTATTTGTTGTAATGGCGGTAATAAAATACATATATTCTGTAAAATTTCAGCTGTTTACATTAAGGTTTATAAGATACAGCCTACTGACAGGCGGACGGACAGCGTTCTTAATAGAAATAAAGTGAAATCTGTTATTCCCTACTTACAGCTTAAAAATTATACATTTAAAAATATTTTTTTGCAAACCGGTATCTACGTAAATGTGATTTTAATGTGACTTCCTAACCAAAGGAGTGATATATAAATAATTACATTGATTTCGTAGTGGCTGGAGCTGTTTATGTTCAATTTCATGAACCACTGAATATTATTGTTACACAGTGGCGCCATCTCAGTAAATTTTCATGTACTACTGCTTGATAGCATTCAGCCATTAGGTATATTATACTTCGCTAGATTTTCCAAGAGAAAAGCGCCATCTCTGTCGTGATAACCGTACAAAATGTATTGGTATCTTAGCTGCGGCGCCTATATATATTTTCCTTTATTTATATAGCCTAGTGGCGCTATCTACGCAAATTTTCAGTACTTGCAATGGAGAGTGGAAAATTCATACCGCACTTATGCATATTTCCGCTACTTGCCACTAGATGGCAATATCGGTATGCAGCAATTCTATCGACTAGTTGTCCACAGTTTTCGTCAAACTAACCAAAACCTCGTGTTACTATACAAGTTTAGTATAAGTATACTTTGATGACGTCAGTGATATACAAAGAGAAACGTAGATATTTTGGAGAAATTCGTGCACTTTTTGCCGCAACGGATCCAGTAGTAGTACTTACCTAAACTAGTTAAAATACCGTATTGAGAAACAATGTCTTAGTACTATTAAATTGAACAATTTCAATAAAGCTGTACGTAGCGTGTCCTCAGAAAGTTTGGAATGACTTATTGATGTCGTTTATGTGCCACAGTCGCTCAATACTTTCTTCTATTGAGCTCTCACTCACAATTTTTGATACTGTTGTTACTTTCGTTTTTTATACAATCAATAACCGCAGAAACTGTGTGAAACGTTGTCAGCAATTATAGTAAATGCATACTTATTTATCGATATATCTACCTACTTATTTAGCACTCAGTTAGTTGCAGGTATGTTAATATTAAATTCCGAGTGCATTAGTAATCGATCTGTATAAAACAATTTGGCTTTCCAATTTGTTTTACATAATTTTATATACCGTGCAAATAGTTGTAGGCTTTCATAATTATAATTATAATAGTAGAAAATTTGTGTCAAGTGGCACCCGGGATCCACTCTTTAATCCTGTTTTTTGACAGGTATTTTTGTATGCAATAGCATTACCTATTATTCAGTAATTATATAAAACATGTGTATATAATATTGTCTACAGGAAAACGATAATTCAAGCTTCGTTTTAAAAAGTGTGTTTTCACTTTACGTCCGTTTATTTTTACAAGCTCTTTATTAACTTGTAATGTATGTATGTATGTATATATATATATATGTTCGGGTCAAAGGTCAAATCTTGGAATTCGAATTTTATTTTTTTTCACTTCCAGTGGTCGGATTGACTTGATATTTGGTATACATTAATATGAAAAATTTAAAATTTACAAAAAAAATATTGTTTATATTATAATAGTGTATTTCATTTTATTTCAGGTAAGTTCACACTTGCTGAGCTACGATGAAGCCTGTGGTAAGCCATAGATTATTCATTTCCATAATTAATACATTATTTTCTTGCATTTTACTCATACTTGTGGGAAATTCTAAAGAACCAAATATCTAATATTACCCCTGAACTGTAACGTATGCACCACTATATCTAGTTGATTTTTTGCAAAAGGCATTTGCTTTAACTCGATATCTGTGGATTTAACTATATGTAATAAAAAATCAATAAACAGTAAACCAAGTTTAAATAAAATACAATAAAAATTTCGGTACTTCAAGCTCTTCCATTTTCACAATATCGTTACCATAAGCTATATAAAAATAATATACAAATATTTAAATTAAGATAATAAACTATTATATTCTGGCATACAAGTGTGAGCCTGAGTCTGACTCATTAACCGAGGGATCAGATGAGAAGATAAGGGACTGTAAATATTGTAAAAACCTGGATCGCATGTCTAAGTATAAACGAATGTTCATGATACAGCCTGGATTTTTCGCTTTGCAAACTTCGGAGATAGGAGTCTTTCTTCTTTCTTTCTTCCATATGATACCCCATTTAAACTTAAAAAAAAAGTATATATTGGAAATTGTGGACCGAAATTTCAAAGGGCGAAATTTCGGTCCACAATTTCCAATATACAGGGTGTTGTTTTGCATTCGTGCCATATTTACAGAACCAATAGTTAATGACTTATTTAGTTATTATAAAATAGGTAATTAATTCTGGGCTTGATAAGTAAATAATTATTGATGATTTGTGATTAACATCAAATCAGAATAAGACTTCATACCTGCACAGAATAGGTCTGCGATCCGGGGCGAGGGGAGAAACCGGGCCGCTGCGCAGTGGTCACCAACTTATATCTTATAAATCTTTATAAAACATCGTCAAACACGGTGGGATTTTTATTTTTACAAAACTTTAAAAATATTTTTTAATTTTAAGAGCATGATTTTATAATTGATTAGTGTTCTATACAAGTTAAATATCAACCTCCTTAAATATGGCACAAATGCAGAACAACACCCGGTATACTTTTTTTTTTATTTTTCATTTTCAATGAGCATAATAAATTTCTAATCAATAGCATTAGCGGTTGCTGAAATATACCGCTGTGTGACAGACTGACAGGCAGACGGACGGTTAAGTGGCACTATAAGGGTTCCTTTCTTGCTTCGGAACCCTAATAATGTTCGATTCTTCTTTACAAATATTGAAGGAAATCTTGCATACATAGTATCAGGGAACACTTACATATAGCACAACAAACATATCTGCCCCGGTGGCCAAAAGAGGAACTAACGACGATAGTGTGAAATGTGAATCTGCCTGACATTCGCAATGGGTTGTTTGCTCCACCAAATGCAATAACAGCGCCACTCTCACCGGGTCAGATAAGTTTATGGGACTACCTGCGTCATCATCATCACCCTATAATGTCCCACTGCTGATCACAGGCTTCCTTTCGCAAATCAGAGTGAAAAAGGCAATGGGCAGATACTCCACCACGCGTGCCCACTGCGGTTCGGTGGAGGTAGGCTTAGAGGTCAACCTACTGTTGGAGTTTTCAAGCAGCCTACAAGGCCTCCAACTAGCTTAACGACTATAACAAAATTAAGTGATAACCGGGACCAACGGCTTTACGTGCCTTCCGAAGCACAGAAACGCTCTATTTGAAATACCACAAGGCGGTCACCCATCCAGGTACCGACCACGACGGTGGTAGCTTAACTTGCCGATCGATTAAGAACGGCTTAACATGCTACACCACGAGCGCTTATTCCTAACTTGAAAGATTGCAAATTAAAAACCTTGATGACAATTTAAATTAATCCTTGATGATTGTACGAATACCTATACACAATAAAACACATTATGTATGTCTAACGATTGATCATGGTTCATGTCAGAGCCATCCAAGCTATGTTGTCCACACTTGACATCTGCTATAAATCAGTCCTTATCAAATGCAGAGCAGTAGGTATGCTCAGTGAACTCAAATAACATTATCACTCGGTATATCGTCGGTATATCATCAAAGTGCACAAATTGACGTGCAAAAGATGCAACGTGTTTGATCGAAGTGTTTCGGTCGATAAATCCAAAGATCGTCTCTATGTCGTTTAAATCTCAGGTCGGATTTAGTTAAAACTAGGTCAGATGCAATATAAAAATAAACAGATAGACCGAGAATATTCAATGAATATATGTGTTGCCAACTCACGGATGGGGTGCCCGGAATGAAGGGCAGGTACGCTATAACATCTTTTGTAAGTCTATGAGCAATATCGAGGAAAAATCCCTTTAGAGTAGTTATACTGAGCAATCCAATTCAGACACTAGTCAGTGATTTTGCACTGACTTTGAACAGTAGGTAAGAAGCCAATCACTGCACCTAGGTAAATGTGTTATGTGTCCTAGACTTAGCCAATGGGAGTGCACGTCACCTTGAGTTAGCCAATCAGAGCGCTTTGTCAGTGGTTTGTTTGACTACAATCTTACCATGCTAAGTAATAACGTAGCCCAAGGTTTAACACCTTGGGCTACACACCTTGGGCTACACACACAAAGCCTAGAACCGGAACTGGCTCTAAAGTGCAGCTGTCGGAGCACATCTGTAGTTTACGACAGAATTTCAACTTGGGGATGGTAGCCAGCCAGGTGGGTACTACAAAGTACCCTTCCACCATGCTATGGTTTTCCTCACGATGTTTTCCTTCATCGAAAGTTCAAGCACAGTGATTCCTTTCAACAACTCTTCAAACCCCTCTTCATGAAGAGTGTGAAGAGAGGGTCCGGTTTTAAATGCGTCTATAGGTTGTGGTAACCCCTTACGTGCCTTTACCATCAGGCGAGCCGTATGCTTCGTATCGTATCTTGTAGTGCAATAAGCTGTGTTACAAATTTAATTTTAGGAAATTAAAAATATTTTGCGATTCCGTAAAAAACATGTCGCGATTTGAAAAAAATATGGGAATCATCTCAATCATCTTTATGGGAATAAACTTCTTAAAGCTAACGCAAAAAAGCAGTTCTTTTTGTCAAGTTCCAGTATTGTAAGGTGTGTTAATAATATTATTTTTTTCCATTCAGTATTTAGTATTTTCTCAGTTTTTTCGAATCTTAGCAACTTTTACCATTTTTCTTGTTTATTTACAAAATACATTTTGTAAAACTACCAAGCTCGGGTTCGACAAATTAATGTTTTTATTACTCGAGTCATATGACTGTATTCGTCCAACATTTCCATGCGGATGACATAGATGAAAATAAATAATAATGTGTTCCTTTGTTAATTATAAAGATATGTTATTGCATGTTGCCTGCCATATTTCAGTTCGTTGTCTGTGTATTAAAGCAAACTTTTCGGAAGGAAGTTCAATTTTAATTTATTAATAATGTCTAAGAATATGATGTCATGTATTGCTCAGGCTGTGAAATAAGCTCCCCGCCGTGGTTTTCCCAGAAGAGTATAGCAGATTTTTGCAGGCTCGGGAACGCGAGAGTGATACATCTGGTGTTGCAAGCGTCCATAGGCTACGGTGACCGCTTACCACCAGGCAGGCCGTATGCTTGTTCGCCTTACTGGTATAAAAATATAAATTAAAGTTGCACATCCTTAAGAGTATTTTATAAGATTATTTGAAACAAATGTAACTAACATTTTAATTTTTCATACAATCATTTATTATTGATTTTATAAAAAGATCATCTTAGATAAATCAAGCTCACTGCAGTATCGTTTAACATTACAGAAATAGCCAAGCATTTCCAAATATAATGGTAATATATATGATTCAAATACACGGAGCTATTAATCTAAAGGAATCATTAGGAACCTGTCGTTGATGTTTTATCAAAGGGAAACTGGTTCAACGGAAAATGGTCCGATGAATCTAATCGTCACTTCCTTACTTCTTCCGGCCACTTGAAGCACGCGATAAAGGCAGGTACCACAGATATACATCTAAATAGATGCCGCGAGTGTATGTACTTTGCGTGTCAAAATCTGTGTAAAAATGGGGACAATGGTGCCGATTCTGTTGTAAATCGCACTAAACTAATTTTAGTCACATCTCATCTCTTTCTAACGAACATTATTGAAAAAGGATAGAACATATTTAAGGCTGTCAAATTAATCTTTGCCGTATTATTTTGCGTGTATTTAGGCGTAACCGCGATAGATGGCGACTAAATGTATATTGAAAACAAGCATTGGACTAATTTGACAGGACTAAATTTCTTACATCCTTTTCTTATGACGGGCCAGTTGGCGCAGTTGGTTAAGGTTCACCTTACGCGCCGCAGGTCGTGGGTTCGATTCCCACACAGGACATGCATTTGTGTGCATGAACATGTCTGTATGTCCTGAGTCTGGGTGTAATTATGTATATTAAGTATGTATTTACAAACAAAAAGTATGTATATGTATTATATCAGTTATTTGGTTTCCATAGTACAAGCTCTGCTTAGTTTGGGATCAGATGACCGTGTGTGAGAAATGTCCCAGGATATTTATTTATTTATTTATTTATTTATGTTCTTTGTTAGAAAGTGACATAGTGAGATTAAAATTAGTTTAGTTGTATACAACAGAATCAGGACCAATGTTCTTCTTTTTTCTGTTTCGTGGCTGCATGTCATCCAGAGATGTGGACCAGCGAGGGATATGTTTAGCTGACAATTAGGATAGCTTCGTTTTCACGTTTAAAATCGAATGCCGGCCTAACAAAATCAATCTTGTGACATTATGGTAGGTACAATAAAGGTTACACGCTTGGTTTTCATACAGACGGACGGACTGACTTGCGTTATCTATTTATATTTATGTCTGTGGCAAGTACATATCGTTTGAGCTAATGGCGAATCATGATGTTAAAATTGTTGTTAACACTTTTATAATGAATCTAATGTAAGTACCTATATTGTAATATTTTGAAAACACCAAATGGCAACTTTTCTTCGTCTGGTAATAGACACTTCAAACGATGTAGCTTACTTATCGCCGCTTCTGTTTATGTTCTTCTACGAATGTCCTCATTTCAGACCCAGTCGCGTAGAGAAATTCCAAGCATACCCCGTTCCATAGCTCACTGATTGATTCTGAGCTTATCTGCGGCCAGCAGAAAATACCATTTCTCTGTTGTGTATGTCATTACTGGTAACGTGCACTGGTTGAAGAATTTTAGTCTTCTGACTCTTAGATATTTTGAACGTGAAGACATGCCGTAATTTTCCGAATGCTGCCCTTTTCAATGTTGTACCTACCTAGTTGGCCATTTATTCTAGGTAAACAAACTTGTCTATGAACTTCGAGAGCGAGTTCCTAATAACCACTAGCATGTTGGAATATACACCAGGTAAAAAAATTGTATAGTCCACATACTCCATAAGGATTAGTTACCTGTAGTTACCTCTACTGTGATCATTGTGCATTGGTGTTCAATCAAACCTTCTACTTACCGATAAGTCATTCTTTACAAAAAACTGGCGACTAGAAACAGTATACATAAATATCAACATACACGATAGTATAATTTATCGACAGGTCGATTAGTGCACCGTGCTCACACATAAGTTATAAGCTCCCATCCCACTGTGGCGATTAAAGCCAGGCTTCAAACTCGGTCATCGCTGAAGCGATGTAGCATCGCAGGCTATAATAAGCTGTTTGCCCCCACGCTACTTCAGTACGTCTTTTTCAGCTGAATACATCATTATAACTATACATATATGTATCATTATTGCAGCTATGTTTAACCGTATGTATTTTACCCCTGCTATTTGCTGGTAGCTATCGGTTTCGCCACGCTCCCGCATTGTTTGTGGCGTATCCACTAAACCAATATGTAACATATAATGTAACAACAGGCATATATCTGTTATTCCCACAGATGTTGCTAACACGTCATGATATGTCATTATATTGTGACATACATTCATCTAGGCTGAATTCCTGTTTAAATATTTTTACTTAAAACACCTTCCTTCGTTCTAAATACTTAATATATGTATACTACTAATGCAGCATACAAACATACGGCCCGCCTGACGGTCAGCGGTTACTATGGTAACCACCTGAGTAAGGCTACGGCCTTATGGACGCTTGCAGCACCAAGCAAGGGTGCCACTCGCGCGTTGCCGGCCCTCTTAAATCTCTTCACACCCTTTTTGAAGAACCCCATGCTGTATTTCTTTCGGAAAACCATGTGTGACCTCTTTAGTCGCTAGTACAAACCTATGGAGAAAACTAGCGCTACAAATAGAGAACCATTTTTTTACTAGATTTCGGACACATCGTCATTCAGTGAGATTGTGATGAAACATATAATAATAATAATAATAATAATAAATGTTTATTGCCACAAAAGATTTACAATTTATAAAAACAATAACATACAGAGAAACAGGAGAGTTGTCACAAGTTACTGGCAAGGCCCAAACTAAGCATGAGAACATGCTTGTATCTTGGGACTTAGAGTGCGATATTTTTAGTTACGAATATAACAAACAAAACAGTGAGGTTTTTGAAATTTTGACAATAAAATAACCAGTAAATTATAATGCAAAAAGAAAAAAAAATGAACAAAGTTATGTATAAAAAAGAATAATTAAAAAACGGGCAGGAATGAAGAATCTATGATAATGGTTGTGTAATGAGATGGGGTGAGTGAGGGTTTGGGATGTGTTGTGTGAGAGTTGTGGGAGGGGGGGTGTGTTTGTGTGTGTGAGGGTATGTATGTAAGGGTTTGTGTATCAGCTATGTGTCGGTGAGACATGGGTTTGAGTGCGAGTACAGAGCTATGGGTAAGTTCTGTGGCAATCGTGGTTCTAGTCATCATATCAGATTTTCTGTTTCATCGTAAGAGAGTGTTAGGAGCCATTCTTTGACGATATTTCGACAACTGAAGGTTGTGCTATTTTTAATATTACACGAGTTGCATACCTTGTTGTAAGTGTGAGGGAGAGAATAATGGGGACTACGGACAGCCATTTGGGATGTGACATTTGGTTCTGGGACTCTATACACTCTTCTATCCTTAAACCTGTCGTATTCTGGATGCAGCTTTATACTACAGTGGGTTTTTACAACAGCGGACAAAACAAATAGCTGCCGTACACGTAGAACCTTGAAAGTCTTATATAGGTCGTCAGTGGGAAAGCGGAAGGGCTTTTTCAGAATAACTTTTATGAGCGCGCGTTGCGCCCGCTCCAGCTGGATCAGATGAGACTTTCCCGCGCTTCCCCATACTGGTATGCAGTACTGGATAATAGATTGGCATAAGGCCAGATATACCTGTCTTAGAATGTCACGGGGGGTGCAATCTCGCAATCTTATCATAATGTAGATTAGACGCCTCACTCTACCGGCCAAAGATTTAATTTGTTCTTTGTAATTTAGGTTTTCGTCTATTACCAATCCCAGATATTTGATGGAAGTGACGCGATTTATGTGATCACATCTGCATACAGACTGATTTGGACTATTACAACTTGTTTCATGAATTTTCAGAACTAGACCGAGGCAGGGACTATTAACATTGGTTTTAGAGAAGGCTATATATTTTGTCTTTTGTACATTTAATGTCAGAATAACTTCATGAAGGAATCTTGAAATAAGAACGTTATTATTGCTTATAATTAAAAGAAAGATCCACAAAAAGCCTTGCTAAGTATCTTGCCAGTCTTGTCCGTAGAAGTATTACAAACCGGTGGTAGAGTCGATTATGATTAAGAGCCTAATCTCAATAAATTAGTTTCGAATGAAATACAAGCCTATCAAATATATCCATAGCAACCCTACAAGCTTGATAGGCGTCAATATCTAGACGCGACGACGCCGTTCGGCTCAATGAACACAAACTCATTTAAATTGTACAAGGACCGATATTGTTTGAGTGATGTATTTTACTTTAGTTATATCTACTACTACACAAACACATATTTGTATAGATAGATGTAAAAATTTAGGTGTATAGTATCTATTTTGTTATATATTTACACCTTTTATTTTGTAGTATAAGTATAAGTTATCAATATATAGTATAAGCTCAACTTAGTATCAGATTAGATCACGATACCGGATGGGATGTTTCGTTTCTTTATATAAATAAATTGAACTAGGTACTAGCATCATCATATGCCCACCCAAGTACCAATTATTTACAGTCAATGCGATAAGTAAGTTTCTTCCATACTCCATAATATTTACGACATTTATTACCATATTATTATAATTGAAAAATAAATTGTACTGAAATACATAGTACATTATGTACCGAACCCTTTACATATTATACCATACCCAACACAGAGTCTTTTATTTTATCGCCGTAATATTGTGAAAACCGTTAGTTAATCCACCTAGCGAGATTGTAAACTATCGATAAATTGTTGACTGTACCATACTGCTTACAATATAACGCATTCATTTTCGATAGTTTATAATCTATCTATGACAAACGGTCATATTGTGAACTGACATCATACTTGAATACGTCGGAACGCACCTTTCGCGCTGATTGGTTGAACGTCATGCGTCCCGCGCCGCCATATTTGGCTTTACGTAATGTAGTTGATTGTTTTTATTGCTTCTTAAAAATATATATTGATTGACATATTTTGATTTCAAACAAGTAAATCTGCATTTCTTTTATTTAACTCTTATCTTTGTTTTCTAGCTAAATGGACACAGGACGAACTACTGCCAAGAATCACCAAATAGAGACGGTTCACAATTTGACGGTTTGACAAGAATAGATTATAAACTATCGAACATTAATACGTTATATTGTAAGCAGTACCTATGGTACAGTTCACAATTTATTGAAAGTTAACAATCTCGCTAGTAAGATTAAAAAAATATTCACAAAAACACGTTGACATAGATACACTACATACTACAAAAACTATTATCTATCTATGTTATTAACTTAATTGATAGTAATAAAAAGTTTAAACGTCGCGAACTCGAAGAGCGGGCGAATCGATAAATGCAATTTCAAAATAACACATACAATTTGTAAAGTTATTATTTATTATGTAGGGTATCACCCCCTCATTATAAAGTCGCGTCGATTGTCAGTTAGTTACATCATAATTTTAATATGTGTAAATTGGGCTTACAATAAAATTAAGAATTCGTATTTTTTCAATCGTATAACGTATATCCTATGTTTCGTAGATTCGGAAATATAAAATACTAAACTATATTAATAGGATAGAAACCATGCCATGCCGATAGCTCGCAACGATATTTATGATATGAATACGTAAGCGATGCACATGCTGTTAAAATTGACATTTAGAATACGTTATAGCTAATTTTCATTCGACGTGTACGTTAATTTGTAACGTCAATGATCGAGTTTCCATCATTGAATTATTCAAAGAAGTTTGTTGCTTTACTTAGTGCATTAGCCACTTATACTGAGTTAACACGTTCATCTTCGGCCTCCAGGCCTTATGCACGTCAATCGTAGTAAATACCACCCTGTTCCACCCAAGACTACCCTTTTCACTACCTACTTCACCTTACCTGACCTTACCATCGACAATTTTATTCATTTAATTATTTAACTATTGATGGAACAAAGTTCTAATGCAGTCGACGCATGACATCGTATATCGCGGGAGCTTGTTACGCCTGAGTGCATGCAGTGGCATCGCATCACGGATGAAAGGAAGCATTACGAAAAAAACACATCGAAGTTAGTTGATTAGCAAAACTCTTATCGTATGATTCTGTAGGAATTAGACTAACGACTTGTCATGATAATAACTTATGATTATCTATAACTAACGACAGCGAGCAATGTAGGTAGGTATTAAACAATATAATCTATCCGGATTTCTTTCTCTGAACAATGGTAATACCTCATCATATTCTGTATTTTTACACATTGATGAGAGAGATTTGATGAGGTATGAGGAACTTAGTAAAAAAAGACACAAATAGCGACGTTTATATTAATTAGAAATAATTTCACCAAGACCTGCTCGTACCGAAGAAGGGATCCTAAAAGCGGTTTGCAAAGATTCATGCCAACAATATACGAGTTATTCAGAATAAAAAAATAACACAATATCTTTACGCTATCATCTGTTATTACCTAATGATAAAAGCACTATGGATACCTTGTGTCAACTATATATAGGTATATCATATTTGAACTAAATATCAAGCAGAATATTAATATTAAAAATGTAATAACCGTGGTTCTCTACATATCCGCAAATATTAAGTCGCAGCCTGTGGTGTCCAAAGTGTTTGAGCATGTCGTATACCTATGTTGGGCATTTAGAGTCATTATAAATTCACGAAGCCACAACGGCATTCCCAAATTCAGTTGGCATTAATAAGGGGTTTATTGGACTTAATAGCTTGAAGCAAGAACTTCCATTATGTGATGCATTTTTACAAACTCGTGGCAAATTTCATCCACCTCTCTAATTATGGTTTGCTAAATAAGGAAACTGAATGATTTTGAGTACCTTTCAAATGCTATTTAGAATTCTAAATTGAATCTGGAACTTCCATTTTTTATGAGATAATGACTTTCTTTGCAGTATTTCTGCTAGTAACAAGTATTATTATGTAAGACCTATATATATAGGTGAGATAAAAAGTGGCAGGGAAGATGGTCGTATATAAAAAAAAAGAAAAATATACATATGATCCTAATGAAACAAAATAGTTTTACATCACAAAGATCAAACGACTTCGTGTGGAATAAAATTATTTATAGTGGCAATTTTATATTTTTATTAACACAGTTTGACTTAAATGTCTGCCTTACGTAAGCCTTGATATGCCTAGAACCAGAGCCCCAGGCTTGCACGCGTCACTTCCAGTCATTTTGTAAGCTGCGCTACGTGTATGGTACGCTAAGCGGCGGCGTACTCCCGCAGTGCCGCACTGTGCCGTATTCTTTACAGCCTTGCAATGCGGAAAACGTGTAAATGTAACCAAAATTCTAAGGGGAATATAAGAGGCTGGTAATAATGATTTGAAAATGTAAGTCATCTAGTATTTCAAGTATATTATGGTTTTAATACAAGGCGGAATCAGTAGTGTGTTTCAGTTCTTCCAAAGCGAGCACGAGCCGAGCCTCGAACGAACAGGATTTGTTCGTTGCTCGCGATTTCAAGTGTACTAACGTACCGAGCGCGATGGGAATCCCTGTGTTCGTGAAAAAACTGACAATCGGGCGGACCGCAGTCGAGCTCGCTACGAATGCTCGTTCGAGGCTCGCAAGCCCGTCCACGCTACGCGAATCGTGCTCGCAGTGTGCTCGTTCGTGGCTCGGCTCGTGCTCGGTTCGCCAAGCATGGACGCACCATAATATACAACGTCCACGTCGCATATTTCCTTGTCGCACCATCCATTATTCTTTAAAACTCTACCTAGAGTCGTATTATATTTGATAAACATGCTATATTTAAAATAGTATTATAGTTAATGAAAGAAGGAACAGGAAAGACATGGAGACATTATATGTATCGAAATAAGCTGTACAACTAAATAGTCTTGGCTGGCCGGAGAATCAAAGCCAAATTGGTAGTTTTCTTATTTTAATTGTCCTGGTTTTAATTCAAAAGTACCTAAGAGGAACTTTATTTTATATGAGTAGACTGATAAGCTAAGCAGACGGTCCATCTGATGACGTTTAGAGCATTTTATGGTGAAACGTCATATTGTAATCGAAACATTTGTTACGACGATGTTTTAAGAGAGGTACAGATCGGTTAACTAAAGCTGGCCCTTTCAACAAATTTACACGTTGCGCTTGTATAGTGTATGAGAATAAGCGCGCGGCGTGACGTCCCACTGCATGTGCATCATGAAAAGTCTGTCCACCTCTCTCGCGCGCGGTCAACCTTATGAGTATGAAGGAGACAGGTATTGTTTGGCTTTTGCTAGAAATTGCATATGTCTGAGTACTGTGAAGTTGTCAGCTTTCGGTAACCGACCTGTAGACCATAGCGTTTATTCACTGAGAGAGCAGCTCGACTGGGGAAGTACCTCATGACCTTCACCTTACAGAATACCGCACCCAAATAACGTTGTTGAGTTCCTGTGCGTGATTAGGGTTGCCAGAGCTCATTGGGGAGGTGGAAAGATCGGTATCGCATGATTTCCTCGTGTATTACAAACGTCCATATGGCTACGGAAACCACTTACGTTTATTGACTTTGCAGTTAGAAAAATGACGAGTTTACGGATCCCTTACTGAATGATCTCTTACTGATTATTTAAATCAGATATTAAGTTAGCATGTATGAAATAAATAAAGCATTCAAGGGCAGTACATAAGTCAATAAAGTTTCGAATTGAATATGACCTTTCAATCCATAAATCTCTCCTAGATAGTGGTCTCAACTTGGATAAAAATACGTCAATTCATAACTTTAAAAGCATCTGTCGTAGAGTATTTAGATGAAGTAAAGTTTTTACATCTCTGAGATCTGATCTAATTAATCTGTCAATTCTCCTGCAACCTTAATGCCACCATATTTTATTGAACCATCAGAGTCTATAATTGCACACTTTATCCAGCATCGAACCTAATAGATCTGAAAGTGGCAAAAAACTTCCGAAACTCTTAAAACTTAAAACGAATATCGCTCTAAAACAATTTGCATTATTTAATCAACGCTTGTATGTACATACTAAATAAAATATTTATACTACAAGTATATGTCTTTTGACGGGCCAGTTGGCGCAGTTGGTTAAGACGTGGAGTCTTAACCTATAGAGCCGCAGGTCGTGGGTTCGATTCCCACACAGGACATGCATTTGTGTGCATGAACATGTCTGTACGTCCTGAGTCTGTAGTATGTATTTACAAACAAAAAGTAGTATATGTATTATATCAGTTATCTGGTTTCCATAGTACAAGCATTGCTTAGTTTGGGATCAGATGACATTGTGTAAGAAATGTCCCAGGTTATTTTTATGTCTGGGAAAGAAGAAATAAGAGGCCAGAAATAAGAGGCCCCGCTAACTGCGGTAGGAAGCGTGTATTTGCTAACATAGTAGTATAAAAAATAAAAATATAGAAAAATGGAGACATGCTCTTTTGTGGTTCCAGGATTCAACTCCTAAAGGTGACGTGTCGGGGTTGATAATAAATTGAGCCACTATCTATTGTTTTGGCAGTTCTATTGTTTCATAGTTCCCCATGGGATAATGTTCGTCAGCTAGCACAGGATAGCTTATTCTAAGTAACAGCTTCGCTATTTACTCTCAATATAAAGTAAACATTATGCCTTTGTTTAAGTAATAACTAGTTTATTTATTTCTCTTGATTTTGATTAAAATTAGTCTGATCATGTTATCTTTCTATGAAATGCTTTATTTTATTAACAAATTATGATTGTTTCTATAACAATCCAGTAATCTGAACATTCCAATAATCCGGCATCCCCTAGTTTTTAATAGTGCCGTATTAGTGAGACTCTACTGTACTCAGTTAAATTCAAAGCATCCGATACAAATATATATAGCTTTAGCTGAGTGCATAATCATATATTGTACCCTGTGCTGGGTACTGTTGTTCGAGTAAATTTACTTGAGCTCAAGAGATCTGGTTGGTTAAGGTATTGCTGTACCGACCTTACATTTCATTCACCAACTTATAAACTTTTAAATGGCTAATGTACTTTTGTGCGAGAACATTTTACTTACCATTTATTTGTGGGTACCACGAAAGGGCCCCAAAATAGGGCTCTACCCCTACTACTATAGGTACCTATAGTCACTTGAGTAAAAGGCCATTTTTAACCGACTTCAAAAAAAGGAGGAGGTACTCAATTCGGTTGTATGTTTTTTTTTTTTTTTTTTTTTTATGTTTGTTACCTCAAAACTCCGTCATTTATGAATCGATTCGGAAAATTCTTTTTTTGTCTGGTAGGGTACACTTCCCGTTTGGTCCCATTGTCATCAGATCAGGATTTGATTACTTCTTCGTGTACTTTGAAGTCGGTTTTAAGTTTTTTTGTACAACAGTCCAATTATATTCAACAGCAATATAACTTTCACCGATTAATTAATAAACTAAATGATGTGCACATAAATAATAATAAGAATAATTAAATAAACTAAATGTATGCAGAAACATACTTAATGTATGCAGATACTTGTTTAGACATTGTAGTGAAAATCTTTGCTGAAAACACCTCTTTTGTATAAAATTTCTAGTGAACTTTCGAGTGTATTATACCGGGTTGAGATTTCGAGATGGAATATTATTGAAACTCCATCCATCAATCCATCTCGAAATCTCCATCCAGTATATTGATAGTTTAATAGAATAGGTAGGATACTAGCTTATTCGACACTTCGACTTGACTTAGAGTCATCGCTCACTATAACAGCACCGCTCCATCGCAGCAACGGCCCGGCCGCCTGCGAGGCGGCAGCTCGCGGGCGGCGGGCGCGATGCCGGTGAAATTGGTGGCGCGACTTTGGCAAGATAACGCTGGCTGGCGTCTAGCAGCAAGGGTGCCGACCGCTCGCTGGAAGCGTGTGGTCAGCAGGACTGGTGGCTTGTAGCGGCAAACGCGCTTGCCGCGAGGCGTCAACTATTTTATCTTTTCATTTTAAAATTTACTTTAACGCATACGATTTAAAGGCCTCACTTGCATGGCAAGGTAAATGCAGAGGCGTAACCGAAAGTGAGTTTGTTTGTTTGTTTGTTACGCCTTCACGCCTCAACTACTCAACGGATCATGATGAAATTTGGCATGCAGATAGCCTATGGTATGGAGAAGGACATAGGCTATTCTGGGAACGCGGGTGAAACCGTGGGGGACAGCTAGTTTACATATAAGTCAATGGGTTTCTTATTGAAAGTCTGGAGGCCGAACTAGGTGATAATCTGTACTACACAACCCGTGATATAACTCCAGGCTTTCCGATGATACAGGGATATTGTTAAGATTATATCAATTAGAGCATTAACCATGTATTCATGTTACACATAAGAGCAGAAGCTAGTTAGTAGAGTAGAAGTTATTTTAAAAAAACAACATTAATTTCAGAATATCGCTACGAGCGCAGTGATTTTAATAAATGTCAACTTTATTATTCAACATAACTTTAGTATAGACGCCATATTACACAAGACAGTGTTGCCAGTACAAAAGTTAACATATCCACAGAAAAAGAACATTTCAACAATCAATGCGTTTAAAAATACCAGTATTAGGTATAGTACAGTTCTGAAAAAAAAAAACAATGATGTAGGTACGTAAAATGAATAAAGTAGCAAAGAAACCAAATATGAAAAAAAAAACAAAAATTTCTAAAAAAAATAAGTAGCATGAATAATGTGCATGAAGATGTTAGTATATTGCGATGAAAGTAGGATAATAAGGATAAATAAAATATGGTTATATAAATATATCTAATCTATTTTAAATAATGGTTCATAATATTATATTCTAAATATCCTGGAATATTCTTCACATACGCCTATCTGATCCCAAACTAAGCAGAGCTTATACTATGGAAGTGTTAAGTAAACGTTAATCCTATCATCAAAATATAAGTACGTGGGCCAAGATATCAGAAGAATGATTGTGTGAAGTGGAGATTATAGTGATTTGTACTACAAACATTGTGCTTAGGTCTGGAAGATGTAGTGAAAATCAAATAGATTAAAAAAAAGGTCTCGTTAACACGAGTCTGCATCGATTCTGTATCGCGATAGTAGATGCAGAATCGTGGTTACGTGGGCGAAGAACCAGCGACAGCATCGCGACTGCTTTGCGGCGACCTTTGCAATTTTATCGCTACTGAATCGCTGAAAAAATTCTCCGTGGGTCGGGTCCCCATGTAAAAAAAGGAACTGTTTCGATGTTCTATCTAACACTCAGATCGAACTTGTATAAAATAATTTGATGAACCAAAAATATATTTTTTTTACTTTTTGATCGCCTCACAACGATTATTTGAAATCAAAAGTAACTTGGTTATACGACTTTTTTATAAGCCGAATAATTGGTACAGCCAGGAATTTGACTATTCTGGGGCAACTCATTATCAGAACTATTCAATGTGACTGGCGCCCCGGAATCGACTCCAACCGGTCCAGGCGTTTCATAACATCACCCCCCCCCCATCCTCTCAAGTAGTTTAGTGGTAGTTTCAGAGTTCCACACACATATTGTGAAAACATTTAGATACGATACGTAACGAGACTACGGTACTAAAGTTTTGTAGGTTAACCTTTATTTAGTATTTTTTTTTTTTTTTTTATACCACTTACGGTACTTTTTATACGGCATACGGCCCGCCTGATGGTAAGCGGTTACCGTAGCCTATGGACGCTTGCAACACCAGGGGTATCACGCGCGCGTTGCCGACCCTGCAGAAATCTCTTCACACCCCTTTTGAAGAACCCCATGCTGTACTCCATTGGGAAAACCACGGCGGGGAGCTCATTCCAAAGTCTGAGGGTCCACGGAAGGAAGCTCCTTTGAGCCCGCACAGTACGAAACAATTCAGGTTTCAATATGTGAGGATGGACTCCCCGTCGATGGCGAGAGTTGCGATGGTAGAAAGTAGCCGTGGGCATCATCTTAAACAGTCTCTCCTCAGACTGAGGGGCTCTAAACCGCTTGTGAGCTCGGGATCGTCAACAATTCTGATGGCACGTCGTTGAACCGAGTCTAAAGGATCAAGCTGGTATCCAGGTGCCCCCGCCCATAGATGACAGCAGTATTATAAAGTCTTCCCTTGTTTATATTAAATTTATTTACTTTTTATATGTATGAGCGGAAATTAACCTTCTTGTGATGTCATAATAATATCTCAGCAGTATCACAGTTGAGCTTTTGAAATTGCAATACAGTAGGTAAGCATTGCAATTTCAATCAATTGAATAATCATTGATTCGAATTGATATTGAAATTCATTCAAGCAAATATTCTATGTTATTTCAACTTGAAATGAAACGAGATTTCTCCCTGCAGTTTCCTTCTTTAAAGTTCATGAACGAACATTCCGTTGCACTCTTTTTATAATATGAAATATATTTTTTTACGAATTTGAGGGATTAAGAGTGTCTTAATCCCTAATAAAAAGTGGCGCATAGTTTCAACCCTTTGCATGATGGGCACTTGCCGTTCTACAATGGACTTGTCCCAACACTCCCTACGCAGAAGAGTAATCCGGTAGCTGTATTCTAGTTTCTCGTACAGCTGCCGTTAGCGGAGTAGAATAATGATAAATGTTTTTTGAGATCAATTTAGATTGCGCGTGACATATACAGGTCGGTTAACTAAAGCTGGCACGTTCAACACATTTGCGTTGCGCTTGTGTAGTGTCCTGTCAATCTCTCGCGCGCGCGGTAATATTTATGAGTATGAAGGAGACAGTTATTGTTTTGCTACTGCTCATAAATATAGAGTAGTATTTTTTTTCATTCATCCATTAGAATTGACTGACTGATTAGAAACAATAATGTAATAAAACATACTTATCGTGAAATTGCATATCTGTGAATGTGTCAGCTTTCGGTAACCGACCTGTAAATATAATGTACCAAATATCAAATTGTAAAATATATTATACCTACATTCTAGAATGTTCTGGAACGCAAGTAATTAGAAAGTCGGTTGACTTGAATACCTACAATTCTCTCAGAAACTGTGTTACTGTCTAATAATCAAGGAATATTATGCAATATGCTGTATGTCAGAGGTTGATTTAATTTCATTATTTTACCGAGTGTCCGTCACTGTGATAAGTCGGTATTTAATTATTTATCTATGGCACTATCGAATCATACACGTGAACATTTATTATCGATGGAAGTGTACTCGTATAGTGATGCGGATAGGGGCTACCCTAGTTACCCCGCCCGATACCCCAGTTTAGAAGTTAATACCAACACAGTTTTTTTTTATTTCGTAACTAATAATGTCACAGTATTATCTCAAATTATATGTTGCATTTATTGTTTCAAATGGGAAGAATGCCAGGATCGAGGAAAGGCACTTAGGTATTAGATATTTTTTAAATATAGAATATGAGTTTTAGAAAGCTTATGTGTTATTTGACATTTTGGAAAATGTTTACCAAAAAGTAACTCTACAATAGGTACTAAAAAGTATGTAATTTATAATGATTCTTTTTTTCATACAACTAAATCGGTAAACAAGCATACGTCCCGCCTAATGGTAAGTGGTTACCCTAGCCATATGGACGCTTGCAACACAAAAGCATCGCTCACGCGTTACCGTCCTTTCCCCCCCTCCCCTATGAGCTCTGGCTACCTTACTCACGCGCAGGAACACAACTTTACACAACATAAAGTTATTTGGCTGCGGTATTCTGTAAGTGTGTCTGTGTACTTCCCCAGTCGAGCTGCTCTTTGAGTGAATAAACGCAATGCTCTACCTCTCTCAAATTTTCCAGAGTCTCTTTCCAGACTGTAACTTGCAACTGTTTTTGAATCCTAATTAATGTTCTGCAATATACCTCATTTCAGCAAAGCTTTGACGTCTGTTAACAGATTTTCCTGTAATCAGAGGTTAAGTTTTTCTATCAATTTGTAGATATTTGTATACAAGAAATACTAGTCTTTCTTCAACACCATCCTAAACCAATGATACTATAGAAACGAGATAACTGATATAGGTATTTTTTTTGTAAATATAATATATGTAGGTACCTACTACTAGGTATTCACTTCAAGTTTCACCTGCATTCAACTTTATCGAACCTAATAACACCACGCATCCATAGGTATAACTATGTATACTGTGTGTAACAGGAATCAGAGCAATATACAAAGTGTTTATATTGAAAAGCGTATAAATATAGCCCAGCAAATATAACAAATAAGCTACTATTAAATATTATTCTCATAGCCATATGTATCATATCTCAAAATTGCTTCACGCTGTAACTATACAAATAAATAAAATTGAAGTGTCTGGCCGTGATATTGAAATTAAGGAATAACCAAAACCCAAGCTACGAGTTTTGTTCTCTCTGTATATATGTCTGGTCTAATTTCCGAAACGACTGGATTGATTTTGACGAAACTTTCATAAGCAGATGAAGGACTTTCAGGGATTTTCAGGGTGCAAACCAAACAATTTTTTAATATCGAAATCCGTTACAGCTAGTAATATCACGGTGAAGGTACTACAATAGTCACGGTGCTAACAACACGGTTATTTGAAACGTCGCACCGACTGATCCGGCATGCATCGTCATGGCCTTTGTGACGTAAGATGGATTGAATTCGTTAGAGTTATATCGTAGTCAAAGGCAACGCTGTGGATTTCCAATGTGTCCATACATAGCTAAATAGGTTCACATTGCATTTATGTGCGTTATTTTGAGTTCATAGACTTTATTGTTTATTGCTTGGCTATGCAACCTCTTTACAGTAGTTCAGATTTAACAAAAATAGTTTTCCCCGTGATCCCGAGAGATGTTATGTTTTTCCGAGATTGAAAAAAGTTTCATTGAAATCCGTTCAGTCGCAACTATAACACAGCTAATTATATGATAAGATTGTTATCTATTGTTTTCATACATAACCTAGGAAATACGGTCTGACCTAGTGTCATAATAATCAAACAATAGAATGTCAGAACTTTTGTTCCTCTAAATAATGAATCGTAGGAATAAAAATGGTAAACACTAAACGAGTCTCAATGTGTGATATTAAATGTATTGATATCTGTCTGAACTCCTAGCTGATAGTGAGCCAAGTTATTTAACCGACTATTGCAAAATTCCCTCTACAAAATTATAATGGTCACACATATTACGTATTTTAATATAATATACGATCTCGTGCGTATTTCTAGCGAGTGTGGCACGTCTATATTCAAATTGGATTATTTTTACATTGTCTTTAGATTATTTTCGTTGTCAATGTCAATAAAACGTATGCGACAATAGTGTTGGGTCGATAGTTTGCATCGATATACATAAATTATGTTGTCGATTAAGGGAAATTCAATGTAGAGTTACGTTGTTACGAATTACGAATATATTTCTAATGACATTATAAACTGTTATAGAAAGACAGTTAAATGTTTGTTTGTTAATGTTACTAAGTTTTCAATTTACAACTCGATTAATTTATTATTTAGCATGTACCTATTCCAGGTTTTTTTATGCATCTAAAATTCTAGAGTCCGTTACTGGCAATAAATGTTTCTTAATAATTGTTATAACAATTACAATAAAGCTAGGTCAACTTTATTTCTGAAAGTAGGTCGATTAAGTCTTATTGGTCTTAGAGCTGGAATAACGTTGTACTTATTACTAGAATAGATAAAATATGAAAAATACTTTGGTACAATTAGACACATGAAACGAAAAGAGTTTTTTTAATTAAACCTTCCGATTCAGTAAAATAATCCTGAGATCGGAAAGAAGCTTATAATATTGTGCAACTGAGTCGGATCTTAAGCTGCTTTAATCGTAGTATTAACTTACGTACCGATTGTACACTTTGGAATATCATTTTAAGAATAATTGATACTGGATAGTACTGTTTATTAGTGTTTTACATTCTTAATTATTATTAGTTCGCAGAGTCTTAAGTATTTTTGAATAAATGCCTAAGGAAGGCATAGTAAAATGAAAAATCACCAAAAGTTTTCTTTTTTGCTGTAGCGTGAAATTACTTCATAATTCTGTATCATGCGTGTTTCACACGGACTTGACTGTTATTTTTATTATTTAATATTGACATAAATTTATAACAAACCCTCGCTAGAATTCAATTCCTAAATATTCTAGTATAAATGGCGATATCAGGCTGCGGCAACAATAATAAAACTTTAACGCAGTCTTGCGGCTCTTGCAAACTGCACTTTAAGCTCATAATTTACGAAGGCTTTTTGTTAAATTGATACAAGAATAGATTCCAAGTTTTCCTTTTTTTTGCTCGTCTCCTTTACCGTGAAATTATTTTCATACAACATCTACATATATATATGTACAAATAGCATAATAATATAATGTATACATTAGCTATTTTACTGATAGTTGTATGTGTTTTTTTTATACATCTTAGTCGATAAACAGGCATACGGCCCTCCTGATGGTAAGCGGTTACCGTAGCCATATAGACGCTTGCAACACACGAAGCATCGCTCACGCGTTATCGATCTATCCCCCCTCCTCTATGAGCTCTGGCAACCTTACTCACGCGCAAGAACACAACTTTACACAACATAAAGTTATTTGGCTGCGGTATTCTGTAAGGTGGTATTCTGTATGTTGTTGTAGGTAGGTACTTATGTCTTTTTCATCCGCAACTTTTTACGTGAAAAAGTTTTTAGAATTGCACTATATAATTAAGCAATTAAGGTTCGGAATAAATCAAGCACGAATGCAAAGAACATCTTCAGGACACATTTGCCAAAACTAAAAGTTGCGCTCAGTTCGTGAAAACAGTCACAATATTTGTACGCAGATTTTCACGAAACTATAAATTACCGAATTGAAAAAAATAAGCTTAGCTTCTAATATTTTAATTACGTTTCAAATTCATCAAAAAGTTCCAATGATTTTTCGCTATGTGCACCTTGTACGACTTGATTTGCTTCAGTAAGCCCCATCGCAATGACGACTTGATCGCTTTCCATTAGCTAGCTTCATTCTTACGATATAATTGATTTCCACGAAACTGTCTAGCAAGTAGTTATCATTAATGGCTTATGCTGATTAAATTATGGTGCGGTCTCAATTACTAATTGTGTTTTTTTTTTATTGTATCGTTTATTGATGATTTCGATTTCGAGTCGTGAAAAAACAGCCTTATTGTGTCAATCTCAAGAAGACATTGTTTCGTCGGTGAGACAGGATGAGCGTTATTTTTCATTAGAACAAGTTAAACATTCAGAAACTTGCGGCCCAGTTTCAGGACTCAAGTGGCTCTCTTGATTCAATTTATACTACTGTCAATCGGAATTAGATATTTTCATACTTATTTACTTTTGTTCTCGTGCAAGTGATACCAGTCACTTAGTTGTTTTATTTATTTATCAACACTTAGATACCAAATAACAGATGCATGCGCAGCTCAAGTAAAAAAAAAACAAAATTATGCATGCAGATTCCTTATTTTAACCTAGGCATCCACTATGAAAGGATTTTCGAAATTAATTCCCTAAGGGAGAAAAATAGGGTCGCGGGTAACCACGGGTCGGAAAGAAAATTAACTATACAATATGAAACAACGGTTTTATGAGTGGTTCTATTAAAAAGCTATGTCGACATAATATCCCACGCAGCAGACAACGTCAAATTAACGTAACTCAAATAGTGTGTGACGCGTTCACAAGTTTATTGAACGAATTAAAAATAATATTTGTATAATTTTATTTATATACAGATTTGACCTCTATATATAATTTTATTTAGAAGTGATTGTTCGCACCTAATAAATTTTAGAGCTCTGTTTGTAAATTAAGAAATTACTTGACTTATTTTATAAAATAGGACCGCTAATGGAGCACCGGTTCGCGTAGCGTAGACCCACCATAGATGACGCAAGCACCTGAATCCTACTATATTTAATTTTGTTTTCAGATGGCATATGAGCTGGGTGACATATCGATAGAACATCGCGGTCTCGTTAGAAACATTGTTCTATATATGTCTTGTTATATTTACATCAGTCTATCTACTGTAATTATTTCAGATATTTAGCTTTGCGAACTTCGGAGATAAAGAGGGAATGGTTATTTTTTTAATTTTTCATCATGTTAAAAACTAAATGTGCTAAAAATAAATAAAAAGTGTTTTGGAATGTACAAATGAAGTCTATTATTAATAGTTATAATTATTAGTATTACGATACCCACATTTCCTTTTTTTTTTTTTTTTTTTTTTATGTCAACAGGTTGACAAGCAGGCAGACGGGCCACCTGATGGTAAGTGGTCACCGCCGCCTATGGACATTTGCAATACCAGAGGGATTGCCAATGTGTTGCCGACCTTGTAGAGCTCTTTTTACGCCTTTTTTGAAGAACCCCATATCGTAGCGCTGAGGGAAAACCGTAATGGGGAGCTCATTCCACAACCTTTTTGCTTCCGTATCCTAAACAGCGGTGTAACACATTGCATTTATTTAGAACAATTTGTGTAATTATAATATCCAACAAGTAGGTATACTCACTCACCTAGTAACATAATATATAACATACTCAGTTTTTGTTTTATAAAAATGGTATCCCTATTTAACTTTTGTTTACTGATCCGATTGCTCGCAAATTCGTTATGCTAGGATGTCTGAATATGAAACTATTATCAGATGTGAATAAAAAATGATTATATTATCAGATGTGAATAAAAAATTCCGACATTTCTAACTTTTTACTTACTGGACTGGAGGAATCGCCTCTCAAAATACAATAGTAGAACTAGGTCTCGATCAGATCAAGACCTTCTACTATCTAGATCTAGATCTAGGTCTTGTGTTACAGATATGAAACAGAACTCAAATTAAAAAAATTGCCGCCATATTCATTGGCCATATTGGTTAATTTGTTTCCAAACTCAATATCGGTCTAATATCGGACTGTGCAGGCTTCTATTACAAGCCGTAATCAAAATTGAAACAATAAATGGGTGCAATTTTGAACTATTCGCGAAACTGCTTCTTTTCTAAATAACACGTCACAGTACACAGAAAGTAATGGTAAATAAAATTCCATAATCTTTGTTTTTCTTTGCGGTCAGCAATAATTAAAGTACGGTGATTATTTTGAGTAATAAAGACATTGGTAACCGTGACACTTACTGATATACAAAAAAAATATTTGGTAAACTTTTACCTATGTTAAAGATATTACATATTTTATTTGCTTAAAACTTACAATTTTTTTAATAAACCCGAGATCGGTTCGCTGGCTGTGTCTACTATTTCAGCGAACTGAAATTGCCAAGTCTTCAGTGAGCTTGACTTTTCATCTCGATAGACGCATGTAAATATTATGTTTATAATAAAAATAAAATCGTCTCCAAAATAGGTAATGTATCAAAAGATTAAAATAAAGAAAATCTTTTGATACCGTAGCCAAATAACTTTATATTTTGTTCCTGCGCGTGAGTACAGTTGCCGAAGTTCATTGGGGAGGAGGGAAGGTCAGTAACGTGAGTGATTCCTCGTGTGTTGTAAGCATCCATATGGCTACGGTAACCGCTTACCATCAGGCGGGCGCCGTGCTCGCCTACCGACTTCGCCGTATAAAAAATACCTTCCAAGTGATAGTTATATTCATAAAAATATCTGTATTATCATACAACAGCTAAGTTTCTTTTTATTAGATATCTGCCAAAAATTCTTTGTTCGAGCAATAAGAATTAATTCTCTAGCTCTATGCTGTCTGACAGTTAAACTTCGAACAAACACCCCCTTATTACTTGCGATGGTTTCCAGGCAAGGTTTCTAAAACCCATGTTTTAAGTTAGCCCCGGCTCCTTTTAATATGACGTTGGAAAGTGACGTAGGTATATATTTCAAATCTTAGTTTTATTATAGACAGTTTAAACGATCTGTGATGTTAGTATCCTATTTAATTATAGAAAAAATAAAAGAGCGAAAAACGTTATGAAAATGTTTAACAATTCGTGCATAATTGAAATTTTTCCGTTGTCACTTTTTTAGAAAATCTACTTGCAAAATTAACTCCTAGCATCTTAACTAATATTATAAATGCGAAAGTGAGTTTGTTTGTTTGTTTGTTACACCATCACGCCTCAATTACTCAACGAATCATTATGAAATTTGGCATGCAGATAGCCTATGGTATAGAGAAGGACATAGGCTACTTTTTATCCCGGGAACGCGGGTGAAACTGCGGGGGACAGCTAGTTATTGAATATTCTGTGCTCCTAAGTCCTATTTGGACGGTATTCTACAAGGTGAAAACAGTGTCAGGAAAATGTATCAATAAAATACAACATGTTTCTCTACATTTTCCCTGCATTATTATTGCTTTATAGATTTATTTGTAATTCCGAACAACTTAGAATCGAGTAACATCATTATCATCATCATCATCTTGAAGATGAAAATTAAATTGTTGTCTTGTATCTATAGATAGTTGATGACTTGTATTTCCATTGTTCAGTATGTCGAAATCGCGATCATCAGGCCCCGTTCTTGTAGGCGTGCGTACTTATAACAATATCAAGTATTTAAGGCGAGGTTCTCCGACGAGCTGTAGGTATTTTACGCTACCTCGTACCCCGCCATTTGAGCGCGCTACGTATTCTTCTACGCACGATGCTGCTATTCGCGCCAAAATTCACCGCGGCGCACCATTTGAAATTCCATTATGGCGTCCGATTTTATTTTGCCACAGTACAGAAAATAAAGCAGTAGATACTTACGTATTTAGATAATAATTAAGGTTCTAGGTATCGATTTGGTTTTATTGCAATACTAATATAATATTGTGAATGGAAAGACTGTAGGAATATTTGTTTGTTTATTTTATTTGTTGAAGCGATGTAGCTTGATTAGCCGTTCTTCATCAATCAACAAAGTTAAGTAATTACCGGTGTGGACGGTATCCAGAGTTCCAGACGGGTGACCGCCTAGTGGGCCTTTTTTACAATCTTTTTATTAACTTGCAATGTATGTATGTATGTATGTATGTTCATACAAATCAAATCAAATCTTGCAAGTCGAATTTCACCTACTTCCAGTGGTCGGATTGACTTGATATTTGGTATATTAGAAGACAATGCATGTACAATCAACAAAATGTACAGCCACCAAAAAAAGCTTGAATTAAAAATATTTTTTTAACTAAAACTTATATTTTTGTTCCTTGAACATAGTTCCTGAAATAAGCCGGCACTGCTAACTTCACACAAAGTTAGCGGGACCATACGCTATAGAGAACAGGTACAGGGACAGAAATATTGAAAATTAAATTTGAACCTTGTGATAAAACGACGCAAACCCATCGATTTGGGACTCGTTTGATTCTTCGGATCTTGACTACTCTGATCTGATGATTAAGTTAGTCGACTTAAGATTGATCTACTATATAAAAATAAGTCGGGTTTTCCTTCCTGACGCTATAACTCCAGAACGCACGAACCGATTTCCACGGTTTTGCATTCGTTGGAAAGGTCTCGGGCTCCGTGAGGTTTATAGCACAGAAAATTCAGGTAGGGTAGGGTAGGGTAGGGTAGGGTAGGGTAGGGTAGGGTAGGGTAGCACCACACGAACGAAGTCGCGCCGGGCAGCTAGTTGAGTATATAAAAAAACGTATATTTTACCTACTTACTCTGCTAAAAAGAACCTAATAAGTCGGTATATAGGCGGACGAGTCGGAGTAAATCGGTTTCAAGCGGACTGGTTATTCATATCACTAAAACGTTTGTGTAAAGTCACAGTAGGTGGTAAAAAAGTTACACGCTTGGTTTCCATACAGATTGGTTATCTATTCTTCGAGCGATGTGGCCTGCCCATTGCCACTTCAGCTTGCTAACTCCACGAGCTATATCGGTAATTTTTGTCCTCGTTTCGGACTCTGTCACGTAGAGAAATTCCGAGCATAGCTTGTTCCATAGCTCGCTGAGAGACTCTGAGATTATTTATGCGGCCAGCAGTAAAAGACCACGTGTCTGTTTCGTGTGTCATAACTGGTAACACGCACTGATTGAAGACCTTTGTCTTCAGACTCTGAGGTATTCTGGACGTGAAGATATGCCGTAGCTTCCCGAACGCTGCCAAGCCGAGTTGGATTCTTCGATTTACCTCTTTATCGAAGTTGGACCTTCCTAGTTAGACAATTTGTCCTAGGTAAACATACTCGTCTACAACTTCGAGAATAGTGTTCCCAACAATCACTGGTATTGGCGGAATATGAACATCAGACATAATACCACCTGGATTTCGTACTTTACAATATTATGATTATGCGTACTTTTTAAAAAACGCTGCGTGTCCGGTCCAATTGCATTCATGCATAACGTGACCATATATTTTTTTTCGTTGAGCGGGAAGCCTGCTGAATTATTTAAAAAAAGTGATTTTACTAGATTATTTTGGAAAATTAAGAACTATTTCTTCATTTTCACATTATAAGTACTTATTTATTATATGTTAGCCTTAGTGACATGATTTCTGAATTCTAACGTCAAAGCGGTTGTATGCAGAAAAAATGAGTTTCAAAATAACGGGTCAATTCGGGTCTAGTTTTAAAGTAAAGTACGAACGGACCTCATTATTTCTATACATGATTTGTTAGTTTGATAATCAAAATTACTTTCAATCTTAAATATTTTATTAATTAGTGGAAAATTTTCTTCGAACCGAACCTATCTAGGCACCTAAGCTATTGAAAATAACCTAAACCTAAGTTTTTGAAAACGAGTCATTTTTCCCTCACCGGGGCCTGAAAGCGGGACTGTCATAACTGTCGTAACCATACATCCCGCTTTGGGCGGGATGTATGGTTACGTAAGTAATATAAAACATATTAGCTAAGTTCAGCAGTGGACATCCATGGGCTGATATGATGATTAGCTAAGTTACTAAACTTTAGTGACATGACTTCTAACGTCCGTGTGATGTTTCGAATTTGTCGGCAGAACAAATCAGTTTCAAAATATCAAGTAGGAATGGTGCTCATTACAAGATTTGTTAATGTTGGTAATCAAAAAGGGTTTCAGTACCTACTGCCACACTTGCTGCGATTTATCTCTTGTATATATTTTATTCATAACAGAAAAAAAAACTCATTCGACGCTTACCGCAAATGATGTTATCGTTTGTTCTGTTTGCGAAAGCGGGACATTTTTGCTCTCACTGGTGACAGTGGGGCAGACAACCTGAAAGCGGGATAGTCCCGCCTAGGGATTGCAATCCGGATACTTCGAAATTCGAAAATAACTGAAATATCCGGATTTTAGAGGCCTATTATAAATCCGAATATTGATAATAAAATCCGGTTTTTTCGAATTTTAGTCATAATTTAACTAAAAATTTTCATTTAATATCTAGTAGATTTAGGTCAGTATTACTCTGAAATCACCGCTCGTCTCACAAGCGGCTAGCTGCTACCGCTCGTCCATCTAGCTAATAGCTCGGTCTAAGTCGGCCAGTGAGTGTTAGATGGAGGCGATGCGCCCACGACGCGAAAAAACAACTCTTTACACAACGTTATATCACAGTCTATTAAACCATACAGTCGTTCGACGAAGCCGTCTAGACAGGGCAATCGTGCGGGGTGTGAGAGGCGAGACGCGGGAAAGCCGTTACCGACCTGCGAACAAAACTATGTTAGTAGCTCGGTAAACAGCATTCAGGGCTAACGGGTGTTTGTGTCTGTAATTATTTTATATTAATTTGTTTATTTAAAATGGTGCAAACGACGTGTGCTGTGAGAGACTGCATGTCTTCATCCTATTTAAATAAAGATCTGCGGTTTCATCAGCTTCCACACACAGAAGAAAGTTAAATAAATCATGGTTTGTTATCGTAGAGTGCATACAGCGTATAGGTATAGGTAACAGGCACAGGGCATGAGTATTTGGAAATCTTTTTTTTTTCAATAGGTCTGATGATGGAGTAGGAGGGTAAGCACTGGAACTCCATAGTGGAACATCGTATCCTAGCCGTGTTTGGGGTTGTTGGAATTGTCGTGAGATGAACTTTGACCATGTATGGTTTTCAGGGTCTGCTGATGGAGTAGGAGGGTAAGCACTGGAACTCCATAGTGGAACATCGTATCCTAGCCGTGTTTGGGGTTGTTGGAATTGTCGTGAGATGAACTTTGACCATGTATGGTTTCAGGGTCTGATGATGAAGTAGGAGGGTAAGCACTGGAACTCCGTAGTGGAACTTCGTATCCTAGCCATGTTTGGGGTTGTTGGAATTGTCGTGAGATAAACTTTGACCATGTATGGTTTTCAGGGTCTGATGATAGAGTAGTTATTATAATATTGTTTAAATTATAATAATGCTAACAATGTTGTATTGTTATCTGCAATAAATAAATAATTTTATAAATATTGTTTACTTGTGACAACCCTGGCCGTCGCGATACTGTCTAGACGTTGTCGGCATTTTTCACGAGATCAAAGGCGTCGAACGACTGTATGGTTTAATAGACTGTGGTAATAAGGCGGGTTACCGCCGAAAGCATTTTGTACATCGGCTGATCTCAGAAAATTGTTACTTTTGAAAGGGTCTGACACACCAGCCTTCTAAGCAAGCTTACTTGATATGAAATCTCTGGTGGTCTGTGCGCTTGGATTTCCAATTTCCTGAGCGAACGGTCTATTCATGTAGTCATAGACGGGTGTTCGTTGGACCTTTTCGTAATCAATGCCACAGAGTTAAGTTCTCTCTGCAACCTTATTTCTGCTGCATATTAACGATCTGGTGAAGCCCGGTATCTTTGGGTACGTAGACGATAGCACCGTTGTCATATTTCCAGCGCGCGAGCCACCAGTGACTAGATCCAATTGTTGCGAGAGGCCATGGTAGAGCGTTTGAACGTAACTTTACAGGCAGTCTCCGATTAGGGCAATGCCATCTGGTCACTTTTAATGCCACCAAGACGCAGGTGTGTCTTTTCACCACCAAACGGAGTCCTTTCCACCAGGCTCTCGCCCTCGACTCAATAAACCGCCGAGCCAGAAGACTCATCGAATATGAGACTAATTATGACGAAACTCACGAGCCTCGACCATCGAAGAAAGGTTGTTTGCCTTATCGGTTTTCTACAGGATATCTTTTTGAGAGTGTGTGCAGGAATTGCTCAACCTTATTCCCACCACAATCCCTATTTTTACTCCGAACCACAAGACACAGGGAAAACATTTCTTTTGCATTCTAAATTATAATGCGTACAGCAAGGGTGTGGAACTTGCTTCCGGCGACTGTATTTCCTGACTTTTAGAATCTAGGGACTTTCACGGCCAGAATGAATAGGTTTCATTTGGGTTAGCGTGCTCCACCTTAGGCTTCGTCATTATCCTTTATGGACGGCTCAGTGGCCAAATACAAGCCCATTTTTTTTAAATATTACGTGCAGTTTAATTGAATTTTTAATCAAAAGCAAGCAATGGAAATACAATAAAATAGAACACCTCTCTTCAAACTACTAATAATTAAGCATAAACTACGCGTACAATTTAAAATTACAAAAGATTGCAAAAAAATACAAAAATTCGAAAAATCCGGATAATCCGGATTTGTCATGGACGTGTGCCTCGACTGAAAACCAGCGCGAGGTTTAGTCTTTCTTACTAACCTGAGCAAATTGCTGAGTCGAGACCTATCCCTGGCATCACGCAACATTGCATTTTGTGTAGTTTTTAAATTGGTTGGTATTTTGTTTTTTTTAAATTCTTGTTTTATGTAATTTCTACAGTCTTTAATGTAATGTTGTGTGTTGTCCAGAATAAATCTTTTTTCTTTCTTTTTATGTGATGACAAACTTTGAATCCGGATTTGAAAAAAATCCGGATTTTGCTATCCCTAGTCCCACCTCCTGCCTAAAGCGCGACGTATGATGTGTGTCCTCATATCCTGTGTAAGGTAAAACAAGTGCGGGGAACCTAGAAAAATCTGATATCCCCCCCCCCCCTGGGTCAGAAGCTGGGTACACCCATGTATCCACTTCATCTAAATGGTAGAAAACTCACAATTTTGCATATACTATTTACGGAAAAGAAACTACTATACTATTTAGACTACTATACTATTTAGTTACTGGTTCGATTACTCTCAAAATTGATATTTGAGAGATCTTGGGTTCACAAAACATGAAACTTTTGTGTTGAAAAAGTGTCCGCCATTTTGAACTTTTTAGATACTGGTTCGATCGTATGATATGTAAGATACCTTGGGATCACAAAACAAGAATCTTTAAACAAAAATAAATAAACCGCCATATTGAACTATTTGGTTACTGGTCCAATTGCCCTCAAAATTAATATTTGAGACACCTTGGGATCACAAAATATGAAACATTTGCCAAACTTCAAGGAAGTGTCCATCGGACAAGTAACTAAAAAGTTCAACATGGCGGACACTTTTTCAAAATTTTGAGAAAAGATTCATGTTATGTGACCCCCAGGACTCTCAAATATCGATTTTGACCGCAATCGGACCATTACCTAAAAAGCTCAACATGGCGGACACTTTTTCAAAATTTTGATAAAAGATTCTTGTTTTGTGACCCCAAGGTCTCTCAGATATCGATTTTGACAGCAATCGGACAAGTAACTAAAAGGTTCAAAATGGCGGACACTTTTTCAAAATTTTGAGAAAAGATTCTTGTTTTGTGACCCCCATGACTCTCAAATATCGATTTTGACCGCAATCGGACCATTATCTAAAAAGTTCAACATGGCGGACACTTTTTCAAAATTTTGAGAAAAGATTCTTGTTTTGTGACCCCCAGGACTCTCAAATATCGATTTTGACAGCAATCGGACAAGTAACTAAAAAGTTCAACATGGCGGACACTTTTTCAAAATTTTGAGAAAAGATTCTTGTTATGTGACCCCCAGGACTCTCAAATATCGATTTTGACAGCAATCGGACAAGTAACTAAAAAGTTCAACATGGCGGACACTTTTTCAAAATTTTGAGAAAAGATTCTTGTTATGTGACCCCCAGGACTCTCAAATATCGATTTTGACCGCAATCGAACCATTACCTAAAAAGCTCAACATGGCGGACACTTTTTCAAAATTTTGATAAAAGATTCTTGTTTTGTGACCCCAAGGTCTCTCAGATATCGATTTTGACAGCAATCGGACAAGTAACTAAAAAGTTCAACATGGCGGACACTTTTTCAAAATTTTGAGAAAAGATTCTTGTTATGTGACCCCCAGGACTCTCAAATATCGATTTTGACCGCAATCGGATCATTACCTAAAAAGCTCAACATGGCGGACACTTTTTCAAAATTTTGATAAAGGATTCTTGTTTTGTGACCCCAAGGTCTCTCAGATATCGATTTTGAGCGCAATCGGACCATTATCTAAAAAGTTCAACATGGCGGACACTTTTTCAAAATTTTGAGAAAAGATTCTTGTTTTGTCACCCCCAGGACTCTCAAATATCGATTTTGACAGCAATCGGACCATTACCTAAAAAGTTCAAAATGGCGGACGCTTTTTCAAAATTTTGAGAAAAGATTCTTGTTTTGTGACCCCAAGGTCTCTCAGATATCGATTTTGAGGGCAATCGGACAAGTAACTAAAAAGTTCAACATGGAGGACACTTTTTCAAAATTTTGAGAAAAGATTCTTGTTTTGTGACCCCCAGGACTCTCAAATATCGATTTTGACAGCAATCGGACCATTATCTAAAAAGTACAAAATGGCGGACACTTTTTCAAAATTTTGAGTAAAGATTCTTGTTATGTGACCCCCAGGACTCTCAAATATCGATTTTGACCGCAATCGAACCATTACCTAAAAAGCTCAACATGGCGGACACTTTTTCAAAATTTTGATAAAAGATTCTTGTTTTGTGACCCCAAGGTCTCTCAGATATCGATTTTGACAGCAATCGGACAAGTAACTAAAAAGTTCAACATGGCGGACACTTTTTCAAAATTTTGAGAAAAGATTCTTGTTATGTGACCCCCAGGACTCTCAAATATCGATTTTGACCGCAATCGGACCATTACCTAAAAAGCTCAACATGGCGGACGCTTTTTCAAAATTTTGAGAAAAGATTCTTGTTTTGTGACCCCAAGGTCTCTCAGATATCGATTTTGAGGGCAATCGGACAAGTAACTAAAAAGTTCAACATGGAGGACACTTTTTCAAAATTTTGAGAAAAGATTCTTGTTTTGTGACCCCCAGGACTCTCAAATATCGATTTTGACAGCAATCGGACCATTATCTAAAAAGTACAAAATGGCGGACACTTTTTCAAAATTTTGAGAAAAGATTCTTGTTATGTGACCCCCAGGACTCTCAAATATCGATTTTGACCGCAATCGAACCATTACCTAAAAAGCTCAACATGGCGGACACTTTTTCAAAATTTTGATAAAAGATTCTTGTTTTGTGACCCCAAGGTCTCTCAGATATCGATTTTGACAGCAATCGGACAAGTAACTAAAAAGTTCAACATGGCGGACACTTTTTCAAAATTTTGAGAAAAGATTCTTGTTATGTGACCCCCAGGACTCTCAAATATCGATTTTGACCGCAATCGGACCATTACCTAAAAAGCTCAACATGGCGGACACTTTTTCAAAATTTTGATAAAGGATTCTTGTTTTGTGACCCCAAGGTCTCTCAGATATCGATTTTGAGCGCAATCGGACCATTATCTAAAAAGTTCAACATGGCGGACACTTTTTCAAAATTTTGAGAAAAGATTCTTGTTTTGTCACCCCCAGGACTCTCAAATATCGATTTTGACAGCAATCGGACCATTACCTAAAAAGTTCAAAATGGCGGACGCTTTTTCAAAATTTTGAGAAAAGATTCTTGTTTTGTGACCCCAAGGTCTCTCAGATATCGATTTTGAGGGCAATCGGACAAGTAACTAAAAAGTTCAACATGGAGGACACTTTTTCAAAATTTTGAGAAAAGATTCTTGTTTTGTGACCCCCAGTACTCTCAAATATCGATTTTGACAGCAATCGGACCATTATCTAAAAAGTACAAAATGGCGGACACTTTTTCAAAATTTTGAGAAAAGATTCTTGTTTTGTGACCCCAAGGTCTCTCAGATATCGATTTTGAGCGCAATCGGACCATTATCTAAAAAGTTCAAAATGGCGGACACTTTTTCAAAATTTTGAGAAAAGATTCTTGTTTTGTGACCCCAAGGTCTCTCAGATATCGATTTTGTGAGCAATCGGACAAGTAACTAAAAAGTTCAAAATGGCGGACACTTTTTCAAAATTTTGAGAAAAGATTCTTGTTTTATGACCCCCAGGACTCTCAAATATCGATTTTGACAGCAATCGGACCATTATCTATAAAGTACAAAATGGCGGACACTTTTTCAAAATTTTGAGAAAAGATTCTTGTTTTGTGACCCCAAGGTCTCTCAGATATCGATTTTGAAAGCAATCGGACAAGTAACTAAAAAGTTCAAAATTGCGGACACTTTTTCAAAATTTTGAGTAAACATTCTTGTTTTATGACCCCCAGGACTCTCAGATATCGATTTTGAGAGCAATCGGACAAGTAACTAAAAAGTTCAAAATGGCGGACACTTTTTCAAAATTTTGAGAAAAGATTCTTGTTTTATGACCCCCAGGACTCTCAAATATCGATTTTGACAGCAATCGGACCATTACCTAAAAAGTTCAAAATGGCGGACACTTTTTCAAAATTTTGAGAAAAGATTCTTGTTTTGTGACCCCAAGGTCTCTCGGATATCGATTTTGAGAGCTATCGGACAAGTAACTAAAAAGTTCAAAATGGCGGACACTTTTTCAAAATTTTGAGAAAAGATTCTTGTTTTGTGACCCCCATGACTCTCAAATATCGATTTTGACAGCAATCGGACCATTATCTAAAAAGTTCAACATGGCGGACACTTTTTCAAAATTGCACAAATTCAATATTGAAAAGAAAATGTATCCGCCATCGTCAAACAAAACAAACTTCCGCTTTATAATACTAGTATAATAAGGGATTTTAGGAAATTATATGTAATATACAGAGTTTAGATAATTTAGATAATACTTATGAAATGGTATAGTCATACTGTCACAATTTTATACTGTGGCACTTTTTGTGTTATGGTCATGTTGCTAGACCAAATAAAATATTCTGTTTCGTGCAAAATCTAAAAGTACTAAAATGACGTTCTAAAATTGTACGCATATGCTAAACACGTAAAACTAAATATTGCACAGAGTTTTCAGATTTTATATGCCATGTTTTGAGATCTAAGAATAAAATATAACTGATTGTGCAATTCTTTGTATAATACTAAGCAATACTGGGCAATAAGGCAGAAGCTCTAAACATTCGGGTCTTTTAATACAAGGTAATTAATTTTCTTTTTTTTTTTGTTCATTTAGATACTGGCGGTTGTCGTTATTGAATGTTCTTTTTTCGATTTATCGGTGTATTGTTGAGTTTTAGTTTTTTAGACATTCTATCACCGCCTAAAAAGAGACAACGGACAGCTTTGTCTGCGTCTGAAAAATTCATGATAATGAATGCCTACCATGCACGTGTACAAGAATAAGCCTATATGTATATATCAGTTTATAATAAGAGTTTACTGATTCCGATTCTTCATCACCTTCACGAATCAGAGAGTAATTTATTTTTTTAGATTTTTGTAATGAAGCCATATTTTATGTTCGATAACAATTGAAATGTAATAAGTTAGCAAATGAAGACAAATGAACAACTTGATACTAAAAATTTAAATATTTTATTTTCATTATGAATAATATTATAAATACGACTGTCTAGGCAAATGTTGACTATCCCTGAGTCGTCACTCAGGGGGTGGTGTATACCTAGAAAAAACTGGCATACGTCCGACCTCCAACACGTTCCGCTCGGGACTGAGGGACACGGCGAGGGAGTTGTAGCGCGAACAGCGTTTGAAAAAACTTATTTTTGGATTTAGGAGGATGGAATTTTACATAATTCAAAATATGAGGGCCGTCATAAAATGCATTTTTCATGTACTTTTTTATGGTATAAGTTTCATTACCCAAAACCTTATATAATTCAAATGAAATGAGAACCATTAGACCATTTAGACCTGTCTTTGCGATTTAATTCGATGCAGCAAAGTGCTCGTAATCGTGTATCGAAAGGCCGAAATAGGAAGCTTATATAGTCTAAAATAACATATATTTTTTTCAAAATTTTAATCACTGCTATTTACTAATGAAATGAGAACCAATACTCCGGTTTTGGGAGAACCCCGCCTTAAGGTTTGCATGCTATATACCAGGGGTGGCCAACCGGTCGATCGCTACTATTGGTCCAGTCGATCGTGGCAAGGCAAACAATATTTATATAATATAATAATTTGATAAAATAATTTTTATAATATTTACTTTTACTAAGTATTTGTAAACATCAAGGATCATATGGAAAAACATACTACCTACAATTTAATTCCTGACAAGTACATGGCAGAAATTAAGACAGTGTATCAGACTTCGAAATTAGCTTTTGTGATTTCTTTTTTTTTTTATAGTTGGTGGAATAGTTCCGTCCGTCCGTTTAATAATTCCATTGATCATAGTTATAAATGTGAAACGGCTACAAAATCTGCAGATAGGACATTACAAATGGACCACATGATATTTCAAAACGAAATTATTACTTTGCGCTGCGACATATTTCTAAAAGCTGTTTTCCCTCTTAATTAAATAAAAAATACTACATAATTGTGTACAGGGGGCCTACCACAAGCTCTTAAAACAAGGTTAAAATAACCTTATTTGTGTTTTGTCTTGTTTTGACGTTGGATGTCAAAGAGGGACAAAAGACAAATAAGGTTATTTTAACCTTGTTTTAAGAGCTTGTGGTAGGCCCCCTGAAGTACCTTTGCTGTTTCATTTAAGATTTCAAGAAGTATGTAATTGGTAGATCGCACAGGGTTTCGTCAGTAAACAGTAGATATTGGATCTAATCAAGTCGGCCACCCACATTATTATTATTACAAAATAATCATTAATAGAATAAAAGGCGTAAATAATGCAAGTGACAGAAGAAGTAATGCTATGAGTTTTTCTTCGAACTAAAAATGAGGCTCTTCTTCTGGGAGTTGCAGTCCTGTGATAGCGCAACGTGTTCACTATTTGCTAGTTACCTACCTAAAAAGTTTCAGCTCCGAGACAACAAATTATTTTCACTGTTGCTGTATTTATGAAAAATAATGGAACAACATGTTAAAAGCACTCATCCGCAGTGTTAACTTGCGGCTAGGGAACTTCGCCTGATTGCAGAGCGTCCAGCTGGAACGTACCGACTGCAGAAATGGTGGTACTCCTCGCTGGTGATACGAGTAGTAGCGTGGGTGTTCAAAGAGAGGTAGGCTCTATATGCGGACCGTAACCGAGCTTGAAGGCGGGTAGAAAACGCAAGAATGCGGCGTGCGTGCGGACGACGGTGCGGCAGGGGCGCGGGGCACGAGCGGGCGGCGCGGTCGGGGGATGCGTCGCGGTGGTGCGGGGCAGGCGCGGGTCGGGCGCGTGCCGCAGTAGCGTGGAGGCGCCGCCGCGGCCGCTCGGCACCACTCGCCACCTCAAGGCGTCCAACCGCCTGATGCGAGCGCAGACACACCACCGCGCCGAATCGGCCTCGTCGCGCTACTCGCTCTGAAAGGCCAGTTTACTTCGATGGTGGTTCCCGCGTATCGGACGTCCGGTCCAAAATGTGGACTCGTGCCGCGCTTTTAGTGTCGCCCCCATTTACCGCAATGAGCACGGTGTACAAATTTCAGTCAGGTTAAGTGTGAGTAGGAGCCATGGAGGATCATAATTTTGGACAAAGCGCCGGGAGGACAAAGTTGGCAGTCATTGTTGCGCCTCCTGCCGCCCTCCCATAATGACACCTCTCATTCTCGAACTGATTTCATTCCGTCTCATCGGTATAAGTATGCCTATTTAAGATAATAATATTCTTACTACTTAATCAAACGTTTCACGATTGTAAATTAAAACAATAACCACCCCCAAAGTTACTATACCAAATACTTAGCGCTAAAGTTATATAAATAGAAATGGTTTTTGAATATCATGCTTCGTGGACGTTAAGTACCTACCTACGGCGGAGCGGACGTAAGGTTGACGTTTACGAAACCCAAAATATGAACCATCACTCGCAATTTTATATAAAACAGTAGCATGAGTAACTGTTTATGGTCGCTGGTTGTTTGTGCAGTAAACAATTATAGTTACATTGACTGGCGTCGCCGTCGCCGTCCTCACCTACACTGGATGGACTTGCTGCATCGCGCAATGTATATGTCCTACCTTTAATTCAACTAATACCTATAGTCGATATGTTATATTAAATTTAGTTTGCGGTAGTAGGTATTTGAAATGCCGCCAAGATTTCTGTGAAAGAACCATCTACAAATATTAATGTCACTAAATACGCTATTAAAGTAAAGATAGTCCCAACGTCATAGTTTAACCTATATTTAAAGATGTCCTTTTTATTCAAATAAACATTTATTGGTTTCCGGTTGGGATGTAATTTACTGTGATTGTTGACGCAATGTTTATAGCAAATTTAATAACGTCTTGAATAATTGATAGGGTGCTACTAGTAACGAGGTTTGAACTACCTCGTGCTACCTCTTTACTACGTATTTTTTCTATAGTTTATTATTTAGTGAGATTACTGCCTATTAGTTAGTGAGACTCACATCAGACGTTATATTTTGTTTATAACATTTGTCTTTCTGCGCAGAAGTTTCAGATCTTAACTACAATATTATAGGTTCACATTTTTTTATTACCTCTCCATACACGCGATCTTCTAACAAAGCTTTACTTAGATTCCATTCACAATAATAAAACATAGCTCTTATACAAGTAAGCCTTATTTTTTTATTACCTACACCTTCTAATCAATAACTCTAAACAATGGAGTGTTTGTTTGTACACAAAATATTGATATCTCTGTCTATTTCTTATATAGCGATGTAAAATATAATAAGAACGGTATCAGATGGCACAATGTAAATATTTTCTGTTAATAGAGAAAGTAGTTTGTTACTTTGAGCAAAGGAAGACTTTCGTGGCTTATTTCTAATAACACACACCTGAAGTAGGTCGGACAAAATAATGTTTGACGTTTCAAATTTGTTGAACATAAACCATCTTAGGTAGGCTAAGGATTTTACACTTAGATAATACATTAAACAGCTATTTGACAATCGCCTAGCAATAATAAAATTATAATTATGAGTCCACTAAGTTCAAAATTTCCTTCGATAATATCTCTAGGTACATAATTAAGTTTATGGCAACATAAGTCTCAAAGAGAAATATTTAAAGTTAATTTTAAAAAATCTATTCGACCAATTACAGCGAACAGCGTTTTATGGATTTTAGCGTCTGAACTTGAAACTGCTTTCTAAAACTATTCTATAAAGAGTTAGGTTATAGAGCTTGAATCTGAATCTAAACATATTGCACATCTAGCAAAGAAGATAATTATAAAATTAATAATCTTCTAACCCCCTTATTCATAATAAAGTTATCAAACGTTGATTAGCTAAAATTCCGAAGTCTTTATCTGACACGTGACATTTGGTGATCGAAAGAATGAGACGGGGCACACTATTACACTGATTTAGTTAAAAAGCGATTATGAATAAGGGGGTAAGAATATTGATATTGAACATTCCGTATATAGGTACCTACTCCGATTGTTAATATTGAAATGCCCACTTACGTTTGTTTGTTAAGGTGACTATTAGTTATTAGACAGGCTACCCTGTAATTTATATTATTTTTTATCACAACAACATATGATAGGCAATCGATAAATTGTTTTACTAATTTTACTTTATACCAGGTAATAGTAGAAATAATAAATGATTAATACAAAAATAATTAAACGATACAAAATACATATAGTAATAAAAATAATACACAAACATAAACTTAACGGGCACTTTATCAAACAGCTTGATAAGTTTGACAAAGACAGAACGGGGTCGTTAATAAGCTTTCGGTGATCACACACAATCATAACACACTACTCTCAAATATTTTTACTTACTCATGATAAACTTTATTGTATTCATAGAACGATTCTGATCAAGTTCAATGCACGCCTGTATTTGCACCTGAGAGGCTACTCTGAAAAACGATACAAAAAATTTACGTATCGACAGTTTTGCTACAATTCTATAATTAATTTTGTTAATTTGTCCATCGTAAGTATATCGTTTTTTTTGAATAACCCTCTGATCTTGAATACCTGAACCAGTCGAATGAATAAATGGTTTCTATTGGATGCTAAAATTATAAAACCGAAAAGAAGATTTTTGTTACAAACGATAATGTGTGTATAAATTCCCAAGTAAAATCGATAAGGGATAAAATTGAGTGTAATAGCGAAAGTTTTAAAGGGACAAGTTTAACTACTTCAGTTTTTTTACAAGTTGTATTTATTATCCTACTTATATTTAATTTATGTGCAGGGCGATAAGGTTTACTGACATAGATAATTATTTTAATTTGTATTAGATTGTTGAAGACCTTTTAGCAAACAAACCTACGACCCGCCTGGGTAACTAAGTACCAGTCGCCGTAGCCTATTGACGCTTGCAACACCAGGAGTATCACTTCCCATCGATGGTGAGATGTGAGTGCGATGGTAAAAGGTGGCGGTGGGAATTAAGTCAAACAATTCCACAGATCAGAATACTGTCCGTTGTACAAGCGGTAGAAGGTATTATGATAGAGCAAAGTTGACATTTTGTAAGAAAAGTAAAAAAAATGAGAATTCACTATTGGTCCCATAGTAAAAGTTGTTTAGCATGACTAATCCAACATAGGTTTCGAAAATATGCTATCTCGAAATCTCCACCCAGTATAGACGTGGTCTCTACTCTAAATTTTGTGTCTGCTCCATCGACCGTCCACCCTTTAAAAGACGTCACCGACCCATTGCCACTTCAGCTTTCTAACCCGTTAGGTTAGGTAGTCACATTAGTTCACAGGTCGAGAAAGGAGGACCTCATTACGAATTTATCCTTCAAAGGAAACCTTGAGCATCATTCTTACCATAACTCGCCACGTGACTTAAAATTTTTGGACTAGGTCAGTGTCCACGTCTCCGCTCCGTAGGTCATGTCAGGCACGACGCACTGATTATAGACTTTTATCTTGAGACTGCGGTATTGAGACTTAAAAAGCTAATGATGTTTGCCAAATGCTGCCCAGCCGTCCGCTTCTTTCTCGAAGTTATTTCTGCTTAACTGGACAGTTTAGCCAATATATATATTTAAATATTCCTGAACAACATTTGGTGCCGTCCCCTCAATCGGACATGTTGGTCTCGGCACAACGTGCCCGTAGAATATGACTTTTGCTTTGTCCAAGCTCATGCCGATACCAATGCGTCATACATAACTAGTCATACATACGGCCGGTCGCAAACATTTTGGAACGTTCATTTTACTAAGCTATTCGCTAGGTGACTCGCTAGCCTCTAGGCGCTAAGCAAGCCGCCTGCCTGTGCGTTTGAGGCCTAAGTGGTATGTGTGTAGACGAAGCATTCTTAATTCAAACAATGATGTGTGGTTGATGATTATAAAAAATCTACTTAAAAAAAAATGTCTCGCACCTGTGTTTAAGAACTCCGTATAACACGCGTGTGCATTGATCATTACAATCTCGGCTTCCTTATCGCTACATTTATCACAAATCACAATGTACTATTATCTGTGAATAAACTATTGAAACATTTGTATATTAACAAGGCAACATACACTTTATAAAGCTTAGCTTAGAATAACTTAAAAACTAAAACAAACAAGACTAAAACTAAATAATAATAAACTAACTACTACAAACTTAAATAACCCGCTACCAGTAGGCAACGTCAAGGCTTTGCCCAAAATAAAAACCAGCATTTTGGTCACGTGTTACTTCCACCAGACGTCCAAATCGCCAGGTCCCAGCAATTCTATCCCAAAAGGCTCAAATATGTAGCCGCTGTCAATATGTATGCTCTTTTTGAGGCCCTCCGCTGTAACCACACCAGCTTTGTTTTGAGTTCCAGGAAGATGAGACGGTGCAAGAGTGTCTACGCAGTAAGCGTCTCACACCAAAAGCCGCCTCATCTTCCATGGAATAAGATTCACTCCGTCAGGTCTTTTAGCATCGTCACGCATGAGGTCATTTGGTTCCAAAATAGCCCCACAGTTGGCGGTAGTAAAAACCCGACGGATGATATCATTAAGGCTGGAGTGGCAAGGAATTCTTCGCGCACTTCTGCCACAAGACATTATATAGGATGATCATAGGTTTTTATTTCGGTATATCATTACCATCTTTACTATGTATTAGAAGTTGTTGTTAGAGATAATTTGAAATCATTAGAAAAAAAAACTTTAAAAGTATATCGGTAAAAAATATCGACCCACTATGTGTGTGTCATCAACCGTACTAAATGATACATATAATATAATATGTACTCTGTCAGTAAAACGGTGCCACCGCGGAAAAGTGATGGGTGCTACCCATTGACATGCTTTGTTGAGCAAGGTGTTTCTAAGAGGGGCATTTTTTTTTCAATTCTCATAAAGATGTATACTCCAAGGCTCTGCAGTAATACTGTACTCCCGGTATAAGTTGCGCATGTGCATAATTAGTATGCTGGTTGGAATATATTCCCAAACTTAAGTAGACTCTACATTTAATAAAGGCACAGATGAAGGTTAGTATAAAAAATCTCAATAAGCCATTCGCTTACAAAGATAACAGATCACATTAGCTACCCTGACCTATTATTGGAAAATAATCAGAAAACTTCACTGCAGTTGCTTCCCATTCGTAACTGTCTGTCGTTTTTCCATAAAACGATTGCTTTTCAGCACACCCCATCTTTTCCAACTAGCCCTAATGGCTTGATGAGAACCGGATCTCTATGCAAATGATTTTTCCCCTGGGAACATCCGTTCATATTCAATCTTGCAGTAGTTATACTCCGAACGTTGAATCAGTGTCTCTTAGACAGAGCAAATATGAAAATATACAGTAATAGGCTATTTATCAGAAAAGTTACACGAGAATAAAAATTTATTCCTGTTTTTTTATTACATTTACGGTTACCCCTATGGTTTTATTAAAGTATGGATAAGAACGTAAAATTCAATTGTATGTTAGTTTAATTAAAAAAATGTAGAAATGTGAAATATTTATATTTAAAAACTGTGATATTTTATTGTTCATACTGTCTCAATTCATGCTAGATTTGAGACAGTATGACTCTTATGAGAAAAATCCAAGAAGGTCGCGAACTGTATGTGCGAACGGTTTTTACCATAATTCACGTTAGTTATTTTATGCTATTTTACAGAATTGATAAGTGTTTCGGTGTTACCTTTCTTCAAGCACATACTTAGTATGTTTTGCAAAATACAGGTAATTATGTACAAATCTATGTGTTAGATGAAATTCTACAATGTTTTAATCTATACACCTGACTGACCGTGACTTTTTATTCGTCTTAGAAACGTGGGCTGCGTTAATGTACCCAATTAATAAAAAAATTTTGAACATTTGTTTAGTAAAAAAATAAGAAAATTGCATTAGAATTATGAAAAATCGTGTTAATGATTAAAATTTCAAATGGTAGAAAATACTAACCCAGCTGACGAGTCGAGTAGTCTGCCTACGATGCCCTATGAAAATCTTTGAGTCTGCCCTCGTTACAGGGTGTTTCAAAAGACGTGATGCGTCATAATGTTTTTTTTTTTAATTATAACAATATTAAAAAATAATATATTATTAGTACCTATTCATTGAGTAAATTAAGTGGGCTGCGTTTCTAAGACGAATAAAAAGTCACGGTTTATATACCGGGTACCTTTTCCCAGAATTGCCCAAAAAAGTTAATTTTAAATAACTGAATCGTGGACTTCTTACTTAGAAGTCCACGATTCAGATTTCAGTAATCAAGAACACTTTTACTACTTGTAAAAGTGTTCTTGATTTTTATACATTACGCTACATACTGACTAGTTTTGTATAAATACAATTTTGATAATAATAAATAAATATATAATAGACAAAATAATAGACAAAATTTAGATATCTCCAGATGACAAAGCACCTTTGCAGATTACTAAGATAGAAAAGCAAAGACTAAAATCAATTTTATTCTCAAACAACCCGCCTCTGAAAGTACAGAACTAAAAGGCATTATCGGACAGACGATGGTAGGAACGACCGACAGAGTCTTGCATTAGCCTGACAAAGTTGAGCTTTGCTTGTTCACAGCGCTCCGTCTGGTATTTCTTTCTTGGGTCTCAATATGGGTCCAGCTTGGGAATTTGACCTGGTAAATCCCGATTGACACTCGTGTGACAAGAGCGTCTGAGGTCGTAAATGGCTAACTGCCAAAGTGTCGCATGGCTCCCCTGCGCGCATGGCAATTTCACCATGTGTGAATGTCATAATGAGTTGTTAGAACGATTAACTATTCACCCACCATTAGTTATGAGCTTGTGGTGTTGATTGTATTGGCCATTTCTCATGCCTTACTTTAAGGCCACACATCTACATAATAGCTATGTATTTGACGACAGATATTGGTATTTAAAATGATAAAAGCTGTTATTAAGAATGTAACTCTGAAAATATATTATCGAAACTTCCAACTGTTTTTGCACAGTTAGTTTTTGCAGTAAACGAAATGTAGTAAGTAATGTGTAGTAAGTAATCATCTTGTAATAATATATGATAACTCAATGAACTGAACTGAACTACTGAATTAGCTCATTTTTTACTGACCAAATGGATGGTATGGATTATCAATTTTTCCCTTAGGTTTACCTTTTTTTTCATTTAGTGTGCTGAAATTCAAATAAATGATTTTAACACATTATTTTTCATATTTTTTTTTATACATCTAAGTCGGTAAACAAGCGTAAGGCCCGCCTGATGGTAAGCGGTTACCGTAGCCATATGGACGCTTGCAACACACGAAGCATCACTCACGCGTTACCGACCTTTCCCCCCTCCCCTATGAGCTCTGGCAACCTTACTCACGCGCAGGAACACAATTTTACACAACATAAAGTTATTTGGCTGCGGTATTCTGTAAGGTGGAGGTACTTCCCCAGTCGAGCTGCTCTTTGAGCGAATAAACGCTATGCTCTACCTCTCTCAATTCTCTTTACAAACTACATATAGGTATATGAAAATATATAAAAATATAATTTTATATGTTATTTAAAAAAATAATTATGTAGACTGATCTGAGAGTGAAAAAATATTGTACAAATTCAACAAAACAACTTAGGTAAGTACATTGCAAGGTGACGGGATCTTTCCCATGAGCACCAAAATTTCTGGATATTTTGTGTTTATCAATCCATGGAATTTTAGGGGTATGTGGCTCGTTGTTTTTTTACCCACTCTGCAACACTGAAATCCTTCTATAAGTTGTAACATTAATTTCTAATAATAACATTCTTTAATTTAAATATATCTTTTAAAGGGTTCCGTACAACCAGTGAAAACAGGAACCATTATTATAGGATCACTCTCTCGTCACCGAAACTACACGCCGAATTTTTTTTATCGGTACATTTATATAATCCACCAATTACGAACGTATACCGTTAATAAATGTTTTTCATAAGTATAAAATGCAAAGTTTGAAATATATGGGGTAACGATGCCTATTATGAGATAGGCGCCAAATATGAGATAGCAAGGTCAATACCTTGCCAGTAGCCAATGCTAACTAAAGTATTCACGCAACCACTAGCTCTACTGACGCCTGAAGCGTCATAGCAACGAGTCCCAATGTGTGTCCCAGCTAGAGGCGCTATTAGAACGTGGGCACACGGATTTTGCGGACACAGAAAACAATTTTTTTGCCATTAAATCTTTACCAGATATGTAACAACATTATTTTCGTGCTAAATATTATAGATTTGCGGTCATAAGATCAAATATACGACCGATTTCACAATATAAGTGCGATATTACTGTATTCTTTGTCAAAAAATAGCACCATTATATTTAACCGCGAGCCTAGGTAAAAACCGAAAATAAAAAGTCTGAAAATGCTCACGGAAATTATTGGTACGGAACCTGCTTCAGTTAGTTCAGCTGGTAATTGATCGGATTTTGGCTCTTCAGGACTTCAAGTAGGTATAAGTATATAGTATTTTATAACTTGTAGTTTATGATCTTCAAATCCTTTTTAGTAACGGATAAAGATTATTTAGTATATTTTCTATACTAATATTATAAAGAGGAAAGATTTGATTGTTTGTTTGTTTGTTTGTTTGTTTGCATTGAATAGGCTCCGAAAGTACTGAACCGATTTGAATAATTCTTTCACTGTTGGGAAGCTACACTATCCCCGGGTGACATAGGCTATATTATATTTTCAAAAAAATTAGGGATCCTTACTAAATCTCCAATAATGTAACCCAAGGTGTAAAAAAAATACCTAAAATATTCATTACATCGCGTGCGCTGCGAAAACTATTGATGATAGAATAAAAAAATGTACTACGACTTTGCAGAGCACATTATTATTTACAAAAAGTGTCGCGATACCATATGTCTAACTATTATAGTTATGCCACAATAAGTGTTTTTCTATTTTAATTTTTTTATTGAAATGCCGCCGCTATAAATGTCTCTCTATTTGTATCTTGGTATTAATCATTATCAAAATAAATTACTTCATATCCAAGACTGCTTCAATACCTTTATATAACTTTTTGAATTATTCAATTCGGACATTCCATTCAAAAGATATCACGAGTTTAAAAATATAAGTATTAGCAGAAAAATCACGTCACGGGTACGGGCCGTACGGCAGGGAGTCAATCTCTTTGCGTGTGGCTCAGTGTTTGACGGTAGGGTAGGGTAGGGTAGGGAAGGGGGAAGGGGGAAGGGGGAAGGGGGAAGGGGGAAGGGGGAAGGGGGAAGGGCAGGGTAGGGTAGGGTAGGGTAGGGTAGGGCAGGGCAGGGCAGGGCAGGGCAGGGCAGGGCAGGGCAGGGCAGGGCAGGGCAGGGCAGGGCAGGGCAGGGCAGGGCAGGGCAGGGCAGGGTTCGATAGGGTAGGGTAGCACAACAGGGTAGAGTAGGATAGGGTAGGGTAGCACCACAGGGTAGGGTAGGGTAGCACCTCAGGGTAGGGTAGGATAGGGTAGGGTAGCACCACAGGGTAGGGTAGCACCACGCGAACGAAGTCGCGCCGGGCAGCTAGTACTATAATAATGCTACGTCGCATTGGGGCTTAGCGCTAACTACTATTTCATTAAAGTTTCGCCTCAATGTCAGACTTTCAACAGCAAACTGTCAAATTTTACTTATACCTTTGCTTTGCTTATGAAACTAGCTTTCAAACACAGAAATCAGTAAAAATCCGTACAGAAATATGCTTCGTAGTGGAACATCTGTATTCTACTGCCATTTTTCATAGCGCTCATTTTATAAAGTATAACTCGCCTAGATCGAAGCGCTTCAAGAATAATCTATTGTAGATTGTAGTCATGACAACGTCCATAAATTTTGTTCCATAAGGAACTAGTAGTTTATTATATAATATAATAACCTAGTAGGTTGGTAGTTAGGATTTTTGGAAATACCATTACTAAGGGGGTAAAGATTTTTGTGAAATATGCGCAAATCGAGATTTCTTGTAATATGTAATCCTAAGACAGAAGAGATAACAAGCGCGCGCCTTGTGCACTGCGTTTCGGATGCTCTATGAAATATAGATTACAGAACAATGAATTATCAAGCGCAGTTTGCTTGAATACTGCCATGCGCCATTCAGTTTTAATTAGCGCGCCTCAGGCGCTTTTAGGCTATCGTAGCCTAATGGGAAAAAAGGAACCCTTATAAATTCATCCTGTCGGTCTGTCCGTCTATATTTGGTACTACCTGTAATACTAAAAAGTCCCTAAAAATTGATATAATATTAAACTAGATATACAGGATGTCAACCACACAATGATATGGCGCGCTGTTTTTTTTGTGGCATATTCAGGAATGTATTGTCATGATTTCTTTTGCCTACCTAGTCCGAAAACCAATGCATGACACTGATACCAGAGCATAATTTTTCTTATAATCTTATATAGTCTAGTGCTTTAAGATGTTTAACGATATTTCAGCAGTAGAGTTAGACAGAATCTGTCAAAGGTCACGTTGAAAACTTATTTTTGCGTAACAGCTAAAGGATACTTAGATACACCCACGATGCTTACTCGCTGGCTAAGCTCCACGTCTTGCACTATCTAGACGAAAGCTAGAGGTATTTAAACTATATTTAAACTATTTTTTTAATGAAATAATATTTAAGAATGGTACCGATTTAGGTTAGGCACTGGACAGTAAATTATAGGTTCAAATACCCTTACATATAATTTGCTACGCGATATCTCGATATTTTTTTATAAACATGCTCTGACGCTTTCGTTAAATTATATCTGGGGACACGGGAGTGCCCCCGCCAAGACGGGCCAAGCGAAGCGCAAGGGCACCACCTACCTTTTCTCGAAGCGTTTCCTCGTATTTTTTAACTACGTTTGGACTATACCATAAAACAAAATTCTCGGGATATGATGTCAATAGTGAACTTATTAAACAAATACCCGCTTATTAATAAATAAGGTTTAAGTCAAGTATATGTAGGTTTTAAATATGTCCGTCACTTTCTAATGTCAAATAAGCAAAAAGGGCTGGGGCTATCTTAACACTTGGATGATACAAGACTGACTTACACCTTATTTATTTATAAGGGGGATAAAGTTTCAATTGCATAGCTCTTATACTTCAATTTTATACATATCTCGAAAACCCAGATTTCGTCACTGACTCACTGATGACCATCAAAATTCTTAAGGTACTTCCTGAAGTCCTAGAAAGCTGAAATTTGGTTTGATATTAGTACAAAAACAACAAAAAAAGTCTAAATCTTGGAACTTTTTCCCCCCAACCCCTTAAACTAGGGGATGGATGTTTGGTTGAGACTTCCGCAAATTTTGTTGCTAGAGGTTTTCCTTGTTATAAATAATAAAATACATAAATCAGGATTTTATTTATTTTTTTTTTTTTATTTTTTTTTTATTTTTTTTATTTATTTTATTTTTATTTTATTTTTTATTATTTTTTTTTTTTATTTACCCTATCCAATGAAAAAAGAATTATCAAAATCGGACTAAACTGTAAAAAGTTACGCGTGATCGTACATAAAAAAAAAATATACGCGTCGACTTGTAAACCTCCTCCATTTTTTCGTCGGTTAAAAAGTAATGAACAGTGAATACATTTTTCACCTTACGCCCATATGACGCTAGCAAAACATTTTACATTAAAATGTTTTTGGTGTGATAGAAATTTACTTTAACGAGTAAGTAGCTACAAAAATGACAACGTAGAAGTTCCAATAAATAATTCATTCACATCATACCACCAAATAATAACTGAAAATGTAGATAAAAAAGCCGCAAATAGAGTAGCGGGCGGACGCTAGTCGTTTTTTTTGTCGATATCTATATATACTACCGGTTTTTATTAACATAATCTTTAAGTATATTATTATATCTACCTTTAGTTAATATTGTAAAACTTGGTTGAGAAAATAAATTTATTTATTATTATCTACTAATAATATAAGGTACATAAAAAAATAAAAGACAATTTAATTTATACAAATAATTTAATTTTTCTAGCTTCCACTTCCGACAGAATTTTATCCGATACAATGAATCAATCTGCAGCTATAATATTTTATGGATTTTTTTATTGAATATTTAAAAAATAATTACGCTCAAAAAAATTACAAATGGAAATGTTGGTACATAGAGTATAAAGTAAAAAGATTATTTTCTGTATTATTATTAAACTTTTCCCCATACTATCCGTTAATTAAAACTCTATTTTATGAAGTACACTGTTTACTACTGTAACACACATGGCAGTCACTACATAAATAATATGAAAATAACAAAATAATAAATAACTAAGCAATGGTTTGCTTAGTAATTTATTATTTTGTTACAAAAGATAAGAGTAAATAATAGAGAAAACAGTAATTAATAATAACGATTGCTCGATATCACTACTCTAACTATAGGGGTATTTCCTCGATGTCGTATTATTTTATTTTAAATTAATACAATATACTTTTGTAAGAATATTTAAATATATTTTTGTATATAGATATATTATTGATTTTGAGAGAGTTAGAGCATAGCGTTTATTCGCTCAAACTGGGCACTGGCGCGCAGCTCGACTGGGGAAGTACCTTACAGAAAATACCGCAGCCAAATAACTTTATGTTGTGTAAAGTTGTGTTCCTGCGCGTAAGTAAGGTCGCCAGAGCTCATAGGGGTGGGGTGAAAATTCGGTAACGCGTCAGCGATGCTACTTGTGTTGCAAGCGTCCATATGGCTACGGTAATCGCTTACCACCAGGCGGGCCGTATGCTTGTTTACAGATTAAGTTGTATACTGGTTTTTAGGGTTCCGTAGCCAAATGGCAAAAAACGGAACCCTTATAGATTCGTCATGTCTGTCTGTCCGTGTATGTCACAGCCATTTATTTCCGAAACTATAAGAACTATAATGTTGAAACTTGGTAAGTAGATGTATTCTGTGAACCGCATTAAGATTTTTACACAAAAATTGAAAAAAAACCATAAATTTTGGGGGTTCCCCATACTTAGATCTGAAACTCACATTTTTTTTTTTCATCAAACCCATAAGTGTGGGGTGTCTATGGATAGGTCTTCAAAAATGATATTGAGGTTTCTAATATCATTTTTTTCTAAACTGAATAGTTTGCGCGAGAGACACTTCCAAAGTGGTAAAATGTGTGTCCCCCCCCCTGTAACTTCTAAAATAAGAGAATGATAAATCTATAAAAAATATATGATGTACATTACGGTGCAAACTTCCACTGAAAATTGGTTTGAACGAGATCTAGTAAGTAGTTTTTTTTTAATAGGTCATAAATTGAAATTAATATCAAATACTCAGGTCTATACTACCATTTACTTATATACCTACAGGTTTGTACGGAACCCTCGGTGCGCGAGTCTGACTCGCACTTGGCCGGTTTTTGTTATAATTATGTTCATCCGATATCCTCTGCTGGACTGACAAGTTTGCCCTGAAATTGTGACACGAGTTTCCATAAGTCACGATCGAAATTCTAAACCAATTGAATAAACATCTTTCCCATAATTGAATTAATTCTTAGGATGAGCTGTTGGAATCTTAACTGTAAGGTGCAAGTATAGGATATAAAGTCAATATTTTCAAGTCGTCAAAATCCTATTAGTTTGACAAAAACTAATAGGTGGAGTGGTTGGAATTTTTATGGACAAAAAATAAATCCTACACTAAAACGAATGTAACAACGATGAAGGATCTCTAATCTGACTGTATAATTAGGTATTATTTTAAAGTTAGCGGTATCATACATTTGGTATTTCTCGCTCTTCTTTTCGGTAGCTTGACAATAAAACCTACATTTTTTCACAGCTAAGCGCCCCATATAACGTAAGCTCCTATTTCAAGTTGTTCAAATTAAAGGGTCAAAATCAAGTTTGGAGTGGGCCTTGCACTGGTGCCATGTGGTCGGAACCCTGTAATCCTCGGCAGTAGTGTCTATATTGCAGCCCAAATAATATTAATTCTAACTATAGGGTATTGACATTTTACACGATACTTATGGATATAAATTTAGAAGTTTCAATAAAAAAATTACAAACATACCTCAGAAAATCAAGAATGGCCTAGTTTATCTTATACCGGAAGGTATTTTAATGTAGTTCAAATAATAATAAGAAAACCATAAAAAACGTCGCGTTTCAAAGAAAAAACACTGCTACACATAAAAAAATACCGAGGCAATACATCATGTCAAAAGTCAATTGCAAAATTGCACGAATTGCACTTGGAATTGCTTCCGAATTCACCGTTTTCTCCAGATGTAGCCCGAAGCGACAATAACCTTTCAGCAAATAAAAAAAAAAACTCGCCGGCAACAAATGATGAGATGATCACCGAAACTGAAAAGTATTTTGAGCGTTTGGAATAACCGTAATCAATATTATTAATTGGAATGTGAGTTTGTTTATTACGATACATTATGAAATTTTGAATACACTTTGTCGGGGTTAAAGAAAAGAACATAGGGTTTGTTGTAGATACTCAGTTATTTCAATAAAAACAATTCATATTTTATTTTAAAAAAACTAGCTGTCCCCCACGGTTTCTTCGCGTTCCTAGGATAAAAAGTCTATATCCGTCTCCATACCACAGGCTAACTGCGTGCTAAATTTCACCGTGGTCGTTTAAACCACAAACAAATAAACAAAGTTACTTTTTCATTTATAAAATTAGTATGTATAGTTATGGATAAGTGGATGGTATTAATACATACATACAGTCACTGCGGGGTGAAATTTTACTTACAAACTTGATTCAGTGGGTTGAATAGTTTTCCGACGCGGACAAAATAATGAATGCCGCTAACGACGCATACCTACCTACCTACAGCTCCTATACGTCCCTACCCGAGCCCCAGTGAGCTCAATCCTACGTTCACAACGAAGGAGATTAACCAGAAAGCGGACCACGTGGACCCAGCGTACACCGGTGGACTTCCCATTTTAATTCTAAAACTTGATTTCCTCGGTGCGTGCTTTCAGGAACGCAGACTCCCATTTACTGACATTAAAAGATCAAAAAGCAAGGTCTGAATCTCACTCAAACAGTACACAGTATAGCACACTCCCGCGGACCTTTGATTATATTTTTTATACTATCAGCAATATGGAGTATTTTCGCGTGTGGAATGGGCATTTGCATCGGTGAATCCGCGCTCATTGGGGACCACTATAAGAACAAGAAGGTTTTCTCACGATATTTTTCAATACCGAGTAGACCTACATTATTATCTTACTATAATAGTTACATAATTTTTGATATCAGAAATTTGAACCTACACTGTCATACCTCATACACAAATTCCTCTTGACCCCAGAACATTCTACTCTACAAAAGGTAGGTAGGAAAATTATGCTACTTTTTACAAACTTTTTATTATAACTTGCAACGTATGTAGGTAGGTACTATGTTCGGGTCAAATCTTGCAAGTCGAATTTCACCCACTTCCAGTCTGATTGTCTTGATATTTGGTATACATTAGTATATTGGAATTGGAATGATGGCACTATCGATTACTGTGCAATATCGATAGTATTCCCAAGTTCAAGAGTCATTCGTAGATAAACATATATTTATTCGTCCGTAGTGTTTCATAATTTAAATAGGGTTTTTTTCTCTTTTATACTTTAAATAGGTAATTAACGTACTACGGTATTTGTATGGGTTATCCTAATTAACTCATTGTCAGAGTTATTTTCTCTAACCTGTGTTTAAATATATCATTATGAAGATATGAGATAAATTTAACCCCAGGCTAGCAACTAACTCTTGATTGCGCAAGAGCGGCGCTGATATAACTAAGTTATGCCATACTTCTCATTTAACATTTTTTTATGTTTGTTTTGAAAATGCTTTCCGCGTAGAAGTTGAGTGAATAAACACAAACATTTTATTAAATTAAATAATAAAAATCGATTTTTTAGCTTTAGATATACTTAATGATTCCTAATTAATATGTTACGGATGATCCACAAAGGATATAATTTCTTACAATTAATTAAGCTTTTATCAGGGTCTTAGATAGGTAATCGCGACTATATGTAGATCCTTATCAAGCAATCTATTAATAGCTTTAAAGAACGCAAATGGTACAAGCCAATTAGCTTTCCAATAGACGTGATGGACAAACTATGAAATCGCGATAACTATTACCTATGTACTTAAATTTTCAGAAAGAACAACAGAAATATTCATATATCTTGCACAAGGTTTGTGAGGTATATAAACTAAAGTAGGCCCCTTATACCGCATATTTTTACTTATTTATTTATAACTAGCTCACCTCCCAGTTTCACTCGCATTCCCGGTATAAAATAGATAGCCATAATGGCCTTATGTATCTAAGTCTATGTTATACAAGGATTGGTTGACCCCATCCCCTGAGTTTCATTGATACAAAGAAACTTCGAAAAACTACATTTTTCTAACGTCTCGAAACCATTAGTGCGCAAGTCTGACTCGTACTCGACTGATTTTTATTTATTTTACATGCTGCTTGTGTATTGAAAAAGTATCTGAAAAGCGTAATAGTGTGTATAACGAATAATAATAAAGGTATTAAGTGGAAACAAGAGGCCCCATGGGCTACGAACAACTTGCTGCTTAAGAAAAACACACATAAATACCTTCAACATTTTTACATGCCATTTGGAGATATTGTAATAGTTGCCCTACAGGGAATTTGTTTGTACTTGTTCGTAACGCTCTAGTCATCCGCTTAAATTTTTATGAAGTGTGGGGTTATGTTTTTTTTTTATCCTGGTGGTCGAGCGTCTACAATTACAGTAAGGGCCGCCATACACGGACTGCTCGAACAGTTAGCCATTGATCAACATACACGGACCGCTCTTGCAGTCATAGTCAACAGCTTGAAGCTACCATTGATAACACCACTTGCAGTTGGCTTAACTGCTCGAGCAGTTGGCAATTTATAATTGTCCATTTTTCTCAATAAATAAAGAATTATCGACAATCTTCATCGACATTAAACGATCAACCTTTGTATGGGATTGACATTTCAAATCGAAATATCACGTGATTTTTTACAATCTCTTATGTCAATACCATACAAAGGTTGATCGTTTACTAACGATGACGATTGTCGACAGCCATCTTGTCTAGGCGGGCAGGCGGGAAGCGTGCGCGACGTGGAATGAAGCTCGAGCAGTCGACTGCTTGAACGCACGACTAAATTTCACCATGCTGCCAACCGCCCGATGCAGTTGCAACTTTATTTATTTGATAAAAACAACAACTGCTCGAGCGGTTCGTGTATGTACGAACGTAGAAGTCCGTAGTCGCAGCTTGAAGCAGTCGATCCTGACTGCTTCAGGCTGTCCGTGTATGGCCAGCCTAACTCAAATAGTAGGTATTAATCACAAGGTATTAATACATATTAATCAAAAACATATCTACACCGTTCAATATAACAAGATCACACTAACAATAGGTAGACCATTGAGTACGTGAACAAGAAAGCTCAAGATTGCACCTTGATTAAGAGGAAATGCTGTTGGCGTTTGTTCCATACAAACGTAATCCTCAGGTTCCTCTCTGGATAATGACACTCCAGCAATGATTATTCTACCATGCAAGTAGGTACCACTGTATGTCCCTCGGTTGTGTTTTTCTCCATAAATTAACAGTTTTTATAAGATAAAAAAAAAACAAGAATCATAATAAGAAGGGCGTTGGCTATGTCTGTCGGTTTTCCTTTGTTGTTTTATATTCATCAAATTTGTTCGCTGGACGTCTGATAAGGGCGTTAAAAATGGAAAGTTTTTGTGATTTCAAATCTTTTAAAAAAAAAATGTTTTTGCAAACAAATTTGAAGAATTTTTTGTGTGTAAATACATACTTAATAATTACAATTAATTAATTACACCCTGACTCAGGACATACAGACATGTTCATGCACACAAATGCATGTCCTGTGTAGGAATCGAACCCACGACCTGCGGCGTGATAGGTGGAATCTTAACCAGAGTCTTAACCAACCACGCCAGGTGGCCCGTCAGCTGGCCTTTATTTTGTGTTATTATTTTATTTTTATAATGCATATGATTGATTGAATTCTTTATCAATGATGTAGATTTTTTTTTTATACCACTTAGGTTGCACTCAATCATACGGCCCGCCTGATGGTAAGCGGTTACCGTAGCCTATGGACGCTAGCAACACCAGGGCATCACGCGCGCGTTGTCGACCCTGCAGAAATCTCTTCACACCCCTTTTGAAGAACCCCATGCTGTACTCCGTTGGGAAAACCACGGCGGGAAGCTCATTCCACAGTCTGAGCGTCCGCGGAAGGAAGCTCCTTTGAGCCCGCACAGTACGAAACAATTCAGGTTTCAATATGTGAGGATGGACTCCCCGTCGATCCGATAACTAATATAAATACCATAATAAAAATGGTTTTATCTATAAATAAAATAATAATTAGCAATTATTAGCAATAAAATACTAATTCCAATGTAAAAGCTTAGGATGCCAGGATTATATTTTCTCAACGGAATCCTAAGCGGAGCTGGCATCGAGCCAACTTCATTGAGACCTTAGGGCGCCAGTACAGCCTTGAGATAAAAATTTGATATATCGTCGCTTTAGTTAGCGTTTTAAATTCACGGAAGATCACAATTATATAATTATAAAGCATTCTCATGAAGAAACGATATTAGATAAAATGTTATCATAATTTCCTGTGAATTAAATCGGGTTACTGTGTGTTGTTTAAATATACATACATGTGTTATTATATTCATAGAAATAGAGTAAAACAAAAAAAAAACTAGGGCACTTTTAGCATATTTATATATTTATTTTTATTAAACGGTTTTATTTAGCATCACGTTCTGTATATTGTTTATTTTCTTCGAATATTGTTATCATTATTTTACTTTTTTCAAAGAAAGATATTCAATATTAAATTTTAAAAAAACAGTTTCGATAATTTACCTACACTAAGAGAAATTAAGAGAGGTAGAGCATATCAACTCTATCTTACAGGACACTTGCAAAACACGGGGCATCACTCACGCGTTACTGACCTTTCCCCCCTCCCCAATGAGCACTGGCAACCTTACTCACGTGCAGGAAAACAACATAAAGTTTGGCTGCGGTATTCTGTAAGGTGCTAGTCGAGCAGCTCTTAGCTGCTCTTTAAAAATTTAGATCAAACATTATAACGTAAAAGTTTTCTTCCATTAATAACTTTCAAATATTCCTATAATGCAAAACAAATTCAATAAAAATATTATTAAGGGGCTATAATGGCAAATTTTCTTATTTTATTGCCCCCTTACTCATATAACGCTATTTATCTAAAACACTGTTGTTTGCCAATGACAGTTCTGTAAATATTTAGTAATCTGTGGTTCTGTTCAGTATTCTTATGAGAATTTAATCGTTATATTAGTTAAATAGCGCTTTATAAGAAAAAAAACCCGCCACTTCGTATGAAAATATCCCAATCGACACTGAAACGTCACATTCATAGGGAGCTTCTAAATATCCAAAAGTCCGAGTATGACTCTTTATCGGAATTCTGGAATTTTACTAAATTGATATTTTATTGTTATATTGTATTGCTAGATTATATTGTTGTTTTGGTATATTTGGTATATCATCATCAGCCTATAATGTCCCACTGCTGAGCACAGGCCTCCTTTTACAAATGAGGGTGGTCAACCTACTGTTGGAATTTTTCAAGCTGCCTAGGAGGCATCCAACTAGCTTAACGACTATCACAATTAAGTGATAACCAAAAACTTTACGTGCCTTCCGATGCATGGAAACGCTCGATTTGAAATACCACTAGGCGTTCACCCATCCAGGTAACGACCACGACAGAGGTAGCTTAACTTTGCCGATCGATTAAGAACGGCTAATCATGCTATGTGGTGTATGTATTGGGGGGTATCTTATTGTTTTTGCGGTCTGGTATTATTATTTAGTTTTTCACTTTATGAGTTTTTTTGTTTTAAATCTTTATGGTGTTTTCTGTTTTGTAATGTTGTGAAATTTCGTGCTTATTTTTAATGTTGTTTTTTCTATGATGTTTTTTTTTCTGTGAAACGATTGTTGTGTTTTTTTCGTTGCGCGTACATCATCTGCTGCACATTAGTACGGGGAGTCGGCCGAAAATCAGTGCTGTGCCTCAAGCACAGCGTACGGTTAGCTGACTACCTAGCTACACACAGTTTAATGTAACTACTATTTTATTACAATTCAAAATATTTTATTGTGTATGTATTTATTGCCTATTGTGTGTCGAATAAATGGTTAAATAAGTAGGCGGGTTTATGTTTAATATAAAAGATATAGCAAAGCGTTTATAATAAAAGCTTCGCTCTAAAGTATGCAGATGAAAGAATTCTCGTGCTCGTCATGTACCAGCTTTTACAGAATTTTGTTATACTATATTTCTAACGATATCTTGACTGAGAATTGAATGTGTAATATCCAAAATTAGCATTGTCTTTTTTATTTTATTCTTTGTACCTAATGGAAGTATTTTTTTAACATAAAACTTTGATTTTAAAACAACGACCACATAATATTAAAGCCAGACAATGACGGCAGGTAGTGGACTGCTCCAAAAACGGATGAAAATCGGATGCTATCGACACTCTATAAAAGGCCTATTCACGCCAATAGTAATTGACGGATGGTGTTATTCAATTTATTTATTCTATTTATATTTTTAAACTAAATTACCTTTTCGTAAAATATCTATATTAGTCTACCGACCTCAGAACACCTGTCACCTGTCTGTAGCGTCTACCTTTAGTGGTACTTCTAAAAGTGGTTGTGATAAATATAGCTCGTCCGGAATCAATTCTCTTCTCAATAATATAACCTTCCGATCTGACTTGCACTGATCGTGTTCGGGAATTAGCCCGTTCCGGATTAGTTCCTTGAATATGCATGCTCTTTTGAATTTTAGATGCGATCTGTTAAACAGTGAAAATGGATTTGTATTCTCAGTATTTTTAATGAAAAGTAAATTCAAAATTTTATTCTTTTTATCAGTGATCTCTGATTTAAGCAAATTGTTAATTATTGCCATAACTAGTAAGCATAGTTAACTACTAAAACTTAACTAGTGTCGGACATTTTAAGACGAAGAAATACAACATGATTTTATGGTTTCTGTTATTTATTAAGAACATGCTAATGAAGTAAATAAACAATGCCATAAACTAACGAGACATCAAACGCTTGTACCAAAAGATTATTTAATCATTATATGATATCATTAGGTCAACATCTTCCTCAATGTTGTATTACCTACTAGAAACATACTTCAACTTTGCTGAAACTAAAAAACAAAATTACACATATATTCAGGCTACAATTGAAAGAAAAAATCCGTCACGCTTCGCCTATCCATGTTATGCCCAACGCACCACTGTGCGTGGGGCATAACATGCCCCATATGCATAACGTGCCCCACGTGCAATGGTATCCTTTTCTAGGGGTATCATTATATCACATATTGTATTACAGAAGTATACCTTCCAAGTTACAAGAAAGTACTAATAGTGACTGAGCATACATTTAGTAGTTTTTTTGTATACTTCTTTACTTACATTGTGTATCGCATCATAAAAAAAAACATCTATGAATGAAAAATCAAAAGTTGGTAGTTAAATTCCGGTCATGTAGGACTGAACAGTTTGACAGTCTGTAGTAGATAAAAACCTTTCATGGAGAGAGAAAATACGTTAACAGACGAATGTACGTAAATAGTTTGTTTTAATAACGACTGAGTCGGAAAACAAGCATACGACGCGGCTGCTGGTAAGCGGTTACCGCAGCTACATGGATGAACGCTTGCAACACACGAAGCATCGCTCGTTACCGACGTTTCTACACTCTCCCATATAGCAAAATTTTCCTATTTTGATATGTTTTATAATACTGTTTAATAAAACGCTAATAATATAAAAAAAAACATAGGGTTGATGGCACTTTTGCTTTTCACAATAATCGTGATTATTTTATATAAAACTAACGTTAACTCGTGGCAAGGGACAACCAAACTGAAGCCTTGTGAGCAATGAGCGTGACACGAGCCTTGATATCGATCAATATATTCTGATGCATTGCCCCACGGAACTTGGACAATGCCCCTTTTTTATAATGACCCGTTATAAAGGTAGTACTGAACCATATATTTATTCAATGTCAGACTAATTAAGTTTCTTTGTTGCGACAAGAAACCTTTGAAGTACCTAACAGATTAACAGCAGATCGATGGCTCTTGTCTTAGTTATGCCCGCAAAGTTGTACTTGTATGACATATATTATTCATTTAGTTTTGAAAATGGTACCTAATACGTGCTCTGCATTGGACATTAATACAATATTCAAAAGGTGTTCGAATGGTTTGAAGCCACAACCGGGCAGCGAACATTATTATCAACGCAAAATACGATGGGGGTGAACCACACTGTATTACAGCTGTCATAGTGCTTAGGTGATGATAATTATTTCATGCTTTACTAATGAACCAATGCGGTCGCAAATCACTGAAATATTTAGCCATATTTTTCTACGAAGGTAAAAATCAGTAAAAACTTAATATATTATTGTATCTTTTCTATGAAATAAAAACCGGCCAAGTGCGACTCTGAGTCTGACTCGCTCACCGACCTTAGTAATATTTTCTTGGTTTGAGCCATAACTGTTGTAAAAAACCGGACCGTATAATAAGGTTCTATATGTAAACGAGTTTTGTTATTTCGAAAAATCAGTGCTAGTTAGGAACTACTTTCTATTTTTCCTGTAGGTAATATTTACTGGACTGAACTTCACTGTTTGCCAATTATACGGAGGGGTATGGTATATTTAAATGTTTTTCATCAAAAACTACGCATCATAAAACAAAAAAAAAAAAAAAATGTACTTAAATTTCGGTCCCCCGTACCGGTCCCTTCTACAAAGAGACTACAATTATTTCATAAAGTTTTTAATTTTCAGTAAGAATGTAGGTACCAAATATTTTCAGCTTGGGTAAGAAATATATAATTTAAATATCAGATCAATAGCACTAGTGGTTGCTGAAGTATAGCTCTGTGTAAGGGTTCCTCTTTTACCTTTTTGGTTAGGAACCCTAAAACCATATAAGTAATTGAAGCTAAAGGTATCACGTAATAACTTTACATCGAGCATTCAACTTAACAGTAAATAAATATAAAATTTCTCATAGTCAAAGGTATTTATTCAGTTTAAACCCTAACATTTAGGAAGGTCAAAGCTACTGAAGTTAACCTTTAACTGAGAAGGCATGGCTATTATTTTAGTATTATTTAGTAAATTTGACTATAGTATAGAAAAACATGAACAAAGTACACATTATGTCCTACTGTCGCTCAGAGCGAGGCTGGTGGGTATATAAAAGGTACTCGGGTCACCGAAGCCTTCTTCTTTATCTTTGTTACGCAACTCTTATGCTGTCTAGAGTTCTATAAAATAGAAATAATAATCCTAGTCGGTTTAAAAGTGCTTATAAATGTCTCTACCGACTTCAGAATGCAACGTAGAATGTTGGTATTAAATCCACTAAAATTAAAGACATTATTTTAAAAATAAACACCAAAGTTTTAAACAACGCTTGAAATACGTTGGTAGTAAATATGTATACATAGAATATATATGAAATGACGAGCCAGTTGGCGTAGTTGCATGGTTATGATTCCACCTATCACGCCTGAGGTCGTGGGTTCGATTTCTAGCCAGAACATTCGTGTTGCACACACACGTTTGTACGTTCGGGTCTGGCTGTAATTATGTAGGTATATTTTACAAACAAAAAGTTGTAAGTATATCAGTTATATGGTTTCCATAGTACAAGCTCCGCTTAGTTTAGGATCAGTGTGTGAAGAATGTTCCAGGATATTTATTTTCTTATAGATAGATACACTCTTTATTGTACACAAACAATTATTTAAGAAAAAATAACAAGACAATCTTAATATTAAAATTACTGCACAATTGGCGGTCTTATCTATCTAGCTAAGGAGCGCTCTCTTCCAGACTACCTTTGGCTGGACAGGAAATAAAACAAGACAAAATCAAAGGTGTAGGTACTAAACGTAAAATTAGATAAAGAGAGGCAATGCGTTTCAGAGGCAAATATATGCTTGGATGAATATAACGATCACCATTTAATTAAGCCATGATGTATTATCATTGCTAGTCATCCATCGTGTCCGTTCAAGTGCAACCTTCGGTATTAGAGTATTAGAGTCAGACTTTTCATAAGTGCCTGCGAAGGTCTATTTGAATAAATGATTTTGAATTTGAGTGTTTTCATTCACATACCTATAGGGTATCATTATTAGCAATATTTTTTCTATACTTTTTAACACCGTGTTCGATTAATATTATTATTTTACTTTTTATACATGAGGGTATCCCTTAGTTAGTTAGCTAATAGAAAATGCATGCATATCTCGTCAATAAGAAGCAGTGCAAAAATATTCTTTACTCCCGTCTTATATATCGTCGTTATAAGTATTTATGACTATGCTGATATTAAAATGGCTGAAATCCTCTTTCTTGAATTAATAACCATAGCATGTAAACCTGACAGGTTTAAAATCGTGTGCATTATTTAGATTTATGGATATTTTATTTATGTATTACTAGTAATGTTACAGGAGAGACATATTGCATAATAAAATAGCTGACGATTAACAGACATAAGTTATTTTACCTATTATTTATTTATAACCAACTGAGTAGCTTAAGTCCTCTACATGCCATAGGCTATCTGCATGCTAAACTTAGTCGCGATAGGGAGCTCTACCACGTATCTTTGGTGGTAATCATAACGAACACCAATAATGAATTTCATACAATCAGGGCCCACGAGTCGTCATAACCATATCATTGGATGAAGCTAAAAGTTCTCTTAGTAACTATCTATGTAAATATGGTTGTCAAAAAAATTGCTGCTATAAGGAAAAGTAATCATACAAGAGCGATTGACACCGTCGCTCCTTTCGTCAGAACTCGATGACCCTACGTAAAATCTCATAAAGTATTCTAGGTTTTAGTATTCAAGCAACGTGCTTAAATTAAAAGGCACTCATACTCATGCTTATGCTTATGCTAGAGCATTTGAAACATTTATGAAAGTTCGCCTCTACAATATGCTACTCTGTGTGCCAGTTGAATTTTTACTTGATAACACTGTTTGTAATATAAGCTATAGGTACTTGGAATCAAATTAGATTTTTGATAATAATAGGTATTATAAATCTAATCTATATATTTAATCCATATAAATAAAATGTACAGATATTAGCTAATATACAGGTAGCTAATGCAGGATGGCACCAGCTAGTTGCGAACGATTAAATTTTATATTATTCATGCTTTAGCTTGAACACTTATGAATAAATTAGTAAAAGAAAACTACTTAGCTTACTACTACTTACCTACTTTGTTTAAATATCACTAAAATGATACGTTATATTACCAAATTGTGAATGTTTTACTAGATCACACTCCCTCGTTTATAATTTATAAAAAGGCCATGGTCATCTCAAAAAAAAAATTGAAACCAGAGTCCACTCGACGTTAGCTTTCATATTATGCGCAATATTACATAATACAACCAAACTGACAGTATTTTGCACATTTCCCTTTATAATTAACGGTGGCTGGTGCCTTTATTTTACACCAACGTGCCGCCGAATTCCACCAAATTGGCTTAAACTTTATTTCGATGATTGATCGCACGGCTAATTAAAATGTTGTTGTCATCGTCAGCTCGCAGCGTCAACTTCTGAAGATTTTAGAAGAGAGACTTGTAAGCGATGAGTGCTATTTGATGCAAGCAACAAGTGAGCTATGAGCTTATATTATTTTTATATTCTCACTTCTATATGGGAAGTCACCCTTTGTTTGTCTATCTCTAGCATTGTTCATCGAACTAAAGCTTACATCTCATCTCTTACTCTTCAAACGTTTGACCGAAATCGGCTATTTATTTTGGTATCGGTGAATTGATGGCAAAGTTTGGCTTTTTAGCTTTCTCTTTTTGAAGCGAAACTTTTTAACGCACGTCCGTGATGGGGACTTAAATTAAAAAATGGTAGATGCAACAGCGGTGCAACACATTTTTTCATTTTGCAATTAGGCGCATTGGATCAAAGTCAAAGCCGAGAGCCGATACGCAAAATTAGATTTTACGTACGTTTCGCATCTGTCACACGATACCACTAGTTTTTTTCCGCTTTGTGGATATATTAATTTAGAGGCCGTATGCAAAATTTTACTGATTCTGCTGATTTACGTGATTCAACAATCGTGATTTTACAGTTCGAAGTAGCCGAAATCAAAAGTAATTCTTCGCCCATTTTCTCTATTTGTCAAAGTTAAAAAAAAATTTACTAAAAATTATTATATTAAAGTGGTAAAAAGTGCTCCGTTTATTGTATAAATGACTTTCATAACAATATACTGTATTTTTTTCATACCGTTTAGACATAAAACGTCTAAACGTCTAATTCAAACACAGCCGCCAGTTTGAGGTCGATTAAGCAACATTAAATAATAAAATTAAAAAAGTAGCTCATTTATTAGATAATAATTAAAATGATATTTCATGTTGTACATTAAAACTTATAGAAATAAAGTATTTTAACTTTAAAATCACGTAAATCAGCGAAATTGACAAAATTTAGCATACGGACTCTAAAAAGAGTGTGGGTATCAGTACTCTTCGAAAAGAGAGTACCGATTTATGAATCAGATAAAGCACCAAGGTCCAGAAGGAGCGTCAATAACTTTTTTTAGAAAAATTCAATATGAAAAAACATATTTATATATTCATGTACATCAATTAATTTACTTAAGTGGATGGTGAAAAATTGCAATACCGTACCCTCGTTTCAGAGATGATAAGTGCAACTTTATTATTAACAACACATTAATGTATTACCGACCCCGTTTCCTGTTACATGACTCGCCAATTTTTACAAAATTGCTTTAGTTTAAAATGGCATGAAAAAAGTTATAATATCTAGCTCATATGGCACACGATAATCCACACAGTACCATGCGCAACAGAACACATATTCAAAATAATAAACGTACCTAATGGAATCCGGAAGGATTTATTTCCCTCCACATTTTTGGTTCGAGGGGATTCGGTCGGTCACGTCTGTCGACGTTTTGTGCAATGCGCCAGTGAATCGCATCGGGTACGTATTAACGAACTAATAATATAACTTGAACCTTATTGTATTCAACACTTTCAATAAAATAAGTCTTTGAATTACTCGGAATGGAATATCTTATACGTTTTTAAAACCGACGTTTCTGTGTAGACTAAGTAACTACTTTTGTATTTTATATTATTAATGAGAAATAGTTTAACCTATTCAGGACATTGTTTAATTCCAGCTTATACCGTATGTACTCTGCACTCGCCTTGTGAATGTGAAGCTCGAATTAATTCGTAAATAAACGCTTAATAAACCTAAATATGTTTATGCCTCTAGCTTTTAATAACTTTCAAATTATAACCCTCTGTGTGTTATAACCCTCTGAACTAACCATAAAGAATAATAATAAAAAACCTACATATATTTTATGGGACAAAATTTCATATAATATTGCAGTCATATAATTTAAACTAGATATTCTGTTTATCGCAATGTTCTTAAAATTATTAAATTGAATTATAAAATATTAATATAAATACCACTTTTGGTACTTACTTGGATGGCTAATTTACTCGACCAATAAAATAATAAAAAAACCGGCCAAGTGCGAGTCAGACTCGCGCACCGAGGGTTCCGTACAAACCTGTAGGTATATAAGTAAATGGTAGTATAGACCTGAGTATTTGATATTAATTTCAATTTATGACCTATTAAAAAAAAACTACTTACTAGATCTCGTTCAAACCAATTTTCAGTGGAAGTTTTCACCGTAATGTACATCATATATTTTTTATAGATTTATCATTCTCTTATTTTAGAAGTTACAGGGGGGGGGACACACATTTTACCACTTTGGAAGTGTCTCTCGCGCAAACTATTCAGTTTAGAAAAAAATGATATTAGAAACCTCAATATCATTTTTGAAGACCTATCCATAGACACCCCACACTTATGGGTTTGATGAAAAAAAAAAAAATGAGTTTCAGTTCTAAGTATGGGAACCCCCAAAATTTATTGTTTTTTTTCTATTTTTGTGTAAAAATCTTAATGCGGTTCACAGAATACATCTACTTACCAAGTTTCAACATTATAGTTCTTATAGTTTCGGAAATAAATGGCTGTGACATACACGGACAGACAGACATGACGAATCTATAAGGGTTCAGTTTTTTGGCATTTGGCTACGGAACCCTAAAAATGGGCCCATAGATGCTACGGTTGAGTATGGCCTTCAATAGAAATGTGGTCCAACCAAGATGCAATTCCCTAACTTTCTCTCTTCACGGTCCATTATCAACGATCTGTAATTGTGGCTGATTCGACCATGTTCTTGAAGAGACGTCGCAAGTCGTTTTTTTTTTGAAGTTTCTTATGCGTTTTATTCAAATTACAAACTAGTAAAATTGTTCTATTTTACAAACATAAAAACATTGTAAGAAATAATGCCAAGACTTGCAACACTTGAAAAAAATCATGATCACTTTATTTATTTTTTTGTTTTTCTTCCTATACTCTAACTAGGTAGGTATAATATAAAAAATACAAGTTTAAGTGTTAGAATTTTGATGATGTGTGAATGTGTGTGTGAGTCGAAATAGCGAAACTTAGATGGCAGATATTTTGTTAAATATATTATAATTTTTTTATTTATATACATGCCTATATTATATTAAAAACTAGTCATTTAGTTTTATACATAAGGTACAATCTCTAACGTTGACTGACGCTGAGACAGACTGTTGCTTGCATTTGTAACAGTGGACGTTTGCTCGACTTGACAGGGCCACTACCATGTCCTTGATAATAACAGAGAGCTTTATAATTTTTTTTTTATACCACTTCGGTGGCAAGCAAGCATACGGCCCGCCTGATAGTAAGCGGTTACCGTAGCCTATGGACGCTTGCAACACCAGGGGTATCACGCGCGCGTTGCCGACCCTGCAGAAATCTCTTCACACCCCTTTTGAAGAACCCCATGCTGTACTCCATTGAGAAAACCACGGCGGGGAGCTCATTCCACAGTCTGAGTGTCCGCGGAAGGAAGCTCCTTTGAGCCCGCACAGTACGAAACAATTCAGGTGTCAATATGTGAGGATGGACTCCCCGTCGATGGCGAGAGTTGCGATGGTAGAAAGTAGCCGTGGGCATCATCTTAAACAATTCTTCAGAACACCGTCCGTTGTACAAGCGGTAGAACACACATAAGGAGGCAAAGTCTCTCCTCAGACTGAGGGGCTCTAAACCGCTTGTGAGCTCGGGATCGTCGACAATTCTGATGGCACGTCGTTGAACCGAGTCTAAAGGATCAAGCTGGTATCCAGGTGCCCCCGCCCATATAGATGACAGCAGTACTCCATATGAGGCCGGACTTGGGACTTGTAAAGTTTCAGCCTTTGCCCAGATGTGAAGTACTGCCTCGTTCTGTTGAGCACTCCGAGCTTTTTGGATGCCAGCTTAACCTTGTCTTCTAAGTGACTTCGGAACAAAACGTCGCTAGAAATGTCGACGCCAAGGATCCCGATGCTTTTGGTGATGTTCAGGGACGTATTCTGGAACTGTGGAGCCACAGCAAATGGGGTTTTCTTAGCGGTGAACGCGCACGCTTGAGTCTTAGTGGGGTTGAAATGGACTAGGTTTAGTCTGCCCCAATCGGAGACACTAGTTAGTGTACTCTCGATTTCAGACAACAGTAAAACAACAATAAAATCAATCGTAATAAACATTTAAATAAAAAGTTGTTTTTGACTACAATATAATTAAATTGGATCTTTAAGTGACACGGCCCTCAATATGTATTGGATTTAAATCAATGTTTCTCGTGAAACCAACTAAATACTATTTAAGTACTACCAAAATTTACCTCATTGAGACTGATATAAATGTCGCAGGCCTATTGTTTTGTCTTTTTATGTGTCTAGGTCGAAATTTTTTGCACAATTAGATTTTTTCAGTAAACGAAACTTTTTGTATTCATTTACTTTGCAAACTGAAAAGAACTTCTCATTAATGAACTACATTTCTCATTTAAGTGATTAATTCAATTTGCTCGATATAACTATATATCGAACGCTCTGAATGACGTATAATAGTATAATTTCCCCAATTCTCGCATACACATACTTGTACGTAGTATTTGTTTACTCTGAGCCTATACATTACATTACCGACCAATGCTGTATGGATTGATTTCTTGGAATAAAATAACAAAAGGCATATTTGAAATAATATTTTCATTTTAATCTTTTTTTTATTGTCTGGATTCATCCCAATAGCTTAGAGGTGTAAACTGTTTTTTTTTTTTTTACAGTAACTCAAAACTTTACTACTAATAACCTAAACAAAGTGACTTGCGAACTATAAATCACCAGTAACAAAACTAGTTTTGGTTCATTACTAAATTATTTGATTAAATCTAAAAATTAAAATGAAATGATAAAATTAAATGTAACTAAAGTTAGTTTCCAGACAACAACTAACGTACACTTTGTTACCGTAATTTTTTCACTGTACTATACTATTGAATAATTACTTGGTTACAATTAAAATAAATAGTTATGATCTGACGCTCGTTGGCCTCTGCTACCATACTCGCGCATTGCGGCAAGAATAACCTAACGTTCCTTCTGACTTCACCGCCGCACTTATTTTTGCCTTCTGCTCTGTACTTTTATTCCAAATTAGAATTCAATCAACCGAGTGTCGCAATTCATGTAGACTTCAACACTTTTTTAATCTATAACCAAATTTTTCTTAACCACTAAGTACTGCTTGTAATTCATAAAATTTATAAATCATACTTTTAGTTTATATTTACTAGACACAATCAATACATAGATACAAGAATGCAGTGCGTCCATCCAGAAATGATTGGAACTAACCTATTTGATACTCGGTCTAGGCGTTTTGATTAAATCTATTGTTAAACGCAAATCTCGGATATAAGCCTATTACAAAGGAGCGAATTCTACAATAAACCTGCAACATACGATATAACAAATGCTATGAATAGAATATTTGACATGACTCCTTTTGCGAAGGGAGACTGAAACTAAAATGGAACTCAGCCGTCATACTAAAATTAAATGATTAGGTATGAGAAGTTCTTGTTTCTATGTTAGTATAGTTAGGTATAGTATCGTAAATGACTACCTGACACACATGACTCCCGCGATTTAAGAAATATTAATCGTTTGATGCACATTGAGGCTGGCTAGTGCTATGTAGCACACTATAAATGTGATTTATAAGTGAGCAATTATCGATTATGTAATATAATTAGGCATTTAACTTTGCAGGTGTTTGCAACGTTTCCTATAAATGACTGCGTAGCATTTTATTATATTACTATCGATATTAAATTTCATTCTGATAGTTTACTTAATTAAGGTTCATTTGAGCTAAAATATGACGGTTACATAATTGGACTGTTTTACAAAAAACTTAAACCGACTTCAAAGTACACTAAGAAGTAATCAAATCCTGATCTGATGACCAAATGGGACCAAACGGGAAGTGTACCCTTCCAGACAAAAAAAGAATTTTCCAAATCGGTCGATAAATGACGGAGTTATGAGGTAACAAACATAAAAAAAAAAATACAACCGAATTGAGAACCTCCTCCTTTTTTTGAAGTCGGTTAAAAATGAGGAGCTTAGATAAAATATGTTGAAAGTAAATATGTGTTTTAAATAGAACATGTTATATGAAAGAGATAGAATGTTAATAAAATGATAGCGTTAACAATATTACCTTGTGCGAAGCGTGAGCAGTTTGCATAATATATATAGATGCATTGATAGATATATTGTACACTAGTGATGTACTGTTAGTTTTTTTCGATTAGAGTTCCTTGTCAATTGTTGTCGGCAAAAGTATCAATAAATAAGTATTTCGTTGAAAAATATATATTTCGTACAGCTTTTTTTAGTGACTGTACTTACATTGTCATCCAATATACTAATGTATTCCAAATATCCAATATCAAGTCAATCCGACCACTGGAAGTGGGTGAAATTCGACTTGCAAGATTCCACCCGAACATAGTACATACATTGCAAGTTAAATAATTAAAAACTTGTCTCGCTCGAGCACACAAAACTTGCTCACCAAGGGTTCCGAATTCCGACGTGGCTTGAATGTTTTTGGTTTGAACCATAACTGTTGTATAAAACCGAACCCCATAACTATGTTTGTTTGTAAACGAAATTTGATTTTATTTATACTTACCTAAAATGTTCTTGAATAAATGTCTTCAATTGAATCGTTTAATAAGAGTTCGATAGAAAGAAAAATATTGACATCTAATATTTATAAAGAAGCACAGGTAAACATAATCAACTTGAAATGTTGGTACAAATTGAACTGTGCACAAGTGAAGTTTGTTTTCAGTTAGTATAAGCGTATCCAAGGCAGCATTAGCCTGGCCCGAGTCATCGCATTTCCTTCCGTGTTTGCCCTTAATTTAAATGATTTTGCATATCGGCCAACGACGTAGTTGCGGTACAATTTATTGTCTCCTTAGACGTATGAACGTATAGTGTGAAAATACTATTTGAGCATGTCGCTTTAGTTATTTAGTTAGTATGGTCTTCGGAAGCTGATGGTCACATTTAAGATATTTTTATAATGTTTATAAATAAATACGTTTGCAATAAAAATTACTAAATGAATATTCAAGTTCTCAAGTACCTTAGTTAACATATCGCTAGCTAATAATATATCGGTAATCGAGTAATTGGTAAATGGGTTTAGGTAAGTGAATTAGAAGCGTGCAAAAACTGCAGGTAAATTTAGTACAATGGCAATTGATTTATTCAGTGCAATAATAAAAAGTAGTGTTCTACTGAATGATAGTGGAATGAATAAAGAAAACAGAATAATTTTTATGAGTCTTTGGCTTGTACAATAGTTTAATACAGGTTTTTTTTATTCACACACCCAGCCGCAGGCAGTGCAATCGATTTTTTCGTAGTCGTAGGGTGGGGACCATAAGTAATTTACTATTGTAGATGCAATATAATGGCATTTTATCATATTTAAAAGGAGGCACTGAGATTCACTTACATCTTAAACCGCAAGCTCCTTATATAACGTAGGAATTAACTAAAAAAAAGGGTTTTTCAAAATTCCACTGTCTTTATAGGTGGGCTTACTCTACGCGAACCTAGCACGACCCGACGCAAGCCACTCTTTGCTCGCGTTTCAAGTGTGAAATTACAACGAGCCTACAACATGAGCGCCCGCGATGCGAATATCTATGTTCGTCAAAAAAAATACATTTGGCGAAGCGCAGACAAGCGCGAGCCGAACACTCGTTTGAGGCTCTAAAGACCGTCTACGCTACGCGAATTCGTGCTCCGCTTCTGCTCGGCTCGTGCTCTGATCGCGTAGCGAAGACCCAACTTAAGAGGTTAAAAGTGTGGATTGCGAGTAAAACCGCGGGGTTAGTTGCTAATATGATAGTTTGCATTCTAAAAATTAGCAATGTAAAAAAGCCACTAACGTTATGAAATATTTCCGAAACCACGCAAGATAGCTTCTTGAAGTAAAAAGCAATATTCAAATGTATTTAAAAACACATTAAAAAACCGGCCAAGTGCGAGTCAGACTCACGCACCGAGGGTTCCGTACAAACCTGTAGGTATATAAGTAAATGGTAGTATAGACCTGAGTATTTTATATTAATTTCAATTTATGACGTTTTAAAAAAAACTACTTACTAGATCGCGTTCAAACTAATTTTCGGTGGAAGTTTGCACCGTAATGTACATCATATATTTTTTATAGATTTATCATTCTCTTATTTTAGAAGTTACAGGGGGGGGGGGACACACATTTTACCACTTTGGAAGTGTCTCTCGCGCAAACTATTCAGTTTAGAAAAAAATTATATTAGAAACCTCAATATCATTTTTGAAGACCTATCAATAGACACCCCATAATTATGGGTTTGATGAAAAAAAAAATTGAGTTTCAGTTCTAAGTATGGGGAACCCCCAAAATTTATTGTTTTTTTTTCTATTTTTGTGTGAAAATCTTAATGCGGTTCACAGAATACATCTACTTACCAAGTTTCAACATTATAGTTCTTATAGTTTCGGAAATAAATGGCTGTGACATACGGACAGACAGACAGACAGACAGACAGACAGACAGACAGACAGACAGACAGACAGACAGACAGACAGACAGACAGACAGACAGACAGACAGACAGACAGACAGACAGACAGACATGACGAATCTATAAGGGTTCCGTTTTTTGCCATTTGGCTACGGAACCCTAAAAACACCAATTGATAAAAAAAAGAATTTAATGGGTTGAAGAAGCAAAAATATGCAAAAATATCTATACAAAAAAAAATTCAAGGTTTACGACAAAATAATAATTGTACGTAGTATTTATATACTCTGAGATAATAATAACATCCTAAACCTAATCCTAACATTGAAGTTGTTAGGAAAGTTGTTTGTTATCATCAGTACAAACAATCATGTGTCTAAGTATCGTTTACTAATTACCAGTCACCCTTTATACTACTAAGGTAGCACGCATAACCTGGTGAGGTTATTTTTCAATACGAGACCAAAAACTGATATTTGCAGGTTTTATATTTCATTCATATTTTTTCATGTTCATACATTGGGAGACATTTAAAGCTCTCTATTTTTTTATTTACAGTTGTAGAATGTATTGATCTCGCCTTGTATTTTTTTATAGATATTTGTTTGAAATTTGAGCTGATAGTTGTAGAATGTATTGATCTCGCCTTGTATTTTTTTATAGATATTTGTTTGAAATTTGAGCTGATATAGTGAGCAATGACCCCACTATATCAGATAGATGATAGAGACTAGATGAGCTCACTATATCAGCACCGCTCCATCGCAGCAACGGCCTGGCACCGCCTCAACTGAATCCAACTGTTAGCTGCCAGCGCGCCACTGTGAGGTGACAGCTCGCGGTCGGCGCGGCGCCGGTAAAATTGGTGGCGCTGCTTTGGCAAGATCCGATACCGCTTGCTGGCGTCACGCAGCAAGGGAGCGGGCCGCTTGCTGGAAGCGTGAGGTCACCAGGACTAGTGGCTTGTAGCGGCACGCGCGCTTGCCGCGATGCGTCAACTATTTTATCTAGTCATTGTAAAATTTACTTTAACGCATACGATTTCAAGGCCTCGCTTGCATGACAAGGTAAATGCCGAGGTGTAGCCGTGCTGTTATTGTGAGCGGTGACCTTTATAGGCCTCCCTTACATGACAATGCCGCGCCGAGGAGTAGCCGTGCTGTTATACTGATCGAAGACCTTAACTTTTAATTGGATCTAATGCTATAACGATAGTTGCAGACAAATACTTATAAAATAATACAAATACAATACAGGTAGGTAGGTAATGGCAGTAGATATCGTATGCTCCACTTACTTTTTCATCTACATAAATGATCTACCTATTTTAAAACTTTAGAGTGCCAGGAAATATTCATTAAAAGCAAAGTTGAGGGTAAAAGCGCGCTTTAATAAAGTTTCTCACGTTTAAAGTATAACACGTTATTTTCCAATGGCATAAGCAATGTAGGTATACTTAATTTAAAATATTTGTCGCTAACTAAATACGAATGCAAGACGATTGAGTAATTCTAACATCAATTAATTGACAACAGGATCCAATTTATTGGGCATAAATGACCAAGACGTATGCGACAGCGCCAACGAGATTGCATTATGAAATTGTGTTTAACATAATTCAACCCATCCGCATTGGAGAATCCAAACCACATAAAGCAAAAATTTACCCAACCCACAAATACCCACACATATGATTAGTAGACTAATACAGCATACAAAAATTGTTTTATTATTACTTCAATGTCTCTGTGAGAAAAACTTCAGTTATAAATCTTACCAATCGGATTGCACGACTATTCCGACTCTCGGCTTATTATAGGTACTGGAAATTTAATAAATTTTTGCAGACGTTCGATAAACATCCGTTCGCTTATCTGTAAAGTACTAGATCGAAGTACTTAAACTATTATTGGCTTACCTATTTTATGTTGATTTGAGTGTCTGCCTGGGGTTGATTAAAAAAAGGGGGAAAGTATTAAATGATACCTTTTACTGTTTGAAAGCATATCACATAGTTACTTACTTTATATATGACCTATCCGCGTACGTTCACCCTGATAATAGACAACACTGATTTTAAAAATGGTGGGGTGGTGCACGCCTGCTCAGCCCGTGGGCATGGAACCGCTGAGGAGCAGGAGTAGTGTTACGAAGAGTAAGGCTGCATGCTATATTCTCCCTCTCCAAGTCACTAACGTGGCCCGAGTCTGACCAGGCCAGTATTTCTCGCCGTGGCTTCCGAGCCACGTATCTAGTCCCTTGATACGGTGTAAGGGAGCTGGCATGGTATTTACCACCAATTTTACTGCTACTATCTTTCAGTACGAAAGAAGTAGTAATCACCACTTCAGCTACAACAAAAGGATCAGTGATGCGAGGCACAAACTTGGCGGTTATTCCATTGCTGACGTTACTCAAAACGTGGGCATTCATCAACACCAAACATTCTACAACATTCAGTTTAGGAGCCAATCACTTGTGTTTATTAGCCGCTTCCACTTCACCGACTATAGGGCATATAGCCCCATGATTGCTCTTCTATGGTTGCATCTCCAAAAGGTCTGCATAATGTATCACTTAGCTTTTCCAGGGAAGTATTGGATATCGAGGTTATTAGCTTGTTTTTTCATTGTCAACTGGGCTATCCAACCGCTAGGAGTCTTGAAAGACAATAACCAGCGCAATTACTGAAAGTCGGTCGCTATGCGTACCTCCTGTCCTTCGATATATCCTCGGAACTTATCTAATGCTCACACTACAGCTAATGCTGGTTTTACTAGACTTGGCTCAAAACATTTCATGTAAAAAGACAATGCAAAACCGGATTGTCAACCATATTAACAAAATCCATTCTTCTTGAACATGAACATGGCTTTGCCTCCAAGACGGCCTATTCAATTATTCCTTCATCTAAGATTTTGTCAATCTCTTTTCTTAATAATTTCTTTGCAGTTGTAACAGTACGTCCAGACGATGAGAGACAGTGATCGGATAGTAGACAGCAAAAGTGGTATATAAAAAGTAAATAAGGAGAATATTTATTTGGAGCTAAAAGCTGTTTTCTTTGCCTATTATGGTCATGTTTTCAAATACTCAATGCTTAACATATTCAATATCATGCTCCTGTCCCTTAAGGGCAAACCAAGACAATATTTTTTATGTAACCGAATAAATTGATACGAGAGTTGGCTTATTACCTATTGTTACGATTGACTCGACGAAAGAAAATCGAGTTTATACCTAATTGCAACTTGTAACAAAACGTGACCAATCAATTTGAACAATCTATTTATCAATTTTAATTCTTCCGAGTGCCTTTGTATTTTGAAACGTTAAAGTTGTATCTACCTGTCTCATTCCTGAACGAACTAAATGGTGCATTAGAGTTTTATTTTATTCTACCAAGTCGGTAAACAAGCATATATGGCCCGCATAATGGTAAGCGGTTACCGTAGCCATATGGACAACACACGGGGCACTCACGCGTTCCCGATCCTTTCCCCCTCCCCTCTAATGTGCTTTCAGTATTATAAAATTTCTGATAAATGGTCAGCTTTAATATAAAATAGCTATCCTAGATCAGTGAGTCTTTTTATAAATGGTAATCAGATCTCAGAATCAGACTAGATCAGTTTACTTGAACAAACAAATCTTTTGTTTCTACTTTGCGTTAAGCTCAAGCGATAGGATATACCGCGGGATTTCTCAATATAACTCACTTTTTTTTTTCTTATACTTTATCTATCAAATGTTGTGGTTATTTAATTGTGGTTATGGTCGTCTGCTAGACAGTTATGTCAAGAATTGGGATCCCGTACTTTGTTTTTAACTTCCATGGATTAAAAAAGAAGCCCTGTCGATATAAAAAAGAATTTCGCTTATTACTTGTGTATCAATTTTTAAGCAACAGTAATGGTTAAGTTACAGGCAGCTTGACCTAAAGTTCATTGTTCAACTCATGTGCAAGCGTTGTTGTAACATATTTTCGTCCTTATATACCTTATCGACATTCACCGGTTGGGCTATCTTTTGAATTGAAGTTAGGTTGTATATAGGACTTATAGATGTCTACAAATATCGATTATCGATTTTCTTGAGTATGTCAAAAATTATTCCAAAAATTTTAAGAAAGCCTGTACTTCTGCTAAGTCCATATATTTAAAAAATAAAATTAGTCAATGATCCATTTATTTAATTATAAAGTTTATTATTATAAAGCAACTGTTAACACTTTTACGTTACTCATAGATTGTTATTGTTCGTATAAATATTCGTATACTTACCCCCTTATTCATAATGGCTTTTTAACTAAATCAGTGTAATAGTGTCCTCCGTCTCACTCTTTCGATCACCAAATGTCACGTGTCAGATAAAGTCGTCAGAATTTTAGCTAATCAACGTTTGATAACGCCATTATGAATAAGGGGGTTAATCTTTAGTTGAACACTCATATTGGAATAAACATACTATAGCCCCAACGATATGTCGTTCTCCAAAAAGGAGTACAAAGAGCTATGCAAGGTTCGGCAATATATCATATCTGCAATACTCCTAGTAATAAATTCGCTTTAAACACACCATTTGAAAATAATTCATGAGCTATTATTACTACTATTGCATCAAAAGTTCCGTTTCAGCAATCTGAAATCGCAGCGCAAAGGTTGATGATAAAAAACGGAGCTCCCATAATTACATTTTGCATTCGTGTAACTTTTAAAGCTGTCCAACCACGGGCATCTACTAGAGTTTTAATTAATTTTCGTGTTTCACACCGGCGCGCGGCGACCACTGGATAAGGCTCATCATATACGGTACATATTGCTTGACGCACGAGTCTGTCATAAGGCAAATTTGAGTACGCTTCACTGAGTTACATGTTTGCACGTAAATAGTATACGGTGTAGGAAATGCTGTAGTTGTGCTCTACATTTTATTTGTATAGTAAGTCGCACCTGTGATACCTACGTTATGAAATACATATCATACATACCCGTAGATATATTTTTTGCCTTGATATAAAAGCGGTACTAAATAAATATCAATCGTTACTTAAAAGTAATCATATTTATTTATTTACAACATAATACAATATATATTTACAAAATACAATAGAAAATTTCCTCAAGCCTGCCGCTGCTTCCGATTAACGGCAAGGTTCCCAGAAGGCTGGCAGCGTTTCCTCTTTGGATAGCCAAGCTGACGCGATGGCGGAAAAAGCTCCCCGCCCGCTGGTCTCCGGTGGTCTCGAATTGTAAATATAATTGGGTCCAATCGATGCATATTATTTGAATTTTAAAGTAATCATATTATAAGTATTTTTTTTTTAATAAAATAAAGGACGCAATATAATAAAAATAGTTTATCGTTAAGCAAAACAACAACCGTGTAGTGCGCGCCTAAGCCCAGTTACTGTGATAAGCCGTCACGGCGCTGCATTTAGTAACCCTTATATACCGAATTATGTAGATGAACGAATTAAACGAAGCGCCGTCAGAGCCGCTCACTGGAGGGTTGTGGCATCAACTTCTCTTAACTCTGTAAATACATTTTTAAATTATGTTAGATCCTTACAAACTAAGTGCTAACTCGGAAGAATTTATTTATTTGCTCTTAGGAAGATTACCAGCTTAATTTCTACGATAGAGTAAATGATCCTATGCCATTTACAAATCTCCACCTATAGTTATATTATATGATATATGTATATTTTCGTGCAAACAACTAGAAGTTAGTTGTATCAGAAATCAGACTATAAATACTTAACTAAGAATTCATGAAAACAGTTCAATGCAATATCGAAAGATGGAAACTAACAAATTCAAACGCTAGCAGTCTTTATTAGTTTAAGCATTACCAAAGTAGTTACTACATATGAGATTTTTAATTGAGGCAAAACAAGTTCATTTCATTACGTAATCCGTTAAAAGAGTTGCTGTTGGCTCTATATTTGGTCCTTGCCAAAGAGACATTCAGAATGCCTCGCTGTCGTAATCGAAGAGTATTCGTTCATAGGTTGATTTTCAACAATAATTCAAGACAGTCAACCCTACTCTGTTCAACCCTGCAATGTTCGCTATAGGTAACAGACGCCATTTACATTTCTACTGGTTTCAAGGGAAAAAAGGGTAGAAAGTGATACTTTTTACATGTATGATGGTAGTCTTTGAATGCTTATGAGTCTTAAAATCAAGGTATCTGATCTTTCTTGGATACGCTCAATGCGTGAATTTTATAATTGATACGTAGGGTTCCATATCTGAGAAGGGGAATGGAATGAACTTTGTAAAATGAACCTTAGAGCCTTGGATGCTTTTTTCACAATACAGTCAATATGTTTATCAAACAAGAGTTTATCGTCGTGGAAGAAGCTTTATATAAAAAGTAATAATTGATTCGATTAATATTGTATCTATACTCAATTATTCAGAGTAATTTATAATTCATCTGCATTGTTATAAGGAGTGGAAGTCCTCATAAATATGTAAAAAAAATACCATGGAAACAAAGATGAAATCGTGAAAAATAACTATATAAACGATAAATCTAGCCCATAGTAAATAGCTGTTCATATACCCTGTAACACATCTAGAACATATCAAATTTTCGGATCATTAAACAAATTACGATGAACATGACAAAAAATTATGCAATAATAACCTTTTGAATATTAATTAATTATCACTGACATGAAATGTTATTGAAGTATTCATACTTCAATAACATTTCATGTCAGCGACAACATTTTCATTTGCATACGTCCGTTTGTAAACCGTGCTCTTTTAATAAAGTTTTTAACGCTCGTGCTGTTTGCGTTTTCCAATGAGCCGCAGGAACCATCGTCCAACCCCCGACTGGGGTGACCCACAAATAAAATAAAAATCCCTCAACTCAACAGATGCAGCAATCAAATAACGAGGACAGAAAAACTATCGCGCTCGCTAACAATACCCTGTGGGAGACGACACCGTAACAATCCCAAAAGAAGAAAACTCGCTTATATTCCCAATAAAGTTACTTATGACAAGATACAATAATTAAAATTGTGATTCAAAATGTTGTAGCACTAATGTACTGTACCAAATTATGCGTCCAAATTAGTTAATTTAATGTAGTTATTAAGTGATGTGTCGCGGCGTCGGAATAGTTAAAATAGATAAGATTTAAGAGAAATGCGATATTTGTGTGATCTACTACGGAACAGTGTTACTTCGTTGATGACTATGTGAGTGATAAAGTTGTGAAAATGTTACGGGGGTGAGAGAGTGGTGAGATGGCGGCGGTAGCCGGCCTCTACGGGCTGGGCGACGAGCAGAGGGCGAGACACCGCCGCGGCCAGGCTAACGCTGAGCGCTCCGAGTCCAGAGATGACAACACTGACGCGTGAGTACTTTATACTTGTCGTAGGTACTTCTCTTTCAGATGATGCCAACGAACTTGGCGACGTTTGACGATTTTTTTTTCCAGTTTTCGGGCCTTTCATATAGCTCGAGTGTCTACAATAAAAATATGCATACATTGCAGTAACGGTGTCTACATGTTTTGCCGCACTGTCGTTGCGTTATGGATGCGGCAGAGTTTTCAAAAAATAACTTTTGAGCAATTGCTAAAACATTTAAATAAATGTAAAATAGATTCTGTTCATTAAAGCTTTGTTTAGAGTGCTTTCTAATGTTTCTTTACATAAGGACATCATTAAGGGTAGTAAATAGTGGGCATAGGTAAATATTAACATGTTCATTTCTTATAAGATTTAGATTTAGATGGTCGCGCTGGTTTATTAATAATAATAAACTAAAAAATAATAAACTCTTTATTTTCTAGCACTTAATTAGCTCAATTGGATGGCTTCCTCACATTTTTTACATTGTTAAAACTTATCTTAGTTTATAATTGTCTAATCTCAACTCATTGTAAGTAACCTGTAGTTAACGGTGCTGCTTACACAATTATACATTTTTTCTCTATGATATATATATATAAAGTATGTAATATGTAACTGTTAGTTGACCCTAATAAATAAAATAAATAAATTTTACGGTTCTATATAGTGTGACATCTATTTTCCTCCAGCCTAAGCAGGGCAGGTAGAAGTACGCCAATTCTTATTGGAATTTACACTGAAATAAATTTTTATTTAACAGTAACACAAAATTTAACTACCAATAACCTAAACAGAGTGACTTGCGAACTAAAAATTACCAGTAACAAAACTAGTTCTGGTTCATTACTAAATTGTTTGATTAATTCTAAGAGATATAAGATTAAATGTAACTAAAGTTAGTTTACAGACAACAAAACTTCAACATACATAACTAGTTTTGTAGAACCTTTTTTTCAGTGTATGTAAATAACATTTATAAACAACCAATAATGGTGTCAAGCCAAATTAACAACAAAGCCTGTGATTTAGGCTGCATTTATTTATCGTATCTTATAGAGAGACTACCAATGTAATTTTTGTTCGTTAGTCTCGCTAAACTTAAAAACACTTGATCGATTTAAATAATTTTATTTTCGTTTTGTTTATAATACAGGAGTGGTTTAAAAAGGGAAAAACTCCAAAGAAGAGAAGTTTCTAGACCTTTTTTTTCTGTGGCGTGTCTGTCCCTTTCTTACATACGAATCAAGGTTAACGTAAAAGTAAAAGGTAGCAGGCACTGAAAGAGAACTTTTTTTAGCCTAGTAAGTACCTATCTATCACAGCCATAAGCATCCGTTACAGAAGTAGCACCCCACGTATAATCTTACCCCCACATCCTTAAAATGTTTATCTAGAAGCTAGCAATTCTAGACAATGAAATGAATGCAAAATTTTACCTGACACTAATTTGCCAATTAACTGAAAATCATACCAAACTCCGTGAAGAGGATTTCAATTTATAAACACACTAACGTAGAGAATCTTAGCGCGTGTAAAGTGTAATTTATTTATTTGGACAAGCAATCGAAACAAGTTAACAATTTTTTTAAGTAGTTATAAGTATAACTATATTAAACTTATTTCCTAATGCGCTTATCACTAAAACATTTCATGTCAGCGACAACATTTTCATTTGCATACGTCCGAAAACCTCAAGCGGCGCAAATATAGTAACTTAGATGTTGCCTATATTTTTGAGCCGTTTGGGGTAGAAACTTTGGGCCCGTGGGGGCCAGGAGCCCATCGAATTTTTCGCGAAATTTCAAAACGACTGATCGACGCTTCCCGTGACCAGAGGGCTGGCGAATACCTAGGTCAGAGGATTAGCATTGCCATACAGCGTGGCAATGCCGCCAGCGTTCTGGGCACTTTACCCACTGGCAGCGACTTGGAACAGCTATATTTTTTATAAAGGCTATCTCCTCTTTTTTATTTTATTTGTTTTCTCTTTTTCTTATGTAAATATTCTTTATTCTTCTTTATACTATTTCATCTGTAATTTTTTTCATCTTATTTAGATTTAAGGTTATATTAATTTTTATGGTATTTAATGTATATGTACAAAAATAAATATTATTATAGAGCTCTAAAACATAAAAGATATAAAACTGTAATGTAAGCATTGACTTATATATTACTATCACTGAATGTAAGTATAAGGGTTTCATAAATGATTTACCTTACATACTAAATAATTATGTTTGTTATACTTCTGTTTGGTTGTTAATACTTTAACCCAGTTGTGTAATAAATACCACAGATATTTTAAACTGTTAAAAGTTAACTGAAAACTCAAACAAGTAAGTTAGAAAACAAAACAGGCGCGAGTATGCTTCACACTTCACCTATTTGTTTACTTCTAGTAACAAAGAAAACCTTTAATTATTTTCTTCTAAATTATACCAACCTGTTGTCAACAGGTTAACGAGGTAAACAACAAAATGAATACTTCAAAAACGACATAAATAACCACAATTTAAAAAGGCATTTAACTCCAAACGTTCTGAAACCAACATAAGATAAACGGCTATTTACGCCGCCGTATTCTAAATGTAATAAAGCCGCCGTTAAAATGTACACGAGCGGTAAAAACTCTTCAACTGCAGTAACATAATGTTATCGAGTTACATGGTAAAAACCTGATGCCATGGAACTTTACATCCTTTGTTGAGTAATTTATGTTACGGGGCCCATAAGAGCTCTCGGTATATTAATTCTATACCATTAAACGAGCAATATTTGCATATATATAAATACACAAGTTGACCGGTGAATTTCGTACCATGATGTAATGTAACATACATTATTGAGGTCTCCAAAACTTTTTTGGGGTCTATCTGTTTTTGGAGTCGAAAAATTGAAGCATTCCCATTTGATCACCGATGGTTTTGTAGTGTTTAACAAAATGAATCGATTAAAAATAACAGTTTTATTATAAAAGGCAGTATTATCGTTAGAGCATCCATTTTTAGAGCACCAAAGCTATTTCGCTTAGAGCACTGATCAATATGTTAGGTTCGTTGTCAGTTGCTGAACAAAATATACTTACTGTGGTTGATGTTACCCAAAGGGTATTTTTTTCACTCCCAAACATAGCCATTTTATATTTGAAAAAAGAGAACAATACGTTTTAATTAAATGAGCTTGCATAGGTGTATCTTTTAGTTCAAAATCATATTTATCTTAAGTCGAAATTTCAGAATATGGAAATTCATTAAAACTACAAGAGTTTTTATTTTACTCTGAACTTTGAATGCTCAGTACTATGTAATATTCCCTTATCCACCTTTTAATACCCCCAAGGGAAGAAGTTAATCCCATTTAAACTGGAAAGCCAAATGTAGCATGTTTTTATTTATTAAATGATTTAATATTTTTTTAATGATAACAAAGCATTATACTAAAAATCCAGCAGGATTTTATGTTTTTATGATAACTATAAACAGATATAGAACAGCTATAAAAATATAAGTTATAATAATTAAATAAACTAAAGTAATTTTTTAATTAACAATAGTAAATGTAATAAAACATACTAACTAATAATTTATTTCCCAAAATAAATAACACATTGGCGTAGCATTAAGTGTAGTTCAGCTCGTAGCACCGCTACGGCGAGCTCTACGAAATCAAAATAATAAGCTTGAACAATAGACTGCTGCAAGACAATACATGCATGCATGCATGCATGAACGTGATCATATTTAAAAAATGTATTTACTTGGTACGTTGTAAATGTTTTAGAAGCTTGCAAGCGTATTCATATAATTTCCTTGTACCACAAGCTTTGGTAGGTTGGTCGACGATCACAGATACTTGCACGTTCAGACAGCCCTGCATAGCACCCAGCTCGGCTTATGGCTGACAATTTGCATACATAGCGAGTACGTATAGGCTTGGTTAGTTGCGTAATCCCAAAGGCACGTGTGACCCCCACCTCAAGGTCAAGATGACAGAGAACAGTGATTGTGGCTCCATGTTGATTACCCACTGTTATCCTTGGTATGAACACAAACGCTAGAAACTATTAAAAAAACATTTATTTTATTAGGAATACGTAACTTTTTATTCGTTTGCTTTGAATACGTATAGATAGATAAAAACTGGTATTATCTAAATAAAACTAATTCAGTGCGTGTTATTCAGTGAAATTTTAAACAACAAAACTACTTGAAACGTAAAAATATTTCATACAATTCATTACAAATTAATTATATCTATTTCAATATTAAGTTATTTTTGCCTATTATTAATTTTAATTTGAAAATATAAAAATTATACAGTATAATACAAACAAAGAACTAATTAAATCAGTTTTATGTGAGAACGAAATGGATAGCTTTATTAAATGCTTCTTTCAAGAAGGCGACGCGACGATTGCGACGACGACGCAAGTATTAAATAAGACAAGACTTATTGCATTTTTCAAGGCAGTTGTTACTTGTTTATCGTGAAACGGTGTACTTTTAATAGAATGCGAGTTCACTAACAGTAGATACTGAGATTCTTTATGAGCATCCTCGCTTGTGTAATACTTTACTTACTTACCTAAATGTATATAGCAAACATTTGTTATACCTAATTCTGTAGTATAGAACAATTTATTTGTCAAGTATATATTCAACTTGTTAGCAAGCTCAGCGAGTCTAAAATCGAAAACCTCAAGGTCGATGGCAGCCTGGAGCCTCACCCGAACGTAGCCTTCGAAATTGATTCCCAATTATCATCCCTCCCTCTTACTCCTTCCACTTGTGCCGAGTGCAAATGAGATGAAGAATGAATGATTTCAGCTCGCAGTGTAAAAATATTTCGAATGCCGGTTCCACTCAAGGCATTCTGATTGGCAATAATCTATGATTTCTAATGGGAAATGATTCTTCAATTTATTTTAAATATTTTAAAGTTGTATCAGAGTTTATGGCATAACATAATTGTGTTAAAATTGCTTGCGTATCTTATCTCCCTGAAATCGTCATTATTTTACTTTTTAATTGGAGAGGTAACTTTGTTCTTGATGCTAGCGAGTACTACGCGGTATAGAAATCACTGGGAGTATACTGGAGTAGCATAGCTACGTGTAGGTGTAGCTATGCTACTCCAGTAAATGAAAGCGAGCGATTACATTCAAATAAAATTCTACCTCGTCGTTGGCTGTAACGAGATTTATGAATTTAAATGTATATCACAATTATTAATTCTACGAATTTGAGAACTTCTCGTTCAGAGTAGTCAGTATTTGACGTTGCATTATTTGTATTAAGAGTAAATCTACTGTCTATAAAATAACTAATAGGTTTCGCTGCCTAAAATAGATAGTATTTTACAAACAATTTCAAAGTGATTATATCATTGTGTATACTGTACGTAGTAGTATAAGATTCGTAGGCCCGTCTACATTGCTTCACTGTGCTAGCCAGACAGCTGGGCGCCACGGAATTATATCCGGTAGGCTTTTGCTTGCTATGTTGATTATCTTGAAGCTTTAAGTAACATAAACTTGGCCTAAAATTTCAAGTATTTCTATCTCACAATACACATAAGTCAATTATTTAATTTTTCAGACCTTCACTTATTGTTTTTTAAGTCTCGATGCTGTCTGTGGCACCTACGATACAGAAGCATTTTGTTCAGGGTCTGATCTAATGCAGATGCCCCATCACAACCACTGCGAAATTGGACTTTTACAGTGGAACCAGATTGATGTGGCGCTCAGTATGCTAATACAATAATATTGCTCATTTGTAATCTTCTAAAAATACTATTGAGCGAATTTCGAAACTCGTTGTTGCCTACATTAGAAGCAAGTGAGAGAGACACATCTTGGTCATCATGACCTCTCGTGTTATAGGGAGTTTAGAGGATGTCGCGGTATACAACCGGACGTCTTCAACTACAACCAAATTCTTTGATATTCTCAATAGTTTTGTTTTTCATTTTGTTTTCAAATTATTAAATATAAGAAAAATGCATAGTATATCTCACTTCTCACTATAATATATATATAATATATAATATAATATAATATTATAAATGCGAATGTTTGGATGTTTGTGAGTTTGGATGTTTGTACCTCAATCACGCTTCAATAACTGAACGGATTTGGATGAAATTTGGCATACAAATAGAATATGTTCTGGATTAACAAATAGAATACTTTGTATCTCGGGAAAGCAATATATCCCTCGCGTACGCGGGTGAAACCGCGGGGCGCAACTAGTATTTTATCTGACGAAGTCGGTAAACACGAACGCTCGCCCACCTGATGGTAAGCGGTCGCTTAGCCATATGGATGCTTACAACACACGGAGCATCACGCATTACCCACCCTTCCCTTCACCCCAATGAGCTTTGGCGACTCACTCACGCGCAGGAATACAAGACATAAATTTATTCGGCTGCGGTAGTCTGTAAGGTACCATTAAGAAATAACGCTAAACTCTACCTCTCTGTCTAAATACATGTTTATAAAAAAATACCTTGCTAAATTTCTTGCCGATTGTCCTGTGTAAATAGGCCTAGTGCCTAAACTCGCCTGGCCTTAAAAATGTGACTTTATATGCATGCCACGTCGAAAAATTACAGATGCAGCTGAAAGTAATATTGTTACCAAACGGTAGGTACTAAAAAATTATGTATTTTGAATAGTTAACCTATTTTCGACATACTCATTTCATTCCTATACTCGCATAGAGAGCAGGTAGGTACATTGTATGCACCTTCACTTATCTTGCGCTGTAGTTGTTTACGTCCTTCAACTTCCCGGTCGTAAATCTCAACTTTTAATACATCATTAAGGCTTTACGACTTCAAACCGTCTCTAGCGATATAATAAACTTATTTAATAATGTGTTATTATTATTTGTACGAGTATGAATGATATATATCGATAGTAGATTATTATAGAGGAGGCAAGTGATAAATTACAAGACAAATACTTAAGCGCACGAGTGAGCGTAGCGAGTAAGGGTGCTTATACAATTCAAGTGTAATTGACCACATAAATCCTAGTTGAACACTGCACTTTTCATCACTAATGTTAATATTATTATAAACACTTTCAGATTACCTATTTATTAAAACAAGCTGTTACATAATATATACAGAGTGAATTTTTTTTCCAGCCAGTGAGGGCAACTTCTGAACTACAGTTCTAAGAGAAAAATGCTGAAAGGAACCTGAAGCTGAATTTTGAAGAAAATAAAAATGCATCATAGAATAAACACTCTGCGACTGATAGGAAGCTTCAGTTGTTCAGATAATTAATTAAATTGTGTGATCAGTACAAGGCACAAGTTTCGACAACGATTAAACACATTATTACACATTATTTTCAGTACGCTTGATAGTATCGTCATTTGTTTTGAAAACGGAGGAGAAGGAGTAGTCTTGCGTCAACCTGGGTAATATGTACCCGATGTACATAACCCAAAAGCTGTGTCAAAATGAAGTACTATCGGGTGAAGTAACTTCGGGTTAAATTGTTAAAATAAGCGAGCCTAGGTATAGTAATATAATAAGTCGTTGAAAACCTAAGACTTGCTTTGGTAACCTGAATTGACAAAACTCGAGGGCACCCTTAGTTTTAACAATTCAGGTTACCAATTCAAATCTAATTATTGAATGAATTCATAAGTTTTTCTTTAAAGCATGTAATATAAAACGTTTTGAGACAATACCATAGTACTCGCCAAAGCGATTGTTTTATATCAACCTTCAGTCAAAATACATCTATATTCCAAAAACTGATATATATCATAATATGGGTATACTGCGTAGGTATGCTGGCTTCTTTTAGTACATATAGGATGTACCACACAGACGTATGAGTAGTAGCTACAAAATGTACCACTACACTACCACTTAAATGTACCCATGACAGTATTCTTTGAAATTTAATCCGAATGACGTACATGATACCATGTTTATGAATGAAGATAGATATCCGTAGAAATGTCCAAAATATTTCAATTCAAGGATTAATATTTTAGGAATCATGAAAGAACAAATATGTGATCGAAAATAATTGTAGTTTTCTTTTCATGTTGTAGCTACATGATAGTTGTTTTACAAGTCTTTCAATCGCGTGCATCGTTTTAGGTACAGTTTGAATAGTGACCTACTTTATACATGTCGTGTCATAGTTTCAAAAAAATACTTATTCACCTATGTAGTTCCAATCACAACTTGTAACTATTCTAAAACTATACTTTTGCTCCCTTATTCATATCTATTACACTGATTTAGTTAAAAAGCGATTATAAATAAGGGGGTTGGTATATAAATATTATTTCCTATGTAAAGTTAAGGGCGGAAGAACTAACGGGGGAAATTGTACAAAAATTTAGCCACGTACTTTTGGATCTATAGGAAACAACTCTACCTTCTGAGGACTTTCCATGATTTATAAAATACCAACGAATGTTATTGACATGTATGTATCTTTAACTTCTATTGACGTAAATATTACATAAGTAATCATTATCATTTCTATCTACTCTAGTCCTAATTATAAAACTCGGCGACTTCAAATATCATTTGGCTTCCTAAAACATACGTGAATTATTCACAAAATAGTGCTATAGATGACCTTGGCACATTGACGTAATATCATCGCCATCTAGCGGCAACTAGCGGAACAACCTTTTTCAGCTGCACGCCACCTACTTTCAGTTTCTTAGATAAAACCATGGATAGTAATATTATTGTAGATAAATGATAGATGTCGCCCGAGCGCTGAAATAAAAAATCTAAATGAAAGCAATAATATTATGTCATATTGTATTTGATGCTAACTGACCAAACGATGTTTTTCTATGAACCATAATGATTAGTATTATGAATATGTTACAAATATATATATTTACCTTAGTTCATTTAAATTTCAAAGCGTCAGTATGTCACTTGAACAATCTTTAGTTTAATTTGAACATAGTACCTATTTAATAACTCTGTGGTTTAATATTAAATTCAGTAAGATTTTGTATGCAGTAACTGAGACTAGAAAAAAAGATAATTCTAAAATCCACCTCAAGGTAGCGCTACTGAGTTGATTTTAGTTCAACAACTGGGATACAGATAGCGCTAGTGGTCGATACCACTGGATGCATCTGCCCGGTAATGCGGTAAAGCGTTACTTGCCAGGATTTCACGGAATATATGGAATATATCACAGTTTGTAAAATAATTTCAATTCAAAATTTGAGATTCGTAATTTAAAAATACTTGTATTATTTTATTGACGCTCTCTTTTGGAATTCAAATTATTTGTAACTCGTGGTTGATAATAATTGAAAATAAAAACTATTGATTCTCAATTATGATACGTTTTCCGATCGTGCGTTACTAAGGCTTGATTTCGAAACTGATAATCATCTTTTGTATTTGTTTTAAGATTAGATTATAGATAGAAGAATAGATTAAATATCCTTTTTTTTTAAATATTTTATTTAAAATTTAAAACTGTTAACTCAAAAGACAAGTGAATCGGTTTCAAACGGTCAAAGTTTCGTGAGACAGAAATGGTTTAGTAACTGCATAGTTATTGATCCATTCTGGGTATTTTGTTAACGAATTCCCGTTCAGTACAGCTAGAACAATCTTTTTTCAAGTAAAGTACTTTACGTAGTAGTACCGTACGTAGATTACTTTGCTTGAAAACAGATTGTTCTTTCCTAGAAATGATTACATGAAATTTCAGTAATTAATTCAAGCTATGATGATTTATATCTTGAATTAAGCGAGTTAACTATCCGATCAAACTAGTATAAGTCTTATACTGACATTAAATCACTAATTACTCTAAAGATATTTAACTTTGCAAATTCTACTAGAGAGTAAATTCGTTATACCGCTGAAATACATGGAGTCAACGTTTTATACGAGAGTATTTTAATGGTGGCTGCAACACAGCTGGTCGGTCGACAATCTTGACAATGAAAGGTCACTATTATCATACAGCTAAATAAATTTGTCGTGTGATTTCACTTTGTTCTTGAGTTCTAAAAGTGTTTTGAGTATAGTTGATTTTCAGTAGTATAAGCTACGGAAAACGCGAATGAAGCGTAAAATATTCCAAGTATTTCATTCGGTACAATGCTGCTTTTCAGTATAAGGTCACGTTAGTATTTTACATATAAATGTATATTATTGTGACCATCTTCCGTTGTAGGTTCCGTACGAGTTTCGTGGTAGCATCTAACTTCGAGGCTACGTCGTAGCTTTTTAGCCCGTAGCAAGCTACGACATAGGTGCATGATCCGTAGCACAGGTCGAAAAATGATACACGATAGTTTGATCCATCGTTGTCAAATTAATAACCAATATAATTACACATAATTTACATATCATCAGTTTGGCTGCAATTTTGACAACGATGATACAACTTACGTGTATCGTTTTTCGTGGTGGACTCTCTGGTTTTGCCGTAGCAGATTCATATCATCAGCCTATAGCAGTCCACTGCTGGACATAGGCCTCACCCAATGCGCGCCATCTCGCCCTATCTTCGGCTTGACGCAACCATTTCCTACCAGCAGCCTTTTGCAGATCGTCACTCCATCTCGCTGGAGGGCGCCCTACACTACGTTTGTCGAGACGCGGTCTCCACTCAAGAACACGTTTTCCCCACCGGTTATCGGTTCTTCGTCATATGTGACCAGCCCACTGCCACTTCAGCTTGCTAATTCTATGAGCTATGTCGATGACCTTGGTTCTCTGACGGATAACCTCGTTACGGATCTTATCCTTCAGAGAAACTCCGAGCATAGCTCGTTCCATAGCTCGCTGAGCGACTTTAAACTGGTGCACTAGCCTTACCGTGAGTGTCCACGTTTCGGCTCCGTATGTCATAACGGGTAGGACACACTGGTTGAAAACCTTCGTTTTCAAACTCTGCGGTATGTGTGTCTCGTCACACATACCGCAGCAGATTAGGATGTAACTTATTACTCTGTAGCAGATTACACCGTAGCAGGTTGCGCCATAGCTGGTTACGCTGCAGCAGATTACTCCGAGGATGTTACGTTCGTAGCAGGTTACTCCGAAGCAGGTGACACCTTAACAGGTTAAGCCGTCACAGATTGCGCCGTAACAAGTTGCGCCGCAGCAGGTTACGCTGTAGCTGATTACTCTGTAGCAAATACGCTGTAGCAGATTTCTCTTTAACGGTATCGCCTTAGCAGATTACTGCGTAGCAGGTTACGCCGTAGCCGGTTACGCTGTAGCAGAGAACTCCGTAGCTGATTACGCTGTAGCCGGTTGCACCGTAGCAGATTATACCGTATCTGGCTTTTCACCAGTCAAACTTTTGTATCGACATTATTATAACACCACACGCAGCGCCAGTTTATGGGAACATAACGTTATAACATATTATTTATTTTAAATTGTATATTGGTTTTATTGAATTAGTCTATTAAATACATTGCAATTTAATAATACAAAATCCTATAGCGACGTTGGTTACAGATGAAATAAAATTAGGACCAGCCACTTGATTTAAATTGCCAAGCTATGGCGCTATTTGCTGAAATATGAATCTGCGCTAGAGTAGTAGGCTACGACGTAGTTTCATTCCCAGTGGAAAATATCTCTCCTAGAAAACTTTAAATAGAAACGTGTCTGTACATTAAATGTATAAGTATTTCCAAACAAAGGTTACTTCATGTTTTTCAAAAACTGAGTGCAAATCACTGATTTGATCTATGTCTGTTTGTTTGTTGAAATGAATCTTTTATGTTAAAAATCTGATTAGATTTCAAACATATTTTATATCGCTACGATGGTGGTAGCCGGGGATATAGTAACAAAATCATATTTTTTCACAGCCAGGAGGCTAGCAGATGATTTTTCTTTCATGCAAAGAAATCTCAAACTTGTTTTCTTTTTATAGGACCTAGTTGTACTCCGCGGTTTCACCCGCGTACCCGAGGGATATAATATAATACCCTACGCTGCCAGGAGGCTAGCAGATGATTTTTCTTTCATGCAAAGAAATCTCAAACTTGTTTTCTTTTTATAGGACCTAGTTGTACTCCGCGGTTTCACCCGCGTACCCGAGGGATATAATATAATACCCTACGCTGCCGTGAAGTTTTTTAACATTTTCTGCGCAACTCTCTTCATTTTTTTACCGTAATAATCTTCTCCATAGTATTAGAAAACTTAAAAAAAAAGATGGATGTAATCGGTAAACTCGTTCTCAAGTTATGGCGGGATCAAGGGAAATAGGGATTTATTTTAATATACAATGATTTAGTTATATATGTCCTGAGTTAATTTCTAAATCCTATTCCATTATGGTTATAAATTATAGTAACGTTTGAGTATTATTTTAAATTCCTTTTCATGGTGGACATGTGTGTTACGGATACTATTTTGCTTTTTGTCAAAGTTTCCGTCGTTGAATATAAATGAGGAAATAGATATATCTGCAGATGACTACTGCTATCTTCTTTAATTAATCTAGATATCATTAGTATTCTTTAGACTTGAGTATATTCGGAAAACTTTATATGACAGTAAAAACCACAATCACACACATTTATATTTAAATAAGTATGCATATATTTGTAAACATCACGGATAAAATAAATCTTACACTTTTATGTTATCTTTAACACCTACACAATATTATCTCTCAAGGCATATAATCCGCCAGAGAAATCAATATACTTAAAAACGTTGGAGAGCTCTTGCTACTGCAGTAGAGACGAATGTAGTGGATGAGTTGGCAACCAGCTTACGTTGCCTCAAACGAATCCAGTCAAATAATTTCCGCCAACTGTACATATTGTGTATGCTAGCTATTGTGGTTATAGCTGAAAGCTAAACTTAATAAGGTCTTAAAAAGTCAGTCGATTTTGGATCACTATTAAATAGATATTAGCAAAAAATAATAAAATCTAACTATATTATAATATCTTAACAAAACTGTGTTATAATGACATGTATTACACAGTCTACAAAGCAATTCTGAGGGAAATTCGCACTAGCGAGTCGGCGTGGCGCCGATGGGCTGGAGGGTGAAGGTGGGAAAAAGGAGAAGGGGCATTGAGGGCGTCTCACTCCCCAGTTTTGGGAATGATACAGCAGTGCGACGCTGAAGTGGGCAGGCTGCAGACGCGCTGACGCCAGCCTCAGCTTCCTCGTATTTTCTAGGTCAATATGGAGTTGCATGCGACAAACGTACTACGGTCTAAGTAGATGAATCTAGGATCTCCATTATAATAATATTATTAGAGATATTTGATTTTTTATCTAGTATAAATATAGTTTTTAGATAATTATTTTAAATTCATATAATTTAAGATGCTAATGCATATTTAACTAAGGATAATTAATATGAAAACATATATGTACTCAAGTACGCTTTTAAAACGTTGTTTAATTCAACATATTTATGTAAGTATTACAATTATATAAAATACTACTTTAACCACCCTAATACAATCTAGTAGGTTAAGCTGACTATAGCCTATTTAAAATATAGGGTGACTGGTAATTAGTAAACGATACTTAGACACATGATTGTACTCATGATAACAAACAAATTTCCCAAAGAAACAAAAACTAAATTAAATAAAAGCTGATGGTATATAATTATTCTTGTTAGGTACTAAATATTACAGGCTCATGTGCAAGTAAATTTAAAAAAAATGGAAATTTGTTTGTTATCATGATAACAATCATGTGTCTAAGTATCGTTTACTAATTACCAGGCAGTCACCCTATATATTCAAGTATAATCAAATATATCTCTATAGACATCATTGTTAGTGATTTCTCTATCATTTATTAGTGATTAATTTTCAATAATGATAATTGCAAACAAATGGTACTATTGTTCAAATCTATTAGTAAAAGTAGGATATGCAATATAATTGGAACCAACTATTTTTTTAATAAGTAATGTTTTATTGAATAACTTGCCGCAGCGGGATGAAGAGATAAAGGATAGATTAGTGTATCTCATGAAATTAATACGTGGTCGTACCACAAAATATAGATAGTTAAATGTTATTTCTAGTCAGTTCGCATTTAGGTATTAATATTAAATTTGCTCGTGGGCACGTTTACGCAACAAGATGCGCTACGTGTCCGCTGCGCCGACCGCGTTGCAGTGAATAGCGGTTCGGGGTGACGTCATACATGAGGAGGTTGCCCTATTTACCCCGACGAAATCGAAAAAAATGGGACATTGTCCTGGTTTTTCGACGGTCACCTTCTTAATTAAAATGATGATTTGGACAATCTTTGTAGGGTTTTGTTACAGATTTTTGTTTGTTCTCGAAGCACACAAAGAGCAATGGTAACGTTTTATTATTCTAACATAAGTAGCCAGCTACGTTACTCTATTATAATTAATTTCAGCAACGGCAAAGTGCTTCATCTATCATTCGGTATGCCTGCCAGTACAAATATGTACAGTAGCTAGATTTTTTATATTTAACCGTAAAGTGGCTCGTTTTATTGTAGGAATAGCATAGAACACCCCGAAAGTGGATAAGGAGTAAAATAAAGAGTATGCTTGATGTTTTGATAATTGCATACAGTGATCGCGGCGGTCAAGGAGAAACACGTAGAACTCTGCCCGCAGATCTTTATACCGCTCGCTGTGGAATCAGCGCCATAAATAAATTTCATTTCTCAAGCACTCAAGAGTGATTATATCTATGCAGCCTCCACGTAGTCACGGTTCATACCTCTATTGATTTTCCAAACGAGTAGGTAATTTCATATTTTTTTTTCTTTGCAGGAACCTGTAAAGTTCCTTTGCAATATTCCTTTATTACCCGAGGAACTCGAAACACACCGCTTTGTTTATAAAAAATCCTGGTTGCGTGTTTTTTTTTTTTTGTTACAATGAAAGAGTTTCATGAGAACCTCGCCATGATAAATAGTAGCACACAAAGAGTTCATCATCATCAAAGGATTGAAGGAATCAAATTTATGATAGAACTTTAAACAAAAAATGGTTATATATATCCGGCTCGAAGGACCATGTTAAGGTTCCGTCGGTGCAAACCAAGCAATAAAAGGCAGGAGCACGTTTTATCGGTTTAATGGTTGGCGAACGAAGAGGCCGGTGTTGCCATGCACAATAATAATGTTATGTTTCCAACAGCTTGAAATTATAACTGGATGTTTTATTAGGGAGTATATAAATACATTCATTAAATTACTAAATTATTTTATTAAAGTTAAGTATTACATTGAAAAAAAGGTTCTACAAAACTAGTTATGTATATTGACGTTTTGGTTGTCGGGAAACTAACTTTAGTTACATTTAATCGTATATCTCTTTGATTTAATCAAATAATTTAGTAATGAACCAAAACTAGTTTTGTTAATGGTAAGTTTTAGTTCGCATGTCACTGTTTAGGTTATTGGTAGCCAAATTTTGTGTTACAGTTTTTTTTTTTTTTTTCTCACACTATTTTGGCTTTTAATCATTTCTCCCTAAGTAAGCCCGACCTCAACTGACAAAAACGGGTAATATTTTTTATGCGATCCTCCCTATATTTCTTTTTTAGGTTTTCTTACCTCAAATGGAAAGAGAATCACTCGTGTGTCTGTCTATCTATCGGTGTATCATAGAGATTTCCTTCGAATCTACTGGACTGATTCTACTGACTCAAATATTTTTTAAATATTAGTTCTTACTTATGGCTCAGAGTATAACTACGTACAACTTATAGTTTTCAGGAAAACCTATAACAACTTTATGGTCTTCAAATAAAATGGTAAAGCTGTGAATACTGTGCGTACAAACTTAAATTTGCAGTTGCAGTGTATAGGAGAACATTTTTTTAACTACATTGTTAAGTTTGTACGGAACTCTCCACGGGAGTATAACACGCACATGTCCGGTTTTTTTTAAATCAATTTTAAAACAATATAAGCGTATACACATAATAATCTAATAAACTGTGCACTTTACTGTAGCTTCGAGTAGGTATAAGCTTTAAGGGTATACACAATTTATATTGTCAATAATAAAATTTCTGAAAACTTTTAGTTCCCTCAGAGGACTTGATGCAATTATCAAGGATGAAAGAGCCAACGGAAGTACCGATCCATTTTATTTTTAAGGCTGAGTGATATGGAGTAGGGTTTTTGCAAATATCGGCATTCAGCGTTTATTTTCAACATCAGCAGTGACAAGAAACTGGGTCAGCAACAGCCCTAATTTTACCAGAGGTAGATTAAAGCAGTCTTAGGTGACCTCTACAAGCCTCTCCTGTATAGTGAACTAGAAGCTTCGATTTATTGGCTTATTTGAAACCAATCGAGCAGTCTCTACCGCACTGAGTGGTCAGCACCACGTTTAAATTCCGACGTGTGATCGACTAGTTACAAAACAGGCACCTAATGCTAACTACTCTAGCATAGTTATCCCCTTCTGCCCGTATGGTCTACGGAACACAAAAGGTATTTGTTGTTGGCGTCTGCGATATTTAGGTTATCGTTCCACATTTACGAGCATTTGAAACAGACTGCTCGAGTGGCTGGTAACCGCTCGAAGAGTTGACAGTCGTGTTAGCCTATTGATGTAGGCTACATCTAGTTATAGCCGTGAATATATAGGATACACCTAAGTTTAGCCGACTGCAACCGGCGGCACCTAGTTCTAGCCGGCTAAACCTACATGTAGCCACACTTCGGCTTTTAGCCTAAACTATTAACTATTACTTTCCTTTCATTTATAATAAAAGTATTTCTTTCTTTCTATATTACCCTTTGCATATTACGTATATATATATTACGTATATCGTCTGAGAGTCGACTAATACAGTAAATTGTATCAACCTTGCATGGGATATAACAATGTTCACTTGCCGTTTAACTAGTTTTGCGTACAGTTTGGCAAACTCCAGTACTCGATTGATGAGGTGTGGTTTATGTGATCAACGTTGTCGCTGGAGGAAGCAATATTTTTAAAAATCTAGTTCATTTCAGTGCTAGATTATTTTGTAGGTTTCGTTGAAGACAATGTAGCAGTTCCAATTATAATAGCAATTCCAATTTAGGAGTTCCCATTCCTAGTATACCTAACTAGAAATCGAAATCTTAACTTTTTTGACTGTATAACTCGTATAACTCTTAATTTATACAAATTAAAACCTAGTTATAATACCTTTATGAAATTATTGATCAGCCGTATTATATCCAGTCAACAATGCACATTGTGCAAAGAGAAGTCCAGAATATTTAACATCAATCAATTCAAACACATACAATGTATAACTTCGTAACAATGCATTTAGCGGTAGCTAAAATTGATGCATTTATTATTTATGCCTTTGATATTGACCAACAGAGAGAAGGTGACACAATTCCAAATACCTATATCTGTCTAGATTAGATCACATATGTTTGTAGATATATTATGACACTCAATACATTTCGGACGCAAAATAAAGTCTTACTGTGATAATCGATGATGTGGCTGCAAACGGCTGGATGAAGGAACTGCCAAATTAGATGTTCTATCATAAATCGCATTTTCGTAATACAATAATTTGACTGTCCAGATATTTTTGAACGTTACTTTTATTATATTTTATTAGACTGCAATAATGTTATGCTGGCAGTACACGAACTAGCCACGAAGTCAGCGTCATCGAGCAATGCCTCTCTCAGCTTCAACTTTAATATACTCTTACTTAATTTAGATTGCTTTCTTAACACTTCGATGTTATTGAATATTTTTGGTACAAGATATTTTGACACTCTCTCTCAATAATAGTTTTTTTAATTTCCATAAAAGGTCTATGTAGTAAACGTACATCCATACCTACTGAGTCCGTAGCTGAGTAGCGAGTCTGCAAGTGCGTAACAGTACTAACAACGTATGTCTGTTAAGTAGGTATATTACTAAGGTAATAAATTTTTCCTAATAAGGATTTAAGCCTTATTGCAGACTTCATGAATGTGCAATTTCCAATTGAAGTTTTTATCTACAGTTAAACCTAAGTATAACTGTCTACATACTGTATTATAAAACATTTACAATTAACTTTATTTACGTGTAAACATTCATAAGTATGTCCTATAACAGTTAGGTTATCTTTAACTACAGTTTTAGCACGCTGATTATGAGTGTTTAAGCATGTATTAGTATTTAAAATATTTTATGTGATTCCGTTATCGTGCGCCCATTTAGTAATTCTTTCGAAACCCTCTTGAAACATGAAAAGGCAGATGTTATTCATACCTCCCTAATCTGTGTTGAATTCTGCCGAGACATTATGGATTATGGTGGATTTTCCATAGTCAAAAATTGTATCATAGTACAGACAGAAGATATTCACCCAGTGATCTGTAGTGAAGCTGGTTGTTGATTGAGAGTATCCATATCAGGCTACATTTTTTGTATTAGCTGTATTAAATTCGAAAGCATTTCCGTGTCTGATATAATCATGTTTGTTCTACTATATTTATAAGAACACGCTTCGCCTAAGCAACAAATACAAAAGGCACATTAGCAAAATACAAAGGCACTGCAGCTGCCTTTGTATATTCATAGCCTAGTTAGTGTAATATGTATATGTATAATTAGCTACATATATGGTGAACTTTTTCGCAAGCAATATTATGACAATTACTGAAGTGAATCATTCGTTTATAGTCATACTCAAAGCATGAAACTTTTGGCTTACATCAACATAAATCATTTCAATGCCAACAGCTGTAAACGATGGAAAGTGAATTAAATTCCAGGAAGTAGGTAGTATTAATACGGGCATGGAAAGCGAATGTTTTTCTTGAAACTACGTAGTGGACTTAAGGGGTTGCGTGCAACGGCGTGACGGGCGCGTGGTAGGTGCGGGGCGCGCCGCCCGCTGGGCCGCGTCCGCGATGCAGTGGTTGGCGGCCGGTGTCGATACGCGTGCGGGACGAGGGGCGCGGCGGCGGCGCGGAGCGGAGTGAGCGCTCACCGAGGGGCGCGGCGCGGGGGACGCACGCGCGCCCCTCTTCCAGTACGTTGCCGTCGCGACACGGCAGCACACGCGTTTGTCCATGCCTTGTGACCGCCACGCGGCTTTCTGTCGAGATCATGACTCGTCGCACCCGGTGAGGCGCCGTCACACGCGCTCTGAATACGCATTACGTAAGGACTCGTCATCACGGGCACTGGACGCGACCGGCGGTCGCACACCTATACATATCCTAATTAATTATATCTAATTGTCTCCTAGTATCACGTTAATCGTTAACTAATGACAATCTCGTTAACGTGGTAAATCGAGTTCCGCGGTGCTGATCGCGCGCTTGAGACGGGCCTATAATTCGGCGGTAAAGTTGCGCAGCTCACGGCGAGTGCGCGGTGCGCGAGGCAGCAGCCCGGCCGCGGCGTCGTACGGGCGTGCCGCAGTGTCTTCGGGTGAGCGCGATGCGATCGGAGATCCTTCGCTCCTTCATCTGAGCTCATTATGAGGAGCGGTGCAGTGCGAAACAGCGAGGAACAGGCGTAGCGCGGGAACGAGTGCACGAGCAGCGCGACCGGCCTCGGGCACGGGCATGGGCATGGCTCGCGACTAAGGTGGCGGTCGAGGCGCGCGCCACGAGCCGGTCGGGGGGCGCAGCGGGCCTGCCGGCCTCTCCGCCGCGTCCCCACTGCACCGCACCAGCTCCGAGCCGATGACACATTGACGTTGAGCAGCCACCATTGCTCGTATAGAGTTGGTCGAGAAATGGGGGCTGACGCCTGTCCTCAGGCCGAGGCAGGAATGCCCCCGGGCCCAAGAGCAAGGCGGGGACCAAAGGTACGTATCGCAATTAGAGGGCATCATCGTAGCATCGGCATCGATCTGTATAACACGGAGGCGGCGGGCGTTTTGAAGCGTTCGTAAAGCGGTTTGCGGTCAGGATGTGTCCCGTTTGCGTCAGAATACATCGACGGAGCGCTGTTGCGGCAGAAAGCACACGCCGACCGCGGTGCGTCCATTCCACGCGCGCTCCGTCCCTCCTCGTCACCTACCCACTTCGGGACACATGTACCTACAATTATCCACCATCGTTATGGAGTACTTCGACATGTGTTGGTGAGTGCGACGCCTGGGGGCTCTACTAACCCACTCGCCGCACTGAGACGAGCTAACTAACCGTTGTGAAGTGACATCTGGTGAGTGTCGTCTCGAGAATTCTTTTCATGTCTGTGCCGCATCTCCGGGTCGACCTAAATTTCTTAGACGTTTTCGTATTATTCACCATCACCATTACAAAAGCCATTTCACGTCACGAGCTCGTGTATTCCAATGCTGCGATATCATCAGGGTATTGAAACCGCTCGTCTTAGTTCTAATTCTTCGGAGATTCTTTCATCCACTGCCCTCTTGTTTCTCGCTAGAGCAGTATTTGTGAGGATGGGTATAATTCAATTTTCGATCGAATCTAATACACATTTTGTAGATCGCTAAGGCAACATAGTTCGCTCATCCACACGGTCACTGAGAACTGTAAAAATATCTATGATTGACGTCGTAAACGTTACGTGCTGGAATCTGTATGTCGGACACACTCTGGGGCGATTACGTTCGAATTACAGCTCTCAATCTGGATCAATAAAGATATAAGTAATAACTCGGATGACTCACGACACTACGTATCGAACTCGAGTAAACAAAACATCGAAATAATGTTTTTAGTAAGTACGAAAAGCATTCATCAAAGATGATATTTCTTTTTTCTTACTAAACAGAACTGATATGAACAAGCGAGATTTTACCTTTCAAATATCTGTAGCACAAATGGCGACCATCGAAAAGAGTGGGGATAAGGTATAAGGACGAAAATGTTCTATCAATACTTGAACATGAGTTGTACAATAAACCGCAGGTTTGACGGTCTGTAACTTGACCATTTTTTTAATACGAATTTAAAAAATTCTATTTTTTTTTATTTGTAAGATTAATTAAATTAAGCAAAATTCTTTCAGGTGGTGTAAAAGAACATCAATATTTGTTTTAACGATTATGTATATTGACTGTCTTTATATGGAAGTCGGACCAAGTGCTGCCCAGAATGAACACATATAGATAGTGGATTATGTTCCTTAAGCTAGCACTAGTCTGTAAACCACTATCCTACTTCAAAATATATTCCAGTAGTCATGAGAAAAATACCTTTTTCATGAGAACATTTATTGGCGATTAATGAACTTGATAATTAACTACAGTAATTATTTAAATAATTGATAAATTGATGACATTATTTTTACAATGATTAGGAACATATAAAAGAAGAAAAAAACAATAAGTATATATAGATATACGGACACTTTTTGCAATACCCCCCTCCTGATGGGATCTGGTGACCTTACTTACGCGCACGGACACAACATTAAATTATTTGATTACAGGATTCTGTAAGGTAGGTACTTCCCCAGTCATACTGCTCATTAAGTGAAAAAACGCTATGCTCTACCTCTCAAATAAAACTAACTTTTTTTTTTCTCTCGGACGATTTTTTATTTCATATTTTTTTTAAGTAGGAGGAGGAAAAGAAATTCCGAGATAATGCTTGCTTTTTTCCTCTTTGGAATAAAATCGGTCTGGTATATTTTTATTTTCTTTGCAAAAAGGTCATTACCAAACATTCAAAGTAGGGCAAATGTAGTTCAAATGGGATATCGAAAGAGATTCATTTGTAGATTTCAACACAGGTTTTAGTTTTCTTTTATGTTGCTTAGTTTGTGACTAATAATAAAAAAATATATAAAAAACCCATGTCCCCTTCTATCTTCGAAGTTCGCCAAGCGAAAAATCAGAAATAATTACAGTTGATAAACATTGAGGTAAATGTTATGAGAAAAATAGAACAATGTTTCTAACTAGCACAGTTTTTTCGAAATCATCAAAATTCCTTTGCAAACAAACTTAGTTTTGGTTTTTTACAACAGTTAGCCCAATCCAATAAATTAAGTCCAAAGAAGGTACTATCGGGGCTATCGGCGCGAGAGTCAAACTCAGACTCGCACTTTACCGGTTTTTATATCTACACGTTGGGTTATTTTGTGGCATTCCTGACCAAAAATAATGGTAAGACTTGCAACATTAAGCATTTGCCAGAAACATGGTAATTTTTTTAGAACAAAATTCAAAATCCTTTATTCAAATAGACCTTCGCAGGCACTTATGAAAAGTCTGACTCTAATACTCTAATACCGGTTCGGAAGGTTGCATTTGCTGAGAAGAGCCGACAATAAACTCAGCAATTACTCTTTTCAAAACAAGCTTAGATTCATTACATAATATTTACATTCTAATCGCACTGAAAACAATTGCGTGCCCCGGCGCGGCAAAATTACAAAGAAGACTGAATAAATATTTAATAAGTAAATAAATAGCAAACTTAAGCAGACAAGCAGCACCTGTTCACAAGTATGACGCGTGTGGCAGCCATCGCCCTCCATCCAAATCGCAGCCATCGAACATAAATATATATCATAATGTATTACCGGAAAGGCAACAATTACAATGAAACACTAAAATTAGTCTTTATTATGGCTGAACTGGTTTTACCAGGTATATAGGTACCTATAAACATGCTACTCTGTAAATATACTTGAGTAGTATTCTCCCTTAAGTAAGAGTTCGTAAGTATGCCATTATTGTTCAGAGACCAAAAACAACAACTACTTACTGTGTTAAATAATTACGTAGATTAAAAAGGTAAACAAATCTATTGCAAATTATTGATTTTACTGCATACTTCACCTAGGTGACTGATAATGTAGTGAGATATTTCTATCTAGTGTCAACTTTATTACTATATGAATATCTGAGTAATTGTGATCCCACAATATACTTAACATGTCATCGAAGTTTAAACAATGTACTGTATAAAATGTACCGGAATCAAGGGAGCCAATTCTCAACCACTCGAATTCATCACTCGTTCGAAATAACTCAATTGAAAGTTGGAACTCGTACTTTTTTCAAATGAAAATCAAATTAGGCTATTCTGACAATTTCGAAGCCTCGATTTCTCTCATATGTCGAGGACTAGAGCTCGAACTGCTTCGACTGGTCGGGACCTTACGAAATGTATTTCGAATGCGATCTATCAAAGGTGAGGAATGTCCTAGGATATTCTATATTTTTAAAATTGTTATTTAAATTGATTAACTTATGAATTCCGGTTATATTATGATATAAAAAGTGTAAAACCTTGTTTTAAATATTTTAGTCATTAAAATCTTTATAAAATTTATTTTAAGATTTAATGTTATCGCGTAAGTAGGTACGTCAACAAAACGCAATTATCAAGTGAAACGAAACGCATCGTGCAATTTGTATCTATCATAATGGCAACATTTATTCCTTATACTCGAAATTATTTCGAAGGTTAGTTCAATTTATTGCCAAGAACACAGGAATCGAAAAATTTACTGCGTCCCTCGTAATTTTACGGGCGAAATAGCACTCTTATTGCAAGTTGGATTCGAAGGCTAGTTCAAGGGAAGTGAGAATAGGGTCCCAGATCGCAGACAGATACCCAATCACCAGATCGTTTTTATTATATATTATACATGCTGGTTGGCGTATACATAATCCGAACACTCTGTTTTTAGTCTCAGTCAGTCCAAACTCTTTCAAGTCTGAATATCTCTCTACTTTCGACTTCTTCCTTTGTTAAGCTCTTACATTTATTTGCTTTATTCCTTCACATCACTTTGTTTCCCCTGTCTATAGAATCGTTGGCCTAGATTGTGAGGCGTCAATATTATCTCGGTCCGATGCTTACACAAAGAATTGTTGCATAAATTGAACTTAACGATTCACTCGGCACACCTCGAGACATAATTAACAAAAAGTTCAGGTTAGACTTGAGTTGAAGTGGAAATCAGATTAATATAAAATCAATATGTATAAAATGTCAATATAACCCTTGAACAAACTACGATTTGCGAATGAAGAGGATTTGTATTTAGATTTTTATTTATTATTTGAATGTATGTTAATAAAAAAAGCTATTCGACCCATAGTTCAAAAAGTCCCATTTATTATATAATTAACGTAAGAATTTACTTCTTGTAGCTTAAAGATAATTACAAACTTTTTCGTAGCAACATATTGATGATTTTCAAAATCCTTTACCGAAGTTTCTTTCTCTTCAAAGTTTGTCTTTGAGCGCATTATTCAAATTCAAAATCATTTATTCAAATAGACCTTCGCAGGCACTTATGAAAAGTCTGACTCTAATACCGGTTTGGAAGGTTGCATTTGCTGAGAAGAGCCGGCAATAAACTCAGCAATTACTATTTTCAAAACAAGCTTAGATTCATAACATAATATTTACATTCTAATCGCGCTGACAACAATTGCTTGCCCCGCAAAATTACAAAGTACACTGAATCAATATTTAATAAGTAAATAAATAGCAAACTTAAGCAGACCAGCCACCACAAGCAGTACCTGTTCACAAGTATGACTCGTGTGGCAGCCATCGCCCTCCTCGCCTTATTGGAGGGAAGTGAGCGACCCGTCACATAAATATATTTATCGATAATACCAGTTATCGGCTGTTGATTTATTTTTATTTTATTTTATTTATTAAAGAAACAAACGGCTATTATTGTACATTTCAAACTTAAACATTTTTGTAACACAATTGCCAAAACAGTTTCTACGGCTAGATAATAACATTGTTTTTTATCTTATGAATAGACAGGTGCAAACTTAATGAATTGAAAACAATCAAACTATTTACATAGTTTGATTGTTTTCTCTCAAACAAATTATAAAAATTAATCTTTTGGATCAAAGTAAAAAATAATAATAATAAAACAATAGTGGACGCACGTCCCCTGCGAGAACAAACAGGAATATACAGGTAATTTTTTTTTTTTTTTTTTTTTTTTCGCAGTTTTCAAAATCAATTTTGCTTTAAACGGCTGCGGAAGGCGCCCATCCTCTCGTGAAAAATATCGATGTGACTATAAGAATGGTTGTAACTATTACAGGCTCTCACTATAAATCGGTTTTTAGTATAATTAGAACAACAAATAGGTGTAAAGAAAATATGCCTTTTGCGTGTACGAAGCTTGGAACAATTAAAATCTATTTTATTTAAAAGATATGGCGAATCAACAACGTTATTAATTATTTTGTATAGAAAAATTTGGTCCCTTTGTTCACGTCGCTTTTCCAATGATAAAATCTTATTCATACTGAGATTCTTAAATCTGTACTCTAAACGCTTGACAAATTTATTTTGAATTCCTTCCAATTGTTTTATATATTTATCATACACAGGATTCCAGACTATGGATGCGTATTCCAATTGTGCCCTTACAAAAGCATTATAAAGCAATATTAACGTGTTCATGTCTTTAAAATCAGCACTTTGACGAAATACAAAGCCAAGCAACTTATAGGCCTTAGCCGTAACCTTATAGATGTGTTTGTCAAAGTGTAATCCACTATCCAAGTGAACCCCAAGGTCTCTCACCTCATCAACCCTCATAAGTCCCTTATTATAAAATTTAGCAGTAACTATGGCCCCAATCGATATAGGGGCCCTGGGCATTTGCCCAGAGTGCTCAGTGGAAAAGAAGGTCCAGCTAGTCCCCATACAGCTGATAGTGTTTGACTATATTGGAGATGTCGCTATCACACGCATGGAGTGGCCAGCACACAGCACATACTTGAACCCCATAGAGCATACCTGGAACCGACTGGGACGACGTTTACGCCAGTGAAATTCCCCTCCAATCACGCGAACTGAAAGAAGCACCGATAGAGGAATGGGAGAATATCCCAGGCTTAGAAATCCAGTGGAAAACATGCAAAACCGTATAACCGCCTGTATTAATACCCATCATCATCATCATCATTCATCATCAGCCTATAATGTCCCACTGCTGAGAACAGGCCTCCTTTCACAAATGAGGGTGGAAGGGACTGGGCGACAATCCACCACGCGTGCCCACCGCGGTTTGGTGGAGGTAGGCTAGTGGTCAACCTACTGTTGGAATTTTTCAAGCCGCCTAGGATGCATCCAACTAGCTTAACGACTATCACAATTAAGTGATAACCGGGACCAACGGCTTTACGTGCCTTCCGAAGCACGGAAACGCTCGATTTGAAATACCACTAGGCGGTCACCCATCCAGGTACCGACCACGACAGACGTAGCTTAACTTTGCCGATCAATTAAGAACGGCTAATCATGCTACACCACGAGCGCTTCATTAATATCCAGTGGTTGGAATACAAAATACAAAAATGTGTAAAATTTGCATATTAGATACCGTAGCATATTTTTCGAAATCTAGTGAAAAATGGTCATGTTTACCTTATAATATTGAATTTTTATAATTTTGACTAAAGCTCTATAAAATTGTCTATAATACAGTCATTATTGTAAAGCTTGCTCCAATATTTTGTTACAAACGACTCAAACATTTTGGCAACATCGAGGTTACTATATAAAATAAATATTCTGAGACCCATGTCACAGCCCATGTCTGAGACATTCGTCACACACGGTCATCTGATCTAAATTAAGCAGAGCTTGTACTATGGAAATCAGATAACTGATATAATACATACACTACTTTTTGTTTGTAAATACATACTTAATATACACAATTACACCCAGACTCAGGACATACAGACATGTTCATGCAGACAAATGCGTGTCCTATGTGGGAACCGAACCCACGACCTACGACGGCGCGATAGGTGGAATCTTAACCAATTGCGCCAACTGGCCCATATTTGCGTTGCTGGAGGCTTTCGGCTCAGGCAGCCGCACCACCGGCCTTTTTGACAGTCTCTGGAAGGTGAAACGGCGCGAGACCAGACACAAGTTGCGTTCCATACCTACTAAAGGCCGCCCCATCCGTTTCCAACTCATCATCATCACAGTTCATCATCAAAATTCGTATGAAAACGAATTGAGTTATGCGACCCGATCTTTACAACAGTTATGGCTCAAACTAAGAAATATACGTCCAAGGAAGGTCGGAACCTTCGGTGAGTGAGTCAGACTCGCTTTTGGCCGGTTATTTTCTTCAATTATTTCAATATGGTTCGTTTCGGATCGCACAAAACATGTTGCTCTCGCATCGCTGATGACGTTTGCGCGACCCGCTGCGTTGACACTGCTCAGTTTGCATTGGATTGCCGCTATGCGGTCCACGCCCACGTATGCGACGTATATTCTATTTATTTTGATTTACCAAACCGACGGCATGTTAAACGTGCTCGTCTATTATTAGTACAACCTTATTTTAGAGGCTGGCCGGATTCGTAATCTTGATATAGTTGAAAACGCGTAAAATTTTGCGGCTTTTAGCACAAACAATGTTTACGTTATTGCTTATTTAGTAAATTTTAATATAAACTTACATTGCTCTGAACATTTTTATAGTAAACTAGCTTTTTCCTGTGGCATGGTCCATATAGTCTTTGATTGTGCAAGTGCCACTCAAAACTAGCCACTTCAATTAGGTTTTACTTAGAGTAGATTGAAAGAGTTGATTGAAAAAAACATCTTTATTTCTATGTTGTTTTAAAGTTAAGTCTAATAAGCTTTTAAACATAATTTAATAAAAATTGGTCCATTAGTATTTATGTGATTCTCGAACAAACACAACGGATATCATAACCTTTTTTTTTCTGTAAAATTTGAATGTACTTTAAATAACTTTGTTAATTATAGGACGCTTTAATGCTTATAACTGAAGATGCGAAAATACAAGTAAAAATAATTAAATATTTTAATTTCCTCACTTCACTAAATATTACGTTGAATAATACCTGCATTCAAAGGAATATAACTAAAAGTTTCAACTATAAATAGCTGCAGCAGTGGGTAAACTACTTTATTTTTAATCGAGTAGTCTTAACATTTACACAGAAATCTATTTACACCTAACAGAAACAGATAATTTGACCGCCGCGTGTAAACGCGCTCTAAGATTTACAGTTTTTAACCACGATACCAACAAACGCACTCACTCAAGCTTTAGCAGTCAATAAAATAATAAAATTCAGAAAAACCTTTAAAAATGTTCATCGGTAATTCCCTTCTTTGTTGAACCAATTATAGCGCCAATCAATCAGACTCTACAGCTACGTAATTACTTGATACATCTCTCCCATCGAGGAACAATCCCTTAGAGTAGTAATACCGAGCAATCCGATTCCGAAACTAGTCAGTGATTTGTCACTGATTTTAAACAGTAAGGACCAATCACTGCATCGTGTGTTCTTGACTTGGCCAATCAGACCGCATGTGTCCATGTCTTAGCCAATCAGAGCGCTTTGTCAAATTGCATCTTTGGTAGCAAATTGACGGAATAGATTGCAAGCAAAATAAACGTCATTACGCTTCTTTGGGTTAATTTTTCGATGATCTCTCCTGACTTTGAATTTTTGATATTATAGTTAGTATAAAATTTAAATGTTTCAGTGTACCTATGTTTGTCAAAATGTTCAAATTTCAGGTCTCTAACGGTACGGTAAGGGTATATTTATTTATTTATTTTTCAGAAACAAACGGTCTTACACAAATTTAAATATATAACATAGTATTAAATATAAATAGACCTATAGTTTAATTAATTTACATTTTACATACTCATAATATATCAATTATAAGTGCTTCGTTCCAAATTCAAATCTAAACAGAACTACCATAGACCAATATTAAACCAATATTAAAAATCTGAGTATACCTGAAATATAGTGGAAATAAATCAAATACTATTAAATTTACATTAAATTAAAAGTATAGTATCAAAAACTCAAATGTTTCAGTGTATGTTTGTTAAAATATTGAAATTTCAGGTCTCAGCTCATATTTTCGTTAATGAGCTAGAGAGAGACTCGTGATATACGGATGGACACAGACAGACACAACAGACATAGAGAAAAGTACACATACTACGACACCTATAATTTTAAAGATGTCCTCCCTAAAGGAGCTCGTGAAGGATTATTATTTTTACAATAAATCAGTATATTGAACATCTGTCTGCTTCGCAGATACCTATGAATAAAAATATTGAATTTTATTTTTTTAGGACAAAAGACAGCAACATAAATATACCTATAAAATCTATCCTATCCTATACTGTAATTGAAAAATATTTGTTTATTGAGATATTATGTATGTTTTGAAATCTCGAAAACGGCTTTAACGATTTCGATAAAATTTGCCAAATGTTGTATTTTGGGGGCAAATGTTGATCTAGCTAGGTCTCATCTCTGGAAAAAGGCGTTTTCACGTTTTATGCAGACGATAAGATCGATAATTTTTCAACAGCAAGCGATCCGACAGCCCAGTGGTCAACGCATAAAGGTGGCTACTGACAGGGTGTTACGGGTAACATGTTACGCAGCGAGCGTTCGTGCAGTCAGTACGGGGAAACAAGTCACTCACAACGAGCGTATCACACAGATTTTAGCACACGGCGTAACAATCATGCTTGCTGCGTCCAGGCTACGCGAACCGAGCATGAGCCGAGCCACGAACGATACAATATTGTTTAAAGGGTCACGTAAATAACGTCACGCTATTGTCAAATAATGTGACATTATTTACATGACCATTTAATCAGTATACTAGTTAAATAGCGATTTATGAGTAAGGGGGTTATTATGCATGAAATAATAAAAACATAAACATGTACACAACTATGTAGGAAAAGACAAGTAGGCCCTCTGCAGCTATGTAGCAAACAACAATTGATTTTTAATAGCCGCTAAGTTCTCTATATATTTTTCGCACCAATAGAGCGACAGTAGATACCGTCCATAATTTAAAAGGTCTATTACGTCAACGTCGCATCATCATGAAAATTTCCAACAATAATATACAGTCCAATATTATTGATGTTTTAGAATATACACGATGGAATTATGAATCATCTTGCTACAGATTTCATTATCTCCTTCTTAAACGACTATTATTAATTGCATTTAACGAAAATTGATATTTTTAAAGTAAGAATAAGGTGCAGTGCAGACGACAGATCGCACCGCGCCCCACCGCACCGAAGTTTTTAGTCTGTGAAAATATAACCTATACAATTCTAAGCAGTAGCGCACACGACGCGCAAAAAGTCCGGCGCTTAAAGTTTTCACATAGACTTATTGTGTGCCGCAGACTCCTTCGCACTCCTGCACCTAACACTATTGCATTTTTTTTTTTAATTAAATGGGATTGCGTTTGGCCACTGACCCGCCCATAAGGGGCGATGACGAAGCCTAAGATGAAACACGCTTACCCAGAAGAAACCTATTCACTCTGGCCTTGGAAGTTCCTAGATTGTAGGCGTCAGGAAACACAGACGCCGGAAGCAAGTTCCACTCCCTTGCTGTCCTTGATTCAATATTTTGACTCAAAATGTAAACGTTTACTACAAAGGCACAAAACATATACAAATGTAATTGAAAGTAGCTCGATACATGCTTTATAATACTAGCTTCACCCGCGTTCCTGGGATAAAAGTAGCCTCTGTGCTTCTCCATACCACTGGCTATCTCCACGCAAAATTTCATTAGGATCGGTTCAACGGTTTAGGCGTGAAAACTTAATAAACAAATTCACATTTGCAGTTATAACATTTATAGCATTAGGACAGCCTTCAATCGTCCTCAATAAACGGACTATCCACAAAAACATACATTTAATTTATCGATTTAATAGTTCCTGAGATTAGTGCTTTCAAACTAACTGTTCAACTATGTAGGTATTAGTCACAGACATAAATCTAAATAGATAACGCAAGTCCCTCTATTCATATGAAAACCATGCGTGTAACTTTTTTTTTACCTACCATAATGTCACAAGATTGATTTAGTTAGCACCGGCATTCGATTTTTAACGTGAAAATGAAGCTATCCTATTTGTCAGCTAAACATATCCCTGGTAGACATGCAGCCTTATGCCCCATTTATGACACGCGAAGTAAATACACTAGCGGCATCTATTTAGATGTAAATCTGTGGTATTAGTATAGATTTCTCAAAACCCTTGATAAACTATTTTCAAGATGACACTAAATAAACTATAATTGCCTAAGATTCTATCATCTTGAGATATGAACGCGCCTAAGAAGCATACATATCTGAGCGATTAGTCACCAATGCCGTTTCCTGTTTACGCTATTTTATTCAGCTCGAATTATTTGTATACTAACTATAGGTATGTTATAAGCAGGCAACGAGTTTCTATCTTTTCATGTCGCAACTCAAATCAATATCTGTCAAATTGGAAGTCGAACGAGTTATATGCCCGCTATAACATTAAAATATCCTGGGACATTCCTCACACACGGTCATCATGATTCCAAACTAAGCAAAGCTTGTACTATGGAAACCAGATGACTGATATACTACATATACTACTTTTTGTTCTTAAAAACATACTTAATATACATCATTACACCCAGACTCAGGACAAACATGCATGTTCATACACACAAATACTTGTCCTGTGTGGGAATCGAACCCACGTCCTGCGGCGCGATAGGTGGAATCGCGCAGTAAGGGATTGTCATAACGATGCGATGTTTTAAAGTAATAGTAATAATTGACAGTCATTAATAATAACGTTTTTAACATTTGGCTCGCAGATGTCGCACTGGAATTAGAATTCAAGGAACTGCTATTCACGAGATTACATTATTTATAAACGAATATGGCAGACAACAGTAGATAAGGTATCCAAAACTCATAATTTTTTACTCATCTTTGCCTGAGTAGAAATTGGCTTAATATTCTAAGTTATATTTATGAATCAAATCGAATTTAGTGTGTAAAGTGGCATTTTTAATGATGTATCATAAACATGTTTGCCATTTTAAAAATACATTTTTAACAAGCAGCTTTATTGAGACTTATACGTATGACGTTCTCGTATTTCTCAAAGGATGCACGACGAATGTAAATTATATCAATTTATTTCCTACAACCATTTTTCCCATCCATATTTCTAGAGTTACTCAAGAGAAAGCCAAGGGTTGTTATGTATTTTATTTAACAAGCGATCTTTTGTGTTCTCCCGTTATCTTAAGACGTTTTAAGAGCGATCGACGGATAAGGGGCGTGTTTTAAGAAACAGCGCGAGTAGTATAGCCTCTAGTGCTGAGGCTAGCGCTATAATTCCTCTAAATTATTTAAAAAGTATAATTTTTTTCGATATCTGGTTTCATGTTTGAGATAACTTTATTTCCCAAAAGAAATACTTACATGAGAAATAGCAGTTAATAATAAAACCCTGCTAAGTGCGACTGAGCCTGACTTGAGCACCGAGGAGAGGGAAAATCAGAAACCGAACAGCATCACTAAGTTTGTTTCAATGACTGATAGAAACATCAATTTATTCCTATCCTTTAATGTTTATGTTCATGCATCAATCCAGTCCATCAACTGTAGTTATATCAGATGTTTAGCTTTGCGAACTTAGGTGATAGGGGAATGGTATTTTTTGTCATATTTCATCACAAGTAACTACGCAGCAATATATAAAAATAATAGAGAATATAACCTAATTTGAATGTACAAATAAAGCCCTTATGATACTCCATTTGAGCAAGAGCCCTTTGAAAATTTCTAAAGAAACTGATAATGCAAAACAATACAAAAAGGTCGGGTAATCAATATTTAAATATATTACACAAATCGATAGCATTCGTAGATGCTCTATAATATATAGCGCTGTGACAGACGTACGGAGACGCCCCATAAGAGAGACCATTTTTACGTCTTTGGTTCGGATACCTAAAAAAGAAAATATATTATGTTGGGCAAAGCATACTTATAATACAATTTATATAAAACTAAGGAAGGTATTTACCCCCTTACTCATAAAAAGTTATTTAACTAATATACTGTTTAAAGGGTCATGTAAATAACGTCACTCTATTGTCATTGTCAAATATTGTGACATTATTTACGTGACCCTTTAAACGGTTTATTAGTTAAATTGCGCTTTATGAGTAAGGGGGTTAGTGGCCAAAAATTACCCAAATAAAGTTCATTCGAACATCTAATTTATGAAGAATAAATAAATAAATATCCTGGGACATTCCTCGCACACGGTCATCTGATCCCAAACTAAGCAAAGCTTGTACTATGGAAACCTGATAACTGATATAATACATATACTACTTTTTGTTTGTAAATACATACTTAATATGCATAATTACAATATACCTACACATATCATTTTATGGGTTTAAAGCAACATATTAAATAATTACTTTAATATTATCTTTATTCTGTCTCATTTTATATACTAACGCCCCAATTGAAATGATATTTAGTTAATTGATTGAAATACAGTTTAATTTAACTTAACCTCTCTAGATTGGCGTTTGACTTTGTTGCACACTAGCTACGAAATGCTACGTGCGGCCCGCACGTAGCATTTCGTAGCAGTATCGTAGCATTCGTAGCCAATGCAGTATAATTTCTATTAAATATATTTCTGTTATTTTGAATGATATTCATGAGCTTTAATATTTAACGGTAAATAGAGCAAAAAGCTGTGGGAGCAGCGAAAAATTGTTGTCGGTGAAAGATTGAAGAGTCATCGAGTGGCGCACGTAGTTAAGCACGTTTTACTGTTCAGTGGCTGCGTTCCGGTTATATAACAGTAGTTGCAAAGCTTCAGTGAAGGGTTCATGTTTTTCCAGAGTGTGAGCAATGCCTTCATATAAAAACGCCCGTCGCGTTGTGGTTTTCAAAACCCACGTAGTTTATCAATGTCACAGTTTACGTACATTTTTATATTAATATACAGATGTGTTTATAAAAAAACTCTATCAGAATGTTATTTTTTTGATATATGGATGTATAGGTACAAGTTTCTTTAGTACCCAAAAGTGTCATACGTTACAGTTTTTGTAGCAGAATTATATTTGACGTGATATTAAAAATATTTTTGTTTTACAGGTCGCTGCCGAAATTGTACAGTCAAGAAGAAGAACCCGGCAAGCCGCCTCAGAGCGGCGTAGTCACCTTCGAACCAATACATCACGATCACGACTTCTGCGAACGGGTTGTCATCAATGTAAGTACTACCTATTTTGCTAGTTTATTTTACGAGACTCTTTCCTAGTCCTGTAGTCATTCGTGCCATATATGTTCTTCTAGTTAATTGAGGAATCAGGCTATATGCCAATAATTCATATACCCATGCTGTAAAATATAAATATATATATCAAAATTTTAAAACTCGCTGTCAAAAGCCCAATATTTAATGTTTTTATGGGACGGATATTGATTTGTCACATTGCCAAACCACAAAACGTGACGTAAATTTTCGCTAGCCTACATCGCACCTGACCAGTCCCGCTTCCGATTACAATGTCAATCAATCGTGTACCGATAACCGGCTTTGCATTTCCATGAAAACATAACATACATATGAGAAATTAATGAACGAACACTGAGACGACCTCGTAACATCATCCCGAGCACTTAGCGGGATTTCATTTTAGCTCACAAATTCACTTCCGCTACTCAAATATAGAACACTTTCAGTTGTTTTTTGTATTTTTGTTTTGCTCGCGGCAAGTTCGCGGCCCTTGACCACTTGACTAAGCTGAGCACGTTCTTTCAACAATCCTGCTGTGAGTTATTTCATGTAAATAAACTTTCGTTTAATTTTTAATCCGATAAAAAAAAAAAAAACAGTGAATTCAAGCATAATAATATTATGAACACAACAATAATTATTCGTTTTCGATAGAAAGTTAACTGACATCTTAAAAATACCAAAAATTTGTTTTTATTTTTAAACCACTAAGGTGGCAAAAAGCATACGGCCCGCCTGATGGTAAGCATTTACCGTAGCCTATGGACGCTTGCAACACCAGGGGTAAAACTCGCGCGTTGCCGACCCTGAAGAAAACTCTTCACACCCTTTTTGAAGAACTCCATGTTGTACTCCATTGGGAAAACCACGGCGGGGAGCTCATTCAACAGTCCGAGCGTCCGCGTAAGAAAACCCCTTTGAGCCCGCACAGTTCGAAACAATTCTGGTTTCAATGTGTGAGAATGGACTCCTCGTCGATAGTGAGAGTTGTCATGGTAGAAGGTAGCCGTGGGCATTAAGATGAACAATTCTTTAGGACACTCTCCGTTGTACAAGCGGTAGAACACACATAAGGAGGCAAAGTCTCTCGTCAGACAGATAAACCGCTTGTGAGCTCGGGATCGTCAACAATTCTGATGGCATGTGATTGAACCGAATCTAAAGGCCCAAGCTGGTATCCAGGTGCTCCCGCCCATAGATAACAGCAGTACTCCATATATCCGGACCTACAACTTATAATGTTGTAACCTTTGCCCCGATGTGAAGTACTGCCTTGCTCTGTTGAGCTCTCCAAGCTTTTTGGATGCTAGCTTAACCTTGTCTTCCAAGTGACTTCGTAACCAAAAGTCGCGGCGTCGCTAGATATGTTGACGCCAAGGATCCCGATGCTTTGACTGATGTTCAAGGAAGTGTTCTGGAATTGTGGAGCCACAGACCATGGGGTTTTCTTAGCGGTGAACGCGCAGTCTTAAATCTTGGTGGAGTTGAAATGTACTAGGTTTAGTCGACACCAATCGGAGACACAAGTTTGTATGTATGTATGTACAGACACCAGCCGATCCCGGCTTTCCTCCACCTCGGAACGAGGGATATTTGGACGACCCGGATAATGAGCGTCCCCTGTACTGTCGTTCGCATAGCAAAGAATGCCGTCAATAGACAGCATATCATTAATATACAGAAGGAACCGTGTTGGGGACAGCACAGAGCCTTGCGGGATGCCGGCATTCATGTCCATGCTATCGGAGCAGCTACCGTCGACGACGGCTCTTATGCATCTGCTTGCCAGAACTTGCGACCCATTTGCATAATCCCTCGGGAAGCCCGTATGCTGGTAACTTCGTGAGAAGACCCCTGTTCCAGACCCGATAGAACGCCTTCGCCACATCTAGGCTCACTGCCCATACCTCACTTTGACCCTCGATGGCGACTGACCAACGGTGCGTGGGATACACAAGGGGGTCAGGGTAGAGTTTATACATCATTATATAATACAGCTAAAGAAACTGTGATTGTGAAAAAGTAGACGGCTAGTTTAATATTCGATGCACTAGCTGTTATGCCAAAGCTTTGAAATTCGGAAGAGCGGGCTTCCTCGGACACAGGTTTTGTAAACTTAATAGGGGATTCCCAACCCATGTAATTAACAAACTTGTAATTTAATAAAGACACTAATTTTGCATGCTGGTACTGTATTTCCACCCAGGGTAATCGAGTCACCTGCATATATTTTATGCATATTATGAACTAAAAATCGGATCTGATAATTCTCTAAAAATACAACAATATCATGCCTCAAAATGCATCACCTTTGTCTTATGTCATAATAGTTTCAAAAATATTATGAAGCTCTGGTGACAAATTTTCAAAGTCAACCAAGAAAGTTAAACTTTCCGAAGGTGAAGGTGCACTGAAGCATCAAGTTGTTGCACTGTATAATCCATCTTTGCCACTAATCAATCAAGCACTGTTTAACGTCAGACTTTCCGTGCAGCACGCCACCTCAGTCAATACGCAAACTTTCTCAAAAATGTATCTAATACTATGAAGTTTAACCCTGCGTGTGGGTTTGTCAATTAGTTTGTATGTATGTATGTACAGACTTTTGAATTGTTTTTGAAAAGGCATTCGATCGGGTAGATCACATCATTCTGCTTCGCAAACTCGATAGACTCGGAATACATGGTGATCTTCTTCGCTGGATCGAATCCTACCTTAATAACCGCTCTCAAGCTGTTGTTGTGGGAGGCTATAGGTCTGATTTTATCTCCATATCATCAGGTGTACCTCAAGGTTCACATTTGGGGCCATTATTTTACTGCGCTTACCTTTATGATATATACACCTGCTTTGATAAGTCTAATTATTTGTTGTACGCCGATGATAAAAAGATATTCCTCAATATTGGAAATGTTCGTGACTGTATAAAGCTTCAGGATGATTTAAATAAATTATCTCAGTACTACATACGAAACAGAATATCCGTTAATGTTAAAAAATGCCAATGTATATCTTTTTCTAGACGTCCTACGCCTATTTTATTCGAATACTAGCAGCCCGGCGCGACTTCGTTCGCGTGGTGCTACCCTACCCTACCCTACCCTACCCTACCCTACCCTACCCTATAACTGCCCAAAATTAAAATATTGGTTTGTAGTACATGCTATGTATCAGAGATGGCGCTGTATGTGAAAAAAGATTTTCCCGCTTTTCTTTTGAAATTTTTCCCGAATTTTCTTTGCTATAAACCTCACGGAGCCCGCGACCTTTCCAACGAATGCAAAACCGTGGAAATCGGTTGGTGCGTTCTGGAGTTATAGCGTCAGGAAGGAAAACCCGACTTATTTTTATATATGTAGTAGATAATATTAATGACGTTCCAATTGATCGGGCTCATATTGTGCGGGATCTAGGTGTTTGTCTTGATAAAAAGCTCACCTTTAACTCACATTTTGACAACATAATTAACAAAGCATATCGTAGCCTAGGATTTGTTTTTCGAGTTTGTAAACCATTCAGAGATTTGCGTTGCGTGAAATTGGTTTATTGTGCATACGTGCGCAGTGTCCTGGAATACGCGAGTATTACCTGGTCTCCTCAGTATTCATCTCATATTGATCGCATTGAGTCTATACAAAGGCGCTTTGTCAAACATCTCCAATACCGTGCTTCTATCTTCTTTAATACTTATCATGAAAGGTGCAAGCACTTTGGACCTCTGACATTAAAAGATCGCAGAACGGTGGCAGATATGTCTACACTTCATGATATGGTGAACGGATGTATACCTTGTCCTCACTTGGTATCACAATTTGGACTGAATGCACCCCGAAGACGTACCAGAAACACTAGTCTCTTTCATGTGCCCTTTCACAGAACAAACTATGCCAAGAATTCCCCTATAAGTAGGACTCTTAAAACTTACAACACCAGTTTTCCAGATATTGATCCTTTCGCTGTTACCAAAACGTCATTCAAAAATAAAATCATTCGCAACTTTATTTAGGTAGATAGCTGTTTTATTTTTAAGGCGGGGTTCTCCCAAAAACGGTGTATTGGTTCTCATTTCATTAGTAAATAGCAGTGATTAAAATTTTGAAAAAAATATATGTTATTTTACACTATATAAGCTTCCTATTTCGGCCTTTCGATACACGATTACGAGCACTTTGCTGCATCGAATTAAATCGCAAAGACAGGTCTAAATGGTCTAATGGTTCTCATTTCATTTGAATTATATAAGTTTTTGGGTAATGAAACTTATACCATAAAAAAGTACATGAAAAATGGATTATATTTCGGCCCTCATATTTTGAATTATGTAAAATTCCATCCTCCTAATTCCAAAAATAAGGTTTTTTCAAACGCTGTTCGCGCTACAACTGCCTCGCCGTGTCCCTCAGTCCCGAGCGGAACGTGTTGGAGGTCGGACGTATGCCAGTTTTTTCTAGATATACACCACCCCCTGAGTGACGACTCAGGGATAGTCAACATTTGCCTAGACAGTCGTATTTATAATATTATTCATAATGAAAATAAAATATTAAATTTTTTGTATCAAGTTGTTCATTTGTCTTCATTTGATAACTTATTACATTTCAATTGTTATCGAACATAAAATATGGCTTCATTACAAAAATCTAAAAAAATAAATTACTCTCTGATTCGTGAAGGTGATGAAGAATCGGAATCAGTAAACTCTTATTATAAACTGATATATACATATAGGCTTATTCTTGTACACGTGCATGGTAGGCATTCATTATCATGAATTTTTCAGACGCAGTCAAAGCTGTCCGTTGTCTCTTTAGGCAGTGATAGAATTTCTAAAAAACTAAAAACTCAACAATACACCGATAAATCGAAAAAAGAACATTCAATGACGACAACCGCCAGTATCAAAATGAACAAAAAAAATATTAAAATTAATTACCTTGTATTAAAAGACCCAAATGTTTAGAGCTTCTGCCTTATTGCCCAGTATTGCTTAGTATTATACAAAGAATTGCACAATCAGTTATATTTTATTATTAGATCTCAAAACATGGCATTTAAAATCTGAAAACTCTGTGCAATATTTAGTTTTACGTGTTTAGCATATGCGTACAATTTTAGCACGACATTTTAGTACTTTTAGATTTTGCACGAAACAGAATATTTTATTTGGTCTAGCAACATGATCATAATACAAAAAGTGCCACAGTATAGAATTGTGACAGTATGACTATTCCATTTCATAAGTATTATCTAAATTATCTAAACTCTGTATATTACATAATAATTTCCTAAAATCCCTTATTATACTAATAATATAAAGCGGAAGTTTGTTTTGTTTGTTAAAATATGGCCGCCCGCCGCTCCAAGATGGCGGATACATTTTCTTTTCAATTTTGAATTTGTGAAATTTTGTAAAAGTGTCCGCCATGTTGAACTTTTCAGATAATGGTCCGATTGCTGTCAAAATCGATATTTGAGAGTCCTGGGGGTCACAAAAAAAGAATCTTTTCTCAAAATTTTGAAAAAGTGTCTGCCATGTTGAACTTTTTAGTTACTTGTCCGATTGCTTTCAAAATCGATATTTGAGAGACCTTGGGTTCACAAAACAAGAATCTTTTCTCCAATTTTGAAAAAGTGTCCGCCATTTTGAACTTTTTAGATAATGGTCCGATTGCTCTCAAAATCGATATCTGAGAGACCTTGGGGTCACAAAACAAGAATCTTTTATCAAAATTTTGAAAAAGTGTCCGCCATGTTGAAATTTTTAGTTACTTGTCCGATTGCTCTCAAAATCGATATCTGAGAGACCTTGGGGTCACAAAACAAGAATCTTTTCTCAAAATTTTGAAAAAGTGTCCGCCATGTTGAACTTTTTAGATAATGGTCCGATTGGTCTCAAAATCGATATCTGAGAGACCTTGGGGTCACAAAACAAGAATCTTTTATCAAAATTTTGAAAAAGTGTCCGCCATGTTGAACTTTTTAGTTACTGGTCCGATTGCTCTCAAAATCGATATCTGAGAGACCTTGGGGTCACAAAACAAGAATCTTTTATCAAAATTTTGAAAAAGTGTCCGCCATGTTGAACTTTTTAGTTACTGGTCCGATTGCTCTCAAAATCGATATCTGAGACACCTGGGGGTCACAAAACAAGAATCTTTTCTCAAAAATTTGAAAAAGTGTCCGCCATTTTGAACTTTTTAGATAATGGTCCGATTGCTCTCAAAATCGATATATGAGAGACCTGGGGGTCACAAAACAAGAATCTTTTATCAAAATTATGAAAAAGTGTCCGCCATGTTGAACTTTTTAGAGTATGGTCCGATTGCTCTCTAAATCGATATATGAGAGACCTGGGAGTCACAAAACAAGAATCTTTTCTCAAAATTATGAAAAAGTGTCCGCCATGTTGAACATGAACCTGCACAGCACAGGTTGCTAGTTATGGATATAGCTATTAGAATAGAATCTGCGAAGAGTAAGGATAAGCCCCCTCCTCGAACTAGATGGCGTATGTTGGAGAAGATTGAATGTGCGAATGAATTTAAAAAACGTGTGATAGATAAAATGATTGATATGAATAATGACATGAAAGAGAAGCCGGTAAATGAATGTTGGGGTGAAGTGGCAAGTTGCATAAGGACTGTAGCGAAGGATGTTTTAGGGGAATCACGTGGATTAGGCAAGATAGATAGGGATACATGGTGGTGGAATGAAAAGGTTCAAGTGGGTCTGAAAGAAAAGAAGAAAGCATTCAAAGAGTGGCAGATTATGGAGGATGGGGATAACAGTATGAAAGAAGCAAAAAAGGAAGTATATAAGAGGCGTAAAAAGGAAGCCAAAAGAGCAGTTGCTATTGCAAGAGCTGAGGTCCAGGATGAGTTGTACAAAAAAGTAGACAGCCCTGCAGGCCAAAAAGACTTGTACCGTTTGGCAAAAGCAAGAGAAAGGAATGCAAGAGACATAACAAAAGTAAAGTGTGTTAAAGACGAACGTGGGCAGGTATTAACGAAGGGTGGAGATGTGAAAGAAAGATGGAAAGTATATTTTGAAAAGTTAATGAATGAGGAGAATGAATGGAGTAAAGTCCTTGGGAATGTACCTATAAATGTAGGTCTAGTTAGGGAAGTGAGTATGGATGAAGTAAGAATGGCAGTACGAGGTATGAAGAATGGTAAAGCAGTAGGGCCCGACGGGATACCAGTTGAATTGTGGAAGCTGTTAGGTGAGGATGGATGTAAGTGGTTGACTTTGTTCTTCAATAAGTTATTGTATGAAGAGACAATCCCCAACGAATGGTGCGACAGTTCGCTAGTGCCCATCTACAAAAATAAGGGTGATATCCAGGAATGCAATAGCTATCGAGGAATAAAGCTCATGTCACATAGTATGAAAGTATGGGAGAAAGTGATAGAAAGTCGATTGAGAGAAGAAAGTGAGATCACACAAAATCAATTCGGGTTTATGCCTGGTCGAGGAACGACAGATGCCATATTTGCACTCCGTACTTTGTGTGAAAAATACAAACGAGCACATAAAAACCTGCACATGGTGTTTGTGGATCTTGAGAAGGCATATGATCGAGTTCCCCGTGAGGTTTTGTGGTGGGCTTTGAAAGAGAAAGGTTTGCCTGGGAAATACCTGCAGCTGATCCAAGCGATGTACAGCAGGTGCAGTACATATGTCCGGTCTGCGGCTGGGTCTACCGAGAAGTTCAGTGTGGCTGTCGGCTTACAGCCTTACACCAAGGGTCGGCTATGAGCCCTTATCTCTTCCTGCTTGTAATGGATGCTTTGACGTCGCACCTGCAGGAGGAGGCACCCTGGTGTATGCCATTTGCCGATGACATTGTTCTCGTCGGTGAAAATGGATTTGAAGTCCAGAGCAGGCTGGTCAAATGGCAGCAAGGGTTGGAGAGTGTTGGCTTGAAAATTAGCAGAACCAAAACTGAGAACATGTTCTACGATTTCGGCGGTCTCTCCACGTTCATACCTATTTTGCTTGATGGAGTGTCAGTACCAGTCTGCTCCGACTTTCGGTACCTTGGATCACAAATGCAAAGCGATGGTAATATTGACCGTGATATAAAGCAGAGAATCAGCTCAGGTTGGATGAAATGGCGACAGGTAACAGGAACCACGGATGCCTTTAAAGCTGAAGGGGAAAATCTATAAGTCCGTGATAAGACCTGTCCTAATGTATGGTTCGGAATGCTGGGCAGTTAAGAGGACGGATAAAAGAGCAGCATGCAGCTGAGATGAGGATGTTGAGATGGATGTGTGGAGTGACAAGAATGGATAAGATAAGAAATGAGTACATAAGGGGAAGCCTGAAAGTAGCGCCAGTGACTGAAAAGTTGAGAGGGAACCGTTTATCATGGTATGGACATGTTATGAGGAGAAATGAAAGCCACGTCACTAAAAATGTTATGAATATGAAAGTGGATGGATATACGGGAAGAGGAAGACCGAAAAAGAGATGGATGGATTGTGTGAAAGATGATATGGGTAAGAAAGGAGTGGATACTAGTATGACGGATAGAAGAGATGAATGGAAGAAGCGTACATATTGCGCCGACCCCAATTGATTGGGAACAGGGCAGGCAGATGATGATGATTCGATGAGTCTTCTGGCTCGGCGGTTTATTGAGTCGAGGGCGAGAGCCTGGTGGAAAGGACTCCGTTTGGTGGTGAAAAGACACACCTGCGTCTTGGTGGCATTAAAAGTGACCAGATTGGCATTGCCCTAATCGGAGACTGCCTGTAAAGTTACGTTCAAACGCTCTACCATGGCTTCTCGCAACAATTGGATCTAGTCACTGGTGGCTCGCGCGCTGGAAATATGACAACGGTGCTATCGTCTACGTACCCAAAGATACCGGGCTTCACCAGATCGTTAATATGCAGCAGAAATAAGGTTGCAGAGAGAACGGAACTCTTTGGCATTGACTACGAAAAGGTCCGACGAACGCCCGTCTATGACTACATGAATAGACCGTTCGCTCAGGAAATTGGAAATCCAAGCGCACAGACCACCAGAGATTTCATATCAAGTAAGCTTGCTTATAAGCCTGGTGTGTCAGATCGGCATCGCCTCCATCTAAGACTCACTGGCCGACTTAGACCGAGCTATTAGCTAGATGGACGAGCGGTAGCAGCTAGCCGCTTGTGAGCCGAGCGGTGGAAAGATTTCAGAGTAATACTGACCTAAATCTACTAGATATTAAATGAAAATTTTTAGTTAAACATCAACTATTATCAATTATGACTAAAATTCGAAAAAACTGGATTTTATTATCAATATTCGGATTTATAATAGGCCCCTAAAATCCGGATTTTTCAGTTATTTTCGAATTTCGAAGTATCCGGATTGCAATCCCTAGGCGGGACTATCCCGCTTTCAGGTTGTCTGCCCCACTGTCACCAGTGAGAGCAAAAATGTCCCGCTTTCGCAAACAGATCAAACGATAACTTAATTTGCGGTACGCGTCGAATGAGTTTTTTTTTCTGTTATGAATAAAATATATACAAGAGACAAATCGCAGCAAGTGTGGCAGTAGGTACTGAAACCCTTTTTGATTACCAACATTAATAAATCTTGTAATGAGCACCATTCCTACTTGAAAACTAGACCCGATATTTTGAAACTGATATTTTCTGCCGACAAATTCGAAACATCACACGTTAGAAGTCATGTAACTAAAGTTTAGTAACTTAGCTAATCATCATATCAGCCCATGGATGTCCACTGCTGAACTTAGCTAATATGTTTTGTATTATTTACGTAACCATACATCCCGCTTTGGGCGGGACAGTCCCGCTTTCAGGCCCCGGTGAGGGAAAAATGTCTCGTTTTCAAAAACTTACGTTTAGGTTATTTTCAATAGCTTAGGTGCCTAGATAGGTTCGGTTCGAAGAAGATTTTCCACTAATTAATAAAATATTTACAAAAAGACCAAACGCAGCATTGAAAGATTGAAAGAAATTTTGATTATCAAACTAACAAATCATGTAAAGAAATAATTAGGTCCGTTCGTACTTTACTTTAAAACTAGACCCGAATTGACCCGTTATTTTGAAACTCATTTGTTCTGCATACAACCGCTTAGACGTTAGAATTCAGAAATCATGTCACTAAGGCTAACATATAATAAATAAGTACTTATAACGTGAAAATGAAGAAATAGTTCTTAATTTTCCAAAATAATCTAGTAAAATCACTTTTTTAAAATTATTCAGCAGGCTTTCCGCTCAACGAAAAAAAATATATGGTAACGTTATGCATGAATGCAATTTGACCGGACACGCAGCGTTTTTTAAAAAGTTTACGCATATCATAATATTGTAAAGTACGAAATACAGGTGGGGGCAGCTGAATATGGACAAGATAAATATTATGTCTAATGTTCATATTCCGCCAATACCGGTGATTGTTGGACCTAGGACAAATTGTCTAACTAGGAAGGTCCAACTTCGATAAAGAAGTCAATCGAAGAATCCAACTCGGCTTGGCAGCGTTCGGGAAGCTACGGCATATCTTCACGTCCAGAATACCTCAGAGTCTGACAAAGGTCTTCAATCAGTGCGTGTTACCAGTTATGACACACGAAACAGACACGTGGTCTTTTACTGCTGGCCGCATAAATAATCTCAGTCTCTCAGCGAGCTATGGAACGAGCTATGCTCGGAATTTCTCAACGTGACAGAGTCCGAAACGATGACAAAAATTACTGATATAGCTCGTGGTGTTAGCAAGCTGAAGTGGCAATGGGCAGGCCACATCGCTCGAAGAATAGATAACCGATGGGGAAGGAAGGTTCTTAAATGGCGACCACGTACTGGAAAGCGCCGACCTCCCACCAGGTGGACTGACGAGCTGATCAGAGTCGCTGGGTGTCACTGGATGCAAGCGGCAAGTTAATGAGGAAGGCCTATGTTTTGCAGTGGACATCGTTAGGCTGATATAATGATGTGAAAAGGAACCAGTTTGAAAATTCATCCAGCCAATGAAAAGAGCAAGACCACCAGGCGAAATCAGAAAAAGTTCATATGTAGATATTGTTTGTCACAGGAACATTTTAATTTATTTAATTTAAAGTATTTTTACTTTTCAAAAAGTATTTCAAAAATATTTTAAATAGGTTTTTTAAATATTTTAAATAGAAAGAAAAGACATTTATTCAAATGTAATACAACACAATTACATACACATAGAAAGATAGACAAAAAAAAACAGAGATATAAAAAAATATAAATAATTGTGTTGTGTGACATCAGAAATAGACATAACATTGCTATGTATATTAACTAATTTTTAATCATATTACATTGTTTTGTTCCCAAAACCAACATTTAAATTTATAATTGGTATAACCACAGACATTAATATCTAAATAGATACCGCCTGTCGCTCAATCTTTATGGAAACCAAGCGTGTAACTTTTTTACCACCTACTGTGATGTTACACAAGCGTTTTAGTGATATGAATAACCGGCCGCGCGAAACCGATTTACTCCGACTCGTGCGCCTATATACCAACTTATTAGGTTCTTTTTAGCAGAGTAAGTAAGTCTTAAGTCGACTAACTTAATCATCAGATCAGAGTAGTCAAGATCCGAAGAATCAAAAGAGTCCCAAATCGATGGGTTTGCCTCGTTTTATCACAAGGTTCAAATTTAACTTTCAAGATTTCTACGAGTACCTGTTCTCTATATATACACAAAGTTAGCGGGACTATAGTCCCGCTAACTTTGTGTGAAGTTAGCAGTGCCGGCTTATTTCAGGAACTATGTTCGAGGAACAAAAATATAAGTTTTAGTTAAAAAAATATTTTTAATTCAAGCTTTTTTTGGTGACTGTATATTTTGTTGATTGTACATTGATCTTCTAATATACCAAATATCAAGTCAAACCGACCACTGGAAGTAGGTGAAAGTGAAAGAAGTAGGTAGGTTGATGAAGAACGGCTAATCAAGCTACATCGCTTCAACAAATAAAATAAACAAACAAATATTCCTACAGTCTTTCCATTCACAATATTATATTAGTATTGCAATAAAACCAAATCGATATCTAGAACCTTAATTTTTATCTAAATTCGTAAGTATCTACTGCTTTATTTTCTGTACTGTGGCAAAATAAAATCGGACGCCATAATGGAATTTCAAATGGTGCGCCGCGGTGAATTTTGGCGCGAATAGCTGCATTGTGCGTAGATGAATACGTAGCGCGCTCAAATGGTGGGGTACGAGGTAGCGTAAAATACCTACAGCTCGTCGGAGAACCTCGCCTTAATCAATTTTGTTAATTTATATATGTAATTTTATTTATATTGTATTTATTACACATAGATAATTTGAGTATTTGTGTATTGTTATGCGATAATTATTATTTATTCATTCATCAATATATATGTATACTCGTACATGCATTTATTTAATATGATCCATATCTTTTTTTAGCTAATGTCCTCAGTGTAAGAAAGCTATATATATACGAAGGTATCCGGCGTTACCATAAACAAATCGTGCCTTACTTACCAGATGTACTCAAGAGAGTTGAAAGATGTCCTGTACCATTTGTTAAGACGAGATTTGCGCAGAAGCAGTATAATATAATAATTCCACTCCTATACAATATATTAAATAAAAAATGCAAAATAAAAAAGTATAGCGATTATAAAATAAAAAATACAATAAAATCATGGCTCCAATTATTCGACTATGAAGGCATTGAAAAAATGTTAATGGATTTGTATTCTTAATGATCACAAACTAATCCAGCACACACACACTCACCCCCACACATACACGCATACACTAACACACACCCCCACACCCCCCCCCCACACACACACAACCCCACCCCCACACAACCACACCCCCACACAACCCCACACACACATGCACATATGGCGTTTGTTTTTATTATTATTATATTCTTTTTAATATTAGATTCAGTCAGGGATTATTACATAAATTTATCTTGATCCTATTGCATAGGAGAGGGTACTGACTTCTGTAACACAGGTTTTAACCTAGCACAGAAGTCAGGGACTTCGTTTAATTTTTGTACAATGTGTTTATGTCAATAAAGATTTATTATTATTATTCCATTTATTAATTTTTTGACTTATTTTTACATTTTTAAATATAGATATATATATAAAAAAAAATATTATTATTATTATAACATGTAACATTTTTGTTAATTTTTAAGCATTATAGTTCTTGTTGTTTTTAATGGTTTTATGTTAATATTAGGAAACCTGTAATTGGCTTTTTTTTATGTATATTCTTTTGTTGATTATGAACTTGCTTTTAAGGTTTCGTCAAATAAATAAATTAAATTAAATTTAAAACATCGATATAATAGGTATTTTTATCAATCTCCAACGTCATTGTTAGAAAGCTATGTCAGGCTTGTAGTAAAAAATCAATCTATTCGTTGATAGCATCCATGCTCGCAGGGCTGATTTCAACACGACAAACTTCATTGGAATGTACGGCTACAACAACATGAGTAAAATAAAATAGATTCACCGCTGCGTTCGTTTGCCATTTGGACGGACATCTTTTTTATCGGGTTGTATTTTAATCGTTTTTTTTTTTGCTTCACTGCAGACTTAGACGTGGGCAGACCGAGATTGGAATGAAAAATAAACAGTTATAAATTAAATATTACTAAATTCGTTTCATTTGTGATATTCTTCCACGACTACCGTTTTTAGAGTTCTCTAGCTAACTGGCATATGGCAAAAAAAAAATTGGGTCTATCTATATGTGGTATGTGTTCTACAGCTGCAAAGTATTGTGGTGAAAATGAGATAAAATAATTATGCTTTGTTAGTTGCTGTCATTATAAACAGCTGTCGTGTACCGATCAACTGTCTTTTTCTGAATGATAGTTATAGTATATCCAATCAGCTCGTCACCAGAATGGTAGCTGAGTAGCTCTGAATATCCCCCATGACCTCTGTCAATAATGTGTGCCCCTCCTCTTACTTTAAAAGACCATGTCATCAATAAATCTGAAATCTGATCAAAATTGTATTAATTATATCCTGGACGCTATACACGAGCATCTTTTTGAAATTGATACGTAAATTACTTTTACAAATATTAACTTTTTTCAGTTGCCGACAATTTTCAGTTTACCGAACGAAATATTACTCTGTATTTTCAATATAATTGTAACTGTGAAATTTTATGGAATACAAATATTATTATGGTTGATAAAATTATCAGCATCAGTCTGGTGGATTTGCCTACGTCCAGCTAATGTTTTCTAGAGATAAAAATACCACTATGCTATTTCCGGTTTTACATATTATATCTTTGCGCCAAAATGTATCCAAATCGATTAGAAATTTAGGGGATGATTAGCTATAATATTTATTTTCCACATAAACACACACACTTTCGCATTTATAATATTAGTAGGATAATTTATATATACACTGTGCGTGATCCGACCCGCACTTGGCTGGTCTTTCCAATTCTTATAATTAATGACGTTTTATCGGAATTATTTTAGTTATTAAACACATTTTTAAGGTTTACCACGGTCAAGAAAATTACCTACTCAGCATAATCATTTATGATGTGTCTGTGTAACCTAAATTTTATCAGTATAATATACCATTGTGACTTGTAAAACCCGCACAGTATAAAGCAAAAGGTCGTTGATATAAGTTTCTTTACAGACGGAATATTTAACCTTTTTGAAGCTTAACCTACCTATACATATTTCGGCACAAAACCTACGTATTTCATCGATTATGACGGGCCAGCTGGCGCGGTTGGTTAAGATTCCACCTATCGCGCCGCAGCCCGTGGGTTCGTTTCCCACACAGGCCATGCATTTGTGTGCATTAATATGTCTGTATGTCCTGAGTCTGGGTGTGATTATGTATATTAAGTAAGTATTTAAAATCAGAAAGGTAGTACATGTATTATATCAGTTATCTGGTTTCCATATTACAAGCTCTGCTTAGTTTGAGATCATATTCATATTCATTTATTCTGCAACTAAGTGTATCATCATCATTATCATCATCAGCCTATAATGTCCCACTGCTGAGCACAGGCCTCCTTTCGCAAATGAAGGTGAAATGGAATGGGCAGATACTCCACTACGCATGCCCACTGCGGATTGGTGGAGGTAGGCTAGTGGTCAACCTACTGCTGGAATTTTTCAAGCCGCCTAGGAGGCATCCAACTAGCTTAACGACTATCACAATTAAGTGATAACCGAGACCAACGGCTTTACGTGCCTTCCGAAGCACGGGAACGGTCGATTTGAAATACCACTAGGCGGTCACCCATCCAGTTACCGACCACGACAGACGTAGCTTAACTTCGCCGATCGATTAAGAACGGCTAATCATACTACACCACGAGCGCTTCAGTATCGCTACTAAGTGTATAGTGGGTCTTATTCTATTACAAACAGTGCTTAGAGAACTTAGTGACCTTTAAGAGGTATTGCAAAGTATTGATTATAACATAATAATAATAATTATTATTCATTTATTAAATGACCGTTTCTGAAGAATGTCGCAGGATATTTTTTTATTTATTATTGTAACAAAAATATAAGCTTTTTATAAATGTATATCGAATTCTAAATAACATTTTCGCTGCTATTAGTTGAGGCTGGATGCCTCACGCATTGTGACGCCCAACCGAACGTGAAATGTGTTCAAACTTCTATTTGTCAAGGTGTTTACAAGCGACCAGCGCGTGCGCAGCAAATACTTCCAGTTTAACGACTGCACACGAGAACTAATTTTGTTACGTTAATAATTCAGTAATGGAATTTTAATTTTGGGTAGAATATCACTTCAGTGACCATGGTATAGATATTACTGTATATGTATTTATTTCCTTCGTGAATTTATCACTGTAAAAATTATGATGACCACAAATAAATTGGCTTTCGCTGTGTCCTAAATATAACATCTGTAACCTAAGAAGCTGAACAAAACACCTGCCTGACACACACACTAAAAATATTGTACACAAACATCTCTTTACTTAATGTTTAGTAATATTAAAATAAAATTTAAAAAAATTAACTACCGAGACGTACACAACACTATAAAAAACACATTTAAAACAAATATCTAAAAATACAACACACATATAACACAATTTCATAGTATTTATTCATTTAAAATAGATGTTTGATACTTTTTAAGGATCCATTGAATTTCATTGTGATTATCCAAATATAATAACCTGAAAAATCTGCGCAAAGATCATCTGATTACATGAACAACTATGTTATGAAAATGTATATAAAATATAGGTATATACTATTTAAATCCTCTTCTATACTATGAGGAGTTTTCTTATTATACCTATCATACATAGGTATTTTGACCACAGAGATATAATAGGAAAACTCCTCACAATATTTGTATAGAGCAATATTTGTATATATGTTCTGAAATCTCGAAAACGGCTCTAACAATATCTGTCTCTCAAAAAATCGATCCAGCTAGGTTTCATCTCTGGGAAAATGCGTTTTCCCAAGATTGCGAGCAAAGTTCGATCACCCAGGTACTATATTAATACATTCTAAAAGGTACTTTTGATTCAAGTTATTCTCGCTTCGATTCTAGGAAAGAAATTATAGAACGGGCACGCGATAATATTCCAAGAGTTATCGTATTGCGTTTGGCCTGTCTCTGTGGTTTAGATAATAAAGGATGAAATGGAAACATTACTATTTCAACTTTATATTTCCATGGAATTCATTGAAATTTTCCAATGACTAACGAAATACAGTCTGGGTACCTATAATAAAAATATGAAGTTAGATACAACCGTGTGTGATAAATTTTCCAGGATATTTATTTATTGGGCATGTCACTGGATATTTATTATTATTATAACATAGTGGCGTTTGCAATAACTTTAAATAGTGAGCAAGTGAACTGTATTCTTAGCCCTCCTTCTTACCAAAGCATACTTGTGACATGTCATGTCACATCTATTTATCATATTATAAACTTTACTTGAATATTTCCTATGAAAATGCTTATTGTATATATGTATATTTATTTAAATAGATCAAACTGTAAATATTAAATAACTAATCACAATTATACATAAAAGTAACCTTCCTTTATCATAATATATTTCTTGTTTTAGGCCGTACCTTACTGATTTTTAAATAAAATAAAAAACCAGACAGCATAATTAAGTTTGTTTTTGAAGTAATTTTGATGATATAGAACAGGGCTACCCAAACTTATTGTATCTTTGACGCCCTTAGGAAGTTGCCATATTTTTGCGACGCCCTGGCCTTCTTGCCATACATTTACCTACTAGTTGTAGTTCTAGCCTAATAACAATTTGTTAGAAAAACTCCAGTTAGCATCTTTTTGAAAAAGAAAAATCACTGGCCGCCCGCTCCCTCCGCATCACAATGCGCATGGCACTCACTCGACTTGGTCGCATCGACATAGACAACCAACTAAACCTAGGTATTTAGATCGGATCACGACGCCCCTGGATACTACCGCGGCGCCCAAGGGTGTCGCGACGCACAGTTTGGGAAGCCCTGATATGAAAAAAAAATAAGCTGTTTAGAAAATTATATTTTTTTAAATCAACAGCATTAGTAAGTAATTCCTTACATATAAGCACCGCTGTTAGCCGACAGACGGAGTCACACCATAAGAGTACCTTATTTACCTTTTTGGTACGGAGACCTAAAAATTGCAATAAAAGGAGGAATATGTTTGTTATCATAATTTGAATATCGAAAGTGTTGGCATTGGCACTATTGCCTTTTGACCTGTGTAACTAATTACTATGTGATCGATATAGGTCATGTTCTCAGTTCCGGTGAAGAGCTCTTCACGACCGGTACCTAGACTATTGTTCTCAAATAACTGGGTCAAGGGCATGCTGACCTGCTCCTGCGGTTTCCGATTGACATTACAGCGATCCTAGCGCCCTGCGGTCTATTGTGTTACACCCTCCTCCCGGAATCGAAGTTGGCTGGGGTGGGTTATTGCTATCTCTTTCATGTACGTCCGAACAGACGCAAATAATATACTTGTCGCTAAACCTTCAGTCAGATTTGAATCCGAGTGTTAATACATCGGTAAAAGAAAACAAATAAGTATGAAACGTCGTAGGTATATGCTGTAGTTTTTAGACAGCATTTTAGTGCAATAATGTAATTTCATACGTACTTCTACCATACAGATCATAAGGTTTCCTTTACCTTCAAGATAGAAAGAATAAAAGAAATAAACACGAAGTATTGACGTAGTTGTAAAGAATTTCGGTATTAGTTTATTTATGAACAAAGAATAACGCCTCAATGATATGATGTACCGTAATATAGGCACGTCACGAAACCCAAAGTTTGTAATTTTAATGGTAGCTTCCAAACTGTAAAGAAAGAAATAAGATTCCGTAATATTTGTCAAAGGTCTAAAAGTTGTAATTTAACTTCCAGTTACCATTGAAATCCGAAGAGGAAGAAATAAGATTTCACTTCGTTCGTACTTATGATACAATAAGAAAAATCTTTAAAAAAATATGAGTGATTAATGTATATTTCTGTGTTAATTTATAGCTATAGAAAGGGTCTGGAGATAATTATAAATTATAGGAATCTATATGTTTTAGAGTGCGGCGGAAACGCAATACTACACTTATTTTGTACACATGTTCAATGCGACGTGAATGAGTTTGGCTATTTTATTCCCATTTACACTAAAGTTTAAAAAATAGACGATACCTACTCAGTTCTTGCAAAGCTACTTGCTCAATATCTAGAGAGGAGAGTTTAGGGAGTGTTGTGCCTACGCTACGCTGCTAGGAGATTCCTGAGCACAACCTATCGCTATAGCCGACTTAAAGACTTGTCCATTAATCCAAATATATATAGTACACTGAGTTTCTTGCCGGGAGTCTTCTCAGTTACGAACCGGTGGTAAAATCAATTGTAACGTTCGTAAGTGCCTTATTAAGGCCTATATTGAATAAACAATTTTTGAATTTGAATTTACAAATTGATATCACACACCACAGGAAAATTACGTTAAATATTTTGTACTTAAACCAAAAGAAGATGCGCAAGAATGTACAAATCAAAAGAAAGGGACAACGAACTATACTTCAAAAATGTCTCTGGGTGTAATATTGTAAATCACTCACCACTCACAATTACTATTTTAAAAATGTTGGCACTTTTACTATATTGGCTTTTATTCTAAATATTCTACAATTTCAAATTAAAATACCTAAGCATAAAAATATTAAAAAGAAACAATAACAAAATAAATAATAAAATTAACAAGTTCATAATTATAGTACCCTACTGGCTTTTGCACAAGCATGAACAATTGAACAATGTGCACTTGTGCACAGTAAAGCTACTTCCAGACATCTTTATAGTCAATATAATGTGCAACCTTGTAAAAAGCTTTTTCATTCAAGACTTTCTTTGTATTCGCTATGAATTTAAAATCAGTCATCTGCTTAGAATGTGAAAACTAGAAAATGGAATTGCAAAAGATGGAAAAAGTAATATAACATTATTTACCCAAGGCGGCAACGCAGTAACTGGATTGTTCAGCTGGCCTTGGCAGCCACTTTGCTGGAAGTTTACCTTCACCTTAGCACCCTTAATCTAGTCTAGTCGCATAGTTTTATTAGTGGCGTGCATCTCAGCAGGTGTCTTGGGAAATTATATTTACTTTCATAGTATACATCGTTTAATGAACATCCGGGGAATTTAATTCCAGAGCGTCCAGTTGCGTTGTTATACCGTCGGTTGAAATATCGATTTTCCGGTCGTAACACGAAGCTTAATTTCGTTTGTCACGACACAATCTCACCATGGTCTAATGGTCGATGGTCAACGATGCAGGTAATTATTGTACCTGTTGATTTGTCGCCACGATATTTTGAATACAATCGCGGGTCTTGTTAGTAAATATTCTTACAGAATTACCCTTTGCATACCGAGAGTTGTGCAGCACTATTTCGGGCGGTTGGTTTATAAATCTAAACTAGTAGCTTTAATCTTGGCTTTGTGTATTTTGGTGCGCCGTATAGTCCATCACTAGGTATATGTACTTTATGTCACAGTGAAATATAAATAAGAGGGATATAGCTGTATCCTTTTATAGCTATTCAGATGGAGTACTTACTTCGATAAACCGATTTCGGAATATTGTAATAACAATCGATACATTGATATTAAATGAAGTTATGCTTTCTAATTGATAAAAAAATATAGTTTGAAGCGCTCGTGGTGTAGCTTGATTAGCCGTTCTTAATCGATTGGCAAAGTTAAGCTACCACCATCGTGGTCGGTACCTGGATGGGTGACCACCTAGAGGTATTTCAAATCGAGCGTTTTCCGTGCTTCGGAAGGCACGTAAAGCCCGTTGGTCCCGGTTATCGCTTAATTGTGATAGTCATTAAGCTAGTTGGAGGCCTACAGGCGACTTGAAAACTCCAACAGTAGTTTGACCACTATAGCCTACCTCCATCGATCCTCTTTCACCCTGCCCATTCTCTTTCACCCAAATTTTTGAAAGGAAGCCTGTGCTCAGCCGTGGTACATAATAGGCAGTAGTACAAGATTGTTTCAAAGACGCGCTTTAAACAGCCTTGCACTAAAAAATTAAAAATAATTATTAAACATAAATTCTCTGTCTCGATCCGCTAGTTCCCTCTGACACCAACACAGGACACTGAAAACCATTTGTTTGGCCAAAACGCACGCTAATATACGATTCTAATACGCCTAAACACGGCTAGGATACGTTGCTCCGCTTTGAGGTTACAGTGCCTACCGTCCGACTCCACCATCAGACCCTGAAAACCATATATGGTCAAAGTTCATCCCACAACAATTTCAACAACCCCAAACACGGTTATGATTGGTAACTTCGCTATGGAGTTCCAGTGCTGCTCTCCTACTCCATCATCATATACTGAAAACCAAATATGTCCAATGTGCGTCTCAAGACGATTCCAACAAGTCCAAACACGGCTAAAATACGTTATTCCGCTATGGAGTTCCATCAGATCAGCTCGATGGCACCAAATTATTTTATTGTCATCGATCGTGTGCAGTTTCAGTTTAATCTGATGTTTTGGAGTCGATGAAAATTTCGTTTGCAGATTCCAGTACATAGGTACATGCATTCATACATACTTACAGGTGAAGCTAATAAAAGCGTGTTAAAAAGTCATTACTCTGAATTTATTGAACATCACTTTTTATGACCTTGATTTCTATGACAACAAAATTCTTATGGTTTAGACTTGAATAGCAGGATTCAAACGAATCTTTCAAATAAGATACATTTCCCATCTTCGATTTTACTATGACGTATGATTTATATTTAGCATGAAGCTTTGTAAATGTCGTATCGCTACTTGGGTGGGTTACCATTGCCATACGCCGCGCCGCAAATCACTAAATAACGATTCATACGCGCTTGAAATTTACACAAACAAGTTATACGGTCCGGTTTTTTACAATTATAGCCTAAACCAAGAATTATAATAATATTCAAAGCGACGATAGCTCAGTGCTAGCGACGTCGAATGCCGTGACGAAGGTCCCATGTTCGAATCCTAATATGAGCTCGTGCTTTCAGATGGAAAATATCGCAGGGATACCATTGCAGGGGGGGTAGGGTACTTTGAAGTACCCGCTACTTTTTGTTTGTAAACTCATACTTAATATACATAATTACACCCAGACTCAGGACATACAGACATGTTCATGTACACAAATGCACGTCCTGTGTGGGAATCGAACCCACGACATGCGGCGCGTAAGGTGAATCTTAACCAACAGCGCCAACTGGCCCGTCTTGGCTGGTTAGTTTAATTTAAAGTGATTTGTCTGCTCTTTGAAAACATTCCCCTATTGTTATAGCAACAAACGTACACTAATTGCGTTTCACCACAGAGGATTGAAGGGAACAGAGTACAAGCTTCTAAGGAGCGTTCAAAAATTATACCTATTTTGGTAGGGTTAGCACAGGAGAATAACATTAAATGAATACATAAAAATGTATACCTATCACAGCTTTTTCGTGATGATAGAATATTGCTATTCACATATTACAGATTATGAGGAAAGGGTACTAAAATGCAAATCTAGTTTTGACACTGACCATACCTGTGTGACTAAGATTTGCTCGCAAACTCGGCAGATCGCGTTGTCCCAGAGATGAAATCTAGCTGAATCACTTTATCGCCCCCAAAAACCGCCATATAGCAAATTTTATCGAAATCGTTAAAGCCGTTTTCGAGATCTCAAAACATACATGCTCGTTAAATAGGATAGGTAGGTAGGTACACCTACGTATTTGAAATCATAAACACCCATCATGCCATTAATTTACGAGAAAAGAGACAATAATAAAAACAATTTACCAGAAAGCCTACCTACCTACCTATTATATGCAAGATACTAATAGAAAACTTATTCATTATATTATTGTTCATAGACTCAGTAAAGTAAACCATATTGACGGGCCCGTTGGCGCAGTTGGTTAAGACGTGGAGTCTTAACCTATAGCGCCGCAGGTCGTGGGTTCGATTCCCACACAGGACATACATTTGTGTGCATGAACATGTCTGTATGTCCTGAGTCTGGGTGTAATTATGTATATTAAGTATGTATTTACAAACAAAAAGTAGTATATGTATTATATCAGTTACCTGGTTTCCATAATACAAGCTCTGCTTAGTTTGGGATCAGATGACCGTGTGTGAGGAATGTCCCAGGATATTTAATATTCACACATTTGGATATTAAAATTATATTATTAAAATCAAAACGTAAACAAACACGATGCGCGAGTGCCCTGAGTTTGAGCACAAGTCGAGCCAGTATAAACCGGTTTCCCCTCGTACGTGACGAGCCGCCTGTGCTTTCGCACACACGCGCCTCAAGCTTGTAGTTGTGTACCTACCGTAGCGCGTTTGTATGAAGCTTGGTCTCTGTTCCCTTCAATCCTCTGTGGTTTCACCATGGCGCGGCATTACCTAAAGAATAGCTTAGTTAAGGAACAATGGGGTTGGCCGCGCGCGACCAATTGACACACGTCACTGAACATTTCAACACTGAACAGTCGGCAGCGATGAATATTCAAACACTGTGGTCTTTTAGACTTTTGAAATTAACATCTATTCTGCAGCAAAACAAAACTATGGTATACATCACTTAATTGTACGTAGTATATTATTTACTCTATGACTCAATTAATATTTTTTTCGTTTCACACAGTAGTGTATTTCACACATACAGCGATCTATTTACACAGAAACTTATAACAATTTGAATCTATTTAATGTAAATTAAATTGCAATTGCATGCATGTAACTTTTTTTCATACTACACAATTTATTTTTTCGTGGGGAAATCCTCATAGGATACCCGACCGCCTCGAAGGTAGCGGCCAGGTAATGCCGGTCTTGTACCGGCTAAAACCCCACGGTGGTCGCCATCGGCCACGACCGCACTCACGGTGGTCGTGAGTGCGGCCCTATTATATTATGTTACATGTGTGTTTAATTTCAATTAATTTATTTGCTGCGATGTAGTATTTATATATCTACCTACTGCATGACAATGTGACGACAGTCGATCGAGAAGTCATTCCATTTATTATAAACCTTTGTGGTTTTATTGAGAATGACTTCATACTAATCCATATTGTAGGTATATTTTTATTTGATAATAAAAAATAAAAAAAAAAAAAACTGTGCTGTAGGGATAGGGGCGGGCTCTCGTGTTGAACGCGTACCTGCTCACCCCTCCACGCGCGTGCGCTTAGATAGCTCGTCCCGGGGGAAGAGTGATACCTCCCCCCAGCACCCTCGCTGTGCTATCGCACGATGAGTCTGACCACATCGACCCATCGTCCTCCTTGGGGTCGCTTCTGGGCGCACAGAGCCCCCGCTCTGATTGCCCACGACCCCAAAGGCCCCGTTTAGTCGCCTTTTACGACAGGCAGGGGAACACCATAACTGTTATTCTAAGCCCGAGCTACAGGGCAGGGTGGCCGCGACGAGCACGTGTGCGCCCCGGCGGCTTCGCCTCCAAGTGGGATCTGCCCTCCCCGATTCCGCTCAGCTGCCTCCTTCTGGACCATTATATACGGTCTTACAAAAGGAGGCTACGGCTCTCCACGCCGCGCTGTATCCCCGCTCAGCATCGCCGACACGACTGCGGGCAGGGAGAGATTTCGTCCGATCTCTTGGACTAGGATCCGCTGCTGGGGTCACCACGCAGGGTACACCGCGAGCGTGTGCAATGCGGAATCCTGGTCACTCCCACCGCAATGGAAGCAAGCCGCCGTAGCCTCACGTCCGATCCTACAGAGATCATCACCGAACCACCCATGCCCGGTAACTACCTGCGTAAGTCTGTAGGTGAGTCGTCCACCTTCTCGCTGCATCCAGGCCTCGAAGACCGGCAGGACTTCTTCGAAGACGTGTTTGCGCGCAAACCGCTTCTCACAAAGCCTTGCGCGCCACGTCGCGAATGCGATAAGTCGCTCCTTCATTTGATCGAGTCAAGCAGCAAAATCCTCTCCAATTTGAAAAACTAATATATTTTTTTGTATTTATATAGATCGTTCCTGATTTCAAGTTTATAAACCCAAGGAATAAGATGTTTCATTCAAACAAATGCATCTTTTCACCCCCTGAAATATTGAATTTCCAAAAACCCCTTCTCTACCAGGCTTTCAAGTTTGTATAGCATTTATACTCGCTGAGATTTCGTTATAAATGAGTGATATTTCGCTAATATATAACTTAATACATTAATTGGTATTTTATATTCGGATTATCGATATTTTCCGGGTCTACGCAAACCACATGGCAGTGCAGCGCAGCCACGCCGCGCAACGACGCGCCCACCACCTGCCACGTTGATAAACTGACAGTGATTGAAAACATTTCATCTATAGAGCGATATTATAGAGCGACTTCACATGCACTAGAGTACGGTCTGTGAGCACGGGTACAGTCTAAATGCGTTGAAACGAAGTGCGTGTACAAAGTGTCAACGACTAAAATATACACATTTAATGGCAAATTTCTCGTTTAATACCTATACTTTTACCGAGAACAAATGGCAAGGAATCCATATCGACATTTTGTGTGACTGTAAATCAACTAATGTACGATATATCTGGAAACTGCTCAAGTTTCGCGCAAGGTAACGTTGTTAACGCTCACTCTATAAGTAATATTCTAACATTATGATTTCATCATTCTGTGCCTATACAATAAAACTAATCGGTCCATAGTTGGTTTTTATTTTCAATACAGCTGCTCGACAGTTGAACTAATGTTTTTCTTTCTTTTTTTTTTCTTTCTTTCATTATGGCCAAGCTTAAAAGTTTATTTAACTGATCTGAGCTCTTTCTTTTTTACAGTAAAATAACTAACTTTCAAGCAAGTTTGTCCGCAAGAAGTGCGATTTCTTCATAGTTTTTGTTTTCAATCTCCACTAGGCGAAGCAAAAAGTTCGGCGTTATTTTTTAATATTATTTAATATATAATATTTATTTGTTTTTCTATTATTTTACCAACTTTTTTATTTTATTTAACTGGTTTATCACATGTTGCAAGTGTCCAGAGGCTATACGGTAACCGCTTCCCACCAGGTGGGCCGTATGCTTGTTTGTAATATCTGCGGTTGTAGTTACTTATGTTGACAATTGGCTTTTACATCTAATAAAACATACTTGTAAAGCTGCAGGGGCAGCTGCGGCCAGAGCGGAAAATTCAAAATACGCATCGTTTGAACCAAATTATATTTTTATGCCTTTTGCGTTCGAGACCATGGGACCGTGGGGGTCCGAAGTTTTTCCGCCAACGCATCAGCTTGGCTATCCAAAGAGAAAACGCTGCCAGCCTTCTGGGAACCTTGCCGTTAATCAGAAGCAGCAGCAGATTTGAGCAAATTTTCTGTATATAGATTGTAATTTATACATAGGTATTTGTTGTACATAAAGAATGACTCCTATTTATAAAAAACACATATTTTCATTAAATTCTTCTTTACATTAATTTTAAATGAAAATGTAGATTTCAATTAAATAAGGAGCTTTAGAAATCTACTTACGGAAAATTTACCTCTGGATTCACCACGTCATTATTACGAACACGAATTTATTAGCGAAAAAAAATTGCAAATAATTCGTTTATGTTTAGTGACTGTTAGTAAGGTACTACGTTATTCTTATCGTCAACGAGAAAAAGTAATGTAATACCTCAGAGTATATAAATACTACGTACAAGTAATACGCAGTAGGTACCTGAAACCCGTGCAATCTCATCGCGATCGGTGCAATCTGATTCGTCCAAACAGTCGGCGGGCGAGGTAGAATCTGCGGAAATAATGATTTTTATGAATAAGATGTGCCACTGATGTGACTGCGTGTCTTTCATCTCTTCGAAAGATTTTTTAGGCCTGTATATAAAAGTAGGTACTTAACCATAAAAACAACGATGTCAAAATCTTCTAGATTTGACAAATATAAGTATTATACTTGTATATCTCGCCTAACAATAGATTACGGCCGTAAGCTTAAAAAATATGATAACCAAACATATAATTTTTGATTAATGATAAAGTAAACAAAATGTGTTAACACTATTTTAAGTATGGCTTATCATATATTTATTGGTTCTAGGTAAAGTCGTAACATTAAACGCCGGCACTTACATTTCACGCCGATGACAAATGGCTTTAGTTAATGCACTTACGGCATCGGCAGTGCGCAGGTGCCGTTGCCAAAATCCCGCAATACGGTTCTGTGGAGCGAGTACCGCCTACTTGTTATCCCAGTTTTGGTATTTCTATATTATTTACATTGATTTTAGTTAACCTGATGGAATATTTTTTGAGTAACCGTAAGGTAAATGGTTCTTACTTTGTAGCAACGTGACATTTCAAATAATATTAGCATGTATATGGGCCTTATTGTCCGAAACTCAAGCACTGTAATGCGCCTATATGTCTGCACTGAACACCAACAGATTTTCTCTGATGCATACACTACACACGTGTGATCTAAATGATAATGAGAATATTAATAAATGGGAGTCAATGGTAGAGTCAATTTTATCTATCGTTCATAAGTGACTTATTAGGGCTTAAACTGAATAAATGAGTTTGAGTTGACTTTCAGGTGAAACAATAAAAAAATCAGCTTATACATTGATGTCGAAATGTATGCAGTCAAGTACTCAATTAACACGCCATATGGTGAGTGAAAAGTCAATTGCACCGTATTTATCGAGTGATCAATATAAATGAACACGCAGAACAGTATAAATGAAGAAACTCGTCCTTGAGAATGGAGAGTCAGTGACCATTGCCCGCATATAAATATTTTAGTAGCCATCTCGCCCACACTACATGATTGCAATAGCTTCGGTGGCCTACCTATAGTGTACGAGAAACAAAACGTGTCCAGCACCGCGCGGCACGCGTCATATCAACCTATAAAAATATAAATCTGACCTTAATACATGCGATCATTCGCGGTTTTCATTTATAACGGAAAATTAATTAAAATCTCTTCATAAAAGCGTGCCGATGTAAAACTGCAGTAAGCGCGCCGCCCGCCCTTGAAGAACACACAATAAAATGTATTTTTGGATCCGTCCATTGCCAGCCGCAGAGTTACATCCGCGGCGGTGAAAGAAATATTGTGTGAAACACACGCTGGGCTCGCGAAATCGTAAAATTAATTTATGCGTGTAAAGCTAATTCGCAACGATTGTAAATATTGATCAGATTACCTAAGTCTCGACGCCTCCACTCCAAGACAAGGCAGTGTTTACGTGTAGCTTTTGTGTCGACTGTGCGTACATTACTTTGATTTATTTTTATGAATCATGCTGCGTACACCAACATAACACAACGCTAATCATAAAAGTATGTAGGTAATAAATGTGTGAATAGTGTTGAAAAATATCCGCAAGATTTTAGAACCAAACGAAACGTTGTCGTGACAAACTTAAACTTAACAATGATACTCTCATATTAATTCGTGAAAAGTTTGAACCACAGCAGTTTTCCTTTGTATTACTAACATTAGCATAAGCAAGGAGTAAAACTTAATATTTATCAGCTTTCCACGAAATTTCCTATAATAGAATACGATCACGTGCTTTCCTATCATTTACGATAGCTAATTTGTAAGCAGCATGTATTTGATATTTTGCGAATTGTAAACAATAAATATAATTCTGGAATATAACAACTTATGCTATTTTTATAGAAAATATATTTTTAATTAACGAGTCTCCATATACCTTCGATACAATATGTGTACCAATTCAAACACCTGTTGCCCAATAACTGGAATTTCCGTGAATTGGTCAAATCAATCTATATTTTATTCTGCACTAATGACAATTTACGACAGTTAGGTATCTACGTTGTATAGTTAAGTTCTTTATTGTTTACAAAAATGATAGGTAATGTTATTTAATTTATTTATTAAAATTATATATATCAACGCTTGAGTAATTGCAGAAATTATACTGCCTTGTAATTGGCAAAAGGTAAAAACCACATACTAGAGGTGTGTAACTCAGCTCTGAACCAGCTCAATGAATCAGATCACTCGGGTTTGAGCCGCTGAGCTGCAGCTCAACAACATAATGACTAGCTCACGGCTCAATCCAACTCCTATTGTATCTGCGACTCCCTCCATAGATTATATTCTTGTAATTCTAATCTACGAATTATTATTTCGTTCTAAAACATTTAAATAATAATTACATTCCATAATTAAATACTTATGTAACATAACTCTCAGATCAGATCATGTAAAAAAAAAACAACTCTAAAGTATGAAAAGAGTCGCTCGGCGGAGTCGGATGAATCGCGGCGGCTCAGTCGGCTCAATTCGACGCGCGGTACGCAGTGAGCGTGCGCGCGAATCGTGGCCTATAGGTACATTGAGCTGATCTGCGAGCTGAGTCATTGAACCGGCTCACACACCTGAGCCGTGAGCTGTTCTGCAGCTCGCGTATTTTTGATGAGTTACACACCTCTACCACATACATCTAAATAGATGCCGCGAGTGTATGTACTTCGCGTATCAAAATCTGTGCAAAACTGGGGCACAAGATTCTTCTTTTAAAACTGTTTCGCGCGGACAGGGAACTCGCAAAAGCCTGCATGTCCACCATCAGAGATGTTTAGCTAGTGATATTTTTAGCTGACAAATAGGATAGCTTCATTTTCACGTTAAAAATCTAATGCCAGCCTAACTAAATCAATATTGTGACATTATGGTAGGTACAAAAAGAGTTACATGCTTGGTTTTCATACGGATGGAAGGAATTGAGTTAACTATTTAGATTTATGTCTGTGGTAAAAAACAACAAAAAACATCATTATATTATAACATAGCCCCGGCATTAACAAATATGTAGATATTAAGTTTCAGCTTCTTTTAGGGCTGCCATTTGACCTCCGCCTGTAAGATTTGTCTGTATTTTATAAAATAACAATAAAATATATAATAAACATTTATTTTCTGTCCAATTTCTAATAATTTTAATTGTTCGTTGTTTGCCTATATTATAAAAACTAATATAGATGTAGAACGTATAGAATTTGCTCCTGTCCTATCAGCCATCATATTACTGTTTACACCACATCTTATTCTGTCTTCATGATACTACACGTCAACAAACACTCTTGACCTCGGCATCATACCTTCAAGAGTGAACTTGAGTCTATGTGCCAGATCATTTTTATACCTCGGCATATAAATGCAACTATTGGATAATAAATGTAATATAAAAAACCAAAGTAACACATGAACGACGCTGATTTAGCCAAAGTGTAGTCTGACCTACTGACTCGCACCAGTGTAGCCCGCGTGGCCATGACATAACTATACAGTTCGCTGCTTGTCCATGGTACTGTAGAGCATTGACTCCAATAGTTTCAATGTAAACCTATTTAAATATTCCCGCTTCTATATTCGTACTTTTTCTCTAAAAAAATATTTCTTCTATTTTAGTTCCATAAAGTTTTTTTTTAAATCGCTAAACAAGAAAACGACCCCCTGATGGTTTAGGTTAGGTTAGGTTACGGTTACCGTAGCAACACACGAAGCATCGCGCACGCGTTACCGACCTTTCCCCCCACCCCTATGAACTCTGGCGACCTTACTTACTCACGCGCAGGAACACAACTACTGCTTGGCTGCGGTATTCTGTAAGGTGGAGGTACTTCCCCAGTCGAGCTGCTCTTTGAACGAATAAACGCTACGTTCTACCTCTCTCAAAGATCTTTATTTTTAAATACAAATGACGCCTGTGCATCCCTTGAACTTGATCTGCTATCAGAAGGTAACGTAATGTTATGTAACTGTGAATTACTTATACTGCATTACTAATTTTGTATTAGTCGCTTCTGCCCTGCGGTTTTACTTGCATCCACAAGGGGATTTCGTGTTTTTCCGGCATTTCTACATAAAACCTAGTATAATTAGTTCTTACTACCTTTGAAATATATCCTTCAAATTGCATGGTTCTATTTAGGCTCTGAATTGATTAATCGGTCAGGTCGTGTTTATTTTATACTAGTTGACCCAGTGAACTTCGTACCACCTTCCTTTTTTGGGTTTTTCCTCTTTTTCTTTTTAATATTAGAGCGACAAAACAAAAAAAAAAAATTTGTTAAGCTGTTTTTCAGTTGCACATGCACAGCACTTGATTTATATATATATACAGGATGTATACGATAATGCAAATATAAATGAACCACGTAAAGTACTCATATATTCGAACACCTATTGGACCAAATACAAAATCGCAAAGAAATACAGCTGTTTCAATACAAAAGATCAATGTCTTGTCGGCTAAAATGTATGAAAGAGCTGGTAATAGTATTATCTCCTAAAGGTTTGCTATTATGTAACTAAGGATCACCTAGGCACTTCATACAGTCATATTAATACACACATACTTACATTGAGTGGTGAGGCCAAAAGTCGTATAGCTATAGTGCAAAAGTTAGGTATTTCTTGAAAATAGTGTGCTCTGTTATAATAAAATACCACTTTTGGTTACCAAGCAGTCATCCCCTTACCAAAAGTAGTATTTAAAATGCAAAACACATATTTATAAAAATTCTTAAAGAAAGAGCTTGTTTAAAGTTAGCTCATTAAATAATAAAATAAAGATGTCTAGAAAACTGCAATCTGGACAAGTTCACCTTGTACGAGAGCCAGTAATCTCTTCAAATATGAACATTTTGTAATTATTATTTTTTGTTTAACTCGTTATTGTTATATTTTTTGTTCGGGTATTTTTTTGAAAAAAACATTAAAAAATAAATTGTCTGACTAAGACTATTATTATTTAAATTAATTGATGCATTTCCTTCAAATTTATTTAGTTCCTTGTAAATTATGAACATCCTATTATACAACTGATCATTACGGTACCTTTATACCTACTTCATCACCATCCTCATCATCAGCCCGTGGACGTCCACTGCTGGACATAGGCGTTTCCCAATAGTCGCCTCATCTTCCGGTCCTCCACCTACCGCCCGCCAAGTTTCGCAGACATCGTTCCACCTAGCGTGGGGGACACTTCGCTTGCCTCTGTGTGGTCTCCAATTAAGAACTCGTTTACACAATCGGTTATCGGTTCTGCGGACTTCTGCGACAAATTTGGCCTGCCCACTGACATTTTAGCTTGCTTATTCTCAGAGCTATTTCGGTTAATTTAGTAAACCTACTTGTCATGCAGAAAAGTCACAAAGAACTGGAGTACCTACCTAATGCCAAAACCTCACTAGTGATAGTTAATTATTTGTCATTCATCGTAAAATAAAATATCAAATGAAGTTAGGTAAGATGTTAAAGAGCGAAGACTAATAAAATTCTAGTCTAACGATCGTGAATTACTATCGCATTGAGATTACGACCCGTGTACAATAAAAACAGCACCATTTTATTAATACTGCAACTAATCCAATCAGGGAAAGAAACGCTGCGAACTATGTTTATGTATCAGCAGACCATGATGACTTCTTCAAGTGTTCTTTGTGTTTCTTCTTTCAGTGCTCGCTGTATGTACGTACAGTGTAAATAAATTAATAAATATCCTGGAACATTCCTCACACACGGTCATCTGATCCCAAACTAAGCAGAGCTCGTACTATGGAAATCAGCTAACGGATTTACTACATATACTACTTTGTGTTAGTAAATACATACTTAAACTTTGCTTATTTCCATAGTTTAATGTCCTACAGTCTTCTGCTGTGGGGCTCAGCTGCAGACTTTGAAACTATATTTATTCCGCAGAAAAGTGCAATTCTTGCGATCTATTGTTTCGGCCCTCGCGAATAACTACGAAGTCAATTTAAGGATTTTAAAATTCTTACGTTACCATCACAGTACGGTACATCTATGAAAATATTATGTTTGTCCGTAAAAACTTAAATTTATTTGAAATTAATAATAGCCGCCATAACTTCAATTCAATTCAATTCAATAGTTTATTGCAAATGTATACATGAGTTACAAACATAATATACAAGACCCTATAATAGGGTGTAGCAATTTTAATACAATTACTATTTTAAAACAATACAATATTATTATTATTATTTATTATTATATATTTATTACATACTTATTAATTACAATTCAATACAACAAATAAAGATAAAATTGTGACACCTAGGTTCAGATTATCTAAAGTTAATAAGTCTTTTCTCGGCAATTGCGTTCGATTCTATAACAAAATCCCACTTGAAGTAACTAAAATGGTTTATAATAAATTCAAAGATTTCATAAAGCAGTGGTTAATTGACAAAGCCTACTTACTATAAGGTGGCTCATTACGTGGAAGACAAGAATATATGGTTGTAGTAGCTTCTCTCTGCACTTGCATCTCTGGCTAAGTGACAATTGTATGAATAAGCATAATAATTATATGGTATAGTGTATAAGTATTTGGAAAAAAAAGCTGTAATATGAAAAGATCTTCCACAACTAAAAAACAAAAAAAAAGCCTCGCTGAGTTTCTTGCCGGAGTCTTCTCAGTTTAAGTGTATTTCGAACCGGTGGTAAATTCAACTGTATGTAACGTTCATAAGTGCATTACCAGGGCCTAAACTGAATAGATGACTTTTTGATTTTATTACGAAGCGCTCGTGGTGTAGCATGATAAGCCGTTCTTAATCGACCGGCAAGTTAAGCTACCACCGTCGTGGTCGGTAACTGGATGGGTGACCGCCTAGTGGTATTTCAAATCGAGCGTTTCCGTGCTTCGGAAGGCACGTAAAGGCGTTGGTCTCGGCCATCACTTAATTGTGATAATCGTTAAGCTAGTTGGAGGCCATCTAGGCGGCTTGAAAACTCCAACCGTAGATTGACCACTAGCCTACCTCCATCGATCCGTGGGCACACATGGTGGAGTATCTGCCCATTCTCTTTCACCCTAATTTTTGAAGTTTGTGAAGTTAGGGCGTTTAGAGTTATAAGCTTGGCTCTACATGAGGTCTCATAACTTTTTGATAGTGCGAGCCATATGGTCTCGTCTTAACAACACTTTACATCAAAACATTTTTGATGAGATTAATATTAAAATGAATGTAGTACGCAAAAACTGAAAATGTTATCAATATGCATAATTATTATTTATTAAAGCAGTAACAGGAAAAAAACAAAATCATAATCTGACAGACATTCTAAATAAATCCAGGATTATAACAACCGAGGTGCAAATCCTCTATGCAACATTTACACGGTTGATTATCTTAGATTATCTTTATATATAAAATTCTACTGTACATGTGTATGTCACTGAACTCCTCCTAAACGGCTGGACCGATTTGAATGATTTTTTTTGTATGCGTTTGGGTGGCGCCCTAGATGGCTTAAATAGGGTAGGGTAGGGTAGAGGTAGTGGTAGGTTAGGGTATAGGTTAGGACACCACGCGAATGAAGTCTTGCCGGGCAGCTAGTGTTATTATAAATATCATTGGTTACATGGCTTGGCGACCGATCCGCTGCTTCCGATTAACGGCAAGGTTCCCAGAAGGCTGGCAGCGTTTTCTCTTTGGATAGCCAAGCTGATGCGTTGGCGGAAAAAGCTCCTCGCCCGCTGGTCTCCGGAGGCCAATGGATATAGTTTATATCATAATATTATTAATCTGTCTATATTTAACCTACCGTGATACTATTTTTAACTAGTACGGAGGGTAGCATACTAAATCTCCAATTAGCTTTGTTACTTCCGATCATCGAACAATTATAGAAACAGTTTTGTTTGAAATCTATTCCTCGCCACCGACAATGCGCTCTTATTGGCTAATGCCCGGTTTCAATAAATTACGGACCGTTATCGGTTAAGATTTATTAAAATTAGGACTTATATCTTTACTAACAATGAAGCAAAGAACTCAAAGCTTTGCATAGCGGACCCTCCCATATGGAAGTAGCCATCACAGGTAAAATTAGCTTACGAAATGATCTATATGCCCAGTTTGGCAATAAAAAACCTGTCATTGGTAAACAAAACGATTCGTTTTTTGTTTATTGAAACCGGAAACCGAAATTTTGTTTATTGAAATTAGTCAATTGCACATGCATGCGCTCTCATTGGGTAATGGCCGATTCCTATAATTAACGGACCGTTATCGGTTAAAATTAAGACTCTTATATCTTTACTAATAATGAGGCAAAGAGCTCTAAGCTTTGCATAGCAGATCCTCCCATATGGAAGTAGTTATCACAGGTAAAATTAGCTTACGAAATGATCTATTTGCCCAGTTTGGCAATAAAAAAAACCTACCATTGGTAAGGAAAATGGTTCGTTTTTGTTTATAGGAACCGGGCATAAGTCAAAAACACACGATGCTGTGATTGGGACTTACTGTTAAAAATCAATGCAAAAGCACTGACTAGCTGTGGAATTAGATTTTTTTGTATTAGTACTCAAGGGAGTTTTCCTCGATGTTACCGATGTATTAAAATGAAATGTTGTAGACTATTTTAATTTCAATAAAGTTATTAATGTTAATTTGACGACAACGTATGAGAGAACTTACTGGAGTCAAATCTCTGTATATAAAATATTCAACATACAAAACAAAATGGCTCATTGTGGAAATATTCACATATCGCCAAGTTACGAAATAGACAAAAAAAAAGTTATTATTATTTGTCCACAGGTCAGTGGAATGCGATTCGAGACACAACTCCGAACGCTCAACCAGTTTCCGGAGACGCTTCTAGGGGACCCAACCCGAAGGATACGATACTTCGATCCGCTGAGGTTTGTGTGCTATAGTTTTTCTGAAATTTCTCTACTTTATAAACAGAAAATAAAAATACGGGAGTTACATTTCATTTAGGTAATTGTTTACCAGATTTCATAGTTTGGCAGACATCTTACTCATAGAATTCTTGTTTCAGGAACGAATACTTCTTCGACCGAAACCGCCCTTCATTCGACGCCATTCTGTATTACTACCAGAGCGGCGGACGACTCCGTCGTCCTGTTAATGTACCCCTTGACGTGTTCTCCGAAGAAATCAAGTTCTACGAACTAGGAGAACAGGCCACCAACAAATTCCGGTAAGTTTTATTATAATTAACCTTTTTGTCTCTCAAATATTCCAATTTCAGACGTCCTTCATTATTTTCAGTGAGGATGAGGGTTTCATCAAGGAAGAGGAGAAACCTCTGCCCTCCAACGAACGCCAACGCAAAATCTGGCTGCTCTTCGAATACCCCGAGAGCTCCCAAGCCGCTCGCGTCGTCGCGATCATCTCAGTCTTCGTTATCCTGTTGTCCATTGTAATCTTCTGCCTTGAAACTCTCCCAGAGTTCAAACACTACAAGGTGTTCAACACGACGACTAACGGAACCAAGATCGAAGAAGACGAAGTGCCCGACATCACCGACCCCTTCTTCCTTATCGAGACGCTCTGTATCATCTGGTTTACTTTCGAGCTCATAGTGCGGTTTCTGGCCTGTCCGAACAAGTTCAATTTCTTTAGAGACGTGATGAATATAATAGACATAATAGCTATCATCCCTTACTTCATCACCCTGGCCACCGTCGTAGCTGAAGAAGAAGACACTCTAAATCTACCACGTGCTCCGGTTTCACCGCAAGATAAATCCACCAATCAGGCAATGAGTCTCGCAATTCTCCGTGTGATACGTCTCGTGCGTGTCTTCCGCATCTTTAAACTGTCGCGCCACTCCAAGGGTCTGCAGATCTTGGGACGAACACTCAAAGCATCAATGCGAGAGCTCGGCTTGTTGATATTTTTCCTGTTCATTGGTGAGCTTAAATTTTCTATTTATTTTCATTCTTTATTAATAAAAATAAATAAATACATTTACCATGCTAGTACAGGTACCTATAGAAAGAGTCACCATTTTTCATTTCTACGTATTATAACATGGAAGATTACTAATGCTTATTTATCAGAGATGTATTAAAGCAAAGCAATATTATATGAGTGTGTCCTGAATAGCATAAAGTCGGAAGCAGATGCGGCTGGAGGCGCAGCCATTTTGGAGCAGCGCGTGACCCACGCCATCGCCGGCGCGGCGGTGCGGGCGTGGTGCGGGCAGTTGCGAGTAGCGTGCACAATTTGTTTTGTGTTCGCAGGGGTGGTCGTGTTCTCCAGTGCCGTTTTCTTTGCTGATAAAGATTGCCTCGATACAAATTTTTCCTCAATACCTGACGCATTTTGGTGGGCTGTCATAACGATGACCACAGTCGGCTATGGAGACATGAGGTAACCCGCGTCGCGCGGCCTGCCCCCGCCCGCTCGCAAGCGCTCCCTGTCACTGTATGTCGCACTGTATTCTCCGTTGGTGTGTGCTTGTTCTTAAAGGTGTGGTGCTGTTTTCATCTGCGGTGTACTTCGCTGAAGCCGGAAGTGAGAACAGCTTCTTCAAATCAATACCTGATGCGTTTTGGTGGGCGGTCGTGACAATGACGACCGTAGGATACGGAGACATGACGTATGATACTGCGACTTCACCCTAAATTTCATCTATGCCTTCCGTCAATCATTTTATCCCACAACTTTACATTGGCATTTTTTTAACACGTCTGTGATTTTCTTTCGCCACATCATATAACTAAATATTTGCTTCCGTTTGATTTTATCGGTGCGCTTAGAACTAAACAGTTCTAGTCACAATTTATTCACTCTTTTTTATAAAAAAAAATCTGCACGTACGAAACTGATCCCTGTCTTGTACTTATTTTGAAGTCTACTTTTGTCATCATTTTCTTCCTGAACCTTAACAATTTTACGTGAAAGTATAGTTTGTAAAATTTTCCATCAAAACGACAAATACATTGGCCTCTTAGACTTATATGAGAGTCGTCGTCGGTGTGACAATCGCCCTTCCCAAAGCGTATTCTATATGAGAGAGAACGGCTTGAGTTCACTTCAACTCGTATGATATTCACACATGCACTATAGCTGCATTCTCACAAATCGAGTTGAAGTGAGACATCGATGTACTTGAAACCCACGTCCACAAATAAACGCTCCTTTGTAACGCTTTCGCTAATGAGTAAATGTACCTCCGTGTTACCTGTGTCGGTGTTGTGACTGTTACAAACCATGTTGACATTAGCTCATCGAAAATGGTGATCATTCCGACTGTGCACTCACTTTGACTTCATGTCGAGTATATTCTTCATAGAAGGCATTAGATTATTTTGCTTGTATTCACCTAATGTACCGAGCATACCTACTTTATAATGTCTCTCTCTTCACCTAGTTGTTTTGGAATGCCCTGCAATCCTGTTGACGTATTTGTCCCAATGATGATGTGATAAATTTTACAAATGTGCTACTTACTATGTAAAATTGGCGTTCAGATATATCATCGCTTATTTATTTCATTAGCTTATTTTATCATTAGCTTTCACACCATTTTCGATAGAGATGCGTTCGTATATCACTGTTAGCCGTAACCTATCGACTGCATGACTGCAACGTTTTTTAGGAATCAATAGTTCGTGGTAGTTGTCAGTGTTTAGTAATACGTAGGTCTATCTTTTGTTTTCAATTTGTTTATTTACACACAAAGTCTAAATAAATAAGCATTCAAATGGACATCGAAATCCTTTGTTGGTGAAGTGTTGATAAGGTATTTATTCAATTTTAAACACTGTAATCTCAGCATAGTATAAAATTGAATAATACTTGTAAATACGTTATTCAACTAAAAGTTTTGGAACTTTACTTGAATGCTATAACCGAGCTGGCGATAAACAAACTGCATTGCGATAAACATAACCATGTTACAGGTACATCCTGTAGCAAGCTGGCGAGTATGAGAGCTGATGAATGGATGCTATTGCTTGCGATAATATATTTTCAAAAGCGAATGGTCTTACCACTATAATTACAGGGAACCTGATTTATTAATTGTTGTAGTTTATTTTTGTAGTTAATTTCTGTTTAGTTTGTTGTCCTATGTTGTAGTAAAAATGAAGATACAAAGTCATATTGTAACGCATGTGTATCATTATTGCGTCCATAAATATTAACAATAACGTTATTATTATCGTTTACATTCATCACTTTTTCTTCTTCTTAGTCGTCAAATTGTAATGAAAGATCTTCAGGTTGACGGAATACGTTTCGTGTGTAGGCCTGTCGGAGTATGGGGGAAGATTGTTGGCTCACTCTGCGCTATCGCCGGTGTACTCACTATTGCGCTCCCGGTTCCCGTCATCGTGTCTAACTTCAACTACTTCTATCATCGGGAGACAGATCAAGAGGAGATGCAGTCGCAGAACTTCAATCACGTCACCAGCTGCCCCTACTTGCCCGGGACTATGGGGGAGCCGTATTTGAGTAAGTGTCAATGTTTCTACACCCAACACCTTTTTTCTCTAGAATTGTACTTGTCAGTAGTCTACTTGACCTTTTTATGATTTAGAAATTACTTAAGTTATAACCACATTAGCGAATGTTGATAAATGTAATAGATATAATGTAATGACTTCTAATCGATTCTTTAAAAGTGATTCTTATTTTTTTTATGAAATGTTATTTTGCATGCTTTGCCAATTTTATTTGATAGCATGCATTTTGTTTTTTCTTTCTTTTATGTTGATTTTCGGTAATTTCAGGTGGAAAGGACGATGAGAAGGACGAGGTCGGCAGTGATCACTGACTGTATGACATAGTGTTCTGTATTACCTAAACATGGACAAAATGAAATCGACAGAGACGATCATTGTGATATTAATGTGTAAGAGGCGCGGGAGTGTCACGAGTTCTAGTGTAAATATTAGTATAAAAGATGTAAAAATTAAGATACCTAATAAAATTGTTATTTATTACCTTTTCGTTATGTTTGAGTTCAAATTAGATAAATTACTGTCACGTCATAAAGCACGGTTTAGCTATAATTTATTTGCTTATAAATTTTGTTTACCGAAAACAAATAATAAAAAAAGAATTTATGATTTAATCATTCGGATACGGTCTCATAAATCTTTCTAAGATCAATTCATGATCATTTTATATTCAATGATGATTTATCGTAACTTTCACAAGTATTATTGCGTTTGACAAGTTAAAATTTTTACAAACAATATAGGTATGGATATGGACACGTTTATGATTTTCATATTTAAATGCACAAGTGTTTTTTTTTAGCAAATTTTTGTATAATTCACCGTTTTATGTCACAGTGGATGTTAAACAGTAAGTTTTATTATATTTATTATTTTCTGCTTAATTTACTTTTCACGCTTATTTTCTTATAATGAGGAACGCAAAAGTAATCGCCTAAACAAAATGAGTACTAAGTCACTGTCGCTAATTCGTCAGTACTAATTATCTGCACTAATAAAAGTTAGGAATTAACAAAAAACATTTTTTTTTTTCAGTTTATATTTTTAATTTCTAGATAGTTTTTAGAATGAAGTGTTTTTCCTTTTAATTACTAACACGAGCAAATGAGTCCATTTTTTACTATCTTTTAATAACCATAATAATTACCTATAATCATTTTTCAATTAAAAAATTATTTAACTCTATAATGAGTTTTTACAGTAAGGAGCTAAAATATTAATGAAAGTAGCAATTTAAAGAAAACGTATCAAATTTTAACCTATACTGACATATAATTGCACACTGTAAAATACGTAATGTGTTCGGTACAATTAAGTTATAAATCAACAATGGGTATATGTTGTTATTCCGCTGGTATAATGGCAACCGGCCAGACATCGTGTGTGAAGCATTCCTAAGTCTTCGAAAACTACTAAGTATCTTGTTTATGTTGGGGAAATTCAGTTAAACACGCTCGTTGATCGGGGGCCGGGGGTGTTAGGCTCACGCCACATACAATAATACCATTTTCGCTCGCCACTTTGTGGTGAATAGTGAATGTTACGGTCCACTGTGTTCAATAACCATGAACAAATTTCGAATATGCGCAAATTGTTTCCATAGTAGGTAATTTTAATAACAGCTTAATTGACCAATAACCGCAGGTCCCATTGTTGTTTATGGCATACAATAATTATATTGCATGGGTTAACAATTATGCATCTCTGCATACACTCCAGTGGGCCAGCTAAAATTTGCTGAATGAATATTTAAACGGATAACAATATTATTGAAGTTGAATTTACGAGATTTAATATTGCGTTTATGTTGTAGTAACTCTATAAGATGAAATAACATTTTAGATAGGTTTGAACAAAATTAATAGATAATAAAATTTATAAAATGAGGTAAATGTTCGTAAAAACTTACACACACTATCATGGTTTTATGATAACGCAATTCATTTCTAAATCCAATAGCCGTGTCCATCCGGCAGAATGGCCGCATGGCAATATAGATAATCTGGAATAGTCAGTCGTGTAGTCGTTTTTTTTACATATTTAATCGAATAAATAAAGCGAGAATAGATTAGTGGTATCCTACTGTATTTAAAAAACATTAGGTACGGGTAAATTTGGCGGGCGAGCCAAAATGTTCACAAGCGTCCATACAGAGATGAGAGTAGCTCACATATAATGTGGACGGACGTGTCTATTGGTATAAGAAGCGTCCACACTTTGACATTGGCCGATTTATTTATTTTGACGTCGAAACCTTGGTGAAACCACCAACAGTCTAAAATAGTGCAGACAAATTATAGCACCTTAGATAACTCATAATATTATAACAGTTGATTTAGCAAATCCAATAGTATTGCAAGTATTTACTTTTCAAGAGCATTTGCCCCCTTACTCATAAAACGTTATTTAACTAATATACTGTTTAAAGGGTCACGTAAATAACGTCACCCTATTGTCATTGTCAGATAATGTGTCATTATTTACGTGACCCTTTAAACAGTGTATTAGTTAAATAGCGCGTAGGTTTACAAGTCGACCGTATATTTTTTAATTTAGTAGTCCGATTTTGATAAAAAAAAAATGTGGATAGGATATACCTCGAAGTTGGTCCCATATAAATTTGGATAATTATGATACCGATACAATATAGTACTTAATATTACACAAAATGTACTTACACATTTCAGTGCGATAATTCCTGACATGACGTCGTGAGGCGTATTCGAATTATCTTACTGAAATGAGTACCTCTTTGCGTAGTAAATAAACTTAAAAATTGCGGTGTGAGCTGACCCTTAGACGCTTTCCGTAGTAGCTAGTTGGGCATACTACCTATTTATGCTAATAAACTAGCTAATGCTCGGCATTCGAAAAATTATGATGCATTTAAAGAGACTTTGCATATCTTTATTATTTTTACTGTGTCAGAAAGTTTCACTCAAGTGCCAACAACAACTTTACCTACAAAGTTTCAGCTCAATCAGATAAGCGATGCGCGATCGCATATAAGACGAACGAACGAACACAAATATTGTTATTTATATACTAGATAAACAAACATGTTAGTCATTATATCATCATTCATCACTATATTACGAGTATATACGTTACGTAAGAGTAGCCGTAGGCCGAAACGTAGAAAACAAAGAGTTATTTGGGTTGTAGAAGTATAAATAACCACTAATCAATTGTCTCTTCAGTGTTTATAAGTTACGCCATGTGCCAAAATGTGAATGGCCAGAAGATATAATAATAAACAACGTGATTCCCCTACCCTTCACGCAACATCGCACGATTTTTAAATTCATTTGTGCACAACGTCATCGCACGCAGTCTTGACGGTCTTCATTCATTTACAGTAATAATCATAAATCGTCGAAAGTTGGCTAAAGGGTGGATGGGTGATAATATCTTCGAATGAATCGACTCATGCATATAACATCGATCGAACTTCACTTCCGAAGTTTCTTTGATCCTATATTATATTTCATAGCTTCATTCTTCAGAGTCTTCTCAGTTTAAGTGTATTTCGTACCGGTGGTAAATTGTGTGTAACGTTTATAAGTGCCTTACCAGGGCCTAAATTGAATAAATGAATTTTTGATTTTAATTTTGAGATATAATATTATGAACGTAGTTAGATGTTTTGATTGGAAGAGGAAGTCACGATTTAAAGAGATCTACTTATCTAATCAAATTGTTGAATGAAATACAGTTGGGGTTAGTGGGCTAGTAACGCAAACATAAGGTAGATGGGCTCCCGAGGTGAACACCAAGGCACCTTGGATAAGCGTTTGGTAAGTTTGATGAAGAACTCCGAAATGTGAACATAGCTAAAGTTTGACTGAACGCAAATTAAGTATAGCTATCGCTTAATATACTTTATTAGTAGTGGGAACTAACTATTTTAACCATTCATTTTTAAATAAGGGAATTAGGATGGAAGCCATAAGAGAACTAATTGCGTCATCAAATGGTGAAAGCACCTACTGTAATAAAGTCTGGATTTGCAAGAAACATAATTAGAACACTTGGCATTATTGCGAGAAGCGAATATAAAACTATCTCCGGGTGTCGAAAAGCTAAACTGAAAATTCTCATTCTATTAATCAGTATTTATTCTCCTTGATTCTGCATCAGCTATTACATTGTCCTTCGTATTTATATGAGAAGCAAAAAGCCAGATGTTATGCCTTTCCCACCATTCCCATACTTAAATAATTTAAATGTGGATTCTCTATAAGCTAATAGCCATACTATTATCTATCCGTAGAAATATAGCATAGTTCGTAATATTACGAGGGAAACATTTTAAAGTTAGGAAAACAACTAGAAGCTTTAAATTATTTATGTGAAGCTATAATCGAGATACTTTCCAACCACCATTGATTCTGCCGTCATTACAACACGCAGGTTCGCTATTCATCGGAAAATTTCTAAAGTGAATTCTTGAACTTTCTTAGTATTAGAGGTAGGTAATGGAAATGTTTTCCAATTTAGGCTTCCTGAAAAAATATAAGATATCGCACCGCGGTTTCACCCGCGTAGGTACCCGAGGGATATCCTACCCTTTTTTAATTTCCTACGCAACTTTTTTTTTTCGTAAGAATCTTCTCCAGTGTAAGAAAACTTTAAAAAAAGGTGGATGAAATCCGTAAAGTCGTCTCAAGTTATGGCGAGACCAAGGGAAATAGGGATTCATTTTTATAAATAGAAATTTTACTTTTGCATGAAAAAATTTATCGTTTTTTTATTGTGATTTTTTAATGTTAGATTAGGTAAGCAAAATCTCTTATACAACAGGCTAATTTGGCAAATTCTTCAATTAAGATTGCTTTATTATTTAGTATTTCAGTGAGCCAAGAACTGATTAATATACCAGACGGAAATCCTAAACGGAATCATTGTAAAATCTTGATTGAATCTAGTAATTTCACATTCTCTTTCATGTTATTGTATGTAACACTGTAGTTAGATATACCTGTGTAAAGTACCTACATCATCGACATATTGTACAGACTTAAAACCCCGTCAGGATTAAGACGAGAACCTATCTCTTTCATAATTTCAGTGCATCCTGAAAGTGGTATGATACAATACTTAATTTAGTATTCACGCAACTTGACAAAATAATACCATCGTTCTAATATCCCGGGTAGACTGATAAAATGAAAAGATAATTTAAAAATCGCGAGATATTGCTATTTAGATTAGACATTCAACATTTAACCATGGAACCACGTTGTTTATATTATACCATAGAAGAAGGAAGCGATTATTATACGTATAAACAACCGTAGTAAACCTATATATAAAACTTGTATATTTGCCTAACATTTACTTATTAACAAGCTATCAATCGAACTCAGTCTGATTTGCATAAAAATTAATATTTTCGTAAGAAATCACTTACACATAGGCACATGGACTAACTATGCTGTTCACTCAAACGAGTTTTGTGTAACCGTTGGTTGCGGTTAGTTTCAGGTCCGATACAGAAGAAATCATCGATGAGTGACGACTCTTCCTCCGAAATGATGGAGCTTGATGAATCGGCTCTTATAGCCGATCCGCTCCTCGAGCAGAACCTCAGGAGGCTTCAGGAAGAGGAGAGGCTTTTGTTGGAGCAGCAGGCCATGCTAGAGGCGGGGGCGTTTGACGACATCGCAGCTCTCGAACATCAAGATGCTCTGCGTCTTAATCAGGTGAGTTTTGACATGACCTACTCATTGCAAGCGGTTTCCAACGATTTAGATGGAAGGTGTGTTGACACTTTTTTGGCATACAAAATTACTACGAAATACACAATTAGAAGTATTAATGTGGAATTATACTGAAAAACAGTGAACTTTCTTCAAAACCCACTATGATTGTGATATTTATATTATTTCAACTGTAAATCTACGGTAGATAACTTTTGCAGAACTAAATATTCCATGAAATTGTAGATGTAGAAGTGAAAAAACCACTAAAATTATTTAAAAGCAAGCAAAGCAAATAATAATACCGTAATGCTAAATTTTGAGGAAAATAATGGAATCATGTAATTGGCAAATTAACAACACAAAATGTTTTGCTAATATTTGAAATTCTGTAGATTTGTTCCTTTTGATTAAATAAATAAATAACTATAATCAAAACAAAAGTATGGTACAAAGTACATATCCCACAAATTCATATTTCTGTATATAAGGTCCTAATAAATTAGTGAACAACCTTTCGGGGGATGAATGTATGGGTCATTAGTAATCAAAAAATAATATTAGAAAAAAAATCCGTGGGAAAAAAACAAAATTCCGAAATTGAACTTAATATCAGTACAAAGTATTAATTTAACCATTTATCTAAAATGAATCATTGGTAAAACCAATAATTTAAAAAAAAAAAAAAAAATATCTTGTTAATTGAATCATTATCGTAATAACATCTCTATGCAAGTCAAAGAAGCCGCGCGGCGACTTGTGTCTGCCAAGACGTCAAAAGAAGAAACCGACACAAGGACACAAGCCGCCGTCCGTCACGCCCACCGCAGGCGGGCGCCGCGCCGCGCCGCGCGCCCTTCGTCTCGCACACTACCCGCCATCCGCTCGCGATTCAGTCTCAGTCAGTTAACAAACGGGAACACACTATTATTTTCAACGTACTCCTTAAAACGAGCACGTACTAGGTAACTTTTCATTCAAATCAAGAGTAGGTACCAGCAGAACTGGGGAGCAGGGAGAGGTACGGTATACCTACGGCCGAACGACTGGGGAACCATCAAGCCAGTTCCAGAAACCAGCCTCGAAATCCTCGTCATCTACCTACGATCGAGGAGGCAGTGTTTGAATTCTTCCAGGGCCGTCCCATGGCCAGCATCATCTAGTTCACGTACATCCATCGTATTTGGGGTCAGTGACGTCTACGAGTTAGGGCTTCTTCGGGACTTAAGCTGTACCATTTTACCAGAGTTCAAGAACTGGCAACATCAGATCATCAACCCCGCGTTGATATTGAGTCGACATTATCCGATTCTTTTTTAACAGGAAAAGCGCAAGTGTTGTGATTTCATTTTCAGGTCCGTTTTAGTGTTAATGTGAGAAGTGGTGAGCTGTTTAGTCCTGCGTGACAGAGTCAGGGCCAGTATTTTTAAACCGCTTGAATATCGAAGGTGGACTTATACCTACTTATACCTAGTGATGTGTTCCGTACCTATGTTAGAACGAGTCCCCCTCGTTCTGTTGAGGAACGAAATGTAAATACCTAGATAATGAGCCTACTGACTTCTGTATGACAGGTTTAGACCTAGCCACAGACCTAGCACTGAACTCAGCAGCTCAGGGACTTCGTTTCATTTGTGTACATTTTAATTATTTATGTGAATAAAGATTATTATAAAATCTTAAAAATTGCCGTTCTTATTCCATCGGCAAAGCAATCTTCGGTGAGGACAGAATACGGATGGGTGACCGGTAGGTATCTATCTAGGCAGAGACTAACTATGCTTGAACTGTGCTCACGTAGCCTACTACTCTAACTAATGAATTCTGTGCTAATCTAAAACATTGCAATCAGTCATGTTATCGGGGTAAGGATAGACACCAAAGTCAAAACAATTTATTGAGTTTTGGCAATACCTATGAAGGTCGAACACCTAGCTAACAAGCAAGCAGCGCGAGCCTCCTTCGTTGCCGTTTTCATTCAAATTTTATTTATTCTACTAGGTAGGTAGGTATGTAGGTAGGTACTCTTCTACAATGAACAAAAACGAATTAGTGTTTAATAATTCAACGGAATTAGGTAAAATTTTATTAATAACACGCATAAAATAAAGTAGGCAGTAAAGCACATTTTCATCAAAATGTACCTAGTAAATGTGATAAATAGGTACCTACCTAGTTACCCAGTCATCGTGTGTGATTCAAATTTTAGTAGGTATACACCTCCTAGTTATTATGATAAAACTATTAAGAAAGAAATTAGGTAAGGAAGGAAAGGTATTAGGTAGGTAAATTAGGCTTAGGTAATCACTTACCTACCTACCTATCAATCAATATCTTTATTTTGCATGAACATGGAAGGTACTAGGTACTACTACTAGGTAGGTACCTACATTAAATGTCTTTATTATAATTAACACGTTCCGAATGTATACCTACCATTCACAAAGTCGGCGCTAATAAAATACGTCAATAAGACTAATTGAAAAGTTATTTAACCGATAATACCTACCTAATTCCTAATTGATAATACATTTTACAAAAATATCAAATAACTAAGTAGGTACCTACCTAGTTACTTACTTATAATAAAATAGGTTCCTATCTCTCCTATCATTTACATTATTTACTTCCAACCATTGAATTATTACGCCTTACAAAGTTTTTTATAAGTTTGAAATCCGAAATGAATCCCACGCTGCTGCTGTGAGCACAGCTAAATGCCTACCGAGTGGCTAGAGATACTACGTAAGTATACATAAGTAAGTACAGTGTGAGTGACCGAGATCACACGCTTGAAGATTCGGTGAAAGAAAACATCGTGAGGAAACCATTGCACGAGGGTGGACCAGGTACTTTCTATTAGTACCTACTTACTTACCCGCCTGGCTCAAATTGAAAGTCTGTCACCAAGCACATAACGGTGTGCTTACTACCGGCCACATGATGATGTGATAAGAGATTGAGAACAGAGGTCTGGTAGAAAAAAAAGCTACAGTGGAGGGAAAGATATTACATACCTACTCAAAATGCAATAAGCAGTAGGTAGGTACATTGTGCGTGATTTGAGCTAGCTAAAGAATAGGTAAGTGAGAGCAGCTATGTTGCTGCCTAGATATCTAACTAGGTACGTAGACTAACCCTATAACTCGGGAATAAATGTAGCTTGCTTTTGTAGGTCGTAGAATTTTCAGTTCTGGAGATTACCTCCAACATCCAAATTTTAAACTCCCCATTATAACAGATAAGTAACTGTAATAATGGGGAGCTCTCCTTTTAGACAGTACCTACTGTCTAAAAGGTTTGTCTTTTTGCAGTTGTCAGTATGGTACCTACGCAGATTATGTGTGTGCTATTATGGTGCACCCACGCTACGCGAACCGGTCGCGAGCCGAGCTACGAACGACTAGGCCCCCAATTCTCGCGCTTTCGACATCGATGTCGAATAGCCATTTGAAAAACATGGCGGTCAAAACGTATAGAATTTTTAAGATATCCGCCACGTTTTTTGGTAAATGTCTACACGACATTTATGTCGAAGATGCGAGAATCGGGGCCTAGGATTAGTTCGTTGTTCGCGTAGCGTGGATGGACTTGCGAGCCTCGAACAAGCGCGATTGTCCGTTTTTTCATAAATAAAGGAATTCGCATCGTGCTCGTTGTAGGATCGTTCGTGGCTCGGCTCGTGCTCGCTTCGCTTAGCATGGACGCACCATTATGCGTTCAACGCAATACACACCCAGACTAAGCTTGGAAAGTGTTGACTAGGTTTCTACCTATTAGATCACTAAATAAAGATTGTATTTTGTAATTGTATAGGGGCAAAGATAGGTAGGTACGAGGTACTTAGCAATGTCGAAAGCCATTTATTCAGTTTAATAGGCACTTATGACGGTTTTTTGACCTAACTAATGCCGGCCACAGACGCTACGGTCTACCTCTGCGCAGGTAACCGGAGCAGTATCGAAAATCAATTCTTTCTAGTGACACCGTACGGAACGTACTGAAGACCGCTCCGGTATACCGAACTGTCCCTACACACGCTACGGTCTACCTTCGCAGGTAGACCGTAGCGTCTGTGACCGAAACTACGTCTACTAGGTAGGTACGTAACCATAAGGGTTATCGCTCACTATGTCAGCACCGCTCCATTGCAGCAACGGCCCGGCAACGCCTCAAATGCTGGTCATGCTGGCGTGACGCAGCAAGGGAGCGGACCGCTCGCTGGAAGCGTGTGGTCAGCAGGACTAGTGGCTTATGGCGGCAAGCGCGCTTTTTATCTAGTCATTATAAAATTTACTTTAACGCATACGATTTAAAGCCCTCACTTGCATGGCAAGGTAAATGCCGAGGCGTAGCCGTGCTGTTAAAATGAGCGGTGAACCTAATACGGCCTCTCGTTTTCATCTCAATTTTAATTTATACAGGCTTTCTACAATAAATAAAAACGAATTAATTAGGTATAAAATTTTATTTTTAAAACGAATAAAATAAACTACCTACAGTTAAACACATTCAAAATGAAGATAGGTATAACCTTACTCTTTACCAGGCTTTGTACTTTATACTACAGAATAAATAATAGTAGGTACATGTAACTTTACTTAGGTTTAAAATAATGCTTAAATTATAATGTTTAAAGAAACGCTAAGAAAGAAAAGTACCTACCTACCCAGCTAGGTACCTATTAAACAATAATTGCAAGAACATTTGACATAAAAGATCATAATAATAAATAAAAAGTTCCACATAATCAAAAGTAAAACCTCGTGGTCTAGCTTGATTAACCGTTTCATAATTAATAGGTAAAGTTAAGTAATCACTGGCGAGAACGGTACCGGATGGGTGACCGCTTAGTGGTATTTCAACTCCAGCTTATACCGTGCTTCATATGGCACGTAAAGTCGTAAGTCTTTTACTCATCCGAGATCTAAGAGGGCAGGATACTATGTAGAACTGTACCTGCCTGCCTGGCTACCACCCTCAAGTTTAACATCTGTCGCCAAGTACCTACCGGTGTGTTCAGAAAGTTGTACTTGAGAGCCAGTGCATTCTAGGCTTTGTGGTCTTCCCAGCATCCGCCTCATCATCGGTTACCATGGTGAGATTGTAGTCAAATACAGGTAATAAAAAAACTTGCAGTAAAACATCAAAAACATTCATAAAATACAAAATGTAGGTAACCTACCTCAGATTAAAGAACAAAGCAGATGGAACGCGCGAAACACGGGAGTGAAGCCAATAACGTAAATACAAATTGAAAAAAAAAAAACACATAGCTGGTATTAGCTTTTGATTTTGTATCTGCTTTGTTTAAAGAAAATTATTTAACGAAAAACACTTTCTTTTTAATAAACTTTGTTTAAACAAAGCAAATACAAACTCAAAAGCGAATACCAGCTACGTATGTGTTTTTCAATTTGTATTTGCTTTTTTGGCCTCACTCCCGTGTTCCGGGCGCTCTTAACTGCCTTTTGTTCTGTAATCTGTGGTACCTACCTACAAACAAGTAATTGTATGTGATTCAAAATTTCCATCACACTTTACCAGGCTTTGGACTGGCAAGTTATTGCTATGAAATAATGATCAGTAAAACAGGAATGTGATAAAGTTAGACAATTGTAAATTTGGACAAGTTCTAACAAAACTTGGCGTGTTTCTAAGTTTGAATCACCTTACATTACAACAGATTTTACCATTATTACACCTTACCTGCGGGGCTATCGCGTATCTTGGGTGTCGACGTTACGAATACCACCAAAGATACGCGGCAGAGACCCTTACCATAACAACCATTTTACCTACACATTTAAATAACCTTAACTAATTTTACCAGATGAAAGTTCAACCTTACCTACGGGGCTATCGCGTACCTTGGGTGTCGACGTTACGATTACCACCAAAGATACGCGGTAGAGCCCCTTACCATACCAACTAATTTTACCAGATGAAACTTCAACCTTACCTGCGGAGCTATCGCGTACCTTGGGTGTCGACGTTACGATTACCACCAAAGATACGCAGTAGAACCCCTTACCTTAATCTTCTTATTACCTACACATTTAATTACAATAATTTACATTAACAATTGCTGTACATAAAGTCCGTTTTGCTGGATGCATGCTGTTGCTCGTCGGTGGACGTGGCCGGCGACTCGCCGCAGGGTCTCCTGGTCTCTCCGCATCACCCGGAACGCGGGCTTGATACGCCGTCGGAGCATTCGCTCGGACCGTATCAGATGGCCGTCGTTGCCGTAGACGAGGTCTAGACAAAGAAAACAAAATTTTAACACTATGCACTCAGCATACAATAAGAATTAGGGAGACCTCACTTTTGTAAAGCGATGATTGCTCGGTGGTAGTGACATCAGATGCCGAAACTAAGGTCCCAGGTTCGAATCCTACAATGAGCCGAGCTTTAAGTGAAGGAAACATCGTGAGATAACCGTAGCATCGAGTAGTAGGTACCCACTTGGCTGGCTTCCGCTTTCGGTGAAGGAAAGGAAGTACCTCCACCTTACAGAATACCGCAGCCAAATAACTTTATGTCGTGTAAAGTTGTGTTCCTGCGCGTGAGTAAGGTCGCCAGAGCTCATTGGGGACGGGGGAAAGTTCGGTAACGCGTGAGCGGTGCTTCGTGTGTTGCAAGCGTCCATATGGCTGCGGTAACAGCTTATCATCAGGAGGCTTAAAAAGAGAAAAAGAGGTAGTAGGTAGGTACCCACTTGGCTGGCTTCCACACTCAAGTTGAAAACCTGTGGCCAAGCACCTGTCGGTGGTTTCCGACCACTGCACAGAGTCAGATCCTTCTAAGGCTTTTGTGTGCTTACGACCTTTGGCCACATCATCACATACCATAGTGAGATAGCGGTCAAACTCAGGCCTAAAAATTTTTTTTATACTACTAAGGTACAAACAAGTATACGGCCCGCCTGATGGTAAGCGGTTACCGTAGCCTACGGACTAAGCCTACGTTCGCACGAACGCTTTTTCAATCTTCAACGCGCGTTATTTTCAGATAATAGAACGTATGACTCTCTATCTCTAATACCTACGTGTTCGCACGCTGACGCTTTTTTACGTCGGAGTATTTAAACTTTTTATACCTACATAACGTTAAAAATAACGCGCGCGTAGAAAGCGTTCTTGCGACCGTAGGCTTTGACACAGTAAAAAAAAACTTTTATTAGGTACCTGAACTCGGAGTACGGCTTCTGGACATCCATCGTGTTGGAAATAAAAGTTTCTCAACAGAACGAGCGGTACTCGTTCCAGCATACGCGACACATGACTACGTAATAAGTCCACGTAGGTCTCTGCATTCAAACGGTTTAAAAACACTGGCCCCAATAGTTGATCACCGAGGAGTCCAGCCCACACATTAACACTAAAACGGACTTGAAAATGGTCCGGTTTCACTACTCGCGGGTTTTCCACTGACCAATAATGAGCGTTGTGTTGATTGAATAAACCAACTCTGGTAAACGTCGATTCATCCGTCCACAAAATATTCCTGGTTATGTCCTCTAGGAGCCACTGGCAGAAATTAACGCGGGGTTGGTAATCCGTCGTTTCCAGCTCTTGAACTCGGGTGAAATGGTAAGGATGTCGTCCCTCATCTCGGAGCAGCCTCCACACGTAGACATCACTGACCCCAAATACGATGGATGCATCCATCGTGCTGGCCTCGGGATTATCCCGGAAGAAATCCAATACTGCCTCCTCGATCCTAGGTGGATGACGAGGCCGCCCGGCATCTCTCTCTCACTGGTCTGAAGGTTCCCCAGTCACGATGACGCTGCACTGCTCGCAAAATGGTTCTCGGGCCCGGCCGGACACCGAATCTCTCCCAATACAGTTCTGCTGCAGTTAACATGTTGTAACTGCTCTGTTCGTAGCACAAAACCATGTTCAGGTATTCTTGATTTGAATACCTGTAAGGCATTGTGATTGTGATGTAGACATTTTGTTTAATAAATAAATAAAACTTAATGTACAATGAAAAGCTCGTAAAGTGGTATGTTTCCAATAATTGCTTAGTGGACACTGAATCGTGTCGCGTGCCGAGTCTTCCGCAAGCAACGACGCGAGCGGGGCGCGGGGTGCGTAAATGCACAGGATTCGTGGAGAGATCGCCTTTCGGCATGGTTTGTTGTGCCTAAGCTTCTTTTTCGGCACGTCACGGCGGCATTATTATTTGTTTACTTTGTGCACGCGCCGCTCACCGCCGCCTTGCCTATGGCGCCTATTTGGAATTGTATGAAGATGATTCAATTAATAAAATAATGTTATTAAATTGTTTTTTTTTTAATTTATAAATAATGTGTTATACCAATTATTATTGTAGATAAATGGTTAAATTAATACTTTGTACTGATATTAAGTTCAATTTCGGAATTTTGTTATTTTCCCACGGATTTTTTTTCTAATATTATTTTTTGATTACTAATGACCCATACATTCATCCCCCCCAAGGTTGTTCACTAATTTATTAGGACCTTATATACCTAACCAGTAGCTTTGCGTTGATCTCGCAGCAAGCAATCAATCAGACCTCGCTCTTTTTTACTTCGAATTATTTATTATTATACAGATTAGGGAAATTAGTAGGTACTTTCACACATTATGCACCAGTGGGTCATGACATTCAGTACAATAGGTATATTTTGCGGCTAGACCCCATAGGTGCCATAGGGCTCTAATGACTTTGGGTTAGGTTTGCATGACATACAATTTGACGTTCTCGAGCAGGTGGTGTGAAAAGTTTTTAATTTGTTTTATGCTGCGTAGTTTTATGCGGTCCGTTGTTTTACAAAAGTTATGGCCCTTTAAGAAAAGTCTGAATCCTCGGTGAGCTATCAGACTCAGTCTCGCCATTATCAAGCCGCCTATTCAAGCTACATTTGTATATTTTATTGGATCAGAAGTGCATCATAGTGACGTACGACATGCGACATGCTATTGATATGTCACACTAGCTAACACAACTCATGTTATGTGAAAAAAATAAAGCTTTATGAACAAACATCACGAGCTGTGTTCCACAATAGTTGCAGCAGCAAGAGCTGCAGAAGCGGGCGGCCAAAGCGCAGCGATTGGCGATGCGAGGCCTGCATGGCTCCCATGAGCCCCACGGGCAGGGCGGCCGGCGCGAGCAGACCACGCGCCGCCGCGCCACCTGCACCGTGCGCGTCAACAACCTGCACGCTGCAGAAGCCATTGAAACAGATGTCTGACCATTAGGTGAGTTACACATCAATTATAAAGATTTATTTCAACTGTAAGAAGTAACTATAACCTACAATGCATGTGCATTACATGCGCGTGAGCCGCCTAATACCGAACACGTAGGCGAACGCTATAAGGAAGCCGAGAGTGTAATGATCAATGCACACGAGTGTCATACGACGTTTTTCACCACACTTGCGAGGAAAAAAATAAACTTATACAATTTTTGATAATATTCAACCGTATTCGTAGATGATGAAGTCAAAATCTCGCGCTAAAAGACAAGGTGCAAAAATCTTCTGATACTTATCTATCTACTTATGTACCTTAACACAAACGCCGCAAATATACCCTCATAGAAAAGGAAATACATACAATTATGTAAGAAATATCTGCAGACTTCACCCAGTAGAGTGTTATCATTATAAACGAATCTTTACATAGTCTGTAGTGAGAACTAGGTCAACTTTGTTAGGTAACAAAAGTAAAAAGGCGATACACTTTCAGCGAGAACAAAGTCCGTCCGAATATCATGGTATTATCTTTTCTTGGTATAGCTATATTATTATTATTTACTCTGTGCTTACTTATACGGTTATTTTTTAACTTATAAGCACGAACACTTAGTGTCAAAAAAATCTGTTGTGGTTTTAATTTCGAATGATATATTATGGTGCGTCCATGCTAGATAGAGCGTCGTTCGAGGCTCGGCTCGTGCTCGCTTCGCGTAGCATGGACGCACCGTTAGAAATCATCACGGCCTAGCAATTAATGTTGTCAGTATAAAATACTCTAACCCCCTTATTAATAAATAAGGTGTAAGTCAGTCTTTTAACACCCAGGTATTAAGATAGCCTCAGCCCTTTTTGTTTGTTATTAGAAAGTGACGGACATATTTAAAACCTAGGTATTACTATACTTTACTTATACCTTATTTATTAATAAGGTGGTATAAGTATAATATACTCCGAAACCTTGCTTAGAATGCCCGGTTCTCTTTAAGTCTTTAGAAAAAGCAAAATGAACGTTTGTGATATTATTTATTAAAATACACCTTATTTTTTATTTATTTTATCCCTGCCCTTGTTGTTACATAATATTCTGCACCTCTATTGTAATTTCGTAGAGAAGTGGCGGCGCTTATGCAATACGGTCATTATACAAATGTAGTGCGGGGTTGACATTTTGTCGTTAAATCTGAATTCGTAAATTATTTAGTTAGAAAACTTTACGTTATCAAAGAAAAATATATGAAAATTCTTTCTCAAAAAATGTAATGCACAAGCATTTAACTTTTTTGTGATTACTTGCCCGATGTTCCTAGCGCTGTAGGCATTTTATGCTATCGCGTCCCCCGCCATTTGAGTACGAGACGTGCGCGTTTTACTATGGAATTCGTTTACGCCAATCACTTTATTCAATTACTTAAATCGCAATATATTAAAATAATAATTTGTAAAAGATGTTCTCTTATTTATTACCCTTGTTGGAAATTTATTATGTTATTTATACATTAGGATTTTGCGCATTAGGTACTATAACAATTTCTCAGAATGTTTTATCTTTATTCCCCAACTAGTTCGTTTTTTCTCTTCTCAATAATCTATAATTCCGGGTTTAGAAAAAAGCACTAATAAAATATTCTAAATAAAGTAAACATTTATAAGTAATGTAAGATGTTTTTTTAATAGGTAATTTAAACTCGTTAAACCTTTATCTGAAACATGAATTCATTGATGAAACAATAATTGTTCATTAATTAACTCATATAAAAACGAAGATAACAATATTAACATATTTCGGTCAACACGATGAATGACACCATTCAGTAAACATACTGCGGGCGGCGCAAGGTGCATTAGTTGTCCTTCCGCCCATGGTGTGAATGACGGCGTTCAGGAATCGATACACGGCTCAGTTGCGCCCACCGCCAGTCCGCGCCTGTGACGTCACGCACACGCCCCGCTTGAGTCCCGCGACTCCCCCACGCCGCGGCCGCTCGCGCCTTGGCCCCCGGCTGCCACGTGGTCGGTTATACAGGGTCGCCCGGCCCAAGGCCCGCATCGATCCTGTGTCGGGACCCTCACGCTCTCGCGATGCCTCCTGTAACCCCCTCGCCCCCTCAAATATTACAGCGTGTTTTTAGCAACTGAACTGTGCCACGATGGCGCGCGTTTCCAACTATTTACGCTTAACCTTGGTTACGATACGCTCGTTTGGCCTATATGAATTACTGACATTGACTTATTTTTGACTGGCCTTTTGTTGTAGCGGCAAAATACCCTGAATGCAATGTCGAGGTTACCAGTAATTTTCATTCCATCCAGGACTACCAATATTCCGTACGTAAAGAAACGTATTTCACGCTGAAATACATTCGAACTAGAGTGTTTCCAATAGCATACATTCCTACTAACATAATTATTTCCAACTCTTGAGTAAATCAGCGTTTCTAATTCCGAAATAAAGTCCAGTCTTTTGGCTTATTTTCAATCTTTTAACAATTTCTCTGTTTTGACTTTCTGCCTGTCAAGTTCAAAACTCAAACTTAAAACTTAATATAGTTTTCTTGATATAAATCTTAATATAGGTTATTCAATATAGTTTTACACTGGCACTTACGAACGTTAACAATTGAATCTACCAATGACTGTTCTTCAGGTGGGTCCAAGTAGCATCCTTGATAATTTTCTTGCCGGAGTCTTCTCAGTTTAAGTGTAAGTATTCCGAAATGGTGGTAAATTCAACTGTATGTACCAATTTAACGTTCATAAGTGCCTTACCAGGACCTAAACTGAATAAATGACTTTTTGATTTTGATGAAACTACTTAAACACACATTAGCTTCAATACAGAGATACAGTGCTACCCGGTGCAACCAGTGTTGCCAGTCCTTAACAATGAAATTGCATGAACTAGTTAAATCCTACACTATCCTGACACCTGTGCAGCTGCCGTCGCTGAGGTGATACTGGCGGGAATGGAATGTTATATCCCACACCCACTAGTGACTGCAGGGGCGAAGAAACGGCAATGGCCCTACAAAGAAACTAGACGAAATAAGCAGACTTTGACCACGAGAGTTTTGGACCACGGCGTGAACTAATCGTGACCCTAACATATCTTATGCGTTACGCAAATTTAACGCTGCCTCGAGATCCAGTAAGCGAATGATTGCCAGGGCTAACTTTGGCAGAATTGGTGAGCGGCTGACTAGCCTTCGCGGTGTTACAGCTCCATGCCAGAGATAAGCATTACTCAACGGGAGGTCCGGTGGGTTGCTTTCTCTGGACGTCCATAAGTCGAGTGGGCCAGACGGTATACCGGCAGTGATGCTGAAGCGGTGTGCTCCTGAATTTTGTCCTGTGTTGACACGTCATTTCGTACTTTCCTACAGCAAAAAGGAAGTCTCGTCTTCGTTGACGACTGCCCACGTGCACCACTGGCACCCAGTGCCCAAAAAGGGTGACATATCAGACCCGACAAATTACAGGCCACCACCACCATCACCTCCTTTCACTCCAATGTCATGGAGTGAGTTATGGGGCGAAGTCACTTAGAAGATAATGTTAAGCTGGCATCCAAAAAGCTATCAACAGAGCGTGGCAGTAATTCAAATCGGGGCAAAGGCTGCAACTTTACAAGTAGCAAGTCCGGCCTCATATGGAGTACTGCTGTCATCTATGGGCGGGGGCACTTGGACACCAGCTTGATCCTTTAGTTTCGTTTCAACTACGTGCCATCAGAATGGTTGAGGATTCCGAGCTCACAAGCGGTTTAGAGCCCCTCAGTCTGAGGAGACACTTTGCCTCCTTATATGTGTTTTCTACCGCTTGTACAACGGACAGTGTTCTGTAGAATTGTTCGACCTAATGCCCACGGCTACTTTCCACCATCACAACTCTCGCCAACGTCGGGGACTCCATCCTCACACATAGACAACCAGAATGGTTTCGTACTGTGTGGTCCCAGAGAAGCTTCCTTTCGCTCAGACTGTGGAATGAGCTCCTCGCCGTGGTTTTCCCAAAAGAGTCCAGCATGGGGTTCTTCAAAAAGAGTGTGAAAAGATTTCTGCAGTTGTCGGCAACGAGCGCGAGTGATACCTGGTATTGCAAGCGTCCATAGGCTACGGTAACCGCTTCCCATCAGGCGGACGTATGCTTGTTTGCTACCATAGTTGTATAAAAAAATCCTAAGACTATGGCTAATAAGTACTGACACATAGATAATAATCCATAAACTAATCTACTATGTAACAGGTCAGTAACCAAATGAAAGCCCATTTAATATAAATAACACCAGCCAAGTTCTCTCGCACTCGCACACGAAGGGTTTCATAGAGACGTTTCCTCAATGGCCTTTAATTATTATTTTATTTCGTATTTATTATTTGTTGTCATAGAGGTAAAATTAATACAAATTCTGTAAAAAAAAAAACTGTACCTATTACGGTTCATGAGATATAAGACAGACAGACGGTCAGACAGCGGAGGGTTAGTAATAAGGCCCCGCTTCAACTGTTGCTCCCGGAATATTGTAAAATATTTCCCGCAGAGGTAATTCGCCAACATTTTAATAAAATAGTTGGTCTAAAAGCCAGTAGGTATATTATGTTACATTTCAGATGAATGTTTCCATCTTTCCCTGCGAAAGTCAATCAAAGCCCGGGGTACTAACGCGTATCTTTGGTGGTAATCGTAACGAACACCATTAATTAAATTCATCCAATCAGGGCCTATATTATGAAAAACTATACACGATAGTCCGATCATCGTTGTCAATCAATTAGCCAATAGAATTGCACAAAATTTACGTATCGTCAGTTTTGCACAAGTTTTGCAGCAATTCTATTGGCTAATTGATTGACAACGATGATCGGACTATCGTATATCGTTTTTCGTAGTAGACCCTCTGGGCCCAGGGTGGTCTTCGTCGTACCGCGTCATTGGATTGAAGATAAGTGATAGCCCGGCTAATTTCCTTCGCAAACAAATTCTTCTACAGGAGATAACTGAGATATTTAAATGCTATAATTAATATACTAAAACAGAGAATTAAAATAAAATTGTGTTGATTATGTATCTGTTGTTATTTTCATCCTTCCTGAAAACCAGAAAGAGTATAAGAGGAAAGTAACTAGGTTTAATGGATATTTCGGAGGTCAAAACTGGATCTTGGCAAAACAAGACCGAATAATGTTTATCATCATTGAATCATACATAATGATGAAAAATGCTTATTATTATTATTATAACGTGTCACGTACCTGCTGCTTATTTATAAAAATAATTTCAGACAAGGCGAGCCGGCGCGACAACTCACACGCAGTGTGGCGCGGCAGGATGCCGGCGCGCTCACCGCCGCCCTGCCATGTCTGACGAAGGGCCACCCTCCCCGCCGTCCCCGCCCCATCTCCCCAACACCCCGACGAACCCTCATCGAGCACGGCCCGATGCTCCTACTTCCACGATCCCAATGACCTATCGTCCAGCGAGATTGACTGTAACACAAAACTGTGACTTTATGAACTAGGTGCTTCAAGTTAAAAGTTTCAAAGCGACCCATTAGTTAGAATAAAAATATCGTACATTAGCGATGAAAGTGTTTTCAGGTAATAATAATAAAAAATGATAAAAATACTTTTAAATACGCTTGTACTGCGAGCGCGACCCGCAGGCCTCCCTCCTATTGTAAATATACATCGAAACAGCTTCACCACCGCTTCAGACACTTTCTACATTTCGACACACGTGTAATAATTAGGATGGTTCTTCGTGACAAATAATAATCAAAATAGGCCTATAGTTCTCGTTTCGCATTTCGTGTGGTGGACGTTATCGAGTGTTGCTTGATCGCTTAACCACTAGTATGTAAATAGTAAGTGAAGCAACGCGGACTGCATTACGTAAGTCGCCGCCGAGGAACTGGACTCCGGGCGGGCGCACGGCACGGTGCACGGCGCCGCCGCCTGCCGCACCGCACGCAGCAGCCCGCAGCCCGCTGATCAACCCACGGATTATACACTACCCAGACATGAAAATCGGTGGTCAGAGCACTGATAGTTTTCTATAGCCGACCGTAAAGGCCTAAATGGAGGCGCCGTATGAAGATTTCAAACCGAGCTGCCCACCCGTCTAGCTTCACTTGGATGGACGTCAGACGACGAGATCAGAACACTTTGTGCTCGCACTTTATCACAGTAAACATTGAGTGTAGGTTTAATAGCTGAAATTAGTTTCCGGCAGTGATACGTTTATTCGTTTACAACGTCCGAAGCGCAGTCTCGGTTACATTTAAAGACAGATTATGATATTATAATATATCAAGTTGGCTTTCAGGAGATGTAGTTATAAGTTATTTATGTTGTAAAATGTTGTGCGTGGAACAGTACATATTATAATCGTCATGTATGCAGTTCAAGCACCCCAAATCCCTGTTAGACCTTGAATCAAGGCGTGCAACAGTCTTGGCCACCGACTACAGTCGACATTATTTGAATATCGTTGTACTAGATATATGATTATATAGAATTGTAACGAAGGCATCGCGGGGCTATCGATCATCATCAATCGTCGTTTTTATTGATACTTACTAATTTATTAATGTTAATTCATTGTAATGTTATACATGGAGGATGGTTGTGAGGCAGACGCCAGACGACTGATGATAAGTCTACACAAGCGACGAACAGGGAGTGATATATTTTCAAGCTATTGCGCGAACGTAACATCACGATTGCATTAGCTTAAAATATTACCATTTAAACATATCCAGTAAGACGTGAATTTATTACTATGTGTTTGATTATAAGTTGAAGCCTCTCCACGTTGAATGCGGCAAATATCGTGGAATATCAGGGTAATCGTGGTCAATTGTGTGTTTGCACGTCGCCGTCTCGGCGCCGGCGCCGCCGTGTCGTTTCGTTTGTCCAACACTGGAGCTGCGCTGAAGGAGGTGCGGCCGCGGCGCGATAGCAGCGGCGATGACGGCGCGTTGCATTGCTACCACGATCGTGGGGTAGTCTCTTGTACTTACGAGTGCGGATTTTTATAGGCTTGTGTTTAATAAAGCAACTACTTAGTAGACGTAGGAAACATCCAAAATAATTTAAATCATATCATTAAATCACATTTCATAGCGTTTAAAACATGTTTAGATGAAAAGACACGAATATTTACGCCATAAATTTAGTCTAGTATTAGGTTATAGTTGATAATAATTTATAGTTGTTAAGTGCTGCCCTTTTACTGGGTATTTTACTTTGATGCTGCGATCATTCATCCGATCAATTCCATAAGTAACGATTCAAAAGTTAACAACTAAAATTGTGACATAATTTATTTATTACTTTAATTTGTATATTTGCAATTTAATTATTATAATAATTCTTATGTTTAATTACTTCACTCTTTAGTTTTCTCCGAAAACTTTATGAAAATGTAGGCGAGCAACATTCATTAATTTAAATTTCATGTCTCGATGTTAGTGCCTAAAGCCATTCCAACATAACTAAACTTCAGAACAAACACATCATATGTACAATTGTAGATAATGTCGTATCAATTCGATGTCGATGTATATTCAATGTTTACATTATAAGTTCTGTGTTTTTTTCTATGAAAAAAAAACAATAGTTAAAAAAAACAAATATTCTGCTAGTGACTGTATAATGGTAGGATATCAAGAAATATAAATATTTGTACATAGAATGTTGTATCTGTATAACGAAAAAAATAAAAAATAAACAAAAAAAATCCGTGTACTGTACATATCTGAAATATTTAAGACTGTGCTGACTAAATGATGTGAACGCAATTATGCGTTTTGTAATGATTTATATATTATGTACAGTCACTATTGGAACATTTTGAATGTGTTGTGCCAATTATCTGTTAAGTTGAAAAGGGAGTAAGTAAATATTCTTTAACGCTTTATTTAAAGCTTACATGCACAGGCTAACTGCTATAACATACGTAGGTACCGTGATCGTTACATAAAAGTATAGTTTCAAAGCTACATTGTGCATATTCATAATAAATGCACGCACATGCAATGGTCCCCAGAACATTCAGTGATAACTTCACATAGCACATTGGCATTCGTAATGGCAATTTCAACTATACAGACAAGTTGGCCACACTGTACATATGTGCAGCATGTATTGATCGTAATTATTGAACTGTGCACTTTGAATGATCTATGTAAAGTACACATTTCAATAATGGAATTTTTGGAAAATTATGTCATTTTCTATAAGTAACTATATGTATCTTGTAATATTTTTCTTGAGTTATCTAGAAATTAATGGTGTTCTTGATACCTATCAAATAATTATGTCAATTAGAGTTTTTGATTATTTGTTTTTATTTTGATAGCCTAAGTAAATTAATTTATTGTGCCTATGTTTGAAATTATTTAGAGTTCTATATTAACTAATACAATAAACTAGCCGTCCGCAGCGTGTTCATCTGCGTAGCAGGGTTCATGTCAATTTTCATCAAAATTGGTTCCGTAATTTGGTCTTGAAAATCGAAATAAACTAACAGAGAGGTTTACTATCACTTATTTAATCTATATACATACACATGTAAAAATACATATGTATATTAAAAGACTGACTAACTGACTGACCTATCAACACTCAGCCCAAACCACCAGAGTAAGATACTTGAAATTTTGCACGCAGGTTGCTTCTGAAACCTAGGCATCCACTAATGGAAATTCCATCCCTAGAAAATAAGGGATCGCGGGTCTAACCACGAGGCGGAATGCTAAACCTGACAGATTGACTGACCTTTCAACGCACAACCCAAATTGCTGGGGTTCAAAACTTAAAAAAATGCACATAGTTTCCTGTCATAAGGTACGCATCCACTGAAAGAATTTGTGGAAATTCCACCATTACGGGGTTATGGGACGGTAGAAAGCTAGTAGGTACCTAATAATTTAAGTAAAGAAGCAGTCGTCTCTACATCTACAATCATAATGTTACTTTATTTTTTTACATTATTGTCTCTATTGTAATTTATTTCTATTGAATTGGGTAATATGAGGTTTAACCTAATTTCTCCTATTAAGAGGGCTATCATTATTTGTTTTGATTCCTCCTTTGTACAAAGAACTAGTAGAAAGTGTATCGCAGATCTTGCGAACTATTTATTGTAGGGCCGAGACTGTTGCAACGATAGTGTCACATGTGTTAATCAGTGTACAAATAATGTCATGAGAGTAGTGTTTTATGAGACACGCTTCATCTCTAGTTGTTTTTAGACAGCACACGGGTCCTGTTATGTGAATGATGATTAGGTATGTCTAAGTACGATAAAGCAACGCTATATCAAAGCAAGACAATTGACTCTTTAAAAGATCTTACTTTTTCAACTGCCCACTACTGTTAGTTAAGCTAAACTTGTTTGGCTTATAGTTAAACTCTGTATCTAGTCATACATATTTTATTATTATGTTTCAACGGCGAGCGAACCCTGTCGGCAAAGTTCGCGTTTAGTTAATAACAATACAGTTCAAGTAACTGGAGAAGTAAAACTTTTTCCAGAAGTTTAATTAATAATTCACATTTCTAGAGTTTCTAAATTTGAACTGTTTTAAAATTTCAGAAGCTTAAAGCTTAGTTACAACAAATATGTACAAATTACAATCTATATAGAAAATATCCTGCCGATGCTTCCGATTAACGGCAATGTTCCCAGAAGGCCGGCAGCGTTTCCTTTTTGGATAGCCAAGCTGATGCGTTAGCGGAAAAAGCTCCCTGCCCGCTGGTCTCCGGAGGCCTTGATCAATTTTGATGACAAAGCGCGAGCAAAATGGCGAGCTTCGGACCCCCACAGTCCAATAAAGCTTAGTTATGTTATATTGTCAATTGTTATTCTCTTTTCGGAAGATTTGAACTTCGACAACTTGGTTGCTTTACAAAAGTTCTGAACTAGGTACAGTAGAACAAAAAACACGGGAGTGATAAGACTACCACTTGCCAAGTAATCAAATAAAAAAATTACCAACCTACTATTTTTAAACACTGAATCCTGATATCTAATTGTGCGTCCATGTTTGGCGAACCGAGCACGAGCCGAGCCACGAACGAACACACTGCGAGCACGACTCGCGTAGCGTGGACGGGCTCGCGAGCCACGAACAAGCGCGATTGTCAGTTTTTCACGAACAAAGGGATTCGCATCGTGCTCGTTGTAGGCAAGTTGTAAGTTCGTTCGTGGCTCGGCTCGTGCTCGATTCGCGTAGCATGGACGCACCTTTAAGTCCAAATATTTAAAGAAAAACATTGCATCCGTCATTAGAACAAGAGGGAAATTGCTACAACGTAAAATAAATGAATATCACATCACAAAACTGGAATCTAGCTTAGATAAATATAACTTATCAGATCTCTTGAACATAATACCTACTTTGAATCCTACTTGTGGTTCATTAAATCCCATATTGTCGTAATCAAAGCTAATTTTCAGTTTAATGTGTTATCACGTTGCGTTGTTTTGCATGTTTAGTCAACAGAAATATGTCTCCTTTACCCCAAATACAAATTTACTTTAACTTCTGATTAGGTATAAAGTAAAGAAAACCTAAATTCTTTTTTTTCGTTAATTTAAATACATTCCTTATTCCTTCTCAACTCAATACAATCACTAAATTACTGCTACTTAAAATTAACAAATCATACTGGACAATAAATTTGTGCACTTTTAGCATCGGGTAAATGCCAGTATAGCAACATGATCTCCTTAAAACAGATCGTAGTAGTACTTATAGCAAAATTCTGTGAAAGTTAATGATTCCAAAGCGTTAAAAAATATCCTTACTCCGAGAATGGTTAAGTTTGTTGCAAATCTTTTCTATTGGAATGTTAACATTTGTAGTAAAGATCATGAATAAGGCTAATCAACTTTAATGGTGCTAATGTTGAATAGACCAGGCTCAGTGAACTTTGAGCTTTAAGGTAGGAGTTCTTTGGTTTCCCATAAAGAGCGCAAAACGTAATTCAAACGCGCATACAAAGAAGATAAACACAAAGATCACCTTCTTCAGAAAGTCTGTTTTTTTTTTCTATATATGTCAACGCGCTAAGTGAAACATTTCTGCCTTAGTTGAATAGAAAGGATTTGAAATGCAATCAACTGAAGATGGAAAAAAATATTACTAACTTTCTTTATAAACTTAAAAGAAGTACCGAGGTATTGTATGTTGTCGTCGGTAAATTTCTCGACAGTCGACGGTCAGATAGTGAAGACTCAGATTAAGATTAATTGTGGTATTTGTGAATTACTCAAGTTGGCCAAAATTGTAGTAACGCCATACACGTAGGCGTATTATGATTTTCGCACAGTATTATTAGTTAATATATATACCTATGTATAGAGTGTAGTGCAAAGAAGCGGAACGACATGGGCCCGGTGCAGAAGAAGGTTTCACATACCACATACACACCACACTACAAACACTATTTTACTTAACTTATATGACATTTTTATTAAATGATAATATATAAAATAATTCTCGTAGATAGATAACCCACATAGGTTTCGCTAAAGAAATCACAATTTTCTATTTACTTGAGTATAATATCAATCTCGTAAGTAGTTAGGATGGAGTCGGAAAAAAATAAAATTTTAAATTTATTAAGAAGTCTGAAAATGTCCGTAACGACAGACTGTATTTAATATGGTCTTTAGGAGAACAACTGTAATTGATAATTTTATCTGTAAATTCGATTTGATTTAAGATTTATAGTTAGGTGATATCTGAAAACTTTATGCGGTGTGTGGTGTATCTAAAAAGATTATTTAGATGTATAATTATCAAATATTTTGCATGGATTGTTTCGGCTAAAGGACGAACGTGGCTGTAAAGTTTGTATGAATTCTGAAACCTGTGATGGGACCCGCCTCTATCATTTGCAATTTGATATAAATGATGAAGTGCCCGGTTTACTTACTTGTTAATAGAAGCCTTTTACGCGTGTTTTTGCGCTTAATGTTCCGATATAATAGACAAACCAGTGCTGAAAATATTTATTAAAACTATTTATAACCTGCTCCATTGTCCACATTAATAGAATGTTTATAATTCTACAATTTTATTAGTAATGGGCCAGTGTGACACATTTTAAATAAAAATAAAAAATAGGTACCCATGTAGGTATAATTTTCCTTATTCAATTGCCCCCCTCTCCGTCCAGGTCGAAGCGTGTTCATTGAATTAAATCATATTGAATTAAAATCACAAATGATTGATATTAAACTAGCATCGATAAAATATAATAGGCTAGTTTCCTGAAAAATTCTATTTAGTCCGTCAGTTAGATTATTAAAAAATATTAGACACGTATTTTTTCTTTTTTCAATAAATTCACAGTGTGGCTCACTTTTTACCACGAAGTGACGACACACGGGGCTTCAACACCCAAATCTGCGTCAATTTTTGTTTAATTGACAAAAGCAAAACTACCTACCTACGTGTCTTATATTTTTTGATATTTTTCTTGCCAATTAGAATTATTATTTTTTTACCCAGGAAACATCCCTATTATTTGGAATTATACACAAATCGGCGTTTTATATACCCCATATTTTTTTCTTCAAATTTATGGTTTAATTCAGTTTGGAATTTAAGTCACGAATTACCTATTTTATATTTATGTTTATCTAATTTGTTGACATCAAATCCTTCTATACAATAAATCTGGTTATGCTTACTATTATGCTACGAGCTTAAATTTTATTTGATTTATTAATAATAACACTTCTTGTATTTGATTCGTTCACCTAATGTAAGGATAAATAAAAGAGCGACTCTAGGTACATAATTATCCTCTAACAATAAATACATAACATTAAGAATTTATAATATTAAGAGCTTTTCGACTAGTATACTTACAAAAAAAAGATGAAATCTTATGAAGTAATCTGAATTTTTCGCGATAATTTATTAAATTTAATATCCATCCAGTATTATTAGATAAATAGGTATAATGGTGGAAAGAAGCCATTTTCTAGCTCCTATAGCGTGTTAATGTAAAATATAGGTTCACTTATTGGCCAACAGATAGTTCGTAATTAAGTACAAATATTTGACATTTAAAGAAACATCATTCGGAGTTTTAGGTCCCATCACTCGTGAGCTGTATTGGGGTTTCATTAGAATCGGGCCACACGACTTGTGAGTTGAGAGAGCGGTAGTAGTGGATGGCAGCTGCGAGCAAAGTCAGCTTTTGAATATCAGTCCTGGTGCCTCGGAAGACGAAACTTCTCAACAACCCCAACTACTACAACTTGTAATGCCAACTATAAAAGCTACAACTACCTTGGGGGAAGGGTAAGAAAAACCAACCTTGATCCAACCAGAAACTGCAAATTTATGCAGAGCGATTCTAATGCAACCCCTGTTAATGGAAACAGTGTCTTGTTTGAAGGTTTTTTTTGGTCGACTTTCGATATTATGATGAGTCAATCCAATTTTAGAAGTCTGTGACTATAAACGTAAGATATTTGGACTGATAGAAGCTGATCGACAAAAAAAAGATTTCATTCTAGATCAGTCACCATAGTATCGCTGTTGAACAGATAACATCAAAAAATGCGACCAAGAACGCCGCAAAATAATTCTCGCTTAAATTCACTTAAAAGAGTCAGGTTAATTCACGAGATGGTTTCTGAATTCATCAAATCAAACGCCTTATTAACCCTGGGTACTTAATAGGAAGCAATTCCATTTTGTTCCAGTTCTAAATCCGATCGAAATTACCAAGATTTTAATCTAAAGCAACTTTACAAATCGGCGTTTAGATCAAGTCATCAAGTGAAGGCCTATTTAAGTAAAACATTTTCATTTCATTTGGAAATACTTATATATTGATTTTTAGTAGAAAGGGCACTCGTTTTATATCACATCTCCGTCGTATTGTTATCAGAGACGTAAATAGCATACTTTTTGGTTCAGTTTGTTGAACAAACTATCTCCAATTTATATATTCGACTTATCCTTTATTTTGCGATTGTAGATTGATATTTGACATAACATTTCTGGTAGCGTAGTACCTAGATCGAATATATAAATGACTAGCTGCCCGGCGCGACTTCGTTCGCGTGGTGCTACCCTACCCTCCCCTCCCCTCTCCTACCCTACCCTACCTAACCCTAGCCTAGCCTACCCTACCCTACCCTGCGGGTATGAAAAATAGTTTACGTCCTATTCTCAGACCTATACACACAAAATTTCATAACAATCGGTCAAGCCATTTTTTACAAACACTGAGCCACACGCAAAGAGATTGGCTCCCTCCCGAACGGCCCGTACCCCAGTGACGTGATTCTGCTAATACTTATATTTTTAAACTCGTGATATCTTTTGAATGGAATGTCCGAATTGAATAATTCAAAAAGTTATATAAAGGTATTGAAGCAGTCTTGAATATGAAGTAATTTATTTTGATAAGGATTAATACCAAGATACAAATAGAGAGCCATTTCCAGCGGCGACATTTCAATTCAATTTTTAAAATAGAAAAACACTTATTGTGGCATAACTATAATAGTTAGACATATGGTATCGCGACACTTTTTGTAAATAATAATGTGTTCTGCAAAGTCGTAGTACATTATTTTATTCTATCATCAATAGTTTTCGCAGCGCACGCGATGTAATGAATATTTTAGGTAATTTTTTTACACCTTGGGTTACATTATTAGAGTTTTAGTAAGGATCCCTATTTTTTTTGGAAATATAATATAGCCTATGTCAACCGGGGATAGTGTAGCTTCCCAACAGTGAAAGAATTTTTCAAATCGGTTCAGTACTTTCGGAGCCTATTCAATGCAAACAAACAAACAAACAAACAAACAATCAAATCTTTCCTCTTTATAATATTAGTATAGATTAATCCGTGCTTGGATTCGATCTCACAGACGCCAGAAGTACCAAATCTTGACACATGGATGAGAAAGCAAATCTATCTGTCAGCTACTGGGTGTCAGAGTAATTTGGTGAGTTTCTTCCCGACTCTTCTCAGCAAGTGTAATCTTACGACCGGTATTAGAGGCAGACTATTCAGTGCCTGGGACGGGTATTAGTTTATTCTAGACTCTTCACAGCAAGTGCAACCTTCTGACCGGTATTAGAGTCAGACTATTCAGTGCCTAGGAAGGGCATATATCGTATCGTATGATTATTAAGCTCAAAAAAAACTATTGATTACTATAGAGCCCATTGTGTAGAAGCGGTGGCAAGTTACCTACGTTTATAAAAATAAACTATATGATAACAATACTACGTGGGATGATTGAGTTCCTTACCATCCTTTTTTGATACCTACAGCTAATAGTGAACACTATAACTTATATAACACAGTATCTATCACAATAGAAGACAGATATACACGAACTTCATTAGAGCCAACAATCATACTTATTTTTTAAATGTATTGTTGATTCAAGGTAAATGGAGAGACACAAGTATAAATATTAAAGTCGCTCTTGGTTCTCATAAGGAAGCTTAACACGTACCTACCCCTTTACTCATTAACAGTTTTAACTAATATAATACTGATTAAAATTATAACGTAAATAACAATAAGGTGACGTTATTTACGTGACCATTTTAATCTGCATTAGTTAAATAGCGTTTTATGGCTAAGGCCGTTAATATAAAAATAATTGCGCTTTATTGTGAAGCCGTTTTGGCTGTGTTCATCAGAAAAACTAAATTTCTCTTATCAATGGAGTAAGTCACCAAATAACATTTCTGTATAACATTAATGAAATTGAATAGTTTGGACGTTTGACTTTACATTTAATTTTGAAGGCGCATTGGCATTTTATTATCGCGATTGGTGATTGTTTTATTGGCATTGCCTTAGTTTGTGATGCCATTATTAAAACTATCAATAGTTTTGGTAGATTGTTATCATAGGTACCTACTTATTATATTTGTCCACGCACTATTTTAGTTACCTACCGCGTCAATGCGAACATTAGGTACACTTTCTGACCTTAAATTTTTCAAATACTAGATCCTATTGTTATATGACAATCCCCTATAATTTCTTCATTTATAAATCTTCTAGAATATTTTGTTTATGGTTTACCTTTTTTCAATATTCTGATATTCTTATTCTAACTCAACCTTTATTTGTCTGAAAGATATCTACTTTAAGCAAAGGTTCATGATAAGGGTAATGACAAAAAACTTAAACCATGTATTATTCCTTCTCATTATCTATATCTAATTAAGACTGCTATAAATTTCCCACAATGATATCAATCAACAAAATATACTTTAGCAGCCAAAAATATCAATTTTATTGAATGAAATAAAGCATCACGTCGCAAGCAAAAAGTGTTTTATATAATTTTACGTGTGAATTATTTATTTTTTTAACAAAGAAAAATTAATAAATATAATATAATTATCTCAAAATATAAAAGCACAGCACGTAGAACAAGATAGATATCATTCTATCATCTATTCTACTTGATATTTGATCATTGCACATTTAATTATACCGGTATATGGAGGCATGCCTACTTTATATCTTCCCGGAAGAAATGTGTAAGATTGTTGTATAATTGTCACATCGCATAAAATAGACTCAAGATTTAGCGTTTTTTTTTCATAGGTAATAGGCCAAGGTACCGCAAAATTACAGGTAGGTACCTACCAGGAACCTTGTATCACGTACATCTCGATTATTATAAAATGAGTTAATTTATCATACTTCAATCGCTGTAGTTATTATATTATTAAAACATCTATCTGCATGCATAACTCGTTTTACCTTCTGCGACTTTGAACTTGCTTACCAAACAAAATTAAATTATACCTATATCATTTGTAGTCCCACATCTAATGTTGAGAATCTATATTTGATTTTAGATCTAACGTCAGTAGCTCGTTTCACGTACCTAAAAAAACTTCAACAGAGTCGTAGCTACATCAACGATTAAACTGTGTTTTTTATTATTAAATTGGCAAATGAACGATTGAAAAACGATCCTATAGACAAATCGTTGAAGCGTAGACACTTTTGAAAGATTTTCATGCAAAATATTTCACGGAAACAATGTAAACAGTTAATGTCGCCACTAGGTACACCATTGAAGTTTTGTTACGTGAATCGGGCCACTGGGGGTTAATTTAATCACATTTGCAGCTTCAAATATTTTTCAGATCTGAATTGTTTTTTTTGCGATGAATTGACTCCTTAATGTTATACTACCGTTTATTAACAGTGTTAACATTATTAAATTCACATCAGATTTGAAACATAATTATAATGAAGCTACAAGTGAGGCGAAATTAACCTCCCAGGTCTAGGTAACGAAATTCTGCTGTTTTTCATAACTCGTCTACTCGAAATAAGACCCTGGACAATTATTTGTTTATTAAATTCACATATTTCTATATACACGCATAGTCGATCCTAATTACTTTCTTGGTGTTCCTCATTTTAAATGTTTAATTGTTCCTCTTTTCCACAAAAAAGGTAAATGAAGCAGTAACGAAATTATGTTAACTAATATTATGACGTGTAGGTAATGAAATTATGTGTTGTGATCATTTTGATAAACAATAGTAGGTACCTAGGTGACGTCCTTCCTATAGATAGCCGATAAATTGGTGCGGTAGTATTACGCATAAGCATGACATCACATGCTAAAACCACCACCTCGAAGCAACTAAAGCTGGTTTTCATCACCGTGTGTAACAACTGGTAACTCAAAAATGTCATACATTTATACTACCACAGTCTTTGTATTAACGGCTGATTAAATGTGGATGTACACTGGCCTAAATCATTGCTATTTGATGAACTATTAAAGCATTGCGGATTGAGAGGTTGGTAGATAAAAATTAAGGTTGTATTTATTTTACATGTGAAAATCTTTGGTGTAATGTCATTAAAATAATCAGATATGAGGAAAAAAAATTGGAAAGAGTTTTAGTTAAAAGAACCAGTAGTATCTTATTCCCTTAATGCCTGATTCCACGGAGCCTTCTAAAGTCCTCACGTCCAGACGATTCTAAACCCACAAATAGGTCGCTTAAAAATACCAATTTCGATAATTCAATGGTATGTTTGGAGCTTTTTCCAATTTTATAATTGAGTTGTTTAGTAACAAAACAGTGCTGTGCTGTATTGAAGGATTTTCTTTTTCATAAGTTGTGAATCGAAAATTGTATAAATGATTCAATAAAGTGATTGATGTTTTATTTACACCCTTTTCCTCTCATACACTCCTCACTAACAGCTCCTACTGTGTAGTAATTTTACCAATATTGTATGCATAATAAAAGCGAAAGTTCGTGCGTGTGACGGGCCAGTTGGCGCAGAGTCTGGTAAAGATTCCACCTATTGCAGGTTGTGGGTTCGATTCCCGCACAGGACATGCATTTGTGTGCATGAACATGTCTGTATGTTCTGAGTCTGGGTGTAATGTATGTATTTACAAACAAAAAGTAGTATATGTAATATATCAGTTATCTGGTGTCCATAGTACAAGCTCTGCTTAGTTTGGGATCAGATGACCGTGTGTGAGGAATGTCCCAGAATATTTATTTATTTTTTATATTTGTGTTTAATTTTAAGTAATCAAGCCAAGCCGAGCTTGTACAATACAATTTGAAGTTTGCCGCTGCGAAGTTATCTGCCAATGGGAGTTGTCTCATCAGGCTTAAACGTCCCGTATCCGACATGAATTCTCGTGCGATTATCATCTTCACAATCCATACTGAATATAAGTACTATGAATGCGAAAGTAATGTCCGTTTGTCTGTTACCGATTCGCTAAGGACATAGGCTAATAATTAACCCGGAAACACGGGGAACAGCTAGTTTCCCATAAAGTTCGGTATTGGGTCGGTATCGCTATCGACAAATATAAAAGCGCTGTAGCATTTATTCCAAAATTGGGTTAAAAATTAAATTAAGCGGATTATTAACATGTTCGCGTAGGTAAAGCATTGATATAGGTACCTATGTAAACATTTACTACCACTTTTACTTTAACGACATTATTAAATAGGAATTAGCACAATGTCTCTCGTGGAATACCTACTCATTGCACTAGGTTCTCCCATACCTATAAAATGTGCTCGCAGCTTAGGTATTACTTGCGACACATAAATAATGATAAATACTACAAAATGTACATATTTAAACAAATATATCATTCCAACCAAAGTTAGAGTTACATAATCGCATAAGCTACGAGGACCGATAAAATTGTTAAAAACATAATTTTAAATATTGTCTACCTATACTTTCTTGTCATCCAATATACTAATAACTACTATTGTATAGGTATTAATTTCAGCTCAATGGGACACTGGGAAGTGGGTCAAATTTTACTTCAAGATTCTATTTCATACACCGGACATGTGAAACTAAATAAAAGCTTGTAGTAATAGAATGATGTTTCTAACTACTACAGTTTTTCGAAATCATCCATATTCTTTTACAAACAAATTTAGTTATGCGGTCCGGCTTTTTCTACAGTTATGGCCCAAGCAAAGAAATTATTCGTTTAAGGAAGGTTCGGAACCCTCGGTGCGTGAGTCAGCCTCAACTTACCATTATCTGCCTGCCCGGCTGTTCCCAATCCATTGGGGATCGAATACCCTTTACTATTTCATAATGATGCGTCTGAGTACGCCTGCCGCATGGCACGACGTCTCTCCCCTGAAATAATAGTATTAAGATCGGGGGGTACTTCGATCTATTGATCTCCATTATAGTAAGCGGTACGAATAGTGAGCACACTTTTAAACATAAAGTTATTAGTGTTCAATAGTTCAAATAAATTTAGTGAAATGCATTTCAATAAGGTGACCTTATCTATATATATAAAAATCAATGCAACTTTTCTTTGTAATTTTAAAACTCAAGAACGGGCTCACCAATCCAAACCAAATGTTTAGGCTTTGTTCGGACTATTTAGTAGATGGTTTATGTGAAGTTTGCACAAAATCGGTCGAGTGGTTATTCATTTATCACATTTTTTGTAACAAATGTATTCAATAAATGGCGGATCATTTTGTTAATGGGGATTTTGCTGTCTTTAAACTTTTTTCAGATGGGGATTGTGCTGTCATTTCATTTTGGACGTGCTTCGAATAAGCTTGCAGTCGATAATATAACCTAGATACCCACTGCAGCGCCATCTGCCGGGCTGATTTGTGAATCTAATGTGATGGTTGAGATAGGGTAGGGTAGGAGAGTAGGGTAGGGTAGCACCACGCGAACGAAGTCGCGCTGGGCAGCTAGTTTTATATACATTTTAACAACTTTAACTTTAGTAACATAACTCTAAGAACTTATAAACTTTATGTTCAAAAGTGTGCTCACGACTCGTGCCCCTTACCTATTATACCCACATATGCATTATTAATAAATCAGTGTTCAACTAGCTTGCCTTGATAATATTTCGGATGGGTGCTCCGCCCAGTGTCGCTTCAGAGACACTCATCTGAAATCGGTACAGGTGCTAAGCGAGTAACAGGTCTTGTATTCCACTTTTAGTTTTCAGGTCTACTGTCCGTATTCGTCCATCCTTCCCAGGATATAACCTTTTTTACCGCGTTCAGTCCACAGTAAGCGTTGTTGAACGAGTCTCATCTGGGTATTGTCATGTTTCCAAGGTAAGCCAACTTCCCGTTTTCCGTCTATTAATTTAATTTAATAATTTAAAATATAATTTATTTTAATAAAAATCTGTTGGGTGGTTTAGGAGCTAGCGGATAAACAGACAGACAGACGCGGAAAGCGACTTCATTTTATACTAAGTAGTGATACTGATTGCTTCTGTTCAATAATGTGCTTGATCTTTCGATGAAGAATAACATCTTGAAATAGCAGTGGTGGGTGGTACTTTGAAGTTAATTCATCTATACCGATTATAATGAAGCTTAAATACTAGTCTCCGAAACTACCAGTTGTATATTTAAAAAATTCATACACTAATAGGTAGCTACATTGTCTACATTATCCCCAAGTGTTATAGGCTACTACTTATCCCGGGAACGCGTGTGGAACCGCGGGGAACATCTAGTAAATAATAATAATTTACCACCACCTTTGATCACATAATTATACCATGATGAGATTGTGATAAGAATTTAAAAAAACACCTGATAATGAATCACTGTTTATTCAAATAAATTTTTATAAAATAATAATTTCTCCTCTTACACAATTAACTAGAAGTGGTGAAACAAAAATACCCTAAATATAGTAATCTATCACAATTTCCAATTTCAAATATCCCCATTATAATTTCAATGCCTAGGTACTATTAACATACATATAGGTAACATTAATATCAGAATTTGCCTTATTACCAGTTCCACAGCCATCTCATAATTCAACCATAGTTTTTAAATATAATCTTTAGATACCTCCTACAAGCTTTCTATAGAGTTCCCTACAGAACATTACGGGAACTTGTCTGGTATTATGTCATTATAAAGCGCCTTCTAAGTCTTGTGAGCGTTAATCGCCCGAGTCTCGCGTCGCGCACCCATTTCATAATTTAAACATCTCGGAACCATTTTTACCTGGGTAAAGATTAATCAATTACTAAACTATATTAGTAATAAACTGCTTAATCAATTGAAGGACCTACGTAGTTAGTTAAGAACCTGCGTATAATCCTGGGAGCTAGATGTAGCGTCTAAACTAGGTGACTGTTTCACGGGATGGATGGTGTAACCTTCAGATGTTTCAAAACAGTGAAAATAAATTGTCTCAACTACTTGCCTATATCAAACAATTAATCTTAGAAGGGACTTCTTGCGCTGGCAGAGGGCCCCGCAAAATGAATCTTGCCCACATAAAATTTAGGTCTTACGCCGCCGCTGTTTAAACATAATAATGTGTGTCATAAGCTATGGTCACAAGCTTGTCGTTGTGTTTAGAAAAAGGGTATTTATTCTCGAGATAAACAGCTGGTCAGAGAAAGTAGCTGATCACTTTTGTACTATAACACAATTATACAAATCACAGTTTTCATATAAAATGTCAATGAGAGAGAGAATGTCAATAGATTATTATGAAAGGCCAAGTGATCATCTTATTTTGACGTTGCCGTTGACTGTATCAGTCTTAAGTAAAGATAACGCCTAAATATTATACACATTGAACTTCATGAAAACAGCCTAGTTGAGATAATCGATGGTACATAAATTAAACGAAAAGGGCTTAAGTAGTTAAAATAAGTACATCTATCATATGTGCCGGAATTAAAAAGTATGTTTTTTACAAGCTTTTATTTAACTTGCAATGTATGTATGTATGTTTGTTCGTTCGGGTGGAATCTTGCAAGTCGAATTTCACCCACATCCAGTGGTCGGATTGACTTTATATTGGATATTTGGAATACATTAGTATATTGGAAGACAATGCAAGTACAGTCAACAAAAAGTACAGTCATCAAAAAAGCTAGCATTCAAAATGTTTTTTTTTTTAACAAAACACTTATTTACTTCAATAACTTTTAATAAAGCAAGATATTGACTTCCATATCGGTGAATGTTAAAATTGCAGATTCATTAAATAATACTAACGATGTCAGAAATGGTAAGAATATTGGTAATATTAACATAATATGTATAATCACGCTAATAATAATAAACATGCAATTTGTAAATACAACATTGTAAGTAGGTTTTTGTACCACTCAAACTTATGAAAGTACAGGCAACAAACTTCTGCTAGAAAATAAAAATAACACCTTGTATATGGAACGGACCTCGGACTGTGACATTCCAAGGGAGATGCAAATAAACAGACAGGCTTTCTATTCTCAATTAATAAGCAGACCATTAAGTTCCTTTCTTATATCTGCAATAGTTCATGCACTTAGCAATTGCTGTCTGACAGGTCTCAGTTTAATAAGGCAGGACTATACTATAGTGTACACAGTCCCAGCAAATTAATGTTTCTAAAGCTGTCTATACATGTTGGATCTCTATCCCTATGTACTTATAAGGGTCGGGCCTCGGGAAAGAATCATGACAAGAACATACAAAAGAAAATTTGATGCACATGTTATAAATGGGAGAATAATTGTCCAACTTCTCGAAAAAACTTAATTTCTTTCGCCAATCAATTATTCTTTAAAAAGATACGAATAATAGTTTATTATGTTTTAATAATCAAACTTATCTATTTCCCCATTATGATCAGGAAAAGTGGTCTAACCATTTGACTAAAGGTTTTATTTTTGGACTGGACATTGTACACTAAATAAACAAAAGTGCTCATATAAAAAATGCAAACGCGATAGTAACGTTAATTATTTTCAAACTTTACACTCGGCGTACAGGTTAATCACTTTCGACGTTTCATAATGTCAAAGGTTTACTTTATTTCTTTACATGCTGACCTTTTACTATAGGACAAACAGTGAAATCTCAAAATGTGATAATCCTGCTGGACAGTGTAGTATACATATTACATCATCGTGTAAAGAACTGAACACGCCTATGTAAACCGGCTGGTAGAAATATTTGAATGTATGTCACTGAAAAATATACATTTGAATCTCTTTATAACACCCATACAATTGTATATTATGAATTTTGTCATTCATTGATATGCAGGCCTGTAATTGAACTTACCTATAGTGATAATAATACATCACTCTTTTGTACTATTTATGATCTTTACTAATTATTTCTTTATGTTATATATTGTGATGCTCATCTTCAGTTAAGTCTCACTCTGGAAGCTCTCAGGTAGGCACAAACAGAAATATAAAATAATACAATTGAAACTTAGGTTACTATGAAGATGTTTCGATTGAAATTATGTGAGACAAAATATGGCATCACGGAAACTCATATATTATATTATCCACTAAAAGTTATCGAAGACAAAAGTTATGAAACGAGATAATATTCAATGAGCAAGGTCACGTTGATAGTCATAGATATTTAAAGACAATTTTCTCTAATGCCTTGATATAAGTTGATAAGTAATGTTATAAGGACTTATATGGCTTTAGCTCGAAGACGGCGGCTAGTGCGAGGTGGTCTGATGCGTATACTTCGTTGGGCAATCGTCTGAGGTCTTCGCATTCCGTCGCGGTTGGCAATCGAAGGCGCTCGACAAGACGTAAGGCGCTACACCGACTGAAAATAATATTATTTTGATTTTTTTAATGTAGTGCTATTACATCTGACACGTGCACGGTATCTATAGCAAACTCCGGATTTCTTCGTTATTTTAATGTTTGCATCATCATCTGCCTGCCCTGTTCCCAATCAATTGGGGTCGGCGCAATATGTACGCTTCTTCCATTCGTCTCTTCTATCCGTCATACTATCCACTCCTATAGTATCCACTCCTTTCTTACCCATATCATCTTTCACACAATCCATCCATCTCTTTTTCGGTCTTCCTCTTCCCGTATATCCATCCACTTTCATATTCATAAAAATACAATCTAAACACATGCTCTCTTATACATACATACTCACACACACACACACCCCCCCCCCCCACATACGCACACACACCCCCACCTCCTCTATGAGTCTTTCTAAGTAAAATTTTTTTTTTACTTAGAACTTACTTTAAAGGCATATGGCATATGTTTGCATATGGCTAGTAAATGTTTAATTCAATTTGGTTATAAGCGTGACGTAACCCACGCGGGGATTCAAAACCACCGTAGCATGCGAATTTGGGCCAGATTTTCATTCGCTTTTGTTGTTGTATGTAATAAGTATTCTCGAGTGAAAAATTGACTCACATCCACCAACATATAAACTCACCTAAAATAAATATAGTCGACTGTGACCCAATAGTCCTGGAAGGTAGACGCCTCGTACCGTCCATCTGACTTGTACTTGTTGTATACAGAAATCAGCTTAAGAGAGTGTCCGACCTCTCCGCTGTTGAATAGTTCGCTATAGTCCCCACCAAGAGAGGAAGACGCCGCGACGTCCTCTTCTTGGGACCGCTGGTCCGGCGACGAATATTCCGTATTATATAACTGATAAAATTTACAAAATATATAGCGTTGCCAGACTAAATATCAGATGAAAAACATCCTATTATGCTATTCCAGGTTCTACCAGGTTCTATCATACATCTACCCGTGTATTATTTTTGGCTCTACCAAATGATAAAAAAATTACAAAGATGCGATTCAAAGTTGGAGAGTGGGGGCTCGTGCGTGACGTCACTTACATCGTCACACACACGATATTTTCGTATTTTTTACAGACTTCAAAAACAGGACGAGGTTATCAATTAGTTTTTTTTTTTTTTGGTTACCTCTTAACTCCATCATTTATTAACTGATTTGGAAAACACTCTTTTGTTTGGAGGGGTACACTTCCCGTTTGGTACCATTGACATCAGATCAAGATTTGATTACTTCTATTTTTTTAGTGTAAAACAGTATTTTTTATTGTATTGACAAAATTAAAAATACGTGTCTATTATTTTTTGATAATTTAAAACTAAATAGATACTTTTAATCATCTAGCCCATTTCATCATGTTTTTTTGTGCCAGTGAGGCGTCAAGAAATGACAAACAAACTCACTTTAGCATTTATTAGTAGCCCCATAGGCTACTTTTTATACACTCAGGGGTATAAAAATTAGTATATTATTAGGTAGGGGTAATTTGGACGTCAATCAAAGAAACTTTACCTTTTTATCATCATCATCATCATCATCAGCCTATAATGTCCCACTGCTGAGCACAGGCCTCCTTTCACAAATCAGGGTGAAAGGGAATGGGCAGATACTCCACCACGCGTGCCCACTGCGGATCGGTGGAGGTAGGCTAGTGGTCAACCTACTGTTGGAATTTTTCAAGCCGCCTAGGAGGCATCCAACTAGCTTAACGACTATCACAATTAAGTGATAACCGGGACCAACGGCTTTACGTGCCTTCCGAAGCACGGAAACGCTCGATTTGAAATACCACTAGGCGGTCACCCATCTAGGTACCGACCAAGACAGACGTAGCTTAACTTTGCCGATCGATAAAGAACGGCTAATCATGCTACACCACGAGCGCTTCACCTTTACCTTTTTATAATATTAGTTAATAAATTATGATAAACAGTCTAAATACCTTAACATTACTGAACTCCGTCTTCCGTCCCGCTTGCCGGTTCAAGTAGACGGACAAATGTTGACAATTATCAGTGACACCTATCCGCTTCCAGTCTGAACTATCACGGAACGAACTGACGCTGCAATACATACGAGATTTATAAGTACTTTATAAAATTTAAAATATTAAAAAAAAACTGGTGCATATTTTCTGGCTTGATGAGGTCGAATGGTTGCTGCACAAAGAGCAATAATTAGAATATTAATATACCACTACAAGCACGCGGTATGGTCGACTAAGACCTAGAGCATTCATCAAAGGAAATGCTCAAGAAACTTGAAAGCAACATGGGCCGTCATTTTAAACATGTTAGTGGGAATACAACTCTTGTGTCACTTGCGGTATTTTATTGAATTCACCCAAATCATCGGGGTAACAACATCGGTTAACAGTTAACCATGGGACGATGGTAGAGCCCTTTGTAGAACCCGTCCATTGTCAAATTGAAAATCCGTTGCCTAACAGGTGCTGCACCGGAAACTGCACTTGAGAGCCAGTTCCCTTCTAGGCTTTGTTTGCCGAACCTTCGGCCACATGATTACTTACCACGTTGAGATTACGGCCAAACTCATTCCTATGCACGATACAAAAGTCCTGCCTTAGGGTTCTTGTACCATTTTAACACCAATATTGCTTACTTTTAAGTAGCTACTTAATACGGTACAATAACGTACAGCCCAGTAACGGACGGCGGTGGCTTATTAAAAACAAAATACCCTATTAAACTTACCGTACATGTCCTCTGTCTAATAGTTTTATTACAGCACTTTCAGGCATTGAATTTAAATCTCCCGTCAGTATAATGGGAAGGTGTCCAGACCTTAAATAAAGTTTACGTGTTAAGGAACATGATATAAGTTCAGATATTAAAAAAACGGAATAATGTTAAAAATAAAAATCATAGCTTAGTCTCAATTTTGTGTTTATTTGTAGGTGCCAATGCACAAACATTTGGTGATATATTTATCACAAAGTCAAAACTTTCAACCATAAAATTTACATGGTTAGATACCTGTGTACGTCTTTGCCACAGCATGTGAATTACAACCCTAAATAAGAGATAACTACCACAAAGTATAGTAAGGGCACGAGTGGTGAGCACAGATTGACACCTGCGCAGTAGTTAATTTTCGGTCTGTTTGGCGGAATGAAGCAGGGGGAGCGCCGAGCTGCACACGATTGGTTCGTCAGTCGATGCTCGTCGTCTATTGGATTCTTGCGTGTCATTTGGCCAAAAGTATTCATGCGCGAGCTTGCCCCCACTACTGCCTATCTGTGCTCACCATTCGTGCCTCATACTGTAACAGACTATAAGTGCAACTTGGGAAACTGTGTAGTACTTTATTTCAATCAGTACTTCTAACCCTAAGACGAAATTCCGCTCACAACTTCAATTCGAAGCACGTGCATGAATCGTCCTGAATATTGCTAACTCTATTTGGTTCGGTCACACAGTACAAGCAAGAGGAACAGTATGTTATGTTCGAACAAACGGCCTAAACTTGCCTCTCGCCTACGTACCTCGAAATCTCGGTATACCTCGTTACACAATAGTAGCGATTGCTCCGCAGCATGGACACGGCTCGGGACGCTCTCTAATTAGCAGCTTTGCTATTTGAAATAATCAAAATGAAATGACAATTGAATGTAGCATTATCGAATACGTAACACAAGGCTACTGTCAGTAGTCATGCAGCCATACTGCGCGTTTGTCTATCGAGCGGGCCTAGATAATTATCTAAAGGACACCGCCGAGACAATATACAGTTCCTCTTACTTCTATATGACTTGGTGCCGTATTAGCAGACTTCAGACTTGCTTACAAACACTATGAAAAGTTCATACTCACTCTCTCCCATTACTGTAGTACGCAAATCGGTCAATCTCAGCTAGAAACACCTGAATTTGAGCCAAACGTACATCTGTTCTCTTGGGATTGTACAGTAAGTGTGTCGTCGCTACCACTATCGGTGATCCAGGCAGGTTCTTAGGCACCAGCTTCACTATTATCCCTATATTGTCTCTGTTAAGGATCGGCAGCTCTGGCTGATAAAACTCTACCTAAAACATACGAGTTAAATTTTCGATAAAAAAAATACAATTATGTTTTTTTCATGGATCTGTGAATGCCTCTTATGACGTCAAATAGTATGACATATAATTTACATGGGTGACCTTATCACATACACAAAGGCTAGAAAGTGTAGCAGTGGTAAGTGCTTAGCTACACTTAACTTGAGGGCACTTTCACCGTCCTATGGTTTACTCAAACTTTCCTACTAATTACGACGGTAATTATTTTCTTTATTTTTATTATACACACATCACAACACATTTCCATATTATGTCACAATTCTTCTCGTTTATCACACTATTGTTAACATTAAATATATTACATAATAATTAACATAAGTCCTTCATACATGATCACAACACAATTATAACTAATGTATTTTTTACCATTTAAGTACCTATACAGTATTAGTTCAAGGGGAGAGTCTGGTAATCTGTAACACAGGGCTTCCTAGTACAGAAACCAGTCTCTCACAAAGGGATGTTATCTGGAAACTTTATTTCTCTAATTATTAATTACTTAATAATTTAATTATTAATTTGTGAAAGATAATAAATTTATTATATTATAACATAAGTATGATCATGTGTCTTAATACTTATATACCGAAAGCTCAAGCTGTCGTAGGATTCGAACCCACAGCCTTCGTCAAGGCATTCGACGAAACTACCACTATAATTGCAATTTCGTCTACTTGGCTAAGTAAGTAATCTAAGTTATTACAATATCGTCTTATTGGACACAATGCCGACAACTTAGCAAGATAAATATGTCCTTAATCCTAGCATATAATAAAATATTACTTACGCTGACGTGTCCTTCTAATCTGAAAAGCGACCGTTTATAATATATAGCACAACCATCGTGTCTTTGCCCTGTCTTCTGTTTAAAAATACCGCTATAACCAATTTCACCAAATTTTGAGTAGAAACTGTCAATGTGAGACGCTTGCACTTCTTGTAGACATAATATCTGTAAATTTATTATTATTTCAGTAGTTTAAGAAATCGATTCACAAGTAAAAGCACTTTCAAACACGATTGCTAACATGTTATAATACGGTACTTACATCTGGTGCCAAATTAATGATTTCGTCGTAAAGTCGCGCCGCCCTAACCTTCCACTTGAGGTCACGAGAGGAACACTCCGTATACAAATACGGGTGACATTCCAACAAGTATTGCGCCAGAACGTTATAAGACATAACCTTAAATGTAAACGTATTACCTGGAATAATAAAATGTACATCATTTGCAATCATACAAAAAAGTCAACTCTACGTAATACTAAACTAACACAAGACCACAACGAACTTCTAGTCTATAGCAAAAACTGTACAAATATGATAATTAAAATTTATAATAGAATTCCAATGCACATCAGAGAAATGCCACTTAATCATTTTAAAATTAAATTAACATCATGGCTTCATGAAGGATGTTTTTATACAATTGAAGAATTTTTGACATTAAAATTTTAGTAAGTATAGTACGCGATTGACATACTATTTTTGTAAGAACATTTTTAATGATTGTAATTTATTAATTATTATAAACTTCAGTCATTCTTTCTTGTAACTTATTTTGTCATAACATCATTATTAGGCAGACAGGAGAGTAAGCATTTGCATTATTTCTTCTCGCTTTTCGGCGGCAAAGGAATACCTAACTATTCATCGATAAATAATAAAACTTGTAAAATAATTATATGATTTGGACATCTTATTTAATTATAGGCGAAATGTGTAGACCTTATTTTAAGATTCCACCTAAATTGTACGACATTTCTGGCGAAATAAACAATTTCAATTTAATAACCAGCTCTTATAACCAGCGCCCCGAAACTCTTACAAAAGCGGAAGTTTTTGTGTCAGTTTGTTACCACTCAGCTACGTAACGGCTGAACAGGTTCACCAAGGAAGTACACAAGACTTACAAAGTCTTTCTTTGCCTGAGCTGATAATATTATGATGAAAAATTTATAATCAGACTTTTGTTTCACTTACATATAGGTAATAAATGAAACCAAATTACTATCATACCGTCAGTTAAGTCACTTTTCTTTCCCACAGTCTCCCAGACTCTAAAGTCAGGTGGTATCGGCACCGATCGTCTATTATCCATTCCATCTGCGGTGGCTGTTTCATCCGGCTGTCTCTTCCAATCAGCAAGATCAGCGTCATCGTTTGTTGCACTAGCGAATTATCAATTATGTATTTATTAATTGAAGTCATTATTATGTATTTCTTGGGGAGGATTCCTGTAATACGAAAACCAGCCAATCGCGAGTTCGAATTCTTATATTATGCGGCCGACCTAAGGCCTATTTTTGACCAAGATAACACATGGTAAGTGATGGATGGTGTAGCCGAAGGTGGTAATCACATAAAGCCTACAAGGGAACTGGCCCACAAGTACAGCTGCCGCAGCACACCGTGGTAGCCAGGCGAAACTTACATGTCAAATTGTCCTCCATAGCTGACATGGTTTACTGTAGGTCTCGACTCACTCATTTGCTTGGTGTCTTCAATATCATTGGATTTCAAAGGTGGTATTTTTATGCGAAATCTCTTTCTTGAGTTTCCGTGCTGTCGTACTTGGTCCTGCACTTGTGCTGTATATTTCGCATACAAAATCTCGCTGCATTTCTTTCTTCTACAACTCAAATGTGTAAATTCTCTCACATGTATTTTAAAATTTATGCTGTCACAAGTGAATTTCAAGTATCTGCAAAAACTATTTGTCAGTTTCAGCATAGCTTTCATAAATTATTATTAGATATACGAAACATAGCTTAATTAACATTACTAGCTAAAATAGGTTGTATGCATGCATTACTAATTTTGTGACTCTCCTTGTTACTTAAGTTTTTGACATGGAATTTGCTCTCGGATTATTGAGTTTTGTATCCTGAAACAAATCAAACAAATATTCAAAGAATGTAAATTATAACTCAAACGATTACAAATTGTGCAATAATCTTTTGGTATATAAACCATATTGAAATACTCCCTTTTTCACAAACAGTAATCACGCATATCCCAGAGAACCCCAAACACATGCAATGATACACAATGTAATTTACCTGTGTGTAAGATTAAAAATGCGACAGTGTATGTGTTGTTTGTAAGTTTGTTACTCAATCACGGTCAAGCTTGATCGAGTTTGGATGAAATTTGACTCAGAGATAATAAGTAGTACCCTGGACCTTTAGGTTTGGTCGTGTGAAACAAAGGGGTGGAACCGCTAATAATATAATAAAATTATTATGTATCTAAATAATCTTTTTATGGCTAAGCTACCGAATCGATTTTAAGTTTGTTAAGATCGTTTTTTTTTTAAGAGAGGTAGAGAATAGCATTTATTCGCTCAAAGAGCAGCTCGACTGGGGAAGTACCTCCACCTTACAGAATACCGCAGCCAAATAACTTTATGTTGTGTAAAGTTGTGTTCCTGCGCGTGAGAAAGGTTGCTAGAGCTCATAGGGGAGGGGGGATAGGTCGATAACGCGTGAGCGATGCTTCGTGTGTTGCAAGCGTCTATATGGCTACGGTAACCGCTTACCATCAGGCGGGCCGTAAGCTTGTTTATCGACTAAGTTGTATATATAAAAAAAAAAACGATTTTGGAAGTCTCAACCGCGGGAGGTATCTTGTGGTAAAAAAATATCCATTCAAATGGAACATCATAATGATGGAATCGATAACGACACCAGATACTCGCTAGCGACTATGGTGAAACATTTTATATAAAATACTGTGATTCCTAAATTCCATCCACTAGAGGCGCTGCTATTTTTTTCATACACAACGTTCATCGTTAGTCGTTAGCGAGTATATCAATTGTATTGCAACTATTGCAAGAGCAAACACATGAGTAAAGAGCTTTATAAACGTGGCAATGCTAGTAATATAGACATGATACTAGATACTAATAGAAGATTTCTGGACGCCAAGAACGTTTAACGTCGTGTCAGGATAAAGTGATACGTCAGGTCCATGGAAATAGTGGTGGAATAACCGTGATATGAGCAGGTATTTGAATCAGTGGAAGAATCGAGCTGATTTAGAACAGAGGCAGTCTCAATACACAGCTTAACGCTGTTGGAAGTTATCATTCTTTAGCGGACTCAGGGGATGCTTCTTTTAATCTTATGCATTACATTACAATGCATGTCCACACACCGCCAGAGTTGTCACCACAAAATTGTCATCTGTTCAGACATGGGCGCAATGTGATTTTGATGAACTTATATTTAGCATGCCAAATCGGAGCGACGGTTGACTACTGATTGAATATTATATGCCATATACTTGATATTATGATACAAGTGTGCAAAGTTGCACTTTTATAATAATCAACACAATAATTTTTTTCATAATAATCAACACAGCGAAAAATTTATGGAAAATAGCCCGCAGCGGTTGTATTTTTTTCAGCGATGGGCGCGGAAATAAGTCAAGGATGCGAACAAAATCTTATTTATATTAGAAAGAAAGAAAAATTTATTTATTTTACCAGAAACACACAAATAACAACAATAAATAGCAGAGCAGCAACTTAAAATATAAATAAATATCCAATCTATGCGTATCTGAAGAAAAAAGGTGGCCGTCTCAGCCTAATCTAGTATTTATATACTCTGAGGCCTAATAATGAGGTGGGGTACCTCAACGCTGGTATTCTGTCGTCGCCTCGCGAGTATGCGTCACGAATATCAGTGGGAAACGACCAGTGATAGTGTTTTAGACTAAAATACTAACTGATGACTAAAAATAAATTAAATTATTAAAAGAAACAAAAAACCCGACTGCGTAAAACAAATATTAACTGAAAAGTATAAAACTTTATCCCCGACTGCAAAACCTTATAAAATTCAAGTTATATTCCAAATTCTATAGATTATAAAGCTTGTTTTTCTCTTTTCAGTTAATATTTGTTTTACGCAGTCGGGTTTTTTGTTTCTTTTAATAATTTAATTTATTTCAGACTTTTTAGTTTTATACAGAATGAGTTGGAAGTATTAGTAAGTAAAGGAGCGAAACGGTAAAGTAATGCTAACAACCATCGCAACTCTGTGAGTTACGTACGGTAATCGCTCATAGTACCTACCTATACCTAGGTACTGTCCTTGCATTAAACATGTTTTTTGCAGTTTACGTCAAAATGGTAGGACAAAAGTATTACAATATATACATATATGGAATGGGCTGTTCACAAGCTTTCATTTGATACCCATATTGTTATAATAACGAAATTTTTGTTTTTAATACCCCCCCTCTTTTCTTATCTGTAGACGCCATATAAAATAATATACCCTATGACACTCCCACAGTTCAGACGAATCTAACGACACCTCATATGCTTAAATCCATCAAGCCGTTTAGGCTGCAGAGCGTGCCAAAGAAATAGACTTACATACATACATACATACATACATACATATATACATACATACATACATACACTTGAAAAACATAACCCTCCTTCCGGGTCAGTCGGGTAAAAAGAAAGAATAGTACTATATTAAAAATAATAAGTTAAATGAGGGTGCAGCGATGAAAAACTTTAACACATTAATTATAATAATATAAGGTTTTGTGTGAGTACAGCCGTAAATAAAATGAGATGAAAAAGAGGAGTAAATACCTACCTTTTTTTTTTTTTTTTATTAGCGTGGGGAAATCCTTATACGATACCCGACCGCCCTGGGGGGGAGCGGCCAGGTTATGCCGGACTTTTACCGGCTAAAACCCCACGGTGGTTGCCACCTGCGCTATAGAGAGGGGGGCGGGCTCTCGTGTTGAACGCGTACCTGCTCACCCCTCCAAGCGCGGCGCTAAGATAGCTCGTCCCGGGGGAAGTCTGACACCTCCCCCCAGCACCCTCGCTGTGCTATCGCACGATGAGTCGTGACCACATCGACCCATCGTCCTCCTTGGGGTCGCTTCTGGGCGCACAGAGCCCCCGCTCTGATTGCCCACAACCCCAAAGGCCCCGTTTAGTCGCCTTTTACGACAGGCAGGGGAACACCGTAGCTGTTATTCTAAGCCCGAGCTACAGGGCAGGGGGGCCGCTACGAGGCACGTTTGTGCCCCGGCGGCTTCGCCTCCGGGTGGGATCGGCCCTCTCCCGATCCCGCTCGGCAGCCTCCTTCTGGACCATTACAGTCTCACAGAAGGAGGCTACGGCCCTACCTACCTACATACCTACCTACTACTACTAAATTTCGGGTAAAATAATAAACAGGTAATTAATAATCATCAGGCTCTGGTTCTGACATATACCTAGGTAAGATTAAAATAAAAATGTATAATCCAGTATAGATTTACTGCAATGCAAGCAATAGGCAGCTGTGAATCCTATAACTATTATCCTCCTAACTATTATAAATGCGAAAGTGAGTTTGTTTGTTTGTTACGCCTTCACGCCTCAACTACTCAACGGATCATCATGAATTTTGGCATGCATATAGCCTATGGTATGGAGAGGGACCTAGGCTACTTTTTATCCCGGGAACGCGGCTGAAACCGTGGGGGACAGCTAGTAATAAAATAAAGGTAATGATGCTATTATTATACTACAATTGATTATTATATTAAAAATATAATGATGCGAGTATTTTTGTATTTACAAAATATATTATTATGGGTTGTGAATAAAATTCTGAATGTAGACCAATGATTTTGTGATATAAGATAGATCGAAACATGCACAAAAATTAGTTTGATTCCTAAGTGAAAAAAATTTATCTCGTGTTACATACTTATATTTTTAGATACAAATTAATAAATATCCTATTGTAAAACTGTTTTTTGATCAGATTAATAATAATATTTTGATCAAATATAGTTGAAATCCTATGAGAATGAGAATAATTTATTTGCTAGAGACATGGTGAACATAAAGGTGTTATAAAATATAAATAGGTAAGTACAAGACATGTTTCGTCGTTGCAACATTGCAAAAATTTAAAATTTATAGGTATAAAATTACATTTAAATTAATTACATGCAACCATATTATTGAACAAAAAACAACTTATAATCATTACTTACTGAAAATCTAATTTAATTTATAAGAAATGTCCATCTGTCCAAATGTCCTATTCATTACAATGGAAAAATATGTATTTACCTGTGAAATACTCAATTTTCTGTGTTATTTTATTTCTTTACTAGCTGTCTCGCGCGGTTTCACCCGCGTTCCCATGATAAAAAGTAGCCTATAATACTCGGGGATAATGTAGCTTCCTATTAGTGAAAGAATTTTTCGAATCTGACTGGTAGTTCCAGTGATTAGCCCGTTTAAACAAACAAACAAAAAATCCCTTCCGCTTTATTATATTGGTATAAATATGCATGTTACAATTGCTCAATGAACAAAGCACAATGTCCATTACATACACTTTTAAAGTTTTAAAATGTGAAATTACTCAGTACTCAAAGTACTCAGGACGCTATGACCTCTTACTAGATCTTATTTTACTGCCTTCAAAATGTTGTTTGCTTCTCTTTTCGCAGAGTTTATAAGGATATCTCTTTTCCACGCATTGTTAGTCTTAAAAGCATAACAAAATAAAACCTAATGATGTTGACAGTGTTTTCATCTCGGATATCACGGATAAGGTGAGGTGAGGTGTTGAAAATTCTAATTTAATAGTCATACAAACGAAAATTCAAGAATTTGATATTGTCCATTTTAATCATCATTTATAACATATTAGCGATATTTCAAAAATATATATTCAAGGTTTTTTGGAAATGTTGAAGTTTTAATCTTTTAATTTATATCAAATAAAGCACAATAATCTAATTTGACTGTACCATATTAATTGAATAATCGTTAAACACGTGTAATTATTTTCTGATAACACCTCTTTTGTATGTAATTTTGTGCATGGGCTAAATTCAATGTGGTGATTATTGGAGTAACAAACCAGTCCTTTATTGTAGAAACTTTCGAACCATCATCTAATTTCCCTTAACTTGTTGCATGAATCTAAACCAGAATAAACTAATATATTTAAAAGGTACATCCAAGAACGGCAATTTCTTATATTGGAAACAGCAGTGCGTAGACTAATAAACAGATAATATTAACATAAGCCTGGCTTGAAAAAAAAAAGCAGCTGCAGCAGAGATTTCCTGGGCTGTATTAGCTTGCAACTGTCATTAAGTGGTAATACTTCATACATATCCAGCTGCAACTCAGCAGTCTGAAGTGCAGCGGAATTTGTTTATGTTTAACAATAGAGAAGCAGATACAGTATATGCTGCATTAAATTGTGAATACATGTGAATGCCTTTGCTATTTTCTTATTTTGTTATGTATCTTGAATATTATTACTGCATTTTATAAATATTTGGTGTAGAAGTTTGGTCCAATTTAATGCACCAGTGACAATATATGGGCATATTTTTATCTTATTGAAATAGAATTAGTCTAGAACTAAATCAACTCGAATCTTGCACTCGACAGCCCCTGCCTTTCTGAACGGTATGTCTACATAAATAGGTACCCACTACATCATTTATAGATCTATTATATTTCCTCATTACTTAATTAGCAATCATCTAAAAACATTTCGCATAAAGCCATTGACAAAACATTTATTACAATGACAACAAATTACAATAACCTCCCAGTGAAAATGTAAAAATAAATCTGTAAAAACCACTTACATGCATAAAAATAAAGCCATAATTTATAGTTTTAAAAAACACAAAGAGCAAATACCATGATGAGCATTCTAAAATATAACGTAACACATTTTACTGACCCACCGACCTCTCGTCCTTATGTTTAGTTTAGATCAAAGAGAATATCAAAGAGAATATAACGCTACGCTAAGAGAGAATATAACGCTACGCTAAGTTTAGATGTGGTTTAGATTTAGATTAGAGTGAGTGAATGAATGAATAATATTTTTTATTGTACTAATTAAAAATAAGTTACTCTTACTCTATGATATGTAGGTAGAATATAAATATTAAGTAATTATTACACTATCCTATTTTTGGGTTCCTAACTAGGAAAATATGAAGATCCGACCGACTTTTTGGCGGGAACTTGCAGAGTGACGTAGCGTTTTCATTTTTATTTTCATACGTATTTTGAGTTTTATTGTATATTTTTGGTGGTATTTTACCCAATAATGTTCGTCTATGTGCCAGTGAACTGAAATGAAATGAATTATGTGTATCGTGACTTTTCAAGTTGTCTCAAAAAGTCTGTGAACAGTTTTAGTAAAATGACCACCATTGTCGTAAAACATTACTTTTATGGACGGTAACTGACTGTGTAATGGTTGCCAAACTTAAAAATAAGAAGAAGAAGAAGGTCCGACTGCTTTACTTCCTAGTCTTCTAGTCCTTCTGTCTTAATTAAAGTATACTTCATCAATCCCGTGTTTTATTTTGACTTCTATGAAGTTATAACAGTGTCATCTGCCCCCCTAGACAAGATGGTTGTCGACAATCGTCATCGTTAGTAAACGATCAACCTATGTATGGGATTGACACCTGCCACACCCATTGTATAGTAAAACCAAAATACCCAATACCAGTTACCCACATAATGGGGTAAAAGTGTAAGTATGGCAGTATTAATTGTATGTAGCTTTCTTCTTCGCCATTCGCTGACAGCAAATCTAATAGGTATCCTCAATCTACGGGTGTTAAGTTTCAGTTTGATTTTGGTGCTGAATATAGGGTTAACTATAATATAACTCGACACTGGCAGAAATTAGCACTAATTTTGGCTTGGTTGCCAAACTTAAAAATAAGAAGAAGAAGATGGACTTTTTGGCGGGAACTTGCAGAGTGACGTAGCATTTTCATTTTTATTTTCATAAATTTGTGTATTTTGAGTTTTATTGTGTAATATTGGTGGTATTTTACCCAATAAAGATCATCCATGTGCACCAGTGAAGTGAAATGAAATGAATTATGTGTATCGTTACTTTTCAAGTTGTCTCAAAATGTCCGTGAAGAGTTTTAGTACAATGACCACCATTGTAGTAAAACATGACTTTTATGGACGGTGAAAAAGGTGACAAAGAGAATATAACGCTACGCTGACTATAATGTGAAGTGATTTATTGTGACTGGAAACTATAATATAACTCGACACTGGCAGAAATGAGCCCTAATTTGGGCTTGGTTGCCAAAATTAAAAATAAGAAGAAGAAGAAGATGATGGGACTTTTTGGCGGGAACTTGCAGAGTGACGTAGCATTTTCATTTTTATTTTCATAAATTTGTGTAATTTGAGTTTTATTGTGTATTTTTGGTGGTATTTTACCCAATAAAGATCATCGATGTGCACCAGTGAAGTGAAATGAAATGAAATATGTGTATCGTGACTTTTCAAGTTGTCTCAAAATTTCCGTGTAGAGTTTTACTACAATGACCACCATTGTAGTAAAACATGACTTTAATGGACGGTGACTGACTGAGGACTATAATGTGAAGTGATTTATTGTGACTGGAAACTATAATATAACTCGACACTGGCAGAAATGAGCCCTAATTTGGGCTTGGTTGCCAAAATTAAAAAGAAGAAGAAGAAGAAGAAGAAGACGATATAATCTGTATTAATCTGTGTACACCGTACACCTATCCAGTGTTGCCAACTTAACGGATTTCCCGTCATATCTAGCGGATTATGTTATAAAGAAACGGAAGAAATACTATTTTGACGGCTAACGGGTTTGTTGGCGGAATTACTTTGCCATATTCGAATGCAGAGGTTGAACGAGTGTTCAGTTTAATGAATGGCGTAAAAACAAAACTACGAAATCGAATGAAGACAGATATGGTTAATGCCATTCTTAATATACGAGCAGGGCTAAAGCGCAATGAAAAAACTTGTTACACATATGAGTTACCAGATAAAGTATTGAATCAAATTGGAACGACTCAAAGTTATAGCCAGCCGTCAACTTCTACTGCACCCGAAATTATTGAGACCCCAAATAGTGACGATGATTTAGACAACATAGTACATTATAAGTAATATTTTTAGGTTACAGATTATATTACCTATTGTAATTAAATTAATTCAATTCAATGTTCTTCATTTATTTAGTTTGATATAAATGCATCGATTTATTATGTCTGTCTAATTGTTATATTTTTTTATTTTGTGATATTTAGTCTAAGCTTGTCAATAGTCACAGTGATAACAAATTGTGTGTTTAGTGTTTCCCTTTAGTTATTTTTTATTTCTAAGGCAGACTTAAGTAAGTCATGCTCACTTTAAGGCCTTTGCTTGCGGTGGCGTCGTGTGACGGGTCGCTCACTTCCCTCCAATATGGCGAGGAGGGCGATGGCTGCCACACGCGTCATACTTGTGAACAGGTGCTGCTTGTGGGGGCTGGTCTGCTTAAGTTTGCTATTTATTTACTTATTAAATATTTTTTCAGTCTACTTTGTAATTTTGCCGCCGCGCCGGGGCACGCAATTGTTTTCAGTGCGATTAGAATGTAAATATTATGTAATTAATCTAAGCCTGTTTTGAAAAGAGTAATTGCTGAGTTTATTGCCGGCTCTTCTCAGCAAATGCAACCTTCCGAACCGGTATTAGAGTATTAGAGTCAGACTTTTCATAAGTGCCTGCGAAGGTCTATTTGAATAAATGATTTTGAATTTTGAATTTTGAATAGAATTAGATTCATTTTAAAGACTGTTGCACTTTATTAAACTTCAATGAATATTTATATTTGGTTTTTTATTTAACCTTTGTACCATTTTACACTAGGTATTTTGACGAATTTTACTGACGAGAAAAATACGAGATTTAACGGATTTTAACGGAATTTCGTAATAAAGTCGGCGGAATCTCAAAATTATTGTTGGCAACACTGCACCTATCGCCAAGTCGCCAATTTCCTATTTACTTGATTTTTCAAGCTGATGTTTCTTGATTTGTGAAATTTTTGTTAAAACCAAAGAGGATAACCACTACCTACGTTAAAACCGGTTAGGTACCTAATCAATATTGTCAATGCCGGTGCATACCTGGATAAAAAAACATTATTTCTGGAATTACCCATGCGTGAGTAAAACAATTCAAAAACATTGCCTGCATCTGTAAATGTTTACATTTTATTTTTTAAGTCATTGTTGCAAACATTATTACTAAAATCCTAGTTACCATATCATGCACAATATTCATATTATGTTAAAGTGACAATTATCATCACATCTATCCTCCGCGAGAGGTAGACTTATTCATAATACCTACCAGATATAATAATCTTCAGTGAATAATACTCCAAAACGGGGATATATGGCCTCTTGTTAAAATATACATGCTTTGCGAAATTATTTTTAATAATCTGTTAAAAATATACATGCTTTGCGAAATTATTTTTAATTAAATCTGCTTGGTAATGCGAATCATGGCTTATAACTTTGTAAATACATTGTTACCTTAACTTCATACCTATTGGTACTTCGGTAGCTCCCTAATCAGTATTTTATTATCTCGTTATCATTTTGCTACAATGTATAGTTATTGTTTTATATTATTGATAATTCATTTTGGATTATTTGGTAGTTCACTGTGAATTTATTTGTAATATAACACTGTTTCCAAATGTTTAAGTGAGAAAGCTCATGCCATTGGATGGAGTTGTTGTAGAATTATAGGGCCTCACCTTACACATCTAATCATTGGACTCAGTTGAGTGAGATCAATTTTTTTCCAATACCTATCTGTTGAGCGATGGCCAGTGATAAGAAATAAGTAACACAACACAGGCATTTGACCAGGTCTGGCACAATGGCTTAATTTGGGGAAGAGAATAAAATCATTTATTAGGTTTTGCTTATGGCACTTGAACTAGGATTGGCTAGCCATAATGGCTCATAACATTGGATTACATATTTGTTTGTTTCACCACATTTATAATTTTAATGTTCTTACTCATAAAGGCTATTTAACTAATCCTACTGATTAAATGGTCAAATAAATAACATCAGTTTGCTGTCATTGACAAAAAAAAACCCGTTTTTTAAGTGACCACATCATAAGTTTATTAGTTAAATAATGTTTTATGAGTAAGAGGGTATCTGTTCTTCTAATAATGTTTTAATATGTATTTCAATTGTGTTGGCTGCATGCTTTTTTACATGTTTGTGGCGAAATTGTTGACTATTATTATCTAAGCAGATACATATATTAATTTCTAGCTTAAGCAAACAGCGAATTTTTCCCCATGATCCATAATAATAAAAATTCATCCTTAAAAATTATCTCAAAAAAAAGATATCCTTTTCTTTTCTTTCCACAATGCTATTTTTTTAAGATATAACTGTGAAAATTCCATCATTATATTGTAAAATAAGGCCATTTCACACAAGACAATAAAGATACCGCAAAAATGCAGTGACGATTTATTTTATTTGCACTTTGGTGTCATTGTACAGTCGTAGAATGAAAAGGTTCGTCACCTTAGAGTTGGTTTTCGCTTGCACCAGATTGCAAGAATCAACTTTATTATATGTACCAACATATTACCAGGTTCCTAACAGGAAGAAACAGTGCTGCTAACATTTACAGAAATGTGACGTTTGCTATCGAATAAGGTTTTGCTTTTTTTTCATCACATCGAACACAATGTATGGCTTTTGCGAAATAAAATATAAGTATTATTTTTTTCAATAATGACATTGCCCTTTTTTCAATTTTAATTTGACATAATTAACAATAGCTCGTTAAACCAACAAGAAGGTTATGAAAGTTAAATAATTAAGATTAAAATTAATTAGATTAAGTTTATGAAAACCATAGACGTATAAAAATTAAAATAAAAACAATCTTGTTGACAATATAAACAGTCCTAACAACTTTGATCTGAATAATTTTGAACTTTGATAAGGAACAGTTAAATCACTATTTTCACTAATTCAGTGTATTCTGTCTCTCTCTCTCTCTCTCTCTATGGTCATTCCCTCATGTCTGAGGATCGTGGTCAGCATCGGGTTTGCTTCTAGAGCGGATGATCTGCCTACACCGGTTTCTGTCCAACACGTCCCTTACGACCGTGTAAAATTTGGAGGACGATGAGTCTTTCTTTTACTGTATTCTGTCTATTCAGTTTCAAAAGGTAATATGTGCTTGTGATACGTTGAATGAATCAAGTTGAAAACTGACGAACCTTTTCATTCCGCCAATGTACATACCTATTTGAAAATGGTTCATAGAAATGTATGGTATGCTTAATCGTAACTGCAATTTTACGGTGTCGTTATCGTCTAGTGTGAATAAGTTTTTTTGTTAAAAAAATCATTTTTAATACAAGCTTTTTTTGGTGACTGTACTTTTTGTTGACTGTACTTGCATTGTCTTCCAATATACAAATGTATACTAAATATCAAGTCAATCCGACCACTGGAAGTGGGTGAAATTCGTTTTACAAGATTCCACCCTAACAAACAAACATAAATACATAAATTGCAAGTTAAATAAAAGCCTGTGAAATAGCCTAAGGTGACGTTGTTTCAACCTACGTAAAGGTTAAACATCAGTAACGAAGCGGGAAATTTGTTTTTTTTTCATTTTTTTTTTTACCTTCGTAGAACAATATGGATGGATAGATGTTTCAGTGAATAGTGACCTTAGAAGTTCATTTGGCACATTGTTTTATGAATGTTTTTTGTATAATTAACCGACTTCAAAAAAGGAGGAGGTTCTCAATTCGGATGTTTATATTTTTTTTTTTATTATGATTGTATGAGCAATATTTGAATGTTTCTCACGGTTACTCTAAAAACCAAAAAACTGACTATTTTGGAAAATGTACAAAAATAGTTAATCTTACACAGAAAGTATCAATTCTACAATATGCTAAATGAACTACTATATGGACGCGAATCACTGAAATATCTATCCATATTGTTCCACGAAGGTAAAAAAAAGAACTGATGTTTAACCTTAACCATAGATTACACAAATTTCTGGTGGTTGCACAAATTGGTAGAAACACTGCAGTCTACTAGTTTGTGTTTCTACCCAATTGTTATTTTGTTACCGCTACTCAAAGGATTAATAGATGTTATTTTCAAAATTACGATATTAATAGTAATCCTTGTTTTGTTTAGGGCAGTGGTAGATCAGTCTTAGTGACGTGTATGCCATGTAGGTCGTATTTTCAAATTCTTCTATGAGCACAGACTAGTAAAGATAGATAAAGAGATCTGGTGCTTGCGTAAGTCTATTTACCAACATTCGACTCCACATTACTGAGTATATTATACAGTGTGTTTGGTCTCGGTCCAGCGATGTTTTAAGGGGCAGACTTGGGCAAAATACACTACATTGCTGCCCAAATTATATGAAACCTGCTAACTCTACGGTGTTGAAATTTAAATATATGATACTTAAGGATATAACAAACACATCGCCCGAGCCGAAAACACGATTTCAATTAAAAGCCTCGATAAAAAAAAATGTCAAACATACCTCTGAAAATCAAGAAATTCCCAAATATATCCAACGCCTGAAGGTATTTTGATACGATTTTTTTCATCGATATAGTACATATCATAAGAAAATAAACGCCCGATTTAGTTTTTTGAATTAGCTATTCAGTTTTTCATAATAATGATTTTAAAAAAAGTCGCTTACGTCAAATTCAATCCGAGCACCATCAACCTCATACCGCACTCTATTGTCCTGCAACTCGCGTATTTTGCTTCGCGCTCACTCGCATTCCGCGGCGATCCGCGTTGCTAGATGGACCTGTGTCATTTTCTTTCAGAATTTTCACAAAAATAAAACCCTCTCAAATGAGTAAAAAATCATATCAAATATCTTCAGAAGGCACTGGAAATGCATGCTAGTCAAATGAAGGCAATTGAGCCTTTTATTTGCTTGTTATGAATAAAAATATATAAAATAAAATCTGTTATGATTGATACTTTTGAAAATTGACATCGAGCCATGTCGTGGTACTGACAGAGACTAATACTTATTTTCGTCTATGAAGGGTATGGCTTGGGTAGTCTAGGGGGCTAAAGTGCGGGTTATTAATGTAGGCTCCGACTGAAGGAAGTGATGATTCAAATCCCGGAAAGTTTTTTTTTATTTCAAATCATACAAAATGAAAAATCAGCAATATATATTATTTTTAATGAGCAATTATCTATTTAGTTACTTACCTGATTAAATAACACCTCATTCAATGTTGTTTATTTTGAGATCAAAGAAAAGGTATTGAAGGTAGGTTGACTGATACTGGTAACAGTAGGTGCCCCGAAGTCGGGGCGGGCGTGCCAGTCACTACTGCGGTCATCGAGTCATCTGTAGTCATCGAGTCGAGCCGATATACCTTTATATTCATTGTATTATTGTGGTCCAGTCGCTTAGTCGTGAAGTGTCAATGGCACAGTAAAATTAGTACCAGTAAGGAAAATATTACACATCTTACGTTGACTAAGTTTCTACTACATCGAGGAACAACCCTTACAGAATTTATACCGAGCAATCTGATATTACGATATAATTGGATCACTCAGTATCGGATTGTAAATTGTAATATCAGAATTCCGATATAGCGATGATCCGATATACCGAGATTCATGCCCTGTAGTTATAACACCAGAAGTATGGAGAGGAAATATGGTGGTGCTCTTCTTCAAAAAAGGCGATAAGGCCCTATTGAAGAACTACCGCCCGATATCCTTCCTAAGCCACGTTTATAAGTTGTTTTCGGGAGTCATTACGAATGGTCTTGCACGTAGGTTTGAATACTTCCAGCCTCCCGAACAAGCTGGTTTCCGTGAAGGCTTTAGTACCATAGATCACCTACACATACTTCGCCAAATTATACAGAAGACTGAGGAGTATAATCGGCCGTTATGCCTGGTGTATGTGGACTATGAAAAAGCCTTCGATTTAGTTGAGACATTGGCGATATTACAGAGTCTACAGCGGTGCTAAATCGACTATCGCTATAATCGAATTGTTGAAGGTCTTTGTACAGCAAAGCCACTATGTCAATCAGAGTACAGGACGAGAGTACGAGACCAATCCAGTTGCAGAAGGATGAAAGACAGGGTGACGTAATTTCCCCGAAACTCTTTACCACTGCAATGGAGGATGTGTTCAATCTCTTGAACTGGAAGGGTTATGATGGTTAAGGTTAAGGGCCTGATCGGAGGCCGCCTCTTCGTCGACGGCAGAGACCGGAGCTCTTGTCTCCTCCTGAGTAGCTCCACTACTCGGGCCCGATGTTGATGGGCGGCAGACTCCCCCGAGTCCGCCACCCTTGGGCCCAGGGTTGGGGGAAGGTGGCTTAAAAAAGCCGCCCTCCGACGCCCGGTCCTCCTGCGGCGGATAGCCAGGGTGGTAGTGTCCTCCCTGTCACGTTCCGCCGCCTCCTTAGCGAGCATAACTCGCTCGCAAAAGGAGTGGAGTGCGTCCCACGATCTCTCGCTTTCAACCGCAGCGCTAACCATGCTCGGCAGCGAGAGATCAGTCCCCACTTCGGCGCAGAGCTCACTGCTAGGCCCCCTCTTCGAGGCACAATTATGCTTGTTTACCGACTAAGTTGTATAAAATAAAAAAAACAGCGTTCGGGAAGCTACGCCATATCTTCAAGTCCAGAATACCTCAGAGGTTTACAATCAGTGCGTGTTACCAGTGATGAAATACGGAACACGGACGTGGTCTTTCACTGCTGGTCTAATAAATACGCTCAGAGTCACTCAGTAAGCTATGGAATGAGCTATGCTCGGAATTTCACTACGAAACAGGATCCGAAACGAGGACTTAAGTATGTAGGAGAACAAAAATTCTCGATAAAGCTTAGCGATGGGCGATTGTTACTAAAAACAATCGAATTATTCGATTGTCCAATTAATTCGAATCATTCGAATAACAATTGACTTCTTTCGATTGTTCATAATACGCTTCGTGCGGCACCGCGCGTGGCCTGTGCCGTGCGCTGGCTGTCCACCCGCCGAATGAATGAATCTATTCGCCCCCGCGCTCACCCGTCGATTGTGCATACTATTGCAACCTGCGTGGCGTGCGTCAATTTTCATTCGAAAGGTCGATTGTTATTCGATTGTTTATTCGTTAGAACGAATGAATCGACAATCGAATGTAAAGTTTTACAATTGTCGATTCTTTCGATTACTTTTTTTTTAACAGTCGCCCATCGCTAATATAGCTCGTAGAGTTAGTATGTTGATGTGGCAATGGGCAGGCCACATCGCTCGAAGAACCGATAACCGATAGGGATGGAAGGTTCTCGAGAGCGGCCACGTACTGGAAGGGGACACCGTACGTGGATGTCCCACCAGGTGGACCGTCGACCTGGTCAGAGTTACTGGGCGCTGCTGGATTCAAGCGGCCCGAAACCGCTTGAAGTGGAAGTTAATATGGGAGGCCTATGTTCAGCAGTGGTTATCCTTAGGCTGATATGATAATGATGAATAAAAATGGTAGGTAAAGTAGAGGGCATTTTATGGAGAAATTCTACAATTATTATAAAAAGTGGTGGAAGAAAACCTGTTTATTTGTCAAATAACATCTAATATCTCGATTGAGGTCCTCTCCTGTCTGTCCATTTGTCACAGCCTGTATTCTCCGAATTCGTTTTCCGCGTCAGCTTGTGTCTCTTTTTATCCGCTAACTCTAAACCACGCAATGTATTTCGATGCAGTTTTAACCATCAGATAGAAAATTATTACTACGCATAGAAAAGACGCCATACGTCACAGCTATGTTCCGTTAAAGTGAGGCCATTCGGCCACACTTTTTATACGCGATACCGTGACCGGGTGGGCTGCCGCGCAAATCGTTCCTCTGTCACCACATTATGACGTTGTACCCGTGCGAAGCCGGGGCGGGTCGCTAGTACTTAATATACATAATTCCACCCTGACTCGGGGCATGCAAACGTGTTCATGCACACAGATGCATATCCTTGGTGGGAATCGAACATACAATCGGCGGCGTCGTGGAATCTTAACAAACTACACCAACTGGCCCGTCAAAAGTTTTTTTTAAGGTATTTCAGAATTTATATTTTTAAATGTTTGTCTACAGTTTGTCTACTGTTAACATTTTTACTGTGTCCAATTCAAACAGCTTCGTTCTCGCGGAAATGTATAGATGGCGGTTTGTCACGTTGAATTGTTTGCTTGCAATGACGCACTTCTAAATAGAGGGAGCTAGTATTTTTTGTTTGCTTAGTTCCGGTAATTTCCGCTAATATTATGTGAAAATGTGGCGCAAGGGTGAAAACTGAAATCTGCTTGAGAGGAGTCTGCGCCTTAATGGCGTGAAATATAATAAAATTTATCATAGCTGTGCAGGAAAAATGCGATTACTTCGCCTCTAAATGCCGTACAGATACTGATAAGGTTCATTTGAAAGATATCATATCAGTAAATTAGATCATATTTACTAAATTATTAACTTACTAGCTGTCTCACGCGGTTTTACCCGCGTTCCCGTGATAAAAAGTAGCTTATGTCACCCGGGGATAGTGTAGCTTCCCAACAGTGAAAGAATTTTTCAAATCGGTTCAGTAGTTTCGGAGCCTATTCAATGCAAACAAACAAACAAACAATCGAAACTTTCCTCTTTATAATATTAGTATAGATGTATGTTAAAAGTTCTTTATTGCGCGTATTGCAATAGGTTGGTTCATGGGAGAGGGATGGCATTTGTGCATATCGTTTCTCACATCATACAAGACTCAAAAACCAAATGCCATCCGATTTCAACGATTTTCAGAGAGGTAGAGCGTAGCCTTTATTCGCTCAAAGAGCAGCTCGACTGGGGAAGTACCCTTACAGAATACCGCAGCCAAATAACATTATGTTGTGTTTCTGCGCGTGAGTAAGGTCGCCAGAGCTCATTGGGGAGGGGGGAGAGGTTGGTAACGCGTTAGCGATGCTTCGTTTATTGCAAGCGTCCATAAGGTTACGGTAACCGCTTACCATCAGACTTATGAGTAAGACCGTTAAAATTTAAAATGTGGTGAAACCAAGAAATGTGGTTTGATAAGAAAGGGGTACATTTTTCGAGGTATTATGTTTAGAGTTTGGTACAAGCTAGGTTTTACCAATTATGTATGCTTAGTAAAAGTTGGTTTTGTGACTAAAACAATGTAATAATATGATATAAGCAAATGAAGTTTTCCTGTTAAAAGAAAATAAGAATAAAATATTTTGATGTAAATTAATTACTGCACCCAAAAACTATACCCAATAAATTAGTTTTAAAAAAACACGCTATCTTAGGATATACTGAGGTTCGAGCTTTTATACAGTAAAATATAAATACATAGATTAGCTGAGAAATATTCATAATCATCGTTTTATTATCATCCCCGGGCAGACGCAATATCATATTTCTTGAACCATCCCAAATAAAATCAATAACTGCATTCCAGGCCATCAGTCACGGCTGCGTCGTAGCCTGATGCAGTATTTTATTCCTAGAACTGTGTGACGCATTTGTTGCCTGGATTTCGTATCTTCTTTGCTCATGCGCGGACTTCAATCTGTTACCTGTACATCCCAGGCATCCCGGATATTGATTCAAAGCGGCGCGAAACGCACTTAGTAATGACTTCGCGCATCGGCCTAGAGGCTTCTAAAGTTCTAACACATCCTACTCGTATTGATTAAGTCTGGCGCACCTCCAGCATTCGGTAGTTCGCATCAGTCTCTCTAATCGCGCGCAATCCCTGCGCAATAAGAACATTGTTGATCACGGCAAAAAAGCTTGGAGTAACTTTGCTCCGTTTTGTTCGATGCATTAATAATAATTTATTTACGAGGAAGATAATTTTTCTATGTGAAAAAAGACACTGGGTTTTCGCTGGCGTTACGTAAATTGAACTGTAAAAAAAATTAATCATTTCTACAAATTTTATATTTGTTTAATACGAAAAGCTTTATTAACCGAATCAAACAGAAAGTACAGGTAGATGTCTCGCTATCTTACGAAAAGTAAAGCACTTGTGTGCAACAGGCTTCTTTAACAAACGCAGCACTAACACTCATTAAGTACACGGCGTGGCTTCGTCTAGCTAGACGAACGAAAGCTATATGTGATTCCGGCTTATTTATTACCGCAAAAGCTTGAAACTGATCTTGAAATAAACAAAATAATTGGATTAGATAAAAGACTTAGGTCTCATTCTAAAATCCTTTGTTGAGAACGTATCAAAGGAGAACAGATAGTAGGAAGACTTTGTTTTATTACTAAAAACAAAGAATCTGCTCCACGGATATTAAAATTGTTAACTTCTGAGAATTATTAATACAAGCTTGATTCCACGATTTCATATTGGATATCATAAAACTTATTATAATAATAATATTCTGTGACAATTTCTAAATTGGGTGCGGAGAGACATTACAATGGAACAATAAAACAAAAAAATGATATACAAGAACTGATAAAACTAACACATTGCCAAGCGCACCAGCCCTACGTTGTAGCACGGGAGTATTTTATTATAATTCATAAACCTCCAGTAAGTACCACTTTCTTTAGTCTACTGGAGAAGTGAAAAGTCGTTGTAAGTTCCTAAGAATACAGCTTCAGCAACGGAATAATGCAGTTGATTGACAATGAGTAAGTCTGTTCGAAAATTACGTGTTAGACAATTATACTCCGCATTTGGTTTCAAAATGAATGGACAAATGTTTGCAAGGAATTTACATGCAAGTCTGCAACCACCTTAAATAACTAAAAGTAGCTTAGATGTGAACGCAAAAGGTAGGGATTTAAAAGGAAGAGTTTTGAAATGAAGCTTGGAATGATAATATAGAAATAAAGCAAGCTATAAAAATGTTTTTAAAAGGAGTTTGAAAAACAATCAAAAGGCAACGGCTCTGAAAAATTGGGACAACGATATACAAGGCTAGATTGAACAGACAAGTTTGTGAAACATATGTGATTAAGTAAATAGTAATTCGTTAAAACAAAACATTATATAAAGTTTATAGATTTTAAAGCAAGACAAAAGAACTGAGAGAAACTTAAAAAATAAAACAAAATAATTTATAGCAATCAATATATAGGTACAGCTCTATAACTCAAAATAACATGAGGGTAAAGAAAAAGAAAATGTTTAAACTATACCATAGACGTTGGATAGGTGTGAGCATTATACCTAACTAAATGTAGTAGGGACCAACAAACAGTATTGTGATTAGTTGGTGTTACATGTGCATCTAACAAAAAATTTGTTGAAGTTGTTAAAAGGCCTCAAAAGATAATTATTGCGTTCATGTTCAAACATAAAAGAAGTTGGTAAGACAATGGCGACTGAAAGAAACTTAAGAAAAATGTGGTGCAAGATAAACACTTGAATTTGTTTAGGGAAGAGAGTGTTTTGAACCTTAATAAGTGTATTATTCCAAAGACACTAGTGTATTTACTTTTTGATATTGATGAACCAAGCAGAGTGAAATAAACTAGGTTCAGTGAGTCAAATTGACAATGAACTGTTTAGTAAAGAATTGTAAGTACTAAGCAAGAAAGTGTTTTGTCATTTAGAACTTTTTAGGCGCATATTTGATAAATCGTGAAATGTTATAATTGGCATAATGTTCAATTCGCAAATTTTACAATTCGCATAATGTGCCATTCTGTAACTTATTGCTTAAACACGCCAATACATGCTTGGCGACAGATTTTAAACGTAGCCAACCACACCAAGGCCATGTCAATTTTATGTTGATAACTTTATTACTGCACGCTGCGAATTACACTTAATGCGGCTTTTACTTTATGCAAATTGTATATGATCCCACATGCACTTTATGCGAATTGCGATTTATGCGAAGTACACTTTATACTAAATGCACATTATGGGAAGTGCACTTTATGTTAAGTGTTATAGGCATATTTTTTTGCGGCCCTTATATTTCTACAATTGTCAGTTCATAGATTAAATAAATAAATATCCTGGGACATTCCTCACACACGGTCATCTGATCCCAAACTAAGCAGACAAGTTCTGCTTAGTTTGGGATCAGACTATGGTAACCAGATAACTGATATACTACATATACTACTTAGATTGTTTTTACAATCCAACAATTTGATTAAAATTGCATATGATTTTTTTGGGTAGGTATATGTATTTCTGAGTAAATCAAAGTTCAGTCATGTACCGACTAATAGGCCAGTGTAGTTTATGCTTCTTTCTGAAAGACATTAAAAAAAAACGTTACCCAAATCTGCCGCACTAGGCTCGAGCCAATTCAGCCTGCAGGTAAATCACACTTTGCGAAATGCACTTTATTCGAAGTGAACTTTATGTGAAGTCACTTTACACTTGCCACTTTATGCGAAATGCACAATATGTGAAGTGCAATTTATGCGAATTGCACATTATGCAAATTAAGGCTGTAACAATGGTCAAACCTCTAAAATACGCTGGACTAAACGCATTTTGTTGACGAATCTATCCATTCATTTGTCCTGGAAAAAATATATGTTGTACATTTGTTCATCACGCACAAGTTGTATTGATTAAATTTTTTGTAAATATCTTCAAATTTTGTAAAAACACATATCCTTACAGGTATAATTTTAACCTAAATTGTAAATTGTTGACATAACGGCTCAACAGATTTATGCGAATCTTACACCAAAAAAAAGGTAATGCATTTTATAACAACTTGTATTGATTAATTTTCAAATTTCGTGAATCATTTTCAAATAATAATTAAAAAACTAAATAGCGAAGCATAAATCACTCGCTCCCCACCAAATCCCACCCGCGGACGCCTGGAGCCGAGACTCGTCAGTGCCTTGATGGCTGCTGTCACGAGTGGACCTCGCACGAAAATTTTATACGACAAAATAACTAAATATTTAAATTTATGAATGATTTTTAAATCGATTTCTTCTGATAATAACTTAAATACAATTTTGAGCATAATTTTTAGCTTCTAAATATATGTAATGTAGTTATAAGAAAAACAATATTTTTTAGAACATGAATAGTCGTCATAGACTAATCAGAAATGTGTTAGGTAGGTACAAATAGTTATGTAGAATAGAAGTAGAGCAAGATATCGGTTTCCTTTATTCTTTTTATAACAAGCTTTTATTTATCATGCAATCATTGTATGTACGTTTTTCCGATAAAAAAATTACAATTTATTTTTCAACCACTGAATCGCAGACGTCCGATTGAAATGAAAGGTTTACTTTTATAAATTCGGTGTTAAGCGGCCGTCTTCAAAATCGAAATGGGCTGAATTAGGTATTTGACACGTTCACGCACACGCGGAAGCGCTCGGTCCCGTGTGTGCGTGAGTCCGGAATCATTGATGGTCAGTACGGCGATCAGATGGTTTTGATCCATTGATTTACGTGTCTTTTCTTTCGTGGTTTTTTCTATTGAAATAAAAAGTCATGGTAGTAAATCAAATCAAAATCATTTATTTCATATAGACCTTCACAGGTACTTATGAATAGTCTGACTCTAATACCCAGTGACTTATATAACCATGGATGCGGTCACCGGAACATTTTGCAAAAAAAATCTTCATACAAGTAAACAGTACCGCCATCTGTTTAAAATCGAATTGAACTACGTAGTGCCGCGTTGCATAGGCGTACGATGTAACTCATGTAACCTAAATACGTAAAATTAAAAAATCGCTAACTGAGGAATTATAGTCAGTTAAAGTTAATGAAGTGAATATAAAAGAAAACTCAAATTCATCATCACCATCTGCCCGCCTTGTTCCCAATAATTTGGGGTCGGCGCAATATGTACGCTTCTTCCATTCGTCTCTTCTATCTGTTATACCAACATTCACTCCTTTCTTACCCATAATTCATCTTTTATACAATCCATCCATCTCTTTTTCATCAGAGACTCGTTTATATATGTTCCTTTCCTTTTGATTGTTTTTTTAAACGAATGAAATCATAAAAACATATCACGTTTGCTTGGTTTTTAATTGCTATGAGATATGAGGACTTTATGTTAAAAAATAGATCAGTAGAAGTACTTATTTAAACATTTATTGAATTATGTTTTGTACGTTATAATATTAATTTCACACGTAATATTATGAACATGTCATATTGTAGCGGCACAGCAACTTGCGTGTACACAAAAACGTGATTATTATTATACGAATATTTTACTTAGATAAATTGTTGTCATGCAGATGGGTAAAAAATAACACCAATCAGTCAGCTTGCTGTTTGGCATACATAAGAGCCTTCGTTGACAGTAGTTGCTCCGATAGCATGACATTAATGCTGGCACCCCGCAAGGCTATGGATTATCCCCAACACTGTTCCTTCAGCATATTAATGATATACTCTCTATTGCTAGCATTCATTGCTAGAGATGAAATTACAGGGGACGCTCATTACACGAGCCGTGCAAATATCCCTCGTTCTATATTGGAGAAAAGGCGCGAAGCTCTTAAATCGAGAGTACACAAACTAGTGACTCCGATTGGGGTTGACTAAACCTAGTCTATTTCAACCCCACTAAGTCACACGCAAGCCTGCACATTCACCGTTGCGAAAAGTCTATTTTCTATGGCTCTTCATTTTTAGAACATGTCCCTCAACATCACGAAAAGTATTGGGATCCTTCGCGTTAATATTTGTAGCGACGTTCTGTTCCAAAATCATGTACAAGGTATCCAAAAAACTCGGTGTGACTAATAGAGCGAAGTAGTACTTCTTATCGAGACAAAGACTGCAACTATATAAGTCGCAAGTTCGGCCCAAATAGAGTAATGCTGTCTTCTGTGGGCACCTGGATACCAGTAGGGCTATTGCGTATCTCAACTGACAGCTCATAGTGAAGCCACTTAGCCTGAGGAGAGACTGCCTTCTTATGTGTGTTCTACCGCTTTTCCAACGGACAGTGTTCTGAAGAATTGTTTGACCTGATGCCCAGTCACCTTCTACCATCGTAGTCACCGATGGGGAGTCCATCCTCACACATTGGAACCAAAATGGTCTCTTACTGTGCGGTTTCAAAGAAACTTCCTATCGCGAACGCTCAGGCTGCGGAATGAGCTCCCCGCTTCAAAAAGTTCGAGGGTTGGCAACGTGCGACTGTTAACCATTATGTTGCAAGCATCCATAGACTACGGTAACTGGTTATCATTAGGCGGGCCGTACGCTTGTTTGCTGCCTAATTATTGTAAAAGAAATAATTACGTATTTTATATCTATCATAAAAACAACCATTATTATAAGTTATTTTCTTACCAGCTCAACACAATAGACATCAACACACTTCAGTTAATCACAAAAATACTCCCTGCATTGCACTCAGTTTACAAAACGGCGGCAAATCTTCCTTTGTTCGTTTTTCCAAACATTGAAAGAAAAACCGAAAAAAAAACGAAAAACCGGTTTTGGTGCTATGTAAAACCGGTGTTTTTGGTTGGTCAAAACCGTACCGAATAACCGGTTTTTCGATTTTCGGTGAAACCGGTTTGCATTCACGTTACAGTATGTATGTGCGTACGATGCACATTTTTTTTATTACATTTTTATTTAAGTCCGTTATTACTAAATTAAAAAAAAGGATATTCGAAACGCGTGTATGTAATATTATTGGAATTGCAAAATATTCACAATTTAAAATAGTGTCCGCCATATTGTACTATTTAGTTATTGGTCTGATTGCTCTCAAAATTGATATTAGAAAGGCCTTTGGAACATAAACGATGAATCTTTGCTCAAAATTGAAAAAAAGTGTCCGCCATTTAGAACTATTTAGTTATTGGTCCGATTGCTTTCAAAATTGATATTTGAGAGAGCAATCGGACCAGTAATGAAATAGTTCAATATGGCGGCCACGTTTTTATATTTTGAGCAAATATTTATGTTATATGGTCCAATGGTCTCTCAAATATCAATTTTGAAAGCAATCGGACCAATAACAAAATAGTTCAAAATGGCGGACACTATTTTGAATTTTGAGAAAAGTTGTATGTTTTGTAGTCTCAAATCTCAATTTTGAGAGCAATCGGACCAGTATCTAAAAAGTTCAACATGGCGGACACCTTTTCAAAATTCTGAAAAAAGATTCTTGTTTTGTGACCCCAAGGTCTCTCAAATATCGAATTTGAGAGCAATCGGACCAGTATGTAAAAAGTTCAACATGGCGGACACGTTTTCAACATTTTGAGAAAAGATTCATGTTTTGTGACCCCAAGGACTCACAAATATCGATTTTGAGAGCAATGGGACCAGTGTCTAAAAAGTTTAACATGGAAAACACTTTTTAAAGATCTATATTCTATTGCTATCTAAGCTTGCCGCGTTGCATCGCGTTTCAGTGTGAACTGACCCTTGATTGAATCTGACGACTGATGGTAAGCGGTTACCCTATGGACTATGGTTAGCCTATGGACGCTTGCAACACCAAGGGTATCACGCGCGCGTTGCCGACCATTTCTGTTACTAAGATCCAGTATGTATTTTTCTGATCATCATAAGACCCTTAAGATTCAGCTTGTAGTAAAACACATGTAATATTAGTCAACTATTGAAAATCTAGAACATCTTAGCCATTTCTATTACTGATATCTCGTTATTATTGACCTGTTCATCATCATACCCTGGGGATTTATCGTGTAGTAAAACACATGTGATATTAGATAACTATTGAAAACCATAACATCTTAGCTATTTCTATTACTGACATCCAGTATGTATTAACCTGATCATCATCAGACCCTTGATAGGTATGTATCATATAGCAGGTGAGTAAAATTAAACAGATTTATGTATTTTGTAAACTATAAATTCTGTTCCTCAGGACCTAGCAATCAACATTTTTAGTTATAAATAATGGAAATAGGCAAAGTTATAAAAACGATACGACACATCTGCGCCGTTACCTTTTCTGTAATCGAGTTGATTGTAGTACCGCTACTCAACGTTAGGCGGCATTTCAAATGCCGCCCAGCGGTGAGTAGCACAGAATACTCGTTTAGAGGTCAAATCGTCAAGGTCATTGGACTGGGTAACACCCTTAAGCAGCAGTCTCTTATGATGTCTGCTTCAAGCTGCCCTTGTAAGACTGCTCTAATTCAAATATCTATCTTTGTAAATATTTTTGCGGTTAAAAAATAACAATTGATTTCTATTGTTTTCCTCACCCGCGCGGATCGCCAAGCAGTCAAAGGATTACAACTGATGTTTATAAAATTCTACTTAGGATCATATCTATAGTCTTTTTCTTTTAAATAAAAATTTAATATTTAGTATGATATGACGATACGCCAGTAAGATTTCTAAATTAGTTGCTATTAATTTAAATTTATTATGAATCCAAAATATTATTAGTTCATAAAAAAATGATAATAAACATCATATCAGTTTTTATATGATTATATCCACATTTATAATAAATGGCAACTTTCCTCTTTTGCAGATTGTTCAATATACTCAAAATGTGTATGTCCTATGGTGAACACATTTGGTGACAAGTGTGAACAATGTTCAAAATTGAGTCGTATGTTACACCAATTCTACTGAGTTATGTAGACAAATATGTACGTGACTTTAAGCCCGCCGATGCTCAGGTAAATATTTTCCACTAGCCACCATCTTGCAGGTTTACCTGCATTCTAAAGAGAAACCAAAATTATACATAATTTGACAAAATTGTATAACAATATTTGTTTTTAGGTATCGCTATGGGGCGGTGGCGTCGCTTTGCACAACCTGGTGCTCAAGGCCGATGTGTTGCAGCAAGAAGTGGCGCTTCCATTTACACTCGTATCGGGACGCATACACGAGCTACTCATTCAGGTGCCATGGACGAAGATTATGTCAGAACCCATCATCGTCACCATAGATACTATTGGTAAAAAATAACTTTACATGTTCATATTAAACTTGTATGAAAGTTCTTTTGCCGGCACACACCGATAGATGTTTAGCCACTGTTACAGTTAACAAGGTTTCTTTATAATTTCAGAATGCGTTCTCAGTCTTCATCCTCCCACACCATCATCAAATGAAGGTCCGCCGGCAGAATCACCGAGGTGAAAATAATACATATGTCATGAAAATATTGTATGAAATATAAAAACTTTTGACAGATTTGTTAGATATTTCGATTTCCCAAAAAACTGAAATTCTGTATTTTTTAAGTTTATATAGTAATTTTATTATCTGCGACTTTCTGAACTTTTAACTTATTGTTTAAGCCCCAAGACGCAAGTCGTAGAGGCACCACCGGGCTACATGCAAGCTCTGGTTCGGCGCATAGTGAGTAATATAGCTCTTCGGGTTCATCACCTTATCGTGAAATACGTCCAAGATGACATTGTTATGTCACTCAATGTGAAACACCTGGCAGTCGATAGCGCTGGTGTTGATTGGGAGCCAGCTTTTGCAGGTACTCTGTCTAACTGATAATTGAATAAAACTTATAATTTTACGGTGATTTAATTTAGTTATTATAACTGAATATTATTGTGTAATTATCAGATATCGATCAAACTCTGCCAGTGATCCGGCGATTGGTTCGCCTCGATGACCTAACACTGTGCTTGGACAAAGCTGACTCTGATGGCAAGATACGTTTCTATCAGGAACCTTTACTCTACAGATGTCAATTGGACTTCAGGTGAATATCCTAATTTTGGAAACCTGTTTTTTTCGGATGTTTGAATAAATATATTTTGTTCTGTAATGTAAATTAAATTGTTGTAACCCTAACAGAGTGTTGACAAAGCTTGTATCAGCCAATACTCGCCGCGCGAGTAATCTAAGTATCCAACTGCGCTCATCCAAATTAGCATGGGGTGTCACCAGCGACCAATTAACGCTACTTCTGCGCTTAATGAGGGAGAGGCCAGCATTTGATACGAAAACGCCGCCACCAATCCAGAAAGTTGCCAGCACTGTGCAGGCAACTCCGCTACGTTAGTATACTTACACCTTGCCTATTGTATAAAACCTTTACATCAAAGTTTCTATTTTTATTAAAATGGGGTAAAAGATTTAAACTGCATCTCTAAGAAAACAAAGATAGCAGTCATCAACCCGACATATTTATAACCTTTGAGTTTGAATTCAAAAGTGTTTTTGGTTTTTTCCGAGAATCTTGTGTGTTAATATGGTTGCAATTCGAGCAAACCATACTTAACGCGAAGAACTCTAAAATCTGTATAGGCTAGGGCTGCCATACGTCCTGGTTTGAAACGCTGTATCGGTACTGTACAACAATAGGCAGGTTAGTTATTTGATAAAATCTAATGTCATTAGGCCATGTAACTAAAACACCACTCACATTTAGGAAGTCTACCCCAGTTGAGGTGCTCTTTGAAGCGAAATAGTGCTGAGCTCTACCTCTGTACTCAGAGACATAAATTAGAATTTAATGACATTAAACTATATCTATCTTCGTTTGTTGGATAGCTAAAGAAAGGGACAGGTCTAGAGATAACGAATCATAAGTCCTATTGCACATCATAAGAAATATGTCTTGTGTCTTATAAGACATTCAGTCGCATTGGATGTTATATAAGACCGTACATATTACAAGAAATGTCGGATCAGACACGCCCATACATTTTTTGTTAGAAATTTTCTTATAATGTGGAAAGGGGCTGACACTTCTGAATGAGTACAGTAGTACCCAACTGATAAGGCGCGTCGTGAATCTTCGTCCGCACAAAAAAGAAAGTATGGCCCGAAGATTAATGCTTAAAACTTACAACCAACCTTAGATCACTACTATAAGGTTCATAATACACTGCAGCTGTTAGTTCCGTCTCACTCGCAAGTCGCCCCTCCGCACACATGGCGGCAGCTGCCGAACAATAGCATTTCCCGCGCTTTGAAAATGAATCTTCTGCGCAGGTACATCGGTAAGCCATATCAGTTGGGTACTACTGTACGACAGTATAGCCCTTAATTATTCCTTTGGTGTTTCATACTTCTTTAAATTGCTTAGATGTGTCTTCCGCTAACTCCGCGGAGCCGGTGCGCACAGAGAGTTGGTCGGAATGGGCCTGGTCCTGGTTGCCGACGTGGATAGACCGGGAGGGTGTGGAGGAAGCGCCCATGCCCCCCACACCGACACCTATCTACTTCGCAGCGTATTTCGATTGCGTGTCGCTGGTTTTCAAGGTATTCACCGGTTTATAATTGAATTTAAATAATTGGACTGTTTTACAAAAAACTTAAACCGACTTCAAAGTACACTAAGAAGTAATCAAAAATCCAAATCGGTTAATAAATGACGGAGTTATGAGGTAACAAACATAAAAAAAAACAAACAAAAATGCAACCGAATTGAGAACCTCCTCCTTTTTTGAAGTCGGTTAAAAATAAGCGATTTCTGAGCAAGTGGTACATATAATACTTAATACTGTCCAGTCCTTAAATGAAAGATTTGGTGGGCGAGTAAAATTCGAGGGACGAGGTGAAGCATAGTACTTGCGATGTGATTTTAACCCTCAGTATACGAGGAGGGTTATAACACACCCCAGTCGTTAAAAACTCGCAATCATTATTAAACAATAATGACGCGCGAGTTCGTTTTCTCTCTTTTTTATGTATAATAAAAATATGTTTTATTTTTATAATCTATCTCAGGTAATGGAATTGGAAGGTGCCGGAAAAAAACGAGGGCGAGGTGTACTGGAACTCAGTGCGTCACATGCAGCAGTACAGACTTCTATGTGTTCGCCAATTACTTTACGCATACGTTTCGGAGTACGCTCTTTAACACTCAGTTCGACAGGGAAGTGTGTGTGCGGTCACCTTGGTTTTAGTGCTGTTGGTATTCATTACTTGTTATTATATCCTTATCCTGCATATTTAAGTCGGATAACCCGCGAGTGAATGTGTTGTATGAACAAAAAGCAACTGTGCTATTCTGATCGTAGTGTGAATACGTGAGGAGCGCCCAAAGTTCTCGGCCTGATTATAAAAAAGAACAGTGAAAAAATAAAATGACTATATAACCCTGTACCACCCCCTATTTCAATACATTTATTTTAACGCGGGATAAGCATATGCCTATATAATAATAAGCAGTTGCCACTTGCACAGCCTGGGGCTCTGCCGCGTAACTTTGGTGGTAATCGTAACGAACACCATTAATGAGTAGAGCCCCTGCTTGCTGTCGCTCAACTGCCGAAAGAAGTTTGGGAACCCATGGCGCACTAACAATATGAATTCCCAAATGTTTGTGACAGTTGTTTCGAAAAGAAACATTGCAGAAACAACTATTACAGTTGATTAAGAAGGTGCAATTATTCCCGTATACACCATCCAATCTGTTCTTAATTTCTTGTGGAGTTTGTCCTTCTATTGTCTGAAACTTTATGAATTCACGACATAAAATTTTCGTTAAGGGCGAAATATTTTGGTTGCCCTTGTACAACAAAATAAATAAAACACGTAAGAACTCGTCAACTGCGTCTGTGATTACAGGAGACCTTAACTTTCTTCGAGTATAAATTACGTCAACGTCACACAAGTTTAAATGTCAGGCCGAGAACTTTTGGCGCTCCCTGGTATGTGAAGCTTTAACTCTAAGATTGCTTATTAGTTAAAATGTCTTATGTTATCCTAAGAATATGTCATCCTATCAAAAACTTGGTGTTTAATGATGCGATGTCGTGACTATATTACATATGATATGCTCGAGTAGAATAGCACCCGTAGGTCTTGTTATTATCGGATGGTCACTGTGATTATAATACTGTTTTTATTATGTAAATGTTCGCTATAATACATTTAAGAAAATAATATATAAAATAGGCCAACGACCAGCCTTCAGTATACCTGCGTAAAACAAAAAAGGATGATTCTGAGGAGCCATGGGAATGGCCTGAGGAGGACTTCAATGACGTAAAAGTCGAGACCGCTGAGGTAATCGATGAGGAGTTTAGGTCATCGCCAGGATTCAATAGGGTGAGTTTTCCGTTTCTTTTCGATGAAGATGTACCTTACGACCTTACGACGTCAAACTAACAGCCTCTGTAAATGCTGTACCTGTGCGACTAACAACTCATTGGTAGTTGATACTTTTTTATTACTGATCCAGAATGTAAACCGTCAACAAGTATGTTACCTAATTATTTTGTCTTTGCTGTTCATCAGTTTCAAGCGAACGAAGAGTCAAAAAGTTCTTACCCTGAGGAGAAAGAGAAAGAGGAAGGGGCAACATCAGAACACAGTGAAACCTGCGAGGCGATTGATGATCTGTGGCACAAGATGGCGCCTTTCATTTATATGGAGTACAATCATGAACGATCGCCGTCTAATGCGTTTACAAACCCATATGAAAATCCGCCTAAAGACTTTCAATACAGGTAATAGTCGTCACTCACGTTATTTGGCAGGTACAAGATTTAAATTTGATTAAGCTATCTCCTTACTTCAGAACTACTCGATTGCCATTCAGATTGATCTTCAAACAATGGAGGTGTACCGATCAACTTCCTGACCTTCCAACTTTCCAAATGGAAAGTACACAGGTAGTCTAATCGATTAATTACTCGATTAGATGCGCACTTAAGTAATACTAAAACTTTTTATAAATCCAATTAACCAGATTTCGTATGAGTTAATAACCTTGTGAAATTAATACAGTGACTGGGTTGAAGAATGCAATCTGAAGATTAATCTCGCTCCTATGGAACTGATGTTTTGTATGGGATTACTGCACCGCTTGACAGCTCTCAAAAGTATTTACTTGGACTTGCCACCTGTACCAGAACCAGGTGAGACTATTTGCTAATTTATACTGAACTCTTTTCCGCCCGCGTTCCCGGGATAATTATAATGTACTATGATTCGCTTCGTCATAAAAGCTCCCTTCTGCAAAAATGAATCAAAATACAAAACGATTACAACTTTAGTAACTTTCGTAATAATGGCCAGTTTAAGTTTGTAAGCTTTTAATTGTTCCTTAGATTTCGTTATTAGTGAGTGATATTTGGCTTTTAGATATATGGATATATAAAATAGATAAAAAAAAGATATATAGATTGCGTTATTAGTGAGTGATATTTGGCTTTTAGATATATGGATATATAAAATAGAAAAAAAAAAGATATTTAGATTGCTGTATTAATTACAGTTTTAATTTAGTTTGTTGTCAGTGAGTTTAATTATTTGTCGAAAACAGATCCAGCAATGCGCGTACTAACAGTAGAAGAGTGCGACGCGTTGTCAGACAACCTGCCTCAGAGGCGGATTAGTATCGAGGCCGTGGGCACCCGTGCGCGTCTCGTCCCATGGGATCATTCGTTGGCGGACAAGGCCGCTCAGCCACCCTTAGTCCTCGACCTGGAACTGCCCAAGACTACATTATTGATCAACGGGCCTTTGTATCCACATAGGTAAGATTTATTATTAACTAGTTGCGCCCCACGGTTTCACCCGCGTACCCGAGGGATTACCTACCCTACCCTACTGTTAAGTTTTCGTTCCGTTTGTCCGTAAGAATCTCCACAAGAGTATTAAAACACAATAAAAAAATATGGAAGAAATCGGTAAAGTCGTTCATAAGTAATGGCGTGACCAAGGGAAATAGGGATTCATTTTTATTAATAGATATTATTTAAATACATTAGTGCCGATTCTCTTGTAAATCGCACCAAACTAATTTTAATCACATCACATCTCTTTCTTACACATTTTATTGAAAAAGGATAGACCATATTTAAAGCTGTGACATTAGTCTTTGGCGTTTTCATTTGCGGGCGAACAAATTTATTTTGAAAGGAGCGTTTTGATGGCGAACAAATTTATTTTGAAAGGAGCAATTGGAAAATTTTAACAGGACTAAATTGTTTACATATCTTTCTTATGTTCTTTGTTAGAATAAGATATAGTGAGACTGAATTAGTTTAGTTGTAAACAACAGAATCAGCACCATTGTCTATATTATTGTATTCCCTAAAAAAATTTTAATAGATTTTTTTTATTATCCCTGAAATTCCGGCGATACTTCATATTTACACACACTTTGATGGCAAGGGAGGGATACTAACCTACTTTATAATATACACAACATATTGAAAGTTTTGAAGAACGGTTCTCTTAGTTATTTTATTTCCACAGAGTATGTTCAGCTGCATGCCAGATACCTGACGACGTGGGCCCGCTGTGGCAAGGGGCCCGCCTCCACGTATCTGCAGCTATCAAAACTATCCAGGCAAAAATCTGTTCGCCGTCCGACGAACAACCTAGACCTTGCGCCCGCGCCGATCTACGGTTCGTTATACATGTACTTCTCCATAAGGAGTACTTCACTAAGAGAGAAACCGTCGTGTTCAGCTATTCCCTCAAAATACGTGAGTAAGAATTCAGCAATCAAGAAGCAATTAAGAATGTTTTCATGTGCATGAAATTATGCTATGTTTATCAATATTTTCACCACTTAATTTGATCAACGTTTTTATTTATATTGGACAGGAGAGGGGAATATGTGTGGATCGGCGGCTCGTCTACAATCGGCTTATCATGTACCCGTCTCTCTCTTAAAAGATCAAATGTCTGTGGTGTTGCGTCATACTACGCTCGCAAAGGACGCTCTTAATGATGAAGGTAAGCCTTATATTCAGTTCCTTTTATGTAGTATTTAGATGATTTTGTGAATGTCGGTATGTGAGTTATTAATGTAATGTTTGTATCCCACAGAGGCAGCAGCGGTGGATTTCACTTTCGAAGACTTGAGTCTCCGCGGTTATATGACCGATAACATCAATACACACATTATAACGCTGCATTCAATGCGAGCTACAGCTTTTCATGAACCAAGTAATACATATTTTTTTATTTTTTAATAGTGTCCTTGATGTTTTTATAAATATATTAATACCAAACAAAAAGAAAGACCTTAAGACGCATATTTAATCTTACATTCCGAAACTTCCGTATGAATATCTTTTGGAATGGATGTAGAAAATAACCACAAATTAGAGTAGATTCACGTTTATTATAAATTGTATTACTACATGTCATCCTCCTGGGATCCGATTCTCACGTCTTCGACATCGTTATCGCTTTCGACATTAGCAAAAAAAAACATTAAAACATGTTTTGACAGATATGCGAGATATCTGGCTATTAAATGGCTATTGCGATATCGATCTCGAAAACGGGAGAATCGGGGGGGGGGGGGGGGGTTGGTGTTGTTATAATAGATCAAAAATACCATATGGACCTACCCAATTTCCTTCAAATCGAAGTAGTCTAGCCGTGAAAGCCATACAGACAGACAGGTTCAATTTAGTAAACTGTAGAGTGCTAATATGTAACACATATTTTAGAGGGTGGAGAGCTACAGCAAGCGTGGCTTTTCTCGGGTCCGGACACTCCTACGACATCGTAAGTTGGTTTTTGATTTATAAGATAATGTTGGTGGTATCAAAGTCGCCGTAACACGGTTAATTATTATTGCTAAAAATTTAAATATATTGTTAATTTCTCGTAGTCCTATATCTATTATGATTTATATCCCCTCCTTTTTAGGGTTCCGTACCCAAAGGGTGCCAACGAGACGCTATGACTAAGCCTCCACTGTCCGTCCGTCTGTTATTGGGCTGTATCTCACGAACCGTAATAGGTAGACAGTTGAAATTTCCACACGAATCTGTATTTTTGTAGCCGCTACAACAACAAATAATAAGAAAGAAATAAATTTAAAGATAAAAGGCGGGGCCCGCCATATAAGATATTTCATTACGAAACCCTTTGTGTGCGAGTCCTACTCGCATTTGGCCGGTTTTTTAGTTTTTTTCTATCCTCGGCTAGCACATGACTACCCACCAAAGATATTTATTTATTTATTTATTTATTATTTATTGCACAATGTACACAACATAACACAATACAGTATATTATGTATACATAGACCCTGTTAGGGTGTTGCAAAATCTTATAATAATTAGGTAATGATTATTCATTTTATTAATATAAGTTATTACCTAAATATTATATAATTATTATCACACATTAAAGTTTGCTGAAAACGTAATATATATAATTATAATAATTATTACATTAATATATTTAAACTTATTAACTAAACATCTTATTTATTATTTATTTATTATTGCACAATGTGCACACAATAAAAGTAATTATACTTTATACTTTACTAGTATTACTCATAATGTATTTCTGCAACATACCTATTAGAGTATGGCAAAAACTTATTATAATTAATATTGTACGTATTTTTGACCATTAGGTACTTCTATTAATATCTATTCGCTTAATAACTAACATATACTCTACCATGTATCATCCATGAAATCTTTAATGTTATAATAGCATTTGTTTATTAGAATTAGCTTCAGCTTATTTTTAAATATATTATCATTACTTATATCCTTTAAAGTATTCGGTAATTTATTATATATTTGGACGCATCGGTATTGGGGGCTGCTTCTAAACATTTCTAGCCTGGGTGCTGAAAGAACTAATTTATTTTTACGGCGTATATTTTTATCAAAACTAAATAAGTTAATATTTTTCCTCACAAACATGGCTATTTCTAATATATATATAGAGGGTAGGGTTAGAATTTTAAGTTTACAAAAGAAAGGTTTGCAGCTATCTCTAGGTCGTATGTTTACCAAAACGCGTATGCATTTCTTTTGAGCAACAAATAGATCTTTCGCATCAGTGCTATGGCCCCACATGATGATCCCGTAGCGGAGCCATGCGTAGGCGTAAGCGTAATATGCAGATAGTGCACAACCGGTGTTTGTGTTATTTTTTAATACTTTAAGCCCGTAAAGAAACTGAGATATTTTTAATTTTATTTTCTCTATATGTTTTTTCCAATTTAAGTGGGTGTCTAGTGTTAGTCCCAGAAGGTTAAAACTGTCTACCTCATCGATATTTATTTTAGTGGTTAATGTTTTTAAGTTTACTTTTTGTTTTTGATAGGGTCTAAACTGTATTATTTTTGTTTTTTTATTATTGATTTCTAGGTTATGATTTTGTAGCCAGGATTTTATTGCATTAAAAGTTTCAGTTATGAGGTTGTCGTTGTCTAAAATGTTTGTCGGGCTTTTGAATAGGAGGGATATATCATCATACAAGTCTAATACAATGTGTTTCCGACATTTACAAGGTGCAATTACCGCACCGTGTTTTTCCTCACGGTATCCCTTCACTGAAACCCGAGCTTTTTTATCCGATCCAGAATCTTATTGTATATCTTTAACTATTTGCAGCCCATACCTTCGCATGGCGGTGCAGTGGTGTAAAAATCAGTCTCCCAATTCTCTGGACTACGTAGGTTTATGGATGGAGGCTACGGCATTCTGCGTCGACCCGCTATTCATTGCGTGGTTAGCTTACAGCCCTCAAATTAAATTGATTGCCGGTAAGTAATAACTTATGCTAGTTACTCTTTAAACTTGTCGGTATATGTAGCACGCAAGCCTTTAAAAATGTATTATAATATCACAAGTTATATTATAATTGCACAGAGTTATATCAATCTTCTCCATTTTATACAACAGTATCACGTGCCAATTTTATTTAAATTTTATAAAACCACAACTTAAATTACACACAGGATAAGTTTATGAGCGGTTAACCTGTATATAGGAAGGAAGACTTTGTATACATTTTTTTAAACGTAAAGATCATTGGTGATATATTTTCGTTCTCAATTTTAAAATTAATGTATCATCATCATCGTCAGCCTATAATGTCCCACTGCTGAGCACATGCCTCCTTTCACAAATGAGGGTAAAAGGGAATGGGCAGATACACCATCCACCACGCGTGCCCACTGCGGATCGGTGGAGGTAGGCTAGTGGCCAACCTACTGTTGGAATTGTTCAAGCCGCCTAGGAGGCATCCAACTAGCTTAACGACTATCACAATTAAGTGATAGCCGGGACCAACGGCTTTATGAAATACCACTAGACGGTCACCCATCCAGGTACCGACCACGACAGACGTAGCTTAACTTTGCCGATCGATTAAGAACGGCTAAATCATGCTACACCACGAGCGCTTCAGCGCAAATTAATGTATATTAAATACAAATCTCTTCTAATTTGCTGTAAATTTTATTCTTTATTAAACAGAATCCCAAACGCACCTGCCGACTTCTAAAAATATGTCGAGTACGCAGTATTTTATGAGACGTCGAGCCACTCCGCCTGTGAGTATCTATATGAATTTATTTAAAAATTATTATTGCATTGTTCACACCTTTGTCGAGAACGATGTGTCGTTAACCTAATGTCGTATATATAGGATAACTGGTCACAGACCCACTTTTCTTCATTGAAGCGCAGCGATTTGTTAGATGAACTAGCGAAAAGCAACTTTTCCTTGTCCACATTTTCTATTATCATTTTAGACGCGTCGCATTTCGGTGGGAGCTGACCCTAAGAATGCACATTTAGCTGTCTGTTCCTAACCATATTTTGACCAATTTTCGTATTACAATTCATATATTACATAAGTTATTAATGGAGTCCTAGAAACTGTATTTCTCAATTTACCCCTTAGTTGAAGTTCGGTTAATACTTTCTTAGTGGACTTGGAGTTCTGTACCAAATCAGCCTGACAATTTTCATGCTGGTAGACTTTACAGGTGTGTATTTCCCTATATATCGTGATTTATTTCTTTTATATATATTTATGAAATATACAGTCGTCTAGCGGTCGAGGAGTCAGTCGGTCGGGATCGGCGTCGGGTGCGGAACTGGTGCACGTTCGTACGCGAAGCGTCGGCTCTAGCAGTGAGCCAAGTGAGAAGAAGGACCCGAAGCAGGTTCCACAACCCGTACGTACTTATATGTATAACCTTTATAATATTAATACAATTAAACTTTAATATTGATATAATTAAATGGACTGTATTATGGTTCTATTTAAAACATAAAAAATTCAGCATTTAGTTGATTTTAAATTATTTTCTTACTGTGAATTTTCTCATTTACGTTTGTTAGAAAAGGAAATACAAAATTAATTTATTTTTGAGTAAAATTGAAATCTAAAACTTTCTACAAATAAATTAAACTCCAATCTGTCACTTAAGTGTGTAGTCTTAAAACAAAGCCAATATTCCAAAATACCACATTTAAAGTTATAGTACCGTCTACGCGTCTGTAAGAAATTAGCAATTATTAACGAAGGGAAAATCTTTGCTGAAATCACCTCTTTTGTATGAAATTTTGTGATTGGGTAAATTCTATTTGTAAGGATTGCGTTATATACACAGTCGAAGCCGTCCTCTCCAAAGTGGACGGAGGAGGATTACTCCGGCATGTACAAACGTGTCCGAGCGATGTTGATCAACGTGGAAGTGGGTCTGATACTAGTGTACGTCACTATGAGCACCGCGTCTGCCCTCGACTGCGCCACTGTGCGCGATGCCATGGAGAGGCACGCCAGCGCTTCACAGAGCGTCATCACATTCGGGTATGTATTAGCTGTATATTATATGTGTATAATGGAAATCGAACTTTTTCTACCAGGCTCATTGTCCGCTAAGGGTCAGTTCACACCTTGACGAGACGCGACACGACGTGGATCGCTCTTTTTATTAAGATAGCGATACTAATATAGCTTTATTTACAAAAAGTTACTTTCAATGAGAGAATTAGAGTATGTCGCACGGCGCCGCGCTGCACAGCGCGACGCGACCTTCTTTTGGTGTGAACTGACCCTAAGGGTGTAAAAGTCAAATCCGATTTTCCAATCGCTGGATAAACCTCGGATAAGCCATGTCCTCTGATAAGTATATACAAAATCTATTCAGTGTATCTGGCAATTGAAAAATAACTACACTTTTACATTAATAAGATGACTGGATAAGCTTACTATATTTATGTAGTTAGGTTATTCATACTGAATACATTTATACCAGAAAACCGGACAAATGTTATTGCGGCACATCGAGGAACAATCCCATAGACTAGTAATAAGAACAATCAGATTCCGAAACTAGTCAGTGATTTGTCACTGATTGTGAACAGTAAGAACCAATCACTGCATCGTGTGTTCTTGGCTTGGCCAATCAGAGTGCATGTATCCTTAACTTAGCCAATCAGAGCGCATTGTCGATGGTGGGAAATTGGCGGAATAGATTGCTAGCAAAATCAACGTCATTGCGCTTCTTTGGGTTAATTGTTTGATGCAGCGGCAATAGAAATACACTTTCTGTGAAAATTTTAAGTGTCTAGACGGGCGGACGGAAGGACGGACGGACAGTCCGTCCATGTCTATCAGTGCACTACGAACCGTAATAGGCAGACAGTTGAAATATTCAAAGAATATGTATTTCTATTCATCATCATCAGCCTATAATGTCCCACTGCTGAGCACAGGCCTCCTTTCACAAATCAGGGTGAAAGGGCATGGGCTGATACTCCACCACGCGTGCGCACTGCGGATTGGTGGAGGTAGGCTAGTAGTCAACCTACTGTTGGAATTTTTCAAGCCGCCTAGGTGGCATCCAACTAGCTTAACGACTATCACAATGAAGTGATAACCGGGACTAACGGCTTTACGTGCTTTCCGAAGCACGGAAACGCTCGATATGAAATACCACTAGACGGTCTCCCATCCAGGTACCGACCACGACAGACGTAGCTTAACTTTGCCGATCGATTAAGAACGGCTATTCGTGCTACACCACGAGCGCTTCTATTGCCTATGTCTATGTATTTCTATTGCCGCTAGTGATATAAGAACAGTCAGAAGTTCGTCAGACGGATGGACGGACAGCGTAGTCTTAGTAATAGAGTCTCGTTGGCAACCTTTGGATATGGAACCCTTAAAAGACCTTTTCAAAATATTTTTAAAAACCACTTTTAAGCACCCTTACGACGCGATGATTCATTATAGATTGGGGCAGTTGACGGTTAATTCTAGTACTGCAACTCAACACTTGTGGCATGAAATCCGACACGACGGACCCACGACCTTGACAACTATACCAGAAAGTAAGTCTTATTTTGATTTTATTGAATTAGAAAATATGACAGAATTTCTCAATAGTAATTTTCTTTATACGACTAATGGCCGATTTCAATAATTTACGGTTATCGGTTAAAATTAAGACTCTTATATCTTTACTAATAATGAAGCAAAGACCTCAAAGCTTTGCGTAGCTAGTAGCTAGCCCAGTTTGGCAATAAAAAAACCTACCATTGGTAAGCAAAACGATTCGTATTTGTTTATTGAAACTATACATGTTTATTGGCATTAGTCGGTAAACAAGCATGCGGCCCGCTCTATGGTAAGCAGTTGCCGTAGCCATATGTACGCTTGCAACACACGAGGCAACACTCTCGCGTTACCGACCCTTCCCCCCTCCCCAATGTGCTCTGGCGACCTTACTCACGCGCAGGAACACAAAAGTTATTTGGCTGCGGTATTCCGTAAGGTGTAGGTACATCCCCAGTCGAGCTGTTCTTCGAGCGAATACAAACTATGCACTAAATCTCTTAAATTTGACCCTTTCTGAAATTTTAGAAGAGATAGATTCGTTTCCCTGGAAGTTGCGTCTCGCAGACGTGTCCTGCTACACGCTAGAAGTTCGATTGATCCCTGAAAGTTACGGCGAGGAGAAGTCCAGGAGCGGGCTTCGTTCCCAACTCAAGATATCATGCGAGGCCGCGCCACGAACCGTGCTAGAAATGGTCACCACATCAGTTACTGTCTCTGTAGTCACGAAGACGCAGCAAATTAAGACTGTGCAAAAACAGGAACCTAGAAAACGCGCGCACCAGAATGTTAAAGAAGAGGTACTGGTTTCAACTTTTTGCAATGAGCTTTCAGTGTCGATATTGCTAATAAAATCTTGAGTGTCCTATTCAAGTTAATATGTTTGAGTCACTGTTTCATTTTCAGAGACTGAAGTATTTCGAGACTGGTACCGACTTCAAACCATCTACGCTCAAAGAGTTTGTGCGGGGACCGGCAAAGTAAACAATACTTATTTATGTTATATTTAACTGTAATTCCTGTATTCTAATGATAATTTAATATAAATTGTTTGTTTCACAGGCGCAATGCTTCTACTGTTACAGAGGTAAGTTTTGGATTTTAATCGGGTGCCAGCAATTGCTTGAAAAGGCATTATAAATTATGGAATGGAACAGACAACGAAGCTAGTTAAATAAAATCATTTTTTCAGGAGCCTGAAGTGAAGACGGATAATGAGCCAAAATTCACATTTACGACCGGCCCAGTGGTGTCGCTTGGTGTCAACGTGCACGCAGACACACCACCTATCATAGTGAAACTCGATCAGGATCAGGTAATATAAAAGAAATTATATGCTAAAACGTAACTGGAATGCATTCTTGGTATTGTACTTTATACAAAACTAAACATAAAGTTGAGACCTGTAAAGTCAATATTCGACCATGTCTTGTCTGGAAAGAAACGCGGTCTGAGGGAGATAGAGCGCGGGAGCACTTTATCCCTTTAACACTCACATCTAATGTCAACTTTTGAGGCAGGTCCAACCATTGACTTATATATTACTAAGGAACGAGAAAGACAGACTTTACCCGCGTCGGTAGCTCCCTCGGACCGGGTTTTAATCGGAAGTGCACATTCCAGTTACGTTAGTATATAATTTCCTGTTAGGATATTTTACGATATTACAAATCAGCAACTTTTAATTAAATGTCAAAAACGATGGTTTATATGTAGTTTTGTATGAAATACAAGTAGGTGACGTCACAATTTTACAGCGTCAACTGACCTACTCTTATTGCTTTAACTGGTAAAAAAGATATCTTTAAAAGCATAAAATGTACAACTTATATGTCGTTTCGGTGTATATTTTGATGTTTTATACACTGAATAGTGTTTTATCATTTATTTTTCACACTTTCAAATACCCTATTTTGGGTAGAAAGTATAAGTTAGAATTACTCGCGCCGCAGGTCGTGGTTTCGATTCCCACACAGGACATGCATCTGGGTGTACTTAAGTATATTAAGTATATATTTACAAACAAAAAGTAGTTGTATTATATCAGTTATCTTGTTTCCATAGCTCTGCTAAGTTTGGGATCGGATGACCGTGTGTGAGGAATGTCCCAGGATATTTATTTATTTTACAGATTCACATGGTTGCCGCGGCGTTGCATTGCTTCAAACATATTCTGACTCTATTGCGAAGGTCTTCGGTTACCTTACCGAAGCATGGATTCACCACGACAGGTGCATCCAGTCGGTCTTTAATAAGGTAAATGCTGTTTCTGCCTAAAATATCAATAACTAAAAACTATTCACTTTAACGAGATCCTATTTTTTTTATTAGTATGTTTCAGTACATTTGCTGTTGGAGCATTATGTTGTATGGAACCCTAAGGGCACGAGTCCGACTCGCGCTTGTCCGGTTTTATTATGTAACTCGTCTTAACTGGTAACGTAAAGAGTTATCTATATATTCTTAATTTCTAACTGAACGATGATATTTTTAGGTCCGTGTCTGAATTTGAAGAGATTCATACCCCGACGGAGGTTTCTCCCAGTGAGACCCGCTCCGAACTTATATCAATTTTCGATGCGCATGCTACGAACGAATGTAAGTATTATTTGAATTAAGTATACAAGGTGGATACGACAATAAATTAAACCACGTAAAGTACTCATCAATATGGCAAAAAAACCAACCTGTTTCATGCAAATGGTCTCCTCGACTAAAATGTGTGAAACAGTTGTATTTTTTTTTAAACTTGTTCGTATTTATGTGGTTTCATTGATTGTCGTATCCATCCTGCATATCGTTATTTAGGTACCTACTTATTATTATTAGTGTACTCAGGGTAACAGTACAGTTTTCGACGGGCCAGCTGGCGCGGTTGGTTAAGACTACCTATTGCGCCGCTGCTCGTGGGTTCGATTCCCACACAGGACATGTATTTATGTGCATGAACATGTCTGTATGTCCTGAGTCTGGGTTTTATGTATATTAAGTATTTATTTACAAACAAAAAGTATTATATGTATTATATCAGTTATCTGGTTTCCATAGTACACACGGCTACCGATCAAGCTATACATTTCTAGTATAAGCTGACCTCCCATAGTACGGAAATCCTATACAATGCGAGATCAGCTTATACTGGAAATGTATAGCTTGATCTGTAGCCGTGTGTACAAGCTCTGCTTAGTTTGGGATCAAATGACCGTGTGTGAGGAATGTCCCAGGATATTTATTTATATTTAAAGAAAATGATTGACGACAAAATATAGTTTTATTATTCATCATCATCAGCCTATAATGTCCCACTGCTGAGCACAGGCCTCCTTTCACAAATCAGGGTGAAAGGGAATGGGCAGATACTCCACCACGCGTGCCCACTGCGGATCGGTGGAGGTAGGCTAGTGGCCAACCTACTGTTGGAGTTTTTCAAGCCGCCTAGGAGGCATCCAACTAGCTTAACGACTATCACAATTAAGTGATAACCGGGACCAACGGCTTTACGTGCCTTCCGAAGCACGGAAACGCTCGATTTGAAATACCACTAGGCGGTCACCCATCCAGGTACCGACCAAGACAGACGTAGCTTAACTTTGCCGATCGATTAAGAACGGCTAATCATGCTACACCACGAGCGCTTCATTCGTTTTATTATTACCTTTGATCATTACTGAAAAACTTCGTACAAATATTAAAATATCACTGAATTTTCTAACTCGAATTTCCTTATACAAGGAATTACTTATTACCTAGGCGCGCGGTTAAAAAAATAACAATGTCATCAATAATAACTGGTTAATAAAGTTTGTAGCGCGCTTGGACTGAACTGAAATGTGAAGTTCAATTTGGTTCCGTATACACTGCCAGCACAAACATTCCATTACGCGAGCCAAAGTGAAGTTCATATCTTTGTTGTAAGCCATTGTTAACTCAAAGGAATTGCGATAGGTATTGTAATTTAGTGAATAAACCGATGTTCTCCTTTCACCAGTAAAAGTGAAATTGAAGACATTCTTCTGGTTTCAATGGGTGGTGAGCCACGCCGCTCTGGTAGTCGCCACACATCAGGTGAAGCTAACCTTTGACGTGGACGATATAATATCCACGGTCGATATACAGACCCATTACAATCAATTGAAGATCAAATTGACATCGGCTTCTGTCAGGCATTTTGAACGGTAAGTTAAATTTTGGCGCTGGTATTTGACTAATTGTGACCTTGAAATACAGTATTACTCATGATATGGCTTACCGATGTACCTGCGCAGAAGATACATTTTCAAAGCGGGAAATGCTATTGGTCGGCAGCTGCCGCCATGTGTGCGGAGGGGCGTCACTTGCGAGTGAGACGGAACTAACAGCTGCACTGTATTATGAACCTTATAGTAGTGATCTAAGGTTGATTGTAAGTTTTAAGCATTCTTTCGTTAATCTTCGGGCCATAGTTACTTTTCTGTGCGAACGAAGATTCACGACGTGCCATATCAGTTGGGTACTACTGTACTCTGAATGCTTCTGATTCACGTAACCAATTATAGGCCTGTTTTAGACCGCAATCTCACCATGGTAAGTGATGGTGTGGCCGATGGTGGTAATCACACATAGCCTAGAAAGAACTGGCTCTCAAGTGCATCTGTCGGAACACCGATAGGTGCTTGGTGACAGATTTTCTACTTGAGGGTGGTAGCCAGCCTAGTGGGTACTACAAAATACCCTAACGCCGTGTTATGGTTTCCTCACGACGTTTTCCTTCACCGAAAGCTCAAGCTCATTGTAGGTGAACCAGGGACCTTCATCTCGGCATCCAACGTCACTACCTCTGAGCTATCATCGCCTTAAAAGGTGCGAGAGGAAAAGAAGGTCTTTATCTAAAATTAAATATTCAATGCTTTTGGTTTACATACTTTCGTACATGTAGAAACATAACAACCTCTTTATTGTGTTTGACCCAGGAATGGTAGTGAAGACTGGACCCCTGGTGTTCTTGCTGGGCGAGTATTAGAAGTACGAGAGCCTACAAATGCTAAAGAGGAAAACAATTTCCTGGCCCTCACTATAACACAAGCTCAGTAAGTTGTTAACGTATTTTATTGTAATATAAATAAAAAAACATTTTTTTTATAAATTTATCATATTATCTTTGTAGAATTTCTACACTACCTACGAGTTGGAAAGAGGAGCTACACCCCAAAGTACTAGAACATAAAGACGTAAGTTCACGGTTATTTTTTCGTGACACGCTCACGTCTACTATTCTGTCTCAACACCATCACTTAGTTGAATACATTTTGTAAACAGAATGTGGACAGCATGTGGGAGATATACGCAACACTAGCACCCCTAGAGGCGGTGCTTCAACCAAACATAGTAGAAAATATCATGTCCTTAGTTCGTGAGATGGCACCGCGATCGTTATGTCCTCTGCAAGAAGAGAATAGTCCAAGGTATGTAAAAATAGTGATAAAAATTATCAATTTGCGTAGTTGTACAACTACAACACATTGGAAATATCTTCAGGGATACTTTTCCCATAAGAGCCCTGCTTATATAGTGGTACTGTGTAGCTTCTGCGATTTATTATTATTATAACTGATGGTAAGCGGTTACCGTAGCCTATGGGCGCTTGCAACACACGAAGCATCACGCGTTACCAACCCTTCCCCTCTCCCCTTTGAGCTCTGGCGACCTTACTCACGCGCAGGAACACAACAAAGTTATTTGTTATTTGGCTGCGGTATTCTGTAAGGTGGAGGTACTCCCCCAGTCGAGCTGCTCTTTGAGCGAATAAACGCTATGCGCTACCTCTTAAAATGTGAAGTATTATTGGTTAGCTATAACAATGTGGCCAGAAGATGTCTCTTTCCTTCCGGTAAGTAAATTTTTATTTTAATAGATTGAAATGTGTCACATACTTATGTACTTTTAATGTCACTACTTATATTTTATTTAGGGGGATAATTGTATGCTCTTCTACTACTTCAACGAACGTCAGATGGGTGAATCCATATGTGACAACTTGAGAAAATCTGAGTCAAATAAATAAGACACGGACGACTAAATATTGGTCATTCTAATTGTTGTGTAAGTACCTTTTTCTTAACATTACGTGGGTAACAAAAAACATTATTAAAAAGGTAGTCTATACTAATATTATAAAGAGGTAAAGTTTGTTTGTTTTCCGTGTTTCGGAAGGCACGTTAAGCCGTTGTTCCCGGCTATAATTGTGTAGGGTGACCACTAGCCTTCCTCCACCGATCGGCAGTGGGGATACGTGGTGGAGAATTTGCCTATTCCCTTTCTCACTCATTTGTGAGAAACTTTATGCTACATCTTATCCTGGCTATGTGGTTTTACCGCGGGGGACAGGCATTCAACTATACATGGTTATTGGTAAAACACTAACAACCTTGTCGGACTACATTACTAACATAAACAACAACTTATTCTATCTAACACATTTAAGTCCTGTATTTTGTTTATACCACTAGCATATATAAATAAGGAGGATTGTCCTGTGATGTGGAAACTCACACAAAGGACGAAAACAAAGATCACTTTTAAGTTTTTGTCTACTCCAACTAACTTACGATCAAATACTGTAACGCCATTTAATATTTAAGAGCGTCTTAAATACTTGAAAACCGCGTATGCCATACAATGTCTTATGACGACTTAATCATAACTTAAGTGTAAGTGGCGATTAAGTATTTGGGCTTAAGATTTTATTAACACTATTGGGTGTCTGTGTTGCCGTTATAAATATTACTACTATTGTTGAAATTGAGATTATACTTGTGTTACTTCGACGGGAGCGTCAAGCAATTCAATTTTTCCATTTCAGATATCCATGAATCACTGGCTCTGTCGTTCATGCGGTTGCTCAATGAGGAAACCTGACTAGAAAGGAGAAGGTCTAATCTGTCTCGCTGTCTGTCGAGCAGAAAGAACCTGGAGAATATATTGGGAATTCCGAGCGCACACGAAAGCGACAACGACGACAATTAAATTATGATCTGAAATAATACGATTATGAGTGTACATTGCAACTTCTTTATTTTGCTAGAACTATTTATCCATATTCATTGATATGACGTTGTCTTGGAGATTAAAAGTGAAAACGTAAAAAGAAAGTAAATACATTCTTAAAGGAATGAAGAACATGGTGGAAATAAGTGAGCGAAGTATTTAAAAATGGAAAAATAAATTATAGATTATTTGTTTTTTTTTGTAAAAAGGAATTGGAATATGAAACTTAGTGTAAATATTTGTATAATGGTTTTAAGTAAGTTAGTAATGATTTTGATGAATTATAGCTTAGGACTAGATTGGATCACGAAAGCAATCGGAAACGCGGGGAACAGTCATCATATTATACAATAATGATAATTATCATGTTATTAAGATTATATTGAATTAGTAGACCTGTTCATAGTTTAAATATTCATAGTTTAAATCTGTACTTTTAAAACAATAAGTAGTGATGTTCAAATGCAAGACCAAGTCGAAAGCAAGCTAGTCTTGGTTTAGTCTAGAAGAATTGTTGATCTCAGTCTTACCGAAACTATCTAATTATTTTGAATATGGTGTAATATGCGTGAATCCTGTAGCAAGATTTTTTTTATGACCGAAAATGGGAGTGCAAGACTTATCAACCAGTTAATAGATGCCTAACGCTAAATACAGTTCAATACTGTATCGCTATCTTAATGCTCGTCGCGTCACGTCTCGGTGTTAACTGACCCTATCACAACTCAAAATGACAGGCTTAACTTATCAATTAGACATTTGCTAGGAGTTTCCTAAGGTAGGCATTTTTTGGTGAAAAATAAGACCTTTGGGCATTATTTCTAAATAGACGCTACATTAAATCATAAACTAGGTACAGTAGTACCCAATTGATAAGGCGCGTCGTGAATCTTCGTTCGCACAGAAAAGAAAGTATGGCCCGAAGATTAACGAAAGAATGCTTAAAACTTACAATCAACCTCAGATCACTACTATAAGGTTCATAATACACTGCAGCTGTTAGTTCCGTCTCACTCGCATGTCACGCCCCTCCGCACACCTGGCGGCAGCTGCCGAACAATATCATTTCCCGCGCTTTGAAAATGTATCTTCTGCGCAGGTACATCGGTAAGCTATATTAGTTGGGTACTACTGTAATAGAGGAATGTCATAGATTTTTTATAAAATAATAGTGATGTAATAAGGATTGATTGGAAAGCAAAATGATAAGATTATAATACCTATATACGAAAATGTAGAAGCAAATTAAAATCATTAAATGGAAATAAGACTTTAATTCCTCATAAAATAATAACGGTCATCTATCAAAATACTTTTGTTTTATTTTTCCCGTTTCTATATATTGCTTAAAACTGTGGTGTATGGTAGAACAGATGTTACAACAGGTTGTGTTTACAGTGCCGCAACATGGCAGTGGCCGTTTTGCTACGTCACTGCTGGTGGTCTGCGACTACTGCTCACCACTGAAGAGCCACGCCGAGATACTTCTGATGATACTTTTATGCTCGTCGTAAGTGATGCAAGTTTTAAAATAAATCTAATACTTAATTCACTTTCCCAATAATTATTGTATTATTTATGCTAGTGAATGTATATCGTTATTTATGATAATCAACATCAGCATTTCGCCATGTAAATGTTTCTAGTAAATATGAGGCTGTCTGATTGCTTTGCACAAAATCTTATGCTAGGAATATTTCCCTTTCTCATATAAAAATGTCGTCCATATTATTTGTATTCTACTGCTTCGTATTCTAGCTAAACGAATACAAAAATCTATAATTTGATTGTTTTGTTACAGATTGGCAAGGTAACGTTAAATCCGCATCCAGAGAACCCTATATTCAGGCAAGTCCATTTTGTAATATGAATATGAATAGTCCAGCAGCCCGTGACGCCTGTATCAAAATGATCTGAATAAAAAGCTTACATGTTTCAATAGGCGTATTGTGAATGTGAATACGGAGTCATCATGGCTGCCAGCCAGCGGTGGCTTCGAGGGTCGCCAGTACGAAGTGCTAGTGTCAAACTTGGCTATACGCTCTGCGCAGTTCGACCAGCTGGTATCTCAGGAGGTAATGTGTAATGACATAACTTTTGTAATGGAATGATGTAACCACCTTATGTAATCTAAGTACTCTTTACTATCCACGTAGTCCAGTGAAGCGGAAAGTATGAACGGCACCGGCAGTGAAAATCCGGCACTGAAGTGGACTCAGCCTACTATTTTGCCAGTAATTACGCCTATTCTTCATGCGTGAGTATCGACGTATCCACTTTAGCTTGTTCATGGTGTACGTAAGCTATTATACGTTTCATTTAATTCAAACTCGAAAATATTTATTCAAGTTAGGTCCAGATAAGGCACTTAGGAACGTTAACCACCACCTCTCTGCAATCTATTTAATAAAGTTTTTGTTTGCAGAGTGGACGTAGGCTGCGTGTTGGCGCCTGCAGTATACATTGGTGGCGCGCTAGTGAACGGACCTGCTGTAGAACTAAACATTTTATCCGACTGCGCCATTGAAATCAATTTCGGCCAGATAGGACTCATGCGTCGTATGATTTCAGACTTGAGTGAATTTGACAAGTAATATTCTTATCTTATTTTTAACCGAAAAAAGGAGGGGTTCTCAATTCTTCTGTTTATATTATACAACTTGTAACAGATTTGAATGCTATATCGTTGCACGGTTTGTTCAGAAGACGATTGGTTCGTCAGTCGATGCTCGTCTTCTATTGGATTCATGCGTGTCATTTGGCTACTGTGATTTGGCTAAAAGTGTATATGCGCGAGCTTGCCCCCACTACTGCCTATCTGTGCTCACCATTCGTGCCTCATACTGTAACAGATTTAGAAGCTAAACCGTTAAACGGTCTGTTCAGAATCGTTTTCTGAATCGATTGATGTAACTTTTAATATAGATATTTAAAGTAACATAAATCGATTCAGAACTATTAAACTATTATATTATTATTATTAGGTATACTGAAAAGTTATTTTCAATTTTCATTGTCCATTTGCACATTGCAGTACAATGTGGGTAAGTATAAATTCTTACTGCTTGCTAAATAAATATAAAGGCAAAGTAAACTGTTTCAGTGCGTCTGGTATGCTGTTCGACGAAGAGCAACATGGCGTGTGTCCGTACGCAACACTGCTGATGAAAACTGAGAGAGAGGAACAACCTTACGTCAGTGATACTACACTTACAGAAGGTAATTGTCGATTCTAGAATGTATGACGTAGTTAGTTACGTAGTTTACGTGTTTGTTATAGTTCATATTTGAGCAGGGTGTTTTTTTTTTTATTGGGCAGGGCATTTTAATGGGTCGAATCCTAAAGTATAGCGAAAAATGCTCAAAAGAAGTCTAGAGGCCGATTTTGATAAAAACTTAAACTGTATACTTGGATAAAAATAAATGTATGGTAATTAGATATTTTTTTTTCATGAAATGTATGTAAAACATAATTTTATTACCTCAAAAGTTAAGACCTCCCACCAGGTGAACCGACGATCTGGTCAGAGTCGCTGGGGTCCGTTGGATTCAAGCGGCCCAAAACCGTTCCAAGTGGAAGTTAATGGGAGAGGCCTATGTTCAGCAGTGGACATCCTAAGGCTGCTTTTCCACCAAAGATGTGCTATGCAGCTATGTTGCGAGGATGTTATAGCTAAGCTGAGAAACTATGTGACCGTTTCCACTGATCCTTTTAACATATTTTATATTATTTATAAAATATAACTTTACATACTTACAATTATTGTAAAAACACCATAGATTTTGCTATGCTGATTCAAAACCACCTTTTAACGTTAAGTGCATTAGTATAAGAAAAAAGGATCAAGATAGAAGAGAAGAAACTATATTGTATTTTTTTTATGGATGGTAAATTGACACTATAGGGAGGTTTTGATTAGAATAACCTCCTACTTGTGTCAATCAACTATCTACAATGCAACCTCAACTTGAAGACGAATTGTATGGCATGACAGAACTGGTAAGATTTTAAATATTGTTATGGATAAAAATAGCGTGGGCAAAGGCCCGGTACTGTTAAGGTGAGTCTACGCTACGCGAACCAAGCACGAGCTGAGTCGCTCTTTGCTCGTCGCTCACGATGTCAAGTGTGGACGTACAACGAGTCTACAACACGAGCGCAATGCGAATCCCTGTGGTTGCCAAAAAACGCGAAGTCGAAGAGCGCAGTCGAGCGCGAGCCGAACTGTCGTTTGAAGCTCCTAAGTCCGTCTACGTTACGCCAATTCGTGTTCCGCTCTTGCTCGGTTGTGCTCGGTTCGCCTAGCGTAGACCCACCTTCACCATACTTTTATTTGGTACTTCTTCTTTCACAACAAACTACGTACAAAATTAAAAAAACAAAAACTAAATTCCTGTTCATAAAACGATCCCTTAAAATTTACCCGATGGCTTGCAGATGGGACCCACGTACCGGGTGGAGATTTCAAGATGGCATATTTTTGAAAACTGTTGGGTTTGGTTAGTCATGCTGAACAACTATCACTATGGGACCAACACAGAATTCTCATTAAAAATATTTAATTTTCATAATAAAGGTCAACTTTGCTCGATCATAATGTATGAAAAAGAAATTTTTCTTTTCGAGATTTAAGTGTTTGCACTATAGTGATAGTTGTTCAGCATGAATAACCCAATATAGGTTTCTAAAATATGCCATCTCGAAATTTCTACCCGGTATAATTACATATGAAAAGAATTGAATTCCAGAATCCGGGATCCAACCGATTTTTTTCAATAGAATTGTTTCAAATTATTGTTGATCCTTAAATGTGTTGGGGGACCCCAAGTTTCCGAAATGATAAAATATTTATTTTCCTTAGAGTTGGAGATTCCTAGTGTGAGCCGTCGGAACTTCACGGCAGATTCCGGTGTAGAGACAGTGACTTCACATTCTACCTTCAAGTTGAAAGGAAACGTGGACGAAATAAATATCAAGAAATCCTTGTCAGTCGCTTTTGTTGAACAAACGTAAGTTGATACAGGTCGATTACCGAAAGCTGGCACATTCAATACATTTACTCGTTGCGCTTATGTAGTGTCGTGTGAATAAGCGTGTGGTGTGCATCGCACTGCATTCGCATTATGAACAGTCTGTCCATCTCTCTCGCGCGCGGTCAAGCTTATGAGTATGAACGAGACAGTTCTTGTTTTGCTTTTGCTACGGCTCATAAATAAAGAGTGGTATTTTTATGCATTTGTCCGTTATAATTGACTGATTAGAAGCAATAATGTAATAAAACATACTGTATCGTGAATTTGCAAAAGTATAAGTACTGTGAACATGCCAGCTTTAGTTAAACGACCTGTAATACGTTCTGTAAAAATTATGCGAAAACAGTCGTATAATGAACTAACAGCAAATAAGCGCCAAAAAATAGGCATAAAAATAAACAGTTTCTACTGATTTCAAATAAAGTTTTTATTTACGAATTGCATCTAATATTTTTAATATCAGGGTCGACGCATCAGAATATCTAGAAGTATACATAACAATGGGCACCATCGAGCTATCCTTGTATACGGTTGATGATAACCGCCCTGAGGTGATAGCGCTCAGGACACCTCAAGTCGCACGAGAGACAATTCCTGACTCAGCCAAAGTTCCAGTTGTACAGGTATGGGTCTAGTAAACAATCGTTTAGTAAAACAAACGAATAATTTGTTCTTACAATTTTTATACAGTAATAATTTTAAACAGTATCAAACTACAGGTAGATGGTTTCTAAATATTACTATAAATTGGTATTTTTAGGGACCGGTAGACGAGCTTAAAGCGCCGGTTAAGGAGCCACATCAAAAAGAACACCACTCGATGGCTGGCAGCATAAGCCTAACTGAAACTGTCCGGGGTGCTGACTTGGGAAGAACCAACTTTGACATTTTGGTAAGATTAGTCTGTCTAAGAAGAGGCAGACAAATTTATTTTTATTTATCTACTAGCTGCCCGGCGCAACTTCGTTCGCGTGGTGCTACCCTACCCTACCCTACCCTACCCTACCCTACCCTACCCTACCCTACCCTACCCTACCCTACCCTACCCTACCCTACCCTACCCTACCCTACCCTACCCTACCCTACCCTACCCTACCCTACCCGACCCTACCACACCCTACCCTACCCTACCCTACCCTACCCTGACAGCAAAATCTCCATTAACAAAACGATCCGCCATTTATTGAATTCATTTATTACAAAAAATGTGATAAATGAAGAACCGCTCGACCGATTTTGTGAAAACTTCACATAAACCATCTACTAAATAGTCCGAACAAAGCCTAAACATTTGGTTTGGATAGGTGAGCCCGTTCTTGAGTTATAAAATTACAACGAAAAGTGGCATTGATTTTTATATATATAGATTTACTGTGATAAGACAAGCATGCCATACTAAACTAACTCAAAACGTGAATAGTTCTCAGGAAGCCAATAACAGGTCTTCACGGAAAAATGCTAGTATAAAAACTATTATATTATCTATGCACATAAACCATGTTTAACATGATATACTTAGAAATTACAATAACACATTAATATTCTGACTTTTGAATTATTTTTATCACTATTTTAGTTATTTATTCATACACAATTTTACATTTTTTGTATCGTATCACAGAGAGTAATGCCACAAGCGAGAAGGAGTGAGGGTTGCATACCTTTGATCCACGTCACGTTTAATCAACCTAACCTCTACTATTGGAAGAGGAGAAACCAGAAAACCGTTCAGGTATGTTTATGTTACTTAATGTCTATTTATGAGATAGTTTGCATATACGGGCAATAAATACAATCGATGATAGGTGTCGGTATTCAACGCATGGTTGGGTCTTGGAGTGGGCCAGATCGAAGGTCATTGGCATGCGGTGTTGCTGTCTACTGCACGTGGTGTACCTGATCCTGTCACTGATATACCGCCTGCATTAGCTACCATGAAGCTTATCATACCTGTTCCAGGTGAGTTTTACTGCTACTGTGTCTTTCAGAATAACTACTTTTTCTTTACTTTGCAAAATCTTTAAGTCTAGAATCCTTAATGAAACTGATTCTCAAGTGTAGGTGCCGGCACACATTTGTAGATGCTTAATGATAGATATACAACGAGACCGGCGAGGCGCGTACCACAAAGTATCCTAGCCCTGTGCTAAGGTTTCCTCTCGATATTTCCCTTCACTCGAGCTAATTATCGGAGTTGAACTCATGGTATTCAGTAGTCTACACAAGTTTGCTTGAGTGAAGTAAATTAAGCTCTAATGCGAAGAGTTAAAATTAAAAGCAGCTTGCAGATTTCTACTGGCCAATCGCTTCGCAAGCACTTGTTGATTTATAACTCTGCCACTGAAGTTGAATGTGCCCAGTTCGGTTTGATAAAATTATTGACGCTGAATTGTTTTCCCAAAAAGCAGTAACACCACACGCCTCATCGGCGACAGTCATTGGCTCTCGCGGCACAATACAACTCGACGTTGAACGTCCTGTCATGATAGAAGTATGCAGCGATAGAATCAGGAGACTCAAAGGAATTTATGAATTGGTAAGTTAGCTTTGCTACTATGAATATGACCCGCTTGTTAAAATACTCCTTAATAAGCTAAAAAAACTCTTTTTTTGAAGCAATCATTTGCTAATAAAAAGAGAGAGAATAAATCTCGTAATACCGTAACATTACATAATAATATTTGTTGTAGCTCCAAACTGAGCTTTCGGATGGTAAAAGAAAATTGGATCTTCCGGGACATAAAGTGCCGATACTTTATAAACTACGTCGTACCCTCGGTAAGTTCACTAATGTATACTTCGTTTTATAGTTAAAATCATCGCTGCTTTTTTCGGTTGCCTGAATATAGTAAGAAATGGCAATGATTTACATAATTTATATTTGTATCAGTTCACCATCAAATGGAGAGTGTGACCATACAAATGAGCCAAATCGGCGTGAGCGGTACGGAGGGCACAATAGGTTGGGACGGGGGGTCGTTGCAGATAGCGGCTGGCTCTCGTCCTGATCGGTTGATTGTACGTGGCTTGGTGACGTCATTACTAGTAGCTGCCGGTCCGCCAGGCGACCGGCGACAAGTATTGTTGCAGCCGCTGATGCTCGGGTAACTTTTGGTTTTTGTTGTACAATCTGTCTTATTACACGAGTTGATTTAAGCCAAGTCTATTCAGGTTTTAACCCGGTTGGTTCTCGCGTGGGACGCGCGTCATGTATCGAGTTACTTAATTATGCATTTTTTATTACATTATGTCAAAACCCCGCGTTTCGCTCACTAATATTTACCATGGATAGATAGTTGATCGCTCTTTCCATAAGTACTATAACTTCTTTTGGAAGGAGCAGGACCCCTAAGCAATCTGTGATAAACGAATTCAACGCCACGCGTCCCATCGCGAGCCTTCCGGTTCTTTTGGTTATAAAAGGTTAAAAAAGGACGGTTATATTTAAAACCAGGCTTTTGCTAGACTTGCTTTAAACCATCTCACGTAATAAGGTGGAATAAGTTTTTCGCCACACTTGTTTTTTTTATTATTCTTGCTATAAATTACGTACGACAGATTTGAATCGGAAGCGATATGGGAATTATGGCGTCGAGCGGAAGGTGGCCCTGCAGCCCGTGAACCCATGGTCCGGGTGAACCTTGAATTGGATAGGGTAACCATAGATCTACGGCCCGCAGAGCTATTGACTTTGTCCAGAATTATGCAAGTAATTCAAGAATTCGTTGGAACAAGTGAGGTAACTATTGTTCTTGACTTACCAATATATCGTAAGATTTAATGAGATGCAACGATAACGATCTAGTTGTGTCCACAATAGTTCACCGCTATTACTTATTATTCTTTATATAATTAATTAATAACTGTCGCAGAATATACCGACACCCGAAAGCGTTTCGGACAGCATGTTACGCTATCCAACCAGCTCGAGGACAATATTCACTGAAAGGCACTCTACGTCATCGGCCGATGTGATCGACTCTTCCGAACATTATTATAGAGATGATTTGAGGTAAAAACTGCTACACACATTGAAAATTTTATTTTTAGCTTAACTGTAATAAAAATGGGACAAGTGCGAGTCGGAGTCTTACTCGTTGTCAATGTTGTCATGTCGTTGCCATGTTGTCAGTTTGATCAACTGTAATTATTTCAGATTTTTGGCATTAAGGGTGTTACCCAGTCCAATGACCTTGACGATTTGACCTCTAAACGAGTATTCTGTGCTACTCACCGCTGGGCGGCATTTGAAATGCCGCCTAACGTTGAGTAGCGGTACTACAATCAACTCGATTACAGAAAAGGTAACGGCGCAGATGTGTCGTATCGTTTTTATAACTTTGCCTATTTCCATTATTTATAACTAAAAATGTTGATTGCTAGGTCCTGAGGAACAGAATTTATAGTTTACAAAATACATAAATCTTTTTAATTTTACTCACCTGCTATATGATACATACCTATTAAGGGTCTGATGATGATCAGGTTAATACATACTGGATGTCAGTAATAGAAATAGCTAAGATGTTATGGTTTTCAATAGTTATCTAATATCACATGTGTTTTACTACAAGATAAATCCCCAGGGTATGATGATGAACAGGTCAATAATAACGAGATATCAGTAATAGAAATGGCTAAGATGTTCTAGATTTTCAATAGTTGACTAATATTACATGTGTTTTACTACAAGCTGAATCTTAAGGGTCTTATGATGATCAGAAAAATACATACTGGATCTTAGTAACAGAAATGGTCGGCAACGCGCGCGTGATACCCTTGGTGTTGCAAGCGTCCATAGGCTAACCATAGTCCATAGGGTAACCGCTTACCATCAGTCGTCAGATTCAATCAAGGGTCAGTTCACACTGAAACGCGATGCAACGGGGCAAGCTTAGATAGCAATAGAATATAGATCTTTAAAAAGTGTTTTCCATGTTAAACTTTTTAGACACTGGTTTGATTGCTCTCAAAATCGATATTTGAGAGACCATGGAATCACAAAACATGAATCTTTTCTCAAAATGTTGAAAAAGTGTCCGCCATGTTGAAATTTTTAGGTACTGGTCCCATTGCTCTCAAAATCGATATTTGTGAATCCTTGGGGTCACAAAACATGAATCTTTTCTCAAAATGTTGAAAACGTGTCCGCCATGTTGAACTTTTTACATACTGGTCCGATTGCTCTCAAAATCGATATTTGAGAGACCTTGGGGTCACAAAACAAGAATCTTTTCTCAAAATGTTGAAAACGTGTCCGCCATGTTGAAGTTTTTACATACTGGTCCGATCGCTCTCAAAATCGATATTTGTGAGTCCTTCGGGACACAAAACAAGAATCTTTTCTCAGAATTTTGAAAAGGTGTCCGCCATGTTGAAATTTTTAGTCACTGGTCCGATTGCTCTCAAAATCGATATTTGTGAGTCCTTGGGGTCACAAAACATGAATCTTCTATCAAAATGTTGAAAAAGTGTCCGCCATGTTGAACTTTTTACATACTGGTCCGATTGCTCTCAAATTCGATATTTGAGAGACCTTGGGGTCACAAAACAAGAATCTATTTCAGAATTTTGAAAAGGTGTCCGCCATGTTGAACTTTTTAGATACTGGTCCGATTGCTCTCAAAATTGAGATTTGAGAGGCCTAGGGACTACAAAACATACAACTTTTCTCAAAACTCAAAATAGTGTCCGCCATTTTGAACTATTTTGTTATTGGTCCGATTGCTCTCAAAATTGATATTTGAGAGACCATTGGACCATATAACATAAATATTTGCTCAAAATAGAATAACGTGGCCGCCATATTGAACTATTTCATTACTGGTCCGATTGTTCTCTCAAATATCAATTTTGAAAGCAATCGGACCAATAACTAAATAGTTCAAAATGGCGGACACTTTTTTTCAATTTTGAGCAAAGATTCATCGTTTATGTTCCAAACTATATACTTATATAGTTGCAGTCTTTGTCTCGATAAGAAGTACTACTTCGCTCTATTAGTCACACCTAGGGCATGTAATATCGGAATGTTTTTCAATTCCGATATTGATTTCCGATATTGGATCTCAATATCGAAATTCCGATATTAATATCGGAATTAGATATTTTTATTAAAAATTGCACATATTCCTTATAAATAGCACATATTCCTTATAAATAGCACATATTCCTTATAAACTTCACATAATTATCTATCTATACTAATATTATAAAGGGGAAGAGTTTTTTGTTTGGTTAAACTGGCTAATCTGTGGAACTGCCAGTCAGATTCGTTTTTTTTCCCACTTATAGGAAGCTACATTCTCCCCGAGTATTATAGGCTACTTTTGATCCCGGGAACGCGGGTGAAACCTCGGGGACAACTAGTTCGTTATAAAGTTGGATTGAAAACATCTTCTGCTCAGTCGAGCACTCCTGTCAAAGTGGTCGTGGTTGCAATAGGTAGTGTACATGGTGGATCTTCAATGTTTTCCTTGACTAGGGTTACAGCTACAGTAGCGTTGCGAGTACACTCTCCCACCCTGGACCATAAGACTCTTCATCGAGTGTTCGTTTCTGCAGATGTAACCAAATAACTTCAGAATTCGAAGCTGCATAGTCGATGAAAGACTATCTGTTATTCTAAGCTCCTGCAGGATCGAGTTATTGGTGTGAAAGGCCGTCAACGGAATTTTCAAGAAGCGTCTTCCACACCACATCTCCAGTGCGTCAATTTTCCGGCGATCTTGTAGGCTTAGGACCAAGTTTCAGCTCCTTAGAGAAAGATCGGAAAGACCAGGCATCTCATAAGTCGAATCTTTGTTTTCCTAGTTATCCTACTGTCTTTCCAAATCTTCCTACTGCTGATCTTGTCATTGCGCATGGTCTTCTGATCTCATCTTCACAGTCTCCTATGTTGGAAGTGGTAGAGCCGAGGTAGATGTATCTTTTGCGCAGTACGTCCATTCTATTAAGTTAGGCCCGGTCTATTATTAACATTTTCATCTTGTGTGTGGATTGCAAGTCCGAATTGGAGATAAGTGATTTCATAATGAGCCAAGAGGTCCTCCATGCTATTATTGGAAAATCTCCTCGTCTATTAGTGGAAAAAAATCGAATCCGACTGGTAGTTCCATAGATAAATTCATTAAAACAAACGAACAGGAAATCATCAGTTTCATTATATTAAAACTAGCTGTCCCCCGCGGTTTCACCGTTTAAACAAACAAAAAACCCTTTATTATATTAACATCATCATATCAGCCCATGGATGTCCACTGCTGAACATAGGCCTCCCCCATTGATTTCCACTTCGAACGGTTCTGGGCCGCTTGCATCCAGCGACGCCCAGCGACTCTGACCAGGTCGTCGGTCCACCTGGTGGGAGGTCGTCCCGCTCGGCGCTTTCCAGTACGCGGTCGCCACTCGAGAACCTTCCTTCCCCATCGGTTATCGGCTCTTCGAGCGATGTGGCCTGCCCATTGCCACTTCAGATTACTAACTCTACGAGCTATGTCCGTCGTTTTTGTTCTCCTACGAATAAAAGATGATATGGATAAGAAAGGAGTGAATGTTGGTATAACAGATAGAAGAGACGAATGGAAGAAGCGTACATATTGCGCCGACCCCAAATTATTGGGAACAAGGCGGGCAGATGGTGATGATGAATTTGAGTTTTCTTTTATATTCATTTCATTAACTTTAACTGACTATAATTCCTCAGTTAGCGATTTTTTAATTTTACGTATTTTTATTTGTTAGGCACGGTTATTATCTATAATTTGAGCTATAGAAATAACGTGAAAAAAAACGAGTGAACATAAAAAAAAAACCGGTTTAAAACCGGTTTACCGGTTTTACCTCTCAATAACCGAAAAAAAAACCGCATTCCCTACATACAAGGTTACATGAGTTACATCGTACGCCTATGCAACGCGGCACTACGTAGTTCAATTCGATTTTAAACAGATGGCGGTACTGTTTACTTGTATGAAGATTTTTTTTGCAAAATGTTCCGGTGACCGCATCCATGGTTATATAAGTCACTGGGTATTAGAGTTAGACTATTCATAAGTACCTGTGAAGGTCTATATGAAATAAATGATTTTGATTTGATTTACTACCATGACTTTTTATTTCAATAGAAAAAACCACGAAAGAAAAGACACGTAAATCAATGGTTCAAAACCATCTGATCGCCGTACTGACCATCAATGATTCCGGACTCACGCACACATGGGACCGAGCGCTCCCGCGTGTGCGTGAACGTGTCAAATACCTAATTCAGCCCATTTCGATTTTGAAGACGGCCGCTTAACACCGAATTTATAAAAGTAAACCTTTCATTTCAATCGGACGTCTGCGATTCAGTGGTTGAAAAATAAATTGTAATTTTTTTATCGGAAAGACGTACATACAATGATTGCATGATAAATAAAAGCTTGTTATAAAAAGAATAAAGGAAACCGATATCTTGCTCTACTTCTATTCTACATAACTATTTGTACCTACCTAACACATTTCTGATTAGTCTATGACGACTATTCATGTTCTAAAAAATATTATTTTTACTTATAACTACATTACATATGTTTAGAAGCTAAAAATTATGCTCAAAATTGTATTTAAGTTATTATCAGAAGAAATCGATTTAAAAATCATTCATAAATTTAAATATTTAGTTATTTTGTCGTATAAAATTTTCGTGCGAGGTCCACTCGTGACAGCAGCCATCAAGGCACTGACGAGTCTCGGCTCCAGGCGTCCGCGGGTGGGATTTGGTGGGGAGCGAGTGATTTATGCTTCGCGATTTAGTTTTTTAATTATTATTTGAAAATGATTCACGAAATTTGAAAATTAATCAATACAAGTTGTTATAAAATGCATTACCTTTTTTTTGGTGTAAGATTCGCATAAATCTGTTGAGTCGTTATGTCAACAATTTACAATTTAGGTTAAAATTATACCTGTAAGGATATGTGTTTTTACAAAATTTGAAGATATTTACAAAAAATGTAATCAATACAACTTGTGCGTGATGAACAAATGTACAACATATATTTTTTCCAGGACAAATGAATGGATAGATTCGTCAACAAAATGCGTTTAGTCCAGCGTATTTTAGAGGTTTGACCATTGTTACAGCCTTAACTAAACTACTACGAAACTAAAGGAATGGCATTTTTCATCATAAGTCAATAATGTTCTTATATGTCTGTGAAATGAAGCTCTTTAATATATACCCTATTTAAACTTGTAGTTGTTAGACATTTGGGTCAAACATTTCAGAATTTAAAAAAAACATTTAAAAAAAAACAACTATACCTACCTACTGTCAAACTTGAAGAGTTTGCTTTATAATATTCTTATATGTGGTGTAGATGTTAGTAAATTAAAACAATATTGGTATTTAAAGGAGCGGCGCATTCAAGATAGTGAGTGGTGGTCAACTGCCTATGGCGTACCAGGTGATGCTTTTCGGCAGCTCGGTGTCTTGGAGGTATCCCCACCCGCGATCTATCACTAGAGTCGTCGCCTTCCCTTTACCAGGACAAGTATGTGTATTCGAGTGTGTATAAGGCTAGGAACTCTCGAAGCGATTTTCACCCGCGCCCGCCGCGATGGCGGAACAACTATTTAGGTTGTTTTTGCAGTAACGCAGCTGTCGCGGTTGTGATTATCGCCCGCAAACGGGCGGTTTCTTACGTGAAAATATCTCCATGAGTTCCTAGCCTAATTCTTAGCTTTACTTTCTTTATTGATGTACTACCTATATATATATATATTTTTAATTAAAAGGATACGGAGATAGATTGCGTTTTGGAAGTATATGTTCCAATGCTGTCAAGATGGGAGACTCATACAAAATTCAAATTACCCGTCGGCGAACCGAGAGAGTTGCAGTTGTATGTGGTGCCCCCAGGTATTGTATATTTAGTTGTCATCCAAATCACGGTGATGTTGTCATCGAAAAATAAAGTTATTTTACATGTGTAATTATAATGCAGATGCTGTTTTTGCTGTGATGTGGCGATTCCGCGTGTGTAGCCCCTCGGATGACAATGTACTTCCATTCAAATTCGACATCCAGAAGTTTATGTCCAGGATAGACCCTTTGGTATATATTTAATTTATACTTAGGAGTTTAAATAATAATAATTTTCAGGAGAGATTCTAGTCGATTAATTATTTGGCTGTTATGGAATAATTCACAGTAACTGTAAATTTTCGAAATTTAATTTATTCCATACACCAATAAGCCTAAATTAGACGAATACCCCGACCATCAAGTTATAAGCCTCCCGTCTTTATTTTGCGACTAGCTGTCCCCCGCGGGTTTAATTCGCGTTCCCGGGATAAAAAGACTATGTAATACTCTGGGATAATGTAGCTTCCTATTAGTGGAAGAATTTTTCGAATCCGAATTAGATCAAGAGATAAGCCCGTTTAAATAAACAAAAAAACTCTTCCGCTTTATTATATTGGTATAGATTGTATTCTAAAGGCACCGATTTGCAGCGGGCGGCAGGCAGCAGCTTTGTAGCAGGCGACAATACTTCTTACTCTTTCGTTCCTATGTATTACTATGGGACTTGTCGTTAGGCGACGTGTCGCTAGGAACGGAAGGTATTTCATAGTAATACATAGGAACCGGTAGTGTCGCGGTGACAGCCTGCGAATCGGTACCTTCGTGCAAAACCTGGTTGATGTGACGTCTTTAGGCTTATTGGTCTGTGATAAATACACAAATTCCCAATACACAATGATACTAATCACACAGGCATCTGATCCGCAACCGGAGTATCATCCGCCGGTGTGTTCTCAAGGCGTGACTGCCGAGCAGTTATCAGGAGTGCTTCGGGTGGACTCGTACTTCGCGCCGCGTCTCTTGCCACGCACTAGGCTCGCTCTCCGGCTTTCGGCGTTCGAGATACATGCCCATAATGCGCTACCTGCTATCTCGAGGTGGCTCTTTTATTTACTATATAGAAGACATTCAATTTTAAATAAAAAATTGAGTTGTCCTAACTGATTGACCTATCAACACACATCCCAAACCTCACTAAGAAATGATTTTTGGAAATTCTCCCCCAATGTTGTCGCGATCCCCATCAAATAAGGGATCGACTATAAAACTATATGTATTATATGCCACGACAAACTGTCAGTTCTAATGTTCTATGATCATAATAATTTATCCTACCTTCACATTGTAACGGAGCAACTTCAATTTTTATTTTACCCCAGTAAAAAAAGTGGATTATTGTCTTTTTGTTTTTAAGTTTTCGAAGGTATTTTTCAGTAAATAAATTGGTTTTAACTGTAACAATATCTGTAAATCCAATCAGATAAATCAATACTATACATGGTCTAATGTCGGAGCAGTATTTAATTAACATAATATTGCAGTCAAGCAACAAGCCTCGAGGGTTACTACGTATCAAAACCTTTGATGCGAAGTCACCGCGTATTGTGTGTATCGGCTCGCAATACTACGGCGTACGCGCAGCTCGGTTCTCCTGCCGGTGTAATGATGCTTGTGGACTCTTATCTTTCGTGAGTTATTTTGTTGAAGTCAAAATAATGTTATGTTATATTACATAGCTGTAAGATTATTCTGTTGATTTTAATGATGTTTTACTGATCGTTTCATTGTATTTGTTTATATCCATATGAAGCTAAGTATGAAGTTGAGAATGATTATTTTACAAGCTTTTTATTAACTTTCCATGTATATATGTTCGGGTGAAATCTTGCAAGTCGAATTTCACCCACTTCGAGTGGACCGATTGACTTGATACTTGGTATACATTTGTATAATGGAAGACAATGCAAGTACAGTCAACAAAAAGTACGATAACCAAAAAAGCTTGTCTTAAAAATGAAATTTGTTTGAAACTGACAACTGTTCATGACCTCAATATATATATATTTATTTTCTTCCAAGGAGTGATATCCTAGACTGCGCAATGGGCACCATGGAACAGCTAGTGGATGAGTTCCGTACTCAAGCTATATTATCACTACCGGGCGCAATGACGGAAAACCTTAAAACTAGAATGGTGGCTTCTAGTATTCATGTCGCTTTACATGTACCGAGGCTACGAACGTTACACGCGCTCGCTGTGGATTGGATCACTGCCATGGATCAGGTATAACAATGATGATTTACTTATCAATAATTCCTAAAAATATATTAAAAACTCGTATGAACGTCACATGTCAAATAGCGTGACTTGCGCTTTTATGTTTTTACTTTTTTACCATAAAGTTATTTTAATTTAGATCCATTTCAATTTCAATATACAGGGTCATTCTATGTATACCATTTTCCGGTATTTTATAGGTAAATTCTTATTCTCCCTAGCCTGTGACTCAGTGCGGTGGGGTTACCACCATAGAAGAGTGTCCTTACTGAGCGTAATAACTATTTATTACACCGTGGCTACACTAATCATTTCAAATGAAAAAGTACATTGTTCAGCAATTCGAAATTCGCTAATTAATAATCGCTAATCGATTCAAAGCAGCCACATTGATAAAAAAAAACATTTGCAGTGTAAACGCGAGTCTACGGATGTGGCCACCGTGTCCCCAAAAATAAAAACTAAGCGAGAACTGGCGGCAGCAACAGCCATCGCGCTAGAAGGCCGCGTGTCCTTATGGATACATAATACTTGTGTGGCCGCGTTACGAGTCGGCCAGGATGGCACCGATGAGGTTGTACCTCTAGGACCGGGCGCTAGACTTGCTTATAGGTAAGTCTAATACAGAATAACTCAACTTTGCTATTCAAAAACGCAAAAGAAAAGACGTTTCTTGTATAATTTAAAATTTAATTTCAGTTTTATTATTTTTTGTTATAGCGACAATAGAAATACACATGTGAAATACTGTCAACCCTTTACTAAAACCTATTTAAAAGGAGTTGGCGCGAGGAGTACACCGCCCTTTTGTTTCATTATAAAAACTTTTTAACAAAAAAATAAACCACCGAAAAAACTGAAAATCAAAAAATAATTTTGAATATAACTTGAATTTTATAAGGTTTTGCAGTCGGGGACAGTCGGGGTAATTTTTGATTTCTTTTGATGTAATACACAACTCAGCATTAAAATCTGTGAGTGAACAATAAATCATCCCTATTTTCCAACCCTTAGGGTAGGTATTTTTTATCCATATTTATATGGGACCACCTTCGAGGTATACCCTATCCAATTAAAAAAAGAATTATCAAAATCGGACTACTCTGTCAAAAGTTATGCGTGATCATACATAAAAAAATTATAATAATATACGCGTCGACTTGTAAACCTCCTCCTCGTTTTATCGTCGGTTAAAAATATGATAAGGGCTAGTATTGCTGAAACGTGAAAAATGCGAGCTTTTCTCTTCTTCGAATGGACGGAAAGATCCTTGATCTCCCCATGTCTTACTACCATCTGGTAGTGAGATACAATCCATTTCAGACTATTCATACAATTTACGGATCTGGCTTGTTGCAGGTGGCGTTCTCCGACGTCTGAAAAAAAGCTAAGAATGGCGTTTGCCGGCCCATCTGCTGAATGGCACTGGTCTAAAAGTAATTAAACAATATTTATAGTTTTATATTATTTATATTCCTATATATTTATATGAAAGTGGATGGATATACGGGAAGAGGAAGACCGAAAAAGAGATGGATGGATTGTGTGAAAGATGATATGGGTAAGAAAGGAGTGGATACTAGTATGACGGATAGAAGAGATGAATGGAAGAAGCGTACATATTGCGCCGACCCCAATTGATTGGGAACAGGGCAGGCAGATGATGATGATGATGATATTTATATGCCTGCCTATGTTGTGTTTGCCATTTTGTGTTCTTTTTAAATATTATGTTATGTTCTTTTTTTTATTTTATTTTATACAACTTAGTCGGTAAACAAGCATACGGCCCACCTAATGGTAAGCGTTACCGTAGCCATATGGACGCTTGCAACACAAGAAGCATCGCCCACGCGTTACCGACCATTCCCCCCTCCCCTATGAGCTCTGGCGACCTTACTCACGCGCAGGAACACAACTTTACACAACGTAAAGTTATTTGGCTGCGGTATTCTGTAAGGTGGAGGTACTTCCCCAGTCGAGCTGCTCTTAGAGCGAATAAACGCTATGCTTTACGTCTCTCAACTCGCGTTCTTACATGTGGCCTATACAATAATGTATAATTTATCTATCTATATTTATAGAATCTCTTTTTTCTAACAATCAGGTATTCCGTTTACTGCCGGTACAACTCGTGTTCGTCTCGAAGACGCAGAATCCCTTGGAAGCAGTAAAAATGTCCCTGGAGCTGGAGTATACCTCTACGTGAAGGTAGAAGAAACAGGCTCAAGGCGATATATGCATATCTTTGGGAGATTGGCTTTGGCCAATATGCTTAGGCTCAACTTAGTTTATAAGGTGAGTTAGTAGATTTATTCATAGGTTATAGTATATATCAATATGTTTTTTCGATTCATGCCCGATATATTGCCTAGGCGTGACTAAAGTTAGTAGTCAAACCGGCAAGCAGACGGACGGTCCACCCCACAAAAGCGGCCGTAGTTGCACATGGGCATCAGGATCTTTACAAAGCCCAGAATACAACCAGATAACAAGTGCAACCACAAGTAAACACCGGCAGCTACCCGGTAACAGCCTTTAACATGAGAGTTGCAGACATGGCAGAATGTTTTTGCACTTATGGAAAGCCCATAATGGTGCTTATATATTATCTAGTAAAGGATTAATAAAGAACAATCCCACCAAATCTACTCATCAATCATATGGGGTGACTGGTAATTAGTAAACAATACTTAGACACATGATGGTACTCATGATAACAAACAACTTTCCCAAAGAAACAAATAGGGATAAATAACTAAATTAAATAAAAGCTGATGGTGTATACTTATTCTTGTTAGGTACTAAATATTATGGACTCATGTGCTAAGTAAATTAAAACAAAAATGTTTCTTTGGGATAGTTGTTTGTTAATATGAGTACAATCATGTGTCTAAGTATCGTTTACTAATAACCAGACACCCTATATATTCACGATGAAGCACTAGGGTACTTCACAACCTTTGATTAAGGATACATCCAGATTGAGTGTCGAAGCTGTGCACGCGTCGATAAAAATAGGCCCTAACTGTTAGGGGCTAAATCAAATAAAAATAAATAAAATTGCAAAATTATGTTTAATATTTCAATTTCTCCCGATTGTAATTGGAATATTTCAACAACTGCTATCATTATGTACGTCACTATGACCAGTAGAATGACGCAGAGGGAGCGTAAAACGTAGCTTTTACGCGCAGCAGCCTATAAAAGTTGGCCGGTTTTCTATATTCGTGTAGTATGGCGACGTTCTTTCTAGGTATATTTATTTCTATGTTCACAACATACAAATATTTTAAACCTCTTCCAACACGATTTCAAGTTATTATGTATTGAACACCTGAAACTGTAGTAGCAGCTAATGGAAGTTATTTTATCGAATGACAAATAGGTGCGTGCGCGCTGTTCAGAATCGAGCCAATGGAAGACGGTGTGTTCAGGAGAGTTGCATCCAGAAACAGTCGGCGAAAGTGTCGTTTGCGGCGCCGAGTGCGAAATGGTTCTCAAGTAATGACTGTTCCTCTTTCTTAAATTTTATATTTCTCATTGACTTAGACAAACATTGGATTAATACAATTTAGTGTTATTTGTGAACTGTTCGATGATCAATTGATTATATTTTCAGGATCAAATTTGTGTCGGTAGATGGATGGTCTGGGGACATCCCGTTGAGGGAATGTCCGAAAGAGAACGTGCCGTGGTTGGTCAAAGGTAAGTGAAACTACTCTACTAACGAGGGTTGTTTTAAAGGATTGGTTAACGTTACATACGTTCGCAATATTTTGACAATAATAGAATCTTTTCACTTTCCGTGTAAAAGAACTGTGAAACAAAGCTTAGTTTGTATTAACCATGTTTGATGTTAATTTATTTATTAGTTAGTCAAAAATTGAAACAATCCACTCTTAGTAAAAAAAATATTATCAAAAATAATAATGTATTTATAATGACAATTCTATTTATCAGTACCGAGCGATGGGGAGTACGTACCATACGTTTCTGTTTGGTGTAGAGTTGTGCGCGCGCGCAGTGATGGACGGATATTGGCTACAATATGGCCGTTGTATGTTCTACACTCGCATCTACCACTAGATACTGACGTAAGTAAATTTTTGCTCTGCAGCATTATCAAGGCATGTCGATGCAATATTAAGTTAATTTGTGATACCGTTTGTACGTAAATAAATTACAATATTTATGAACATCGGCAGGTATTAATAGCGACGGAACCTGGAACTTCAGTGCCAGATATGCCGACGCTAGGGAAGGAACAAACTCCTTTAATACAGACGGCGCCCGGGCGCGGTTCAAGCACTCATCTGCTCGCGCCCGGTACCACGTCTGCTAGGCACAACCTATCTTTTCAATATAGGTAACTTTAATATTTTCTTTTTATAATAATGTATAGCTTGGTAAGAGGCCTTTTGTCAACACCTTTATTTTCTCCCAGTCTTGAAGAATTTAACAACAATTGCAAAATTATTGTAACATTGTTCTTTTAAAGGAAAATACACCCGTCTGTCAATGAAATACCGTTCTGTTAACATACTACATTGGGTTTTGATGTGTATGATAAGCCATATCAGTTGGGTACTACTGTCTGTGTGTAATCCCATACAAAAGTTGATCGTTTACTAACGATGACGATTGTCGACGACCATCTTGTCTAGGGGGGCTGTTCTTGTATAACGTCTTTATTTGTAACTTTGCCAGAAATATTGAATGTCCGGTGACCAAGGAGGCAGTGCCCCTCCATTATGGAGTCACGGACACTTCGGTGTTTGACAAGCGTTCGACTGTGTCACACATTGATGAAGTTATCGCTGAAATCTTCACGTGGTAAGCTCACTTTCCTGTTTCAATACATTAAAAGAATTTTCCTTTATTGACTATAACATTTTATAGGGAACATTATTCTAACATTTTAGGTTGGAAAGATCTAGTCGGAACGCTACATCGAACTGGCCGTATTCAGTGGTTGCTAAGCACTGGGATGGTGTCTGGCAACCCGCACTTTTGCAACCACGTTGCGATGTTACTGTAAGTATTACATTTTGCTTTACCTTATCCGTGGTTCTAAATATGATAGACCGGTCACATTCCACAAAAATAATAATTAATCTTGTACAACGAATGACATTCAATGGAAAAGCAATAACTGCCGCTACTTTGTCGTTACTTACTGCAGTTCTAAATCAGCTTCTACCAACTAAGCCATATAGTAAGAAACAATCAATGCAACTATTCTCTTCCATGTAAACAATGTCATCAGGTGAAATGTTTTCTATCTATAGAAAATCTGGAGGTATTACCTCCCAAGGCTGTAAATCGGATTTGCATGCCGTAGTTCGAGGTAAATACGAATTAATATATCATCTGTAGGTGCGTTATCGCGCAGTTCGCGCAGGCGGTGGTTGCTGCTTAGAGATGCAGCTATGCCCAATAGTATTGCTATGCAACGCTACGCCGATCCCGTTGACTTTGCGCGCTCACGACGCCGCGCCGTTGTGTAAATTAGAACCTGGTACTTCTATATCCCCACCTTCCGCTGTACTGAAGGTAAGTGATGTTATGATGACTTTAAATTGTCCTTCACATTTTTTTTTCTACAATGAACATGTAAACTTATTTTAGTAATGTGCATAATTGTTTTATCTTGCTCTTACCCATAAAATTTCCAAATTACAATTAAAATATTTGTTTATTATTTACATGGTCCGTGATGTTGTGTCCATATAACTGCATATGCGGTTCATGTTATGATTAATACTACCTACATATGTTTAGAAACCGTTCTTCATATCAGTGGAGAAGGGGCGGGAGACTTTTGTGAGTGGTGAGCTGGCGGTAAGCGAGGTGGACCCGGGTCGGTACGGCGCGCCACCGCCCGGCCGGGTGGCCCTCGACCACGCTGCCAACTTCGCAATACAGTGCAACCAGAAGGTTCTGTACCCTGTATTAATGACTCTACTAGCTTTTCGCCTTGTAGTTTAAACCCCCCCCCCTCCCTTAGGTTAATTTTACACCAAGAGGCGACGAGGTTCATTTTACACCAAGAGGCGACGCGGCGCGCACTTTTCAATATACCGATACAATACAGAACTTTAGCTAGTAAAAAAAGGTACACATTTCAATGAGAGAATAGGAATACGCCTCGCGGCGTCGCGAGTCCCTTGTCATGATTTCTCCCACTGGAATGTGCACCTTCTTGTGTAGTAGATAATTTTTATATTGTATGCTATCTCAAAAAGTGCGCTTCGTGTCGCGTCTCGGTGTCAACAGACCCTTAGTTTTATAATCTCTTTAGTGGATACGTCATTATATCAGAAACCTTTGTGTAACACTTAATGTTCCTAACACCAGTGTTTTAGGCGGTATTGTTAGGTCAGTCTGACATGAAAAGTCTATGTATTGATGAATAATTAATAACATATTGATCTTTTGTATGACTGTAATTTTTTCAGCCTCACTAAGCCAGCTTTGGTTTCGAAATGTTAGCATCTAGACATATCCACGTGTACAGGTAATTTTAAATGTACTGCGGCACCGTGTCTTTGAAAACAAAAATAGGAAATGGATTGACTAATGGCGTCCTAAAAATACCGTTATAAACCAAAACCCCCTTTTTACAAAGGTGGTTTAAAGCTAGTCTACTATCCTTCTAATGTCATATCTATATATATAAAAATCAATGCCACTTTTCGTTGTAATTTTATAACTCAAGAACGGCCTCACCTATCCAAACCAAATGTTTAGGCTTTGTTCGGACTATTTAGTCGATGGTTTATGTGAAGTTTGCACAAAATCGGTCGAGCAGTTCTTTATTTATCACTTTTTTTTGTAACAAATGAATTCAATAAATGGGGGATCATCTTGTTAATTGGGATTTTGCTGTCAGGGTAGGGTAGGGTAGTGTAGGGTAGGGTGGGGTGGGGTAGGGTAGGATGGGGTGGGGTGGGGTAGGGTAGCACCACGCGAACGAAGTCGCGCCGGGCAGCTAGTAACATATAAATAAAACTCGCTGGGTAGGGTAGTGTAGGGTAGGGTGGGGTGGGGTAGGGTAGGGTAGCAGCACGCGAACGAAGTCGCGCCGGGCAGCTAGTAACATATAAATAAAACCCGCTAAGTGCAATTCTAAGTCTGACCTGCTCACCGAGGGTACCGAATCGACCCTATTTGTAAAGAAACTATATTTTTTTTTTATTTCTATTAATCTTGTGTAGGCAATATAAATAACAGACACCAAATTTAAAATCAAAAGCATCAGTGGTTGTTAAAGTATATCGCTGTTACAGACGACCGAAGTGACTACATAAGGTTCGTTTTAATATCTTTAGTTCGAAACGCTAAAAAGAGGCGGGCTATTTTAAACCCTAGGTTTTTATGGCTTGTTTTTATGTTTTCACTAACTAGCTATATAATATTCCGAGCAGGTGGCGTTACTGACTATGTACTATGAAATCAAGGAGGAGATCAACGTGATTGGTGTCAGCTCCACTTATGTGCTGCTCAACAGGCTCGACACTGATCTACTGGTAAATATTATTCTATTGTTATACTACGATAATGATGATTTTTATACATTTTCCAAATAGTTTTGATAACTTGTGTTTTACTCATAATATACCAAGGAGATCAAATATCATCACATTTTACATTCCTGTCTAGAATTATATAATACTTGTCAGGTATCTACGATGGCAGTGCCGACGGAACAAGATCAGGACTCTTTACTACGACCTAAGACCTATAAAGTGGTACCGCCCACGAAGAAAGAGGCGTAAGTAACATCGCTTTCATGTTGTTATTTTTATTGTAGCTAGGTTCAGTTACTTTATTAATTATATTTTAGGATACAAACATGATTCAATCAATCAATTGTTATAGATGGCTATTTTTGTCAGTGTAAATAAGCTGAATTGAATTTGGCCCAAGCTTGAAATTTTATACAAAAGAGGTGTTTTCAGCAATGTTTTTCTCTACTTTAATAATACCTTTTTGCATTGCATTTGATATCGTCTCAAAGCTAAAATAGTCAGCTTGCAGACGGTGCTATCATATTAAATATAGGAACGTTAATTTTTGCCATTTGAGCTGTTCAAAGTTAAAGCCATTTATTCAATGTAGGCCCTAGTAGGGCACATGTGAAGGTTAAAGCTACTGAAGTTTCCATAAGTTCCTAAGTGGGCCTTCAACTTAGAAGAATAGGCAAGAAACTCAGCAAGGTAACATTTTTTAAATATTTTTTTGGACAATGTTAAAAATAATACTTCAATCGTCATTTAAAAATTCACTTTGCACTGTCCATAATTAAAATTTTTGGCGTATACAAGAAATGGCACAGTAAATTCAATTGAAGTTTCCAGGTGCTGACTTCTCTGTATTTTAAATGATACCGAATACAGTGCCTTAAATCATTTAAGTAGAGAAAAATCTTTGCTGAAAACACCAATTTCGTATGAAATTGTCGAGTTCGGGCCCAATTCAATGCCGATTGCCGGTGTGTGTATAATGAATGTTTATCAGTGTGAACGGCACGGTGCTGTGCCACTTCTTCCTGCGCGGTCGGTGGCGGGGCAGCAGCCCGAGCGAGCTGCGAGCGTTCCTGTGCTTGGCGCTGCCGAGCGGGGCCCACCCGCCGCAGCTGCCCGTGCCGGTGCTACTCGGACACTCGCCCGTCAGACGCGCCCTGGCGCTCATTGATGAAAACAGACAATCGGTTAGTTACATCATCATCATCAGCCTATAATGTCCCACTGTTGAGCACAGGCCTCCTGCACACAAATAAGGGTGAAAGGGAATGGGCAGATACACCATCCACCACGCGTTTCCACTGCGGAACGGTGGAGGTAGGCTAGTGGTCAACCTACTTTTGGAGTTTTCAAGCCACCTAGAAGGCCTCCAACTAGCTTAACGACTATCACAGTTAAGTGATAACCGGGACCAACGGCTTTACGTACCTTCCGAAGCACGGAAACGCTCGATTTAAAATACCACTAGGCGGTCACCCATCCAGGTACCGACCACGACGGTGTTAGCTTAGCTTTCCGATCGATTAAGAACGGCTTATCATGCTACACCACGAGCGCTTCATAAGAATAAGATATTCTTTTATTACTTTTTCCTAGGAACCTCGACCATGGACAGGTCGGCTAGCCTTGCGTCTCCCATGTTTGACCGACTGATTATAAATTAGGCGTGGGGCACCCAGTTGAATCGTTAGAAAATTTTATTTAGTCTTAATAATATTTAGATACAGATGCACCTCGCTAGAAATAAACCTGCCAGCGCCCATGGGTTCTCATTATAACTTTTTATTGATGTAACTTTTCAGAACTCACGGATATACACCGTGCTAAAACATCCTCAAGATGTTATTTGTACCTACCAAGCTTAAATATTCTATTACTAATGATTTTTAATTCTGGAATTCACTAGTTTTTTCGTGTATTATTTTATTCAGGTTCCGGTAGTAGTGATGCAAATGAAACAGGAAAGCAGATGGCTGATCATTGTTGCTCGCGATCCTTGCCCGCAGTTCTTAGTGAGCAACCACACTCGGATACCGTTAAATATTGCCCAGCCGGTGCACCAAACCGATGAGCCGTCTACTTCTAGCGTCGCTGTAAGTTCATACACCACCTGCCTATGCTGTTCCGTATTATTTAAGCGCCATGTTTATATAACTTATTATATTCATTTAAATAAGTCTACGATGAAATCTTGTTTTGATTAATAACAGGTGAAACAAGAATGTAATAAAGCCAAATGGTGGTGCGCCGTGTACCCAGATTGTATGACGCACTATTCAAGCCCTGCATATTGTGAACGCTACCCGCCGCCACAGTCGGTGGTGATAAATCCCACCATTCCCTTCCTCACCTTCGCTAAGGTAAAAGGTACGTAACGTATTTTAAATTTTATTGCATTGAGTAACTCGTCAGAAAAAAAACAAGTGCGGTATTTCTAGTTTCTAATCTTGGGCTCCATTCCAATCGAGCGTCAAGAAGATCGCTTCAAATATTTTGTGAATCTATCTGTCGACTAATGTAGGCATAAGCCTTCCAAAAAATTAAAGATTCACACCGTGTTTCGTAGTTTTGTGTGCTACAAAATAATATAGATGAGTGGTCCATAACTGCAGTAAATAATGATGTATTTATAGATGATGGTGAGCCGCAGTGGTGTCCGCCAGTAGCAGTGGCTGACGGTGAGCAACTGTTACAAATCTCCAACGAAGTGACGGTCAAATTGCGTGTACGCACTTACCCACACTCCACTCATTTGGAACTGCAAGATGTTGATCAGGTACTCATAAATTTTTAATCATTTTTAAATATTATAATTTAATCATTGAACTTTGTGCCTCTAACGGTTAAATGTTTCACAGAACGATATTTCTGCAAGTGACATCCGACGGCGATTGATTGGCATCTCAGAAGATTCAATTTCATCGGATGTCATTGATAATGTCGTACGTATTGAAATATAATATAGATGTGCACTTTAATGTAATTATATTGCAAAGTTCATCATTAAGACTGGTTTAGCTTATAGATACGAATAAATGTTTGGAATGGTATATTTACAGAAATTAAAGAAATCCTGTGGAAGTTTAGAGCGACTCCAGGCTCATGATCATCGTAAGTAAAATTGTCTCTATTCTAATTCTAATCTATTTTTACCACTTATTAGTACCTAAACAAAGATTACAGTATTTTAAAAAATTACAGTTGCCGTTACAAAAAAATCGAGTCAATTAGAGTCAATTCTGCTGACCAATGAATCGTCAATAGAAGATCTCTCTATATCAAAACTGAAGATGCCAAATGCCTCATTCACTGAAGAGAAACAGTCGCTTGCTGGTATTCCACCCTCGCATAACGATGGTTCCACTCTTCTTATATTCAATGAAGAATTTCATGCCATGTGTAAGTTATAGCCTGACCCTAATTTGTAAAAAAAAATAAAAAATCGTGATATGTCTTTTTTTGTCTGTTGCTCAATGAAGAATAGGTAATTTGGAAGCTGCATGTTCTACAAATATTCTGCAAGTACAAAAGTAAAATAGACTTTAAATCAACGGGAGTACCTTTATATTGCCGCTTCCTGATTACCAGTATGAACAAATAGTTTTTTTTTATAGATGACGGTGATGATGGACCGAAGCAAAAGGGTGTAGACATTGAATCTATGTTTTCGTTCTCAGCGCCTGACGATAGTCGTGAGTGCTTTTTATAACCTATCCTACTAATATTATAAATGCGAAAGTTTGTGAGTATGGATGTATGTTTGTTACTCTTTCACGCAAAAACTACTGAAGGGATGTGGATGAAATTTGGCACACAGATAGAATATGTTCTGGATTAACACATATGATACTTTTTAGCCAGGGAAAACATACGGTCCCTCGGGAATGCGGGTAAAACCGCGCGGGACAGCTAGTTTTTCTTATATACCTACTTACTACAGGCATAGTGCATAACTGAGTAGGTTCCTGCGCTAGTGGAGCGGTGCGGGAGGGGTGTATTTCTATTACCTCAAATGACAAAAGGAACTATAAATGTCACAGTGACATGTGCCCCTCCCGCATACATAGATACAACATACGACTTCTATCTTTCCGTGCTAATTGTTGTAAATCAATATTTGTATCGTAGAATTAGGCGCGGTGGAAGGCATGAGATGGTTGGCGTCGGAGAAACTTCGATGCGTTATCGCCAGCGTAGTGATCGAGATGGGTTCCTCGACGGACTCTGTGCCGTTGTTGGCGCTGCATGTAGACCGCGCAGCCGTACTCGTCATAGCTGATACCAAGGTGTGTACTTAGTTAGATATTATAAGTTTTATAATCGGTGTTGTGTGTTGGGCCCAACGGAAGATCAGCGTTATACGTGTGAACGTAAGAACGTAATTTCATAAGAAACTTATTTGTGACAAGATAAATAAAACAGAACAAAGTTAACATAATTAAAAGTAGTATTGCCACAAATCGGTTCACCAACTCAGCATGTAGTCACCTACATGGCTGAGTTGGTGGACCGATTTTTAAGTTTCTTTCTTTTTCTAGCTTCAAATGGAAAAACTAGGCTTTTTTGCAAATAAATAACTTGGGAGGGTTTGGTTGCTTTTTTTGTTGTAAATAAACCAAGTTCGACTCGCACTTGGCCACCAAAAAAATGGTTTTCCCTTTTTAAGCAGGATTATAATGATTTGCAATAATCATTTTTTCGTGTGCAATATAATTTATCACCGTCCGTCATTGTAGCGTACCAGAGTGGGGATAAAATAGCATATTGTGCTCTAGGGAATAAACTATTTTTTTTATAATTTTTGTTACCAACGAACCTACAAAATCCAAAAAGGCTTTTTTTATAAGTTGAATAACCATGAATAAAGACTCGACTTATTACTGTTTCATAAAAAATAAGTTTTTTTTTTAAATGGAACTATAAGTTCAGGTCGCTCCCTCTATTTACAGTACTAGCTTTAGAATCTCAGATACAAAATTTAATTGTATTCAATAAATAGATTGGTGGCATCTTTAGAATCATTGATTGGTGTTTGCTTTATAGCTCTCTGATGGGTTATCCAAGTAGGTAGGTAAAACTAGGGTCTCCATTAGTTTTACCTACCAACTAGCTATTACCTTAATTACAAAGCTCGCTTCGTTACATTTGGCGCCCAAGAGAATCCACTCCGGTATCACACCTCATTACCTCCCTGGGCAGCCTGCTGAACAACCTAGACGGCCCTGGCGAAACCTAGACGGGGACGCTAAGGGAAACGTTAAGGGCGGAATGCGAGCGGTCATGGGAAACAGAGTGATTGTGTAAAAAATAAAAGTAAGACACCAGAATCCACAACTGAGCTATAAAGTTAACTAAAAAATACCAATTAATAGAAACGGGATATTCGTTCACCTCTTACGATTGCTTTCATACCGCTTCCGCAGCCTTTTGGCTAATTTAAACTTCACGAACCATCCATGGATTGGTGTCCTGCCGGCCCGGGCGAATATCCACATCGATATTTCCCTTCCGGGTAGGTACTTTAAGAAGCGATTTTCAAAGAGGATAAAAAACTACCCTTTCACCTAAAATAACTAGTTGTGTATTCTAACAAGTTGCAGCTGATTAAACCGCGAGTAAATAAATAGCAGCGATCCCTTCCGTAGAATGCGTGCGTTGCGTTGCGACTTCAGTAGTAATAAAAAACAGGCATTGGCGCGCTTTAGAATTTTCCTCTAATTGTAAGTGACTAATTTATTTTGCAACAGTGAAAATATCATCACCTAGTGAGATTGGAGATCCTAATTTGCAGCTGGAAGAAAGGAAAATAAATAATTTTTAATATTGTATTGGATTATTTTATTTTCTCGAAATCGTTGTGAAAAGTGTAGTGTAAAAAACCATTATAACTCGGTTTCTATACTACTTCGTATATAATGGGTAATTTTAGCCCCTTATGGATACGACAATAGGACATAGTAAAAGTTAGTTCGTATTTATGACTACTTTACGTGGTTTCATTTATTGTCGTATTGTCGTATCCACCTGTATAACAATCTACTACTTTATTACTCACGTAAAATACATTTTATTCAAGCAGAAAACAAAGACAATAGTATCGATAGCGGACGTTCAAATTGACAATCTCCAATATGAGAGTGGTCAATATGACTTCGCAGTAGTCGCGACGACTAGGGCGGAGCCGCTGGCCACCGAGCCTTGGCCTCCGTTTTGGAACATGTTCGCCGAACGGACAACCTTTGCTACGCGCCAGAACAACGCTAGGCTGCTCCTCAGGTTGCAACATGACAAGTGGACTGTCGTCCATTATACGTACAAAGGTGAGTTGAGTACGCAATGATAGCCGTTTTGACAGTCCATATATATATGTCGCTGTAAAATAGTATTAGCCGTGATATAATCATATCCCTAGGGATATGATTATGTACCGGATTATAGTTATTTGAAAGCAGTTCATAACTATCTGACTAGGGATATAATTACGATACGAACACGATCCAGCAATTTAGACTAGTCTAGTGAAATAGTTATACATATTTCTTTGAAGGACGCGTTTACAAAATTGATAGGTGGTAAATCGCACGCACACAAAATACACAAATGCACGAACAAGCTGGGATCAACGTAACTTGTTACTTCATTTTTTTTTTTATCCATTTATGTTAAAAATGTAATATGCTTTTTTTCTATTCTATAAGTACCTAGCTTATGGTGACATACCAGACAATACCTGATATATTTACATACCTGAGCCAAAAAGAGACATGGAGAGACCCCCTCATGTCAAAAGGGCCATCATTGCGTGCCGCTACAGCTCAGTTATCTAAAGCTGGCACGTTCAACACATGTACACGTTGCGCTTGCGTAGTGTCTGTGCTTAAGTGCTCAGCGCGGGCGTGACATTGCACTGCATGCGCATCCTGAAATGTCGATCTGTCTCTCTCGCGCGCGTTCAAGGTTATGAGTATAAAGCCAGTTATTGTTTCTTTTTGCATTCGTCCGTTAGAATTGATTGACTGATTAGAAGCAATAATGTAATAAAACATACTGTATCGTGAAATTGCATATGTGTGAGTGCTGTGAATGTACCAGCTTTATTTAACCGACCTGTACTTTAGTATCCGTCTGAGTTCTATCAGACTAAGGCCAATTTTATGAAAGTCTGATCAAATATTTAGACGCTTAAATCAAAAGACGTAAATGCGCCAATTGTTTTTAATAAGTCAACACTGATGGGGCTTTCAGAAACTTATGAAACTCTGGATTTGTTATGCCAGCCCCATAGCTTCAAATTGATTTGATAGCGCTTATTAATTAGAGCTATCGGAGGTGGATATCAGCGTGGGTCCGCTGGCGCTGTACGTTGAGGATGCGTATGTGAAGGCGTTAGTGGAGCTGTTCCGTCAGGCGGCGCCGGCCGGCGAGGCGGCGCATTCAATCGCCGACGAGCGGGCCCTGCAGGCGCCTTTACGGCTGAGGGTGCTTCACGTTCACCCCTTGGATCTCACGCTTACTTTACATACTGCTGTAAGTTTATCATACGCCTTTACTTATTACTTGCTATGCAACTACTGATGAATTGGTCATGTAAATAACGAGGTCGGTTAGTAATTTATTAGTTTTTTTTTTGCTCATACACACAGTATATGCGAGTTGAATGCAGAGCTTAGGAATGTGCTAGTGCCCAATTAACCTAATTAGTGATATTTATATCAATAAATTATACAAAAAAAGCAGTGGTGGCTGTATTATTTAAAAAGAAAACATTGATAAACACAATTAAAACAAAATTATAATGTTAATAGTTTTACTTATTTCTTATATACTCATCCAATATTCTTTTCGCCATTTCCCATGCTTGGTGAGGCGGTAAATAAAAACACGTTTTTTGCAATTTTATTAAAAGGTCTCGGTTCAGTCATTTTTGAGAGTAAAAATTAACGCGGAACACAAGTTCAGAAGCGGACACAGATAGATGATGTCTGTGACAAAACTAGACTAAGGGCGTGAGAGGCGAGGCGTCGGACGTCGGGGGAGCTGCTCCCGCCCTTAATTTCAGAGCCGTAGCCGCCCGACTGCGTTCATTTCACGCGCCTGCTGTACCTAGAGCTTTTAGCACTACGTAGGTACGTTAGGTATGACGTGTGTGATGATGTTTTGAAATTAAGCATTATATGGATCATAATCTCTCTGAAATAAAATATAGGAATTAGATCATAAATATTAGAGAGGTTTAGTTTGATGAACGTAAAATATAGTTATTTTAATTATATACATATAGAGACATAGCTGAGATTGAAACCATATAAAATAATATAGCTTATTGTTATAACTATAAACTATAAATAACCAAAGTGACAAATAACTGACAACTGATATGTTTGTGTAGGTTCGTATGTACATTGCTTTGGATCAGAGTCCATTGCGGTTGAGCGCGTTCAAGCTACAGGACATGATGACGTCAGTGGAACGACTCACGCACGCACTCACAGTGCACTATCTATCCGCCGCCATTCTGGGCGCAGGTAAGTTTAAACTTACGGTCATTTCTTTACGGACTGTGGTCAGAGAAAGACGGAAGTGCATGATATATTTTTGTATTAACATTTTTAAGAGAACAGAATAACTTTATTTACACCCGTTACTTCACTGGTGCTGCTACTGCCACTGCCATTGGCTCTGCCATTGTTGGTGCCAAGGCCACTGCCATGATTTATGCTCGGTCACTGCCACTGACACTACCTCAGCGTAAAACACCAAAGAAGGCCTTAGCAAAGGTCACTGCCTAGGCCATGATACGGCCACTGCCTCGGCCACCGCTACGGCTACAGCCTTGGTCACTACCTCGGCCATGTTTATGGCCCTTGTCCCGGAAACTACCTCAGACGTATACACGGCCACGGCTACGGCTACTACCCTGGTTTTGCCACTGCCATTGAAACTGTACTACCACTGGTGTCGTTACTACAATAATGACTATCGGCTGTCTCTACCATATTTCGGACTATCCTTTCTATCCCCTCTTCTGCTCTTTCTCCGTTTTTGCCCCGACCTATTTCCCTTACCCAATGACTTCCCCCCCTTTTTTTCAGGTTGGGTTGTCGGCGGTCTAGAGCTACTGGGTGCTCCGGGTGCCCTGGCAGCCCGAGTGGGTGGGGCGACTGGTGGCGTGAGAGGCGTTGCGTCTGCGGCCGCTGCAGCCCTGCTCAGGTCCCTGAGTGCTTGGGCGGGGTCTTTAGCCAGGAACCTCGACCTACTGGCGGGCGACGAGGAGCACGCGAGGAGAGCTGCTGCGGCCAGAAGACGCCCACCACCCAGTTTAGTTGCTGGTCTTATAACAGGCATCACCAATTTTGCTATTAACATTCTTGGTAAGCTACAGGGGTTAAAATGTCCTTATTAAAAAAGATATTGTAGGTCCTTATTATACAGTCTGCTTAAGTTTGCTAGTTACTTATTAAATCGATTCTGTCTACTTTGTAGTTATGCCGCTGCGCCGGGGTACATAATTGTTGTCAGTGCGACTAGAATGTAAATATAATGTAATGAATGTAAGCTCGTTTTAAAAAGACTAATTGCTTAGTTTATTGCCGGATTCTCAGCAAATGCAACCTTCCCAACCAGTATTAGAGTTAGACTTGTTATAAGTGCCTGCGAAGGTCTATTTGAATAAATGATTTTGAATTTGAATACTGGAGTTATTTTTGTCACCACGTTTCTTTATTGACAGGTGCAGTAGGTGGGCTGGCCCACCACCCCCTAGTTGGGGTAGCTGTAGGTGAAACGGAAAGCGGTGCTGCAGCTTTACGTAGAGGCTTGATCGGCGCTTTGACTAAGCCGCTCAGTGCTACTGCGGATTTAGTAGCTTATGCTGGACATGGACTGTTGACGCAGACGGGTTGGGATCCTGTGCCACAGGTTTGTAGTTTCATATTTCATTGAGTTCACTCGTCACAAATAACATAATATTTTCGATTCTATACTATCAAATAAAAAAGGTCTATACTATAGAATGATAACCCTAGAACCCTACACTGGGGTGCTGGGCACCATATAAAATACTGTAACTTCGATTTTGAAAACCATTTATTTGGACTTTTGTTTAAAAATGTGTCATAAAATCTAATTTGAGCAGTTATCATTAACTTTCGCCGGTGCTTAGAACAAACTGGTATGTTTCACAAGTACGCCGGATAGTGTAATGTTAGTAGAGCATGGTCTAAACAAGGTTTGTTCTAGCAAAACAATAATTGTTGAGTAACCGTGTATATGTTCCCGGTCAGCCCCGCAAGGCGTGGGGTGGTGGCGAGGCGCGCGCGGCGGGCGGGTGGCGGCGCGACTGCGTGCGCTGGACGTTCCGGCTGGCCGACCTCACCGCGCTCAGCGGCTTCGAGGTGCTGCTTGACAACGCGCCGCTACAACTACTGCTCACACACAAGGTATGTACACACATATACAGCGCAACAAACTTAACCGGCCAAAAGAGGAACTACAAAAAAATAATTTTTCTACAGACTCGCTCGTAAAATTACATTTATTGCACCGTTTTTAGTATCTTACTGCAGCTTATTACGCACAAGTGCTTTTTACTTTACTGTATAATACCGATTATGATAAGTTTGTACCTCACTGCAAGTGATATGTGTGTAGACCAAGCATTCTTAATTTAAACGGGTAAAACAGATTGACTGCTCTCCGCTGTAAAAAAAACACTTACGCGCCGTATTTGTTAACGTTCCATTGTGTGGTTGATAAATATCAAAAAATATGCTTAAAAAAATGCATTAATTATTACACTCTCAGCTCACTTATCGCGTTCGCCTGCGGCTCAAGCGATTAATACCACCTCGAGTTTTAATAACCAACTTTGCAAACATGTATCATAATGTACATACTCACTTAATACTAAACTGCACACCAGTAAACTTATTTTAATTAAAGTACGTACGCTTATAGTATTACTAAATTAGTAATAATCAGTTTTTTTTCCTGAGACACCAAATGCCATAACACGACTCTCTCATCGGGCCAGATTAGTTAAAATTGTTTAGGCCCTTCCAGGTCACTTAAAAATATCAAAGCTACTGATGTTACGACTAGTTCGAAGTCGGCCTTCAACTGAGAAGAACGGGCAAGAAATACAGCATGGTAACATTTTTTTTGCGACATCCGTTCGCTTTTGCCTCTCTTGTGCACCGTGTATTATAAAATATATTCTACCGGAATTAAAAAAGTATCAATACGTTGTCATCAAAATAAATTCTATTTATTTTTATACGTCATCACGACCGTTGACCGTTGCGTCGGCAGCACAAACTTTACTAGAAACGACACAAACAATGGAAATTAGTACTTTGACGCTAAATAACATGTCATGACATACTAATGTACTGAGTAAGTGGACTTACTTTTTACACTCGGCAATGTACCCAATCGTTTAAATGGCATGCACCACGTGCACATAGTTATAAAATAATTCAGAATTAGTGATTCTTTCATCACCATAAGTTTTTTTTTATATTTACAGTTTTTAGTGGTGGCAGAACCGGAGACTGAGCGGATTGTCGAGATGATCGACCTACGATTTTGTACATTGGGTTCATTCCAAGGACAAATTATTGAAGTAAGTAGTTAAAGCTTTATAAATTACAAAATGAAATAAAATAAATTGAGTGATGCATACATATTTCTATTTGAATGCTAGTTAAGTATATTTTAGATTTTTTAATATATGTTTATTGCAGTTGTGTGTGACACAAAAGAGGCAGGCAAAAGCGACCGATTCTAGAGCTGTTGACGAAGATGATGAATATCAGGTAAATCGTAAAACTAATACATATTATATTTGTTATAATGATTAATTAATCATTCACAAGAGAGTAGACAGCTGTTTTTTTATCAGCATTAACGTCGCAAGATGTGTTATTAGTGGATTATTAACCAAGGAATGTAAGGCATAAATGCAACGCGATATATTTTGACGCTCGAACGAAGTGAACGAGCGCCAATAGTTCGAGTGTGAGATTTGTAGCTTACACCCGAGTTAAATGTTTTTCATTTCGAGTATGAGGAAAGTAATAATAAACCGAAAAATTATAATTAGGTACTGCTAAAAAATTTGCCCTTATGGTTGGTACCATGGCTCTTTAAAAAATAAACGCCATATTATAATGTGCGTGTATGCATGTGTAATTTAATATAAAACAGGCTTTTATTCGTATTGGATTTACAGTGACGTCACTGTACTTATTGTATTTCATCAAGCCCTTTCATTTGATACTCACATCATAGGGGTTACTGTGGAAATTAAAATCGCCATTTTGTGGCGGCCGCCATATTGGATTAAAAATGGCGGCATTAAGGCTTAACCGGACACAGGGGAGTTTGTCAAATTTAACTTGCAAGATTCAATTACAGACACCGGACAGGTGAAACTAAATAAAAGCTTGTAATATATAACGTTGTTTGTACATGTTAGATAAGCGTCGCGGCGATGGCCCGCGTGGCGCGGTACACGGGCGCGGGCGGCGCTGGTGGGGCGGGTGCGGCGGGCGCGGGGGGCGCGGGCGAGGCGCGCGTGCTGGCGCTGCTGCCGGCGCCGGGCCGGTCGCACGCGCTGCACGCCGCGCTCGCCGCCGCGCTGCATCACATCGCAGACACGCACTTCTCATTGCTATAGCAACACACCGCACACACAATGGTAACTACTACTATAGTGAGCAGTGTTGCCAACTGCTAACTTTACTAAGTAGCTAGACATCTCGCAAAAAGTTGCTAGATTGCCAGATTTTGGTAACCAAAAAAGGTGCTAGAAGTAGCTAAATGGTTTCAAATAGGTAGAAAACAATAAAATTGTTTAATAGAATTAAAAGTCAGTAAATTAAATACTTTATTTTCAAAGGTAATTAATTTTAACAATATATTAAACAGCGAGCATTCGTTTTATTTTTAGTTTCAGATTTCTTATGATACCTCTATGGTCAAAATACCTGTTAAATCGTGTACTTAAGGTTCACATTGGATCCAAATATCAACATTTTGACAATAGAGGTATCATAAGAAAACTCCTCATTCCCGGCCACTGACCTATACCCTCACCTAGGCCAATAGCGTCGCGTTTAGTCTTTTTCTTTTGAGAACCAGTGCCCTATTACGAACTTCCGAAAGTATTGAATAGAACAAGTTTCATTAAATTGTAGCTGCCTAACACCAAAAAATAGCTAGATCTAGCTATAAAGTAGCTAAGTTGGCATCACTGATAGTGAGAGTAAGTTCACAGCGAGACGAGACGCGACGATGCATGAAAAGGCCAATTGTTTCACAAAGACGTGTCGCGCTGCGCCGCGAAACGCATCGCGATGCCTCGAGGAGCAGCGCGACGCCGCGGAACCTACAGTCGAGGACATAAATATGTATACACTTAGTAAAATTCAACAACGGTTTCCTCTTAAACTACTGATTGAAATTATGAGATATTATAAAGGCAGAATCTTCTAACATATACTATTATGATTTGTGTAATAGTTTAACACTTAAATGTTAAACATGCGAGAAAATTGCTTTTGAATTTCAAAAAGTGTATACATATTTATGTCCTCGACTGTACGTTCTTAAAATTTGCACCGAAAAAGTAAAAAGGGGATCAAATGGTTTTTACGGTTTAACTGACGAACAAAAAAAAATTTACAGAATTTTTGTTTCAAATAAGATTATCTACAACTTTTTCCAAGTAACTTTTAGTCGTAGAACCAAAAATAAAAAAGTTATAAGCGAAAATCCATGAAAAACTTCATTATAGACTTTTTAAATTAAATTCATTAGTTACAGTGAGATTACAGTTTTACCGCGCTGCGAAACGAATACTATTCTTCAGTATTCATAACTATAAATAAATATTAATTGATGATTTGCCATAATTTTTTATCATCTTTGAATTTATTTTTATGATAAACTTTTTATTTATTGATAATGCAATATTGTTAGTCCTCTGACAAATGTCACCCCATTTAAAGGGTACCATACTAGAAACGTCTTTACGGAAAGCTGAGTGTTTGGCCGGTCTTGTTTTTGTATTGGCAAAAAAAGCTCATATTGCTTATGAATATGCTTTGAACAAGAGGTTACGAGAAAGAAAAATGTGGATGTCATTATGTGGAATAATGATCCTATAAACACGTTAGTATCTCGTACACTTTTTTTGTATAATTATATTTTTTTATTTCCAGGTAAAAATTTAAGCTCAGTTTGATATCAGTTTTTCCGAAATGACACTGGACAATGACGATAGTGTTAGTGGTAATCGCTAGTCCTCAGAGTATATTCCATTTGGTATTTATTTTTTGAAATGCTTATCATGTACGCAAGGATAGACTTTCAATAGCTAAAGTGATATGGTTGACTGATAAACTAAGTAATTTGAATATTGATATTTCGATATAACTGCAGGTACAGTGGCCGGCAAACAACTTGAGCCATGACCTTGAGTGCGCAGTAGACGATTTTAAGGTGTCGTTGGTGGAAAGAGAGGTGCGCGGGGGCATTCTGTCGGCACGCGTCCACGCTATTGGCCGAGCATGAGTGTACATGCGCGAACTTACCCCCACTACGTCGACTTTGTTCAAGTTGTTTGCCGGCCTCTGTACCCTGTTGATAAATGCAAAAGGACCAACAATCATCTTGAATGTGAGTGAAGTTTCTTTTGCGTTTATTGGATAGGTGGTGTAACGAATTGACGATGTTATTGATACGAAATTTTTATCGGTAAAAATGTTTAATATTATACTTGGTATATACATTTTCTTAGAGTTAAAATCCGTTCTAGATTTATTTATTTATTACTCTTACCTCAATTTGGCATGATGTACCTTTACTGTACATGTACATTGCATTTATTTACATTTATTATGACAAAAATTAAGATATTGAAACAAAAAGCTATTATCGAGCGTGAATTTTTGAGAGTAAGTTACTGCGAAATACTTAAAAGTGTAAGTGCATTCAGTGCCAAAAGCAATGTTAGTGATGACATATGCCACAGCATGTAGTATAATTACCTTCCATTAACGCAATTATGATGTGGTTGATATATTTTAATTATTGCATATACACACAGGGACTTATTGAAATGAACAGTTGTCATCGGAGGGTTTAATTTAGCAGTTGCTGCATTGAATGAGGTCCTCTATCCGTAAATTTTAAGAAATGTTGCAGTCTCAGAATGTCAGTAAGTATATGTATAATTCCAACTTTGCTAATTGGGCCAATCCTGCGTTGCCGTCGCCTAGGATTCCTAGGTTCCGGCGTATTGTTAAATAGCTACGTAATATCTGGGGGTTTATTGTCTAATTTCTCCCATTGAATAAACTGGATTTTACATCACGTCCCTTGGTCCCATGGTAAAAACTTAAAAGTTTCATTCTGGTCACAGCTTTATACCAAAGGGTATAAAACATTTAATTCACTGTTCCCTCAAAGCGAGACCTATGTTGGAGTCAGACAATAAAAGTGCTAGACATGAACCAAATATCACCAAAATATGGTCCTATTTCAATGTTAAAACCATAGTAAATCTAATTTATCTGGTTATAATATTATGCATTTTTTGTTTACTACCAAAATATAATAAGTATAGTTTAAACATACTGTAGATACAGTTTTAATACCTATAAGATGATTTCTCGCTCAAACCTTGTCTTCTCGCCCTCCGTTCGTTGTGGTATTATGGGTGAAGGAAGTAAATGGTATTATTACCGAACTAAGTATTTTTGATGGTGATATTTTTATGGAATGTCCTCCGTTCGTCGAAGAATGTATTTTTGTATGTATTTAATGGCATGATTATTTCACTATTGTTTTGTTGTAAAATCGTATAGAGAGCTAATATTTCTAACGAAATACTCTTTTATTTAAAACTCAATCGGTCTTATTACAAAAAACGATCTTCATCCTGGTTTAAACCATAACTTACAAGTCTTGGATTGTTACGGTACTAACGTTGGTCCTATGACTAAAATTCGATCTTATTACAAATCGCAGACTAACGGAGGATGTGTTAGTACCACAAGCTAGTCCATGATTAAATAATATCCACAGATTATCTATAGAAAACATTCATTGAATCTGACATCATTCGTTCGCACCGTTCCATTTATCTACATAGCTGATTTATTATATAAATTATTAAAATTTAAAATAGTATATACTAATAAGATATAAATTCAAATATTGATTTTTGAAAAGATTTTGCTGGTGCAACTAAATTATCAACTATAATTTTGTTTTTGGCGTTGTTTTCACGTATAATAATGTAATATTACCAGTGAATATTACATATTAGCAACAACTCTTGCGCGTAACGGAATAAATTAAGTTCTCGCGCGTATTATAAATACGAAACTGCTACTACTAACATTAAGCAACAAAAAGTTAAATAAAAAGTGCTTATTTTATAATAAAAACTCTACAATAGAGGATCAGAAGAAAGGAAGGGGTGAAAATTGGAGTGCCGAAGAGAAAGTTTGTTTTGATGTTAAAACTGTGCGATACACATAACATTCTTTATGATAACTAATTTCAACCATTCTAGGATATATTATATTCTTAGTGACAAGCAGGCCAGAACAAATTGATATAGAATTCGATCAAAGAAAACTAAAAAAGGTTCTCAACACATGTAAGTACATATAATTACTAGTCCCCATGGTTTCTCCTGGTCCTAGGGTAAAAAGTAGCCCATGTCCCTCTCTATACCTGTCCAGCAGTCAGACACAAGTTACTTTCATGTTTATAATTATGTATGGAATCTCAGGGTGAAACCGAAGGGGACAGCTTGCTTTTAAAAATGATGTTTGTTTGTTCAAGCATCTCTCAAAAAGTAATGAACCAATCTCGATGAAATTTGGCATGCAGACAGCCTATGGTATGGATAAAACATAGGAGACTTTACAAAAGTTGGAGATTGAACATTCTTATAATATAATTGCAGAATCAAGAATGAAAAAACTGGATTTAGAAATAGATTTATTAGAAATAGAAAGCAAGAAACACACTAATGAATAAAATGTTAGTAAAACAAATTCAAACCAAATTAAATAAACCTATGCAAAACAAGAGCAGCTTTCATAAAAATAAACTAATATCTCTTTTTTTTTCAGGTCAACCACAACAGTAATAAATAATAATCAATGAAATGTCTTAATTTTACAAAACATAATGTGAGAATGTTAGAAATTATATTAGTATATAAATTTCAAAATTGAAAATAATAAAAGTGCTAAGTACTGTAACTAAACTTTATAAATAAATAAATATAATCAATGAATATAAGTTTCAATGAACTGCCTTCCATGAACTGTGTTTTCAACTCTTGATTGTGAAAATGTTTCTCTAGCGGATGGTGTCAGGCTGCTATCATTTTAACCACAAAATATCTCCTCTCTCATGTCAATGGCTATATTATGAAGAACTGCACATGCTACTATAGTTTTTTTGGCACTTTAAATATCACAACACATGCCTCTTAGTAGGCAGCGGAAACATTGTTTCCATAACCCGTAACATCTCTCCACTGTGTTCCTTGTACACATGTGAGACTGGTTATACCTTTCTTCTGCAGGTGTTGTAGGGTTCAGAACTGGTGTAAATAAATATGGGGTGCAAGGATAGCCACTGTCACCCAGTAATATTCCATAGAAAGCACCAGCCGCTACTTTTATTTGCAAATCACTGTTTCAGTCTACATTCCCGGAATATTCTGGAATCATGTACATACACTGCCATGCCACCTGGTTACTACATCCATTATTCTGAGATCAGCATCACAGACCACCTAAAAACAAATGCTTGTTTTATTTCACATTACAAAATGATTCAAGAAAGTTGAAATTTCAAATTATATACCTGCACATTTATAGATGGATATCCTTTTCTGTTAATATATAACTGCCCCCATCAGTACATATCTTTTTGATGCGTGATGAACCTGTGTGACATCTGTGCAATGGTTCCTGCTACTTTCTTACATATATTTGGCTGACAACTGGCTGAGACACACCGTGCAAATCTGCTGTGTTGTCTTGAATCTATGAGTAAAACAATAATAATACATTAGAAAGTTATATTGCACATTGTTTTGCTATTATTAGACAAGGTTTATAAGGCACTTACTTCATTGCGAGCAATGCGAGCCCAGCTCCGTTATGGGCAAGCCACTTGAATTTCAGGGGGTATTCGGCATCCTCGGGGATCCTGGGATATTTCAGCTGTTACCAGGTCCACTATTTTTAAGCCGAAACGCTTCGTGAACGTGTATTTATATCGAAATTCTTCGTCACACAACTCAACAAAAGGGTTCAGCCAATAACGAAGTCTTAAAGGTCGCCGGGGCACCCGTAATAAATCTAAATCGTCCATATCCTCTAGATCAATAAATTAAATCAATATTATCCATTCTTCTTGTAATCAGAAAACAAAAGTAAAACAATAAAATTTAACCTCACTGTGCAAGTTGTTGTGTGTTGACGTTTGCTAGTGACTTTAGTCCTCTGTCGTGCGATAGTCCAAAGACAAACTAGGGGTGCTGTTGGTTTATCTTTAGTACCATAATTGATCCACGAATATGAGATAGTCTACGTTTTGTAATACGAAATATTTTAGTACATGGTTTATTACCATGTTTAATCCAGGTACGAAATTTAGTCCACGTTTTGTAATAAGACCGATTCGGTCTTATTACAAAACGTGGACTAAATTTCGTACCTGGATTAAACATGGTAATAAACCATGTACTAAAATATTTCGTATTACAAAACGTAGATTATCTCAAATTCGTGGACTAGTTATGGTACTAAAGATAAACCAACAGCACCCCTAGTTTGTCTTTGGACTATCGCATCGCATGACAGAGGACTAAAGTCACTAACAAACGTCAAATTGCACAGTGAGGTTAAGTTTTATTGTTTTACTTTTGTTTTCTGATTACAAGAAGAATGGATAATATTGATTTAATTTATTGATCTAGAGGATATGGACGATTTAGATTTATTACGGGTGCCCCGGCGACCTTTAAGACTTCGTTATTGGCTGAACCCTTTTGTTGAGTTGTGTGACGAAGAATTTCGATATAAATACACGATCACGAAGCGTTTCGGCTTAAAAATAGTGGACCTGGTAAAAGCTGAAATATCCCAGGATCCCCGAGGATGCCGAATACCCCCTGAAATTCAAGTGGCTTGCCCATAACGGAGCTGGGCTCGCATTGCTCGCAACGAAGTAAGTGCCTTATAAACCTTGTCTAATAATAGCAAAACAATATGCAATATAACTTTTTAATGTATTATTATTGTTTTACTCATAGATTCAAGACAACACAGCCGATTTGCACGGTGTGTCTCAGCCAGTTGTCAGCCAAATATATGTAAGAAAGTAGCAGGAACCATTGCACAGATGTCACACAGGTTCATCACGCATCAAAAAGATAGATGCTGATGGGGGCAGTTATATATTAACAGAAAAGGATATCCATCTATAAATGTGCAGGTATATAATTTGAAATTTCAACTTTCTTGAATCATTTTGTAATGTGAAATAAAACAAGCATTTGTTTTTAGGTGGTGTGTGATGCTGATCTCAGAATAATGGATGTAGTAACCAGGTGGCATGGCAGTGTATGTACATGATTCCAGAATATTCCGGGAATGTAGACTGAAACAGTGATTTGCAAATAAAAGTAGCGGCTGGTGCTTTCTCTGGAATATTACTGGGTGACAGTGGCTATCCTTGCACCTCATATTTATTTACACCAGTTCTGAACCCTACAACACCTGCAGAAGAAAGGTATAACCAGTCTCACATGCGTACAAGGAACACAGTGGAGAGATGTTACGGGTTATGGAAACAATGTTTCCGCTGCCTACTAAGAGGCATGTGTTGTGATATTTAAAGTGCCAAAAAAACTATAGTAGCATGTGCAGTTCTTCATAATATAGCCATTGACATGAGAGAGGAGATATTTTCTGGTTAAAATGATAGCAGCCTGACACCATCCGCTAGAGAAACATTTTCACAAGCAAGAGTTGAAAACACAGTTCATGGAAGGCAGTTCATTGAAACTTATATTCATTGATTATATTTATTTATTTATAAAGTTTAGTTACAGTACTTAGCACTTTTATTATTTTCAATTTTGAAATTTATATACTAATATAATTTCTAACATTCTCACATTATGTTTTGTAAAATTAAGACATTTCATTGATTATTATTTATTACTGTTGTGGTTGACCTGAAAAAAAAAAGAGATATTAGTTTATTTTTATGAAAGCTGCTCTTGTTTTGCATAGGTTTATTTAATTTGGTTTGAATTTGTTTTACTAACATTTTATTCATTAGTGTGTTTCTTGCTTTCTATTTCTAATAAATCTATTTCTAAATCCAGTTTTTTCATTCTTGATTCTGCAATTATATTATAAGAATGTTCAATCTCCAACTTTTGTAAAGTCTCCTATGTTTTATCCATACCATAGGCTGTTTGCATGCCAAATTTCATCGAGATTGGTTCATTACTTTTTGAGAGATGCTTGATCAAACAAACATCATTTTTAAAAGCAAGCTGTCCCCTGCGGTTTCACCCTGAGATTCCATACATAATTATAAACATGAAAGTAACTTGTGTCTGACTGCTGGACAGGTATAGAGAGGGACATGGGCTACTTTTTACCCTAGGACCAGGAGAAACCATGGGTACTAGTAATTATATGTACTTACATGTGTTGAGAACCTTTTTTAGTTTTCTTTGATCGAATTCTATATCAATTTGTTCTGGCCTGCTTGTCACTAAGAATATAATATATTTTGATAATATATCCTAGAATGCTTGAAATTAGAGTTATCATAAAGAATGTTATGTGTATCGCACAGTTTTAACATCAAAATAAACTTTCTCTTCGGTGCTCCAATTTTCACCCCTTCCTTTCTTCTGATCATCTATTGTAGTTTTTATTATAAAATAAGCACTTTTCATTTAACTTTTTGTTGCTTAATGTTAGTAGTAGCAGTTTCGTATTTATAATACGCGCGCGAACTTCATTTATTCCGTTACGCGCAAGAGTTGTTGCTAATATGTAATATTCACGGGTAATATTACATTATTATACGTGAAAACAACGCCAAAAACAAAATTATAGTTGATAATTTAGTTGCACCAGCAAAATCTTTTCAAAAAACAATATTTGAATTTATATCTTAAATAGTATATATACTATTTTAAATTTTAATAATTTATAGAATAAATCAGCTATGTAGATAAATGGAACGGTGCGAACGAATGATGTCAAATTCAATGAATGTTTTCTATAGATAATCTGTGGATATTATTTAATCATGGACTAGCTTGTGGTACTAACACATCCTCCGTTAGTCTGCGATTTGTAATAAGATCGAATTATAATCATAGGACCAACGTTAGTACCGTAACAATCCAAGACTTGTAAGTTATGGTTTAAACCAGGATGAAGATCGTTTTTTGTAATAAGACTGAATAAGTTGAGAAGTTAAATTATATGAAAACTCTTTTTATATCATAATAATTTTGTAATAAAGAACTTTGGATATCATTTTCTATTTGTGTTACATCAGAATATCTATACCATATATTTTAATTGTATTAATTGGCGATTGTTTCGTTTGTGTTATTATTTAAGGACCAGGCAAGCTAATGTGGCGATGGGTTTTATCAAGCTCCTTGATGTTTTTGTTTTAACGAATACTTCTTTTTGCATATTTTGAACGAAGGGTTATATTTTATATAGTATTTTGGCGTCAACTTACGGTATGTAAAATCATAAGATAACCTACAACTAGTAGCAGGACCATATTCTTTGAAATTACATGTGCTGTTCAAGAAATGATAAGGTGTGTCCGTGTCTCTAATTGTTTTAAAACGTTTCTAATCAAACAGAACGGATGCATTAATAAAAAAATACGGTAGTACTTACTTCAATGTTAATGTTACTAGATGTTGTACGTACGTCTATTCTCCGCGCATCTCAAATGCATCCGCAATATGGTGTTACATAGGTAATTACATTCTTGATAAAATGTACTACGATTCTAGAACTATGATTGCATAAAATAATTGTGTTTACTGTGTGAAATGCGACGGTTGGTGTATAAGAGAAAGCTGTATAATACATTGGACATTCAGTCAGTATGTATTGATACCCCTCATAGGATCTTTTGTTTCTGATCAAAGATGTAAAAGACTTTTACATCTTTCATTTTATTAGTTTTAATGATCAAGCGAGATTGCATCATGACAAATTTACAATTACAATGATGTACCAATATTATTTAAAAAGATGTATATGTTTGTTTATAAAATTGTGTTAATATAGTGTTATGAAAAGATATTGTTTTTTTTTTTTCATTATTTCGATTAGTAGTAACCTTTCTACGGTAACCTATATATATATATATATATGAATAAATAAATATAAATATAGGTAATGTACCTATATAAATGAATTCCTATTCCACTTAGTCGAGCCATAACTTAAGAAAAATTGTACCAATTCAATCCATCTTTTTTTTAAGTTTTCTAATACTTTGTAGAAGGTTCTTACGGAAAAGTGGGCAGAAAATTAAAAAAAATATTATAAACTTTTCTCATGTAAACTTAGCGCAGTAGGGTAGGGTGGAGTATAGTTAGAGTAGGACGCCACGCAAACGAAGTCGCGGCGGGCAGCTATTGAACAATAAAACTTAAAGGCTTATCCGAAAAAAATTATAATTTGTGACAGACTCACATAGACTGATCCAAATTTGTGATGTGATGACCTTTTGATCACATGCATGCATGACAATTGATATTTTCTTTGATGCTAGTCAACTTTCCTGCTTCCTTCACTGAAAGCTCAAACTTAATGTTGATTTTGAGTACCTACAGCAAAGAAAAACTGTGGAAGGTACATAATTACCTATATATACATTATTGGTTAACCTGTTAACCTTCGATCTTACAACCATCTCCAAATGGCGATCATCCTGTTGATGTCCTATATCTGGAATGGAACGTCACCTTGGTACAAATCACTGCAATAGATTGACAGCATTCAGATAAGTACCCAACTAAACTACCAATCTAGGGACCGGTATGCATTGTTATAGATAGGTTGTAACTATGTATACCTACAGGACTGTAGCTGTACAAAACAATCGTTCGGTGCGATTGTGTGCGATTTAGTCTTGGGAAAATTCTCATAGGATACCTAGTCGACCGGCCCGGGGGAAGAGCAAGGTACCGGCTAAAATCCTGGGGTTTTCGCCAATCTGCGCTATAGATGGAAAAGCGAAAACGTTTAGGACGCGTTGCCTCTGGTACCTACTGGGCTCTGGTCGTGTAGGGTAATGAGTGATGTTGTGATAGCCAGTCCCGGGAGAAGTGTAACATCTTCCCTACCAACCTGTACCTTCACAATGAGTCGCAACCTCTACGAGTAATCGTCGACGGGCTATGAAAACGTCGCAAGTGAATTGCTCCAAATTTTACAGGAGAAGGAAAAAACCGATGGTGAAAATCTTGTGAAAATTTTCATAGGTAGCAGAGTAAAATATGCGATGGGTTTTTGATGTGTTTGACATCACTCAATGATTCTGAAGGTTTATTGCTTATAAGTGACCACCGCCTAAAAAAATTTGGATCAATGCACTGCAACGAGCCTACAACGAGCAAGATGCGATTCCCGGAGTTCGTGACGAAACTGACAATCGAGTGGACCGCACAGTAGAGCGCGAGCCGAACGCTCGTTCGTGGCTCGCAAGTCCGTCCACGATACGCGAACAACAAACAAATCCTGTTAGTTCGTGGCTTGGCTCGTGCTCGCACATGGTTCGCGTTGCGGTGAGAACTGAGTAATGAGATTTTTTACTGTTGTATAAGCCTGTGTTTGACCACAACCTCACCATGGTAAGTGATGATGTGGCCTAAGGTAGTAAGCATACAAAGCTTAGAAGGAACTCTGGCTCTCAAGTGCAACTGTGGGAACACACCGATAGGTGCTTGGCGACAGATTTTCAACATGAAGGTGGCCAGCCAGTACTACAAAGTACATACCACCGTGCTATGGTTTCCTCACGATTCTTTCCTTCACCGAAAGCTCAAGCTCATTGTAAGATTCGAACCCGGGACCCTCGTCTCGGTATCCGACATCACTACCACTGAGCTATCATCGCCTTAAAAACAGCAAAATCATACAATGGATAACAATAAAATCTTTCCTTCTCAAACTCAAATTCTTATGATAACTTTTAAAATATTGACCAAAATAATAACATTTGCCACAATAATTTGCAATTCTTATGCAAATGATTCTGTGGCGCTTGTGATTTTTGGTGACTAGCCGATGCCCAAACTTCCCCTACCTCCCCTAGAATGTATCGAACACAAATGCAACAATTTGGCAGCATTTCGTCATGATCAATATTGCTCCAACAAAACTTCTGTCAATTAACAATCCACATTGTGGAGGAGTGCCACTGTTAGCGAGGCTCAAATTGTGAATAGGTACATCTTTTAGATTGCAAATGTATGTATGAGGACCATATTTTTTTCACGGTATGAAGTAAGGAGGGGGCGTAGTCTGTGGGAGGTACTCTTTGTAAGCACTGGGGCTTATAATGTACGGGACGGGGTAACAAAGGTTTTTCCGAAGTTCAAACCCTAGAATATGGGACCGTGGGTGAAACTGCGACGTAGAAAGCTATGAAACTTTAAAATACTCCACAACAAAAATAGCCGTTTTTGGTCTCGTTTCGACAGTCGTATAAAAATATTCGAATGTCGCTTGTTTTTATAAAATTCTATAAAAATCTTATCATTTTTGGACAAATCTTGTTTAATTTTATTTTTTATTTTGTTATTCATCTAAAAGGTACCTACTATGGATTTTGTTCCTATATGAATTGTGAAAGAATTTATTAGATCCTCATGTTCTCAAATTGTTATTTCCCGTCACCCACCGTGTCCTGCTCCGCTATCACTGAGCCATGCATTTCCTCGTTGGCCCGCCAGCCCCCTATTAAATGGCGAACCGCTTCAAACTGACTGGCGCTGGCTCGAGTTATTCTTGTCTCTATTCAATTAACTGCCACGCGACGAAGCGCAGGCGCAGGTGTCGTCGTCATCAATCTGCGATTGCTAAAAGATTTACTATACCTAAATACTTACCAAGAGTCTGACTCGTACTCGGAGGGTTCTGACCTTCCTTTGACGTAGAATTTCTTGGTTTAGGTCATAAATGTATAAAAAACCGGACCGCATAACTAAATTTATTTTTGAAAGAATAAAAAAAACTGCTAGTTACAAACATCGTTTTGTTTTTCCTGTTTAATTATTTCAGATTTTTGGCTAAGCGAACTTTGAAAAAAACCGCACACAGGATATTTTGTATGTGTCCGGGTAAATTGGACGGAGTCCGGCCTGACCGGCTTTATACTCTATACTTTATTTATTTTGCTTTACTTACATTATATAATGTTACATAGGCACCTTAAAGTATATAAATAACACTATATACCAAGGACCCTGTTGGGCACTAAGCAATGTAGGAGAGTGGAGGAAAAATTATATCAAATTGTATCATTAACATAACTTATCGTTTAGGTTTTCATTTATATATAAATAAATACTTATACTATAAATACTTTATTATTTGTTTCTTGTTTTAATAATTCTGGTAGTTCAAGCTAAGCTAGCTAAGCTAAGCTCACAATGTACCAAAAAAGCCCATACTACAGATCAATAATCATATTCAATAAAATACCAAATTATATTAAAAATGAAGAGAAAGATTCAACCTTTAAAAATAAATTAAAAGACCACCTTACAAAAAAATGCTATTATTCAATTGACGAGTTTATGATAGATAAAATGGAGCAAACATAATCATAAAGTTTTTAATAATTGAACGGTCTCGCGGTCTCCTACTAAGCGTCGATAATAATATAATTGTATATCAAACTTATTAATGTTTAATAATAAACTTATCATAATTCATAATGTATAATATAAATTAAATAAATAAAAATTGTATGTCTAAATAACTAACCGGTACTAACATAATTATAAATAATTAAATCTATAATACTAATAAATATTAATTAAAATAGCTAAGTAATCACCATTTAATGATGCAATGCCCTTGCAGGGCTCATGTTGTGGACTAACTTAATTATCACACCTTTATGTACTACATGATGCAAATAAATAAATTGAAATTGAATTCATTGTATATTTTTATGGACATTACAAAAGGACTCAATTGGTGCATTTTTATTTGGGAGGATGGGACTATTATTCTACATTTATATTGCAGTTGTTTGGAATGTAGGTACGTCTTTTATTTTTTTATAAATATCAACATATATTATGTGTCTAACGAATTTACATATTTCTAAAATATAGGTGCTTGTTAATGTGAGAATTTTATGCTTCTGGAAATGCGGTCTGCAACTTTTATATATGCCTGTATCTTTTATATTGGCTATAATACGTATTAGTTTTTTTTTTTTGTGTAAAGATTGTGTGTGAATCGGTACTGTTTCCCCATAAGATAATTCCATAGCTAATCCATGCATGAGCATAGGCGTAATAGGTAACAAGTGCAGTAGGAAGATCAGTAGTTTTTTTTATTTCACGAAATATGCCTGTCTGGCTCGTTGTTAGGCTTTGTACATTTGATCAGTCAACACAATTATTTCATTAGAATTTAAGATTTAGATTCTCTAAGGATTTTATCAGGCGGTCTTATCGCTTAAGCGATTTCTTACAGACTTTTTTTTTCTTAATTTAGTAAATTTTCACACAAACCGTTATTGTCTTGTCACAGTTCTAACATAACCAAACCAACTGTATTTGGAGTGCTCCGAGTCGGTTCTGGGTGGAATAAACACAGTTACCGTAACATATACGTACCTACCATATTTGGTAGTATTTATGGAAATCGAGAAATAGCGTAACAATATCCTCAGTAAAATTTGGTAATAATTTACTATATTTGGTTTCATTGTAAAATTTTAAGTAATAGAGGTTATTGGTCACAACATTCTTTTTGTGGTAATACATCTATCCCCATGGATTATCATGTGTGAATATATATTATATTGCAGTTCTAATAATATTACAAACCTACAAACGTGTCGAATTTTAATGATAATTTCCTTTTTTGAAGTCGATTAAAAATAGAACGTTAGATAGGTAGTAGGTATAACCTACCTATTTATCTTTATCGTTACAAACAAATTTAGTTATGCCTGTGGTCCGGTTCTTTTCTACAGTACCTAATGGCCCAAACCAAGAAACTAAGTAGGTACAGGTCGGTTAACTAAAGCTGGCACGTTTCAACACATTTACACCGTCTCTCTCGCGCAAAGTCAAGCTTATGAGTATGAAGGAGACAGTTATTGTTTTGCTTTTGCTACTGCTCATAAATATAGAGTGGTCTATTTTTGCATTCGACTCTTTGCCGGTTTTAGTATGATATCCGCACGCTAATCAGGAAGGAGACGGCGGAGACAAGAGCTCCGGTCTCTTCCGTAGACGAAGAGGAGGCCTTCGCTGCTGGATACGCGGACGAATGCTCGGCGCCCCCGTATATCCAGTCGACAGGTAGGAACACCATGGGGTTTTAGTCAGTAGGAGTCTGACATAACCCGGCCACTTCCCCAAGAGTGCCCGGGTATCCATGAGGATATCCCCACGAAAAAAAAGGGTAGGTAGGGTAGGGTAGAGTAGGGTAATAAGGGGGCGCAGGTGAAACCACGGGCGGAAAGCTAGTATAATTATTGAGAACCACAGTTGAGCTGGGTGCTCAACTGTGGTGCTCAATACGAGAAATAGGTATTGGTACTTAAGATTACCTCGTATTCCGGTATGACATACTCGTATTACCTCATATACCTAGAGAAGATATCTATGATCATACAAATTGTCGGTAATTAATTTGTATGTAGATACACTTAGATAATAAAACCCCAGGACTCAACATACATCAACCCTCATAACTCTCTATGATACACGTTTCCCACTTTCCAATATAGGCTATAGGCTGAAAAGTCGGTCGATTGTGGTCAGCTGGCTGCGGTTGGCTGGCCGTCCTCTCCCATCCCAGAGCGTGTCACTCCTATATAACACGCACTCCTTGGTTTATCCATGGTCTCTCCGATACAACTATTCAGGTACCAGTCATTATAAACTAAGTTAGTATATAGTAGGACATGGGTCAGTGGTTGTACCGGCTGAGAGCAGTGCTACATCATCATCATCATCAGATATACTTTGGCGGTATTTAAATGATCCATTATAGTAATTACCAAATTTAGCATGAGAAAATGAGTACCTACTTGAGTATCTAATTTGTAAATAAATAGGTTCCTACTAACGTAAATCATTCTGTCCCAGTTTTGATTCTATTCGTCACAAATTCTGTTGGTAATCGTTGTGTATCCGTGTTTCTAGTAAGTACCTATTGGATTTACTTACTCAAAGTCATTGAACAGTCACCCAAATATTTAATTGTTATTTAGCAAATTTGTAAATTATGATGTGTGTGGCTGAATATGGCAAGCACAACAAGCAGAAACAGGGTTCATAAAATTCATTAAGATAACTATGATCGACTTATCAATTATCGTATTTTGTAGATCCCCTTGCTCTCAAGTGCAATTGCTGCATCGAGGAAATATCTCTTTTGAGTAGTAATACCGAGCAATCCAATTCCGCAACTAATCAGTGCTTTTGCACTGATTTTGAACAGTTAGGTTAGGACCAATCACTAAAGCCAGACATTCGGCTACTTTTAAGTATGTAGGTACCCTACGTTTTATTACGATATAGATATCGTTGGTTTCTTCGCGTTATCTTCGTCGGAGCTAAGTTTCGGTTATAGACGCAGGCGCGGATCAGACACATTTATATCCATCTTGGATGTGTTCAAAATACTATAGCTGTTCCCCGCAGTTACACGACAATAGTGTACATTTGTGTCGGTGGAAGAATTTTTAACCACCCCTGTTTGTCAAGAACTAGAGCACCTAAGGTAGATCTGTTTGCTACAAGATAATCGCGTCTAAAGACCGATACTAAGTAGTCAATTTACTTACATAATACCTATAGTTACAATATTAAATGGGCTTATTAGTGTTGAGGTAAAAAAACCTCTGGTTGACCTAGATGGCCTAGCCCCCCCCCCCCCCCTGATGTGACGCCACAGACATCACTACAACTAAGAGGCTGATTTTGCTAAAACTGTACATGTTATGAAAGGTTCGAAATATTATTTCTCATCACCATCATATGATGGGCGGGAGAAGTAGTGAAGGTAACGTTTTAGCTGGACTTTCCAAGTTTCCACGCGTTGAGCTATGTGCGTTGACAATTTCCTTCTTCCTCCTTCCAATCCTTAGCGAATGCAGCCTTCACATAGCTGCAGCAATACTCAATATTAAACCACAATTTCTACGAATGAATGACCGGATTTTAATAAATAATTTGGCAGAATACTTCGTACCCAAATATGTTTCACAAATGATTCAAGCAAATCTTGCAGAATTTGCAGATTTTCTTTGAACTACACTCTGCCACTGGACACTAAGCACTTTGTATGAATGCGGTTGATATAAATAAAAGAACTGAACTTTTTACTATTGGTAAGGTATATATTTCAGCATTGTAGTAGTCTCATTACAAAAAAAATAATTCAAATCGGTCCAGTCAGGGGTTATGGGGTTCTTCAAAAACGGCGTAAAAAGAGCTCTACAAGGTCGGCAACACATTGGCGATCCCCCTGGTATTGCAAATGTCCATAGGCGCCACTAAAACAAGGTCATAATTTGGAAGAGAATCTTAACATCGCGATCTAGAAAACAAACATGTCAGTAACAGTGTCATCTAATGATAAAAAAGAACAAAAATTGTTTTTTTTTTATGTCAACAGGTTGACAAGCAAGCAGACGGGCCACCTGATGGTAAGTGGTCACCGCCGCCTATGGACATTTGCAATACCAGGGGGATTGCCAATGTGTTGCCGACCTTGTAGAGCTCTTTTTACGCCTTTTTTGAAGAACCGTAATGGGGAGTTAATTCCACATCCTAATGGTCCGCAGTAAGAACGTCCGAGTAAAACGTTGTGTGGACGATCTAGGCGGCTCGAGGGATGATACTCCACATCTCCGGCGAGCAGTGCGATGGTAGAAAGGTGATGATGGCACTAGGTCAAAAAGTTCTCGACTGTCGACTTTACGTTTGGCCTATGGTGGTTTGTATTCGGTGAATATAATATGACCGAAACATCGTGCACCTGCAGCCAGGTTCTGGCAACCCTCGCTGTATGTGACCATTGCTTAAGTGTTTCATCATCATCATCATCATCAGCCTATAATGTCCCACTGCTGAGCACAGCCCTCCTTTCACAAATCAGGGTGAAGGGAATGGGCAGATACTCCACCACGCGTGCCCACTGCGGATCGGTGGAGGTAGGCTAGTGGCCAACCTACTGTTGGAATTTTTCAAACCGCCTAGGAGGCATCCAACTAGCTTAACGACTATCACAATTAAGTGATAACCGGGACCAACGGCTTTTCGTGCCTTCCGAAGCACGGAAACGCTCGATTTGAAATGCCACTAGGCGGTCACCCATCCAGGTACCGACCAAGACAGACGTAGCTTAACTTTGCCGATCGATTAAGAATGGCTAATCATGCTACACCACGAGCGCTATTTATTTTTATTAGGGACAGCAACAGCCTCAAACAAAATGAATTACATTGTTGAACTTAAAAAGGCCAATTACAGCTATCCACATACTAAAATATAAATATTACAAAAAATTATAATTAAATGACACGTCAGAAGGAAGCAGCGTACAAGTAATAGGAACTGAATTTTAAATGATTTTATTTAAATAAATGATATTATAAGCACACGTCTGACTTCTACGAGTGTCGATGCGATGTCGATATTTGAATATGTCAGGATATTTATGTAGGTATTTAATTTATTTGCGTAGGTCCTAGCATCTGATACCATATTTTTCTGTAGTCATACGGTGCAAGTTTACAAGACCAATCTGAAATTAATAGCATCTGTTTAATCCCGTCCCGCTAAGACTATTTCCCGCCGAGACCGTAAGGTCCACTGCGGTATCAAAGGGTTTTTTGAGGGTAGGCTCTCACGCCTTTGAACTCTCCAAACACATACCTAGGTACTGATCGTGAATCAGGCCCCTGATTCTCGCGCTTTCGTTTCGCATGAGACTTTTGACGAAACACATGCCGGATATCTGCTAAAATTTATAGATATTTTAAGATATCCGCCATGATTTTCAGCAAATATAATGATAACCCACAGACTTCGTGGGACATATTCTCGCTAACAAAAAACTGTGTCTATGAGAGTGATGTCCACTCTTACTAACTAAACTAGCGAAAAGGGAAACGAGACTGTCAACTCTGTCGCCGTTTACACAGAGCCGTTTACCCGTGCTCGACTAGGTAATATGTGAATGTGTGCCTGCCGTATAAATCAAAAGAACTAGGTACCTAATCCATGACAAATCTCTGACCGCTATTGATCGCATACATTTTTGCCGGTCCACCCTTACGGATGAAAATAAAATCAGAAAATTGAGGAAAATGCCTTCAAAAACAATCCACCATCAAAACCTTTTTAAAGAGGCCAGTACTAGTATAGCTTAGTATTAACACGGTATTAATTAGCCCTTGACAATGTTGATGTGTTTATTCTTTGTTTACGGTACATAAGTCATATAATGGAGGTACGTTTACTAATAGTAAAAACATTGTCATCACATTAAAATCTTCACATAAAATGACATTAAGTATAATTTACGTCGGAAAATCAGTAGGTAGGGTAGCGTTTGATTGAGGGCGCAGGCTGTTGATGGTGAGCGGTGACGTCATTTGCGAACTCGTATTATAACACGGCGCGGGCGCATATGCGCGCTCATTCGGTCGTCAGCGCGCACGCCGCGCACCTCGCGTCACCTGAACCACAACAAGTGCAACAACCGCGATTTTTTTGTTGAGTGAACTATAAAGTGCAAAATGCCGAAGAACATTTTAGCGGAGATGGGCTCGCAAGTGGGCTTAACGCCCGCCCGCCAAAACAAAAAGGTAAGTTTTGTAGATCTTATCACATTTAAAGAAAAATGTTAATTATAAAAGAAAGTGCCATAATTAATTATTATTTATTTTATACAATTCTAAGTAACTGATATACTTAAATTGTACCAATATTGTTTTATTACCAGCGAACTGTTCAAATCGCGCGCGTATCATTTCTTGCAAATTACAAATTTATATAAAAGCGAAGGTTTTATCATGGCGGGTACATTCTGAGGGTATTTTCAGACGTTCGGTAAATACAACTCGACCCGTATGAATGGCTAGACAGTCTCATGGTCAAACGAAAATAGTCCCTACCCACACGTCATGCTTTAGCACAATGTCAATACCGCATACCCTATGATACAGAAGAGAAATGCGGTGTAATAAATACATAGGTAGGTACATATCGCTTAAACTTGATCACTCAGAAATATTACCAAGACTGGTAATATTGTTTTTTTTTGTAAGAGGAAAATTCTGCATTTTTTACAATTTATTTTTAAATTGATAAAGTCGAATAATGCTCTAGCAACCAACCTTCAGCACACATACATAATATCAAATTCGTTAAAAAAACACGATTTCCTAGGCACTACTTCCAGTGCACCACGAAAGACCACGAAATACCAATACATATTATTTCGCCTATATACCTACCTACCTACCTTATAATGATGAATTTCATTAGTTGACCAAGCGATGTCGATGTGTGTTCAAAGCGTCTCAGTGTATCCACACATACTATCTATCCGCAATAGATGGTCCAGTGTTCTGGATATTTGCCAAAGTTCTTATTTACAATTTTTTATAGCTGACATGTATTTTATATTTTTAGAAATATTTTGCATAGATTAAAAAGTACTAATCTAAAACATCATAGAGATATTTCTCATTGAATTTATACAAAACGATAAAGAAAATGCACTTACTCTGTTTTTCCATCACATATGCATAGCGATAAATAGGTATAATAACCCATCCATACGAACGATCGCTTATTTTTCCTAGCTTAGGTAATATTAGGCCTAATGATGGATCCTATTTATCGGACTAAAACATTTCCCTTGCTACCTACGCACTTTAGTTGAAAGGCAGCTTTAGCGAAATCAACGTTTCGTTGTGGTTTCGTTTTCCCCATTTTCCTCCTCGAAAACTGAGCCGATTAAATTATTTTTTCACTACAATTTTAAGAAAGGGTGTGTCTAGGTCCCTATTTTTTTGTATGTTAAAAACTTTTCGAATTTGTCTGGTAGTCAGTTCCGTCTGTTATTTCCCTACAACGCCATACTTAGTGTATCATAACAATTTTTCTAATTTATTTAGTACCTATGTAGTAATCGGATTGTAATTCTGCGAATTTAATTTTTTTGAGCATTATTTATAATATTACAAATAAATTATGCAGTTAATTATTTTAACAAATATGTACAAAACACCATTTATGGTCTATTTACAATTAACACACAAAAGAATGGAAAAAATAATAATTATACCTATTATTATAAAACTATAGATTACGCATATTGGTAAACCACGGAATTTTTATGTCGCAGTCTATGGGTACGGTGCCCAAAAGACCGGTACGGTACCTCGCTGGATAGCGAGGCTCATTCTCTGCACGAAGGTAGGAAGGTACCTACCCATTGCGCGTACCTCGGGCTCGGGTACTCGCAATGGGTTCTTAGTTTCCTACGCGCCCCGCCAGACCTTTGGTCTCCAGACAGACCAGAAAATAAAGCTTCTTTTCAGTATTATTCTTTACTTTTAATACTTGGGTACATCCCCTCCAGGGGGCAGTCGTTTGGTTCATCCTGTATATACTATATTCAGTATATTGTTAACTCGTGAGTTATAGTTCGCCATATTTACCTATGTATCCATTCGAAAAGCAAGTATACTCGTGGGGTATAGCGGTCACTACATAATTTTAAATAAATGAAGAAAATTTGAATGTGTGTATCATTTTTGCGTAAAATTACTGCCTGTGGCGATGTTTTTACTAACGACGAGGATGGGTGGGCAAGGAAACATTAACTTTAATTATAAACAAAAAATAAGTGCAGGCTGCCAATCTCAGTCACGATTTTAAATTTTGAAGATTTATGAGATACCTACTTACTTAACTAAGTTTTTCCGTTTTGTTTATTTATTCATGTAAGAACTATACCTATGTAGTTGTCGTAGCGTGGCGTCGAGAATAATTCTACGGTGGGCTAATAAAAAAAAAAAACAGTTTTTTTTGCTATCGGGTTTGTCTGTTCCTAAAATCTAATCGTTTCGAGAAAAATGTTTATGCTGCTAATATTAAATGTTACAAACTTATTTCATGTTATAAGCAATAATATCATGCTAAAAAACGTCCCTACCTAGTGACTCAATTAAATATTTTATTCTAATTGCCCTCTATTTCATAAAGTCATATTTTGAATGAACGGATTTACCCAACTTCTTCAAAATTGCGATAACATGAGTGAGTAATTGTTGATGTTTTTGAAAACATTCAAGCACCAAAAAATTACTTAACATCCAACTGTTGTATTTACCGAAGTGCGCTCATGGAGCTCTGTGCCTGCATATATACCTATTATGTCACGAGTAAGAGTAGTGGTCTTCGGATACCTACAAGCGTGGTATGAGGTCACGGTCGTCAAGACCACTGCCGCTGCTGCAGTGTACCTACCTACTGTAGATGTAAGTAGGTACACGTTATTAAACTAGATGTCGTGTACATTAACCACGAGATTCCAATTTGGCTTCTTGAGCCCCCTCTCACACGTGGCTTTTACACCTTCAACTCTCAAGATCTTCTAGAATGTAGGTAATTAGGGTTCCGTACCTCAAAAGAACAAAAAACGGAAGCCTTATAGAATCACTTTGTTGTTCGTCCATTAGTCCGTCTGGTAAAACCTTTTTCTTAGGAACGCGTTGAGGTATCAAGCTGAAATTAATTCTAAATAAGTAGGTACCTATTCAGTCTGCAATCCCTTAGAGCAGTGAAAAAATCAAACTTCTAAGTCAACGTAATCAAAAGAAACGTCCGTTTATGCCGCATATTTTGAGGTTTTCAATTCGGAAATATTGTAGATCATACGTTTATATACGGAACTCTCGGTGCGCTAGTCCGACTTGCACTTGGCCGATTTTTTTTCATTATTATGAAACCAGTAAGATTCAGAAGATACTTTGTGCCGGTTTCTATTACCGAAATATTTGGTTTATGTTAAATAGCTTATTTAATACTTAACCATTATTTAAATAAATGAAGAATTATTTAGCTTGACTGCAAACCACGCCTTGATCCTCAATAGAAAAACCATAAACTATTACTTACCCACTATTAAACTATTTACCCACGTATCTGGTAATTACCTACTAAACATCTTCTTTACATTTGATGTGGACCTCAGTTGGTCCCTTTGAGTATTTCGATCTTCATAAGGAAAATCTTTTGGCACCAGATATGGAAAACGTGAAAACTTGAGCACTGATTGCACAGTATATAAATAACACTTACTAAACTATCGAATCTACAAATGAATTAGGTATATTTAGATCATTAACACGTGTTTGGTTCACGTGCATCTTTTAGAACTGTAGAGTTGTAAAGATTCTAAAGACGTTCGAAACGGAACGTTGGTATACGTTAGTAATGAACATGTTAATTATACGTGAAACATTGCATCAGAGCTGAACCATCGTTGATGTGAGATCAGTAGCGCTAAACAACCCGTCACTACCCTCGGGCTTAATAAGAATCATTACATTACATCATCCAAGATGTTTATGGATGATGTTTTCGTTCGTTTTCGTGCCATATTTCCATAAAATCTCACGTTATCGATTCATCAATACAGAAATACCATTTAAAAAGTGGAAATTTGGACTGACCACAGCCATGCAACTTGTTTGGGGTCGGTATTACTAAATAAGTATGCGCTGTTTTATCGTAAGCACACATAAAGTACTCGTATAAGATGTTGTTTCATGGGAATCCACTTATCATGCATGCATGCACTTAGCATGGGGTTCTTCAAAAAGGGTGTGAAGAGATTTCTGCAGGGTCGGCAACGCACGAGTGATACTCCTGGTCTAGCAAGCGTCCATAGGCTACGGTAACCGCTTACCAGCAGGTGGGCCGTATGCTTGTTTGACACTTAGTGGTATAAAAAAACAGTGTTTCTACCAAAATAATCACCTAGTTAAAGCGTGAAATAATAGCCTACCTTTTAGCCGGCCTAAAAGGTAGGCCCTTTTAAGATATAAAATACTTTAATCCTATACACAATTGGTTTTTATTGTTTGTTTTTTATTTTTTAATATTATCTAAAACCATAATGCTGACACCTGATGCTGTCTTTCAGACTGTAAATGGGCACCCAGCCAGAATTCTATGCCAAATATTGAAAACAGCAAAATGTAGAGATCATTTACAAATATACTTATCCGAATCTTACATCTCCTGAGACATGGAGACGATGTGACTTGGCTAGATTTCGCGTACGCATTAACTATTTATTACTTTGGGTATTTTCTTGGTATAACATTTTATAGGCAAATAACTAAATCCAGAACTATTAGATGACAATAAGTTACTTGAGGAATATTTTCAATTGAATTAGTTTCTTATCAAGTCAAAACATAAAAAAGCAAAATGATGTGGCCTCGTTGATGTAGATCCATCAATGGTACCGGCACATAGCTATGGCTTTCTTATGGTACCGATACCGGTATGTTCTCAATAATACAACTTCCAATTTTCATGCATATGATAGGTTGATAACTAACGAACCAAGGTAGATGAGGCTTGCAGGCAGCGTTGCCAGACGTCCCGATTTTTAGTCCAAAATTAAGTAAATGTCCCGCGCGGGACATGCCGCTTTTCGAGGATTATTCTACGCTGAAATCATCGATGGACGTAGAAGTTGGAAATTATAAAGACACCACTGCACAGAAATGGCACCAGCGTTTCCGTGAGTGGAGAACCGCGCCAAAGTGAACTAAATGTCACTGTGACATACAAAAATCAAGCGTCAACGCAATCAAAAGATACGGCCATATATGCCGCATATTTTGACGCTCGCAAGGGAATCAAAACGTATAGGGTATTTCCTATTGACCTAATCATAAAATTTGGCAAGAAGCAATTCCATTTAGCGCAAGTAAAGAAAGAAATCCGAAAATCGTTTTGTAGTTACATAAAAAAATATGATCATATTACAACACAATCGAAAAAAATGGAAAAAATCTACTAGACTCAATTCCCGTGATGAATGAACTATTTACATACCTACAAGTTTCTACGGAATTCTCGTTGCGCGAGTTCGACTGTCACTTGGCCGATTTTATTAGTATGTACCGCTTTCGGCGATATATTCCCGCTTTTTTTACTCAAGAGGATTCAAAATCCCGCTTTGCCCGAATAAAAACTGGCAAAGCTGGTTGCAGGTATAATGGCAAAAGTTACGTGTAGTTACATGATGGGCAAAAGGGGTTCAAATAAAATTCAGGCCAAAGCACAAGTCTTCTCCAAGGGTTGCCTGGGTTTTTGGTGGAATATTATTTCTACATTTGTTATAGAGTTAAAACATAGGTACAAAGTTTTTATTCCATTAACATTCAACAACATATATGTAGCTATGTGCCTTAATAAATGGATAAGTAACTTTGTTGGTTGTGGAATTTTTGAAGTGCCTACGTAGACTAGGCACTAGAGATATCGCTTCTACAGAGCATTTGATCGGAATCCACTCCTCAAACATTGCAATAACATATCTGAGGGTAAACGAACTGGCATAAAGTTGTTTTCACATCCGAAGTGCACCTTATACACACTCAATGTCACGTGAAGAAACCGTAAAGAGCCTTCTAAATTGTCTGAATTTATTATGTACCTATACCTACCACTTCACTGATTTGTATTTTTTACCCCTTCAATCAATATTTGAATATTTTTCCTTTCCAAAATGATGGCTGGCCCCATGAGACCCGCTTTTGTCTCGGTCTCGCGTCACAAACCAAGCTGGCTTAGTTACCTAGGAAGCTAGGAACCTAAAATATGCCCTGCTACCCAAGCCGCGTCGGAATTTAAAATTGTGCTAAAAATCATCCTGAGGAAATGACGTCACAATTAAGACGTTTTGCAACCAGACGTAGGAAGTTATTGTCGAGGTTGGTTGAGTCCATAGTAGGAGTACCTACTCTCCTACTTCACTTCGCTTGTTGAGTCATAATCATAGTAATAGCAAGTTTACAATTTCATCAATTGCATCGGGATACAGGAACGCGCGAGGCAGATACGTAAATAGTAATATAAGACGTATGGAGTCGTGCATACAGCCATAGTGATTTTGTAAAATGGGTACCTAATAAACGGTAATACCTAAAGGTTGCCTGGTAGAGATCACTTTTAGTGATAAGGCCGCCCATTGTAACACTTTATAATTTTTATGTTTTGTTTTTTTTTTTTTTTGGTGTAACAATAAAGTATTATCTATCTATCTAATTATGTGTTTCCAGCATCAACAGTACTGGCATGGAACTCATGTCTCTCTTTTAAATGAATTTTAACAACAACTTCTAAATACAATATGATATTTAAAAATGTTACATTGAAATTGGCTTCTCAGACTATAAGTGTATTTTTGTACATTGATTGACAGATTTTATGCGGCACTGACATATTATGTAAATTAAAGTTGTTTGTATCGCAATATCACAGCTTCCGTCCCGCGGTTAACCCCCGTTCGCGGGGGTTATATTACTTTCGCGGGATAAAAATTAACCTATTATGACTCGGCAGAACCAGATCAGTACCCAGAGTGTAAAAAATTTACGTTAATAAACGCTTACTTATGCATTTGCGTTAACTATAAATTTGTATGGGAGAAATTACACTGAAAAAAAGGTTCTACAAAACTAGTTATGTAAGTTGACGTTTTGTTGTCGGGAAACTAACTTTAGTTACATTTGATCGTATATCTCTTTGATTTAATCAAATAATTTAGTAATGAACCAAAACTAGTTTTGTTTCTGGTAAGTTTTAGTTCGCAAGTCACTCTGCTTAGGTTATTGGTAGTCAAATTTGTGTTACTGTAAAAAAAAAACAGGTTATTACCATGAATATTTCGGTAGAGACGCTGTGCCAATTTCTATAGAGAAGTGTCGTAAACGCAAACGCATTAGCACAGAATATTCAATAGTAGTAGGTACCTACTTAGCATTAGTAAGCGTTTACTAACGTCAATTCTTTACACTCGGAATACAGAAGATCCGGAGAATATAAACAAACATACAAAATCTGCTCTCTCTTTATAATATTAGTATAATTAGCGTTAGTACTCTGAGCGTCAGCGTAGACAAATGATGTTAGTAAACGCGTTTGCGTTACCATAGAGTTAATAATATACCTACTACGTATAGCGTTACCAACATTTCTCTCTAGGGCTAGGAGTCTCATGGAATACTCGTGGAGCTACCCCCCTTTTATTTGTAAACGCAAACGATTTAGCGTAAATATGTTTTTTTTTTATTAACTCGGAAACTATATAGGATAATGCAAATGTATGGGCGCGCCGCTATAAAATGTATGAGGACGGGAGCGCAATTGATTACAAAAATCCGTTAGGTACACTTTCACATAAATTAGTATATTTCACATAGGTACGCGCTGCCCGTAGGTAATGTTTATATGTATGTGTGTTGTTTGGACCAAATGGCAAAACATTTGTTTGCAACACTGTTTTCAGCTACTTTATTTTATATAATAAAACTATTTAGATTTACGAAGATGGTAACACATTCTTCTTCCTGTAACCAGTCCTTCGAGCCGGATCACCGCGCACTATGTATGAAACAAAATGCTGTTTAATGTAATAAATTCACTTTATTGAAGTTTATAACATACATTTTGGTCAGAGCACACACCGCTAGTTTTAATGGTTACAAGAAGAAGGTGTTACCATCTTCGTAAATCTAAATAGTTTTATTATATAAAATAAAGTTGCTGAAAACAGTGTTACCATATAAATCTTATGTTTTGCCATTCGGTCCAAACATGTGTAATTTTTGGTAACAATTCATAAAGCGAGTCGATTCGATTTTCAATGGAGGATGGATACCTACCAATTATCTTCCAGTCTGCTGAGGAAAGGATAAGGTATTCGGCTGAATATAGCTTCTACAAAAGAAGAATGTTCGGCCGAATATTAGGTTCAAAATGAACCGATCCGGATATTCGGCTAAGCTACACACTCAAGCGCTTTATATTGGCCTTGTATAAAGTAGAAAGACGCGAAACGGGCAGCGAGTAGCCGCACCGCATTAGTTTGTTGCAATCTCGTGATAAAAACTAGTTTAATTAGAAAAACAAGCAGTCAGTTATTACATTAAATATAAGAACAGTGCTGTGTGAACATACCTACTGAAAAATTTTAGATACTTAAATTATGTGGGATGGACATTATTTCATGAAAATACAAAAGACAAACCAAAAGATAGAAAATTTGAAAAATAAAAACTTGACGAACATACTAAATATCGAATATTCGGCGCAATTGTACCCATATGTAAACACATCTAATCGATACGCAAAGCAATCGATAATTACCATTGGGTACCTACTATACTAACGATAGAGAACTATAAATTTATTATACGTTTACTAAGGGAGTTGTAAATTGCAATACAGTAAGTATTACAATTTACAACTCCCTCCCAAGCACGTAGAGTAGTGGTTTATTACTTAGTTGATTACTTTTACAATTAAACATTTATGGCGATAGCTCTTAGATCAGTGGTTCCCAAAGTTGACCGCGACTCACCTAACACAAAATTCCAAATTCGGGACTCATCTCTTGGTTTTCATGAAGCAAAAAGGGACATAAATGAATAAAGGACTTTTCAGGGCCCACCCTTATATCAGGGTCATAATCCGTACCACTCCGCCCGTACTGTCTTAGACTCCTCTTAGTTTATATCTTACCCACCGAGCCCTTGTAAAATTGTACCTTCTCATAAAAGGTATATTTTCTGCATAGCGAATGTCTGCATAGCCAATCTTGCCTTGCGAATGCTTAGAAGCATGTACTCTAAGTATCACTTGTTTAGCACCTACTTTCCTTGGATAGTGTTAATGACCTACCTACCTACCTTACCTTCACACAGTTTTATAAGCGCCCCAAATAAAAATAATGTTATTCTATCTTAGGTACCAATTATTTGTGTTGATATATATATATATATATATATATATGCACAAACTTGTTTTATGCATAATACATTTTATTATCTGTATAATATAAAAGTGTATGTATTTGTAACCTTCTCGCGTATTGAAGAGTTACAATCATTGCTGTGCGCAAAATATTGTCGAAAAGTCGGGTGACAGCGGGAAGCAATTTCATAAATACCACTATACCTAGTAAAGTTGTCATATTATCCTAAATATTGAAAGTCTCCTTTGATCAGGGTTCCCAACTTTAAATACAGCTGCGTTTCGCTTTGACCTTGATCTTGTCTATAAACGGCGCGGGCGCACGGTGCATGGAGTGAGTCCCATCGGACCCGGTGCCTCTGTCCCGTTAACGGGTCCGATGGGAAAAAAAGTGCCATCGGACCCGGTAGCTTCAGTGTGTGCGTGCACCGGGTCCGATGGCACTCATTTTTCAATCCGCCTCAAGAGTGCCATTGGCCCCGGTATCTCCCATCATCGGGACAGATACAAAACATAAAATTAGCCGGCGTCGCCGTTTTAACCGCCGGGAAGGATGGCACGGATCAAGTTTCCTATGCCAGTTTTATTATATAAAAAAAACCTAAATCGACGTAGCTGAGCTGGTTACCAGGATAACAGAAGTTCTTAAGAGATTAGCTCGAGAAAATCAAACACAATTGTGTATAGAGCTCACACACACTGGCTTGATTCTAAAAGATGAAGATTACACAAGTAAAATCCAAATGCTTTTTAGCTCTTAACATGATATCTTTAAAAAATAACAATTTATAAAAATCTTATGGTGGTGGTAATACACTTCCAAACTTTTAATATTCTTGTACCTACCGCCATAAATATTTTGTCTGTCGTAACTTGAAATTATATAAGATAATTCTTTAAAACTTCTGTTATCCTGGTATTATTGCGACCTTGACGAAAACGGATACCATGCAATGATGCTGACAATTTTCAACTTGTTGTGCTACGACTTCGTAATATGAGGCGATTCCTATTGTTTGAATGATAGATAAGGAAGGGTTGAAATCGCTTTGTATTTATTGTTTGTCTTCGTTACTCCTCGTGGCTGTGGCATATTTTTAAACACCTATTGCTTTTATGTAATGCTTACCTTAGACACGTATCAATTTACGTATTAGTAATTTTAGTAAATAAAATAATAATATTTATAACTTGACTAAGCCAGTATGTGTGAGTTCTATACTAAATTTACTTGATTTTCTTAAGCTTATCTCTTAAGAACTTCTGTTATCCTGGTAACCAGATCTGTGACGTTTGTTTATATAATCAAACTGGCAATTGAAACTTAATCCGTGCCATCCTTCCTTTTAAATCAGCGACGCCGGTTTATTTTATGTTTTGTATCTACCCCGTTGACCGGAGCTACCGGGGCCGATGGCACTCTTTTTCCGATCGACCTCAGTGCCTCTGCCCCGTTAACGGGGTCGATGGGAAAAAGAGTGCCATCGGACCCGGTAGCTTCAATGTGTGCGTGTACCGGGTCCGATGGCACTTTTTTTCCCAACGGACCCGTTAACGGGGCAGAGGCACCGGGTCCGATGGGACTCACTCGGTGCATGCATAGGTACTACCACTTCAATAAACAACGCTATGATGCTATGCGTCTATCGCTTGAACTGCGCAAACTGTGTGGATGCACGCAGATTTATTTTATAATTACTAATTTCTTTGTGTTTAATAATTTTATGTGCAAAAATATGAATTTTCATTTAAAGCATAAATTTTGCAGGTAGGTACCTACTTAAAACTACAATAAAATAATATACCTAGGTATGAACCTACTTATTTAATATCTGCTGTTGAAGTAGCTTACAATGATGTTGCAGAATTTTAACAATTCTAAATGAATTAGTAAGAGATTTATGTAGTATTACAATTTACTATTTTATGTTTTTGTATTTATGGTTTTTGAACCCTATGTACCTATACAATTCACGCTTTGTCACAGAATTAGCGTACTACCTACCTAACCGCAGACATAAGTGGTGCAAATTGAAGTAGTACTGTAATATTGTTCAAAAAATTTAACAGGTATTATCGTGTATTTTTACTTACAGTAGGTACTCATAATTTCACAAAAATTTGGAATTTTATTTACAACTCACATCTGAAAATCCTACGCGTTCAATAACATTCTAATAATCACGATATCTGGCAAGGCAAGTTTACATTGTTAATTGAATTTCAGAATGTATATTTCTAGTTTTCAATTCCAAGTCGTTATTTACACAGAGGAAAGAACAAGCCTTATTTACGGTTCCATCGTGTGACAAACTTGCCTTGCCTTTGATTGTAAATCAATCATTTTTTTACATTTATGTTTTTATTGGTCGACCGCGACTTTGAAGGATACAACAAAAAATAATAAGAACTAAACCTTGTTCTTATATGTCTGTGAACTAAACTTATTTTAGAACCATTAAAAAGGTATGTGCTTACGTACAGACATCTATCTGATGATGTGAGTCAATCATTTTGTTTATCGAAGGTTATTCAAGCGTGCTTACTTATTTCATGGTAGATACCTTCTGCGGGACTATATTATGTAGATGTTGCTGTATATTAATTGGATTTAAAATATTTACTAGATAAACTTATCTTGAACCGATACCTACTATCTTTCTATATAAAATTCTACTGTACGTGTGTATGTCACTGAACTCCTAAACGGCTGAACCGATTTGAATGTTTTTTTTTGTATGCGTTTGGGTGCCGCTTGGATGGTTTAGATAGTGTAGGGTAGGGTAAGGTAAGGTAGGTAGGACAGGTGTAGTGGTAGGTTAGGGTATACCCTACACCTATCCTACCTACGACACGGCACGGCACGACTTCGTCACGGAGTCGTGCCGGGCAGTTATATCTTAGTAGGTATATATATATATACAACTCAAACAAAAAAGAAAATCTAAACGAATCATGATGAAAGATTATCATGGCGTTCAAAATTCAAAAGAAACTTTTTTTTAGTTTACTAAACGCTTCAGAAATATAAAATGGTAGCGGGACTCGGAAAATAAATTAATGGAATTTTTTCATGATCCAAGATCAAGATAGCCCTTATTAACGATAGCGTTGATTGTTCATTCTCAAGTCTCGTTGGACACTAATTGAAGTTAAGTATTGATAGGAAAGAAACGTAATTTTCCGTCAGATTGGATTAGAGCTGGGATTGTTTGCGCAGCGAGACAGCACCATTGCGCAAACGTCATAGGTAGGTGGTATATCCTCATCCTCAATCATCAATGAACTGATAAACTCGTTAAGCAATACTTATAAATCACTCGGTAACTACTTGCGACGACTTTGTTGCTAGATTGCTAATATTGCTATAGACTGTTCGATACATGTTGTGCCTAAATCTGAAACATACTCTCACAGTGATATTTTCTTTGTAAATACATGAATCGTTTGCTGCACACATTTATTTTAATTGCCTTGCCATTAATTGGCAAAAACGCTACTGATTTGATAAATTTAACGAAACAGTCGTATCCCTTTTAATTATAATTAATTACTTATAAAAAGTCTCGCAAATCAATATAATCTACCATAAATGAATGAACACAATGGAGAATTGAAAAGAGATGTAAGTTATCTGTTATCTACCACTTTTTTAATTGGTTAAAATAAAAACTGATGTAAATTATAACATAACATTATATTGTAAGTACCTAACTTACTACGTGGTAACATTAGTTGCAATGCGAGTATAGATCTCAGAAATCAAACTGCGTATAGCTATGCAATAGAATAACAATTGAATCTATTTCTTTTCTCAGCTGATTCAATAGATAGCTCTATATATTACTATATATAGAGCTATCTATGTAGGTACGTTTGTTTATTGGTAGGTATTTATTGTTAAGGAAGCAATGATGTATTGCAATATGCCCATTGAGTATTAAAAACACGCGCTTGCGTCTCGCACGTGAAGTGAAACACGTGTCCATTGTATATTTAATTAAATTATACATTAAAACCATGCTTATTTATTTTAACCGCGTTTCAAGTGGGAACTATGATTTTATCGTAATGTATAATGTAGTGTAGATAGTTTGATCAAAGTGGAGGAAAATGGTATGACGAAATGGATGTTTTACTAGCATTTACCCAGTACCTAATCCGTTGTCATTAGTGGATTAGTAAGGGTTTCTATTGTAAGGTAACATAAATATATAACTAAACTAGCTGTCCCCTGCAGTTTCACTCGCGATAAAATGGGATAAAAAGTAGCCTTTAACAATCGGGGATAATGTGCTTCCTATTAGTGAAAGAATTTTTTGCATCCGACTGAGACTCTCGCTGGATGGCTGGACAAGGGTCAGATACAGAAGGCGGTACTCCTGGACACGGCACGCATCGTCAGGAGGTTCCTCTCTCTGCGGCCCTAACCACCGGTAGCTTGGGACCTACCCCGCTACCGGCGGGATTCTAGAATTAGGTTTTTTATAACATTTTTAGATTTTGTAAAGATATTGTAAAAAAAATAATCATATTATATACATAGGATTAGGTTTTTTATAATATTTTTGAATTTAATTTTTACTAATGTTATAAAAAAATAATTCTAAGGAATCAGAAAAATAAAGAGAATAATAATAATTTTTATTAGACCAAATTAGATACACTCAATTAAATTGAAGTCTCTGACACTTAAGGTAGGCACAATAATTAGACAGATGACGCTGGATGTCAATCAAACAAAAACTCTTCAACTTTTTTATATTGTGTTAAACAAACTAAGACGCGGTAGGTAGGTAGGTATTATAATGGAAACGCACTTACGGTTCAGCAATGTACAGACGAAGGATAACAGGTTCGGTTCCGCGTTTGTTACCATTAAGAGCGCGCATAAGCCAGAAAAAAATGCGAATGGTAGATGAAACAAACTTATGTCTAATATTCGCGTGGCATGAGACGGAGATGAACTAAGCGCTTCTAATCTAAATATCTCGTAAAGCATAGAATATTTAAAATATCTGTTAGTATCAGCCCTAGGCTAGGTCATACGTTGCTGATATTATTTATTGAATTTTTGTCTTAATTAGATTCACCATGAACGAATAAAAACGAAAATTAATTAATATTAGAGGTATCTTTGTGATTTTTTTGTATCGAGGAATTTTCTTTCCATTATGTTTTTGCTCAGAGAGAACCCTTACATATATATATAATGAAAATACCCATAACCCATAGGGTAAACATACCGGCTATCGACCAGTTAAGCGACTTGTTGACTTCAGAGTTGATTTCTATCATGATGCTGTACTCCAAGATATTTCATAAAATTTTCATTTCATCCTAATATAGTCTAGTTTCATAAAACCTAACGTTCATAGACGTATCAGTGATACATAATTAAAAAAAAAAAAAACTTCGTAAAAATAGCAAATATACCGGCTATCGGCCATTTCACTCAGTTTTCGTCCACCAGTGCACTGGTTAACGGCCACCTAATTAACAGTAGAAAAACGACTCTTATTCAATAGGTCATAGGGTTCATAATAGTATGAAAGTAAAAAATGAATAAATTCACAAAAAGCGTTATATTTTCACTCCCTTCTATGAATTAAGTAACAGATTAAAATCTCGATTCAAACTAATAACTACTTTTAGCTTTAGCATCAATAAAAATGTCTTAACAGTCACAATCATATAAAAATTAAATTAAAAAAATATGAATTCTATGCCCGTAAGTATACCGAGACTTTAACAGCAACTAAAATAGATACTAAGATAATTTGCCGTGTGGTTCTCGGCATAGAATAGGGCCAACCCTTCCAATCCTGAGGGTGTTGTAAAAGGCGACTAAGGGAATACACCAGGGGACGGGCAGCAGCGTCCATCTGTGATACGCCATCACTATTGCGATCACCAACCCGCCTGCCAAGCGTGGTGATTAAGGCAATACCTCTCTACTTGACAACGCAAACACAACTACGGCCTCCAGTCCTGGCAGCCCCGATATCCCGGGCTATGGTAGCGGTCACGGTAACGGCGGGGCAGGGGTGCTAAGAGTCTCCGGCAGAGATTCGGCTACCAACACCGACGACTGGACCTGGTAACATACAATACACGGACTCTGAGGAACGAGGAGAAGCTCATTGAGCTGGAGGAAGATGTGGACAGGTTGCGCTGGGATATAATGGGATTATCAGAAGTCCGAAGAGAGGGGGAGGACACGATTATCCTTAAATTCGGTAACCTGTTCTACTACCGGGAGGGTGATCACCTATCACAGGGTGGTGTTGGGTTTATTGTCCGCAAGCCCCTCATCAAGAATATAGTGAGGAAAGAGAGTGTCTCACCGAGAGTCGCATACTTGATACTCAGAATCACCAAACGGTATTCACTGGGGGACTTTAACGTGAAGCTATACATTAGGAATGAAGATGAGCTGTGAGTGGGGCATTTTGGATTTGGGTAGAGGACCCTATTTATGATGAGTTGAAGGGACTATTTATGATGAAATCCTTCTTCAAAAAGCGGCCGCATAGGAAATAGACCTGGAGTAGCCCCGATGGATCCACCAAAAATGAGATAGACTTTATCTTGACGACAAAGCGGCAAATCTTCAGTGATGTATCTGTGATCAGGGTTAACACCGGCAGCGATCACCGATTAGTAAGAGGCACACTGAACCTGAACATCCAGGTGAAGAGATGTCGTCTACGCTCCGACCACCATATGCATGTATGTAAGACCCTGAAAGCTTTCAGCTCGAACTTCATAATCGCTTCCAATGCCTGGATGATTGCGTGACGGTGGACGATACAAACAATAGGCTCGAGGAAACTTCCCATGCGTTACGATGTAAGTTTTTTAAAACGAATATAACCCAAAAACTCTCGGTTGCAACTCTCAAACTCATGAAGCGACTTCCGGCTTTCGCCAACTTAATTATCCAATCAAGGATTTTCTTTTCTTTTCTTCACCTAAACTAATTTAAGAGTCTGGGCCAACTTTTCTCCTTTGATGAGCAACACTACCGGAAAGCCTGTCATAGTGGAGCTTGGAACTCCGTAGTGCCAGCATGCTTCTCTGATGCCGCGTATATCTGAAAGAGTGGTTTTCAGTGCTTCTTTACTATAAGCAAACCTTCGGGAAGTCAAAGCCATTTATTCAATTTAGGACCTAGTAGGGCGCTTATGAAGGTCGAAGCTACTGAAGTTACTACCGTTCGTAAGTTGGCCTTCAACTGAGAAGAACAGGCAAGAAAGTCAGCACTTAGTTAAATTTTTACCATTTATCGGCGGCTTTTATTGTCCTAGGTCGAAAACAGGTTTATTTTTTACTAATTATCGGCCGTTCTTTTTTGTAAGGCCGGAATCAGGTGTAATTTTTACCAATTTTCGGCCGCTCTTTATTTCAAACGGCCGGAGACAGGTTTTGTTTTTACTAGTTATCGGCCGCTAAACGTTCGGTATTTTTGATCGTTGATATCTTTGAAAATATGAGGTATACTAGCGGCCGGAATCTAGTTGTAAATTCACAAAATTCTAGCTGTTCACAAATATAATGGAATCTATGTTGGTGAATTTAAGGTTTCCGCAATAAAGGCAAAGAGAAATGACGTGAATAAACCGGTTTTGCGACCACCCGGTCGATAAGTAGATTTTGAAATTAATTGTTAACGTATTGTCCGACCACCAAAAATATCACAAATTATGAAATTTTTGATGAGTTTGGGCACTTGAATATTGAAATTAAACATGCTAAGTATACACGAACCAAATCAATCACCAATAAACCAACAGTAACACTTAAAAATTTACATTTGAAATTCCATCCACCTGCTATTTTTTTCGCTAAATTTTATACGCGTCAGTACACCAAATTTTGAAATAGCGACTGAGGGCTCAGTTTGCAAATTTCGAGTTCATGCCGTTGGAATATGAACCGTGAAGTTTGTCCGGAACGAATGGCGTGAAATTAGAAAGGAGTGGTCGTTAACACTGTCTATTATTTGAAATAACGTGCGAAGTGGTCGATAAGGGGTAGTGGCCGGCCAACCGGTATGTTTACCCTATTATAAAAATATTTTTTAATTTATATATTATTTACTTGGGTACTCGCAGTGTGCTCGTTCGTTGCTCGGCTCGTGCTCGATTCGCCAAGCATGGACGCACCATTAGATATGTTATTTTGCTTTATACGCACTCTTAAGGCAAACATTTGAGACAGTTAATTATTTTAATTCAGAATGTAGGTACACACGGCAACAGATCAAGCTATACATTTCTAGTATAAGTTGACCTCCCATTGTACGGAAATCCTATACAATACTACGTAGTACTATTAAATATTCTGTGACAATACGAGATCAGCTTATACTGGAAATGTATAGCTTGATCTGTAGCCGTGTGTACAAATGATGAGGTTGTGTGACAAATGATAGGACATAACCTACATGGATTGCATACGGTATTGATCTATACTTCATTTGTCATTTCTCTATATGCCCATATTGTAAAATTGTTATACGTGAAAATAACTAGATAGGTACCTATCTAGTATCTATCCTATACATAAATAAATGCAATGAAATCCCCTTATTTGTACGGGTTAAATATTGCACCATTTGTCCAGCTACTGCATATACGGGGAGTAGGTACTCGTGTATACGATAAACTTTAACTATGAGACAAATTTAGAAATCGCAAAAATAAATACAGCTTTTCATACATTTTTGCCGAGGAGATATGTGTCATGTACCTTTTGTATGAATAGCAGTTTTTATTTTTTTGCAATTTCGAAGTTGGTCCCATAGTAAAAGTTTATCTTATACATAAGTACTTTACGTGGTTTCATTTATGGTCGTATTATCGTATCCACCCCGTATTTGGTGGTAATCGTAATGAACCGTAAAATTGTGGTATTTAACTTGGAAACTGGTGGGAATCATAAAATAGCATCCAATGACGGCCCACCAATGGTATTCGTCGTAACGCATCATTGGATGATCAAAAAAAAAAATTTAATATAGGAATCATAGGGTCTACTATGACAACCAAATATACACGACAGCCCCGAAGTAGCTTTAAATAATGCCTGCATAAAGACACTAAGTACCTACCAGGCATGTAACGGATGGTAACGGTCACACCAAAACAAAATCTTTACCTTCTGAGGTACCTACTTTCCTCATGTTAAGGATTAGATCATAAAAAATACAGTTTATGTATGGTTAAAACAAGTTCAAAGCATTTAACCTTATACCTACTGTGCTCGGTAAATCCCTGCCGTTTACCTTATTACCACAGAATAAGTTGTAGGTAGGTAGGTACTATCTTAGAGTTACGCAGCTTACAATCAATATAAATGATCATTGAATCATAGTGAAATGTCTTGTTAGGGTCAATTAAAACCATGAGGATAAATATGTGCGTATTGATCGAGCAAAGGAGAAACTGGCTCCTTGTTGAATACCTGACTAACGTGTCACGCACAGCTCAAACCGCACGGTTTTTTCTTTAAATATGTTAACCTACCACAAAGGAAAAGTTGTCCAACATTCTTTTGCGCTTTACGTTCTGTTTGAACCTATGTATCCTTCGCCCGATTTCAATATTCAATCTTGAAATCGGATCACGGTGTTCGCGAGAAGTATTTTTCTCGCAAACACCGTGATTTTCACGTCGCTTACGGGTTTCGCTTATCGTTCTACAACAAAAAGTGTGGCCGGATGGCCTCACTTGAACGGAACATAGTTGTGATGTGTGACGTCTTCTCTATACGTAGTAATAATAGCTCAATGATTGTGGATTGATAGTTTGACACTCGATTGACACACAATCTCAAAATCAAAACAAGATTGAATACCGGTTATCGGCATATACATTATTTCTGCTTTGGTGGTACGGGATTTTAATTTACGGTAAAATGAATATATCTAAAGGTTTTTACCTCACATAAATATGTACTTACCAACATTTGTAGGCCTGCATTTAGGCACAGAATATTTAATAGTACTACGTAATTTAGGGCTTCATGTTCTTATAGGTACCTAAACGCGTATTCGTTTCGTTCACCTTGCATAAGGAGATATCTCCAAGGCTTTGTCACATTATGCTGCCAATCGCTGTATATCGAATTTATATAAAATACTAGCTTCCATACCATGGTTTCACTCGTATTCCCAGGATAAAAGTTACCTATGGATTTCTCCGTACCATGCTACTTGATGTCAATTTGGCATTTAAATATAATATTTGTTTAACTATGATCAGTAAGATTTTGTTCGTCTGTCTCAGACGGGACTTTGCTTTCTAAATCAGTGTTAAATTTGACCTCAATAAATTCCTTACAAGGTGATAAACTAAGCGACTGATATGTTATAGTCCGAATGTTGCACAAACGGCATTTTAATCTTATGTGTTCTTGAAGAGTAGACGCAAAGTCATCCTCATTAATTCCTATAGAAGGCTTGTTTCGCGCAGCGCAGTGCAGAAGTATAAGCACAGCGCATATAGGTGAGAGCGAACCAGTGGCGTAGCTACCTGGGGGCTAGACGGGGCAGTGCCCCGGGGCCCCCAAGTTCAGGGGGCCCCTCGGACTCTGACTTACAAACTATAAATTGAACACAGACGCGGAACTCTAGAACTCTCTCTGTGGGATCGGCGCCTAATAGGTATTTCGCATAAAAACAAACAGAGTTGTGGAGCCTTCATACGGATTATCATGACGGACAAGATGGCGGAAAATCTGACGGTGTAAAAACGAGATGACTCGATATGAAAATTTTAAATAAGTAGTTTAGTTGGGTCCCTAGTTTTTTTTTTGCTCTAGGGCCTTTGGTTACCTAGCTACGCCACTGGAGCGAACTCAATTACTACTAAAACCAGATACGGCCTTGTCCTGACCTTTTGATGTTGTCAAAATAACAGTCTAAGTACTCCAGCTATTTTAACTTTTAATAAAACTAGCTGTCCCCCGCCCTTTCGGCTACGTATAAAAAGTAGCGTATAACACTCGGGAATAATGTATCTTCCTATTAGTGAAGGAATTTATGGAAACCGACTCGCAATTCCAGAGATATACACGTTTAAACAAACAATTTAACTAAAAAATCTCTTCAGCTTTATTATATTATTATATAGATTAGCAAGATAAAGCCGCGTGACTGTGATCAGAACAGAATTATTCGTTTTCCTTGAGCATACGCATCTTACATATAAAACTACATATTAAAAACATTTGTGTAGGTCAATGTAATATATAACCAAGTTTTTTATCACGATCGGATTTAATATAAATACGAGAAAAAGATTTTCTATTTTTGTACGTGCTATAATTACCTAGGTACTGTAAAAGCCCGTTCGCTATACCGGTAGATCCTAGCTTTTACGTAGGTACCTACACTTTAAGTTTAACCAACATGAGCTGGTAAATGTAATGGTGTGTTCATGCTACGCGATGTAAGCACGAGGATTCGTTAGTTGCTCGCGATTTCAAGCGTGGACGTAGGTACTTAACGAGCCTTCAACGATGCTACAACGAGCGCGATGCGAAACCCTGTGTTCGTGAAAAAACTGACAATCGGGCGGAGCGCAGTCGAGCACGCTACGAATGCTCGTTCGAGGCTCGCAACCCCTTCCACGCTACGCGAATCGTGCTCGCAGTGTGCTCGTTCGTGGCTCGGCTCGCCAAGCATAGACGCACCACAAGGTTTGACATGAAAAGAGACCATTTCTCGCCCAAGCAGCACGCAAGCATATTCACCATCAATAAACCAGCTCATTAAGAACTTGCGAGTTCTTTTAGAGACTTATGACAGTGATTTATGAGATATTATACAGCTCTAGCTGTATAAAATACTTTGTACCGCGTCAGCTTAGGGTTCTTAAACAGAATATCAAAACTCTACCATACAGATGCACTTATAAGGACTGTATAAAGGCTTATACAGTCTTTATACAGTCTGAATATACAGCTTTTAGTATAAGAACGAACTTTAATACAGCTTCTTATGCTGCTTGGGCGTATAATGGCAAGCGGTGAGAGGTGACATAGCTAGCGGGGAGCTGCATAATACCACTTCAATACTCTGTGATAATACTGCCAATGTTTACCGATTTACTGAGTAAGTGCTAGTAAACGTCCGAAATTAACAATTATCACAGAGCTTCGCACGTTTACCATAAAAACTATACCGTATCTCACATAGGATGAGTCGTCAAGGTAAGGGTTTTTTACCAATACTATGGAGAACATGAAATTCCATTTGAAACTCTACGATTACTCTGAAATAGTACTCACAATTTTTCATGAAACCTCGCTCTATCATAGTATTCCTTTATGAGTAATAGATAGATTATTTACAACAAATATGTACAAAATACAATCTATATATAGAAAATTTCCTCAAGCCTGCCGCTGCTTCCGATTAACGGCAAGGTTCCCAGAAGGCTGGCAGCGTTTCCTCTTTGGATAGCCAAGCTGACGCGTTGGCGGAAAAAGCTCCCCGCCCGCTGGTCTCCGGAGCTCTCGATCAATTTTGAAGACGAGGTGCGAGCAAAACGGCGAGCTTCGGACCCCCACGGTCCCAAAGTCTCGACCGCAAAATGCATAAAAATATAATTGGGTCCAATCGATGCATATTTTTTGAATTTTGAATTTTCCGCACTGGCCGCAGCTGCCCCTGCAGCTTTACAAGTCGCCGTTAAGTGAGATGGCGCGAGTGTATCGACACATGTGGCATCCCACACCAGCGACTTGCCGATACTCCAAGGGATCAAAGACATACCATCCGGTCTCTTGCCATCGCCCCGCGCAATACCCACTGGTTCCAGTACGGAAGGCACGTTAGCGACAACAAGAGCCCTGCGGATAATATAATATATTTATTAATATATAATATAATTTATTATATCGAAATGAACATTAACCATTGAGTATTCTAATAAAATACCACGCGTCACCGAACTCATGCTTTTTGAAATCTACTCTAGGTACCTATCTTAAGATTTTCAGGTAAATCTTAGGATTTACCATCGTTAGAGCTTTTACAGTAATATATACACATCATTTTAAAGTAAGTACCTATTGCTAATCGGTCAATGCATATTTTGCAGAATATTGCGTCTTCTACCTATCTATGTACTTACTTTAGGGTTAGGGTATGAATGGTACCAATGATGGTAATACTGTGCCGATGCTATAGATCCGTAAACCTTGTGTCCGTCTATGTTATTTATTTATTTATTCAAGCATTACCAAAAGCTGGCGTTTCTCAAGGCAGGATGTTATGATAAAGTTTTATGGGAAAATGAAACACAAATTCAAGCATCAATATAAGATAAAAAAAAATAGTTTATCTTTATACGTACATATATAATATATAATCCATAGGCATCCACTATGAAGAGGTTTTTGAAAATGCAACCTTTCCAAACCAAAGTATGAAATATCTTATTCCTTGGATTTATAAACTTGAAATTAGGCACCATTATTTACCTAAATAAATAATAAAGATTTTCATTATTAGTTTTACAAAACTGCCCCAATTGGGGGTTTAGGGGGCGTTAATGTTTGTACTGAAGAAACGTTAAGCGCGGTTCGATTATAACTTAAAACTCGGTACCTAATAGAAAATAAAGAACATCGAACAATTAACCCAAAGAAGCGATAAATATTACGTTCATTTTGGTTGAAATATATTCCTCCAATTTCCCACCGCCGAAAATGCGCTCTGATTGGTTAAGTCAAGGACACATGCTCTCTGATTGGCCAAGTCACAAACACACGATGCAGCGAGTGGTTTTTACTGTTGAAAATCAGTGACAAATCACTGAATAGTTTCGGAATTTGATTGTTCAGTATTACTACTCTAATGGAATATTTCCTCGATGCTCGGAAATCAACCTCTAACGGGGCAAACGGGGTAATTATTATTTTGAGGGGAGGATTTTACTGCGTGTCTCGATTAACTCAAAAGTTGGCATACATTGGTTCTTTTTATAGCCAATAAAAAAGGATTGTTGGAAATTCCATTCCTAAGGAGGCAAAAAGAGGGCGCGGGTGAAACCGCAGGGGGGAAAGCTAGTATTACATAAACATGAGGTCACATACTTTTATTCGGGTAAAACCATCTCGAACGTAAATAGAACTGAGAAGTAACTAGTGGGATTTCCATTCGTGTTTTTTTTTTTTCTTGCAATACTTATATGGACTATTTTGGTAAATCAGCGACCGGTTGCAGTCTTTGAATTTGGAGTGAGCCACTCCTTTATCTACGAGTCTGGTGGCACAGTAACTTGTTTGAATACATTATTACCTAGATCTAACCAAACATTAATTATACATCAGCTGGGCTAGTTGTTTGATCATTCCGTAATATTGTATACCAAAGACAACTATACATTATATGAATATATGATATTATACTAATGCGAGCCGTGCTTTGACATGCTTCATTTTTAGAGCTACGTATCCAAAGTTTGTCAACGGGACCCTAGAGGTCCGTTCGTCCGTCCGTCCGTTCGTCTATCCCTCGGTGGGCTGTATCTCATGAACAATAATAATAAGATAGTTGAAATTGTGCCAGATTATGTAGGTTTTTCTATTGCCTCTATAACCCCAAATAATAAAATAAATAAATAAATATCCTGGGACATTCCTCACACACGGTCATCTGATCCCAAACTAAGCAGCGCTTGTACTATGGAAACCAGATAACTGATATAATACATATACATACTTTTTGTTTGTAAATACATACTAATTACACCCAGACTCAGGACATACAGACATGTTCATGCACACAAATAATGCATGTCCTGTGTGGGAATCGAACCCACGACCTGCGGCGCGTAAGGTGAACCTTAACCAACTGCGCCAACTTGATAATTTTGATATTGATTTGATAACCATCTTCAAAGCTGATACATTCTGTCTGCTCTATCCTAACTTAGATATTATAAATGCGAAAGTGAGTTTGTTTGTTTGTTACGCCTCAACTACTCAACGGATCATCATGAAATTTGGTATCAAGATAGCCTATGGTATGGAGAAGGACGTAGGCTACTTTTTATCCCGGGAACGTGGGTGAAACCGCGGGGTCAGCTAGTTTTCTATATGTTGCTTTGTTTGTGCGCTACAGTAGGTTGAGGCCATAATATTGCATTATACTGACTGCGTAACTTGTTTCATTTGAGAAGCTCAATAGCCTTTACTAGTAGGTACTAATCTATGTTGAAATAGCCGGTCATTATATTAACAGGAAACCAATTTACTAAACATTCAATCTTAATCGAATGAGAGGAATGAAAACATTACCTGTTTCCTTTTAACACCTAGGTACTTAATTATTCTGTAAGAGAAGGAAACCTACAGGTTTATTCAATGTAATAAGTACTAGGTTATATACAATAAAAAAGTTTCGTCAGTTTCTTAGTGTGTGTACCTATTAAATATTACCTGTATTTAAATAATTTATTAGATTTATTTTTGATTTATTAAACACGTCAGATTTTATTAGTCAAAAAAATATAATTCAAAATTCCATATCATTTATTCAAATAGACCTTCGCAGGCACTTATGAAAAGTCTGACTCTAATACACTAATACGGGTTCGGAAGGTGCATTTGTCCGTTTTATTTGTCGCATAGGTACCTAATAAGAGTTTATGCAAAACCCTTACCATGAAAAGTCCAAAGATTTTCATAGGGCATCGTGCGTCTACCCAGATGGATAATCCGCCTTACTAAAGCATGACATTTAATTTCACTCCGCTTGAGGGGCTCCCTGAGCAAATCGCTCTCAGTTCGCACTGCGCACGGCTGTCAAATACTGTCAATTCTGGCTTGTTTATTTCATGTTGCCATAGAGGCGACTATCCTTCTGGACGTTTTAAATTCTTTGGAAAAGTCTTATTCACATTATGTTGATACCTTTAGCAAATTACACGTTTTATAATTATAAAATTTTAAATGTTTAATATGAATGCTAAAACTAGGTCATTTAACTTACATATTTACCTTACACTTTGCAAATATTAAAACCAGTTTACTGTTTTTGGACATTGCAGGTTTTCGTCAAACGGTTTGTTTCAATAAAGGTAAACAATAAATAATCAAAACTTCGTCAGGTAAAAGGACGTGTATACATTTTTTAGGGTTCAATTAAAATAAATTAAAATTCATTTATTTCGATTAACAATTGACTAACCAAATTCAATAACCAAATTACAAAAAGCAATCCCTTTTAATTGTCTCCTGCACGTCTGTCCGTCCGTCTATCGGCCCATCTGTCCGTATGGTACTTTTTACTCGGAGACTTATAGATTAAAATTGGAAGGTTATATTTTATGATTTGCTATACAATGGTGTAATTAAATAACAAAAAATATAATATATATGAGTGGCACTTGACTCTTGGCACTCCATTGATATCATTATTACCTACTACATACATAGGTACCTAATATATCAATGTGGCACTCCTACATACGTACGTTACGAAAATAGTACATTATGATACATGTGTGATACGTTGGTCATTACACACGAGGCGGTATTGTATTTTTTTTGCTAGTGATGTGTTTTTATTCTAATTGCTTTGTCTAGAAGACTCATAGGATTTTTTTTAAATAATGTATTTCTCTTATCCTCAGATTTCCATAAAGTAGCCTTTACCGTTGTAGTAATAAGAACCAATAAATCAACTTTCAACTTCAAGGGCCGATGCATTGCAATAAAATTATCTTGGTTACCACACAATTCGAGCACAGGGTTGAATCTAGTTATATTTGAAAAATATCCTGAATAAATATTTTTCCTACACACTTGCTGGCAAAGTGGCTCTTATTGCACCGATTTTAGTATCATAAGAAAGCTTATTACAAACTGCTACTTTTTATTTTACATTACCGCACTAGTGTTTTGTGATATTATCTCAATGTAAGTGATATGTGTGTAGACATGGTGTAGACGAAGAATGCTTAATTTAAAAGGGTAAAAAAGTTTGTCAGCACATCGCTGTCAAAAAATAACCTGCGCACCATATTTGTTAACGTTCTCATTGTGTGATCGATTATCAAAAAATCTACTTCGTCGATAATAATATTAATCGTTTTTTCCACGCAAGTGTGTTGGAAAACGTCGTATGATACGTGTGTGCATTGATCATTACACTCTCGGCTCCCTTATAGCGTGGTGCCCCTGCGCCTCGTCTATTATTGGGATGGGATATTATTTACTGAGAATAATCGAAGCCACGAGGTGGCCGATCTGTTAAAAAACGCTTCAACCCCATGAAATTAAGTGTAACCATAACCTGTGGAGGTGATGGGACGGCTTCATTTGACATTTTCATAGCCATGGACGGTTAAGTTATAGCTACTCTGTAAACTCGATTTATGTGTGGTTATTCCGATAGGTAGAACATTATAAATGTGATTACGATAGGTAGCAGCCCTAAAGTACGTAGAAAATGCGTGTTGGTTGGTGCGGCGAGACCGGTTGGCGCTCGGGACCGGTCTTATCTGAACCAGTGGGAATTTTCCACGCTTTCCTCGCGGCCTGCCTTTAAGTGCCCCCTTGAAGCAGTCCGCGATTAATTCACTTTGAATCTCCGTAACTGAGCCGAGCAGGTCCTTAAACTTTTCGGAATATAAGTATCACAGTCATATTTCAAGGGGCATAAAACAATTTTGTAACCGGTTTACGCAGTTTTTATAGTGTTTTTGTCGCTAAGATGCGTCTACGCTACACGAACCGAGCATGAGCCGAGCCACTCTTCGTTCATCGCTCGCAATATCAAGTTTGGACTTGGACGTACCTACATCGAGCCTACAATACGAGCGTATTATTCGATACTAAAATTGATGCGTCCATGCTACGCGAACCGAGCACGAGCCGAACCACGAACGAATATAATTCGTTTGTTGCTCGTGTGTGGACGCTACGACGACATGCGACGAGCCTACAACGAGCGCGATGCGAACCCCTGTTTTCGTGAAAAAACTGACAATCGCGCTCGTTCGAGGCTCGCAAGCGCGTCCACGCTACGCGAATCGTGCTCGCAGTGTGCTCCTTCGAGGCTCGGCTCGTGCTCGGTTCGCCAAGCATGGACGCACCATTATACTGAAAAAAAGGTTCTACAAAACTAGTTATGTATGTTGAAGTTTTGTTGTCGGGAAACTAACTTTAGTTACATTTAATCTTATATCTCTTAGATTTAATCAAATAATTTAGTAATGAACCAAAACTAGTTTTGTTACTGGTGATTTTCAGTTCGCAAGTCACTCTGTTTAGGTTATTGGTAGTAAAATTTTGTGTTACTGTTAAATAAACATTTTTTCAGAGATAAAGCTATATTTTTAGGTACTAATAAATATAATTACCTAATCACAATCTAATCACAGCAATCACAGTGTTAGGTAGGTACTTGCAGACAGCTGTGAATTGGTTTTCTGTTTAGAATTGTTTATAGGGGTTAATTATTTAACGAATACAATATTTCGGTGGCGATGAATGATATAGGCACCGAGTAGGTACTTCGTACATGAAAATCGTTGGCTAGCTTGCGATGACAGATTTAGAATCGCTAAAATTTTCGTCCAAACGGATATGAAAAGAATGGGCAAATATGTGTTAGAACGGTGCCAAGTAGGTGCCAAGTGATACGCGTTTGCGCTCCCAGTGGACGCCAGGCGCGGGGCGCCGGCGCATACGGAAAATTTACGGTCTCCGTGTGCCGATGCACACTGATCTTTCATATTTTTATACTTTGTTTTCCATTATACTATTGATATGAGAGAAAATGATAAATAATTTTATCGAAGTTTATAATAGAATAGGTTAGGTAGGTATCGTACTTTCATTCCGAGGTCCAATGCTTCAAGTTATTTTTAGGTGCCACGGACATAGATTATCTATTTATCTATTTACTACGAAAATCAATTTGGTATAACGCCATTCTAATTTCCCTAACAACAAAAAAATGTTTTATGATTATTTAGAGCACTATTATCTACCTATTTATTTTGAACAAAACATTGTACCTATGTATCTCTTCTATAATGTTTGTGAGTGATCAAAGTGCTGCAGCCGCGGGAAGAATCCAAATAATCATTGCGTTAAAAAAGCAAGAAGTATTGACCTGCTGCCAAGCTATTGCGTATCTTTGGTGGTAATCGTAACGAACACCATTAATTAATTCATCCAATGATGCGCACACGGTATGACGCGACGATGACCATTCGTGGCCCTGATTGGATGAAATTCATTAATGGTGTTCGTTACGATTACCACCAAAGTTACGCGGTAGAGCCCCTGATTTGAATATAGTAGGTAGGTATGTCACTCTTAATGAATGTCTACATAATAATTAGACTGTTTTACATAAAAAACTTAAACTATCTTCAAAGTACACTAAGAAGTAATCAAACCCAGATCTGATGAAAATGGGACAATAAACGGGAAGTGTACCCTTTCAGACAAAAAACGAATTTTCAAAATCGGTTAATAAATTACGAAGTTATGAGGTAACAAACATAAAGAAAAGAAAAATATTACAACCGATTTGAGACCCTCCTCCATTTTTTGAAGTCGGTTAAAAATAAAATAAAATGTAGCTGTCTAAGATACGAATATGTAATTGTTTTAGATATTTGGAAGTAGTTATTGCAATGCAAATTGGAATGTCAAATATAAAAGAATATTTAAGCAAAAGCACTAAGGTATTGTTATCACAGACATATGAACAAATCATACGTCTGTGATTGTTATCAACTTCGATGCACATCACCCCTAAAATAACTTTCTACCCCTTTTTAACCCCGTAAAGCAATGAGTTTCAATAAAATACGAAACAGGTCATCCATCAATTCTGTTAAGAATTTTTATGCAAAATTTGAAGTAGATTGGACCATGGAATCACTTTGTCCCATACAAACTTTGCCCCCGTTTTTAGGGATTCCCTACCCTTAGGGGTAGAATTTCGGAATATCCTTTCTTACGTCATACAAAGAACACACCCTCCAAGTTTCAGGTCTCGACGATCAGCGGTTTAGGCTGTGCGTTGATCCATCACTCCATCAGTCAGTCATTCAGGACAAAGCATTTTATATATAGATAGATTATGTAAAAGTAAAAAATGACCATGGCATGCGCTAAATGCTCTGAAATGATACATATTTAAGAGCAAAGAGTTCCAACGAAATCACAATTCCTGAGCTATTTCTAACTAAAGACTAAATTTGGCGTTTTCAGAATGTATTAGTACAAACAACCAGCACGTGCTTTCAGAACACGTTGTTAGGGCACCTATCAAAGTACACATAGTCCGAAAATTGATTGCTAACATCAAAAATAGCTGTATCGGACACGTGAGCTGGACTTTATGGCACTAACACACTGAGAGGAATATGAACTAGATGGGAAAATGTACGTAGGTATACTAAATACGTAGATGTCGTCCATATGGCCAAACAGGTAGAAAACATAAACTGATGTAAGCCAAGGATTAAGTCGAGATATGATAATATTATATGTAGTGTACCTACGGTTAAGATATAAGAATATTTTACAGGGAAACTTTAGAAGATTGCGTTAAGAATCAAGAGCCAAGTAAGACAATAATATCATCATCAGGAAGGAAGGCAGGTTCTATTCTTGTTTCTAATCTTTTGGTGTCTTATTTATTTTTTACTAGTACCACATACATATTAAACTTTATCTTATCCCATACATTAATAGTACATTATGATACATGTATGCAAAGTTGGTAATTACAGACGAGGTCTTACCCCAAATTCACAAAAATGGGTTTCTTTGAGAGTCGTGTATTATGACGTAACGCAATGAAAATACCTAACACAAAAAAATACTGTGGATAGAAGAGGGTTTTAACAAAAATATTAACCGAATGGAATATTAAAAAGTGCTTTGATATTCCTAATAAAAATTTCGTAAGTACGTCACAAAAAAATCATTCGCGTCGAAATTCTCCGTATTTTCAGCGATGAACACAATTTTATTTTTAAGAATATATTAGATACAGAATTATATTAGAATGTTAACCGGAAACTTATTCAATTTAATCTGTATATTCTGTATAATCTAAAGAAAACCCGTAAATAAATGTCAATTTCATAGAGTCGACACATTTATGATTTACCATTTTCAACCCTATTCCAGTGAAGTGCAGTCAAAATCGTAGTCAGTCCGCGCCTTAAACGCGTGAGCCGCAGACCAACGCAATTAGAGAGCCGAGAGTGTAGTAATGCTCAATGCACTCGCGTGTCATTCGAAGTTTTTCAACAAACTTGCCAGAAAAAAAAAACATATACTTTTAAGTAGATTTTTTGATAATAATCAACCACACAATGAGAATGTTAACAAATATGGCCCGCAAGATTTTTTTTTGCCAGCCGTGAGCTGTCAAACTATTTTACCCGTTTAAATTAAGAATGATTGGTCTTCCGTGGTCTACACACATATCACTTGCGTGAGGTACAAACTTATCATAATCGGGATTATACCTATCATAAAACTGTGCGGTAATGTAAAGTAAAAAGCACTAGTGCGTAATAAGCTGCATTAATATACCTACTAAAAAACGGTGCGATAAATGTCACTTTACGAGCGAGTGTGTTGAAAAAAATATTATTTTTGAAAATACAAATAACAAAAACAAAATACAAATACCAGTTTAAGTTTTTATAAAAATCGGCCTCGAGACACCTTTGAACATTTTTCGCAATTTTCTATATAAATAGCATTCGGCCATGGACCTAGAAATCCAATTTAGCCCAAATATTTTTATAACTACAATACATTTATTCTTGTAATAAATTTATATCTAGATAACTATTAGTCTTCAAAATCGCATTTGTATGTGGTAACACTGTTTCCCAACAGATTTCTGCATATTACGAACCAATAACAAAGTACATTCACATTCAAAAGTTGCTCACATTTCTAGTCTTACATCCGTGTACGCACTGTAGTACAATATTTTGGTATATTTGATATTGTGAATCGTATGTTAAAAAATATCGTGAAAATGACTAATGCCTGTGTTTGCGCAGATGGAAGTAGGTAGTATGTTTGTAATCGTTTGTTTGTAATCAATTGAATTATGGGCAAATAATCTGATATAAGTACTAACTTTTGTTCATAGCAAAAACAAAAGGTGGTATACCTACTAGCTCACTTGAACATAGTTGAATTAAATTTATAAATTAACTGGGCTGAATTCGTACAGGAATTTTCAATACCTTTATTTTATTATTACATTTGTCATATAAAGATATTGATATAAACCCAAATAATACAGATTCAACTTATTAGAATAATCCGAACAAAAATAGGTATCTACCTAACTAACTTGCATGGTAAATTAAAAACTAGAAATATCTAGAAAAAATAAACTATTTTCTTGACAGGAACATTTAACATAGTACATTAATATTCAACATTATTTTATTATAATTATTTAAAGAGCGAATGCTTACTTGATTACGGACATAGATAGCGTTTTGCCATAGAGCAGGCAGCTTAGGTAAGTCGCTTATAGAATGGAGCACGCTGTCCCAGTAAATACCTATTCAATCTTATCTTGAAGGTGAATGCCAGGTTGGAACAATCAGGAAGCACTGAGATGGCCGAAGTAAGTTCTACTCCTTTGCTTTCTGCGTACCTACTGAAAAAGCACCTCTTAACTATTGGATAGAAGATTGGAATTCTAATACCACTAATAGGCAAACAAGCATATATATATATAGGTAATTGCTTACCATCAGTTTGGTTTGCTACTATATTAGTATAAAGAAATAAAATATGTAAGTCATATTCTGGGGCAGTGACTTATGCTATGTAGTAGCACAGTCTATTAGACTGTGGTAGTAAGGTTGGCTGAACGGAATCATATTGCATATAATGGAAAAATAAATTGGAACATTTTGTAAACAGGTAACACTAGCGCTCAAGTTTAAATTACCAGTTTAAACAACGTTTTATGTTATTTTTTCTTAACATATCCTTAGATATTAAAAACAAAATTCCCCGCTGTGTCTGTCTGAAACTCTGAAGTCTGAACGCGATAAACTCAATAAGTACTGAACGGATTTTCAATAGGTTTTCACCAACGGATAGAATGATTCAAATAAGGTAGGTTCAGTTAGGTGTATAATTCATTAAGCTTTTGTGTTAATTGGCTGAAATATGACGAGGGTTGAAGATGTCGGAAAAAATCATAAATAAATTACATTAATATTATTAACAATAAGTACCTCAATCACTACACATTTCCTATTTGATTTTGAGCCGTAGTATGTCACAGTCTAAGGTCCAATACTAATGAAATTTTAATAGGAATACTTTTCAAAAAGAATTATTAAAATCGGTTGATAAACAAAGAAGTTATGCCCGAACATACTACTTACACCGCACACTTGCAATATGCACAAAACCGTAGGAACTTATTACGTAGGTACGCACAAAGTGAGAGGTCGGGTAACCCACGTAAGCAACCTGCAACATAAATGTAGTTTTGCCAAATTAAGCAGGTTTTTGGAATATGGATGCGAACGGCCACCGACCCAACTCTTCAAAACTCGTGTGTAAATAAACTGGCTTACGCGCAGTTGGGTTATTCTGTAATGATTTTGGAATGATTGTGTGATATCGGTAGGTAATATTTTATGAACAACTACTTTAATCCAATGCTAAAGAAAAATGCGCCAAACTAAATAGGTAGGTAATGATTCGATAAAAAATATACCTAACATCATAGATAAAAAAAATATAAATCTAAACATCTCGGCCCCGATATGGTTTAGTGAATTTAATAAGGTCACATAATTTTTGTTTGTTTATTTCATGATATCCAACTTCCTTTATGGGCCGCAAAACTTCTCAACGAACGCCAACTTTACGCAAACCAATTTAGTAGCAGCTTTAAAAATTAACATTTAATAAGTGATTCCGTTCATTATGCAGAATGACCGTTTTTACTTTAGTTGCATTACATCCAGCCAAAGCGGCGCTGGAACCATTTTGTTGTAACCAGTTAAATCTGGATTTTCTGATTGAAAACCGCCATCAGGGCCCGTCCACAGTTCGCAGTTAACCACCTTGCCATTCAGGTATCTTTGGTACCACTTAGATACGTTTAGGGCTGCCAACCCTTGACAAAATTTTATGTCCGGTGTCAATATTTTATTTTACAAAAAGAATATAAAATACAATAGATAGATACACAATCTAAATTATTGAGCAAATTATTAGTACCAAGATAACAATTTTGTATTCTGTGTTATTAATATATTTAATTACACCGATACATGTCCTGACATGCATACATTATTCATGAACACAATGTAATGGGTAGGAATCAAACCCAGGACCTGCAGCGTGCGTAGGTACTTCAATAAATACCAATTATAATTATTGCGGAGAATTGTAAAGTTCTCAAGCAGCAAAAACAGATAATAAAATAAGGTACCTAGGTGATTTTTGTATCAAAGCGTGAAAGCCCTATTTTAAAAGACACCACATGGCTCAAACAAGTTTCGAAAACGTTGGTGTACACTTTATAATATCCAGATTATATTTCAGATCAAGTCTATTTGTCAGAACTAAGTTTCCGGAAAATTTATCAAAACATACCGACTACAAAAAATACAGACAGATTTATATATCTACTTATTTATAAGATCGTATCCAGAATAAGTAACAACACTCTAACAGGTGGAGATTTCGAGATGGCATATTTTTTAAACCTGTGTTGGTTTAGTCATGCTGAATAACTTTTACTATAAGACCAATAGACAATTCTCAAAAAAAAAATGTTCTCATTGTAAATGTTGCTCTATCGTACCTAATGTGTGAAAAGTTTTTTTTTCTTGCGAAAATATGCCATTTCGAAATCTCCAACCAGTACACATATGTAGCCAACGTGAAAATCGCATAACCGAGTGCTAGCCTAGCGGCCGTCAGTCTAATATCGAGGTAATATAAATAAACACAGCTCTATGTCACCCACAGAGAAAATTCTCTTTTCCGTGGTGTACCAAAAAAAGTATAAATTTTAAAATCTTGTTTAGGTTTACTAACTTTTAGTCCACTAATACGACAACGGTAGCCAACAGTAAGCAAGCCTAATTACATGGAAGATTATTGTGTATGTACCAACTAATTAATATTATGATCTCACAGTTATAATGAGTATATAACTACCTGTTATTACCATAAACACGGCTGAACTTGTACGTGTATAATTATGGATTTTATACCTGTGGTATTACATTTGTAAGCAGCAAAGCAATTGTATGTATTATAAGTATATATAACTATGTATATATTATTAATATAAGTGTGAAAGTTTGTATAGATTTTTGTTACATACCTATGTACATCGTAATGGGTTAAAACTTGATAAAATAGGATAAAAATAAAAATTCAATATAGGTGACTTCTTATCCCAGTATTCTCTGAAAGGCCCGCATAATGTGTACCGCAATAGGTTCAGGACTTCAGAGCAGGGTTGTCATAGATACCGATTATTTTAAAATTATTTTTACGCACATGAATAGATAAAGAGTATAGTAATTTTTTATTATCTTTATGTTTCTCCTAATGTATAAATTATCATTATTATTTTCTTAGCCTCAAAACTTATTTACTACGTTAAATACACTTTATCTGAAGGGGTTTTCAGAAAAACAATCGAATGCTTTAGTTTGATAATTTATTAATTTGGTGAATTTGATTGAAGGATGTAAAAACTGACCAAAGGCACAGTACAAGAGGAATACGTACTGTACCAAAGGTGGCTGTTTGAAGAGCCCACGAATTTTATAATTCTCTGAGAACTCTAAACTAGCATAAATAAAGGTTAGTTTACCATGGCACACATCATCAACGTTATGTTTGCATCCTGCGACATTCCAACTTGGAACAAAATAAACATGATGATTATGTAATATGTTCAAAATTCATTGGCTTTGTGATGTACGTAGATACTTACAGTAGTTTTCCGTTATCTCGTAATACTTGTATATATTTACTCGTTTATAAAACGGAATATATTTATAAGACATCGGTACGTCCGCCGCAAGATGAGGCGATTAATTTATTTATTACAGCCCAACATTGCCAATTGGTAAACATGGTTTTGTAGAATATAGAAAAACAGCAGTTTAATTACCGACTTGATATGCAGGGTGTTCCAATAAGTAGTGTCAATCGGAAGTTCAGAGATTGGCACCTTTATAGGTTCACCCGATTCACATAAATAATATGATCAGCTATTTTATTTCGTTTTCGAGATATGATAATTTTTCATGATTTTTAACAAAACTCTGACTACGTACCTACTACTATGTTTATGTATTCGCTAGGATCACTGTCCAACTAATTGAGAAGAATCTCGACTATTAACGTCACTATGATCAAAAATATCGATGATCATTTTGAATAAAAAGCTTGAAAAATAGTAATAACATGAAAACTACTCAAATCGCTGTACATACATGGGGGTGATTCGGCTGAAATCTTTTAAGAAAATCTATCTATACATTATAATTACTCTGTCCTGACTGACTGACTGATTCATCAACGCATAAGTAAACTGCTGAAGCTACAAACTTGAAATTTTGCACACAGGTTCCTTTTATAACGTAGGCATCCACTATGAAAGGTTTTTTTTTTTTTTGAAACTTGAAACTTAGCAGGATTACTAACCTAAATAAGTATAAAGTCTTTAATTATTCGTTTTTCAAAATTACCCCTGCATGGGGGTTTAGGGGGTGTTAAATATAGAAGAAACCTACCGCGCGGTCTGATTAACTTGAAACTACTTTGGATAGAAAATAAAGAAACACGTGTTTTTGGGTTTCTCGAAAATATATCTCTTACGGGGAAAAATGTTTTAGGGGGACGATTTTACAATATTTTAGATTTAATAAAATTTTGAAAGGTTTTTGGAAATTCAATTCCTAAGGGGAACCCTAGTAAAGCGGATACTAACAAGTAACAATCAATTTATGAGTTTCATAAACATGTTCGCGGCTTCATCGAAGTTGGTCGTTGAAAGATCCAAGGGCAAGAGTCAATTTGTGCTGCACTAAACGAACCATTCATCTCTGTAAGTTATTAATTGTTAAGTTAGGTCGTTATACTTTAATTAATCAATATTTTATTAGTCGTATTACAATATTATATGATATGATCATAAGAATTGTTTACATACAAAGGGGTTCGAAGATTAGTGGCCTATGGTCCGGCCGCCATCTTGTTTATTCACATGGTGTCGCAGTCTGAAACCTGTTCATATCGAGAGAGGAAACCAAAAAATTATAGGCATAAATTAGGTTTATCTTGAAAAATAAGGAACCTAAGATGAAATAATTGGCATTGATCACCGAGTCTATCACATAATTATAAGGCGATAAACTTCATTAAAGGATCTATATACATGCCAATTGTACCTACCTACCTCTACCTACATAGTCTATACGTAGCGAAATCCTAAGTCTATGGTCTATACAATTAAATAAGCTGAATATTGAATAATAATAATAAATAATAGTAGGTCTTCAAAGATCCTACTAATATTATAAACGCGAAAGTTTGTATGTATGGGAGTTTGTTACTTTTCCACGCAAAAACTACTGAACGGATTTGGATGAAATTTGGCACACAGATAGAATATGTTCTGGATTAAGAGATAGGATACTTTTTATCCCGGGAAAACATACGATCCCTTTCGAATGTGGATGGAACCTAGCGGGACGGCTAGTAAAAAATAATAGACTTGAAAACTTATGCATATCTATACATATAACGTCTCGACTATTACATAAAAAAAATTACATATGCACATAAAATATATTAAATAAAAACCGGCCAAGTGCGAGTCAGACTCGCGCACCGAGGGTTCCGTACAAACCTGTAGGTATATAAGTAAATGGTAGTATAGACCTGAGTATTTGATATTAATTTCAATTTATGACCTATTAAAAAATAACTACTTACTAGATCTCGTTCAAACCAATTTTCAGTGGAAGTTTGCACCGTAATGTACATCATATATTTTTTATAGATTTATCATTCTCTTATTTTAGAAGTTACAGGGGGGGGGGCACACATTTTACCACTTTGGAAGTGTCTCTCGCGCAAACTATTCAGTTTAGAAAAAAATGATATTAGAAACCTCAATATCATTTTTGAAGACCTATCCATAGACACCCCACACTTATGGGTTTGATGAAAAAAAAAAAATTGAGTTTCAGTTCTAAGTATGGGGAACCCCCAAAATTTATTGTTTTTTTTTCTATTTTTGTGTAAAAATCTTAATGCGGTTCACAGAATACATCTACTTACCAAGTTTCAACATTATAGTTCTTATAGTTTCGGAAATAAATGGCTGTGACATACACGGACAGACAGACAGACAGACAGACAGACAGACATGACGAATCTATAAGGGTTCCGTTTTTTGCCATTTGGCTACGGAACCCTAAAAAAGGGATTTCTTGATAGGGCTTGGACATCGTAGCTGAGGACCGCGGTCTAATGAATATTCTGTGTCCAAGGTCCAAGTGTAGATTTGCAGGGCGCCAACCACAAGCTCTTAAAACAATATTATAATAACCTTATTTGTCTTTGTCATGTCAAAGAGGGACAAAAGACAAATAAGGTTATTATAATATTATTTTTAAGAGCTTGTGGTTGGCCCCCAGGTGCTTTTTCAATAGATGGGTAAACGGCAATTTCTGCGCTCACATTTGGTGAAATCAAATACTTACCAATCTGGTAGGTATACCTGTATTATTTGAGTTTATTTGGAATATTTTCGATTCTTGAAACATACATATTGTACCTGCCTATCTGGGCTTCCAGTCATAAGTATTTATACCATTTTGTGTCAGCCTTATAATAATAATAATGCATAATGCATGATGCTGTTGGGCTAATAGTAAAAAAATTGTTAAATTTTCTTTATGATAATTGATTCATAAATAAGAAGCAAGGCCGCAGCAATGATCTCATGGCCAATGCCACGAGGGCACGGCCACGGCCTTAATGGCATCAAAGCAAAAATTTGGATGTTATCCTCATAACGTGACCATATACCCAATTTTGTCCCCAAGCACAGCCCCAAGAAAAGCTTCGGAACGTAAAATAGACAATATCTAAACATGCGTCTCATTTCGAATATTGAGAACTCACCGTTTTTCAGAAAGTTGGCAACCGATAAAATGCATTAAAAATAGATCACTCAAATAAAATTTTCGCTGCGCGTCTCTATTACGATACGATTGAGAACACATAATAAGTACTTAGTGATTCATGAATGCAGGACAGAACATTTTTAATCGTCGCGTTGCCTTTATTGTAAACTAGCTGTTCCCGCGTTACCGGGGTCTCCATACCATAGGCTATCTGCATGCCAAATTTCATAATCCGTTGAGTAGTTGAGGCGTGAAGGCGTAACAAACAAACAAACTCACTTTCACATTTTAGTAAGGAAGTAACGTTACTAGATTGTAAAATTTATATAATTTGCAGTAAAAATAAGTCAATGTTAAAAAGTTAAGATAATTTTTATTACCTTTGAAGGCGATGATAGCTCAGTGGTAGTGACGTCGGATGCCGAGAAGTAAGTCCCGGGTTCGAATCCCACAATGAGTTTGAGTTTTCGGTGAAGGAAAACTTCATGGGAAAACCATAGCACGGTGGTGGGGCACTTTATAGTACCCACCTGGCTGGCTATCACCCTCAAATTGAAAGTCTTTCGCCAATCACCTATCGGTGTGATACGACAGCTGCACTTCAAGGTTTTGTGTGCTTACCACCTTCGGCCACATCATCACTTACCATGTAGAGGTTGCGGAAAAACACAGGCCTAACATAGTATACAAAATTCAAATAATAATACAAATAGTTTTACCGGCCACTGTCTTACCAAAATATAAAACAGGTACTATAGGTGTATTTAATCAATTCAGTTGGAACTGAACTAATTAAAACTCAAACAACAAATTCTGCCTAAATAACATAAAAGTACCTGCATTTGTTAAATATCTGTAAAAAAAAACAATACTATTAACACGTACGATCAACATTACGTACGTAGTTTGGATGTAACAGGTAATCTCTGGATCCAATTCTGAAAATTATTTCACTAATAGGAAGCTACATTATCCCCAAGTACTATTGGGCTACTTTTCCATCCATTTCATTGCGACAAATCTAGCAAACACGCGAAATTTGGATGCACATTTGGTATCCCCGATTTTAATGGATCATAAAAATCACTACTCCGTCTCTGGGTACGATAGCGATCGCAAAAATTATACTGCGCTGCGTCTCATGCGTGGGCGCAGGCAAACCGTGTTTACAGAACGTGCTGGAATTTAGGGGGTAATAAATTGAATCCGATGGATTGATGCCTAATACTTGCTATAGTAAGTATCACATTATTACTATGTAACTAGGTACTTATGTAGGTATTTTGTTTTCAACATTTATCGAACAAAGCAATCTGAGTATGGTTTCAGTTTCTCAGAATATACCTACAATCATTTAAAGTTCATTAAATCATATTCATAATAATCATTTAATGCTACACATTATTTATATTCAATTTGTTTTTCTTTCTATATAAGACGGGGGAAAATCGATATACTTTTTGAATACCTATATCTTTTTCCGGATAAAAATAATATCGTTAATTTTATCTCTACTATACCCCCGAGTCTCGTTTGTGTTCACTTTATAGTAGACTAGCTGTCCCCCGCGTTCTAAGGATAAAAGCCGAGTGGGAGACACGGGGAAGCAATTTCCGTTTCCCTCGATATTTCTAAGGCTTTCGATAGAGTCTGGCACACCAGCCTTCTAAGCAAGCTTCCTTCATATGGAATTCTTGCGCACTCCTGTGCGCTTGGATTTCCAGTGACGAGATCCAATTGTTTTGAGAGTAGAGTAATGTTAGAGCGTATGAAAGTGACCTTACAGGCAGTCTCTGATTGGGGTAAAGCCAATCTGGTCACTTTTAACGCCACCAAGACACAGGCGTGTCTTTTGACCGCCAAACGGAGTCCTTTCCTCCAGGATCCTACTTTCCAAAATGTATCCTCGCCAATATGCGATCGGCTTGATCTCCTTGGTATAAACTTAACAGCCAAAATAAACTTTGGCTGTTCTAGACTCAATAGAGTAAGGATGCTCATCGGAGATGAGTCTTTAATTAAAGCGAATCTCACTAGCCTCGACATTCGACGAAAAGTTGCTTGTTTATCAGTTTTCTACAAGATATATTTTGGAGAGTGTACGCAGGAATGGTTCAACCCTATTCCACCATCCCGATTTTTACACCGAACCAAAAGACGCCGGGAAAATGTTCACCCGTAGGTTGTTGACATACCTACCGAAAATACGGAAACAGCGTTTGCATCCTCATTATTTATCATCATTTTCCTCATGCGGACAGCATGGGAGTGGAACTTGCTTCCGGCGTCTGTGTTTCCTGACGCTTACAATCTAGGAATTTTCAAGGCCAGAGTCAATAGGTTTCTTCTGGGTAAGCGTGTTTCATCTTAGGCTTAGTCATCGCCCCTTATGGGCCGGTCAGTGGCCAAACGCAAGCCTATTTAATTAAAAATAAAATAATAAGCCTATCTGCATGCCAAATTTCGTGATGATCCGTTGAGTAGTGAAGGCGTATCAAACACACTATCGCATTTATAATATTAGTTAGGATTAGGATTTTGATCCCGAAGTTCATGTTTATTCGCTTAGGAAATACTAACTTACTCCAATATTTTTAAAGTTACCACTTTTACTAAGAACAACTTTACTTAAAAAAAACGTACCTACATATTCCAAAAGTTTGCTCAAATTGCTTCTATCTGAGGCCAATTTGATACGCTATCAGTTGCTAGCAGTTGTTTGTAGTGGAAAATTCACAGCTGTTTACTAGTTAAATCATAAAAGCGAGGAAAACCTCATGAATAATATAGGTAGGTAGTTAAAGATGGTTCATAAATAAATAAATAACTCGTAGCTACTAAGTATTGACATGCTGGCAATAATTTTCACAAGGTACATACCACAAAGTAAGTAAGGCACATATATTTATAGGTAAATATATGTGGTGATGAACAAAACCACAAAGGCAGTAACTATTATTGACTCATTCTATATTGAGATGACATCTTGAGGACTTGAAACAGTCTTGCGGTCTAGTTTCCTCGGAATTACAGAATACTACTGGAATATATATCTTACGTCCTATCTTACGTCCTGTTATGATCAATTTTTTTTTTTAATTAACGATTTTGGAATGTTATGCTTTAATTATGCTGTGAAACCAATCTTGACTGTATGGGCTGCAAAAAGACAATTCTCTCATTATAATAAATTATGCAAAAACAGATTAGGTACCTAGCTTCCTACTACTTGTTCGTGGTATATAGTTAACTGTGTGATACTTACTAGCGATATTTAACCACGTAGGCACTATTATCTCTCATCCCTTCGATTGGAGCAGCTATCACCAGACAACCATGAAAACTTACCACATATTTAGGGTTCCGAACCAAAAAGGTTTTTTTTTATACTACTTAGGTAGCAAACAAGCATACGGCCCGCCTGATGGTAAGCGGTTACCGTAGTCTATGGACGCTTGCAACACCAGGGGCGTCACTCGCGCGTTGCCGACCCTGCAAAAATTTTCACACCCTTTTTGAAGAACCCCAAATAATCCTTACGGTGCCACTCCATTCGTCTGTCCATCTGCACGTCTGTCTGTTGGTCTTTCAAAGCAGTTATATTTAGCATCAGCAGCCGCTAATTAGGGCATGAATCTCGGAATCTCGGAATCTCGTAATATCGGAATCTCGGACCGTTTTTTCCGATATTACAATATCGGAATTGAGTGATCCAATATCGTAATATCGGAATCGGATATTTTATCTATTTGAGGTTTTAAATAAAGCTTTTAAGCGCGCCACAAGGTATGGTCACCTAGAGCTATAAAATTAACGTATCGTGCATCAATTTTGCCGACCAGTGTTGCAAGCGAGCACGTAAGTTTGAGGACAGCCTCCCAAACAAGCCGGTTTCCGTAAAGGCTTTAGTACCATAGACCACATACATACACTCCGCCAGATTATACAGAAGACTGAGGAGTATAATCGGCCATTATGCCTGGCGTATGTGGACTATGAGAAAGCCTTTGATTCAGTCGAGACATGGGCGGTGTTACAGAGTCTACAGCGATGCCAAATTGACTATAGCTATATCTAAGTGTTGAAGTGTTTGTACAGCAAAGCCACCATGTCAATCCGAGTCAGGACGAGAGTACGGTACCAATCCAGTTGCAGAAGGGTGTAAGACAGGGTGACGTAATTTCCCCGAAACTCTTCACTGTAATGGAGGATGTATTCAAGCTCTTGGACTGGAAGGCATCGACATCAATGGCGAACATATACCTCACCTTCGATTTGCCGACGATATAGTCATAATGACGGAATTGCTGGAAGCTTTGAACATCCTGCTCAATGACCTCAACAGAGTTTCCCAACAGGTAGGCCTAAAAATTAATATGGACAAGACAAAAATTATATCTGATGTTCATATTCCGCCAATGCCGGTGATTGTTGGTAGCACTGTTCTCGAAGTTGTAGACGAGTATGTTTACCTAGGACAAATTGTCCAATTACGTAGGTCCAACTTCGACAAAGAGGTCAATCGAAGAATCCAACTAGGCTGGGCAGCGTTCGGGAAGCTGCGCCATATCTTCACGTCCAAACTACCTCAGAGTCTGAAGACAAAGGTCTTCAATCAGTACGTGTTACAATGATGACATACGGGACAGAGACGTGGTCTTTCACTGCTGGCCGCATAAATAAGCTAAGAGTCACTCAGCGAGCTATGGAACGAGCTATGCTCGGAATTTCTCTACTAAATCTCTCTTTCTCTAAAAACGACGGACATAGCTCGTAGAGTTAGTAAGCTGAAGTCGCAATGGGCAGGCCACATCGCTCGAAGAGCCGATAACCGATGGGGAAGGAAGGTTCTCGAGTGGCGACCGCTGGATGCAAGCGGCCCAGAACCGTTCGAAGTGGAAATCAAGGGGGAGGCCTATGTTCAGCAGTGGACATCCATGGGCTGATATGATGATAAAGGGTTTTTTGTTTGTTTAAACGGTGAAACCGCGGGGGACAGCTAGTTTTAATATAATGAAACTGAAGATTTTTTGTTCGTTTGTTTTAATGCATTTATCTATGGAACTACCAGTCGGATTCGATTTTTTTCCACTAATAGACGAGGAGATTTTCCAATAATAGCATGGAGGATCTCTTAGCTCATTATGAAACGACTAATCTCCAATTCGGACTTGCAATCAACACACTAGATGAAAATGTTAATAATAGACCGGGCCTAACTTAATAGAATGGACGTACTGCGAAAAAGATACATCTACCTCGGCTCTACCACTTCCAACATAGGAGACTGTGAAGATGAGATCAGAAGACTATGCGCAATGACAAGATCATCAGTAGGAAGATTTGGAAAGACAGTAGGATAACCAGGAAAACAAAGATTCGACTTATGAGATGCCTGGTCTTTCCGATCTTTCTGTAAGGAGCTGAAACTTGGTCCTTAAGCCTACAATATCGCCGGAAAATTTACGCACTGGAGATGTGGTGCTGAGGACGCTTCTTGAAAATTCCGTTGACGGTTTTCACACCAATAACTCAATCCTGCAGGAGCTTAGAATAACAGATAGTCTTTCATCGACTATGCAGCTTCGAATTATGAAGTTATTTGGTTACATGTGCAGAAACGAACACTCGATGAAGAGTCTTATTGTTCAGGGTGGGAGAGTGTACTCGCAACGCTACGAAAGCTGTAACCCTAGTCAAGGAGAACATTGAAGATCACCACCATGTACACTATCTATTGCAACCACGACCACTTTGACAGGAGTGCTCGACTGAGCAGAAGAAGTTTTCAATACAACTTTATAACGAACTAGTTGTCCCCGAGGTTTCACCCGCGTTCTCGGGATCAAAAGTAGCCTATAATACTCGGGAAGAATGTAGCTTCCTATAAGTGGAAAAAAAAACGAATCTGACCGGCAGTTCCACAGATTAGCCAGTTTAACCAAACAAAAAACTCTTCCCCTTTATAATGTTAGTATAGATAGATAATTATGTGAAGTTTATAAGGAATATGTGCTATTTATAAGGAATATGTGTAATTTTAAAAAAAAATGTCTAATTCCGATATTAATATCGGAATTCCGATATTGAGATCCAATATCGGAAATCAATATCGGAATTGAAAAACATTCCGATATTACATGCCCTACCGCTAATGCTATTGATTTGAAATTTGGAATAGTTTTAACTATTTGTCCCAATCCACATAAAAAGACTTCATTTTACATTCCGAAATAGGTTTTTATTGTATAGTTTTTGACTTATATGAAAAATTACCCAAAAAATTACCATCCCCGTTATATCCGAAGTTCGCTATGAGAAAAAAAAAAAAAAAAAGTTGATAAACATTGTTGTAAATACTACAGGTAACATAGAACAATGTTTCTAACAAGCAAAATTTTCACAATCATCAGATTTCACAAACAATCTTAGTTATGCGGTCCGGTTTTAACTACAGTTATGGACCAAGCCAATAAATATAAGTCCTGGGATGGCCGGAACCCTAGGACGCACTATATTCATGATTGAAAAAATATCAATTGACAACTTAGCAAACCGGTTCGCAATCAGGTCACAGATTGTTGACCTGCCGACCGGGAGGATGTAGTAAATATAGCCGATGCCGAAGAGTGGCATTCAAGATGTGGGGTGACAATAGCTGGGCAGCACAGGGGCTCTGGCGGCAGGATGGCGGTAGTTACTGTCAGAAGAGAGCATCGGGGTCAAGGAGTACATTACACTTTTGCGTTTCCATTCACTATGAGTAGTTATCTATAAAGGAATCTAAACAAATAATAGAAAAACAAAATACAAACACATACAATTAATAAACGAACAAAATGGTCCATAGTTCACAGTAGCTAGTTTACTATGGACTGCATTTTTAAACTGGTCACTGATATTCTGAAATCATTATCATTATAAATCAAATTAGTTTTAGGAGATTAAAGAGGAGCTACAACGTACAGATAATAGATAGAAGAAAGAAAGAAGGGAATAATATTGAAAACATACATGATAAGTGAAAGACAAACATTTATAACATTCTATAAGGTAACAAACAAAACAAACTAAATAGGTTGATAAATTTATAATTACCGTGAGCGTGCATTTCATAGCAGACTTCAGATTGCTTTATTGTAGGAGATACTTGAGTAACACATTTGTCTCCTAAAAATCCACTTAAATGTACTATTCATAGCACCAGGCTCTTACCGCCAATCTACCTCGTGTTGTAGGTTCTACCCGTGCGCGATAAGTGGCGCGGTGACGTTACAGTTGCGTGCTATCTTCATGAAGCATAGCTCCCGTGTTTTACCTGTAGTGGGGACTACTGCTTCAATGCTAGGGCACGGGCAAGTGCAGGGGAAGCAGGCGAAGGAATCTCATTCCACTCGGGTCTCAACTTATCGCGTACAGTATTAGGTACCTACTTATAATTTAATTATTCACATGTATTTTTGTGAAATAGGTACTGGTAGGAACTGGTCAGCGCGGCTCTTTTTTTTAGTAAAAAAAAAGCTATTTTTGGTCGTTTAAGTGATATATTTTAGACTATTAAAGACAAAAATTAAAATAACGTAAAAACTGACAACTTGGTCAAAGTGGTGCGAAAAGTGGGAAGTAGAAACTTTCTGCCGCAGCAGAACGGTATTAAGTCTAAACTTCTACAAGAAACAAAAGGCGCTATTGAGAAGTTACCATTAGCACAATCGTCGTCAGATACGACAAAACAGCGGATAATATATGCCTATACACGCGCCGCTATGGCTGCGATAGAGCAAAATCGGGGTTCGAAAGTCTTTGCCAATCAGCTTGGGAGAAGCCATCTGGCAGCTTTGTAATAAATAACAAAGCTCCGGGGGATGACGGTATAACTGCAGAGCGGGGTAACTCCAATTTAAAAAAGCTCGCAGGGATTTTAAATTCCGTCAGTCAACATGGCGCGACACCGGAGAAGTGGAGTGGGAGTGTGGTGGCCCAGTTCTTCAAGAAAGGCGATAAAACCTTACGAATTTTATAGGCCTATAATATCACTCCTGACCTGAGCCACGTATTTAAGCAGTTTTCGAGAGCCGTTACAAATCGTCTATCTGGAAGACACTGACTGATCATGACTCTTTCTTCGATTGAAAAAAGAATTTCGAACGAAACACGAGAGCCATGTTTAAAGAAGTAGTGCGTACTGGCAACTGGTGCTTATGTGAATCGTGAACACAGCGGCCCTCGGTCTCGGTCACCGGCCGATTTTCACAACTCGGCGCCAATTTTCAAATACTCGGCGGTGGCGGCGGCGCCGCGCCCGCCTCTAGTTCATACTTAGTTCTTACTAGAACCGCAGTATTAATACAAGACTGTGCTCTACCAATAAATCTCTAAACCAAACCACATGGTAATCCTATGACCAAAAATTTTTTTTTGAGAGTTGATGCCAAATTAAAAATAACTGTATTTAGCAATCATATACTATGAGATCCAATAATAATTTTATTTATGGTTCGCAACACGTGCCTACTATATATTTTATAAAGCAGTTATAAAATCATGTCTGTGATTGGATGCAAATTACGTGAGTGAGTTACTTACTTACCTACCTAGATATTTTAATTTAATTAATTGTTTGTTGAGTAACAGAATCGATAAAGCTCAAAATCAAAAGCCTTGCTCATGCATGCCCAAATGAGTGAAACCACCCACTAGAGATTTCTTATTCAGGCTCTCTGTGATATTTTTTACAATGAATGCAAGCTGAATTCGTAGACCAATTTTTCCTGAATCCAAATTGTAGGTTTATATAATATGTGGTGATTTGTCAGGAAGTTGCTTGTCAAGAAGTTTGTCTCGCATAATTCCTACAAAGTGTTTTGAAATAACTGGGATCAGTGTGATAGAGCTGTAGTTGTTCACGATTTAATAAAGTATGATTATAGACACCATGTCAATAATCCCTAAATGGTTTGCTGTAAACAATGTATTACCACGGTAAACGTATCTATATGTTTACCATGGTATTACCTTGTAGTACCTACTATTATTTAATTTATGACTACTATTATTTAATATACTAAATTCGCAGAAAACTAGATTCTCTATTCCAAATGTAGCGTAACCTAAGTAGACAAGATGGCAGCAGTTTTTAACTGCTCCGAATCTGTATTTTAACCGACTTCAAAAAAAGGAGGAGGTTTTTTTTAATGTTTGTTACCTCATAACTCCGTCATTTATGAACCGAATTGGAAAATTATTTTTTTGTCTGGAAGGGTACACTTCCCGTTTGGTCCCATTGTCATCAGATCAGGATTTGATTACTTCTTAGTGTACTTTGAAGTCGGTTTAAGTTTTTTGTAAAACAGTCCAATTATTAGAGTAACATTAGATAATAAATTGCAATGGGGTCAGTTAGACTCTTTATCTAGTAGGTACTTATATTAGTTCTTCTGCATTTACTGTGAGAAAAATCATCATTGACTTTTACTTAGGAACATAATTCTCAGTTGTGTGGTATGCCGGCGAAGGACATAAATCCTCGAATCCACTATAATGAAAGCCTTTAACTCTGTTCTAGGAGACAGAAGAATGGGCGCGCCGGCCGAGCGGGCCCATGGTGAACCCTTCGTTCGAGCCCGACGACTTTGCACCGGCAAGGTAAAACATCTATGCATTTACGTATACATTACTATACCAGTCAACGATACATACAAAGTCAGCCAATGTAGAAACTTTGGTAAGAAAGAATGCGTTGCAAAGCACGCTGCACATTAGCTAATCACACATAACACCTTATTTTTCTTGAACGGACAAAAAGTTAAGCTAAATAAATATATATATAATTAATTAAAATAAGCAGTAAGTAATAGTTAAAAAAAGTTATAGGTACCTGAAATTAAATTAAGTTAATTAGAAATCAGGTACGTAAGCCGTAAATTAAAAGGTGAACATTTGGGCGTGTTACATTTGGATTAAATTCTCATAATATATAGTAGTAACATACTGGTGACAGTTATTAGTTTGGGAATCGGTACCCTATTCTTCTGACAGTATAGTAGTACCAGTAGTATAGTAGTACCAGATTACTAGGTATTACAAATCTACTGTGCATATTTGATTCCTTATCAAAATTTGGCTAACAGGTAGGTGCAGGAAGTAAACAACATTACTCACGAAAGATACTGAGTTCTATAACTATTTTCCAATGACCCTGGCATTACCACACTGGAGAACTACCGCATTATCCATGACGTCAAACCTTAATTATCCATTGTCAAAAAAATATGATGCAGTATAGGTTAGGTACCCTCAGAATAACAACACATCTGATATATTGGGTAACGGGCGGGATCTTAATGATTGGCTGATGTAATAATATTTATTACATTTACTCTTACTCTTATTCTGAATATCAATAATGGTTACCTACACTTAGGTAAAATTGTTTACCAATCATTATTATGCATACTTAAATAATAATAAAATAATAAAAAATCATTTTTTTATTTTCTCCCAAATATAGACAATGGAACAAATTTTAAAATTATAACAAGTACATTTAACTGTGGGAGACAGGAGCTCAAACTAGGTTTCCCTGTGCTATGAGTCTCCTGGCTCCCCCTCTTAGTAGGGTCTAGTTACAGTTTGAATTAAACATTTTACATGAGAAAAAATGCATACTTAATTGTTACTAATGTAATGGTAATGTAGTAATTACGTACTTACCTATATATAGCGATATTTTATTTTAATTTTTCACGCAATAATATAGGTATTACTTAGATTTTCTACGGGGAAGACAAAACATATTACATAATAGCATGCTTACTTACGCTAATTTATGTCATTCACGACTACGTGTGACGTCATTTTCATTCGTCATCATCTATTTGGTCTCAAATACCTACAGCAGTATTTACCAAGATTTAGTTTTACATGTCAATAACGGTAATTTCCATAGATTGTGATCATCCAAGTGAAGTACAATAAACAGATCATAATCTGTTATCTTAATTACGATCGTTCAGTAAAGATAATTTTAGTTGCTAACCTATCGATTGCTGCAAAACAAACGTTACCGACATGCAGGACATGCTACTGACAATCGACATTGTACTGTTGTAAATAACTTAATAGTTCTTTGGGGTAACCGCGCAAAGATCAATAGTTAGAAGCTATACCTAGTACAAAAATATTATTTGTCGTTATTATTTACGCAAGTCATGTTACATGACTTTACATTGCTTAGTACACTACCTGACATGAAGTAAAAGTGAACCACAAATAATAGAAATTAAACAATAATTTCTTTACAATAGTAATGTCGAGGAAATGTTCTGTAGGTACCTGTATATATTGTATTTTGTATGAGTTGTGAATATGTTAAATAATGTTGAATAATATGTAAAGGTAGTTATGTAAATTGAAGTGAATATCTTGATATTAAAATTGAATTTAAATACTTACCCCTAACTTTCATTTAAAAAGTACAACACAAGCCTTCAAATTATTTTTGACCCATAATTGCTTCTGTGGACCGTGTTTGAGGTTGTTAGAGGGTTAATAAGGTAGGCCTAAGTTTTATACATACATGTAGGCAGATTACAGGTTGTAATAAATTTTCCAAATTTTTAAAGCGCTAATGTGAGGGCTCAGCCCCGCAAGCCCGAAAACTATACCCTTAGTACGATTAAATATTCTGTGGTACGATTTTGTCATGATAAACTGATTTTATGATCCTTTTTATTGATAATATTATAATTTTATTTAACGAGTAAAAGACCAGACTGAGTTGAGACAAGTTTGACTCTTAATGACATTATCATTACATAATGTCATTTGTAACGAGCTTTTTATACATAATCATATAAAATACATAACAAACAATGACGTAAAATTTCATTATACGGATATTTCGTTCTGGGCCTACCTGTGTTCTGAAACCAGCCTTCCCTGTGATACAAGGCACTGAAAACTATCTTTAGTCAATAGCTAAGTCTTGTATGACCTTTGCACTTGCTCGTTATAAAGTGCTGTTTATGTGTTGAGGCGCCAGAACTTGCTTAGCTTACTCAGCTTTATATCTAAGTCAATTTTATAAACAAAAACTTTAATAGTGTTATACCTCGTGGAAACTGCTAATCAATAATGTGGCCTTACAAACAGTTGTGGTATCTTAGCAATCAGTGCAGGCATGGACGGGTACGTGATACTATATTTTAACCTTTACCTAATTTAAAATGTTATTAACACCCTCTCGTGTATTACTGTAAATTATATTTTATGTGTATAAAAAGTTACGTAAATACGAACGAAAAACCGATTGATGGAAAAACATGCTTTTCTTTATCGGGAGTGCAGTTGCCAATGCAGTATTATGACTTCATGACGTGTATATTAATAGAACTGTTTTTAAGGTTATTCATATATAGCCAAACTTAGTGATTTAAAAATATCAACCCAGATTTATAATGATGTAGGTATTTCCTATTGTGTCGCGTATGATGGCCAAAGTCCTGTCAACAGCAGATTGCAAGCTCCATTAAATTGCAAATTACGTAGCAAACAACAGTCGTATATGAAAAACAATTGATTGGTTTCATACGACATAGTTAAAAGTATGTTATTTTATCGTACGCTAGGTCAAGTTTATGTGTCACCTGAAAATAAAAAAACAACTTATTTTGAACTACAAACTTAATGGTAGATATAATGAAATAGTACGTTATATAAAGAACGAACAAGAAGCGATCCAACGCTCGGGATATCCCTACTCACAACGGTCCTATCCCGTGCTGCCCTGGAGCTTACTTATTACTCCTATTATTTCTTATTATGTTTAGTCCACGGAAAACCTCTCGAGGTGAACCTTCAATGTTAGCAGAAACTATATCTGTTGACTTATCTCCTGTATTGTAATTTACAGCCTATCACCGGTGAAGGATGACAAGAAGAGTCCACGGGAGAAGGGGATCTTCCTCGTCAACATGAATGAGAAGAACATGCAAGACATGGAAGAAGTTTATGAACCTTATGACAACCGAGTCGTGGACCATCCTACCACGTGAGTACTTATTAGTTGTCAGCCACGGCCACTATTACCTTCAGCCATCGCGCATGGAACCGATAACCGATGCTAAAAATGTTCTCGAGTGGCGTCTGCAATCCGGAAAAGACCTTGCTTAACTAACCAATAACATGGTTAGTATACGAAGACAATAGATTTGTTAAATTTAGAAAACCTTCGCATATTTTAAAACTACAATAAACACATTTTTGAACGTGTCCTAAACTATATTTGTATATCAAAAGCCTTTTATGAAATAAATCAGATAAAATTTGAGATCTTTCCATACTCGTCTAACTCAGTAGGTAGGTATGTGAGTTTTATTCAATATTTTGCTTGAATATCGCTAGTGTCTAGATATAGTGTCTGATATCGGAACCTCAGTTACCTTGCGCTTGAAGGTCGTGCCACTAGGTCACCAGCCGGGTCAGCATAACGCTTTTGTAGGACTAAATATCCTAAATCTAGTATATTGGTCTAGATTATTTTCGGTGGCAAAGTACGACTAGTACCTTGTAGTATGCGCCTGGCTGACCCACACGCCTCCGTTAGCTAGTTAGGCTAGCTGGATGTTTTAGCTTAAGAGCCAGATCGTTCTAGGCTTTGTGTGCTACCACCTTCGGCCATATCATCACATGCCATACCTATACGTAATAGATAATTATTATTTATCAGCAATTTTAAAATCCCATCTGCATCCATCATATTGCAGAGGATTAATTAGGGACTAAACCTTTGTCCATATGCTTTGTGCACACATACACTCTAGGTCACGTCGGTATCCTCGGGCCTCCGTTCATCATGCGGACCTTTTTATCTTCGACAGTAAGCTTGACGTATGAAGCTGTAAAAAGAAATCCACCTAATTAGTAAAAAAAAATTCATTTGTTTTTAAGCCAAAGCTTTTGATTCAGTTTAAAATAATGATAATCGTTGACACTATACTTATGAACAAGTTGATAACAAGATTGTTTTCAAGAAAAGTTGGCTTTTCTTCAAGCATGAACAATGTGAACTTGTGCAGAGTGTAACCACTACCAGATCGTTATCTTTAGTAAGTATATAAGGTCCTAATAAATTAGTGAATTTCCTCTTGAGGGATGAATGTATAGGTCCTATCTATCAAGTAGATGAAGTGGCCGCCAGTGTTGGCTCACTAAATAACAAACCTAATTTTTTATTATGAATAGGGCCTGTATTTGACCACAAATCTTCACCGAAAGTGGTAAGGAGGCAAACAAAGCCCAGATGAGGGACTATATTACTTATTATATTATTATCTATGTTAAATGATTGGAAGGAAGCAACAAAATAGCTTTTCATCTCTCGTAGGTACGTACATTTTTATCATAATGATTGTAAATGTTTTATAATCATCATGATCAAAATGTGCGAAAAAGAGCATCATATCATATTTAGCTTTTTTTAACTTGACTCATACTGTTACGAAATGTTAAGTTAAGCAGTGTTTAACTCAGACGAAAGGTGAAAGCTACCAATCCCACAATCGAACTAAATATCTCATGTGGGAGTTGTGCCTTTGTCCCTTGGGACTTTACTTATGAACTGGTGGTAACTTCAGTAGCTTTGGCCTTCATAAGTGAGTGCCCTAACAGGGCCTAAAATGAATAAATGACTTTGACTTTGACCACCTATTCATAAATAAATCAGTTTTGTCTATGGTTACTAACAAGGAAATGTCTTAACAATTTTTATGAGTAGGCATGCCAATGACGAGTTCTCAAGGAAAAGACCTTCTAATATAGCAAGTGAGTACAAATTGCAATGGATAGATGTAGGAAGTGATCTGTATTCGTTCCGGTGGGCTACATCATGATTCATCACCACTTAATCATTCAACGCAAGTGTACCTACTTATCAAAGATTGGACATACATCAATAAAATTGTAAAAGAACTAAGTATTCTGCTCCGCGATTTCATTTGCTTTTCCTGGTTAAAAAGTAGCCTATGTTCTAATCCATGCAATAGGTTTTCTGCATACCAAATTGTCATCACAAATTGGTTTTGCCGTAGAAGGATAAACAAATAAACTCACTTACTCACTTATTACATATTTATTAGTATGAAGTACCGTATTACATCAGGTATTAGGGTAAAGAAAAATAACATCATAAGTATATCCAAAATCTAAGTCTAAATCTAATCTATTATCCAATCCAAAACATAATATTATTAATATTCTACACAAACTTCGACCCTTTTATAAGATAGGTACGTGATTTTTATAGTGTTTTCAATTGAAAAACAAGGTGTAGTAATGTTAATATTACTAGATAATAATAATATATTAAAATAAAGTAATAGCCAAAGTTGTATGAAATAATAATTTGAAACTAGGGTCTAGGGTGTTGTAATCTATCAAAACAAGAGAGAATCATCGTCCGTTTTGTGATGGCGATGGCGCTAACTAAAGCTATTTGAATCGAAACATCCAAGTCTTGACACTCGAGATTAGATACAACAATTGAATTCATACCTTACCTACTGCACTGCTACTTTTAAGTCGAGATCAAAGAAGAAAACTAAAACTTAAAAAACAAGCAGGAAAATAAGATTCGTAAAAACGTTAAAAAAACAACTTTATTTTAACAATGTAATTTTATAACGTCATAAAAATTTGGCAGAGTTAAGTATTCTCATCTCATACGCATTTTGGATTTTCCCTAAGTGAATTAGGTTAAGCCAATATAAGCTGACCTCTCACTGTGAGAAATTCTATACAATGCGAGATCAGCATATACAGGAAAATTATAGCTTTATGTGTAGCCGTGTGTACTTAACTTATGCCTAATTTGAGGAAAATCACCAACTGAGCGACATTATACGAATAAACTAAACGAAACGCAAACTAATTTGGGCCTTGTTGTTTTTAACAAGATACAATACAAAGTGTGTAACAAACCAAGTTAAGTACGGACTCACACAAACTTAGCTTGGTACAAAACATTCCACAAATTTGCATAAAAATCGGGCATTCTCAAAACAATTCAAATGTTCTCATGTCTTCTCTTAGTTGTAATTGCGTGTACCGAGTTAATAGAGATAAATTGACAATACCATAAGTCATTAGCAATGCGACTCTATAAGACATGTCAATTTTGACTCGATAAGCAATAATGTTCTTGTTCACTTACATCTACTTTCTCGGGCATAAGTTGATGTAATGAAGATTAGAAATGAGTTTTAGCAATCTTACAAGCCGTAAGTTATATTGTATAAAAATATTGCTGCTAGCTATTAGTAGATACTCCATACCTACCTGGTATGGAGTATCTACTAATAGCTAGATACTCCATACCTACCTGGTATGGAGTATCAGGTACCATTTTTAACCGACTTCAAAAAAGGAGGAAGTTCTCAATTCGGTTGTTTTTTTTTTTGTTTGTTACCTCATAACCCCGTCATTAACCGATTTGGAAAATTATTTTTTTGTCTGGAAGGGTACAGTTCCCGATTCCATTGTCATCTGATCAGGATTTGATTACTTCTTAGTGTACTTTGAAGTTGGTTTAAGTTTTTTGTAAAAGAGTATAATTATTATGATTTTGTAACAATAAACAATTTTAATATTCTCCACAAAGATAAGCTATAATCATTTTCACACAAAAAATTAAATACACTATATAGACACTGTACATATCCAACAAGGATTCGACAGTTAAATCAGAAATATCATGTTCCAGAAACACGGAAACCTTGCTTCACCTTCTGAAAGGCAGCTTAGGCACAGGTATTCTGGCGATGCCCAAAGCCTTCTCCAACTCCGGGTACGTAGTGGGGGCTATCGGCACGTTGATAATCGGTGTCCTGTGCACGTACTGCATTCACATCCTCCTGGACTCTTGCTATGCGCTGTGCAAGCGGAGGAAAGTGCCGTCTCTCACTTATACGGCGGCAGCTGAAGCGGCACTCTCCGAAGGACCCGACTGGTGCAAGGCCTGCGCACCTTATGCTGCGTAAGTAGACATAATGATTATGTGTTTATTAGATAGGTATTAGTATTATGATAAAAAAACATTCGAAACACAAAAACAGTATTCTTCATTTTCCTAAACTAATTGCGTAAGTACCTACTTGTATTGTAGAAATTCCACTTAACGTTGAGATTATCTTATTATTTCCAATAAAGGTACTCTTCATATAATTATCACGTGCAGATGTTAACATTGTTCAAAAAACAAATCACTTGAGTACAAAGATAAGAAAATTCTGCCAATTGATATAATGCAATAACACTGCAGACGAGAATTAATTATTAAATTCCTGTATTAAAAAATCAATCTAAAAAGATTTATCTTATGTGAAAACTAATCGAATAGCAATGTTTGAACCCCGACTGAGAATTATAGACTTTTAATAGATGTCTAAAGCCTTATTTGTTAGAATTTTTCTCTTTATTACAGGCACGTGGTGAATGCTTTCTTATTGATCTATCAAATAGGAACGTGTTGTGTATACGTGGTGTTCGTGTCAGAGAACATACAGTACGTGTTGACAAAACAATTCCACCTACAAGTGACCGTCTTCCAAGTGATGATGGCAGTACTACTACCGTTGATCTTCATCAACTGGGTGCGGGACCTCAAGTACTTGGCTCCCTTCTCGGCGATAGCTAATGCGGTGACGATCGTGAGCTTCGGGATCATTCTCTACTACATCTTTAGAAAAACGCCCACGTTTGATGGCAAAGTACCGGTCGGTACGCTCGCCCACTTCCCTCTGTTCTTCGGAACTGTGCTCTTCGCTTTAGAAGCTATTGGTGTGGTAAGTAAAATTTTGTCACTAGTACTTATGATTAAGAAAGAATTCCGTAGTTTGTGTGCGTATAGGTATGTTCTCACTCAGATTCGTAACGGCTGAATGGATTTGGACTAAATTTAGTACGAATACTTTTCATCCCGGGAAAACATTAGATCCCTGAACCCGGAAACTTTAGGATTACTACCCACGTAGTAAACCTAAAGCTAATTATTACGTATTATAAGCCATTGTTGTACACATTATTTACAATATCTATTTACTAAATCACTCCAAGGAAAAAACAATGGGCCAACGCGACAGAAGACATTATATTATACTTTAATAATTATGTTACAGATCCTACCGCTAGAGAACGAAATGAAGACTCCAAAAGACTTCGTTGGCAAATTCGGAGTGCTTAATCGTGCTATGATCAGCATCATTATCCTGTATGTGGGCATGGGTCTGTTCGGCTACCTGCAGTATGGAACTGAAGCTGCTGGAAGTATTACGCTCAACCTGCCTTCCGAAGAAGGGTGAGTAAGAAAGGAGTGAATCCTGTGACGGATAGGAGGGCAGAATGAAAGAAGCGTAAATATTGCGACGGCTCCAAATTATAGAGATCATGAGAAGCAGATAATCCGCCTCTCTGATCAATATCTGCCTTTCCTGTTACCAATTATTTGGAGTCGGCGCTATAGGTACATACGTTTTCTCCATTCCTGCCTCCGATCCATTTTCCTATACATACACAATTCATCAATCTCTTTCTGTACTTCCCCTTCCCATATCCATAGGCTTTCATAATCATATTTCTACTATTGATAATAATTAACCATATATGTTTGTATGTTCTACTAAATAGTTTGGCGAGCGCCGTTCAGTGTCTACTTGCGTTTGCGATCTTCATAACGCACGGTCTAGCGTGTTACGTTGCCATTGACATCTTGTGGAATGAGTACATCGGAAACAGACTGCTCAACAGCAAACATAGACTCATCTGGGAGTACATGCTCCGGACTTCCATTGTACTGCTCACCTGTAAGTATTATAATTATTTCATTAAAGTATAGAAATCTCTAAAGTACCTACTTGCTTTCTTACTATCTAGTAGATATAGTTACCTACACACAGTAAAATTAAAACCGTATTTGGTGCTACACCGAGACGGCCACTGACTGATATTTTGGAATGGGTACTTACATGATATTTTTTGTTTGTTACCCTCTTCCCCTATCGATTTATGGTCGTACACCTTACTTGGCAAGACGCCGAAGGTAACCTTCTCAATGGGTAATAATAATAATTTTGTTTTGTACAGTTGGCATCGCTGCTGCCGTGCCGGAATTAGACCTATTCATCTCCCTGTTTGGTGCTCTTTGCCTGTCCGCACTCGGGCTTGCCTTCCCTGCCTTCATCCAGAGCTGCACCTATTGGTACTATGTATCACGATCTGAACGACTCCGAATGATTATCAAGAACGTGATAGTCGTAGTTTTCGGAATTTTGGGCCTCGTTGTCGGCACCTGGACATCAATGGAAGGGATCATTCACAAATTTGTTGCAGACCATGAATCATTAAACAGTACGGTTACAAGTGTTCATAATGATACCTCAAAACTCTGAAGTGTATGTTGAGTGCTTTAAGCATTCATAAGAGAACTGTTGACATAGCATAATTAAAAAGTGCCATCATTACTCTTGGCATTACTTAGTATTGTACGTAAATAACATAACATTGTTGCAATCAGTTTATATTCGAAATGAACTTTTTACTATAGTCACATTGCATGATGTTCAAACCGCCATATTCAAGTGGTATAATTCAAATAGAAACTGAATCCAACAAAGTAATGCATTAGACCCATTGATAATAAATAGCAAGTGGTTATATGAGCGGGGCTAAAATTTACAAAATCCATTTTATTATTATAATGCTTCAAATGACTTGATAAGTTTTCCGATTTCCGTGTTAGAGTAGGAAAATCCCCTGGAGGGCGGAGTACTCGAGTGACCATTCTGTTTACATCAATTTAACATCATCTATTTATAAAGAGATTATGTTAAATTGATGTAATATATAATCATTTTAAGAACTTGTTACATACCGTTTTGCAACCGCGTAGACTTTAAAGTACAAAACTGCCTGTTTTTGTCACGCCGCCGCGAAAGTCTTAGCGTATGGCAAATTTTTGATACTAAACTACCCCATTCACCACGGATAAAATATGTAATCCCATAAAAACTGAATCCCATTACAGTGTGTATTTTTTAACATGTCAAATTAACTAGAAAATTATTATTTTTCATACGACCATTACACCTTTAATTTTCAAATTAATTAAGTGATTGTTATTTTAAATCAAAGGCTAGGTGGAAGAACCGGATCAGTATTTTCAGAGATAACCCTCTTTATACAAACGTTCGTCTTCTACGTCTATAGGTATAATGTTAGTGTAGATTACCTATGAGAAAAATGAAGACTTGGATGAAGTTCTTTTTTCATGCTCTGGCTTCATCACGCCGATATCAAGTCTCAACTTTTGCTCATAGGAATGGTCGACTCGGCTCCGCTTGGGTTATAGGTACCTATCCGTCTCTACTGTTTACCTTTAACTGCTTTCAAATGTTCATCCCTCATTACCATTTTTCCATCTGCTGCAATGCGCAAAATGCAGCGAATCGAATGTGGGAATTTATTAGATAATTTAATTATTGTTTATCATAGGAGTTTTCCATTCAAAAATTTACAATTAGTTTATTAAGTGTAAGAATCAGTTCACACCGAGACGTATCTCGCACCTATTAAGATAGCGATACATTATACACTTTATTTACTACACAAAAAGGTACACCTTTCAGTGTGAGAATTCGTGCCACCTGACTCGTATCGTAACGTCTTCAGGCGCGCTTGAATTGTCTGACTGAAATGTGTACCTTTTCGCGTTGCGTCTCTGTGTGAACTGACCCTAAGATTATTGAGATTTATTTAATGTCAAACATTGAATGATCTTGCCGCTATGTCAAAGACAGGTTTTTTCGCGACAACTAGATATTTGCACATACTTTTCAAAAGTAAATAATAATTGTGCACCTCTGTGTATTAACTCGTATCGAATAATTATCTATAGTGACAAACGTGATACATATCTATATGCATGTACCTAGGTATGGATCCAACAAGTAAAATTGTGGTCACAACACAAAAAATGTCCCGATAAAACTGTTTCAAATTATTTTTAATGTAGATTTTATAGTATTCTGGTTGTTACAAATAGTCGTATAGTTTTAAGACGATATAAAAGTAGCTATATATAAAATCCTATGTATGATAGTGAGAATCGAAATCAAGTGAAGCATAGCATTTCATTAGGGTAAGATAAACAAAAAGTACGGAACTGATATTATATTTAATTTTGGCGTTACTCGATTAACTTCCTAGAATGTCTTTTTTCTCTATTTTTAAACTTTCGTACAAAATATTAATGGAATCAAATCACAAATTTTATAATACCTATTTCATTGCAAAAATATCAGCAGGAACAATTAATTTATAATAAACAATAGAACTACGCGTTGGTGTTCATGATAAAGTTGTACCTACCTAGATGTAAGATCACTGAAAGTAATCATAATTAAGACTAATTAAGAGAAATTCCTTTTTATTGACCTCGCGGAATTCGTTACCGACTTGAAATATTTGTATGTTGTGTGTCGTACGAAGTTGTTTTTATATTAGATTTTACTTTTGTTAGATTAAAACGTTTTGTTAGTTATTTTTATATCATCTCGTGAAGAACTTTCAAAATCTGTAACTGATCGCGTTCTGGGGGTCTACTTCGAAATTAGATTATCCGACCATCATTTTGACATTTGGTCACTACGAAGTGCTGTTGTAGCGAAACTTTCTCTGCACGTTCAATTACTTTTTATTAATGTTTTAGCGCTCGTATTCATAAACGCATTTTTTTATTAAATCAGTGTTCTAACTAAAAGTGATTTCGGATTGAGATAATGTTAGCTAGCTAAAGCTTTATTATTTTTATGAATACGGTGGTAAAAATGTACAAATTATTAGATTTAAGCAATGCGCCAAGATGTTATCCGGTCATAAATTTTATTGATGTAATCTGTGATTTTGATAGTAGTTTAAAAAGAACATATTTATTAGGACATAATATTTTTGTTTCGGTTATCGTTGTAGATTTGTAACACACGTCAGTGATATTGTGCTCATGGCAATGTATCGGGGTCTCAACCCTACTAAATAAAATATATTATTATTAGAATTATACTTTTTTATTTAATAACCCATATTTTATCAGCATCAAGTCATCAGCATTCAGCATCGGACCGGACAGTTTTTAGTTCCGTAGCCAAATGGCAAAAAACGGAACCCTTATAGATTCGTCATGTCTTTCGTCCGTCCGTCCGTCTGTCTGTCTGTCTGTCTGTCTGTCTGTCTGTCTGTCTGTCTGTCTGTCCGTCCGTATGTCACAGCCACTTTTTCCGAAACTATGAGAACTATAATGTTGAAACTTAGTAAGTAGATGTATTCTGTGAACCGCATTAAGATTTTCACACAAAAATTGAAAAAAACAATAAATGGGGGTTCCCCATACTTACAACTGAAACTCATTTTAAACACTTTTTAAATAAAACCCATAAGTGATGGGTGTCTATGGATAGGTCTTCAAAAATTATATTGAGGTTTCTAATATCATTTTTTTCTAAACTGAATAGTTTGCGCGAGAGACACTTCCAAAGTGGTAAAATGTGTGTATGTGTGTTTTTTATCATTCTCTTATTTTAGAAGTTACAGGGAGGGGGTCCCTGTAACTTCTAAAATAAGAGAATGATAAAAAAAAAAATATATGATGTACATTACGATGCAAACTTCCACTGAAAATTGGTTTGAACGAGATCGAGTAAGTAGTTTTTTTTTTAATACGTCACAAATTGAATTTCATATCAAATACTCAGGTCTATACTACCATTTACTTATATACCTACAGCTTTGTAAGGAACCCTCGGTGCGTGAGTCTGACTCGCACTTGGCCGGTTTTTTAAGTTGCTTCTTTACGGGTTTAGTCAATACGTACCTACATTTCTTTCTTCCAATTTTCTTATTTCTTCTCTTAGTTGATCTTGCATTAAATACGTCAAAGAGATAAAAAAACCGACCAAGTGCGAGTCAGACTCACGCACCGAGGGTACCGTACAAACCTGTAGGTATAGTTGGAATTGGAATGTATATGTAACATGTTTTTCAATGACGATGGAAAACCTGCCTATAAAATTATATAAATAAAGTGCAGATTATTTCATTAGGAAGAATAAGTAAGAAAGAGTAGTGTGTATAGACGTGTTTGATCAAAGACTAGGTACTTGTCGAACAAATTATTGTAGGTAGCTATAATATGATCCGTAAAAATATAATTGGGGGATTTTATATTTAATCTTTATTTAACACTTTTTAAACTTTAGGTAGGTATATTACTTCAGACATACTACTATCGACAACCTACCTCCACATTCACACATATACACTTTACTATACTTTCCGGGGCGAACCATGAAATAGCGACACAAGATCTTATCTTAGATTACATTAAGTTCAGAGCTGCATATCAAATCGTGCAGGTATATTCGTTAGAAATATCTCAGAAATTATGGGATAGTCTCCTAAGACCATTTTCGCTTGGCTTAAATTTAAGGTAGTAGTTTGCCCCTACTAACCCGTCTAAAATTTCCATACTGTATTATGTTAAACTAAATTATTCTTATAGGTTTTCCTGTACCTACTAATCTATAAAAGCAAAGACCTATTTTCTGTATGTTTGTGTTCTTCAGAGCTTCTTGAGGCGATGTGCTGACAGGTTTGAGGGACCAGCGGTATGGTAATACACTGCACTTGGTCCCCTAAGCTGCCACGACACGACGCAACGACTCCTCACAACCCTTCTCCACTCTTTATTCCGCATCCGCATCGAATGTGAAATAATTATTATAAAATATGCAATTTTCTATAATAATAATAATAATAATAAAGTTGTTTATTTAGGCATTCTGCACCCATTATAAGAAAAAACACAAGACACAAGATACACCACACCTCAACGTCAGTAAAATACAAAAACAAATAAAAATAAAACTCAAAATCAAAATAAAATAAAATGTACCTACACGTTCCCATAGGTATAGGTCATTTTCGATTCTCGCTGCGGTGAGTAGATAGCCAGTGTCGGAAAATGGAGGCGTCAAGGTTTTCACTCATTGTCCGGAGAATCTCATTAGTCGACGATCGTAGTCGCTCCCAGAAGGATGCGGTCCGAAGCCTTATTATTGCGAAGAAATCCGGAAGGCCTGCCGATGCAAACATACCCGACGCGCTGCACCACCGCGGCAGCTTCATGAGGGTGCGGTATGCATTATTATACTGCACCCTGATGGAACTGTACGAACGTCTCGTATAATTGAACCACAATTGACATGTATATAGATTTTGACAATAAGATCTATACAATGTACCTGCTACATCATTATTACAACGATAAAAACGGCGCGCGAGCATGTTGCATCTGACTGCTAAAGCTCTTCTCTCGCGTTCAATGTCATTGTCGTCTTGAAGATTCTCCGTCAAGATATGTCCAAGATATTTGAACACCTCCACTCTCCGAACCTTTGACCCATTCAAATACAACGAAGGCACCGTCTCCGGGCCTCTTCCACTCTTGAACACTAGCATCTCCGTTTTGGAGGCGTTATACTTAAGTCCATGCCTTTCAGCGTACTTCTCACAGAGAGCCAGTAGTTTTCTAAGAGCTCCTGTTCGAGCGCGTCGGCACTACGGCGCGGCGACGGGCTGCGCGGGCGCGCGGGCCGGGGGCCGCTGCCCCAGCCGACCACTTGCCTTCAAGCCAGAGAAGCAACCACACGCGTTTTTGATCCCTCCACTAATTGTTTTAGTTTCATACAATACACCTATTAATTATTACAGTCCACGCTTTTATTTAAGTCCTTAGATAGGACCCTAACAATGGTCCTTCGAGCCGGATCTGAACCAGCGACCTATGGATCTCATTGTTAGGGTCCTATCTAAGGACTTAAATAAAAGCGTGGACTGTAATAATTAATAGGTGTATTGTATGAAACTAAAACAATTAGTGGAGGGATCAAAAACGCGTGTGGTTGCTTCTCTGGCTTGAAGGCAAGTGGTCGGCTGGGGCAGCGGCCCCCGGCCCGCGCGCCCGCGCAGCCCGTCGCCGCGCCGTAGTGCCGACGCGCTCGAACAGCTCCTATAGATGGACTGAGGAGCACCATATCATCAGCATAACTTATGTTGTTAACACAAGTGCCGGCAATATGGCAACCCACTCTGGTGCTCCTCAGTTCATCAATGAGGCCATTCACATATACGTTGAAGAGGTCCGGAGACGTCAACCCGCCTTGACGCACACCACAGTCTAGCCTATAATCGTTAGACTGTGTGTCGCCCCATCGTACATTATTGGTTTGGTTCTCGTACCAGTGTCCCAACAACCTCACGATGTCATTTGGAACCTTGGACTCGATGAGTTTTGACCATAGCAAATCATAGTTTACCAGGTCAAAAGCACGACTCAGGTCCAAGAAACACGCATATACGTTCGTACTTCTACTCGTATAGTATTTGACTGTGTTTTTTAGACAAAAAATTGCGGAGTCAGTTGAGACACCGGGACGAAAACCAAACTGTGCATCGCTAATACATACATTCTTCATCAAATGGGGATGAATAAACCTTTCAAGAATTTTACCTATAACTGTACCTAACGAGATCGGTCTATAATTATTCAAAGCACTTAAGTCCCCAGTCTTATTTTTCGGGATTGGAACCACCACAGCCTTCATCAAATTTTTAGGTATGTAGCCAGACTTAATACATACATTAAATAAGCTACATAAAACACGCGATATCTCACTACTAGCATGGAGAATATGCTCGATACTCAACCCATCGTGACCCGGAGATTTTCCACGCTTCATCTCCCTTATCACATTAGTGACGTCTTTAGGTGTAAACTGGATCGAGTCCGACTCCGAGCCCCGGGGCCGATCACCGCCCATACACCCCAACACAGGCAGCGGTTTTACACTAAAATGATCAGCAAAAAGGTTTGCGATTTGTTTTGGTTCTTGCAAGTTTCCTACACATATCGGCAGACCTGGTTTAAGATTAAGACTTTTGGTTGCATTCCAAAATTTTGAAAAGTTTTTGTCAGCTCTGTGCATTGCCAAAATATTCATTTTAATTTTGTCCTCATTATTTTGGCACCATTTTAACTTATTTTTAAAGACTTTACGACTAGTAACCATTTCTTGAAATAAAGGCCCAGACGCAGGTCTGCCACCCATCAACCAGCATTTATGATACAACCGAGCTGCCTGATGACTGTCTTTGACGTGGTAGTTCCAACCCGAAACCAGTTTTGTACTTTTCTTACCACCGCAACGAGAATCGGAACTGAGTACAGCTGCCTTCTGTAAAATATTAATAATTTCATCATATAACTCGTCAATAAGATAAAAATTTGAACTATTCATACAATTATCACAGTCTAAACATAATTGACTAGAAAGCTTAACATTTTTAAGATTATTATAGCAATATTCATTATATAATTTGCTCTGTTCTAAATTTCTTTGGCCCCATCTAACTTTATCATTATTAAAACCATGTTTAGATTGTATTTTGGTCCTACCTATAACTACATTTAAATTACAAGTTAATAAAAGAGGAAAGTGATCCGACCAACCGACATCGTAGTCCACCTCAGCTGATACAATTGAATGCCTTGCTGCTTTTGTCGATACACAGTGATCCAGCCATCTTCTTGCAGCATTTGACTCACTTATGTACGTATACGTGCCCGAACTTGGGCCTAAAAGCTCCATATCTGCACAAACCAGTGAGTTTTCCACACAGAAAGAAGCAAGCTCTTTACCAAACATGGCTCCTGGATGCGCATTAAAATCTCCCAGTATGAAAGCTGTTTCCACATCGCTGTCTTCTACTATGGCCATTATATTCCCAAGACAACCTGTAAATTCCAGTAGGTTTTCGTCCTGATCCGTGGGCATATATGCTTATAACAAGAATTTGTCGTTTATCTTCAAGGTCGAAACGGACTGCCATCAATCTGTCATTAGTACATTTCACTAGTGAAGCATTGGGAAATATAGATTTACGCCACATCAGCGCCAAACCCCCATACGGTCTTCCGCGTAAGATGCCAACCGAAGTGTCTACTGAAGATTTCGCTACACATTCAAACTCTTCATCGATCTTATGAACGTAGTTAATATCATGTGGCAAGAGCCACGTTTCTTGCAGTGCAATAATGTCTGCCTCTTTACATAACGAACGTACACGATCTATGGATCGCTTAATTGATCGACAATTAAAAGAAGCCATAATTATATTTCTTGTTGTATAATTCATTATTTAATTCTATACCTACATCCAATTGCAAATGTAAGTTAGTACGGATCAGCGTTACCAGGCATCCCGATTTTTGCCCAAGAATAATCATCTTTGGACGTAGAAATGGGAAACACAGCACAAATATGGCACCAGATTTCCCGAAGTGCGCTAAATATTACTTACGTGACGTAGGTATAAGACACAATGGTATATTATTAACTCTGATATATTAATATTAATTGTCATTTAGTTATTATTCCATGGAGACTTTACTTTAACCATGTTATTATAAGACTTCTATGATTAATTGAATGAGTACAAAATTAACTCACATTAGTAGGTACCTACTAAATTACTTACTAAGGATATTGTTATCTATGTCCGATATAATGATATTCTACACACATCAAGTGTCTAGGGATCAAGTACATAATTCGTAAGTCAGTCAAAGTAATTATTTATAGACTAGCTGTCCCCGCGGTTTCACCCGCGTTCCCTGGATGAAAAGTAGCCTATGTCCTACTCCATACCGTAGGCTATCTGCACTGCATGCCAAATTTCATAATGATCCGTTGAGTAGTTGAGGCGTGAAGGCGTAACAAACAAACTCACTTTCGCATTTATAATATTACTAGCTGTCCCCCGCGGTTTCACCCGCTTTCCCGGAATAAGAAGTAGCCTATGTCCTTCTCCATACGATCGGCTATCTGCATGCCAAATTTCATGATCCCAACAAATAAACAAACTCACTTTCGCATTTATAATATTAGTTAGGATTAGAATCACCTTTGATTCTAATCATTATCAAACCAAAGTTTTCCTACTACTACTATATACCTGCGCCTCTCATAAACGCCACTGAATTCGATCCTTTAACCTGTCCTGGCTGTCCACTTTTCACCAGGCCTTTGAGCGTCATACTGAAAACTCGCTTTCCACACCTATTATTGTAGTAGCGACAGTAGCTGAAACTAGCTCATTGCTTCATCAACTCAAACATTCTGAAGAATGGTAGTTATTACTGAATACTGATATAAGTAATTAAAAGTATTTGGGAATATAAATTTGTAGTACATTGACCGACAGTTCTTACTATCATTTCTGGATCAATATAATCGGACATGGAAATAAAGCATCTTTCCTTTAAAATATTATTAAATAGAGAAAAGGTAGAGCATAGCGTTTATTCACTTAAAAAGCAGCTCGACTGGGGAGTACACCACCTAACGCAGCCAAATAATTTAATGTTGTGTTCCTGCGCGTGAGTAAGATCGCCAGAGCTCATTGGGGAGGGGTAAGGGTCCGTAACGCGTGAATGATGCCTCGTGTGTTGCAAGCGTCCATATGGCCACGGTAGCCGCTTACTATCAGGCGGGCCGTATGCTTGTATACTGACTTCGTCGTATAAAAAATAACTCGGCTAAGTATAATCTCTTACCCCCTTATTCATAATCGCTTTTTAACTAAATCAGTGTAATAGTGTCCTCCGTCTCACTCTTTCGATCACTAAATGTCACGTGTCAGATAAAGACTTCAGAATTTTAGCTAATCAACGTTTGATAACTTTATTATGAATAAGAGGGTTAGTTTATCGGGAATAATTTAGCGTTCTATTAGTGAAACAATTTTAAGAATCGGACATACAAAACCTAATCACTGATTTCAAAATTTCGAAGTTTAATTTAAATATTGCTTGCCCAAACTTTTGCACCTACAAAAGTGACGTTGCAAATGGAGCCAAAATACAGTAAAACAAACAAATACAGTAAAAACAGTACAAATTTAAATGTGGTAGATTTAAAATGATGATAAATGAGATTCATTTGGAAATTCAAAAAAAAATTTACACGACCTATGTTAGTTATGCGGTCCGGTATTTCGTCCAAGGATGTTCGGAACCTAGGTGTGAGGGTTAGACTCAGCCTCTCAACTGACCAGTTTTATTTATAAAACAATCGCACTGGCTATCAAGACGATTGCACTAAAGTTGTAATGTGTTTTCTCGCTAGTGAGGTGAAAAGTTGTATGTATCACAACAGAACAAAGTTGTTAGTTGTGCCCTTGGATTTCTCACTACGATCAAGATTCTATCTTAGAATCACTCGCTGGGCTCGTGATTCAATTATATGAATCCTTCGCTAGCTCGGTATTCAAAATCAGCACTCGTAACAAAAAACTAACTGTGCTTTCTTGTTCAATAAATAACTACTTTAGTCTATTAAGTGCTCCGTCAAATCCCTTTTTTGACAAGTAAAATACATTATCATATTAGCTTTTTCGTCAAATCCAAATATACGAGTGCGAAATACATAAGTTTTCAATCTTATTTTAAGTTTCTTGATCTTTTGTTTTTTTTGTATTCGCGCTATTAATTAAATCTTTCCTTCTTTTATAATACTACTACTTCGTAATATTTTGGAGTTGTTATAGAATTGTATGCCAATGAAGTATGAGGTATCTTTGTCCCAATGCACTGCATCGTATCATTTATATAAAAATGTATATACTCAGGTGCTATTAAAGGATTTTTAATTAACTTAAGCCCGTGATTTCTTCAAGTTCATAGAGGAGAGGACATACACAAAAATAAGAAGAGGAAGAAAACGTTGGTTGTGTTGGCTTTTTCAGGTGGTGGTAGATTGTCTGTCTTTTTCACTACGCCTGTGCATTATCTACTAAGTAATCAAAACAGCATAGTCCCAGAGCCTACTTAGTCACTCCATGCTTCTGTTCTAGGTGCTTCATGGTCAACTACAACAGGTCTGTTCTTGAGTATGAAGCTCAATACTCGATAAACAATTCATATATTGTACTACATATTCAAGTTCTAAAGGTATGCCTTCAAATAATTTACTAAGATATTTTTCATCCTGAATTCCCTGAATCAAATTCTAAAGTCCACGCTGACGAAGTCACGGGTTAAAGTTAGTACATAATATTTATGTTAATTATGTTTAGCAGCTGTACAAAAATGAAATAAAAAAACAATAAGTTTTGAAAAAGTCTTATTCATCAAATCAACATAATTGTCTACAAAGCAAATCTTTTACATTAACCAAATTATAGAAATACCAATTGGAACTTATAAATAAAATCATAGAATACCTTTGAAAAAGTGCCATTAAGGTGGCTATAGGCACTTCACACAAGAAATGCTGCTTCGAGCACATGGTTGTTTCGTCAATATTATAAAAATGACTGGGATTACTCACTTTAATCAACACAAAAATTTAATTTTGTATATGTATTGAACGCCGTACTTACTTAATTTTACACTTTAATTGAAACCATATCAAATTAACATATTTATGTTCTTGAGGTACGCATATTTTGTTAATTTTTCTGATGACACATGGTACTGGTAATTAAGTACTTTCAATGAATACTCTGGTAATACTTAATGTAGGAAGGTTTAGTTAAGAGTATGTTAATAAATATCTTCAATTAATATTTGTACTATAAAAGGTAAATCAAAAAATTGAACACGGGGTTATTTCAATAATAATACATTATATCGACACATAAAACTGAGAATAAAATGAGAACTATATATAAACAAATATTTAATAAAGAACCTTAAAGTTGAGTGTGAATAAATAACCTAATACTAGCTACTGGCTTATAAATAAAAATAAAAAACTGAATGTATTACGTCTATTTAATAATGATGGCATTTCACATGGCGTTGCGTAATTGTGTATTCGGCAAATATTGTAAGTGCAAAGAAACAATCCATCTAAGGCACATTATTATCGAAATAGTTGAATAGTTGCCTATCATTGCTGCTAAATGTCAAAGTTCACAGAATTGAGGCCGAGCCACGAATGAACAAGATTCGTTCGTTGTTTGCGTAGTGTGGACGGAGTTGCAAGTCGCGGACGGGCATTCGTCTCGCACTCGACTGCTCTCCACCCGATTGAGTTTTTTCACGAATTCTGTTCGTTCGTGGCTCAGCTCGTGCTTGCATCGCGTTGCGTGGACGCACCATATCATGTTTTGGAAATGTTTACTGTAAAGTCAGTGGAATATCAAAATTGTTTTGGCAGCACTGTTCTTTAGTCAACAATGGACATTTTGAAAGCAGCTATTTCTACTAAACGGATTATTTGCCAATTTGCATTTAACGTTTTGACACTAATTCGAGCAGTTGTTGTCACTTTCTGTAATCAAATAGACAAGTTAGCTATAATTTTGGCAAATAAACCGTTTACTGTACAAAATACACAAACACGAATAGCCAAGTGAAGTGTTCATAGCGGATAAACGTCTTTATAAAAGTTTCACTGTAGTTTACAAATTAAGCGTAGACGATATAAACAATATATTTAACCAATAGCTTTATCACGTGATTTTAATGGAATGTTTTTTGTATAATTCCGATTCCGACGTAAATAATAGCGACAAAAATGAAATCCGACCATTATTTTATCGAAGAACATTCATAATTTATATAGGAATATTGACAAAAAGGTATTAAAACAAACTACAAACATGTTAATGTTTACATCGTTCATGATTTGTAATATCCAAAGGATGCATTAAATATTAAACTTTAGTATTTCAAAAACATATGTTTCGACATTGAGGTAGCCATAGTATCTACAATACGAATCGTTGAAGATTCAGTTTATCTAACAAATTATTAATTAGCCTATAGCGTTATCGAATTGGGCCTTTTCATCCACGATTTTAAAATCAAATTAACAAAATCAACAATGTACTACATCAAGTATTATGGATGCAGTGTACCTTCTATGTAAGGCGCGATTACTTCTTGCCAGCATCGTAGCCCGCCATAACGCTGCGTAAAGCGGTCTTCAGCCGTTCGTTAGTCTCCGGTTCATATTTGGAGAGGTTGTACCGACAACAAGGGCAGGTCTGGGTGCCCGTCGATTTGAATGCCAACTTTATGCATGCCTGAAAATAAATATGTTAAACAATCTATTGTACACACTCTAGACGTCTCACTACTGTGTAAAATAATTCAATTGTACTGACCATACAAAAATTGTGTAAGCATGGTGTAGTGACCGGACTCGCAGCCACCTCCTGACATATGATGCAAAGGAACATCTGAGTCAAATACTCGACGAATTCCTGTACACAAATATAAATTTATTATTATCATGTAGGCGTAGAAAAATAGGAAAACCAAGGAGCTATGTCTCAGAGGATGGTAAGCTAGATATTGCACCTTAATTGTTAAACGTTTGGGAATAAAACAGTTATTTGCTATATATTGTTGATATGTACCTGAATAAAGTACAGATACTAGATAGTAATCAACTGACCTTCTTCCCACGGGTATCGCAAACAACAAGACACTCTTGCCACAACTTTACGTTCAGAGTATCAGCATTAATAGCTTCTCTCTCCTCTGTACTGAGTGCACTCTCAAGTGCTTTCGTCTCGCTTTCGACTTCTTTGGCCTCCTCTTGTTTGACTGAACTATCTTTGAAGAGACGCGCTGCCTTGCTTTTAGGACTCCTGGACAAGGACTTCTTTGATGCTGTTTTTACAAACAAATTACAATTTTACAAGAAGCTGTCAAATAAAAATAAACTTCTTCTTAGTCGTGCACTCTTGGCAGAGTGGTCGTGGTCAAGGATTTTCCCTTTCGCGCATGACCGCTGCATTTGCAATGTTCCTCCATTTTTGTCTGTTTGTGGCGTTTCAGGAACATTCGGTAATCGTACATAGCGCAGCAGATTTTATGAGGTCAAGCCACCTGGTTGGAGACCGACCACGTGAACGTTTGCCTTCGACTCGACCTTGACCTTGTCGACTCGACTTTTACAAGAAGCTGTCAAATAAAAATAAACTTAAATAAAAAAGTACTAACGTTTACCCTTCTTCTTTGTTTTTGGCTCGTCCTGTATCGTCTTGCGCTTCTTTATCGGGGGTGAAGCTTCACTCTCCGACTCCGTGGTCTGATTACTCTCCCTCAAAGCCCGCTTTTTGGTCCCTTTACCTTTGGTATTCTTGACATTTTTCTCCTTGAGCGCTTTTTTCTCGGCTTCCGCTTCTAAGTAACCATCTGGGTACTGGCAAAATAAATTTTATAATCTTTTACCGATTCATTTAAGTAGGGATTCAACTTGTCCCAAAATTCAACAATAAGCGTGGTGCTAATGAATAATCGAGAAAAAAAAGAAAAAATAATTTATTGATTTTTGTGTAAAAACTACAGGCTTTCTGGGATTTTTAAGAGTTGTGGTGGATAGCACTCAGTGTGCTAGATGGGCTGCCGATACAAAAAAAAATTTGAAAAAAAATGTGATCATGGTAGCTAAAAATATCTTAAGGGTTGTCAATTTTTGAAGAATTTCCATTTTTATTGTAAGTTAAAAAATAACTTTTTATCGAGTCATAATGAGCTAAGCAGGTCCACCCTCCGGTGCCCGCTTATAGTTGAATTTTGGGACAGGTTGTATACAACCAACAAAAAAATGGGCTTGTGTTTAGCTTTACTGTAATACATACTATAATTGGGTATTCCTTTACGCCTTCCTCCCATGGCGCCGGATTGGGGTCGTCGCGTCTCAGCAAGTACTTCCACACGCGGTACCCGGATAAACCTTTCTCCGGATAGTACTTCACAACTTTGTAGATACCGTCGTAACTGAGTACAAATAAAGACTTTGTATAATGTCAATAAAACTTTGTTTTTTAAGTGGGCGTCGATGACTAACCCCCTTATTCATAATCGATTTTTAACTAAATCAGTGTAATAGTGTCCTCCGTCTCACTCTTTCGATCACCAAATGTCTTGTTCAGATAAAGACTTCAGAATTTTAGCTAATCAACGTTTGATAACTTCATTATGAATAATGATATACATTAAATATAAAATACATTTTCAACTATAGAATCCGTTGATTTTGAAAAAGAACACCTGTATTTATTACACAATCCAATATAGTGTCGCTTATGAAGATCAATTTATAGGAAATAAGGTCAAACGGCAAATATTATTCTAGAATTGAACAAATGATGGCCATTTATAGCTGGATTCAGCCTTAGACTCGTGTAAGGTGGCCAAGACTCACCGGATGCCTTCCTTTGGTGCATACTTTGGAAAATGCTTCAACATTTTATAGGAGCGCACAACGCGTACGGGTCTTCCGTTGCGCCAATTATCACCCGCATCGCCGCCTTCTTCACTAACTTGCTTCACCGCACAGTTACGTGCTAATGCCCTGTTAAATCAATACATTATTAAACTAACCCTCGGGAGAATTGAAAATAGCTCTGCTTATTCTAAATGCTCTTCTGCGTTGTAAGATGATTGTAGGTATGAGATATTAAAAGAATAACATAAGAGAGTAAGAGCTCAGCGCTCAAATAGCATCTGGCTCGACTGGGGAAGTACGACCATACATAATATTACAGCTAAATAGCTTGATGATGTGATCCTGGGCCCGAGTAAGGTCGCAAGTGCTCATTGGGGAGAGTAGGGCCGGTAACGCAAGAATAATAATAATAATATAATAATAAAAAAAATACTTTCTCCTTACAAACTAGAATAACAATTTACACAAAAAACATGTCATTTTAAAGTTTGTAGGAGAAACTGGTATCCAAGCTAAGCCAGAGCCTGTGTTAAGGATAACAAGCCTCTTCCACCACGGACTATTTTGAGTTATGCAGAATATATGTAAACATGATAATAAAAGAATAAATTAAACGCGGGTGTTAAGGCCTTACCCCACCTCAAAAGTGCTCCTTTGATCCTGCATATCAATAAAAGTAACCAATCAATAATTTTGAAAAAAATATATAGTACAGTTGAGGATATATACTGACTCCTGTATGATGTGAAAACACGATTCCTAAACATTTTCTCGATAGAAAAAAATCTCAAACTTCCCTCTGAATTTTACAAATAAATCGCATTAGTCAATTAATACTTTACCTATACTAATGAAACTTTTTATATAAACTGTAGTTAGTACAATACGTGTACCATATGATTTGAATTTAAAATAATGTTTTATTTTAATTTGTTAGAAATTAAATCTCAAATATTTCGAGTGGTACGATGCGCTGCCGCACAGATTCAGTCGCGCTCCGGCGTTCGAACGGGGAACCCGTGTCTCTTGCTCTCACGACCCACGTAGATACGTACCTAATAAATTATAAGTGAAGTGTATTTTGTTTTAAATGGGAAATGATCGAGACAAGAAAAGAAAAGATGGAATTGGAGAAAAGAAAATGCTACACATATTAAGAATAAAATATTGAAGTAAGTACCTACCTAAAATGAATCATAATATGTGTTTTTACCTAGGAAGGCATTTTGGTTTGTATCTACCAATAAATTCTGAGTCTGATTATTGTAATGGGTAAGAAAAGTAGGTAATTTCCAGTATAAGCTCCTCTGATCTGACCTTCCATTGTACGGAAATCCTATACAATGCGAGATCAGCTTATACTGGAAATTTATATCTTGATGTGTAGCCGAAATAAAGAAAATATAGGTACCGGACGTGGACCCGTGCCCGTAAGTATCAACCACCTAGCTGATTAGGTTAGATACTAAAATGTTTTCACAACAGCGTAAGTAAAGCATGTACATTTAGGTTCCTACCTACTATGTAGGTATATATTATGCAGTAAATTGAATTTCTACAATAAACATTTTATTGGTAAATATTAGGGTAGTCGTCCAAGTAAATGGCCACGGTCACATATTATTTTATTAGTATGAGATAAAGAGAAGTAAAGCCTATTTTGTTACAGAATGCAAATACCAACGTACATACCTAATCATAATTGTACCTACTACATACATTTTTCATTTTCAGAAATAAACAAATACCCGATTCTGACTGCAATACAGAAAATGTACCGCACGTGGACCCGTGGTCGTGAGTATCAACCGCCTAGCTTATTAGGTTAGATACTAAATGTTTTCACAACAGAGTAAATAAAGTTTGCACAGGTTATTAGGTAGGTATCCAACTTCTTGGTAGGTACCCACCTACTAGGTAGGTATATGTTATGTAGTGAATTGAATTACTTCAATAAATATCTTATTGGTTATCCTTACTACTATTATAAATGCGAAAGTGAGTTTGTTTGTTACGCCTTCACGCCTCAAATACTCAACGGATCATCATGAAATTCGGCATGAAGATAGCCTATGGTATGGAGAAGGACATTGGCTACTTTTTATCCTGGGAACGCGGGTGAAACGGCGGGGGACAGCTAGTTCTAAATATAAGGGTTAAATATTAGGGTAATCGTTCAAGTAATTGGCCACGGTCATATTATTATATAATTTTAGTAGTATGTAAGAAGAAACGTATAGCCTATTTTATTACAGATTGCAAATACCAACGGAACACATGGATGCCAGTAGTTCTAAACATGCAAACGAACCTGATTTGATGGCTTTACAAACTGTAGAATTGTGAGTTTATCTAACTATCGTTACCTATTAGTGTGTACTTTAGTGTAAGTAACTCTTTCTGTCTATTATCTTTTTACATCTTAACTTTTTTCAATACATATAATTCTTAGTTTACATACATATAATATATTTACATACATTTTTTTCTCATATATAAGTTTGAATGTACCTTATTTCTGCGTTTCTTAACTTATTATTACTCACTTAGAACGAAGTGCTAGTTACATAAATTACATAATTAATTTATTATTGAAACTGGTTATTTCAGGTACGTAATAAACTATTGTGGAAGCGAAGCAGAGCATATTCAGTGGCGTGCATTCCATATAGGCAAATAAGCAATGCCTACCTCATAAGATACAACACAATAATATTTTGATTCAATTAAACTACATAATCACTTTGAATAAAATCTAACCTAACATTCAATACGAAATTTTAAACTTTGCCGCGCAGGCACTCGCAAGTTCGCCTCTCAAATTCACGCACACTAAAACGATTTCGGCATATTCATACACACACACACACTTCTTTAAGATAATACGACGAAAGCATAAATGACGCTTTTGCTATGCGTAGCATACTGACATTTGACATTCGCGATTTATGGACCAAAAGTAACCTTACCTACTCTGTTGTAAGTAAGGTAACCCATTCAAATTAAAAAAACTACCTTAACCTAAACTACCTAAACTAGTTTACCAACATTAGAGCAACTCAAATATAACTTCGCAATTTATTTGTGTTGGTTTGTTTATGGTTTGGCTGGCGTTGTATCGTCATTGTATGCAGTGTTGTTGTTATTTACTTATTGTGATTTTGCGAAGTGTATCTGTGTGAAATTAAGGAATTTTGTGGTGATGATGCAAAATGTATTGATTAATTAGTCCTTTATTCAGTTTTCGTTTGTTGAAAATAGTAGGTAACTTGCTGTAGACCAACTCCAAAACTTTCATGGATTCAAACAAAGGTAAAAATCTTAGACAATTTTATTAATTGTGATTTTTGCGAAGTGTATCTGTGTGAAATGAAGAAATTTTGTGGTGAAGATGCAAAATGTATTGATGAATTAGACCTTTCCTTTAGTCAGTTATCGTTTGTTGAAAATAGTAGGTAACTTGCTGTAGACCAACTCCAAAACATTCATGGATTCAAAACAAAGGTAAAAATCTTAGACATTTTAACACAGGATATTATGTTTATTAAAAACACCTGGCTACCTGGGTGCTGTTATTCGAATCTATTATTCTGTTATTATGTATTTTGTTTGCTAATGAATCATACCAAATGTGTGTGGAATGATACGCTGACCTAAACAATTTTACGAATTTGGTCAAAAAACCTGATTTATCTAAGAGCCATATTTAGGCGTATGGCCAAGATTTCTTCTGCCTACCTAGTCCGAAAACCAATGCACGCCACTGAGCATATTATTCCCGTCGATGGACGAAGAATCATCGATTTGGATCATTTTTTAAATCACTTCAAACAATATGTAATCACAACAAAGCGTTTGGATGTACATTGAGTAATGTCCACATTATTGGAGAAAAAAGAAAAGGACTACTTTCCAAATACACGTTGAAATGCAACATGTGCAATTTAAAATTTAGTCTCGACTCGGAACCCAAATCAAACCAGGATTTAAATAAAGCTGCAACATCTGGCATTATATCTACTGGTATTGGCTTTTCCCAATTTAACGAATTATTTTCATCAATGGATTGCCCGTCTTTTACTTACTTATTTATTTTCCCGTAAGAGTCTTCTCAATAGAAAGATGAAGTTGGTAAAGTCGTTCTCAAGTTATTGCATGACCAAGGGAAATAGGGATTAATTTTTATATATACATAGAGATCTCTAATAGGCATGTTTAGTTTTTCTTACATGCACTAGAATTTGACTTGAATTTGATGTTTTCCCTTTGAGACCGCACCCGTAGCTGGTATCAATAAGCCAGGCCGACACACTTATTAATCCATATTTTGAAAACTACTGAACCGATTCTGAAGAAACTTTCACTGTTCCCTTAGTTGAAGTAAATGTAAATTAAGCCTACAATTTGTACAATTGCAATTATTTAAATACATTTAAAAAGATAGTCAAACATAAGTTATGCAAGAAAGGGTACTATAAAGTTTCAGAATTTGTAGATGACAAGAATGCATTTGAATGAATTGTTCGCTTCGCAGGCTATTGTTATATAATAATATATCGTTTGTAAATTATAATACTTCTAAGTACAAATAAAAAGCTTGCTGAGTTTTTTGCCGGAGTCTTCTCAGTTCAAGTTGTATTTGGAACCGGAGTAAGTTTACGTTCATAAGTGCCTCATTAGGGCTTATATTGAATAAATACTTTTTGATTTTAATTTTTTACCATATTCCTAACACCATGTGATCAAAATGAAATAAATTGTTTAATGAAATCGCTAAATAATACATCTGCAGAAGGATATGACGAAATCGCTACAAAAGTAATTAAATACTGTAAACAAGAGCTTAGCCCGATTTTAGCTCATTTAATAAATCTATCCTTTGAAAATGGTGAATTTCCAGACTTATTCTCTCTGGTCAAACCACTACACAAAAAAGGCGATAAATCGAATATAAATAATTATAGACCAATAACGTTAGTACCGAATCTGTCAAAGTTATTCGAAAAAGCTATGCATAAAAGGATTATGTCGTTTGTAAATAAGCTGAATATTATTAAAGAGGAGCAATTTGGATTTCAGAGTAAAAAATCCACTACATTAGCTGCACTGGTACGTGAAATAACAGATTCTCTCAACTCAAGACTGGCAACGTCTGTTATATTCTTTGATATGTCGCGAGCTTTCGATTTCGTATCACATGAGCTTCTAGTCACTAAATTAAATAATATTGGCCTACGAGGTACAGCGCTTAAGTGGTTGCAGACTTATTTACAAAATCGGGAACAATATGTCGAGATAAATTGTTTAAATAAAGAACTGGCACTAGTTTCTCATAAATCGATAAATAGAGTTAATGGCTGTGGTGTGCCTCAAGGTAGCGTCCTGGGGCCGTTGCTTTTCTTGATCTATATAAACGACCTTCCGGATGTGACTACAAATAAATGTACCCTTTTTGCTGATGATATATCAATAATTATAAGTTGTAATAAAAATTATATAAATAAATTCATATACGTATAGAACAGATTGAAACAAACATCCGCGCGTTCTACTATATTAGCAGCGAGCCATGGTCACATAGCATCTACATTAAAATATGGGTTACTTATTTGGGGAAATTCTCCAGATATACATAAAGCATTCATTGCACAAAAGAAATGCGTTCGAGCAATATGTGGTGTACCACCACATGCCTCATGCAGGCCCCTGTTCGATAGTCTGGGTATATCTCTTCCTTGTATGTACATACTTGAAGTTGCATTATTTGTAAAATCTCATCATAGTTATTTTAAAACAGGGCAAGACATTTATCCAAGAAGCACAAGGCATCCAGATCGATTGGTCTTTGACAATCCGCCTCGAATGGCTCTTTATCAAAAGCAATGTTTTGCAATGTGCATAAAGGTATATAATGCGATACCAAATAACATTAAAACACTTCCACTGATACGTTTTAAATGTAAATTGATACAGTGGCTAAAATCCCAACATTTCTATAATATTAATGAATTATATGGGTACAATTTTTTGACATAGGTTTTTCGTTTTTTTTTTTTTTTTTCGTTGTTCGTAGGCTAAATTGTATTTGACATGTGAGTAAAATAGACAAAAAGTTAACATAGTCAATTAATATAATACCTTGTTCTTATATGTCTGTGTATAATACTTAATTTTAGTAAATGAATATTTAAATTGATAACGTGTTTTTGATTTAATAGTAATTTGTATTTTATTTAATAATTATACCTAATGTACCTAGTGTACCTATTTGCATGCTTATTATGAAAGCTGAATGTGCTGAATACTATAACAATGAACTGTATACATTTTAAGACCTTGTAAAACCACATTTAAAGCAAATAAATGATATTCTATCCTATTCTTTGATTTTATTTCCATACATAGTAGTAACTAGGTATGGAAATCTAGTAAGATGTCAAATACTGGTGTATTTACCCTATCGTGCGGCGCTTTAGTACTTTTCTACAATCGTTTTATTTTATTTCCATACTTAGGTCAAATAACTGTGTATTTACCCTATCGTACGGTCGACTCGTGAGTCGTGCGTGACTCCTGCCGGGCTGCCGTGTCATGAACTCGTGCGAGTGAGATAGTTGCGACTGCGCGATGCGGGGGCTGCACGGCCGAGCCATGAAGCGGGGGCAAAATGTGGATTTGAGCTGGGGTAGTATACGCTCTTAAAACCGTCCATAAGGCTTCAAAATTCTTACCAACAGGAGGGGCGTATACTTTTTGCCAACTTATACACAAATATAAAAATAAGTATGAGTATGAGATAGTATAAGAATCCCTAATGAATGGAATTTTAGGCCTATAAACCTTTACAACATTTTTAACATTGATATATTAGTATATAGATTACTAATATATCAATGTTATAAACGCCGAGATTAATAAAAAAAACTGTTTAAAATATAAATCCTATTATCCTTCCCTACTAATGTAATAAATGCGAAAGTGAGTTTGATTGTTACTTCTTGACGCCTCAACGACAGTCAATTTAGATGGAATTTGGCATACAGGTGGATAACATATAGGATACTTTTTATCGACAACGAAATATATTACTTTACTTACTTATTTTCCCTGGTGAGGGTTTGATCACACGACTGCTCGGCTGTGCGCTTGTTGCCAGAGAGATCCCGGCCGCCACTCCCGGTGTACGTGAATTCATTACCGTAGTCTACGTCATCTTCATAACCACCTGTTGTCATAATTATTTTGTAACTTACCATCAAATCTTGATTATGATAACTATATATACATATTATACAAAAACGACAGCACTTAACAATTCTAAAATCAATCTTTATAGACCTTTAACTCCATGAAAGCTAATATAAATGTAAAGAAACATAATTTGAAATCAGATAATTGAGTTATTTTTATTTAATAATACATACCTCTTAAAAACGTTTTTTTTTCTCGTCGCAATTTCTTATACTATAACACTTACCTGAGAGTACTATGCTGTATGCTCCCTCCACGTCCCTGCCATGTATTCCGGATACCGGAGGCCGATGCACACCGGACTCTGACAGCTAAAAACAAAATACTCTTCCGTCTTATACCTAGTCCTTTATAACGTTGAATTTAGAATTCAAAACAACATTCACAGATGAGTCAGTCACGGGTACAGTTTTTTTTATTTTTAACTATCTGTCCCCACGGATGACTTACTTGACTTATGATACTGTGTCCCCTAGATGGGGCAGAGGGCGTCCACAGAAACTCTCCATCCCGATCGGTCGGGGTCCCCGCGGATATATTTTTTTTTTTTTTAAATCCGTAGGTATCTCCGAAAATACATTTTTTTTTAATAAATTTTAATGGCACTTTAATTTTCTTCAAAATGCTGCTCATGCGTTCCTTTCAGTGTTTTTCTCACAGACCTGTAGTGTATACGTACGACAGTAGTTCAAAGGTGATTGACATCGATTTGATCGCGCAACACATAGGTTGTGGAATGAGCTCCGCTGTGGTTTTCCCATGGGAGTACTGCATTGGCTTCTTCAAGAAGCGTGTGAAGAGATTTTTGCAGGTTCGGCAACGCGTGGGTTATATTATATCCCTGGTGTTGCAATCGTCCTTAGAATAAGGTAACCGCTTACCACCAGGCGCGCCGTATGCTGGTTTGCCACCTTAGTAGTATAAAAAAGCTCTAATAAAAACTACACAAAAAAATATAATCCTACCTGTATTCTGAACCTCCAACACATGCCCACATCGATGCCTGGTATTGGCCCGAAGTGATTCGCTGGCATAGCACAAGTTTTCGTTTTTCCTGTTAATAAAAGATAATACAAATAAAAAATATATCAGCTTTGTGTTTTTTTATTGTTGCCATGAGTAGGAGTTGAGAGGCCTTTTAGTTTTGATGCTGTGCTCCGCCGTCTTATTTAAAAGAAAGCGAAAAAGAATAATCTGGAGCCACATAATATTCAGTTCGTTATTTTTATTTTAGTTGTTGTATTCTTATCACATATAAACTATTTCGTTTGCATTTATAAAACGCGAAAACAGCTGTATATTCACAGCCACAGCTAGAATAATACTATATGAGAAAGTTTGTGTATGTTTGCTACGCTATGTGTTAAAAATCACGCCGTATTTGTCTGAACGGATTAAGATGGAACTTGGCACATAAATAGATCATATCCTGGAATAAAACATAGCAACATAACATCAGAAATTTTATTACAATAAAAAATTAGGTACCCTGCGAACGAAATTAAAGCAACCTAAAAGAGAGGTAGAGTATAGCGTTTATGCGCTCAAAGGCCAGCTTGACTGGGGAAGTACATCCACCTTACAGAATACCGCAGCCAAATAACTTTTTTGTATTCCTGCGCGTGAGTAAGGTCACCACATTGGGTCACCAGAACTCATTGGGGAGGGGGGAAGGTTCGGTAACGCGTGAGTGATGCCTCCAGTGTTGCAAGCATCCATATGACTACGGTAACCGCTTTCCATCAGGCAGGCCGAATGCTTGTTTAACGACATAGTCTTATAAAAAAAAACAGGCGTAGCTAGTAGCATAATAAAAATTCGCAGAGATCACATAATCAATCTATACATATATTAAAATCGTAAGGAAGCCAAATCAGAACATTCAATATTTTTTTTAAAAATGTGAGGAATATCTTTTACATACAGAATATTGACCCCAAAACAGCTGCTTTTAAAATTTTTGTCTGTTTGTTTGTTTCAACATCACTCAAAAACTAATGGATCGATCGCGATGAAATTTGGCATGCAGATAGCCTATGGTATGGAGAAAAACATAGGCGACTTTTTATCCCGGGAATGCGGGTGAAACCGCTCGGGACAACTAGTTATACATAAGCTGAATATCGCAATCGCATTTATGTTTCGCTATGGCATATATTTTTCGAAATTAAACACAGCATGAATCAAATTAAATATTTATGATCATATTTATTTTGTTTCAATTATTATTTATCTATTCTTCAGACCGTCACTTCAAATATATGTCACGAAGCATCTGCATACAGGTGGTCTAGCAGCAACAATTGAGAGTAAAATTCCAAGAACACCAGAAATAGAAAATGAGGGACAGACTAAACTAGAACTATCTTAATGAACGCAAGCCAAAACTTCTGACATATTGGATAAGTAAGTAACGTAATAGGTAATCAACTTCTTATTGTTTAGAGATTTACTATTAAATTGAATTCGCAATTGCAAAAACACATTCTAACTAAGCATACTTCCTACAATGCTGCACATAAATGTCACACTGATATTGAGCTGAAAATCTTCTTAAAAGAAAAAAAGTAAAAACAGGTTCGTACCAACACAAGCCATTCCCCTGCCCCAGTCTCGTGTGCTCTTCGTAGCGGAAGTTTTCTTGGTCTGCTTGGCGGCACCTGGGGCTATGACGTCGTTAGTCTCTCGCTTGCACGATGGGCAGTACCAATCCTCTTCGGGCAGCTCTGTAAGTGCAGGCGTCAGGCATATCATGTGGTAACCTTTGTTACATTCGTCGCATAGCACTATCTGTATAGGACAACAAAATAATAACAATATATATGCTCAGGCAGTAGGTAGGTAACCTCATGTTTAAATAGTCATCGTAAAAAGTAATAATGTACCAGCTGACCAATTTAAATAAGACAATTGGTAATCGTGACATCACCTACAATTATTATATTTTGAGTTGTATTATAAGTTAATTGTTTATAAAGTTATGTTATATATATAGTTATATTAATACTTACCTTTTCTGGAAACTCCTTCCCTGAGCAAAGATAGCAGCCACAATCTTTGCACAGTACGTCATCGTCGTCTCGACATGTGAGACAATTTAATGGCGCCGATCCTGAAGTCATATAATACCATAGAGACAATTATTAAAACTATCTAAATATATAAAAACGAATCCCTATTTCCCTTGGTCACACCATAACTTGAGAACGACTTTGCCGATTTCATCCATCTTTTTTTTCAAGTTTTCTAATGCTTTGTAGAAGGTTATTACGGGAAAAAACTTAAGATAGTTGCGAGGGTACGGTAGGGTAGGGTGTAGGAAACGAAGTCACGTCGTGCAGCTAGTTTATAATATGTAAAATAGTTCCGTTTTGTTCTATTGCTGTATGGAATCTAAAAATGGGTCAAAATGTAACCAAAGAATAACTATAATTACGTTTTTCAGGTGGTGTAATCATCGTGGTTTTGTACTCCTCTATACGCTCCGCAACTGGAACTGGTTCTTCTATTGCAAATATTTTGTCTTGAACTCTTACTTTGGTATCGTCTTGAGGTACAGCATCTGGACCCAGATAGAGGGTCCCCGTCAACTCGTAAACTGCTCTTAATTTCTTTATTTCACTAACTTTGAAGTCATACCTGTTGTAAGAATAGGCGCTTTATAACTTTGATGGTTGTGAAATAATTAAGGTAATTATTAGGAACATTAAACATAAATTCAACATACTATATACATTTCAATCTAACTAAAACTAATAAAAAATAAAAAAATAAATTATAAATTAAAAACTTCCCCTAACTCATCCCCTAGTGGCAGATACTGGCGGCATTGCATGCCGCTGGATTGTGACTTATTCTTCGGGCTAAGTAGCCGCCAGCTCTGGGGTCCCGCGTGGCTTCCGTGGTTGGGAATAAAAACTAATATTTGTAAAAAATAATAGACTCAAATGTAATAATATCTTTCTCACCAATATCCTCTTTCTTGAGGTTCATCCACATTATAGTTTATCATAACTTTTTGCCCCACTTTCACATCTTGAACGTCAATGCCTGTTCTCGCTCTGGGCCTCAATTCTTTCAATTTGCAAAATATATTAGAATCTTCTTCACTGTAATTTATATAAAATGTGTTAAAATGAAAAATATACCGATATAAAATCAATATTAAATTTTATATATAGTACACAATTCAACTAAATTTGAACTTACTCAGAATCCATTTGTACTTTAAATAGTAAATTAGCATCTGTTTCCATGTTATTTTGTTCTTTACTTTCTTTATCAGGTTGTTTCTTCTTAACTATTTTAGGGGAATTACTAAAATATTTCGCAATTCCTTTTTTTTCCTTTGGTTTTGAGGATTCTCCATTTGTAGCGTCACTTGGTGGCTTGTTTTCAGAGTCATTCTCGTTGTCAAAATTATTAGCATTATCAGTTTTATCAGACAGACTGTCTGATGTGCTATTAAGATCAGGCAAAATTCGTGCGCTCGGGTCATATACTATCCTGACAATTTTTCCTTCAAACCATGCACCCAGTTCTGGATTCCTTACATCAACTAAGTCTCCAATGGCATATAAAATACTTTCAGAATCTGAAACAAGTGAGATATATTACTTAATACACTTCAACACATCTTGACAGTAAGCGTCTATTCAAGCGGCTTCTTGCGGTTGCGTTGTAGTACCTAAAAAATGTTAAAATGTTTGTACCGCTAGTTCACGGTGTCGCTGGTAGTTGCGTTGTAGTGGCGACGTGGCTGCGGTGTGGTCGGTATAACACACGCGGTCGATAGTGACGGAAAAAATGTGGTCCGTATGAATTCAACTATGAATTTTCATACAAATTAGCGCCCGCTCACGTGGTGCGGTTGTGATTTGGTTGCGGTTGTAGTGTGGTTGTGGTACGTGTGAAATAGTGAGAGACAGCCTAATTCTAAGTAACATCAAATTTATGTTTATTAAAACCATGCTCTTTTTTCATGATTATAATTAATACAAACAGGAATCCCAGTCTTGAAAGTGCCGGGAATTTTTTTACCGTTTTTTTTCATGGTTTAATAAACTAAGATAACTGATGTTTTTTATATAATTCATTGAATCCCGCAATTTTCGAGAATAATAAAATAAATATTATAAACACTAATAACACAGATCTGCGATGGTTACCCTTAAAAAATAACAGGCCAAGTGCGAGTCAGACACGCGCACCGAGGGTTCCGTACAAACCTGTAGGTATATAAGTAAATGATAGTATAGACCTGAGTATTTGATATGGATTTCAATTTGTGACGTATTAAAAAAAAACTACTTACTAGATCTCGTTCAAACCAATTTTCGTTGGTAGTTTGCATCGTAATGTACATCATATATTTTTTATAGATTTATCATTCTCTTATTTTAGAAGTAACAGGGCCCCCCCCCTGTTACTTCTAAAATAAGAGAATGATAATGACACACATTTTACCACTTTGGAAGTGTGTCTCGCGCAAACTATTCAGTTTAGAAAAAAATTATATTAGAAACCTCGATATCATTTTTGAAGACCTATCCATAGACAACCCACACTAATGCGTTTTGTTAAAAAAAAAAATGAGTTTCAGTTCTATGTATGGGGAACCCCCAAAATTTATTGTTTTTTTTCTATTTTTGTGTGAAAATCTTAATGCGGTTCACAGAATATATTTACTTACCAAGTTTCGACATTATAGGTCTTATAGTTTCGGAAAGAAATGGCTGTGACATACGGACGGACAGACAGACAGACAGACCGACAGACATGACGAATCTATAAGGGTTCCGTTTTTTGCCATTTGGCTACGGAACCCTAAAAATGAGTAGTAATTTCGGTAGGTATTAAGTGATAACAACGAAAAAAAAAACATCACGTAGATTTTCTGAGAAATCGTTCTTTTTTTAATTCTTAGAGGTAGTAGAGCTAAATTCCAATTTCTTTGTTATCATAAAAAAATACCCCTGTTCCCTGTGTGAATGGGACAGTAGAAATAGAGCAACAACATTGTATAAAAAGAATTGGCCACAGAGAACATCTGGTTTTTTTCTTACATTGAAAAAGTAAGAAAAAAACCAAAGAGCTTGCTTGGAATTTAAAGAGTATGTATATTCTTCATTCACATCGGGGCAAATACTACAACTTTATAAGTTGCAGGTCTGGCCTCATATAGAGCACCTAGATACCAGCTTGGGCCTTTAAGACTCGGTTCAGCGACGTGCCATCAGAATTGTTGACGATCCCGAGCTCACAAGTGGTTTAGAGCCCCTTAGTCTGAGGAGAGACTTTGCCTCCTTATGTGTGTTCTACCGCTTGTACAATGGAGAGTGTTCTAAGGAATTGTTAGACTTGTTGCCCACGGCTACCTTCCACCATCGCAACTCACGCCATCGACGGCGAATCCATTATCACACATTTGACACCAGAATTGTTTCGAACTGTGCAGGCTCAAAGGGGCTTTCTTCCGCGGACTTAACTATATAATTAGCTTTACATGATCAAAAATAATGAAGTACTAAAAGTATTCAAAATAGAGAGACATTCCAGTTTCTGAATTAGTAGCGACATACCCGATTCACTGTAATCTTCAAAAATTTTAAAATGTGTACTCTACCTTGGTAAACAACATTTTTTGTTGTGTCTTCTTTACTCTTGTCCTTATCACAATTCGTTTTTATTTCAGTCTTATCTTGGTAATTGTTGGTATCTTCCTCAGGTTGTATTCTGACCATAAGTTGAATTACATCATTTAGTTTGATATTGTAATCATGGAATGTGTACCCATTCTCTAACTGAAATATAAAATGTACTCAAATTAAAAAGAAACTTTTTACTTTCAAACTTTAATTCTCAAAGAAGTTATTACAGAAGGAAATATTGTTTTATTTTTCAGACTATTATTACTTGCTGTAAATTTTCAGCATTTGTCAATGTTTTGCTCATGACAAAAAGCTAAGCTGTTGAAAAAATCCTCAAGTACCTATTAATTTCATCTAATATTAATTGTAGAAAGATATTTTGGGTATACGCTTTCGATAGTAACAAATGTGCTACATACAGTACATACATATAGAATGATATCCTGCAGGATCAATTTTCATACTATAATTTTGAATGGGGGAATCATGGGAATGTATTTTGGCTGGGTTCCTATCAAAGTGTGGCAACTAGTATTTTTTAGGTGCTGCTTGTGGGGGCTGGTCTGCTTAAGTTTGCTATTTATTTACTTATTAAATATTTATTCAGTCTACTTTGTAATTTTGCCGCCGCGCCGGGGCACGCAATTGTTTTCAGTGCGATTAGAATGTAAATATTATGTAATGAATCTAAGCCTGTTTTGAAAAGAGTAATTGCTGAGTTTATTGCCGGCTCTTCTCAGCAAATGCAACCTTCCGAACCGGTATTAGAGTATTAGAGTCAGACTTTTCATAAGTGCCTGCGAAGGTCTATTTGAATAAATGATTTTGAATTTTATCTAAATTATATTAATTGATATTTCGAAAAAAAAAAAAAACATTAATTCCTTTTCAAAATAAATTATAATCCACTTTACAGCAATATATATAAAGAACTTGAAAATGAATAAGTCATGAAAGTATGAATGTAATAAAATAATACTTGATAACCTGGTTGCGGCCAAGTGCACAACTGCCACCAAAACTTTTCAATTTGTTTACATTGCTATCAAGTATATTATAATTTATTTAAAAAACTAGATTTTTTTCAATCATTGAATTAATTTTTTTTATCAATTAATTTGAACAAGTGAAAGTAGCTCAGAATCCTTCACAAATTTATCCTTATTCTCTTTCTTGCTCCATCAACCGACTCTGATCACCTATTCATATCCTATTCATCGAGACCCTTCCAATGAATCCAAACACAATACCTCTACTGTAAGTTGGTGGGAAGGGTAGGTATCCTGCTGATGTCAGATGATACTGCAGCATCAGGTTATGGTAAAAATGTTTATTCAACGTCATTGAAGGTACAGGATCCCAAATTTCGAATCAATCAGACCTGTGGAAGTTGCTCAGATCCTTTCGTCTAGTGCTGATGATTTTCAAGCGGCTGAACCGATTTTAATAAAACATACCAGCAAAGAAAATCTGCTTTCAAACAAAAAAAATCTCATCCAAATTGGTTCACCCATTTAAGATTAAAGATTTAAGGTGCCACAGGTAAGCACAAGTGGAAGAAGCTCACATCCCTCTATCAACAAGTAACTGATGATCTTCAGATGGCTGCACCGATTTTGATGAAACATAGGTATCTAAGAAACAGAGAAGATTTTCTAGAAAAAAAAAACTCATTCAAATTGGTGCACACATTAAAGATTTTAGGTAGGACAGACAACACTTTCACGGAAACTTATAACACCCTGTTTTTACGTTGGGGCATCGAGGAACAATCGAGGAGTAGTAATACCGAGCAATCCGATTCCGAAACTAGTCAGTGATATGTCACTGATTTTGAACAGTAAAGACCAATCAGTGCATCTTGTGTTCTTGACTAAACCAATCAGAGCGCATGTGTCCTTGAATTAGCCAAGCAGAGCGCATTGTCGATGGTGGGAAATTGGCGGAATCGATTGCATGCAAAATTAACGTCATTGCGCTTCTTTGGGTTAGTTGTTCGATGCGGTCATATATAGCATCACATTCTGCAGCTCAAATACTAACAATGATCAGATCCCCTTGTTTTAGTAGTAGCATTTATTGATGTATATGTATAATTAAGTACATTTAATATTATTGGTAGAATCCGAACCAAACTTAATGGCGGCTGTGAAGTGCACTGCGAGCCGGCTTGGCGCAGGTTCAGTCCACTCGAATGTACTAGTATTTATATACTCTGAGGTACCGTATACCTTCGTTTTTGCTACTGTGCAGCGTTCCGCGCTTAAAATCACAGCCGCCAATAAGTTTGACTCAGTCTGTGGCATAGCTCAAAATCATTTATTCAAATAGACCTTCGCAGGCACTTATGAAAAGTGATTCTAATACCTGGTTCAGAAGGTTGCATTTGCTGAAAAGAGCCAGCAATAAACTCAGCTATTCATTACATAATATTTACATTCTAATCGCAGCTATTTTTGATAGTACTCCTCCATACCTTCATACCAAAGTTTTGTTTAGAATAACTAAGACTTAACAACCACTACTGTTTCAAGTTGATGAATATATCTACTTAGGCAAACAGGTATCCTTTCGCAAAAGTAACAACTTAGAAGAAATAGACAGGTGCATATCAATGACATGGAAAAGTTCTGGGGCTATAAAGAAGTTATGAAGACTAACATGGACTTAAAATTAAAAAATTCGCCCTCTTTAGTTTCTCTTTAGGTAAGTACATAACGTGTTTATGTTAGGTAAAAAATATGTAAGTTGGATCTATAGAGCCGCCGGAACTGAAGTAAACTTCTGGTACTGGTTCTTCTACGATTTACCCACAGACTACCCGGACAATTCTCGTGTCTATGAAGTCGGCCACCTCATACGCACACATTAGTTGGCTATTCCGCGGGAAACTAGACTCTGTCGCAGTTTACACAGGGCCGATTACCCGCCCTCAACTAATGTGTGAGTGCCGGCTTGCACGTACAGCGTGGTGGCCGACTTGAGTGACAATTTTTTGCGAGAATATATCCGACATTTTTTAACATCCTTGGTTTTACCTATCAAAGAGGTGAAGAAATAATTGTGAACACTTACCAATTTTCCACCATATAATAATCGTTGGAGCTTCGGCTCAACGCCTAACTTATCCTGGATAATTCGGCGAAATTGTTCGATCTTTGTCAACTTAGATTCCACAACCACTATTGTATCTGATTTACTAATCAATCTAACTCGAACATGCATGTTTACAATTCAAATTTTTGACCGACCGCAACTACAGCAGACCGTACAAAGAACTGGCAGCGATGCCAAACTGCGCCGTATCACTACCACTAAGTACCTAGGTATTGAAACTATTGATCGATTGAACTGAGGATGAGATGCAATTTTGCTTCCAATGTATGATGTACTGTATCAGAGTTTAAACTAGGATAATAAATAGGTAAAAGTTGCATTGCCTGCCATATACCTACGAACGAAGTAGGTACCGAAGTACGAATGACAAGAAAAAAGGCGCCAATGTAAATATTAGATAGTTGTTTTTTTTATTTAGGTATTTATTCATGACCATGGATACTAATCCTTCAGCCGCATACATAAACACTTTCATATTATCCGTACGGTGTTAGCCATACAGTCCAAATTCAAGGTTTTCCACATTATAGATTTTCCAAATTCTCTGTTTTACCTAATTTTTTATGAAGTTCTTATTTTCCAAATTATTGCAAATTATTATTTTTCCGAATGAGTTGTACAGTCTGATACATAAAGCAAAAATAAATAAATTCTGAGATTATATTTTAAATTAAATATTTATAAGCTGCGTTTTTTTTTTGCTATCTCAGCTTTCGTTTATTATCATTTGGACTATTAATTGAAGGAAACTATGTATATATATTTACATCTTGCGTCCACCCACAAAAAATGCCATATAGTAGTCTTTAATACTGCGTCCGCTGAAGATTGTTTTCCATATATTATGAATATTCCAATATTCCATAGCTATAAATAATATTTTTTTATTTGGCAATGGCATGGCAACGTTACACAAAAAAGCAGACAAAAAAAATACAACAAAAATACCCGGCGATACAGCGCCTCTAGCGTCCAGACTCTCCGGAGGAGAAATTGCTGCCAAGCATTTTTTTTACTAAAGGTGAGTTATAGGATTCTGATACTTATAGCTAAATAATATAGCTATAATAATAGCTAGCCAGTTATAAAAAGTACTCTGTGTAGCTAGCAATAAGAGAGATAGAAGAAAGTCGCTCTTCTACGAAGTCATTATTTATTCTTTAACATGGCCCGTTTTTGTGACTATTTGGTATAATTGGTATTGTTAAACTGCATGACATTTAAAAATCGACATTTGAGAGAGAAAGAGAGCATAAAGAGTTTATGTGGTTTACTACGAAGAGAAACTCGCCCGTTTAAATTCCACTGGCATCAACGAGTAAGAAATACAATCTAAACCTTATCTTTATTTCCACCTAACAAGCAAATTAATTAAAATAAACTAGTAATTGAACGTATGATATTTTTTAATAAAACAGTATTTTATAAGCGATTGTTGAAAAATGTTGGGTTTTTGGGTGCCCGCAGTATTTCTTTCGTTTTTTATAAAAAATGGAATGTCGAAATTAGCTTCAATGGTTAATATTCGTTTAAACTCATATTCCGGTTCCGTTTTTTTTTATATTATATAATATTTTTCTCTTCTTTCAGCATCCTGTTTTAATAGCTCGGTCGTCCTTGGATTGGATGCCAAGCCGAGTTAACTCTCTATACTCCGATGTCGGGGCATGGAGTGGAAAATTTGTAAGATAGATTTGTATCCTGTTACTTTTTTCATGTGCATGTGAATTTCTGATGTAACTTGTTTTAAGTGGTATCCTTACATCCGTACTATTATAATTGCGAAAGTAACTCTGTGTATTACCTGTTCACACTCACATTTAAACCTCTGAACCGATTGCAATGCAATTTGACACTCATATTGCCAATGGCATGAAAAAGTACTACATCGGCTACATTTTATTCCAGGAACGCGGGTAAAACCGTGGGCACAGCTAGTTATACAATAACCATAATCTCGGGTAGTGAAGCTTACTCATCATTAAATTAGATTACAGTAGGTACCCCGAGTGTAAAGTTTGTAATGAATTAACGTAACTATCGCGTTTACGTTTTTTAGTACAATTAAAAACTCACACTAAGCCAAAGTGATTATATAAGGAACATAAAAACTTGGGCAGTAGACGATTTATAATTCTCTCTCTCTTTATATAATATTATCTACTGCGCAAGTCAAACCACGTGTTGTGTCAATTCCCATCTTTAGTGGCACGATTTGTAAAACTAAACTATACTTATAGTAAGCGGCACGAGTCGTGAGCACACTTTTAAACATACATTTATATTCATTTATTGAAATGTATTTAAATAAGGTCACATGAACTTATTTAATTTATACATTTTAACAGCATTAACTTTAGTAACTTAACTCTAAGAACTTTTAAACTTTATGTTCAAAAGTGTGCTCACGACTCGTGCCGCTTACTATAAAACTTGTTATTTAACTCTTTTCAAAATTACAGTCGGGTTACAGTACAAGTAATGATATTTATTTGTATTTCTTTAGAGACCGGTAATGGATGAAATAGAATCCGATGAGGCACTTAGATTTTATCAGTTCCTTAACTACTTGGATGGTGGTAGTTTTGGCACAGGTATAGTAACTTAGTTATGAAAATAAGTTTATGAGTTTTAATATATAATTATATTTTTTTCTATAGGTATAAGTATAGATCGTAATTTGTACATATTTGTTTTAGCTTATCTTTATTTATGTTTTTCTGTTCTAATTAGGGTTAAAACTAAAATTATTAATAATAATTACGTGATACTAAAATCCTAAACTGTTTTACAGGTCCTATCGATGAATTCGTAGACGCAATGTACAGATTGGCAAATTATATGAAACAACAAAATAGTAGAGAAACACAGGCAAGGGGCATGCGAGAACTTGAGGCAATAAACGGAGAAAAGGGTAAGGATCTATTACTCTTCATTGATTGGTAAAAATATATAATTATTTAATCAAAATGTTATTTCTCTCAGCATTCAACAATTAACTTGATCTTCGATCCCAACTTAACATACTTTTTTTCTCCTTCAGGAAACAGCATAAAAACTGTTTTGGAAATAAGTACTCTCATTATGAGGAAAAAACGAAAATTCTTTTGCACTGGTGAAGTTAAAGAACCAATCGTTAATAATAAAATAATTTGCAAGGTTGGTTTGTTTAGTTGTTAGAATCTGTTGCCGAAATTTTCGCAGCTATATTATGACTTGTATATTGACAGGCTAATTTAAAACGTGTAAAGGATCACTGCATCGATAGCTGGATCCAATGGTACCTACCAACAAAAGAAGTGCTGAATTTACCCATGAGGTCGTTACTTTGTCAACTGTGGAAAACTATTTCACAAGTTTTGAGAGAGGTAGAGCATAGCGTTTATTCGCTCAAAGAGCAGCTCGACTGGGGAAGTACCTCCACCTTACAGAATACCGCAGCCAAATAACTTTATATTGTGTAAAGTTGTGTTCCTGCACTTCCTGCACGTGAGTAAGGTTGCCGGAGCTCATAGGGGAGGGGGGAAAGGTCGGTAACGCGTGAGCGATGCTTCTTGTGTTGCAAACGACCATATGGCTACGGTAGCCGCTTACCATCAGGTGGGCCGTATGCTTGTTTACCGACTAAGTTGTATAAAAAAATAGTCAATTAAAGCACTATCAAACAATTGTGTTTATTGAATATAATTATTAGCATTCTGATACCAACTAAGCTTACTATTTTTCATTCTATTGTAGGACCGAATTCTTTTACCCATCGCAGGAAGTTCTTGCAGAGATGCAATTATGTACTGGCATCCTGATCTAACAGAGGAACATTATTGTGTCGGCGCCCTTGAATCTAAGAGTGCAGTGCACATAATGGACATTGAAGGTAGTCTCATAAAAACTCATAATTATATTCAATCTCATATTTCATAACATTTTGCTTGTAACTAACATATTATTGGACACGTTTACAAGATAATTTTGAATTTAAAAGTCTCGTAATTTTTTCAGGTGAAATGTTTTGCAAAGGTGATGATTATTCAAAAAGAGAATATCTTTTAGCCTGTGACTTTTACGAAGATCAAGAAGCACCTGTGGCAGATTTACTACAGTACTACCCAGACCCAGATCCCGAAATAAGACCTAAAGTATTTTAAAAACTTATTTTGGAGTAAATAAAATGCGAATTCACCATAGACTATTTATTCTTAATAACTCGAAAAAATATACAAACATTTATATGGGACCATTATAAATTGTATTGTAGGTATTTACATGACAAGACATTCCATATTAATATGATATGGTGAACGGATAGCTTGTCCTCATTTGGTATCACAATTTGGACTGAATGCACCGCGAAGATGTAGGTACAAGAAACACGAGTCTGTTTCATATGCCATTTCACCGAACAAACTATGCCAAGAATTCCCCTATAAGTACCTAGAATTCTTAAAACTTACAACACCTGTTTTCCAGATATTGATCCTTTCGCTCCAAAACGTCATTCAAAAACAAAATCATTCGCAATTTTATTTAGGTAGCTAGCTGTTTTATTTTTAATGATTTTTAATAATTCATATATGTAATTACACATAGATAATGTGTGTATTGTTATGTGATAGTTATGTATATATTCGTACATGCATTTATTTAATATGACCCATATCATTTTACATAACTAGTTACATTGTTTTTTGTTAAATTTAAAGCTTTATAGTTCCTGGTGTTTTCAATGTATTTATGTTAATTTTAGGAAACCTGTAATTGGCTTTTTTATGTATATTCTTTTGTTCGTTATGTATGTAGGTACTTGCTTGCTTGTACATGTAGGTGTTGGTTTCGTCAAATAAATAAATAAATGAAATATGTTTTTATAAGCAAAGAAAATACAAAATAAAAATATATCCAGCATAACAAGTAAGTTTTAAGTGAAATATTTTATTTACCCATTTTCATTATTCTACGATTTATTACTTTGATTAATAATATATCCAGATTGAGCGTCGAAGCTGTTCACGAAAAAAATAGCCTCTAACTATTAGGGCCTATATCAAATAAAAATGCAAAGTACCTAATGTTTGCACACTTGTTCGTAAAGTTACTCTTATTGCACCGCTTAATGTACTGTACGAGGCACGAGTCGTGAGCACAGATAGGCAGTAGTGGGGGCAATCTCGCGCATGTACACTCACTCAGTACACTTTTGGCCAAATCACAGTAGCCAAATGACACGCAAGAATCCAATAGACGACGAGCCGACGAACGAATCAATCGTGTGCAGCTCGGCGCTCCCCTTCTTAATTCCGCCAAACAGACCGAAAAATTCACGAAACACTGCACAGGTGTCAATTTGTGCTCTAGACTCGTTCCTCTTACTATAGCTTATTACTTTCCATAACCGCACTCGTGTTTTATTATATACGTAACCCCATTATATGTTAAGTTTGTACCTCACTCCAAGTGATGTTTGTGTAGACGAAGCATTCTTAATTAAACTGGGTAAACCAGATTTTATAAAATACCAACAACGACATTGGTCAAAAAGAATATTTACCCTACGTTCATTGGTTGTTTGCTCCACCAAATGCGATAACAGCGACTCTCTCCGGACATATAAGCTTGTGCCACTATACAAGCCGCCATTTTCATAACTTTTCTTTGGTGGAACGGGTTACACACTTAAACACACCCTACTTTAATATAACTACTAATATATTAACAAGCTGATTCCCCGTAAACATTTTGAACAAAGCCTTAACTCTTTTTCTAAATTAAAAGTGGCCAAGTTACTCGTTATAACATAACATCAGCTATCTGCCAGTAAATCCGTCCAGCCAATTCAGAGGTTGTTTCAATCTGAATCTGATTTCAACAAAGTAACCCATCTGCACGGGTCGCTAGAAAAATATAACTTGACATTGGCAGAAATGAGAATTAACCACCCTGGTTTGCCCATAAAGATGTGTCCAACCCTCAACCAATACGCACAGAGTACTTTTGCCAATCATAACTAGTCACTAATCTGTGTTGCCAATACTACGTCCTCTCTACGGCAAAGACTACGATTAAGGTCTAGCGATGGGTAACTAGCCGAAATTTCAATAGCTTAGCTAGCCAGCTATATGTGGTGTAAAAGCCAGCTAGCTAGTCAGCTATTTTGGCTATTTGGCTATTAGGCTTGAGCGGCGGCGCAGCTAGATGAATAACGTTCAACTGCGATCTGAGTTCGATCCTCGCCGCTTTTTATTTTTTTTTTTTTTTTTTTTATACCACTAAGGTGGCAAACAAGCATACGGCCCGCCTGATGGTAAGCAGTTACCGTAGCCTATGGACGCTTACAATACCAGGGGTATCGCTCGCGCGCTGCCGACCCTGAAGAAATCTCTTCACGCCCTTTTTGAAGAACCCCATGCTGTACTCCATTGGGAAAACCACGGCGGGGAGCTCATTCCACAACCTGAGCGTCCGCGGAAGAAAGCTCCTTTGAGCCCGCACAGTTCGAAACAATTCTGGTTTCAATGTGTGAGGATGGATTCCCCGTCGATGGCGTGAGTTGCGATGGTGGAAGGTAGCCGTGGGCAACAAGTCGAGCAATTCCTTAGAACACTCTCCGTTGTACAAGCGGTAGAACACACATAAGGAGGCAAAGTCTCTCCTCAGACTGAGGGGCTCTAAACCGCTTGTGAGCTCGGGATCGTCAACAATTCTGATGGCACGTCGCTGCAACAAGTCTAGTCTAGATGATAATGTAATGATTTTGTTTTTCATTAACTTTTTATTTTGTTGTATACTTACTTTTTGAAAATAAATGACTTTCATAGGTCGTACGTATTACTAAAAAAAACATCGAAAATCAACAATAACGTCATCTCTTTGTATGGATATGAACTAAAAGCTTTCACAGTACATCAACTCAGTCGTTAATTGTAGGCAAGTAAACCATAGATATCGCGCTACTTCAGATGATTTTAACGATTTATTTAATAAATAATAATATTACAGAATAATTCATTTTAATTAAAAAACAATAGGTTTAAATTCGTATAATTAGTACCTTTCAACTTCGAATTAATAATAACGACATGCACTCGAATTTCACTCTTTCGGAACTTACACAACTCAGTTTCGCAGTGAACGCACGCACACACAGCTATCGGCTACGCGGCTACGCGGCTACGCGGCTACTCGGCTACTCGGCTAGAATGGCTTTGGCTAGCCGGCCAGCTACCGGCTAGTGGCGGCTATTGTGGCTATTAACCTTTGGCGGCTAGGCGGCTACCCGCTGTGTGTGACGTAAACTTCTCGTAATGAGGAGGATTGTTTATGATACAAAAGGTCAAAATACCTGTAAAATCGTGCACTTAAGGTTCAAATTGGTTCGAATTATCAATAGACAGGTATGTTCAGCATAGGGGTATCTTAAGAAAACTCCTCATTCTAGCTAGCCATAACCAGTAGCCATCCAGTAGCCAGTAGCCATCCAGTAGCCAGTAGCTAATTATCATGTTGACAGATAACGTAGCCGTGGCTATTTAGTGTATAGCCGTTTTTTGGCTAGTTATATGAATAGCTACCCATCTCTATTAAGGTCCGTCCGCATCTCTACTAAGTCTGTGGTCCGTCCGGTCCTATCGTTAGGGCAGTGTTGCCAATTTAGCGACTTTGTCGCTAGATTAAGCGACATTTTGACACTCACAGCGACTTTTTATTCTCATTTAGCGACAAAAAAACTAGCGACTTTTCTAGCGCCTTTTTGATGTGAATCGTTTCTCATTTAAATTTATTTGATTCCACATTTGTGTAACTATGACTATACAATAAATGAATTTACAATCCTTAGTTCATTCCATATTGAACACAACTGTAGCTACAATCGATAATGGAGAAATCGAGAGAATATTTAGTGCTCTTAATAATAGTAAAATCAAAGTTACGAAATCGCACGGGGTTAAAAATATTGAATTCCATTTTAATGAATAAAAAATTTATGATTATGATTTACAATTAGAGGTACTCCGGCTTATTGGCACCAATAAAGCCACATTTACCCAGAAAAATCAACAACCATCGACCTCGATGGCGAGTGATCCTCAAGTTCCGCAACCCTCGACCTCAAGTGCGATTGTTATTGATTCGGATGATGATGAAGATTTTATATATATATATTTTTTTTATAATATTATTATTAAATTTGAATACTTTATTATTTTGAGTTTCACTTTTCAAGCATCATTAAAAAAGCGAGTTCTAGAAAAAAAATCTGGCGACTTCTAGCGACTTTTGAACCAGCCATCTAGCGAGATTTGATTTGGTAGAGTTGGCAACACTGCGTTAGGGTCCAATAAATTCTTTTGACGTTTAATTGTATAAGAAAAATAAACCTTAACTGTAAAATTCCTGTTCATTTCTAAAATCATATTCTAAATCATATAATTGCACCTTATTATAACCTTATCATATAAATATAAACCGTATTTAAGTTCATTTTTCTATGAGAATTGGGTTGGAAGTTGGGATTCTCTCTCAGACGTTGAAAAGAAATTCTTTTATTGGACACTCCATACCTCGTGAGAGTATAAATGTTCTATGCTCCATACCTAGGTATATATTATGAAATTTTATCAAAATTCAAGTCTATTTATTTGACTCAAATTAAAATGTATCATTTCAAATAGTGAAATAAAATTGTAGGTTAGCACATGCTTAAAAACGCTCAACTGAGCAATTGAGATTTGAGCCTATTATTTCATTGCCATTGACAGAAAACAATAGTGGACACAGTTGCTATTTCTTCTTATCAGGGATAATATTGTACGAACATTTACAAAATGAGTGGCGAGAAGGTAAAAATGCGAAAGCAGCTCGGCTTGCTCGAAGGGGTTGCGATAATACTGGGAATAATCTTCGGTAGCGGTATTTTCATTTCTCCGAGAGAAGTTATTGAGAAAACTGGGTCGGTATGGGGTGCACTGTCGGTGTGGGCCGCCTGCGGGGTCCTGGCTACACTTGGAGCAATGTCTTACGCTGAACTAGGCAAGTATTAAACACCTAAATATTGAATATCTATATATTACTGACACATTTGATATAATAATAATGATCAAATCAAAATAAAATTTTGGGCCAAATAATAGTAGGTATTTTGTTTGTGACCCATAGAAAATAACTGATTTAATAACAGGTTTGGAAAGAATCAAATTATTAATAAGTTATGCTTTGATTAAGGATACTTCCAGATAGAGTGTTGCAGCTGTGCACGCGTCGATAAAAACAGCCCCTAACTGTTAGAGGCTAAATCAAATAAAAATAAATAAAAATGCAAAATAATGTTCAATATTTAACTTTCTCCCGATTTTAATTGGAATATTTCAACAACTATTATCATTATGAACGTCACTATGACAAGCAGAATGACGCAGAGGGAGCGTAAAACGTAGCTGTTACGCGCAGCAGCCTATAAAAGTTGGCCTGTTTTATATATTCGTGCAGTATGGCAACGTTCTTTCTAGGTATATTTATTTCTATGAAGTTATGTTTAATCAACAACAAGAAAGTAAAAAAACCCACATAGCCACCTAATGTAAAAGTTTGGATGTTTGTGCCTCAATTGCACATAAATGGCTGAATGGATCCAAATGAAACTTAGCACATAGATTTATCCTTGAATGATTTAACCACAATTGTGGTTAAATCCTATCCTTGAACAATTGTTCAAGGATTTATCATAACCAGGAAATACATAAACAATATTTTATTCCCAGAAAACATAAAATCCCTCAGGAGCATGGGTGAATCTGAATTCCATCTTGGTGAAAACATCAAGCTAACCATTTCTGATATTTCCAGGTACAACACTGGCACAGAGTGGTGGGGACTATCATTACATAAATGAAGCTTATGGGCCATTGCCAGCATTTTTATACTTGTGGGATGCCAATTTAGTTTTTGTGTAAGTTGTCAACTTTTGGGTTTACTAATTTCTCTTTAAATATACAAAAAAACTGGTAAAAATGATAAACTATATTTATCATTTTTATTGTACTATCTGTAAATATATGTCCAGAAAATCAACGATAAGTGGGCACCAGAGGGTGGACCTGGTCAAGTGAAGGCCGACTTATGAACTGGTGGTAACTTCAGTCAACCTTCATACATGCCCTTACTACTATGGCCTAAATTCAATAAATGGCTTTGACTTTGACATGACTACTCGAGAAAAAGATTATGATTGTGTAAAAACTATAGGCATTCTGGGTTGTTTAAAGGTTCTGGTGGACAGCAGTCCTACAAAGATTGCCAAGCAAAAAAAAAAAGTTTTATTGTGGTATAAAAAAAAAAAAAACACCACTAAAGATATTTTTAGCTACCACTAAAAAAATCTTTAGTGGAGTTTTTTTTTTTTTATACAACTTAGTCGATAAACAAGCATACGGCCCGCCTGATGGTAAGCAGTTACCGTAGCCATATAGACGCTTGCAACACACGAAGCATCGCTCACGCGTTATCGACCTATCCCCCCTCCCCTATGAGCTCTGGCAACCTTACTCACTGTAAATTACTGTCAATATTCGAAAGTAGAAATTGCTTTCTGTAATTTAATTTTTTGTTATATAGGTATCTTTCTTTTTCTCGTTTAGTCATGAGCAAGTCCACCCATTGGTTGTTTATCATTGAATTTTGGGACACATATATATTTACAGACTCATAACAAACAGACCCACATCCTGTGTAGTGACACTTAGGGTATCTATCTGTATGTATCATGAAATATATGGATACTGTATGATCTGTTCCTTTCAGGCCAAGTACAAATGCAATAATGGCTCTTACATTTGCCAATAATATATTGGAACCAATTTTTCCCAACTGCCCGATTGATCCATTGTGTCGAAAATTAATAGCAGCTGCTACTATATGTGAGTATTATCATAACTTTTTTGAGATTATTATGGCTATAAAGCTGAGTCAAAACTTTGAAATAGGTTTTTACCACAGAAATCAGAACAAATAGGCCGTGGCGTAGCATTGTGGGGGTGGCAAAATTTTACAATAAATAATAATAATAAAGATGAGAAACAAATGGTCGCCAAAATTTGCAGCCCCTAAAATCGGCCACCCTAGGCTCAAGCCTACTCAGCCTGCTAGTAAATCCGCTACTGGTGTAATTTCATATTTATATCGCACCTACAATTTGGACCGTTTAGGTTATCTCTAGGACTGTATATTTAGAATCTTTTGAGTGTAATACCTAAATGGGCGCGTTATTATCCACCCCGGGCGGCAGAAACCCACGCGATGCCACTGCAAATAGATAAGTCTACGTTTGCTTACGCATCACGAGATATCTATCTGGTGGATTGTAATGAAAAGTATAGTAATTGCTTAAAAAATTGGTCCATATAAGGGATAGGTACTTTTTAGCCTGGATAATTAAAGGTTTTTCTTAGTTTGCCATGAACAATATCACGTGGTGTTCTTTCGTAGTGCACAGCTGCGGCCTTAGCCTTATTAATCTTCATTTAGCTTTGCAATTGGTGCTATCATGTTTCATTCTTCCGTGTTCGTTTCTATTGTAACTTCCTTATGTAATATTTTTATTCTAATGGTCATTATCAAACAACTCATATATTATATGTATTTCGTTCTTGGTTATGTTTTTGTTGAGCGTCCAAATAATCTGAGCAGAATCTGTCTCAGCTTCAATCCCAGTGACGTAAAAACCGTAATGATTTAGGGGTTATCCCTTCATAATATTCACGAATCAGAAGCTAGATAAGCGATCAAAATTTACTTTCTTTAGCAATCTAAACAATATAGGTATTAAAGTCTCAGTGCCTACTGATTGATACCATCCATATTACATAAGATGTCCTCTTTCAGGTTTCCTGACATTTATAAATGCCTATGATGTAAAATTCACGACTCGTGTCCAAAACGTGTTTATGTTCACCAAGATATCAGCTCTGGTCATCATCATTATTGGTGGAATTGTATGGATGGGAAGAGGTAGGTGGAATCTAGACATTTTTAAAATCAAAGATAATATCTAATCTTAGAGAAGCACATTTGAAATGGTATAGAATTGTTTGTAAAGCTAATAACTGGCTATTTTATAAAAATCGGGTCTATCTATGGGTAGGTACATCATTTCTATACAGGGTGGAAATTTTAGACCGGTCAGTAAGGGCAGCTATCTGAATGGTCGAAGCCACGCGATTATGGTCTTAAGTGACTGTCCTTTAATTTTAGTTTTATTTATGCAAATTCATAAATTTTTGATTAATGTACCATCAGCGAGAAAACGGCGATAATAGAAAAATATTTTTATTAGCTTATTCAATCCAGTCTCCGACAAGGATCGAAAGGCTTCATGAGACCAAGTTAGGTTGGGGCACTAGAAATGTCAAAATATGAAAAAAATACTTTTTCCATATATTTTGTTAGGAAAATTAATTTTATTTAACATAATAGTGGCTTCAACCCTTAAGGCAGTTGCCCTTGCTGACCCGTCTAAATTTCCTAAATTTTCATCCTGTATAGCAGACGTCCATATAGATAGAACAAGGAAAAATAACATTATGTTCAGCATTAATAATCAGAAATTATCAAATTATTATTGTTTTTTTTTTCAGGTGAGGTTGAGTATTTCGAAAACGGATGGGCGGGCACTAAAACATCCGTCAGTGATTGGTCGATCGCGTTCTACTCGGGCATCTTTTCATATTCGGGATGGTAAATCAATTCTTATCTAATGTGCTAATTGTTTACAACTATAGTAATGTAGTCTCACTACTCTTTCTTACAAAGAACGTAAGAAGAGGATATAAGAATCCTTTCAAAACGGTCATAATCTTTTCACGTCACTTGCTAATATTATTATAAAATTTTCTCTTTCGCGATCTACGCGCTTAGTACCAAAGAAGTCGTGTAATTTTATGGATATTTATAATTATTTAACAAATCACTTATACTTACAATTTGTATAAATCTTGTTTCGGTTTCCTCGTTTACCGTTGTAATTAGTCCACTGCTGCTCGGTGTGATAAAAGTGCCATCATCGGTCCAAGGTTGGCTTCTAATTGAAATGTTATTGTAGATGTCCCCAGAAAATAAATAATAGCTTTGTAGGAATTTAAATTAACATATTGTGTTTTGTACCTACAATCATTTTCTTATTAACGACGCTAAATTATACCTACTTGACCAAACAACTGAAATAACTAATTTGAGTATGTCCTTGGGAATGTTTTTAGTGGAGACTAGCCACGTCATCAAAACTAATTATATTTACTTTTTATATTTAAAGGAACTACTTAAATTTTATGACAGAAGAACTGAGAGACCCATTTGTGAATTTACCACGAGCTATATACATTTCCCTGCCGATGGTGACCGCTATATATCTGCTAGCAAATGTCTCATATTTGGCTGTGCTTGGGCCTATTGGAGTGATGGCCACCGAAGCTATTGCTGTTGTAAGTATTAAGTTAGAATAAGACAAAGGTACCTATGAATGTGGCAACTAAAAAGCTGAGTTAGAGGTAGCTAGATATTGGTATGATAGTGTGTAATCGAAAGTCAATCATTAGCATTGGATTTGTATTCACTACAATAAGCCGCAATGTTGAGACGATATTTAGTTAATGATTCAATAGAAAATATAAAAAATACATTAATTGTTTGCTGCCTTAGTACTATAATTTTTTTATAATATTTTATTTATTTATTAATCAAATAAAATCCACAGCTCAATACTCAATAATTTATTGCAACATATGATATTTATAATCTTATACATAATTACCCTATAATAGGGTGTAGCAATTCAATACAATACAATAGGTAGGTACACGGTAATAGGACGGACCGATATTTTGTGGAGACATAAATGTAAAGTGGCTCTCAATTAACCATCCCTATCCTATTCATAAGCTTGTCAATGGTACTATTTGTATATGTGGATTTCCTTATGTTTTCCTCAATATTTTATTTCTTCGAATAAGGATAATGTAGCCCACGTCTGAATATTAATGAAACATTCATACTAGTTGGCGTTCAGGTCCATTTTTTATCAATACAAGTGAGAGTTAAATTGATTTTGTGCGTTTAAATCAAAGAACCCCTTCCCGCTGGCTAAAATTGGCGTCCCAACAATAGGGCCTCTCTCACAGTGTCGGTAAGATTTTTTTTTCTTGGAGCACGCTGTGCTGTTTGTTCGAGGAACATACAATCATGCCAAGCACAAGAAATCAAACGGAAGACGAGGCGGAAGAGCCTATGATTTCCATGAGTCAAGATCAATTTACGACAATGTTGCAAACTCTTCAGCAGAGTCAGGCAGAAATTTTCGCTCGGCTTATCAACGAGACACGTACGTCGACGCCAGTTCCGCCGATGGAGACATCAAGGGTGATGAACACAGCGAATTTTTCAAAGTGTACGTCGCGTTTCAATGGAACGACCACCATGTTGGACGGTTTCATAGACGCAATCGACGTGTACAAAAATTGCCTACAGATTTCAGATGAAAATGCTGTGAAAGGATTGTCAATGCTATTGACAGATTCAGCAGCTTTGTGGTGGCAAGGTGTGAGACTAAGCACCACTTCATGGCAAGATGCCCTAGATAAGCTAAGAAGCGCATTCGGAGAACGACGCCCCCCTTTCCGCATTTATCGGGAATTATTTGCATTGGAACAAGGCAAAGAGCCTACGGATTTGTTCATATCGAAAGCTAGAGCGCTTTTATCAAGAATACCAGAAGAAGACCTGAGTGAAAAAGTGCAGCTTGACATGGTATTTGGCCTTCTCGACCGTAGAATAAAGAAACGGCTCGACAGAAACGCCGTGACATCTTTCGAGCAGTTATTGCAACGCGCTAGAACGATTGAAGAATCGCTGATGAAAGATGGCGCCTCTAGTGAAGCGAATGATAACAAACCGGCGATGACAGTGACGTCTACGACGACGACTGTCAAAGACAATGTCATTGCCAAAGATGAGAAAGACCGTTCGCGCCCCAACACGAATAAAAAGTGGAGAAATGAGAAGTTCCAGGGCAAAAAGTCGGAATCTAATGCCGTAAAAAGTGATAAGAGTGATAGCAAACAAGTGAAATGTTTTGGGTGCGGTACCCCTAATGTCATTCGTTCAAATTGTGAAAAGTGTAGTTCACAAAATGCGTTTTATTCAATGTCAGTGATAAGTGATAACGCGAGTTCAAACGTTCGCGGCACTGATCGCCGTGCCAGCAGGCACAGCGAAACCGTACGGCCTGCCGCCGCTGCGACCGCCGGCTTGTATCAGCCGCCGCGGCCGCCGCCCGCGCCGCAGCCGCAGCCGCCGCCGCGACGCCGTTATCGCCGACTGCGATACCCGCGCCGCCGCGCGCGCCGTTACGTCCCGGCAACAGCGAGCGAGTCGCCCGCCGAAACAGTGCGTATTGACGCCGTTGATGTCTGTAAGTCTGAGTCTGACAGACAACCGCCAAAATGTAAGGCTAGTATTTCATCTTTTAAAGAATATAATAATATTTCTTGTATGAATGTAAATTCTAATAATAATATTTCATGTCTGAATTTAAATTCTTGTAATAATGTTTCATGTCTGAATTTGAACTCTTGTGATTTAAATATGTGTAATAAGAATATTAATGGCCTCTATAAGGAGAGTATTGCGCGCACACAGGTTCATATCCAGGGGGAGTCTATTTATAGAAGACCTTTGTTGCAAATTAATGTGTTAGGGGAAAATGGTACTGCATTGTTGGATACTGGTGCAAAGGGTTGCATTGCAGGGCAGTCATTATATCGGATTTTGGTAGAGAAGGGTCACCCACTGCGGCATGGTACTAGGAACATTCGATTAGCGGATGGTTGCACATGTTTGATAGATGTGTTCATCGCAGATGTACAGGTGAATTTCTTTCATAAGAAAATACCTACCGAATTTATAATTTTCCCTGACTCGCAAAATAATGAATCCCTATTAGGTATAGATTTTATTAAAAAGGCTAGTCTTGTTATTAATTTTAAAAAGGGCTTATGGCATTTTTCTGAAAATATTAAGAAGAAATATAAACTTCTTTTAGAACCAGTAGCTCCTCCCTGTACCTCATATGCTGCTATGAGTGTCTTACGTGATGATGAGGGAACATGTTTGCAGGCTCAGCAGCGTGATGAACTTGCTCAATTACTCCTGGATTTTCAGGACTTGTTTGATCCAGTTGGGGAACCTACACCATATGTGGTGCATCACATTGACACTGGAAATCATGCACCGGTAGCGACGCCTCCCTACCGCCTAACGCCTGCAAAGAAAGAAATTATGCAGCAAGAGCTCAACAAGATGTTAGCTGAAGACATTGTTGAAGACTGTGAATCGGCTTGGGGAGCTCCAGCACTGCTGGTACCTAAGCGTGATGGTAGTTTCCGGTTTTGCATAGATTATAGAAAATTAAATGCAATTACCAAGACTGATGCTTATCCAATGCCCCGCATTGATGAATTGCTGCAATCTACCAAGAGAGGGCAGTGTTATATGACAACAATAGATCTGCGTTCTGGCTACTGGCAGGTATCTGTAGAGGAGCAGGACAGAGACAAAACGGCGTTTGTTACTCCGTTTGGCACTTACCGTTTCAAGAGGATGCCGTTCAGATTGAAGAATGGGCCTGCTACCTTTCAGCGTTTAATAGATAGAATGCGTTCCAGTTCAGCACTCAAAGAGGTTATGATCCTAGGGTATTTAGACGATTTGTTGATCATCTCTCAAGGGGATTTTTCTAAACACCTGGAAGACCTGCACAAAGTTTTTGAACAACTTAGGAAGTTCAAGTTGCGTGCAAACCGAGAAAAATGTGTATTTGTAAGAGAATCGGTCAAGTATTTAGGACATGTGATTTCACAGGAGGGAGTCTCAGCTGATGATGATAAAATCCATGCTATCCTGGAAATGAAACCCCCTTCATCATTGAAACATCTCAGAACATTTGTCCAGACTTGCTCGTGGTTCAGAAAATTTATCCCAGGTTTTTCTCAAGTAGCTGAACCGCTCACAAGATTAACAAGGAAGAACCAGTCATGGTTATGGGGACCAGAACAGGTTGAAGCTTTCAACACCTTGAAGAAGCTCCTGACATCAGCACCTGTTCTCGTCCAGGCCGACTATTCAAAGCCTTTTATCCTGCGCACAGATGCAAGCAACTATGCCTTGGGAGCCGTATTGCTACAGGGTGAGAAGAATGAAGAGCGACCAATTGAATTTGCCAGCCGTCTGTTGTCTGCTGCAGAGCGGAATTATTCAACAACAGAGAGGGAAGCTCTAGCGGTTGTGTGGGCTGCAGACCGTTTTAGAGGTTATATTGATGGTCACCCCGTGGTTGTAGGAAGCGACCACCAACCATTAAAATGGCTGTTATCATTAAAGTCGCCTTCAGGTCGTTTGGTGCGCTGGGCACTAAAATTACAGGCCTATAATATTATTTTTGAATATACTCCCGGAAAGGTCAATGTAGTGGCTGATGCACTTAGCCGCCCTGTCTGCACTGAAGAATCGCGTGAGTCATGTGGAATATGTACTGTCATAATGGATCTGCCAACCCGCGATCTTACAGAACTGCGTGCAGAACAGAAAGCTGACCCTGAAGTTGACAAAATAATAAAAGAATTAGAAGATACAGAGGAGGTTGCCGCTCGTCGTTGGACGGAACGTGGTTACCTCATGGAACGTGGGGTTCTCTACCGTTTTAACCCAGATACGGACAATGAATCACCACAGTTGGTAATACCTGGAAGTATGCATGATGAGATTCTGCGTGAGTGTCACGATGCTCCGATTGCTGGTCATCCTGGAATTGAAAGAACATACCAGAAAATTGCCCAGAATTATTTTTTCCCTGGTATGCGAAGAATAATTTCAGATTATATCAAGTCTTGTTCTACGTGCCAACGTTATAAAGCAACAAATGAGAAGCCCCCAGGTCTAATCCAAACACCTATATTAAACCAGCGTAGTGAGGTCCTAGCAGTGGACTTATTTGGCCCACTACCAGAAGGAGAAAACGGAGAAAAATGGATTTTATTAGTTGAAGACACAGCAACGAGATGGGTAGAGCTGTATGCTCTCAAAGAAGCAACCTCAGTAGCATGTGCTAAAATCCTGATAGAGGAATTCTTCCTGCGTTTTGGTCTACCTCGACGCGTTATATCTGACAATGGTGTCCAATTTATTTCTGCTGTTATGCAAAAATGCATGTATATACTTGGCATTACACAAGAGTTGATACCTGTTTATCACCCACAAGCCAACCCAGCCGAAAGGAAGAATAGGGATATGAAGACCCATTTAGCAATGTTGGTTGGTACTGACCATCCTTCGTGGCCTACTAAATTACCTATTGTACGGTTTTGTATGAACAGCTCTGTTTGTGAGACAACAGGCGTTACTCCGGCATACCTAACGTTTGCTCGAGAGTTGAGGTCACCATTAGAAGTGTACAATGACCCGAAAGTGGTATTAAATAAACAAAATTTTGTACCACAGATTACTCCCTACCTAAAGAAGTTCTTGAACTCAATGACTGAAGTACGTGACAGAGTAGAAAAGAAACAAGATAGAAGGAAGTCATATGGGGACAAATCAAGAAGGGTTGGGGAAGTTTTTCAAGAAGGAGATAGAGTTTTATTGAAATTTCACCAACTCAGCGACGCAAGCAAAGCAAAGACGGCGAAATTTTTTCCAAAGAGAGATGGACCATATATAGTTAAAAAGAAAGTGAGTCCTACAACATATCTTATCGCTTCAAGTGATCCGTGTGAGATATTGGGCAAGTTCCATGCTGGTGAGCTTACCCCTTTTCGAGGACGTGAAGAAGGTGCACAACCACTCGCCCCTAAGAAAAAGCGTGGCCGCCCATGTTTGCAGCCTCCGGTAGGTAGTGTCGATGTTCAGCTAGACCAGGATCGTGGTCGTAATCAAGGTCTAGAGGGGGAGTATGTAGCAGGGCAACCCCATTGCACCAGTGTGCAAGGTACTCTTGTCAACGACAAGGAACCATCCGCGTTTCCTCCGGATACGGATGTGTGTATGTCGCAACGCGTCTCTAGGCGTATTCGTAGACCGCCGGCCATCTTCGATTGTTGAGTTTGTTTCGGTTGTACATGTTTGTACTAAAAGTGTAAAACATTGTAATAATTGCCTTGTAAAGTTGTAATGACCATTTTTTATCAATACAAGTGAGAGTTAAATTGATTTTGTGCGTTTAAATCAAAGAACCCCTTCCCGCTGGCTAAAGTAGGAATTTCTGAGGCAATTTCTTCTGTCTAAAATATACGTTATTCAATTTACTGTACAGTTTTTTTGTTGTAGATTTATTTTCCAGTATTATATTTGATTTAGGATTATTGTTAGCAAATCAGCTCGTTTATTGTAAAAAAGCGCTCGTGTTGTAGGAAGCGCTCGTGGTGTAGCATGATTAGCCGTTCTTAATCGATCGGCAAAGTTAAGCAACGTCTGTCGTGGTCGGTACCTGGATGGGTGACCGCCTAGTGGTATTTCAAATCGAGCGTTTCCGTACTTCGGAAGGCACGTAAAGCCGTTGGTCCCGGTTATCACTTAATTGTGATAGTCGTTAAGCTAGTTGGATTCCTCCTAGGCGGCTTGAAAAAATCCAACATTAGGTTGACCACTAGTCTACCTCCACCATTCCGCAGTGGGCACGCGTGGTGGAGTATCGCCCAGTCCCTTTCACCCTCATTTGTGAAAGGAGGCCTGTGCTCAGCAGTGGGACATTATAGGCTGATGATGATGATGATGATAATGATTGTAAAAATGAGGCACAGATTTGACAGATTAATAAATTAATAAAATCATATATTATTTGAAGAAACATAAACATCACGTTATTACAAGATATTTGTTTCAGGATTTCGCCGTCGCAGCATTGGGCTGGATGAAATGGGCTATGCCAACTCTAGTTGCAATAGCTATACTGGGCGGATTAACCGTGCACATAATGACGTCATCACGGATGTGCTTCGCGGGTGCGCGTAATGGACACATGCCTGAACTGCTCGCACACATCAATATGAAGTGTATGTCTCCGGTGCCATCCCTTGTATTTTTGGTAAGCTCATTGCTTCAGGTAAAGAAGGGACTCTCACCCCCCTTCGTTAACACAGTCATCCCCCGTGGCATGGTAGTACTCCTGATAGTATTGCCGCGCCCTTACAGTTAATCAGAAAATATAGATCGTATAGAAAAAAAATAAAAAAAATAAACAGAAAATAGGTGTTAAGCATTAAAGTATAACTATCATTGATAGATTCCGCCCCGCAGATTCACCCATATTCCCGGGAGACAAAGAAGTATTTCGTTAAATTCAGCTATCTCTGCAACAAACCATAAAAGTTATTCCACTCCTGCAGATGCTGATATCCCTCGTAATGCTCATACCGAATAACCTGACGTCTCTAATCACCTACTGCACGGTAGTGGAGTCCTTCTTCACCACGCTAAGCTGCAGTGCAGTTTTATGGCTTAGATACAAGAAACCTGATCTGCCTAGGCCTATTAAGGTATATTTTGCTTTGGCATTGATTTTGTATTTATTTACTTGTCGTATAGTTGTTACTATTGCTGCCGATGCTGATGCAATCGAACTTGCGCGCGTTGGTTAACTAATTTTAGTGTTCAATTAGTCTATGATATATTCATTTACGGGTGACTAGACATGAACAATTTTGTTGGCGATTTTTACGTTGAAAACAATCTATTGGACTCATTTGGCAGGACTTGTATCCCATTCTTTATATCCTATTCTAATGTTCTTTTTTAGAAAAAGATAAAGTAAGACTTAATCCACTTTATTACATGAGATGGTTTAGGTCAAGTATAGTATAACCCATATTTTAAATATATCCGTCACTTTCAAACGAAATGTAACTAAAAGAGCAGGGGCTATTTTAAATCCTGGGTTTTACTAGTCTTGCTTTAAACAATCTCATTTAATAAGCGGGTTTAGTTTATAACAACACTGCCGTTTGTTTAGAACTAAATATTAATATATTTACCATAGAACAGATGCTTGTACTTTCAAAACTAAGAGTGATCGAAACGCTTGTCAAACTCTTATTTTCGGATCAGACAAAAAGTTTATATTAAAATATGTTACCATCCAGGTTCAACTTTGGATGCCAATACTTTTCGTAACAGTATGCACCATATTACTAGTGGTGCCAATAGTGAGCGAGCCCGGTGCGGTGTTGGCCGGCGCTCTAATGACCGTAGCCGGTGTACCAGTTTACTTCGCTTTGATAAAGCACGAACCGCAGTGCGTCAGGGATGCCTCAGGTAAGGTTCTTCTTTATTTTTATTGCTAACACTAGCGGATCCAGTCGCATTAGCCTCGGGACTTGCAGTCGAGCGCGAGCCGAACGCTTGTTCGAGGCTTGCAAGTCTGAGTAAACAACGAACGAATCCTGTTCGTTCGTGGCTCGGCTCGTGCTCGCTTCGCGTAGCATGGACGCACCATTACATTTGTCGACTTATTATGTGTGATGATAGGCAGGAAGTAAAACTTATCCTCGAAACTTGTTAAATAGGCTTCAGCATTTTATAGAAATTGTCTCACAGCGTAATGCTTTATTTAGATTCCAAGTATCAATATTTTATTTTATTACAGTAAAATTCACCTACGTGTGTCAAAAGCTGTTCTTGTCCGCTGTAGAAGAAAAAGAAGAATGAACAAAATAACCGGTAAATTAAGATACAGTTTAGTTTGAATTGAAACCTTTGAATCTCAGCGTTGTCTCACAATTTAAGTTATTTATAATAGTTTTGAATTTTTCTCCGATTATTTTTAATGTTTAAAGTTAGGGACCCATCAATAATGTTATCGTATTCAATTAAAGTTGCAAATAAACAAAACACAGTTGTTAAACAAAGGAGCATACTCTTTGCGTCTCGACTCAATTTGGTAAGATAAAGCTTTTTTTCGTCGTCACATCAATTTTACTGAAAATGCTAGAGCATTTTTCCGTTTGTTTCCAATTTTCCCTAAGTGTGAACTTCAAATCAAGCTACTTGGTCAAGCTAAGGAGAGTCGAGTTAACTAACTTAGGGGGCGTCCATAAATTACGTGAGGTGTTTTTTTAAATTTTCTGTCCCTCCCTCTCTCCCTGGTGAGATTTCGTGAGATTTTATTCAACCCCCTCCCTCATCCCCCAAACTCACGTGAGATTTTTTTAAATGTGGGTTTCTTACGTAAACGCGTTGGATTGTTATTGTAAAAAGAAAAAAAAAAATGCGCCCGAAAACAAAGGACGGGCTACACTGTACCGTAAATTCAGATTAAATTGAGCGATTTGGTATAAAACAAATATGGTGGTTTGACAGTCAGTAGATGTGTAACGTCGAAGTATGAATGAATTTATTTTCTTTCGAATAAATTAGTGAATGATCTTAATCGTCTTACGATTACGCTTAAGATTGAATCTTAAGCATGTACAATCTGGATTAAATGGACCAAAATAGTATTTATTTTTTTGTTTCAATCATAAAAAAATTGCGTGATATTTTCCGAGACCCCCCCTCTCTCCAACGTAAGATTAGATGAGATTTGACTCGACCCCCTCCCCCCCTTAAACATCTCACGTAATTTATGGACGCCCCCTTATTGGTATAAACCTATTTGTTGTACAGTCAACGGCATAAATATGTATATTTCACCCCTTGTGAAATCCGTTATTTTATAACGGGCTTCACACGGGGTTTTCTCGCTAGGGTAACCTGCCTAGCGAGATTGTAAACTGTCGATAAATTGTGAACTGTTCAATACTGCTTACAATATAATGTATTCTTTTTCGATAGTTACAAAAGGAGATACAAAAATGTAAACAACCGAACTATACTGTACTGAGTTACATTACGACAGCGAGCGATCATTATCTCTCGCATGCAATGATGACGTGAGTTGGTCGACGACAGCTGTCGTTGTGTGATTCGTGGTACATAAAGCGGTCAAAAAAATTGAAAGATTGTTTACATTCTTTATCTCGTCTCGATGGCTTACCTTTAGTATGATACAGTTCACAATTTATCAATAGTTTATAATCTCGCTAGATAGATTATAAACGGTGTTCACAAAATTACGGTAATATAATATACTTTCACGTTACGTGAAATTCAAAGCAATTATCTCGCACTGCATAGATTGATGTTGAAATATGACACAAATCATAATACATTTTGTTAGGAGATTGATTTTGCCAAGTGTCTATACATATTTCTGCCCTTGACTGCAACAAAAAAGGATATTGCAACCAAAATAATCATAAGTTTACACTGTTATAATATTTTATGGGAAATTGTATCTCTACATCTCTCTATTCTCGGCTTGGCTGAGAACATTTATTTAATAGACACTTAATGGTGTAAGGATTCCCACTATCTTACGTTTAATATTTGTATGGTGTTGTGTAACATAGTTAATTTTAGGTTTACAATTTTTTACCCTGTTTTATACAAATAATATCTTTGTTATTATGATGAATATATGGAGACTTCTTACGTAATTTTGTACATGACATGCAAAGATCTCAGTATAAATAATAGGTATTTATTATAACTATTCTCAAGATAAATAATACTAAGAGGGCAGTATTGAGTCTACTAACAACATGTATAAGCGATTATAGTATACTGATAAAGCTTTCAGATTAACTTTTGGACACAATGCGTTGGATACCTGAACGTGGTATCAACACCACCAACTGGATCCGTAAAAATAATAGCTCATTTTGGGCTATCAAATTACTTTATATTTTTTTTTTTATTGATTATTTATGAACAATTTAAAATTGACATTAAAATTGAAATATTGTTAGCTTACCATTTTTACTTGCGTAGGTATGTGTTGTTTGTTTTTATTGCCAAATGAATTAAATATCATTTGAATAAAAACCTTTTATAATTTCCTTTAAATCATAATATTTTATTACTATAACGTTAACAATCACGTTAATAGCCCAAAGCTTCATGATCTATGAAATTTTCGATAATATAATAATATCGTCTTTATACCTAGACAATTGTGGTATTCATAATTTTTTATATAATCATATTACGGTTCAAATAAAAATAATTCGAAGTAGGATATTAATAAATAATACAACTCTGTTCAAATGTATTGAATTATGTCTTAACTTTATACATAATTGTGTATGGTGTAAGAGGCTTTGCTTGTAACTGAGTAGGCTTCTAAGAAAAAGCATAAACCATTTAATATTTATAAATTGTATAATCATAAAAACAAAATTGATGATTTAATTATAGCTACATTTTCGAATTGTGCCTTAAAACTAAATTTGTAGTCTAAATTGCGAACTGATAAATATTAGACTGTCTGAGAACATTTTTACATACATATTAACATTTTCTAAGGACATTATACTTTCTCATGATTTCTCCTAACGCGTGAAATCTAATTTTATACTTGAATAGAGTTGGAACAGCGATTAATCAGAAGGCAAACATCACCGTACTGACCATTGACTCACCTCTGAGTAGCAATTTCTTGAACCGATTAACCTGTTCTTGTATGAGAAGGAAAAAAACATTGCAAAGCAAACCAAGAGTCGTCGCGCTGAGGTTCCACCATGATTGTTTGATTGATAATGGTCCAACATATGTATTAATACAATATTTTTATTGTAAAATTTTAGTTGTCGTTACGACGATGAAATATAATGATAACCTTTATTGTATAACCCTATATCATGTCTCTAGCATACTAATTATGTACTCCTATTCTGATGTGAATTACAGCAGTCTAAAATTGTTACCAAATTATTAATGACATGTTATTTTTATGAAGTTGATTCTTTTAAGATTTAGGTTAGGGTGAACTATCAGTCACTCGCTGTAATTCTATAGTTGGTAGGGTAAAGTAATAAGTAAAGAATGTGATTTCAATATGGGAAAATTATTCATGTCTACTAGTTTATTGCCAGGTAATTTTTTCCAGCATGATGTATCCATGTGCTTTAATACATTATAATATGACGTGTAGCTATGCATGACAGCGATCTGGAGCCCGATTCTCACGTTGTCGACATCTACTCGTCGCACTCGACATAAGCTAAAAAAGCATGGTGGACGTCAAAAAAACTATGTAAATTTAGATAGAAGCCCACCATATTTTTCGACAAATCTCTAATGCGTCTCCAAGATGACTCTGAACATTGCAGCCGCTATTTGCCTCACGTACTTACGTACTGTTAGGTAAAGAGAGTGCTAATTTAAGACCCAATACGATTGGGTGAAGGAACAACTAACTTATTCTATTTTATACATAAAAGTAATAATAATAATAGAAGCCATTTAAGTGTAAGGATCAATTCTATGAAGTATTTCGAATATTAGACTTATGCCATTGTTATTATAATGAGATGGACTGTTTTATTTATATTATTCTAATTAAGTTGGTGAATGAGTTTTTATTGTTTTTTAATCTATTCAGTTAAGTACCTTACCTACAATAATGTTCTGTTTGGTGCCAAATAACGTTTGATGTGATTTCTGATTTGTAATGCTTTTTACGAATGTAAATTATTAATATACAAATTTCTGCATTATATGTTTTTGTTATTTAATCTCAAAATTATTAGAACCTCATACACAATGACGGCAAGCGTTAGAAAAACGTGTGTGTAATGTGTATTATTAGGATTATAAGAAATTGTATGTACCTACTTTATTGCATTATGTCACCGTAAAATGGAACAAACTTCCAATCTATTTCCAATTCATGGTTATGGCTCCATCGTGCTAGTTCGGTTTACTTGAGTTTATCAGTCTTGTTAGTAAATTGGCCATTATTTTTTACCAATTTCTTATCGTTTCATACACTAATAGGCACATTCGTCCATATCCTTCTACTTTAGTTGGAGAAAAAAATTGACTCAAGATGGGACCGCTAGCATTCATTTTAGCAATAATATGTTTTCGCCCGGTAATTATTAAATATAAAAACTTATATAACAATCACGATTTACTTTTGAATGGCGAAATTAAATTTTAACTAATGATAGTACTATCACTACCTATTTAATGTTTTCAGAGTTCTGCTTTGCGTGGCCATTACACAAACACATCTCATGAGTTCACAACGCCTGTCGATGAGATCGGGCCCATGATGCCCGATGAGGGTTTCCAACAGTCAACCGTAATAGCAGGTCTTATGCCTGACTCCTTTGGAGAAATGTTTAACTTTTTGGACGGGGACAGCTTTGGGATAGGTAAATACAAGTGCCTTCCCAATATCAAGGTTAGATTTAGGTATCCGTTCTAGGGACATTAGCAGAATTAAACAAATAAGACTTCAAATAATAAGTAGGTGTAAATGGTTTTACTAACTAGGTTAGAGATAAGTACCTACTAACAATTAATTACTTATTTATTTTTATATAACTAGGACCTATGCATGAATTCGTATACGGCTGGCAAGCGATAGTGAACACTATGAGTATGAAGAATAACGTGGAAGTTCGTAAGCGCGCTGGTCTTCAGCGCTTCGCACTAGCTGGCATTAACGGGATCACACTGATTTCACACATAGGTGTGACGGAGATCATGATTAATGCTACGAGGAGTTACTGCTTCGGTGGTGTGTCACGGCCTCCCGGTAGGCGGAGTGTCATCTGTAAGGTTTGTGCATACAAAAACGTAAAGATTCCACTAGTGTAACGAAAGTATCTTATTTTAAGGTTGTCCATAGAATTGAACCAATACGGCAACGACAAGATCAAATAACCAACACAATATTGGGGAATTATCTTTCTATTCTATATAAAAATCAATCATCGTTGTGTTCTATGCATCATTAATCCGACTTATTTAAAATGGGGATACCCCAGGGTTCAATACTAGGGCCATTTCTTTTTATAGTATATATTAGTGATTTACCATCAGTTGTAAATGTTCTCTCAGATATTGTCTTGTTTGCTTACGCTATTGCATTCATTTGACTTTAATAATCTAACACGTTTTGTTTGAAGTTGGCTCGCGGCAATGTCCTCTTTGACAACTGCAATTGCAAATAAAGCTTATTGCAACTCGAAGAATCTATTACATTGTTATGTTTGTATCTATAAATAGGTTGTGGAAAATAAAAACTGATTAAAACTGTTTCGTAATCCACTGATAGGTCTGCAGAAATGTTTACAGCTAGGAGATTATTTGCTTTAAATTTCAGGGCGCAATGTATCAAGAGGGTCGTTTCACATGCAAGGTTCCATACCTACGGTTTCCCACTGTTCTGGGATATCGATACTGCATTGATAAGTATGCTGCTGTGAATAGTCTTGACGGAACCCAGAAAAGTATGTATCTCCTAGCTTAAGAACCTGATATTGATATTTTTGGTAATACTACTATGATAAGAAATAGGTAGTAAGCCCAGAAAACTTGACAGCTTGGTGACTTTTCAATTAGAGATTAACTGTCGGCTCAAGCCTATTTGACTTTACTAGACCAGGGGCCCTACCGCGTAACTTTTGTGGTAATCGTAACGAACACCATTAATTATTTCATCTATAAAGACGCGCACGCGGTATGACGCGACGATGACCATTCGTGGGCCCTGATTGGATGAAATTCATTAATGGCGTTCTTTACGATTACCACCAAAGTTACGCGGTAGAGCCCCTGATTAAACTGACTTGGTTTTGCTGGTGACTGAAATAATTTCAATGTCTTGATATTTCAATATCAATAAGTATATTGATACAATACTACCTTTCAAAAAAATCAAATTTATTTATTCAAATAGACCTTCGCAGGCACTTATGAAAAGTCTGACTCTAATACCGGTTCGGAAGGTTGCGTTTGCTGAGAAGAGCCGGCAATAAACTCAGCAATTACTCTTTTCAAAACAAGCTTAGATTCATTACATAAAAGTTACATTGTAATCGCACTGACAACAATTGCGTGTACCGGCGCGGAGACCTATATATTTTGTTTTATTCCAATATCTTTGTTACAGCAACATACTGTGCAAGAGGAGAATCAGTACCAAAGTTCCATTACGATTACATATGTGAGAGAAGAGACATTAAAATAAAACGAATAAATCTAACGGATCCTAATGAAAGATTCAATATCCGAAACCCTGTTGTGCGAAGAGCAGAATATTATAGAGCCCCATACGACATTTTGAAAGCATGTCCAGATTGGTAAGGAAAGGAAACCATATTGCTTTTATACACATTCCTTTAACATATTTTGCGACAGTTAACTCTCTCTCTCTCTCTTGTAGTTAAAGGACGATCGTCCCAATATCGAGCGAACGGGTATAAATATAACATACAGTTTTCAAGGCGTATGGTTTTCGATGTCGTTTTCAAGCTTCTAGCTAGGACTGTGCTAGGACGTAGTTTTGTGATTCGCGCCATAAGACGTATGGCAATGGATGGATCTGGGTGTGAAGATATAGGTCTTGGGCTGTCAAATATTTAGTATAAATTCTTTGACAATGCTTCCCAAAATACTATATAAAAAAAATATATAAACATTCGAATTGAGAACCTCCTCCTTTTTTTGAAGTCGGTCAAAAACTAGGTTCAGTACTTACATCTATGTGACCTTCGGAGGTTCTGGGCATGTGGCGACACATTTTTAAATAAAATATAATAAAGTAAGAATTTTTCTGATAAAGGTACGGATGCAACCTTCGAATCGCCCCTGAATCACTGCATCAAGACCTACCGGCAGCTCTAATGGATGCTAATGAAACAGCTTTTGTTGGACACGGCGGAAAATATTGGCTTGCATTGTTTTATACTCAGGTAAGTAATGGTGGGATTCACTTGATTTTGCTTAAAGTTTAACTACTAGCAGGTACTTGGACCAATAGCCACATAATGGTCTGCCCTGTATTACGTATATACAGTGGTGTAGCTTGCCCTAAAAGGGCCCTGTATAAAAATTTGGTGGGGGGACCTTCTCCCTGACTGCGGCGAAGTCCAAATAGATGTTAAAGATTTTTGCGTTCGGGGCCCCTGGATCCCCGGGGCCCCCGTATCTTTGATACGGCGTTAGCTACGCCCCTGCTTATATATAAACTATCTGGGCATATCTCTACCTCTACCACAATCGTGCAATGTTGCACGTTTCTCGAAAAGCGCATCGCCTTAGGTAATACCAGAGAAGATTGAATAATGTGCATCATAACGAGCATGATCACCAGCCTCTGGCCGTTACTCACCGCGATAAAGCGTCCCGCCAAAATTTTGACAATATCATCGGATGGAAGAGCGCAAGAGCTTTGATTAAATAACAAATATCATGTTTAACTATGTACTTATTATGGTAGCAAACAAGCATGCGGCCCGCCTGATGATCAGCGGTTACCATAACATATAGACGCATGCGACTCATTCATTTGCAAAGATTTATATTTTTTGTTTAATTTAGTTAAGTATACTTAATAAGAATTGGCCCAAGATGTCTGTTTTCGATGAAATACCATATTAAAGGTTTTTATTTTTGTTTCAGCTGTCGACGTATGCAATATATTTCCAAGCTCATGGAGAGTACCCATGGCAATCTAATAGACCCATAGTATCTGTCGATAAAGGTATTTGATAAATATGTTAAATCTGTATGTTTTCTGTGTGTCTTCTCAGTTGAAGGCCGACTTACGAACTGGCGGTAACTTCAGTAGCTTTGACCTTCATAGGTGCCCTTCTAGGGCCTAAATTGAATAAATGGCTTTGACTTTGACTTTCCGTACCCCAAGGGTGTCCAACGGGACCCTATTACTAAGGCTCCAGAGACCGCCCGTCCGTCCATCCGTCTGTCTGTAGTAGACTGTATCTCATTAACCGTAAAAGGTAGACAGCTGAAATTTCCACAGAATATGTATTTCTATTGCCGCTATAGTATTAGTCTATCGCAAGCTCTCGAGCTGTGCACACCTCTGTGCAGTAGCAATGCTACCCGTTTCTTTAGTGCATTGAAGTGATAATATAATTAATTGTGAAATTAGAACCAATAAACTTATTGGGCCCATGAGGAGTTTGTTGCGTCGCTTCTTCTATTCATACGGAACTTTTACGAAGCGATGGTACAACATTGTTTCATTGCCTGCATCCCTACGTCCACCGAATCCTGATACCAAATACCGCTGAACCCTAATCATGGTGTTCGTATCGCTTGACTGTAGCTGACGCTTATATATAATAAAAATGAAATAAAGTTAAAATTAAGGGTGCCCCCATACAAGAAACGTTTATTTTTTACAGCAAAGTTGAGTTAGTTAATATAGTACGGACACCTCCGTGTGGGAGTCTGGCTCGCACATGGCCGGTTTTTATTATAAATATTATTGCTTGCTATATTAATCTATCTACTATATAAAAATAAGCCGGGTTTTCCTTCCTGACGCTATAACTCCAGAACGCACGAACCGATTTCCACGGTTTTGCATTCGTTGGAAAGGTCTCGGGCTCCGTGAGGTTTATAGCAAAGAAAATTCAGGAAAAATTTCAACAGAAAAGCGGGAAAATCTTTTTTCACATACAGCGCCATCTCTGATACATAGCATGTATAAGGGTAGGGTAGGGTAGGGTAGCACCATAGGGTAGGGTAGCACCACGCGAACGAAGTCGCGCCGGGCAGCTAGTTTATATATATTTTATATGGCTAACCCAAATGGCCATATAAAAAAATGTTTGAAAAACCTCAATTAAAACTGTTTTTTTTTCCAGGTGGAATTTGGGAACAGTTACTCAAAGCAAATATTGGTCCTGATATGAACCTGCACTATAATCTTAATGGTATTTACAATAGATATCCAGGTGGATCTTCATTCCCTGATCTCATGAGGAATGATGGCCAGGTAATTTTCGCTTTTTATTGAACACTATAATGTGTATCATGTTAATTTTCCGGTCTAAAAGGCACTTTAGGCTGGTGTAAGTCGGACAGTAACCGCCCTTCACTGTCGGCAAGCTAAACTGACCGACAGGAAATGGCTCCTGTTACTGTTGTACCTACAGTTACACTGTTGTTCACAAATCTTGATTCCGTGAAAATCGGCTTTCTGTTCTTACATACCACTTTGCCCGATTGGCTATCTATCACTTCTGAAAAATAAATTAAATCTCCTACTATATTTCAGATTGGAATATCGACAAAAAAAAAGAATAATTGAATCATGTATTAAATACGAGATGGTCATACATTGTTATCTTTTAGTGATACTTCACTAACTACTTCACTGTGATGATACCTACAAATTTATTGGGTTTTTTTAATCTTCAGGTTCAACCTGCAAACTTCAGAACCGAAACTCGAGATGGAGCTCCTGAAGAAATATTAATTGGGAATAATCATATTTCAGCTGATGGAGCAGGTAACCTATCCGTTTTTGGCCATTTTGAACCTTTCATTTTTAAATCTTTTTGTGCATGATAATATTGAAACTACTGATTTTCTGTATTTCTAGGTGGTGAACCAAATGTCGGTAATTACAAATTCTTACACGACTCACAAATTCAACCAAATTTTGAGCATGGAAAGAATATATAAGATATAAACACATAACATTCAGATTGCTTATAAATGCATAGTTATCACATCATAGGTTGTAGGTTCGCTTTTAATTATGTTGTAAACTTAATTAAATATACTAAGTACCCTACTATAAAAAAAGTGTTTAATTTTTACATAGGTAAATTATTTACCTACTCAAATAAAATTGCAAATTACAGCTTGGCAAGAATGTTTAGTAACGGAACTATTATTTTTGTACGCTAACAACATTGAATTATATGTGTTTTGGTTGGTCCTAGTGTGTTTATAGCTTGATTACTTAAACAAGTTTTGATACTTGCGCTATGGTTGGTAATTTTGTAGTCAAAGATCAATCTTGTTGTCAATGACAGGCGAGCACCTTGAGAAGTTGCTAATTACTGGCAAGGTGAAGGGAAAGAGGCCGAGGGGTCGAAGTTCGATGCGTTGGTTTGACCAAATACGCTCTAAATTGGACACAGTGTGTGTTACTATCCACACCACCACACAACAGAAGATAGATCCAGATGAGCAATAGTCCTCGAGAAGATAACCCACAAAGGTCACGGACATCAGTAAAGAAAGAGGCATACGATCCAAGGAGGACTATTACCTATTTAGGATCTTCACACCAAGAAGAGACTACCTAATTCTAATTGTACCTTTTTTGTAGGTACAATTAGAAATTTAGAAATAGGTACACTTTATTTGTAAATTAAGTTCTATTTGTATCACCGTGGTATCATCGCTATATTAAAAAGTGCGCGTCGCGTCTCGGTGTAAACTGACCCTTAAGTATCCCATTTTTTATGGTTCTGTACCATGTACATATACTCTGAGATGATACCATTCAAATTCTAACTCAATCATGCTGTTTACCTAAAATAGACATAGACAGACATAGTCAAAATATTTAAAACCTTGAAAGTTAAACGCACTGGGGACTTATGGGATGTATCCGTAACTGTTTTGCAGGGTATCATTGATGACATTGCTCCCCATTTAGCTTTAGTATTTAACAAATGCGTTGATTTCGGCCAATTTCAAGATTTAATGAAATATAGCAAAGTTATACCTTTGTTCAAGGCGGGAGTGATCCCAGTGATCCTTCTAATTATAGACCAGTTTCCATTTTGCCAGCCTTGAGCAAAGTATTTGAAAAGATTATTTTAACGCAATTGCTCGCTCACTTTAATTTGAATAAACTATTACATAGTGAGCAGTATGGGTTTACAAAGGGTAAATACAAAGGTACAAAGGGGAAATCACAGAATGTTATTGGAGTATTCTGTGATCTATCTAAAGCCTTTGATTGTGTTGATCACCGGACACTCATACGTAAACTAAATTATTATGGGGTTAGGGGCGCAGCACTTGATCTGATGAAGTCGTATCTCGGGGATAGAATTCAAAGTGTTGATGTCAATCGTATTAAATCATCTGGTTCTCCTGTGCTTATGGGGGTGCCGCAGGGCTCTATTTTAGGTCCTTTTCTATTTTTAATTTATATTAATGATCTTCCTTTTTATGTCAAAAATACCTGTGGAATTGTACTGTTTGCTGACGATACCTCACTGATTTTTAGTGTTGATAGACTGAAATCTAATTTTGACGATGTAAACGGTGCATTATCTCGGGTATTAAACTGGTTTACTGTAAATAATCTAGTTTTAAATGCAAAGAAAACTAAATGTATTAAATTTGCACTACCAAATGTTAAAAAAGTAGGCTGTAATTTAATGATAAGTAATGAACCTCTAGGTCTTGTTGAATCATCAGTATTCTTAGGGATTACTTTAGACTCGAAACTTCAATGGGGCAACCAAATATCATGTCTTTCGGGAAAGCTCAGTTCAGCTGCTTATGCAGTTCGAAAAATTAGACAGCTAACAGACGTAGACACAGCTCGATTAGTTTATTTTAGTTATTTCCATATTTAGTTATTTCCATAGTGTTATGTCTTATGGCATTTTACTTTGGGGTAAAGCTGCTGATATAGTAACCATTTTTATTTTGCAAAAAAAAGCAGTGCGAGCTATTTATAATATGAGTTCTCGAGCTTCCCTCAGAGATAAGTTAAACATATAGGTATCCTCACAGTAGCATCGCAGTATATTTATGCAAATATATTATAATTTGTACATCAGAATATCAATATTTTTGTAAAAAAAAGTGACGTGCACTCATTTAATACTAGAAATAAGCATAAACTTGTGACCTCTGCTTATAGACTCCAAAAAGTGCAAGGTTCATTTTTAGGACTGAGTATACAATTTTATAATAAGATTCCTAATAAAATTTTAAATTTACCGTCACATAAGTTTAAGGAATGTATTAAGTCCGCTTTAGATAAAAATGCTTGGGTGTAGCTCTCGCTCTGCAGGAAACATCTGATGTAATAAATTTAAAGAAAAAAAAAAGTAAGTAATTGCTGAGTTTATTGCCGGCTCTTCTTAGCAAAAGCAACCTTCCGAACCGTGCATTAGAGTATTAGAGTTTGACTATTCATAAGTGCCTGTGAAGGCCTATTTGAATGAATAAATTATTTCATTTCATTTCATAGTGTTAATAAATTAATAGTGTTACTTATTTTAATTTTGGCACGTTAAATCTAACTATTTACAAAATTTCAGCTGTGTTAGTTTAGTGGTACTTTAGTAATCGATCTATTAAATATTCATCTTCTATATATAAAAAATGAATGTTTGTTAGTCTCGCTAAAACTCGAGAACGGCTGGACCGATTTGGCTAATTTTGGGTTTGAAATATTCGTGGAAGTCCGGGGAAGGTTTAAATGTAGAGTAGGGTACGGCGCGACTTCTTCCGCGTGATGCTACCCTACCCTGTGATGCTACCCTACTCTATCTAAACCATACAGGGAATCACCCAAACGCATTCAAAAAAATTCAACTGTACGTGTGTTTGTCACTGAACTCCTACACGGCTGGTATAGGGATGGCGATCTGAGATCGATTAATCGAAGAATCGATTTTTGGAGCCAAAAAGATCGATTTTTTAAATCGATATGTTGTACTGTATCGATTCAGTGAATCGATATTTCATCCTTGAAAATCGAAATTCGATTTTATTTTATTTTTTGGTATAAACCAAAAAAGTATTTACAATTAATTGAATGTACCCGTATTATAAGAGTGCTGCCGGCTGCCGGTTAAAGGGTTAATTATTCAAAAACTCGCGAGATGGCTGTGTATTTGGATTCCTTCGCCTCTCTTTAATAAAAAAAACGTTACGTTTGTTTGTAATCTTTGACTTTTTGTATCTGTGATTGACATTTCATGTTGCGTCATCATTCATTAAAATTTATTTGTTTGTTGTTGTAGAACTGTCTGTCGTAAAGCGAAATAAATACTGATTTTTATGTAGTGTTTGTCGCAGAAACCGAAATATGTAGCGAAACCGCTTGGATCCCTGTAGACTTGACAGACTGTTGTTTTTAAAAAGTTTAGATATTAAGCATTGGGAACTATAAGCTACGAAAATAGATAATTTTCTTAATTTTGTAAATCAATACATTTAAAAAATAAATGTCTTGTTTTATACCTGATCTGTTGTTTTGATATGGTAATAAAAATATTTTATATCATCGAATTACCTGATTTTACTGATAAGAGATCGTTAAATTATAATACGTATCTTGTTTTTAATAAAATAGATTTATATTACATTATAAACAAAAACTTGAGAAAAATATAGATTTTTCAGAAATCGATCTTATTGGCCTCGATTTTTTTCTGGATCGATTCATTAGGACACGATTCGAATCGATTTAAAAATCGATGTTTTTTGGAAAGAATCGCCATCCCTAGGCTGGATTGATTTGAATGACTCTTTGTATGCGTTTGGGTGCCTGGCGCCCTGGATGGTTTAGATTCACAAATCAGCCCGGCAGATGGCGCTGCAGTCGGTATCTAGGCGCGTATATTATCGACTGCAGCGCCATCAGCCGGGTATCATATCTTGGTATTTTGCAAAGGTCTCCAATATACCTAGTTTGTTTGTGACTGGTTCTGGTAAACTAGTTGACACTTTTTATTTTATGCCGGGCGCAAAGAAATTGGACTAAAGCAGGCCAGGCGGGTGACAAAAGTGACATTTATAGAATGTTGCCATGTAAAGAGTTTCAATTACATCCAGGCTCAACTTTCGTGTGCCAGACTCTACCAACCAAGAGAAAGTTCTATCTGCTATATAATATAAAACAATATTATTCTATCTCTGGTTCGATGTTACCTATATTACAGTATGAAATGCTTTCAAAAGTGTCCACTAGAGGCTCGTTCTACAAAATATTTACCGTTAGTCGCTAGCGTGTGTAGATTACGTTAGTGTAGAAAACTCATGGTAGAGGTACTGTGCGGTCTCAAAGGAGCTTCCTTCCACGGGCAATATTATAAATGTGAATGTTTGTACAATAGTACCTACTCAACCGATAAGGCGCGTCGTGAATCTTCGTTCGCACAGAAAAGAAAGTATGGCCCGAAGATTAACGAAAGAATGCTTAAAACTTACAATCAACCTTATATCAATACTATAAGGTTCATACTACACTGCACTGAGTATAAAAAATCCTTGATCGCCACTATCGCTCACTCATAGTATTTATCATCACTCTGTAGAAAGAGGATCACTCACTACATCATCCATATCACTGAGTTATTTGTATTTTTTTTCTACCAAGGATTTTTTATACTACGGAACTGGAAGGTTCACTGATGCAAAAAACGCGGTCCAAAAGAGACTTAATATTAAAGCTGTGTGTCTCTTTCTAAAAGAGCGACTATCACTTATGAACTTAGCAGGATTTTCGGAATTAGACAATTTGTTGGAGTAAAAATAATTCTGTTTCATTTGAATTATTTTTATACTGTCAGCAATATACTTAAAGCGATAGGTAGGTACCTATCGAGAAAAATAATCACTTTTCGAAAGAAACTGTAATAGACCATTGAACCGAAAGATTATATTGTTTTATTTATTGAGCAGAAAGAACATTTTCTTGTTTGTTAGTCGCATTCACGGATAGGGAGTCAAATCATATTTTTTTTATCAAAGAAAGTTTGATTATTTAATCAAAATTAAAATACATTGCTCATCGTCATCGTCAGCCTATAATGTCCCACTGCTGAGCACAGGCCTCCTTTCACAAATCAGGGTGAAAGGGAATGGGCAGATACTCCACCACGCGTGCCCACTGCGGAGATTCTTGAGTAAAAATAATATTATTATTAGTCCGTCAGTTAGCTTATTAGAAATTTATTTTATTATTATTATTTTAAAAATATTGGATACGTATTTTTTGCTTTACCAAATCATAAAAAATGTACAAAGATGCGCCAAAGTTACGTCACGAGTCCCGTGTGACGTCACTTTTGAGTAAAATGTGAACTACAACGTTTGTATAGATATATACGTTATGTAAAATAGTAGAGTCTGGCTAATGAAAGTTGATACTGAAAAAGCGCGGCAAATTTAAAAAATATCAGCATGGCAGCCCTAAAGTAAAAAGGAAAGTTGGAACAACTCACTTTGATACTTTGACATTAATTTTTATTTTACTAGTGGATGCTTGCAATTTTGTCCGCGTTATGACGAGATTAAAAGTAGCTTATATCACTTGTTAACTCTTTATTATCACACGGATACGTCACTCCATTGTGGCGTATTAAAGGAACAAACAGGCTATCAAACACTATCATGAGTATCAATATTATCATGAGTTTAAATATTTGTAAATCTATGTGAGTATGTATCAAAGAAAACAACACCATATATTTTTATACTGTTTTTTAATCACTATAATCAAAATCTGAATCTAAAAATTCAACATGGAGTGAATCGTCACAATCACTGGAGTCGCTGCTGTCTCTTAAATTGATGATGAAGCTTTCTAGATTATTTTCAGTTATATGGTCTCTTCTTTTGTACTTGTCTTCCACATGAATGACATGGTCTGTCATTTTTTTCCAATCATCTGCTGTAATACACTCAAAAGATTGTTTTATGAGATCCTCGAACTCTTTTGGAGTTCGGCTTACATTTTTGCTTCCCACATTTCTTTTTGCTAGACTCCATATGAGTTCTATAGCATTTAGGTCACAATGATATGGAGGAAGTCTTAGCACTTCATGTCCGTTTTGGCTTAAAAGTTCATCAGCTTCATAAATAGGTTCTGGTGTGTTCTGTTTTACTAAGCAGAGCAACTCTGCTTTTGAATTGTATGTTTCAAATGAAATACCATTCAATGTAAGCCAATTCTGTATCTCTAACTTTCGATTTTGAGATGTGGGCGCTTTATTTATTATGACAGAATGGTATGATGCATTGTCCATTACAATTACACTTGGTTCATTCAAATTGGGCATAAGCTTTTCTTGAAGCCATTTGTTGAAGTTTGTGGAATTCATGTCATGGTGGTAGTCGGCCATTTTCGATTTGGTGCTAAATACCAACAATGAGTTTGGAACAGGGCCTTTCTCTGATCCTGCATGCACAATAATATATCGTTTTCCTGACGATATATTTTCAATTATTCCACTTGTTGATGGACCTTGCCAACATTTTTTAGGCTTATAGGTTTTGTGGACATAAGTTTCATCTAAGTAGATTATTGGCTTGCCTTCTGCACGTTTCGATGCAATGGTACGCAAAAAGCGATGTCTCCATGCAGCTATATCATACCGTTAAATTAATAATGATCATTCATTTTTGTTTTTCTTAAATTCATAACCGTTGGCTAATAATATGCGACGGAGAGTTTCACAACATCCACCAAATTCTATACTTTCTTTTAACTCTACCAACAAAGATCTTAATGTTGGTACTTGTTTCCTCACAATGTAAAATTCGTTTATTTTATTACGAATAACATCCATATCGAAACTATCTAAGTTCGACACTTTTGAAGGGTGAGGTCGTTTTTTACCTGGAGTCCTCCAGACCCCTTCGTTCACCGCACCTTCTTTTTTAATTCTCTTCAATGTAATAACACTTACATCTGTAAAAAGAATAAAATAAAATGTCAATTATCGTGAGTCTCATAACTAAGAAATAATAGAAAATACACAAGTATTACAAAACTAGTCTAAGATTAACGTTGAGTGAAAACTTACCGGTGAGTGAAGATAGTTCTTCTAAGTACTGGTTCTGCGATTTCATCATATCTTTTTGATCTAAATCTGTGATCTTTTCAATTGCTTGTTTTACTTCAGCAGTTCGTGCATTATCCTCAAGACTATCTGTAAAAGAACAATAACATTATATAAAGTAACTAAAACTAATAAATACTTATTTAAAATAAAAAAATATCAAGACATTTTGACCGTACTAACCTAAAAAATCAGTCACAGTACGTAAACAATCCTGTTTTTCTCGCAATACGGCTTGTTTCACAAGCTTTTTCTCTTCATATTTCGAAATCATACAAAACAATAGTTTTCGCACTTCACTCTTTATAGATTTATTCATTTTTATAGCATTAACACGGATATATCACAACAAAACTATACGCAAGTCAACCACAACGAAACATCAACAACACGCCATCTTGTTGCGTCAGAGATAGGGATACCATACACTGATTCTGATTTTACCAAATCTTTCGGAAAACAGCCGAAAATTAATTTCTTTAAAATAATCTTGCCAAGTTTTTCTCTAGTAAATAGTGTACCTAATTAATTAAGCTATTTATTAGACCAACTTAAGGCTTAGTGTTGCTCTTGAAATGATCCCCAACACGTACATACGATACTTATTTTCGATGAATACAATTTTAGATCTTTACGAATTTTTAAAACTCATTTTATAAAATGTTTAAAATAAGTTTGTTTTGAAAATGCCTTTTTGGAATTAATTGTTCCTAAGTACTTTCTGCTTAAAATACCCCAATTTGTAGGGTAAATATCCGATGGTAGGAACACTTTAGTGTTGTCATATAAAAAGTTTGCAAAAAAATCCAGTATCTACTTTCGTTAGCCAGACTCTAGGAATTGATTCAGGTTTAAGCTTCTTTTTAACTTCTGTTAGAAAGACTTCGTCTTTGAAATGTAAGCTGCATACGATAACCACAGATTATTTAGCCAAGTTTCCAGAAATTTGCAATGCCTCCATTCAGTAATTTTTCTTTTCTTCCTTAACATTCAATCTAAAACACAGTGAAAAAAAAATACAATGAAACATTTTAACGTCACGAAGTGTAATAGTAATTCTGGTAGTAATAGTCTTAATATATACTTGAAAATATCCTGAAATGTAAATGAAATGGACACACTATTGATCCATATCGATATTTTCTTACGTGTGGAAGGATATCTCACAATCTGGATACGAATCTTTCTTACACCCACTCACAAAGTCACAACACAAGTCTGGACTATTTTATAAATTAAAAATTGCAGCAAAACAATTTATAGAACGAAAAATTACAACATTATAAAACAGACGCCAATCGCAAAGATAAATAATCCGCCATGTTGTTACCTTTGTTTGCAATGGGTTAGCAGCACATTGCAATAACATTACTCCTATCTTTCAAAAACTTTTATTAGAGTATAGAACCATTTTTAAGGGTTCCGTAGCCAAATGGCAAAAACGGAACCCTTATAGATTCGTCATGTCTGTCTGTCTGTCCGTCTGTCTGTCTGTCTGTCCGTCCGTATGTCACAGCCATTTATTTCCGAAACTATAAGAACTATAATGTTGAAACTTGGTAAGTAGATGTATTCTGTGAACCGCATTAAGATTTTCACACAAAAATAGAAAAAAAACAATAAATTTTGGGGGTCCCCATACTTAGAACTGAAACTCAACATTTTTTTTTTCATCAAACCCATATGTGTGGGGTGTATATGGATAGGTCTTCAAAAATGATATTGAGGTTTCTAATATCATTTTTTTCTAAACTGAATAGTTTGCGCGAGAGACACTTCCAAAGTGGTAAAATGTGTGTCCCCCCCCCCCCTGTAACTTCTAAAATAAGAGAATGATAAATCTATAAAAAATATATGATATACATTACGGTGGAAACTTCCACCGAAAATTGGTTTGAACGAGATCTAGTAAGTAGTTTTTTTTAATACGTCATAAATTGAAATTAATATCAAATACTCAGGTCTATACTACCATTTACTTATATACCTACAGGTTTGTACGGAACCCTCGGTGCGCGAGTCTGACTCGCACTTGGCCGGTTTTTATTTATTAAGTGAGAAATGAAAGCAAATTCATTTTATTACTCATATATAAAACGATCCTTGTGACTTGTGAGTGAAATTACGTATTTCCCAATATTACTGTTGTTTCTACCATGCCAATTTAATTGAATACTGGCAACTGTGCGAAAGGGACACGGTACCTAAAAAGTAAGTTTCTCTCAGACTGTTTTTCCTCATACCTAAATTGAATAAAAAAATGGATGATAAGTTGTAGTAATAAGGTTCAAAATCCTATGTAGGTACATTAAAAGTCGGGTTAGCTATCCAGTTACCTAGTATATAATATCCTTGGTGGCGCTACACCGTTTATTTATTTTCTATCTATACTATTTTATTTCGACAAGCTCAGTAAATTTTACTTTTGCGATCTGGAAGCACTGGTACTGTTTCTGTCTGACATCTTTCTTTGTGCACTAATGTATGTTCGGTTGCTCATGAGGAATCCCGTTATTTCACTATTGTAATCCATTTAACAAAGGTATTATCTGTTCGCGTGTGCCTACTGCAGTTATAGAAGGAATAAAAAAAAAAACAACCGACCTGTGTCATTGTGATACCCATTTTCGTTAAAAATTATCGATTTTAGTCATCGTGTGGACGATATATTGTTTTTTTATGCTGTTTATTTAATAGTGGTGGCGGGTGAGTGGCCAGCGAGCAACAATTTTTGGGTCACAGTCTAACTCAAGGTACGTATAATTGGAGAGAGGCCGATGGCCTGTTAGAGAACGATTCCTTTGTGTTCGTGACGCAAATCTACGCGAGTCACATCTTATGCTCTACTAGTTCTATGATAATCAATCACTAATCTATTTATAACTTTGATAATTTTTCATGATAGATGATAGTATAGATGTGATAAGCCTAATTTGGTTGTATCGTGCCAAGACTGCCAAATTGTAAAATACTATCATCATTCATAAAATGTTAGTCCCACTGATGAGAGAACTGGTGAATGACAATCAAAGTGACCAGTCTGTGCCCTTGAATAACTATCTCTGCATCATCAGACTTACATTTTGATTCCATATGGCTATGTCAGCTAGAGCTGTTTCACAGTATCATTCAAGCCTTATTATTATTATTCAATGAGTGTTTGTTACCTACTGCATGCTTTAAGGTGCATCCACACCACAGTTAACTTTTTTGGAGCAACAGAGGAGCAACACTACAACCTGGTATTTTTAGGTAAGTTACCTAATGTTACTGTGTTGCACATTGTTGCTCCACAAAAGTTTAGTGTGGTGTGGATGCTCCTTAAGAAAAATACATATAACAATACTTTGACATGTCTGAATAGAGAATCATAAGATGCATTGATTTGAGATTTTGATTGTTTGTATCTATAATACCTATATAGGTATTTAAAAAACAAAACCTAGACATAACTATTTACATTTCGCTGATGGACATGGTTGGACTTCATATTGATATCTAATTAATTCAATAAGTAAATATCAGTTTGATATGTCAGGCTCTGAATTATTATTTCTGTTATCAATTACAAAATATTCATCACACATCCTCACCCACAGAAATATTTACCATATTCTTATTTGTAATATCATTTGTGAAACTTTTGTGGTTAGAAATATTTAACAACTAGGTATAGTCAGCAACTGAAGTTCCTGAATGCAATTTAGTTCCGATAATATCTGCATACATTACTAGGTACTTACCATACATTTCTGATCAAGGTAAACTAAAAATTAGCCTTACTAATACTTATTATCATAAGTCTACAAAAGCCCCTGAACCCTGCTAGGCCATAAATTGCTAAACAATATAAAAGCTTATTTATCAAACATTAAAGTTGCTGAACAGAAATTGTTCATTCTTTGAGCAGGCTGATTTACAACAGTGCAAAACAGTTTATAACCAATTTAAAAAAATGGTTGCATGTGCATTGATTTCTCTTAGCATTCTGGACCAATTTAGATATATTTCTTTAGTGGGCTTGGGGAACTCAATAGACTATAAATACACATCTCAATGTACTTCCTAATACTTTGAAATAATCATAATATTTTATAGTTTACAGAAATTGATTAATAAGCCTTGTAAAATTATGTGTGAATATGTGCCTTGTAAAAACAGGAAAAAAGACAAATGAGGTTATAATAATATTGTTTTAAAAGCTTGTGGTTGGCCCTGGTGTCTGATTAAAATTTTAATTTAAAATGTTGAAATTAATTCTTACTATCTACAAAATAGAAAAGTGTAAGCATATATACTGTACATGAACCTGGCCCCCATGAGTGTGGGGGCATAGGCCCCGTGTACCCTGATTGTAAAGATGGAACTGTTTACATTGCTGCAGAAAGGTTCAAGACCATTGGTACACTTTAGAGGCATAGAATAGCCCAGCTACTACCAGGCATGAAAGTTATATTATGCATGTTAATTTAAATAACATACCTTTCATGCCTGGTACCTGTAAATTGCCGATAGGACAAGTTAGCAGGCATTCATATGTTTGAAGTATGTACAAATACTACTTCATTCTGCAAGATTTGTCTGTCAGAAAATAAGGAAGGTCTGGCAGCACTGGGATCTCCTACTATTAAAGAAGAGAAAGTATACTGAAAGAACCTCTTTCGCATGTACAATATTTTTGTCCAACAAAGTATACTGATTCAAAGAGATAATAAAAATTAAGTTATTTAAGAAAGAAATTTGTTGGGTTTATCTACAGTGTCTCAAAGGCTAGAAGCTTCATAATTAGAACACAGAAAGGCTTTTCTCAGGGTCAGAACTTAGTTCCTTATAATATAACTTCAGCAAATACTAAAGCAGTTCAATATTATATGCAAATGACTTGGCACTTTGAATTGATATCATTTTAGTATAGACTCTGCTCATAACTTAAATTCTGCTTATGAGACTGGTTATTAGATACATGTTATATGTATTGGATTTTATCTTTGTCTGTTGCTTAAAGTTGTGCTGAGATCTGAAAGAGGATAACGATAATCCCAATAATTAATATTAGTATTGTGATGAGGAAATCCATTTTTTGGTATCATACTGGAGAATGTCTTGCTAATTTTTTTTTTTTTTTTTTTTTTTTATTTATTTCACCAAAAAAAACGATATTACATTACATGAAGCCCTGTCGCCTGTGCTAGTTATATAATAACTGTGTTACAGGCGACAGTGTTCCGCTTTACTTCTAAATTTATTAAAAACACTTTAAGAAACAAAATGAATACCGATTTCACAGAGCGAGTTCTAGGGAGTTGTGCAATACTTTTAAAAGGCTCAAAATGTCCCAATTTTGGATGTCTAAGATACATCTTGAACATTTTGTGGATTTTTACCTGCCAGGGGCTTGGTCTAGATAAAATTCCCTTGTTAAAAAAGTAACACCTTTATTATCTGATTAGTTATTAAATTAAACTTTTGGGATAGCAATAACAATAATAAATTTCGAAGTCGGGTGGACGGCCTGTCGGTAATTGCCTCTCACTACAATATCTGTTATGATACAGCAGCAGCGGAAGTTATACAGTGTATTTCATATGTAACATAAGAAATTTAGATCAATTTTCCTTTAAAGTTGAGGTTTTCTTTCTTTGTTTGTAACATTGTATAACTGGTGAGAGATAAATCCTGTTATTTCGCAATAGCGAAATAATATAATAGTATAATAATACCACAGTCTATAAAACCAGACAGTCGTTGACTAGACGTTGTCGGCATCTTCCACAAGATCAAAGGCGTCGGACGACTGTATGGTTTTATAGACTGTGATAATACTGGATTTAACACAATATGCATACAAGAACTGAATAAAATTGATCTTACTTGAATGCCCTGGACTAGAGTAGTTCGGTTGTGAATTGATTGGAACATCCTGTTATCAGACTCCTGTGTTATTGTAATATATGCACTCACTATAAAATATATATTATTCCTTTTTTATATATAGTATATCTAAGTGACATGCAATATGCATGCATTGATGCACTTCTAAATTTGTATAATGTAGAAAGCTTGAATTAATGTTTGTGTTATGTATATTTTCTATATATAACTAATATCTCTTTGTCCAGAGGGAGCCGTGTCTTGGGGGAAAAGCACCCCGGGCACTACGGTGGCCCCAGATACACCGGCGCCAGCACCCCAGCCTCTGGGTAAGATATCATGTCTTTTAATTGATAATTATCTAATTATTTGAAATTAGCTTACTATTATTTTCTTATTTACTATTTAATTCCACTGTATTCCATATTCTATAGGTAGTTTATTTGGACTCACTGATAACAATAACTGGCAGACCGATTAGAAGTTAATTAAGAAAATCTATAGGTATTGCAGGTATTTGTAACTTTAGAAAAGTTGTTTTTAGGGTTCTGAATCAAGAAGGTAAAAAGGAACCCTTATGGTGCACCCCGTCGTTCTGTAACAGCGGTATGTTTCAGCAACTACTGATCCTATTTATTTGAAATTTTGAATAGTTATAAATATTGCTCACGCAATCTTATTGCAAATGAAAAGTAAAAAACATAAAAACTTCGCAAAATGAGCCGAAATGGGGGGCTGAAATTTGAAAGTGGGGCTACATTTTTAAATGGGATGGTTTTTATTTTCTTATGCGTAGTTTTGACAAAAATAATACCATACCCCTTATCTCTGAAGTTCAAAAAGCCAAAAATCTAAAATAATTACAGTAGATAGACATTGACGTTAATATTAAAAATAGAATAAAATAAAATAGAATAATAATGTTTCTAACTAGCACAGTATTTAGAAATCATCAAAATTCCTTCACAAACAAATTTAGTTATGCGGTCCGGTTTTTTCTACATATATATGGCCCAAACCTAGAAAATATACGTCTAAGGAAGTACGAAGGTTGGAAACCTCGGTGTGCGAGTCGGACTCGTATAGTTTACATTTTCCTAGCCTTACTTGAATCTATAAATAAAATAAAGTAAATGTAGTTATTTCACGGTGTGTAAATAAGTACCATTATATAGTCATTAGACGACTAGCATGCTCCCGCCAAAGCTAAGCTTCTGTGACGTATCGAATCCCTGTGATTGGCCAAGAATTCATCATTTGTTACACTAGGATTGCTATCCAGTTATTATCGAAAGACTTGTCCTAACTGAGTGTGAATGTACGTTGACCGCCACATCAACGCCAAGCCAAGCCTATACCGCTGGGGTTACTTACATACTTTAAATTTTTAATAAATATCCTGGGACATTACTTACACACGGCTATCTGATCCCAAATTAAGCAGAGGTTGTACTATGGAAACCAGATAACTGATATACTACACATACTACTTTTTGTACTACACATACATACTTAATTACACCTAGACTCGGGACATACAGACATAATCATGCACACAAATGAAAGTCCCGAGTGGGAATCGTACCCACGACCTGCGCGATAGGTGGACTCTTAACCAACCGCGCCAACTACAGATTCATTTTATGGCGTTGCTAGAGAGTTTAGTAGTATCGATCTCGTCGTAAACCTTATATACAGAGCTTTAGCCCGTTTGCACCGACCTGGGTTAAAATTTTAACCCGAAGTAACATAACCTAAAAGCTGTGTTAAAATTACGTACCATCGCTATGTATATCCAGGTTAAATGGTTATAACGCAGGTTGACAAAGTGGGCCTTAGTGATTCTAATATAAACTGGCGGTTTTTTTTAATTGTTACTATTATTGGCACTGACCATAAAATTGTCTCGGTTTAGTTATTGAGATTACAGCAATGCCATGGAGTCGCAATCTTGTCAATGTTATATTACAACTGAATTAGTTTAAGGTGTAATTACCAATAATAGGTCTTGGTAGAAAAAGATGATTGAATTTAAAGAACCAAAATATGATAATTGTTACGCACGAGTGCCCAAAACACCTTGTTTATAATAGTTACCCGCATAGTTACCAACTATTTTTCAACTCAAACGAAAATTGTAAGTTTTTTTTTTGTAGTTAAACTTTATGTACTATCTTTTTTTTGGGTGTTTGTAAAGATTTTGGCAAAGAATTGTATGCTTTCATGAGATACGTTACATCGTGACGTACTTTCGTCGATGAGTTTAGCAATCGTACCGAATGCAAGGTCAGTGATTTATATTGAGGAACTTCTTGTTAGTACAGCTGACGTTTGAATATTCTACGTTATATGAAAAACAATGACATCATAATTGACGAGATATTTATCGTATATATGCTATGCCATAACAACCAATGATCAACGTCTATTTGTAATGAGCGAATTACTCTGCAGGCCATTCGGAAGTGGGACGTTACTATATACGTACAGAGAAGACGCCACACATCACAGCAATGTTCCGTTAAAGTGAGGCCATTCGGCCACACTTGTTTTTGTAGAACGATGAACGAAACGCGTAAGCGCCGTGAAAATCACGGTGATTGCGAGAAAAACACTCCTAAAAGCGTTCTGATAGCGCTACGTTTTTCTACTGTCTACCTAGACGACTATTTATGGTTTCAGCGCTAAAGAGAACTTTAGTTCTTTGACTCTTAAAAAAATGGGATATAACCTTTGCTTATGATAGCTTCTCTATACATAGTAGTAAGTAAATAATAAGCTATTATTTATTATCAGCTATCAATGAATTAATAGGTATGATGATCTTGTTATCAAGATTTGTTCGTTATAAACACCACTATCAATCGTTGCTATAATACAGGTGTTTTTTTTGTAAAATCACGTTTAGACTATTGGCTTCACAAAATATAAAAATGATAATCTCCCAGTCAACCGAAAAGTCACATGCGTAAATAAGTAACCGACAAAAGGGCACCAATCATAACTCTTTTAATGTTTTTATTTTCTCAAACCAGTTAGCATTAGAAAGTAAAACCTAACCATAATTATATTAACTACCACGCATCAATTGTCAGTCACAAAGCCTTTAATCGATAGGGTAGTTGTACCTGCAGACCTGCACTCGCATGCATGTGGTTTTACAGTCTACATATAGCTGTGTTATGTCATACATATGTATTATATATTTGAAAAAAGGACTGAGACAATTAAGGGATGCAATATTTTAAGATAATAATTTCTTAAATTATATTTAATCAGAAAGTAAATATCTTCACGCACATTATCCATGGAGTGTTAGGTTGAGGCGTGTGATAGCACTGAGTGTAAGTACACCCACATATATACCTTTCATTTTTATTTTGAACTAGCTGTCTCGCGCGGTTTCACCCGGATTCCCGTGATAAAAAGTAGCCTATAATACTCGGCGATATTGGTGCCGATTCTGTTGTAGATCGCACTAAACTAATTTTAGTCACATCTCATCTCTTTCTTACGAACATTATTGAAAAAGGATAGAACATATTTGAAGCTGTCAAATTATTCTTTGCCGTCTTATTTTGCGTGTATTTAGGCGTAACCGCGATAGATGGCGACTAAATTTATATTGATAACAAGCATTGGACTAATTTGACAGGACTAAATTTCTCACATCCTTTTCTTATGTTATTTGTTAGTAAGAGACATAGCGAGATTAAAATTAGTTTAGTTGTGAACAACAGAATCAGGGCCAATGTAGCTTCCTATTAGTGAAAGAATTTTTCTGGTAGTTCCGTTTAAACAAACAAAAAAAACTCTTCCATTTAATTATACTTGCGTTTGGCCTTCGAATGACCTACCGGCAATTTCAGATTGATAACCATGAATCAGGCATTTTAGCTGAAAGTCCTATTCTCAGTTTTAGCCGCAGTTAGGGATAAAAGTTGTAGTAATTTTTTGTAGGTATTGGATCAGTAGTTCCGGAGATTACCCCCTACATCCACACTAACAAAACACTTACCTTTTTATATATATAGATGTTTTTTGACTTCTTTCTGATTAATCTCGTCAAACATGTAGGTATGATTAGAGAAGCCCTGGAGATTATCCAACAAACGACGATTTATCAAAGTGTACCATTTCATGGTTATTGTTTTCACTGACTTTTGATTGTTTACATGCAAATGCATTGTTTATTGTAATTTGTTTCGTCATCCCTTTCTGACGAACTCAAATGTGGTCGATTTCTTGTCTGGCTAATATTCAGCCGGTTCAATTTATTACAACTTTTCCTCTGACTCGTTATTGATTGTTTGACGCCATGCTATAGCTATGTCAAGTCATGGTATTACTATATCGAATTATCCTATCAGTAATTTATTAATATTGTATTTTGGCATCTGAATTGAATGTTTTAATTTTAATAATTTCGATTTAATGCTGTTTTGTTGCAGTTGAATCAATCATTGTCCTGAATTTTAATAAAATAAAATAAATAAGTATATACATTTACGATTGTATGTCCTAGTGTTCGTTCTCAAGACTTATTCATTTAATTTATATCCACAGTTATTTGTATAACTATACTTATATTTTTTTTATATTGGTTCTCGCGAGGGACGCGCGTCCTATAATAACAACACGTAGTAATCTCTTATTTAGGGCTGATTTTTCAATGTTCAGATAAGCGGTACCTGTATGTTTTATTTGAAATTAGAATAGTTTTTCTATAGAAATATGAGAGGAATAGTTTATTCGAAGTTTATCTAGCTTTTGGAAAATCGGAACTAAGTCGAATAGATGTGCTTGTTATTCTAACCAAATATACATTTGTATGTAACAGGGGTGCTGGAGATGACTGGGACGGATAACATCCGTTTCAGCGGGCACACGCTCGACAAAGCCACCAAGGCGAAAGTCACCCTAGAGAACTTCTATACCAACCTTATCTCACAACATTATGAGAGGAAACAAAGGTATGTAAACCATTGAACGTATGTTATATTATTCAGAGTTGTGATATGAATTCCATGTTTGACCTGTATACGATAGATACAGGTATCGGTATCTTCGAGTTTCCACTTAACAGCTATAAGCGTACAGTACACGTTAAAAAGGAATTTTCACACCACCTGCTCGACAACGTCAAATTATATGTCATGCAAACCTAACCTAGAGTAAGTCATTAGAGTCCTGGTGTATATCCGGACAATACTATTGTTTGTACTGAAATTCATTATGATTCTCTGGTGCATAATGTGATTTGAATATGGTACGTCAACAAAATAATTCGTATAAAAATGATTAGCTCGACCAGAGTTCTCACTTCATACTTTTTAGGCCCTGCCGATCGTACACAGAGAGTTCTAGAGTTCTGCGTTCAGAGTTCTGCGTTTCGCTTTCACTGTTATGTAAGATACCTACTACTTTATCCCCTTGTTGGTGCATAATACTATTAAGAAAAACATGTCACTATATAATTTCTTTAGTTGTGTTTAATTCACAACTACACAACACAGTTTAGTTTAGTTGGCTCAGTTTGGAGGTTCATTCAGTTGATATGAATATTCTTGGTTCTAGTTGCCTAAATGCAATTACAGATTTATATAATTGACCTGCTTTTAGCTTATATTTGTTGCCACAATGTTGTTTTCAGACTGGAGAAGCTTGAAGAGTCTCTCAAGGATGAAAGCCTTACGGAGAGCCAAAAGCAAGAGAAGAGGCAACAACACGCTCAGAAGGAAACGGAGTTCCTAAGGCTCAAGCGCTCTCGACTTGGTGTAGAAGACTTTGAACCGCTCAAGGTACCTTATATGTATCAGCTTTCAAAATATTCTTATATTTATAACAATTGTTTAATACCAAAAAAAAAACTTATTGAATAAGTAAAATGAAATTAAATAAATTTATTTACAAGAATATGGTAGTAGTATATAAGTAGTATATAGTAGTATATGTAGTAGCATATTCTACTTATTAGGCGTGTACATTTTATATTTAATTTAATTATGTATCTTAATTATAATGTGATTTTTAATAGTTTTACGGTTTATTCATATAATTTCAAATAAACAAATGCATGCTAATATTCAATATTTATAGCCTATTATAACAATTTTCAAGTCAATCTAAGTAAGTTTGTAAGGCTTGATACAATCCTGATTTCTAGATTATGAAGCCTCTGCTGCCGAACTAAGAATACAATTCCTGTATTTCGACAAGAAGTATCAAATCCCCTCTATAATTCATAAAATAAGTTAAAATCGTTGCTACCTATTCAGTATATTAAAACTTATATAACTAACTGGATATTTTTTTTTTTCAATCATGTTTTTTACTTACACTTTATTTCATTCACTTCATTTTCCTTTAGCTCATTGCTTTCTTACAATAATCTCATATTCTTCAGGAAGAGATATTCACACATTTCCATGGAAACAAAAAGGCATATAAATTTATGGTTTTTGTTTACTTATTCAGGTGATAGGTCGAGGTGCTTTTGGTGAGGTTCGTTTAGTACAGAAAAAAGACACGGGACATATATATGCAATGAAAATACTCAGAAAAGCTGACATGCTTGAAAAAGAACAGGTGAGAAATATATTATTTGAAATGTTTTTAATATGAATGACTAAGTTTTGTTCAATAATCCAGGACTGTAATGAATATGGAGTTTAACACGTGAAGGCGAAATACTAAATTCGAAATCGTATTTTTTTTTAATGATCTTTATTTTGCGTAAATTATGAGGTTAACATATTTTCCAGGTGGCTCACGTGCGTGCCGAGCGCGACATTTTGGTGGAAGCCGACCACCAGTGGGTGGTAAAGATGTACTACAGTTTCCAGGACCCCATGAACCTATACCTTATCATGGAGTTCCTCCCCGGCGGCGACATGATGACGTTGCTCATGAAGAAAGACACCCTCAGTGAGGAATGTGCTCAGTTCTATGTGGCAGAGACTGCGCTCGCCATCGACAGCATTCACAAACTTGGTTTTATACACAGGTTTGTTAATATATCAAAGTTATGGAGATGTTTAAACTGTGGTCTTGAGCTAATGTTCTGGTAATTATTATTATTATTTAAAGAGATAAAATATAATTGTAATAATAAGTCAGATTTATTAGTGATAACTCTGAAAACATTAGTAAACAATGTTAAGTATTTAAATGCGCCAGGTTTATAAATGTGACATAGGTATTGTTACAAATATTTATCCCTATAGAGTCTAGAGTCCATATTACTAATATACTATAACTAATATGGATGCCTTGTTTTGTATCTGCGAGCTTTTAGGTCTCCAAATCAATTGTATGCGGTTGATTTTCTCCATCTTCTAGTTCATAATATTGAAAATGATTTCAGGATTAGTTTATATTTAATTTGTTTATATCCAGGGACATAAAGCCGGACAATCTTTTGTTGGACGCTCGTGGTCACATCAAGCTTAGCGACTTTGGTCTCTGCACTGGACTAAAGAAGAGCCACCGTACCGATTTCTATCGAGACCTTTCCCGCGCAACGCCCTCTGACTTTAGTAAGTTTTTATTTTATTCACAACTACCTTCTGATAATCGGGTTTACCCAGGGCTATAATGACTTGTCGGAATGAAAAGTATCCATGTTTTTTAGTATTGCCAACGGGATATTACTATCCGTCTGTCCGTCGTTAGTAAGTCCGTCCGTCCGTCCGTCTTGTCAGTGGGCTGTAACTCATTAAATTTTCACAGAATGTGTATTTCTGTTGCCGCTTTAGCAACAAATAATAAAAATGAAATAAAATAAAAGGGGATATACAAGAAACGTTTTTACGAAACCTTTCGTGTGGAATTCCGCACTTGGCTCTGGTTTTTTAAGGTTTTCTAAAGTGTTAAACATCCAGTACGTTCAGCCAGTCAGCTATGTTTAAGGAGTTAGTAATTGAACCAGTATGCAAGGATATGTATGTATAATATGTATTGAATTGGAATTAACAAATTAATTATGTTAGAATTTTTGACCACCAAACATTTTTGTCACGGCTAAGGCGGTGTACTTTGTTTTAACGGATTGGTCTGTTTGTTTTTATAAACATCGTTTTAGATATGAAAACATTTGGTAACAATGCCTTGCGCTACGGAGCTGACTCAGTGCGGAAAGCTAGTATAATATATGTGTCTTTATATTTCCAAACTATATATTATGTATAAACTAGTAGTCGCCACTGGTTTCTCCCGGGTTCCCATGGGATCTTATGTTTTTCCGGGATAGTAAATCCTATATGTTATGATCTTCTTGCATGCATATGAACTTATATTCCATTCAAAATTGCACTTTGTAGTTACTCGCTAATGACGGTGTTTTATTGAAGTCACGATTCCAGTTTCGACGTCATCGTCGGCGATGGATTCGAAACGGCGTGCCGAGTCGTGGAAACGCAACAGACGAGCGCTTGCATACTCGACGGTCGGGACGCCGGACTACATCGCACCAGAAGTGTTCCTACAGACTGGGTACGGACCGCAAGCTGACTGGTGGAGTCTTGGTGTAATCATGTTAGTACCAACATTATTTACTTACCTTGTATGATTTTAGTTATGCTATTTTCTGACTATTTGCAAATAAGCGAAGTTTTTTATGTATGTTCACCTATTTCTATTAAACGGCTATTGTTCAACTGCGTTATATTGAATTAGATCCCGAGGTCCCATATCATTTTTATAATGATCTAACAATGGAATAAGATCTGATGGTATTCTCCATGGATATGAGTACGAATATTGTTAATTTATTTTATTAATAATTGCCATCAATTATTTATGATATGCATTTGCTCCGTCATTGGCAAATCTCGAGAGTTATTACATATAAGAAACTCAATCTATTCCGACACGTTTTATTTTTTGTTAAAAGTTGGCTTTATTTATCTTAATATCATGTGCATTGCGACTGTAACACTATTCTAGAATATTGCAAAAATATATAACTGTTATTGTGGATTGAATAAATTAGCGACGGAGAGAACCTTAACGGCTTTCACACAACAGATTCCGTAGGTGGTAATCACATAAAGCATAAGATAGGATAGGAGAGGATAGATCAAATATTAATTTCGGGCGTAAATCGGCGATGAGTTAATCGACACGGAATCGGAATATATTATTCTGCTATGCGTTACTACAAAGGAGAATAGCTACTATATGTTAGTATGTATAATTAATGTGTAATATTTTTGCGAAGCGATCTGGTCTTTCCTGTCTTCATGTGCGCGATCTTTATAACGACATGTATGATATTCTAATTGCTGAGTTATATATAATTGATGCTTCAGCGAATATATCTGAAAGCAAAAAAGCGATGGTAATTTATTTTAAATATATTTATAACCATATTGTAATTGAGAAAAAAAAAACATATTGCATCTAAAAATGCTGGAATAAAGCGCATTACTGAAAAGTGGATAATTGAAAACATGACACGTTTTTATAGAACACAGGTTGACTATGTTCATACAAAGGACATAAGCGAATGGTATGCATGTAGTTTGACCCAAAAGTTCACCACTAACGAACGTTATAGACACGCCAAGTTTAGAAGGTAGGTAGGTTGGCTCTTAAATGCTGCTACCGTATACTTGACCTGCTTCACGTGATACTGTTAGTAAAACATTTTTTTATACGACGATGTCGGTAAACAAGCGTACTGCCGGCTTGATGGTAAGCGGTTACCGACCCTTCCCATCTCCCTAAAGAGCTCTGGCGACCTTATTCATGCGCAGGAACACAAAATTAATTATTTGGCTGCGGTATTCAGTAAGGTGGAGGTACTTCCCCAGTCGAGCTGCTCTTTGAGCGAATAAACGCTGTGCGCTACGTCTTGAACGATTTACTAGGTTATGTCAATGTTTGACTACAATCTCACCGTGGTCAGTGATAATGTGGCCGAAGGCAGTAGTTCGTTGTGGTATTGGTATGGTATTTTTTTTGTAATTTTTCATTTTATGTCAAAAATTAGGCAACATGATGAAGCCCTTTCATATGATGTGATGATGATTTGAACTTTTAGCCCAACTTGCGGTCCCCCATTTCGGCTCCTTTTGCTAAGATTTTTTTTTTGTTCCGGTGCCGCTGTGCAATAAAATATTTAAAACCATTCCAAATTTCTAATCAAAGTGCGGTTTTGTACCACAACGTTATGTGCGCTCTATATACCGCTAGTGACGTTCTTACCCATTCTTACCCAAGTATTTTCGCTACTTTGCGTTACATTTATTTATTATACTTCTGCCGCAGTGCCTACTCGTATTTTTTGTACACTACTAAGGTAGCAAAGAAGCATTCGACCCAGGTGAAGAAAGCGGTTACCGTAGCCTTGCAACACATTCATCAACCGCGCCTTGCCGACGTGGGGCTCTACCGCGTAACTTTGGTGGTAATTGTAACGAACACCATTGAATCACCGGATGAAATTCATTAATGGTGTTCGATACGATTACCACTAAAGTTACGCGGTAGAGCCCCTGGTCCTGGAGCTCCCTTGGAAAATCCACAACATAGTGACTGCTATTCTTATCCAGAATAAACATCTTACAAAAAATAAAAAATTTAATGCTTTAATGAGTTAATGTAACAATTTGGTTTGAGATGGCAGTGTGCGTCAATTGTTATTAACATTTTCAGGTACGAGATGCTGATAGGCTACCCGCCGTTCTGTTCGGAGTCACCCCAGGAGACGTATAGGAAGGTGATGTCTTGGCGAGAGTCACTCACCTTCCCTCCCGAAATACCTATTAGCGAGGAAGCAAGGGAAACCATACTGCGCTTCTGTTCGGAACCCGATCGCAGGTATGCTATACTGTTAAAGTTAGGATATTACATTAAAGAGGTGTAATTTGAAGCCTGCATTAATTTTGTGAAGTTTTAATGATATAATAGATTAGGTTGAAATTATATACCAGTATGTACAGAGCGTTGAGCTAGTAGTCTAGCTAGATTTATCACAATCTATATATATATATATATAAGGTCCTAATAAATTAGTATATGTTAATGAATGTATAGGTCATTAGTAATCAAAAAAGAAAATTAGAAAAATAATCCGTGGGTATTAGGGGGGTGTTACAGTTTGTATGTTATCAATTTTATGGGTATTTTAGCCCTATATATTAGGTACAATCTGCCACTCTTGGCTGTCCAGGTAGTCCAATGGGCGGCCACTACCCGTTTTGTGAAGGTGGCATTGTTTGTAGTGTGTAATTGTGATATCCAGGTTGGGTGCTCAGCGTGGCATCGAGGACGTGAAGTCTGTGTCGTTCTTCCGCGGCGTGGACTGGAGCCACGTGCGCGAGCGTCCCGCCGCCATCACGGTGGAGGTTCGCTCCATCGACGACACATCCAACTTCGATGACTTCCCTGATGTCAAGCTTGAGATACGTAAGTGAATTACTCACAAATCAATTTAAGATACGCCTAATGCTTAATGTAGCCATGAATAGATGTGATGACGCTTTCAAAAATGAAAGTTTTGTATTAATTTAGTTTTACATTTTTGTTTTTCTGTGAATAGGATTGTTTTTGAGGATAATATCACCATTCGTATGTGTATCACCATAAGTGATGACGCGGCCGAAGGTGGTAATGCCCATAAACCACTCGAACTGGCTCTCAAGGTGCTTGGCGATAGATTAGCTTTAGCTATAGCTAGTTAGACAGGTATTATACTACAATGTAAATGATGAAGATGCATGACATGCAAAATGTACATTTTCTCTCAAGAACTGTCAATTTGACGTGTGCTGGGAGTACTATAAGCGTTAGTTAGGTGTCTTAATTCCAACAATTTATTTAAAAAATGTTCTTATGTGTATATGAAGTACTTAATTTTGTTAACATTTCAGCGGCTGCACCAATTACACAAGACGGGGAAGTCGCGTACAAAGACTGGGTATTCATTAATTATACCTTCAAAAGATTCGAGGGGCTCACACAGCGCGGGACGCCAACCAAGAAGTAAAACATACAGTTTTAGCACTCATTTCATCTGCTCTTCACTGCTGTTAGTATGCATTCAATCCTGTTTTTGATCGAATCACGTACCGATCTTTATATGGATCCGTTTATCTCTTTATATATATTTTAAGTTATATCACAATGAAGTGTGGCTTTAACCACAATTTTGTAAGCCTTGCCTTATTGGTGATCTTAGCGCAGAGCCTATAGCTGCCAGGCCAATTACCTCTCAGACAAGATTTGATTAGTGAAACCTTTCACTCATCCAAGCCGCTGACTTGACCAACTTAAATAGGCGTTTAATTAATAAGCAAGCCATTTTTTTTTCTTTTGAAAATAACCAACATCTTATCTTTGTCAATGGAATGATCATTTTTGATCACACATGAAATGAAAACGTATTTATTAGGACACTTCTGAAGTCTGTGATAAGATAAATATATTTAAATGGATTTAATTTTTATTATTTCTTTGAAGAAGTTGGAATGTTTATAGGTTTGTCTATCAGTCACTTTTTTAAAGTATTGAAAGTTTTCAATGAATTGTATATTGTAGAAGGAAATGAGCTCATGTACGTCAAAGCGAAGTGCAAAATTATAAAATTGCTTATATTATTTTATTAGTTTTGTGGATTTACCATACGTTTTGTTTACTTGCCAAAATTTAAGGATTTATTAAAATCAATTTATATCAGATTAATATGGGGTAGTGTACCTACAACTACTTAAAACTTTAGCTAGCCTGAGCAAGTACAGAAATGTGTATAAATATATACGTTGTGTATAACAACGTAGATAAATAAATACAATGATAACAGCCATTCAAGATATGCCACATTCGCGAGTGCAAAAAAGTGAAGCAATGTTCGGCCCTTCGGATATCTTCGTCTCAGATACGTCTGTGGTTTATTTATAGGATTGAACAAAATTCACACAGTTATTATTTTTTCAATTCAGTATCTATTTAATATTTCGATACACATACATATTGTTTAACTTTTCTGTTATAATGTTGTAAGTAGGTAGGCATTATATCGATGGGCATACTATGGCGGTTTTTATACGTATGACTGCGACAAATGGATAACTTATAATTCTATCTATTTTTTGTCTTTGGCACCGTACCTATACGTACACATACGAAAATGTCTATACTCAAAATGACTACAAGTTGGCAATGTAAAACTAGCTTTGTTAGGTATACAACTATAAAAATAAAAACGTCATATAATTTTCTTATCTCTTAAATAGTAAAGCAATTTTATTTTCTCTTATTATTGTGTAAAATACTGATATCAGTTCCGCAGACATTAGATTTCACTATTATTTTCAACGAAATTTGGAGACTATATTCTGCTTCAATAGTAGTTAAGTATAATATTGATGTTAAAGGGATAAAAAGAAGGATATGTCGATCCAAATTCTGTGAACAGCGTGTGTCTATGATTACTACTCAGGTGAATGAAAGCGCTGTATATATCGGTCCTGCTCTTTATCCCAAACATTTCTTGGATCACTTTACTAGACATGTTTTAATGTCACGCTTCCGTCTTCTGTCAGAAATACTTGTTCTTTTAATTATTCCAATTAATGTCCAGCCTCTGTATATTAATTATATTATATTCTATCTAATACCTATACACATACAAATGTAAATTTAAAATCATATTTTATGAATAAATGATTTCTAAACTCAACATAAATCCGTCCAAAATTATTTTAGTACTTACATAAAACTATAACTTATGGCTTTATTTATAAATTGCAGGTTATAAAGTTAGGTGAATGGTAAGTTAATAGCTGCGATTATCGGCTATTTAAATTCGATACAATCCGTCTATGTTCAAAGTTTTCGCAGTCAACTTCTGATCTTTGGTAATACAGAAAAAAAAAACATAATAAATATCACTCATCATTATTCTAATTTTCGTTTTACTCTATACATTACCACTTATGAACGTCAAAAACTATGCCATAGCAACGAAAATAAAATAGATCTAGAGGCTATATATAAATAGAAAAAATAATTGATTGAAGCTCAAATATTACATATTATATGTAAATTTCACTATATTTATTTATCTACATACTTTATTGTTAATAAACAATTTTTATAAAAAAACTATCCGCATATGAATACAAAGTCACTAGAAGATGAGACTGCCCGAAAAAATATTGAAATATTAAGGAATTTACCGAGTTTTTTTTTTTAATAAATTATAATAAGAAAAAAATGAAAAAACTACTTTTTTCCGATAAATCGACGTATATTTTTTTGGACAATCACATCTCGCCGTTGACATTGTATATGTTAAACAATAGATATTAGAAAAGGACAAGTGTTTCTGATCCAATAACTATATTAGCTTGTAACCAAATGAGGTGCCAAACACTCACACACTCACATTAGCTCATCACGTAAACAGCACATCTAGCAGACAGTTTAATTGATATAAAAACTTATATTCTGTGGCTTAGATTTAAACGTAGTTCTGAAAGAGTATATTTACAAGAACTCAAAAAGCAATTCGCGTTCATTGTGAGTTTTAAGATTCTGTGTGTGTTTTATATGGTAAAAGTTGGACTTAAGATTGACATTGGGGCTGAAACTTTGTTGAGAATCGCACTAAATAACTTATAATCACATTACATCTCTTTCTTACTAACTTCATTGAAAAAATATAGAAAATATTTAAAGCCGTCTAATTAGTCTATAGTCCCACAAATTTATTGGGCCCGGTGGTCAAAAGAGGAACTAACGACGCCTTTTTGAAATGTCAATCATCATTGGTCAAAGAGAATATAAACACTACGTTAATTGGTTGTTTGTTCCACCAAATGCTATAAGAGCGACTCTCACCGACCCTGATAAGTTTGTGGGACATTATGCCATTTTTATTTAAGTTTCAGCTCACACCGAGACGCAACGCAGCGCGCACTTTTTAGGACAGTTTATTTACTAAACAAAAAAAGTACATATTTCAGTGAGAATTCGAATACGCCTGGCTTGCTTCGCTGAGTCGCGTCGCTTCTTTGTGTGAACTGACCCTAGGAGTATATAGACGTGATCAATTCAATTCAGTGCAAAATTCAACATGACAACAAGCTATTGGACAAAATTTCGTATATTCTTTGTTAGAAAAAAAAAAAATGTCGTGCTATATCAGTACGACTAAATTAATTTATATTATTAAAAACAGAATCAGCACCATTAATTTTTCATTGTGGTCATCTAATAGGGAAGCCTTTGGCCGGCATTGCGTACCTTAGGGCTGCTTAAATGAAAATAACTGTCTATTCGAGTTTATGTCGTATATGAACATGTTTAAACGCTATTATGATTAGAGAGAGGTCTGTTATGTATTTTTTAAATATGAAGTGGAAAGAAAATAGGATACTTACTACACATACGTAAGGAATACGTAGAGACATTTGATTCCTCTTAGATAAGCTACAAAAAAACATCCCTTACATAAGAACGTAATAGAATTTTAACCACAACAATTGACAAACATTGCTACCTTAGTATTAAAACAAATCCTACTGAGATGTTACTGAAGCTGTTATCATTTCGCCCTCAAGGTTGCTCCATCACTGTACGTTAGGTCTGGAAGTAGCAATTTTTTTTATTTGTACACGATTCAACGTTCAAGTACCAAGAATTGAAGCCTTCAGGTAAGGAGGTAATATAGCTTCTCCTTACAAATGTAGCGTTTAAAGGTTTCACTCCACTTTTTGAGAACTAAGCATGTTATCGATTTTACGATCAACATTTAGGTCCAATATTCCCCCAGTGGTTTAGTCTTGCCGGTACTTGAATTACAATCGATAATTTAGTAGTAATTAGTGTTGATTTCATTTTGTATACGTTGCACAGTTCTATGTAAGTTCACTTTTGTACACAAGGGAATTTAAATTACCTAAATATTTAATGCAATGGCAATCAATGTATTTTTAAACTTGTCTTGTATTCTCAATCAGTCCTGTGATTATGAGATTATTATCTACCATTGAATCTGGGAGAACTTCAACCCGCTAAAGGGTCATCGCTCACTATGTCAGCACCGTTCCATCGCAGCAAGGGCCCGGCACCGCCTCAACTCAATCCAACCACTATCTGCCAGCGCGACGCCTGCGAGGTGGCAGCTCGCGGGCGACGCGGCGCCGTTGAAATTGGTGGCGCGGCTTTGGCAAGATACCGCTTGCTAGCGTCACGCAGCAAGGGAACTGGCCGCTCGCTGGAAGCGTGTGGTCAGCAGGACCTGTGGCTTGCAGCGGCAAGCGGGCTTGCCGTGAGGCGTCAATTATTTTATCTAGTAATTGTAAAATTTACTTAACGCATACGATTTAAAGGCCTCACTTGCATGGCAAGGTAAATGCCGAGGCGTAGCTGTGCTGTTTTAGTGAGCGGTGACCCTTAGTCCATACCAAGTTAACAATATGACACCAACTTTGAAGGGCATCAAAGAAATCGGTGAATGTCTGCTCAATTTTGAGAAAAATAATGTATTATAATTTATATTTATCTTGCGTGATTACCGTGCAAAATGTAATGCTGAACCGTGAGGTGATTTTGCTATACAAATTACTTTATCAGTACCTACGTAATTTACGTATTATGTCAATTAAATTTATCACCAAAGGCCAGTGGCGTATTTAGGTTGGAGCAGCATGTATTCTGGGTGAGATTCAAGGGGGCGAAATATGTTTTTTTTTTCTAAATTAATATTATAAACCAAAATCAATAAAAATATTATTTTCATTCAAATTTATAAAAAGCTATGCTCAGTGTAGTGCGTGAACAAACCAAAGAAACGGATATTGAGCATTTTCTGACTTACACAAGGAAATACATTGGTAATTTGCGACATAATATCATAATGGCCCATTTAAAGAGTTGGTATTCATTGATTATTTTATTATTGTTGCTATTTCTTTTGCTCATGAGGAATCTTGCGAATGAGGTTAGGTGAGACGGCAATGTTTAGGAATAATTATTTACAACTACGATTTCCTATTTTGTAGGCTCTCCTATCTCTTGTTTTGATGCTATTACTGCTATAGGTCACTTATTTTCCTTTCATCAGGATTGGTTGGGGCTTTGAGGTCTCAAGCGTTAACAAACTCCCTTTCGCATTTATAATATTAGTTAGGATGCTTCGTAATACATAATTGTGTAATTTAATCACATGATGCAAAGAACTTTTTATTATAGAAATTAATTATTTTCCGTAAGACCGTAACATGTTAAAATCCCGTATCCGATCCATTGATTACAAATGCTTTGTTTCAAAATAAAATATATATTTATGCTTAAAAATTTGCATCATGGGGAGTTTTTTATGATCAAAGGTTAAGAGTTTATATTTTAAATATAATATACCTTGCCACTGACGTAGAAATTAGTTAGTAGACGAAATGTTGTATGCACTTACAAAATTTAATCGAGTTTTATTAGTTAATATCCGAAATAGTAGGTATCATGAAAAGAAATGTAAATCAATGAAATATTAAAATGAAAAGATTTTTTAACTAATTATAACTTAATCAGCTTTGGGTTGCCTAATGAAATCACGAAAAAATTTGGCCTGTATTCTGTGTCCAAACAAATTGATTGTTGATGATGATTTTTGAGACCGGAAGCAAAACATGTTTTTTTTATACTAGGTTTCTTATATCACAGCTTAAAAAACAATGTAGCAACAGCGTCGATTTAAAATTGCACTCCATTGTCGAAACTGCCCTTCAAGCATGGATGTATCGATGTACAAATTTTTCGATTCTCGTCGACAAATCTGACATAACTGTGGGAGAATGTTGAGCTTATCGACGATCTATGCTCGCAGCGATGAGTCTTTGTTTTATGATGAATGTAGGTACGCCATTGTCACGAAACCAAATGTTCTTCCCAGAAATATACTGACAGTAGATATTAGACATGGACCCGGTGATTAAAAATAACGGTTCAAACCCGTATCTTCAAAGAACCAGAAATTATATGTTACACAAATAATATATGATAAGCTAAGAAAAAATACAGAAACTACAATATTTTTGCACTACACTAGAATCCAAACTTGTATGTATTTTTTTCTCTTTACGTAAATAGTCTTGTGCAAACTGACATGTTCTCTCCTATTGTGTTGTTTAGTTTAAAAATGCAGTACGCTATTATAGTTTTGCACCAAGCGCTTAGTAATTTTTACTAATATATTAATGGTGTTATACATGTAATTTATGAATTTTGTTTTTCCGTATCTTGTATTATTTTAATTCATTATTTAGGAATAAAAACGATGTTATTTTAGGTAAATTATTATGGACCTATCAAACGGACGCAGCGTTTTGACGATGTATAATTTAAATTAATAATGATGCCTATAAATGAACTTATTGGATCATCTGTCTTAAAATGTGAAAACAATAAATATTCAAACTGAAAGCGACCTTTGTCTTCGCCGTTTTTTAGTTCTATTGGTAGCTAGGTAAGCATTAACTGTCTTATTACATGAGATGGTTTAAGCCAAGTCTAGTAAAACCTAGGTTTTAAGATTGTCGTTATAATTATGTCGTTAGAACGGACGGTATATTTAAAAACTAGGTGTTGCTAGTCTTGCTTTAAACCATTCACGTAATAAGGTTGCAAGGGTTTGATGTATGCACCGATTAAGCAGTAAGTAAGCAGTTAACTTAAAGCGGTCAGGGAAATGTTGGAGCATAGATGAACAACGCAGTTCTATACTTAAAAATCCATCATATTATTCATATTTTCTGAATCCATCGTAATTATCATTTTGTATAAAAGCTATGAGGAAGTATGCTTTTATTTTCCGCATCTCGGTATCCGCATCACACATATAGCAGGAATGAAGGGATTAGTTGCTGCTTACGCGGTGAGTACATTGAGCCTTGCTTCCCCTTGCGTCCAAGTAGGTTTTTTTGGGATATTACCCGCACCTGCATCATCAACCTTATATCTCAGCATTAATACAACGAAGTGACTTGTCATGAAGCTTTGACAAAAAAGTACAACAGCAAAAATAATAAATAAACTAAGGCTAAGCTAAGGAGCCATATTTGACACGAGGGTGTCTCGCCTAGCCGCACTATGTCCGTCTCCTTTTGGTACATAGATGTATATGGAGTGTGCTAGTTTAAGTAAGTTATAATATTATTTCATCATAAGGATTCAATACTAAACATAGGCTTGCCCCATGGAGAGTGATCAGTTTGTGAATGCAGGGCTCTACCGCGTAAGGAAATTGGCGGGGATGAAAGTACCCTATGTATTCCAAGATCTAATGTACATACCAAATTTCATGTAAAATTGTTTTGTGGCCATGTGCTTGTTTACTATACATACAATTTCACATTCATCCTTTGAATCATTTGGTGAGAGGCTTAAATTATAATAGAATTATTAGGGAGTTAAATTCACGAAGTTTGTAGGATGTTCCGTACGCGGTGAGAGTGTCCGTGCATCTATACAGGTGGACATTTTGGAGGGTCAGTAAGGGCAAACTAGCCACGATACGCCTACGACTACGAATCTAGTCTTAGGCGACTATCCTAATTTTTGAGTTATCCACTTATAGAGAATAAAAATAAAACTCTGTCCTAACTTTTATGGGAAAAGTTTCTAGTAGCTAACCTATAGAGCCCATAGAGCCTCTTGATCGATTAAGATAATAATCTTTTTTTTCGAAAATCACCGTTTTTCGCTGACTGTATTATTTTTCTGAGCAATAACTACCGTCACTGACTCGTCAAAATAATAAAATCATTTGTTTTAATAATAAAATCATTTATTTTCTCCCACATATAGACAATGGAAACAAATTTTAAAATGTAACAAGTATATTTAACTGTGGGAGACAGGAGCTCAAAATAGGTTTCCCTGTGCTATGAGTCTCCTGGCTCCCCCTCTTGGTAGGGTCTAGTTTCGTAGAAAAATTTCCACACTGTATGTAGTCACCAAATGAAAGACTATCAATATAAATACTCGTCGTACGCTGTGTTCGTACAGAAAGTCCGTTAGCGATGTAATATTTGTACTGTTAATTTTATTTAGTTCTGTCTTGTTTCTTACTAACTAATTAGTTTAATCGCATTATTTTGAAGTGCTGGTTATTTAAGAACACAAAATATAACAAGTTTTATTTGCTGAAAACTTAGTTTTCATACGAAACTAGAAGTGATTCCGCGTGTCTATGAATATTATGTGAACAACAAAAACGAAAATTAAATCATTGTGAAGACCTTTCTAATATCATAGTATATAGAAAAAAAGTATATAAACTAGATTTTTCAAATGCGTTCTAGTATAAAATTGCTATCGCTTTTATAAATTGGCATACTTTCCTCCTTTTACTGTGCCAATAGTTTACAAGTAAAATGGCTGTGACATACAGACGAACATGGCGTAACAAAGGTTCCTTCCTTGCACTTTGTTTTTAGCCAACTTAGACGAGGATGGCTAGACACTCCGACCTAATCACATGACACACATGCTCGAGTCCCTAATCTCATTTCTAGTTTCGAATGACTTATATTTACAGTATAGGTTCAAAATTCGATATTATGATATAAGTACTTCATTTTCAAATTTGGTGTTGTTTATATAATATTTCTTTCTTAATGAAAGTGTTTGACAGACGCTTGAAGTGTTTTTGAAATGATTCTTATCTATTTGCTTTGTTATTGTTATTAAAATAATAATTAAATATGAATTATTTAATTTCTTAAATTGTAAGTTTTGAAAAGTATTGTGTTTGGTACTTTTTTGTTTCTTCCATGTGATTTAAGAAAGTGGCAATATGATTAAATATTAAATAAAGTGATATGGAAATGTATTGTAGGCCTTTTTTTGGTTGCTAGTATAGTATGCTAGTATTTTTTTCATGGTATAAAGAAACATATATTTTGTCGCTAATTGTTTGGCAAATATCAGATATTAAATATAAATAAATAAATATCCTGGGACATTCCTCACACACGGTCATCTGATCCCAAACTAAGCAGAGCTTTTACTATGGAAACCAGATAACTGATATAATACATACTACTTTTTGTTTGTAAATACATAATATACAGTGTGCATGCACATGTCTATATGTCCTGAGTCTGTGTGTGGGGACATATAGACATGTGCATGCACACAAATGCATATCCTGTGTGGGAATCGAACCCACGACCAGCGGTGCGATAGGTGGAATCTTGACCAGAGTCTTAACCAACCGTGCCAGCTGGCCCGTCAATATTGTTGACATAATTCTATAAATTCTGAGAGCAATCCGATCTGGGCGAAGTAGTCCAATATAATATAATTCACGCACAGAGGTGCCCCTGGTAGGACGGGGCTATTGCGACAGGGCCACCTAAAAGGCCTATTACTTTGGATCCAGAAGCCGATCTGATATTTGGCATTTTATTTCGACAAAATAGAGTCGCTCAGTAAATCAAATCCGTGATCGCTAAGAAGTGTCACACACTATGGGAACCTATACCCATATTCCCATACACTTTTGCGGATATGTATAAAGGTATGTATGTAGGTATGTGTGTGAGGCAGGTTACCTTAGATAGCCAAAATAAAAGAAGCGAGTTCAACAAATGAGTTGTTCTTGATTTCCGCTTGATCCAGAGAGTAGCAGTCATCAGTACGGTTTCATGAAGAGGAGCTCAACATCAGATATATCAGCAGGCTGCCAGGGGGTAGGGCTCTTAAGAGCAGTCAATCCGCCATACTTTTCATACAAAAGCTCTGTACTGATGATGGCGTTGTTAAACATTTTTCGTTAGATGTTTTAAACAAATTGGTATATTATGCACTATATCTAGCCGTGTATCTAGGCAAAAATAAATAAAAGTGTGAAATACATTCAGTAAAAGCCGTTTTTGCACAAATTTTACCTGAACTTTGGCTATATCTAATGTACCAATAAATTGAAAAAGTAAAGAAAACATGTAGATACCAGCCTTGAAAATGTATTGGAATTTCTAAATAACTACATTTTTTTTCACAACTTGTAAGATATTTTCACAAGGAGTATACTCCTGGAACAAGTTTTATGATATGCGAAATCATGAATGACGACCTAGCGAAGCGGCCGCGAGTGGTCAGCGGAATTTGCCGACTGATAACCGACGGCTCTGATGGTGTCTCTTTTTTCGCAGTCAAACATTACGTTGAATGTAAGTACAAGCTTTTGTACGTAGTATTTATCTACTCTGAGCTTTTAGGCTATGCTTACGTTGAAGTTTCGTTGGCCATGAAGGGCCCCCTTAAGTGTAATTGCCGAAAAACACCGGTAGGTGCTTGACGACAGACTTTCAACTTGAAGGTGGTAGTTAGCCATGTGGGTTGGGTACTACAGAGTACCATAGCACCACGCTATTGTTCCCTCAAGATGTTTTCTTTCACCGTGAAGCTCGAGCTCCATGTTAGATTTGAACGCACACAGTTCGTCACGGTAATTAACTTCATAGACCGACTGATCGGTCTGAAATTATTAGTCGTACCTAGGCTTTATAAGCTTACTAGCTGTCCCCCTTGGTTTCACCCACGTTCCTTGGATAAAAAGTAGCCTATTCAATACCATAGGCTATCTGCATGCCAAAGTATCATGGCGAGATTTGTACAAAAAAATTAAGATTTTTAGAAACTTTGAAATGACGTTATAATTGATCCTTGGTGTCTAGGGAATAACTTGAGGCATTTAAAATATTTTTAGATCCCCGGGATAAAAATGCGACATTCTATGCCATGTTGTCGAATCGCGACCAAATCCGTATATCAATATTTTGCGGGGTTTATAAAATATTTCAAGTATATTAATATGTTGCTGGTAATGTAATCTCAACATTTTTATTTTTCAGTATTTTTTTGTACAAATATATGTATGATTCTTTCAATATGATCCATTGAGTAGTTGGGGCGTTACAAAGAATTATTTAAATTGATACGTAGGTACAGTACTACCTAATTAATATGGCTTACCGATGTACCTGCGCAGAAGAAACATTTTCAAAGCGCGGGAAAGGCCATTGGTAGCCGCCGCCATGTGTGCGGCCAGGCGTGACTTGCGAGTGAGACGGAACTAACAGCTGCAGTCTATTATTAACCTTATAGTAGTGATCTAAGATTGATTGTAAGTTTTAAGCATTCTTTCGTTAATCTTCGGGCCATACTTTCTTTTCTGTGTGAACGAAGATTCTCGACGCGCCATATCAGTTGGGTACTAACTAATGCTACCGAATAAAACAAATAGGTATATAATTCATTTTTATTGATTACTTCATACGCACGTACTTATGTTTTAGTTATGTAATATAACTTGGCTTACATCTGCGTATATTACCTATTACGTAATGTCTTAAATAAAGATCGTTGTTTAAAAAATAACATGATAAAAACAAATACTTTAATTACACCTAATGGGCAATAAAATTAAAAATAAGACGCAAAAATAAACTTTGTATGGGTCCTGTAAAAATGAAATACCTACAAATAAAACAATGGAAATTGAAATGTGGAAACGTAATTCTACATAAATTATAAAAGTAATCATGTAGGTAGATAATACAATCAAGTACCTACATACCTAATTACTTATTGGCTAGAGATTCTAATATACTCGTATAAACAATTTCGTAATAAATCCTGACTTATACTTATCAGCGTCAGCTGTACTATAATGTACTAATGCTGTACGAAAGAATACTTAGGCATAGGTATATACTTCTTACCTGCTCACAATTAAACTATGATTCAAATACGAGTAATGTATATGTATATCTACTACCCGTGCGCGATAAGTTGTGACCCGAGTGGAATGCTACTCCCTCTGCTTCCCGATGGGGCGCCAGTATTGTACTTATATCATGCAATAATCTCGCTACACGTACAATACGGGAGCCATGCTTCATAACTTGTAGTATACAAGCACACAACAGCCACGAACGAACATTCAACGAGCCTACAACGAGCACGATGCGAATCCCTTTGTTCGTGAAAAAACTGACGATCGCGCTCGTTCGAGTCTCGCAAGCCCGTCCACGCTACGCGAATCGTGCTCACAGTGTGCTCGTTCGAGGCTCGGCTCGTGCTCGGTTCGCCAAGCATGGATGCACCATAAGGTCACCGCGCCAAGTCTCATCTTATCGCGCACGGGTAGTACAGTCTTTTATTTAGCTGGGACATTACCTATGGAGTAAACTTAGATTAATATTATGTTTAAACGTCTTATCTCTTTTAATTACTACTAACATAACATGAACCTTCATTGTATTAATCTATTACAGATTTGAGATCGTTAGTTGGCAATGCATTGACAACTAAATCCATTTTCTTTCCGTACGAACCATTCGAACCACAAAATACTTAATACACAATAAGATAGTCGCTTATTATGTCATAGAGAATTATAAAGGTTGAGTGTTTTAACATACAGTGCCGTAACTTATATAACTAATTATAATTCTGTAAAGTAACACACGGGAACTTATAATCGTATCTATTTAATTTCTTCACACAATAGAAGTATACTTGAGAGCCAGTCACTTTATAGGCTCTTGTTTACCACCTTCTACCACATTATCACATAAACCGATGAGTACCACAATTGTCAAACAAGCCCATCCATCGTTAAATAACAATTTTGTATCAATAAAAATGTTTTTAATGTATCTACAGCAAAATTAATAAATGCGGTTTTAACATAATTAACAAAAATATAAAAGGACAATAAAGATCAACAAAAAACAAGAAACTTAACATAATCCTTATGAGTTAGAAATTTATTAAAACAATCTAGCATTTTCAAGGATGGCATAATTATCAACCAGATTAAAAACGAACCACCAAATTAAAACAAGGGCAGTAATAATTAGATCAAAATGTAGGTACTACCTACTTAAAATCAATGATGCCAAGGGACAAACAAAGGTATGTCGGATCACTTTGAACCAAACTTGAAAACGCTATTAAGACTAATCAAAATTGAAAATGCTATGTAAATGCAGAGGCATAATTATACCAACTAATTCTAATAATTCGTTTCAAATCAATCTATAAAAAATCGCGAAAGTCTTATTTTAAATCATATAAATGAGCTGTTATCAAAATATTATTAAATAAAAATATTTTAAGTCTTAATTATATTTTTAGGGTTCCGAAACAAAAAGGAACCCTTATGGTGCTACTCAGGTATATTTCAGCAACCACTAATGCTATCGATTTTGGAATAGATTTGCATATTGCTTACCCAAACTTATTGCGAATGAAAAATTCAAGTATTTCTTTGCAATAGTGACCTGGGGTCAACCAAAAGCTCTTAAAACAATATTATAATAACCTTATTTTTCTTTTGTCCCTCTTTGACATCCAACGGCTACGATTCTAAATGAAGTATCATAAGAAAGGGTTTTCATTGTACATTCCAAAACATGTTTTTATTTTATTTACCCCTTATATCCGAAGTTTGCAATGCATAATATCTGAAATAATTATAGTTGATAGACATGTAAGTAAATACAGGAAATATATAACGTTGTTACTAACACAGTGATACAAAAAAAAGGACGAGGCACAAACAAGGCAGGAAAAGGTGTCTATTTAGGTACATAAATGGTTTGGTGTAGCCCATCGTGCTGTTAACAACGTTCTATCTTGCCACATTGTGTGTTTTTTAGCATTTTAAACTGACACTCAACAACACGTCATGTTTGTAAAGTAAAATTCTAGGGCGCCTAATAAATTGGCGAATTATTGCGACAGAAATAACCTAAAATTATATTAACTTAAGTACACACAGAAAAGGAAATAATTATATACGATCATAATAATATTGATTATATAATTATATCCTTTAATAGTTATAATAGCTACAAAACAGAACGTCACTTTGGAAAGCACCTTTGTAAAGTAGAATACTTTATATCATAAATCAAGATTCGAATATTTGAGTTATATATACATATTATATATACAAATAATTTACAGTAGACATACTCTAAAACATATTTATATTATGCTATGGATAAAAAAAGTTTTGCAAGAATTATCATGAAACATAACATTATTGATATGTACTTAGTTCAAATTTAACACGCTGAGTACCAAAACTGTAGAGATGCCCTCAAATGATTGTTGTATCAAGAAATTACTTCGATGCTCTGGTTTAAATCGAACTATTTATTTTGTATCTAACACATTTTATTAGTAATCAAAACATGAGATTGAAGAGAAAATCAAATAATGTAATCGTCAAAGGTTTTGATTCAATAATTTTTGCAATAACTAATCATAAATTAAATGCATAGGTACAGTCGAAGACATTAATATGGATAACACTAAGTGAAATTCAACAACGATTTTCCCCTAACTATTGATCGAAATTATGAGATACTAGCTGTCCCCCGCGGTTTCACCCGCGTTCCCGGGATAAAAAGTAGCTTATGTCCTTCTCCATACCATAGGCTAACTGCAAGCCAAATTTCATGATGATCCGTTGAGTAGTTGAGGCGTGAAGGCGTAACAAACAAACAAACTCACTTTCACATTTATAAGTTTTATTTTTATTTTATTTATTTGGAATAGAAAACAACAACATTATACAATTTTACAAATAAAGATTAACATAAAAGTATAAAATAATGCTGTCCACTGCGCGTTAACATTATAAAATTGGTATTTAAACACCAAAAGAGGACTATTTCTACACAGACTATTAAAAATACAGAGCAATTAAAATAACCATTATACATAACCAAACCGAAGACAATATATAAAAAAAAAGGATAAAGCGTAAATACAAAAGGTGCACAAATAACAAACAAATCAACACAAAGACATTAACCAAAATCAATAAAATAAATTAAATTAGGAATCTAGGGTCGCAAGTATACAGCGCGTAAAATTATTTATGGAACACGCAAAGATATCAACGTGTTGAAACGTTGTATTATAACACTCCACCAATCGCCGAATAGGGGACCGCAGGCCGGTATTAGTTCGACATGACGACAAAGCAAATAAGTGTATCGTACGCAGGATATCGTATCGTATCGTATCGTATCGTAGTTAGGATTATTCAGTCAATTTTTTAACATATAATATTACTATTTGTGAATATTTCAAAATTTTAATGTATACAGTTCGCGATAATTGTTTTTGAATTTCACAAAGTGAAGACATGTCGAAGATATAAATATGTATTTATGGCTTCGACTTTACATAGTCAGGTTGGGAAATAATTTGTGTAAACATAGTTAAAATGCACAAGGCATAACGTGATAAACTATATAATCATACTGAAACTAAATATAAAACTTCTACTTATAAGCTTAACATCAGTTAACGTTAATAAATCTCTTTAAAACCGTATTAAACTGTTATACATATGATAAACATAAATTATCATATTTTATAACAATTTCATAGTTAATGATTTGGCCTACACCACCGGTTTGACAAAGACATGTTTGTATGGACATTATGAATTGCCGGTAGTAAAGTGATCAGCTACTTATGACGCTGACTGTACAGGTTACGTTATGGTTAACTAGCCTATGTCCTTTTCCATACCATAGGCTATCTGCATGCCGAATTTCATGATGAATCGTTTAGTAGTTGAGGCGTGAAGGCGTAACAAACAAACTCACTTTCGCATTTATAATATTAGTTAGGATCCTTATCCTATCCATTTTTGGATCAATATGCTTATTCCTTCATTATTACGTCAATGATAAGTCGTAAGTATAGTTTTGAGTAGATGAATATCTCCCACGAGACAGGGTGACCTAATTTTTTGATTTTTGATGATGCTGTTTCTTTTACGGCAGAGATTACAAGAAGTACCTAAACAAAAAACTCTTTCGAAGATTTTTGTTTACCATTTAAAAATATTCTTGTACATACATATCCTGTGTCAAGTAAGGTCGCTTTCGACCATTAAGGCTAAGAACTTCAGAAGTTGATAATACCGCGCCCGGTTCACACATTTATTATTTATAGATTATATACAATCAGCTAAAAGCTGATTAGGTGTATATCACTGCACTTTAGTCTATAAATACTTGTCAAGTCTATTTTTAAAGGAGTTCACTGTTTTTGCACTGATAACTGTATACCTATAATATTACAATTCCTTAGAAATAGATAGATAGAACATTTATCGACAATAGTATACTTTAGTAATTCTTGCCTTAAACTTGTTTATTTATGTTGGTCTATGTAAGTGAATCTATTTTGAATCAAAAATAATAATAATTGTTGGACATAAAGAGGTCAAACTCGATTGAAATACAAGGTACCTAGAAACCGGACGCGGCCGCCAAATGGTTCAGATCTTAGCCTTCATCACTTCGATTAACAATATTATGTATACCCGGCAAACTTCTTGGCACAATTTTTGAGTCAGAATCACGCACCGAGGATTCCGAACGACGATGACAGTAGAAAAATACGAACCGCACAATTGAATATGTTTGTTAAAGAATTTGATGTTTGATGGTTTCGGAATAACTGCGGTAGTTAGAAACATCGTTCTATTTTTCCTGTAATATTTACATCAATGTATATCTAATGTAATTATTTCTGATTTGCGAACTTTGGAGATAAGGGGGAGGGATGGTATTTTTTTTGTAATATTTCATCATATGTCAAAAACTGCGACACAAAAGAAAATAAAAACATGATTTAAACTTGTAGCACCAAATTTGGGTCCCCCACTTCGCCCTCTTTTGCAAAGTTCTAAAAATATTAATTTCAATCTTTCATTTGCAATAAGATTGGGTAAGCAATATTTGTAACTATTCCCAAATCAATAGCATCAGTTGTTGCTGAAATATACCGCTGTGACAGACGGATAGAGTAGTACCATTAGGGTTCCTTTTTATTACCTTCTTACCCTAAAAGGTGCAAACGAATATTCTTTTTACACTAACATGGTTTTCATTTAATTCGCCACATAGCCCACATAATCATTCATGTGAAAATGTACATGCGCGATGGGAATAATACACTAACCGGCATTGAATTTGGCGCAAGCTCGAAATTTCATTCAAAAGAGGTGTTTTCAGCAAAGATTTTCTCTAATTTAATATTAGCTTTTTGCTCTGCATTTGATACCATTTCAAAGCTAAATAAAAAAGCCAGCTTGCCAACAAAGAGCTTACAAAGACGGTGTTGTGTTGTCATATAAAATATGGAAACGTTCATTTTTGTCATTTGAGGTGTTAAAAAAGTTTATTTCAATCTTCATATAAAAATTAACAAAGCTGTATGCTCTGTCCATACTAATTAACATTTTTGGCGTAAGTCCGCGCCCTTATTCGATTCTTTTATTTGAGCCGATTTATATATATATTTATATATTTCCATTTGGGCCGACCGTATTGCAAGACGATTTTTATTTTATTTACATCAAAGGATCATGGAGAGATTTGTAAAAAAAAAAAAAAGATTTTTAGAGTCGTTGGAATGACGTTATAATTCATCCTTGGTACCTAAGGAACAACTTGAGCCATTTAAAATATTTTTAGAGCCCCGGGATAAAAATGCGAATTTCTATGGCAAGCCGGCGAATCACGACTATTTGCGACCAAAACCATTATGTTGTTGTTATGTTTTGCGGGGTTTATAAAATATTTCCTGTATGTTAACATGTTGCTGGTAATGTAATCTCAACATTGGAAGTGATTAAATACCCTCTAAAATGATTTTTTTTTGTACAAATCAATGTATGGAGCTCGCCATGATTCTTTATGATACGGTTTAGTTCATCACTGTTTTATAATATTTTCATAACAAAAAGGTCACGAAATTATCCGACACTGTGATATTGTTAATTAAATATACACAAACCAAAAAGATTATTCATGCATTTTACTTTTCAAACAATTTAGTTATGACTAAATAGAAAAAAAAAATTTTTTTTCAACATATTTGTTTCCGGTTACTAAACTAGGATTAAAACGTGGCCACAATTTTGAAAAATTATGCGCTTTATAGAATAATTTATTAAGGGTATATTATCAAATTTAATCTTTTACAAACATTAAATAACATAATTATCATAAATGAATCAAGATTTATTTTTGGGTCCGGGCGTTCTCCTCTCTTCGATTATCAGAACATTACTCCAGTTTTGTAAATACAATAATAATGATGGTTCAAAATGGAGATTATGTTTATACTTACACATCTTGCTTGTCTCTGCTAAATGAGTTACTATGCTTATAATATCAAACTATACCTAGATAGCAGCAATGACAATCGCAGCTTAACACTGCGTGTGCCTTTTGACGCTGAGTATTTTAGTTCAAAGAGTTCTGCACGCGAGTGAATGCCATTAAAATCTATACAGATTTTAAAATAATGGTTTACACTTATTATTTCCCAACAAATATTATAATTAAACAAAATTAAGTCAACACAACCTATCCGGGTAAAAATAAATGCAACAGATATGTTTCGAAAAGTCAGACTTCAGTAATTATGACAGATGGAATGTTTCCCTTTGAAAAAATATGGCAAAGAGCCATTGAAATCATACTAGAAAGTTAAGGCACCTAAAATACGCTGATAATTTAGCCTACTTGTAGTGCAGGCTTCTTCGAGGTGGAGGCCTCTTCTTCCTCTATCTTGGGTATATCAAAGATTTCTGAAAACAGCGCTGGCAGTACCAGGCGGGGCCAGTGATCACGGCACCAAGTTAGCAGATCATTGTGGCGGGCTCCCATTGCGCGGACCTCGAGTGCAGCCGCTTGAAATGCGTCAAGACGCGCTGCTGCATCAGGTGCACCATTATTCATCACCTGTTTTTTTTTAAAATAATTAATTTTATTTCTTACACCCGCACTTAATTGGTAACCATCGTGTGAGACGTATCCATATAACCAGGGTATCCCGTAAGTAGTAGTCCAAACGATAACCCTAGAAAGCTGAGATTGAAAGCTATCGGAAAATGAACAATACATTCCAGTAAAATTCTCATGGTTTTAGAAATACCTATTTGTAATTTAGTTTTTTTAAAGGTTGTTTTTTATGCTATTGCCAAAATTTATGATAGTTTCTCTTCTTTTTTGCTTAAAATTTGTTATCATTTGGGCCACTACTTACAGGACACCTGTATACATTTCAAGAAAGCATTGCCCTACCCTTCTAAGTATCTACTGCTGATGCCACTATCTATTTTGATTTATACAAAAAAAGATATCTGAGGGTTTTAAATGTCTTCAAACGTAGTGATTTACATAGGTAATTGTTTAAGATATAAATGAAATATTTTATAAAACCCATCATCATATTAAGTCTCAAGAGTATATTCCTGTGTGTTTTTACCTACTACAAATTCTGCTACGATTCATTATACACCCACTGACACACAAATATAAATAGAATGAACCAAGAGATAGTGTCTATGTTTTTAGAGTTTTCAGTTTTCTCAAACATGTAACTGAGTGTCGCAAGACTGGAAAGAAAGAGACCAACAGCATTACACGTATATATGGACTTATAAGTATGAGATACTTACGATGCTTTGAAAAGCTATGTTAATGGACTGGTGTAGGCCATTGATGTGATCAGGATCGCTGAGCCCCATGCGGTGGGGGCTCATGAGTAGGGCACTCGTGTACAACGCCATCTCCTCCTCAGTCATTTGCATCTTCATTAATGTCTGCACGTACGACAGCATGCCAGCCGCGAATTGAGCCTAAGGATTTGAGAAGTTGTTGTGTTGTCAAATTTGAAATACTGTACCAACCTGCGAATGACTTTATTTTGATAATTTCCTATATTATGTTTAAAGTTAATTAAGATTAGATGTACTGGAGTAAGGAGGTCCATATTGCCTTTACAACCGAGCGCACAGTTATGAAAAATTAAGACGCTAAGGGGCAGTAAATTCAGGAAACAAGGACGAAAATATAAATGCTGTACAGAAAATAAGCAAAATATACTTACATCGTAAATAATTAGAAGCTGGTTCTGCGTGATGGCAGTACCATCCTCGAAGACGAGAGTGTCTGCGGTGGACAGCCGGGTGACTCTAGTCAGCCAAACTTCGAAAAATCCTAGCTGCGGACATTATACAAACTGACAGGGTCCCATTTATACTGGCACAACATGATGGAAGTGAATGATTCCGAAATCGCTAAAGCATTGCCATTGCTAGTTATATGATGGAACAATCGCAGTAGCACATAATCTTAATTGAATACAACATAATAACATACGCAGTTCAAAATTAAAGTTTTAAGTTTTCGCGTCGCATTGTTACTATTTTTAGGTTACCATAAAAGCGCTGAAATACCGACTAAATTTGAATGAAAAATCATTTTCTCGGAAAATTATAATTATACATTATACAGTTAAACTTTGGGAATTATTGGATATTTCTTACCTTGATCAAGATAAGTTGGTCATCTTGGGGCAGAGTCTGGAAGCCGGGTAGGCACTTGGCAAACTCGACGACCTGCTGGACGGCCGGTGTCATGCGTAGGGCCACGTTGTACCACAGTACAGAACGCATATCCGACACGCGGTCGGTCGTTGAGCTGGCTGCTTCATCCCCGCCACTAGCTTTATAGTAATTTATTTATATTATAATTTTAGTTTCGGATATGTTGCAAGGTCTAACGCTGTCAAGGAAAATACTATTGTTATTTCTGAAAATCATGTTGTAAATGAAAGAGATTCGTAGTCAACCGAAACTCGCATACTAGTAACTATATCCTAATTAAATTATTACCAGATCGGAATAGGTAGAGTTTACCTAAATTTGGATGGAGTAAGTAACATAAGAGTGATAAGTAATTAAAATACACCAAAATCCCGGATGATAATAATGACGTTTTGATACCGGGATTTGAAAATCACGAATATCATTTACTGAACTTTATGTAGGTACCTATAGTTACAAATTATTGATTTGAAGAGTCATGTAACATTTTTTAGGGTTTCTTACTAAAACTGTGTCAAATACAAATGTTTTTTAACGAATAGTGGCTAATATAACGAATTTATTAGAAAAGCAATAAATAATAATTTGGCCTTTATCGTCATGTTTATGATTCCGGGATTTTAGAGGCGGTTTTATCCACTCTCTGTTACTTATTCTTTATGTTACCTACTCTACCTCTTCCGAACACTGATTATTACATACATATAAAATAAAACAGCCGGACACAGGTTCAAATGTATTTTACCTATGTATTATACTGGGGTAAATGAGGTATATCTTAAAGGCGCTTCTTTTTTGATAAAAATATACGTATAAGTAGGTATTTCTACCTCGTAAAATTCAGTTCTGAGGACTGAAATTTAAAGTAAACTTATAGGCATAATAATTATTTCACTTCACCATTCTAACCTAAAGAAAATATCAAAGATAAAAATTAGTGATGCAACGGAAGTGTCATAAAGGAAGCAGAAAAAGTTTTTTTTTTTTTTTTGCGGAAATGTAATAGAAGCGGAAGTGTAAATACTATGAAATAGAAAGAATAAAAGTTTTTTTTTGACTTTTTGGCGGGAACTTGCAGAGTGACGTAGCATTTTCATTTTTATTTTCATAAATTTGTGTATTTTGAGTTTTATTGTGTATTTTTGGTGGTATTTTACCCAATAAAGATCATCCATGTGCACCAGTGAAGTGAAATGAAATGAATTATGTGTATCGTGACTTTTCAAGTTGTCTCAAAATGTCCGTGTAGAGTTTTAGTACAATGACCACCATTGTAGTAAAACATGACTTTTATGGACGGTGACTGACTGAGGACTATAATGTGAAGTGATTTATTGTGACTGAAAACTATAATATAACTCGACACTGGCAGAAATGAGCCCTAATTTGGGCTTGGTTGCCAAAATTAAAAATAAGAAGAAAAAGAATAAAAGTTTTTTTTTTCAAAGTAAGTAATCTAACGCGTAGCTTGCGACAAGTGCCGAAAGCTTACCTACTTGTGGTTGGCTGCAACCATAGAACACTTTTACTCTGGTTAGGCTGCAACACTACTTCCACATGTGCCCAGCTGACCGGCTCGCGCCCGCGCACACAACTGTCGTAAAGTTCCAATCAAATATCCGTTATAAAAGTTGCAGAAATGGATATCAAAAAGCGTGCAGTACTTCCGCGGTTGCGGAAGCAGAAGCAGACTTTGGTTGCATCACTAATAAAAATAGTAGTAGACAACTAGTTTACCACTCAAAGCAGTTTTTATCACCAATGTAGAGAAAAATATTGCTTCCCTTCAATATTATTTAATAGTTTAGCACAAGAGATAGCATTAGAGCTTCTTGGCAAAGATTTTCATAGGGCATCGTGCCTCTACCCAGATGGATAATCCGCCTTACTAAAGCATGACATTTAATTTCACTCCGCTTGAGGGGCTCCCTGAGCAAATCGCTCTCAGTTCGTACTGCGCACGGCTGTCAAATACTGTCAATTCTGGCTTGTTTATTTCATGTTGCCATAGAGGCGACTATCCTTCTGGACGTTTTAAATTCTTTGCTTCTTGGATATTCCTTATACACAAAGAAGTTAATGCGGTCGTTCGGGTTCAAATATTTTATCATTCTAAGAGGCTGTTATAGCGCTCTCCTTCTAACTCTGGCTAAATATGCTTAATCCGGTTTATATCTGCGGGTTACATAATGCTGCAAGCTGTATGTAGCTCTAGTTTTATTGCTTTTTACGCTTTATTAGATTTAAACTGAAAAAAAGGTTCTACAAAACTAGTTATGTATGTTGAAGTTTTGTTGTCTGGAAACTAACTTTAGTTACATTTAATCTTATATCTCTTAGATTTAATCAAACAATTTAGTAATGAACCAAAACTAGTTTTGTTACTGGTAATTTTTAGTTCGCAAGTCACTCTGTTTAGGTTATTGGTAGTAAAATTTTGTGATAATGTTAATTTTTTTTTTCAGTGATAACGCACATTCATATATATCTTTTATAAACGTTTTATAAGCACCTTAATATGTTTTGGGTTAGCTGGTTGTGGGATGTAGTAGCGACGGACATAGTTATACATAATTTATTAACAGCGGACAATGCATGATGAATGTTAAGGGAAGAAAGTCACTGATAAATTAAATGCATAAAATAGGCTAGATTTTATAATTGGACTCAATTTAAGTCAGATGTGCAATGTGACCTAAATTCATATGAATAATTAACATGTAGTTAATAGAAAACGAATCGATTAAAAGGTGCAGCCAATACGGTTTTAGAACAGAAATGTCAATAGAATATGCAGTCATCGATTAACTGAGCATCTGAAGAAGCGAGATCTTGATCTCGGGAAATAGTAATTGGACTGTTTTACAAAAAACTTAAACCGACTTCAAAGTACACTAAGAAGTAATCAAATCCTGATCTGATGACAATGGGACCAAACGGGAAGTGTACCCTTCCTGACAAAAAAAGAATTTTTCAAATCGGTTAATAAATAACGGAGTAACAAACATAAAAAAAAAAAAACAACCGAATTGAGAACCTCCTCCTTTTTTTGAAGTCAGTTAAAAATAGGGATATTCTTTGTTTTGGCAAAATTCTTTCTTATGATTTAACTAAAAGTAGGGCGGAAGGAATTACTAGATTCTGCAATTTCATAAATTGAGCGAATATAAATTCAAATCAAAGGTATCAAAATATTTTTTTGTTAAAAATTTAATTTCTAACAAGCTTTTTTGGTGACTGTACTTTTTGATGACTGTACTTGTATTATCTTCCAATATTACCTGTATTAATTTCCAATATATATATGTGTACCAAATATCAAGTCAATCCGACCACTGGAAGTGGGTGAAATTCGACTTGCAAGATATATTCCACCCTAACGAACAAACATACATACATTGCAAGTTAAATAAAAGCTTGTAATGAAAACTGAATATGGCTTACGAAGTGGGAGAATGACTGTGAGCACCTAAAAATCTTGAAGACGGTGACTTGATAATACAAATTTGAGTTACTAGTTATTCAGAACGAGCAGCGTGATAATTTTAGTGTAATCAATTTTACGGCTCATATTATATTCCTTATTTTATAATTTAGCATAAGTATATTTTATTTGAAGTTGCTGTATTGAGATGTTTCAAATAGTAAGTTGGGCAGCGATATAAAAAAAAATACATTAGTTTACTAAATAACTAATTGATGTATTTAAATTATTATATTAATCCTTTATTTCTCTTTTCTAAAAATATTTGCTATCTTGTTTTTTTTATTCCGTGGAGTCCAGGACAGGACCAGAGTACGAGTCTAATCACAAATAATTAAAAATAAGTACCTAATACATTTTTGGCTAACATTATTAGTAAAAACAAATATTGAGATATTATAGTTGAAGATCTGGAGACCCTTGGGCTGTACGTTTGTTTACTGACCTATTCGTATAAAATATAAGTCAGTGGTCTGTACCAGTTTGTTACATCCAAAAAGATCAACTAAGTGCAAGAAATAATGATGTCAGTTCTAATGATTAGGTTTAGTGTGGTGTGGTGAATAGAATTCGGTTTATGTTTGTATATGGTGTATCATATGAGAAAGAGACAAGCTTGGTATGTATGGAGATAGAAAGTCTTCAGTATGATCATAGTTGAAATTTGAACCCACTGAGTTAATTCATATATGAATTAAAGTCAAAGAGAAACTGTATATTTTCTTGTTTTATATTACCTATTAAGGTGGCAAGAGTATGTAAATTGACTATTAGGCAAATTATATCTTACCTTTGTCTGTTATGAGAAGTGCAACAGGTAAATTAACAGTTTTAAAATTATGTGTTAGATAAACAATTGCCGAATTAACTATTAGTTACCAACCATTATTTGCTACGCTTATATCTACAGTTGGATAAGTACATGGGCGGTAAGTACCTAGCTACATTTAGTACAACAAGAATTTTGAAAATGTTTTTAGCTGCACCACCTCATGCGTATATAGAATATTGAAAAACAACCTGACAAAGTGCAAATAACATCGTTTTGACAATCTTCTCCTCAGAAAAATGACAGGTCTATAAGCTTCGTAGTGCGTTGCGACAGAAGATAAGCGTGTCGATTACAATTGAGACCACGGTCAATCATTACTCCCTAGTATATTATTGTATCAACGCACTACCGTTAATGACATGTACACTCGGTTTCAATATCTACAGCATTCCCAGGTATTGAGTAGAATGCGCTTTAGATAGCAGATTTTGGGTTCTGACTTCTGATATAGATACTGCGTACGTATGGATGGATAAACCCATTTTGCCATTGTCCGTATTTAATGACAATAAAATTTAGCTTTGACATTTAACCACATAATTAAAGCCTGATTTGGTTATACACAAAACTTCGGCGCAGCGCCTCCCCCGGAACATCAAATCACTATCACCCGCCTAAGTGAGATTTTTGCCTGGAAAAAGAATTGCATGACCGAGAAATCGTTGAAATAAATAAACAAAAGAGTTGGGCCCAAGATACTGCCTTGAGGCACACTAATAGTTATAGATAAATAATCAGGAATGCGGACATAGATTTTCATAATTTGTTTAAAATCTGTTAGGTAGTCATTAAATGAGGAGGGTTTTTAGATATTATGACAAAGGCTCAGGTCAATAATTTAAATATTGTGCATCAGAACATTCAGGGCCTAGCTGGCAAAGAATTGGAAATTGAATTATTTCTTGAGTACAATAATGTTAATATTTTTTGTGTAACTGAACATTGGTTGAAGAATCATGAGTTAATGCTCAATACTCCTAATTATAAACTGTTAAGTGCGTTCGTTAGAAAATCAGCTATACATGGAGGTAGTTTAATTTTAGTTTCAAATAATATTAAATGTAAAAATCGCAAAGACATTGTAGATTTATCTATCGAGCGCACTGTTGAGTTGTCCTGCGTAGAGCTTGAGCGCTATATTATAATTTGTGTGTACCGTCCCCCTTTAGGTGACTATAATTTGTTTGAATTAGTTTTAGAAGATGCTCTTAAGAAAGCTCAAACATGTAATAAAAGTATAATAGTATGTGGCGACTTTAATGTTAATTTGTTAGTAGATTCACCTACAACACTTAGATTTATTAATTTATTCAAATCATTTAATCTTAATAATTTATTCTATGAACCAACTAGAGTGACAGAAACTTCTGCAACGTGCCTGGACAATGTATTCTGCTGCTGTGATGTACTCGAAAAATCTATTGTCACTGAGTTGACTTCGGATCATTGTGGTCAGAAAGTAGTACTTTTTAATGAAACTAATGTTAAACCGCATAAGATAACTTGTAGGCCCATAACATTAAATCGTATGGTCCGTTTTAAAGATAGGGTTAGTAACAATATTGCCTCTGTTGACATGGCACAGGACGAACCAGATAGTCTTTACAGTAATCTCTTTAAATTTATAAAAACAGAATTTGATAAGGCTTTTAAACCCAGAACCTTTAGTGAAAATTATAAAATTAAGTTTAACGACTGGGCAACATCGGGTATTTACATAAGTAGAGCTAAGTTGTATGAGCTGTATGGCATGAAAAAATTCAATCAAAATATCGATTTTCTTGAGTATGTCAAAAATTATTCCAAAATTTTTAAGAAAGCCTGTACTTCTGCTAAGTATATTTAAAAAATAAAATTAGTCAATCAAACAATAAAGTCAAAACTACTTGGAACATTATCAACTCTGAAAGGGGAAAATACCAGAACAGTAATAAGCGTATTGAGTTAAATATTGATAATAACATTATTTCTGACGATAGTCAAATTGCACATGCTTTTAATTTATTTTTTACTAATATACCGGTAGACACAACTTGCTCCTTGAATTCGTCACCGATAGATGCTGAATTGTTATTAAAATCCAATGTGCCTGAGTGCTGTGAATTATTTAAGTTTAGGCACGTTACACCTTACGACATAGTCAAAACATTTAAAACCTTGAAAGTTAAACGCACTGGGGACTTATGGGATGTATCCGTAACTGTTTTGCAGGGTATCATTGATGACATTGCTCCGCATTTAGCTTTAGTATTTAACAAATGCGTTGATTTCGGCCAATTTCCAGATTTAATGAAATATAGCAAAGTTATACCTTTGTTCAAGGCGGGAGATCCCAGTGATCCTTCCAATTATAGACCAGTTTCCATTTTGCCAGCCTTGAGCAAAGTATTTGAAAAGATTATTTTAACGCAATTGCTCGCTCACTTTAATTTGAATAAACTATTACATAGTGAGCAGTATGGGTTTACAAAGGGTCGTTCAACTATTGATGCCGGGGTAGCACTTTTAAGAAATATTTTTAACGCTTGGGAGAAATCACAGAATGTTATTGGAGTATTCTGTGATCTATCTAAAGCCTTTGATTGTGTTGATCACCGGACACTCATACGTAAACTAAATTATTATGGGGTTAGGGGCGCAGCACTTGATCTGATGAAGTCGTATCTCGGGGATAGAATTCAAAGTGTTGATGTCAATCGTATTAAATCATCTGGTTCTCCTGTGCTTATGGGGGTGCCGCAGGGCTCTATTTTAGGTCCTTTTCTATTTTTAATTTATATTAATGATCTTCCTTTTTATGTCAAAAATACCTGTGGAATTGTACTGTTTGCTGACGATACCTCACTGATTTTTAGTGTTGATAGACTGAAATCTAATTTTGACGATGTAAACGGTGCATTATCTCGGGTATTAAACTGGTTTACTGTAAATAATCTAGTTTTAAATGCAAAGAAAACTAAATGTATTAAATTTGCACTACCTAATGTTAAAAAAGTAGGCTGTAATTTAATGATAAATAATGAACCTTTAGGTCTTGTTGAATCATCACTATTCTTAGGGATTACTTTAGACTCGAAACTTCAATGGGGCAACCAAATATCATGTCTTTCGGGAAAGCTCAGTTCAGCTGCTTATGCAGTTCGAAAAATTAGACAGCTAACAGACGTAGACACAGCTCGATTAGTTTATTTTAGTTATTTCCATAGTGTTATGTCTTATGGCATTTTACTTTGGGGTAAAGCTGCTGATATAGAAACCATTTTTATTTTGCAAAAAAAAGCAGTGCGAGCTATTTATAATATGAGTTCTCGAGCTTCCCTCAGAGATAAGTTTAAACATATAGGTATCCTCACAGTAGCATCGCAGTATATTTATGCAAATATATTATTTGTACATCAGAATATTAATATTTTTGTAAAAAAAAGTGACGTGCACTCTTTTAATACTAGAAATAAGCATAAACTTGTGACCTCTGCTTATAGACTCCAAAAAGTGCAAGGTTCATTTTTAGGACTGAGTATACAATTTTATAATAAAATCCCTAATAAAATTTTGAATTTACCGTCACATAAGTTTAAGGAATGTATTAAGGCCGCTTTAGTACAGAAGGCTTACTACAATATTACCGAATATTTAAATGATAAAAATGCTTGGGTGTAGCGCTCGCTCTACAGGAAACATCTGATGTAATAAATTTAAGTTTGATTTTGAAAAGAGTAATTGCTGAGTTTATTGCCGGCTCTTCTTAGCAAAAGCAACCTTCCGAACCGTGCATTAGAGTATTAGAGTTTGACTATTCATAAGTGCCTGTGAAGGCCTATTTGAATGAATAAATTATTTCATTTCATTTCATTTCAAAGAAAATTATTGCACAACACCCAGGCTTAAAATTTTATGAGAAGAATTGAGACCGATACCGTGAAAAACGATTTTGCGACATCAAAAAATAAGGAAAGACATTTTTCTTTGGAATTCAGTAATAACATAGTCTGTGAGGTCATTCACAGCATCGGTCGCTCCGCAGGTCGTATATTCGATTCCCACACAGGACATGCATAAATTTGTGTGCTTGAACATATCTGTATGTCCTGAGTCTGGGTGTGATTATGTATATTAAGTATGTATTTACAAACAAAAATTAGTATATGTTATCAGTTATCTGGTTTCCATAGTACAAGCTCTGCTTAGCTTGGGATCAGATGACCGTATGTGAAGAATGACCCAGGATATTTATTATCATTCAATGCAATAACGTGATCTGCTAATGCAATCTTTTTCTTTTTTATTTAATCGTTGAATAAAATTGAAATAATTTATTAATTGTATAACAGGAAACTGGGATAAAGTTTGGAAAATGCTGTTTATAAAAGTGACAAAACGTGACATTGTAAATGGCCAAAACCAGTAAAAGCAGGCAGCCATACAAAAAGTTTGCGGGTTACTATAATTCAGCTTGGTTAAATTATTGTTAGTATTACATCGCAACATTACTGTATTATGAAAAAAAATTATAATATGCTACATAATTTCTTTAATGTTTGCGTCGTCATATCGTAAAAGAATTACAAAATCATGTCCATGACGTAATAATATGATTTTAACCAGGGCTACATTTATCGACTTTTTCACGCTTTCTATCTGTGATGACTGATTTGTCCCAATCTATTGTAGATGCACATAAACAGATGCAGTTGGCAATCAGCCAATTATACTTCTAAGGTGCCGATCCCACAGAAGAGTTATAGAGTTCCGAGTTCTGAGTTCCGCGTTCACTGTAATCTATGCGGCGCCTTTGATCATTGTACACAGAGAACTCGTCGTTCAAGAGAACGCGAGTTCTGCCGGACTTCCATTCTCTAAAGCGGGCAGTTGAGGTGACACGTCTGAGCTATCACTGTCTTATTTACTGAGTGACACAAGGCAAAAAGGACTATGGGCATTCTGGCCCATGAGCGGCCACTAAGACCAATGAGACGAGATAAAGAATGTAAACAAACTTTTGCTTGCTATGTATGTATATATTTACACCTTTTGGTACGGGATACTAATTAAATTTAATGCAACCTTGCAATTTCATAATATCTCCAATTATTTCTTATATCTTTAATACTCTATAACTTTTTTTCTAAATACACCATAGTAATAAGTTTTCATATTTATATTACATTGAAATTATTGCTGGCCGCCAATGGGACAAGGTCCATACAAATTTGCCCATTTACCTTTAGAACTTTAGACTGCTCGCTTGCTGTATGCGAAATAGATAATTCGGCATTGATTATGTAGTATTTATCCCGAAATATATTTAAAAAAAAATTAGAGGGCTGATCACGTTAAAAAAAGAAATGGCCGAAAAAGGCAAAGCGGCCAGACGTAATGCAACTGACAAAGTATGTTTTGCTTAGATGGTGAACAATTATACAAGAAAATCTATCCAGACGTCATGGAACGAAAATACTATGGCGCGTGCAAGTCAAAAAATTAATATAAAGCGTATGTCACTTAAATTCATCGCTAAAAATATACCTAATATTCCTCGCACAAAATTGCGAAGGCCCATTAAGAAAGGATCACATTGTGATTCTGTTGCATATTTCGGCATTTTATTTCATAAATCATTAATATATTTGTATTTAAATATGCGTTTCCTGTAATTATTTGGGCTGGCCACTTTGCCCATACGCAGAGTAAATAGCAAACTTAAATAAGAGGTAGAGCATAGCGTTTATTCGCTCAAAGAGCAGCTCGACTGGGGAAGTACCTCCACCGTACAGAATACCGCAGCCAAATAACTTTATGTTGTGTAAAGTTGTGTTCCTGCGCGTGAGTAAGGTCGCCAGAGCTCATAGGGGATGGGGGAAAGGTCGGTAACGGGTGAGCAATGCTTCTTGTGTTGCAAGCGTCCATATGGCTACGATAACCGCTTACCATCAGGCGGGCCGTATGCTTGTTTACCGACTTAGTTGTATACAAAGACTACAATAGTATACTGACTAGTTGTATAAAAAAAAACGCCTATTGTTGCTTTTGGGGCCCACTCGGGCAAAGCGGTTTTTGACAAGGTTTCGTAATTTTGTTTATTGTGATTTTATTTACATACTAGCTGACCGGCGCGACTTCGTTCGCGTGGTGCCTACCCTTATCACTTAGGGGTATGAAAAATAGATAGTAGCCGATTCTCAGACCTACTGAATATGCATACAAAATTTGGTAAAAATCAGTAAAGCCGTTTCGGAGGGGTAAGGTAACTAAAATTGTGACACGAGAATTTTATATATATGATTTGCGTGAATTGATCTTGAATATTAAACAAAAAGAATAAATTCTATAACCATTGTTATACATTTCTTCCCAGATATCTGTCAGTTTTGTTTACAGAAAGCTAAGGTGTCCGCTTTGAGCTGACCTCCCCTACATCCAACCTGTGTATAAGGCAAAGATGAAAATGATTTTTACCAAATCTGATCAGTTCTTTACACTGATATTACTATAGTATATTTTTCGATTATGGATTTGAATCATTTCTATTATAATTTGCCATAATTTCAAAATAGAAATAAACAATCCAATTTATGTATTATGGTGTTGAAAGTTTGCGACATTCTAATCTCAAGACCTATCGAAGCTTTCCGCAGAAAATTAACCGTTTCAACTTTATGCGAGAGCGAGTTGAATAGCTAAGCTTTATGTTCTTTGTTAGTAATGTCATAAAGTAAATAATATAATACGAGTAATAACTAAAACCTAATTATGTATAAGACCTAATTACATATAAGACCATCCATCGTTTGGGTTAACCTGCATAAATTGTATAATGAATTAGACAGAGAAAGGTCTTCAATCAGTGCGTGTTACCAGTGATGACATACGGGACAGAGACGTGGTATTTTACTGCTGGCGCATAAATAGGCTCAGAGTCACTCAGCGAGCTAAGGAACGAGCTACTCGGAATTTCTCTACGTGACAAGGTCCGAAATGAGGACATTCGTAGGAGAACGAAAACGACGGACATACTTAGCTCGTAGAGCTAGTAAGCTGAAGTGGCAATGGGCAGGCCACATCACTCGAAGAGGCGTACCGGCGTGGTAATCGTAACGAACACCATTAATGAACTTCATCCAATCAGGGCACAATAATAGTCATCGTCGCGTCGTAACGCATGCGCGTCATTGGTTGTAATAATTAATGGTGTTCGTTACGATTACCGCCAAAGTTACGCGGTAGAGCCCCTGGTCAGAGTCGCTGGGCACCGCTGGATGCAAGCGGCCCAAAACCGTTCGAAGTGGAAATCAATGGGCTGATATGATGATGATGATGTATAAGGAATATATCTTTGATTCCGATTTCAATAAACTTAACATGAATACATATTACCACTAATCATCCTCACATATTTAGACCTCATTACAGTCGAGCACAGACGTGGGGAATTCAATCCATAGTCCACATGGTCCCAGTGCAAACTGGTAATCCATCACTATCCAGCTAATTGATTAAAATAGACGTACCTTCATTATCATAATCGCTGATATTTAAAATAATAGCTTGACGCTGCACTGTGCGGCGTAGTTCTTCCGTGTAGGCGTTATTTGATCTATGAGCCTCAGTCACCAGTCTCACGAGCTCCTTCACCACTCCGTTTGTCATGGCGACGTCATTTACTTCATTGATGGCGAAGGATCCGGATGTGGTTCCCACTGAATTCCTCGTTAGGTCTAACATGCTGTCTGAGCCCACAATATCTCGGGGACGTTTTGGCACCCGGCCATACCTTACAGCTGTGGAAAGATACCTCATTAGTGTGTAAAATGATCACCGAATCCGCCTTCATAAATGTTCGGGTTCAAGCTCAGAAGTTCTGAATTGTAGAACATCTTGATTTGGGTAAATGATTCTATAGCTAATAAATAGCCCTTCCTTTTGGGTCAAAATTGATCTACTCATTTGCTGTTACCTTAACTTGTTATTATTATTTATCAATCAGTCATATGCATGGCCCTATGCCCCATAAACCCGTTTCATATCGGTTGCGAGGATGGAATCAAAATGTTAGTTGAAAAATTAAATTATTAAAAGAAACAAAAAACCAATAATAATTTATTTCAGACTTTTTAGTTTTATACAGAATGAGTTTCAGAGAGTCAAAACGGTAGCATAAAAGTATTACAATATATACATATATGGAAAGGGCTGTTCACAAGCTTTCATTTGATACCCATATTGTTACAATAACGTAATTTTTGTTTTTAATACCCCCCCTCTTTTTTTATCCGTAGACGCAATATAAAAATAATATACCCTATGACACTCCCACAGCTCAGACGAATCTAACGACACCTCATATGCTTAAATCCATCAAGCCGTTTAGGCTGCAGAGCGTGCCAAAGAAATAGACATACATACATACATACATACATACATACATACATACATACATACATACATACATACATACATACATACATACATACATACATACATACATACATACATACATACATACATACATACATACATACATACATACATACATACATACATACATACATACATACATACATACATACATACATACATACATACATACATACACTCGAAAAACATAACCCTCCTTCCGGGTCAGTCGGGTAAAAACTAGATGAATTTGTTAATTTTATAATTTTTTTCTATAACATTTGTATGGTTTAAATTCTATAACACGACATCGGTTAGCATGTGCAGTGCAATCCCGTTCAATTCAGCAGCCGTTTCTGTGATTTGGCCAATAATAACAGGTGACAGAAACGCATTCTCTCGGCGGCCGGACTGTAGCTAATCAACTTCGTGAACAATTAAATTGCATTGGCGCGAAATATGGTTTTATCCATCGAATACACGCTCTTGTAGTTTTTAATTCGAACTCCGGTCCCTTTTTGACATCTTAGTTTGGAGTTATCTTGCTAATAACCATATTCTCTACCAAGATGGCGCTACAAAATGTTTATCTAAGTAAGTACATTATTTTTATGATTTCTGTTTTTTTTACTTTTTTCATTGTTATTCTTTTGTATATTTTTGGCTGAAATTAACGTCGCGAGACCGGTCACCAGTATGCAGTCGAAAGAATAGCTAAAATAATAAAAAAAAATGTGTATATTGAAAGCCTAGGTATTCATATTATTATGTATGGAAAGGGCAACACATCAAATGTGTGTGTCATCATATTCATAGTGATGTTCAGAGGATAGCCGTGGTCATATATGCCATCTACCCTAACAAAACAATACATTAAAATATATTACGTAGAAGTTGTTTATTTAATAGACGATAAATATTGAATTCAATATTGTGTACATAACAATTTCAGGTCAGAGTATTTTCTTGTTTCATACTTTTTAGAGCGTAGTCGGGGTTTAGTTTATGAACTTACGTTTTTAAACTATTAGTATATCTAGAGCTATATAATCGTGACTCGTTTGATATTCACGTGTTTCATAAAATAATATAGTATAATGGGGTAGATGACTAAAAAATATATCTATTCCGACTTTAACATTATCAAAAATTACGACAAGTATTTTTCATTTCGTCAATAAACATAAAAATACGAAGATTTCGTGTGTTGAAGTTCCGCGTGTTTATTTTATTTTTATTTATTTATTTATTTTATAAATGATACAAAATTTCGTTAGATTACACTTTTTACTCTAAAGTGACATCACAAGCCCCCACTCCCGAACTTTGAATCGCTTTATCTTTGTAAATTTTTAATGATTTAGTAAAGCAAAAAACAATGTGTCCATTTTTTTTTGATAATCTAACTGACGGACTACTTACTTAGGTTTTTTTTTACCTAGGAATCATCATTAACCACCACCGTTAACTTACGCCGTAGCGTCGCTGAACACCAGGTCCTAGGGCGCACCAAAAATATGAGCTCGTGTGTTTTGATTTGGTTGTAAAGACAAGTGTCAACCGCTCCAAAGATAAAAACAGTGGTTACTATTTCCGGAGCGTCGAATAGTATAAGATCCGGCTGCCAGAAACTGCGTTCATCAAGTTTTTAATCGAGATATGTTTTTATATATAATTGTGAATGGGGGAAAGTATTTTTGCCGGGTTGCCTATCAAAATGTGGCCGCCAGTACCCTGAATCAAAATAATACTAATAGATTCTTTCGAAAAAAAAATGTCTTGTTTTTTTTAAATAAATTATAATACATTTGACAGAAATGTTTAGAACTTGAAAAGTCTTAGTGGCAGTTGCGCATTTGGCCGCAATCTTTTCGCAGCCTGCGTTAATTAACAAGTAATATTTTGTTACATTCATACTTTCATGACTCATTCATATTCATTTTACAAGCTCTACATATATTGCAGTGAAGTGAATTATAATTTATTTTAAAAACGAATGAATGATTTTCGAATAATCAATGAATATAATTTTGATAAAAAATACTAGCGGGCACATTTCGATAGGCAAACCGGAAAAAATACATTTCTCCATTCACAGTTATATATAAAAAAACAATCGCGATAAAAAACTCGAAAAACGCAGTTTCTTGCAGCGGAATCTCATACTAAAAGCTTTAAATTAAAATTATTTTCAACATCGTCAAATTAGAGTCAATAAGGTATGTAATATTTCCATATCCACGAATACGCGGAAAACAAATATATTTGAAAGTCTGCACGGATTTTTGTGCACGGCCAGTATTTTTATATTAAGTTTGGGAGATTATCCCCAAATAATTATATATCATAATAAATCATATGACCTAATAAATAAATAAATATCCTGGTACATTGGGCTGAGCTTGTACTATGGAAACCAGATAACTATTAATTAATCATAAGTAGTTAAATATGTCACTATGTAGACGCCCAAGCTATGGATTGTCACAAAATGTGTTTCTTTGCAACAATCTGTTTGCGGCATTACATATTACCATGAAAAACATATCAGCCGTACGCTTGGTTAATTCAAATTAATTCAATAGCAAATTGTAAACCTGTTCAGTGCAGTATTGTAAAATACTATTTTTGTTTTGAATGGACCTGAAGGTGAAGACCCAAAATGTGGCCTTATCACCCTTACACGGACAAATCGGCGAGCAAGCTCTCAACCGGGGTTATATGTAGGTAACTACGCCTGAGGGCGCCCCAGTTGGGGCACGAACCTCGGCTCAGGGCGTTACCGAGGGGAGAGGGCGGGCTTTTAACGAGATACCTACGACTAATTGTGGGGGGTAGGATTACTGTTGGCATTCGGGCCATTTGAACGGGACGACACTGAGTAAGACGTCGTGGCGCGTGTCCTCGACGACGCAACTGTGTTTGTAAATTATTGCTGCGGGCTTGTAAAATACTAGTCTGCTTACTACATAGGCAAATCTCAAACGAAACTATTTATAGCCAACACTTTTATTCTACTTTTATATATTTTTTTAAATGTTGAAACTTTTGCTAAAAACTTTAAAACATTCTTTTTTAAATAATTACTTAAAAAAAATTCTCAGTCATGATTTTAATTTTGATAATTGTATGAGCTTTGATTTTACATATACTAAGTATATGCGAACTGTTTGGTATAAAAAATAAAGAATATTCTTCATAGCTCGACTTGTTTTAACTCCATCTATTTAATTAAACAGAATACTTAAATACTTAGCCCTAAAATATAGTATAGAAATATGGGCAAATAAATAATGAAATCGTAACTTACCTATTTATAAAATAATCCAACTTTAAAAACGTATTTTTACACACATTTTCACTTTGTCCTTAGATACTGTGTATTTTAAATATTTTTTATTGGGTGATATATATAATAAAAAATATTTTTAAAAGCAATAAAATATTAAATTTCAATAAATAAACACGCTTTGTAACCAATCGAGCTAAGTTATAATACTTACAATCTCGACTCATCCCGACTGCTAAGCACTTCTTGAATCTGCAGAACTGGCACCGGTTGCGGTTCAGGCGGATGACTAGGCACTTGCCCTCCCGGAGGCAGCGGTACTCGATTTGTTTCTGAATACTTCTTCGGAAGAAGCCCTGCAAGTAGCCGAGCGTTTATTCTCGTGTCGCAACCGAGTCACGAGGCTCGGCAAATTTTCCAAGTATTAAAAAAGTTAGTCCGTCAAAAGAACACGTAGGAAAACCACTTTAGTGACAATCAAAATTGAAAACAAACTTTGAATTTGTTGCGCATTTTTTTTTAAATAGTTACTCGGCTACGAGTGTCGACGATCCCGAACCGACTGATCAAATTAATATCAATATAAAATAAGTATATAAAAAAAATACACGCTGAAACATAAAGATGTTTCACATACGTAAAACAACTCCGAAATGGGAGCGGATACAGTTTACGCGACTTGATCAATTAGTGGTGCGTATTAAAATGCAGGAGCGCACTTGCAATATCACAACCCACGAAAGTCTAGAATGCAAGCCAATATAGCCCTATAGGTAAACTCGGAACCAATAAAATAAGCTGCGCGCTTTACAACCTTTGACTGATAGGCGCGGTGTGGGGGAGGTTTACGCCCTTGGTAAGTATTTTATTTTCCATTAAATAAATGGGAGGCTGTGGGATTCACAGATTTTTTACTTGCGTTTCACTTGATATAAAAAAGCATTTAGTAGTTCACCAAGGGTTGAAAGGCACAAATCCCACACTAAATATTTTGGCGCTCGAACGGACAACTATAAAGTAAACCCTTAAGGTGCCACTCGGTCCGTCTGTCCGTCTGTCACAGCGCTATATTTCAGCAACCACTGATGCTATTGATTTGAAATTTGGAATAGTTATAAATATTGCTCGCCCACACATGAACAATTTAAAGAAATATTTATATTTTCTTTGCAAACTGGACCGGAATGGGTGACCAAAATAACAGCAAAAATTTCAAAGTAGGGGTACTAGTTTAAATGGGGTATCATATGACAGAACTTCATTGTTACATTCCAAATCAGGTTTTTTTTTTTTTATGTTGTGTAGTTTTTGACTTATGATGAAAAATTACAAAAAGTTACCATTCCCCACTTATATCCGAAGTCAAAAATCAAAAATAATTATTGTAGATAGACATATAAATATTACAGAATAAATAGAACGATATACGTCTAGGAAGGTGGGAACGGAACCCTCGGTGCGCGAGCAGATTCATTTCCTAGCCGGTTTTTTAATACTATTTGAGACAGATTTATGGGGGCCTACTTTTTTTTTAATACTAAGTACTAAGTCGGTAAACAAGCATACGGCCCGCCTGATGGTAATCGGTTACCGTAGCCATATGGACGCTTGCAACACACGAAGCATCGCTCACGCGTTACCGACCTTTCCCCCCTCCCCTATGAGCTCTGGCGACCTTACTTACGCGCAGGAATACAACTTTACACAACATAAAGTTATTTGACTGCGGTATTCTGTAAGGTGGAGGTACTTCCCCAGTCTGCTCTTAGAGCGAATAAACGCTACGCTCTACCTCTCTCAAACTAAATCTAAACTACTTCTACTTTTCAGTACAATCAAACAAAAGCCAAAATCCACCATATCTGTATGAGATGGTTATTCTTCACAGCGACGATTAAAATCCATATGGGAGGGTCTGCTATGCAAAGCTTTGAGGTCTTTGCTTCATTATTAGTAAAGATATTAGATTTGTAATTTTAATAAATCTTAACCGATAACTGTCCGTAAATTATTGAAACCGGGCATAAGAGAAGTCTTTCGACCTCCATCCCATCACCGATCAAGAAATCAAAGTCAATCTTATAATTCCAAAAAGTCTACAACAGCATCCTCTTGACATGCAAAAAGTAGCTCCCTTCTCATACATTTATTTCATTCTATATTCAAATGATTTGAATCAAATCTATACTTATAAAATGCTTTGTTGATTGACAGATCAACGCACAGCCTAAGCCGCTGATCGTAGACACCTGAAACTTAGAGGTGTGTTCTTTGTATGACGTAGGCATCCGATAAGAAAGAATATTCCGAAATTCTACCACTAAGGGGGTGAAAATATTTTCAACTTTCTATTTAATTTTTAGACGACCTATTTCCGCGCTGGTTGGTCTCAACTCGATTATAAAAGGCAGGACAGGATTAAAAATACATTACCTTACACCCCTCACAGGAGGTGACCCCGTAATGGTAGCCGGAGGCTTTGTCGCCGCACACTTTGCACGGCGCCGCTGCTTTACCTATCACGCTGACTGACGACACGCTGTCCGCGGTGTATTGTTCTGTCAACAACGTGTAGGTATTGGTATACTTGATTCACCCCACATAATATTGATGTGGGACTGGAATTTGGTAGGTATTATGCATAATTGACATAATTATGGATGTAACTGTATGTTTCCTAACCTTGCTCCATGGGGATGGAACAAAAGAAATTGTAAACATTTATTGTCAATTTTACAATTAGCACCTGAATTATACGGAATAGTGACGTACGTTTTGAGCTAGCAACTAAGTCCATACAAAGCCTGTCTCTTGATAACTATGTATAGGTACTATGATGTTCCTGACACAGTTTATACTCTTATTACATTTATTTCTGTAGGTCTTGATATTATAATTTTCATAATAATAAACATGTGAGAATATTCTAACCTCGTTATTACGTGTAATATACAAAGAAAATAAATATTATTTCACATAATAAAATTTATTATCTCTAATCCAAGAAGTTGCAAGGAGTTTCTGGTGAAAACATAAAAGCAAAGGTTAATAGTTTGTAAATAGAAACATTGAGTTAGAATATTAACTATACAGTTAGAATATTATATAGGTATATTCCTCAAAATTCAGCTCGGGTTTTCTTTCAAAGACCTGTAGTTAAGATTTTTCCCATACTGGCTAGAAAAAAAAAACACCTGTGGACACTGTAACATTAGTATACAGACAGACAAAATGTCGATATAGATTCCTTGTCATATTATTATATTCTCGGTAAAAACGTCCATAAAAAAGGAAATTCAAGGCATTGGACAGTACCTACCGGTGCTCACGGACCGTACTCTAGTACAGTTCAATTTCAAATTCAAATTCAAAATCATTTTATTCAAATAGACCTTCGCAGACACTTATGAAATGTCTGACCCTAATACTCTAATACCGGTTTGGAAGGTTGCATGTGCTGAGAAGAGCCGGCAATAAACTCAGCAATTACTCTTCTCATAACAAGCTTAGATTCATCTACACTAATAATAATTCATCTACAATAATATATTATTAATAAGCGGAAGAGTTTTTTGTTTGATTGTTTAAACGGGCTTATCTGTGGAAGTACCGGCCGGATTTCCCCGAGTATTATTGGCTACTTACTTACTTTATCACGGGAACGCGGGTGAAACCGCGCGAGACAGCTAGTTACATAATATTTACATACTAATCGCACTGACAAAACTATTGCGTGCCCCGGCGCGGCGGCAAAAAGTTTCAGTCCATAAAGTTATGAGTTTACAAATCGCGACCGTTCTATATATTTCGATGCGATCGATTTATTAGGGGCTGAAAAGCACAACGTCGAATCTACGTTACTGAATATTCTCAAACAAGCAATTGATCCACTTAACACAATGACGCGAATGCAACCTGCAGTACATTTCCCTTATTTTAGTGACAGGATGCATAGTCGTTAAGCAAAAAAAGAGCTCTATCAAGCGTCTTATTAGGGGTCTATTAAGGATGACTCAAGGCAGTAATCTAGGGCCTTTAGAATAATTATCTACCTACTGTTGTGATTGACGCGTAAGTTGTGCCGACGATCTTAAACTTTTCTTACCAGTAAATAATACTTCAGATTGTCAAAAACTACAAAATTATATTGACCGGGTGGTACAGTGGAGTAAGGACAAAAAATTATATTTCAACGTAAATAAGTGCTGTGTTACGACTTATGAGCTACAGCCGCGCGCGAGCTCCACTACACTCCGTATGAGGTGGAAGCTGCGGTCGTATCACGCGTAATAGAGATGGATTCTGAAAAAAAACATCCTGTATAGTAGGTAATAGATTAAGGGTGGGCGCTCACAGCGGTTTTTGCAGCGATTCGATCGATGCTGTATCGCGACAGTATTGGCTCAGAATCGGGGCTACGTGCGTGAAGTTGGATATGACCAGCGTCAGCATCGCGTTGTTTCTGTGATTGTACCGCTGCAAAGTGTCGCCCTACCCTAATAACTAATAAATAAATATCCTGGGAAATTCCTCACACACAGTAATCTGATCCTACACTAAGCAGAGCTTGTACCTACTATGGAAACCAGATAACTGATATAATACATAATATACTACTTTTTGTTTGTAAATACATATTAATATACATAATTATTACATACAGACATGTTCATGCACACAAATGCATGTCCTGTGTGGGAATCGAACGCACGAGCTGCGGCGCGATAGGTGGAATCTTAACCAGAGTCTTAAGAGGAAATGCTCGTGGTGTTTGTTCCATACAAACGTAATCCTCAGTTTCCTCTCTGGATAATGACACTAGAGCAATGATTATTCTACCATGCAATCTGTAGGTACCACGGTTGTGCTTTTCTCCATAAATTAATTATTACAAAAATTAGGAGCCTTCTAAATCACAAAAACTTAACATACCACAACATTAACGCCCTTGGGGCTAAAAAGGAAGCTAAAGCAATATTGCTACGCTATTCATTTTTTCGAATTCCCGGTAGATCCTAAGTGATTCCAATATTTTTTGGTAAAATAGTTACTCATTATATACAATTCAATTCATTAAAAGATTTGGAATTGATGAATTGCATAAGATCTGCTTTAAATTCGAAAAAATGAATTGCGTTAGCAATATTGCTTAGCTTCCTTTTTAGGGGGCCTTATCAGACGTACAGCGAACAAATTTGACGAATATAAAACAACAAAGGAAAACCGACAGACATAGCCAAAGCCCTTCTTATTATTGCTGTATAAGCCTATTAAGTTGAATAAATTAAAATAGGTATTTATATTTTATATACGTTTTGATCGTCTCACAAAGATTATCTGAAATAAAAAGTACCTATACAATAATCCGTGTTTTTTTTATTAGCCGAATAATTGGCCTTCGAGAACTTCGTTAACAACATCAGTGTTATCAGACTATGCTGGGGTACCGCTTTATCAGAACTGTCCGAAACGGTGTGACAATGCTCCGGAATCGACGCCAACCAGTCCAGGTATTTCATGACATGCCCTAATTTCATACATATTGAGTATAATAAACGAATTTTTGCATTCACTAGTTGTAAGCTCGCGATTTTACATAGTGTTCCCGGAATACAAAGTATTATATGGACATCATCGGTTATATCTTTAACGATATGGACTATAAAAAACTATCTTTACTAATTTAAAAAATTCTTAAGTTTTTGTCGATGTTTGTTATTAAATTACGCCGAAAGGGCTTATCGGATATGGGTGAAACTTAGCAAAAATATAGATTACACTCTGGATTAGCATTTATAATACTTTTTTAACCAGAAAAGTTATTTAATAATGCGGGACGGTATATAACAAAGTTACCGTCCCGCATTTGCTTGCTTTAACCATGAATAGTTTTTTTTTTCATGGAATCTAGACTTGGTTGACACCAAGTCTACTATGAAATGCTCTCGATGTGACCAACAATCTCCACCATAGCTTAACATAACTCATATTATAAATAGCTCGCACTGCTTTTTTTGCAAAATGTAAATAGTTTCTATATCAGCAGCTTTACCCCAAAGCAAAATGCCACAGGACGTAGTTACATAACACTATGAAAATAACTAAAATAAACTAATCGATCTGTTCCTATGTCTTTTAGCCATAGAAATAACATTTAGCTGTCAATTTTTTCTAACTGAAAACGAAAAATGAAAATGAAATTGAAAAAAGCATTTATTACTACATAAACAACTTAGAATTACATATGGTACGAGAGCTACCAACGTTTTCGAGAAAGAACTTTAGTATGGCTGATTTTTTTATATTTACTTGCTCATAGAAGCCTGATTGAGATGCACCAAGTCTGGCAGCCGGAAGTGGTTGCGTTTCCTTCTGCGCATCCTGTTTGTGCTGGTGAAAATTTCGGAGTTTGAAACATTTTTTAATTTTTTTCGTTTTCGAGAAAGAACTTTAGTATGGCTGATTTTTTTATATTTACTTGCTCATAGAAGCCTGATTGAGATGCACCAAGTCTGGCAGCCGGAAGTGGTTGCGTTTCCTTCTGCGCATCCTGTTTGTGCTGGTGAAAATTTCGGAGTTTGAAACATTTTTTAATTTTTTTTCATCAATTTCTCCGTCCTTTTTTTTAACAATTTTTTTACCAAATTAAGTTTAAATTGACAGAGTGTTACTTTACGTATTACAACTACGTATGCTATATTAGTAGTGAAAAAAAAATTAAAAACATTTTCTAAAAGCTGAAATCTTACTATGGTAAAGTAATCAAAATCATTTAGTTTCATTATGAATTTATTATTAAAATTATAATAAGACTGTCTAGAAAACTGTTGACTACCCCTGAGGCGTCACTTGGTTGTCACTAATGACAGTGAAATTTCTTTGTTTCAATTGTTTAGACACCAGAAATGAACTATGCTAACTTGGAATTTTGGAAATTTGCGTTTTTAATGCCAAATTGTTTATCTTAAGGATCTAAAAATGTTATCAAATTACAACAGAAATAATTAAAGCAGTTCCAAGAAATGGCGCAGCACTAAGTAAATTTACTTTTTGCGCTCGCCCGCTATATTTCGCTAACTGGGTAGAAAAGCGTGTATTTAGGGCCTTGCAATTATAATCTTTTCCTTTTCCCATTTCTTGGATGCCAGGTGGTGACCATTCTACTCCACTTGTCTTTTCCTCTCAGTGTGTGGCCTGTCCATCTCCACTTTAATATTTTTTTTTTTTTTTTTGGGAAATGGGAAAAGGAAATGAGGAAGGCAGAACAAACGATGGAAAGATGACATAGAAATAACGGGAGGAAGGGTTTGGACGAGGATTGCTAAGGATAGGGCAATATGGAAGGAGTTGGAGGAGGCCTATGCCAAAGGGCACACAGACAAAGATTGCCGGTGTCTAAGAGATAGGAAATATGATTAAATAAAACATAATTGAAAGGCATATTGAATAATTTAAGTAATTAATTAATAATGTATAAATGTAATAATTGTATTGTAATTTTATTAATTTCTGATGTAAGGACACCACTATAATATGTAAATTTTTTATCTTGTCTGAATAAAGGGCTTTATTATTATTATTATTATTAATTATAATCTTAAGGCGCCGATACCGCCACAGAGAGAGTTCTAGAGTTCTGAGTTCTGAGTTCTGAGTTCCGCGTTCACTACTGTACACACAGCGAGCGAGCATTCTAGAGTCCTAAAGGAAAATGGGCAAATTTGTGTGGAGCTTACCCCATTGGCGGCCAGCAATAATAATAATACAAATAAAAATAACACTGCTTAGTTTGGGATCAGATGACCGTGTGTGAGGAATTTCCCAGGATATTTATTATTTAATTATATACAAACAGCAAGCAAAAGTTTGTTTACATTCTTTATCTCGTCTCATTAGGTAATAACTCCGCAATTACCCATTTCAAAACAAGCTTAGATTCATTACATATAATTTAAATTCTGATCTCTTTCACAATAATTAGAGTCAACTGTAACGTTCATAAGTGCCTTATCAGGGCCTAACCTGAATAAATTACTTATTTATTTTGATTTTGAAAATAAAGTTATATTATTTTTTCCTTCGAATGGTTCTGGTTTAAAATTTACTTTTTACCCGACTGACCCGGAAGGAGGGTTATGTTTTTCGAGTGTATGTATGTATGTATGTATGTATGTATGTATGTATGTATGTATGTATGTATGTATGTATGTCTATTTCTTTGGCACGCTCTGCAGCCTAAACGGCTTGACGGATTTAAGCATATGAGGTGTCGTTAGATTCGTCTGAACTGTGGGAGTGTCATAGGGTATATTATTTTTATATAGCGTCTACGGATAAAAAAATAGGGGGGGTATTTAAAACAAAAATTTCGTTATTATAACAATATGGGTATCAAATGAAAGCTTGTGAAGAGCCCATTCCATATATGTATATATTGTAATACTTTTGTGCTACCATTTTGACGTAAACTGCAAAAAACCATGTTTAATGCAAGGACAGTAGGTATAGTACCAACTATGAGCGGTTACCGTACGTAATTCACAGAGTTGCGATGGTTGTTAGCGTTACTTTACCGTACCGTTCATTTACTTAATACTTACAACTCAGCAAATGCAACCTTCCGAACCGGTATTAGAGTATTAGAGTCAGACTTTTCATAAGTGCCTGCGAAGGTCTATTTGAATAAATGATTTTGAATTTTTGAACTCATTCTGTATAAAACTAAAAACTCTGAAATAAATTAAATTATTAAAAGAAACAAAAAACCCGACTGCGTAAAACAAAAATTAACTGAAAAGAGTAAAACAAGCTCTTTAATCTATAGATTTTTGAATATAACTTGAATGCTATAAGGTATTGCAGTCGGGGATAAACAAATAGTACAAAAAAAACATACTTAGATTATTGGTTTGTCCCGACTACAATACCTTATAGCATTCAAGTTATATTCAAAAATCTATAGATTAAAGAGCTTGTTGTGTTTGTTTGTTCTTTTCAGTTAATTTTTGTTTTACGCAGTCGGGTTTTTTGTTTCTTTTTCTTGTCATTTAAACCTGGTTCTGCTGGCGGTCTCGACGGTTTTACACCACAGCATTACAAAGATCTTGTCTGTGGTGCCGCCGGAGACGCTGGTACCAAATTATTATCGAAATTAACCTCTCTTATAAATTTAATGTTGGCAGGAAAGGTGCCAAGCCCATTCACTGAGATCATTTATGGGGCCAACCTTTGCGCGCTATCCAAAAAAGATGGCGGATACTATCCGTCGTATGGCCTCCAAAATTTGTTGTCGTCACATTCTCCCGAAACTTTCGGAAATATTTCAGCCCATTCAACTCGGTTTTGGCTCAAAGGGAGGTTGTGAGGCAGCTGTTCATGCGGCTCGGACCTTTCTATTAAATAACGGAGGTGAAGTGCTGCTTAAAGTTGACATAAAAAATGCATTTAACTCTGTCGATGCTTTATTGACCCAAATTCGGGATATCTGCCCTGACGTATATCCTTACCTTTGGCAATGCTATGGGCATCCATCAAAACTTTTTTTCAGAGAACACCCACTTATTTCCGCCATGGGTTGTCAACAGGGCGACCCTCTCGGTCCAGCTATCTTCAGTTTGGCCATCCATTCAATTATTTCTGGGTTACAATCTAAATTTAATGTATGGTATCTAGACGACGGTACGCTGGGGGGTGATGCGGCTTCCGTTCTCAGTGATTTTAAAACATTGACAGAAAATTTTAAAAAGATTGGCCTAGAATTCAATAGCTCCAAATGTGAGCTCCTTATTTTAGATTCTTTCCCAGAATCTGAAAAACCAGAATTAATTCAAAATTTTAATGTTTTGGCTCCCAATATTAAGTTACTGTCAAAGGAGTCGCTTCATCTTCTCGGAGCCCCAGTCTTAGATGAATCCATACCTAGTTTCTTTGAGAAAAAGATTCAAAATTTTAATGACTCTTCAAATAGACTTTATGAAATTAATGCCCATTATGCATTTTTTATTGTTCGACTCTGCCTTTTCGTGCCTAAGTTTACCTATTTGCTCCGCAGTACGCACTTATTTAAATTCGTTCACATATTAGATACTTTGGATAATATGATCAAAACGTCTCTTTCCAAAATTCTAAATTGCAGTTTTTGTGAAAACAAAGTGTGGTCTCAGGCCACCCTACCCGTGTGTTATGGTGGCCTAGGAGTGCGGAAAATTTCAAGCATATCAGTACCGGCGTTTCTATCCTCGGTATACAGTGTGGGCACCCTTGTCAGATCTGTTTTGGACCCTTCTATTGGATCTGTTGAGGTTTCTTACCTGTCCGATGCTAGAGACGCCTGGCAGGCAGCTTGTCCAGGCACAAATATTCCAACCTTGAGTCACTCTCAGAGAGCGTGGGACAAGCCTCTTTGTGAAAAAACTTGGCAAAATTTATTTTCAAATTTTTCGATAGATACAGACCGCGCGCGCTTGTTAGCCGTCTCTCAGAGTGACTCAGGTCACTGGCTACAAGCTATTCCATCCACAAATACCGGGACAATGTTAGACCGTATAACATTAAGTCTGTGTATTTGTCTTCGTCTTGGTTGCAGGACCAATCAGCCTCATCGCTGCCGCTGCGGAGACCTCGTCAATGAGCTCGGCCACCATGGACTTTCGTGCTCCCTAAGTGCTGGTCGAATATCACGGCACTCGGCTATTAATGACATTATCCGAAGGGCTCTTGTTGTCGCTAACGTGCCTTCCGTACTGGAACCAGTCGGTATTGCGCGGGGCGATGGCAGGAGACCGGATGGTATGTCTTTGATCCCTTGGAGTGTCGGCAAGTCGCTGGTGTGGGATGCCACATGTGTCGATACACTCGCGCCATCTCACTTACCGGCTACTTGTAAAGCTGCAGGGGCAGCGGCGGCCAGTGCGGAAAATTCAAAATTCAAAAAATATGCATCGATTGGACCCAATTATATTTTTATGCCTTTTGCGGTCGAGACCTTGGGACCATGGGGGTCAGAAGCTCGCCGTTTTGCTCGCACCTTGTCTTCAAAATTGATCGAGACCTCCGGAGACCAGCGGGCGGGGAGCTTTTTCCGCCAACGCGTCAGCTTGGCTATCCAAAGAGGAAACGCTGCCAGCCTTCTGGGAACCTTGCCGTTAATCGGAAGCAGCGGCAGGCTTGAGGAAATTTTCTATATATAGATTATATTTTGTAAATATAGATTGTATTTTGTACATATTTGTTATAGCATTCAAGTTATATTCAAAAATCTATAGATTAAAGAGCTTGTTTTACTCTTTTCAGTTAATTTTTGTTTTACGCAGTCGGGTTTTTTGTTTCTTTTAATAATTTATTCAAGTTAGCATTTTGTTCATTGCTGCTATTGATTGGGTCTCGAATTCCACTTCCGGTACATGGTTCTGACATTAGTTTCGTAGCTTTAAGTATAATCTCGCTCACTGCTTAGCTTCCTCGCACTTTTTTGGTAGAAAGAAGGCAGCCAAGGTTTTTATTTCAGAAAGTCAACCAAAGCTCAAGTAAAATTGTGGGTTGAGATTAAACAATTGAATTTGGAACCTGTCCCGATGACATAAGGTTTATTTTCGATTAACACAATGTTCTTGAACAGATCTTAAATTAGTCTGTGTACCCTTATGCAGCCAGATATCCGTCTGGCAAATTAATTTTAGGTTCTTTGATAGCATAACTATATAATGTTGAAATTTCAGCTCTTAGAAAATGGTTTAGAAGAAAATATGGCTTTCACAAGATTCACAACTAAAATAGCATCTGGCACATAGTTAGCAACCACATAACGCTCTGTCGATTTAAGTTTAGGTTGCTAAAAGGCTGTAGAAAATGGTGAAGAGAAAATTATTCGTACTAAAATGGTTTAATGGGTTAAAAATCCGAAATTTTCACTAGTACAAATAGGATGCGCAAAAGCAAATGCAACCACTCCCAGCTGCCAGACTTGGCGCATCTCTATCAGGCTTTAATGCGTAAGAAAATATCAAAAAACCAGCCTTACTAAAGTTCTTTTTTTCGCGACGTTGCTAGCTCTTATACCAATAATGAAGGTATTGTAGACAATTGAGTGTGCATGTAGAACCAGATATTAAAATACGCGAGAATATCTGGTGATCCCCACACTAGGCAACGCCTGTATCGTGGAGACCAGGATACGTTTAGTCTATAGGGATAGTATTTTCCTCAGCTGACATTATAATTATAAAAAGAAACTGCATATGCAGATGTACTTTACTAAATGAATACCTATTAGTTTTTATTTAAAAAACCTTAAACCTAGGTATATTATGGAATCTAATATCTAGGTAAAAATAGGCCAAGCTACAACAATCGATTATCGATTACCTAGATCTTGAAGATATACCTAAATAATGTGTACGATTTACCTCTTTTGAACCATTTTCTTAGAATCGATATCGAGTGAAGGCTGTTCCCATATTATAATGTTGCTTGCAATTTAGAATAAACGACATACCTACTTACATAAATAATATATTACAAGTAGGTAAGAATATTTCTCAATTAGGAAGAATACTACCACAAAGCTGCAAAGAAAATATGCATATTCTCATTCAAAATTTACCTTATCTATGCTGGTAAGGTTATGATCATCTGGCTACATTATGTCTCCTATGGTACATAAAGTGAAGTTTTATACACTGAACACAAATCGACATTATCATTCACGTATTCAATTAACTTATAATATAATTCAAATAGCATAAGTTCGTTACAAGTGTTTTATTAAGATTTCTCTATGGTTAATATTCATTTCGATATAATAAAGGAATACTATGATAGAACGAGGTTTCATGAAATAGTGTGAGTACTATTTAAGAGTAATCAAATGGAATTTCACTAGATATTGGTAAAAAACGACTACGATTCACGACTCATCCAATTTGACATAGAGTATAGTTGATTTACAGTCAGATAAAATGTCGATATATAGATTCCTCGTCATTTGTTCGCGGTAAAAAATCGATATAAAAAGATAAATTGGCATTTATTATATGTATTTTTAACCGACTTCAAAAAAAGGAGGAGGTTCTCAATTCGGTTGTATGTTTTTTTTTTTTTTTTTTTTTTTTTTTTATGTTTGTTACCTCATAACTCCGTCATTTATGAACCGATTTGGAAAATTCTTTTTTTGTCTGGAAGGGTACACTTCCCGTTTGGTCCCATCAGATCAGGATTTGATTACTTCTTAGTGTACTTTGAAGTCGGTTTAAGTTTTTTGTAAAACAGTCCAATTATTATAGTAGTTCAAACTATGGACTCGCGCTTCATTTCAAGGCATTTTACTTACAGTCGCTTTATTAATATTCTTACTCTATGTAACGGAGGCTTTAGTGCTTTATAGCCCAAGAGCCCACGACGATCTGACCTTCGTCATTTTATAAAACCTGAGAGTTTCTCTGTGTATGTACCTAATAGAGGTAAAAACCATCCCCGAATATGAAGTTTGGATCGCGGTGGCTTTGGAAGTTATCAGGTAGCAAAGGTGTCAAAAATTGCACCTCAAATTCGTTAAAGTATAAAAGTCAGTTTTTATATATTTTATTTGGACTAATATTAGAAATCACGTCGTCCATTGTCAGACACTTTGAATGGTGGAAACCCCCTGTCTGACACCCTTAAAGTATTAAAAAATATTATTCAACTTTCGTCATTTTATAAAAGCTGAAATTTATATATGTTACTTGGCGAACTATCAAAAGATGATTTCTCAGTTGTCAGACACTTTCGATGGTGGCTTTGCCGTGTCAGACACATTAAAGGTCTACCGTAGGTGTGAGCGCGAGGTATATTCAATGTGATTTTTTTTACAAACGAAAAGAGATAGACATATAGTTATTTTGGAGAGTTTGTAGATTAAATCATGAAATTTAATAAATCGTGCAAAAAAGTCTACATCAATTACCCAGTTTTAGAGTTACAGATCAAAATTCTAAAAAATCACATTTTTTTTGAACATTTTTTTATATAATATCTTTATTTTTATTAGGTTTTTGTTCCATATTTTTTTTTTATTTCATCTTATCAACTAGATAAACTTTCTAGCTTTCAAATGACACTACTTTGAACAAAATACACCGATAACTTAAAAAGAAACAAGGAAAAACTAATAGATGAGCATTACATTAAAAAAATAATTAATGCGCAAAACGCACTATTAAGGCACTATTTGTATTTATTTACTTGGTGTGTAAAGAATTAACGTTAATTCTTCCATAGGAACTAATTTATTGTAAACGCAAACACGATAGGTAGTTTACTTACGTTAATTCTTTACACTCGGTTACTGAACCATATTTTCATTTACCACTATTGGAATAATATTAGAAATCACGTCGTCCATTGTCAGACACTTTGAAAGGTGGAAACCCCCTGTCACACCCTTAAAGTATTAAAAAATATTATTCAACTTTCGTATTGTTTTTTTAGATTTTTGATCTGTAACTCTAAAACTGGGTCATTGATGTAGACTTTTTTGCATGATTTATTAAATTTCATGATTTAATCTACAAACTCTCCAAAATAACTATGGGTAACATATAACATATACAAGTAACATATATAGACCTTTAAGTGTCTGACACGGCAAAGCCATAATCGAAAGTGTCTGACAACTCAGAAATCATCTTTTGATAGTTCGTCAAGTAACATATTCGGAGAGCGTTATAGATCTTATATGTACTGACACACGTACGCGCCACATATCTGTAGATCATATTCCTGAACTAGGGGGTCATTCGTTCGTTACTTGTTTACTTGACTTTCATAAAGATAAACCAATACCAAAATGTATTTCCCACCGACCTATAAAAGATATGGACTTTGAAGCTTTTTATAAGGATCTTAATTCTATGGACTGGGAGTACATTCTCACATTAGACGACGTGAATGATATGGTATCAACTTTTAATGACAGTATTCTCTTTGTGTTTGATAAACATGCACCGCTTAAAACTACATATGTTCATGAGCGATCTCTTCCTTGGATCACATATACCATTAAGAAAATGATTAAATTACGCAATAAGGCTCTCGCAAGATTTCGAAATACAAAGCTTGACTCACACAGACTGTTCTACAAAGATATGAAACATGTAGTCTCAGCAGCTCTATTTCATGAAAAGTGTGCTTACTTCCAGGCCAATATAAATTGTAATTTAAAGGACCCGTCCACTCTGTGGAAAAACCTTGAGCTTAGTGTCATAGACAAGAGTAAAAGTATTGATTTACCAGATCATCTCAAAGATGTGGAAGCCATCAATGCCCATTTTCTTGACATCCCTGGTAATGATCGCGTTACAATATCTAATTTGACTTATTACGAGTTTCAGAGTCATTGTTCCTCTTCACTACATTTTAGGACTGTTTGTAGTCATGACATTGCAAAAGTGATCCGTACTTTTAAATCTAATGCTCAGGGCATCGATGGTGTTTCACTCGATATGCTGCATCTTGTTTTGCCACGTACTCTTGATGTTATAACAGGTATTGTCAATGCTTCTATTGTTAGTAATACTTTCCCCGATTTGTGGAAACAAGCAATTGTTAAGCCTATACCAAAAAAAACAGACGTGGCTGAATTTAAGGACCTTAGGCCTATTAGTATTCTTCCATGTTTATCCAAAGTACTGGAAAGAGTAATTTCAGATCAACTTGCGGATTACTTAGATAAATTTAATTTACTACCGGATAGGCAATCTGGGTTCAGAAAATGTCGTAGTACAGCTACAGCTTTGATCGATGTTGTTGACAATATTCTAGCTGCGCAGGACAATGGAGAGGGTACAATTTTAACTCTATTGGACTTTTCGCGCGCATTTGATTGCATTAATACTACATTATTACTTTCTAAGTTGTCGTATTATGGCCTTGAAAACAATGCTGTGAAATGGTTTAATAGCTATCTTACTGGTAGAACTCAAATTATCGAAATCAAGGCATCAGATGGCTCGAGCGTTTTTTCTACAACTAAGCCTGTCCAACGAGGTGTACCTCAGGGTTCTATACTGGGTCCTTTGCTTTTTATTTTATACAGTGCTGACATCACTAGTTGCTTTAAATTTTGTCAGTTCCACATGTATGCCGATGATACCCAATTATATATTTCTTTTAGGCCTGAAGATACACTATCCGCTGTTGGTAAGCTTTGTCAAGACTTGGATCGTGTAGCATCTTGGTGCGTTTCAAATAACTTACATTTAAATACTAGTAAAAGCAAGTATATAATTCTTGGCTCTAAGTCACAAATATCTAAAGTTGAAGGATATAGTCCATTGGTTAAAATCGGGGGTCAACTCATCGAGCGAGTTAGCGGTGCGCGTAACCTGGGTATTTTCATGGACAGTGATCTACGTTTTGAAGACCACATAATAGAGACAGCTCGTAGGTGCTTTTATCGACTGAAAGTTCTGTATCGTGTGCGTGAATTTCTAAGTACTGAAATGCGTTTGAAATTGTGTGACTCGCTTGTACTGTCCAGGTTTAATTATGGAGACACTGTTTTTGGACCACGTCTTTTGGCACGTAGTGAAAGGCTAATTCAACGTGTACAGAACGCCTGTGCCCGCTACTGTTTCCATATTCCACCTCGTACACACGTAACACCATACCTTAATCAGTCCAAGGTTTTAAAGATGAAATTTCGCAGACAGTATCATTTAGCCACTTTACTTTTTGGTGTTATAAAAAGTCAAGCTCCTATTTACTTGTATGAAAAGTTTAGTTGGTTACGTGATCAAAATAAATATAGTACTAGACTGATTAAGAGTAAAATGATCTCCGTACCGCATCATCGTACAGCTGCTTTTAGAGGTAGTTTCCGATACGCCGCTACCAAGTGTTGGAATAACCTTCCTCCACCACTACGAGATTGTCTATCACTTAATAGTTTCAGATTTAAATTCAAAAAGTACATATTTGATAGACAACTCGAAATGTAACTTTGCGGCGCATCACACTGGTCGTTTTATATTATTATTGTTATTATAACTGGCAGCACTATTATTATTATTATTTTTATAAATATTGTTTAATTGAGTAGTGTATTTAATTATAATGTAGGTATCTATTTACTGTATATAATATGAATATTGTATTTTTGTATCAATTATTATTAGTATTTTTTATGTAAAAAATTGAGTGTTTTTTTTTTTTTTATTATTATTTTTATCTGTACTGTCTATACTGTCTGTCTATATTATTTGTGTTAATACCATGTATGTCCATCGTCGGAAGGTTTCGCTGAAAACCAGCGTTGTGGCGCTTGTCGTCGCAACTTCATGCTGAGCGATTACCTTTTTACGACACACCTTAATTTTAATTATTTACTTGTTATATACTATATCATTTCTTGTATTACGTGTGTCTAAATAAATTATTCTTATTCTTATTCTTATTCTTATTCTTATTCTTATTCTTATTCTTATTCTTATTCTTATTCTTATTCTTATTCTTATTCTTATTCTTATTCTTATTCTTATTCTTATTCTTATTCTTATTCTTATTCTTATTCTTATTCTTATTCTTATTCTTATTCTTATATATAAATGCCAGCTTTTATAAAATAACGAAAGTTGAATAATATTTTTTAATACTTTAAGGGTGTGACAGGGGGTTTCCACCGTTCAAAGTGTCTGACAATGGACGACGTGATTTCTAATGGTGCGTCGATGCTAGTCAGTAGTCATGCTAGTCAGATGTCAGACACTTAAAGGTCTACCGTAAGTGCGAGCGCGAGGTATATTCAATGTGATTCTTATTTTTAAAACGAAAAGTTATACACCCATAGTTATTTTGGAGAGTTTGTAGATTAAATCATGAAATTTAATAAATCATGCACAAAAGTCTACATTAATGACCCAGTTTTAGAGTTACAGATCAAAAATCTAAAGAAACATTACGAAATCTAAAGATACGAAAGTTGAATAATATTTTTTAATACTTTAAGGGTGTGACAGGGGGTTTCCACCTTTCAAAGTGCAGACACTTTGAAAGGTGGAAACCCCCTGTCAGAACAATGGACGACGTGATTTCTAATATTATTCCAAATAAAATATATAAAAACAGACACCCTTGAAAATATGGTATAGTGGTAAATGAAAATATGGTTCAGTAGGTACCCCGAGTGTAAAGAATTAACGTGAGTAAACTACCTATCGCGTTTGCGTTTACAATAAATTAGTACCTATGGAAGAATTAACGTTAATTCTTTACACTCCAAGTAAATAAAAACAAATAGTGCCTTAATAGTGCGTTTTGCGCATTAATTATTTTTTTAATGTAATGCTCATCTATTAGTTTTTCCTTGTTACTTTTTAAGTAATCGGTGTATTTTGTTCAAAGTAGTGTCATTTGAAAGCTAGAAAGTTTATCTAGTTGATAAGATGAAATAAAAAAAATATATGGAACAAAAACCTAATAAAAATAACGATATTATATAAAAATATGTTAAAAAAAAATGTGATTTTTTAGAATTTTGATCTGTAACTCTAAAACTGGGTAATTGATGTAGACTTTTTTGCATGATTTATTAAATTTCATGATTTAATCTACAAACTCTCCAAAATAACTATATGTCTATCTCTTTTCGTTTGTAAAAAAAAATCACATTGAATATACCTCGCGCTCACACCTACGGTAGACCTTTAATGTGTCTGACACGGCAAAGCCACCATCGAAAGTGTCTGACAACTGAGAAATCATCTTTTGATAGTTCGCCAAGTAACATATATAAATTTCAGCTTTTATAAAATGACGAAAGTTGAATAATATTTTTTAATACTTTAAGGGTGTCAGACAGGGGGTTTCCACCATTCAAAGTGTCTGACAATGGACGTCGTGATTTCTTAAATTAGTCCAAATAAAATATATAAAAACTGACCTTTATACTTTAACGAATTTGAGGTGCAATTTTTGACACCTTTGCTACCTGATAACTTCCAAAGCCACCGCGATCCAAACTTCATATTCGGGGATGGTTTTTACCTCTATTAGGTACATACACAGAGAAACTCTCAGGTTTTATAAAATGACGAAGGTCAGATCGTCGTGGGCTCTTCCTCTATTATATTTTTTATTTGATTTCAAATCAAATCAAAAACTCAAGCGCTTATTTATAAACATTATGATTGACTCTATGCACCGGTTCGGATTAAATATGTATAAACTGATAAGATCTTAGCAAGGCATCTTTCTACATATATTTACATTTAAATTTTTGTTCAAAATTAACAAACATAGGTACAATTGATTTATTGGCTTACATAATTATATGGCATATTATAACATCTCTCTCTGTGGTCGTTTCTTCATCGCTGAAGATCGTGATCACCGGACGTCTTTGATAGAGCGTGGACTTGCCTCCGGCGACTTCTGTTGGTGGCTAACTGGACCACGTCGTAGAATTTGGCGCCTTTTTCCCGTAATTGATCCGTCCATCGAGTAGGGGATCTTCCGCGTGATCCCCTGCCCTCGACGTTTCCAACAACGACCAAATTTTACAAACTTTCATCACCGCGTCTCGCTATGTGGCCAAAGTAGGAGAGTATACGGCGGTGACAAATAGTAGATAGTCTATATTTCACTTTCAGTTGCGTAAGAATTGAGACATTGGTGCGCTTAGCTGTCCACGGTATCCGTAGCATCCGCCGCCAGTTCCACATTTCAAATGCGTCAATCCTTTTCCTCTCTCTAGCTAAGATAGTCCATGTCTTCACGCGATACATGAATATGGCACGGCACGGACTAGGCGCATCTTGGTTATCTCTGTTATGACTCGGTTCTTCCAGATGCCTTCCAGACGTGTCATCGCATCTCTGCCCAAGGCCATCCGACGCTTGATTTCTGGGACACAACTGCCATCGTTAGTGATGGAGGAGCCGAGTTAGATGAAATTGTCCACCGTTGCGATGCCCTGACAAATATTGGGGCCTGAGAGTACACCTGCTCGGTATATATACTGTATTATAACATACTCGTACTTATTTAAAAAAACATTACGATAACGGCCCTTTTCTGAAAAATTCATTTAATTTCCATGACAGTCGAGCACCACTGTGTAATATGGAAATAAGCAAAGTATACCAACCTGGCTGTAGTCATCTATTTTATTCGTCTAATTGATTGTTAACTGATTTTTTAATTAGTACTTATAGACCGGGAGATACTGGCACAAATTTCCTGGTCATTTGTACCAGTATGGCGATCCTTCAGGGGTCTAATTACGTAATGACGAAAAGGAAAATGATGGTCATAGCGCTGGTACCGGGGCCCAATCTCAAAAAAAATGACTATTATTATTATGAATTGGGAAAAACATTTTCCTTGGTTACTCTTTTGATATCAGTATTACAATATTAAATATCCCCCTTACTCATAAAACGTTATTTAACTAATATACTGTGTAAAGGGTCACGTAAATAACGTCACTCTATTGTCATTGTCAAATAATGTGACATTATTTACATGACCCTTTAAATAGTATATTAGTTAAATAGCGCTTTATGAGTAAGGGGGTATATCCCGTATATCATTAGCAAAGATCTTAATATTCAGACACCGAAGTTGAGCGGTAATATGAACTCCATATCGTTGAAAAGCTTCGTTTTTGATTTGTAGTGTGTACGAGACGAGATACTCCACATATCCCTTCATGAGTTCTGTTACGCATGCTTTAATATAATATTTAATAATATACATATAATATTTTCTAGAAAATAATATACGGTATAACTCAATAAAAACGATAATTAGAGCTTATTTTAAAACATTAACCCCCTTACTCTTAAACCTTATTTAACTAATAAACTGATAGCGGTCACTTAAATAACGTAACGTCAAATTGTTTGACAATGACAGCAAGGTGACGTTATTTATTTGACCATTTAATCAGTAGGATTAGTTAAATTAAATAGCGTTTATGAGTACTAAGGCCGTAAAGTTAGAAAAGCCGCACAAACAGCAGACCTCCTATAATTTCTTATGACGTTAGGTACCTACATAGCCGTAAGTTTGAACTTGCGCATTACACCTGGGGTAATACCTTAAATTTTTTGACAAAACACATTCATCAAACAAATTCATAGTGAATCAAAAATCCTTCGCAATCACAATTGCGATGATAGCTCAGCGGTAGTAACGTCGGATAGCGAGACGAAGGTCCCGGGTTCGTATCCTACAATGAGCTTGAGCTTTCGGTGAAGGAAAACATCGTGAGGAAACCATAGCACGGTGGTAGGGTGGGTACCTGGGTACCTTGTAGTACCGGTCTGGCTGGCTACCACCCACAAGTTGAAAATCTGTCGCCAAGCACCTATCGGTGTGTTCCGACAGCTGCACTTGAGAGCCAGTTCCTTCTAGGCTTTGTGTGCTTACCACCTTCGACCACATCATCACTTACCATAGTGAGATTGTGGTCAAACACAGGCCTATAAACAGTAAAAAATAAAAAATAAAAAAAAAGGTTCTGAGGACAAAAAAATAGAAATTGTACTTTCGGTTTTTAATTGCGAAAATAATATATTATCATGAAAGTATTTATTTATGAATAGGAATAAATTGACAATCGTAAGAGTACAAGCACGGTGATTGGCGATAAAACAACTACTTACGTAACGAGTCGCCGTGCTTTCTTCCGCGAACTTTCCGTCTCACTTTAACCGGTTAGAATGAAGAAGATGCTAGATACCTCGCGGAGACTGCTCGTGGATAGGGCTGTCTATAATTTTAAATTTATTAGTGACGTTGTGTCATTAAATGAAAATTTGGCATAGGATCTCTATCAAGTATGTGAGTTGGTGAAATCTTTTTTATATTGGGCAAGATTTTATTAGGTAACAAGTTGACCCAGTGAACTTCGTACCGCTTTTTGAGATTTTTCCTTTTTTTATACTAGGGTGCTTGTATTATTAGAGCGAAAATAAAGCAAAAAAAATCAAATCGTTCCGACCGTTTTTAAGTTTTAGCGAGACTAACGAAAAGATATATTATGTAGATAGCGTTCCTACGTGTATTGTCGAAAAGTCACATGGCCCGAGTTTTAATGCATTTTACTCAGGATTGATACTAACTTAGTTTTGATAACTATCTTTTTATTTATTTTTTCTATTAAGCAGCAATTTTTTTGTCGTTTATCTCACATTGGTGGTGTGGTGTGGTGGCAAAGGTAATTTCCTTCTAAGTCCAGAAGAAATATTTTAGTTGAAGCTCAATAGCCGAAGTTCATTGTCTTTTTCAGACAGACACTCTAAACTTACAAAGTTTCAACTTAAGTTAGCTAATCAAGCGGATACTGAAAAGTTTTGTAATTTACAATACTAGTATAAGCTGACCTCCCATTGTACGGAAATCCTATACAATGCGAGATCAGCTTATACTGGAAATGTATAGCTTGATCTGTAGCCGTATGTACCTACAGATCGGTTAACGAAACCTGGCACGTTCACAGAACTCACTCATATGCAATTTCGCGATACAGATACGATACTAGTTCACAGTCAATTTGAGTAAAGTAACATTATTATTATTATTGTACGGAACCCTTAGTGTGCGAGTCCGACTCGTACCTGGCCGTTTTTTTTTATTGCTCGTGAGTGTAGTTAAATAAATTTCAAAAAATTTCTTAGTAGTGTGAAAGTGAGTTAATCTTATAACTGATTTTAATTAAATTTGACATGGCTTAACTAAGATTAAAATATAATCCCAACATATACTTAAATGTAACAAACTAGTCAAATGCTGGTCGTACTCGTGCACTGAAAGTTCCGTAATAAAACAAACTGGTCAAGTGCTAGTCGTACTCGTGCACTGAGAGTTCCGTAATAAAACTTACTCAGTTGTGTAGCTCTGGAACTCTACGTCCACTGACTATATTAATTTTGTTACACAGTCAGTCATATTTTTTATTTCACTATAATTATTTTACATTTTCTGTAAATCTATATAGATAAAAATCAATTGCCACATGACGGAGCATCATTTGAGAACGGCTCGACAAATTTGGCTGTTTTTGTGTGTTCGTAATTTTCAGGACAAGATTTGTTTTGTATGAACGATTTTTTTGGACAATCCACTGGAGAAGTTGGGAATTTTACCCGGGCGACGCCAGGCATGAACAGCTAGCAGTTAATATTAGTTTATTTTCTTTAATTTAGGGTAATGATTTTAATATTCTTGTGTATAATTTTATTTGTGTGAATGATTTATCATTAGTCAAGTATTTGTTTTTTCAGCACAAGATATAAATATGAATAATATTGGGTTCAAATGTCAGCTTCTTAAGTCAAGTCGTTTTCGGAATAGAGCCCAAATAAATACGTTGAAAACATGCCATTTTTTCGAGGCTTATTGTATGCAGACCTATTGTTTGTCATGGTAGAGGCCCAATTACTACGTTCTCTGTGAAATACTCTTCAAGTTGGTGAAGTACCTTTGGGGATGTCGAATGCCATAATGAAGGCCGTGGGTTCAAATCCTACAACTACTAAATAACTATACAATTAGCTTGAGCTTTTAGTGAAGGAAAACACTGTCCCCAAGCACCTATCGATGTGTTCCAGCAATTGTACTTTAAAGCCAGATTTCAATCTAGTTTTTGTGCTTAGAGCACCATATGCACAGAACCAAAATCCTTTTGAGAAGATCAATTAATTACGGAGAAAAGAAAATAGTTTACCGTAAGTACTAGTAAAAATGAAGGCGAAACACTTGACTATTTTTACATATGCTTGTAGACAAGGCCAGAGGTTGCTTACGAATGTTCTAAACATCTTCAGAGAGCTTCATTTCCATATGTTGTGCAGTCCACCGATTAGAATTGAATGCATCAATTTTTCGTCCGTCTAACCAAATCTCAATTATTATTCGAGTCAATTGTGAAGTCTTCTTTTCACCGATTTTAACTTCGAAAAAAGAGAACAACTCAAAAACACTGGAGTAATACTCCAGTGTTTAGCCGGTGTATATATTATAAATACGAAATTCAGTTTGTTTGTTTGTTTGTTACGCCTTTACGCTTCAACTACTCAACGGATCATCATGAAATTTGGCATACCGTATATGGTCCATACCATAGCTATCTGCAAAAATATTTTACCAAGTAAGTACATCCATTACTTGGTAAAATATTGAGCCATATAACTGTTCTTACTTGCTTAATTAAGTACAAAACTATTACAGGTAGATACGAAGTATTATAGTTATATATGCTCGCATTCGCACTTGAATGTTTAATGAAATCAAGTGAAATATTTATTATTTCATATAGACCTTCATAGGCACTTATGAATAGTCAGACTCAATACTTTAATTGAAAGGGAACATCTTGTTGAGTAACCTAATTACATTATTATAAGTACCTAACATTAAAGTTGTGAATAATTCATTAGACGGTGTTAACCTTCCACATTGTAACATTTCCTTCCACCTCGTGATTTTACTAGTGAGCCTGAAGTATCTGTTCGGTATATGACTCTTGTATTATCCTGAACAAATGAACAATTTAACACAGTTGCATTTTAATCATCAAACTAAGAAAAAGCTAATTTATTTGCCACCACTGAGCCGAAATAGATGCGATCTTGCCTAAAACGCATATTTAAATTCATCTTCGTTAATAAAATTATGGTTTTCAAATATATATCAATATTGCCATTTAATTATTATTTGTCAACCCTAACAATTTTCCAAAGCAATGATTACAGTTCAACAAACTGCTCGTGAGTCGATCGTTGAACCTACACTAACCGTTACTCCCTCTCCCTTACACGCGGTACCCAATAGTTTTCCATCTCGTTCTCACACAATATACCTTCTCCAAATGTTTCCATTGCAGATATTGTTGTATGGGAAACGCTGATATGGCACAGTGAGCCGACAATGTACGTCTTAAATTTTAATGTAATCTAGCATTACGTGCCATGCCATTCTCTTTACTTCCATGATTGGATCATACATAGTAATTACTACGTTTTTGTTTTGGGTTTACTATCTCTTCTAGGTGATGAATTAAAAAACCGGCATAAATCCCCCGAATGGTCAAGCTTCTGTTGTTGCGTAAAGTACCTTACTATACGGAAAACCTTTTTGAATTGTTGCCATAGTTTTTGACAAACAAAGCTTTTTCTACTGCATTTATTCATGTTATTATTTGCAGTTGACAAGTGAAATGTAGTGAGAAATATAAAAATATAATAGATTTAAATGTAGTAAATTATTTGCAAAATAAATGCATTTACCTATAACAGTCATTGTAAGCTACAACCTCCTACAACTAACAAATTGAGAGACTGACAAGCGAAGATGAAAAGAAAGAAAGAAAGAAAGAAAATTATTTTATTTCTACCAAAACACAACGCACAAAATACAAATAGGTACATAAAAAGCAACACAATAATACAATTAAACTACTACAAAAAAAAAAAACTGTGCGTCGCGTAGTAGAAATAAGGCCCCGACTCTGTATAAAGTTGTGGGATGGGAGCTACCCACAACACTGATATTCTGCCGGCACCTTGTAACGTGTGTCACGAACATCGGCAAGAAAGTACAAAAAATATAAGAATTTAAAAAATCAAAAGTAGAATGTAAATAAGAGAGTAATAGCACGTAATAGTTGCTAAATTGCATGTACGGAAATTTCGATATTTGCACTACGACAGAAATAATTGAAATTAATTAAGCAGTGGAAGATGTATGATTTAAGATGAGTTATCATCGCGTGTGTTTAACTACTATATAACCATAAGTTAGTAGTTCATAAGTTATAAGTATGCACATAAAGCTCAGTTGGGAACTGGCTCTCAAGTGCAACAGCTGGATTACACCGTTAGGTATTTGGCTTCATATTCTCAACTTTACAGTGGTTGCCCTGCAGGGGCGTCAACAACAAAGTACCCTACTATCGAGCTAGTGTTATTTTTCCTTCACTTTAAGCTCTTTGTAAGATTCTCGTCACTAAACTACCATCAAGCTACGATCACCTTCTCTTTCACTTTAAGGTATTGTTGCTCTGTTTACGAGGCGGGAAATTTGTTTTTTTTTTAGTGTACCTTCGTAGAACAATATGGATAGATGTTTCAGTGATTACCAACAGTAGAAGTTCATTTGGCACATTGTGTTATGAATGTTTTTTATATAATACTAGCTGCCCGGCGTGACTTCGTTCGCGTGGTGCTACCCTACCCTATGGTGCTACCCTACCCTACCCTACCCTACCCTACCCTACCCTACTCTCTTATCCTACCCTATCTCAACCATCACATTAGATTCACAAATGGCGCTGCAGTGGGTATCTAGGTTATATTATCGACTGCAACCTTATTCGAAGCACGTCCAAAATGAAATGACAGAAATGAATGACATAACAACATGCTTGTACTGTCAACACTGAAAAAAGTTTCAATTTGACAGCACAATCCCTATCTGATATTATTGAATAGATTTGTTACAAAAAATGTAATAAATGGAGAACCGCTCGACCGATTTTGTGCAAACTTCACATAAACCATCTACTAAATAGTCCGAACAAAGCTTAAACATTTGGTTTGGATAGGTGAGCCCGTTCTTGAGTTATAAAATTACAACGAAAAGTGGCATTGATTTTTATATATATAGATGAGCAAGTGAGACTCGCACTTGGCCGGTTTTTATTTAATTTTTTTTTTCTTTACCGTCTTGTGCATAATATGCACCGTGAATAATCCCCTTAACATTCCATCCTTAGCCCTTCCTTAAATTTACAGCACAGCTATTTAAAATACAGAATAAGAAGAAGATATTTCCAAGCATTCGCAGTTCGCACGGCATCAATAAACAGAGCGTAGATCATGCGTAAGATATCGCAAATAGATACTGTGCATAGACATCAGTTTCCAGATTCAAAGAAAACACAACAGCACGACATTTTTTTTAATCCCAAAGGTATTTCGCAACATGTCAGTCAATACGTAATGTCAATGTACGTAATACCAAACTGTAAATTGCATAGAAGTAAATTGAAAACCTTGTTCTTATGGTACGTCCATGCTTGGCGAACCGAGCACGAGCCGAGCCACGAACGAGCACACTGTGAGCACGATTCGCGTAGCGTGGTCGGGCTTGCGAGCCACGAACGAGCGCGATTGTCTGTTTTTTCACGAACAAAAGGATTCGCATCGTGCTCGTTGTAGGCTCGTTGTAGGTTCGGCTCGTGCTAGCATGGACGCACCATTACGCGTAGCATACGTAATATCTGTTTTGCAATCTGATCCGTATTCACATTTATGTACTTACAGTTTAGTACCGATAAAACACCATGATTACCGGAAATTGAGAAAAAAATGCGTTACCGCGATACACACAGCATCCGGTGGCTTTAAACAATTCCGGTATCATAATTCGTTCTTTCTATTCCCTGATAAAACATCAACCTATAAAGGGTGGATACGAAAAACGACAATAAATGAAACCACGTAAAGTACTCATAAATACGATAAACTTTTACTATGGGAGTAATGGGAGCAAATTCGAAATCGCTAAAATAAATACAGCTTTTCATACATTTTTGCTGAGGAGTTAAAACACAGTACAAATCACTACAGTTGTGACCGAGGTTTATACCTTCAACAAGTGGGTTGTAAAATAAACTTTGCATTCGATGGATTTGTTGTAAATAGAATAGATTGAGTAAAATGCACCCCAGTGTGAATTTCCTATCGGAAAAACGTATATGCTGAACGACGACGCAGCATCACTGACCTAGCGATGGAATTCAATATGAATTCAATAAAGCAATATATTGAATTTTGTAAATTGCTCTGCAATACAATATGATATGAACTGCATGCGCTGGGAAAATGAGTGACCTACTGAGAAGAACGAGATGATTAAATAAATTATTGAAGACATTAGAATAGTATCTTATATTAGGTAGGTAACTTACGTTAAAGTGAAGGTATTTTGAATTTGTCTGGCACTTGCTAATGCATAATAAAAATAAAAATTGCTGCCAGATTTAATGCGTCACATTTAAAAAGCCTTGACTTGAATAAAGGAAGATAGTATTGTGCAGAGCTTTGCCGTTTCAGGGTTTTCACCTTTTATATTACCGTTCTAAGGATTGTGTCAGTCCTATGGAACATAAAACCTAAAGTTTGCTCGTAAGCTTATACAGAGAAGTAAAGTAATTTTCTAGGAATATCTAACCGTGATTCATAATTTCATTTATTGTATGAATGTGGGGGGTGAAATTGGAAATGATTATTTCACATAAAATTTATATCGATACAAAGTTTTGGTACATCGCATTTTGATCAGAACAGAAAATTCTGTAAAAAAATACCTTTTAATTTTGGCTGTGTATTCTGTTTTAGGGTTCGAATATTAAATTATTGTGTACTAACTGTCCCCCGCGGTTTCACTCGCGTTCCCAGGATAAAAAGTAGGTACTCTATGTCCTTCTCCATACCATAGGCTATCTGCATGCCAAATTTCATGATGATCCGTTGAGTAGTTGAGGCGTGAAGGCGTAACAAACAAACAAACAAACTCACTTTGGCATTTATAATATTAGTACCTAAGGAAGTTAGGATTTATAGCACTATGAAGATTACTAGTTGACTGTGAGTTGAACCATAAACAACTATCCTAACCATACAAAAAAAATTGAAAATTATATTTTTCTACGTAAAACTATCGATCAAGAAAATGACATTGTGATATCACTTGTTTTTTTTTTATTATTCAAAATGAATGTTTGGTTTCGATCAGTTTCAGGGTGCTAAGTTTTTGACGTGGGACTTTGGTAGGATATATTGTGAAAAGGAGAAATTTAGTGATTTTTGAAGTTAATTTGTAAGAAAACAATTCATTATAACATTAAAATTGTGTCAGACGTGTGTTAGTCTCTCATACAAAGTAGGTGTATTGTAAATTCATTCATGTCATTGTAACTACGTCCATCCTAGAGGGGGAGTCAGGATATTCATAGCCATAGCACAGGGAAACCTAACTTGGGCTACAGTTAAATAGTTAATAATTATAATTATTCTTCAGATTTTGATCATAATAATTATGAAATAATATGTACAAATTAAAATCTACATAGAAAATTTCCTCGAGTCTGCCGCTTCTGCCGACTAACGGCAAGTTTTCCTCTTTAGATAGCCAAGCTGATGCGTTGGCGGAAAAAGCTGCCCGCCCGCTGGTCTCCGGAAGCCTCGAACAGTTTTGTCGAAATAGTAAAGGTTTTGTTTGGGTGTGAATAATCAATTTTATTACTACTAGTGGTCGTCCAGTGGTCGAAATTATAACCGTAATTCATATTTCTTTAAGTATAAATTTTAGCTTCCGAAGCTCCTTCCTTACATAAACTTAAACTATGCCAAATCTCACACTCCGTGTGCGCAATATGCTTTTTATAGGTATCAATATTATTTCCCTTATCTATAAATTACAGTAGGATGCTTCAAATCAATTAAACTTCTATTTTGCGGAATTATGCCGATCGAATAAGGTAATCGACGAAGTAAACAGGAGGTGCAACAACGCGGATGGTCTTTATCACTGTCTTACGGCCATTGCATAACATTTGCGGTCACCGACCCCCTGCTTGCTCCCCTACGCCTGTCCCCCGCGCGCCGGTTCGTGATCTCCCACCATGCCTTCACTGCGTACCTACTAGTATAGTACTAGTTAGCAGTAGGTCTTAGATCCACTAACAATTACTTCCGACTTTAGAAATTACTACTACCCGTGCTTACTTAAAAATGAGACAACCAATTTCTTTTACTAGTACCTACTAGATACTATACTCTATTTCACATATGATGAGTCGTCAAGGTCAAGGTCAAGGGTTTTTTTTACCAATATCTAATGAAATTCCATTTGATTACTCTGAAATAGTTCTCACAAATTTCATGAAACCTAGCTCTGTTCTCTTTAGGTATTCCTTTATTATATCGAAATGAACATTAAACCATTGAGAAATCTAATAAAATACCATGTGTCACCGAACTCATGCTATTTGAAATCTACTACAGTAGTGAAATATTCTAACTCATTCGCTCTGTTGTAATTTTTATCGATTCCGACTTTATTCGGTTTATAATTTTTATTATAAAGCCCAATGATAATTTTTATAATCGTAATTTTCGATATGAATCAGACAAACAGAAAGAAATAACTCTTTTAGTCCTTGTTTGAAGAAATTTATTTAGTGGTCCTAGATTGAACTATTTTATTGACACAAGTTTGGAAGCCAATTTGTCCGTAGACGTTGCATGCTACAATATTGTGGAAACCAATACAAGGCACCAATTGAATGTTCAATATTTCCTTGCCTTTTTTCTACTTCACTTGTAAATATAACAACAATCAATAGATAACAAATCATAAAGTAAATCTGTTACTTTTGGTAACATTTGAGTAAGCAATCAGACGTCGAACTAGTTAACATCATATGTAAATACCAGTAACTATCATATTTATACAAGAAATAGTAATTCCTGGTGTTGAGAAAAGCTCTAAGTAAGAAAAAATAGGCGACCAAGCAACTGACACAACTAATTTATTTTCTTTGACATGTGTTAGCGAATGACATCCATCCGTAGCCTACGTCACATCCCGACAATACCAACAATGTTATAAATGTATTAGATTATATTAATTAGCTTAGTCTAATTATTATTTAATAATTTAGTAATGATTTTAATAGCTTTTGGGGTTTTAATAGATTTTATTAATTATTTAATCTTTGCTAATTTGGCGCCAACGGCAGTGACGCCATTAGATGTTTATGTCATCGACATTATTCTTAATTATTTGAAATTGGCTTTTTAGAATAATGATTTAATTATTTAACGTATTTACGTATTGCTTTCATAATTATTTTCTTATAAAATAATATTCCGGAAGTTCATTTGTATTCCTTCATTTTGTTAACCGGAAGTAACATTCTCGAGTTTGTGATTTATTTTTATGGTTGTCTTTTATAAGATATAAAAGCAACAGTAATGTGCGAGGAAGGGACACTATCATTAAGACAATTGTTTGAAGCGGAAGCTCTGCCCGAATTACACTTGAAATACCAAATCTGCATTTCATTTCTAAAGGTATCTCCACATACCGTCACATTTCAGAAGTGGGATATTGAAGAATGTCGGGCCCTTACGCTGCCGGTCTTGGCAAAAAGAAGAGAAAATATACTGAAGAATTTACTACTGACGATGAAGAAATCGAACAAGGCCCAATTTTTTTTTCTTCTAACACCACGTCCACACCGAGAAAACTACGCCGAGTGACCCATGCTGACGCAGAAGTTATTCCAAAATTCCGGCCTGAGGATAACACCAGTAATATAAGTAGCTGGTTACATAAAATAGATCAGCTTGGCGAAGTTTATGGATGGGATACAACTGAAAGACAATTAGTGATGCAACTTCGCTTACGTGGTTCTGCTAGACGCTGGTATGACGATCTTGATGATTATGACCTCGACTGGGATGGATGAAAAAAAGCCCTGGAAAATGCTTTTCCACGATCTATGGACTATGTGGATAAGCTCGAAGGTATGCTGGCGAGAGCGAAGAATGCTACTGAAACCATGACCAAGTATTACCACGACAAGGTATCGCTTCTCAAGAAGTGTAATATCCAAGGAGAAGAGGCGATTTCATGTATCATCAGAGGACTTCCTATGGAGCTACGCGCCAATGCTAAGGCATACCAGTGCAAGACGCCGGATCTACTGTGTTATGGATATTTATCGTCACTTGAAAATTACAAAACAGAAGAAGCCACATTATCATCGCGGTCGCGGTTGCAGTCTACTTGGAGAAGAGGTTTTACTGATGGAAATTCAACGACAACACCACAGCAATCTGGGGTGAAGCGATGCTACAGCTGCCGACGGATAGGACATGAAGCACGGGACTGCTGGGCTCAGCAGGGCTGCGATACCTGCCAGCGCACCGGCCACACATCTGCTACATGCTGGTTTGCGGTCACTCCTGGCTCAATGCGCCAGCAAGTCCAGACGCCTCAGGTCAGTCATATCATGTATATTTCTCCCAATTATTTTCTGAGCATATACAAACGCCTAGCATACACCGGTTCTGAAAAACTTGTTGTTAACATTGATACGGGCAGTACATTAAATAATATAACGCAAAAAAAAAAAAACAAAAAAAGCTAAATTGTTAAATCTACCAGTTATACCATCAACCATAGTAATGAAGGGGTTTGGAGGTGCTCAAACAATATCTCTGAGTCAGTTATGTCTTGAAGTATATATAGATAATGTGTGCCTTAGTGGTTGCGTTGAAATTATGAGCTACGATCTATCCGACATTAATATAATAATAGGACAGTCTATGATTAATCAACCTGGTATAAGCCTAGTTACTACTTCAAACTCTGCTAAGTTTATCGAATCTTTGGCGGTAGATGATTGCCTTAGGCATATTGAAGTGGAAAATTTACAGTACAAGTCGAAATACGGTGTCTATCTCAAGAGTGCTACAACTATACCAGCTCAAAGCTTTTCTTTTTCTAATTAGTGTATTTGTGGACATTGAATCCAACGATGACTCTTATTTTCTGACAAACTCCGTTTATTTACAGTTAGGTTTAAATCTTGTTATGCTATCGCTGGAGGAATTACCTACATCGAAGGGTGTTTAAGTGTAGTTTATAAATATGGGTGATATAACAGTTTCATTCCCAAGTCATCATTTAATAGCGCGCGCTGAGCTAGTAACACCTGTTTCTGATAAAGATAATAATTATGTCCAAACCATAGACGTATCATCTCGTAGTTTTCCTCAATTGTCAGACAAAGGTGATATAGACGTAGGAAATCTAGAACGCAGTGAATCAGATAGGCTTATCACTTTATTAAACAAAAATAACCATATTTTTGCTAGGGATACAAATGATTTGGGGTGCACGGATCTTGTAGAAATGCGTATTCGACGTAGACTACAGAAACACCTGTTCACTTTAAGCCATACAGGTTATCACTTAAAGAAAATGAAATTGTCAATGAGAAGGTTCAAGATTTAATAGAAGCTCGAATAGTGCGTGAATCGATGTATGAATATGCAAGTCCGGTTTATTTATTTATTACATAGATATATATTATAAATATTATATTAGTAAATGGGGACTACAAGTTGTACATAGACTATAGGGCTATAAACTCGCGTACTGTGAGGGACCGTTATCCCCTACCACACACTGACGCGAGCAAGTTAGTATTAGGTGGGATTCTTATACAGCAGCTTATTTTTGGTCAGCAACGCGCGCGTGATACCCCTGGTGTTGCAAGCGTCCATAGGCTACGGTAACCGCTTACCATCAGGCGGGCCGTATGCTTGTTTGCCACCTAAGTGGTATAAAAAAAAAAAAAAAAAAAAAAAAACAGACGGGTCAATAAAACCAATTGCATATTTCAGTAGAGTCACTTCTAAAGAGGAACAGCAGTGCTATTCTGTAACGTTCATTTGTAAAATCACTTCTGAATCCGCGATGAGATTAGAATTTCATATTCTTAAACTGAGTGAGTTCGACACTAGCGCCACCGAGTGATGACGGAAGTGAGAAGAACTACGACAGGTGAGTATTTTGACGTTTTTCAATAGGATTTGGTATTCTGAAACGTAATTCACCCGGAGACCCTTGCGGTAGTAGTCACTGAAACGTTTCCGTATTTATTTGACCGGAATACCTGTGAGAGTAATTACTGATTGTGCAGCTTTACAAGCTATACTGGTCAAGAATTATCTAATTCCTCGTATAGCTCGGTGGTGGTTACAAGATTACGATTAACAAATAGAGTATCTGTCAGGACAGCGTATACAGTACGTAGATGCGCTAAGTATAAATCCTGTTGTAGAATCAATTTTCCGAATTAGTGAATCTGACTGGCTAGTAACACTTCAATTGCAAGATGACAATGTACAAAATATACTCACGCAACTAAGAAAACGTTCAACTTATCCAGATATAATTAATAACTATTTTGTTAATGAACGTATTGTTATACCAAACTTAACTTAATATGGCCTTATGCAAAAATACCATGATCAAGTAGGGCACCGGGCTTCGATAGGTGTGAGAAAACAATTAAAGAACAATTTTGGTTTGGAGTTTGACCCGGTTTATATAAAAAAAAAAAAAGTAGGTATCTTTAATCGTGTTTACAATGTGCATATAGGAAGTCTGAGTATGGTAGACTAAAAGAACTATATCCAAATCATTTAGGCTCTTTCGTGAGAACTAGAAAAGGTAATACCTACGTTCTAGTTGTAATTGACTAATTTACGAAGTTCTTTTACGCGAGGGCTGTCAGAAACTGCAGTTCTATAGAAACAGTCAAACACCTGAAAGAAATAATCATACTTTTTGGCTACCAAAATAGAATTATTACAGATAGAGGTAAAGCTTTCACCAGTCGCTATTTCAAACAGTTTTCGGAAGAAACTCAATATAAACATATTTTGAACGTTATAGCAAGTAGGTACTAGATCTAACGGTCAGGTCGAGCGTGTGAATCTGTAGCGTCGAAGGGAATAAAAGGATATAAGAATTTTAGTGCTGTGTTACGAGTTGAAGTATTGAGACCATATAAATCGATCGTTTCCGATGCGGATAGTTCATCTTCTGACAGGGAGGTGGATAGGGATGATCTTATTGATCATCCCGAGTTAGTCGAAAGAGTTAATCCGAAGTTATCTCGAGAGTTAACTTTTATTATTATATATAGTGTGCATATCTAATTAAATAAACACTAAAGTTATCCAATCACTAATAACAAGTTCCAACCATTTACTTTGAATATTCAGTTATATCAATCTGTCATATATTCCTCCACGAGATTATGTATAAGTGCCACAGGTTTAATTATAATCAGGTACATGGGTAACTTGTAAATAAAAGTCAGTAAATAATAATAGTTTATAACAATGAATACTTAAAATTAATTATACGTTTGGTACATAAGTACATATAATAATTAAAATGAGCGGCTTATTATTATTTATCATTGCTCAGGAAAACGATGTGTAGAAGCTGCCTTCCATTTGAACATAATATCCTTGTTGACGAGCTGAAACATAAAAATGATAAAATGTTAATAAAAGAAAATCAAATTACAAAAAGTTTATCACAATAACAGTTTGGGATCTAACATTGCATATTGGTCTATGTGACAGAACAGAAGGTCTGTGTGACATAATTATGTACCACTTAAATAAATATCCGAGTAAAGTATTGCATAGATAATTACAACTTATCGGGTCTATGTGACATTGTCTGTGTGACATCTACATAAGTTCTGTGTGACTTCTACATAAGTTGTGTGCTCGCCGGAGTAATAGTATTCTATGGTTGTGTGACTCCTACATAAGTACGAAGCTACCTGTCTGTGTGACCTACGTAAGCGTAACAATGAAATACGAAATGTCTGTGTGACTTACCATTAACCAATGAGTTGTAAGCGTAACAATGAAATACAAAATGTCTGTGTGACTTACCATTAACCAATGAGTTATAATACAGTTGCCGAAATATATATATCTAAATAATATGTTATCACTGTGTAGAAAGTCGCCAAGTACTAAGTAAGTCGTAAGTGACTCATAGTAAACAATATAATAAAAAAAAGCACTTACCATTTGAATGCAGAAACAAAATATAACGAGCTGTTGAATAATGAATTATTAAAACAAAAACTTGTTGAGATAATTACTCGCAAATAATATGTATGATTCTGCTTGTTTTCTTTCTATTTTCAGGTAACATATGGCGCGGAAACTAAGGTTTTGCCAGAGCGCCGTGGGACACGGCCGTTGCAGGATGGCCGAGTGTTAGCGAATGACATCCATCCGTAGCCTACGTCACATCCCGACAATACCAACAATGTTATAAATGTATTAGATTATATTAATTAGCTTAGTCTAATTATTATTTAATAATTTAGTAATGATTTTAATAGCTTTTGGGGTTTTAATAGATTTTATTAATTATTTAATCTTTGCTAATTTGGCGCCAACGGCAGTGACGCCATTAGATGTTTATGTCATCGACATTATTCTTAATTATTTGAAATTGGCTTTTTAGAATAATGATTTAATTATTTAACGTATTTACGTATTGCTTTCATAATTATTTTCTTATAAAATAATATTCCGGAAGTTCATTTGTATTCCTTCATTTTGTTAACCGGAAGTAACATTCTCGAGTTTGTGATTTATTTTTATGGTTGTCTTTTATAAGATATAAAAGCAACAGTAATGTGCGAGGAAGGGACACTATCATTAAGACAATTGTTTGAAGCGGAAGCTCTGCCCGAATTACACTTGAAATACCAAATCTGCATTTCATTTCTAAAGGTATCTCCACATACCGTCACACATGGAATAGTAAAACACAAACCCCCTTACTCATAAAACGTTATATAAAGACTTAACTAACATACTGTTTAAAGGGTCACGTAAATAACGTCACTCTACTGTCGTTGTCAAATAATGTGACATTATTTACGTGACCTTATAATCTTAAAAAAAAAACTTAACTATCGTTATTAATTACCAGTCACCCTATATTTATGCTATACGCATATATTAGGTTCTAACTCAACAGAAGATATGGGAGAGCAAGGTACAGCAACTTCACTTCCTGCACCAGTTGCGAGAAGTTATAGTCCAGAGAAAAGTCATGGATGGTTTTCCGTGCGTACTTAGTCGGTCCGCAAAGACCTCAACCACTCACTATGCGAGAACTTTTTTTTTTATAATACTATGTCGGTAAACAAGCATACGGTCTGATGGTAAGCGTTTAACATAGCCATATGCTTGTAATACACGGGGCATCTCACGCGTTACCGACCTTTCCCCTCACTCCAATGAGCACTGGCGACCTTACTCACGCGCAGGAACATAGGTAACATATATAGTTATTTGACTGCGGTATTCCGTAACATGGAGGAACTTCCCCAGTCGAGCTGCTCTTTGAGCGAATCTCTACGTGTCTAGAAACCTCAGCTGCGGGAATTTTGGTGTTGTGCAACTATTTTGGTAAATATGGTTAATGTTAATAGTAATTTGTTGTGAATAATATTTTCTAATAATTCTAGTTCGGTTTTTGAACGTTAACAAATGACTCTACACCGCTTCCAAATACAACTTGAACTGAGAAGACTCCGGCAAGAAACTCAGCAAGTCTTTTTTTTTTAAACGTGTAAGTACTTATAAGTCTTTCTACTTATAAGTCAAATGTTTTTGACATCCCATTTTTCAAGAAAAAAGTTGACAATAGCCAAATTTACCAATATGGTAGTAAGCATACAAAGAAACTGGCTCTATAGTGCAGCTTCCGAAACATACGGTAGGTATTTATTGCTCCTATTACCAATGTATTGAGTTAAAGTGCCACGCCATAAATTTTTATTGGATAGAACGATTTATTGACAGCACCAAATTAATCAGAAAACAAAAGCAGGCCTGTCCCACTCCCATGTTTAGGTACGATAGCGCGCACGCGGACTACCGGAACAACGCTAGTCGGTTGCAACTTGCAACGCGCACGCAGCGCAAGACGCGTGTGGGTATAAATACCTACGTACTACCTATATAAAGTGTTTACTGTTCTTTTTTAACCGACTTCGAAAAAGGAGTAGGTTCTCAATTCGGTTGTATGTTTTTTTTTTTTTTTTTTTATGTTTGTTATAACCCTCATAACTCCGTCATTTATGAACCGATTTGGAAAATTCTTTTTTTGTCTGGAAGGGTACACTTCCCGTTTGGTCCCATTGTCATCAGATCAGGATTTAATTACTTCTTAGTGTACTTTGAAGTCGGTTTAAGTTTTTTGTAAAACAGTCCAATTATTTAACACTATCTTGTGTAGATATCGTTGTTTTTATAGTACTAGATATTTTGTTGTTGTTTCATTGTATTGTCCTAAAGTCCTTATTATAATAATAGGCCCGTTTTGATAACATACCAGTGTGTTAAAAAGAGACAAAGATAGAGCGACCAGAAGAGACCCTCTTGTATAAACGGGCCTCTTAGACCTCGAAAACTCATGTGAATGATTTTTAACCCACTTCAAAAAAGGAGGAGGTTTCTCAATTCGACCGTATATTTTTTTACCGACTTCAAAAAAAGGAGGAGGTTCTCAATTCGGTTGTAAGTTTTTTTTTTTTTTTATGTTTGTTACCTCATAACTCCGTCGTTTATTAACCGATTTGGAAAATTCTTTTTTTGTCTGGAAGGGTACACTTCCCGTTTGGTCCCATTGTCATCAGATCAGGATTTGATTACTTCTTAGTGTACTTTGAAGTCGGTTTAAGTTTTTTGTAAAACAGTCCAATTATTTTTATGTGTGTTCGCGGAAAACTTCGTCGTTTATGAACCGATTTTGACGATTCTTTTTTTAGAAACTGTTAGTAGTTCCAGAATAGAGAGAGTTCCCTCTTTAAATATACAGTAATTCTACCACTATTTCAAAAATCAGTAGAACAATATTCAGAAAAAATTAACAATTCTTATTGTTATGTAGGTAAGTAACTCAATATATCCTTTTTTTGGTTAATTCTTTATTAATTTTTATATAACAAACTTCTTTAATCGACATGAAGATTATTAAGAACAAATATTGTGAATTTCGGCTGACGACTACTGGACTAGGTAATCGTGCCGTTTCTTGTCGCGTCGTCAGTCATTCCAGATTTGATAAGCATGTATGTTACTAAAACCCTTCCCCAAAATAGTTGTATTCAGTTTCGTAGACAGAATACACATTCAGTATACAAAGTACTTATAGGTCTAACAACTTAGATTAAAGTATGTAGACATTTTAAAATAACTTTCTGATCTAATACTAGTTAGCTAGGATATTTTAAATGTCATTGTTCACGAAAGGAGAATAGCATAGAAATAAAATAAACACAGAGAATAGTAATAGGACATACATAGGCGATAAGGAAATATTGAAGATTCATAATACGTCATTAGACAACCCTACCGTAACACGTGCCGCGTCATACAGGATAGAGTTATACGATAGAAAGAGAGGGAAGTTGTAGGTGAATATAATTTTAGGCGCGCAGCGCTGCGCGAACTGGATTGCGCTTTATTCTGTCGTTCCAAGAGTCGATTTTTGTTTAAATGTCGTTTTCGAAGTGGGTTTTCTGTACGTAGTACTATTAAATATTCTGTGACAAAAGAGAACTAGGCGTATACATAGAAAAAATTGTTCAGATGTAAAATTATTGAAAAAAATATTTTATTTATGTTAGTAAATAAATAATCAAATATAAAAAGATATAAATAATAATAATGTAATGTAAAAAATAAAGTAATTAATTATCTATATGTATAGTCCGGCATCGTTACCATTCGACATCATCATTACTTGGTGGACTATCATATTGGTCAGAAATAACGGCAAGTATGACAATACTATGACATAAAATATGCCGGCAATTTGTGCTATTTGCTATGGTATACGCAAAGTGATAACAAGTAACTAATTATCTTTATCTATTGCTAAGAAATAAATATCATAATATAAATAATCGAATTGTGAGTTTGCTTGAAACATAGTGGGCAACGTTGTTGATAAAAAATCAGAATAAACATTATATTAGGTAGCTACTTAGAATAAATAAATTACAATCGCAGCTGTAAAAAAAGTCTGCAATACCTATTCATAACTATCTTTCGACGTACTCTGACCTTTTCGAAGATGGTAGGACAAAAAAGTGAAAAAGTGTGTAAGTAAGTGTAAAGTTTTTTTTTTGCAGTAAACCTATTTTTTTTTCGGGCGCATCCTTTCTTAGGCAAGTTCGACTCGAACTTATCGCCAGTTTATATATTTCACTGAAATAATGAAAATACAATCACCGCTTCGATCAGGATCCGATGGCCGTGTGTCATGTGATGACACAATTTATATTCACGATACAGAAAATATTTGTAAATACCTAAGTTATATTTTTGTGGCAGGTTAAGGGCATTTTAATTCTATTTTAATATATTTTTCAATTCTTTTTTTAAAATGGTATAATATTTGACTATTCTATCCAATTCTATCACAAAGTCGACGACACAAACAGTACAGGCGGAATAAATTTATTATCAATGAAGCGTTTTCATACAGAACGGGATAACAGTCTGTTAACAACAAATCATTGATGCAAAATTGTCGCTATGCTCGTGCAAAAAGTTCATAAAGTACCATCTTACAAGTTCTGTGTCACAGAGGCGCGCAAATGAAGAAAAATATCAACTTCTATGCGCAGTGAATGAATTTGAAACGTATTTTCTTCCGGTTGAGTTATAAACATCTACGCTACAATTAAAACATATGCTGTAATAGTATCTGATTTCAAATATCACTTTAACATTAAAAACAAAACATTTGATAGATTATTGGGTACTTGGGTGTTTATCACCCTAGGGAGAATAAACCTTCTCATATTACCTGAATAACATAGCACACAAATGGCTATTTAAATCAAATAAAATAAACAAATTACACATCACCGAACATCCGTAAAATTCACCAGGGGGTAAGTCTTCAAATAAAAAAGCCTCACTGGAAGACATAGTATAACTGAAAAACCGTAATATTGACAAGCACAACACACCTTGTTTCTGTTGAGGAGGCGGTGGGACCTCTTTGTTCTTGTAAAATGTGAGCGCGAAGTCTTTGCTCGTCTCCAGAGCTAGGGGTGAAGTTGCATGCACGCATGTGGTGGGCGGTCGTCCGCTCCACACGTCCATATTCCGTACATGACCGCCGCGCCGGCTGTCGTCGCGTCCAGCGGCCTTCGCAACCTACTGAGCACTGACTGAGCTTTCCCAAGCTTGACTGTGAACTCTAAAAAGTGCTGGTTACCAGCGGCGCCCGCGCACCGCGCACACAGACGGAGCAGTGAGAGTTATCGAAATCACTATGGGTTCGCTTTTATTTTAATAATTCGGTATATGTATGCGCGATGGTGACGCTGCGCCAGAGACAGCGTAGCGTCCACACAAACACACCAAAAGTAACGGGTTCCTTGAGGCGTTTATTTCATTGAAATATGACAGGAGCTGACTGATTCAGCGGAGAGAATAATAGGATTGCGTAATTACGCTATGAAAAGGTAATAAGTGATTAATTATTGTACAATTATATTTTTAAGTATGTATTTAATCTAACTATCGACGGTATCTTGAGTGATTTGAGTTGTAAGACTGATTCAAAGTATGTAAACTAAATAAGTTGTATAGTATGTGTATACCTATATACCTATGCCAGAATCGTAACCAACACACTTGCCGAAGCTAACTTCGACGTCCTACCAAGACCTGCTCAATCGCCAGACTGTGCAAGTTTGGGATAATATGTTTCAAATAAGAGCTCTACCAAGAATGGATACCATACATACAATAGACAATCTTTTTCACCTGTTGGATGCGGGTGGTCATTTAGCGCAGGGATTTGGATGAACTCATATTCAGCATGCAAAATTGGTCCGATTGTGTGATCGAGTACGAACTACAGATTACTGATTGTTTATGTTATCGAATAAAACCTGCCATGAATTTTATTTTTTTCATTTCATCACTTTTTAATCAGCATAACTGTCACCGACCATCGAAACTATCGCTTGGCATCGAGAATCAAGGTGAAGCATTGGCAGTGAACCTAGATGTGGCGAAGGCTTTCGATCGGGTCTGGCACCGGGTCTGGCACTTTTCACTCGATTCAGTGACGTGCCATTCGAATTGTCGACGATCCCGAGCTCACAAGCGGTTTAGAACCCCTTAGTTTTAGGAGAGACTATTGCCTCCTTATCTGTGTTGTACCGCTTGTACAACGGATAGTGTGCAGAAAAATGGTTTGATTTGATGCCCACGGCTACCTTCTACCATCGCTCAAAAACTCTCGTCATCGTCGATGAGACCATCCTCACACATTGGAACCGAAATGGTTTCGTACTGTGCGGTTTCAAAGGTGATTCCTACCACGGACACAGGCTGTGGAATGAGCTCCCCGCCGCGGTTTTCCCAAGGGAGTCCAGCATGGAGTACTTCAAAAAGGGTGTGAAGAGATTTTTGCAGAGTCGGCAACGCGCCAGTGATACCACAGTTGATGCAAGCATCAATCAATAGGCTAGTAGTAAAAAAAAATATAACATTTTCCCGAAAAAATATTTGCAAGTCTTTATTAGCGGAAAAACGGCGATACTTTATGAGTCTACATAGGGAACAATTTAACTTAATCAGTTTTCATATTTTTATTGAATTTGAATTGGATAAAAAATTATCAGTAAAACCCCTAGACACTCTTGATGCATTATGCCAATTACAGTTATAAAAAAACTTGGGTTCATGAACGAACGAATATTAGGTTTTTTCTTTTAAATTAACTTATTATAATACTTAGGTATAAAGTTTGGTATGATTTTTAGAAATTGCAATAAGTACGCAAGTTGATCCTGTTGAAGCCTGTAAATACTTACATTATTAGTATTTATTATACAGGCGGTTCAAGTGTAAGCTGTGTCTGAAGGTTAAATTTTTAATGAGCATGCCGATTTATTGGATTTCAAAGAAATATAAGTCTTATTTCGATAACTAATTGAATAACTAATCATTAGTATTGGCTTAGATTTTCTTCTATGTTCTCATAGGTATCAACATCGCATCGCTCTAAAACATAAATAGTACAACAGAGGAAACAAAATCCCTATGGAAAAATGTATGACTTTCTCTACATTCAGAACAAAGGTTGGCACATAATATTGAACTAACCTAGTTAGTACTTAGGGCATAAATTATTTCCCTCGTCGCGGTTTCTAGCGCATTCCATACCTATGACTAAATAGAGCACAGTTTATCGTGTCGTACACTCAGACCTCCTGGTGAATTTCCGTTCGGACCCGTAACATTATACAACATGAAACTATCGCGATTCACTTTTATATTACTTATGTCGTAAGTGATATTCAGGCCCAATACTTAATTTACACATAATTATGCTTCTTGACATAGCAAATATTTGTCGTGATAATATTTTGCATTGCTTTCTGTACTCCTCCACAGAAACAGAACTACATATTTTAGAGTCGGCAACGCGCGAGTGATACCCATGGTGCCATGGTGTTGCAAGCGTCCATAGGCTACGGTAACTGCTTACCATCAGGCGGGTCGTATGCTTATTTGCCACCTAAGTAGTATAAAAAAAATACTTTAACTATGCCAAATGCAAATCTTACACTCCGCCATGCGCGCAATATGCATAATAACAAAAAACTACTTGAAAATACACTAAAAAGTATGATGTAATCTGACATTGTTTTGAAGTCTTTCCTATGGCACTTATCATATCCTATAACCACAAACATACGAAGTGCCTATAACGCAGCAATCCCTGATTGTTCGCATGTTACATTAAAACCTTTTCTTTTGTGGATGTCTATGTTATACTTATAAAAAATCTTTCAGCTAAATTACGAGATTCTAGACCAACACCCGCGGTTGAGATATGCATTGATATGTCAGACGAGGCTTATCTGATTTGGATAGTTTAAACTTTATTATATTCAGGTAGATTCGGAGTTAGTCCCATATATATTTTATCATCATCCGGACTTTGAAAATATGATGCAATTCCTCAAGGGATAAGAGCACGAAAAACGACGTGAGTGAAGGCTAGTTTTTTCAAAATTGATGACTAGTTTATCAATTAGTTTGAATGATTTGAGTTTAGTGCATATCCTCGGTCAGTGAAAAGTCTGGGGAGGTATCGAATAAGCATAAAAAATAAAATAAAAATACTTTTAGCAAAAAAATAAACCGCCATTGGGTTCAATAAAAATAATAAAAAATAACGATGTAAGAAATTTAATCTCTCTTTTGAATCACGGTTTTGAAGTCTGAAAGTCATCGAGATGGGTAATTAAATTACTATGAAATCGGTGAGGCATGTGTTGTTGACAAACTAATGTGTCTTCAGTTGTGTTTTAATATCTTATATGTATTTGTTACCAAGTGACATCTGTCGGGCAAAAAAAATATTGTTACCAAACGCGTTATACCTCTCAATACGTTTAGGCCGATTTCCAGTTTCAATTTGTTTCATGTAGGTACGAAAGATAATACTTTTATAAAAGCAACAAAACGTCGTCATATAAAAACTAAATTTAACATTCCAGCTGATTCCTGAAACCGAGAACCTTCTTTCTAAAACATTGTTCTTGACCGATTTCTAAGATCATTTTGGTAAGTATTATAAACTTATACAACTCATTGGAATTCAACAGTAATACTTTTTTTGTCACCACGAATTCATTTAGATTTTTTTTTCGTCGGTTTCCGTTCGCTGTTTTGGGAATATGTTACATAATAATAATGTCTATCTATTAGAACACATTAAAACTGAACTAACCAAAAAAGTCTAACTGAAAATTCGAATTCCATTTCATTAATTGGTTTCTCAATTCAATCGGATACGGGAAGATTACTCTGTGAGTCCGATGAAACATAATCAACACGTTACTTCCAACTTTCAAGCTAATGCAGTTAATGGAAGCTTTCTTGACAATAGAGAATATGCATAAATTCCAAATTAATTTGGAATTTATGCATCCTGGGGACTAGGTGATCAAAATTCAAATTCAAAAAGTATTTATTCAATTTAGGCCCTGATAAGTCACTTATGATTATGCTCTTTGAAGCCCCAGCAACTGTCCAAGGTGAGGCCCAGGTACCGCCCCAATCCGACTTCTGACTCACCCACTCGGACGCACGAGTTGGGTGGTTCCCTGCTTCTTAGCAGTTTATGGAACCATAGCGCCTTGTGAGGCGCTATTTCCAGACTCATGGATTTTGGCAACGATGACCTCCATCCCAAGCTTGGCGAGCTGTTTGGTCCTCTCGAAGGTATCCCTGGCGACCACCAACGTTTCGTCTGCATAGCAAATTACATTAACGCCAGAAACTTCCATCCCTTAGTTTTAGTGGCTCAAACATCAAAATTTTAGTTTTATTTTTAATTTGTGTACTAATACTAGCTTACATACCAAATTTAAGCTTTCTAAGACTTCAGGAAGTGTACCTTAAGAATTATGATGATCATCAGTGAGTCAGTGACGAAATCAGGGTTTTTTAGATATCAATAAAATTATAAGTAGAAGACCTATGCATTATCTATACATATAAAATGCTTTGTCCTGAATGACTGAGAATCAACGTACAGCCTAAACCGCTGATCGCAGAGACCTGAAACTTGGAGGGTGTATTCTTTGTATGACGTAGGCATCCGATAAGAAAGGATTTTCCGAAATTCTACCCCTAAGGGGATGAAAAACGGGGCCAAAGTTTGTATGGGACAACGTGATTCCTTGGTCCGATCTACTCCAAATTTTGCATAAACATTCTTTAACAGGATTTATGGAAGACGTGTTTCATATTTTATTGAAACTCATCGCCCAACTGGTTAAAAAGGGGTAGAAAGTAATTTTAGGGATGATTTGCATCGAAATTTATATCAATACTCCTTAGTGCTTTTGCTTTAAATATTCTTTGATAGGTATTTGACATTCCAATTTTAAAGAGTATTGCCACAAGTATTGCATTGCACCGTAGACGGAGAATTATAGTTAGACAAGCCAAAATACGCATATGTCAAAACGTGTATGATTGAGCAGGCCTAAGCGTATTATTGTGTCCCTATCTTATGTAGGTATAGGTTTTTATTGTTTGACCTCAGTGTCGATATTTGTTGATGAGAGCAGTGAAACTGTGAAACCCTAATTGTATGTTATTTGTGACTTTGTATCAGCGGTGCCAGACGTCGTCGTTCTTTTTAACTGATACAGTAAGTAAATCAAAGGATTACTATACTCAATTGTATTTTCTGTCAATATCATGCAAATTGTATAGATAATTTCGTCTAAATTCGATAAAAATCCAAATATATATGTAATTATGTCGAACTATCGCTATCTTCTTCGCTATACGCTGACAGCCTATCTACCTACAATTGTCTATCTACGCATTGCACCAAGCTTTCAACTCATATAGAGTTCAACTATTTTATATAATCGGATTGACTTTTTAAACATTTTTGTCTGTCTGTTCCGGTTCATAGCTGATGTTATAAGGAGTAAGTTAGCCACTTTTATTTTTGAAAATAATTAGTGGTCCGCGCAAAAAAATTCTAACCGTTCGCGGGTGAAACCGCGGGGTCTGCTAGTGGACTTATATATTATAAGCGTAGCGTACGGTTTCATGTCACTGGAGCTATGTAATTGAAACTTTATTTAATAAGTCCAGTAATATTGACATCATATCCCCAGCATTTTGTTTATCTGTATAATCCAAACCCAAGTTATGAGCGTTCAAAAAAACGACGAAGCGCTTACAGAAAAGGTAGGTAGTTCCCTGCCCTTGCGCTTCGCTTGGCTCATCTTGGGCAGGGACACTACCGTGCTCCCAGATACACTTATATTGAATACAATACATGTGGTAGTTGACTGTACATCCTTTATTTTTTTCTAAACCTTGTCCGTAGTTATTGATTTAATAGTTTACCTACACATCACTTAGATATCTTCTATAAGCGGGCGCTGGGGAAGTAAATCTTAGCTCAGGTCGGTGAACCAAGTGTAGCTGTTAGAAATATCGACACAACCAAATATAAACCTTAAATCTAACACCTTCAAGTTTAAAACGTGATAACACTTCCATCTATGAATGTTCGCATCTAATTAAACGAGTAGTAGTTATAAAATTCAGTCTTTACTGTTATGTAATAAAGTCCTTTTTGAGATGACGCATTATGATAAGAAGTCTTGCTAAAGCAGTGCCATTAGTGCATAGGCTGTCCTGTCTCATAAGATTTCCTGATAACTTAGATTATGTTCAGAGTTGGGAATGTACGAATCAATCGGATAGATTTCAAAAAAAATATATTTAGTCCGTCATTTATACATTATCAAAACAATATTAGAGACGTATTTTTTTCTATTAAACAAAAAATTACAAAGATTTGATGTGACGTCACGAGTCAAAAGTGACACTCCCGCTCCCGAACTTTGACGCGTAAATATTTATCCCACCAAATACATTTTTATGTGAAATGATGCCAAGACAAGGCTCGCACTGTCAAAAAGATATCAGATCTCATGTAGAGCCAAGCTTATAACTCTACATACCCTAACTTCACAAACTCTACACCGTAGTAAAAATATGTGGCTTGGCCGTTTCACTACTACAAAAATGAATGAAACATTTTTCACCTTACTCCCATGTGACGATAGCGAAACGGCCAAGCCACATATTTTTACTACGGTGTAGAGTTTGTGAAGCTAGGGCTTGTATAGTAAGGGCATGTAGAGTTATAAGCTTGGCTCTACATGAGATCTGATAACTTTTTGACAGTGCGACCCATATGTCTTGGCAACATTTTACATAAAAATGTTTTTGGTGGGATTTCAGTTCTTCTTGTACTAATATAAGCTTACATACCAAGTTTCAGCTTTCTAGGAGTTCAGGAAGTACCCTAAGAGTTTTGATGATCATCTGTGAGTCAGTGACGAAATCGGGGATTTTAGATATCAATAAAATCTAAAATATAAGAGCTATGTTATTGAAACTTAATATATTTAATAAGAACTATTGAAATCACATCCCGAGAATTTTGTTTATCTGGTATAATCCAAACCCAAGTTATGAGCGTTCAAAAAAACGACGAAACGCTCCAAGAAAAGGTAGGTAGTGCCCTTGCGCTTCGCTTGGTCTTGGCGAGGGGCACTCCCGTGCCCCCAGATTCTTTTTAATTTTACATGATTTGGTAAAGCAAAAATTATGGTGTCCAATATTTTTTGATAATCTAACTGAGACGGACTAATTAGATTTTTTTTACCCAGGGAACATCTCAATTGAGATGGTTCCATCGGAAGAATTAAGCCGGGAAGAGTAGGGCAGTTACGAACGAGGCGAATCAACAACTTGTTGCGCCATTACTCAACCCTTCGACATTAAGCCCCCATGTGTTACCATGGTAATAAATGCCCTACCTAGACGACAAACAATCTGTTTTGCATTTTATCTTAGTAAATACCTAGATAATCCAGAAATGTAGTAAAATAAGTCAATTGTGCAGATTGTTTTGCAGTGGTTATTTTTCCATGCAGATAGGTAGATAAATTAATTTGTAACAGAAAATCAAGCTTCGATTATATTACTCAGGATCGCTTTGATTCCTTTTACAAGATAAGAGAAAATCCTTAAAGAGAATTGATTAATATACTTTATTTCAACGTAAGCAGCTTATGAAATTTATCAAAAATAAACAAAGCTTTCTAGAATTATACATGTACATTTTCACCGTGCGACCTTTATTATACGACACCATCAACTAACAACTAGAAATATGAAAAAACCGGCCAAGTGCGAGTCAGACTCGCGCACCGAGGGTTCCGTACAAACCTGTAGGTCTATAAGTAAATGGTAGTATAGACCTGAGTATTTGATATTAATTTCAATTTATGACCTATTAAAAAAAAACTACTTACTAGATCTCGTTCAAACCAATTTTCAGTGGAAGTTTGCACCGTAATGTACATCATATATTTTTTATAGATTTATCATTCTCTTATTTTAGAAGTTACAGGGGGGGGGACACACATTTTACCACTTTGGAAGTGTCTCTCGCGCAAACTATTCAGTTTAGAAAAAAATGATATTAGAAACCTCAATATCATTTTTGAAGACCTATCCATAGACACCCCACACTTATGGGTTTGAGGAAAAAAAAAAATTTGAGTTTCAGTTCTAAGTATGGGGAACCCCCAAAATTTATTGTTTTTTTTCTATTTTTGTGGAAAAATCTTAATGCGGTTCACAGAATACATCTACTTACCAAGTTTCAACATTATAGTTCTTATAGTTTCGGAAATAAATGGCTGTGACATACACGGACAGACAGACATGACGAATCTATAAGGGTTCCGTTTTTTGCCATTTGGCTACGGAACCCTAAAAACAACTAGAAATATAAAAATTTAAAAACGAGAACCGATTTTCATAAATTGATCATCCTACTTATAATTTTACATAAAATATGCTGAATGCGTGTATTATTTCGTCATCTAAATTGTTATTTCAAGAGCACCAATTTAAAATCATCATCATGAATGGATCATTTTCCATCTTAATACTGTTTGCCTACTTTATATATAAAATTCTACTGCACGTGTGTATGTCACTGAATTCCTCCTAAAAGGCTGGACCGATTTGAATGTTTTTTTTGTATGCGTTTGGGTAGCGCCACCACAGGGTAGGGTAGCACCATGCGAACGAAGTCGCGCCGGGCAGCTAGTATTTTATAAGTTTTACAAAAGGAGAAGGGGTGCAATTGCAATGTTACTCTAGGAATCTTGGCGCCATTTTATACGCCAATGCTTTCACCCCCTGTTAACTATGTTTGCGCCTATAGCATAAACCTATCTATATTATTGGTTTTCGCTACCATTAACATTGCGATTGTATCTGTATGATGATAACCCTCCTTCCGGGTCAGTCGGGTAATAACAGTTCTATGCAAAATATGGATTCAATAGAAAAAAATATGTTTTGCTCTTTTCGGGCAGGGGGGTAGGGTCGGTAACGCGTAAGTGATTGTGCAATTGTGTGTGAGTTTGTATCAACTATTCAAAGAATTGCAAGACAATGCAATGCACCGTTAATTATATATATATGATATCTAATACTTTATTTATATGCGACATTGTAATAATAAAAACAAAATTTTGTTGATATCGATTTAAAATCAGTGCGTCGCCGCGTCGTAGGGTGGCTGGCCACTCTAGGATGAAAGAAAGAAAGAAGGAAAAAGTTAAAAAAGTTTAATTAAAAACGGCATACAACATTACCACAATAGTAAAACTGTGACTAATGACACAATATTATTATAAGTCAGAATAAACAAATGAAAAACCAAATACCTTGTTACGGACAATGACGTCACATGATTTAAATTGTTAGGTTTAGGTATTTAGATTGATAAGAAATGAAATTTAGTAGCATAACATGATAAGGATCACTACGTACTGACAAGAGCTCAACGTTGCGAGATCTATTTATAACCTCTGGGGGAGGAGCCTGCGCTCTGATTGGTCGGCGCGTTTCGTCGCCCGGAACTATTAGCGTTACCGGTACGAGAGCCGTTTGCTCGCTCGGAGCAGTAAATGGCCTTATGTACCTGGCTTCCCTAGGTCATAAATCATGTTTTTATCAGTAGAATAGCCCTATATGTCATTGTTATGGCTTTATATCTTTGTTGACAGATATATTTAGGTACCGAATCCGTATGAATGGCGCGTAAGGATTCACAGGTAATAAAGTTATGGGCATTTGAAAATTATGTTGTTGGTATTACAAAATAAAGTGTATTTGTGTACCCTAGTCTATTGTTAAATAGTTAAATTGTCAATAAGTAATAAGTTATAAGCAAAAATGTAAACTTTTTGGAAATGTTGTAAATTTGACAAAATAACTTGTAATATTTTGATTATGGCACTCTGTTTTAAAGCCAGATCACTGTTATTATGTATGGAAATAGGTATTTTCACTATGTGAGACTTTACGTGTTTTTAGCACTGGATCACACTTGACCACTTTCTTTTACATTGTAAACTGTTGGTTAGGGACGCCTACGCGGGAAAAAGAGGGATGTCATGACATTTTGACAAGGACGACTATATGAGTTAGAGGAGCATTTCTGGAACTGAGGATCAGGAGTAGCGACCTTGGAAAAAGTAACGACGACGCTCTTGGGGTCCAATAGCGTGTGGCCTAGGATCAGGTGATGTTTCCGGTTTCCTCTTATTGGTTAAAACAGCATTTTTTACTCTTTATCTTCGTAGATGGTCAAGATGTGCTAAAAACACCCAAGTACTAAGTCCAAATGTATGGACAATGTTCTCTGCAATTATCACAATTACCATAGCCTAAGTTCTGACTGTTTTTTAGTTGTAATCGACTCTGTAACTTTAATCTATGAATATACAGTCCATCTTGAGTTTTTTATTATTGGAAGGGGAGTTTTATTTGGCAATCGACGAGTAAACCCCACAGTTTTTTGGTCCATCGACGCCGGATTAAGAAACCAGCGTGAAGCGGAGCGATTGGGGACCACATCCCATAGTTAGTGTGGTCCATCGCTAAGTACGAGAATTCAACGGCCTGGTGGCGGGCATTTGGGGTGTCGGGCAAGAAGTTGTGCTTGCACGGCACGACCACCACCGGTCCTGGCAGGGCTGCCGGGGCGGAACGAGTCTGCGAGTTCTACGTGAGAAGAACACCGAACGGTGCGACGACTGAAGAAGCGGTCGGCGTGGGAAGAACACCGAACGGTGCGACGACTGAAGAGGCAGTCGGCGTGGGGAGAGCGCTGTATGGTACAGCGCCTTAGGAGCGTCGGGCAACGAGGCACACGGCGTTTCAGTGATTGTGATAATTGTAGGGTTCCACAGTTCGGCGGGGCCGCCTAGTGGACTTTTGTGTGGCGGTTCCATCGAACTGTTTTCGTGCGTAGTTTTAGTACAAACACGGTTCCGTCCGTGGCTCTGGTACATTCGACCACCTCACGGTGCTAAACGGCCGGTGTCCAGAGTTAACGCCTGTCGTAAGGCGGTGTGGTGTGTGTGCAGCACCACCAGTCCAGTTGTAGCGCTCCGGGCGCGGACTGAAATCGCACACTACGCCACTACGAGAGTAGCTCGGTGCGGGGGCCAGACTGTAGGCACTGCCAATGGGGTCGGACATTCCAGCCGACTTCCGAGCGCCCCGTATCCTTGTACTTTCCTCTGCTGGGTAGTTCCCCCTTATACCTATCCTTACATTTCCATCCCTGAAGGAGCACATCCCGGCTGGGTCCGGGCTCTCCTGACGGATTGATAGGGACAATTAGGGAGGTAGGGTAATTTGACCTATAATCGGACCCCATAGGAAAATAGGGTATTTTAGTCAAAATTTGGCCAAGTAGGGTAATTTAGCCGGGATTCGACCAAGTAGGGTAATTTCGCTGAATTTTGGCCAAGTAAGGTAATTTTGCTAAAATTGGGCCGATTAGGATTAAGTTAGGTTAAATTCGTGTTTCATAGGTTTTATCGGGTTTTTTATTTTTTATAATTTTAAATTAGTTTTTTTTTAATTATTTTTTTTTATTTTTCTTTTATTGTTGGTTAATTGTACATTATGACTACGCCGCGAAGTCCGATTCAGACGCGCCGTGCGGGTTCGAAAATGCAAAGGATCTTCGAGGATCCTCCCGCGTCTCCGTCCACATCCAACGCGCAATTTAGTTCGATTCGCGATTCCGTAACCATGTCAACCGCGATGACTACCGTACCTTCCGCAACCGTGCCTACCGTGACGGCACCCGCCGCGAGCGTACCTACCGCGACAATACCTTCCGCGACAACTGCGATTGATCCATTCGCGCCGCGTCCGACCGTCGCAAGGAGTACGCGCGCTCCGTCAGTACGATCGCATCAATCGAACGCGAGTACCATAGTCCGGATTAGGCAAGCGGAATTGGAAGCTGAGGAACGGTTAGCCGATATTCGCCGCGAAGAACTACAATTGCAAGCAATGCTTATTAAGAAGCGTCTTGCCGTCGATGTAGCGACAATTAGGGATGAAACGGACCGGGAAAGCATAGGCGCCGATGAAAATATGGAAACCACAGATAAGGTTCGCGACTGGTTACATGATAGTGCAATACGGGGGGAGTCGGAACAGCGTATTGACACTGAGTACCGCGCGCCGCCGCAACAGCAAGATAAAGAACCACTTCCTCGTTTGCCAGAACGTATAGAATATACGACGCCGCGACGTCCAAGGTCACCGACACCGCCGCGACGGCCAAGGTCACCGACCCCAGCGCGATCGAAAGAACGTGCGATAGATAGATTGGTCGAAGCATTTGAGCGTATGACCAGGGATCGTAGACCGCCTAGGCAAACACAAGATTTACCCATCTTCAGTGGGGCAGCGGGCGAGTGGTTACCTTTTAAAGCGGCAATGAAGGAATCTACAACCCTTCATGGTTTTACGGCAGTAGAAAACCTCGCGCGGCTCAGGAACTGCCTACGAGGCGAAGCCCGTAAAGCAGTTGTAGCGCTCCTCCATACGGCAACAGAACCAACGATAATTATGAACACACTCGAACAGTGTTACGGTCGCCCGGAATTGATTATCGATCAGGCACTTGATGACATTAAGAAACTACCACGATTGGGTACTTCTGCGGAAGAAATAAATAGTTTCGCCATCAAGATGCAGAACATAGTCGCGGTAATAGGGTGCGTTGATAAGAAAGGCTATTTACAGAACCCATTAATGGTAAGGCAAGTCCTAGAGAAGTTGAATACACACCTGCGCTTCAGGTGGAATGACTATGCCGAAAGCCATGGTTCTGGCACGGAGCCTGAGATCGTAACGCTGTCAAAGTTTCTTATGTGGGAAGCGGATAGGGCTATAAAGCATTCGTATGCGGTCAAGGGTACCGTCGGACCCATACATAGTGAAACGAAACGCGATAGTCCGTACCGTAAGAAAGAACCCCCAAAGAAAGCACCCGTGTATACGCTGACAGACACACCTGTGAAAAAGAAAGTGTGCTTCTGCTGCGGCTCGGAACATGACACGGTTAAGTGCATTAAATTAAAAGCTATGTCGGTACCCGAACGATGGACATGGGTTAAGGAAGCGGGTGTCTGTTTCCAATGTTTGAATAGCAAACATAGAAGGTTTGCGTGCAAAGCCAAACGATGTGGCATTGATGAGTGTCGTCGACCTCATCACCCGTATTTGCACTCAAAGGGAACAGACACACCCATGCAAACTGATGAACCGGCAATAACGGCATCAGCACACGCATCAGCGGAAGACCATCAGGTTTTTTTGAAAGTGTGTCCTATCGTGATTAAGACACATAATGGTCTTGACTTAAATACGTACGCATTATTCGATGAAGGGTCAACGATCTCGCTGATTGATGAAGAAACGGCTAACATTCTCGGGGCAAAAGGTCCAATACGGGCATTGCACATTCATGGAGCCACATCAAGTCAGCGGGAACCGAATAGTCAGGTTATTGACCTTCAATTGCGTGGTAAAAGTCAAAAGGACCTCCATACTGTCAAAGTTCGTACGGTCAAGAACTTAGTATTAGGAAGTCAAACGATAAGTCGCGATGTATTAAAACTACCACATCTTCGTAAGTTAAAGCCAGAGGACGTGTGCTACGAATACGGTAGGCCACGAATCCTAATAGGTGCGGATAACTGGCATTTAATCGTAACGCGAAGGTTATTGGTAGGCGAACGAAACCAACCAGCTGCATCGTTAACGCAACTGGGTTGGGTAATACACGGACTCGTACCTAGAAACGTTATTAGCGATCAAGATAACGTAGTGTTGCACGTGCGAACATCGCAAGAAATCCAACGGGAGCGAGATACCGAGCTAAACGAGCTGGTGAAAGTGCATTTCGATATAGATGCATTAGGTATCTCGAACAAAAGGAAACCTATCGCGAAAGATGAACGCGCTAAGGCGATATTCAATGGCACGGCAACCCTAGTAAACGGTCGTTACGAAGTTGGACTGCCATGGAAGGATGACGATGTCACATTACCACCGAGCTATGATATGGCTATGAGCCGGCTTCGAGGTATTGAAAAGAAAATGGACAAGTCACCTCAGTTCAAAGAAGCGTATACGACGCAGGTGAACAGCCTATTAAAGAAAGGCTATGCGGAAGAATGTCAGAAAGATCATGCGAAAGATCAACGTCTGTGGTTCTTGCCTCATTTCGCCGTAACTAACCCAAACAAGCCGGGGAAAGTTAGAATGGTCTTTGACGCAGCTGCACGCACCAATGGAACGTGTTTAAACGATGCTCTGCTCGACGGTCCTGACTTGCTCCAATCACTGTATGGCGTGCTGTTTAGGTTCCGAGAGAAACCGGTCGCGATAACGGCGGACATTAGGGAAATGTTCTTACAAGTAAAAATAAAGCCTCAAGATCGCGTGGCCCAACATTTTCTATGGCGAGGAGACAACAGAACGGATCCACCAAAGAAATATGCGATGACGTCAATGATATTCGGTGCGCGTAGTTCGCCATTCATGGCACACAGCGTAAGAGATAAAAACGCGTCCGAACATAAAGAATCGCATCCATTGGCATTTCAAGCAATCACGCAGAACCATTATATGGATGACTGGTTGGACAGCTTCGAAACGGAACAAGAAGCCGCCCAAACGATGGCACAAGTTGTAGAAGTCCACAGCAAAGCAGGTTTCGAATTGGCAGGATGGAGCTCCAATCGTCCGCAGTTATTAGAATCTGTCCCCGACGATTGCCGAGCATGTTCTCCGAAAGAACTCGGCGCGAACGCACACGAATATGGAAAAACGTTAGGAGTTTTATGGGTCCAAGCAAGCGACGAACTAGCGTTTAATACCGCGATGCCCCGAGTACCTGAGGAGGTTAAGAACAAATGGAGAACGCCAACGAAGCGAGAAGCACTAGGGACCGTCATGTCAATTTTCGATCCGCTGGGATTACTTAGTCCGTATACGATCACAGCGAAAATAATGTTGCAAGAGTTATGGAAAAAGAAAATCGACTGGGACGAATCCCTGCCCGAGGAGGAAGCTACGGTGTTTAACGAATGGCTCGACGATCTCGAGTACGTTAGCAACCTCCGCCTGCCACGATGCTATGGTGGGCTTAATCGCGAAAATGTAGAACTACATGTATTTTGCGATGCGAGCGAACAAGCGTATGCCGCGGTCGCGTATTGGCGTTATAGGGATCGCGATAAAAGCATAAGCGTGATAATGGTCGCGGGTAAGGCTAAAGTCGCTCCAATGAAAACTCAAAGTATACCGCGTATGGAATTGCAAGCCAGCTTAATAGGCGCACGATTGGCATCGGCCATCATGAAACAGCATAACGTTAAAGCCAAAGTTGTCCTATGGAGCGATTCCAAAACGGTACTTCATTGGATTAGAAACGACTCGGCCAAGTACACGCCGTACGTGTCACATCGTTTGAGTGAGATCGCGGAGTTAACAAGCATCGACCAATGGCGCTGGGTGCCAACGGCACACAATGTGGCCGACGATGCGACGCGGTCGGGTAACACTCGGTTGAAAAGTAAGGACAGGTGGTTTACAGGCCCACCCTTTTTGAGGGAACCCGAAGATTTGTGGCCACAAGAAACCGACCTAGAACTTACTCAAGACGATGAAATCGAAGCGCGTATAACACACGTAAATACGGAACCAGCCTTTGTCGAGTTCAAACGGTTCTCATCGTATGAACGATTGTTGAGAACAATGGCTGTCGTGTTAGCGTTCGTAGACAAGTGCAGACGGCGTGCGACCGGCGTAACCGCGAAACACATTAGGGATGCTGAACGCGTGTTAGTTAATGAAGCGCAAAAAGATAGTTTTGCATGTGAATTACAGAAGCTTCATAAGGACAAACACGTCGATCGCTCAAGTCGCTTATACAAATTAGATCCCAAAATTAACGAAAATGGGATTCTCGTTTTAAATGGTCGCATTAACGCAGCTACGGTGCCAGAATGTATGAAGGAACCGCCCATACTCGATGGTGCACATCCTTTGGCACAGCTGCTTATTAAACATGAACACACGAGCCAGAGTCACGTAGGTAGGGAACAGATCGTCAACACCCTGCGACAAAAATTTTGGGTATTGCGTTTACGACCCATGGTAAAGACGATCCTACGGCAGTGTGTTACATGTAAAATGCGTAGGGCAAATCCGGCAATACCAGTAAAAGGAAATCTACCGCAAGTCCGTCTTGGTACACACACGAGACCGTTCTCTCATTGCGGCATAGATTGTTTCGGCCCCATGTGGGTGGCAATAGGCCGACGTAGGGAGAAGCGTTGGGGTATGCTCTTCACTTGTTTGGTTACGAGAGCTATTCACGTAGAGTTAATTGCAAGCCTAAGTACCGATTCTGCCATAATGGCCTTGAGAAGAATGGCGGCACGCCGAGGATGGCCGCAGAAGTTCCTCTCGGATAACGGCACCAACTTCCATGGCGCTGAGGTAGAATTGGGCAAGGCCTACAAAGAATGGCTGCCAGAAATGCAGAACTACACTCTGGGCAAACAAGTGGAGTGGCGGTACATTGACCCGGGCGCACCGAACCAAGGCGGAGCGTGGGAACGCATGATTAAAACTGTTAAGTCAGCGTTGTATATGGTATTGCATGAGCGAGCTCCAAAAGAGGAAGTTTTGGCCACATTAATGGCAGAAATTGAGCACACAGTAAATTCGCGCCCACTCACACATGTCCCAGTAGAGCCAGATGACGCTGAGGCGTTGACGCCTAATCATTTTTTATTAGGCACAGCGACTGGACTACCGTTTGTAGGGGAATGTGAGGTGGCGAATAGACAGACATGGCGTGCTGCTCAAGCTCTGGCCAATATGTTTTGGGCTCGTTGGGTTAAGGAGTATTTGCCCACGTTAACGCCACGAGGCGATGTTAGGAAAGATCACGATAACGTTAAAATTGGTGATGTCGTTATCATTGCGGATGGATCATTGCCACGTAATGTTTGGCCCCGAGGCCTCGTCGAACAAGTGTACGTAGGACCCGATAACGTAGTTCGAAGCGTGGATGTGCGGACGCGCGGGGGGATCTTTCGGCGACCTGTTAGGCGTCTTATTGTCCTGCCCATTGATAAGGGCTGCGAGGTTCTTCGCCGGGGGGAGAATGTTACGGACAATGACGTCACATGATTTAAATTGTTAGGTTTAGGTATTTAGATTGATAAGAAATGAAATTTAGTAGCATAACATGATAAGGATCACTACGTACTGACAAGAGCTCAACGTTGCGAGATCTATTTATAACCTCTGGGGGAGGAGCCTGCGCTCTGATTGGTCGGCGCGTTTCGTCGCCCGGAACTATTAGCGTTACCGGTACGAGAGCCGTTTGCTCGCTCGGAGCAGTAAATGGCCTTATGTACCTGGCTTCCCTAGGTCATAAATCATGTTTTTATCAGTAGAATAGCCCTATATGTCATTGTTATGGCTTTATATCTTTGTTGACAGATATATTTAGGTACCGAATCCGTATGAATGGCGCGTAAGGATTCACAGGTAATAAAGTTATGGGCATTTGAAAATTATGTTGTTGGTATTACAAAATAAAGTGTATTTGTGTACCCTAGTCTATTGTTAAATAGTTAAATTGTCAATAAGTAATAAGTTATAAGCAAAAATGTAAACTTTTTGGAAATGTTGTAAATTTGACAAAATAACTTGTAATATTTTGATTATGGCACTCTGTTTTAAAGCCAGATCACTGTTATTATGTATGGAAATAGGTATTTTCACTATGTGAGACTTTACGTGTTTTTAGCACTGGATCACACTTGACCACTTTCTTTTACATTGTAAACTGTTGGTTAGGGACGCCTACGCGGGAAAAAGAGGGATGTCATGACATTTTGACAAGGACGACTATATGAGTTAGAGGAGCATTTCTGGAACTGAGGATCAGGAGTAGCGACCTTGGAAAAAGTAACGACGACGCTCTTGGGGTCCAATAGCGTGTGGCCTAGGATCAGGTGATGTTTCCGGTTTCCTCTTATTGGTTAAAACAGCATTTTTTACTCTTTATCTTCGTAGATGGTCAAGATGTGCTAAAAACACCCAAGTACTAAGTCCAAATGTATGGACAATGTTCTCTGCAATTATCACAATTACCATAGCCTAAGTTCTGACTGTTTTTTAGTTGTAATCGACTCTGTAACTTTAATCTATGAATATACAGTCCATCTTGAGTTTTTTATTATTGGAAGGGGAGTTTTATTTGGCAATCGACGAGTAAACCCCACATACCTAGTAATGTAATATTGATGGAATAGGTCCCGCTCGGCTCAGCATAAGGTCTAGTCTCCGTAAAAGTAAGAATAACGGAACAACGATTTTAATTGTTGCCCGGAAAATTGGAAAATTCGCGTAAAACTGAAATTGCTTTTTCCATTAGAGTTTTTTACAGGACAACAGTGCAGCGAGTTCGGCGTGCTACGGACGGAGACGACGCATTGGAATCTGTTGGATGTGGATTTATATATATTTAATCATTTATGTAGGTAACCAAAAAAGTTTTTTCATAAAAAAAACATCTCACAGAAAAACTTTTTTTAAACAACAAAGTCGGCTTACAAATTTGTCCGCCGGGTGGTAGGCGGTTACCGCAGCATAGACAAAAAATAAACTTTATTATAAAAAAGCCATTGAAAGATTTATTGACGCTTTTTCATTGAAATATTAGACTTAATTATAAAAATTGCTTACACTAAGACCCTTATGGCATAGACAGAGAATATAGGTTAAATCATAATTATATACTTTTTAGTACAGGGTATTTATAAATTTATTTCGTGGACTAAAATTACAGATGCGACCGAACATTTTTTCTTTTAATGTTGCAAGCGTGGAGCATTGTTTTGTGTATGCGTCTATTCACACGTACCACAACCACACTACAACCGCAACCACATCATTATTAAACCACGTGGGCGGGCGCTAATTTTTATGAAAATGAAGAGCCCCCGCATTTTATGGCCAGCAGTCACTGCCACTAAACGCGACCACCAGTCAGACCACTACACGCCGCCACCAGTGGTAGCCACTAGTGGCCGGATGCGGCCACCAGTGGCTTCCACTTGCGGCTAGAATACATTGTTCATTTCCCGGGGACTGTGGCCGTGTGTCACACGCGCGAGTCAAACGGCAAAACGCGGCAACAAGTACTGAGCGCGGTCGTCTCTCGTCCATGCTGTACAAAATGTATGGAGAAACGCGACCGCAACATTTGGCGGCTACTAGAAGTTCTAATGTAGTCGCCATTAGTGGCTTAATGTGCGGGTGCTCTAAATAGTTGAATTCACACGGACCACATTTTGCCGTCACTATCGACCGCGATATGTGATACCGACCACACCGCAGCCACGTCGCAACCACAACGTAATCACCAGCGACACCACATTAGCGATACAAACATTTTAACTTTTTTTGCCACCACAACGCAACCGCATAAAGCCGCAGCGACACTATTCACACGTAACCACATCTTGACCACATTTTGTCGCGACGCTGTGGTGTAGTTGCGGTACGTGTGAATAGAGGCTATGGTTCACTTATTAGTGATTCATCGAGCCGTTGTGACATGACTCCTCAATTTAATTTTACTCAATTGTTTAAATAAATGTTTAATAAATATAACCGTACTAATAAATTAAATATAATTAAACGTAACACATAATATTAATTAGTGTAATTTAATTCATCGTTATAATGTAGTCTGACATAATTGAGTAAATTTAATGAGGACTCACTCAGGATACAAATAAACATATGTCATTTTAGTCCACGGAATTAATAATCAGACTTTAGCTACTTATCTCACCAATCCTCCACATTACTTTGGGTTTTTTTTTCGAAATATTGTATTTAGCATAAATCGACGTGTATAAAAGTTTAGTTTTTTCGAACAAAACAATATTGTACAACCGATATTTTTCGACTGATAGAGATAATCTGTTACGTTGCAAGTGCTTTAATTTAAAGTCCCTCAACGAGTTTAAAGGCAGTTATGTGATAGCTTGAATCTGAGGGTAAACCCATCGTTATCACTGAACGTAGCAGCCATAAGCCGTGAAGTGAAGTGGATAGAACTTCACCTCTCATGTCTCAATGAGAGATTACATTGCAGCATTGTAAGCTAGTCATTAGTCTCTTCCTAGCCCGCTCTGAATGCATACTAATAACTAGCTCCACTAAAGTCAGCGAGATCTAATAAGCTCGTTTTCACAGTACATACACAGAAGTTAAGAACATAACTATAGGTATCCCATGGACCTAGGAAATGTTTGCTATGCTAATAAGACCAAAGAAGCCTGGAAAAGAGACATCCCAATCCTCAAGAACACTTTGTGAGAGAGAAAGATCAATCAATCAATTAGCCCTTTCTCCTGAATCTCATATGTGTTAATTAAATTAGTACAATTTTATTTCTCTAAGTTCAGTGTGCCACTTAGCAAAGGCCTTCTCTAAAAAAATTGATTGCTTCCTGTCTTTTGCGACTCTTTTCCTGCGGTAAGTTTGATTTCACTCTCCCATCTTTTGCGATGACTTCTCCTTTTTCTTTTACCATGTCTACCAGGATACCATTCCGTCAGTATTTTGCTCCATTTCTCTTGGGCACTTCGTTACATATGACCAGTCCATCTCCATTTCAGTTGGTATATCCTAGTAAGAACATCCATCACTCCTGTCCGAGCTCTTATAAAAGTATTCCTTTTTCCATCTCTCTTTTTCTTTCTCCAATGATAGCTCTCTGACAATGTTCTAGCCTGTGCATTCTAGCATGTGGTGTTTTGAAGTTGTCGAAATTTCACACCCGTATGTATTCAATTCCATTACTCTGAGATCCTTTGACTTCATAACCTTATTCAGTGACCAGTATCTTTTCTAGCCATTGGCTATTCTTCTTTCATTTCCCTTTGTAGTCAAATCTGTATAAGAGATTATTTGACCTAAATATATGTACTCTTCAGCATGTTCGAGAGATTGCTTATTGATCTGAATTTCATACACGTCTGAAATTGGTAATAATGTCATTTTGCTTGCATTCATAGATAGCCCAGACTAATCAATTTCTTTGTTTAGGTCTCGTATCATTTCCCTAAATTGTGAGGATTTTCTTGACAATGTCGTCCGCAAATAGGAGATGGTTCAGTTTTCTTCCGTCTATATTTAGTCCAAATTCGTCCAATTTCAGCTTACAGAATATATTTTCTAGTACCGCCGAGAATAGCTTGGGCGATAGTGGGTCACCTTGTCTGACTCCTTATTCGATTTTGAAGGCTTCCCCAATAGTTTCTAGTTATATTCTTGCTTTTGATTTGGCATATATATGTTTTATAACCTTTATGTAGGTCTTGGGGATTCCCTGCTGCAGAAAGAAAGATAAGAATACACAATTTTGTCGCGAGCAAAAATTGAAACCAGCCCAGGGTCTGAGTCTGATTTACGCACCAAGTGTTGCACCCTAAAAATATTTAAACAATTTACAAAATCAGTTTTTATAACAGAATATCTATTCATCTACCTATATCTAAAAATATTAAGTATTAAACACTTTTTTTTGTCATACATAAGTATCACAAACACTTTTTTTGTCGCGTTTAAATATGTGTCTGTGTATCTTGTACAGACAAGATTAACTATAGAGAAATAAGCAAGGTACCTTCTGAGATATTATTATTTATTTCTATTGCAAAACGAAATAATACATAAAGTAACATATAAAAAGCTTACCTGGCGATGTAATCGAAATCGGAGAACACGGTTCGTCCTTAAACCTGTGGAAGAGGAAAATTTATGTTTTAATACTTCGACAAATAATAACTTCAGCTTGAATGTAGTAACAGGGAAAATAACATTACATAATTATATCGCTTATAATTTTTACATAATTGTAAGCTTTTCGATAACTCTCGAAGAATCTGAATGTTATCGTAACTTTGATCTAATTTAAGAACACTACAAAAGTAATCTTAGGCAAAAATTTTTTTTTATGTTATTTACATTATGTAGGTATCTTAGTTGGAATAATATAAAAAGTAAACTTTATACAATACAAACTGTGTTCAATACAAACTGCGTTCAATTCGAAGTCCGTGGGCGTTTTTGTTTTGTGATTTTTATCCTGCTCTTTTCTACATCGATCGATCATAATTCATTGTTTATTTGTCTATGAAAACAAACAAAATGTGGAAATCTAGATTTGGAAGACACGTACCTACTGGACGTGCCCTAAATTACAATTCTATACTAATCCTACCCTTAGATTTTTGGTTACCGGATGAATGAAACACTCAACCGAGCTTACGTTTATTTCCTATACTAACATGTCCTCAATCACTTTGTAATGGCCCAACTGTTTTATATGAGGCATATTGCTTTAGTTTGATGAGAACCCGAAATAACAATATACCTATATATACCCAGGGAAATATTGGATGTCTCAGGTATGTGTTTTTTATTTTTTTTATACGACAAAGTCGGTAAACAAGCATACGGCCCGCCTGATGGTAAGCGGTTACCGTAGTCATATGGACGCTTGCAACACACGAAGCATCGCTCACGCGTTACCGACCTTTGCCCCCTCCCCTATGAGCTCTGGCAACCTTACTCACACGCAGGAACACAACTTTACACAACATAAAGTCATTTGGCTGCGATATTCTGTAAGGTCCTCTACCTTACAGAATATCGCAGCCAAATGCTTCCCCAGTCGAGCTGCTCTTTGAGCAAATACACGCTATGCTCTACCTCTCTTAAAATATCTAATTAAATTTTCTCAAAATCACTAATAAACTATCTGAAATGATTATGCGACATAACGAAACTAATCCTGCAATCTGTTTGAGTTATTTAGTGAATTTTCATCGACGTATCCATCAAGCACAGATGTATCCAAAAAAACATGAATGTTTGTCTTAGTAAGGGGAAATCGAATAATAAAAATCGAAATAAACATTCAGAATAACTTATTTATGTACTTTTATACCAAAAATATAACTATAATTAATAATTATTGTGAAATAATAATAGCAGAATATAGATTTCTAGGCCACTCTATATCAAACAACTAATAAAATAAAATACAAAAACGTTGGATTTTTAATAAAATCAGTGTGCCAAACGTGGTCACATGCTTTATTTTATTTGTATAGTGGTAAGGAGGGCTTGGAGAGTTCAATCTAAATTTTAAAACAAATTGACTGAAATCACATATGCATGGTATCGGGCGGAGAACCATATTATATTCACAAATTTTGTCCGGAGCAAAGAATCGAATAAAAATGTGAATACCGCGTGACGTCTAACGTTTACGTTTCGTTCACTATTGATACAATATAAGTGCAAATGATATTAGAAGAAAGTTGATATAGTTGAATTTTTCATAATATTATCTTTATTATTCGGATGTCAACGATTTTCGGGAATGTAGCATGTCATAGTTTTAAGGGTAACCAAAATTTCAAAGTAGCCGGAAGTTTAAGTGGAGGATGGTTCTTACTTTCCTTGGACGTATATCTCTTGGTTTGAGTTGGGTTGTAAAAAAACCGGACCGCATAGGTACCATACTAACTTCGTTAGTAAACAAACTATGATGATACGAAAAAGTAGAAACTTCGTTCTATTTTACATGTAGGTATCTTATACCTTGGGTTTATAAACTTGAAACTAATTACGATTTATTTACATAAATAAATAAAAAAAAAACATTCTAGTTATTCAGAACTATATCTAAATAACTTGCGTAGGTACTAATATTATTATGTAGTACCGATGCCAATTTACTTACCTGTATGTTTAAATTAATTAACAATTAACCCCCTTACTCATAAAGCGCTATTTAACTAATATAAAGTTTAAAGGGTCACATTATTTGATAATAACAATAGAGTGACGTTATTTACGTGACCCTTTAAACAGAATATTAGTTAAATAACGTTTTATGAGTAAGGGGGTTAATGTTTATTACTCTTCTGTAGCAACAATTCCAATTCGTTATTAGGATTCTGGCAACATAACAAAGTAGATGAACACATCTGTGGAAAGTTCCATGAAGGTCATGGTGAGCACGAACCCAACAGAAATAAATCGAGATCACCCCTGGGGTAATGGACTAGCACCTTTAATACAGGTTACTCTGTAACCTAGCTAAGGTGTTAGTTGCGACCAATTTTTTCTAAAGACTAGGTATAAGCCTATACTATATTATACATCACGTTTTGTTCACCATTTCGTCCTTGAAAGCAGGAACCCTACCTAACATACTACAATACAGAAGTCACATAATTGCACCCCTGTTTTATATAGCGAACCCAAGGCGATTCTTTTGCTCAGAGAAATGTGCTGATAGTATAGTTTCTCGAAGCTTTACAAACTTATCTGTGGAAATTACGGTTTATTTGTTTTATCATTTTTTGGAAACCGGTGACTCGCATTTTTTGTTAAACTAATTATTAATTATTAAAAACTTGTAAACTATTCAAATATTAAGAGAGGCAGAGCGTAGCGTTTATTCGCTCAAAGAGCAGCTCGACTGGGGAAGTACCTCCCACCTTACAGAATAACGCAGCCAAATAACTTTGTTGTGTAAAGTTGTGTTCCTTCCTGCGCGTGAGTAAGGTGGCCAGAGCCCATAAGGGAGGGGGGAAAGTTCGGTAACGCGTGGACGATGATTCGTGTGTTTCAAGATGGTTGCAAGCGTCCATATGGCTGTGGGAACCGCTTACCATCAGACGGGCCGTACGCTTGATTACCGACTTAGTGGAATAAAAACTTAAAAAAATATGCAAATTCTTGGTAACAATTTCATAAAAGTGAAAATAAAATTGAACTCGTAAATACCTACGTATCCAACCTGATTTGCCATCGATAGTCAAACTATCGATAGTTTTACAACTTTACTTGAAACTTATAGATTTTGTTAACGGCATAACGTTCCATTTAAATTAATTACAAAATATGTAGTAAAAGAAATATATAAAATAAAATCTTTTGTATCTTTTGATTCCCAACTCTAAATATTTTTTATATGAACATTTTAGTAGAAATATAATCTAACACTTACGCGGTGCTTCGTAACCCAGGAGTAAACATACGATAACCTTGTATACAACTATATATTATAAGTAAAAAAAAAGCTTGTATACAACGCGTAGGTATGGTAGAATCTTCAGCCTCAAAAGGCCTTCAGATAATTCAAGGACACACCTATTCAAATGGACCACCTGATATCTCTTTCGATTTATCATTTATAATAGAATATTCAGTAAAACTATGCATATGTATCTACCTACCTACCTGTGGATGTTCTATTAATTTTGATAATTTCAGCCAAGGTCAACTAACTGAAAGACGACCATTTTGGTAGCAAATAAAGCATAATATGAAGATTATAATAATATATAGGTATAGGTACTTACTCGTACAAGTCCTCTTCGGTGTTCGAAGAACTGGTAGCTTCTATCAACACGGTGCAGTCCATACTCACGACACGACTTTATCACTGTTCTAATTAAGTTTTTTTTATTAACGCATTTTTCTTCCTATCGACACTCGAGCGAAGGTTCCAAGTGATGATATGAAAATGTGGTGATGAGCATAATTGTTGTGAGCGGAAGTAGAAAACTATCAGGAAAAGTAATACTCAAATTGGAAATGAAAAGCTGTGAAGGCTGTCACAGAGGGCTTATTGTGTGAGCCGACCTTGTACTTGGGATACCTTGTACATGAAGGTTATTCGATGTACAATAAAAATATTTTATTTCAATAAAGTTTGCATTATTGCTAAAAGAATTAAGTTTGGTTAGGTACTTTAAAATATGAAATAATTATTGTAAAAGTGTAAATATGTGTCAAGTCACAGTGAAAGTATTTGGGACTGAAGAAGACATTTTAGTTTTTAATTAGTTTGTTTTTTTGTAGGTAGTTTTCAGGTACCTACTCTTAAGACAACTTGGTGCTTACTAGCTTGTTACTGTTGAAAGAATGGTACTTACCTACGTAGTACGTATATTTCTATACTACTTTTTTGACAAAAAAGATTATTCAATCATGATTGATTTTGATGTAAAAATATATAAATAACAAGCAAAAAATATCATACAATAGAAGATACATTTGTATCCTATATGTTATTACCGAGTATAGTCTAAATGACCAATTTCATCCAAAACCATTCAGTAGTATTTGCGTGAAAGAGTAATAAACATATTCACATCCTCCATAAACATTTTCAAAATTTCGCAGTATGTTGAACTAAGTTACCTACCTATACAATATATTTACCTAGGTATGATGACAAAAACATGTTGCTGTATAGTATTTTTTGCGTCTAAAGCGTATGTTTTATAATTATTCAATGATAATTATAAGATTCGTATTAAATGTTCCCCGTTGCAAAGTCACCCTGCCCGCCCACGAAGCCTAGGGCGCAGGCGTCAAAATAACCTTGGGCATACTTCCTGGTTCACGGACAGAGGATTGCGTCGCTGTCACCTGACTTCTAGGTCAAAGTGTCTATAGGTATAAAATCATAGATCTAAACTCAGCACGCAGTGAAAGAATCCAAGTGGTCTGGCCTACTTTAATCTGCCATAGCCATCTATGAAGTGAACTAATAATATTCTCTCCAGCCTTTGCCCGTTCTGGCTACATTCGTCTCTTTCAAATTGTCAACTAGAAATTTTCTCATGTAACAATCACAATGTACTTTTTAAGGCCTCTCGTGACAAGAGGGTTCGTAGTCCTATGAATAATGGCATTTTTGTATATATATTCATATGTTAAAATCTAGTTTCATAGATCTCACGCACGTCACCTAGTTTCACGGACGTCACAGGCACGGAACGCATTTCTTGAAATTCCACCGGGGCATTCGGTGTTCTCGTTACCTACCGATAGTAGACCCAGAGCTATACAAATTAATACAAAGCAAATAAATCCGATGAGTGCCGTGCGTGCGATACTACCGGCCAGTCCAATCAACGATATATGCCGGGCGTTACCGGGTGCTGGTGATACGGATGGATAGTGGACGCAGTGCTGGGGTGCGATTACGAGGCCGTATGCAAAATTTTGCCGATTTCGCTGATTTACGCGATTTAACAATGGTGTCTTTACTGTTAAATTACTGTATTTATACAAGTTTAAATTCACAATCTAAAATTTAATAATGATCTAATGAATGAGCTAACTCTTTATTTTTATTGTTTTATTTAATGCGAGATTGAGGTTATTTTAAAAGACTTTTTATTGCCAAACTATTGAACTTTTTTTTCAGGTAATGGATTGTTTATTAACTGAAGTTTATTTATGTTGTTATAATTTTAATGAACGAGAGTTTTAAATACCAGCCGAAATCAAAAGCAATTCTTCAAAAACAGCCGCCAGTTTGAAGTCGATTTTGCAAAATTAAATAATAAAATTAAAAAAGTAGCTCATTTATTTGTACGTAGTATAAATATACTCTGAGCTAGAAGACACCTACTAAGACACTTGGAAACTACTAAGACACTTGGAAACTACTAAGACACTTGGAAACTACTAAACACACAATTAGTTATCACTTTGACTATTGACTTTAGACTAAATATTATTTATATAGAAAATATAACAATTAGACAGACATAATATAACGATGCATATAATATATAAAAATAAATAAATGAAGAATATTTAATTGAATGAATTACAATAAGTAATAATATGTAAATTAATAAACATAACTTATAATAAGTAATAATAGCATACTTTGAATTAAAATGGACCTTGAGCTAGCTGTTACAGAGAGAAGCTATTTCCATGCATCCTTGTCGTCAATATAATGAGACACTTTATAATAGGCCCTATTCAACAAGTTTTTACAAATCAGAAACAATACCTAGCAGCAATTCTCTGGTCCACTGCAACTTCCTCCCCGTCCTCCACCTTGCGCACCTCAATCTTTCGCTTCAAATGGCCTCTGCAATTCGCCTCCAGAGAATACTTGGTTGTTCTATCAGCACGATCATACCGACTCCACACAAATCCCTGTCGGGTTTGAATAAAGAATAATTGCCACTTCGCAGCTTCATGTTCAGTAGGATAATCATGATCCGAATTAAGATTATTCTACTTAACCTTCTGTACTGAACCTTCGGGTCGGCCGATACAATCTGCACACCTTGGAAACATTTAGATGCCAAGACAAAAATAGTCCCCAGGTATGAACCCCTCCCTATACAGTGGGACTCAATGCCAAGAAACTCCAGGACACCTTGCTTGGCACAATCACTCCTTTTACGGGGCATTTTGTTCGTAGACCATTTGTTCTAATACCTACCTATCTTTAATCTATTGTCTACACAGCATTAGAGAAAATTTAAAAAAGATGAGAGTTTAATCGACCGCAGAGGAATAGGCTCCACAAAATACACCAGACAAAACGGCCTGGAGCACACCAAACAGCCTCCCGTCGCAGAATCCCACTATGCAACGAAAGATTCACAGCGACCGTATCCATCTCAACATCCATCCAAACACTTTCAAAATGAACCGACCGTATCAAGTCTAGTCCCAAGTTATAAGAGGAAACACCCCATAATATAATTATTACTTTACCGTCTTCAACGCACTAACTACGCAAATCTGGACAGTGCTATGTCCGGCATCTGGCCATTGTCAAAAGAGGTTAAATTGAAATAGGCAGCCGTATATCAAAATTCATACGGCAATAAGAACCAAGAGGATTCAAATTTCCATCCTCCTATTGAGATGGCTGTGCACTTGTATTAGGTAGGTATATCTTACGCCGACCCTAAAGCAGACCCCCTCAGTCCATGCAACAGGCAGGCAATCCCACAGCACCACCATGCCCTCTATGAATCCTTGTAAAATGTAATTAGAGAAATTAAAAGGAAAATTTCGTACGAATTCCATTGAAAATTACTTAGATGAAGTCGTTACTTGTGTAAAACAGGTAGTAAATAGCCCCCTTCTATATAAGTCTGCATATTGTGACGGGCAACTACGGAATCCTACACTATGCCTGGCCCGACACCCACTTGGATGGTTTTTCATCTATACTAATATTATAAAGAGAAAAGATTTGATTGTTAGTTTGTTTGTTTGCATTGAATAGGCTCCGAAAATACTGAACCGATTTGAAAATCTTACTAATATTATAAAGAGGAAAGATTTGATTGTTTGTTTGCATTGAATAGGCTCCGAAAGTACTGAACCGATTTGAAAAAATCTTTCACTGTTGGGAAGCTACATTATCCCCGGGTGACAAAGGCTATATTACATTTTCAAAAAAAAATAGGGATCCTTACTAAAATTCATAATTGTATAGAAGGTACCTAAGTAATTGTTCAACCTTATTCCACCATCCCCATTTTTACACCAAACCACAAGACGCCGGGAAAATTTTCACCCGTACGTTGTTGACATGGTACCGAAAATACGGACACAGCGTTTTGCATCCTCATTTATAATGCGGACAGCAAGGGAGTGGAACTTGCTTCCGGCGTCTGTGTTTCCTGACGCTTACATTCTAGAAACTTTCAAGGTCAGTGATAGTAAATAGGTTTCTTCTGGGTCAACGTGTTTCCTCTTAAGCTTCGTCATCGCCCCTTATGGGCGGGTTTTAATTAAATTATATGTCTATGGTTATAGCACAGTCTATTAAACCATAGACTGTGGTTAGAACATGGGTTATAGTAGGAAGGAGGACGGCGAGGACATCGTGCGATAGCACTTTGAGGGTGCTGGGGGGAGGTATCACACTTCCCCCGGCACGGGCTATCACAGAGCCGCGCGAGGAGCGTTCAGGGCCTGGGCCAGTAGACAAGATGGTTATCGACAATCGTCATCGTTAGTAAACGATCAACCTTTGTTTAGAATTGACATAAGAGATTGTTAAAAGTCACGTGATATTTCGATTTGAAATGTCAATCCCATACAAAAGTTGATCGTTTACTAACGATGACGATTGTCGATAACCATCTTGTCTAGGGGGGTTGGTAGGTACGCTATCTGCACGAGAGCTCGCCCCCCTCTGTAGCGCAGGTTACAACTTTAATCTGTGGCGCAGGTGGTGACCACCTTGGGGTTTTAGCCGGTAAACGTCCGGCAAAACTTAGCCGCTCCCCCCAGTGCGGTCGGGTATCCTAGTAAGAGGATTCCCCAAAAAAAAAAAAACGGTGGCTTTCTGAGACCAAGAAAAAAAGGGTGACTTACCACAGGATTAAATATTCTGTGCCACAGGCATATAAGAACAAGCAGACCAAACATATTTTACGTATTATACTATTATTAAAAATATAAATTGAAGTTTTCCGTCATCTGATCCGTCATGATAATCCGTGTGACGGGTCAACACTTTGTTTTTATTTGGTTTTATTGCGGATAATTAATTGTTTTTGTAGAAATAGGGCGAAAATGTAGGATTAAATATGGTTAAGGTATATTACTGACAGAATAAAAATAATTCAAATGAAATAGAATTATTTTTACCTCAACAAATTGTCTAATTCCGTAAATTTTCCCGCTTAGTTCATAATAGATGGTTGCCGTTTTAGAAAGAGACACAGCGCCTAAAAAGTATGTCTCTTTCGGACCGCGTTTTGTGTATCAGTGAACCTTCCATTTACGTAGTATAAACATTCCTTGGTGAGTACCGTCCAGTGCTGCCAGAATGTTACTTTTGTAACAGTTTACGTTACCTACTTTTGTAACATTTTACGTTACTTTCATGTTATCTCCACGTTAAACGACTCATAATGTTACTTTACTTTTAGGACTATAAAAATATTCAAATATTTTCCAGTAAACATCGAATAACAGTTTGGATTTCTTGTTACGATTCTTTCGAAGTCAAATAGAAGTGAAGATTTTTTTGTGAAATAAAGTGCCATATTGCAGTATTAGTGTCGTTTACTACGTAAAATAAAATAATGTTACGTTTGTCTTGAAAATGTTACTTTTCGTGCTGCTCATGTTGCTTTTGTTGGACTATCGGCTCGTGAGTAAATTGTATTCTATGATCGGCAGCCTCTCGGCCACTCACTGGCAACACTGGTACAGTCAGTCAGTTACCGAGCGACATACTGGCTATATTCCGAATTAAATAATATCGCTCACAGTGCTCACAGCAATAATTTGCGTACCGAGTTAAGGTGCGTTCGAATTGGGGTATGGTAGCAAAAATAACAGTCCAAAATGCCAAAAACGATCACAACTGGCGTTCGATTTGGAAAGTTGTGGGCGAAATTGGCGTTTTGAACAGTTTTCGTTCACCGTTCGTTTTGCTTGGAAACAGTTAAAAACGACATCGTGAACTGCAAATTTTGACCCACCTCCGAGGCAGGGTCGTTTGTGATCATATTTTGACATCTTTGAATCTGACAGATAAGTTTCGGAAATTGCATACGGGAAGCGATTTTATTATAAAATTTTATAGAAATACTAACAGGTAAGAGAATAATTTGTTAGATTAACTTTGTTTAATGATTAACTGAAGGAAAAAGGTAGGTTGAGACAAGTGACAAGCAGGCGATCAGCATGGAAATGTCATTTTTGTATCTAATCGTTCGATTTGGGAAATATCGTTTGTGGCAAAAGTTGCAAAATTGTTGAAATTTACCAATTCGAACGCCCGAACGAAAATGCCCATTTTGAAACTGTTAAAAACGAAATCACTCCAATTCGAACGCACTATTAGATATCACGATATTGACAGCTAAGAACTGTTAACAATTCGTCGCCTTAGGGCAACACAGTTCTATGTTTCAGAGCCTATAGTTTTCAGGGGAGCCAATTGAAACTTTGATATTTTATATTTCCTATATTTTTCAAAAGTGGTGTCAATTAAATTAATAGGATGTAGTATAAAGTAGGAAGAATATATTTCTTAGAGCAAATGTTTAAAAAAAACGAATATTATATTTTTTTGAAAATACATAGAACTTTGTAGCTGCGGGAAATTGTAAAAACAATAGGCAACGAGGTTCTATGATATCATAGAACCTTGTTGCAGATTTAGAAGGTGTAAATAGTACTTTGATAGTCTCAGTAGTTAATGGAAACAAAACAGTTTATATGGAAAAAAGTTATTTATTTAATTTTAAATCAGCCTTTGTTACAATTTTATACACCTATCTCCCTAAACAATGCTTGATAGTATGTTTTGTCCAACAAAGGCATCCATTTATACATGGACTTGATTGCTTGAACTTTGTGTTCAGGCAATCCCTTTTTTACTGATCGAATGGGCTTTGGTACTGGCATATCCCTTGGAAATTGCAATACATTCCGACGGTTGGTTTGACTTCTACGGCGTGGTCTGCTATCCAAACTAGGCAGAATGTTAACATATACCCAGTCTTGATCCAAGTAACTTGTTTTGTAGCCCACATGAAAGTAATTTTGAGTGAATTTTAAGGAAGTAACTTTTGAGTATGGTATTTTGTCATAATTGAAAGACTTGGCACATTCTGCAAAATCTTTTATGTCTTCCATTTGTAACTGAATTATTCCATATGGATTGTTCTTGTGTACCTTCTTGAGTAGTTTTATTAATGACACTGGGGAGTAATATTCAGAAACTGATAAAACTTTTTCTATGCATGAATGAACATTGTCTACCTCTTGAATGGCTGAATGGCCAGGTGTACAGTACTTCAAAGTTATTTCTTCAATATTTTCATTTCCTTCAAGAAATCTGCTATTGCATATGAAATAAATGAATTTCTATTCTGTGGGACACAAGAATCACTCCATAGAGTGAGGAACTTTATTTCTGGATTATCAAGAACTAACTGTTTCAGTATAGCCAGCAGTGCACTGGCCAAATCATTTCCTGTTCTGCCAGATATAGCTTCTGACCATAAAGAACAATATGTCTTTTTAGACTTTGAAAAATGACCTGTGAGATTGTAAACATTAAGCTTACTTTTATAGAAGAAACAACTCACATCCGCTTGTGGGCATGTAAGAACATTCTGTAAATCAAAACATAGCACATTTTCAGTAGATTCTCTATCTCTATTTCTCTCTAGTCTCATGGCATTTTTTTCTTCCAAATGAATAGTGTGCTTCTCATCTAATTCTGGGGTTATAATTATATTTTCTTTTCTGGAAATTTCCCACTCCGAGCACAAGTCACACTTATCTTTCTTCGGTTTATGGAATGACAAGTTAAATTCTTCGTTGAATATTTTATTATACATGTTTTTCAGAAGAGGTGCTTCTGTTGATTCTTTATACAATTCATACATTTTTGATATGCTAAGACTAGGCTCCAAATATCGCCTTTTAGTAGTTGAACGGCAGTAGTGGGCCTCCACCACAGGGAATGACTTTATATGCATTCTCACTTCATTTAACTTATCTTCTGAAGTCCGCCTTTGCTTGCCATGTTTGCCTCGGTGGTCTTTCTGTGGGGCTCCAGTATTTATGTTTCGTCTTGCATGAACACCATATACCACTTTTTGTGAGATGTCCAGTGTCCCTAAATAAAATTGTTTGCATACTCGCTTCAGTATTCCTTGTGTATCAAAATAAAACATATATGAGTATTGCTTCCTATTTGAACTGCACGTACTACGTTTCTTCGCGTTTTTTTCGGTAGTTTGTAATATAAAGTGGTATTTTTCATTTTGATTCATATTATAGTATGATTGAAATATTTGCAGCCTTTGCTCTTCCGTTACTATCTTGCTACAGTTCAATTTACACGATGTAAAACAGTCCTTCTTATTTTTGATGCACTTTTTGGGTACTGTCTTGCCTCGAATTGAAATGTAAGATTCACCTGCTTGAAGTTTAATGTGACGTACATTGCGTTTCCAGTTGTCTGGATTTCTTAACCGTTTTCTTGATTGCCTTTCGGTTGAGTTGGTGTTTCTGTTAGTTCTAAAACAAACAACAAAAAGCTTAGGAAGAGCCGTGTTAGCATCGAAATATTAACAGAATCGCAAGGCGGGAATATTTACCGGGTAATATTTCTGAATATCAACACAGAGCGTAATTCTCCAGTGGTCTCGTCCAGAATAAGTTCCTCTTCTCCTAAATGCCTTGCATTTTCATCGTCATTTCTAGCAATTATCCGAATTTCTCCTGTCGTTTCGCATAAAACACTTTCACCATGTTCAACCGCCATTTTTGACAGGTAAAGATAACAACAGTGTTGCCAACTCTACCAAATCAAATCTCGCTAGATGGCTGGTTCAAAAGTCGCTAGAAGTCGCCAGATTTTTTTTCTAGACCTCGCTTTTTTAATGATGCTTGAAAAGTGAAACTCAAAATAATAAAGTATTCAAATTTAATAATAATATTATAAAAAAATATATATATAAAATCTTCATCATCATCCGAATCAATAACAATCGCACTCGAGGTCGAGGGTTGCGGAACTTCAGGATCACTCGCCATCGAGGTCGATGGTTGTTGATTTTTCTGGGTAAATGTGGCTTTATTGCGGCCAATAAGCCCGAGTACCTCTAATTGTAAATCATAATCATACATTTTTAATTCATTAAAATGGAATTCAATATTTTTAACCCCGTGCGATTTCGTAACTTTGATTTTACTATTATTAAGAGCACTAAATATTCTCTCGATTTCTCCATTATCGATTGTAGCTACAGTTGTGTTCATTAAGGAATGAACAAAGGATTGTAAATTCATTTATTGTATAGTCATAGTTACACAAATGTGGAATCAAATAAATTTAAATGAGAAACGATTCACATCAAAAAGGCGCTAGAAAAGTCGCTAGTTTTTTTTGTCGCTAAATGAGAATAAAAAGTCGCTGTGAGTGTCAAAATGTCGCTTAATCTAGCGACAAAGTCGCTAAATTGGCAACACTGGATAACAAAGTTCTAACTACCATAGAAAAACCACATAGAATAGTGTTGCCCGCAAAATCTACTAAAAATGTAGATAGAACTATGTTTTCTTTTCGATAGCGAGACTTTTACACATGATTTTATTGTGTTTTTTATGCAGATAGAACCTACGTAAAAAAATCTTTAAAATGACATATATAAGTCAAAATTCCTAAAAATGCTAGTTAAAACCTTGTTGCTTTGAGACGACGAATTCGGAACGCCCGTTATCGCGCTCACAGTTTTCAAAACAGAACATTTGAGAATTTAATTAAAATCTGATTTAACAATACGCTAGGACTCCTTAGATCTTTTTTAATTTGACTCGCAAAAAGGAATATTCGCCTTCTTTATTATTTTTCTCTCATAAAATCATAAAAAGTATCTTTGCGAAATAGAAAACCAAGAATCTTATTAGAATTTCTGCCGAAAACACAATAATTAACCGTCACTTTTGACAGCGCTCACGGTGATATCAGTTTAGGGCATGGTCGGTGTGAGCGCAATATGGCGGATATCATGACGTCATCTATGACGTTTCACGGGACAACGTAATCTGTCATTACTCAATTCGGTACGGGTTTAAGCACGCTCAAATCGATTACAGCGATTATATCATTAATTCGGAAAGCAGCCGTAGTATCCCCCAGGGGATGGAAAGTTAGTACTTAACCTCAATGAGACACTCATTTTGCATTAAGGTAGCTCCTCTGCACAATGTTTGGTCTAATTAATTTATGACTTAATAGTTTTCAAAATATTAACTAGATGGCAGTAGTAACTTATGATAAAGCAGTCCAAACGATTCGTTCTAGTAATAATACAATAATCAGATTTTAATAATGTAAGTTTGTTCCTATTTCACTATTTATAAATATAAATTACCTGTAGTATTTCGTCGCTTTAAACTATTTATTATTTGTACACAATTCTAAGAATATCTGACTTTTTGTTGATAAGTAAGCTATCGGTACTTTAATGAAACTGCGTAGAAAGAAACGTTTTTTCATTCATTTGACATGTCAGCCGAACTTTGAATTTAAATTTTAAACGATCATTGTAGAGAAGTTTTCTTGCGAAGTTGCGACTCTACCTTACGTTTATCGTTTTTGTTACCAAATTGATAATTTGTTTTGTTTCCTCGTTTTGGTTGTTACTGTTTTCGTTTCCCTGTTAAGTTTTTATTGTTTTACCGTTATTGTTTTTTTGTTAAAATGTTCTCAAAGAGGAAAGTGTATTGCATTTTTGGATGCAGTGAGTTAGGTAAGTTATATTGTTATAAATATATAAAAGACCATGCGCACATTTATAAGAAGCTTGAGCTTAACCTACCTGCCGGCATGTTGGTAGGTTAAGCTGAAAAAATGGTATAGGTACTTATCAAATGCATGGTATTTTATTTCATATTATCAGTAGTACTTTTTATTTGATACTGGTATTATAACTTTACTGCTGGCTAATAATGACCAAGGCCCTTTGTATCTTCATCTCTATACTTAATTCAATTAAGTATAGAGATGAAGATACGCCTGGTCGATTTGATTATAATTTTTCTTTCGTTTATAGGTGCTAACATGCAGTTATAAATAAATAAAAGACCATGCACACATTTATAAGCTCAAGTAAAAAAATACCATGCATTTGAGGTCCTATCCTCCCCTATCAAGTGCAAGTGCATGGTATTTTTCTACTTTATTTCATATCATCACTAGAACCTACTTTTTATTTGATACCAATATTATAACTGTTGAGAGTGTTTTACTTTTAGCCTATAATGACCAAGGCTCTTTAATATCTTCATCTCAAGAATTTTTCTTACATTTATAGGTGCTTACATGCATCGATTTCCTCACCCTGAGAAACGGGCAGCGTTGTTTGCAACATGGTTGACTATTGTTGATGATAAATTAAAAGAAAGCGACACTATGAAGATCTATAAAAACAAGAGGATCTGTGATTACCATTTTAAACCTGAACACAAAGTATCTAGTCATCGTTTAATCGATTCTGCAGTTCCATCTCTTCATCTGAGTGGTAAGTCCGCATCCATCTATACTAATATTATAAATGCAACAGTAACTGTCCATTAACTTTTCACACCTAAACTGCTGAACTGATCACAAGGAAAGCCTATGGCATGGAGAAGTATATGTACATGGGTGAAACCGCAGGGAACAGTGTAGTGTATATAGTGTATAAGATGTATGGTTCATTCCATTAAGGACTTGGGTATAGTCTTTGACTCAAAGCTTATCTTTGATCTGCATATAAACAGCATAGTTGCTAAGGCTTCTAAAGCACTTGGTTTTGTGATGAGGTTATCATCTGAGTTCAATAATATTAAAACATTTAAAATATTATACTGTGCTTTTGTCCGTAGTCACCTTGAGTATGCATCGCAAGTATGGAACCCTAACTATAGTGTATACATAACTCGTATTGAACGCATCCAGAAACGCTTTATTCGTTATATTCAGTACCGATCAAAAACATATGTATCCGATTATTCGTCACGCTGTAAAAAGTTTCATTTCTTACCACTGTAGGATAGAAGGGAAATAGCCGACTTAGTTTATCTATATGACATAGCAAACGGTTTGATTGATTGTCCTTAGCTCCTTAGTAGAATTGCATTATACGCCCCCTCAGCGTCCCTGAGAAAGCCAAACCTACTGCATATTCCTTTTGTGAACTGCAAATACAGATAGAACTCTTATCTCATACGAGCGAGCAGATCTTTTAATAAATTATCCCGCGAATTAGATCTTGATCTGTTTGGCACCAGTGCATCAAAGATGAAAAATGTTATTTGTAAAAGATTCTTTAATTAATTATTTTTTCTATTATTTCTTGTATGTGTGCTCTGTCTACTTTATTTCCTTTTGTGAAGTATTTAAGTTATATGTGAGAACTTGGCCTTCATACTCTACATGTACATTACTGTTTATATTAGCTGTAAGTTTTCCTAAAATAAATAAATGTTTCTAGTCTCATCTTATTGTCACATTAAGGCGGGGTTCTCCCAAAACCGGAGTATTGGTTCTCATTTCATTAGTAAATAGCAGTGATTAAAATTTTGAAAAAAATATATGTTATTTTACAATATATAAGCTTCCTATTTCGGCCTTTCGATACACGATTACGAGCACTTTGCTGCATCGAATTAAATCGCAAAGACAGGTTAAATGGTCTAATGGTTCTCATTTCATTTGAATTATATAAGATTTTGGGTAATGAAACTTATACCATAAAAAAGTACATGAAAAATGGATTATATGACGGCCCTCATATTTTGAATTATGTAAAATTCCATCCTCCTAATTCCAAAAATAAGTTTTTTCAAACGCTTTTCGCGCTACAACTCCCTCGCCGTGTCCCTCAGTCCCGAGCGGAACGTGTTGGAGGTCGGACGTATGCCAGTTTTTTCTAGATATACACCACCCCCTGAGTGATGACTCAGGGATAGTCAACATTTGCCTAGACAGTCGTATTTATAATATTATTCATAATGAATATAAAATATTAAAATTTTTAGTATCAAGTTGTTCATTTGTCTTCATTTGATAACTTATTACATTTCAATTGTTATCGAACATAAAATATGGCTTCATTACAAAAACTAAAAAAATAAATTTCACTCTGATTCGTGAAGGTGATGAAGAATCGGAATCAGTAAACTCTTATTATAAACTGATAAGTATAAGTTTTTATTTGTAAATATATGTGTATTTGTAGATATATACATATAGGCTTATTCTTGTACACGTGCATGGTAGGCATTCATTATCATGAATTTTTCAGACGCAGACAAAGCTGTCTGTCTACTGTGTGTGTCTCTTTTTAGGCGGTGATAGAATGTCTAAAAAACTAAAAACAACAATACACCGATAAATCGAAAAAAGAACATTCAATAATGACAACGGCCAGTATCTAAATGAACAAAAAAAAAATGAAAATTAATTACCTTGTATTGAAATACCCAAATGCTTAGAGCTTCTGCCTTATTGCTTAGTATTATACAAAGAATTGCACAATCAGTTATATTGTATTCTTAGATCTCAAAACATGGCATTTAAAATCTGAAAACTGTGCAATATTTAGTTTTACGTGTTTGGCATATGCGTACAATTTTAGCACGACATAGTACTTTTAGATTTTGCACGAAACAGAATATTTTATTTGGTCTAGCAACATGATCATAATACAAAAAGTGCCACAGTATAAAATTGTGACAGTATGACTATTCCATTTCATAAGTATTATCTAAACTCTGTATATAACATATAATTTCCTAAAATCCCTTATTTTACTAATATTATAAAGCGGAAGTTTGTTTTGTTTGTTTAAATATGGCCGCCCGCCGCTCCAAGATGGCGGATACATTTTCTTTTCAACCCTCTTAATATGGGCATCAAATTAAAGGCCTCAAAGTGTAGAAAAGGATAAAGTTAGTAACATCACACTAAATTCAATATGGAATCTTTTCTCAAAATTTTCAAAAAGTGTCCGCCATGTTGAACTTTTTAGATACTGGTCCTATTGCTGTCAAAATCGATATTTGAGAGTCCTGGGGGTCAAAAACAAGAATCTTTTATAAAAATTTTGAAAAAGTGTCTGCCAAGTTTTGCCTTTTAGATAATGTTCCGATTGCCGAAAAAATCGATATCTGAGAGTCCTGGGGGTCACAAAACAAGAATCTTTTCTCAAAATTTTGAAAAAGTGTCTTCCATTTTGAACTTTTTAGATACCGATCCGATTGCTCTCAAAAGCGATATTTGAGAGACATTGAGGTCACAATACAAGAATCTTTTGTAAACATTTTGCCCCGCCAGTGAAATACACAAATACAAGAATATTTTGTCTAAATTTTGCACCGCCCTTCAAATACTCAAATACACAAGAAGTTTTAAAAACTACCAAATTTAAGTGAAGATAAACTGGCATAAAATTTTGTTTGACGTCCTCTTTGAAAGTTGTATAGTGGGATGGGCGCTATGAAGTACGATACGCGTCGAATGAGTTTTTTTTTCTGTTATGAATAAAATATATACAAGAGACAAATCGCAGCAAGTGTGGCAGTAGGTACTGAAACCCTTTTTGATTACCAACATTAACAAATCTTGTAATGAGCACCATTCCTACTTGAAAACTAGACCCGATATTTTGAAACTGATTTGTTCTGCCGACAAATTCGAAACATCACACGTTAGAACTGTTAGAAGTCATGTCACTAAAGTTTAGTAACTTAGCTAATCATCATATCAGCCCATGGATGTCCACTGCTGAACTTAGCTAATATGTTTTGTATTACTTACGTAACCATACATCCCGCTTTGGGCGGGACAGTCCCGCTTTCAGGCCCCAGTGAGGGAAAAATGTCTCGTTTTCAAAAACTGACCAAACGATAGCTTAGGTGCATAGATAGGTTCGACTCGAAGAAGATTTTCCTCTAATTAATAAAATATTTACAAAAAGACCAAACGCAGCATTGAAACATTGAAAATAATTTGTTTATCAAACTAACAAATTATGTAAAGAAATAATGAGGTCCGTTCGTACTTTACTTTAAAACTAGACCCGAATTGACCCGTTATTTTGAAACTCATTTGTTCTGCATACAACCGCTTAGACGTTAGAATTCAGAAATCATGTCACTAAGGCTAACATATAATAAATAAGTACTTATAACGTGAAAATTAAGAAATAGTTCTTAATTTTCCAAAATAATCTAGTAAAATCACTCACATAATTCAGCAGGCTTCCCGCTCAACGAAAAAAAATATATGGTCACGTTATGCATAAATGCAATTTGACCGGACACGCAGCGTTTTTTAAAAAGTTTACGCATATCATAATATTGTAAAGTACGAAATCCAGGTGGGGGCAGCTGAATATGGACAAGATAAATATTATGTCTAATGTTCATATTCCGCCAATGCCGGTGATTGTTGGGAACACTATTCTCGAAGTTGTAGACGAGTATGTTTACCTAGGACAAATTGTCTAACTAGGAAGGTCCAACTTCGATAAAGAGGTCAATCGAAGAATCCAACTGGGCTTGGCAGCGTTCGGGAAGCTACGGCATATCTTCACGTCCAGAATACCTCAGAGTCTGAAGACAAAGGTCTTCAATCAGTGCGTGTTACCAGTTATGACACACGAAACAGACACGTGGTCTTTTACTGCTGGCCGCATAAATAATCTCAGAGTCTCTCAGCGAGCTATGGAACGAGCTATGCTCGGAATTTCTCTACGAAATGAGGACAAAAATTACCGATATAGCTCGTGGAGTTAGCAAGCTGAAGTGGCAATGGGCAGGCCACATCGCTCGAAGATTAGATAACCGATGGGGAAGGAAGGTTCTTAAGTGGCGACCACGTACTGGAAAGCGCCGAGCGAGACGACCTCCTACCAGGTGGACCGACGAGCTGATCAGAGTCGCTGGGTGTCACTGGATGCAAGCGGCCCAAAACCGTTCCAGGTGGAAGTTAATGGGGAAGGCCTATGTTCAGCAGTGGACATCGTTAGGCTGATATGATTAAGTGAAAGGGAACCAGTTTGAAAATTCATCCAGCCAATAAAAAGAGCAAGACCACCAGGTGAAATCAGAAAAAGTTCATATGTAGATATTGTTTGTCACAGGAACATTTTAATTTATTTAATTGGCTACTTGACAGTTATAATGAAAAAATATGAAATATGTTAGATATGATAGCTAATAGGTTAACAATAATTACACAATATGTTTTTTGCATAATAATAATTTTTTAATATTTTATTTTAGGAAATAAAGAGTGAGTATTTTTTTCTGTGGATTACAAGAACCGAAACGCGGGCGGCCGGGATTGAGCATCTATGGTTTGTTTGTGAGGTTTGTGACGTCAAATTTAATTAGAGGTGTGAAACTCATCAAAAATACGCGAGCTGCATACTGCAGCGCGCACGCTCACTGCGTATCGGCTCGATTCGACGCGCGGTACGCGTTACATCGTGGACTATAGGTACAAATTGAGCTGATCTGCGAGCTGAGTCATTGAACCGGCTCACACACCTGAGCCGTGAGCTGTTATGCAGCTCGCGTATTTTTGTTTAGTTACACACCTCTAGTTTTGTTTAAAGTGATGTGACGTCACACCTGACAAATGTCACGTGACCGGGTGTTTTTGCGCGAATTTCAAATGAAATGTTATAAAAAAAATATTTTCCTTGTAAATAAAATTTTTTTGATAAAAAGATAATTGTAAGAGGTATAAAATACACGTAAGTAAATTTTAAAATATGTTTCCGAAAACTGTCAAGTAGCCAATTTTAAGTATTTTTACTTTTCAAAAAGTATAAAAAATATTTTTAAATATGTTTTTTACATATTTTAAATACTCATAACATTGCTATGTATATTAACTAATTTTTAATCATATTACATTGTTTTGTTCCCAAAACCAACATTTACATTTATCATTGGTATAACCACAGACATTAATATATAAATAGATACCGCCTGTCACTCAATCTGTATGGATACCAAGTGTGTAACTTTTTAACCACCTACTGTGACATTACACCAGCGTTTTAGTGATATGAATAACCCGTCCGCGCGAAACCGATTTACTCCGACTCTTCCGCCTGTATACCGACTTATTAGGTTCTTTTTAGCAGAGTAAGTAGGTAAAAGATACGTTTTTTTATATACTTAATCAATCTTAAGTCGACTAACTTAATCATCAGATCAGAGTAGTCAAGATCCGAAAAATGAAACGAGTCCCAAATCGATGGGTTTGCGTCGTTTTATCACAAGGTTCAAATTTAACTTTCAAGATTTCTACGAGTACCTGTTCTCTATAGCGTATGGTCCCGCTAACTTTGTGTGAAGTTAGCAGTGCCGGCTTATTTCAGGAACTATGTTTTAGGAACAAAAATATAAGTTTTAGTTAAAAAAATATTTTTAATTCAAGCTTTTTTTGGTGACTGTATATTTTGTTGATTGTACACACGGCTACAGGTCAAGCTATACATTTCTAGTATAAGCTGACCTCCCATTGTACGGAAATCGTATACAATGCGAGTTCAGCTTATACTGGAAATGTATAGCTTGATCGGTAGCCGTGTGTACATGCATTGTCTTCTAATATACCAAATATCATGTCAATCCGACCACTGGAAGTAGGTGAAATTCGACTTGCAAGATTTGATTTGATTTGTACGAACATACATACTTACATACATACATTGCAAGTTAATAAAAAGATTGTAAAAAAAGGCCCACTAGGCGGTCACCCGTCTGGAACTCTGGATACCATCCACACCGGTAATTACTTAACTTTGTTGATTGATGAAGAACGGCTAATCGAGCTACATCGCTTCAACAAATAAAATAAACAAACAAATATTCCTAGTCTTTCCATTCACAATATTATATTAGTATTGCAATAAAACCAAATCGATACCTAGAACCTTAATTATTATCTAAATACGTAAGTATCTACTGCTTTATTTTCTGTACTGTGGCAAAATAAAATCGGTCGCCATAATGGAATTTCAAATGGTGCGCCGCGGTGAATTTTGGCGCGAATAGCTGCATCGTGCGAAGATGAATACGTAGCGCGCTCAAATGGCGGGGTACGAGGTAGCGTAAAATACCTACAGCTCGTCGGAGAACCTCGCCTTAACATTAAGAATGTGAAAGTTTGGATGTTTATTGACCAATCCTGCATAAAGGGCTGATCTTATTTTGGATAAATCTTGGCATATAGATTGTACACCCTGGATTAACATTTAGATACTTTTTACCCCAGAAAAACATGAGGTCCTTTGGGAATGCGGGCATTGGAATTGTTGATTAATTGTGTTTTAATTACTTCACAGGTGTACATTTATCTAGTGGGATTTCAGTGCAATTGGAGCATAACTACTCCTTGCCAAGGATGTGGCCAACAGATGATAATCCCAATCCTAAAATCACAGTTGAAAGTTCTCAACACCAGCATATTTTGGATGAAGGTATATATTTCTATACTCATATAAACATACTACAGTCTCCAGAGTTTATTATTTTCAGCTTTAACATAAGCGAATAATATATTTAATTATTTTGTTTTAGAGCTTCAAGCCTCTCTAGGGGTAAATACAGATGTTCAGCCTTCAACATCCCAAGCTTCTATGAAAGGTAATTTTTTTATGAAATCGTTAGTTTTTATGTTAGTTAATATACATAATTACACCCAGACTCTGGACTTACAGTCATGTTCATGCACACAAATGCATGTCCTGTGCGGGAATCGAACCCACAACCTGCGGCGCGATAGGTGGGATCTTAACCAACTGCGCCAACTGGCCCGTCAAAGTCCGATATTTGTAAAGATTCACATACTACTCAGGATTATACCAAATATAATTATTTTCAGCCTTAATATACCTACTAAATATTAATATATTTAATTATTTTGTTTTAGAGCTTCAAGCTTCTCTAGGGGTAAATACAGATGTTCAGCCTTCAACATCCCAAGCTTTTATGAAAGGTAATTTTTTTATGAAATAGTTAGTTTTTATGTTAGTTAATATACATAATTACACCCAGACTCTGGACTTACAGTCATGTTCATGCACACAAATGCATGTCCTGTGCGGGAATCGAACCCACAACCTGCGGCGCGATAGGTGGAATCTTAACCAACTGCGCCAACTGGCCCGTCAAAGTCCGATATTAGTAAAGATTCACATACTACTCAGGATTATACCAAATATAATTATTTTCAGCCTTAATATACCTACTAAATATTAATATATTTAATTATTTTGTTTTAGAGCTTCAAGCTTCTCTAGGGGTAAATACAGATGCTCAGCCTTCAACATCCCAAGCTTCTATGAAAGGTAATTTTTTTTATGAAATTTTATGTCAGATGATAATTAGGCAGACGGTCCACTAGATGGTAAGTGGCTATAGTCGGCTGGTATGGTAGCAGGGAATTACCTATGTGATGCAGACCTACACAATACCTATAAGGCAACTGGCAGTCAAGTGCAATTGCCGGAACTCACCGCTAAGTGCTTGGTGACAGATTTTCAACTTGATAGTAATTTCAAGCAAGGCAGCCAGGCGAGTACTACTACTACCTACTATGGTTTTCTGAAGATGTTTTCCTAAACTGAAAGCCCATTCTAGGATTCGAACACAAGATCTTCTTCAAAGCATTTGATGTCACCACTGAGCTAATATCGCTTAATTTATCTTGGCTATGTACATATTAAGTAGCTTAAGTATTTGTTATCTTACAGAGCACAAAAAGAAACCACCATCTTCAGTAAAAGAAATGCAGAAAAGGATCCAAAAATTAAAACGACAGCTGAACAAATCCATGCAGAAAACAAAGAATTTCAAAGCACGACTTGCCACTGCACAGAAGTCCATTTCCGGACAGGCATTCAATATGGTGACGAAAAATATGTCTTTGGCAGGGAAAATTTTCACTGGAATGCAATACAAACAAGCCTTAAAGGCGGCAAAGGGGAAACGCTTCTCATTGGAAGAAAAAATTATGTCCTTGACATTTTTTAAAAAGAGCCCAAAGTTGTATACTTTGCTCTATAAATATTTTAAGTTGCCATCAAGCAAAACACTACGCAACCTGTTGAGCCAAATAAAAATATGTCCTGGAGAAAATAAAATAATATATGAAAAATTAAAAGACATTGTCGTAGGATTAAATGAGGAGGATCGCCTCTGCACCTTAATATTTGATGAGATGTCTCTCACACCAAACATCCAATATAATGCCACTACTGATGAGTTGAAAGGCTTTACAACTACTGACGATGAACTAAAAATTGCAAATCATGTTCTTGTTTTCATGGTGAAAGGGATCAAAATGAGTTTTAAGCAACCAGTAGCTTATTACTTTACTCAAAGTTTAAATAAGAACCAATTAAAAAATATTATAGTAAAAGTAATAAAAAATGTGCATTCTACTGGATTAAAAATATTGTGCTCCGTGTGCGATCAAGGGGCATCTAATGTTAGTGCCATAAATAGCCTAATTGATGACACAAAGTCAAAATATTTAAGAAATGGAAAAGAATGGCGTCATGAAATGTACGAAGTTGATTCAAACCAAATAATACATTTATATGATGTACCCCACTTACTCAAAGGCTTAAGAAATAATTTACTAACTAAGGACCTGAAGTATACAGATTTTGGAGATCAAAATAAAAGAAAAATTATCAAATGGGAGTACTTCCAAATGCTATATGAAGCAGACAAAAGTTATGGTGAGCTAAGGTAAGACCTTTTCTAATACCTTTTATTTTTAAAACTTAACTGTAAGGTGCAGGTACTTCCCCAGTCGAGCTGCTCGCCGAGCCAATAAACGCTATGCTCTACCTCTCTTAATAATAATTTGATGGGCCCGATGGCGCAGTTGGTTAAGACGTGGAGTCTCAACCTATAGCGCCGCAGGTCGTGGGTTCGATTCCCACACAGGACATGCATTTGTGTGCATGAACATGTCTGTATGTCCTGAGTCTGGGTGTAATTATGTATATTAAGTATGTATTTACAAACAAAAAGTAGTATATGTATTATATCAGTTATCTGGTTTCCATAGTACAAGCTTTGCTTAGTTTGGGATCAGATGACCGTGTGTGAGGAATGTCCCAGGATATTATTATTATTATTAATCCCTTCAATGAGGCATTAATATATAATGCACGACAAACAACCCATGAGTACAAACAATAATATAGAAATTAATCTTTTTCAGGTATCTTCACAAGCTAACGGAGGAGCATGTCAACCCACAAAAAATTAAAAAAATGCGAGTTAAAATGGCAGCACAAGTCTTCAGTCATAGCGTAGCTGTCGCGACTGAGCACCTAACTGCAAGAAAAAATTTGCCGGAAGAATGCCGACAACTGATACCCTTTGTGCTTTTAGTTGATAAGTTATTTGATAGCTTAAATGCAGGCACCTTTAATATTCCGAACGGGAAAGTTTATAGAGGTGGTGTAAAAAGAAATTCTATGCACCATAAACTGTGGCAGGAGAGCATAATATTTTAAAAAAATATAACTTTTATTTCCAAAAAGAAAGAAGGAAACACAATACAATTAGTTGAGAAATCTGCACCTTCTTTAAAAAATTTCATTAAAACCATTGAAGGAATGCAAAATTTGTGGAATATATTAAACAAAAAATATTCTTTTGATTGTCTTCTTACAAGGAATTTCAACCAAGACCCAGTGGAAAACTTTTTTGGTAATATAAGGAGTTTAGGGGCACGAAATGTGTCACCTAACTGTCGTGCGTTTGAGGGTGCATTTAAAACCCTCTTACTAAATAATTTTAGCTCAGCCCAAGCCATAAATGCCAACTGTGAGGAAGATTTTAATAACTGCCTCCATAATTTAGATTTTTTTATAACTGAAAAAGAAGCTTACAAAAAAGCAGCTATTGAAAGTAGCATAGAAATTAGTGAAAAAATGTTTGAGAAACTATGTAATGATAACCTCACAGTTGATAATAATCCATTAAATCATCAACAGAGAAGATATGTGTGTGGCTGGGTTTTATCAAAATGTTTGAGCAAAATTGTAAAATCTTGCAAAACATGTAGAAACTCCTTATTGTCGCAAAAAAATGATACTGGGAATGAATATATAAGAGCTAAAGAATACAATCAAAAGAAACAATGGCTTTGCTATCCTTCCAATCAATTGTCCAATAGTTTCAATGAAATTCAAGAGATCACAACCACATTCTTAAAAACCAACTTAAAAAAGTTTCAAAATCGGGAAAATATTAAATATTTAATAGATTCGTTTGTGTCATTCCCATGTGGTTGTGATCTTCATGATGCAGACTTCAAAAAACTGTTTGTTGATTCAACAATAAATATATTGATATGCAGTTGGAGCAGAACTCTAAACCGCATTCTATCTGGTAAAATAATTTACAATGATAGTGATGATCCTATGAAAAAATATGCTCAAGTGTACTATAACAAGCATAAACATACAAAATAGACTAAAGCCCATCACAGACGTAGCTATAATTTAATGTTATATTGTATAATATGTATTCATGTCTGAAATAAATGGTAAATCACATTTTTAACTCTTATTTTTTAGAGGCACCAACTGGCTTTGTAAGCAAATAATATTTCTTTGTTTAAATTAGTAGTATTCAAGCATATCTTATAAAAATTAATCCCAAGAAGTATTATTTGCTTATTATTGCAAGCTGGTGCCATCAGTTTCCCTACCTATCTCCAATAAATAAGAAATCATAATATACCTTCCTATATATACTACGTGTACTACGTATGTATAGGACATTTAGTATGGCCCGCCAAACGCATGGCGGCGCTACTGAGCTCTCAAAGAACCATTTTGACACGCGAGATGGCTCTCTTTTCCTTTATGGATAGTTACTATACTCCTTTATGGATAGTTACTATACTCTTTGGTATCCCCTATAGTGGTCTGTGCGAGCGACGTTACCGATGCAGATGGATGGATGTAATTTTTTAAACATAAAGCTAGTTTAATTAAGTTTATTTTTACACGTTTTGATTCCTTATAACGTAATTTTTATGGAATCCCGGAGGTCAATTACGACTGCGTGTGTGCGCAATGCGAACTAAGAGCAGTTCGCTGTGATTACTCACTCACGGCAGCATAACAAAATTTCAGTGCCTTAGTGAACCAGACTATCCCTGGCTGATCCATTCCATCCATAGTATCCCCTATAGTGGTCTGTGATTCCATCTCATCTGGGCATAGGTTGATGGGTACGGTACGATGCTGATGAAATCTAAGACTAAGTGAAGTACATACTTACATAAAATTATTATTTTATCTGTGCATCATCGATGATATGTTATTAATTCAACAAATTCAAATGCAATCCATCAAAAGGTCGAATTTGGCTTGATGTCCGGCAAAATAATGGAAACTCGTTACTACGAGGGCTGTGGACAAGAAGGTCCGATTCGATGCATATTTTTGGGCGAGTTCCATCCAGTGGCTGGTCCAAAAATATCATGTCAAGTAAGTACATATTTTTAATCAAAATTTGGATTAGAGTTAGGCTTTTAATACTGAGCACCAATGACCAAGTCATTGTTTGTCAGTTTCGTAATGTATTTATTCCTATACCATTTATAAAATCGTGTTGAATCTCTTGTTTGCCCTGCAAAGGTAGGTTTCTGACATAGGTAACAAAACAATTTCATAATAAATGCAGTTGCTGGCCATAAGTGAGTTCACTTTATGTATCATCATAACCTTCAGTCAAATGCATGATACTAGACACCTGTCTATGTACCTTAGTAAAAAATTATTACAAAGTGACAGTTCTGCAGTCAGCTACCACATACTCAAATGATAAATGATTATATTAAATACATTTTTATTTTTATTCTTACAGTTTCCTGAAGACTACATATCCAAAGAAGTGTTTGATTCCATCAGTGCATTCATTATTCCGAAGCCTCAATTGCAGAAATGTACAATGACAGTGTAAGTACACTCCAACTAAAAAAAGAATGATTTATGTTACAATTTGTCTTACACATTTCCAATGTTTGTTTTGGGTATGATTAATCATGTGAACAGCAGTTCCTGGAATTATATTTTTTGCATAATGTAGTTATTAGGATGTATATCTCAACCAAGAGCAAACAGGTTAATCATTATAATGTGTTGTATTTATGGTGCTAATTAGAGTTCTGAAGAGAGTTAGAGTTACTTAGAGTTTTGCTTCCGTGCCGGGTCATGCAATTGTTGTCAGTGCAATTGGAATGTAAATATTATGTATGAATCTAAGCTTGTTTTGAAAAGAGTAATTTCTGAGTTTATTCCCGGCTCTTCTCAGCAAATGCAACCTCCCGAAATGTATTAGAGTCAGACTTTTCATTAGTGCGAAGGTCTATTTGAATAAATGATTTTGAATTTGAAGATATATCATTGGTTATGATGGATTAACTAACAAACATGTTTTTATTTATTCAGTTTTGAAATACAGTGGATTTCGATTATAACAACGTCGGCTGTCACAATTTTGGTTATAGTTTAAAGGCATAATTTTAAAGAATATAAATTGGCTATAGCAACATCAGCTGTATTCACTGTACTCCTTTCCATATACTGGAATATGGAGTCGTTTTAAGTAAATAAGTAGTATAAATCATTTGTAACAAGTTCCTAGAAATCCCATGTAGATATTGCTCATGGCTGCACACATTCATGCATTCATACAGCTTTCTTATCTTTTGTTTACATCCACAGTATAGTCAGCAGTTGTAATAATAAGCTTTTGTTTACTAAGATAAAGTTAAATCTAAGAATCCATTATACAGTAATATTCAGTGTGCTAGCTTGTGTGTTTATTATGACACCTGGTATACAAAATTGTGAAAACAATGTTGATCTGTGCAAAGAATTTGGTTTCACATTCTACAATATCAATAATTTAGAATAACCCACAAATAATAGATGTGTGAATCAATAAATTAGTCCCTTCATCATTGTTATAACTGTAATTCACTGTAATAAAATGGTAACTATTTATCAACCTTAAAAGATAGAATCTATGCTTTAATGCTGAAGTATGTGCTGCTATATGTTGTATGAAATCTTTAATGGGTTTGAACAATATAGGTATGTCATAGTATGTAGGAAACGGCAATACTATTTCCTAAAATATTCCTATAAGGTCATCCAAATACTCCATGGTCCCCATGATACTGGCGGCGTTTCCACGCTGAATGGTTAGGCTTAACCTCACTAGCTCTCAATTCCCCAGAGGCCAAGACCAACCGTTTGCCCACGTCTTGGACAAATGATTTTGTGTCAGATGACCAAGGCCCCAGTGTTTGCACCGCAAGCGCCGCAAATACATATTCATCAGTGAGACGAGAATATTTGCGACGCTAGATACTTACATATACTTATTATACTTTAATACATAACTTATTATACTTTAATACATAACTTACTATACTTTTTTTCTTTTTTTTTCAATGATCCCTAACTAAGCAGAGCTGCTTAGTACCAGAATAGTAGGAAACCAGATAACTGATATAATATATATACTACTTTTTTGTTTGTAAACACATTCTTAATATACATAATTGCACCCAGGCTCAGGACATACAAACATGTTCATGCACACAAATGCATACCCTGTGTGGGAATCGAAACCACGACCTGCGGCGCGATAGATGGAATCTTTACCAGAGTCTTAACTAACCGCGCCAGCTGGCCCGTCGATCCATCAATAATCAAACCTCTGATAGATTCAATCAGGAATAGCATTGCGGGGCCGGCTTATAGTGGTTATATATAGCTTGTGGGCATAATTTATAAAGCATCTTTTAGTTTAGTAGTTTTATACTTATAATGAGTTTTATGACATAACTTAATAATCTTATTTCAGAAATGCCCTTGGTCACAAGATAGTTGGGTATCCCATAAGGATAGACAACTCACGATATGAACGCAATGTCTATCTCTTCAATTTGTGCTTTGTATGTGATAGTTGGTCTAAAACAGTACAGTATGAACCTGTGGTTAAAAAATTAGGAGAGCATCTGGTAAGCATAAATACTTACTTTCAATTACACCTTAAATATGTGATGTATGGCTGCTATAACTAATGCATAGTCTGGGAACAAAAAAGTAAAAATGACTTTATATTGCCAAAAATAGTAAATGATCACCAAAGATTTACACAAAAAATGAACTTGGATCTAGCACAAAAAAAAACAAATTACTCCCATTTCGCATATTGCAATAGCTTTTTTAATATAATTTGTTTAAGTAGAAAATAAATAAATAAATTTAGTTGAAGTATGCCAGTACCATAAACTTTCAGTAAGCCCCAGTAAATTATACCAAATAGAGTCTTAGTTAGTTGTTTTAAAATAAGTATGTTGTAGACTTTAATGGAGGAAGAAACAGGATTTGTATCAAGCAACTCGAGCAAGCTACCTACTTTGCTTGCACATTTATTACATGACCTGAACACATACCGCAAAGCTACCCTAGTGGGTAAGTAACCAACATAATATTATTTTGTTAATTCTTCTAAAACATGTATTTTGTAACATCCTAAACATAAATCCACTTGAAAAAAAGGAAGGTGTTCCGGCTGTACCTATGGAATAAAGTATTAAATAAATATCTTTCTTGACAGAGGGTGAAACAGTAATGCACCTAAAAGTCCTCGAAGTCCGCAAAGACCCCATTCCAGTGCATGACTACGATGTCCCAGTATTAGTCGCGTCAGTTGGTCTTCCGCGACCTGGTCGACCCCGGAGGCCTACCCTGGCTGAGGGTTCGGAACAAAGTCAGGAGCATCTCGATGTAGATGACGAAGAGGCTTTCCAAATTGATGCGGATGCTGATTGGGATTTGACTACGAGACAGGTAATGATATTTCTATGAACATTTCAGGATGAAATTATTCCGCTTTATTACAAGAGATCGTAAAGCAAGACTTGTAAAACCAATGGTTTTTTTCGCCTCTTATTGTTTGTTATATGACGTTAGAAAGAGCTGAGGCTATTGTGGTTTAATTTAAACTATCTCACTCATGTTGTAAGGGGAAATGGCTTTTTACGCAATGTCTGATTGTAATTTTAATTTTTTTTATTTGAGATATGATGAATGTGATTGATCTTGACCGATCCTGGCTCACCGGAGTATACTTGGTGGAATGTGAAATCTAAACTGATAATAATATAGGCGATATTGGCCCGAGAACATGGATTAATGGCCAAATTAACTCATAGCTCAGGCGTCATCTGATTCCAAACTAAGCAGAGCTTGTACTATGGAATGTACATAATTACACCCAGACATAGGATATACAGACATGTTCTTGCACACAAATGCATGTCCTGTGTGGGAATCGAACCCACGACCTGCGGCGCGATAGGTGGAATCTTAACCAGAGTCTTAACCAACCGCGCCAGCTGGCCCGTATATTGGTGAAGAAAATGAAACTCAAATATAAAAATAACAAAATGGTGAAATTTATGTTTGCCCTGCGAATTAATTTTATGCACTGCTCATTGGCGAATTTTAACTTAGTAATAACAATGACTATATGTTGTACGTAGTATTTATGTACTCTTAGATATACGTATTATGGCGTTTATATTATAAGATGCTTTGAACAAAACATCCTTAGCATACCAACTTGGGCCCTATTTTACAAGATTGCCACACACCATCCTGCGTTAAAATGATAAGCGCAACATAAGGTTTATTTTCGATTGCACCAACATGTTTGACAAGTTATCAGTTTTTGATTTCATAAAATACTTGAATAATATTTAAATTAATTAAGATATCCATTATTTCAGCTTTTGCCGCACATCAACGGCTATAACCATGTGTCAAAGATTGCTGCTGACACCAATGTGGAGAAAACTCTCGTGAAATCATGCATACAGAACTTGGCTTACTATGGAGTGGTTAGTACACATCGAACAATTAATCCAAAGAAGCGCAATGACGTCCATTATGTTTGAATTCTATCAAATCTGATCTGCCAATTCCCTCACCGACAATGCGCTCTGATTGGCTAACCCAAGGACACACTAAACATTTAGATGAGATGAGAGAGATAATGCAGTGATTGGTCGGTACTGTTATTAATCAGTGCAAAATCACTAACCAGTTGTGGAATTGGATAGCTTGGTTACTCTTAAGGGATATTTCCTCGATGTTAGTACATTAAACTAATAACTGACATAGTTGCCAATACGATGTTTCGTTGCCGGCCACAGCGATACCTCTGCACCTTTAAACCCATCTCCAAGAAGGGTGTCAAGAGAGGGTTGACAAACCGCTTACCATTAGGCGAGCCGAATGCTAGAGGTAAAGAGATAGAGCACAGCGTTTATTCACTCAATGAGCAGCTTGACTAGGGAGGTACCTTACGGAATACCGCAGCCAAATAACGTTATGTGGCGTTCATGCGCGTGAGTAAGTTCACCAGAGCTGATTTGGGAGGGTGAAGGGTCGGTAATGTGTGAGCGATGAATGCGTCCATATGGCTACGGTACGGTAAATTAGTTTATTTAAAATGTTTGTGGTAGAAAAGATATACTTATGGCATATTTTCGAAACTTATGTTTGGTTAGTTGTGCTGAACCACTTTTACTATGGGACCAATAGAGAATTCTCAAAAATATTTATAACTTTTCTTAAAAAATAAACCTTGCTGAATCATATTATATGGTATAGATGAAAATACTAAGAACATTTGTTATTTTATAATGCTGTTTTTGATTGCAGGTGATGTTGATCCCCGTACTCAAGTTCAGCAACATGTATCGAGCCACACCTAACTTGAACCGCTTGTTTAGTGACAATGAACTGCAGAAGTCTTGCTTAAATTTCATCACCAAGGGATGCGAGACGAAGGAAAAGGTACACCTATTTAAGACCTTAATTATTTATAACTTTTTTGACAGGTCGACGGCCTGAATGATATTCAACCGTACTAATACTTTAATGAATTGGCTGGCTGATGCTTTGGCCATTCATACAGTAGGAATATGCCTAGCGAGGTTTGGGCATATCAATTATGTAGGGTGTCCTGTCCACTACTACCCCCCACTTGGACACAAACCCATGGTTTCCGGTTGAAGTTTGAATGGGATATTACTGATACCTATAATTATTGTGTTATTAAATGACCCTTTTTATTGTGCACAATCAATTGTGCTGCTGCGGCACCGCTCGCTTCGCTCGATCGGTTCGCGCGCGGTATTATATTAGTTGCCTGCAACAAATATATCTCATTGGAATCGACTGTACATACCACTTTATTTTTTCAAAAAATATTTCATGTAAAGATTTGGCTTCCTTACGATTGTATTATATATTGATTAGCTGCCCGGTGCGACTTCGTTCGAGTGGAGTCCTACCCTCCCCTTTTTTCGATCCAAAAAATCAAGGATCATGAAAATCAGTCCAGCCGTTCTTGAGTTATAATAGTGTATCTAACCCGAGTTTGTTTTATACATATAGATTACTATTGGACCACTGGCTCATCTTGCTAAGAGATAATGTGGCAATAAAACGTAAATTGCTTATAATGAATGTTCTTACAGCCGACACTATCCGATGCGCTGGAGATATTGTGCGCTCTACAGCAAGGCACCACTCTACGCGCAGTTTGTGAGAGGATCTCGACCACACAAAGTGCCTCCTTCGACATTCGTCGGCTGGTAGTCTTCGCTCAGCTACACGGCCTTATTAAATGCCTTAAAAGGTACATAATATTTAGTTTGTTCCGAATTCACTATTTAAACATTCTTAATGCTTGGTCATGTTTATGTATGACGACCCCAATTTCCTAAGATCAAAAGCACTAATTTTATCGACTGGTCACGTTGCCACCGGTAATCAAAATTAACTATTGGCAGCCCTTCCTCTTTGGATTGCTAAGATAATGCGTCTGCGGAAAAAGCTTCGAACCTTCCATGAGTTTTGACGATAAATATGAATGAAATGAATATAAATTTCAAAAAAATTTAAATTTATTATTCAAATGAACATTCGCAAGCATTTATGAATACTCTAATAAACTCATAAAACATAAACTCTGTTCAAAATTAAGCTAATTACTCTTTTCAAAAGCTTAGATTCATTACATAACATTTACATTCTAATCCCACTGTCAACAATTTGTGTGCCCCGGCGCGGCGGCAAAATAAAAAGTAAGCTCAATCGATATTGAACAAGTAAATAGCAAATTTAAACAGACCTGTCCCTTCAGCACAGAACAGCAGCATCTGTTCACAAGTATGACGTGTGGCAGCCAGCAATGTCATCAAAATTAATTTTGTAGATACCCAGTATATATAAGCAACGGTGGACGTCCGAACGGCTTCAACGGTCGTACCGACCCAATCCTGGGCATCAGGCGACTGTTCACCGGCAGGCATTGCGCTGACGAAATATGTTGCCTCGCCCGCATCGATCTACCAACACTTGATCAAGTTATCGAAGACGATCCTAATGTCGCCATTATTTGGAGGTAGGAACAATAAAGCACCCAATTCTACATCCATAACGCATTCGACATTTGGTGAAAAACATCGCGAACTGTCAAAATTATAATTTTGTTATGGTGCGTCTATTCTACGCGAAGCGAGCACGAGCCGAGCCTCGAACGAACAGGGTTCGTTTGTTGTTCGCGTAGCGTGGACGGAATTACGAGCCTCGAACAAGCGTTCGGCTCGCGCTCGATTGTCAGTTTTTTCACGAACACGGATTCGCATCGCGCTCGTTAAAGGCTCGTTGTAACGTCCACACTTGACATCGCGAGCGAATTCTGTTCGTTCGTGGCTCGTGCTCGATTCGCGTAGCATGGACGCACCATTATATCCGCTATGTTTTCCCCAAATGTCGAATGCAACATTTGTGTCGGAAATCGGGCCCCAGTTATTCAATTAATGCTGAATACAAAATGTGAGAAATGATTGTGATATTGTGATATGAATACTTAAATTAACCAGTTTTTTTTCTTATAATTTATTATTCGTATAGTTCGTGATATAAAATAAAAATCCGCCATTTATGTTATTATTTATACCTCGATTGTAAAACATTACATTAATATATTTGTGTGTTTTGTATACACTTTCAAGTATAAACTAAACTCGAACCCCCTTATTAATAAATAAGGTGTAAGTCAAGTATTGTAATACCTAGGTATTAAGATAGTCCCAGCCCTTTTACCCGACTGACCCGGAAGGAGGATTATGTTTTTCGAGTGTATGTATGTATGTACCTTATTTATTAATAAGGGGGGAAAAGATTAGGATGTTATTATTATAATTATTGTAGTTTGTGTCAAGTTATTCCAAACTGAACTTTAGTATTAACTAGATTAATACTCGATGATAGTGAACGATCATACTGGTAGAAATAGATATAATAATATTTCGGTTGTAATCACGTACTTAGTTCAGGATGTCTCTATTTATTTACAACTTTGAAGATTTCGCTCAGCAATTGTAAAATAAACTTTAATACAGTTGTTTTAAAAGTATATTTACAATGGCAGCGACATGACATAAAAGTTAGTATTTATGCATTTCGTGCACAGAGTGGTATACGTAGGTACTAGTACATATCGATGGTGGTGAGATTTCTTTTAGTTTTGTTTATTTACAAAATTCGAGGTGAAAGTCGACTAGCAAGTATTAATAACATTTATTTATAACTATAATTTAATTCATTATTAATTTAGTTAGTTTTAGCGTTCACGTATGTGATGTACTGTTTTGTATCTCATAAACAGAAAGCGAAGTTCAATTATTCGGTGCTCAAAAAGGGGTTTATTTGGAAAGTTTTCCGGGAGTATCTTTAACGCTCGCACCGCTATAATGGCGGCCGAAAAAAGTTTTTCACAATATCTTATTTCCAACTCATTTTACAATGAAAATAGTTGCATAAAAAAGATACAAGGTGGCAAAGTGAAAATTCGAAAAGAGCACGTCTAAATCTATAAAACCACAAATTTTCAAACTCCCGATAAACTCTCCAGGTAAAACTACCAAATGGCTGGACTAGAGGTACAGACCTAAAATTTCAACGGTCAACATTTTCAAAACATTATTTTGAAAATGTTGACCTAATACCAAATGTGGAATTAGATATTCAATTAAATTATTTTTCGGAATCCGTAATCTTTTTTTTCTGACCCTGGTATGTGGGATATCATTATCTAGCTCTTAAGTAAGTAATAAAAGTATCTTTGGATAATTTTAAATGTATAAGTGGTAATCTGCTTCTACTGTATTTTTTGACTATCCGCCAAAAACCTACTTACCACATCAGTATTACACTGTACTAATAACAGGTTTATTTATATTATTATTTATGTATTTTTATGAGTTACAAGTTGAATTTACCACCGGTTCGGAATACACTTAAACTGAGAAACCACCATTTTCTCAAGTTTACTCCGCCCCTCGAAATTAATCGGTCGAAATAGCATTCGTAAAGCAATTTCAAGTCATAAGTAAATCGATTTTTAATAATAAATTATAAATAAATATAAAAATATATTGACTGTGCGTAACGGAAATTTCGAAGCTTTTTAGTCGATACGCTGCCAAATGATTCTGTATATGAAATCTTATGAAAGCTCGCACACTTGCCCGCGTCGAATCGTTCGAATCGGGAAGAACCCCAGAAATCCTAGACGAATTCGGATGACGTCATCAGATTTGGCGCGGCTTATGCGGTGGACTCGACCGATAAACTCGCATCGCATCGCATTCTATCAGTTGCGTAGCAACACGCGAGCTGTTTATAAATATTGTGCGACAGGCGTAAAGGAAATAGAAATGATTTCTTCGGCGCGGTCGATTCTTTTGGTGCGGATATGTGTGCGCCCTCCTTGACCTCGATTCGTTCGCCGCGTTCGGCTCTGATGCGTCCACCGTAAGAGAGCTAACCCTCAAAAATTTGAGAAAATGGCGGCTTCGAAATTGCTAGAATAGTCTATCTTGGCTTTCACTCGAAAAAAGTACGAGTTCGAACGAGTGCTCCAGAATCAACACCAATATTTCTTCATTAGGTTCAATTTTATTGTATTTTTTGTTACTAGTTATATCGTAATGTAGTTATTACAAATGATAAAAATATAAGTGTTTTAAATATAAAATATCGCATTTATTGATCAAAAAATATCCACCTAAATGCGGAGTTTTTGACAAAAATTTGATGGTAAAGTAGTATGTGCATGGTAATGTCTGTTATAGTAACAAGTCCTTTAAGACGTATTATTTTACAATAAGGTTCACCTGTATCATTATTGTCAAACATAAAAATGAGAACAATACAACTAACCATTGTAACTAACTTATTTAATTAATTTCATTCATAAACCTCATGAAGGTCAAAATATGATCAACAGGACAACGTCCATATTGTAAAAACTCAAAGCTCAAGTATAATTTTGAGTCGAGATTAAATAATGAAATTAGATCATATTCTTGTAAAATAAGGTTTATTTTCAATTAACACTAATATTGAAACGACTAACTATTGTTTCTCATACGGGCCTAAGGTAAGTACCTAATTATTTTAGATAATCAATCAAGCAAAGGTCTTGAGTCGAGTCTGAGACAATTCAATTTAGAACCTGGCCCTATGGGTATAAGTTTTCTTTTCGATTGAAACAATCTACTCTCAGGACTTAAGTTTTGATTCTCGCTCTATGTATATAACGAGAATCAAAACCTAATTAAAAGTGACAGGCCTAATTAAAGTAGTCAGTGACGTATTAAGCAGGGCTCTGCGATGCGGTCGATTGCGTGGTTCAGCCGCTCAACGTGCCGCAGTTGCCGCAATACGAGTCGCACGTAAGAGTCCCGCAGTGCCCGCACTCCACCCATCCACTTTTTCGATTGGTATTGGCTGGGTTCTGAAATGTTCGATGGCTTATGAAGGTTGCTTCGATATTGTTTAGCAGGAATGGAAATTTTAAAATACCTACTTTTTTTTTGTCGAAGTGGATATATTCAATTGTTTTACAAGAGGGGGTGTTACCGGTTTATGTGGGATGTTTATCCACTAATGCCCGATTTCAATAAACGTCATTTATTGACAAACTGGGCATATAGATCATTTCGTAAGCTAATTTTACCTGTGATAGCTACTTCCATATGGCAGGGTCTGCTATGGTATTTGCTTCATTATTAGTAAAGATATGTCTTAATTTTAATAAATCTTAACCGATAACGGTTCGTAAATTATTGGAACCGGGCATAAATCCACCCCAGTAGCCTACCTCCGTGCATGCCAGTATACACCGGGTCCTCCATAGGATCGGCGCCGATGCCCCCTTAGCACTTTGAGTTTCAACCCTAGAGTGGATTCACAAGCTTCCCAAGCCAGCTCTGCCAGCTCACGACAGTACAAAGCCACTTTGTACTGCCGCTTTGCCCGGCCTCGACTAGTTGGTTTACTTTGGGTTATTCCCAACCAACTTTCGAATCGTAAAAAATAGAATAATTCTCCTATTGCAAAAATATCTAGCGTACAAATATAATCCCTTTGCCTTTGCTCAGTGGTCGAATGCTGTAACAAAGGTCGAGGGTTCGAAGCCTATTATGACGAAGTGCTTTCGGTGAAGGAAAACGTCGTGCGGAAACCATTGCGCGGTGGTAGGCACTTGTAGCACCTAGCTGGCTCCCATTTAAGTTCAAAATCTATCGCCAAGCATCTACTCGTGTGTTCCACTTGAGAGCCAGTAAATTCCAGACACAGCATTTTTTCAACAGAGTTTTAAGCCTACAACAGTAGGTACCTACTAATGTAGTAAAATATTATTTTATTTACCATAAGATTGCACCGAGGTATCAATGTCGTCAGCTACACTCACTCTGTATATAAATTATAAAGTTAATAAGAATTTACCGTTGGACTATTGCAACCATTTATTACGAGGGTAATCAAATATGTAAAGGAAACAGTTCTAGGCCTTTTCATATATCTCAAAACACTGGATTCATTGTCTAATTGTGCTTTGGATGTACCCAAAATTTTATAGTTAAGTATGCATTTATCTATTAGTGGACGGACAACCTTAGTAGTTAGGTACATTAAAAGGAAATAACTAGCTAACGCTCACCAAGTAACTAAATGCACAACTTTTTAAGGAGTCACAACATAAATTTAAATAATATAAAAGGTATTTCAAAAAGTTTTACATGAAAACATAAAAATTGAGAAATAAGTTAAAATAAAAATTACGTAGGTAGGTATCGCACAACTTTATGCAAAAAGTTATTCATGTCGACTTACGGGAGTTCTTCAGCTTGAGCTGTGATAGGACTTAGACCACCTGTTTCAATGTACTGATTGTGGTCGTTGAAAAAGTTATGCTTTTCCAAGCTTGATTGATGCTTGGATGAAACGAGAGGATCAGGCGTTAAAATTTCACACCCACTGTAATGTGAATAGATTATTATGTAATTTACAGTTTGTTTTCTTTATATATAAATAGATTGAGGAACAGGTAGAAACATGATGGTACCTAAGTGATCACCGCCGCCTATGGACATTTTTGCTATACCAGGGCATTGCCGATGTGTTGCCGACCTTAAAGAACTCTTTTTACGCCCGTTTTGAAGAACCCCATATCGTAGTGATGAGGGAAAACCGAAATTTGGAGCTCATTCCACATCTCAATGGTTCGCGTCTTAGGTGCAGCGCAGACAAAGGACGTTTTGTGCAAAAGAGTAGCTGCTGTCAAGTACACCAGTCGTTATTTCTAGGTGTATCCATCTATTTCTATGAAAATAATTGGACTGTTTTACAAAAAACTTAAACCGACTTCAAAGTACACTAAGAAGTAATCAAATCCTGATCTGATGACAATGGAACAAAACGGGAAGTGTACCCTTCCAGACAAGAAAATAATTTTCCAAATCGGTTAATAAATGACGGAGTTATGAGGTATCAAATATAGAAAAAAAAAGAAAAAAAAATTCAACCGAATTGAGAACATCCTCCGTTTTTTGAAGTCGGTTAAAAAGCATACTCGCCTTGGTGATGGGGATCGCGAAGGAATATTTGACATCACTGGCTTGGACAGTTTTGAGGTCAATAGCTGGAATGATACAACCGGTGGAGGTGGAAGGTTCAGAGATATTAATTCAGTCGAAGATTTGTATGGAATCAGTTCCATCGGCATAAATGGTGGTTGAATTGAGAAGTATGCCGACTTAGTTGGGTTCGAACTGAAAATAATATTAAGTAGGTGTAGGTAGTTACCAATATGTCGATTTTAGGTGAACGCACACTTATCCGAGCCGAGCGCGTCAAACGCATCGAACGAAACGTATTTTAGAATTCTGTGTATGAAATCTTATGAAAGCTCGCACAATTGCCCGCGTCGAATCGTCCGAATCTGGAAGAACCTAGAAATCCAAGACAAATTCGAATGACGTCATCAGATTCGGCGCGGCTTATGCGGACGACTCGACCGATGCGCTCGCATTCTATCATTTGCATACTACAGAGCAACACGCGAGTTGTTTTACTTTGGCGCGCTCGATTCTTTCGGTGCGGATATGTGTGCGAGGCGTCCTTGACTTCGATTCGTTCGAAGCGTTAGGCTCGGATAAGTGTGCGTTTACCTTTTAAGTGATTTTTACCTTCACTCAGTGACTCAGGAAAATATGGTTTAAGGCGGATGCTCAGCATGAGGCGGGAAATAGGAATTATTTCAAGTTTTATAGATTCGTAGAACAATATGGTTAAATATTTCTATATTCTCGGATAACATAGCGTAGCGAAAATATCCTAAGGGTCAGTTCTCAGCGAGACGCGACGCGACACAAACGTTATACTGCGCAGCGCGCTCTTTTTAATTACCAACTTACTAAAAAAATGGTACACATTTCAGTGAGAGAATTCGAACCAAATGACTCGTGACGTCTTCAGGCGTATTTGAATTCTCTCACTGAAATGTGTCCTTTTTGTGTAGAAACTAAAGTTTATCTTAGGAAGTGCGCCCCGCGCATTAATTCTATGGGTATAACGAATTTACTCCCGAGTGGATAGTTAACTTGGTAAAACGCAAAGTTTAATAACTCTAGTCTAGAGTAATTATGGATTTAGTCTCAGAATAAGACATAGGTACTTGTTTGGTCAGTACCTAATAGGTGCTCGCTTACTTACGATATATTAGGGAACTCCTGTGCAAATTTAATACATACTTCTACTTAGTAGTTCTAGACCCTGCTTTGTCGCATCGCCCGCATCGGCTTAGTTTGTAAGCTGTCAGTGAGTCAGTCACTGTAGAATGTAATTATCTATTCTGTATTAAATAAATATAACATACATAAATATCATGGGACATTTTGCTCTTATCGGTATAGTACCTAACCAAGAACCTCAAAATTAGGTAGGTAATAGGTATATTGTCTATTTAAAGTCTTAAATGAGGCATAATGGGGACTTTACGGTTCGATGACAGTAGGGCACACAGGTATCGCGATAGCTGGTTCTGCGAACGTCTTCTTGTGCTGTAGTACTTTTGACGCTGAATGACACATAACTTGACGTTCGACTCTGCCAGTGCCGTCTGTTCTAGACCTGTATAATTCAAGATATTATAGGTATCGGATTGGCATAAGTTATATTACTTAGTTTGTGGTTATATTTAAACTTTGGGAGCCATGTGAACCAGCGAGCTGGCTCTCGACATTTTATAAATGGTATTAAATAATTATTTCATGTTAGAAAGAATCATGTGAATGACATGACATGTGAATAAGCATACTTATTTTTGTGTGCTGACGCTAATAAATAATCTTATTACAATTTGATACCATGAATACGAGCACCATGAACGCAAATAATTAGGTACCTATTTGAAACTATTTCACTTTCAAAATCAGTCCACAAAAAGTGGAGTTACGAGTCACCTCACTAGCTTCTGAGCAGTCATGGGTCTCAGGGTGCTGGTGTCAATTTCTAATTTAGCATCACTGAATGGTTTAGTTACCAACGCTTTTTTAAATTTATTCACTCAGGTCAATTTCAGCTCGTTGTGAATAAAAGACAGGGTCCAGAATATTGTTTATGGAATAGAATTGATATCAATAAATTCCATAAAAATCCCTTTGCAATAGTTACTTAGATGACAAAACTTACCGGGTAAGAGATGAGCGAGGGCGACATCGAGGATTTTTCCCTCCTGTTGGAATTGACATGAACAAGTGTGAGCAGGTACTTCCGTAAATACATTAAATGCACATACTATATCGAAATATGTATCAAATCTATTTTTTTACTATGTATAGGCCTGTGTTTGAACGCAATCTCACCATGGCTAGTGATGATGTGCCGAAGGTGGTCAGCACACAAAGCCTAGAAGGAACTGGCTCTCAAGTTCAGCTGTCCGAAAACACCGATAGGCGCTTGGCGACAGATTTTCAACATGAGGGTGATAGCCAGTCAGGTGGGAACTACAATATGATTTTTATTTCTTTTATCTGTGGTTTCCTCGCATTGTTTTTGTTTTACCGAAAGCTCAAGCTCATTGTATATGAACCCAGGACTGAGCTATTATCGCCTTTAATCTATCATATTTGAGCTATCATCTAAGGTTGTATAGATTAATTTGTTGTATGTAAACTATTATAAAGATACTACAACTAGGTTTCTTTTATTAACTCAAAGTCATGTTATCACGGTATCAATGTATTTTTTCTATGCTGGGCTGGGTTAAGTAATTATAACTTGTAGAACAATCACTAAAGGACATCATTTAACATTTATACGATTTTGGGCATTTTCTGAAAAATCTAGCCAACAGAATATATTGCTAGATATTGTTAGATCACGAAATATGTTTCGAAAGTCGGCTATCACTTTTAGAACAGTGAATTATTTCATTTGGCAAAGCCCATTTCCCAAAACTAGGCATAGTACCGTTAAAGCGAACTAGATTAGCAAATTTTGTCGATTCAAATTAATTTTGAACATATCCAAATCATCCAAAAATACTAAAGTACCACAAAGCCATTCCCTGGTATTGCAAATGACCATAAGCAGCGGGGACCTGGGACCTCGTCAGGTGGAACATTTGGAAAACGCAATTATTCCATTCGACGTCCCGGTCGACCCCCAAATTCATAGAAAGATCTTACAAACATGTTTTTTTTTAAATAGGTATATGGAATGAAACTGACCAGCTTTAAGTATTTGAGTGTGCATACTCCATGTATCATCAACATTTGGTGGCAATGTTACGCTGGCAATACTCGGTGAACACCTGAAGTAGACACGTATACTAAATTAAGTATAATAGACTAACAACAAAGAGGTTGTAGTTTTAGATCCAAAGAAAATATTTTTATGCTATTCGTTACCATAGAAAATTTTAAGGTTCATTCATGGTAGTTTCAACTGTATACGTACATGTAGATACAGTAGTACCCAACTGATAAGGCGCGTCGTGAATCTTCGCACAATAAAGAAAGTATGGCCCGAAGATTAACGAAAGAATGCTTAAAACTTACAATCAACCTTAAATCACTAATATAAGGTTCATAATACACTGCAGTTGTCTCAATCGCAAGTCATGTCCCTCCGAAAACATGGCGGCAGTTGTCGACCAATAGCATTTCCCGCGCTTTGAAAATGTATATTCTGCGCAGGTACATCGGTAAGCCATATTAGTTGGGTACTACTGTACTTAACGTTCATAAGTGCCTTACCAAGGCCTAAGTCGAATAAATTACTTTTTGATTTGATTGTTGAGTTTTCAAAGCTGTATGAGCCTGTATGTTTGAGGACGGGCCGGTTCATATGGGCGTTAGGTACATTTACCTACCATGTCGTAGGTGTGTACTAATGGTATGCCGAATATTATTATCGCACACCCCCCACACGCGGGTCTTTGAAGTGAATGGTATGTTTGAGGTGAGTCCGAGTAAGTAGGTACTATTATAAATGTGAAGAACGTCCCATGGTTAATTATTAATTTAAAAAAGGTACCTAGTAAGTAGATGTATCTGTTATCTGGTTTAAAGTAGGTACAGTTTTTTTTTTTTTTTTTTTTTTTTTTTTTTTTTTTTTTTTTTTTTTTTTTTTTTTTTTTTTTTTTTTTACAGACATTTTAAAAATATTGTTGCATCTCTTCGCTAAACAGATAGATTTTGGTTGTGGATCACTGGTGCCTGTGGTAGGTTGTATAAACCTGTGTTACAGGTCACCAGGTCTCCACCTCTCAGAGTTTCTCATATTAAAATAGCGTATTCAAAGTAGAAATATACAATACAATTCTTCTACCAGTGAGCCGATGCACCCCAACAAGATTAGCAAGCTAAGAATTATAAATAGACAAATACAGTACTGATTACAAAGAAGAAAAAATATATAATTAAACAAACAGGTATTTCGTACAAAAGTAGTTTTAGTACAAAACAAGACGTTGCATAGCAACTAGGGGGAGCCGATTCTACTGGAGATACATACCAAACCATTATATGTATGAATATTATTGTATATATTGAAATACGCTGTCATTTGGCGTTTAAAATTAATCAATAAAAATATGGTGAAACAAAAAAGATACTAAACATAAAGCATAAAACAAGTTAAGGAATATCTACCTAAATGCAATTGCAAGGAAAACAGTAATGTGTAAGTGTTATTTGTATCTTGTACCTATTGAAAAAGTAAACGATAAGAAATTACTCTAAAACCTCCAAAATTCTTTCAGTTTCTATGTACGATTGTTTGAGAAGCCATTCCAGGATAGTTATTCTGAAGTTAAATTTATTCAGAGCATACAAAGATAATAATTTATGCAAATGATTATAAACGTAGGGACCGAGGAACACAAAGAATCTACGACTGAAGGAAGTGTTAACCGAAACAGATGCAGCTACAAGATGGTTACGGCGAACAAACTCACGGGAGTAGTTAGTTAATGAGTGCTGTTTGAGAGCAGTATTTAGAATGAACAATTGCCTAACTGTTAGCACTTGGCAGTACTCATAGAGCTTGTCTGTGGGATACAGGCGGGGCTTGAAACAACACACCTTAAGTACCGCTCTTTGAGCACGCTCGATCTGTATAAAATGAGTTTTAGCCGCACCCCCCCATGACGTTATGCAATAAGTCAGGATGGATTGGCATAGTGCTACATAAACCATTTTCATAATGTCTGCATTTGCCGAATAACGTAGTTGCTTAAAGATGTAAATAAGCTTACGCACTCTATTAGATAGGTGTTCAACATACTCCTTAAAAGTAAGGTTGGAATCAATTACTACGCCAAGATATTTGATGGTCAGTCCCTGCTATGTTGAGATGACTGTGTGAATTAGGTCTCTATACTAACCAAATCACATTGAATACCAATCATTCGAAAACTGCAACTAAACGTAGCTATCCCTCACCCCAATACTTTATTTTCAATTTGTAAACATAATCCTAACCAGTATCGTAACACAGAACCAGATGTATAAAAAAATCTACATACATTTCCATGGATACAAACTAAAATAGAATAATGGAACTTACAACATTATTAACAATCGTTTTCAATCCTTTTGGAAGAAATACTTGGGATAAAACGGCATATAAATAATTTGTCGATATTTTTGTTAGTACTCTGTAAATTTTAACAATCTTTGAAAAACGTCAAATAAAAAGATTTTTTAAATATTTCTATTCTAACAAATCTCTATGATTCTGTGTGAGATTTGGCAGTCCAACAAACTTATCTGGCCCGGTGAGGGAGGCGCTGTTATCGCATTTGGTGGAGCAAACAGTCAATGGCGAATGGCAGACAGATTGGCATTTCTAGGGCATTTCATACTCTTTTGGCCACCGGGTCAGATAAGTTTGTGGGACTATATTATGGAGACGGAGTTCAGAGCCTGTGGTTTTGACCACTTTAGTGATAGACCGGGAGATACTGGCACAAATTTCCTGGTCATTTGTACCAGTATGCAACCCTTCAGGGGTCTAATTACGTAATGACGAACATGGTACGAAAAGGAAAATGATGGTCATAGCGCTGGTACCGGCGGCGGCCCAATCGCGTGGTGTCGGATAAATAATTACCAGTGTCGAACGATTTGTTCCTCTTTTTTTTTCCGAAAGTCGACGAAAAAGAAATAGGCGGGTGCGCGTTAAAATGAAATGTTGTAGACTTAAACTAGTTATTAAGTTGGTTTCAATAATGTATTATTATTATTATTCTCTTATTTGTACCAGGTTAATTTTTGCATAGCTAATCATCGTCCAGTTCATTCATGAAAATCACCATGCCATACTTTTCCGACGATTCCAAATGGCCGCCATACCACCGCAAAGGTGCAATTAACAACCACGCGATTGGGCCGCCATTTCGGTTCATAATTTTACGGTTTGAAATGGAAAGATTATAAACTATCGGAAATACGATATTGTAAGCAGTACCTATGATACGGCTCACAATTTATCTAACTTTCACTGGCTCTCTAGCTAAAAGGATGAATCTTAGGCTTTAGCCCCCTTACTCATAAAACGTAACTTACTACGTACTTAACTAATATACTGTTTAAAGTGGTTTAAAGGGTCACGTAAATAACGTCACTCTATTGTCATTGTCAAATATCAGTATATTAGTTAATTAAATAGCGCTTTATGAGTAAGGGGGTAGGTATTTTCTCTGGTTTCAATAGAACCTACGAGCTCTGCTCTGCTTGGTTTGGGATTGATATGAAGAATATTTATTACTGCCTGTTCCCCGCGGTTTCACCCGCGTTCCCGGAATAAAGAGTCTTCTCTCATCTCTTTCTCCATAGGCTATCTGCGTGCCAAATATCATCGCGTTCAGTTCAGCGGTTTAGGCGTGAAAATGTAAAAACAAACTCGGATTCGCATTAATTTATAATGTTAGTTGGGATGATCACTAACTACTAACTCGTATTGTTATAATAAACAATAATATTTAAATATAACGGCTTTATTAAAGCATCCAATGTTAACATGCAAGCACATAAGTAGGTTACAACTTTAGAAACCAAACAGGTAATAGGTATAAGTAATGTCAACTACAAAGAGATGTATCCACTTACATGTTACAAATATATGTATCCTCTTGAACGCAATAATTAACTAGCCTTGTTGTTGTAGCCGTTTTTGTTTTATGTTTACCATATTTGTCACGTATAGTGTACATGTTTGGTTTATATTCTTTATTTCAAAGTATTGAATACATATATTTGGAACATTGGGAGCATAAACATTTCTTTCACAATGTATGGATGGATACATACATATTATTTTAAGCATAATGGTATCAATTTCAGTGGAAATATGGTGGTATACATATATAATTTCACTTCGTACGAAAATATGATAAAGTCAGGTTCCATGTACATATAATGTATGTTGCATCCAAGAGAATGTGTAATAAAATGGATACATCTATTTGTAGTCGCTGTACATTAAAATGTGTATTCACTATTCACATTTTACCGGAAAAAGTTTATAAATTCGTATTGATATCTTCAGGTTCCCAAATGTAGTTCGCTTAGATCCATTCTAAAAATCTGCAATGATATCTAGTATGCTTGTGTAACACCCCGAGGTAAGACAACATAGGCCAACTAAGATAATGAAGAAATCTCGAAACATTTTATAGTGGCATGGTCCGTAGTTATTTGGGTACCAAAGACAGAAATCCATTATTCCTGGGAATACGATAGCCAGAAGTGAAAGGCAAAATGCACCGAAGAAAGCAATGAATGGTCCCAGCTGTGGTATAGCTACCGCTAATGACCCTGCAATTAAATATTAATTTTAATAATCTTCGTCAAACTCTACCCTAAAAAACTGAGGATCTCTCCGAAAATCGATACACGATAGTCTGATTCTCAATTATATTATTAACCAATGGAATTGTACATTCTCCGATTGAATAGGTAATCGTTTTCTTTCGGAGTAGATCCTCTGAACTTAAATTACATAATAACACCCCCTGTAGTTTTGACACATTCATACAATTGTCGTACCTACCTAGTCATTATACGAAATGTTTTTCTAATATTTGAAAAAAATAGTAATGTTCAAGCGACTTTTAAAATAATAAATGCTGATATTATAAATGCGAAAGTGAGTTTGTTTGGTTGTTTTTAACACCTTCACGCCTCAACTACTCAACGGATCAACATGAAATTAGGCATGCAGATAGCCTATGGTATGGAGAAGGACATAGGCTTTTTATCCCGAGAATGCTGGTGAAACCGCGGGGGGCAGTTACTCTATATTCTTTAATTTATAGATGGGGGTAAAAATGCGGTACTATACCGCGACTATGCGGTATATACAGTACTGGTTCTTTTTTGTAATTTTCAGGTTTTAATAATATTTTCAAAATGACGACTGCCCTGGATAACTAATTTCCTTCAAAACGCTATCCCCCTTATTATAAACCATTGTTTAAATCAAACCATGGTTTTAAAATAGTCTCATCTCTTTGTTTTATGACATTAGAAAGTGACGAATGACTGGTTTTACTAAACTTGCTATAAATCATCTTTTGTAATAAAGGGATATTAGATATTTGACGACCCAAATTAACTGATCGACTAATGTAATGCATTGTGCAGTTTATTATAGCTGCAGGTCTTGGCAGGGAAATTTAACCATCACAGTATATCTAGTCTGGTCGCAGTGATACAAGCTCTGGAGAAACTTGAAAAAGCCACTTTACCCAATTAATAATAATTTAATGCATGCTAGCTTAGCTGCCCCTCCTGGGACCAGTAACCTTAAATTGTTTATTATGTTTTAAATTATATATTAGGTATTGAATATATTTACACGGTATGACAACAAGCATTATGCGGAGAATGTAATCTGGTATCATCTGTCTTTTTTCTGGGATCTTCTTCTTTAGCCTGCGCCAGATTATACTATATGCAACAAAATTCTGAAGTGGAAAGCTGAGGGTTATTGCGATTGAAAAAAATATCTTAGCCACCTGTGCTTTCCTGTAACAATGCGACACAAAGAGTATAGTTATAAGATTACTGTGATCAAACAATACGTACCCAAGGTAACAACATCTAATAATTTATATTATTATTTCCCCATAAATGAAAAGATATATGAAATCTTTACTAATTACAATAATATAAATGTGAAGTAACTGTATGTGTGTCTGTTTGCTACCAATTCACGAACGTTTCTGAACTAATCGTGATGGCAGATAGATATTATAGAGGGAAAGGCCATCCCATGAACGCGGGTGATACAACCAGCTAGTCCTAGCTAATAATAAAACTGAAAATGCGTCTCCCAGTTTGTTGTTTTCTAGGCTTAGCTACCGAACCGATTTTATCAAATACCTCATACCTACTAATAAAACGATTAAAATTATTCTTACTTTTCTTCATTAGGCAAATTAAGCGTGACTGAAGGTTTGATGTTGTCGCCATATTTGAGGTACCCAAAAATGCCCACCAGCAGGTACAAGGTCATAATGAAGAACATACCGATGTCAAAGATGCCAAAAAAACCAACAAAGTGTTTTGGATTTTCCATATTATATTCCAATGCAAGAATCTAGACACGAAATAAAAGAAATTGTTATTCTGTTTTATTTTGAACTTTGGATAGAGTTGCTGTAAAGTATTTTACTCAGAATTCCCTAGCCCGTTTGCACATAAGAAAAATGTCTTTTGGCTTACAAGAAGTCTTATAAGAAATTCGGTCGCATTGGATGTTGTATGAGGTCGTACATAACATATTAGCTTTTTTTTTACTGTATATGAGGCCTGTGTTTGACCACAATCTCACCATGATAAGTGATGATGTGGCCGAATGTGGTAAGCACACCTAGAAGCAAGAAGCAAGCCTAGAAGGAACTGGTTCCCAAGTGCAGCTGTCGGAACACACCGATAGGTGCTTGGCGACCGATTTTCTACTTGAGGGTGGTACCAGATGGGTATTGCAAAGTACCCTACCACCGTGCTATGGTTTCCTCACGATGTTTTCCTTCACCGAAAGCTCAAGCTCATTGTAGGATTCGAACCCGGGACCTTCGTCTCGGTATCCGACGTCACTATCACTGAGCTGTAATCGCCTTAAATACACATAATGACAGTCGGTCGACCGATCAACTAAAACCTTAAAAATAATTATAATTAATGCGCTTGACCTAACTAATTACAGGTAGAAAATTCTATTTTTGGGTACAATATTTTAGAAATATAGCGGATAATTAGGGCCGATTTTTTCATCGTCAAAATGTATCCTTTATCCGAGGAATAAAATTTATATAGAAAAAATGACAGATTTTATATAGAAAAGATTTATAGAAAATTTTAAGAGAGGTAGAGCATAGCGTTTATTCGCTCAAAGAGCAGCTCGACTGGGGAAGTACCTCCACCTTACAAAATACCGCAGCCAAATAACTTTATGTTATGTAAAGTTGTGTTCCTGCGCGTGAGTAAGGTCGCCAGAGCTCATTGGGGAGGGGGGAAAGGTCGGTAACGCGTGAGCGATGCTTCGTGTGTTGCAAGCGTCCATATGGCTACGGTAACCGCTTACCATCAGGCGGGCCGTATGCTTGTTTACCGACTTAGTCGTATAAAAAAGAAAAGAAGAAGAAGAAAAACTCAAAAATTCAAAATTATTTCTCGAATAATATTAATTATCGATGAAAAAATCTGTGCTTAATAGCATACCACACCAACAGCCTCGAGTGCAAAGAGAGTGATGCCAATAAATACAGGTATATCGCTGATTTGTTTAATCTGTAACATCTCCGATTTTATACTCAAGTCATCTTCCGCCAAGTAAAAGAACACGAGGATCAGCCCGAATATTGTAACCACATTAGATATTGTCGAAAACGGGGTCATCAGTTTCAGATCTTTCACCAGATTAAGAAGTACAAATGGTAGGAGAAGGTAACAGATATGTATCCGCAATTCGATAATTAATCCATAAAAATCGCACACCTGCACAAAAGCATAAAAAGTAATTATCATTCATGACAAATAATATCTTCTGGAATTTTCTACGAGGGACTAAATTGTATTCCGAGAGCAGCAAACTGTGGAAGTGTTTAACACAATTGCCCACGTCTTCCTTCTGTCACCAAAGGGAGCTCAGTCTCACATGTTGGAACCAAAATGGTCTGGCACTGTGCGTTTTCAAAACGTTGTGGCAGAATCTGTCAGAATTATTTGAGCGCCGTATTTTTTTGCGCGTCATGTATGTTATTGCTTAGAATTCTATCGGATCTATTTTCACAGACTAAAAGTGTGGCACGGATACCTAGTCTTTCGTCTGCGCTGCACATAGTGGTATACAAAAAAACTATGCACTATAAATTCTAAATCTATAAAGTTATTTTTACTTTACTTTCTGCACTTAAAACTTACCTGTTTGATATTTTGGGCGACGAAAATGAGGTAAATCACACCTAAGCCGAGTTGCCACACGACTAGCACAATATCTGTAAAGTAGTATGCAAAGGAAGCAGACCAGCGAAAGCAGGGAGGTCCATCTTTGATGGCTAGGAACATTGACTTTGGATATGCCATGTACCCCTTCTTCCAGCGCTTGCAGAGGTAATACTGCGCTGCGATCTGCCCATAAACATGAACTTAATTTAAATTAATTGTAAACAGATTTTGCAATATAATAATTTTCTATTCTTTTTTATTATTCTAATAATACGTACCAACAAATGAATACAATACGTTGCAAATGCACCGATGAAAATAATGCCAACAATGCTAGCTATGACACCCATCCGACGAACAGCATCAGGCATAGCCAGAATACCAGCACCTATACTACCTTTCAGCAAATGGATCATGGTGTCTGTGTTTCTAGAGAAAAAAAAGTCCAGAGATATTTCTTCAAGCATTAGGTGAACTGTGGTCTGGTCTCTCTCATTGTTGTTGAGGTTGCAACCTGTGGTAGCTTCAACAGCTTTGTTTGATATTAATAAGTGCATATGGAAATTACAGACGGGTCAGTGAGGGCAGCTTCCTTAAGGGTTGAAGCCACGTGAATATGGTCTTAGAAGACATATAGTCTAGTTAGTCACTTCTTTGGTTATTGCTATCAGTATTTACAGATTTTGAAAAAATGAGCAGTTGGCGGAAAAAAGATTATCAAAAAAAATATTAGCTTAATCGATCCTGTCTCCGACAAGGATCAAAAGGCTCTATGTGTGGCCCCAGTTAGGTTAGGTTAGGTTAGGGTACTAGAAAAGTCACAAATTGAAAAAAAAAAACCGTACATTTTGTTACCAAAAAGAATATGAAAAATATTTTTTTTTAAATCTTTAAATACAGATGAAGATATTCATTACCTCAAAAAATTAGGGATGGCTTCAACCCTTAACGTTTTTTGCCCTTCAAGGGGTCTTCCCTTTCAAATTTCGACTGTATAGTAGGCCTTAACTGCATTAATGACTTTAACTTTTAGGAGTTTGGGTTACGTCTTAATCTGTGGTTTGGGTCTCGTATAGTTTCAAATTCTCGTTATATATATTTATAAACTGTTCTTCTGTTGTCTTAAAACAAAGTGAAATAAATTTCAAAAAAGTTTGGGTATAGTTAAGGAGATTTATATGTTTTAGCCGTTATTTTACCATGAAATAATTTTTAATATTGTTACTTCTGGGAGGAGACGGGCTATATGGACAAAACGTGTCGTTAAAATGTAACATATAATAATATATCTGAAATGGCAGAAGTCAGACAAAGACAAAATAACAACAATATACTTAGTTTATACTGTTAATAAGTCTATTATTGTTATTTTTACTAACTTCTAACAATCTTGTGGTGACTTACGATGTTGGTTTTTTTATTACTCGGTGCTCGTGAGGATCAAAATTTTCGTCATTATCACCTAAAAAAATACAAATTACCTTCGTTGATTACTTCATTTCGAAATTATAATCATATTTTTTGATTTTATTCGGGCTACGTATTACCATTGTAAAAGGCACCTCAGATACCTAACAATAAGTTTAGTTTGAATTACAACTATCCTCCTCCAACGTTACCATGGCTGCTACTGTCGATATCCGTAATAGCGGAGCGGTACCACTCCTTGCAGGAGGAGGAGGTAGTTGACCCTAGTCATATATTTTAAGACTTCCACATAATCTCATCTGTAGATAGTCTCTATTCTATGTCAGAAGTGTTAATAGTGGAATTAGAATGGTAATTAATGTTGGAATATTGCTTACCTCCGGTCACGGTCTCGACCATGCCCGACATAAATGTGACAATAAACATTTTTGTTATATTTTTTACAGTCCCCCCTAATATAAAATTGAATGTTTTGTGTAGCAAATATGACAGAGTATGCTATGGATATTTTATCATCATGATTATGTACGTATAAATCAAACATAAAATTATATAAATATATTACAAAAATCGCTTTCCTAATGTTAGTTTATTGAAAGAATTGCGTCACAATGACATTTTATTTTTTTATAAAATTTGATGCCCATCTTTACCAGTTTTTGACATAAAAGAGATAAGAATTCATACTATTCATACATAATAGAACATAATAATGTGGTGTGATAATCAACAAATCACATTATTAGTGATTCTCGAATATTACGATTCGTGAACAATTGTTACTCATTGGAAAACCTTTTGCGGGCGGATATTATGTTTTATAGATTAAGATAGATCCCACCAAAAACATTTTCTAGTTAAATGTTGCCATGGCATGCACTGTCAAAAATTTATCAGATTTCATGTAGAGCCAAGCTCATACAATACGAAAGTTGAACCTGAAAAAGCGCGGCAAATTTAAAAAAGCTAAGTGGTATCAATAAGTATAGTAGAGACATTCAGCCTAGCATCCCAGCTAAACCTTGGTTTTTTAGATATCGGCAATTAAATAAGAGTTCATCATCCGTTATCTGTCGTCTTCGCCTGGGTCATGCTTGTACTCCTGTACATTTACATAAGATTAGGGTGAGAGACCACTCTCTCTGTGAATGCGGTATAGACGAAGGCACTACTGACCACTTGTTTTTCGATTGTCCAAAATTACAATCTCCCCTTTACAACATCCTACCTCCCAATATTCCTCGTCCTATTAATATGAAATGTTTGTTGTCACTTGTAGATTCTCCGTTTGTATACTTTTTGTCCCGATTTATTAATATTAACAAAATTAAACTGTGATATCTATTTTTGTATATTTGTGTTGTGCTTTTATTATATTCTAACATTATATTATTAACATGGTTTGGTATAACAGTGTTGTCTTATTTGTTTTAGGTAAATTCACCACCGGCCATCAGCGATATATTTCGCAATTATAAACTTTTTTTCCTTTTTTTACCGACCAATCTCCTTCGTAGGATACACGAAGGAGATTGGTCGGTAAAAAAAGGAACTACTATAACCCTGACACTGGCGGAATTGTGTAAATTATACACACCTGGCGCCATTCAAACAAGAAGTCAAGTCAAGTCAATAAGTATAGTAGGGGAATAAATTGTTTTGATACTTTACAACAAAATTATATATATATTAAGTTATGTTTGATTTTCCTAAGTAATATTTGCATGTAAATGAGTTAAAATTTTACATAAACTTGTTATATTCTATTTTTATATGAAATGAAAATGAAATGAAATGAAATGAACTGAAATGAAATGAAATGAAATGAAATTTATTTCTAAAAGTTGTACAAATAAACTCCTTACGCTAAAATAAAATACAAAAAGCAAAATATAATGTTTAGGCTACTGCAACGTCACGACTGTTGCAAACCCCTTCCCTAATATCTTTATATATAATGCTTTATAATATAAATTTTAAATAAATATCCTGGGATATTCCACACAAACGGTTATCTAATCCCAAACTAAGTGTACTATATATATTCAAAGTCAATAATTGTGGAAACTTTATTTTTTTAGTTAATATTTTTTTACCGTCCCAGAACAATATGGATAGATGTTTCAGTGATTAGCGACCGTAGAAGTTCATTTGGTATACTAAATGACACTTTTTATGCCGGGTGACGAAAGTGTAATTAATAGAATATTGCCATGTAAATAGTTTCAATTACAGCCAGGCTCAACTTTCGTCTGCCAGACTAACTCTACACGCCCTAACTCTACAAGCCCTAAATGACAAACTCTACACCTTATTCAAAATATGTGATTTGGCCGTTTACAAGTTCCAGATCAATCCATAATCAGTTGTTTCCTTTCGTCCGATGTTACAGTGACTTGTTAACTAAGCAAAACACTTCATAGCACCTGGTTGAACGAGCTTTATTCGGCCTACAAAAATTATGTCAAACAATGCAAAAAGTTTCAACCAGATCAGGGATTGAACCCACGACGACCGAGACGGAATTGTAATGGTGCCTACGCTACGCGAACCGAGCATGAGCCGACCCTCATTCGTTCGTTGCACGCGATGTCAAGTGTGGACGTACAACGACCTTACAACGAGCCTACAACACGAGCGCTATGCGAATCCCTGTGTTTGTCCAAAACGGACAATTGGCGGAGCGCATTCGAGCGTGAGCCGAACGCTCGATTGGGGCTCGTAGATCCGTCGACACTGCGCGACTCCTTGCTCCACGTGTGCTCGGCTCGTGCTCGGTTCGTGTAGCGTGGACGCACCATAACGCTGTACTATCTGACCGGGCTATCGCTTCTGCTTATGCGTACCTGGTGGACCGAGCTTTGCTCTATTTTTTTTCTTTTTACCAGATATGAAACCTAGCTGTATCGATTTTGGCTCCCAAATAACAATTTTTTTCAGAGCCGTTTTCCTGATCTTAAAACATATGTATATAGAAAAGGGCTAATCCTACTACTCTGTCATCTGTGGGGCTAACATTCAAAAGTTTTAGTCGAATTTACGAAACGGCTCCCGCCGCGCGGTATAGTTAGTAAATTTTAATCGCTGCGATGTCTTTCGTCATAGAAACATAACGCGGCGGGAGCCCGCTCACGAGCTTCCACCTACTTGACAGTCAGTAAATTTCAAATTTGTAAAAAGAAAATCTATGCAATTTACTCATAAAACACTATTTTAATATGATTTTACTTTACTGATTAAATCGCGATTAAATGCTCCTAAACAATGGCGAATTGACAATGACGGTAAGGTGACGTTATTTACCATTTAAATTATGTAGCGTATTGCGTATAGCGTTGAGTATAGTCTCACGAACTTATCTGACCCGGTGGTGAAAAGAGGAACTAACTACGCTATTTTGAAATGGCAATCGCCATTGGTCAAAGAGAATATAAACACTACGTTCATTGGTTGCTTGCTCCACCAAATGCGATAACAGCGACTATCTCACCGGGCCAGAAAAGTTTGCGGGACTTATAAGGTCGTTAGACGTTTATATTCCCTACTTAATTATTATCCAAGAATATACCATTAGAGCTTCTTGGACGTTCCTACTTCCAATCCAGCAGTAGTACAGCTCATGTATCGCTCTACGAGGTTTTTATCGGTGTGTTTTTATCAGGTTGTAGCGCTCTCCTAGCTCACTTAGGATATTACTTTCTAACTGTTTTGTGACGCAATTATGAACTAAGCCTGTAAAAAGTTATCCCCAATCCGGAAGTATTTCTGAGTTGTATCACCAACTACATAATACGCCTTAAAAATCTAATGGTGCGTCCATGCTTGGCGAAACGAGCAGGAGCAGAGTCACGAACGAGCACACCGCGAGCACGATTCGCGTAGCGTAGACGGGCTTGCGAGCCTCAAACAAGCGCGATTGTCCGTTTTTTCCTTTGTACGCAAAGGGATTCGCATCGTGCTCGTAGTAGGTTCGTTGGTGGCTCGGCTCGTGCTCGATTCGCGTAGCATGGACGCACCATAACAAGTGTTCATCATGCATTGAAGGCATTTCATACGTGCAATGCTTTTGTTGGGATATTAGTACCATAGCAACGGAAGGTAGACATCCTAACCCGGGTAAACGCTTTCTTTAATGAAGGTTGACCCGCATCATCGAAGAAAAAGTTAGCTCCTCGGTGACCTGCACCGATCAATACCGGCCAGGGGGGTCATCATCATCTTTTACAGCGATTCATCATTACCTAAACTATGTTTTTCTTATCATGTCACTTTTTCCCATACGTTCTGATGGCAAAACATAAACACGAGAATCGCAATAAGAATTGGTGGTAGAGCCCTGCAGTCGGAGCCGTTAAACCTGTTTCTAAATACGCAAACACCCTAAGGGAAAACCGCGCAAGCTTCGTTTGATGTGTGTGTTTCGGCGTAGCACCCTCGCCCTGCAGTCCGCCGGGCGACGCGGCGTCGCGACGAGCTCCGGACGGTTTCTCCGCCCGCCCATCGCATCGTTGACTAACATCCTGTATTTATAGGTAAGATACTTGTTTCTTAATGTTTACTCAAAGTTAAGTGTTGTGAATAAAAGTGACGCAAGTGTGTTGCGTAATATGCGCTGGTGTAAGATAAAATATTCCCTGGAAAATCAGAGATCTAATTTTACATGTAAGTGGACTTTTTACACGCTGTAGCATTTTTGTATAACATTGATGTTTATGATTCTTTTCAAACTGAACTACCTATAAAATCAACATTTTTAAAACTGTTATTATTTTAAATGTGCATAATATATCAAATGTATGAATTTTCTTTATAACCTAGTTTAGCAACATAATATTCATGATGTAGTTACGTAAAAGTGTTATTCAACGAATACCTACTCAAGGACACTCACGTCATTGTACGTCAACTTTCGACAAATAGGCAGTTCCAAATAAAAGCTTTTTCGCCACGGTTATCTTTAGGAACATACTTATAATATAATGTTGCCAATTTGTAATGTATTATAGTAGTGACGTACAATTCTTATTCATAATGTAGGTACGTCAATACTAGAATAAACTCACCGGAATTGAAATTAGCCGAATCATTTTCTCTTCATATTAAAGACGTGAAAATCTTAACTGAAATTTCGTCTTTTATATGAATCTTCGTGTCTGGGCTTCATTCAATGCCGGTGAGAGTACCGTTTAGTCATTGTATATAGGTCATTACATTACGCTACGTGAAACTAAACTAAAATAACTGACGAATATATGCATGATAAAATTTAGCTTTAACTGTATTTATTTACAATAGTCAATATTAAATTATTATAGAATGATTATTAAATTATATATGTAAAAAAAATAGAGTATAGAGAAAATATAAGAAAAACAAAAAAATCAAAACAAAATACTGCGTTTAAATCGCCGCCTGCAGACAGGGTTAATGCGGGACTAATGCGTTGTCCGAGGTAAGCTTTTTGGTCTCCTGTAGCACAGAGGATTGAAGGGAACAGAGACCAAGCTTCATACAAACGCGCTACGGTAGGTACACAACTACAAGCTTGAGGCGCGTGTGTGCGAAAGCACAGGCGGCTCGTCACGTACGAGGGGAAACCGGTTTATACTGGCTCGGCCTGTGCTCAAACTCAGGGCACTCGCGCATCGTGTTTGTTTACGTTTAGATTTTAATATCCAAATGTGTAAATATGGTTTACTTTACTGAGTCTATGAACAATAATATTATGAATAAGTTTTCTATTAGTATCTTGCATATAATAGGTAACCTTTCTGGTAAATTGCTTTTATATTGTCTCTTTTCTCGTAAATTAATGGCATGATGGGTGTTTATGATTTCAAATACGTAGGTGTACCTACCTACCTATCCTATTTAACGAGCATGTATGTTTTGAGATCTCGAAAACGGCTTTAACGATTTCGATGAAATTTGCTATATGGGGGTTTTTGGGGGCGATAAAGTGATTCAGCTAGATTTCATCTCTGGGACAACGCGATCTGCCGACTTTGCGAGCAAATCTTAGTCAAACAGGTATGGTCAGCGTCAAAACTAGATTTGCATTTTAGTACCCTTTCCTAATAATCTGTAATATGTGAATAGCAATATTCTATCATCACGAAAAAGCTGATAGGTACCTATACATTTTTATGTATTCATTTAATGTTATTCTCCTGTGCTAACCCTACCAAAATAGGTATAATTTTTGAACGCTCCTTAGAAGCTTGTACTCTGTTCCCTTCAATCCTCTGTGCCTGTAGTAAGTATCTATTAGGCGTCTGGACAACTTTCTTACGAAGCTGCGCACATCGTAGCTTAGTTATCAAAATTTCAGTTTCTGGAAGTGTTTACAACGAATGAGTTTTGCCAACTTGAAGGAACATATTATTAGGTAGGTGGGATATATTCTTTTTTATGTGGGGAAATCCTTAGTGGATACCCTACCCCCGAGAGAGTGGCCAGGGGCCGGGATTAAAAAAGGCCACTCGAGCAATATTGATGATGACTGAACCTGAGGGGGTTTGTCAGACTCCTACCCCCTTATTAATAAATAAGGTGTAAGTCAAGTATAGTAATACCTCAGAGTATATAAATACTACGTACAACTAATATATTTTTTTTTATTGTGTATAGGCCTGTGTTTGACCACAATCTCACCATGGTGAGTGATGATGTGGCCGAAGGTGGTAAGCACACAAAGCCTAGAAAGAAACTGGCTCTCAAGTGCATCTGTCGGAACACACCATAGGTGCTTGGCGACAGATTTTAAACATGAGGGTGGTAGCCAGACAGATGGGTACTACAAAGTACCCTCCCACCGTGCTAGAAAGCTCAAGCTCATTGATGGATTCGAACCCGGGACCTTCGTCTCGGTATCCACCGTCACTACGACTGAGCCATCATCGCTTTATATAAACAAAAAGGGCTGAGGCTATCTCAATACCTGGGTGTTACAAGACTGACTTACACCTTATTTATCAATAAGGGGGCTATTGTCTATAACCTGCTACCCTATAGGGCTCACAAAAAGCTACGAATGCTTGTTCTAAGGAAAGCAAAGTGCATACAATGGAGAATAAATTACATGAATAAAATAGTTTAGTAGGTAATAGGCAGACAAGCCGAAGAGAGCTTAGGTCACGGACTGAAACGTATAAGCCGCTTTGGAACATCTTGTAAGAACGGCTGCAATGAAAAGCCTACAGTCTTAGTAGTTTTTATTCTTAGTCAAAGATAATGTAATTACAAACTATTTTATTTATTCAGTTCATCCATAGGAACGGGACTTATGAAGGTCAAAGCCGCTGAAGTTGCAACTGGTTGGGAAGTCAGACTTCGACTGAGAAGAATTGTCACGAAACTCAATATATTATTATATATTTTATTTATTTTTTATTATTATACATATATTATATTACAATATATTTTTCTACAAATTTAAACTGGAAAGTATAATCTATTAATTTCTTAGAGCAGAGAAAGCTGTCGTGAAGTTTTAAATAACAGGTGATCACGGGAGTTCCGTGTTTTTAGAATGATGATATTATTTTAGTGCTACTGGTGCCGATTCTGTTGTAAATGGCACTGAACCAATTTTAATCAGAACACATCTCTTTCTTACAAACAGTATTGAAAAAGGATAGAACATATTTAAAGCTGCCAAATTAGTCTTTGCCGTTTTAATTTGCGGGTAAATAGACGAAACCAATTTTGATGGCGACAAAATGTTGAAAACAAGCAATTGGTCTAATTTGACAGAACTTAATCTCTTACAAGTATCTTATTTTCTTTGTTAGAAAGTAGTGAGAATAAATTAGTTTAGTTGTTAACAACAGAATCAGCATGTATTAATTTAAAAATGACAAATGGCTGTCTAGATAATTTTAAAAGTATTTTAAGTTAACTATTGGAAATATTTCTGAGAATTGCAATAATAAAGTAGTACCTGAAACCAACTGTGTTAATGAAAACGTTATGCATGTACTCGTAATGTAACAATGCTCTGTTTGTAGAATTGTTATAGCAATTGCTGTCGAGCCTGACCATTACAAAGTAATCCACAGTACATATTTTATACAGTATACTAATATAAAATGTACAAATTAACGCAAATTAAGCGGTGTCTGCATTTTTTATACGAACTGTTTTGAACCCTTGCTCCCCTTCTCTGTCGTCGTCCGATAATATATTATAGATGTTGCAACTAAAGTCCAGTTTTAGATTAAAAAAAAATCCGCTAAGTTCTTTAAATACTTTCCTTAATGGAAAGAAAATGTTTCCTACTAGCTTTTCACATGCGATCCCTTATTGTACCCCTTAGGTGTTGGCTTTTAAAGAACCTGCCTGGATCGATGCCTCATGTGTGCAAAAACTTCAAGATTTATGTTGTGCGTTGATGCGTCAGTCAGTCAATTTCCCCTTGTCTGTGGTACTTTGAGTTGGCATTTTCGAGTCGGTCGCGTAGTAAAAGTTATTCTGTATAATGAACTCATCATAGCTTTCGAATAGATGCCATCTAAAAATATCCATCCAGCCATTAGAAGGTAGGAATTATCTCTTATTATAGTATTCATGTCATGTGTGTTTACTGTTAAATAAATTTACTGGTTGTTTAAACTTCCCCACACTGCGCCCGATCTGCGTATTGCGTTTACGAATCGCATCACTTCTATTACCTACATGAAGTAGTCTAAGAAAAAAGAAACTTGCTCGGCAGTAAAAAAAATATGAAACTTAATGTTCCTCATAAAATTGATAGGTACTTGAATATTTCTTAAATATAATTACTTCAAAAAGTTCAGTTACTTTCGTTTGGTGAGTATCTTGGATGAAAGAAAGTCTTTGCATGTAGGTAAGTACCTGTATTGTCATCATAGTTATTTATGTTACCATGCCCTATGGTTATCTTATGTGGTTTGTTTTGTTGTATATCATGTCCCTTTATTTCTTGTAATCAGTCACATCCTCATTCGCACTACACTGCCTATGGTCTTTCACATTCTTATTATCTCCACATCAAATACATACAAACATTGTACATTTAGACATTTTTAATCACTGGACCGTTTAGGCTCAATTTTAATAACGTTATATAGCACTTATACCAGTATCAATATGGCTGTGTGACATAAATTCAGGATATCTTGTATATCCTTACCTTTGGGATTGCTATGGGCATCCATCAAAACTTTTTTTCAAGGAACACCCACTTATTTCCGTCATGGATCAAGCAAGGTAACCCTCTCTCACAAAATATATCATGATGATCGTTCTGAATAACTCATGATCATCATCATCATCAGCCCATAATGTCCCACTATTGAGCGAGTCCCTCTTTTCACAAATGAGGTTGAAAAGGAATGGGCAGATACTCCACCACACATACCCACTGCAGATTGGTGGAATTAGGCTAGTGGTCAACCTACTCTACTACTACTAGTATCACAATTGAGTGATAGCCGGGACCAACGGCTTTACGTGCCTTCCGAAGTATGGACAACACTCGAGTTAAAATACCACTGATTACTTAACTAATCTAGCTACACCACGAGCTCCAGAGCATTGTGAATAACTAGCGAATGTTAATTCACCGTCTTCAAGATTTGTAGTCCATCACAGTCACACTTAATATTTCGGTAAGCCATAGGGTATTTTTCATAACTTTAATTTGTACTTATATTCGCACGTTTACGTAAATACTTGTACGTTGTATATTATTTACTCTGTGTAAATACTATCCTTTTATAATCAACTCAACTGGATACTATTATTGTGCCTACCACTCATAAATAAATTAGGTAGGTAGAATCATGAACTTTAATTATCCAGCATGTATTAATAATGTGAGTGATGTGTTTATCAATGTCATAAAATATTTCCACGATGTAACGAGTATGTAAACACATATTTTATCAAAAGATTGACTCCATTAAGAGCATGTTTATCGAGCGTAACCTACTCGTATATGTTGAAATAAAGTATATATTGCCGTCTGAAAAGTTTACTGACAACGAAGTGAAAAAATCATGAGCCCCTGTAAGGTAATTAAAAAATGACAATTACAATTATTTGAGAATATTAATTTGAGGCCAACGATCGTCAGACACCTAGTCTTAATGTGAGTATACCTATAATTAAACATAATGTATACTTATTTTTAGGGTTCCGAACCAAAAGGTATTAAAGGAACCCATAAGGTGCCACTCCGTCTGTCTGCCCGTCTTTTCACAGCGATAGGTATATTTCAGCAACTACTAATACTATTGATTTGAAATTTGGATTAGTTTTAAATTTTGCTGACCTAACCTAAACAAAAAGTAATTTAAAAAAATTAAGTCGACTTCAAAATACTCATAATACACTAAAAAGTATGAAATAACTCTTAATCTGACACTGATTTACTACATACGGAATACGTCGTGCTACTCGTATTCTTTAGCAGACTTCAAATCAGTGTCAGATTAGAGTTATTTCATACTTTTTAGTGTATTTTGTAGTCGACTTAATTTTTTTAAATTACTTTTTGTTTAGGTAAATTTTTTATTTCGTCATATTTAGATTTTCTTAAATGCTATAGAATTTGACCAAGGTTTTGAGATGTTTTTCCTTTAACATCACACCCGTAGCTCGTATCAATAAACCAGGCCGTCATACAGTACAAGTACTGAACCGATTTCGATGAAACTTGCACTGTTCCCTATGTTGAAGTAAATGTAACCCAGTAAAAAAATTATGGTTACAGTCCGATTAATATCTTCGGAGATATGCGTGCACAAACATACATACATACATACATACACCTGTGAAATTTAATATACTTGTCCACCGACTACTTAGAGACTTCTCTAAACAGGTGGGCTTATTGACCCCAGAGTCCTGGGGTTTCAACCGTGTTCGATAACCCGCTAATATATGATGATAGAGATGATAAAGTTGTTTGTATTTCGGTCCCTTTTACAAAGTGAATAAAAATATTTGAATAATGTTCATTTGCTATAATTTGGGTAAGTAATAATTTTAACTGTTCCAAATTTCTAATCTATAGCATTAATGTTTGCTGAATGAAATATACCGCTGTGACAGACGGACATACATACAGACCAATGGAGTGGTACCATATGACTTCCTTTTTTACCTATTTGTTCGGAAAACTAAAATGTTTTGTATATAATATAATAAAGAGCCATCCTGGCAGAGCCACCATCATGGATTTTAATGTTTGTGCACTGACTGCAGGCACCGGACGAACCCTTATTACTTTTAAACCTGGGACCGACAAAATCAGATATTTGGCGACAATTTTCGTCAAGTCAGCAACAACTTCTAAGAATAAATAGATCTGCGCTAGATACTCTAGTTTTAGAAATAAAGAGGTAGCTCTGACTGGTCTCGGGACAGTTTTGGCAAAAACACATAAGAACCCTAATAACTTATGAACTAGCAGGAACCGGCAAAATCTGATATTTGGTAACAAATTAACGATAGATTCCGAACTCAAATCCTGATGATAACCAGCCGGGCGATCGCGTATCTTTGTTGGTAATCGTAACGAACACATCCAATGTCGCGGTATGACGAAGACCACTAGTGGGCCCTGCTTGGATGAAACTCATTACGATTACCTTCAAAGATAAGGTATTGCTCCAGGACGGGTCACACATATTTAAATTTTCAGGGTTTAATGTACCTATGAAATGGCACCTCAGAGTTGCCACTTTTGTATCTTTTCATAAAAAAGTGCCACGATCAAAATGTTTGAAAAGTTCGTTATTTTTCAAGATTTCAGAGGTCCACAGTAAAAGTTGATCATAATGATCCACATTCGCGTGTGTACGCCTACATTAACCCCTGAAAATTTGGAGGTTGCAAAATAATCCTGTGTATAAAAATGAATTGCTGTTCGTTAGTCACGCTAAAACTAGAGCGGCTGGCCCGATTTGTATAATTTTGGTTTTGAAATATTTGTCCAGGGAAGGTTAAACCTTGATTAAATTGGTGACAAAATTCGAATATTATTTTTTATCAACTTTATAAGGCATCAATTTGATACTAATAATAATATTGTTTGCATTTAACTATTAATAGGTATTAAATTCAAAATTTAAAAAATATGCATCGATTGGACCCAATTATATTTTTATGCCTTTTGCTGTCGAGACCTTGGGACCATGGGGGTCAGAAGCTCGCCGTTTTGCTCGCACCTTATCTTCAAAATTGATGGAGACCTCCGGAGACCAGCGGGCGGGGAGCTTTTTCCGCCAACGCGTCAGCTTGGCTATCCAAAGAGGAAACGCTGCCAGCCTTCTGGGAACCTTGCCCTTAATCCGGTGCCCTTAATTAGGTGCCCTTCTAGGGCCTAAATTGAATAAATGGCTTTGACTTTGACTTTGAATCGGAAGCAGCGGCAGGCTTGAGGAAATATTCTATATATAGATTGTATTTTGTAAATATTCGTTGTTAATAAAAAGCAAAACCATGTTAAACTAAACTAGAACTACATTAAAATTATAAAGGCAATATATAGGCTGACTGGTATAATGAGACATGATAAACAACATTCCCAAAGAAACATATTTTTTTTAAATTTACTTAGCACATTGGGCCATAATATTTAGTACCTATCAAGAATAAGAATACACTGTAAGGGATCAGGCGATAAATGAAATTAATAGTCAAACTCAATATTATAATTATGTTTTATGTATAATTTATAAGCAGCGATATATTCTTATTGAAACTCGAATCGCAAATAACTTATCTCGTCGACGTTCCCCCTTTTTATAATGTTTCCCCTCCACATTTTATAAACTACAGTAATCAACTCAGTACTCAATGAAGGTACTTTGACAAATATGATTTTGAATAAATTAAAATACCTTTAAGATTATGCTTACAATAATTAATAAGTACAATAGACATGCACCCAGGATATTAACATTATATTTAATATGAACCAACACAATACCTTTAGCATTATCTTTATTATTTTATACATTATCCCGAGTTCAATGAGATCAATTGTTGAATTTATACGTATTCTGTATATTTTGGAATTATCTCTAACGACACCATCAGCTTTTATTTAATTTAGTTATTTATCCCTATTTGTTTCTTTGGGAAAGTTTTTTGTTATCATGAGTACAGTCGAGGACATAAATATGTATACACTTAGTAAAATTCAACAACGGTTTCCTCTTAAACTACTGATTGAAATTATGAGATATTATAAAGGTAGAATCTTCTAACATATACTATTATGATTTGTGTAATAGTTTAACATTTAAATGTTAAACATGCGAGAAAATCGCTTTTGAATTTCAAAAAGTGTATACATATTTATGTCCTCGACTGTACAATCATGGGTCTAAGTATCTTTTTTAATTTATAGTCATCCTATATACAAGGAAATAATGATAAATTAAAAAAACTGTGTTTAAATCGCCGCCTGCAGGCAGGGTTCCCAAAAAGCTGGCGACGTTACCTCCTAAGTAATATAATTGTTACTCTATAAGTAGTTACATTTCATTTTGATTATGGCTCTACGTCAAAAATTTCGTAATTTAACATGCAAGAGTTTTTCAAATTTTGTTCGCATATTTGTTTTGTACGTTTTTACGAGAACAGAAAAACGAAGAAGTAGGCAAAAGCTAATATGCTCTCTTCTAGACCTTTATTTTAGAGATAACCAAAATAATTACCACCTTAGGGTAAATTATTGAGGTCAACAAAATATTACCAAATAAATCAAGCTATAAGAATTCTGTTTGCAGAACATGTTTGAGAATCACTGATCAAGCTGATGGGTCACATCCTTCGTAACCCACGCTCATCATAATTTGTGACAACCTCACGCGAACGAAGTAGTAGATTCATTCATGACGAACTCTTCTTGAGATAACCGTCTCCTTTGTGTGACGAGTTGGATTTATTTTTTGTGGAATTGCTTACTGAAGAAAGTATTCAGATTTTTCGTGTAAGTTAAAATTAAGTTACTTTGTTTTCACAAACTATGTTAAATATATGTGGATTTACTATTTACCTTTTAATATTATAGCTATAATAGTTTCATAATATTTTAGCTTTGAAATAAAACTATAACAATATGAATGTATCATTTACCTACAATTCTTTTTCTTTATATGGACAGTAATAATGTGTAAATTGGCAGAGATTTACTACTTCAAGTACATGAATATAATAAAAACACTTGCGATAAGTTCTATAATATATTGCAATCGATTCAAAGAAGACGTAGACGTAGGCCCTTTTTGGTTAAACTGCAGTTACGTTATACAAATATAATTTTACTACTTTTTGAAACCAGGGAAGAGGATATTTCTCACAAATTTTCGCGTTTTTAATATTAGCAGGATTTTGCTGCATTTGTCCAAATATGCTAGGTACGAAAGAATGGAAATATAGGTAGTTTTTGTTTTTTCCAGAGCATCCACCATGATGGAGGACATGAAGACGGAGACGGTGCATCTCAAACCCTTGAACGAGAATGGTCAAGATGAACAATCCAAGTAAATAAATTACAATTATTTTGAGCATTACTTAAGTATGTACTTACTTAATATCAATTTTTGGAACGATTGCCATATCGGGACGAAACAACACTTAGTTCAATTGTTTCGATCAGATGAGCATTTGTGATACGAACTTATGAATTGCATTGATTGACGTGTTAACGTCAAAAGCATACATAATTTAAACTTTAAAAAAAAATCCAGTACTTAGATATAACTAGATAGACAAAAATAAAATTGATTTCCGTGACCTATTTTCTGATTCCAATCTAGGGTAAGCTATGTTTGATTGGATAAACGTCTACAGGTTTGTATATTCTGGGTTTATGACATTTTCAGAGATGATGCATCTGCAGATTACGATCCACATTTGCATCGGCAACTACCGAAACCAACAAAGTAAGTAAACTTTATTCGTGTGTATTTTAAACATAATCTCGTGTCGACATCACGCTTTGAATCTATAACTAATAATCAAGGATGTTTGAACTAATTTTACATATTATATCTACAACGATATATTGAAAGGAAATTCTAATCAGGCTTACAGCAAGAACCTACTTCCAATCCAAATTAAGATGGAAATCATTTTAGCATGAATTTTGTTCAAAAATAGGCGATCTAATTAACATTTACTTTATCTCACTCACTTGTACAAACTCATACACACGAATACACGACACATACACACAAACACACCCCCAAAAAAACTACAGTCAATCACACATACATACGTGTCTCGCTCCATGTTGACATCTGCACACTATGATGTATTGGTGGGCCTGGAGCTCTAGAATACAGGCCTAGGCTTAGTTTAGACTCCAGATCTCCCACAAATTACGAATTTTGCCAATTTTTCTGTCAACTGCATTTATTTTACAATGTAATTTGTGGAGATAAATAAACATTATTAATATTATTATCTTCAGATAACTAACGTATCAATAGTACCTACGATGGAAAGATTCAGTATGATGCATTTGTTTTCAGCAACATGGAAACGCTTGTACATCTCTTGAAATGCAGCCTCGGGACTGGCATCTTAGCGATGCCGCAGGCCTTCGCCAGAGCTGGTCTGATCACAGCCATCATTGCAACTATCCTCGTAGGAGCCCTCGTCACACACTGTTTGCATGTTCTTGTAAGTTTAAGGACTGCTGTCCTGCTACTCCATTCGCATCATGTGCTCCAGTGCCGTTGGTCTGCCAACTTTATGATGATAATAAAGAGGTTCATGATATAATATATAAAACAGATCATATTTGATCGGCGGAACTATTTCGTACCTATGTTGCTATCAGTTTCATATTGAAACTAGTTCAGTAAAGCGGTTTTCTCGTAACTTTTTACGTTTTGGTAACTGAATATGCAAATAAATATTATACTATATATTTATGACTGTATTTCTTTAAATTCACCTTGTATCAGCCAACTAAGAGTTGATATAAGTTTATTCAAACAGGTGAGATCACAGTACGCAGCCTGCAAGCGTCTCCGAGTGCCCCTGCTCTCCTACCCAGCATCGATGAGTGCGGCTCTGGAAGCCGGTCCTCAGCCGCTGCACCGGTTCTCACGCTCTGCGGCCATCACCGTCGACATCTTCCTCGTTGTCTATCAGCTGGGCATATGCTGCGTGTACATTGTGTTTATTGCTGATAATATTAAGAAGGTTTGTTTAAAGTAAATTGCTGTCCCCTGACAAAAAAAGATCATAACCCATCATAGCAATGTATGACTTGTGTGTCAGTCATCGCCCTCCTCACCGTATTAGAAGGAAGTGGACGATCCGTCAATTCAATAACATTATGACCAATTTTTTTTTTATTATATTCAAAAGCTGGTCTTGGTATTTTATTTTATGAGCTTAGGTACAATAGTGTTTTAAATAGAAAATTAATAAGTATTCATACAAAACAAATATATTTCGAAATTAATTAATTGATTTTATTGAGAAGTTCGACATCGACGCTGTCGCTTTATTAACGTCGTTAAATAATTGTAAACCTTTGTCCTATTGGTACTAAACTGGGTCAAATGGGTGGAATGCTAGTGAAGTACCTACTGATTGTGGGCCACGCAAACCTACATATGCAATTGGTTAAGTGGTTCGGCGTCAACCGGCAATCTGGCTATTCATATGCCTAGCTACCTACATCAATTTTCATGTTACACGCTCCCACACTATCCGATAGGCATCGCAATGATCTTTAATTTATTTTAATTATCAAACTTACCCATTATGGTTTATTTATCGAGTATGTGTGTCGAATTGCCGCAGTATTTGCCTAAGTCAGGCGTCAGAATAGAAAAATATAATAAGGATGTGGCCTGGGTAAAATAAAATATAATTGTATTTAGTCCGTCAGAGAGATTTTCAAAATATATTGATACCTATATGTATATTTTTTTCAATCTAATCAATAAAAATTGACAAAGATAAAGTGCGGGAGTGTAGGCTCGTGACGTCATTTGTTTGTGAAAAGTGTACCATGTCGTGACGTCACGCGGAACTTCAACACGCCATTATCTTCGTAATTTTTGACAAAATAAAAAATACGTATCTAATATTTTTTGATAATTTAAATGACTGACCAAATAGAATTTGTCAGACACTAGTAAATTACATAAATGTTACGGAAAGAAAATCTTCGAGTCTTAAATACTTATTTTAAGTTACTTAAAGTTTAAATATACTTATTTTATGTTACTGGGTGAAGCCAAAGGCGGGTAAATGTCCCTAGTGTATTATAATTGTAATATATTGTTGTTAAAATTGTCTTGGTCATCAATGCAGATTTTAAAATTGGTTTTAACAAACGCCTGATTGTATTTAGTTAGCAACTATTTAAGATGAGTACATACATTTACTATAGAAAAGATATTTATAAAATATGTTCTGAATGGTGGCCGATAGCGACGGTCGAGGATCAAAGTCTGGGGAGTAAAGGAAAACAGAAACAAGAAAATTCTTAGAATCAAGCGCAAATCTATCGCACAAATTCTTCCTGTTTCTTTACTCATATGTTTTTACTGGAACGATTTAATTTTACAATCTACAAATAGTAGTTTGTTGCAGACAGGTAATCATAAACTTTATTCTATATATTTCAGATATGTGATCCCCATTATGCAATGCCGATTGAAGTTCACATGTTGATAATCCTCGTGCCACTGATTGCCTTCAACCTGATACCGAGCTTGAAGCTGCTGGCTCCTTTCTCAGCACTGGCCAATGTGCTGACATTCATCGGTCTGGGAATAGTTGTGTACTACCTGCTCAGTGGGAAGAAGTCAGATAAGCCGTTGGACCTATGGGGCTCACTTGAAACATTCCCGTTATTCTTTGGAACTATTCTCTTTGCCTTGACTGCCGTTGGAGTTGTGAGTACTTTTAAAGTTTTTTTTTGCTTTTACTGCATTGCAGTATCACTCACTATCACCTCTTTTCCACTTATGGGTTGAATTTTGTAAAACGTTTTCTTAATTGATGCCTCTGCTATATTGACTTGACTTGGTTGTAACCTGGTGGACCTTGTAGTTGAAGCTGTGCGTGCATCTACCAATCAGTCCGCTAATTGCTTGCGCATAAATCCCACAATTATATTAAATATTGCAAAATAACATGTTAATTGTCTAATAAGTACAGTTGTTGTTAAATAACTGCAGAATAATTAACTTTTAGACTTTGCTCCGAATATTCACGTGACTATACACAGCTAAATAATTGTTCTTATTTATAATTTTTAATTGAACATGTATGATCGTAATTGAAATCTATGTATTGAGCATTGCAATTGCAGGGTTGCAAATTCTTTGACTCAATCATCAACTTTATTAGATACTAATTAATTAACCTGTCAATTATAGAATCTGAAATACAATATTTTCAGCTATTATGCCATGTTATTTATACACAGCAATATTTGTGATATTCTGATGCTAATGCGAATTAAATCATGGATAAAAATATGGTAATAGGGATTATACAAATTTAGTCTAGGAAAAAATTATGGGCGAGTGAATTTTGCATGATTGGAAACATCTCTGGTAGCTCAAGCAGTATTTTTTTATGATTAAACTAGGGGTTTGTATTTACCACATTTTCAGTTTCATTTCTGAATTGAATTAAAAGTTGTAAAGCTGCCACATTCATAACGATTTCAGTTAAGTTATGAAGCTGCAAATATGGCGAAATTAACTCCATCTGAGTGTAGCTAGTTACAGCGTTGTGTTCATTTAAATATAATTGCTTGCAAATACTATGAATTGTTCGCTTGGCGAGGCCACACTATTGTTCAAGCACATCAACATCTAATACTTGTACAACTCTTCATAAAGCAAACTATTAGAAGCATAGCGTAATATTTAGAGAGATAGCGTTCGCTTCACACATTACTTTGTGTGAAGCGTGGGCAGATTGCTAGATGCATTCATAGATAAATCGTAGGTATCATAAGGTGATCTCGCACTGTATAGGATTTCCGTACAATGGGAGGTCAGCTTAAACTAGAAATGTATAGCTTGATCTGTAGCCGTGTGTACACTAGTGATTTACTGTCAGAAAAAAATACGATGAGTTCCTATAAGCTGTTCTCGAAATACGAGAAATTGGGATAAATGTGTATTTATTTAATCGTTCAAACTACGAACGCGCAGTTTGTGTTGCGGCTAATTTGATCATACCCGTGTCACGAGATTAGAGTAGTATAGTACAATATTCTATCTCTATTAATAGAAGTATTAATTAATAATTTGTATATTAATAGGTGATAGCCCTTGAGAACAATATGAAAACGCCGAAATCTTTCGGAACACCATGTGGTGTGCTGAACTCTGGCATGGTCATCATCGTGCTGCTGTACGTCGTAGTGGGCGCGATGGGATACGTCTACTGCGTGTCAGAGTGCAGCGACTCTATCACCCTGGACCTACCTCATGGACCGTCAGTATTCATATAAATATAATAAGATAAAGTATCATGAGACATTCCTCACACACAACTAATTGATCTACAGGGTGAAATAAAAATTAATCCACAAAATTTAATAGGCCGTTACACTCTTTAGATTACAGTTAAAGGCACGAGTCGAGAGCACAGATAGGCAGTAGTGGGGGCAAGCTCGCGCATGTACACTTTTGGCCAAATTACAGTAGCGAAATGACACACATGAATTCAATAGACGACGAGCATCGACTGACGAACCAATGACGAACCAATCGTGTGCGCTCCTCCCCTTTTTCATTCCGCCAAACAGACCGAAAAATTAACGAATACCTACGTATAATAAAAGTCATTATTCGTAGACTACTGCGCAGGTGTCAGTTTGTGCTCACGACTCATGCCGGTTACTGTAATAAAATGTTAGTCTAAATGGCATAAAGTATAAAAAAGCCGCTGTTTTCGTCGGTGCACGGTGCGCGGTGCGGGATTCACATTGAGGCTAGGTATAAACAAAGTATAGGATTATAATATAAGTATGATATTTTATTAGACTAGTGTTTAAACCTTTGATTTATATTTTTACTATGCTTGTATATAAAATAATAAAAAAAACTAAAATAATAAAACGATTCAAATTTAATTCAGATCTTATATATCTTTTTCTATAAAAAATAACAACAGAAGAAATTAAACAAACAAATCTTATAAATAATAAAGATATTCAATCCAATAAAATTGATATAATAATTATAAGTTCCAAGAACGGCTAACGAGGAAATGATTTTTTTAACGTTTCCAATTTACTTTTATAACCTCACAAAATTAATATCTATCGGTAATACAATCACTTAAAATTTGTCAAATGGTTTCGATTTCACGCTGTATATTTCTGCGTTTTCGGATCGGTAGTTCTTGAGATTACTTCCTACATCGAAACTAACAAACTTTACATTAGTACCCAACTAATAAAGCGCGTCGTGAATCTTCGTTCGCACAGAAAAGAAAGTATGGCCCCGAAGATTTACGAAAGAATGCTTAAAACTTACAATCAACCTTAGATCACTACTATAAGGTTCATAATACACTGCAGCTGTTAGTTGCGTCTCACTCGCAAGTTACGCCCCTCCACACACATGGCGGCAGCAGCCGACCAATAGCATTTCCCGCGCTTAGAAAATGTATCAGGCACATCGGTAAGCCATATAAGTTGGGTACTACTTGTACCTCTTGCTAATAGTAGTATAGATAAATCATCTTCTTACATCGAATGTATGTTAATTATCCTAACCAGGTTGGCGACAAGCGTCATCATAATGTTCGCGGTGGCAATCTTCATCAGCTATGGTCTTCACTGCTACGTGCCCGTGGAAGTAGTGTGGCGCGGGTATCTGTTGCCATGGTTACAAGGGTCCAGTGCTAGTCCTCGCCGCTTGCTGCTCTGGGAGTATGCTCTGCGAGTAACACTCTGTTTGATCACATGTAAGTGGTGATTTAATTTACATTTTGCAAATGAACGCCGCGCGCCGTAAGCATTAGCAACTGTAAGGTATTTTAGTAAAATTATTCCCGTTTAATAATTCAATTTATTTCTCTTACAATACATTAAAACAAAACTATACTAAATAATAAAATACTAATAACTAAAACTTAAGAAAACAAAAAAAAAATTAACTACAAAAAAATAAAATCAAAATACTTAGTAAAATTATTAAATTGACTTACGTAATTTTTGAAGTAAGTTTGCTTTAATGGGCACCACTCACTTTCATCACTACTCATTAATATTATTAACTTTTACTATGGGACCAACACTGAAATAGTGAAATAAAATCAAACTAATCAAAATGTATTTTTTTTCGAATGAAATGTTGGTGTTACAATTGTTTTAGTAACACTAAATAGATTAAACAAAAAGTTTAAAATAGTGTTGCGTCGAAAACAAAATGAAAAATATTCGGGTCATTCAATTGTTTCATTGAACATTACTTATTTGTATTTTTATGTATCGCTTCTCGGCCTTCTGGCTAAGATCAAAGTGTATTTACCTTACAACGGGCAAATACGATTCCTCCGACTACCGGAACAAAATTAATTAATACTAATTAATAACTACATACATTAGACACATAGATAATTATTTTATTCTAGTGCGCTACGAACTACCCGTAGACTGCTACGGCGTAGAGGAACTGCGTTATGATATGGACCGTAGCGCTTCTCGTAGCTCATAGCTTCTTGTCGTTTTTTTCCACCAGTATTTATATTTGAAACTAACAAATTATCCTAATATGACAAATTACATTAAAATTACTTTTTTTTACTTTTCAGTTGTGCTGGCCGTAGCTGTACCACGTCTCGGCCTTTTCATCTCGTTGTTCGGTGCTCTGTGCCTGTCTGCACTCGGGATCTGCTTCCCAGCCCTCATGGAGATGTGTGTATCGTTCCCGGATAAATTTGGCCCGGGTCGTGTGCGACTCATCAAAGACATCATACTATTCATCATAGGAGTGATCGGTCTTATAGCTGGCACTTATACAGCATTGCTGAGTATTGTTAAGTCATTTCAGCCACAAACGCAGGTACACGTTTAAAATGTTTTGTGTACACTCAACAAGATTTAGTTTCAGCATCAGATTGCTTGCTGAGTGCTGACCTTTATGAACTTACTCGAAGTGCTTGTTCACAAGAAAATATGTCTGCTGTACGTAGTTTTATTTTCAAACATGTATTTTAATATGCAATAGCTCATACTATCTTTAAGTAAGTAATTAAGAGTACGGTACTAGTATAATCACTAATGTATAAGCCAGAACAAAAATATGCGCTTTTTAGCCTTACGTGACTGACCAGACCGTAATAACAGCCTTATTTTTACCACTCGTTGTATGGCTCACTCGAACCGATACCTCGCAAAGCCAGAGTGAGATAGCTGAAGTCACATGACAAAATAATAACGAATTGAATGTAACTTTAATGTGTTCATATAAGTAACGAGTAATTTTCAATCAGATAATTAATGTTTTGATCTTTTTTAATGATATAGTAGTAGAGCTTTGATTAGCTATATAGCTTAGCTATAAAATCGAAATGTAGATTTTGTTGCATTGTAGCGTTCGAGCGGCGATATGATATTAGCGTAGGTTAAATTCCTTTCTGAAAAGAACACATCTGAAATAAACAAGCCCTTTGGTACGATTATCTAACTTTTTTTCTCTTATATTCAGTTATTATCATTCAGTTGGGCCCTGATAGGGACTTATGAAAGTACTACTGAGCAAAAAATACTAATTACGTAAAGAAGGAACAAATGATCCCCCACCTCCCTCACAACCGCTAACAGTCGTCACACGCAATTCAATGGTGCGTCCATGCTACGCGAATCGAGCATGAGCCGATCCAGGAACGAACCTACAACGAGCACGATGCGAATTTCTTTGTTCGTGAAAAAACTGATAATCGCGCTCGTTCGAGGCCAGGCTCGCAAGCCCGTCCACGCTACGCGAATCGTGCTCGTTCGTGGCTCGGCTCGTGCTCGGTTCGCCAGCATGGACGCATTATGACTTGCTAAACAATGGTAGATCTATCCCATAGAGTAAGAATATTATTAGAGCGATAAATTTACGCTGTGCGAAGTATGAGCAGTTTGAAAATAGATGCATTCATAGATATACCGTCAACTTGTTGATTTACTGTACCCACCAGTAATTTTGGCATTCAGTATAATTGTGCAAATAATGAACGCGTAGTTCGTTTCAAGGCAGCGTTGCACATACGCGTGCTCACGGCACATACTCCAGTACAGTATTTCTATTAATATTCTATCTGTGTGGTCTCACCGCTCACAGCGTGTAGTGTATGATCAAGCTATAGACACGAATAAAACCTAGGCACTAGTTCATAAGTATAGTAATGTCAGCCTATGCAGATCTTGTTAGACTTATCAATAACTACATAGACGCACATAAGTTGTTGTAAGTAATGACTAGTATTATGAAGTTTGTTTGCGACTTACTAAATGAAAACAATGTGCACAACACCTAAATCTAGTAAAAGTAAGAACATAAACTGTTCTAGATTGATGAAGCAATACCTAATCCTTGTCTGGCATATTCTGTTTCATACAGGGGAATTATTGTCAGGACCCGAATATATAAATTTAATTTTGTAACAATATAATATAAGTATAAAGAGCAATATTGTTAGAAGAACTACAAAAGTAGCTTTTGATTTAATATATGCTGTTGCATTTAAATGATTTATTATTTCCTTAATTGCATTTATTTAAACAAATCTCGTACCCATTTCTACCAACCAATTCCTAATTTAAAAAAACTCCTAACAAAATTTTTATTGATAATGTATGAAAAACTGTTACTTTGAGTTTCGTCAGAAGTCTCAAGCCAAGCCTTCGACAACTCCTAACTAAATTTTAGTAAATAATATATTATTCAGGAGTTGCTTAAATCGGGAAAAGGCTCAGGTGCCGATATTGGCGATATGACGAAATTTCAAAGTAAGTAATTAATAAGTAAGTAATTTCAAGTTTAAAAGGGGAAATAATATAAAAGGGGCATCATCTGTACATTCCAAAACTGGTTTTTATTTTCTTTTAAGTTGCGTATTTTTTCACTTAAATCTGAAATAATGACAGTTGATGAACGTTTATGTAATAACAATAAATAAATAATAGGAAAAATAGAACGATGTTTAAAACTAGCACAGTTTTTTCAAAATCATCAAATTTCCTGTACCAACTTAATCATGCAGTCCGGTTTTAACAATATATAAAAAAGTTCAGTTTTTAGCGGCTGAGCGCATTATGATGAAGTTTGGAAAAAAATAATTTATGGTATCCATTAGCACATATAAGATATTCATGATTGACCAATAGTTTTAAAATGGTAAATTGTAATTTATTTTTTGCGCCTACCCATTTATGTGCCTTCCCGTTGTAACTTTTTCGCCAATTTTTACAAAAGCTATAGAACTTAAGCTTGATGTTAGCAAAAAAAATAAGATTATTTAGAATGAAATTAATTTGGATTTGTGTACTATGTTCACAAAATGTTTGTATCTATTTAAGTAAAAAGTATAATTAAACTGCCATCCTTTATAATAATGTCATTTATTTACCTAACGCGTCGGAAAACTATGCAATCTCTCCATGTCAACCTCTTTTAAAATCCTTGATAGGTATTACCATATTATAAGTAAGCCTATTGGAAGTAAAATTTGATAGGTACTAATGTTTAAAACTAAAATACCTACTACAGTTTCTCTCAAATATTATGTTGCTACTCTCTGCAGAGCCTGCTATAGCAGCTATAGGAACTGTTCGTTCGGACGTGTGGGTACGTCCGAAAGAACAATTCCTTTTTAGACGTAGCCAGTAAGGTAGTCAGTCTTTGCTTTACTTTGGTACCTATGTCAATCATTAATAAATAATTTCATGTATAAAAATAAGAAGAATCAGTCTTTACATAAAGACAAGACAGCCAAGCGCAGTACCTACCTTTTCTCGAAACGTTTCGTCGTTTTTTTGTAACCCTCATAACTTGTTTTTGGATTATACCAGATAAACAAAATTCTCGGTATATGATTTCAATAGTAAACTTACTAAATATATTAAGTTTCAATAACATATTCATATTTTAGATTTTATTGATATCTAAAATACCCCGATTTCGTCACTGACTCACTGATGATCATCAAAACTCTTAGGGTACTTCCTGAAGTCCTAGAAAGCTGAAATTTGGTATGTAAGCTTGTCTTAGTACACAATCAACAAATTATAAAACTTGAAAATTTCAAACACAAAAAAAAACAATAGCATTTTGTAAAAGAAGTGAAATCCCAACAAAAACATTTTTATGTAACATGTTGTCAAGACTCGCACTGTCAAAAAGTTATCAGATCTCATGTAGAGCCAAGCTTATAACTCCACATGCCCTTACTCTACAAGCCCTAACTTCACAAACTCTAAACACCGTAGACAAAATATGTGGCTTGGCCGTTTCACTACTACAAAAACTATTGTATAAAAAAAAAGTAAATCACAGTCATGAAATTAATGGGATTTTTCACCATATACACATGTGACGGTAGCGAAACGGCCAAGCCACATATTTTTACTAAGCTGTAGAGTTTGTGAAGGTAGGCATGTAGAGTTATATGCTTGGCTCTCCATGAGATCTGATAACTTTTTGACAGTGCGAGCCATGTCTTGGCAACATTTTACATAAAAATGTTCTTGGTGGGTTCATATTTATCTGAAATACAGTTAAAATTTTTACTCATGTAGTTAAAATTAAAAACCAACCTGTATTTCATTAAATAGCGTTTTCTTTTATTCCAGCTATTCAAATCCTTTGTAAATAACAAAATCGCTCACGTATCTTATAATATTTATAGAACGAGAAGGTATATGGTTTATATGATTTTAGAGGATTGGTACATAATGAAAACTCGTTTTATGTGCAAGGTAATTTTACCACGTTTTATTACATAAAACACCGAACGAGAAGACGTATCAGCGGTATCTTTATATAGATAACTAGAGGCTGTGTGGTCGCTAGTTGCACTACAGCTAGCGATTAAAATGAATGAGCCGACTCGTTCTGGCGACACTCAGTCTGCCGGCGCGCCGCTGCCGCCGCCCGACGGCCCTCCACCAGCCCGGCCATCGGACCACAGCCATGCGGCGCAGGGCGTCACACACACACATAAAAAAAACTAAATATAAATACAACAATTAACGTTTATTTCAATCCATAGAACCATATAAATTAAATTCAAACAAAATACTACTCGTACATGTAAATCAATATGGTTTTATGTTGTTGCAATGCTGAGATGCTTAGACAAATTGGCCTCGCGAGGAGGGCGCGCTCATTAATAAAATAAATAAATAATGAAGCATAGGGGGGTGCGAGTAGGACGGGAACGGGGGACTGGGTGCGGGGGCCGGGGTGAAGGGAAGGGAAGGTAGGTCGGGAGCGTCGGTGGTGTATATTTGTGAACAAGGGCAGTGCGCTAGGTTTGGATGGAGAAGGGTCGGGGTGTGGTGCGGGGAGCGGTGGACGGGATGGGGACCGCTGCGCCGGGTTCGAGGGCCCCACTCGCCGCCCAGGCCACGTCGAGTACAAGTATAGGTAGGTACACCTTACCATGCAATGTTCTTACATACGACTCCTGCTTATCACGATACCTTAATATTATTAAATTATTTTACCCATTTTACATTTTTTTTCATCAGAGAAACAATTTAAAGATATTATTGTGTATGTATAGGTACCATTTTACATAATATTGGATAATCAATGTATATTTTTTTAACAAACAAGATGGAATATCAAATGCCGCACTGGGTGGCTGATTAACATTAAGTTTATATTTTTACATAATATAAGTAATATCGTTTGATATGAAACAGTGCATTTCAAAGTTCAACCGTCACACCTATAGAATCCCTCTCATGTAAACCTTTATAGAAAAAACATTTTTATTGTTCTCGCTTTGTATCCATAATATACTTTCAAATGCAACAACTTCTTAGTCTTAGTTTATAAACATTAATTTTTCTTCAATTCAATAAACATTCAATTGACTCATTTCTCAACGACAAAAACCTACAAAAATATATTATAACATTAGCACGAGTCAAAAAGAGTGAGGAGGAAACGTCTGTAGACGTCCTCATGCGTAGGGACGCGGCAGCGCCGCCGGGGCGCGGCGCGGCGTCGCGCCCCTCGCCGGAGGGGGGCGGTGTGGGGCGCGGGGCGCCGATTCATCTCTTATCCTTGGGTCCTACCCATATCGACACAATAACGCGAGTCTCTTTAAACTAAAAAAAATAATATAAACTTTCAAAAACGTTAACAACTACAGCCATAACAAAAATATACTAATAACGACTACGCTACGGAATCTACTAACTACTTAAACTATGCACTAAGTAAATTTGAAACGAAACTAGTGTTCGATTACTACGGAAACGACAGGGGTATGTCGAGGACGCGGGACCTTAATGGTCGCCGCCTACGTCCCCGTATAGGATCTAATCTCTTATGGAGCAGTCCTACGAAGCGAGCAAGAATGAGAGACCAGCGAGCCTGAGCGCGCCCGCACTTGACCCGCGGGGGAAGTGCGGGCGCGCAGGGCGGGGTGCGGGAAGAGGGGGGGGGGGTGCGCGGGCCCCGGACACGTCTCGCGGGAAGCGAGCCGCGGCAACGACACGTCGCGCATTCACGGATTGTACATTATTCTGGAAAAGAGGGACGGACGAGGTCAGAGTTTACAACAGCAATGTTTATAATACAGATTTCGAGTAGGTTAGAGTGCCCGGGGCCGGCTCAAGGCCCTATTAAAACTATCTATATACAGACGCAGCCACTATAGAGATGCGCATGCGTTCGCGAGCCACTTGAGCAAAGTTGCGTGAGGCGCGACGCACGGCGGGCTCGCGCGGCAGGGCGAGCGCGGCCGCCGGCGGGCGCGACCGGTGCCGGTATCAATATAAATATTCAACAACATTAACTTATTACAATAGGTATATCCGCACTCCGATCGGACAGTCGCCGCGGGTGACGCGGCGTGACTATGACGCGACGCACGCTCGGCACGGGACACGTGAAACGTCATGCGATCAAAACGCTTATTTATATTTTTCTCAATAAAATTTTGGTCCGTACGTCGTTGACTAACCCTGTTGAGTGTCGAACTGAGTCCGAGAGAAGGTATCATAGACGACGATAGAACAGCTCGAACGGGACTTTGGTTAAGATTCACCTATTAAACTAATCAGTAAAACTTACGGTAACTGAATTATTCATTAACACTATTAGAACATGTCACATAACTTATTTCGTAAACTTATCGATTAGCCGAACATACGATTCACATTCTTCGATCGGGTTTGATGAGTTATAAGTCTTTGATCGTCGAGAATATCTTTAAGAGCTAGGCGAATCGATAAGCCTACGTTTGCTATAACGGTAACTAAAGTATAACAATATTTAACGATGCTTTGTTGAGGTCGTGGGTGGACCGAGGTCTGATTCCACGGCCTCAGAACACGAAGTGAAGGGACGACAGGGTAGAAATGTATCCATCGAGAAATCCAGCTATTCTTACGACTAACAATAAGATTAGTCAGTAATGTACAGTTGTACAGTTGACATGTAACGAAGTAAGTAGAAAAGTGTGCCCAGAGCAAGCGGCGCGACGGAGTGTGTGCACGCCGTCAGTGCGCCCGCGACCTGCAACATAACACAACATACTCATCAGCGGTTCAACTAATCGTGGAGAATACTTAATTTGAACTATAACGTCTACAAAAACATAACGTATGGGGTTCTTCAAAAATGTTGTGAAGAGATTTCTTCAGCGTCGGCAACGCGCGAGTGATACCCCTGGGCCCCTAGACAAGATGGTTGTCGATCATCGTCATCGCTAGCAAACGATCAATCTTTGTATGGGAGTGTTGCAAGCCTCCATTGGCTACGGTAACTGCTTACCATCAGGTGGGCCGTATGCTTGTTTGCCAACTTAGGTATAAAAAATAGTGGCTATTATGGAATGCACTTTTGTATGTTTATTTTTTTAATAAATACTTAATTTTAAATAATCGCTTCCGTTATATTTATCCGATAAGTTATGCATTCCCGGATTTCCAAAATATTCCGGATTTATTTCATATTCAAAAAATATTAAAAATATCACAATTTTGCCGCATCTGTCAAACATCGGCAAGGTTATTTCATTTGGTACTTACATGTCGTGTGGCGTGTTTGTGCTATGCGGGATTACGTTAATGGGAGGCGGCAGCCACCTATACATCCGCGTACTTTGACAGCTTCTCGCGCAGAATGTGATTTTCTTTCTTTAGCAGCTCCACCTCTTGTCTCAGCCCCATATTCTGGAAAAAAAATATTCATCCGAATATTATAAAGAAGTTTCAAACATATTTAAACCTTATGTATAACTGCATTTATAAGTCATAATTAACTTATCAGTCTAAAAATAATGCTGATATTTTTAAATTATCAACTGTCGTATCTACGGCACAGCGTCGCGTCGTATAAAACCTCTCGTTAACCCGTTTATTTATGTATACTCGTATATAATATTTACTACATTTGTATCAATAAAGGATGAAAAATTACTATCAGTGCCGATAACATATTGACACATAAGTTTCATATTCTATATCAATGAAAAGGCCATTTATTATGGTCTAGCTAGGTGAAAGACACTTGTTATTTAAAGTGGTTATGTCAAGTAGTGGTGCTAAAATGGCAATGCTATCAATCAGCTCTTATACAAAATGAGGACAATAGAAGTACTATGTAAATAATAGTAGGTATATGATAAAAGATACATGTAAAAATATTCTGATTCAGCAAAGGTAATCGGGGTCATGCAGAAGCGGCTACGATCCCGATTAGGTAGTCTACCGAATCGAAAACTCCTATTTTCCAAATTCGGAATGAGGCAGTCGTTCTGTATAAGATGGTAGTAACTTGAAACTGCGACTGACACAGACTCAGCATACACTTAGTAAAATAAAAAATAACCCTCTGACCGGAGTGGCAACCGAATAGGGCTTGGCTAATTTTTTATATAAATATTCTAGGAAATTATTCACACACGGCTATCTCATCCCAAACTAAGCAGAACTTGTACAATGGAAACCAGATAACTAATTAGATATAGTACTTTTATGTTTGTAAATACATACCTACTTAATATACATAATTACACCCAGACTCACTACAGGACATACAGACATGTTCATGCACACAAATGCATGTCCTGTGTCGTAATCAAACCCACGTCCTGCAGCGTGATAGGTAGGAGTTTAACCAATCACGCCAACTGACCAGTCAAATGGTTTAAATTATGATGGTCGAGTGTGGAAGAGAATTTGATGGTAATAGAAAACCAATCCTGTACCCACCTCTTTCTCAAGGTATCCAGCTCTCAGTGCGATCTGGTTTTCCTTCATTCGACGCGCGTCTCGTGAACGCTTCGCCGCCATATTGTTCTTCCGTCGGCGGGCCCAGTACTTGTCATCCTTGAGATCCTCGGGTACAAACTGTTGGTGACGACCATATGGGTTTAGCTAACCGCACTGCGTACTCAAACTACCCTTCACCAATTAAACGCTTTTCCAACTACAACTACTTTAGATAACAGCTACGGTCGGAGACGTGACATGAAACTCTTAAGCTTTATTGGGACCAATTTAGATTCTGACGCTTAGGTCCTACTGGAATAAGTTCATGATCTATTCATTGAATTCAGGACTCCATTACCAATTTATGAAACTTTATGCCATTTAATAAAATGTATATTTACACCATCTATGTTGGTAAAAATATAACTTAATCATAAAAAAATCTACATAGCCTATAATCTCTAGACATGATTTTAAAATGTGTACATAATACTGCCATGAAAAATTCACAATTCATTGAATTGCGATGCAGTAGATTTCCAAATGATCGTTGTGATCCAGTGGTCTTATGATTTACAAATCCCCATTTGTGCTAATTTTTATTTTATTTTTATAATTATCATCCACCGTTAACCTGTTAGTTATTTTTTGTTAAAGCGTTAATAAAGCTGGTGTAGTGTGTATTTACTGTGTTTGTTTATATGAACTGCTGAATCTAATTCGCCATAAAATGTATTTGAATTAAGACAGCCATTGTTAATTTCAACTTGATATTTCGTGAGAGATACAAAATCGGACATAAATTTAAAGTAACCTGTACTAAAGTATACATAAGGTTATATTTCATAAACCTTAAAATATTTTTAAGCTGTATAAATAATTTTTAAATCAAGTATAATTGACCTCTCTAAATTAAACTATTTTTACGAAGAAATAATATGGGATTTAGCAGAGCACTTAAACTGTTTGGATGTAGGTAGGTACTTCGTTAGTGTATTGATGAACTTTTTCATATGTATACACAAACTGATGTGATAAAATAAAATAAATAATTATCATCAATCATCATAGTGCTTCAAAGTAATGGCTGGCATGCACATAAATAAATCTAACTAACCAAGGCATCGAATGAGCATGCGGATAACCATTTAAATACAACCTTTTGTGTATATTTTTATACTAATTTAAAGGTTTCAAAACATCTTTTTATTGCTGCCATCTATTGCTATGTTTAGAGTTTATGGGGATGATTATCACGAAATTCTCGCGTTTGCTCTGGATAGTTGTAATCGGTAGATTCACTGATGGACGCATTTTAGCGTCTTTAAGGGTTATGTTAGGAACTTACGACGCAATTTCTGTCCGGGTCCGACACGGTTGCGGGCGCGAACAACCGCGCTATCTGCGGGAAAAAACCGCAACGTGAAAACTTACAACAAACTATACTTACAATTTAAGAATCTATGGGAGTCTACAGGCCTGAGAAGGTACGCGTTTACGAGCAGAGACCGCATCGTATGTTCTTCGTAGACTTCATGAATAAATTACGATATAAAATCATCAATGTATCCAGACTTATTAAATTAAATGATACATTTTTATTGTCATTATATTAAAAGCGATATGCTGGAATCCCAAAGGATGTGTGAGAAGTAGTAAATCAATTGACTTCGATAGTTATATAAAAATGCGTGTATAGAGTAAGATAATTAAGGCAAATAATGAACACTTAGTTAGGTATATCTACAGAAAATTTGCCAAGTCAACAGATTTCATAATAATTGTATCTGATAACAGATTGGATATCCAAAACGCCGAAGCGGCGCGGTGCGGGAATTCCTAGTATTCTCAAATAATATTCCATTGAGTGAAATAACGACTGGTACATCTATTCAACAAAATTGTATATTGTCAATGCGTTAGAATTAACGATGTCCAAAAATAATAAAAACAGTTTGTGTCTATTGGAACTATAATATAATAATGTTAAAGTGACAATAGGTCCAAAAATTGAAAAGGGGCAACGTTTTTCTATTTAGGGCCTAATCAAATAAAACATCAAAATCTGCTTTACCAAAGTCTAAGATAAAATATGAAATGTGCATTTGTCTATTTGTTTGTGTATTTATCGACAAAACAGAGCAACGACGTATTTTTTGTCATTGTGATTATTTCCATCTGGAATTCGGGTGAAGCAGCCGGGCGGAATCTAGTTTCATATAAATCTCAAGTCTCTTGTTAGTTTGGACGTGAAACGTAATTAAAAACATAGAAAAAATCACAATATTAAGTGAGATTATTAGGTACATAAATAAAAGGTAAAAAAAAATCTTGAACCCAATGATATTATAATAGAGATAAGCTACCCTCATACTAAGCGGCGTTCAGTTATTGTTGAATTAGGTGAATGCGATAGATAAAACGGAACGTATGGTACATAAATAGATAGCTATATGTAGCCGCTAAGCAAAATTACGTCAATTATCTGAATTTGTCTGCAACAATTAGCGTGCGTTATCTACCTCTTTTTATTATAATAGCATCTTGGTATTTTTTACTTGCGAACAAATATTATGCGATTTTTTCATGTTTTTAACCAAATTTCATGTTCGTGTATTTGAACGTTACCTACCTATGCCACTTTGCATCATATCATAATGCTAATTCTAAAACATTGACACTTTATTTATTATTATGTATTAAAACTTCGGTGCACGTTTAGCAAAATCACGTTTATAATAATCTAAGCAATTCCCTTTGTTTATTTGTTATCTATACTCGCTACTGAAAATCTGTTACCAGATACATGCATTCTGTGAACAAATTATGATCTGGCTAATTATAATGGCCTGCTGGAAATAGCATCGGCCAATATGCAATATATAAGTAAGTAATTACGCATGCAAACATTTATACTATAAAGCAAAGCTAACTGCGGTTATTTAACTGTCTGTTAGATGCGTGTGGTGATGTCGGGCCTCTGTTCAGTAATCTTGTAGTGTGGGTGAGTGTGTGTACGCCGCTCTCCGCAGGCTATTTGCTGCATGCCGCTAGGAATGATCAGCGCACTAACTTCATTTACCTGTTTCCGGGACTTCTTAATCATGGGCTGTGGCTTCAGCTCCTCGTCGGAGAAGGCGCGCGTTCGTGGGTCAAAGTCACGTCCCGAAGATGCCATTGAAAATGCTGAAATTACAATAAACTTGAATTAATTTCAATTATACAGAGTATTCTAGCTTGGGAGCCAGAAGACTCATAGAATTGTATAAGCTTGTTGTACTTGTATGTGTACTTAGCCGTAATTTTTGTCTGCTATCATAATATATACTATGCTTTTAATGAGTGGCAATAAGTACAATTATTATTATACTTATTTAGTCGTTTAGATTTTCTCAAAATTTGAAGAATTTTGGTATTTCTGCGGAAATTCACGGGTGACACACTAGGACCATGTGAAATTCCGGGATAATTTTAGTAGTGGTAATTCTTGCAATAACTTTTGGACAATACGACATGTGTTTATAATAGCGGCTTTTTGTATGGTGATAAAATAATTAATAGGGAGATCTAATGTATGAAGCAACTGTTTCAATTGTTTCGGTATTACACCAGGGCCAGTAGGCAAGATGGTTATCTTAACATCGTCATCGTTAGTAAACGATCAACCTTTGTTTGGGATTGACATAAGAGATTGTTAAAAATAACGTGATATCTCGATTTGAAATGTCACAAACTTTATCTTTTAAATCTCTATATTTATGTATTTTTTCTGTTATGGTTTTTTGGAAATAATAATTAATTATTATTTCAGGTTTTGATGATGAGGACGGTGACGATGAGTCAGCATTTGGTAGGTCTACAGATGAACCAAACGAACGCCCCCTGGAGGGAATGTAGCCTTAAATTAAATCTTGTACATCAAAAAGTAATAAAGGCAATTTGAAAAATTCTATGTTTACTAGATTTGAACCTGTTAAATTACATTTAATTTTTATGATTGACCGAAGAGTCAATCGTAAAAAAAAAATCGGTATCAAATATAGGACGTTTATTTTTCACAGTCATCCTGATCGTTCCCCGGCGCGGGCAGGGGATTTTTCAAGATTATTTGAATACAGTGTTTCATTAATTCAAAAATAAAATAGATAATGTTTTCTTTAAGCAAAATCTATATTTTGGTTAAATTCCCTCTAGGGTAATTCGTTTGGTTCAACCTGTATAATATAATTTAGCGATTAATTAACGTCACAAAGGATATTCTGGTTGCTAAAACTATAATATTTATAGTGTAGAGATAAATATACTCACTTGAGTCTGCGGGTGAAAGCGGGGGGTTGATGGTATCTGGGCTCATGCAGTCGGATGGTGAAGGTGATCTTTCCCGCTTGGTGATGGGTGCTTGCAAGCCCAGGGAGGGAGCGAAGGCGGTGCCGCCCAGATGCGTGCCGCCCAAACCCTCTCCCGGCATGCCATTCTCCGACAGGAACTCGTCTAAGTCCACATACTGCAACACCACAGAATCCCGCGTCACACTCCGCGCTTGTGTGCCATGCACTGTAACGCACGCACACATGGACACACACACATTCGAACGCGTCCGATACCTCCACGAACGTTACTAATGAAACTATGCAACAATTTCAGAGTTCAAATAGATGTGTCACCATGTCAATATAAATTAGAAAGATGTTGCGCAAATAATTGCACGGAATAATATTAACAATCGCTGTCAGAAAATTCGCTGGGCATGTAAAATAGCATTACTTATAACTAATTATATTTAAAATTTATATTAGTGCGATACATAACCTTTTGCGGAAGCATCAGATCATCAGAAAAGATAGGGAAGGTAGAACATGGAAGCTACTATATTACCTAATGCGGGCGGTGGCGGTTAAGGAGCCGGTAAGAGACGCACACTACACGCAACACGCAGAAGGTAATAAAGTTGCGATTACTGACTTCTTGTACCTTAAGATCGGGATCGTAGGGCAGCGTCTTATCCCAGAGGTTGGGGCCAAGGAAAGCGGCCTGCGCCTCCCATAGATCGTTGTCATCTTTCTTGTCCTCGAGGGCGTCCTTACTGTTCACCGACTTGCCTGTAACAATGACAACAAGGGCGTCAGCCCGGTCACTGGCGAGAGCTCACCGCGACGCTTGCGCCGGCGCTCACCGGCTACAGGCTAACTCTTTGACAACTCGATACTCACTTCAACTCAATAATGACAATAAATATTGCACTGAAAGAAGGACTTTCAATATAAAATCACAATAAAAAATCATTCCAGGTGACCCGAATTGTAAGAATTATTTCAAAAACGTGTTTCTAATATTTTGGGATATTTTAACTTTATGATAGAGAAGTGAGTACGGTTGTCAGTTTTATCCTGAGTCAGGATAACAAGGATGTTGTATAATAGCTTAATATGTGTATACTTAAGACTTAAATTATATTTATACTGAATATATACAATGTGTATTCGCAGAGCTCTTACGCACAGTGCCAACATAATAATATTCGCGACAGCTTAAACAATAGAACTGAATTAAAAATATAGATAAAATTTGTTAAAAACCGAACAAGATATTAATGGTCCCTGAAAAATTATAATTTGAATACCTAGTGATGAATGATTGCCATCATAATGGCACATACTATAAAATTACTGACATTTTGATTAAAAATATCCAGGAGGCTTTACATAATGTCACCATGGTAATTTGATAATATGATTCTTATTTTGCCTGACCATTATATCACACGAAGATTCATAAATGTAGAGTTAGAAAGAACTATAATGGTAAACACTTTATTGATACAATCACAGCCATTCCTATTTTTACTATGCACGTATTAAGTATATTCGATTTTCGGGTTTGACAAAATAATTTTATTAGATACCATATAGATATAGATATGCTGTCCATTAAAACAAACCGGCCGTTTGTGAGTCTAGGTCTGAGCTAGCTTTCCGAGGGTTCCGGCTATTCCTTGGATGAGCTATATTTATTGATCATAACTGTTGTAAAAAACCGGACCGCATAACTTATTTTGTTTGTAAACGAAAACTGTGCTAAAAACTTTAAATAGGCATGTACAAACACTTTCAAAACATACTTTATTTCAAGAATGTGCTGTACCTGATAATAGTTATACGGCTTACCAATATAATCGACTACCTTTCCGCCTCGCGGTATATCCGCGATAGCCTAATTTAAGTCAACAAGTAAAAAAAAAAAGTTGGTTCTACTAATTGTGACGTCTCAGTATGACGTCCGTTAACTCATTGATTGAGGCAGTCATTGTAGTAGTCAAGATGACAGTGATATTGCTGACAAAACTAAAACTGAATACCAATAATTCGAGTATTTACAGTATATCTAGCCACAAATAATAAATACTGCCCTATGCACTTCATCGATTTTTGTTGTTATTATTAGATATATGTAGGTAAGATAACTACCGGTAGTAAGATAGGTATTATTTAAAATTAACTAAATAAATCAATATAAAATAAATTATCAGTCAATTCTGGAGTACAGTTACAATCGCTCTATTTTACACGAATAACAATATATAATAATCCAAGTGGAAATGACGGCTCGAGCTTGGTACGAGAAGTAGTGTAGTGACCATCAGGGGGTAGTCACGTTACGCCTTAGTACCTCACGCACGTGGCGTCAGGGCGCAGGGGCGAAGGGGCGCAGAGGCGAAGGGGCCAGGGCGCGCATGCCACTCGCGCCGCAACACGTGACCATCGAGATTACGAGTGACTACTGACTGTGAACAGTGATTTCATTCGTATGGACGGTCATTAAAATAATTATTTACGTTTTGAAAATGAAACTCTATTTACTTGCATCGGAATCAACTATTTTTTATTGTCTATTTGTACTTCCTTATAATTTGTTCAAATCAACCGCAGTTTATCGTGAACAAAATTAAGACACGTGTTATCTCCATTAAATGTTTAGGATTTCCACTTATGGTCTAAATGTCGGAATTGTCTTGACATTTTGAACCGGATAACGATCCGTGAATGGTCGTATTTTAGAAAATTAATTGTTTTTTTTTAATCTATACTAATATTATAAAGAGGAAAGATTTGATTGTTTGTTTGTTTGTTTGCATTGAATAGGCTCCGAAACTACAGAACCGATTTGAAAAATTCTTTCACTGTTGGGAAGCTACACTATTCCCGGGTGACATAGGCTACTTTTTACCACGGGAACGCGGGTGAAACCGCGCGAGACAGCTAGTTTGATAATAAAAGTCAGTCCAGTTCGTTCTTGACAAAAATTTCTATGGACTAGAGATTTTCCGCATAAGCAACATTTACCTGACATTCCAAACAATGGATCGATGATGCGAGACAACTTGACACCGCGGTCGGTTCACGTCAAGGCAACCCACTATATTACCATAATGAGAATATTTAATGATTATTTTAAAATACTACTAACATAGTCATTAATTTTATTAATTTTAAAAAAGGATGATAAAAGAGCATAAGTTGATTGTATAGAGAATCAAACCGAATTGTTTTGTTGTGATTTTTATTTCTGTTGTAAAGAGTTTGTTTACTATATTTTATGAGTAGTTGGTAGTCATCGAACCGTTTCTATTTCGATAAAGGCATTCACTAGTCTTTAAATACCTACATGCTTATTTAAGTACCTACTACTTTACCTAAATATCATATATTTCTTATTAATAATAAATAACTCATTGACTTCTTACGAATTCATAGAAATTGTTGTCAGTAATGATGTTTAGATTCTGCGACGTCGTTAAATCCACGCGTATTACAACTAAATACCGAGCTCAGAATCTAATGACACAATAACGAATGTGGGAAAGACACGCGATCGACACCAGCTATGTTAGTTTCCTCGCGAAAAACTCGCTAGAGGGGGTGCGCAGTGGCAGCAGCGGGTGCGCGGGCGCGGGTGCAGGAAGCGGGAAGTAACCCACTTGTCGGTGTTACGTTCGCGCGCACGCGTCCGCGCCGCCCGCGCAACCGCTCCACTCCACGCTTTCCTCGCCCTGTTCCGCGCGTGAGCAACATCACCGCAACATGCATGCACCGTGCACCCTCTCGCCAGTTACACAATCCCCCGACTGCAATAATATCTGCTCGCTTATTGACAATCAATAAGATGCTATAAAGCCACTGCGAGTGATTGCGCAATATAACACATCCTCGTTTATGCAACTGCATGCGTTTTTTTGCGCGAGCAGATTCGGTGCATCACCATACCGAGCGATCGACGCCCGAGCTAGAACACATGTGCCCGGTCGTCGTTCGCACCGATCTCACTTTCATCGGAGAAAGTCCGCGGGTTATTCCGACGCTGTGTGGCAACGAAACTTTTAAAATTCGAACATTATAATGTCTCAAGTTCTCTTCCTGGGCCTATCGGAGAAAGTCCAAATCGCGGCGGCCAGTTCCAAGCACGGCGACCACTCACACTTTCATCAGATACGACCGCTAGAAAGTGACGCGACTCCGAATTACTCCAATTCTCATCTGCTGCATAACAATCTAAATGTAGTTTATCTATTTATGCAATTTTTATTGCATTCAACTTTTTCAAACTGGTGATGTTTACCATTATTAATTATTCTTAAATTTCCTTATATTGGGCAATAAAATACTAACCAGGATATTAAGTAAAATGTTAGCCTGCCGTGCATACTCCGTCGTTGGTGTTGTCGCTATTGGAATGCCGTGTCGGTACTAGTGGAAAGCTGATGTTGCGTAACAGTTTGCTTCCTACTTGAGAAATATAGGTGAGGAGTGCCGTCAGCCGCACCAAGGGGCGGCGGAGAGGGGGGCGGGGCGGCTGGATCCGCGTGGAGGGGCGAGCGGGAAGTGACTCTTGCGCAACGGAGAAAGCAAGCGTTTTCCGGCGACGCGCGATCATTTTCGTTAACGTGTGAATTGAGCGAAAGTGAACGAGAAAGTATATTCGCGCACGTTTACGTGAATACTTATGAATATTAGGATTAGTTTTGACACTGACCTTATTTTGGAATCTTGACGTATCACTAAGATCAATTGAAACAAAAATGCATAGGCTCTATGCATATGATAAATATACTATATTTAAATGTTTGAACGTATATACTACCTTATATCTGATCTAATATCCTTGCCTGTTTCAAAAACATTCACAGTCGTCATCGGTATTATCAGCATTTTTGAAAACCTTTGCTTTGCTTTGATTTTGTTCCGTCTATCAATAGTTATAAATAAATAAACACTTTCTCGTTTAGAATAGGTAAATTTGAGATTATAAAGGGAAGCTCTCTAACGAGAGGACTGAACCTCGACGGGCGAAGGGGGGTGTCACGTGCCTGTTGGTGTCACGTTGTCCGACCCCCTCAATGGTTATAGTTTACTGACGTTGCATTGATTGTTACAGTTCGCACGACTGAGTATTTACTAGATTTAGAGCGATACCGGCACTTAATTAACTTCCTATTCTTTTCGAATACGAGTCATAGTATTATTTGACATTAAGCGTACCTACGTATCGGATAAAGGCGTTGCTGGGTTGGATAAAATATGAAAATTAAGTAGGTATGTATGCTTCTATGCTTAAATGAAAACGCGTAAAGTAGTTTCTTGCGGGGCATTCGGGATTAATTCTTACCTAATGCACAAATTTACCATAATTAATAAACTATTGAAAAGTCAATATTATTGCCTTATATGTTGTACCTACTTGACGGACATATGCATTTTGAAAACGCGCCCTACTTCTAATCAACACACGTATTTTACTATATGCGCACCACATAGGGAGAGTGCAATTAGCACCAAAATAAATTAAATTTTAAATTCAAAACGAATACCAATATTTAAGGACCAAAAAAGTTCCCAATGTTCTTCGTAATAAGTGCTACGAAAGCGTAAATGGTAAAAACAGCAAAATAAGGATAGTTTACCAAAATAAAATTAACCAACAAAAATACTTACTATGTCATATTTATTGGTTACGCCATTATTATTACGTTTGCAATTTTTTTTCTCAAAGTGCAACTTTTCTCAATGGAACAACTTTTCTCTTCTTTGCCTTACATTTGAAGGCTACAAGAGTCTTAAGATTTAATTTAATTGCATATAAGTTGATAAATTAAAAAGTAAAATCTCTATGTAGTTATTTGAAGCTAAGACGGTTTACAAATTGTTCTCTCATATCCTTTTGTCGCATATTTATGTTACCTATTAATTCTTTTCAAAAAGTCAGTGTAATGAAATATGTCAACCAGATAGGTACACAATAAAAAAATAACCAAAAGGAAAGCGAGCTTATTAAACAACTCACGACTCGGACAGCGCTAACAACTTGCAGTACATAAACAAAGAACTGGTAATCGCATCGCAATCGATCAGCTGGCAACTCAAGTAAGGCCTGCGCTGCGCATAAGCACGTCATCATAAAAGTAAAAGTCGGAAGGTAGAGTAGGAGGGGAGGGCGGGGGGAGTCGCGGAGGGGGCTCGATGCGGAAACATTAGCGGAAGATTACTTTTACTCTCACCACGAGCCATACGACCTACGCGCGCGCATATACCATTATATTATTGATAGATAATGCTGCGTACTGATTTACGTCTTGTTGTGATGCTGTGTACATCACAATCAGCGCATATATTTTTTGAAGTGTCTTATTTAAAATACTAAAATGTTCACGGACATATACTTCACTATAATAAGTCTGTTGTTGATCGTTTACTGCATACTTGTACTCGGGCTACTTGGTATATTTTTTAGAAACATGATTTCTGATATTCAAAAATAAAATTAAACAATATTTACACAAAAAAAGCGTTTTAATTTTATTGAAGACTTTCAAATATTAAATTAATCAACAAAACTAACTACACAAAGGTACAATATCTTTATTTTGCTTTCTTTAAAAGTGCTACGAAACTGCTTACGCTTCGTAGCACCCGTTACGATGAACATAATTAATATCTATTAATCATATTACACCGAATACCACCTCTAAAGCATATTACCGTAACTAAATATAAAATACCTAACAATAAGAGATATAGTACATTCAGTTAGATATGATTAACGGACACTTCATTGACATAAACCGGTTTCAAAAGAATAATTATTCGTTGGTAACCAACCAAAATCATACAATAGCATGTAAAAAAGTAGATTTATTTAAAAAAAATATTAGGATTAATTATAAATAGCTGCATGATCTCAAAATGTATCAAGTACCTAACTAAATGGTCATATGAACTGACTAGTATTTGTAAAAACATTTTACGTAGCAAAGCTAACATACAATTATAAAATCATTTCATCTGCATATATAAGGCAATTTAATTAAATCACTAAAAAACCACCGATAAATCTCAAGAAATCTGCTAAGTTGAAAAAGTAAAAGTGGTTAGTGTGCATGCGGAACAAAGCACGTGCTCATACCGTAGAAGAAGGGGAGGGGCACAAGGGGCGAGGGGCGCGAGGCAACGAGAAAGTTGCAAAAAGGTTGCAACTTTTTCCCAAATATTCTAAGTGAAAGTGCGGGGCCGCCAAGCTCGACTTGATCAAAAAAGATACGCGATGACGCGGCGTCCCCTCCCCACTCTTCATGCGAGCAATACAGCCTGCGCGCACGCACACAAACGTAGAGGCAACTCACACACAAAACTTGTCGCTAAGCAGGCTTTTAAAAGCTTTTTACCCTAGTTTTGTATCTTTTTACTAATATTACAATATAAAAAAGGTGCTCTACTCTAGTTGTAATCGGCTTGCGTCCCTGATGCCGACCTTATACTCGGTGGCCGCGCGGTGGTTCCATCTGCTAGTGGGTCGGTCACGTCACGACATCGAGAACGAGGCTTCGTAAAAGACAAATATACTTATAATTTCGTTACAGAATAGGTGTGAACAATTTTCTGGTAATAATAGCCTTTCTTAATGAAAGAACAACATTTAAAATTGCAAATTCTACATATCTCCAAAGCTAATAAGAACTATAAGTGGAATTCAATATACCAAGTTTGTTTAAAAAAAGCTATAGATACATTTATTTTCAGGCAAAAATTATGTCCTTATTATCTTATTATGTCCTTATCGCCTTGTTCTTTAATATTCTTTACTTTTGAACTTACTACTGAACGAGTACCAAAGTTTGTTAAAATAGCTTACCAATACGTACTTCCTCATAGTCTGATATTGTTAAACGAGGTGTCATTTGATATTCCGGATTGATTACTCATTATTTACTTAATTTAATCAAATAACTGATTTGGATGCTTATATGGTTTAGATGAACTTGATTTAGATGGATTTCCCTTTTAGGCGGTGTAAAATAATCCCAGTTGTGGATTTTATTGTAACCAAATAAAGCAAGCAAGCCGATTTAAGCCGATGGGATGACTTATCATGCAAAATTATAGAATTCATAGAGAAAATAAACTCAGCTTAATCATAAATTTGAATGTTAAATTAAATAAACTAAATCTAGGTTTAAGTTTTGGAAAATTAAGCTATGTAGCAGCAAGCATAAGTCATGTTAAAAGAAAAAATATAACCGGCAGAAAGAGTGTTTGAGTCTGACTCGCTCGCCGAGGGTTAAGACTTTCCTTAGACATTTACTGTTTGTTTGTGAAAGAATTTTGATTATTACGACAAAACTGTGCGAGTTAGAATCATCTGTCTATTGTTCCTGTGATAATTACATAAAACTTTATCAACTGTGATTATTGAAAAAAAATACAGTTTTCAAACTTGGGAGATAAGGTACATAATAAGATTTAAATAAATTTTTCAATACACTTGCTCGTAAAGTGACTCTTATTGTACCCCTTTTAGTTTCATGATGCAGCTTATTACACACGAAGTGCTTTTTACTTTACATTACCGCACTCGTATTTTATGATATAAATCCCGATTATATTAAGTTGATGCTTCACTGCAAGTTATATGTATGTCGACAAAGAATTCTTAATTTTTATTTTCTTAATTCGGAAAAAAATGCCAATATAGTCAGAATGTCCAAAAAAATATTTAAAACATGTAACATTGCTGTTTTTTGCAAGTGCCCTACTAAGTCCTAAATTGAATAAATGGCTTTGACTTTAATTTTGAACCAGAACGATTGAAACAGAAAGACAGCGCATCACTGAAATTATTATCAAAAAACAACTACAAACATATTAGTCTGTATTTAACCTCACAAGTGTGATGAAAAACGTCGTATGAAACGCGTGTACGTGTACGTGTATTGACCAACTTAGTAATCTTATATCATAATGTACTATTCTGTGAGTTTACCAACCCACGTTGTAATTTATATTATAGCTCTGCTTATTAATATATATTATAGCTACGTCTGTGATGGACCTAGTTCCTGATTATATCATAATTAGTGAGATACATCTCTACAATATTTGAAGGTGAAACTATGTTGAACTAGCTGTCGCCCGCGGTTTCACCCACGTTCCCGAGATAAAAAGTAGCATATGTCCTTTTCCACATCATAGGCTATTTGCATGTCAAATTTCATGATGATCCGTTGAGTACTTGAGGCGTGAAGGCGGACAAACAAACAATCTCACTTTCGCATCTATAATATTAGTGAGGACTGAGGTTAGGAGTACCTCATAATTATGTAGATATGGTAATGGTACAATACAAATAGTGCACTTACGTATGTACTGCTTGATCAGTTCCGTGGTATAATAACGTAGATCAAAATACATTGGGATCGATTCTATTGGTGCTGATGGTGTGCATTGAATAACCCTATATATGGGATGTATACAACAATACACGAAACCACGTAAAGTACTCATAAAGACGAGATCAACCTTTATTATGGGACCAACTCTTTTCGTACAAAGATCAATTTCTCCTCGGCTACTTCTACCAATGCCTAATACCGTAGAAACATGTTTTCTTTCTTTTAATTTTTTTATCAGTTATCGTAACGTATCAATATAAGTTTCGGTAACAGCAGTCGCCGGCCGACCTTCACGTAATCGTCATGGAGATGATCACGCCTACGGTTCAATTCACTGAACCATGAATTGACAGAGCTACGCGATGAGGCTTCATCACCTTCTGCCAATTGAAATCTGGCATCTCTTTAGTTGAAATAAGATAGCTAAAATCGTAAAAAATTAAAAGCTAATATTTTCTCAAGATAATTCCTACTTCCTACCGCGATACTGTGATAACTGCGTTTGTTGATATGTCCTTCTTTGACGCAGCAATGGAGCAACGGATCGGCATGATTTTTGTATAGAGATATTACGGGCCGGAGTGTAATAGGTATAAGCGATTTTTTTATCCCCGGAACCCTATATAATTATAATATTATGACAAACAGAAAAATAACAGTATCGTAATCTAATTAACTAGTTCCAATCAAATCAATTGAAAGTTGTAAGTTAAGATTAAATTCTTTTTATGATTGACGAAGTATAAAATAGTTAAAAACATGTCACGAAAAAGAAATGCATGGTTTGCAATGGTTCGCGATACGCGTCCCGAAGGCCGAGAAACGTTACGGTGAAGTGATAACAAAGTGATAATAACCATAATGAGTCTCCCGCGGCGATTAGAAAGGCAACACCGCGTCAGGGTTGGCAACGAGAATTGTTTTCTTCAATAATAAGCTAATTTAATACTTAATCCTTTATACTATTTTCTTTATGGATAAAAATATCTTTATTTACAACGAATATGTACAAAATAAAATACCTTGTTCACATTTTATGTATTGCAATATTGTAGCTTTAAAACAGGGCATGCCAGCCCTAAGAATAGGTGAAATGTGAGGTCGATGCAAGCACAATAAATCGATAAAGAGATAACCAATTACATACTTTGTTTCGAACACTGCGCACTAAACTCAGATGCTCGTTTTTTTTGTTCATAATCATGAACTCTACCTATACATAACATAAGGTTTTGATAACATAGAAACTATGTCTAAGTCTCTAAGTCGTGAGATGTAGAAACGATTTTTCACTTGTACAAAATAATACGCCTAAGGCATGACACCCCTCAGTCAAACATCCCTAAACAAGAGACGTATTTTTTGGTGTTTTTTACTCAATTTTAATAACGGTTAAAGGTAGACGCTTTAAAATGTTCATAGAGTGTGTGTCTAAACATATAATAATTTATTGTAAGGTGGTACGGAACCCTTCGTGTGCGAGTTCGACTCTTACTTGGCCGGTATGTTTTATGTATGTTTTACTTTATTATTTAATTATAGATTATGATGGTACAGTAATGAGTATTTCAATGAATTCCGATGTTGTTCATGTAAACTTTAATGCAAAAATTATTCAATTAGTTATAGATAAAATGGGTACGTTACATACAACCTGTCATTACAATTATCATAATTGGGTACGAGATTTTATCACTGTTTTATAACTTAAAATTCTGAAATAGCTGTGTATCTTTGAAAACAACTTTTCCTTATTTTTACTGGCTATTCTCTCACATTTCTATATACGATTGCATCTTTAAATCTACTGGCTTTCTGCGCCCCGCTATTTTACCGTCATCCCCGATATTTTTATATATTCCCTTAATTAAAAGTATTATTTATGTTACTACGTACATAATTTCATCCTAATCCGTTCCGAGTGGTAAAAACTTACACAAAAATAATCATTTGCATTTATAATATTTTTAGGAAGTAGAATATAACATCTAATGAAAGTAAGGGATCCTTTCTCAGCTGACAGTCTATCTACAATCGTGGATAGAAATTTAAAGAAGTAGAATATAATATTGTTCCATAATTTACTAGAAGTGGTCACTTTGTCCCTCCACGTAGGTCGCAATCGAGGTCGTGAGGTTGTCAATTAAGGGTCAACGTGTTCATTAACATGCACTAAAAGGTACACGACTAAACTGTGGTAGCACCTACCTACTATAACGTCACACAATTTAATTAAGGCTGTTTCCTGGAACCTTTTCATCAATGTGCTTCAGTTTCGATCATTAATTAACCGTACACTTTCAGAAATCGTACCGGATTCATTAGAATTGGATGTTAGACTATTATGTTTGTATCATGAATTTGTGTTAAATGAATCAGTTTTGATCACGAATACGTTTTAAATTGCTTATAGTTTGACAGATCCCAATAACTTCAAAGTACATTTTGAACTCAAATTTGAAAGGGACTAATGCCCGGTTTCAATAATTTACGGACCGTTATCGGTTAAGATTTATTAAAATTAAGACTATTTTATTTTTACTAGTAATGAAGCAAATACCTCACAGCTTTGTATAGCAGACCCTCCCATATGGAAGTAGCTATCACAGGTAAATTTAGCTTAAGAAAATGCCCAGTTTGGCAAAAAAAAAACCTACCATTGGTAGTAGCAAAACGATTCGTTTTTGTTTATTGAAACCGGGCGTAAATCGGTGATGTGAAGGTCGTTTTTTGTTCCTTAGGTACTTACAAACCTATATTGTGTGTGAACGATCGCTATATGTATCAACGAAAGGGTTTATGAATGAGCTGTCTAATTATGTTACGCAGGTATATAAGTATTCCAATGTGTTGCCGCAGATTATCAGTTTATCTTCAATTAAAATGCATAACAAAGTGATTATGACATTACCGATTTCAATTTGAGTTTTCAGTGAAAGTTCTATTATACAGTAGATAACATTTTACATTATCTTTTTGTTTTATAATACTACTTGTATCTTTATTGTATTTTTATTATCTTGGGCTATGAAAACAGTAAAAATCTATATGCGGTTTTTTCTAGTTGCCGAATTTACCATCTTTAAGGCTAATGCTTGTTCCATTTTTTTTAAATATATTAGTAAAATAATGAATCAAGACAACTTTTATAATCATTTGTTAATATTCGTCGTAAAATCGCCACCTTGGGCCACCTACTAATGTTACTATTCGGAGCAACTTGTAATCAGGTTTCATTACTATTTTTATCTCAATACTTTGAATTTATATCAATTTATTATGCAAAAGTTACCTCCGATAGCGCGATGGATTGTTTCATCATTCCAACTCGAAAATAAATAAAGTTTTTAGATTATAAAAAAAACCTTTATAAATTAATTATTTTTATAACAATTCTTTCATGCTCATGTGTAAATTGACCATAAATCAATACGAACAAACATCCTTATGTGCCAATTTAGCGTATCTAATAGAAAAACTTTCTCTTAGGCACAAAATCTAAACCGTTATAGTCTATTTCTTTCTACAGGTTGACCTGCTTTTCTAAGTTCGTTCAGCACTTTAGGTTGTCGATTTAAATCTACGTGGTCTAACGTCACTTTTGCGGTTTTAATGTGCTCCGAGTGTTATCAGCGGTGACACTATTCGGACCTCAGCGATTAACAGGGTCTCAAATTCTGCAACAGCTTTTGATTAAAAGATAATATCCTAAAGATTAAAAAGAATACCTAAAACATTTCTTTAGTTTTATCCTAAATGCATAAAGTAAAGATCCAATAAAATAAATCATGAAACAGTAATTGATCGCGGTCATTATTGATAACAGTAAAAGCAATAGTAAAGGTACTAAAAGTAACGGAAAATTTCCACCTTGAATATTTAAAAACTTTTTACCACTTCAAAATAAAACAGCCCAAACAAAGCCCACATACAGATGCTGTAGTGATTTTTCGCATCACCAGATACTCTCGTGTAATGTCATATGGAAAATACGGAGACGAGCTCTCTTGTATAAAAAATTTGCCAATTTGAATATCATCTTAGTGCTAAAAAGTTACAGTTCTTTATCTTTTTTTAAAGATTCACTCAGCATAACGTGATAAAATGCAAAGCAATGGTAACAGGAAACAAACATTGTTTAATAAGTTAAGATTATAATGCTAAAGAAACTACAATACTAAAGTCTCGTTCCTATTTGAATCACAATAGCCTAACGTCACGTGTAGTGTACGTATATATAAATAGTATTATGTATTCTAAGTTAGTACTAAGGCTTCCTTTCAAACTAATCGGTTTTGCGTCCGAGCTGCGTTCAGCGCTCGGTCCTTATGTCGACGTTGATAACATAAAATCGATTGCCGTTTTACCCCCGGAAGTGGATTTATGCGAGGGAAAGTGAAGTTCCGCAAATACGACACGTGGATGGCCAGCAGCGGAACACCGGACCTTCTGTTACTTGCGAATATAATGTGATATCAGTCTGAACATATGTTAATGTCACGCGATAAGGCATTTATAAAAACTAAATATTGAATGAGCCGCTTTTGGATATATTGAAGGAGTTATACCTGTTAGCAATATTCCGCTGCCACCTTTGCTTATAGTTCGTGAGTAGAGCGTAATTTACGATTTATAGAGCGTTGGAAATATTTTTTCCAAACAGTCCGATTTGAGAGGGCGGGCGGTGGCGAGGGTGGGTGCGCCGGTTCGGGTGAAAGGCCCAATTGCCGAAACAAAGAACTCTCGATCGACCAAAAAGTTTGTTCCGATACCGGTGTGCTCGCGCACTTTCTCTTTTTTTCACGGCTCTCTCTCGGGCCCCGTGGCAGCATCAATCACGAAACGAAGGCGGGCGAGTAGCTCGCTCGCGACGCGGAGAAAGTGCGCGTGCGCTTCCTGGCCGCGAGCCGACAGGACAAGGGCGGGCCACTGACCGTTGACGAAGACGTGCTGCCTCCAGATGTGGTACTGGCTCCAGCGGTCATCGTCCTGGACGTGTCCGTGCTGCAGCTGGGGGAGCGAGGGCAGCGGCGGCGGCGGCGCGGGGGGCAGCAGTTGCGGCGGCGGCGCCGGCGGGCCGAGCGGCTGGATCGGTTGGTGCTGGTACTCCATGGGTAGAGTCGAGGCGCTCGATGACGCGCTCGCTCAGTGATCACTCATCGCGGCGCGGGCGCGGGCGCGGGCGCGAGGTGGGCACGCGACGTGCGTGCGCGGCGGCGTGCGGCGCGCGACTGTACAACGCGTCGCGACGCACACTCCGGCGCCCTCCCGCAAGCCCCCCACTACCACCGACACCCCACTCGACACCACTACCCCCTTCCAACACTTCCTTGCACGCACGACACAGTTTTTAATTGCAATGACATAATAGCCGCGATGCGCGATCACTCTCGCCGGCCGCCCCGATAACTGATTACTAGTGGCAACTCGCAGCGCATGTTATGTGTACATACGAGTGCACGTGTCGCCCGCCGTATGTAAACAAAGCCAACAACTAGGCTACAAGAGCGCGTCTACCCATCACGTAATAATTTCGGAACTGTACACAAATATCGTAATGTTTATATATATGAATTAGTCATGTATATTGTAACAACTAAAATAATATGTATAAATCACCAATCAGCGAATACACTCAAACAAATAATAACGACTGCATCCGCACGCGGACACAGTGAAATGTTATTTTAAGATGGTACGCGCGTTGAAGTCTTTTGTATAGGACACTGAAATTAATTTTTGATCGTTTTTGTTAATGTCTATTCTGATCATATCGTGGTTTTATTTGCCTAATGAGTATACTATCTTAGTTACTACTAGTTTAACAAGGCACTACTTAATGCAATGAAGAATCGATTAATTAGAAACACAAATATTACCCACAAATATAAGGGTAGTAATCATTATGTCAGGCTGAATAATTTCAGAAGACTAACATTTTAACGTCGATTATTTTGTTTACAAACATTCGTTCTGTGACTAACAATAGTAAGTATTTTTAGTTTTTTTGGTACACCGACAATGAACACCTGAATACACAAACAGTGAAGTAAACGATTGTTCTCAATGTCGATTCGCAAGGAGGTATGAATAAGCTCACTTAGTTCATATTTCAAATAAATTAAAACAATTTTGATTTGACATAATTTTAATCGACCTCAAAAAAGGTGATTATTAATTCGATACTTACAAAATCGGTTCAGTAGTTTTTAAGATGTACTTTAGTGTGACGGCCTGGCTTATTCGTACGAGCTACGGGTGTGATGTCAAAGGGAAAACATCTCAAAACCTTGGTCAAATTCTAATGCATTTAAGAAATGTTGCGAAATAAAAAGATATTTAAAAAAATCGACGATAATGCACGACAAAGTATGACATAGCTTTATTCTGACAAGTTTTTAAGTCAGCGAAGGAGCTAGACGTATTCCATTACAGATTTCGCTGACTTCAAAATAGTATCAGATTATATATGTGTATAGTATATAGTATGAGTGGTTAGGCAGAACATAATATGACATGGAAACAACTCGATTATATGTGCCTGCTGCTGAGGCAAAGAGGAAGACTCCGACAGGCATGATGGCTACCGTAAATCTACGAGTATGTATCGGAAAATGTAATCCATTATTTTTGGAAATAAATTATTATTATTATTACTACAGTAATCTTTAAATAATATAAATAATAAATATCCTGGGAAATTCCTCACACACGGTCATCTGATCCCAAACTAAGCAGAGCTTGTACTATGGAAACCAGATAACTGATATAATACATATACTACGTTTTGTTTGTAAATACATACTTAATATACATAATTACACCCAGAATCAGGACATACAGACATGTTCATGCACACAAATGCATGTCCTGTGCGGGAATCGAACCCACGACCTGTGGCGCAATAGATGGAATCTACCCCCAACTGGCCCGTCAAATTGGCCCTTTGGTAATAGGCGCACAGATCGCGCAAGAGTACATTTTATATTAATATTAGTAAGAGACGCAGAATAAAGAGCAATGTTTGTCTATTAATTTATTTGTAAATTGTGTGGTATATACCGTTTATTTGATTACAAGGAAAAGTTGGTGGGTTCATACAAAAGAAAGATTTTTAAAGCACGCTACATATCTAAATCGTACCGATCAGATGATTATGCAGATTTCCTGGCGAATATTGACTAGGAGAGCCGACCACAAATAATTAAATTATGAATGTTGACGTATGTATAAGTTGTAGTATGCTAGTTACTTTAGTCTTACTTAGAAAAGTAATAGAAATATGTTTAATAAAGAACTACGATATCCCAACTGTTATATATTGGAGGGGAAAGATAAAAGAAAGAGGGAGGGTGAGGCCATCGATAGTGACAACAATGATGTTTACCTCTTGCCACCAGGTGCAACGTGACGCATTGAATATCTCAACTTCAACATATCACAATATCTTAACCCTGTGCTGTGTGTATGAACTAAAATACCATAGAGTTCCATATAATAATTGGTATTGATAGAGGAATATCTAACACACAATTTATTGTATTCATCGTAAATTAAATAATTATAATAAGTACTTACTTATCATCATACAACGATACTTATTATCATTCATATAAATGCATAATACTCGTATTTTATGCATGTTTAATGTATATTAAATATTCCTTTGTCTAGCTTAAAATCTCCTCTCTTCTTATTTAGTTCGGTTATTGTTATTCGTTTCATCTTTCTGCAGTGTATTACTGATTTATAGACTTTAGTCTATGTTCTATGGTGATCTTACGGTCTTATTGATAAAGTTATGTATAATTAACCCAATATTCTCATCTATTATAATTATTTATAACTGAGAAAGAGAGAATTGATAGTCTATCTATGCGTTTGAATGCATTCCGCAATGTTCGAGATTACACTCCCTATTTAGTTAGAGGCGCGTCTATGTAGGTATGTAATATACGCGGGCGAATAATACTAGGCTGTAGTAACTACATTATTTATTGTCACCAGTATCAATGTAAAATACTAATGTGCTGTTCCCAAAGATTGAAATCTGTATAAAAATAAATGTATAAAACCATTTCACCAAATCATTAAAAGAAACAATATTTAATTGTGTATTCAATGGTGTTATTCTTTAATTTTATTCACCTTTCAATAAAATTTGTAGCTCAAATCCACAGCAGGAACTGAACCACAAATTAAAAGATACGCCGATGTAAAAAATATATGAATAGCATGTATCACATTTATATAAAATTGCAAATACCTCTACTCAATATTTATTTTACATCGTTAAATCATATCAAGAAGTTCCGTACACGTGTTTTAAATAGATATTAAGACATAATGAGAGCCTGGCACGCAATAACATGCACTAGAATGTAGGTAACTCTAGACTAGTGGGGGAAACAGAGGGGGTATTTTTAATATAAACACTCAGACGACCATGTTTATCAATTGGCTGTTCTAGCTGTAGATGATCTTTTTTATCTCTGTTATAATGTGATAAAACATCGCAGAACTAATAGTCAATACATGACACGTGGAGGAGGAACCACAGCATGGTGTCCACGTTTTAATATGTTTTTAGTATGATTATTACCTATTTAATATTTTAATGTAGCAAAAACAGAGCACATTCAAGATAAAGCGAAACAGGCAAAAGCTATGCTATTATGATAAATTAGTATGTAATGTAGGTTTTTATTTTTAAAAGCTTGAAAGTTTATGGTTTTTTATTTATTGGGATCAAAATATAACGTACATATTAAGTGTGCACCAAAAACAACCACACCCTTACGCGAACAAAAACATGTATTCCCAAGGGCGAAAATATGGTGAATTATAAAATATTCTTAACTAGTTAATGTCAGATACCTCCCACTGCACGTGACACTAGGTGGATCGAGGACCTGACCAAAGTCACTAAGAGTCGGTGGATGAAAGCACAAGACCGTATGTTGTGGAAATCCACAAAATAAGGAAAATGATTATGCTAAATTATACATCTACGTACGTCTTCAAACTGTGTGTATTCTTTAAATAATTTCAATGTTTCCTATAGTTTATTAAGATAAATAGGATAAGCATCTGAACATGTCATTGTAGCGTTTAATACTTACATATTTTTAACGCCTGATAACCTAAGGTTATCGACACTGTCTCAAACGCGACCCGAACTTGAACTTTGCCAACGATTCCGAAACGAAAAACCAACATAATTTCCTAATAATACTATGAAAAATACAATAATATACATAGTATTTGTGACTAGTACACCTGACACAAAGTGAAGAAAAGAATAAAGGACACGAAGACAATTTATTTGAAAGCGTAAAAATAAAACAATCGTCTCTCGTGCAAACACGCGGGAACTACGTAACCGCAATTTGTGATAAAAGGCAAACGGTTAATTTTTACATAGTGGTCAGTCATAGTGTCGTTGGTTGGGAGAATGTAAAATTGCGAAGTGCCGTGGGTCTCAGCAATGCGATATTTGATGATTAACAATATTAATATTACAAAAATATTAACTCTAGTGAGACTTTATTTAAGCATACAGAAATATATTGGTGCAAAATGTAATAATCACACTAATATCATTAATGCTAAAATAACTTTTTGGTGACTGTTAATTACCTTTTCACGACTAAAAATCTTTACCGATCGCGAACAATATTGACAGATAGCCTATATGTGGTTTGGTAAGAGACATATACTTTTTATCCCGGAAACGTGGGTGAAACTGCGGGAATCAGCCAGTTATATATCATAGTATAATAATATACTTACTATCTGAAATAGTAGATTGTTCACCAAGGGTTGAAAGGCACCAATTCCACACGAGAAGTTTAGGCAAGTGAGAACGCCAATAGTTCGAGTGTGAAATTAGTAACTTTCACCCGAGTTAAACACTCTGCTTTTCATTTCGAGAATGAGGAAAACAACAAAAGCAAAACATATTAATTAATTCCGAAAAATGTACACTAATCTCGCTTTTCCACCCTTTTTTCATCCCACAACTATATCACAGTTATTTTTTAAAGCGCCATAGTACCAGCCATTATTTTTTGCTGTTTTTAGGCAATTTATAGGGATTATAAATACATATCCACATATTCTGTTTAATTTTCCTCCAAAGAAAAATAATTATTGGTCTTTAAATGTAATTCAAATATATTGTTCATAATTATTATAAAAAATTACAATTAATACAATTTTATCGAAGGGTCGCTATATAGGTTTCTGCCATTGATCACTTGATCAGTATAGTTATATACAGTATACATCCTTTTTTTCAGCTCTAGCGTTGAACATACATTTCAATTAACGTTTTTAATATTTATTCACTACTTAGTTCACAGGAGTAAATGACTGAGTTGCAAAGAGAAAGCAAAATACAGGTCACGCCGCACAGTGGGGCGAAAATGCTTTTAAGTAGACTTACACTAATTTAAATTTCTAAGTATACATATTGATAGATTTGATCAAAATAACAATAAATAATCATGTAAATTTTTATTACAATCGCTTTTTCCTGAAGAATAATGATCTTTTATTGTTTTTCATTTGGAGAAAAGCAAATAATGTCTTGTTAAGTCTTATCAGATCCCGCGTTGTTTCTATCTTATTTTATCTTGTGTGAATAATCCTCTCCCTCGGCTCCTTTGGCATCAAAACCGCGTGCGACTTGCCAGTTCGCAAGCAAAATGATTTTGAAATAAAATAAATTATTAAAAAGAAAAAAGATAAAAAGGCGTGATTTCGCCTTTAACACATGTCCTTACATATATGCTTACATTGCTGCACTGATCTTTATAATGTTTAGTATACCTAAACATTAAAAAGATCAGTGCAGCAATGTAAACTAAGTAATTGGTTTTATTCATGGAAAGTAACTGCTAGATTTCATGATTCATCGATATAGCACTCCGTTGGTGTAATTGTATGTTAAAAATCTAATATAATGTAAGGTCATATGCAATAACACTCTGCATGTGAACGGGAAATAAGTCAGTTCGAGCCGTTAAGATGCCAAACTACTGAGGAACACGTATAAACGTATAAGCAACGCGGGATCTGATAAGACTAAGAAGATACAGGAGTTTATTTGTATTTCTCTATACAAAAAATACTAAAGTTACTTTTTTCTCCTAGAAAAGCGTGTTTTAATGGAAATACACCTAATTATTTATCGTTATATTGATCAGTATCTATCAATTGGTATAGTCAGAAATTTTAATTTGTGCCCAATTCAATACATTATCGTCCCACTGTGCGCCTTTGCGTTTGACGCAAAAAATAGCAAGTTCAAACGCCATCTAATATTGTTTCGCGACTACATTGACATTGGAATGCTAAGAGCTGCTGCCAAAAGCTGGGTGAGCAGTAGGTTTCACTTTCATGGGGGAATGAGGAAGAGAGGGGGGGGAGGAGACGACTAAACCGTTCGCGCCCGCGCATAGCCTCTTACCACAAAAAATAAGCAACTTTTCCTTTCTCAAAAATACGAACACTTTCACCGCGCTGCCGAAACCTGCGAGAAATTACCGCTTTGCTATGTTTAATGCGCATTAATTCATATTTGGTTTTCACTATCGTTCAGCTTTGCTCACTAGTTGGTGACGGATGACGAATAATTTTATGTAATTTATTTGTGTATGTATGTATGCACTCATTCTAAATAGGTCTCCTTGGGTTATAAAAAATAAATAAAAAATTCCTGGCACATTTTATATATTCTTTGAAAATTAATGTTACACGTAGGTTTCCGAGATGCTAAATTCTTGAGATATGTAAACCATGGTTTAAATAATTTATGAAATCACCGTGGTGGGTATTCGGTTTAAAAAACTGCAAATATTATGTTTTAGATACGCATGCAAGCAAACTATCGGTGGAGTTAATTATTATTTAGGAGTGCCTTTTTGTAAATTAAAATACAACTCTTGATCGTCTAAAGTAAGTAAAAGTGTAAAATGAACGTCCGACTGCAGACTATTTTTACGATTTTTGTGTTGACAGATTTTGCCGGTTACAAAAAAACACAAAGACTTATTCAGACGACTTTCTGAATTTCAAAAAATCAAGATCACTCGTTCTTTGTAAAAATACTTTACTGTAATCGGTGTCAGGTGTTTTTTGATTCTGGATATTATAGACTATGACAATGATTCTGGACATGTCCAAATTGAGATTGTAAATTTTGAGTAGCGGTAAAACGTCACCTGAAATAAGTAGTAGCGCGTACGCTAAGCAACAACTTAGAAAGTTATTCTGCTTCGCCCCGAGAGAAGGTCATGTGTGATAAACACTATTGTTGTAAACGCCATTGAAATATGTAGGCGATAAGAAACCAATCGGAACTATGGAAAATTGATTGTGTTTGCAGAGTTATTACTATATTTGATATTGCTTCTTTCACCACGTTATTTTAAGTGATTTACAAAATTTATTGATAAAATTTTATGTTAACTAGATTTCAGTACCATATGATAAACTAGTTTCCCCCGCGGTTTCCCTCGCCAACCGAATATAATAGGTCTCTATTGTTTTACCGGGATAAAAAGTACCCTATAGTTAATCCTGAACATATATATTCTATCAGCGAATATTTCAACAAAATCCGTTCAGTAGTTATTGCGTGTTAGAGTAACAAACATCCATACATCCTCTCCCATACAGGATAGGATAACATGCATTTTGTTAATTTGCAGTTAAGATACAATATGTATCAAGCTATTGTATATTGTTTTACGGTACCCGATGTAATATACTGAGCAAAATTATTATTTGAGAGAAGTGAAATACAATTTTATTGATTTCTAATACCTTCTCCAGGAAAAGTAATGTTCAATATCTTTACTGTGTATTTGTCCAAAATCTCATCATAGTAAGTGATGATGTGGCCGAAGGTGGTAAGCACATAAAGCCTAGAAGGAACGGGCTCTCAAGTGCAGCTGTCGGAACACACCAATAGGAGCTTGGCGACAGATTGTCAACTTGAGGGTGATAGCCAGCCGCTACCACCGTGCTATGGTTTCCTCACGATGTTTTCATTCACCGGAAAATCAAGCTCTTTGTAGGATTCGAGCACCACTGAATTATCATCGCCTTAATAAAACTGAAACTTTCCATCATAGTTTGCTAAAGAGTAATTGTAAAATAATAAAGGCTGGACTTATCTCTATTTCCCAATAGCAATATCAAATATGCGCATATGAATAGTAAGTGAAAAGAGCTTTTATAATTTATTAGTAGATTTCTTTAATTCCATCAATTCATTTGCAAATCAATTACAATAATTATTCCAGTTTATAATATTTGAATTACTAACACATTATTGTTTAATTTCATAATATTACGTACGTCTTTTCAAAACTCTACATATACTCTTAAATAACATAGAAAAGTAGAGCACTTTTTATATATTATTATAGTTATGGAAAAATACAACGGCTGCTGGTCTTATTTCAAAGATGTAAGAATAATAGAGTATGGACTTGTGAATAGAGCGTCAAGGTAGAGTGCGTCAGTAGTTCAATGTCAGGATTGTCACCTGGCTGCGTGTTATCGCTCGCAGTGTTGTGTTATCGGCTCATTGTGCGCGACTGCACCCCGCACTACAATAACATCTCTGTTTATACTACACCTATTACACCTGGCACGCATACCTACCGATTGTTAAAACATCGATAATAATTTTGCTACAAATCATGGAATTGTTTGGGCGGAGGCTGCGTTCATTTTCATTACCTACATAATTTATGCTACTACTCGTATTTAGGCAATTTAAGCGAAGATATGTTAATGTATAATGAATGTGGGTTTAAATTCGATAACTGTAGAAAAAATATCAATCAATACTACTCTGCAAAATTGGTTGATTCCTTCGTTACACGGTTTAAGCCTTCCTATATACAAAATGTCTCTCGAGTGTAGCATTACACTGCAGGTAATTAAGCGACAAGTATTCATTTTGATGGTGGTGATGTTAGTTAGCCAAGCAATACTTTTAAAGTACTCCTCACGATTTTAAACAACATACACTTAAAATTTATATTGAAACCCAAAATCTTTAGAGTCAAAATCCATCAATCATTACATTATTTCTCCAAGGTCAATTAGGATATGATTCACTTGAATTAAGGAGAAACGTCCACCTTATGAGATTCTTCGTAGGCTTAATAAGGAATAGTGTAGATTGTATGGATCTGTTAGTTAAAACACTGATGTTATTTGTGCCGGACAAGTAAGCCACCGGCTGCTGGCGGTGAGCGCGCCGCGCACGCTCCACCGCCGGCACTCGCCCGTGCAGAGCGCAATGCTTCTTATCAACTCTCTGCTCGAGGACGCACCTTACTGTGGACAGGGGGATAGTACGATTTATTAATGAATGGAAAAGAATGTTAGAACGATGAATGTAATATTTTAATGTGATAATCTATTTTGTTTTTGTAGCGTTTTGGGCTGCAAAACAAATAAATAAAAGGTACTGGGTGGCTCAATTGTATTTTTTTTAAGTCAAAGTCAAATCCATTTATTAATTTTAGGCCCAGGACCTTATGAAGGTCAAATTTACTGATTATACACTCCGAACGTTATAAAGTTAACACGATAATTTTACGATTGCCCTAGGTTCATGTCATGTCCAAAGGTTCCAGGAAGATCGTATTTAGTTTCAAGGCATCCAACACGCAATGACCAATTGGTAAACGACACTATAAAATAAACGTTCTGTTACCAGGTGCTTCAAATATTCATCTATTAAATCAATCTTTGATTCAATCATCTATTAAAGGATCCGAATTATATTACCCGATGCAATATACTCGCAGGAAGATGTTATAAACGTATATTGATGATTGAAGATGTTATATTATTACTTCATCATCATCAGCCTATAATATCCCATCAGCTGATCACAGATACCTTTACACAAATGAGGGTCAAAGTGAATAAATACTCCATCTAGCATGCCCGATGCAGATCGGTGGAGGTAGGCTAGTGGTCAACCTACTGTTGGTTTTACAAGCCGCCTAGGAGACCTCCAACTAGCTTAACGACTATCATAATTAATTGATAACCGGAACCAACTGCTTTACGTGCCTATCGAAACACGGAAAGCGCTCGACTTGAAATAACACTATATAGGCGGTCACCCATCCAGGTACCTTCGTCACCTGTCGTAGCTAAACTTTGCCGATGAATTAAGAACGGCTAATTATACCACACCACAAGCGCTTAGCACAATATTACTTAGTGAATATATTATTGAACTGAATCCTAGTAATATTATCGCCACATCATTTGAATTAAAAGAAACTCAAAAAAAAAAACTTGGTTGTACCTACTTATATAAATTTTCCTAACAACTGTTCAAAATACATTTTCCAGAATAATTATTTTAGTTAAGTTTCTAAACAAAGCTTTATCTTGTATATTGTTTCATCTTTTTATTATAACTCGATCCAAGGCTGAATGCAAAATGCATGACGAATGCAGTAACATGTTACACGTTTCCAAATGTACGAATTTACTAATTCTAAGTAGAGGCCGAATCCAGATATATCCGGAATAAGGCCATCGAGAGACGATTCGGCTTCTTTTGGAAAGAAAATCGCACCCTATAATAATTGGTTAGGTGACGCTAATGGTATAAGAGCTAGCAACGTCGCGAAAAAAAGAACTTTAGTAAGGCTGGTTTTTTGATATTTTCTTACGCATTAAAGCCTGATAGAGATGCGCCAAGTCTGGCAGCTGGGAGTGGTTGCGTTTGCTTTTGCGCATCCTATTTGTACTAGTGAAAATTTCGGATTTTTAACCCATTAAACCATTTTAGTACGAATAATTTTCTCTTCACCATTTTCTACAGCCTTTTAGCAACCTAAACTTAAATCGACAGAGCGTTATGTGGTTGCTAACTATGTGCCAGATGCTATTTTAGTTGTGAATCTTGTGAAAGCCATATTTTCTTCTAAACCATTTTCTAAGAGCTGAAATTTCAACATTATATAGTTATGCTATCAAAGAACCTAAAATTAATTTGCCAGACGGATATCTGGCTGCATAAGGGTACACAGACTAATTTAAGATCTGTTCAAGAACATTGTGTTAATCGAAAATAAACCTTATGTCATCGGGACAGGTTCCAAATTCAATTGTTTAATCTCAACCCACAATTTTACTTGAGCTTTGGTTGACTTTCTGAAATAAAAACCTTGGCTGCCTTCTTTCCACCAAAAAAGTGCGAGGAAGCTAAGCAGTGAGCGAGATTATACTTAAAGCTACGAAACTAATGTCAGAACCATGTACCGGAAGTGGAATTCGAGACCCAATCAATAGCAGCAATGAACAAAATGCTAACTTGAAAAAGTAAATTTTAAACCAGAACCATTCGAAGGAAAAAATAATATAACTTTATTTTCAAAATCAAAATAAATAAGTAATTTATTCAGGTTAGGCCCTGATAAGGCACTTATGAACGTTACAGTTGACTCTATCGACGATTCGAAATACACTTAAAACTGAGAAATCTCCGAAAATATGTTGTACTAGTTGTCCCCCGCTGTTTAACCTGCGTTCCCGGGATAAAAATTAGCCTATGTCCTTCTCCATACCATAGGCTATCTGCATGCCCAATTTCATGATGATCCGTTGAGTTGAATCGTTGAGGCGTGAAGGCGTAACAAATAAACAAACACACTTTCGCATTTATTATAATATTAGTTAGGAAGTTAGGATGTTAGGATTAGTTATCAATATTTTAATATACACTATGTATCAGTAAGTTGAATAGTTAGGCCGACTTGTTTGGCTCGACCTGTGTGCACACCTTAGTGCAGTTGCTATTTCACCCGTTACTAAAACTTTTAATTTATTAATACTGTAGGTGTAATTAAAGTGATAATTTTATTGTAAAATTACAACAATAAATCTATCGGGCACATGAGAAGTTTCTTGCGTCGCTTCTTCTCCTCATATTTTTTTTTTCATTTAGATAACACGGTGGTTTTTACTTTTTAAAATACTTTTTTTTTACTTTTATGTTATTTTATTCGTTGTATTCTTACCCTGTTCCTAATTATATGGAGTCGGTGCAATTTTTGCGCTGTTTCAATTCGACCATTCTATCCATTATTATATATAAAATTCAAAGTCCTGACTGACTGACTGACTGACTGATATATCAACGCACAGCCTAAACCGCTGGTCCTAGAGACATGAAATTTGGAGGGTGTATTCTTTGTGAAGTGTAGGTATCCACTAAGAAAGGGTTTTTCGAAATTCCACCCCTGAGGGGGTAAAATAGGGGATGAAAGTTTGTATGAAAGTCCGTCAGTTTCGAAGTTAGGATGTTCAAAATAAGTATTTAGGCTGACGATTGAAAATTAATTTATAGGTGTCTCAGCGTTTGTGATAATTCCACCCCCAAAGGGGGAAAAAAGGGTATGAAGTTGGGTAAGCAAGGCCTTCAATTCCACAAAAAACTCAACTAAATGTATTATTAAACAGTGTAGGTATCCAGTAAGGAAGGATTTTTGGAAATTTCACCCCTAAGGGGGTAAAATAGGGGATGAAAGTTTTAATGCAAGTCCGTCAGTTTTGAAGTTAGGATCTTCGAATTTTGTGTATAGGCTGACGATTGAAAATTAATGTAAAGTTATCTCAGCGTTTATGATAATTCCACCCCCGAAGAGGGAAAAGGGGATTAAGTTGTATATGAAAGTACTTCATTTCAACAGTAAACATCACTAAATTTATAATTATACAGTGTAGGTATCCACTAAAGAAGGATTTTTTAATATTACACCCCTATGGGGTAACATAGAGGATGCAAGTTTGTACGAAAGTCCATCAGTTTCGAAGTTAGGACCTTCAAATTTTGTGTTTAGGCTGATGATTGAAAATTAATTTATATGTGCCTCAGCGTTTTTGATAATTCCGACCCCGAAGAAATACAGAAATATCTTCACACCCTTTTTGAAGACCCTCTGGCTAAACTGCTTTGGGAAAGCCACGACGGGGAGCTCATTCCACAGCCTGAGTGTACGCGGTAGAAAACTCCTTACTTCTTTTTTTTTTTTTTTTTTTTTTATATTTTTTATTTATTTGTTTGAGGATCGCGTTCCAACTGTACATGTTGGACAGTTGTATATATACAGATTCTCGAGAAAACTTCGTAAGCGTGATGCAGGTTTTTGTGGCGCCACTGGCTGATAGATGTCGCTACATATTGATATATTTTATGTTAGGTAATATCATGAAGCAATAATCCCGGGTAATATCCTCCCACCAATAATAATAATAATAATATAAACCTACTAAATTTTCTCCCACAATAAGTACCAATATGGCGAGGAGGGCGATGGTTACCACGCGCGTCATACGTGAACTTGTGCTGCTTGTGGGAGCTGCGGGGCGATTACGTAACTAAATTTCAATCATTTTTGAATTGAAATCGGTGCAATATAGCGTTTTTCTGATAACTTTTTTACGTTCTGATAATTGCAAATACAAACAGTGGCTCATTAGAAAAGGAACCATTTCCGATTTTGTAATATTTCTTTGAAATTCAGAGGTTATTTCAATCTGAATTTCATTGCAATAAAGTTACGTAATCCACGTACTGGTCTACTTAATTTGAGTCTACTTTGTAGTTTGTGCCACACTATTATTGTGAAAGAGATCAGAATTTAAATTATATGTAATGAATCTAAGCTTGTTTTGAAATGGGTAATTGCGGAGTTATTACCTAATGAGACGAGATAAAGAATGTAAACAAACTTTTGCTTGCTGTTTGTATATAATTAAATAATAAATATCCTGGGACATTCCTCACACACGGTCATCTGATCCCAAACTAAGCAGTGTTATTTTTATTTGTATTATTATTATTGCTGGCCGCCAATGGGGTAAGCTCCACACAAATTTGCCCATTTTCCTTTAGGACTCTAGAATGCTCGCTCGCTGTGTGTACAGTAGTGAACGCGGAACTCAGAACTCTAGAACTCTCTCTGTGGCGGTATCGGCGCCTTAAGATTATAATTAATAATAATAATAATAATAAAGCCCTTTATTCAGACAAGATAAAAAATTGACATATTATAGTGGTGTCCTTACATCAGAAATTAATAAAATTACAATACAATTATTACATTTCTTCTTCTTCTGTATTTAAGAGCTGTGCTCTTGTCGGTGTAGCTTCTTCCACTCTGCTCTATCATTAGCCACATTTTGCACCTCCTTATATGACCCGACGCCTATTTTTGCCTTCATTTGATCTGTGTAACTTATTCTTGGTCTTCCTCTTCCTCGCTTTCCCTCTATCTTTCCTTCTATTATGTTTTTGATAAATTCGTCGTGTCGTATAAGGTGGCCAAACATATTTCCCCTCCTATTCTCTATCGTCTCCATAATGTTCCTTTTCTCTTTTACTCGACTCAATACTTCCTCATTCGTCACCATCTCCGTCCAGCTAATCCTCTCCATTCTCCTCCAACACCACATTTCAAAGGCTTCCAGTCTTTCCCTATCCCTTTGCGTCATTGTCCACGTCTCACACCCATATAGTGCTATGCTCCAAACGTATGTTTTAATACATTTATACATTATTAATTAATTACTTAAATTATTCAATATGCCTTTCAATTATGTTTTATTTAATCATATTTCCTATCTCTTAGACACCGGCAATCTTTGTCTGTGTGCCCTTTGGCATAGGCCTCCTCCAACTCCTTCCATATTGCCCTATCCTTAGCAATCCTCGTCCAAACCCTTCCTCCCGTTATTTCTATGTCATCTTTCCATCGTTTGTTCTGCCTTCCTCTTTTCCTTTTCCCATTTCCCAAAAAAAAAAAAAAAAATATTAAAGTGGAGATGGACAGGCCACACACTGAGAGGAAAAGACAACTGGAGTAGAATGGTCACCACCTGGCATCCAAGAAATGGGAAAAGGAAAAGATTATAATTGCAAGGCCCTAAATACACGCTTTTCTACCCAGTTAGCGAAATATAGCGGGCGAGCGCAAAAAGTAAATTTACTTAGTGCTGCGCCATTTCTTGGAACTGCTTTAATTATTTCTGTTGTAATTTGATAACATTTTTAGATCCTTAAGATAAACAATTTGGCATTAAAAACGCAAATTTCCAAAATTCCAAGTTAGCATAGTTCATTTCTGGTGTCTAAACAATTGAAACAAAGAAATTTCACTGTCATTAGTGACAACCAAGTGACGCCTCAGGGGTAGTCAACAGTTTTCTAGACAGTCTTATTATAATTTTAATAATAAATTCATAATGAAACAGTATAACTTATGTTTTTAATTTTTTTTTCACTACTAATATAGCATACGTAGTTGTAATACGTAAAGTAACACTCTGTCAATTTAAACTTAATTTGGTAAAAAAAATGTTAAAAAAAAGGACGGAGAAATTGATGAAAAAAAATTAAAAAATGTTTCAAACTCCGAAATTTTCACCAGCACAAACAGGATGCGCAGAAGGAAACGCAACCACTTCCGGCTGCCAGACTTGGTGCATCTCAATCAGGCTTCTATGAGCAAGTAAATATAAAAAAATCAGCCATACTAAAGTTCTTTCTCGAAAACGTTGGTAGCTCTCGTACCATAAATGAGCGCTTCCGAAGCGAATGAAGCAAATGTTGGCTGTGTTATTGGCATACTTGGCATGCAGTTTCCTCGATTCTTGTTAGAAGAACATTGAATTTATTTTGCGAGGGCAATAATTCTGGAAGATGAGCACTATAATTTAGTATAGTACTAGGTTGTATAAAAAAGTAGGTATACAAAGTAAATTTTAGAAACTCCTTTAAAATGATAAAAACAGAAATGAGAGCTTCACACGTGCTCTTCCACACTAGCTGAGGCCGTAAAGAAGCACAATTATACAACTTCTTAAAATTCAACGACAGGCCGCATTTTATTTTGAAAGTGCGGCCTTGGTAGGTCGTTACTTTTTAATAAACATGAATGATTCTTTATTGTATTAGGTTTTTCTTCGTAGATTAAACCTATTCCACCGGTTTTGATATTTCAAATGTGAATAATATTTGATTCGAGGATAACTCTTCTAATAATCTAGTCACTTCGTCACGTGGTAGACATAAAATCCACGTTTATCTAACCGACCGATGAATGATGAAAGCTCTGATGAAGGAACGGATGTATTTTCATGAATATCAATTTAAATACAAAACCCGTCAGTCTGGAAAGCTAACATATACCTAGTTTATTAAAATAGTTCACTTCAATATTATATGGTACCTAGTATTCGTTTGAACAGGTAAATGGCTTTGAGCATTTTTGGGATGTTCTGGGAAAATATTATTTATGAAATGAATATTTTATTATTTTCCGGGAATTAGTGTTTTATCAATAGATCCATGTGATGTTTGTTTGCTGCATGCTAAAGGTAACTACATGTTTGCAATAATATGTATATTGTTCGTGTAATGGTGTTTATATACGGTTTATACTAATTATGTTAAATTGTCAAAATAGTTAAGCAGTTTATCGTTTTGTGAGCTATTATTTATTCAAAATGGGTATTTAAATCGTCGAATACTTTGTATTATTAGGCTCAGGTGCATGAACCCGGCGGGTTATTGTCAAGTCAATCCCAGGTAAGCAACTAACTCTCAGGTTGACGGAAGTGGGCCTTACAGGAGAAGATAATAAATAATAAACGACTTCATACTTCGTGTATTATTGACTTTTACATTGGATAGTGGCAAAATATTGAGAAACTTCTCATTCGATTATCTTCGTTTGATAATTTCTCGTATTTCCAATTAAATGAGATTGATAGACTGAATATTCTACTCCTGGCAATCGAATCATTTAATGTTAATTTATCGATAAATAAAATCTAAATTCAATTAGAGTGTTCATAACCTTTTATTTACACCACTAAACGAGTTATCTTCGACCGATTTTATTTTTATGTTAATGACAAGTTTCTTGTATTATTGATGAAAATACTGGAATCTTTGCTTGTATAGGATAGCAAGTGTAACGGGGCCTCTTAAGTAGGACTTACCATGTTGGACAATGTGTGGACACAGCTCAGAGTCTGAAGTCATGAAAAATATCTAAGGATCTACTCCAATAAACGATACACAACAGTCCTTTCATTATTATGATAAACCAATAGAATCATAGCACACAAGAGTCTTGTCAGTTTTGCTGCTATTATTTTGGTTAATTTTTCAAAACACCTATCAGAATATCGCCCATAATTTTTAAGAGTAGATTCTCTATAGATTCTCACAAAAACGTATATAAGAGAGATACGTTCGAAGAACATCGCTTATTAATTTTATATATTTTAAGCATATTTCGCGCATTAGGAGTGTCAGATTTGACATTGTTAAAGTTTAAGATAGAGAAGGATTGCAGAAAGCTATTTATTATTCAAACAAAAAAAAAAAGAAAATGATTTTTTTTTCCAATTTCGATCTTTGTTCGAAAACTAGTACCTATGTACCCATAGATACGAGATCAAAATGTATTAAATAGCAGAATAAAAGTTTATATTAAATGATAATAAATTGATAGGAGGCAAGAGGGTAATCCGGACACGTGACTCTTACCACCCTCTGTACACCCTTTGACCCCTGGATGTACGCAACCCCACCAATCTCAATAACCATAGTAGTATAACGCAGTTGTATGAAATGCGGATAAAGCTGTTTCACCCGCATGCCTGTAGGTAGCGTTGCGTTTCCCCTAATTGCAACAGTGTTTTAATTATTACGCAGGAACCTCAAATATTTCCGGGATAAAAAACAGTCGTGTGTTCAGATTTGTTAAAATGTAAACAAAAAACCATATAAACTCAAGAAACAGCCTCTTTTTCGAAAACACAGATAGATACTTAAATTTTATTCATCTGTCTACTAATATAATAAAGCTGAAAAGTTTTTTTTTGTTTATAACTCACTAAGTAATTAATCTCTGGCACTACGAGTTGGATTCGAAAAATTCTTTCACTAATAGGAAGCTACAGCATCCCGGGAACGCGCGACAGGTGAATCGTTTTCTGAATCGATTTAATTAACTTTTAATATAGATATTTAAAGCTACAAAATCGATTCAGTAGGCGATTCTGAACGGTTTTGTTCAAAATCGTCTACTGAATCGATTCTGAACAACCAGTTTAACGGTTTAGCATCTTAATCTGTTACACGTTGTATGTATATAATCTTCTTTTTATATAATATAATATTATATTTATATATAGATATGTATCTTTTTTTCAGATCTAAGTTTGTTTGACCAATTTGTTTGTAACTTACAAGTTTCATTTTATTTATACATACATTATTACATACCTACTTAAAGACAGGTGCTGATTTTCAACAATACCTCGCAAATATATGAATTCACTTAGTTTTTGTAAGTAGAGCTGTAAATATTTATATACTCAGCTGTTACTTACAACTTGTGAGACTCATGCGCAAGTAATGTACAAATACAATAGAGCGCCATCTACACGCGAGATAGTGACCTACGTGGCTTAGTAGTTGACAGACCTTTCTTATTTAAAATAACGAATGTGCCAGTAGTGTTGACTAGGGAAATAGTGAAATGTTCGTCTCCGTGACGTGGTTACCGTCACTATTTTCATTGCATTGGTAAATTTTTCATATACCTATGCAAAGAAAATAAACTACGCATCGCGGCGATAGTGACACGGATCAAATAAAGTGGTAAAATTACAGTAAGTAATGTAGATTACCTACGTTATACAAAGAAGGGTAGATAACATTTTTTATAGTGCCTGGGAGGTTACAACATCTCATGTGCAAAATTGATTTTAGACCTGTGATTTATGCGATTCAACCAAAATATTGTTGTTTTTTTCTTCGCACCTAAAAACCCCTAATTTGACTGCTTTTAGTACGGTACCCTAATTATGCGAGCCTCTATCGCCTATGTCGCTCATGGCCGGAAATTTAAAATCTTAATTCCATGTTAGCAAAGTACGTACAGTCGAGGACATAAATATGTATACAATTAGTAAAATTCAACAACGGTTTCCTCTTAAACTACTGATTGAAATTATGAGATATTATAAAGGCAGAATCTTCTAACATATACTATTATGATTTGTTTAATAGTTTAACACTTAAACGATAAACATGCGAGAAAATCGCCTTTGAATTTTAAAAACTGTATACATATTTATGTCCTCGACTGTACATACACTATTCTGAAAAGGTAAATCTTCTCGTAAGACACTTTTCTTTTCATTTTACTTGTCATTGTTTTGATAAAATCGAACTCATTTTAATAATATGAAATAAAAAATCTCAACGCAGATTCAGGAGCGATATTGTAAATTAACTTCTCAGAATATGTCTACTCTACTGCGTGGTAGTACGCTAGTATGAAATAAATTTGTCACCGGCAAGTTAATATCGCTGTAAGTGTGCGTAAAATTCGAGACACCGACACGATACCGTATGGGAAAATGAACCTTATTGTCAGCGCCTCGGCTTTAGCTAGAATCGGAAATAACATACCTACCTACGTATAGATAATATTTGTTATTTGCTGCCAATTACCACAAATATATTTAATGCATTCAGCTTTATTCAACAAATCAGACGTTTTTAGGGTTCCGTAGCCAAATGGCAAAAAACGGAACCCTTATAGATTCGTCATGTCTGTCTGTCTGTCTGTCCGGCCGTATGTCACAGGCATTTATTTCCGAAACTATAAGAACTATAATGTTGAAACTTGGTAAGTAGATGTATTCTGTGAACCGCATTAAGATTTTCACACAAAAATAGAAAAATAACAATAAATGTTGGGGGTTCCCCATACTTAGAACTGAAACTCAAATTTTTTTTTTCATCAAACCCCTAAGTGTGGGGTGTCTATGGATAGGTCTTCAAAAATGATATTGAGGTTTTTAATATCATTTTTTTCTAAACTGAATAGTTTGCGCGAGAGACACTTCCAAAGTGGTAAAATGTGTGTCCCCCCCCTGTAACTTCTAAAATAAGAGAATGATAAATCTATAAAAAATATATGATGTACATTACGATGCAAACTACCAACGAAAATTGGTTTGAACGAGATCTAGTAAGTAGTTTTTTTTTAATACGTCATAAATTGAAATCCATATCAAATACTCATGTCTATACTACCATTTACTTATATACCTACAGGTTTGTACGGAACCCTCGGTGCGCGAGTCTGACTCGCACTTGGCCGGTTTTTTTTATCATCGGCAATTCAATTTGTATGGCATTTTACTGATCAGTTCAGTATTTTATTGTTTATACCATTGTTTATATTTAAGCAAATATTTGATGAATTTAAGCATATTTCATCAATTAGGATATAAATCATAGTAACCTTATTATTTAACTCTTCAATTACTTGATTCGTTAAAAAAACTATAATGAATTTTTATTTCTTTTTAATTAAACAGTTATTATAGTGTTGTATTCTTACAACTCTACACAAAAATACAATTTAACTCCAATTTTATTTTGTAATTAAGTACCTGTTTGATAATTTAGATTTATTTATATTAATAAAATATCTGCTTGAAACCAACACATTTTATGCATGCTCGCGCTACCGCGGAGTGGCTCCGGCAGAAATAATTTAGTGCTTTATTTAAGGCGTTAAGGTGCTATATTGGAAAAAAATGATATCTTTGTGTCCCTGTATCTTAATTAATACAAGGGTTGGGGTTCTGAGCTTTTATTATATGATTTTTGAGATCTTAATTGAGTTTGCCAATGAAGGAAAACACGTTTGATAGAAATTTTCTCGATAAAGTTTAATTCCAAAGTAGCCTCTAAATAAACATCTTTTTTACTGTAACTCCGTCAAGCAGGCGAATTTTACAGTGAAATTTAATGCAAAAAATTGGTAATTCATTCTTCTTATGATGTGAAGAACAGATTTTCTATACATTACATGGTTATTTTATAAACAATTTATATTTGGTTTGGTACTTACGTCGTTTATTAAAAGCTGCCGCTTGCCTGGGCGAGTACCTGAGAGCACTATAGTCATCTCTTTTTGGCACATACGAAATTACGGTGAACGTATTTATTACTACTCTTGCATCGCTAGGATTATTCGGCCGTAGCCTTTGTCGACGACGGACCTATGCTAGTTGTCGCGACCGGCTCTCGTAGTTTTAAACATAAAATATTTTCGTAGCATATTCTTTATTGTCTTTAAAGATAGTATTATAGTTTGTAATATCGTATTAATTTAAGTTTAGTGTGATAATCTAGTTCAATAGTGCTTGTAAATATAAAGTTAGTTGTGTAGTTTTGTTTTTATTAATTTTATAGTATTTTTTTAGTGTTAAAGTTGATTTAATTATAATTTCACGACATGGGTAATATAATAAAGACCAGGAAAATCAGCATTGGGAGCAGCATTTTAGCAATTATTTATTACAGTTACATCATTATCAGTTTATCGATAGATTTAAAACGAACTTATAACCCTTCTAAGTAAAGTTTACTGCTGATATTGTATGGTCTGCATTCCTGGTACCAACCAACTTGAATTAGACGGGCTACATCCAAGGGCATTGTACTCAACACACACACATAGATATCTCGCTCCCGCCCGCCATCGTCACACAAACTGCTATCCGTCCGAGTGCGAGTTACAGACCATAAAAGCTATGATAACAACTAATTTGTTATTATATTTACGGATTCTTATTCTATTACTTTATATTACATTTTATTACCAAATACCTATAACATGATTTGATTATTATAATTATTTCTTATGGTGTACTTAGGACAACTAGGTATCTCTTTTTGTGCCTAATAATGAAGAATATTCACTAATTTAGATTTTTAGGTCTCCTTATTTTCTATAGAAAATAAAAAATACGTGTGAAAGAATTATTTCGATACGTCAATTAGTTTCCGAGATATGGAATTTTAAAATGAGCGCGCGACGCTGGATTCCACCGGCCCGTACTCGATGCGTGTGACGTCATGTTCCAACGCTCGCTCAGTCAATCGCGCTCACAGAACAAATACCCTGACGGGGTCGCGCTCTTCCGTACGTTTCCCTAGATGATTATGACTTTTTTGGTTTTTACCCGACTGACCCGAAAGGAGGGTTATGTTTTTCGAGTGTATGTATGTATGTCTATTTCTTTGGCACGCTCTGCAGCCTAAATGGGTTGATGGATTTAAGCATATTAGGTGCCGTTAGATTCGTCTTGACTGTGGGAGTCTCATAGGGTATATTATTTTTATATGGCGTCTACGGATAAAAAAAGAGGGGGGATATTCAAAACAAATATTTCGTTATTATAACAATATGGGTATCAAATGAAAGCTTGTGAACAGCCTATTCCATATATGTATACATTGTAATACTTTTGTGCTACCATTTTGACGTAAATTACAAAAAAACATGTTTAATGCAAGGACAGTAGGTATTGGTACCATGAGCGGTTACCGTACGTAACTCACAGAGTTGCGATGGTTGTTAGCGTTACTTTACCGTACCGCTCATTTACTTACTAATACAGCTAATACTTACAACTCATTCTGTATAAAACTAAAAAGTCTAAAATAAATTAAATTATTAAAAGAAACAAAACACAGAACACATGATTTTCTAGTATTTATATTGGAAATTTAATTAAAAGAAACAAATAACCCGACTGCGTGCGCTTGTTTTTCTCTTTTCAGTTAATTTTTGTTTTACGTAGTAGGGTTATTTGTTTCTTTTAATTAAATTTCCAATATAAATACTAGAAAATCATGTGTTGTGCCAAAATGTAATAATACAACCACCAGTCCAACGGAAAAGTTGATTTTATAATCGTTCCAATGAATGTCCAAATGTGAGAGAAATGGGTAAAAACTGTGAAGGGGTTGGATCTATTTAGAGACGAAAGCAAAGTTTATTGCTGTGAAGATAGTTTTGACGTAAGAATACTGACAGTCTATCTACTATGTACCTAACCACTTTTGTAGTGTGCAGTTATTTGATACCCCAGCGCAGCCGCGGTTTCACCCGCATGTAGCGTTTTAATTATTTTGCGCGAAACCCCTTATAAATTATCTGAAGTAAAAGAATCTTAAGTTATTCCTTATAACATCCGCTATCTACCAGTGAATGTCTCGTCTATATCGGTCCAGCCGTTTTGGAAATCAGCCGGAACAAACTAGTGTTTCACCCGCTTACAAATTGATATTTTGATATTACATATTCAATTTTATTTATTTGGATAAATAAAGTAGATTGTGTTCCTGCGCGTGAGTAAGGTACCCAAAGCTCATTGGGGAGGGGGGAAAGGTCGGTAACGCATGAGCAATGCTACATGTGTTGCAACTATCCATTTGGCTACGGTAACCGCTTACCGTCAGGTGGGCCGTACGTATGCTTGTTTACCGACTTAGTCGTATAAAAAAAGATAAGACATAGAAAAGGTTAAGTACATCTATTCAACTCGCTACATTTGCAATATATCAATTTATTTAGTTAAATTTACTAAGAAGAGTATAAATAGTTATAGACAAACATAATTAATTTATTGTCTATAACATGAAACTTAAAAGGTAAATAAGTACCTACTTGCGTTGCAGCTATAAAATAATTATTTTAGGTATATAAGGCAGACAGGAGTAAGTATTTGCATTCTTTCTTCTTGCTTTTCGGCGGCAACGGAATAACTATTCGTCGATAAATAATAAAACTTTTAAAATATATATATGTGATTTGGACATCTTATTTAATTATGTTGTTTTATTATATTACATTGATTATTAGATTCAATTTAAAATAGTTTTACATGCTATTCTGTAGCGAAATGTGTAGACCTTATTTTAAGATTCCACCTAAATTGTACGACATTTTCTGGCGAAGTAAACAATTTCATTTCATTTCAACCAAAAGTCCATTTATTTTATGTAGATTTTACAGTTGCCCTTTTTCAAATCCAAAATACTTTCCACTAATAGCGCAAGATACCTACGTACCACCGCTAGCGGCTAATATGAGTGAACGGAGCGTTGGAACATGACGTCACCTCGCGGTCACGTGACCGTTAGCGGGCCTCGATATTTAGGGGAATTTTAAATGTCTGTAAAATCATAACTACTTGGTTTTTTTGAACGAAACAAAAACTAATGTATTTGTATACGTAATTGCTCTACTGATACAAATTTTCAAGCGCTTTTGCATACCTATTAACATTCCTCAATTTTGTAGATGCTATAAATGAAATAAAATATTTATGATTCACAGGGAACAATCTCCACAAAAATAATCCGTAGTGAAAAGATCATGGTAGAACCCATAGAATAATTTTTGGCATCCTTGGTATCGCCCGCACCGCAGCCAGCCTATGATGTCGCAGATAATGTACCACCAAAAGCATCGCATTTTTTTTTGCGATTTCATATTTGGTACCGTAGTAAAAGTTGACCGTATACAGGAGTACTTTACGTGGTTTCATTTAATTTCGTATTGTCGTATCCACCCCGTATACCCTTTTCATTACCCGCAGCATATATACTTCATCATCATCATCATGATCAGCCTATAATGTCCCACTGCTGAGCACAGGCCTCCTTTCACAAATGAGAGTGAAAGGGAATGGGCAGATACTCCACCACGCGTGCCCACTGCGGATTGGTGGAGGTAGGCTAGTGGTCAACCTACTGTTGGAATTTTTCAAGCCGCCTAGTAGGCATCCAACTAGCTTAACGACTATCACAATTAAGTGATAACCGAGACCAACGGCTTTACGTGCCTTCCGAAGCACGGAAACGCTCGATATGAAATACCACTAGACGGTCACCCATCCAGGTACCGACCACGACAGACGTAGCTTAACTTTGCCGATCGATTAAGAACGGCTAATCATGCTACACCACGAGCGCTTCCTTATATATACTGATATATACTTACACAGTATAAACTCGTATTTACGTACAAATATGAGTAATTACTATAGCTTTTGGTTAAAAATCGTTTATAACAAGTGTAATAAAAAAATAAACTTTTACTGCTCTCCTATAAAATATACTCTGTAATTTAAACGATGGCGGTTCGGCTTTCGTGTTTCTGCCGGCGTCGCCCGAGTCCGGCCGAACGTATCTAGCGGTGGCGGGATTTTTTAAAACTTTGATAGTTCTCTAGGGGCGGTGCCCCCCGCGCGGCCGGCTAAGCCACGCCTTTCAAGGAACGATTTATTTCCACGGTGTCATCTTAACAGCACGTGATTTGTCACGTGTTCATGGAAATAAATAATGTATTGTATTAATCTTAAGCAAACTGAAATAGAAGTTCAATTATTGATCTGATATATATATCTAAATACTCAACACTTATTCTTCTTTAGAACAAGGACCTGAGGCTAGCTTTTATTTTATATTTTCCCATTATTTTGATAATTACTCAGTCATTAGTACCTGTAGAATAGTATCCTCCTCCTAGCACCGTACTAAGCTTCATTGCTGAGGGACGTAACCTTTATGGATGATCATCTTACGGACTATTGATTGCCATCAGGTTATGTCTTCTGCAGTGTTTATAGTAGGTACACTGGTGTCTAGTCGAGCGTATTTGCTCAGATGCACTAATATGACTCTGTGCCACAGTGTGCCCTCGTTCTCTTTCCTTGCCAGTAATAAGCAACTTTTCCAGGCTGTCTCTTCTAACTCTTTCTGGCAATGTGGCTGAAGCACTCGAAACTTCAGCTGAGAGCGCCATATTTCAAAAAGATTTCGACTTTTCTCACACATAAATAATAGTGTAGTGTCTATACTTGCTAAGTATATTTGAGTTTTGTTATAAATTGTAACGAATATAGCTATCAGCCGAGTTGAGGAATGTTTTTTGTCAGTTTGTAAACCTATTATTTTCGATCTAAAAACATCCATATTATGATAAAATAATCTCTTACACGAAACCGAACTATGGCGGGATGAGTGGAGATTATAGATACTTTCACTGCCACGCCACAGATCCATTTGATTCCCAAACAACGGAACAACTGACTGACATATCAAAGCATAGCAAATCAAAATCATCATCATCATCAAAATTTGGGGTCTAGAACCATGTAATTTTTCAAACAGGTTGCTTATATCGTATAATTTAAGCATCCAGTAAGGAAGGATCTTCCAAAACAGACCTTCGGTAGAAAAGAAGATCACAGGTGAACCTAACTGCGACGCGGTAAACTAGTTTGCATCTAATATGTATAGGGAAAGGTAATATGAAAAAAAAAATATATCGATGGTTATAAATGACTATTCTTCATAAACAATCTTCTTTGTAATCGTGCTATAAGGCAGTATCAAAACAGTAGATCAGTATGAAGAAGACACTTGGGGGGAGGGGCTACCATCAACCATAGCAGTTCAGCTGTTTTTATTCCAGTCAAATGTCATTTTTCCATACAATCTGAATTAGACACTCTTATTGAATCGCAATAAGAGTTGATGGATCGACAATTACCGGTCCTAAAATGCCATTGGGAAAGGAAACAGGGCTAAAATATGAATGGAAGGATAGGTAGCAAATGTGCATGTCTTTTCATTGAGTCAGTGAGACGTAGTAGCTCGTTCCGGTGACAATGCACCAACCACTAATTGGCACATGCGGGAGCTCATTGCAGGGACAATCGCCGAGATCCGCTAAGCTAACATGTGCGTTGTTTGAGCTCGTGCGAACCGATACAAAATCACTCCACTCGGTTTCTAATCATGTATTTATTTGCTGGAGTTGACAATTAATACATATTACCTAATTAAGGTAATATTTATTTATTAACTCCAGCTCAGATTATTATAGAAAGGCCTTAATATTTTTTTTATTTCTTTGTTTACAACCCTGTGCAGGGATGCATGTGGTCTAGATTACACTGCTTGTATTTATTACTAGCTGCCCGGCGCGACTTCGTTCGCGTGGTGCTACCCTACCCTACGTACGGGTATGAAAAATAGTTTACGTCCTATTCTCAGACCTATATACACAAAATTTCATAAGAATCGGTGAGCCCATAGTAAAAGTTGTTCAGCGTAACAAACCCAACATTGGTTTCGAAAATATGCCATCTCGAAATCTCCACCTGTTATAGTCTCTCTGGATTGTGAATTCTCAATTTTGGACTCTGCTTTATTTTGAGAGCAATTGCAAAGGTAACATAATTTTTTTTAATACCACTAAAGTGGCAAACATGCATATAGCGGTTTCGGTAGCCTATGGACGCTTGCAACACCAGGGGTATAACACTGGAATAAAGTGAGAAACATAAGCATCAGGATTGAAGTAGAAGTAGGTGATTGAAAAATTTAAATCTTTTTATAAACATTATAGTGATTCACGCAACAAAACAAACCGGTGGGTAGGTTTTTTATTGTGTATATCTGTGAATAAGAAATTAAAGGCTATTTTCTAAGCTCATCCATATAAGCTTAGGTAAGGGTCTTTAAAACAATTTATTTGCAAGTTACCAAATGCAACAAGTGTTTTTTTTCTCTGTCTGTTTGTTTATCTTTAAAGCGGCTGAATAGATTATAACGGAACGGGATAGCCGATATGTTAGTAGGACTTTTCAGTGACAAATCTAGGTTTTTTTTTTTATAAGTTTAATAATTAAAATCATTTAAAGATAAGGGGCAAAACTACGACGAAATTATAGGTTCACTATCCGTCACTATCTAGTTTTTATATAAACTTTCCGTTTTCATAATCTTTTTCATGTCGAGAAGAGGAATGTAGCATGACTGTTGAAGAATCTACAGCCATGCTACTTTTAACCCCTGAAAAGAGTAGAAGATTTCCCACGAATCCTCGAATATATTAGATACTTCATACCAATATATTTATATATAAAATCTTTCCATGTTACAACGACCTGTTTCGCTCATATTGTGACATTATTTGCGTGTTCAATCAAACACTATGTAAGTATTTTAGTTAAATTGCGCTTTATGGTTGCGATTATTATAATTAAAATTATTTAAGCAACGTTGACATCTTTAAGATAATTATTTGCAAGTATTCAAAATTTATTCATCACTTTAAGATCACATTGTAAATTAACATAGAACCTTGTTAGATTATCGCTTTTAACCAACACAGCCAAAAGTACATTAGAAACCAAGTAACGAAATTCTAAGCAAGAGTTAAATATGGTGTTTGACCATCCTAACTACTCGGACAACTTTTCATACCATTCAAAAACTGTAGATAAGCACTCAATCACACAAGATTTTGCTCCCTTAGCTCTCACGCCGATAAGCCCATACAAGTGGTCGTAGCGTGCAAATAATTAGCTATTCAATGTTCACGTGCCACCACAACGAGACGCCAATAAACAGAACAAAATTATTGTATTTATGAACTATGTAATCGCTGTTTAATCCACACTAGGTGATCGTTTAAGTATAAAACTCATAATTATGTATACACCGACTATTTTGTATAGATAATATAATTTTGGGGGATCAGGCGTACCTGGTGTGAAGAGGGGTGTGGATATTCGGCGTTGGTAGAGCTGCGGGGTCAACTGTACGGGCGCCAGAGTTGGCGGTGGTGGTGGCGGTGGTAGAAAGCACCGATCAAAATGCAGCCTGGCCTCTTGCGAGCACCAGGCTGTGGACAGCGGCAGCGTTGGCGGTAGCGCCGGTCCCATGCTGGTGGAGTCGGTACCCATGTCTATGTATCCGTGTCTGTCTAAGCGGCGCGCCGACTTGCATCGCGAGAACGCGCCGCTTCTTTCCGACTTTACGAACTCAATCGTTGCTGCGATCGCGGAAAACGAATACACAACCGTTCCCGTTGCGGTGTGCGGCAGGATTGAAGGAGCCGGCGAGTTTTCGCGCCGCGCACGCTCTGCGACACGTGCACACTAGCACGCTGGCGGTCAACGTGCACGCCGCCCTGCACGTGGCTCCCCCTCCCTGTTCTCAGCGCTCGAGCCTCGCACCGCATGTATTAACGCCATCGCTACTCTCGTTCTCGTTCCTCCCCCACCAACGGGGAGGTCTTTTCCACACATGCCTTTATTACTTATTGTATTCAAACCGTAACTCATAGAATTGGAAAAACTAAATTTAAATTAAAAAATAATAACAAAAAATAAATAATAATAACAAAAAAAAAAAAAAAAATTTTTGTTATTATGGCTACATTACTAAATTAACCTTGAAATTAAATAAATATATAGTTTATATAGCCAAAACCTTTTTTTTATTATAAATTTAATTTCTTCATTTCTCTATTATATTACTGTAAAATAGCAGTAGGTGGTTATATTTTATTCAGCTACAGGACATCATCGTATAACATCTTCCTATATTTCTAGCCTATATTGTATAACTTCCTTAATTTGTGTTGTATGTCATGTGTAATATGTAAGTGTATACAATAAAGAATATTTCATTCATTCATCTTCTGACCAATTGTTATGAATTTATTCATTTCAACCACAGACTAAGTCGGACATATTCTCGCTAACAAAAAATTGTGCCTATGAGAGTCGGCCACCTCTCACGCACACATTAATCTGTCGCCGTTCACACAGAGCCCTCGAATAATGTGTGAATGTGTGCGTGCCGGCTTGTACGTTCTTCAAAAAGGGTGTGAAGAGGTTTCTTCAGGGTCGGCAACGCGCGAGTGATACAAGCCCCTGGTGTTGCAAGCGTCCATAGGCTACGGTAACTGCTGCTACTATCAGGCGGGCCGTATGCTTGTGTGCCACCTCAGTGGCATAAAAAAAAAAAAAACAAAAAAAAAATACGTACAGCGTGTTGTCATGACATGAGCGACACAGTATACATCCAGAGAGGCAAATGCATGTCCTGTGTGGGAACCGAACCCACGGCATATAGCAGGGCGATAGGTGGAATCTTAACCAATCACACCAACTGGCCCATCAAATTGTTTTAATCTCGAGTCAAAATTTGACTTGAGCATTGATTGTCGACAATTGTATTTTCAAACTTGCATCAATGCTATTAAGGTTTATTTTCGACCTGATGGTAAGTGGGTGCCGTCGCTTATATACAGTAACAATACCAGGGGCCAAGTCTGCTATTTCAATTGTAACCGATGAACTTTCAGTGGTGTCAAAATTGTGACATTTTACAGTTTTGGTATCCTACTTACTAACAGAATAGTGTCATTATGGCACAATTTTGACACCACTGAAAGATCTTTGGAACACAATTGAAATAGCAGACTTGGGCCCCAGGGGGGTTGCCAATATGGTGCCCTCTTACAATGCATATAATGTAATTCGCTTGTAACTGTCGGCAAATACCGGTAGTTGCTTGGCGAAAGGTTTCAAATCAAGGTTGTTATTCAGCGGGTAGGTACTACAAATACCCTACCAAGTTTTCCCCAGGGTGTTTTCTTGCTTCGAAAGCTGAGTGGAATTCGAACCCATTCCACTGAGTTTTCATCACTAACCCCCTTACTCATAAATGGTCAGGTAAATAATGTCATATTATTTAACAATGACAATAGAGTGACGTTATTTACATGACCCTTTAAACAGTATATTAGTTAAATAGCGCTTTATAAGTAAGGGGGTTAATAGCAGGGTTAATAGCTAGGCTAGGTTTTAAAAATGTTGAATTTTAGAGAATTCAAATAGGATCCTAACAGCATTGTGTCCGAACGATCGTGGTATTTTGCATGTTTCGAAAACTCAATCACGGCTTTTTAAATGATTTGTCCGTCAGTTAGTTCAAATTGACATTCGGAACGGCTGAATCAATTTCAAAGGGCCGTTTCAATGGCATGTCAGAATAGAACTTTAAAAATTTGGGCTTTTTTCTTCCCGGATATATTTAGGGATATAGACGGAGGCAAAATAATTCAAAATTAATGCGAGTGAAACTTAAGGACACAGCTAAATAAAATATATTTAATACAAACTTCAACTAAAATAAGTAAAAGTTTGTTTTGCTGCATGGATACAATTGTTTTTTCGACATCACGTCAGCCGTTAAATAAGGACTTACTTAAGCTAGTTGGATGCCTCCTAGGTGGCTTGAAAAATTCCAACAGTAGGTTGACCACTAGCCTACCTCCACCAATCCGCAGTGGGCACGCGTGGTGGAGTATCGCCCGGTCCCTTTCACCCTCATTTGTGAAAGGAGACTTGTTCTCAGCAGTGGGACATTATAGGCTGGCCCCCTAAAAAGGAAGCTAAGCAATATTGCTAACGCAAATCATTTTTTCGTTTTTTTTTTTTTATACCACTTAACAAGCAAACAAGCATACGGCCCGCCTGATTGTAAGCGGTTACCGTAGCCTATGGACGCTTGCAACACCAGGGGTATCACGCGCGCGTTGCCGACCCTGCAGAAATCTCTTCACACCCCTTTTGAATAACCCCATGCTGTACTCCATTGGGAAAACCACGGCGGGGAGCTCATTCCACAGTCTGAGCGTCCGCGGAAGGAAGCTCCGTTGAGCCCGCACAGTTCAAAACAATTCTGGTTTCAATGTGTGAAGATGGACTCCCCGTCGATGGATTATTTAAAGCAGATCTTATGCAGTTCATCAATTCAAAATCTTTTAATGAATTGAATTTGAGTAACTATTTTACCAAAAAATATTGGAATCACTTAGAATTTGCCGTGAATTCGAAAAAATGAATTGCATAGCAATATTTCTTTAGCTTCCTTTTTAGCCCCCCTGATAATGATGATGATGACATTCTACCGATCACATTTATTTTATTATTGATTTCATATTTATTAGAAGAACAGTTCATGTATTATGTTTATTAACTGTTAAATTTAATGTAATAACGTTTATATTTACGAAACATTTATTCGACAGGTTTATTTCGTAGCAGTAGCGTAGCGCGGAAGCTTCGTAGCGAGTTGCGTCTACGGAGCACTAAAATTACATATAGCTTCTACGTTTTTAGCCCTTTGTATAAAAATTGTAAGCACTTTGTGTTTTCTTTTTTTTCATACAATATACCACAATTTCAACTTCGTTTTTTCTGTAGAGGACGAAGAAACCATACATTTTCACATCTTACGTGCACATTTGCTAAAATTATATAAAACCATGAAAAAAATATCTTATTCTAGGCAAGTCGGTATTGATACTTCTTGTTGTACGTAGTATTGAAATACTCTGAGCTTCTTGTCAGGTTCGTATCTAATACATCGCCTATTTGATGAATGTACGTTTTTTGGTCTTCCCCTCGCAACTTTCCTATAGACTCATACTCGTATAATTTTATTTCGTAATTCTTTTTTCCTTTAAAATAGCTATATTTTCTTTCAGTGCACACTCTTCTCACATCGTTGTCCATTCTAACAATTATATTCACATGAAATATACCTACTTCGCAGTGAACTTATTGCTTAAAAAAAAACAATTGCTCATATATTTAATATTATTTAAAATGTGTTATAACTTTCAGCTAGTTTATTTAAAATGTAGTAAAAATAAAAATAAAATAAAAGTTTTGCATGTATAGTATGCTAACTTACTATCTTCTAATAATAGGGGACCTTCTTCTTCTTCTTCTTATTTTTAATTTTGGCAACCAAGCCCAAATTAGGGCTCATTTCTGCCAGTGTCGAGTTATATTATAGTTTCCATTCACAATAAATCACTTCACATTAAAGTCCTCAGTCAGTCACCGTCCATAAAAGTAATGTTTTACTACAATGGTGGTACTAAAACTCTTCACGGACTTTTTGAGACAACTTGAAAGTCACGATACACATAATTCATTTCATTTCACTTCACTGGTGCACATGGATGATCTTTATTGGGTAAAATACCACCAAAAATACACAATAAAACTCAAAATACCCAAATATAAAAATGAAAACGCAACGTCACTCTGCAAGTTCCCACCAAAAAGTCCCTATTTTTTCGAAATTGCCGTTTTATCTTAATAAGTACTTCGAATTGACATAGAACCTTCATGGTTTGAGATTTTTGAGTGAAACTTTTTCCACATGGAGTTCTTCTTTTAAACAATGTGCAACATTCGATTATAGACTTTCAGTTGGTTTTTTTATTCAGCTTAGACTAGAAGAAACTTCGAAAATTCGAGTGATTTTTGAATAAGAGTTCGGACGCGGAACTAACTCGGCAGAAACAGCTCGCAATATCAATGTTGCGTTTGGAGTGAGGACTGCTAATGAACGCACCGACCACCGTGCGATTTTGGTTTAAACGCTTTCGTGATGGAAACTTTGATTTGAAGAACGAACCACGTGGAAGACCGCCCACACGTGAATAACAATGAATTGAAAGAGATGGTGGAAGCCAATCTCAGCCCAACCACCCAAGAATTAGCGGCATGGTTTACCTTAACAACATTATTGACTCAATTGCGTCAAATCAATAAAATAAAAATATATCAAAATGGGAACCTCATGATTTGACTGATCTGCAGAAAGAAACGCGTGTTGAAACTTTTGTTTTGCCTTGTTGAATCGATACAAAAATTAAGGAATATCGGATCGAATTGTGACATGTGATGAAAAGTGGATTCTTTACGATAACCGTAAGGGAAAAATTCAATGGCTGACCCCAGGTCAAAAACCGCAACAGTATCCTAAAGCAAAGCTTACCAATAAAAAGGTAATAGTAACTGTTTGGTGGTCTCAGCATGGTGTTATTCACCATAGCTTTCTCCGATCTGGTCAAGCAATAACGGCAGACTTTCTACTATGCCGAACTCCGAACAATGATAGCTAAACTAGCAGTGAAACAGCCCCGACTCATTAATCGATCTTCACCATTATTGCTCCATGATAACGCGAGACCTGTAAGTATGAAATTGCCGATTTATACTGAAAATGTGTTTTTTTTTTAATTTAACATATTTATTTAATCAAAATAATAACCATTATTATCTATACATTGCTGCCATCTAATAGGAAGATCATTTATGCCTTTGCGATAGAACTCTGGTGATCTAGATTCGACAAACTGTGTGACAGCATGTTGCCTCCTGAGAAGAAAACTTTCATCTCACGTAGAAAATTGTCCAAATCACGAAAAAAATGGTAGTCCGTTGGAGCAAGTTCTGGCGAATACGGAGGGTGAAGAATGGTTTCTTATTGCAGTTCCTGTAGAGTTAAAACGGTTTCTCGTGCTGTATAAGGTCTCGCGTTATCATGGAGCAATAATGGTGAAGATCGATTAATGAGTCGGGGCTGTTTCACTGCTACTTTTGCTATCATTGTTCGGAGTTCGGCACAGTAGACATAGCAATAACGGCAGTATTGCTTGACCAGATCGGAGAAAGCTTTAGTGTGAATAACACCATGCTGAGACCAACAAACAGTTACCATTACCTTTTTATTGGTAAGCTTTGCTTTAGGACACTATTGCGGCGTTTGACCTGGGGTCAGCCATTGCATTTTTGGTTATCGTAAAGAATCCACTGTTCATGACATGTCACAATTCGATCCAATATGTCTTCATTTCTGTATCGATTCAACAAGGCAACACAAGTTTTAACACGCTTTTCTTTCTGCAGATCAGTCAAATTAGAAGAGTCAAATCATGAGGCACCCATTTTTTATATTTATTTATTTTATAGATTTGACGCAAATTATTCAATATTGTTGGTAAGGTAACGTTAAACCATGCCGATAATTCCTGGGTGGTTGGGCTGGGATTGGCTTCCACCATCTCTTTCAATTCATTGTTATTCACCTGTGTGGGTGGTCTTCCACGTGGTTCGTTCTTCAAATCAAAGTTTCCATCACGAAAGCATTTAAACCCATCATTCCATCTCCAACCCATCTCCAAACGCAACATTGATATTGCGAGGTGTTGTATATGGCGCGTTAGTTCCGCGTCGGAACTCGTATTCAAAAATCACTCGAATTTTCGAAGTATCCATCTTTCTTGTCTAAGCTGAATAAAAAAAACAACTGAAAGTCGATAATCGAATGATTAGAATGAATATATGAATTTTTTAAAAGAAGAACTTTATTGTTACCACGTGAAAAAAGTTTCACTCAAAAATCTCAAACCATGAAGGTTCTATGTCAATACGAAGTACCTATTACAATAAAACGGCAAATTCATGCTTTAACCCCTATTAATAAAAACTCTTACTTAATCTAAGTAGGTTGTTTTGACCAACTTGTTCATGTAATCATTTGTGGTTTTACATTATTATATAACATATTTTCGCAACAAGGAAAATTACTGGAAGAATAACTCTTTTCTTGTTCAGTATATTTATATCACGAAAGTGTAAGAGCTGCCCTTTTGATTTTTCATTTGCTAATGACGTCAATGGTTACTTCAACAACGTGTTTCCGAATCAACTTTGTCCTCACTATTGTTGAGACTTATGTAAATCGTAAAATTGTGAAATTTAAAAAAAAGTTTTCCTCTCATCTAAAGGGCAAAATGAAAACAACATAAGTTACGCAGGGACTATCGACTTACTCTTGAGTCCAAAGAAGTGCATGCCTTAAGCAGTCGTGCACTTCTTTGGATATGTTTAAAGTTTAATTATAAGCAACATTAACTTAATATCATAATAAATTAAATTTTTTTTTTTTATTATTATTGTACATTTCATTATATAACTTTTAAAGGGGAAAGAAGCTGGCTCCTGAGCTACAGGCAACCCCGGAAAAATGTTTAGGAGTCAGAGCTCACCATTAAACTGTAAACCTGTGTTTTGGCAATAAAAATACTTATTATTATTTATTATTAATTGTAATCCTGACTGTAAGTACAAAAAAAAATGGTAATTTAAGTCCAACCGAAGTAGTAAAGATATGCTAAGTTATGAGTCCAACATAATTCAAATATATCTCTAACTAACTTTCCGCCCGCGGTTTTATCCGATATTTAACGGTTTAATTACTTACCTTACCTACCCTTAACTTTTAAGGAAATAATTTCCAAAAAATCTTTCTTAGGTATGCTACAAAAGTTAGCAATGTATATACCCTACGGGCTTGTTCATATGTCTGTGATTTTAATTCATTTTGTTGTAATTACCAAGTTTACCAACGGTGTAAATAGAGATTTAGCATGTTTTAGCCGACTTTATTTTTAGTAAATAAGGTATGGTTCATAAATCTATCGTATACAACGCATATCTATGAACCACATTTTTCTTAGTTCCGAATTCATTCGTATACATTTTTAATCAACCTTAGTCATTTTATGAAATCAATGCGAGTTAAACCGCGGGCGGTAAACTGTGCCTAATTACACATTCCGAGTTAGTTTTCGAGTAAAATGCATAAATAATAGTCATTTATGTATTGCCGACAATCTACATTATTGTCTTTCACGCTGGCTAGAATTAGGACTATAAAGAACACAAGGGAAATTGGCAAATGTATATTAAAATTAATCAATTTAAACGTTAAACAGGAATTATTTCTAAAAAATAAAGATAAATATCTATAAATATATAAAAGATCTAAATTTACAAACGCAAATTCCACATTGTTAACAAAAAATGAGAGCAAGTAATTTCAATATGAATACTAACCGTATTTTTTGTTGAAACTAGCCCCGTGACTCAGGAAATCTGAAAATAAAAATAGATTATGTTAAATAAGTATATATTTAATTAACACTAGCGTTCCACCCTCGGTTTACTCCATAAAAATATCGTTATTAGTCATCTATCTCGCCATAAGCAAAAATTCAAGTCGATACATTGCCTCCAACAAGTAAAATGTCTAAATGTTAAGCTATGTTATCAAGGTAATATTTCAAAAAAATCATACGTATGATATTGTTGTATATTATCAGTTATAAAATACATTTTATACATAAACATCCAATATAGGCCATTATACGACACATACGTAAAACCTCGTAAAACGTTGCAATATTGAATCTTCTTTTCAAAATTGACAGGCCAGCTGGCGCAGTTGATTAAGACTGGTTAAGATTCCACCTAGCGCGCCGCAGGTCGTGGCTTCGATTCCCACAAAGGACATGCATTTGTGTGCATGAACATGTCTGTATGTCCTGAGTCTGGGTGTAAAGTAAAAAAGTAGTATATGTATTATAATCAGTTATCTGGTTTCCATAGTACAAGCTCTGCTTAGTTTGGGATCAGATAACCGTCTGTGAGGAATGTCCCAGGATATATATTTATATTCTTTTCAAAATTGAGACTTCCGAAAAGAAACTCAGCAGGGTTCTACTTAAAATATTTTTTACTACCCGCTATTTAATTTATATTAAAATATCCTCTGAAGCGAACACTTCATTCAAATGCGTTCTTATCTTCTACCAGTATTTTATATACTCTGAGCTACCACTGAAACGGAAAATCTTTAGAAGGGTGTGTTTTTCTAGGTGTTCTGTACTTACCACCTTCGTACATGTTATCACTTACAATGGTGAGATTGTGGTCAGTGTGGTATCCTGAGATGGTAGTAGAAAATTCTAAATCTATGGTGGTCACACAAGCGCGGACTCCGAGCGCAGACTTCAAAGAAGCTGGCATTAACTTTATTGAATGTCATTTATCCAGCTTCGGCCCTAGGAAAAAGCTGTGAAGCAGATACCAATTTAAACTATTTTTAGTACCTATGTTATTTTGTATCCTAAATACTATAACTATTATAAACGCGAAAGTGAGTTTGTTTATTTGTTACGCCTTCACGCGGATCATCATGAAATTTTGCACGGAGAGAGCGGTATAGAAATGGACATAGGCTACTTTTTATCCTGTGAACGCGGGTGAAACCGCGAGGGACAGCTAGTAATTTTATAAATGTAAATGTGAGTTTGTTTGTTTGTTTTTACGCTTTCACGTCTAACTACCCCACCGATCATCATGGAATTTTGCATACACTTTGTTTGGGGTTCAGAAAATTTATTAATTTATATAATTAAGGGAAACTAACAGCTTTATTAATAATAATAATAATAATTTATAATAATTTTATTTTATTAATTTTATAAAAATATTTAAAAATGAATTAAATATGTAAAAATTATAAATAAACGAAATAATAATAAGTATTTATTAATCTCATCCCAAAAATACAGTTACAAAAAAAGACAAAAATATAACTTAAATACAGAGATAGAGCAATACGAATTTTACAATAGCATTAGAAAATAAAAAGTAAATACAATAAGTGTGTAGTGTGGGGTGTGTGGGGGTGTGTGTGTATGTGAGAGAGATTATAAGCTTATTAAGAATCGTTATTTCTATGGCTGCTACACTAGGCTAGGCCTGTCCTGTAGGTATTTTTTATTTCTTTGCCAAGTTTCCGAAACATTGTCAAAAAAGGTGGTTGAATAGAATATGTGTGTGTTTATGGGGTGTGTGTGTGTGTATGCAAGAGACTTATGAGTGCTATAGATGAATGAATTGAGAAAGCGCGAATTTTAACTGATTACTCTCAGTAATAGTTCAATTTCATTATATGAATGCCATTTTTCGAGGTTTTTCCTTAGTACGCCAACCGTGCAGTATTTAATGCAGAATTCGGACGCGACTTTGTTGTAAATGAAAGGGTGTAGGAAGGTTCCGAATCTACGAGCAAAAGAAGTTTTGATTGATGGCAGGGGGAGCTTAAACGTTCTCTGCTGAAGCATAATCTCATAGTTTGGGGACTTTAAAACAGTGCGATGAACGTTTAACATAACGCGTAAAATAAAAATGCCGCGGACGGTAAGTACATCCATATATTCGTAAAGGATTCTAGTGGGGTATCTAATAGTTTTTTTTTAAATAACTTTAAGCACAGAGCGCTGCGCCCTTTCAAGGGCTATCATATGACCTGTGGCCGCACCTCCCCATATTGTTATGCAGTATGATATTATTGACTGGCAAATAGCAGTGTACACAGTTTTGAGTAACTGCTTATTGTCCGTTGCTGTACGCAAGTTCTTAAATACGTAGATCAACTTACGGACTCTACTGGCCGTAGCAGATAGATGCTGCGCGAAATCTTATTTCTCATCTATAACGACACCAAGATATTTAATTGAGGATGTACGACTTATGGATTGACAATTACAGAGTGATTTAGCATTCGTCAGAAGTTCATTCGACGAGCAATTATGGACTATGATATTGGGGAAGGTGGGTGCTGAAGCTTTGGTATCGTGGAAACAAATTAATTTGCTTTTCTGAAGGTTGAGTGTCAGTAAATTCCTTTGGAGCCAGCCAGCAACAATACTCATCCCCTTCTCCGCTGAATCTGCAACACTGGACCAATTGTCACCATGAAAGATGATAGCGGTGTCATCTGCATAACAAATAATATCAGCACTTGGAACGTCAGCGCTTATTATGTCGTTTATGTACATAATAAAAAGGGTTGGGCCAAGTATGCTACCCTGCGGAACCCCAAAGTTGATAGATGTAGGGTTGCTATGGTTCTGATTAAGTTTTACGCATTGGGTGCGACCTGTTAAATAACTTCGAAACCATTCCAGGGTATTACCTCTGACCCCATGGAGTTCAAGCTTACGAATTAGGATAGGAATAGACACGGTATCAAAGGCCTTTGCTAGGTCTATAAAAACACCTGCACAGGCTTGTTTTTTGTCTAGATGGCCTGAGATTAGTTTAGTCAAACAAGTTACCGCATCCTCTGCCGATCTATTTTCATGGAAACCGAACTGCCTTTCAGAGAGATGCTTGTATTTTTCTAGAAAATTGATGAGTCGTTTGTGCACTATCTTCTCCAATTTTTATGAAAAGGAGCTTAGGAGTGATATTGGTCTATAGTTACCAGGATCTGTCTTATCACCCGCCTTGTGTATAGGGGTAACAGCAGCCACTTTCCATTCTGTTGGAAATTTACCTTCTGATAAACTGAGGTTACATATGAAGGTTAGAGGTGCAATTATATGATTTTTAATTGCTCTTAGTAACTTATTCGAGATACCATCAAATCCTGGAGCACTATCGAGTTTCAAACCCATTAAAATGGTTTCAATTTCCGATTCATCAGTCGGTTGTAAAAACATTGAGTGCGCTGGAGTACTTTTGAAGTAAACTTTATTTGCTAGGGATTCCTGGGTGTCATTAGTGACCGAAAGTATTTTATTTGCTAGGCACTTTCCAACGTTGGAAAAGTATTCGTTACAAAAGTCTAACGAATCGACAACAGAGTCCCTGATTCGAGTAAGTTCAAGTGGCTTTTGCTTGGTTTTTTTGGTGTGGGTTATGGTTTTAATTGAATTCCAAAGCTTTTTCGTATTGTTTTTATTTTGTTCCAGTTCCATCGACTCGTGTTGATGTTTTAATTTCCGCAGGAGATCATTGTGAAAGTTCCTATACCGCGTAAATATTAGTTGGATGGTCTCATCGTCCGGATTTCTACGTACTTTAGCATGCAAATGGTCTCTATGTTTGGAGCACCTAATGAGACCAGGTGTCATCCAGTTTTTTAGCGCGAATTTAGAACGGCTAACGGGAATCTGGGCAGTGTGCTTATTTATCACAGATGAAATCAAGTGGCTAAAAGCAGTCACAGATTCGTCTACAGTATTGTTATTGGTAACGCTGCTCCAGTCCAGTTCACTTATCTCCTTTTCCACAGAGCTATAATCGATTTTGGTTGCTAGGCGCTTGTAAGAGTGGGTCACATTTGATATCCCTGTGATTATTCCAGCAATAACTAAGTCGTGATCTGAGTACTCCTTATAATATCAGCTATGTACCGGAACAGACATACAAAAATGTTTAAAAACTCAATGCGATTTTATTCAAAAAAAGTTGAACTCACGTAAAAGCTTGGTGCAATGCAACTCTTAAAAATTGGAATGTCAAATATAAAATAATGTTTAAATCTAAAGTAATAATATATATATATAAATATAATGGTGCGTCCATGCTTGGCGATACGAGCACGAGCCGAGCCTCGAACGAGCACACTGTGAGCACGATTCGCGTAGCGTCGACGGGCTTGCGAGCCTCAAACGAGCGCGATTGTCAGTTTTTTCACGAACAAAGGAATTCGCATCGGGCTCGTTGTAGGCTCGTTCGTTCGCTTCGCACGCACCCAAAGGACGCACCATTATGGTGCATCCACGCTACGCGAATCGAGCACGAGCTGAGCCACGAACGAACAGGATTCGTTCGTTGTTCGCGTAGCGTGGACGGACTAGCGAGCCTCGAACCAGCGCGATTTTCAGTTTTTTAACGAATACATCGTGCTCGTTGTAGGCTCGTTGTATGTTCGCTCGTGGCTCGGCTCGTGCTCGATTCGCGTAGCATGGACGCAACATAATATTTCAACTTCGATGCATATCACCCCTAAAATAACTATCTACCCCTTTAAACCCATGAGGCGATGGGTTTCAATAAAATACGTAACTTGTCTTCCATCAGTTCTGTTAAAGAATTTTTATGAAAAATTTTAGGTAGATTGGACCAAGGAATCACGTTGTCCCATACAAACTTAGCCCCCATTTTTCACCCCGTTAGGAGTAGAATTTTGGTTAAATCCTTTCTTATCGGATGCCTACGTCATACAAAGAACACACCCTCCAAGTTTCAGGTCTCTACGATCAGCGGCTTAGGCTGTGCGTTGATCCATCAGTCAGTAATTCAGGACAAAGCATTTGCATTTTGCACAAAGCATGATCATCATCATCTGAGATTCAGATAATGCACTACCTAATTTTCGGTAACTAAATCTTAATCTCAGTCTTCTAAGAAAAACATAAACATAGTTAACCCCGCTATTGTTATTTTCAGCTAATTTATTATTGTGCGGTAACCTGTAACGCATTTCAGCGAACTGTGCAATGAGACGTTTTCTTACCATAGAGTTTTATAGAGTTGGTTAACAGGCAAACAAAATGGCAAACAAGCATACGGCCCGCCTGATGGTAAGCAGTTGGTGGCCTATGGACGCTTGCAACACCAGGGGTATCACTCGCGCGTTGCCGACCCTTTCAAATCGTGTACCTACTTAAGGTTCAAATTAATTCGAATTATCAACAGTTTGACAGGTATTTTCAACCAAACTCTATAAAACCCTATGGAAAGAAAATGTCTCATTGTATTGATCTGAAAATTCAGAGATGTCGTATAAATAAAATCGTTCCGTAGCGCCATCTACATACTTTATATAGAAACACGATAAGCATAAGAAAGATAGGTAGGTAAGTTTTCTATATTTACGTCGATCGCCACCGATGGCGCTAAAACGATAGAGCAACTAACAGAGGCAAAATAAATAGGGGTACACTCACCTCTCCGACTCATTGCTTAATAAATTTTACAAAATAAGAAGCAGCTCTATATAACTTAAAACAAACACAAAATAATAATTATTATTAAGTCAAGACTGTAAACAACTATTTATGTTCTAGAAGTAGCCGATCACATGTGCGAAGTGCGCATTGTAACCAAAGTGAACTTCACTGTGATTGGTATACAACGCGGGAGCTGGATAGCAGCGTGCGCTACTATTGGCTGTTGGCAATGATGTCGGTAAAGCTGGAGAGAGCCACTGCACGTGATGTGAAATGACGGAGGCGCTAGAAGGCTAAATATTCGACTCGCTCACTAGAGTATAGATGGCAGCACAATACTGATTGTTTACAACATTTCATTATTACAGCAGTATGACATAATTCTATTACTCGTACAAGGTAACGTAATAGCAGTCTGTAGATGCTAAGCGACGTGCCACAATAACAATGTGACTAACCGGTCGAATAATTTATACGCACATATAGATAAGTAGTATTTTTTTTAATTAATTTGTAGCTTTTTGCACAGCTGCTTGGATTCAATAGATAGCTAGAGGTAATTATTGGAACCATTTAACGAGACGCGGTATGACCTTGAGCTCAAATCAGTGGCACTCGGAGCATGTATGAGACTAAATTAAAAGTACCTATACTTAAAAGTAATGACGCCAACGAACGTCTATAGCTACGTAGGACTCTACCAGGTAAGTAAAAGGTAATATATATGTAGGTAGGTAGAGCCTACCAAACCAGTAGGTTTACTTCAGGTGCAAATAGTTGTAAAAAGATGCCTATACCTAGGTACCTGCTAGCTAAATAATAATTATCATGTCAAGGTACATACCTACTAGGTATTTTAATAATAGGTATATTATAATATTTAATCAAAAGGATTGTATACGCTATTTGTGCTCTCGCTCGACATGGCCGGGTGAAATATACGATTTTTGATTTTTGCCTAAACCACCAATTGCGGCTAACAAAACATTTTATTTTAATTGGTTCCGCCATTTTCGAGTTTTTGCCAGAATAACGCACACACAAAGATTTTCATAGGGCATCGTGCCTCTACCCAGATGGATAATCCGCCTTACTAAAGCATGACACTTAATTTCACTCCGCTTGAGGGGCTCCCTGAGCAAATCGCTCTCAGTTCGTACTGCGCACGGCTATCAAATACTGTCAATTCTGGCTTGTTTATTTCATTTTCCCATAGAGGCGACTATCCTTCTGGACGTTTTAAATTCTTTGCGCACACAATGATGTTATTAGTATTATAATAACGTTGAAGGCGCTGCAATTAATTGTAACTAGTTGTCCCGTAATGGTCGAAATTCGATGTTTCGTTTAAGTATGAATAAATGAATAAATTTTGTCTTGCTGCACTTCTTCTCTATAATAACTAAAAGCCAAATCTCATGGTCAAGAATCATCGAAAAATGGAACAAAAACACATTGTTTTGGAACACTAGAGAAAATTAATTAATTAATAATAAATAAATTTATTATGTTAATGTTAATAATGTCATCGTCCGTACAATAGCATTGCCACAAGTTATGTTAGTTATAATAATAAAAGGACAAATTATTAACGACCTGAATGCTCTCCTGTGATTTTGCGTAAAATGACGTCAGAATTACGGATCTGGATCGGAGGTAGTGCGAAAAGCAATATCCGAATTCGGTGCCAGTTTTCTAGATCTGTATTTTCACGGATTTGGATCGAGCGTAGTGCCAAACCGCTCTGAGAGCTACCCGAATCACCCGAAACTACTAAATGAAAAATTGTTATAACTCGAAAACTACTGAAAGTTGCGGAGAATACAAATATGGGGGTGATACTGATACCTCTAAAGGTGCTCTACCTCTGGATTTCCGATTGACCTTTTTGGGACACGCTGTATATATATCAAAAGTTTTCAAACTGATTAATTTAACGTTTAGCGAGCTTTTTAAACTACGAGTATGTCACAGGCTGCTTAATAGAATATTATGTTTAACTGCTCGCCAACAAACTTTAAATTAACTCAGATCACAGTTTGATGTATGTCAACGAGTTAACAAGCAGGCAGGCGGTCCACCTGATAATAAGTGCCGCTCAAGGACATTTTCAAAGCGGATTCTCCATGTATTGCCGACCTTCAAGAGCTCTTATAAGCCCTTTTTGAAGAACCTACGTCTTACCGCTGCGCTATGACAAAGAAGGAGAAGAAGATGGAGTGGAGATGTTTGATTTTAAAATCTTTTCTTTGAAGATTATTTACCGTCGTTTATATGTTAAATTAACTCAAACTTTCTATAGTCCTACAAACTTATCTGACCCGGTGGTCAAAAGTGGAACTAACGACGCCATTTCGGAATGTCAATCGCCATTGGTCAAAGAGAATATTTGCTCCACCAAATGCGATAACAGCGACTCTCTCACCGGGCCAGATAAGCTTGTGGCACTATATTGGTTTGATCTATGTCAATTTTCTATTTCCACGTTGAAATATGTTTTGCAAATTTTAAGAGTTGAAAACTGAGCAGCATTTATTGCCTAACATGGAGCTGACTACTTGTAACCGGGGAAAAAGTGAGATTCTAGATTAGGAGAGTTATGAAAGTGTACTCATAGTCAAAGTAAATATAAATATCCCCGGGACATTCCTCACACACGGTCATCTGATCCCAAACTAAGCAGAGCTTGTACTATGGAAACCAGATAACTGATATAATACATATACTACTTTTTGTTTGTAAATACATACTTAATATACATAATTACACCCAGACTCAGGACATACAGACATGTTAATGCACACAAATGCATGTCCTGTGTGGGAATCGAACCCACGACCTGCGGCGCGTAAGGTGAATCTTAAACAACTGCGCCAACTGGCCCGTCAAAGTCAATGTTTTATATAGAATAGCGATTATTTAGAATTCCCTAATAGTCGAATAATTCGCCGTAGTTATTCAAAATCAAAAACTACAGGTAAACATAACAAGCTCAAGTGATCTGGAACTTGATAAATTTTTCGGTATTTCTAGCAATACGGAGATCGTTTTACTGAAATATCGTAATATACTGATAATAATATTATATCATAGCTTTTTGCCCCGCGATCCCCTATTTTACTCCCTCAGGGGTTGAAAATTTCGATAACTCAACATTTAGCAAATCTTTGATAGGTTCTGTTCAGTCAACCGGCTATCTGTTATACCGGTTTCTTGCATACAGTCAAAGGAAATCCAGCCCCCCTAGACAAGTTGGCTGTCGACAATCGTCATCGTTAGTAAACGATCAACCTTTGTATGGGATTGACATAAGAGATTGTTAAAAATCATGTGATATTTCGATTTGAAATGTCAATCCCATACAAATGTTGATAGTTTACTGTCGATGACGATTGTCGATAACCATCTTGTCTACTGGCTCAGTCCTGTCACTTACCTGTAATGTTTTTGTCAAAGGAGCGTTATTCTGTACTCAACACTACAACAGTAATCGATAGAGATTTTTTCTTTGACTACTCTATTGATTGCAATTATTGCATGACTACATTTGAATGTTCCGTAATTTTCTGACACTAAACTACTCGCAGATTGTAAAATTGACGTGAATTTTTTTGGCAAATTCCACGCAAAATGCTTTTCACTTTTTAACGCACATGTCTAGTTTTCAAATCATTTTTGGTTTTGCAGTCCAATAAATGGAATGATAGATGATTGGAAATATCCGATGGATAAATGGGAACCTTTGCTCGTAATCTTTTATTCCCTTCAACTAAATAGAAAAGACACATTTCAAAATTTCAATATACTTTTTTATACACTTGCCACATAGTTTGTATGGTATTTTTTTTTGGGTAATTCTTTGCATGCATTGATTTGGAATCTTTAAACGTATTTATGTTAATTCTCGTGACTGTGCATGCAAAAATTCAATACCACCATTTTATGAAAATGTAAATTCGCAGCAGGGCATCACGTCTTACTTTGAGCAGCGCTATGATGAGCCAAACAATTTTAAATACCTACATCTTCTAGATTCTTTGAAGTTCTACACAGCATTTTCCGGAAATACCAAAAGTTCTTTATTATTATTACCTTTAGCTTTCAAATTTATTGTTGTCTTAATATCCTACTGCCTGAAGTGACTGCCGCAGTATTTAACATTATTTATTATTAATTAGTAGCCTATCATTGATTTTCTCAAAGATTGTATAGAACTTTATCTATTTCAAAAATAAAATGCTCGTTTCGACTTCAATATCAAGACCCCTACCTAATACAAAGGAACAGGGGCTATAAATACATAAATATAAAACAATATTTGTGTGATATTCACAACTTTATCGCAGGCCGAGCTGAGACTGGGCCATGGAACAACCTAAAGACTATTATGTGCCTATTTTTTTTTATAATTATCAACTCTATCACAGGGACAGCTATAAACCGCGCACTCAAGGTCTTTTGTCTTATCTTGAGACCCATGCATATAAATTGAATTATTTAATTATCTATATATAAAATAATAATAAATAAATAAATATAAATATTATAATTACCTTAATCCCTTGACTTTCGGTTAAAAATAACAATTGATTTCTATTCGCACGGATCGCCAAACAGTCAAAGGATTAAATATTATTTAATAATAATAATGTAAAGGGAAAAATTTTCAGCTAACATTACTTTCCCAGAATGTGATCGACCTTATAAGCGACACTATTGGGATGGTTCAATAGTTGGTTACTGTTGGTTATGATTGATTGGATATCAGGTTGTGTTGTTTTTTCAAAATCATTTACTTCTAGCAACTAATTCTGAGTTATTATTTATTATGTTTGTTATTGTTTAAATTGTTAATGTAGGTAATAAAAATTAAATTTAATATATTATAAGTTACTGTAAATATTATTAAACATATGCGGTATAAATGTAATTAAAGGGTAATTAATGTATGCTTATTAAATTTATATAATTTTAACAACGATTATAATAGTAATAGTAACAAAGGTAACAAAAAATATTGAAATGTAAATAGTATATAAATTATAAGTATTGGGTCAGAAGCTCGCCGTTTTGCTCGCACCTTGTCTTCAAAATTGATCGACAACTCCGGAGACCAGCGGGCGGGGAGCTTTTTCCGCCAACGCGTCAGCTTGGCTATCCAAAGAGGAAACGCTGCCAGCTTTCTGGGAACCTTGCCGTTAATCGGAAGCAGCGGCAGGCTTGAGGAAATTTTCTATATATATAGATTGTATTTTGTACATATTTGTTGTTAATTATAAGTGTACCTATGTTTTGTTTTCTATGTGTGAATTGTTCATAATTATGAGACGCATGAGTAAAATAATGAATTAATGAAAATTATTACACAAATATTTGTATGAAATTAATAAATTGTATTATAAGTGAAGTATAAATAGTGATTGTATCTAACTCTAAGTAAGGCTTTTTTATTCTATTTTATTTTATTAAATTTATTTATAATGATAAAGTGGGACTAACAAGTATTTGAGTAGAGTTTAGCAACTCGAAAATAGCAAACTGTCATTATTATTCTTATGTTGACTATATTGTGGCTACGGCCTGCTCAGTATTGTATTAATTCCTCAAGGTATATTGTATTTTATTGCTTACAGCGTAAACTCTACCTGACATTGCGTAAACAATTTGCACATCTTTCGTCACACACTACACCAACCATGCTTATCTGCAAGTATTAAGATTTTACTCACTAACTACGTGTCCATAGACACGTAGTTAGTGAGTAAAAACTTATTACAAATACTTACCTACCTTTGTATTCATATGCGAATATTATGTATTCAATAGTTTACTAGGACAACTTTCTGTACAAAGTACGTAACGGCGGTAGGTATTAACATGCGAGTGGTCGTACGAGATATATAATTCAAAAACATCAAATACAAATAATTATTATGTAGCAGTATAAAAATTAAGCATACTAATATAATTTGATTCAAGGTTGCGCAAATTTACAACACATTATTTGCACAAAAGTTCTTCATTGTGACGTGGCACTAACGTAACTAGACGATTAATTTATGATTATAAATAATATTTACATATTTTATATAATTTTATTAGAACGCATGGAATGTGGGTTAAATATTGAGATGTAAAGCAACTAAATATTTGCATTATATTTATTATTCTTATGCTATATATGTCAATAAATTCATGAGTACAATTAATTTATAATTAGCTTTAACTTACCACTATTTTTCAAAATGGATTTCTTTACGAAAGACACGTTAGATTAACAAATATGGCAATATGCCTACATATATTTTCTAGATAACGATAATGAAAGATAGATAAATGTCGCGAAATATAACATGCCATTCATTAAAGGCATTATAAAACTCTACGTAAACAAGCAATAAAAGAAATGTGCCAGCGAAACTACTAAAAATAACAGTCTATTTACATAGGTGCTTGGTTAAAATGAAGCATAGTTTCATTTGGTCGGAACGTCGCGATCAATCATTGAACCAGTGCCAAATATTTTAACCGTAGTCTGTTCTATGACACCAAAGTATGTTTTCAGTGCACAATACTATTATTTACAAGCCAAAATAGGTGTCTGTATATTTTCCCAGGTCAGGCGTAACGTAATGCTTACAAGACAATATTTTCAGCTGCGAGGACCTTTCACACTATACATTTGTGATTCCGATAGTCATACCCACATAATGTACCAACATTCAACAAAATTATCAAAACAAAAGTCTTTCTCGACCAAAACATTTCACGCACAGAACATTTTTATTAGTTTCATCGATAGTCTAATTAATCTATAATGCAACAAAAATGTATCGAATTTGGATCGGGATGCATGAAGATCCGAATATGCTTAAAGAATCATGGCGAGCTCCATACATTGATTTGTACAAAAAAATAAAACATTTTAGAGGGTATTTAATCACTTCCAATGTTGAGATTACATTACCAGCAACATGTTAATATACATGAAATATTTTATAAACCCCGCAAAACATAACAACAACATAATGGTTTTGGTCGCAAATAGTCGCGATTCGCCGGCTTGCCATAGAAATTCGCATTTTTATCCCGGGGTTCTAAAAATATTTTAAATGGCTCAAGTTGTTCCTTAGGCACCAAGGATCAATAATAACGTCATTACAACGTCTCTAAAAATCTTAATTTTTTTGTACAAATTTCGCCATGATCCTTTAGGCGCCGATCCCACAGAGAGAGTTCTAGAGTTCTGAATTCTGAGTTCAGAGTTCTGCGTTCCGTGTTCACAGTAATAGCTCGTAATAGGTATATGCGGCGCCTTTGATCATTGCACAAAGAGAACGCGGCGGTTAAGAGAACGCGAGTTCTGTCGGAGTTCCATTCTCTAAAGCTGGCAGTTGAGGTGACACGTCTGAGGTCTAATCAGTCTAATTTACTGAGTGACACAAGGAAGAAAGGACAATGGGCATTCTGGCCCATATTTTGCTTAATATATTAATATAAATTTTTCCTAGACAATAATACATAGAAATTATAGCTGGCCGTCAATGGAACAAGCTCCATACAAATTTGCCTATTTACCTTCAGAACCCTAGACTGCTCGCCCGCTGTGTGTGTACTGTACAGTAGTGATCGCGGAACTCGGAATGCGGCACTTTAGAACTCTCTCAATAAAACAATTTAGATCAGGTAATATGCGAATGTATTTACACAGGTGTTAAACATTTGCGAGTAACCCGGAAATAAGTCCTACGGTCCTACTGTATTTTTGCAGCAGCAGCAGGCATGCGCTTCAATTGGTTTGATTGGCTTGGCAAAACCAGAAGAGTTGCCGATGTTTTGTCCACCACCATTACTAACACATAAAAGAAAAATGGCTCTTTTTTTTCTTAATTGCTTCTTGTTTTATTCAAGTAATATATCAACTTCCGCAATTTTGGCGAGAATGCAAATCCAAAACCTGTCAATACTTCATATACCTACATAAATTAGGTTTGCCGAGGACTGTAGCGACAGCGCGATAATGTATTAAAAATATCACTATAACAAATCTGACGTAGGTAAGTACCTATCTTGGAGATATTATGATAATTTCATTTTAAATACACGATATCTAAGTATTATGATTACTTATGACATACTAAAAGTAGGTGAAAAATAACAGATAAGGCCGGCGCGAGTGTACCCGCGAACCACGCTGCACGTCTAACTAGCAATTTATAGCTTGACGTAATAATTACGTTCAATTCAAACAAACACTCCATCCGTCGGGTAAGTGGATATTTATGTGCTTAATTTATTACGACGCCATCAGATTCTGGTATTTAGAAATGATGCTATTATTTAAATTTACTTATCAGTTGCTCTTAAATATATAATATCTCAATAAGTATTAATTATGGTCACTCCAACAAATATTTAAACGCTTATTTAAGAAATCTAAGAGATATAATAGAAGCGGCGAAATACAGTTGTAGAGTGCAGATTTAAAAAGAACTCGGCTCCCTCCTGGAGATACCTTGCTCAAAGGATTCCATAATATTCAAACGTGTCAGTGGGCGGCACCGTTTTATCAACAGTCATAATGTCATATATGTATTGTGTTATCATTTAGTACTGTTGACACATAGTGCTGTGTGGTATTAGAGTCGATAAGAAGGAGACGGCCGCTCGCACTCGGTTATGCGATTTTCACAATTCAGGGGGCACGAGTGCCTATTGTCATTGTTTCGTCTCTTTATAGGTCTTTGTAAGGCTCGCGGGACTCTATGCTTTTGGATAGTAATCCACAAAGCATAGAGTCCCGCGAGCCTTACAAAAAAGTTGGAAGAGTAATTCTTTAACTAGGAGTAAGAGAGCGATATAATAGCGATAACAACTTCTTAGTGCTATAAAATTGTAGCCTGAATCCAAAAGTACAGCATAGCTTTCCCTTTTTGTACAGCTTTTGACACGCTAAGTACATAGGTACACTCTCGGCATATATTTAGATTTATATCTGTGGTTTCAAGTTGGTGACAATTTCGCGAGATCAATTACATCTACATATTATATCTTCCATTATTTTGCTTATTCCGTTGCAATTGTTTTCCATATACAACGCCATCTATTGATACGGTTTTGAAGTAATAGCTGTCCCCCGTGGGTTCACCCACGATCCCGGGATAAAATGAAGCCTCTACCTCACCATACCATAATGACATGACTGGTTCAGAGGTTTAGTCGACAGAGTTACTTTCGTAGGTACTTATAATATTTTGTAGGGTCAGGGATTTTTCATATCATCAGTAAATCTCTTCAATCGCAAATATGCATGTTTTATTGATACACACACACCTTGGATACGTCAATCTATGAGTTACATTCATGCATCATTGAATGTTTTTGTTACGTATTTGAGTACCTATATACATACCTATATAACCTGTACAGTGGAGTGGTGCAGTAGCTTGGGCCTCACACGGCGATCGTAAAACATTAACGACCAATTTGTGTCTAATGTTACCGCGCACGCGCTCTATAGCCACTGCAGATCCGAACTATATCACTTTACTGACCTGAACAATCGTCACCTAAAACATTATTGTATCCGATAGTTGACAAGGACAAGGTAATGATGGATTCTTCGAAGTGCAAATTATATCACCATTACAGTTTAGATCTGTTCGATGCTTTAAAATTACAAATATATCATTCGTCACATTTATATGCTGATTCGAAGAATTACTTTTAGACCCGCTAAAAAAATTAATATCCTGGGATTCGTATAACATGAATGCTAAGTAATAACACGTAACAGTTGGGCAATAAGGGCGGGCGCGAGAACCTAAGGCGCGAGCCACTTTCATAATAATACACGGGGCACAGACACTAGCGGATTTTTCAAAGCAAACCTTAGTGTTCTTTCTGATCCTCTGCCGTCGAACATTGTTTGTATCGAATTAAAAGTCAGCTAAGGTTGAAATTGCTTTGAATTAGGTGCCTGTCTCTGCGCCTCGTCTTATGACTGTAGCTTGAGCCTAACAGGTAACAAGGGTTTTGTCTAGGCCTACTGTCTATTGTGATCTGTGACGAGGGCGACATACTAACTCATCGGGCACGCACAACTTCAGCACGAAGTCTTTCAATATAATACCTAGATCCCGTAAACGCAAAATACTGGAACTTTGGAAAATTTCGGATGTGTTCAATACCCACAACAAAATCACAATACCCTGTACCTACCCCGAGTCACAGAATAGTAATAGTACAAGTACCCGAGTGTAAAGTTTGCAAAGAATTAACGTACCTATCGCATTTGCGTCTTTAGTACAAGTTCTCATATCTCGCAAACGCGATAAGTAGTTACGTTAATTTATAAGCAAACTTTAAACACGGGTTAGTGTCATTAGTAGGTACTATTGTCTGTTCTGTGGTAGTGTTATCGGTTTAATACCTAATAGTGTTACTAAAAATTTGCATTTAGATGTTCTTTTCATTGGGATTGTAGTGAAGTCAAGAGTGAATCGTATAATGTTGATCTCGCAATTATTCATGACTAAATAATCAGATAAGGTTGATAAATAAATCAATGTTCAGATAGTAACTAGCACTTGGTAGCAAAACGGTATTCATTTGTCCCCCGCGGTTTCACCCATGTCATTTTCCATACCATAAGCTATCTGCATGCCAAATTTCATCGCGATCGGTTCCGCGGTTTAGGCGTAAAAGCGTAACAAACAAACTCATTTTCGCATTCATAATATTAGTATGGAAATATGGATGCTGCTGGTGTGGTATCGGATTAATCCCGACTGCGCGAGCACACGAGTGGTTAAAGTGGTGAAAATAGTGTGTGTTTTCCTGCTTCATAAAGAAACTATCATCATATGATCCTTTTGGATATGAACTAATAAAAGTTAATAAAATTTTGTAAAAAAAAAACATCCAATTAATAATATATTTTGCTGTGAAAAGGCAGATTACTACAAGTGTTAAAAATGTTTTTTTTTATGGCATAGCATATTTATGGTATTTTAAAGGATAATAAAAAAAAATATGGATAACTAGCTGCCCGGCGACGACTTCGTTCGCGTGGTGCTACCCTCCCTACCCTATGGTGCTACCCTACCCTACCCTACCCTACCCTACCGTACCCTACCCTACCCTGACAGCAAAATCCCCATTAACAAAATGATCCGCCATTTATTGAATCCATTTGTTACAAAAAATGTGATAAATGAACAACCGCTCGACCGATTTTGTGCAAACTTCACATAAACCATCTATTAAATTGTCCGAACAAAGCCTAAACATTTGGTTTGGATAGGTGAGCCCGTTATTGAGTTATAAAATTACAACGAAAAGTGGCATTGATTTTTATATATATAGACTAGCTGCCCGGCGCGACTTCGTTCGCGTGGTGCTACCCTACCCTATAGTGCTACCCTACCCTACCCTACCCTACCCTACACAACCCTACCCTACACAACCCTACCCTACCCTACCCTACCCTACCCTACCCTACCCTACCCTACCCTACCCTACCCTACCCTACCCTACCCTACCCTACCCTACCCTACCCTACCCTACCCTACCCTACCCTACCCTACCCTACCCTACCCTACCCTACCCTACCCTACCCTACCCTACCCTACCCTACCCTACCCTACCCTACCCTACCCTACCCTACCCTACCCTACCCTACCCTACCCTACCCTACCCTACCCTACCCTACCCTACCCTACCCTACACAACCGCCCTGGGGGGAGCGGCCTGGTTATGCCGGACTTTTACTGGCTAAAACCCCACGGTGGTCGCCACCTGCGCTACAGAGGGGGGGCGGGCTCTCGTGCAGATCGCGTACCTGCTCGCCCCTCCACGCGCGGCGCTGTGATAGCCCGTCCCGGGGGAAGTGTGATACCGACGACGACTTCGTTCGCGTGGTGCTACCCTCCCTACCCTATGGTGCTACCCTACCCTACCCTACCCTACCCTACCGTACCCTACCCTACCCTGACAGCAAAATCCCCATTAACAAAATGATCCGCCATTTATTGAATCCATTTGTTACAAAAAATGTGATAAATGAACAACCGCTCGACCGATTTTGTGCAAACTTCACATAAACCATCTATTAAATTGTCCGAACAAAGCCTAAACATTTGGTTTGGATAGGTGAGCCCGTTATTGAGTTATAAAATTACAACGAAAAGTGGCATTGATTTTTATATATATAGACTAGCTGCCCGGCGCGACTTCGTTCGCGTGGTGCTACCCTACCCTATAGTGCTACCCTACCCTACCCTACCCTACCCTACACAACCCTACCCTACACAACCCTACCCTACCCTACCCTACCCTACCCTACCCTACCCTACCCTACCCTACCCTACCCTACCCTACCCTACCCTACCCTACCCTACCCTACCCTACCCTACCCTACCCTACCCTACCCTACCCTACCCTACCCTACCCTACCCTACCCTACCCTACCCTACCCTACCCTACCCTACCCTACCCTACCCTACCCTACCCTACCCTACCCTACCCTACCCTACCCTACCCTACCCTACCCTACCCTACCCTACCCTACCCTACCCTACCCTACCCTACCCTACCCTACACAACCGCCCTGGGGGGAGCGGCCTGGTTATGCCGGACTTTTACTGGCTAAAACCCCACGGTGGTCGCCACCTGCGCTACAGAGGGGGGGCGGGCTCTCGTGCAGATCGCGTACCTGCTCGCCCCTCCACGCGCGGCGCTGTGATAGCCCGTCCCGGGGGAAGTGTGATACCTCCCCCCAGCACCCTCGCAGTGCTATCGCACGATGAGTCGTGACCACAACGACCCATCGTCCTCCTCGGGGCCGCTTCTGGGCGGTCAGGGCCCCCGCCCCGATTGCCCACGACCCCGAAGGTCCCCGTTTAGTCGCCTTTTACGACAGGCAGGAGAACACCGTAGCTGTGATTCTAAGCCCCAGCTACAGGGCAGGAGGGCCGCCATGAGGCACTGCTGCGCCTCGGCGGCGTCGTCTCCGAGCGGGATCGGCCCTCTCCCGATCCCGTTCAGCAGCCTCCTTCTGGACCATTACGGTCTCGCAGAAGGAGGCTACGGCCCTCCACGCCGTATCCCCGCTCAGCATCGCCGACACGACTGCTGGCAGGGAGAGATTCCGACCGATCAGGTCGACCAGGATCCGCCGCTCGGGAACCCACGCGGGGCACACCGCGAGCGTGTGCGATGCGGAGTCCTGGTCGCTCCCACCACAATGGAAGCAAGCCGCCGTTGCCTCACGTCCGATCCTACACGGATAATCACCGAAGCACCCATGTCCGGTGAGTATCTGTGTAAGTCTGTAGGTGAGTCGTCCACCTTGTCGCTGCATCCAGGCCTCGAAGACCGGCAGGCTGCTTCTTCAACGCGATTGCGCTGCTTGCTCCTGCTTCGACAACGCGTTTGCGCGCATGCCGCTCCTCGTAGAGCCTTGCGCGCCACGTCGCGAATGCGATAAGTCGCTCCTGCCGTCTGATCACCTCTTCTGGATCACCACCACCACTCTGGCGGACGATGCGGATCCGGTCATATACCCTCGCATCCATAACCGCCAGAATGTCTAGTGGCGGAAAGCGAGCCAGAACAGTTGCCGCCTCAAAGGATATTGTGCGGTATCCCCGTACGATCCGTATGGCCATCTTACGCTGGACGACCCTACCCTACCCTACTCTACGTATAACTGCCCAAAATAAAAATATTGGCTTGTAGTACATGCTATGTATCAGAGATGGCGCTGTATGTGAAAAAAGATTTTCCCGCTTTTCTGTTGAAAATTTCCTGAATTTTCTTTGCTATAAACCTCACGGAGCCCGAGACCTTTCCAACGAATGCAAAACCGTGGAAATCGGTTCGTGCGTTCTGGAGTTATAGCGTCAGGAAGGAAAACCCGACTTATTTTTATATAGTAGATAAACCTCACGGAGCCCGAGACCTTTCCAACGAATGCAAAACCGTGGAAATCGGTTCGTGCGTTCTGGAGTTATAGCGTCAGGAAGGAAAACCCGACTTATTTTTATATAGTAGATGATAATCGAAACATCGTACTGACTATGAAACCATACACTGCGCGTGACCTGCCTGACTGACACGCATTTGCTCGGTGTTATTGGAGTAAGAATGGGATATCTACTAATATATTATTTGTCTTCATGTTCCTACGGCTATTGAACTGATCAATAATCCACAAAGCCTTTTTAATAGCCCATGGGTAGAGTCAATTAAAGTTACCGTGCACTTGATAGCCGATACGTAGCTGAATGTTTGATTTACAGTCGCAGTCGATGGGCATTTCCGAGAACTGCATAATTTGCGGGCGTGTCAGCGTCCTCGCCGGGCGTCAAGCGTACGCGAGGTTATAAATAAGGACTATTTTGTATTGTGTTACATTAACGATGTGGTTGGAGACTAGCTCAAATATGATCTTTATTTATGTCGTTTGCTCAAGTCAAAACATGATTGTATTTTCTAGCACCATTTTGCGTGTGAGTATCATGGGTAATCAAGTATGTATCAAGACACGTTTTCTGGAGATTCTTGTGAGCCATCGGCCAGTAGCTTTCAGTGTGCTGAAATCGTAACAGCTCGTATTCTTCTCCACGGTACAAATAATCGCGAATGTCTTGAAAATGTACGTGCAGCCCTATTTCTGACGCGACCTAGATTCCCTGCTGCTTGTAGGTTTCCTACTCCTTCCATGCTGAACTGAAAGTTTTTATTTTATTTTGCTATACTGTCTGCGATATCTTGTGAGTGTATGTCGAAAGAAATCGGTCGGGCTCTGAGGCTATAATGGAGTTTCTATAAAATTCTATAGACATAATTTCATCTGCGGCAGATAAGTCTAAGTAAGGATTTTAGAAGAAATTTGGTCATAAATGAATTCATGGAAATTAAAACTACCGTTTAATTTCTTTTCTAAAGGGGATATTTTAGATAAAGAGGTTTTTACTAGGTATTAATAATAGGCCTGTATAGTGCAAATATTCAATTTTCGCATTCCAAATGCCTATTAGTCGGATTAAAGTCACAATCACTGGCAGGCTAGACGCTAATTTCAATTGAACATCCCGTGAATAGCAAATGCGATCCCTAGTCATGTGCTATATACAAAATTGTATGAATAAATGCAATTATTTGTGATTGATTATACACCTACTGCTGGCCGCTCAGTCACTCAGAGAACTGTGGAACGGTATCTATTCAAAATTTGACCATGCCAGACACTCAAATTTCCGCTATTTGATTTAAAAACTATGGTAAGTATATCTACTTTAACAACTTAAAACTCCATTAATACGATGTTGTAAGTCTTCTACTCGGGATGTAGTAACTCAGTGACAATTTTATTGACTTTGTAGCTGTAGTGACTTTGTGTTTTTATTTTAGTTTTTAAGGTCCAACAAACAGGGTATAGGTGTAAAATCTAATCTCTACGCTATGCGAAACGAGCACGAGCCGAGCCGCTCTTCGTTCGTCGCTCGCGATGTCAAATGTGAACGTACAACGAGCCTACAACACGAGCGCAATGCGAGTCCCTGTGTTCGTAAAATAAAAAACCGGCCAAGTGCGAGTCAGACTCGCGCACCGAGGGTTCCGTACAAACCTGTAGGTATATAAGTAAATGGTAGTATAGACCTGGGTATTTGATATTAATTTCAATTTATGACCTATTAAAAAAAAACTACTTACTAGATCTCGTTCAAACCAATTTTCAGTGGAAGTTTGCACCGTAATGTACATCATATATTTTTTATAGATTTATCATTCTCTTATTTTAGAAGTTACAGGGGGGGGGACACACATTTTACCACTTTGGAAGTGTCTCTCGCGCAAACTATTCAGTTTAGAAAAAAATGATATTAGAAACCTCAATATCATTTTTGAAGACCTATCCATAGACACCCCACACTTATGGGTTTGATGAAAAAAAAAAAATTTTGTTTCAGTTCTAAGTATGGGGAACCCCCAAAATTTATTGTTTTTTTTTCTATTTTTGTGTAAAAATCTTAATGCGGTTCACAGAATACATCTACTTACCAAGTTTCAACATTATAGTTCTTATAGTTTCGGAAATAAATGGCTGTGACATACACGGACAGACAGACATGACGAATCTATAAGGGTTCCGTTTTTTGCCATTTGGCTACGGAACCCTAAAAACTGACAATTGGCGGAGCGCCAGCGTTCGAGTCCGTCTATACGCTACGCGAATTCGTGAACGCGAAACGAGCACGCTCCACGTGTACTTGGCGTACACGTGGAGCGTGCTCGTTTCGCGTAGCGTAGACGCACCATTAGAGTTATTGGTAAATATGCGAAATGTTGTTAATTTTAGATTTTAACCAGCACTTACTCAGTAGGTACTTATGCTCAATCTTACTCTCTCTAGGACCTAACCTCTTAATTTAATTAATTCATAAACATATTTACATGAATTCTGTTTGTTTGTATGACGATTAACATACAATACAATACTGCTGTCTGGGGCAGTGTAGCTGCCGTAGCGGAATCTGCGTGAAGAATATACCTACAGCAGAACGAGACAAGCAAATCTTCAGTGTTAGATATTAATTTTGTGATAGAAATATTTCAGTTTTGTTTGTTCTACCTAGGTACTGTATTTTATATTTCAAAAAGCATTTTAACAATATTCTTTATTTAGGTCATGTGACTCATAGTATTTTAATGTTTATTTAATAATAGTACATTAAGGTACAAGTATGCTAAATTGGTTATTACACACTAGGCGGTATTAAGCATTAAGTAAAGCAAGTATATAATGATCAATACACACGCATTTCATACGACGTTTTTCAAAATACTTGCGAGACCACATAATATATACACACATACAAACATACAAACGTTGAGATATACACGACTAACATAAGACCTGTGATAAGACGTTACCAATATACGGGCATTTACAGTAACATTATATATATACAATTTTACATAAACTTATAGAGCAAGATCCCAGGGTCGCCAAACATTCCTTATTTTCTGATGGACAAAATGTAGAGAATTGCATGCCTGCAAGCTTAGCTCGGCCCGGTATGATGAGATGTCCTACATGTAAGAAATCGAATACATATTTTTGTGAAATTAAACTGATTAAATCTTAAGTTGTCACTCATTAGTCCTTCTATATAGACTAAGGACGTATCTGGTAGGTATATATATTTATTTATCTCGATAAGGTTATCTAGAGTGCTATCAGTCCTATTGCCGTGAACCGTACCCCGGTCCACGACAGTTGCCTAAGGATAAGAACCATTAGTGGTTAAGGGTACTAGTGGAAATTTCCGTTCGTACCTAATACGTAAATAGTACTCGGTAACTTTACTCAAACTTTACATAAAATTAAGAATTTCAGTATTCCGGCATTTCCTTTTAATTTTCTATTCAATGTCACCCCACAAGCATATAATTTATTATTATTCCATGTATTTCATCTATACAGACATACTCATATTAAGATAGTAAAAAGAAAAAAAAAACATAGGAAAAAATAAAATAAAATTATATGTAACCTCACTTTGCGGATCGTGCGAGTCCGCTAGCGTACCTACTCCGTGCGCATCTGTTTACTTATCCTATTTTATATTTGTTATATTTGTTATTACCATTGATAAGTTTTCAAGTTTCACTATATGTATAGCTTTATTATTTTCCTTCTTCTGTCTGAGTTTGTCTCAATTAAACATGTTTTGTCGTAAGTGTACGGTAAAAACAGTACACAAATAAAGTCAAAGAATTTTTTAATTTCCGGATAGACAGCGTCTTTTACATAATATAAAAAGCTTCAATTTAAATTTGTTTTTTTACGATAAATTTATTTGAAATCTTATTGAATTAAAGTTCGAAACATTTTCTTATAATTTGAAACGAGAAAACAGGAGTAATTTGTTCAACAAGAGAACAACGTTTCTTTTTGTTGCGGGTGCTGAATTTGATTCCTGAGCAAGCAAAGGACTTTCATAACTGAGCAAGAGATTCCATGATAGAATCCTGTAGTGAGGGATTCAAGGGTACAAGAAACCATCAATCTCTCTTGAATCAGACTAATAACGGATACCCCAGTGAGAATCAGATACATACTGAAAGACAAGGAGTTTGTTATAAGCAGTTGAACATACATAGGGATGACGGTATATCAGCTTTCCCAGGAAAACTAAACTTCGTGGAGGAAGTTGCAATGTTTTTATTAAAGCTGATCTTAAATGCAGAAGTCAATTTGAAATACTTATTGTCATCCTGAACCAGGCTTGAATCTAACCCTGGACTCTACGAGCCCTAACTTAACAAACTCTACACCGTAGTCAAAATATGTGGCTTGGTTCGTCGTGCGTCGTTTCGCTACCGTCACATGGCCGTAAGCTGAAAAATGTATTCACTGTTAATTACTTTTCTGTAAAACAATAGTTAATTTTGTAGCGAAACGGCCAAGCCACATATTTTAACTACGGTGTGTAGAGTTTGTGAAGTTAGGGCTTGTAGAGTAAGGGCGTGTAGAGTTATAACCTTGGCTCTACATGAGATCTGATAACTTTTTGACAGTGCGAGTCTCGTCTTGGCAACATTTTACATGACAATGTTTATAGTGGGATTCCACTCTTTGTTGTAAGTTGCTTATGACAATAATTTGTTAATTTTTTTTTGGGGTAAAAGTTCCAATTTTATACTTTTTTTGTTATTTGTGTATTATTAATACAAGCTTAAATTCCAAATTTCAGCTTTCTAGGACTTTAGGAAGTACCCTAAGAGTTTTGATGATTAAAGGTGAGTCAGTGACTAAAACGGGGTTTATTAGATATCGATAAAATCTAAAGTTATTCTGGGTCTAGGTATGTTATTGAAACTTAACCCCCCTTATTACAAAACATGGTTTAAAGTAAAGCCAGGTTTTACTGTCATTTGGTCACTTTCTAACGTCATATAATAAAAAGGGACGAGGCTATTTTAAAACCTGGTTTTCCTTTAAACCATGTTTTGTAATAAGGTGCAATATGTTTAATAAGTTCACTATTGACATCATATCCCGAGAATTTTGTTTATATGGGATAATCCAAACCCAAGTTATGAAGGTTAAAAAAAATGACGAAGCGCTTCGGGAAAAGGTAGATAGTGCCCTACGTGCTGCTGCAGATCATGTGCAATTATGTCAGTACGTACCATTTAATGTCAAATTTGTGAACATCGCTCAACAATCTTGTTAAATATGCAAGCTTCTTGACAACGCTATTGTTAAATGTCATGTTTCTAGCCATAACAATGTCTCATATAGGGTTTCTCGTCTCTACCGGTTTGACACCATACATTATTGTCTCTGATTACAACACATCGCGATTTCGATACAAAAGCGCAGGGTGAAGACACGTGAAGGCAATGACGAACAATTGGCGATTTTACCCCTCACCGCAGTATTTAATTTAATTTTATGATCTATTAGAAATATTTGCAATCACGTCAATCTTTAAATGTTTCTTTAGGTCCTTCAAAAATAGCGATAGTGTCATCTGGAGGCAGTAAATACATTCACGTGGATGTTGGGATTGCCTTATAAGCAACGAGGCTGAACTTCAGTAAAGCCTTGTTTACCTCAATACACAGCAGATGGCGCTCCATTACATGTTATGAAGGGTTACAATTTACAATATTTCACAAATATTTTCTGAGTTATTAAGATAACCCAGTATGACGCAAGTGGGCCTTGGAAAGTGGTTTGGGGAAAAACAGGAAGATTGATTTAAAGGTCAAAACGAGTTTCGTCACATTCCTTTTTGTCAAGTCGGTGTTTCGTCAAATCCTTTTTTGCCGAGTACGTTGTTCCTCCAATTCCTTTTTCGTCAAGTAGGTACAGTAAAATAGTTTTTTTTTTATCATTAAATAATATTTTATCGAAGAAAATTTATTATTCCGGAAATACCATAATAGGTATTTACCGTGTATTTATGGTGGAGTGAGAACTTTAAAAACATAATTTTGGGTTCTCTGAAAGGGATCGCTTTGACTTGTTAACGAGAGACTTAGTTTTTGACTGTTTGAAAGAACCACGTCTAAATATTCCTCCCCTAATTATATTATTTCTAGTATGCTTTCATGTGTTGGCTGGCATTCAGTTACTTCACAAAACAGAAGTTTTAGGTGACATATGTATGGTGCAAACCAACAACAACCTAAATTTAGGTTAAAGTTTTCATTAGACGGGGTAGTTTATACATTTGTGCACTGTAACATTTTGTAACTAGTTAAATCATTTAGTTTTATAGCTTGTTAATCTGTATGATAACATATATTTTGTTTCTGCGTTTAATTAAACCAACTTTAGATTCATATATTTTGACGAAAATATATAAATTTTAAAAGGAATTAACAAATTTCAGTAGACCAGGTAACTTATTCAAAATGGCCACACTGAACTTGTTCCCAATAGAACAAGATTGAGGTAGTGAAACATGTTAATACCCATCGCTTACGGGATAAACTAAAGTTAAATGAGATTAAAACTTGTCAGCCGCAGGTGATTCGAAGTTTGAATAAGAGCTGAGATGGTTTGCAATATTGTACTGTCAACGAATACCCTCAAGGGTATCATGGCCACAGATTACAGAATAGTAGTGTTCTATAATCTGTGATCATGGCATGGTGTGTCAGATCGGGATGTGGGCGAGGGAAGGGGCAATACCCCCTAGGCGACGGTGAAAGAGCGCACGAATCAAGACGTCGGTCGGCGTCGTGTCGACGCGCATCGGGTCACTATGGAACATCCGCACTCGCACACACTCACAAAACTATTATGTGCGCGAGAACCGAGGTATTTTTTTTAGTAAGATAACATGGATGTTTTTTATTTTGCTTGATTTTATATTTAGGTACTTAAGTTATGTTTCTGTTTATTTATGAGGCAATTGGTTCACCTTCAACATTGTTTAACTTGCGATTGCATTGTATTCCAGCAGGTGCGTGAGTCAATTACTTATAGGCTCGTGTGATAGTGCTTAGCACCTTCGGGCACATCATCGATTAACATAGATAGTGTGTTTACTTATCTCACCATAGATTATATTCAAACACAAATAAAGTAAAATAAAGTTGAACTTACAAGATATATATACTTAATCTACCAACCCATTTATTAATGTGAGAACTACTTCTCATCTCATCCATTAGTTTTTTTAGTTTTCTAATACTCCGACGAAGGTTCTTACGAAAAGAAATGTAAGAAAGTTGCGTAGAAAATTAGAAAATTTAAGAAAACTTAACGGTAGGATAGGGTACGATATCCCTCGGGTACGCGGGTGAAACCGCGGAGCGCAACTAGTTTAATATATTTATCCTGATCGCTGTGAACTAAGTAGTTCGCATGACTCAGGGCATGCAGATGTTTTCATTCTCACAAATGCATGTCCAGGGTGGGAATCGAACCCACGACCTGCAGCGTGATAAGTAGGTGGAATCTCAACCAACCACGCCAAACGTCGAAATATTCTTATTCTTAAAATGTACTTGGTGAAGAAGCTTGGTCGTATTTTTGTTGTTACCTCGTGAACACAAAAGCGCTGTGTTCTTATTATGTGTAACTCCCATACCTGAAAAATAAAAAATTTACACTTGTAATAAAACAGACAAATAAAGCACGCAATTTTAAGGCAATGGTAGCTCATTGGTAGTTAATTCGTATACCGAGACGAAGGTCCCGGGTTCGAATCTATCGGTGTTCCCACAGTTGCACTTGAGAGCTAGTTCCTTCTAGGCTTTGTGTGCTTACCACCTTCGGCCACATCATCACTTACCATGGTTAGGTTGTGGTCAATAGGAACAATCCAATAAACTTGACGCAGACCATTCCTAACACAAACAATTAATAACAGAAACTTGTAAAGAACATTTTTTTAATAGGAACAGTTGTTAAAAAGACAAAATAGTGATTATTATTATTATCCTGTACCTTCCTGGGCTCCTAGGAAGGTACAGGACCCAGAGGACCCGCGGTGCACGAGACCGCGTCGCATTTAGCCAGTTTTTGTTCCTTCTTCAGTTGAAATCGTGTAACGGGAAGTAAGTAACTAAATAATCGATCAATAGATATGTAAAACATATTTTGAACAGAATGCCGCGTAAATTAGCCCAACTGCCAAAAAAGTATTAGACGTAGTATTTATCTACTCTGAGGTATTAGGTAGTACCTCGTAGTACCTATGTAGTATAGTATTTTTGTTAAATGAAATGAACTATTCGTTCCATTTTTGTTGAAAAATATTTGCGTCATTATTTTTTAATTCTGTGATTGCTTTGTGTCGTAAGTTAGTTTTTTATTGCAAATATATTGGGTCTTTAGTCATTATGGCCCACTTCCCAATGTCCCGCAGGGTAATTCACACAATAATCAATTACTTTATATAAAAATATGTTTTAAATGTTGATAATCATTTAGTAGCTGTATATTGTGTAAAATCGTGTCACGCTTTCTTTATTACCACACAAATTATATTTTTGATTACACGCTGATAGCTGATTTTTTTCATCCTGAGGGTGGTCGCCCTCCTGGAAAATACCATAAAGTAAGTGATAGGTCAGCGTACAATGATTTCCTGTCGTTGTTTTCCTTCACTGACTGCTCAAGCTTTTGCAAGCCCTATCCAATAACTAATATAATTGGAATGCACGTGCACGTGTTCACCTATACACTAACCCATCCTTCCCCTTTTACCAACCATCTAGCTTGACGTGGGTTGTGATTGTGAATTCCCAGTAGAGTGCATCAAACATTACGATTCCATGCCAACGTAGGCCTACGGCAAAAAAAAAACAAACATGAATATTGTTGCCAAGCGCACAATGCGTGTCAGAAATAACTGCTATAATATGTTGACGTACATTGGTACCAATGTTGGTGCCAAATCACATGATTCACATTTTAGGTAGGTCACGAGTGATACCCACCTTATAATGATAGTAGGTACGAAATTATGAATGACTACTATATTATCACATGACCTAATCGATTATGTGGCGAATTTTTTTTATAACTTAGATAATCTAATAGTTGATAAAACTATTAGATTATCTAAGTTACAAACTCTCAAACACAATTAAAAAAATACAAATGAATTTTGTATTTGGAGTGAAATGTGAAAAATAAAGTCATAAAATCTATCTAATTATTATATATCTATTATTATAATTTATCTATCACTTTTTTTTCTAAACTCATTGGGCTGACGTAGTAGGTATTGAATTGACCATGGTATAATTTTCATAGATCATGGTCTCTTGTCATGGTAATATGGTAGCCTTAAAGACTGATCGAACTGTCAATCTGGTGAAACAAGCTTTATTGAGATTTGGCTTATTTTCTTGGTAGGGATGAGATCTGATACTGATAACAAATCTTGAACATATTTCCCGAATTTGGGACGTGAATGACGTATTAGCAAACAGAGTCATTTATGAACTTTCGCTCATAAAACAAATATTTTGTGAGTACCTATAATATATTTTTTCAGTTTGACCCTGATTGGCTCGCCAGGAATATGAGTCTAAAAATTGCATTTACAAACAAATAGCGCATAAAACTAATATGCAACAATAGAATGTATAAGGTGGTTCTTAACAGCCAACACAATGAGCGCAAACTCAATTCACCTAGTTTAATCTGATCGAACATTCCAATCAGTCAAATGATAACACTCTATTCTCTCTACCAGCTAAATGCACTTAAGCTGGATATTGCTAGGTCTACCCCTTTGGTATTTTCAGTCCAAGTCTCCAAGTCTATCATTAAGTTTGAGCAATGAGTCAAGTGATAAGATCTTCTATCAATAAAGAGCCAACACGAAGTAGTATTAATTATGCAATTCACCGTAATGGAGAGCTTTGCTTCAGTTTTGAAATTTCCCTCACAATCCCTTGCTGGCTTTCCTAATTTTCGCAGGTAATGCGAGGTCCGATATCACTTTACTTATCTTTATGATAGTGTACTTTATAGCTTGCCGGACAGAGCATATCTTCTCCTGACTCATGGGACTCTTATTGTGAAGTGGTACTCGGCTATATTAGCGGGGCACACAATTTCCCTAAAAGGCGGTTTAATTACTCCTTCCAGGGAAGTTTTTAGAACCCTTTAAAGAAGGGAAGGTCCTTAAAGACTCTTGAATCAGCCGTGTCCTTTCACTGCAAGACATACTGAAGTGGCTTAGGTGATGCGTGTCGCGCTACCTCCGCACCGCACCTACCTGTTGAGGTACGTTCAACTGCTGCGTGTCACGCCCGCTCTATGTCTCTTACAGCTTATAAAAAATAAGTCACAATCGTGCCGGGACGCAACACATCGAAACGATCCCGCAGTGCCGCGTGCTGTGCCAATCAGGAAGTGGTTGCCAGTCAACTTTCTGTACCGAGTATACCGAGCATACCAACGCTGCATCGTAACATCGTACCGACATTCATAATAATTCAGAAAAGGGCTTATGAAAGAAAACAAATCCTAATTCGAGCAAATTGGAAGTAGGTAAGATTCTAAGCCGGATTGAATTCACCTATTAAAGTAATTACGTAGTATAGGTATTTCAGCTTTATAAAACCGCTATTTAAAGAATTGTCATGCCTGATGTCGATTGAAGAATACAATTCTTTGTAAACAGGTTTATATTTATGGAGGTACTTTACATAAAATACCCTATAGCACATGCACCTGTTATCATTAGCATGCAGTGATGTGTTAAACGGCAATCTCAACAATTGAACACAAATAAAACCGTTTGGACACAAATAGCACACAGAAATAGAGAATGTGAATAACTGGCACACATTCGGGAGAGCGATCTCAACGCGGATTATTTTTAATGAGAACGACTGTTCACTGCGCAGGCGCCCTTAGAGCTGCATAAAGTAATCCAAAGAGTAAACATTGGGGTGGTAATCCCCGTACATAGAACATTCAATGTTGCATAGGTGTGACAGAGCAAACATAACCTGTATCGGTTTCAAGTACCGTTAAGAGGAAAGGATGGCTGCAAGAAATTTGGAAAATAGGTTTTTAACATATCTATTGCTGTTGCCCTGTGCCCGAGCTATCCCGCCCGAGGGCGATAGAGACAACTTCAGCTTGGACTGATTATACCTATTTAAATTAGACGAAATCGCTATATTGTTATCCCCGGTTTACTACTCCAAAACTGGATCGATTAAAAAAATATCAAGAATCATAATAAGAAAGGCTTTGGCTATGTCTGTCGGTTTTTCTTTGTTGTTTTATATTCGTTCAATTTGTTCGCTGGACGTCTGAAATGGTAAGTTTTTGTGATTTTAGAAGGCTCCTAATTCTTATAATAATTAATTTATTGAGAAAAACACACAGTGACAGACATACAGTGGTAACTACAGATTGCATGGTAGAATAATCATTGCTCTAGTGTCATTATCCAGAGAGGAAACTGAGGATTACGTTTGTATGGAACAAACGCCACCAGCATTTCCTCTTAAGTAAGTTATAAACCAACATGAATATACCTAGTGCCATACTGAGTATTTTGCTAGGTATTTATAATAGAGGTATACCCGTGGTTATACTGTGTGATCCAATCATATATTATTATGTAGGTTAATGTCGGTCTTTACGTGCTAATTAACGAGACTTATGAACGTTATACTGCATTTGTTTATTATACATGAAATATGCGACTGCTATCGTATTTTACAATTTCAACCGATTGTAAATGCATTGCTGTTTTAACATTTACATTGAACATAGTGAATGGCAAACGAGATTGAATCTTGAAGGGAAATGAAGTTAGCATATCATCAGAAGACGGCTACCGTGTTACGCGTCTCACGGACAGCTACGGCCTATGGATGCGGCTGCGGCGGTGGCGATCACGCGGCGGCCCTTGGCTGGCAACAGCCGCATCATGCGCGCTTGTTTGACTTCTTCCTTTTTTTTTTTTTTTTTTTTGCGTGGGGAAATCCTCATGGGATACCCGACCGCCTCGGGGGTAGCGGCCAGGTTATGCCGGACTTGTACCGGCTAAAACCCCACGGTGGTCGCCATCTGCGCTATAGAGAGGGGGGCGGGCTCTCGTGTTGAACGCGTACCTGCTCACCCCTCCAAGCGCGGCGCTAAGATAGCTCGTCCCGGGGGAAGTGTGACACCTCCCCCCAGCACCCTCGCTGTGCTATCGCACGATGAGTCGTGACCACATCGACTCATCGTCCTCCTTGGGGTCGCTTCTGGGCGCACAGAGACCCCGCTCTGATTGCCCACGACCCCAAAGGCCCCGTTTAGTCGCCTTTTACGACAGGCAGGGGAACACCGTAGCTGTTATTCTAAGCCCGAGCTACAGGGCAGGGGGGCCGCGACGAGGCACATTTGTGCCCCGGCGGCTTCGCCTCCGGGTGGGATCGGCCCTCTCCCGATCCCGCTCAGCAGCCTCCTTCTGGACCATTACGGTCTCACAGAAGGAGGCTACTGCTCTCCACGCTGTATCCCCGCTCAGCATCGCCGACACGACTGCTGGCAGGGAGAGATTCCGTCCAATTTCTTGGACCAGGATCCGCCGTTCAGGTTCCCACGCAGGGCACACCGCAAGCGTGTGCGATGCGGAATCCTGGTCGCTCCCACTGCAGTGGAAGCAGGCCGCCGTCGCCTCACGTCCGATCCTATACAGATAATCACCAAAGCACCCATGCCCGGTAATTATCTGTGTAAGTCTGTAGGTGAGTCGTCCACCTTGTCGCTGCATCCAGGCCTCGAAGACCGGCAGGACTGCTCCGACGACGCGTTTGCGCGCAAACCGCTCCTCGCGAAGTCTTGCGCGCCACGTCGCGAATGCGATAATTCGTTCCTGCCGTTTGATCGCTTCTTCTGGGTCACCTCCACCGCTCTGACGGACGGTGCTTGACTTCTTCCTAATCTACAGTGGCCGGCAAACAACTTGAGCCAGGATCGCTTCGAGCCGTCGGCGCAGCAACACGTGCCTAGCAGCCCGCAGAGAACACTCAAGAAATACTTAGCGGTTTTAATCGTCGAGCGCAGCGTGTACTTTGCAGCCTCCGAAGATTTATTCAAGATATTATCCTGATTATTTCGACGTCGAGTGCAGCGAGTATACAGCAGCCTCCGATTCAAACTCAAGATTTTAATTGAAGTTTTCGTCGTGGGACAAGAAACTGTTTGCTGTTGTTTTGAAAATCGTTCGTGTTACATCCAGCTTGTGGTTCAGACAAGCCAATCAACCGAACCACACGTCTTTTTGAAGACGTTCCTGGTGTCGGTGCCCTCAAACTTCCTTCGGGAACGGAGAGGAGGGGAACATTATACACCCCTTGGAACCCAGGTGGTCAAGCAAAGCTGAGTCTGCCCCCTACCCCGGTCCGCTTTACGCAGGGATCTCCGGGGGGAGGGGGATGGGACATACAGCGATGTCTGACTACCTTAGTGACAGCGATTAAAGGCCGATTCATTATTTTAAGCCGGCATGTCTGAACCAGAGTTGGATGTGTCTAACAGGGAGGATAGCGGGTCTTTGGCATCATTGCCTTCCCCGCACCTCCCCCCCCGCCCCGCTTCCATAGAAGCCTCCGATCCGGTGAGCCCCGCCGACGCCGCCTCCGCTGACCGCAGTGTTGAGAGCGGCCCAAGCCAGGTCGCACCCGCCGCGGCGACCCTGTTTTCCCTTGGACCGCGCTCTCCGAGGGCAGAAGTTGAAGTAGATTTGGTAATGGTTACCAAACTACGAGCAACCGGCCTGCTGTCCGAGAGTGTGCTTCAAGCAATGGAAAACAGTTGCGACGAACGCGCCCGCCGTCTGCGGGGCCAACCGGAGCTTTCAAACCGAGATACTGAGCAGGCACTAAGTGTCGCCGTATCTAGTGTATATCTTCCATCAACATCCTACTCGCGCCGCCGCCCACGTAGCAGCAGCCAGCAGACTAGTGACAACGATGAAGAACCAAGCAAGAAGCTGTGCGACAAGGAGTCGCCACCAGCAATCCTGCAACCAACCTCGGCCAACATAACTGCCGGTCAAGGAGTGAGAGAGATGGAAACACCCACCGTCCCGCTCCCACAAAGAGAGAGAGACCCGAGGCTGAGAGCGAGACAACTCAACCTCACATCCAATCAGGAGCAACCAACTACGAGTGCAGCCGCTAGAGGCGCCACTAGTACGTTGTCACCTGAAAATAACTCAAGAACACAACGTTTGCCGCCTCCGCCGCGTCCGCCGCTTCCTGCAACAACTTTTGCAGAGAAAACTAGTGCAACGCCATCGCCGCCGTCACAACCGATGCCGACTCCGACTCCGGTAGACAGCGCACCCAACGAGGCCAGTACAAGCGTGGCGCACAATGCGCCCACTACTCAAGAGGCCGAGAGAAACTCGGCAAAGAAGCAAACACGCCCTAAATTTCCGCCATTGGTAGTGGAACACCTGCCGGATTGGGTGACCCACTTTAGGAAGCTGAAGGGCATTATAGGAAGAGTACCTAACGCACGTCCCTTTGGGAAGGGTGTACGTTTTATGCCGCAAGATGACCAAGAACATAGATTTATACAGAGATACCTAACGGATCTAGAGAAAACAGAGAAAATATCTTGGTTCTCATATTCACTGCCAGCAGAGAAATGCGTTAAGGTAGTGATCCGCGGACTACCTGCGGACACGCCACCTACAGAAATAGAAGATGAACTTAGAGACCTGGGATACGAACCGGAATACGTCCGCCCCATAAAGGGCCGGCAGGGACGTCCCGGTTGTATATTCTACGCCCAATTCCAGAGAACACCGGAGTTAATCCCGGGCATTTATGGAGTTGACGAGCTGCTCTGCATGTCCGGGGTTACCATTGAAGCGTGGAGGGGGAAAAGCGGGCCGGCGCAGTGCCACAGATGCCAACAATTTAGGCATTCGTCGCACTGCTGCCACCGCCCCCTAGCCTGCGTGAGGTGCGGAGGGAATCATCCAGCAAAGGAGTGCCCGCGCCCCAAAGAAGATCCGGCTACCTGTGTGAACTGCGGGGGGTCCCACCCCGCAAATAGCCTTGCGTGCCCAGTGCTCAGAAGAGAGGCGCGCAACAAAAAGGCTGGCACAGTTGCGCGCTCCACAGGAAACCGAGACCGAGTACAAATGTCGCAAGTTGCTGAGGCAGCCACTGGCAGCCTAATGGCACCAGCAAACGGCGCCCGCCCCCGTCAAGAGGGACAGCAACTACAAACTAAGAAAAAACGTCGCCGTAGGCGCAAAAAGAAGCCACAAAATCAACCAAATGAAGTGGGGCCGGCACCGCAGAGCGGCTCAGCCGAATAGGTCGTCCCCCCTACGCAGCAGCGACCCTCCGACACTGCCAAAACCCGATCCCAAGAAGGGAAGAAGGCAAGAGCAGAACAGAAGCCGAAACCCACGAAGGGCACGGTACCTGTACAGTTGGAGGCGACAGCGGTAATTGAGACTGCAATTGAAGTACTATAACAAGTACTAAGAAACCTGCGTTCCGGCACAGATCCGGCCGCGGTGGTCCTCGGAGGAATCGCACGTCTAGCTCAGCTCAGTGCTTGACTCTCCGAGGATCATACACTGGAATGCTTGCGCCGTGCGCGACAGGCGCCCCCTCTTGAAAGCCCTACTAGCAGAAATGTCACCAGACGTGGTACTGATCTCGGAGACTATGCTAAGTCCCAAACAAAAATTCAAGATCCCAGGCTACATCATCTACCGGCAAGATGAAGAGACCGATGCCCATCGCGCGTACAGAGGACTGGCAGTTCTAGTCCAGCGTCGTGTAGTCCATCAACCGCTACCGCCCGTGAGCTTGCAGTCAATGTATGGATTAGGCGTAGAGCTGAATGTTGGTAACTCACCTCTCAGACTCTACGCCGCGTACCGACCACCGCGTGGGCGTTTACACACAGGAGACATCCAACATATGTTGGATGCACGTGTGAGAACGCTCATAGCCGGTGACTTAAACTGTAAGCACACGGGTTGGAACTCTAGTATTGTTTGTCCTAATGGAAGAATCCTATTTGACGACGCCGAGCGCTCGGGATATTTTGTTTCAGGACCAGAGGTCCCAACCCACTACCCAGCAGTGGCTACATACACCCCGGACGTTCTCGACGTCGTCATTCACAATGAGTTGAACTGCCAGATCACTCAAGAAGTTATCTATGATGATATGGGATCGGATCATTTGCCGGTCCTAGTCACTCTAACAGGACTGCCAACGAGATGCGGCAATACAGTACCACGTCGCACCACGGATTGGACACAGTACACAGACAACCTACAGCGCGAGCAGATGCCCGCCTTCCCACTTTCTTCAATAGAAGCAATAGACAGGCTAGCTGACGAATGCGCAAGGAAAGTGCAAAGAGCCTTAGATGCGTCGTCAAGTACAAAACCTACCCTAAATAGAGTAACTATAGGGGACGGTATTATGCGCCTAATCAAGGAGAAGCGACGCCTAAGAGCCAGATGGCAACAACTTCGTTGCCCAGTGCTGAAAAATAAACTAAACAGATTAACAGATAAAATTAAGAAACTGTTAACACAAGAAGCCAATGAAAGCTGGGACAGGCACGTCCAATCCGTGGACGACCAGGGATGGGTAGGCGTACATCGCCTATGTCGAGCACTCGCAAGTACTCCAACCCCAGTAAGACCGCTTCAAGCAAACGACGGAACCCCGAGGTATCGCGCCGCAGACCGCGCGCAGATCTTCGCCGACTCCCTCGAACGCCAATTTCGGCCCAACCCGACCGACCAAGACGACCACGTTGCAGCAATAGAGCAACACCTTCGAGCATACTTCGCAATACCGATGTCAGATGAAGAAAACCCTATAGTTTTCTCGCCCGGGCAGGTGCGTAGAGCCTTGCTCGATACAAAGCCAAGAAGGGCCCCAGGTGCAGACAATATCACAAATGAGGCGCTGCGTCGTTTCCCGCCGCGTATGTTAGCGGCAGTGACGCGCCTCTTCAACGGGATTGTGCGCCTGGGACACTTTCCTAAACCTTGGAAGTTGGGCAAGGTTATTATGCTACCCAAGCCCGGGAAGAATACTTTTAAACCAGAGAGTTACCGTCCCATCACACTTCTGCCAACAATCTCGAAGGTGTTCGAAAAGCTCTTGCTGCGACACCTAGTACCTCATATCCAGCCTCGCCAGGAGCAGTTCGGGTTCAGGGCCGAGCACTCTACAACTCTCCAATTGTCAAGGGTACTGCACTTCCTTGCAACAGCGAAAAACAAGAAAGAAAAAGCTGTGGCAGTATTCCTTGACATGGAGAAGGCGTTTGATCGAGTCTGGCACAGCGGCCTGCTTTACAAGCTGACACAAACGACCACTCCACGCCGAGTTGTGAAAACCATAGCGTCATTCCTAGAAGAGAGGACTTTCCAAGTCGCGGTCGAGGACCAAAGTTCAGACGAGCGACGCATAGAGGCAGGAGTACCGCAGGGGAGCTGCCTCTCCCTAGCGTGTTACGCCCTGTTCACTGACGATATCCCAGTTGCGACAGACACGCAATTAGCATTGTACGCCGACGACGCGGCGTACTTTACAAAGTCTATGAATCTCAAGCACGCCGCGTCCAAAATGCAGAAGGCATTAGACGCACTGCCAGAATGGCTCAAAACCTGGAGATTGTCAGTGAATGTGGCGAAAACGCAAGCGTTGCTCGTCAGCATGGCAAAACTCCCGCCACCAAAACTCGTACTACATGAGCAGGAAATAGAGTGGTCGCCGACAGCGAAATAACTCGGGGTCGTGATAGATCGCAACTTGACCATGACACCCCACACCAAGAAGGTTGTAAACGAAGTACGCGCCTGCAGAGCATTACTACGTCCAGTGCTCTCGTCCAACATCCTCCCCTTGCGAACAAAGCTGGGGATATACAAAGGATACGTGCGGTCGCGTCTTACATACGCGGCACCGGCATGGTACGCCCTTGTAAACAAAACCAACAAAGAAAACCTGAGGCGGCAGCAAAACCTGGCCCTGCGAACCATTGTCGGTGCGACGCGCTACGTCAGAAACGACGTGATCGCACGGGACCTCAAGATGGAGAGCCTGGACAGCTTCGTATCACGCCTGGCTACAAAGATGTTCAGACGTGCAGACGCGTCGAGCTTTCCCCACATCCGGGACCTGGCGCCTCTGCACGCCCGGCCACCAGAAGGCAGGGCGTACCCACGTGAGTTAATATCCGTGGAAAACGCAGAAACAGAAGCATAAAACCTAAAAAGCAACAATAGAAAACTATAGCAAGTCACCACTACAAGGCGGCCACCGGCAGGACACACTCCAGTAGGTAGGCTGCCGTAGCAACGTAGACAGCGAGCAAGCGGACGTCATGGTCCGGCGATCTATCACTGACTATATAAAAGTCAAAACCCAGCGCCCCGCGTGTCGTCGCACGCGGCGAACAGATAATACCCACCTACTAGAGGTCATCAACCTCGGAAAGGTGACCCCGCCACCCGAAAGGGGAGGTGAGAGAAGACTACTGAGTAACTTGAGCCATGACCTTGAGTGCGCAGTAGACGATTTTAAGGTGTCGTTGGTGGAAAGAGAGGTGCGCGGGGGCATTCTGTCGGCACGCGTCCACGCTATTGGCCGAGCATGAGTGTACATGCGCGAACTTACCCCCACTACGTCGACTTTGGCTCAAGTTGTTTGCCGGCCTCTGTATATAGCTAATATAACTGATCGCCACCGCGGCCACTACCACAGCTCACGGCGTACCAATAGTCCGAGAGATTTGTATGTTACACCCGAGTTAAACACTCACTGCTTATCATGTGGAGTATGAGAAAGTAACAAAAGGAAAATAATGCAAAAGAAACCCTCCGATAAAATTGCACTAGTTGGGCAAGCCAAGAGTATACAGTAACAATACCTTGACAATATACCTATATCGGTCTATATATAAAAGAAAAAAGCCGGCCAAGTGTGAGTCGGACTCGCACACGGAGGGTTCCGTACACTATTAACTATCTCAACTTTGCAATCGGGTCTTGTTTGGCACCCTTCGGGTACGAAAACCTAAAAAGTGAATAACAGATCCACGCACAGCTAGAAGTATTTTTAGGCGTGCATGGATTATTAGAAACTTGAATTTTTCACGAATATTTCACTAAGGAAGGGTTTCACATAATTCAACCCCTAAGGGGCAATCAGGGTGAAACTTCGCTGCGGAAAGATAGCAAACATAAAAAAAAGCTTTGCCAAATGCCACTATTTGTATAGGAAAACTCGCAACGCAAACCGCGAAATGTGCCGAGACGCGTCGATGTGAAAAAAGTAAACTTTTCTCACTGTTATTTGTTATACTATGTGCCGTTACTACCCAAACCGAATCTCGTGGTCCACAAAGTGGCCCATTCGCCAACACCACTGCAATTATTGACGACCTGCCAGCAACCCTCTATCGAAAGCTTTGAGCGCGAACGAATCGATTTATTCTCAACTATGGTTAATCTGCAGTTTTGGTTGCATAGCCTACTAGTTTTCGAGACTAAGCCCATACCCAGAGTTTGTCTAGACATTCTGACAATGCAACTCATCATCATCATAAGCCAATAATGTCCCACTGCTGGGCACTGACCTCCTTTCACAAATCAGGGTGAAAGAAAATGGGGACATACTCCACCACGCATGCCCACTGCGGATCGGTGGAGGTAGGCTAGTGGTCAACCTACTGTTGGAGTTTTCAAGCCGCCTAGAAGGCTTCCAACTAGCTTAACGACTATCACAATTAAGTGATAACCGGGACCAACGGCTTTACGTGCCTTCCGCAGCACGGAAACGCTCGATTTGAAATACCACTAGGCGGTCACCCATCCAGGTGGTAGCTCAACTTGCCGATCGATTAAGAACGGCTAATCATGCTACACTACGAGCACTTCAACTATTGACAATGCAACTATTAAATAATAATAATAAATATCCTGAGACATTCCTCACACACGGCTTGATCCCAAATTAAGCAGAGCGTGTACTATGGAAATTAATCAATTTATATACTACATATACTACTTTTTGTTTGTAAATTCGTACTTAATATATGTATACATAATTACACCCAGACTCCGGACATACAGATATGTTCATACACACAAATTCATGTCCTGTGTGGGAATCGAACCCACGACCTGCGGCGCGATAGGTGGAATCTTAACCAACCTCGCCAACTGGCCCGTCAAAATATAATTTCCGTACGTAAAAGCTCAGAGTATATACTACGTACAAGTAAAAGCATAGACACGTTTAAAACAAAAAGGGGGGTTCACAATATAAATACAAGACAAAAAGACAAATTACTTGTTCCGTATTTTAGAATAGCCAAAGTTCAAAAGTTTCTTGGAAATAGTGTACATTTTTATAATAAAATCCCACCTTCAGTAACCAAAATGACTGGTTTTAAATTCAAATCAAAGAAAGTCTTGAAAGCAAGAGCATATTACAAGGCAGTTCATTATATTGAAGATAAAGATTTCTGGAAGTAGCTTCACTCTGCACAAGTGCACATTGTACAAAAGCCAGTAGATAACCTACATAATTATGAACTAGTTTAAGTCTTTATTTTTTATTTATTTTGTGTGTAGTAATTCAATGTTATTTTGTAAGTTCTTGGTTTTTCTATGCGTTTTTATGTTCGTGTATATTATTTTGTAAAATAAAAATCGTTCTGTTCATAATAATGTGGAAAACTTAAAATATCTAAATAATATAATACTTGTACGTAGTATTTATATACTCTGAGATAATACGCAATCGCGTGGTAGTTTCTGCTCGTGATCCGAATCGTCCGTATAACAGCTTATAATACTTCAAGAGTGGTTGGATAATAAACATGTAGGGCCGAGTTAATTGATTTTACATTAATTATGGTTTAATGCACAATGAAAACAATCTTTAAAATAATTAAAATTTTAAAGCGCGAAAAACTTCAGTTTTGAATTTATATTAATAATATTTGTACATAGAGTTTAACGGTACGATAACAAGCGTTTCGTTTTGTTTCGGTTTGTTTGAACAAGGTTACGTCAATTCAAATAAGATAATAATATCCTCGGGCCACGACCTATTGCTATTGAATTAATTGCGTAGCGCAATGACGCGACGTGACGCGAAGCGATGTTTATCATCATTCCGATTGGAAACATGCATTATGATTATTTTTATTTAAATATTTTACAATTTTGTTTCCTTTTTTCAGACCCTACATGGTCCTTAATTGTTCCATAATACGTAATAGCTGCTAGATAATCAACTGCCTGGGGCACCACAATCTGAGGGCACGAGAGGTCTAGAAATAAAACCGACATTCATAGTAGTTTAGTTATCCATAGATGATCCCTACATTATCCCTTCGCTCCAACTTTTACGATTTACTTCAGTTTAGAATGGGGAAGTACTCCACCTTATAGAATACCGTAGCAAAATAACTTTATGTTGTGTTCCTGCGCGTGAGTATGAGAGCTGCTGCGCCAGCAGAGCTCATTGGGGAGGGGGAATGTCGATAACGCGTGATGCCTCGTGCGTTATTTATCAGCATCCATATGGCTACGGTAACCGCTTACCATCAGGCGGACCGTATGCTTGTTACCGACTAAGAAGTATAAAAAACTGAAATTAACATAGACGGGAATACCCGTCCATTGATCTCGATGAATCAAACCAATTTATACAAGTTACATCACCAGTTACAGTTGACAAAAGTTTGGAAAAGTTCCCACATTTCGGTAGATATCAATCGACGTTTTTAGTTGACGTTGTATGTACGCAATTAATCGGAAGCTTTCGTAAAATTTTAGGTAATTGGCCTCGATATTTTGACGTAAACGTAATTCAAAGGTACAAGACAGACTTTTAGAAGTTTTAGAAGTATTACAAATATTACTAACATAATTATGTTAAGCAAGGCTGTAGTAATATTATATCGCGTCGTAGAAAAAAACATTATTAGCGTCATAAAATGAAATTGCGAGTTGTGTGGTTCACAATTCCGGGATACATACTCGTTTTGCTTTACCTTATTTGGTACATAGGTTAGCTATATAGATCTGACACCTAGGTAAGTTCACACGATCTAAAAAAAAATAAGTAGGACTGCAAAACAGTATTATTTAATCTATATATATAAAAATGAAACCCTATTTCCCTTGGTCACGCCATGACGCGTGAACGGCTGGACCGATTTCGCAAATTCTTTTTTTGTTGTGGTTGTTATTGTCGGGAGAAGGTTCTTATGAAAGAAAAAAATAAGAAAGTTGCGAAGTAGGGTAGGGTACGGTAGGGTGGGTTAGGGTATAGGTTAGTAGAACACCACGCGAACGAAGTTGTGCCGGGCAGCTAGTCAGCAATATAAATGTCCTGTTATTTCAGAAAATAATGCTATTTTTAGAGAGATACTTACTAGTTGAACGCGTGTACAATTTGTATTATAAAAGAAATTAATACTATGATAAACAATGCGCGGAGAGCATGCGGTAAACAACCGATCATACACTTCAATAAACAGTGCGGTTTTCTGAGCCACGGATGGCGCTAGCTTTGTTTTCCAATATCAATTTTATGTCACAATTTACAAGTTACTATACCTACTAAGTATATACCTATGTTCAAACTTTTGATTGAGCACTATACCATCATCTAAAAAAAGCATGTTATTCGCAAAAACGTGTTTGAACCCTAGATAATTTTGATGTGTGTATCATATTAATACGCCACATTCGAACCTGAATACGACTAAAATACTATCAACTACGTAACTTGAAATGGTACAATTTATGCAAGCTAGCTGTAACGATATCCTGAAATAGACTCTGAGTGTCAAGGCCACGGTGAGAGCCGCTCCGGTAACCGACTGTACACGAAATACCTACAAACTGCCTAAACATCCAAGATCAAAACAGCTAACTTCACAGCATGAATCATTTGTATTTGAACCTTATCACGTACCAATAGAATACAGAAACGTTTCTATACAACTTCAATTGACTGTAATATTCGCTGTCGCTTATCGCCAATTTTCGTGCGGCGTCGGTCATCGAATCCACCCTAACCTTGAGTTTACACTAAGTTATCACATAAAGTAGTTCCCATACAAAAAAATACTTTTCAAAACTAATTGTATATTATTCCGTGTAAAATGTACTCGTTTTGTTTCATAAAGTCTAAAGTCGTATTGAAAGAAGAAATAGATAGAAAGAAAAAAAAAATATGCATACATCAAGGGATATTATATCTAGGTAAACTAACAATTAATAAAAAAAATATAACTAAACCGAAACAAGATAAATATAAAAAGGTAAACATAGTAGAAATATAAACATGAATAGAGGATAAATATGGCCTACAGGCTACAGGCCCTATAGCTCAGCATATCTGTCCCACAGCGCCGGTCTTCTGTGTTGAATAGGTTCATATAAAATTCATTATCATAATCAATGTTTTTTGCCCATTTCAAAAATAATGTCCTTATCTAACCTATCAACTTGATGAGAAGATAGGGAAACCCCTTGTGATTCTTCTGAACACGTTACTTTACGAGTAGCCCTAATTTCACAATCGTTTGAAATCTTTTTATCCGTATTTACTACTGTAAAACTATTTTATACTTCATATTTTCGGTGTTAAATTAATTAAATTTAAAATTAAAATTAATTATTCAATAAATTAAACAATCAACGGTTTTAAACATTTAGCACACATAAATCTTAAATATAAAACCATTAAACTCATCAGGAAATGACTTATATTTTGCTGAGTGGATAAATATTACATAAATGAAATATCTACTATTTTAGGATTCATAACTTCAATAGAAAGTTATAAATTGGGATGGTTGCGTGCGAGCTTCGAAAACCGCCAGTACGCACTACATTCGATGAGAATTTTGTGAGTCTGCGCGATAAGTATTTGGTACTACACAACGATCTTCAACCCGAAACACTATGAGAAGCCTTTTGTATCATGAACATTTTGTACTACTATAAGTCTCCTGGGAAAACGATACAAATTAGTTTAGCTGCAATTCTTGTCACTGTATCGTATAAGACTAAATATTTTCGGACTTGCAGGCTAGAAGTATTCTCACGATGCATTATTTGGACCACCAATTTGGAAAAAATATTGCCCGTATTCAATGTCTCTATCTTTTTTTTCTCTGTAACCCATTAACACGTTAAGTGCGAAACAGGGCTTGAAACGCCCTGTACGTGTCTTGTCTTTATAGCGGTAAGGAAAAACTTAAACTTCTCTGTCGTGCGCGAGGCATAACTTCCATCTGGTTCAGTATAGGAAAGAGATAACTATATATCTGAGATGTGCTATTGATTCCTAGTTCTATGGTATACTTATTTTAATACCGGGTTTCTTAGACCTCGTGCCGCACTGAACAAATAAAATTCTAACACAGTGCGGTAAGAGGTTCCGAAAACCTCGTACCCCCGCGCACCTCGTACCGCACTCTACGCTAGCTTCACGCGGTTAGTGTTGTGCAACGCATGCCAGGCTGCGGGCGCGACGAAGAACTGCTGTCGATTATGTCGAAACGTTGCCGAAGAAAGTTAATTAAAGAGGATGATGAAGAAAAACCGGGTGGTGAATCTGAGTCAAAATCGCTGATGATATTTCAAAAATAGGTCAGTCACTAATTAATATTTATAAATATACCTACTCCGAATAAATAATAATAATATAGATGAAATAATTATGTATTTAATAAATAAATTTCAGCTAAAAGCGTAATAAGGGACTTGGCCCTAATCCGCTTCACAAATACACATTTTTTTATTTCAGAAGCCACTGCAAACAATGCACATCATCTCGAAAAGGGATCAAAGAAGAGGAGATGTGTAGGATGTTACGATAAATTCCGCGCCTTCTTGACAAGTCGTGAGGCTGACAAAAAAGTGAAGAAAATTCTCACAGAATGCACTAGTTGCAAAAAATATTATTGCTTGACGTGTTTTAATGAAAAACATCCATAACTTTGATAAATAAATACAATTAAATAAAATCGATATTTATTTTCCCATCACTAAATAATATGAAAATCTGCTATTTTTCAGTGCGGTACGAGGTACATCAGACCCCACATTTTATTTTACCTATAGAATCTAAACTAAATAATCTAACCATAGGCGGCGGCAGATATAGGTTAATGAACTCATTGTTAATAATAATCGCGATAAAAGCTGTACAATTTGTCATATTTGGCACCAAAAAAAGGATTTTGGTCTCCTAAGGGCGGTGGGGTTTAATAAGCCTCGTGCCGCCACAATGTCTGGTTTAAGACAAGGTTTTAAACGCCTCGTAACGCAGTAATGGAAAGTACAGATCAATCTGTGCCGCTGGGAACGTGTTAAGTGCTATGATGTAGTGTCTAGAACTCAACCCTAGCTGAGCCACATCGACCGCACTTTATAGCCAGCATTAGGCCTACTTCGGTAATGTCTATTATATATAGCGTATAGCTCGTATAGCTTCCACTTGTTCAATTTGCCGCAAAAACTGAACATTTAAGATTTTCAGTTTTATGTGTAAAATAAATACTGGTCACAGTTTGGCTGGCCAATACCATAGCTGGGTTATTATATTACCATGAAACTTAATAAGAAGTTTTCGATAAAGGTGACAGATTTTCACAAATTTAACACCACGAAAAGTAGGTCATAAATAATCATAAAACTCAAAGCATAAGCATAAAGTTCGGTGGAGCATTCCACCGAGCGAATTGTTCGAATATGTAGAATGGAACGCCTACGGCATCGAGGAAAGATCCCTTTAGAGTAGTAATAATGAACAATCAAATTCCGAAACTCGTCAGTGATTTGTCACTGAATTTGAACAGTAAGCACCAATCACTGCATCGTGTGTTTTTGACTGGGCCAATCAGAGTGCATGCGTGCTTGACTTAGCCAATCAGAGCGCGTTGTCGGCGGTGGGAAATTGGCGGAATATATTTCAACCAAAATGAACGTCATGGCGCTTCTTTGGGTTAATTGTTCGATGGCCTACGGTGATGATTCGGAATTCTTTTTTACCGATGAGTACCTCATCGGAGTAGTGATGGTATTTACGTAAAATGGAGGGTGGCGAAATCATTATGATCTATAATTACTTTGGCATTTAGATTACTTACTACCGCATAAAGCTCGATGGAATGCTATTGTTCGAATATGTAGAGTAGAGCCCCTACGGTGATGATTCGGAATTCTTTTTTACCGATGAGTACCTCATCGGAGTAGTGATGGTATTTATGTAAAATGGAGGGTGGCGAAATCATTATGATCTATAATTACGTTGGCATTTAGATTACTTATAAGAAACGATTTTCCAAAAAAAACATAGCATAACCCAACACGTTGCATAACATTTTTCCTTTTTTTTATCCTATTATATATTTGTATTTAGTAGGTAATTATATAAAAGCTATCTGAGGGTTACACCACAATACGTTACATCATCTAAAAAACAAATTCTTAAAAAAAATGTTTATTCGTTGTTTAAATTGTTTTCAGTATTACATTTTTTTTATGTACCTACGATAAACTACCATATGCAAATAATAAGACACATCAATATTCAATGTGATTAAAAAAGAATATGGATATTTTAAAATCCTATTGAAACACGTCATTATTCTATTGGATGAGCGAATTGTGTTTTTATTCTAATTATTTTGATTTATTTCAACTTCATATAATTTTTATATATGAGTCGATGTATAGTCTCTCTCTCTCGAAAGTCGTCTATGTATCGACTATACAGTCGATACATAGACGACTTTCGAGAAGAATCACTACACTAAAAATACACTACTAAAACTAAAAAAATCGACTCATATATAAAAATTATATGTAGGTACTAGGGATACCGAAAACTTTTTTTGTAGCGAAACTTTTATCTCATTGGCTCGCGGTTAAAAATATAACAATAACATCAATTGTTATAATAGGACGCGCGTCCGTCGCGAGAACCGACGGGTTTAACTTCCATTTTTTGGGTTCCGTAGCCAAATGGCAAAAAAGGGAACCCTTATAGATTCGTCATGTCTGTCTGTCTGTCTGTCTGTCCGTCCGTATGTCACAGCCACTTTTTTCCGAAACTATAAAGACTATAATGTTGAAACTTGGTAAGTAGATGTATTCTGTGAACCGCATTAAGATTTTCACAAAAAAAAAAAAAAACAATAAATTTTGGGGGTTCCCCATACTTAGAACTGAAACTCAACATTTTGTTTTTAATAAAACCCATAAGTGTGGGGTGTCTATGGATAGGTCTTCAAAAATGATATTGAGGTTTATAATATCATTTTTTTTCTAAACTGAATATTTTGCGCGAGAGACACTTCCAAAGTTGTAAAATGTGTGTCCCCCCCCCCTGTAACTTCTAAAATAAGAGAATGATAAATCTATAAAAAATATATGATGTACATTACGATGCGAACTTCCAAGGAAAATTAGTTTGAACGAGATCTAGTAAGTAGTTTTTTTTAATACGTCATAAATTTAAATTCATATCAAGTACTCAGGTCTATACTACCATTTACTTATAGACCTACAGGTTTGTACGGAACCCTCGGTGCGCAAGTCTGACTAGCACTTGGCCGGTTTTTTTTTTCTGTGAGTTGCCTACTAAATATTGCTAAATAATAAATATTTTCTGCATCCTAAGAACTACCTCTCTGTTTGCTTCCATATCGTTCAGCCTGGAACAGTTGCAAAGTATTATCCAATTTTGAGTTAATCAGACGTCGAAATTGTTTTCCATTATACATTTCAACACGCTTTCAAACTGCGATGGGAACCATCCGCGTGCGATAAAATTTAAAATCTCATGTTCAAATATCGCTCCACCATGAAAACAAAATAGTTTCGTGCGCTACTTTCATAGAAATTATTTTAAACATCCACCTTGTGTTATACCTATTTTTATTTATATTATAAGGTCGGAGCACGCCGCGTGTGCGCGCGCGCCGCCTGCCTCTCCGCCTCTTCCACCTACAAACAAAACACAGCACGCGTCGATTGAATGAACGCGACAAACTCGGGATTGGCATTTACGACAAATTTTATACGTTTACAACAAATTTTATGCGTTTGAGTACTACGAAATTTATTACAGCCGATTCACCTTAACCCATACCAGTTACCTACTATGTAAAATAATGTGTTAACGAGTTCATCTCGTCATGATTACCAGTTCATTATATGTACATACTACCAGTTTTGAGGCATAAATATTATCTATAATAACTATGGTATGAAATTGAATAAAAAACAGTGTTACCAATTCAAATTGAAATTCAAAATCATTTATTCAAATAGATCTTCGCAGGCACTTGTGAAAAGTCTGACTCTAATACTCTAATACCGGTTCGGAAGGTTGCATTTGCTGAGAAGAGCCGGCAATAAACTCAGCAATTACTCTCCTCCATATTATAAACATTTAACATAGCTGAAATGGCCTTAACCACCCAGCATATACTTATCGTCGCAGCAAAAGGGCGGGCCCATTGCTATGGCGAATGTTTTCAGTGGCATTCAAAAAAAGATATTTATTTATTTATTTTTATGCTACTAAGATTGGAAACAAGCACACGGCCCGCCTGATGATAAGCGACTACCGTACTCTAAAAGAATCTAATCTAGAATCTCGAAAACGGCTCGATGAAATTTGTTATATTGGGTTTTTGGGGGCGAGATTAGCTAGGTCCCAACTCGGGCTTTAACATTCATGCACTTATTAAAATCGGTAATTTCAGTGCAGCATCTACATAAGCGATATCCCGGTGCTCAAAGCGTTAGGATTCCGTCTCGTTGGTCGTGGGTTCGATCCCAATCCAGTCAAATCTTTTTATTTTTACTTATTTGACCTTTTTAGGAACACCGAACATACTCGGTTACCCAGGGCTCTACCGCGTAACTTTGGTGTTAATTACACACGTAAACACTATTAATTAATTCCTTCCAATCAGGGCCCAACAGTGGTCTTCGTCGCACCACGTCATTAGATGAAATCATTAATGGTGTTAATTACGAATACCACCAAAGATACGCGATAGCCCGGTAGGTAGGTAATTATATAATGCACTAAAGTGTGCAAAAGCAGTCAGGCGATTCCCCGTCCTGGCATGTTCATCTAACATGATATTACGGCATTTTAAGGCAATGATAACTAGCTAATAGTTAGTATTTATATACTCTGAGCTAATAGTGACGATAAATGCTGTGGCAAGGATCTTGTCTTCGGATCCTACAATAAGAGCTTCCGTGAAGAAAAACATGGTATACCAAAGTACCTTTGGTGGTAGGGAGCTTCATGAACCCGCCAGTTTAATCTATCATCAAGCACCAACCGGTTAATTTTCGACTTATTAATAAATAAGGTTTAAGTCAGTCTTGTAAAACCCAGGTATTATGATAGCCCCAGCCCTTTTTGTTTATATGACATTAGAAAGCAACGGGTATTATTACACGTAGTATTTATATACTCTGAGGTATTATTACACGTAGTATTTATATACTCTGAGGTATTACTATACTTGACTTACACCTTATTTATTAATAAGGGGGTATGTGTTTACTATAAATACTACAGTCATATTATCATTTACATACAAGAAGACGTTTGCTACGAGCTCTACCATCATTATCACTCAGATATAACCTAGTCGTAGAGTTGTCAGAACACTGAATCCTAACTGTAAAAGGAGCTTGTTTACCCATTATCCATATACGCAGACAATAAGGAGGGCGAGGATAATACATTCACAGGTCATCGGTCTCTCTACTCACTCCTATGTTGCGCAACCCTTGTGTAACTACAACCATATTTCTGGATTACTCGGTGCTTGTTGAGATGCACTCTGCCATAGAAAATTGTAACTTATTTAATCTATAAATGCATTATACATATACCCCCTTATTAATAAATAAGGTGTAAGTCAGTCTTGTAATACCCAGGTATTAAGATAGCCTCATCCCTTTTTGTTTAAATGACATTAGAAAGTGATGGATATATTTTAATCCTAGGTATTACTATACTTGACTTACACCTTATTTATTAATAAAGGGGACTGAGTTTACTATTAATAATCAAACTTTATCTGATAACAAGAAATTTACTTTTTTAAAGAATAACAGCGCAAACACACACTGTACTGTTATTCTTAAAGAAAAAACGTATTTAAATAGTAACTGTTATACCACTGTATTATATTGGTTACAGAAATAGTTCTTACACTAGCATTACCTATCCGTGAAGACCGATATTGGCTTCCTGATTAACATTTATATTTTATTCTGAAATTACAAATTGTTGGTCTTCCAATAAAAAATAACTATTATAATTTTATAACTAAAACTTGAGTATTTTTTCAGAAATTCTAGTATAAGAGCTGGCTTCTTTTCTCATAAGAAACTGGGTAGATATGTGACGTAAATTAGTATGGAATATCTATTGATCATTGATCATTGATGCGGCTTGTAAATCGTAGAAATAGAATAATTTGCTGCACGTCATTCAAAAAGTGTTGTTTTGCTTCAACAATTCATAACATAATGAAAGCGCGCGATAAGTGTTCAATCAATTGGGACATTACATTGGCACTTATCCAAAACAGTGAACAAATAATGTGTGAACATTTGGCGGCCCAACTTTCTTAGGTCTTCGGCCTAAATTTTCGGCGAACGTAGAACCTAAAAATTTACTTACTCTTAAAAAATAGTTATTTCACAGAGAATAAAAATTACTTAATAAAACTATAATTGTGACGTCGAAGTAATCGGTATGTACCTTTGTAACTCGAAATGTTTTTAGTGCAAATAAATATTATTATTATTATATATAATAACACTGCACTCCCGTGCCAAGACCAACACTTAATTTGGTTCAACAGAATTCGTTATTAATTATTAGTATTACAAGTATTTAGGTCAGATCTTACAATAACATAAGTATCAAGATAAGATTTGAGTATAACAAAAACATGAGATGAATCGTGAAATAGACACTAATTACCTAAATGTTGTAAACATAGTTGGCCACCTGGCTTGACACGTTATTTTTCTTTTTTCTTCTGTTATTTCTAAACTGACAAGTTTAATAATAAATTATTTCAATAACCATATAATAATAACAAACATTTAGAAATGTAAATGAAATTAAATGAAACAACGTTATTTGTGACATGTAAAAAAATTACACAAAAAAACATTTTAAGAAAAAAAGAGTTAAATATTGCCACAAAACGGTCCTCCAACTCAGCATGTTGTTGGCTATACGTAAAAATATTCGTGTAACCAACGCTGATCTTCCGTTGGGGCCGGTAAGTGATGACACGGCAGGATTTCTACATTATATACACTACAACACTATAAGTAAATAAATATAAAACAAATTCACTAATAAAATATCAAAACAATACCCAATACAAATAACAAAAAAATTAATAACAAAAAAAATTACAATGTTATAAAATAATAATGTATACTAATATAATAAAACGGAAGAGTTTTTTTGTTTGTTTGGAACTACCAGTCGGACTCGAAAAATTCTTTCACTAATAGTAAGCTACATTATCCCCGAGTATTATAGGCTACTTAATCACGGGAACGCGGTTGAAACCGCGCGAGACAGCTAGTATATTATACGGACGATAAACCGTTTACATGACTCAACCTTACAAACTGGTATCGATTACTAAGGTAGGTACTTAACTGTTAAACCAATGCAAAGCATCATTGTCAAATCCATAATAATCAACAGATTATTAATATTTGAACTATCAAAAGCTCCCGAGAAATCCAATAGTAACATTATTTTATTATAATTTATGTTATAATATAAAAGATACTATTCTACTACATAAATAACATTCCCTGATCCAGTGAGCACAGGATGTCATCGTTGACATCAAGCAAAGCGGTTATGGTACTGCGCCCCCTTCTAAAACCTGACTACATCAGGTAAGATATGCAACCTTCCGAACCGTTATTAGAGTATTAGAGTCAGACTTTTCATAAGTGCCTGCGAAGGTCTATTTGAATAAGTGATTTTGAATTTTGAATTGAATTTTGAATTTTGATGTTATTAATTTCAAGGTAAATAACGGCAATTTTAGACAAACATGGCAAAATACTAATTGGTCTAAGGTCTTTGAGATCCACGGGATTTTAGAATGAAAACAACAACTGAAACCCAGCACGTATGGCAAAAAAATTAAAATTGAAAGCAAAAACGTGGGCAAGTTGCGTTCCGGAGGGTGTGTGTATAATTATTTTAGCTGAAAATGGTGCATAATAAACAGTAAAAAATACAATGTAATATGCAATATATTTTGAATATCCTCACACCTTTATACCCGCTTTGGTAAGAAAACCAATGCGAATCGATTCTACTAGTGAAACTAACTGCAAACTAATTTTTAAATAGGCCGTTAACATAAAAACAAGTGTAAACATAAACACTACATTATACTATAATCACGCTGAGTGCCTACTAATTAATAAACACAAGCAAAATAGTTTCACACCGGATCTTGATATAAATCTTCTTTTAATAGTTAGATAAGCAATTTATTCTTGTAAACAATCAGGAATATCAATGAAACCTAAAAATAGGTTTGCATTAATGTTTTACGATCGGAACTCGACGCTGCGCGTTTGCCCGCCTGATCAATGTATGGCGGGAGTCCAACCGACGAGTCAACCTTGTCGGCATACAGGCAAAGGGATTTTCCGATGGCCAGCGTCCGGTGACCACTCGACTACTCGACCACGAGACTTCGGTACCTCGGTTTCCGAATGAATGGCCGGCGAATTATTTAGGCGCGCGCCTAGCTTGTGGTTATTGCTCGAGAGCTATAAATAAGCTGGCTGGACGCAGCAGCGGCGAATCCCGTGACCACTGCCGCCTGTACCAAGCGACAAATGACAAGATCTCAAACTTCTTTTTTTCAGCTACTTCGTGCAATATTAGATCGATGACACCAAACTAAGTTATCCAAGTAAACCACGTTCTGAACGAACGTTCACGAACCACGTTCGTTCACGTACTGTTGTGCCTACATAATATCTTTTAACTTTCTCTATATATTGTTTTACCTATGGACCAATTTAAACACACGTCTGTTTTCAATTTAACTGCCATTAACTGAACACAGAATATTCAATAACATAAGCCACCAATGCCGCACCGCCGCCGCGCCCGCCGGCCGGTAGCATTTGTTTCTGGGCGTGCGGCGGCGCCAGTCGGTAGTCACGCGCCGTGGCCGCACTGCTCGCTCCGCTCCCGCCAACCTCCAGCCCGCACCGTAGATAATGCTCTCCGACGCAATGCGAATGCATTAATATTACACTTCATATCGACGTGCTCATTACTGAAATATAACTAATTTCTCATGCCTCTAGGTAAACGCGAGATGGCGCTTGATTGTCCTCCCCCCACTGGAGTCCTTCAAGGCTCAGACCCTTTGCTCTTCTGTCTTTGAGGACACCACACACATCCGCCGCCGACGCCCTTGACCACAGAGTAATTTTCGATGATCGTTTAACCTTTGCCTATCACATAAAACCAATCTGCGCGCACGCCGCCTCTGCGACAGGTCGCCTGCACTTCCTGCTGAACCGCATGCCTAAACTGGCCCTAAAAAGCAAGGTTAGACTCTATCCCCCTTATTACAAAACATGGTTTAAAGCAAAGCCAGGTTTTACTGTCATTCGGTCACTTTTTAACGTCATATAATAAAAAGGGATGAGGCTATTTTAAAACCTGGTTTTTCTTTAAACCATGTTTTGTAATAAGGTGCTATAGGTACTGCGTCTATCCACCCCATTATGACTTATGCTAGCACAGAGTTCGCTGCGCACATTACCATGTGCGAATCCATTGCCTTCGGGCTCTTTAAAACCGCCGTGGTATAAGCGTAATGAAAACCCCCAAATCAATTTAGGTATGCCCACACACACAGTAAATCAATTTATCAAACAAGCCGCAGGCCGATTTTATGACGTCACTGTCTATCATTGTAATCCGCTCATAGTCAAAGCCGCCACGTACAGGCTTTCCCTTATATTCAAAATCCGCAGACCTCGACTCACCTTCAGCGAGCTAGACGACCCAATCACCTTAGCTCAAATTGCAGCTAACGAAGCTCGCAACACAAACAACACAACCAGCCTATAGTGCAGGGTGTGCGATGCACGCGGGCGCAGGGTCTCAGGGGGCGCCGAGCGCCGCTCGCGACGCATCCAAAAAGCATGCGTCGCTCTCAAATACCCTGCGCCCGTATTATGGGCGACGCCGGGGGGGGGGTAACAAAGCGCGTAGCTCCTTTTATATAATTTCGTCATATTTTTGCACCACAAAAACACAATCTCTCTTATTACATGGTATTGATTTTGACCTTTTGACCCCACACAACATACTTATTATGTAATTATAAGCTGTTATTTATGTGTGTACCCATAGAATAAGTTTCTGTTTTTTTTTCTATCTCTTTTTCTTTATAAAATTTTGTTAATATAAGTGTGTACTGTGGGGCAATAAATATTTTTTCTTTCTTTCTTTCTTTGATTATGGGCGATGCCGGGTGGCGGTAACAAGGCGCGTAGCTCCTTTTAAATAATTTAGTCCTAATAATAATTTGTGCGGTGAAATTGCGTTTTTTTTTTTTTTTTGGTATTCCATTTTGTTCACGCGCCTACTAGGGAGCGCCAGGGTATTGATTGCACACGGGCGCTGCATGGGCTAGAGACGGCCCTACACACAACCGATCGCCATATCGTCCTCGCTGGCAAAGACGGCGTCGCGACGTCTGTCTCTCGATCTGTTGGTATGACACGTTACAGCTGACAACCTAATACCGTACCGTTATCAGGTCAATCCGATATCGAAGACTGAAATGAATTATCCACGATATCTGCTTAAATGTCGGATTCTATAACAGCGACTCGATAAACCTTCGTAGCCGTGTCTCGTTTTTGAGTTAGGCATTAGAGCATGAGTCGGCAGTAGTCAGCATTTCGTGGCCGCCCTTCCTCACCCATATCGCAGGGTCGTGTCACTTAGTAATAGGTACCTACCTACCTATCCGTGCCTATTTTGCTTTCGATACACAAAGTAACCTTTTCTAGGGCTGCAAATAGCAAATTACTTTTAATTTTATTAACGAATGAAAGAGCCCACTTTTCTGCTTATAGTTAGATAAACATTTCTTATTACCACAGGTTATTACAGAAACTTAATGAATTAGTTATAGGTGTATAACAATCTCAAAAAATGACGATTTTTTGAAATGACGAACAAACCATTTTTTGGTATAAGGTAAACGGCCCATTACTCGTCAGTTTTTGAACTTTGCTGTGTTTACAGCTCTGCCACGTTGTAGTTAGTAAACTTAGTAAAGTATTGTTTTTTATGACAGGTTCATCATTTATTACTCCTTTCAATAAATATAAAATTATAATGATTGAAAAACAATAAAGTAATCAAATATTTGATCTAATAAAAAGAAGCCAATTGTACCAGTATCCGACAGATTTGTACTAGTTATCGTCAAGATGTCCTAGAACTCGTCAATTTTGAGTACCAATTTGAACTCTATTTTCTTAAAGGTAAAGTTCATATTATTTTCATTTTAAAATTGAATTTTTCTTAATACTAAGCAGTTTTCGAGATTCATAAATAATGAATCGTCTCGATGTTTTCTTGTGCACGAATAGACCACATTCAAAGGCCCGCCAGATTATACAGAAAACTGAGGAGAGTGATCGGCCATTATGTTTGACGTGTGCGGTCTATGAGTAAGCCTTCGATTCAATCGAAATGGGCGGTGTCACAGAGTCTATAGCGATGCAAAATTGACCGTCACTATATCGAAGTGCAGGACAAGAGTTCGAGACCAATCCCATTGCAGAAGTCTGTGAGATAGGATGACATAATTTTCCCGAAATTCTTCACCAATGCGATGGAGGATGAGACTTACCAAACCAAATCTTTACTAAAGATATATGTACCTAGTTATAATGGCGGAATCTCTGGAAGCTTTATTCCATGACCGTGCTCAATTTTCAATGATGCTCAAAATACCTGTCAAACTGTTGATAATTCAAACTAGTTTGAACCTTAAGTGCACGATTTGATTTCAGGTATTTTGACCATAGAGGTATCATAAGAAAACTCCTCATTCCATGATCAACACTCTTCGTATCATATTGGAACAAGCATCAGAATAGTAGAGGGAGCCTTACTTTCGTCGACTTCGATTATTGGTCTAGTAGGCTACATGACATTGGTCTCCCGCTGAAATTAATACAACTACTCAAACCTTCTATAAGAACTATTCTTGTAAAGTGACACACGATGGCCTCATTTCTGAGGATATCGCCGTGTATGCTGGTATGCGACAAGGCTGCCTCCTATCACCCCTCCTCCTTTTGATGGCATTGGATGGGATTAGGCTTCGTATGTATTTCGCATCAAAGATTTTAGGGTCCTGATTAGTTCGGGCCGTGGTCCAAGCCTCATACAAGGTCTGCCTATTTTGTCTAGCATCTTTGCAGGGTCGATTAAACCACGGTCGTTTCTTCATCCTTGCAGCCACTAGCGGGTTTGGGATATAACATTCCATTCCCGCCAGTATCGCATCAGTAACGTTAGAGGCACAGGTGTTAGGGTCATCTGATGCTAAGCAGAGCTGTCTCCACGGGTAGGATGCGTAGAGATCTCGCAATCCATCCCAATCTACCGACACGTCGCCATCCGGAAGGCCGGAGCGAGTCAGATCGAGCGCATAGCACTTGCGTCCGGACGAGACAGTGGTCCGTGCGCCAAGTGACTTTGAGCTAAGTGGCGCGTCCACTGTCACTGCATAGTTGTCCTGTCGCGTAGTCAGCAGAAGGTTCAGTATGTAACTAGTATGGCTCTCAATATGGGATTCTCGTAGGAGAAAGAACTAGTTGTGCCATAGGCCAGGGCAAAGTTGTGCTCCAGCGTTTACCCGGGGTAGTGTAAATACGATGTATCATCAGGGCAGGATATTTGCGTCTCCGTTAGAAATAGCAAGGTTGGCTGTGCAGCCTCAAGATATTGGTGGACTGCATTGGTATTAGCGTGAAGCTGATTTTGCAAAGGTCCACCAAAAGTGTGGACGGGGAGGCCGCTGCCATTTCTTTTATTTTTCTTTGGCATAATTTTAAAAAGGTTGAAACGAGATTAAGAGGAATCGCTATGCCAGTAGCGAAAGGGAAAGGTGCAGTGTTATTGCCTGAGATGGCTAAACAGGTGATGCGGTTTATTGGTACGGCAGTCGGCGGGGTCCCCGGTCCCCCCATGATACAGTCGGCCGGGTCCATTCCAGTCTCCTCTTCGAGCACGAACAATTATACCATAGATTATGCGCGAGGCGGCGGGTCAGCCAGCCACCCAGGGCGGAGTTTTTTTTTTTTTTTTTTTATACCAATAAGGTGGCAAACAAGCGTACGGCCCGCCTAATGGTAGCAGTTACCGTAGCCTATGGACGCTTGCAACACCAGGGGTATCACTCGCGCGTTGCCGAAGAACCCCATGCTGTACTCCATTGGAAAAACCACGGCGGGGAGCTCATTCCACGGAAGTCCGCGGAAGAAAACTCCTTTTAGTCCGTACAGTTCGAAACAAATCTGGTTTCAATGTGTGAGGATGGACTCCCCGTCGATGGCGAGAGGTGCGATGGTAGAAGGTAGCCGTGGGCATCAAGTCGAACAATTCCTTAGAACACTCTCCGCTGTACAGGCGGTAGAACACACATAAGGAGGCTAAGTCTCTCCTCAGACTGAGGGGCTCTAAACCGCTTGTGAGCTCGAGATCGTCAACAATTCTTCAATTCAATTCAATTCGTCAACGGCACGTCGCTGAACCGAGTCTAAAGGCCCAAGCTGGCATCCAGGTGCTCCCGCCAATAAATGACAGCAGTACTCCATATGAGGCCGGACCTGCGACTTATAAAGTTGCAGCCTTTGCCCCGCTGTGAAGTACTGTCTAGCTTTTTGGATGTCAGCTTAACCTTGTCTTCGGAACAAAACGTCGCTAGAAATGTCGACCCCAAGGATCCCGATGCTTTGGTTGAGGTTCAAGGAGGTATTCTTGAATTGTGGAGCCACAAACAATAGGGATTTTTTTGCGGTGAACGCGCAGTCTTGAGTCTTGGTGGGGTTGTAATGGACTAAGTTTAGTCGACCCCAATCGGAGACACTAGTTAGTGTACTCTCGATTTCAGACACCAGCCGTTCGCGGCTTTCCTCCACCTCGGAACGAGGGACGGCGTATTTGCACGGCCCGTATAATGAGCGTCCCCTGTACTGTAGTCCGCATAGCAAAGAATGCCGTCAATAGACAGCATATCATTGATATGCAGAAGGAACAGTGTTGGGGACAGCACAGAGCCTTGCGAGACGCCGGTATTTATGTCCATGCTATCGGAGCAGCTACCGTCGACGACGGCTCTTATGCATCTGCTGGACAGAAAGCTGGCGACCAATTTGCATAACCCCTCGGGAAGCCCTTATGCTTGTAACTTCGAGAGAAGACCCCTATGCCAGACCCGATCGAACGCCTTCGCCACATCTAGGCTCACTGCCAATGCCTCACCTTGACTCTCGATGGCGATTGACCAACGGTGCGTGAGATACACAAGGAGGTCACCAGCTGAGCGACTGTGGCGGAAGCCATATTGACGGTCGCTCAACAACTCGTGATCCTCCAGGTATCTCAAAAGCTGCGTGTTGATCACACTCCATGACTTTGGAGAGGTGATGGCGATAGGCCTGTAATTCGTCGGGTCTGATCTGTCGCCCTATTTGGGCACTGGGTGCACGTGGGCAGTCTTCCACGAAGACGGGACTTCCTTTTTGGTGTAGAAAAGTGCGAAAAGACGCGTCAATACTGGACACAATTAAGGAGCACACCGCTTCGGCACCACTGCCGGTATGCCGTCTGGCCCACTCGATTTATGGATGTCCAGAGAAAGCAATTCCCGCCGGACCTCCCGTTAAAGTGATTAAGTGATCCCTGGGCTTGGGACCCCTACAACCTGCTGGCAGCCAGCGGGCAGCTGTTTCACCGGGTCTCCCTGACCACCGCAACAACACGCCGCGTTGCACAACACACCAGTGGTACGACACCACTGGCCCCCACACACTGCCAGCACAGCGCTTCCTCATGGAGCTCTGGCGACCATACTCACCGCAGGAATACAACACCACATTAAAGTAGCGTTATTTGACTTGGTACTTCCCTAGTCTGCCTACTCCGAATTTCGAATGGGACAACCCGTTATGCCCTTCCTCTCTTACTGCTGCATAAATGCTGCTGCTGTCTTTTCCATTAATAAAAAAAATTCTGACGAATTCTAGGTCATTCTCTTGTACGTACTCACAAACGAATAGACCTAAACTCGACAACCTCGTAATTAATACCAAAAAGTATGTATATAAAAACCACATATATAGAAAAATAAATAAAGATCTAATAATTAGTTATCAAGAAAAATGTTTTAACAACAATTCGATTCAAACTCCGTATAACATTTAAAATAAAACACAATGTCGATATTACATGCAATTTTTCAAACGTGTCCCAGTATTCGTCAAAAAAGTATTAATTTTGACGAGTTCTAGTACAAACAGGGATTAACAGGTACCAGTACCTGTCATACGCGAAAAAAAATACCAAATGATAAAAATTACACAATATTATGGTTTACATCGTTGGATAGTTTACTTGACTACTTCACAAAATAATCATACTTATCAAAATGTCGACCGATACAGCAAGACATGAATCCTAACGTGGTAAGCCGGGATTCAGTTTCAGTAGCTAAACTCACAAAAAAATGCAAAATTTGGAGGTGCTTACCTTTGATCGCTCTGTATTCCGAAGCCAATACATTTTTGACTAAATGTTGTCATTTTAATTATAGAATATATTACTGTTAATATGTTGGCATAAAATGCTTTTAGTAAGATATTGGTAGAATTAAGTTATTGAATTTTTTTTTAAATCTGACGAGTATTGGGACACTGTCGACATTACCAGCGTTTACCTTAATAGCAAAAAATTGTATATTATGTCTAAGAATTAAGTACGTAAACATTTTAATTGTCATAAAATAAGTCTCCTTTGGCCCATACTGGCCCATAGATATGTGGGATGTGTTTCTGGATGCAGCTAAAAAGGATGCAAGGAAGGTGTGAGTGAGAGATTGCGGAAGAAGACTTGATGGCGAAAAGCAAGACTTGAAACGTACATAAACTTATTGTTGGATTAGGATGATAATTTGAATAAAATAAGTTTCAAGTCTGATCGTGTAGTTTATTTCGTTATCCCACATATATATCTTGTAAACTAACATATATTATATTTTAAATATTAGTTTGTGGTAGGGGGGCGTCCATAAATTACGTGAGGTGTTTTTTTTAATTTTCTGTCCCTCCCTCCCCCCTGGTGAGATGTCGTGAGATTTTATTCAACCCCCTCCCCCATCCCCCAATCTCACGTGAGATTTTTCAAAATGTGGGTTTCTTACGTAAACGCGTTGGATTGTTATTTGCTTCGTGCTTTTATTTACGACTAGTTAAGACTATTAATCTAAATATTGCTGAGAGTTTAAATAATAAGTGTAATAGAAATTTAACAATAGAATACTTAAATCGTAACTACTGTGATTATAAAAGGCATGAATTTGGTATTTATAAAAAATGAAAGGAGGTACTAAAATTGTCAGCTGGTTGGCAGCTAAAGTGAAGGATCATTTTAAGTAGAAAGCAGCAGCTAAATAAGCTCTTTTAATTTAAACTGGCATCGATATTTTTGTTTTGGTAACTGAATTTATTGTTAGGCGAAGACTTGATGGCGGATAAAAAGTAGAAAATAGGCTTTCTTAAATTATATAATGAGGTTGTATATAAAGTAAACTAAGATGAGAAGAAAATATATACATGGTCATATAAAACATACTTTGTGCGACATTTTAAGAGCTCTAATTAAAGCAAATAGTGGCATGCAAAGAAAATAGTGTGTGTCTATAGATTTATTTCTTGACTTTTATTTTCAACACGCTTTTATTAGCTTCACCTGGAAACATGGAATTGCTTCACATTCTATGGAATCACATATTATATGTCTGTGTTCGGACTTGTTGGAATCGTCTTGAGATGCATGATGATGCATTTTAGTTTTAGTTTTAGTTTCAGTTTCAGTTTCAGTTTCAGTTTCAGTTTCAGTTTCAGATTCAGATTTAGATTTAGATTTAGATTTAGATTTAGATTTAGATTTAGATTTGTTTTAGTTTTAGTATTTTAGTTCCAGTGCTTACCCTCCTACTCCATCATCAGACCCTGAAAACCTTACATTGTTAACAAACCAAACCAACAATTCCAACAAACCCAAACACGGCCAGGATACGATGATCCACTATGGAGTTCGAGTGCTTACCCTCCTACTCCATCATCAGACCCTGAAATCTATATACAGTCAAAGATACAGTCATGACAATTTCTCGAACACGGCCAGGATACGATGATCCAATATGGAGTTCCAGTGCCAACCCTCCTACTCCATCATCAGACCATGAAAACCATACAAAATCAAAGGTCACTGTTTTCGGTCCCGAAACCAGAAGACCCCGGTTCGAGTCCAGCTGTTTTTTTAAAATTCGAATCTAAATATAATTTCCAAAAAACACGATAAGCTAAAAAGTAAAAACCAGGTTCAACTCGGTCATCCAGATACTAATTATGATGCCACAAACAAAAATACTGAAACCCCAATTCTTAATTATAGTACCCGTTTAAATTTTTACAGCTTCTTGCAAATCGCAGCCCGAAAGTGTATTTTTATATGGAAGCCTATAGTTGCCAATAATACAATGTTTGTTATCCCACTGTCAATATTAGTCGCCAAGTCATTATTTATAGTAACCCACCTATTATTTCTATGAGCCTGTTTAATATATTTGCTACCTTAAAGAAGCTGCCACTATTTGGTTTTTATGATACCTTGCAATTTGTAGCCCATCAAATTTTAAAGTTACCAAATTATTTAATCGCTGCCAAGTTATTTTTTTAGTAACCAATAGTTACTCGCCCTTTAATTTGTTAGTCGCCTCGAAAATAATTAGCCTTAAAAAAAGAATATCTAATCTAATTCAGTCCATGGAGAATCATGCGCGGTCTCAATAGAGATGTGAGTGCAAGAGAGTGCAATGTGGGCTGCTCGCCTGTGCTCTGCAGCTCTTGTTTTTTTTTTTTTTTTTTTTTTTACTGTGTATAGTATAGTGATGATGTGGTCGAAGGTGGTAAGCACACAAAGCCTAGAAGGAATTGGCTCTCAAGTGCTAGATACAAAGTAAATACCGCATTTACTGCTTTTTGTTTCAATCAGAAAAAAAATGCGTGATATTTGCCGAAACCCCCCCTCTCCAACGTAAGATTAGATGAGATTTGACTCGACCCCCTCCCTCCCTTAAACATCTCACGTAATTTATGGACGCCCCCTAGTATAAAAACTTACTATTAAAATGCACTGTCACTGTGCGATCGTGCGGTACTTATGTCAATTATTTTTCCAATTGTAACTTAAAATTGACCTTGACGGTATAGATGAGCTGTTATATGAACACGTTCATGACAAAGGACGTATTCATGGTCATAGCATAGATTAAAGCCAAGTTCTCATTTTGATGGTCATGGTAACCAATCCGTAATTCTCCGTCTGAGAGTAGCATCCCTATGATATTGTACCGTCCGGTCCTTCCTTCCTTTACTTTTAGATTAGATTTACGAGCGACAAAACATACCAAGTTTTGATTTATTCAATAGAAAATATTTCGTTAGTTTGTTATTTAGTTGAAAGTATATTGCGCTAAAAACTTTTTATTAATTGAGTTAGTTTAAATTACGGATAATTTCGAGTTAAGTGACTTTTTGCTATGCTAATTTTCGGAATGTTTATTTTGCTAAGTAGACGCGACATATTTACAAACTGTAGCGTTTGGAAACAATAACTTTAATTAATTATCTCTTTTAGGTTCGAGAAATGCTTAATAAATATAAAACATTATTACACTCAAACATACAGTGCGAGTACAAAAATAAAACTTCATAATTTTTGATCTTCTTATATAAGTACAGATGTCAAATTGTCTTATTACTTTCCATTCCCTTAATATTATTTAAAAGTAAAAGGAGAAGTTGATTTTCTGTCGGATTGTAATAAGTTGTGTTAAAATCTTATAGGTACCTATTTCCACCCAACTCAAAAACTGAAGAATAAAAAAAAAAAAAGTTGATGTTTCTAAATCAGCATATTACAGCCACCCTAATCACGCGAGCCTGAATAACTTTCCGGTCCTCCTGGTCTGGCTGCTCAGCCTGAGAGCTGAAGCAAGCAGAGCAGGAGGTTGCACTCTCCATGCAACCGGACGGGTGGGCAGGTTGCGGATGGCCCATCCTGTCCTGCCCAGGCTCACCACTTGGGTGAACCGGGGCCGGACAGGTATCCAAAGTTTTTATGGATCCCGGACAGCGGAGGGATGTTGCACATCCCTCCCGATGTGCAACACCTAGATAGGCTGCTTACTACCTTTCCCCTCCGAGTAGCCTATTAAACCCTTTACCCTCATGCGCCGCCGGCCCCGCCATGCACTCAATAGCGTGCATATCGGGGATCGGTGAGCGCATTCCTAAAACCTAACTGTCAACTCCTAACCCCGCAAATAACCCTATCCTTCGTTCCTTTTCAGCGGCGGAATTTTAGAGGTGAAATTCCGCTGGCTCTTCATCACGCAAATATGAGGATGATGGGTTACGTAGACACAAACCTCCTGCGTTTGGACCGTACGCAGCCACGCCAGTAGGGGGGATAATGGGATCCTGGGGGGTTGAGCAGATCGGGGCCGGGTTAGATGCCTTCGTGATGCAACACGCCCCCTTTGGCCCGGCATTCCATCCGGGACGGCGGCAAGAGGGGCAATAGCCCGCCCCTTTGTAAGCGGTCACGGTGTCCCGTCAGAGGGTCACCAGGTTAGGGTTTCAGGTCATGCGGCAGGCAGTCGGCGGAGCGCGGGGAGTGTCGGGGAGCGCCGGGGATTTCTCACCTCCGGCGTAGCCACACTTCCCTTCGCATCGTGCGGACTCGTCTTGCTGCGGATCATGGACCCTATATTGCGTCGTGGTAGGCTTGGTGCCAGTAATTGGCATCCCCTTATGCGGGCTCCATGGAGGGTGAGCCGCCATCGACCGATGAAAATTTTACAAAAATCAACTATGGATACGAGACTTACACAACGACAACAACGACATGCACAAACACAGGCTGCTCCCAACGGAGCGCCCACACCGGGTACGGCTGCGCCTTCGGGTGCGCCAACCCTCATCAACTCACAAACGGCTGCTCTCTCGGGAGCGCCTACACTAAACACAAATGTGTTCACCATGACGGCCTTGGGAGCGGCAATGCCGGGAGACTCTGTAGCAATGGAATCTCTCTGGCAAGTAGCTCCTAAGGTCAAATCCCAACAGCTGCCGGCCAACGCTAGCGCTAACACGAACAGCACACAGACTATGGCGGCAGACACTGCTGGAAAGCGCAAGAACCGAAAGGGGAAGCGTGGACAGGCGGTTCTGCAGGCCACACAGTCAAACACCAGTACACACACTACTGACAAACACCCTACGATAGGTACCGACCAAGTACGAGTCGAGCCTGCAAAGGGGAACCCCCCTAGCGGGCTGGCCATGACAGCGGAAAAGTCGGTGCCAGTAGCGGGAGAACGGAGAAGAACCAGGAACCGCAAACCAAAGCGGGCCAGGGGTAAGCGCAGCGGAAATCTGGTGAGTCAGACGCCTGAAGAGACGACGGACACACCGATGAAGCGGCAGCGCCCCGACGAGTCTTTCACTCCAAAGAGCGCGGCTAAGCGCGCCAAACAAGAGGACCACCATCAGAAGGGCTCGCTGAGCTATGCGGACGCTATGAGGTCCAACGAGCTCTGTGTTGCTGTGCTCACGGAGCCCTTCAAAGAACTCACGGCGGAACAGGCGACGGCAGTGCATGACGCGCTGGTACAAAGGTTAGACGAAGTAATTTTCGCAGGCCCTACCTCGCGCTCTGGAGAGTTGCCACCAGCCTTCCGTGGCAGGCCGTTTCATTCTGAGGGCGTCCTCAAACTGTGGTGTGAGGACGACCACGCTCTGGAATGGCTTAGCAGGCAGGTGCCAACGCTACCTTCGCCGCACGCGGGTACTCTGCTGACGGTCAAACGCCAGTCGGAAATCCCTAAAAAGGTAAAGGCCGGCATCTTCGTGGCAAACTACGTGGGACCAGTGGACGTCTTGCGCTGGCGTCTCGACGCCCAAAATCAACGTTGGGTTACTGTTAACACCTGGGCGTGCTACGCGGCCACCCAGGAAACGGAGGGACCCAACTGTGGTACTTACCTGACGGTTGGCATCCCGGAAGAACAGGTACCCAAACTGCAGGCCAGGCAGAGGCGACTATCGTATCACTATGGTAACGTATATGTCCGCTTCTATGGAGAACTGGTTATGGGTACACAGGGTCCAACCCCAGGAACATCCAAGGCTTCGTCTGCAGCCGGAGTGAGGGCCGACGGTGTAATTACCGATGGCCGGAACACTGGCGCGACAAAACCTCAGCCCCTAGCGCGACAACCTGCCGCCGCCCAAAAGCGGAAGCAAGGCCGCGCACCCCTACCACCCAGCATGGAGCAGGCCAGTACCAGTACCGGCGGATCTGCGGCACCGGCTGGCCGGTTGGGAAGGGGCACACCAAAAAGTTCGGACGTGGAGGATAGTTTGAGCGATAGTGATGTCGTCTTACACTCCTCACCACGCTCCTAACTTTATCCAATCAAACCTCCAGCACAGTCAGACGGCAACGGCTGTCCTACGCCGCGAACTGGAGGTCACCAACTTGACCGTAGCCTTGATCCAGGAGCCGTGGATCAGGAATGGCAGGATATGCGGTCTAAACAGCATCAAAGGTAAGATATTACTAGACACCAACATAGACAAACCTAGAACGTGCATTTTCATACCAAAATGCATACCAGCAACACTAATAAACGAGTTCTGTTCCAGAGACCTAACAACCGCTAAACTGTCGGTCGACTTGTCTTCTGGACCTTCAGAGGTTTTAGTCGCATCTGCCTACCTGCCGCATGATGCAGACTTACCAACCGACGAAGTAGTAAAACTCATACAACACTGCGAAAAAGAGAAACTGGAAGTCATCATCTCAATGGATGCGAACGCCCATCACAACCTATGGGGCAGCGCGACCACTAACAAAAGAGGTGAGGATCTAGTTACATATCTTTTCTCAACCGATCTCAGGCTACTTAACAGAGGCTCCGAACCAACCTTCGTCACCTCAAGGGCCCAAACAATCATAGATCTAACGCTTGCCACGGAAGAGGTGTCCAATCACATCTGCGAATGGCACGTATCAACAGACGCATCCTGTTCTGATCACAGATGGATACGTTACAAGCTTAACATCAACACAGCGACTCTACCCCATCGGCGCAACCCGCGCAAAACGGACCGTGTCAGCTGCATAAAATTGGTCAACGAACGGATCGAGCAACAGCCCCCGTCCCTAGGGGAACTAGACCCACAAGGTATCGAAGACCAAATAAACACAATCACACAAACCCTTTTGAGCAGTTTCCACGACAGCTGTCCGCTCACCTCGAGTAAGCAGGATCCTACCAACCATGGGTGGAGCCCGGCACTCGAAAAATTGCGAAAGAAGACGAGGAAAAAACTCAATAGGGCAATGAATACTAGAGATGACACAGACTGGGAGGAGTATAGGAAAGCTCTATCCAGACTCAAAAAATGCAACCGTAACCATAAAAGAAAAACATGGCGACGCTTCTGCACCAACATCGAATCAATGCCACAAACAGCCAAAATCAAAAGTATTCTGTCCGGCGAACCTGATAGGAGCCTGGGTAGTCTTAAGAAGGCTGACGGTACATTTACAAAAAACGACAGTGAGTTATGTGAGCTTGTACTGAAAACGCACTTTCCAGAGTGCATCATATCAGATAACTCTTCATGGAACTCACAGAACTCAAACCCACCACGCGACCCCGACTGGCAAACAGCTAACACTGTCATCACCCAAGAAAGGGTCCTGTGGGCAATCAACAGCTTCCTTCCATTCAAATCAGCTGGACTAGATGGGATTTTCCCAGGACTGCTAAAATGGAACGCGCAGACGTTAGTTCCTTACCTCGTCGCCGCCTACAGAGCATGCCTGGCCCATCGCTACGTACCAACCCAATGGAGAGAAGTAAAGGTAGTTTTTATACCAAAACCCGGTAAGGGTGACTACACTCAGGCCAAATCATTCAGGCCCATCAGCTTAACATCCTTCCTGCTAAAAACTATGGAAAGGGTATGTGACAGAGAGATAAGGGATAACGCTTTGACGAAGGTACCCCTTCATCACCAACAACATGCCTACAATCCAGGCAAATCAACAGAGTCAGCTCTACACAACGTAGTTTCATATATAGAAAGCGCTCTAACAAACAAACAATCAACTTTAGGCACCTTCATAGACATTGAAGGTGCCTTTGACAAAACCACCTTCAACAGCGTAGGAGCTGCACTGAGAAGACATGAGGTAAATGATACTCTATGTGAGTGGATCGACTGCATGCTTCGACTCAGAGCCGTACAATTCACGGTGAACAACACTGTTCGGGCGGTGGTGGCGAGAGGCTGCCCGCAAGGTGGTGTTCTGTCCCCGCTACTCTGGAACATTGTGGTCAACGATCTTATCCGCAAACTAAGCGAAGAGAGATTTTTCACTGTGGGCTACGCAGACGACATTGTGATACTAGTAAGCGGCCTCTTCGAAAACGCCCTGTGTAACATCATGCAGAGAGCCCTCAATATTATCGAAAAATGGTGTCTAGAAAACGGGCTGACGGTCAATCCGACCAAGACGGTGCTAGTACTATTCACCAATAAAAGAAACATCGGAACCATAAGACCACCGGCTCTATGCGGGACCGAACTAACACTCTCAACAGAGGTAAAATATCTAGGTGTAACACTCGACAGCAAGTTACTCTGGAACAAACATCTGGAACAGAAGATAACCAAAGCCAGCATCACATTCTGGCAATGCAAAAGAATGCTGGGGAAGACGTGGGGTTTGTCACCCAAACTAACCCTATGGCTTTACACAGCTATTATCAGACCGATCATAGCATACGGAGCACTGGTCTGGTGGCCGAGGACAAAACTCGTCACTATCACAGATAAGCTGCTAAAATTTCAAAGACTCGCATGCTCTGCTACAACAGGATGCATGCGGACTACACCAACCAAAGCCCTTGAGATGATTCTTATGCTGCAGCCACTTGATCTCTTCATACAGCAGGAAGCAACGATGGCAGCCATACGACTCAAAACGCTTGGGCTCTGGAGAACAAACACCAAGGGGGCGCACATGGAAATCCTGGCAGGAGTATATAATTACCAGCCACTCATGGAAGCACCATGTGACCGCATCCTAAAAACCCACATCTTTGAACGTCACTACAAAGTGAAACTGTACGAAGAACCGAAAGACCAATCAGGTATCAATGAGATCCGTGTGTATACAGATGGCTCCAAAACTTCCAATGGTACTGGAGCAGGAGTATTCTCACCAGACCTCAACATACATATATCAACAGCACTAGGCAGACACAGCTCCATTTTCCAATGTGAATGTGCAGCCGTTATCAAGGCAGCTAATGCAATCAAGAACAGAAATATCAAGGACTATACCATAAAAATCCTCATAGACAGCAATGCGGTCCTGAAGGCCTTGAGCAACAATTGTATTGACTCGGGTCTAATACTGGAGTGCCACCAAGCCCTTGAGGTGATAGCACAAAAAAACAATATCACCTTACAATGGATCAAAGGACACAGCGGATCGCATGGCAACGATGCAGCTGATGAGCTGGCTAAAGCAGGTTCAGGCGACATTGCGATAGGCCAAGAGCCTATCCTGCCACTACCCTTTAGCCAGCTCAAAGCGTGGACACGTAGTAGAACAATTGCAAAACACATTAGTAAATGGGCAAACACAGGTAACTGCAGACAATCTAGACTGGCGCTATCGACCTACGACAAGCGACTAACTAGAAATCTGCTCACCTTAAACCGTAAAGACCTACGAGTCATCGTAGGTACATTAACGGGTCATTTACCACTTAACCGACACTTGTTTTTTATAGGTGTTACCAACAGTCCTTTGTGCAGGGCATGCATGAAGACAGATGAAACGGCCGCCCACGTCATCCTGGAGTGCGAGGGAGTGGCTGACCAACGGGCGCAAATCCTCGGTCCTACGAGGTCGCTCCGCGAAACCTGTGGACATCCCAGGAGAGTCCTGCGTTTCTGGGCGGAGCTAGGCTGGCTGCTGATTTAGCCAGCATAATTCACGCAAAAAGGGCCCACTCAAGCGGCCTACTTGCGGAAAAAGGAGCCCCGAACAAGTAACAAGTAAAGTAAGTAAGCCTGAATAACTTTGGACCGGTTATTTTTTATCCGGTAATATTTCATGACAGATTACATGGATTAGTATTAGAAAGAAGCACTTCATAAAGACCTCCTAAGAAACTACCAGAGAATCGTAAACTGGCTTCCCAGGATCTCTACCGAATGATCCTCTCAAACGGCCATTTTCATAAACATCGAAAGTAAACGGATACAAAACGGCGGCCGTTTTTAAGTTTGGATACAGTACCGTAGGGTTTCCAGCAACTCCACCCTCTTCACAAGTATAAAATTGCTTTAACTAGATCTTACCAAGAGGGCCAGGAGCCTAATTGGGCTCCTGTCTCCCACAGTTTTAATTGGAATATTTTAACAACTTCTATCATTATGAACGTCACTAAGCAGAATGACGCAGAGTGAACGTAAAACGTATCTGTTGCGCGCACCAGCTAAGCATAAGTTGGCCTTTTTTTTATTCGTGTACTATGGCGACGCTCTTTCTAGGTATATTTATTTCTATGGTTTAAATAAATAAATAATGTTAGCACAGTCCTCCATACGCGCAATATGCCTAAAAAGGTTACATATTATGGTGTATTATGTTTGAAATTCAGTAAGACTATACCCAATAATGTACGCATGGTTAGTGTGTGTTATGTATTTTTAATTAAAATAATATTTTCTAATGCATTATTGTATAAAAAAATATTAGCTTTCTGCACTTCTTCTCCATATAAACTGTAACTATGACAAATCTCACACTCCATGAGCACAAGAGGCTAAAGAAGGGATCGAAAGATTTTGCTTATAACATGTGGAGATTTCGAGATGGCATATTTTCGAAACCTATATTGGGTTAGTCATGCTGAACAACTTTTACTATGGGACCAATAGTAAAATCTCAAAAAAAAATTTTTACTGTCCATAGTAAATACCTTGCTCGCATAATGTATGAAAAGTAAAAAAAAAATTGAAAATTCTGTGGCGGTCCCGTAGTAAAAGTTGTTCAGCATGACTAACCCAATATAGGAAACATTCGAAAATATGCCATCTCGAAATCTCCACCCAGTATAGATGGGCTATATACCTAGGGGCTAAAATGGCAAAAATGACATTCTGACCCGCTCCTATTACAACTGCATCTCCACTAAATCCTGTATCCTCGGTCACTGACAAATCTTGGGAGATATTGAAAAAGGAAACGACACTTCAAAAATGAAAAACAAAAATCTACGGTAATATAGAAAAGAAATAAAAATCGGTGGTAGCATCCAATACAATTTGGTTGACTTGGATATTTTCTATGGAACACGTCATACTCTTTCGTATTTTTTTATGTAAAATGGAAGTATTACTGAAAGTAGAATAACCATGACACCAATACATTAACTAGTGACCTTTGCGCCGATCATATAAAATTCTATGGGGTATTCCGAATCACATAGCGTTGCTAGGCTTACATATTTATGGATGGATTTTGTGTTACATCAATTCTGAACTTGCTTTGAGGAAATACGTTTCTGTTTTCAAAGTGAAAGCCATCTATTCAGTTTAGGTCCTAGGAAGGCACTTGATAAGGTCAAAACTAATGTAAGGAAAACCATCCACTATAGCACTTTATATTTCTTAAAAAATATGGATGACATCGAATTTCTCTTAGAATTATTTTTCAGACTTTTTAAACGATTCCATTTCTAAATGCAAAACCAAACAGTTACTGTTTTATAACGTTATTGTTGTTATAACTGAGGGACACCTTACAGTTTACAAGCAAAATTGCTGTGACATACAGACGGACGTACAGACATGACTAAACTATGAAGGTTCGTTGTTTGAGTAAGGAACCCTAAAAAACCGCTGGGTGGATTGAGGAAATCCTTCTGACAATTTTCATTATAGTTTGGAACGATGGCCGTGAAAACGTTAAAATACCGACCGGGTGCGAGTCGAACTGGCACTCGATGGGTTCCGTTAAGACACATTCTGTGAAAATTGCAACTGTCTACCTATTTAGGTTCATGAGATAACTGCAGCCCACTGACAGACAGATGGCGCCCTTTGGATACGGAACCATAAATAGACTTACTTCTGCCTTAAAATTATGGATATTTCTAGACAGTCAATAGTGTCATCATAATAATTTCATCCTTCGTCATTTCTCTAATGTTTATAAGTTTTTGTTTTATTAAACAAATCATTTTTAATACACGCTTTTTTAGTGACTGTACTTTTTGTTGACTGTACTTGCATTGTCTTCCAATATACTAATGTTTACCAAATCTCAAGTCAACCGACCACTGGAAGTGGGTGAATGTGACTTGCAAGATTTGACCCGAACATACATACATTGCAAGATTGCAAGTTAATAAAAAGCTTGTAATAAACTAAAAAACTAGGTTTATTCATTTATTTTTGCCTGAGGTTTTGCTATGTGGTTGATAGGTAAATTAATGGTTGCAAGTAGAATCCAATAAGACTTACCTTTGTCACTATGGATAATATAGTAAAGACCATTGATGCATACCTGAAAAAAAATATAATCATTATTAAGTAATTTTGTATGCTTCAAATACATACAGATAAGAGTGTTTGTTAAAATTTTCATTTTTCATATAAGCTTTTTTTGGTGACTGTAGGTACTTTTTGTTGACATCACTTGCATTGTCATCCAATATACTAATGTAAACTGATGTAAACCAAATATCTAGTCAATCCGAGCACTGGAAGTGGGTGAAATTCGACTTGTAAGATTCCATCCAAATAAACATAGTTACATACATATATTGCAAGTTAAATAAAAGCTTGAAAAAAAGCATGAACCCAACTGAAAATTCAGGTACTTAATAGTATATTTTTTTAACACACTTAAACCGCCTTCAATACACTAAAACGTATGAATGAATTCTGATCTGGGACTTTTTGGCGGGAGCTTGCAGAGTGACGTAGCGTTTTCATTTTTAATTTCATAAATTTGTGTATTTTGAGTTTTATTGTGTATTTTTGGTGGTATTTTACCCAATATAGATCATCTATGTGCACCAGTGAATTGAAACGAAATGAATTATGGGTATCGTGACTTTTCAAGTTGTCTCAAAAAGTCCGTGAAGAGTTTTAGTACAATGACCACCATTATAGTAAAACATGACTTTTATGGACGGTGACTGACTGAGGACTATAATGTGAAGTGATTTAATGTGACTGGAAACTATAATATAACGCGACACTGGCAGAAATGAGCCCTCATTTGGGCTTGGTTGCCAAACTTAAAAATAAGAAGAAGAATTCTGATCTGAAACCTACTTTGAAGACAAATATAATAGTGAATGAGACCAAAATATACTATATGCTACGCAGACTCATATTTTTTTTTTCGATTTGGTATTTCTTATACGTTTTCAATATCCCTCAAGATTTGTCACCGACCGAGGATATGCATATCACTGATCATCGGCGCCAATATTGAGTACCAAACGCGAAACGCGATATTAGTGCTCCTTACCGTTAAGGAATTCCATCATATATTCAAAATCCATGGTCGGATCATGGTAATCATTTATATGGCTTCTACAGCAATACAATACAGTTTAAACCATTCAAATCGGATAAATCGTTTCCGAATAATCGATGAACATATATAAAAAATGCTAGCTTCTACAGTTCCCCGCGGCTTGAACGCATTCCCGGCACAAAAAGTAGCTACATAATTTTGTCAAAAAAAACATCATATAAGTCTATGGATGTCCACTGCTGAAAATAGGCCTCCCCCATTGACTTCCATTTCGAACGGTTTTGGGCCGCTTGCAGCCAGCGGTGCCCAGCGACTCTGACCAGGTCGTCGGTCCACCTGGTGGGAGGGCGTCTCGCTCGGCGCTTTCCAGTACCTGGTCGTCACTCGAGAACCTTTCTCACCCAGCGGTTATCGGCTCTTCGAGCGATGTGGCCCGCCCATTGCCACTTTAGCTTACTAACTCTACGAGCTATGTCCGTCGTTTTCTTTCTCCTACAAATGTCCTCATTTCGGACCCTGTCACCAAGAGAAATTCCGAGCATAGCTCGTTCCATAGCTCGCTGAGTCACTCTGAGCTTATTTATGCGGCCAGCAGTGAAAGACCACGTCTCTGTACGTATGTCATCACTGGTAACACGCACTGATTGAAGACCTTTGTCTTCAGACTCTGAGGTATTCCGGACGTGAAGATATGCCGTAGCTTCCCGAACGCTGCCGAGCCGAGTTGTATTTTTCGATTGACCTCTTTGTCGAAGTTGGACCTACCTAGTTGGACAATTTGTCCTATTACTTAGGACAAAAAAATACGTGTGTAATATTTTTTGATAATATAAACGATAGACTAAATAGAATTGTTCAGGAATCTAGCCTATTCGGGTAGTTTATTTAATTTATTTAAATAATGCAAAATTTTATCCTTTTTAACCAACATAAAAAATTCGTCACATATGATAACAAGGAAACAAATAGTAGACGGCTCATAATACTAGGTTCAAGTCTAATTTTATCATTGCAAATATATGCGTCGCTCGTCTAGTCTCATAGTCTAGCTAGACGACATTTGCGTCGTAAAAGCGGTCCCCTCCACGCCACACCGCCACCGCCATTGTAAAAACAAATATAAATTATGTATCCTGAATATTAAAATAAGGGTTCAAATTACCATTATAGGTACATATGAAATGCGTCTCATTTGATTTTAATTCAGAAAAATAATAAGTCGATTGGAAACTTTACCTTTTGTCTTTTGTTGAATAACAGTTTGAAAGAATATTTTTTTTAAGATTCAGATTATTATATATCTAAAAATACGCATCTCTTTACAAATATATGTATGATTAAAAATATGATAATCATTAATTTGATATAGCTTTGCAAATAAACGTAATTAAGTAATATAATAGTAAAATAAAATTAGTAATAATTTACGGAGAATAGCGTTAGCCAAGGGGCAGCTGACGAAGAGCCTCGTTGAAGTCTAGTAAGGTCTGTGTACATTGAAGAATTGTGTCAACTGTTAGAAGCTGGCCTAAATATAAAGAAACGTAGAGCAAATAGGCATGCAATAAGTTTCTACCTAAGTATGTGTTTATTATTAAAGTGCAGCTATATTTTCTTTTTAAGTAATAATTTCAACATCATATTTTCAAGACCATATCAACTATACTTACCTACCACACCTATATTTAAGTAGGTATACGTACCAACTATAAGTTTTGGTACACAAGTCCTAGGTTTTTAGGATCCACTCGGCCTAAAACAAATCCACAACGACTTGCTACCTCTCTCAATTCGATTGATTTTATCAGGAAAATGTCTCTGCTCTTCCCCCTCCCCGCCTCGAATTGGGTGGGTAAGGCCCTCCGCGGAGGCTCCGCGTATGGGGCAAAACCAGCCCCGTTGGCATCACGCACCGTCCCGCTCACATAGTAGCGGAGTTATTTCATACCCTAACCTAAAGGTCATTCACCTTGAGTGGATGAAAAAATGAGGTTTACGGGGACTATAAACAAATTTGATTTACCTAGCCTCAGTTAAGTGGCTACCGAAATATCTGAGATTATTTTTTCAATAAAACAGGCACTTACGTTATATTGTATTATTATGACTACTTCAGTATATTGAATACAATAATCGATGAGAAGGATCAGTAGAGTAATAATATCTTGCCTGTTTATTTTATTTCATGGAAAGGGGTTGTGTACTGTTCAATAGTCCGCTTTACCATAGTGTATAGCAGCTGTATTAGGGTTAGATTAACACTTACCTACGTTCGTGATTCAGGCTTTTGACCATTTTGACGATTAAAATATCCGGCTAAGCGCGAGTCTGAGTCTGACTCGCGCACCTAGAGGTATATTTCATGATTTGGGCCATAACTGTAGTATAGTAAGGGCACGAGTAGTGAGCACAGATTAACATTTAACACCTGCGCAGTAGTTAATTTTTCGGTCTGTTTGGCGGAATGAACAAGGGGGGAGCGCCGAGCTGCACACGATTGGTTCGTCAGTAAATGCTCGTCGTCTATTGGATTCTTGCGTGTCGTTTGGCTAAAAAATAATAAACAATTGAATGCCAAGATAAAGACGGAGGAAGCTAATAATGTTTCGTCCTCGCTACGCGAACTGAGCATGAGTCGAGCCACAACAGCCACAAACAGGATTTGTTCGTTGTTCGCGTAGCGTGGATGGACTTGCGAGCCTCGAACGAGTATTCGGCTCGCGCTCGACTGCGCTCCACCCGATTGTCAGTTCTTTCACAAACACAGAGCGCATTCGCATCGCGCTCGTTGTCATAACGTCCACATTTGACTATAAGTACGCGAGAAACGAACGAATTCTGTTCGTTCGTGGCTCGGCTCGTGCTCGGTTCGCGCAGCATGGACGCACCATAGATATTGCGCCGAGCCCAAACAAGATTGTGTAAAAAGATAATAGAATGATTTCTTAGCATCATAAGTGAGAAAAAGTAGTAAAACATTTTCACCAAACATTTTCATCTATAATGAATAAATGAATATAATTTTAAACTGGACGATAAGATTCAGAAAGATCCTATATTTAGACTTAAAAATCGTACAAAAAAATTGCAACTAACAAATGAACGTTAAATAAAGATTTATCCTCAGCGTAATGGCGGAAACTTCAACATTGACAACCTTAAAATATATGTTGGTGTGGCAAAAATAGATGTATGACAAAGAGCAACTTCCACGTAGCAACGATGCCAAGAGAGACAGTCGACAGCCACGCCGACAAATGCAGCGAGCGACTAAACAACGTGTTCTAAATCGCTGACGACCGCCCCGCGACTAACCACCAATTCTAATATTTGAGTCAAACCACATCGGGAGTGGCGTAGGCACCTCAAAACTAACGTAAGTATATTATATTATGTATACGCAAAATAATAGAATATATTTGTACCTATTTGCTGTAGAAATTGGGATTTCAATATCTTAAACTATCGACTGACTATACCCAGCGTACCTACTTGATACCAGATCGAGTGTGGCGAGTCATTTGTAAGGCGATAAGAGTTTAATCGCTAAGGTGTAATGTAATAAATTACTAATTGTTTGCTTTGAAGACACAGACATACGAAACTAATTTATTCAATTGAGTGTACATCGTAATTTTTTCATAGGCTACCGTATCGTATCTCTAGCTGTAATATGCCATATGGCAAATTGGATATTTACTTCTTCAATATTTAATTCTATAGAAAACTCCCTTGCCCTTAGGATCTAAGGTACCTACTGATTTAATAATCAATACTAGTTGAGATACTGTATCTTTAAGTTGTTGGTTGCATCCTATGATTAGCCGTACGTCCTTTTTTCAAAGAGAAAAGTTTCGTTCGAGATTATGAAATGTAGGTGCAATAAGCGAAAAAATATTTTATCACTGATTTGAATTTAGCGCAAGAGCACGACGTATTCCATTGAAAATATTTCGCTGACTTGAAAATCAGTGTAAGATTAGAGTTATTTCATACTTTTTTGTGAATTTTGAAGTCGATTAAATTTTTTTAATTACTTTTTTTCGCTTATCGCACATTTTGTTTCGTTATTTTTAGTTTTTTTTTATAGGTATGCATTAGCATTTGTCCAAAGTTTTGAGATGTTTTTCCTTTGCCAGGCCATCACACATATTTGTCCATATCTTGAAAATTACTGAACCGATTTCGATGAAACTTGCACTATTCCCTAAGTTGAAATAAATATAAACCAATAAAAAATTATGGTTACAATCCGATTAATATCTTCGGATATATGCGTGGATAAACATATATACATACAAACATATACCTATGAAATTTCGTTTATTTGTTTGGAAGCCCTAATAGATTATCATATGTGAATATACTGCAGTTCCAATAATATTACACATATACGTGTCGATTTGATAATCTCCTTCTTTTTAAGTCGATTAATAAAATGAGTCGAACTTTAAAATGAAAGTTCAACTAATTACTAATATTAATGATTAAAGATGTGGTTGCATCCTATATGCAACCACATCTTTAATCTCGAGGATATTGAGGCATGGGGTACGAAGTAGTGTAGCTAACTTTATAATAGTAACTTTGACAGCTTTGTAGGTAAGTTTGTGACTGGGACAAGTTCTGTGACGATACCTATATTATGTTCTACAATATGGTACATCGGAGTACATCCAAACATATCGAGGTAAGTATCATAACAACACATAACACAAAATAAATTGTTTAGAGAATATTGAAGTTGTTTAGATATAAATTAGATTTACAGCTCATTTTATAAAGTCTCATCGGTTAAGAATTTTATTGCTATGGCAACTGTGTCCGTCCATCCGAGCTGTAGTTAGTTTGTTGTGTATTTATTAGACCCAAAAACAAACATTAAGGTTGGTAACACTAATATTAAAATAAATTAAGATAGCATTCAAACATACATACAAACTCTTCAGCTATATTAAATTATAGGTATGTCCTTAACTTACTTCAGATTATACGTAGATCATTAAAACGTACTTCAAATTAAAAAAAAAGTGCGAGTCGGACTCGCGCACCTAGGGTTCCGTACTAACCTGTACTTATACAAATGTTGTTACAGATTTAAGGTATTATAGACCTGAGTATTTGATAAGAATTTCAATTAAATACCTCTACCCGTTCATGAGGAAAGGGGTAGTGAGTTTAAAATATTTTTATTATATGATGTAGCTAAAAATGTATGCTTTTCGCAATTTTTCCCTTATCTGTGCTATAAGATGTTGCTTCGTACCAAATTTCAAGAGTCTGAGTTTACGGGAAGTACCCTGTAGGTTTTGATTCCCTTGCGAGTGTCGAAAATTTACTGCTTTATGCTGAAAATTTTCGGCTGTATCTTTTGATTGCGTTGGCTTAGAAGTTTCATTTTTACGCAACTCCAAGGGACAGTAGACCTCAGTATTTGATATGAATACCTCCACGCGTTCCGAAAGTTAAGTTTACAATATTCTTAGAGATAACTTTAAAGGCTTAGCAATTACGGCCAAATATCATCTCTTGCGCGGTATTTTAGTACAGCTTACATTCATAGAAGAATTTAAAAAGCTAATTTCGACTCGTTGAGTCTCCCATCTTTAAGGAATCTTTTAGGCCTTTCGTTAACAAACGAATCCAAAATGCTTAATCTACCTTCATTTGATTGGGAAATATCAATGGCCTAATAAATGATTCCTTTTTGTCCCAAAATTACCACACGTAATACGTAGCTGTATATGGTTTAAGCCAAGTCTAGTGAAACCCAGGATTCCAGATGGTCCTGGCTCTTTTTGATATAAGACATTAGAAAGAGATAAATATAGGTTTTGCTATACTTGCTTCCTTGCTTGCTTTAGAAAGTTATATTAGAAACACTCATTTGCTACGTCAACATTAATTTGAACGACAACACCTGAACCCAAGCTTTACCAATTCAGTTTGGGGGACTGAATATCCACATTTTTTTGGATCACGTGTCAAATTGGGTCTATGTTGGCCTTCCCGTCTTAGAAGCCTATAATATCATGGCACACTGATGGACTGACGCGGTATTTGTTTTTGGATTATTTTGTATATAATTGAAAAGTTTACTTGTTTATAACAAAAACCGTTTTTTTAGTATGGCAGACATTGAAAGATCCTACCTACCCGGTGGGCCATCACTCCTGGAGCTATAACTATATGCCTTCGTAACTACTAATCTCTATGCAGTCGAAAGCAAACTTACCATCAGTTATTGAAAACTTAATCAAAGTTAATCTACGATGATAACTATTGCTGTCTTTGTTATAGTCAGTGACAGTAATATTTTAAAGAAGATTATACATTGATTATTCTAGAAACTGAGAGTCAGTAGGTATATATAGTCATTATTGAATATGATTGAAAAAAGAGATATAACGAAACCACGAAAAGAAATAAAATACAAAACAGACAACAAACTTATGACGCAGACCATAGCAATTTCAGATAGACAAAACATCGTTAAATATGGGATAAACATAAAATTTCCATTCAATAATGTACCTTTTGACACAGAAATTGGAGGCAGAAATAAATAGCCACGAACTAAGTCTATATGTCTCTCAATTTTATAACATAATTAATTGCTTACATTTCAACCATTGTATTTTCAGTTTTTGTTTATCACTTTCTTAGTTTACATGCATTATTGTAAGAATTCCAAGAACTCTACTCGAAATAATTCTAAGAATCCGGTTAAATGGGATCTATATAAATGAGTTTCTTTCTTTCTTTCTTACATCAGCACTTTTAGCACTAGTGTAGAATAGGTTTATATCGCCGTTGCGGTTTTTGGTGAACATACCAATATTCAATAGATAATCTATCGTTATGATTGCATGGGCTCTTACCAAAGCTCATCTTACTAAGCTACAAACATGCCAAAACATTATGGAGAGGAGTATGGTGGGGAAGAGGAGAATCGAAAAAACTAGGCTCAGCATAATCAGGAAAGCAACAAAAACGCGGAACGCGGCACTAAAAACAAGGCTCCTGAAATGGCGATGGGCTGGCCTGGCCATCCAGTCCGCGGATTAGATAAATGGAGCAAGATTATTAGCACCTGGTACCCCAGAGAAGGGAAAAGAAGACAGGGAAGGCAGATAAAAAGATGGGATGATGAAAAAGTAGCAGGAAAAACTTAGATACGACCAGGGTGGCACAAGGTAGGGTGGAATGGAACAAGTTGGAGGAGGCCTTTGCCAAAGGGCACACAGATTAGTAATCAAACTTAAAGAATGGAAACTTAAATAGAATTATATATAATTGTAATAAATAATCTGAAATATATATGTATGTATGTGTAAATAAATAAATATGATTGTATGCACGGAATAATTTTACCAGTTACATGCACCATTTACTACACAATATTATGACGTTAACATTAGCAAAATTTAGTCATCGTAATTTATATCAGAAAAAACATCATTATAATAATCTAGGTATATTCTCTAACTCTTAAGAAAGTTAGATAAAGTCATGCGAAAAAAAAACTTATCGCATGTTTAAGGGGACAAATGTTTGGTAATAAATATAGAATAAAAGGAATGAGTGCATGATAGAGCTAGAACTCTGGCCATGAGATGTTTCGTGTCAAACATTAAGGTTGTTCCGATTTTGTCTCCAAAGCCCTTAGCTTAGTATTCGTATTAGTAAGCCCAGTGATGCAGTTTCAGTGGCAATGAAACGGCAATCACAATGTTTCTGTGACCTACATAAGGAGCGGCGCGGGCGTCGGCTGCCAAGACCAGTGAGCAATGCTATTCTCTAAAACATAACTCGTTGACCAGCCCGCGCAGCGCTGCTACTAACAGCGTGACTTTTCACGTGATTGTCTAGTTAACGATAGAGACAGCGCAGTCACTACGCTAGTGACAGTGCTGTGTGCATCGTTGAGGTTGTGACATTTACCTTACAGAATTACCCCACAGTACACACTACCGCGGCCGTGGCACTGCGCCGCTCTAACTCAATTAGCGGGCGACATGGTGCGCGCGCGCACGCTTACGCGATCCTGGATCGTGTTGAACGACAACATAATAGCTAAACATTCGTCGCAATTTGTTTACTTTCTTGCCCAGCGGTTTTATCTATTATCCAGAACGAATACGAACAAAACGAAATGATAGCAGCTTTGTTGTAAGTTATCGTCGCATCCTGTAGGACTAGACAAAATCCAAACTATATTTTCCACATACTTGTTTGCAACAGTCACGTGACTTATTCTTAACTTATGTAATTTTCAATACAAAATAAACTTGCCGCAAACAGTTCCGCTGACAGAAAGAGGCTGTGGTCTATACTGATCATTACTCGATTGAAAGCAAGGCGGAACGCTGTTATACTTAATGTGATATCAAATGTAGTTACCGAAGATAAACTTGGTGTTCCATATTAATGTTCCACCATGTTGGGTTTCAACTTTGGAGAACAGTTTCCGACAACTCGGGAACTTCAATATGTGTCTCATCGCGTTGAACGACAGAAACGTCACAAAATATACACTATCTCTTTTCCCACCCCACCCCATTTTCCAACTACGTCCTATTCAATTGTGCAAACCTCCCGCTTTGTATTCCACATTAAACCAAACTTTGATTTTCTTAATCTACTTTTTTATCAGTGTTATATGTTATCAAAACCTAATCCGTCGTATCAACTCATTATCAGTAGGAGTTATCTCCTAGCTATCTGTCTTCTACTTATAGTAAACACGGTCAAATCCCTTAAGAGAGTATATTAATACACAAATCAGCTCATATATTTTTAGCCCTTTCAATATTTAAGTACCTACTTACTTACTTAGGTACTTCCCACTGATATGATTTACAACAGAGCTGTCGGTTGTCCATTCGATAATGTAATGTTTGAAGCATTGAATCATCATTTAAATCAAAATTGTGAGAAGGGAAGATAGAGTTGGAACTCAGAACTTTATGGTGAAACACCCTCCATTTCAGCAAACGATTTTCAAACAAAAAGGTTGAACGCATCGACGTAAACACCCTTCGTCTCGTTTCTGGGAGAAGTAAAAACTTATGCACGTAATTAATTTACTACTGGCATGAGCAACACTTTGTATTTCTAGTGAATTTTCTGAAGATACTGAATCTTATTTTGTCGATAAAGTTACCACTTTTTTTTCCGTGGTTACCACTGCGACTGCATCTTGTTGCACGAACTGTTTACTTGAAAAGCGAAGTTTGTTTGTCTGTAAAATTAGGTTTCAGTATTTAGTTCAGTGTTGTGGATAATGTCTTCAGGGTTTTCATACAGTTTTACATAATTTCGTAAATGGTAAACGAAATCGAATCATTATTGAAATACAGCTTGAATTGCTTATAATTTTGTTTGTTTTTTGTCAGCAGTTTGACTAGTTGGACAGCTATTGTAATTACAACTAACTTTAGGAAATAGTTGAGGGCAAATTTTAGTGTTTAGATCTATTATAATCAAAAGGCGAATAATACAAGCTCGTTTTTAAAATACCCGCAACTGGACTCTGCAGTAGTTATTGGTAGATAACATCCTTCGTCAGGTTTACTAATTGTTGAACCGATGCCATCCGTGGTAGCTACTCTATCTAAAAAAAAATACGAAAATAAATAGATAACGTTTCGATAAACTCACTTTCTGATGCAGAGATTCGCTTTATAACAATCATAGCTGGTTTAATAAGTATTCTAAGGAGAGTGATAGATAAAGTGCATTATATAGGCTTAATCGCAATGAAAATCCCGTTGCAGAACAGAAAATCACTCATAAGAAAAGACTCAAATTCTAAATATATCAGTTAATTTCAGATGTCATGCCTTCTTAAAGATATTGTATATTGTATATAACAGCTTGTTGCAGCTCTGTTTTCTATTCAAATAGGTTAAAATCATAATTTATAACTAAACAACACTGAGCTAAGAGCTATTTTGACTCGACGGTAATAGTTCTCATTTGGTAGTATTTTTCCGTCATGAAATTATATTCACCATTATATTGAACACTATACATGTTTCCTGTAACAACGGGGTGGAGAGCGAAGTTGTTTATAGAAATAAAATAACATTTTCTTTGAGTTAAACTTGTGCTAAATACATTATCGTGCAACGACATAGATGGAAAGACGTAAGTCGCCTCAGCTGTATTGCTCCATGTTTATATGTATTAGACCGAGCATATACTGTCAGACACCCAATCGCTCAACGTCATGTCTCCGACGTATCTCTAGTAGTGTATAAATTGTATGGGGATTTTAATTAGGCCTATTCATTTGACTCATCTTACTTATAATGTTAATATTGCACACTGTTTGAGCTTTGTTTAAACAAAGTCCATTAAAAACAAAGTGTTTTTCGTTAAATAAAGTTAAAAAAAGCAAATATGAATTCAAAAGCGAATACCAACTATGTGCTTTTTTTTTTTTTTTTTTTTTTGCTTTTTTGGCCTCACTCCCGTGTTCCGCGCGCTCCATCTTCCTTGTTCTGTAATCTGAGCTGACAGCAGTCTGACAGACGAATCGAAAGTTTGGCAGTATGAATAATCTTTGCACAAGGAAAGGTGGGTCTAGCTAGCATAAATGCTGAAAAATAATATTCTACCTATATAGGTTTTTTTTAAGTTTATTCTAGTTGTTATAAGCTATACACCGTGCGCATAGGCGCTAAAAAAATTGGCGCGGGTGTCGTCTCTTACTTGCGCTCTCATAGTTCTTTCCTTGCTAGTTAGAACCGCCTGTCCTAGTGGTCACTTTTTCAAAATCGCTTACTCATGCATATGTATAATTTCAACTTTACAGAACATAGTTTATTATATATTATACTGCATTTAACACTTAATACTTGTGCTCGCCAAAATCGCATGTAATATTGTTTTATATTTTACAATAAACACCCTAAATCGTATTAAATTTTCAATCAATAGTATTTGTGGTTGCTGAAATATACCGCTATGACAGACGGACAGGCAGACGGAGTCGCATCATAAGGGTTCCTTTTTTACTGTGTTGGTTCGGAACCCTAAAAACGACCTTCATTACATAGCATATTCTAATTCTTTAATCAATACACTTTTCATATTAAAGCAAAACTAGGATTTGTATTCATAGTTATATTTATATTATTAAGTTAAACATAATAATATACCTACATAGATATTTCATTGCATGTTTGCTTTTACACTTTACTATACACGACTTACACACAAGAATCAGTTTTAAGGTATTTAGAAGGTAGTAAGAGGTATATTGCGAGTTCTAGAGCCATTTCGAATTAATGAGAAACGATGGTAAGCGAGTTAGCAAAAGAAATTAAAAAGGTAAATTACTAAATAAGTAAAACATGTAAACATCAAAATTCCGCCGACGCTATCCCACGAGTTATGTACTCGGCATAGATTTACAGAGGGCATTGTGCATTTTTAATGGACAGATATAAAGCGGTTAGTTTTGAGTTTGGCAACCAAATCCAAATTTGGACTTATTTCTGCCAGTGTCGAGTTATATTATAATTTCCAGTCACAATAAAGCACTTTCACATATTGTCCTCAGTCAGTCACCGTCCATAAGTCATTTTTTACTACAATGGTGGTCATTGTACTAAAACTCTTCACGGACTTTTTGAGACAACTTGAAAAGTCACGATACACATAATTAATTTCATTTCACTACACTGGTGCACATGGATTAATGTAATAAAACTAAAAAAAAAAAAAAAAAAAAAAGAAAACGCAACGTCTCTCTGCAAGTTCCCGCCAAAAAGTCCCATTAAAACACTTTTATATCAAGTCATTAGAAGAATAGCTTATTGATTGAAAAATCAGCCCATAGATACACTTTTACCTTATAACCAGTTTACCTCTGAACCGATCGCAAAGAAATTGGGCATGCAGATCGGCTAGTATGAAGAGGGATACTGGCAATTTAATTCATAGAGGATTTTTGTCGACAAGTAAAACCCGCTCTTAATCTACAAGACACGATGTTAAGCACAAGTTTATTATACAATTTGACTTGAATATCTCAACACAGAAAATATAAAACAGTTATCATGCTAGTCACGATAAGCCGGTAATATAAATATAATTTCATGGAAAATATGCAATCTCAGAACATCACCACGCTTCATATTATGCATATTACTACTTTCGATAAGCTTGTTTTCGATTGCAGTCGCAGTTTGTAAAATAAAGGAAAAATAAGGGAAAAATCAAGAAATACGATAATCAAATAGTTGTTTTGATTTTGTAATTAGCTATTTAAACTGAAATATGGCCTATTATAATCTCTCTGAGATATGATACCCACTCCTATGTAAAGACAATCATTTTTGATCAAATATTTCAAATCCACAAGCAAAGATAATGTTCTAATAACTTTACCAGTCAGGCCTTCGTTGGGCTGCCTTCGATCAAACAAAAACTTCGTCAAGGCCAAACAAGCGGTTTCCTAAAAAAAAACAACGAAGGCCAAAGTAATGTTAAAGCTATTTTGCTATTTTTTAACTTGTATTATACCAAACTACGTACCTATAGCATTACTTTCGAAGTAGCCTATGTCATAACTTCTAATAATACTAAAATAACAGATAAATACTTATGAAAAATTTAAGTAGTTGAATAGATTCGCCAACTGAACGGTGGAGTAATAAAGAATACTTAGTATGTACTTATACAAGCTTTATAAAAATTAACCTTATTACTTTACAGTAAGGTTCATGTATTTAATTTTCAATTGATGATACAGCAAAGTACCTCATAGTAAAGCAATAAGGTTTATTTTCATAACAATCAGACAACTGTCACAGGTATCAACTATATTTTATGAAAACTAACTGCAATGAACAGAATATAATTTTAAAACACACACTCTCGCAATCTTATGTAGGTACTCACACACTATTTTTTTAGGGTTCCGTAGCCAAATGGCAAAAAACGGAACCCTTATAGATTGGTCATGTCTGTCTGTCTGTCTGTCTGTCTGTCTGTCTGTCTGTCTGTCTGTCCGTCCGTATGTCACAGCCACTTTTTTCCGAATCTATAAGAACTATAATGTTGAAACTTGGTAAGTAGATGTATTCTGTGAACCGCATTAAGATTTTCACACAAAAATAGAAAAAAACAATAAATTTTGGGGGTCCCCATACTTAGAACTGAAACTCAATTTTTTTTTTTAATAAAACCCTTAAGTGTGGGATGTCTATGGATAGGTCTTCAAAAATGATATTGAGGTTTCTAATATAATTTTTTTCTAAACTGAATAGTTTGCGCGAGAGAATCTTCCAAAGTGGTAAAATGTGTGTCCCCCCCCCCTGTAACTTCTAAAATAAGAGAATGATAAATCTATAAAAAATATATGATATACATTACGATGCAAACTTCCACCGAAAATTGGTTTGAACGAGATCTAGTAAGTAGTTTTTTTTTAATACGTCATAAATTGAAATTCATATCAAATACTCAGGTCTATACCACTTATATACCTCTATTATATTTATATTTTAAACCATTCACTTATATACCTACAGGTTTGTACGGAACCCTCGGTGCGCGAGTCTGACTCGCACTTGGCCGGTTTTTTATGTTTACATGTAGGTAATGCGTTTTCTGCTTAAGATTAATTTAAATCATTACTTAATTATACATTATGTAAAATATATTTAGTTATCTCGAGATTAGGCGTCCAGAAGATCCGTAGGACGGTATACTCAGTTCGGGTTCCCGTCTCCCGTAAAATTTTCCGTTTTCTTTCTAGTTTTGTAAATGGGAGAAAATAATATTTATTCTTAATAAATATTTATAATCTACTTCAAAAATAGGACATTATATAATATAAATTCCGCGCTTACAACGTACGACTTGGCTATTAGGTTATCAAAGTTTGAAATGCACAATCCCATCTAGAAATAACCAATAGTGCAGTTCAATACTACCTTGTAAATTCGGTTATTTCTGTAAAACTTTCCCACTAAAGTAACATGAAAATATTGTATTTCTGTTTAAAACTAAAAGTTGGTATGATAAGGAAACAGTTGCCAAAAACTAGGAACAAACACTTTTTATTTGGTTCAGGACTGATAGAAAGCTTGGTATGACTCATGCACAGATTACAGAATAAGGCAGATGGAGCGCGCGGAACACGAAAGTGAAGCCAAAAAAGCAAATACAGATTGAAAATCTGATACCTGGTATTCGTTTTCCAGTTTGTATTTGCATTGTTTAACCACAGTTTATAAATAAAGAAGTGTTTTTTGTTACATAAAGTTTGTTAAACAAAGAAAATACACATTCAAAAGCGAATACCAAATACGTGTTTTTCGATTTGTATTTTCTTTTTTGGCCTCACTCCCGTGTTCCGCGCGCTCCATCTCCCTTATTCTGTAATCTGTGGACTCATGTTACAAAATAGTTCTATCTACATAGAGTATCACGCGTTTCTACGCTATGCCGTAAACTATATCAAAAATAGATTTAGAGATTATATGAAAGTATTTAAAATCAATGTGTATATTTGCAGTCATATTATAATTATTTCTACAGTGTTTTATTTCAAAACACCAGCTAGCTAATCTTTTTGCATGATACGAGTATTATGTTATTCACCAAGTAATGTTTACTTATATGTCTATCCCCAAATTTGTTGGTATATAATGTGTTAAAATTATGTTACAGACCATTGCAGTGTGGAGTCCAAAGGACTGGCGCACACAGTGGAAGCGCGCTGAGGGCCCTTGCATTATGGATGAAATGCTCCTGAAGAACGATTCAACAGCGTCAGTTTTCATTGTCAAATACGCGAGCCGTCTCTTTTATGTACAATTGTTATTTTATTGTCATTTTGTTGTATATCAAATGCGACAAATCTTAACGTGACAAGTACTGAATAATAGTCTTTAGAGTATACGTAAGGACTGCTCAAGCCGATGCGATGTTCAAACCTCCTTACAGGTGCCCTTCATCAATTCGGAAAACCTTTGACCTTTATGCTGCGTATGTCTCGTTATTATCATTATTTTATAACCAGGTGAATTAATTAATTATTAAATACTAGTTCCCGCCACGTGGTTTTACCCTCATCCTCGAGGGATAATGTTTTCCATTATCAAAAGTATTATATAGGTTTGTTGCTCCAAGGTAAATATATATAATACATTTTTTTAATAATTCATAACATTACCATATGACTCAGAAATGTATGATCATTTATAAAATGTATAACAGAACCACGGAAAAGAGAAAAACAAAAACAAAAATTTCATTATTTTAACAATATGGATCTCAAATGAAAGCTTGTAAATAGGCCATTCCATATATGTATATATTATAATACGTTTATGAGCGTTTATGCTACCATTTTGACGTAAACTGCAAAAATGCAAGGACGTTACAGTAGATATGAGCGGTTATACCGTAAGTAACTCGTTGCGATGGTTGTTAGCCTTACTTTACCATACCGCTAATTAACTTATATACAACTTATTCATTAATAAAAGTAAAAAGACTGAAATAAATTAAATTATTTAAAAGAAACAAAAAACCTGACTGCGTAGAACAAAAAATAACTGAAAAGAGAAAAACAAGCTCTTTAATCTATAGAATTTTTGATATAGCTTGAATTTTATAACGTATTGCAAACGGGGATAAACACATATGACAAAAAAAATATACTTAGGTTATTGGTTTGTCACTGCAATCTATAACCGTCTTACTAATAAAAATATGTAACACGGTTGTTTAACTGCTGTATAGTTATGCAGTGTGTAAGCCTTATACAGATGCTATACACGCCCTTTACTAATAATCAGTTTGTAAGCGTTGTATAATTATCTATTTGTTAAAACAAATCGACTGGCAACTTTTTAGGAACGTTGTGAAACTAAACTCTCTAACTTCAAAATACGGGAGATAATATGGGAAAAAATGTGTAAAACACCAAAAGACACTGAAAAATAATTATATAAAATATGAATCTTATCATAAAAAAAGGTTTCTTTTTCTACAATTTTAATTTTAATAATTAAACAACAAAAAACATAGTTTTAAAAAGCTTCAAGTAGATAATGGCGGTTTTGAACGTAACTGTCTTGTGCTTATGGCTACAGTAGCCATTTAACCAAAGAAGAAGAAGAAAGAAGAACATCACTGTCAAATTACAAACGTTACGTCAACAAACGAAGCAAATGGCTGAGGCCAATGATGTCAAAACTAAGGATACGTCCACCGGAAAAATTTGAAAAAAACTTCTTCATACAAGTAAACAGTACCGTTATCTGCTTAAAATCGAGCGAACTTCGTAGTACCGCGTTGCATAGGCGTACGATGTAAACTCATATTTACGTACAATGCACACTTTTTTTATTCCATTTTTTTGCAATTATAAGCAAACAATGAACGAATGAACTGTTCCGCGGACCGAAGGCGACCGAGTCGCGTTGGCCCTAAAAAGTTATTTTAGGGCCAACGCTGGTGCCATTTTATAGCGCGGTTGGCCAGGTCCTTACACAGTCTTACTTATAACAGAGTAGTAATCATTTCTTAAACGCGTGTGTAGTTACACATTGTATAATAGTCGTTTAAGACTTATGCACTGCTTTGACTAATAAACACTGTATAGAGCTTGGTTAACTATCCTCTTCTTACACAAATGTCGTTTTTATTCGCTGGCAATATCAACAAAGAGACGTTCCGAAACTCTGTTCCATACATTAATATTGCTCATTAATTTAACAAATATCATGATTTAGTACGTTATTATTGATCTTATTAATTTAATGATATTTAAAATTAATGATTTTACATGTTTTTGTATATTTTTGTATATTTTTAAATAAAATAATACAGCTTTAATACTGAGTTTTTTTGATTATGCTATTGCCAATAATTTTAACGCAATCTGCTGAACGGCAATCGATTGATAAAAACGTGTCAGTTTCAAAACATTTTTCGTGATTTGTGGTGATTTATTTAGTATAATGGCATCAAACTCAATTTACTCATCAACGAACTATATACCGGCGACGCAGAAAAAAAGACGTTCTCGTTCAGCAAATTGGGAACACATGGAAAAGGTAAGTTACTTATTAAAGTGGCTCCAAGTCAGTTTCCTTTTCATAAATATGAGTATACCTACATAATACTGCATCATATTACAATACACAAATCTTTATTGTACAATATACAAAATAAAAAAATCTATATTGCTATAAAATATCAACATCAACATAAATTTCATTGTTACAGGCTTTGTTAACAGAATGTATTAGAGAGCATCTGTCGATTATTGAAAATAAGACTTGCGACACTAATACCAATAAAATCAAACAATTAACATGGAATAAAGTATTACAAAGATTCAATGAGCTAAACAACAGACACAGGAGTATGGGAGAGCTAAAGCAGCAGTGGCGTACGTTAAAACTTGATGCAAAAAAAAATGCCTCCAATTACAAGCGCTCACTAAAACAAACTGGTGGTGGAATGAAGCCACCATCTCCAGATCCTCGTACACAGGAAATAATTAATATGATACCCCAAGAATTTGAAGAAGATATAAATGACTTTGATAGTGATAATCTTAACTGGGTGGATGAAAAAAAAATGGCAGAGAAACACAAAACACTTGAGGAAGAAATTGAAGGAAAGAGTGAACATAATAATAATCCGATGGAGCAAGACAAAGTTAGTATAGATTCTATAGTTACCATTGAGGATGAAAATGGGAGTGAAAATAATCAGATGTCATTCACTCCAGCAAATTCATGCAGTATTTTAAAAGAATCTGCAATTAAAAATTCAAAAAATAAGGGAAACAATAAATCTTATGAAAGAAATAATATGAAAGAGAGAGATGTTATTTTAATTCATTGCTTAAAACAAGAAAGCAAATTGAAGCTTAAGCAAATGGCTGAGGCTCATGAGTGGGCAAGAGAGGAGCATGTCCTCAAAATAGAAAAATTAAAATTACAAAACATTTTATTGCAAAAACAAATAAAAGATACAGAATGATAATCGGTTTTATTTTCATTTACTCTTGGCTATTTGAAGATTCTTAACTCTAAACAAACGTATTATTGAAATTAACTTATTTTACAAATTCAGAAGTAACGATTAATAAATAATCGTCTGACTGTTTGTCCGAGCTCGTTTTCTTGTCTTACGGCAGCAACATGTGGTTCTCTCATCCTAGCTTCTCCTACAAGGGTAATATCTTCTACACCCTCTCCCATTTCTATTGCAATGTTATGTAATATTGCCAATGCAATGATGTATAGCTTCACGTGTCGCAATGACACTGTAAAACCAGTAAGTAAACACCGAAAACGCTGCTTCCAAACACCGAAACACCGTTCTACAGTATTTCTGGTTTGTATATGAGCTCTGTTATACGCTTCTTCGCTTTGTGTCACAGGATTTTGGACTGGTGTAAATAAATAGGGCATTAACGCATACCCAGAATCTCCAATAAGGCGACCGCAGAACTGGTTTGCCTCGAATCTTTCTCGAATAGCAGATTCGCGAAAAATCCTAGAATCATGGGTACTGCCCCTCCATCTAGCTACGATATCACGGATTTTAAGGGACGAGTCACATACTACTTGAATATTCATTGAGTAATATCCTTTACGGTTCACATAATATTGACCAGAATCGCCACCAACTTTTTTAATTTTTATATGCGTGCAATCAATTGCACCGATAATATTTCGGAAGCCACATATTTGTCGAAAGCCAGATATAACCTCCTCTTGTTCGGACATACTAGATGGCATGAAAATAAAACTTGCAGCCTTACTAGCCAAAGCTGTTGCTACTCGTCGGCAAATATTCGTTATTGATTGCTGGCTCAATCCATGAAGCTCTGCAGCATCGTCCTGGACTTCCTGTCGAGCCCAGGTCCTCAATGCAGTAAGCACTTGCAAGTCTGGTGAAACTCCACCTCCTCTTGTACCTTGTTTAATATCATCTTCGATCAAATCAATGATCTTTCTGGCATACCCCTTAGTAAATCTATATTTACTTCTAAAGTCTCTATCGGATAGCGAGAATGGACATGCGCGTTTTTTATAAACTTTTACTTTTCTAGGCACATGCTCTTCTTCGTCTAATTGGTCAAACAAATTAAAATAATCTGAATATTCCATATTAGATAAATCTATAAAAAAGCACAACAAAACGAAATTCGACACAACACTTATTTGACAGACAACGCTGATCTATTGAAATCCGCCATAATGTTCTTATACAAACACTAAACAAGGGTCCTGGCCCGTGTAAACCCTGTGTAAATTTCCTAGGTAACTAAAACACGTGTATACAGGCTTTGTGTCAAAAATGTTTTTATTAGTAGCAATTATCCTATAACAGATGTGTACACAGCGTGTAACTTTTTATTAGTAAGGCTGTATAATATAAATATTTCAGTAGATAAATTTGAATTAAAAAAAGTAAAACAAAATGAAATTTGAAACAACACTTGGTTGAAAGACACAGAAATGCGCCATCTTGCTCTTATAAAACAATTAAACAATAAGCCCTGTGTACATTTCCTAGGTCACTAAAACACGTGTATACAGGCTTTGTGTCAAAAATATTTTTATTAGTAGCAATTACCTTACAACAGATGTGTACACCGCGTGCAACTTTTTATTAGTAAGACTGTAAGTATATATATAAAAATGAATCCCTATTTCCCTTGGTCGCGCCATCACGCGTGAACGGCTGGAAAGATTTCGCTAATTCTTTTTTTGTTGTGTTTGTTATTGTCAGGAGAAGGTTCTTACATTAAAAAACATTAAGAATATTGCTCAGAAACTTAGAAAATTTAAGAAAAAGGGTAGGGTAGGTTAGGATAGGGTGTGGTAGTGGTAGGTTAGGGTATAGGTTAGGACACCACGCCAACGAAGTCGTGCCGAGCAGCTAGTAGATAGGATACCTTATAAAATTCAAGTTACTTTAAAAATTCTTTAGATTAAAGTGGTTGTTATCCTCTTTTCAGTTATTTTTTGTTTACGCAGTCGGGTTTTTTGTTTCTTTTAGTAATAAAATATTCTATTCACGTCACAATTGGCCAAGGAATACTCAATGTCTTCAAAATACACTTCTCTACTTTTATGTGCACGATTGTTCACACCAAAGTATATACTTGGGACGCAGTGGGTATATTTATACATGTAATGAATTTTTATGTAGTAATAAATATTAAGAAATTCAACTGTGAACATTTCAGCAATATTTTAGTTATTTCCGGATCCCCACAGACTTGGCTATGCGATTAAAACTATTTAGTTATTCGAAATGAATATATATTTAGTATTCAACTAAGTAGTTGAGTCACCTACTCACCATTCAATACCGCTTGAAAAAAGGGAAACAGTCTGAGGAGTTATATCTATAAATATTAAGAGAGAATCTAGTCGAGTTTAAGTCGGATCACATGACGACGGATGCCTTCTAAATATACACAAATCTGTCAGCATTGTTCACTGCTAATGACTACCAAGTCTTCCACAGTAGAACCGATCTAATCTATCATAGTTTTATTTTTAAACCAATAAAGAGTTTTTGTAATCCCAACATGTTTAAAAAGTTAAAAATATTATAAAAAGTACCTATGACGTATACATCTATCTATACAAATAAATAAAATTGAAGTGTCTGTTTTAAAACAGATATAAAATTTACATATACAGAGACATATTACGGTAAAAATTAAAATATAATAATTTAAAAAACAGTCTGGCTGTTTGTCCGGCTAATCTCTGAAATGACTGGACCGATTTTGACAGAACTTTCATTCTCAGATATCTGATGATATAAATAGTAACATAGGCTACTTTTGTTTTAGAAAAGGCCAAAACGATCGGCTGACATAGCGCACAAAATAATAGAGTTTGGTGAACAACCAGGTTGGTACCACCAGTGACAGTATTGAAAAAGAAAATATTTTGGTACAATACAACAACACTTTTCATCATCATCAATTTATTTATAATACTAATTAATGATAAACATAGTTTGTGGTTACTGTTAAAAAGATCTCTCTCTATCATGCTTACGAGATATAAAGTTCTTAACAAGTTACAGTCTTTGATTAAGGATACATCCAGATAGAGTGTCGCAGCTGTGCACGCGTCGATAAAAATACGCTCTAACTGTTAGGGGCTAAACCAAATAAAAATAAATAAAAATGCAAAATAATGATCAATATTTAAATTTCTCCCGATTTTAAATGGAATATTTTAACAACTACTATCATTATGAACGTCATTATGACAAGCAGAATGACGCAGAGGGAGCGTAAAACGTAGCTGTTACGCGGAGCAGCCTATAAAAGTTGGCCTGTTTTGTATATTAGTGTAGTATGGCGACGTTCTTTCTAGGTATATTTATTTCTATGGTTACAGTTATCATTTAGCTACTCAATAGAGAATCATCAACCATTGCTGCATAGGTAGGTACAAATAGATGTAAAGTCATAGACCGAGATCCCAGGCACGCCAGACATTACTTATTTTCTGACGGACAAAATTTACAGAATTGAAATCTGTGATAGTAACTTTGCGAAGACACACGAGGTAAGCTGTCACCAAATTAAATCAAATTTGAGGTTACAGTAATATTAACTATAATTAACATACTAATGACCAAATTATTAAGTATTTTTTATGACATAGTGTGTGTAGTTGACAACCACGGCATTGAAACTGCGATAAAATATAAATTTACTCACATTTAACATTTTCATCGCATCATGTATATAACGATACAAAGACATAAAAAATGTCTTTGTATCGTCTGACGGACAAAATTTACAGAATTGAAATCTGTGATAGTAACTTTGCGAAGACACACGAGGTAAGCTGTCACCAAATTAAATCAAATTTGAGGTTACAGTAATATTAACTATAATTAACATACTAATGACCAAATTATTAAGTATTTTTTATGACATAGTGTGTGTAGTTGACAACCACGGCATTGAAACTGCGATAAAATATAAATTTACTCACATTTAACATTTTCATCGCATCATGTATATAACGATACAAAGACATAAAAAATAATCTTATATTAATAAATCAAAATATTATTTTCACAACAAATAACGAGGAAATTTGGTGTGCTGCCTTACTGTATAAAAGGAAGGGAACATCAAGAAGCTCTTTAGTTCACGTAACTAATAAATATGTGTTTTAATAAAACATGTAACCAAAAATATTAATGTAGGCTCTCTCCTCGGAACAAAATAAAATAAATGGATTCATTTAAAAACACGCGTCCATTTTTTGTAAAATTGCATAAAGGCGTGCAAACTACGTTAACATAAAAAAAATACATAGCACTTGGTGTCGTATTATTTCGTAGAATGTTGACCCCGTAGCTCGTAGCGAACGCGAGGAAGGGTGAAGTAGCCAATCGTAGCCAATCGTAGACATTTCCGAGCAAGTCGTAGCACTGTGAGCTCCGATAATTTATCTTTTCACTCCGGCTTTTGAATTGTTTGTCGCAATTTTAACTTCTATGTTTCATAATCTGATAGCGATAAAAAGGTTTGGACCATGTCCAGGAGGGGCGATTTCACCACGATTCTCTTGCATGTAATACAAGTCAAAGTGCACGCGATTTTAAAATCGCGCTTGCGTGTGTATTGGCTCCCAGTATCTCGTCAGCGCGGGTAATACGTTCGCGCGACTAAATCGCCGCGATTTCGCCCATTCTGGACAGGCACTTAAGTACATAGTTTATTTTTCTATGAAACATTCTATAAATAACAATACAAATTAACTTTAAAATACAGTCCCTCTAATTACGTGCTTTAAACCAAATCTAGCAAAACCCAGGGTTTAAATATATCCATCAATTTCTAGCGTAATATAACAAAAAGAGCCGGGACTATCTTAAAACCTGGGTACTAGACGTGGCTTAAACCATTAGGTTTTATTATTATATGAAACAATGTAATAAAACTTATAATTTTACGTTGTACAATACAATACAGCAAACGGCATTTATTTTTCTATATTTGTAATATCTCATTCAAAATTCAAAATCATTTATTCAAATAGACCTTCGCAGGCACTTATGAAAAGTCTGACTAGAGTCAGAATTAGAATACTTAGTCAGTATTAGAATACTCTAATACCGATTCGGAAGGCTGCATTTGCTGAGAAGAGCCGGCAATAAACTCAGCAAAAACTATTTTCAAAACAAGCTTAGATTCATTACATAACATTTACATTCTAATCGCGCTGACAACAATTACAAAGAAGACTGAATAAATATTTAATAAGTAAATAAATAGCAAACTTAAGCAGACCAGCCCCCACAAGCAGCACCTGTTCACAAGTATGACGCGATTTGATAATTGCAAATAGAACAAACAAACATCACAATACCTGAAATAGCTCTGAATTCCACATTACAATGAAAAGCTAGAGAATACTATTTCTTCAGTAGGAACTGTATAGGGGTAATTGAGCCAAGTAAGTAAACAAACGGTAATTACAAACTTCCAAAACTAAAAGACTTTAACAGTATTTAAAACTTGGCCAAGGTAATCTCTAATAATCAAGAGCTGGAATCTTTAGAAGTACCTACAATGCGTCACTAAAATAGATCAATTTAATGTATCGCTGAACGTCGGCTGGCACGGAACTTTCGGAGCACAAACAACGGAGTTGAAATCTAGCTCAGTTCCGCTTATCAATTCACCAGTTGGTTTTATCTCCTTCTCAGCAAACATCCCGAGCGGTGACGGGAGATCCTAGATAAGCGTCCGAATGAAGGTACGTGACACCAGCTGTAATAACTGATTACTTTAGAGCTAATCTAAAAATTTACTCATAGTTAAGTTACGTTTATAGTTTGAGAAACGAATTTGTTTTTATTGAATAGGTTATCTAACCTGTATCAAGTAGATAGATACTTGATACAGGTTAGCGTTGGAATCTTAAAAAAGTAATGATAATGGTTTATTGTAGTAACGATAAAATGTCTATAAGTAGATTATCATCTGTTACATTGTCTTTTTGGATTTGTAATGCAATTTTTTAAATAACCAGTATTAAAACCGACTCCAAAGTGGGTTTCCACTAAAATGTATAAAAAAACGTTGTAGCAAATCTAATCCGACTGTTTAATTAGTCTTCCGGTATACCTGCGGTGCCTACTTCCGAAAGACATTTCCAGTCTCTAGAAATAAGATTGTTCTCCAGACATAAATTAATAATAAGTAGCTGGAAAAGGTAATGTAAATATACTTTACCAGAAATAATGTAATTTTCATGCAAGTATCCTTAAAACATCAGCGGAAAGTTTCAAAGAGAAAACTTTTAATTTCCATTGATTATATAACCGAGTTCCGAGGTATAAACCTAATTGCACTTCACAAGTTGTGTTAACTAGGTTTATCGCTTTCATGTTATATTACTATGATACTAGTAACTATAATATTTTAATTTCTATGTTTGTTACTATGTATCCCTACCAACTTTTAAAGAAAAACTTCTACTAACAAACCAGGGGCTCTACCACGTAACTCTGATGGTAATCGTAACGCACCATTAATTATTTCATCCAATGACACGCATGCGGTATGGCGCGACGATGTCCATTCGTGGGCCCTGATTGGATGAAATTCATTCATGGTGGTCGTTACGATTATCACCAAAGTTACGCGGTAGAGCCCCTATACCGAATCTATGGCAGAGTAGAAAGATAGTACCTACCTAGTTTAAATAGTTAATTAGTAAACCAACTTGGAACTGAAACCACGGAATGAATAATTTATAGTTAACAGCTATTTCATTAATTTGAAACACAATCGGCATTGATATTATAGCCTGTCCACCGCTGCGGTCAGGTACCGCCGCTCCACAAAGCAATACACCAATACGGGACCGGCCAGCTCTCCTCTGCCACCAAACGTCAAAATTAATATCGTTTACATAATGTTTACATATCGCACACCTCTGTACCAAATTTGTTCTCATTGAAACAGTATAGAAATCTTCAATATGACCTCCAAGCAGGGTGAATATTGTACTGGTTGACCGGATTTAATTTGATACCGTAAATACTGAATTAAAAACTACTTGGAGTCCTGATTGTTGCTGCCATCCAAAAAGGTGGAAATAATTCAGGTACTGTACGTTCATCGATGTTCTGACCAGACCGTTACTTTCAGGAAAACTCACGGAAATACGATTGTTCGTAGAAGGCATAACATCTTTAAAGTTTGAATATGAAACTACTGTAACTGCTTTTAGAAACATGAAAACTATGAACTATGAAAATAAAGTTAATTTTTTAAATTGTCTAAAACTAACTTAAGAATTAAAGAAGATGAGAGAGAGAAAGAATGCAATTGAGATGGTCCCTCAGGAGAGAATTAATGAGACACTACAAGAGCAACTCAGTTATCAATCACAAGCGTGATTTTTGTAGGGCGAAAACCCTAGTTCGTAGGGCGAAACGCGTGTTGAAACTTGTGTTGCCTTGTTGAATCGATACAGAAATTAAGGAATATTGGATCGAATTGTGACATGTGATGAAAAGTGGATTCTTTACGATAACCGTAAGAGAAAAATGCAACCGCTCACCCCAGGTCAAACGCCGCAACAGTATCCTAAAGCAAAGCTTTCCAATAAAAAGGTAATGGTAACTGTTTGGTGGTCTCAGCATGGTGTTATTCACTATAGCTTTCTCCGATCTGGTCAAGCAATAACGGCAGATGTCTACTGTGCCGAACTCCGAACAATGATAGCAAAACTAGCAGTGAAACAGCCCCGACTCATGAATCGATCTTCACCATTATTGCTCTATGATAACGCGAGACCTCATACCATTTTTCATCACGGAAAAACCATTTTTAACTCTACAGGAACTGCAATTAGAAACCATTCTTCACCCTCCGTATTCGCCAGACTTTGCTCCAACGGACTACCATTTTTTTCGTGATTTGGACAATTTTCTACGTGATAATTTTTTTTTTCTCAGGAGGCAGTACAAAATGATATCACACAGTTTGTCGAATCTAGATCAACAGAGTTCTATCGCAAAGGCATAAATGACCTTCCTATTAGATGGCAGCAATGTATAGATAATAATGGTTATTATTTTGATCAAATAAATATGTTAAATTAAAACAAAAAAAATCTATTTTTTTTTACAAATCGGCAATTTCATACTTTAACCCCTAATATGTTATTTTCTATACAAGTTAAACATTCCGCAAACAATCACGATGATGACCATCCATCAAAAGAAGCTACCTGCTTGAGTTTCCATCTTACGAGGATAGGTTAATGGTTTTAAAAATTACTTCTCTTAAGGACCGCCGCTGGGTTATGGATTAAGTTTTATTGTAGGTACAAGATAGTAAGTGGTCAGGTCAATTGTCCTCAGTTACTTGCCGAAATCAATTTTACTGTTCCTCATCCAAGCTCTAGGTTAATTAACTTACTGTGAATACCTCCTCCTCACGTCGTGTAACCTCATGTCTGAGGGTCGTGATTCCCCCGTGAACTCATTTTATTCCGTATAATGTCCCGCCAGTTGAGTCTGTCCTTGGCGGCATGAAGAGCGTCGTGGAAGCTCGTCTCCAGGGATGTGCGTATCTGGTCCGACCATCTGATTGGGCTGCGCCCTCTTGGACGTTTTCCGTCAACCTTCCCGGTCTCTGAATACATGTAGGACTAATGTTGGTGTCAATAGCATTTTATCAAGACTTTGTAACGAGCACTACAGATTTTAAGTTGTGTAACACTACAGTGTAACAAAACTGACATATTGTCTTGTTCACTTTCATGCTATAAAATATTTCTTTTTAAGTTTATATCTATATACATAACACTTTAGTTTTGGATATATTCATAATAATATAATACCACATATATCACCCTATATGACACATGAGCGGGTAAAGGGTTGCAAGTTGCAAGGTGCAGCGTGGAGCGACGTCGCCGCGTCGCGTGCGTCGTATCGTACGCATTACATTTGTCGCCTGTCGCCTGTCGCCACGTGGCGGCCACGTCGACGTGTAAACCCTATCTATTTCGGGAGGTGTAATAATAAACCGGGAACCTTCGATTCTTCGTGTTCGTACAATTGGTTGCGCTAATCGGTCGTCTTCCATTTGATTTATTTCCATTTTTTGGGGACCCGTAGCTCTAATCCGAAGGCTAAGCTAAGCTTTCGATAATTTTGGAGCGTAATTATATTTAATAATGGAAAGTATAACTAAAAGCGTTCTTTAAAATAATAATTAGGTAAGAAGGGCTATTGCTTAAACTTATTTGCAGATTAATATTTAGTTAATATCCGACGTGAAAGCTAATGTCATATCATTCACCATTCTGTCATTGTATAGGTAGCGATGATTCACCGAACAATATTTGGTAAGAAATGTCTCGCACGCAGCACAACTATATACACAGGAGCACCCCTTACAAATAGTTGCTTACAATAAGGCCCTTACGGGATAGACAAAGACCATACGTTCAATTAAATTTTTAATGTAGGGCTTTTCTAAGAATGTCTTTTAGTTTAATTTTTTTTTTTCTACGTACCCACGTAATAGCCTTCGGAAGTTACTAACGGTTAGTACCTAAGGCAAGTAAGCATACCTACGTGCAAACATGCAACTGACGCTCGCTTTGTTTGCTTCACATGAAAAAAAAACATCGAGGAACAATTTGTTCGATGAAAAAAACTTCCAGCCTTACCTATTACAAGTTATTTAAAACCTTACTGAGGAAGTAATTTGTTTCTAAAACCACTTTAAAATTGCTAGCAGAAACACATCCAGTGTTTCTGCTAGCAATCTACGCGCAAAGCGACCGACTGAAAATTATGAATAAATGAATAATTAAATGAGGACCACAGCTACGTAGTACTATTGTGTATTCTATACGTTGCCCAGTTACGCATTCGATTTACTCGAAGTATATAACATTATACTGAAATAATTCTCTAAATTCTATCATGTGATACGTGCCCGATATGATCAACTGGCAGGCCACGAAGCAAGAATATATCGGGAAGTTCCCGGTAGAACAAGGTAAGAAGCCCTCATCTGACAGAAGTTGCATTTGCTGAGAAGAACCAGTAGGTAGGTCTTAGGTATCTACTTATCTCGAAAATGTTACTCAGAACACTAAGATTTGAGCTAACTAGCCTATTGGCTTGGGGCCAAGGCGCACGTGGTTTTCGACACCCCGCGGTGCCAGGGCCGACACTGCACGGGCTCACAGAATCTCTTGTCCCCCACAGTGCGGTACATTTCGTCACAGCATGTTGTCGCTGGTATGTCAACGACTAGCATGGAAGTACGCGATTGTCATCACTTCATGTGTTTTAGGCACGTGCTTTTTATGTTTGGAAAATGTGTAGCTAGCTTACACAAACACTTAATAATTTAATTTATTTATTTATATTATAAAAGTTATAGTACTTACATAATGTTTGTTATCCGGTCGTATTAAAACTGCTGAATTATGTGACTGACATGGAAGGCAGAATACACAAAAGACAGGGCGGGCAGAAAGTTAAAAATAAATGTTCACAAGAAATAACTATATTTCCCACGCAATTTTAATGACTGCATGAACCCTACATAACAAATGTATAAAATATAACAATTTTAATAAATCTCGCGTTAACCTTTATTGAATCGACATAAAATGTATTTTAATGTGTGTACCTATACCTATAGTATGTAGCTCAGAGTATGTATGTATGACGATATTTATATTTACTTTTATATAATGTTTAAACTGTGAAACAAATAGTTACTTGTTTTATTAACTGATCTGAATTTCCTGAATGACCCACAACTGTAGCTGGCCATCGTGGAAAATCGCAAAAAATACCTAACATCAAATTATTTTACAATAGCGATGACTGTGAGCTTTGTGGACGGATACGAATCATAAGTCTCTTTCAGAATAATTGAAAAAAACTTGTTAAAAAATATTTCTTCACAATATTACCCGTGAATAGGTGGAAGGTAGAGGGTTGGAGAGTAATTTGAAGAGCGTTCTATCGCAGGCGTTGCCGTCTCGCGGGCTCTCCTGTGCTATGAGTATTCATTTCTTAGCGACACAAATAATAAAAAATAATTTTTATTAAAAACATATTTGCCATAACGTTGGACACAACAGCAATGCAACATCTTTGATGTGCCCGCAACTGAGTGACGGAGAGTAGCCACGCGCTCGACAGTGGCGGCATCCCATTATCTAGAACAAAAACGCAAGAAAAAACACCGACCGACGCTCTAAATCGGTCTCACTCCACGTGGGTCCTAAATAGATCCCGACAAAAAAACAATGTTGTCGTCCAAGAAGTTTTGTCTCGATGAAAACGAACACATTTAATAAAAGTGGGAACGACTTTTTAGCGGGAACTTACAAGAGTGACGTTGCGTTTTCATTTTTATTTTCATAGATTTGTGTATTTTGAGTTTTATTGCGTATTTTTGGTGGTACTTTACCCAATAAAGATCATCCATGTGCACCAGTGAATTGAAATGAAATGAATTATGTGTATCGTGACTTTTCAAGTTGTCTCCAAAAGTCCATGAAGAGTTTTAGTACAATGAACACCATTGTAGTAAAACATGACTTTTATGGACGGTGACTGACTGAGGTGAGAATACATTTCAATAAATGTATTTAAATGCTTGAACACTAATAACTTTTAAACTTTATGATCTTTATTTTTAACGATATTATACAGGTTTTTTTTTTTCCAGCCAGTTAGGGCAACTTCTGAACTACAGGTCTTATAGAAAAACGTTGAAAGGAACACCGAGCTGAATTTTGTGTATTCATTGGGCATTGGGAGGAATTGTTGGTAACGCATGAATGATGGATGTGTGTTGCAAGAGTAGCATGTTCCCCGAATGGGTCGTATTAAAAAAAACTAAAATAAATTGCTAATTTTTTGCACAGTGCCGTCGAGCTTTTGATTCCACAAATTTATTAGGTATTTTGCGAAACAACCGCGCATAAACAGTGCGCTATGTAATATTATAATGATTCGAATTTTGATTATTATAATATGCGCGTATGTATTACAGTATGATTTCTATGATCAGCATCTGCCTGCCCTGTTCCTAAATATTTGAGGTTGGCGCAATATGAACGGTTCTTCTTCGTGAGTTGTCACATACGAGTAATTAATGGTTCATCATCATTCATCGTGATATTAATTTGATTATATGTATTCTCATTTGAATGTTCATTTTGTAACACGAATTAAATTGCGGTGTCCAAAAAGCTTCTTGATCGTTATGTTTAGGTATATAACGCAGGGGGCCTACCACAAGCTCTTAAAACAAGGTTAAAATAACCTTATTTGACTTTTGTCCCTCTTTGTCATCCAACGTCAAAACAGGACAAAGCACAAATAAGGTTATTTTAACCTTGTTTTAAGAGCTTGTGGTAGGCCCCCAGGTCAGTGAACTTTGCAACTATGAACTTTAAGGCCCGTAACACACGGTATGCGGCTCCACGCGGTCTAGCGAATTAATATTTGCACTGCTCTCTAAGAACTAAGTTCAATTCAGTATCAATTATTACACAGAACATGTTTTTTTTTATATTTGTTTAAAATAAGACATTACTGTTTTCCTCAGATATGATAAATGATTTTATTTGAAATTAGATTAAATACCTAGTAGTATAATTTTGTTACCCTTTTTAAGCATGAATTGAGAGTGAGATGAGATTTGGCATAGTTACAGTTTATATGAAGAAGAAGTGCAGGTAGCATTAGATTAGATTTATGGAACCTTAAAAAAACCCTATTTCAACTAATGGCAATCACTCAACCATCGTGGGTTGAGTGATTGCACAGTCTTATTGCAGTTATTAATACTGTGGTAATAGCGTCTCTGTAGTGGTTAAATGACATACAAGGTACTGAAATACCTGCTTATCATTATGTGGGTGTTAATAGGGAAAATACACTTTCCTGTTTATCAGAATTATTATTATGGGTTTTAAAGTTAGTCATAGAAACAGTGAATTTCTGATTCATAATAATAAATTATATTATTATTAATGTTCTTTAATGTATTAAAGACATCTTAGTTAAAACATTATTTGCGTCATTTACATGGTTTCAAGCATGTTTTTTTTTTCGATTATTACGAAAGACAAATATTACGAGATTGAAGAACAAAAGACTTGAACTAAGTGAATTTGTTAGTACCCTTTATATTTGCAACCGTATAATCAGAAAAATTACACAGTATTCTTTCACCCAAAATAATTTGGAACACCTACGTATAAGTTATTGAATTTATCGACCGACAAAAATATCATGAAAAAGATAACTATTTTTGTCGTAGGTAGTTTAAATTATCTTAGACTAGGTATAGTACCTACCTATCTAAAATACAGATTAAACCAAAAAGGAAAAATACGGTACCCGATAACACGCACTAATAGGTGCTCAGATGCAAACGGAGTCTCTGGGCCAGGTTTCGATCTAATCTTTTATGACTCTACGGTATCCACCTCTTTTTGCATGCCAGTTTTGTTGTTTCGAGTTATTCATTACCGAACCTTCACACACAAGTCACGTATAAAGGTATTCACAAATACACACACGCAAAGTCACAAAACATTGTCGGCAAATAGCACGATTACGACAGCAGACCGAGTTGTTAGAGACTGCAGTCGTTTCGAGATGAGATTAGACATCGATAGTCAGTTAATTAGTGACATAATCCACGATCTAAATAATGATATAAGTAAGTTTATAATAGGTATAAGTTTAAAGATAAAAAGGTTGGTTATTAATAATAACCAAAGAATTCTGACTGTGAAACACAAATTGTATTTTATATTAGATTTAGGGCATGCTCGAAAATTTTTCCTCGGTTAAGTAATAAGTAGTAAAAATACAGTTTAAGAAATGCGGTAGATACACCGCATTTTTTAAACTGTGTGCGGCGACGTATTATTACTGGAGGGGTCTCCAGTAATAATACGCCGCACTTTTATTTATTACAATTATTATCCTATGATTAGTTCTTTTATTTTGAAATAAAAGGATTATATACTTATTTCTAACTAAACCAGAGACCTGATACACCCCTACGATATTATAAGGAGAAAATGCTGTGTAATAAATAAAATAATATAAATAAAAAATACATTCCTTAGAAGAGACGGTCGAATTTTTAATACAAACTTGCACATATTACAGCTTTCATCAGTTTTGTCTCAAAATAACATGGTACATGGCGATCCGTTCTACTAGGGCAGTGGGTACTCTATTATAGAGCTTTCAAAGTGCTAAAAGGAGGGATTTATTTGAAGAAAATATTTATGGAGCATTATTCTATTTTTTTTATTGGAAGGGCTTGCCTTTGGCCTCTGACCCGCCCATAAGGAGCGATGACGAAGCCTAAGATGAAACACGCTTACCCAGAAGAAACCTATTCACTCTGGCTTTGAAAGTTCCTAGATTGTAATAAGCGTCAGGAAACACAGACGCCGGAAGCAAGTTCCACTCCCTTGCTGTCCGCATTATAAATGAGGATGCAAAACGCTGTGTCCGTATTTTGGGTATGAACATCAACGAATCAACAACGAAATAACAACAATATATAAAAGAATAATATAATATAAATTCTATAACAGAAATATGGTTAATGTCCTCTACTTTTAACAACAAAAATAACCGGCCAAGTCTAAGTCGAACTTGAGTTCATAGGGTTCTATTCGCGAATTTAAATAAACAACCAACTTTTATTCGCGACTTTTTAACTAAACTGGATATGAGAGTTCATAAGGTTTCTGTGACTTTTTCCTTCCGGTAATTTCGATGAAACAAAGCCTTTGTGTTGCAGTAGCGACCAAACTTAATTTACTCGTAAAAGCCATGAAAATCCGATCAATGATTTATGTGATTAGCAAGATCAAACAGACAGATACAATAATTAGAAATACGCTTTTACATTGAGTTACTCTTTCTATTTTGTACCGTTCGTTTTATATTGGTGATTATTTTAATACATAGAATTTCCTAACAAGTCAGCGGAATCTTAATAATAAACGGACAAAGAATGAAATCTGTGGCTTATCATGCTAACATGTTAACATGCTACATGGGATGGTGTCAGCGCTACGCCACTGTGACGCTACCACTGGGTAAGGTACTTTTGTTATTGTAGAGTAAATCTCTTTTCTGTACAATAATTCCGAACTAATGAATACGATTCGGCCATAAATGAATAAAAAAAAAACGATAAATCTACATTCTTACTTACAATAATTATTATTAATAGATATTTACAATCTTTATAATTACACAATTATTAACAATCTTGCAACGATTTAAATAATAAAAAAATGGGCATTTTTTTATTAAAATAATTAAAATAGTTATGTTCACTAATTAAACGACACGCATTACATAATCTTTCATAACTGCATATTTCCTGTAATCTCATTTCAATTAACTTGCCGTGTCATATTAATGAGCAAATATTTATCAGCTGCTGGTTTTCCTGATATTATATAATTATACTTATAGACAATTTTATTAGTAATACAATATTTTTCGGCAAGGAAGCCAGTTCACTTCTTTTCAGATTAACAATATTCTCCGCTCGAAACAACTAGGTACTAACAACAACTGCACAAAGAAAAATAAATAATTGGGCTGTTTTACAAAAAACTTAAACCGACTTCAAAGTACACTAAGAAGTAATGAAATCCGGATCTGATGACAATGGGACCAAACGGGAAGTTTATCCTTCCAGACAAAAAAATAATTTTCCAAATCGGTTAATAAATGACGGAGTTAAGTATGAGGTAACAAACATTAAAAAAAATGCAATCGAATTGAGAACCTCCTCCTTTTTTTGAAGTCGGTTAAAAAAGAAAAAGCTATATGTATGCATCATTCATTTTATTAGTAAAAGAGGTAGATAGGTTATAAGCGCTCCGCGAGTGGCACGTTAAAACTGTGCTAGTTAGCTCACTTTAGCTATGAATCGCGTCAGAGCGCCAACGACACATGTATGACAGTGTGCCATCATATCTTGTGTAGGTAGGTTACCTAACTCTTTAATTATAATATCATTGGTATGTAGGTACTATGTAGAAGAGAAATAATATTACTTATGTAGAGAGAGAGATATAATCTTAGAAATATTTTAAAGTCCATAAATATTATGACAATGTCATCACAGTTCAAATATGAAAATTTTATTCATGAATGTTCGGAACAAAGCTTTCCTATGAACAGCGACAATATACAGTGAACATTAGAAATGACACAAACTTGCTGTACCAGTAACTCGGCTAAGCAAAGTTCGGGACTCTTTCAATGTAGGCATATGTTTCTATTACAAAGTAAGTGTAAGTAAAATCAAGAACAAGTCGAATTTCAGCCACTTCCAGTGGTCGGATTGACTTGGTATTTGGTATATATTAGTATATTGGATGACAATGCAAATACAGCTTGTACTATACATTATTTTTTTAACAAAAAAACTTATTTAATGGCAAGAACGCATTTGAATCCAATGTGCAATGTATGCCCGGCTTTGCACGTGTAACATATAGGAGTGTTATACGCGCGGTACCAATGATTTCTTCCGACATCTTCAATAATCATCGTCTTTTATTCACCAAAAAAATCATCATTTTGTCTACTTTTATATGGAAGGTGTTGCCAACTGTACCATTCTCGCGGTAGCTAAAAAAGTAGCCAAAAAGGCAATATAAAATTAAAGTAAGTAGCTGATGAACTGGCTATTTTGATAGGTTGGCATCATCAATAATATAATATTAAATGTAATATAATATGTAATATAAGAGTGTGTATTTTTTTGTTTTTAATTATGTTATTTTATGTCTGCGTCGAATAGCTCGCAAGAATAAAATGTTTTTCTTTCTTTCTTATTTCAGCCAATCTAAACAAAACCTTAATTGATGAAAACCGTATCAAAATCCAATCATTCGTTTTTGAGTTTATTGCGTTCACACAGAGAGAAGCAGAGGATCAATATAGGAGAATCCTTACATATTAAAAAACAAAGTTCTCCCAACTTTGTTTTTAATATGTAAGGATTTGTACAACTTATTTTATGATGTTTAAAAACATTCATGTAACAATACCTTGCTGAGACTCTTGTCAGAATCTTCTCAGTTAAAAGTGTATTATGAACCGGTGCGCGGTGGTAGAGTCAATTGAATCTAACGTTCATAAGTGCCTTATCAGGGACGAAACAGAATAAAATATTTTTTTAGTTTGCATGTGTAATATTGCCGGAATAGCTAGAACATCCCGCCGCTTATAATTATATTTTGCTAAATATCTAAAAAATATCGTTTTAATGTAACATTTGATAATTGTAGATAATTACGTTGAATTTATAATGTCGTGGGGTTAACAGGTGCCTCCTGTTAGCCGCACGACCTTATAAATGAAAACAAACTACAAATATGTAATATTGTTGTTGCATTGGCTATATTTCATTCATTATGGTTCTAGAAACACAGGAAAAAGAAATTTTGTTCGGAGAAATAAACAGACTGACAAAGAGCCGCGTAGTGGACTACGGCCTTAATCCTCTCGTAGTAAGGGGAGGCACGGGCTCCTGCGGGCGAGGACGTATTTACATCTATTTATAACCGTAGATAGATTATTAAACTGTCTTCGCTCTAAAATAAATTCATATACTTAGGACACAAACCTAATAACCCAGTAAGCGCTGGTATCGATTTGAATGAGTAAAAAGTTTGTTGACCCTCCAAACGAACTCATTACAAAATAAAGTTGGCTTATTCAGACTTGCAAAACTTATCCAGTAAAAGATAAAGTGAGTCAGTACCACAGGTCAGTACCTACTCTGCGTTTATTCAGTTTTATCCTGTTGAGAGCGTACGGTCAAAAAACTTATAACTCATTCAAATTGATACCAGCACTCTCCGGATTAGAGCCAGGAGTAATCTAGTTTCATTCGTTGAATAAAGAGCTGAGAGCTACATGGTTAAAGCAAACTTTCAAAAATTATGTAGACCTTGTCAATAAGCTCGATCAAATAACTAATTAGCACTTATGTACATCGATATATTATCTTCTGTCTAGATTAAGGGTTACGTACAAGACAACATCGTGATAGTGGCCGCTTGGAAACTCTATAAAACAAAATTATGTCACTGAAACTGAAATAGCGACACCGTGGTCTTATTTCTTCGGACGTTTTTACAGCTGTCACCCTTATTCTAGGGTAATACTATTTCGATGCTTATATACAATTTTGGACAACAATATCAAAATACAAGGAGTAGAATAGGTATTCGTTCAACTTGGCTGGAGACTTTCCAAATAAAATATATAGTAATTTTATTTATTTGTACAAAAAACGCACGCTAATGCGAAAAAAGGCAACTCTAACTACCCATTTTTTTATAATTTATTGTAGATTAACTTTGTTTTTTGAATGAAAAGAAGAAAACAAACGTTTTAACGTAGTTCGAGGATCATAAAACTTTTGGTAAATCTTTCTGATTGAAGAACGGGCCCTAAGTAAATAACATTTTACATTAATAACTATGGGAATAAAGAAAACTAACTAATATACGAGTATAACAGCATGTGTTTATTTTCCTGTTAAATAATAACAAAATAAAACGCAGTACCTACGCAAATTCTTGTAGTAGGTACCTACTGACATAAGATCATACACTTTTCGCCCCTCATTGCCTCTCCTAGATTTATAGTTTATAATGATATTCCAGACACTCCACATTACCCCGTAAAAAATAAACTTTACCAAACGATAGCATTAGCTAGCAACATTGTTAGACAGCTGTTGTAAAGTAGTTTAATCGGGCCCACAAGTTTGATACATTAAATTGTGTATAATAGGAGTGTAGCCTTGACGTAGTGTATATACCACTATAAACTAGCTCGCAGTAGATTACTCGAATGTGACATACATACCGATTTGTCTGCGGAAAACCATAGACTATTATTAGAAATTTTCTCGATCGGAAAGACTTGAAATGAAATTATTGTGTTCAGTCCAGTCCAGACTACGTATTGGTAATGTAATACCGATTAAAGGATTACAAAATTCTAACTAATCCACAAACATAACTAATCAAATAAAGTAGCTCAATGTTAGTTGATTATATGAAATTCTAACTAAATTGACATAGAGAACCATTACAGTTTCCACAGACTTGTCAGAAAGTGGTCAGTGGCAGTAGTGGCACTGCTTCAAACAGTAGAACTCCCATTTTTTCAAATATGTCGGTATTTATTATTTTAAACAATTTCCATTTTGTGAACTGCATTTGCATAAATTTGTTAATTTGCGATCTTATTGCGCCGCTTGGTTGAAGGACAGGATCTGTGTCGTCAAGAAAAATATTATAATGAATGAACCATTTATCCCAGCGCTCTGGCGTTTGATGTTAAATTGAGCTTTGCCCGTCACCATATGCCAAGCATCGCTTTGCCAACTCTGTGGACAGGAGGAAACGCCAGTCGATCGGGTGGATTGTAAATAAATTACCAGAATACTATGCAACTATCCTTTTCTTTGTTTTATATTTACGAGGTTGAGCTCTTGTCGTTGTAGCTTCCTCCCCCATTTTGCTATTTACGACGACATGTAGTGTGCTCCATACGTATGTTACATGTTATTTTATTTTAAATTAAATTTATTATGTGTTTTATTTTAGAATGCTGAATCTTGTATTATTTAAAATAGTGGTTTTGCTTACCAATGGTAGGTTTTTTTAGTGCCAAACTGGGCATATAGATCATTTCGTAAGCAAATTTTACCTGAGATATTTACTTCCGTATAAGGAGGGTCTGCTATGCAAAGATTTGAGGTCTTTGCTTAATTATTAGTAAAGATATAAGTCTTAATTTTAACCGTTAACGGTCCGTATATTATAGGAATCAGCCATTAGCCGATCAGTGGGCTTAGTGCAAGTTATTTAACGAGCTCGAAAAGGTTAACGTTAACTCTAATTTGTATGGCGCAGGACCAGGCGCCGCCAATTGTCGCTAGACGGCGCTAGTACAATGCCATACAAATTAGAGTTAACGTTAACCTTAACGAGCGCGTTAAAAACTGGCACTAACCCCTCAGAGCGCATTGTGGACGGTGGGGAATTGTCGGAATATATTTCAAACAATGGCTTTCTATGATTTCATTGCGCTTCTTTGGTTTAATTGTTCGTTGTAGTGATGATTTATTTTGTATATAATATAGTCAATACTTAATAAGTAGACCTATTTGCATTTATGCTGCATAAATTATCATTTTTCTTCTTTATTTTTCAGGGTCGGCAAAGCGCGAGTGATACCCCTGGTGTTGCAAGCGTCCATAGGCTACGTTAACTGCTTACCATCAGGCGCTCCGTATGCTTGTTTGCCACCTTAGTGTTATAAAAAAAATCAGAAGGCCGTGTGTGAAGAATATCCCAGGCAAATTATTTATTTACAATCATTGGCATGATTGAAACTATTTTACATAAATGTTTTTCAATCGTTAAAATATATTTAACAGTCAAACTATCAACGAGGTCATCATTTTTAAATGAATTTATTAAGTCGCAATTTGTTTACTACTCTATTTTATTCAGTTATCTTGACTTTTATAGTGATCAGTCAATACAAGCAGCATTGCGTTGTACGTATTATCTAGTATTATCATTAAGACAGAGATAAGCAGACTCGCGATAATTACTAGTCGTTACTACAAGTCATGTATATAGCAATCAAACGCAACTTATCATCACATTATAAAGGCATATTCTATAACACGCCCAGCGCGTCGCACGCATTTATTGTTGCTACTACCGAAATATTCCGATGACTGATATTATTCCTTGCTTTGCAATCTGAATATCATTTAAAATTCTTACATTTAGATATTAATTATTGAAGAAATGAAAAATTGAGGTCACTATGACAGTTAGCCTTGGAATGTATTTCTGATAGATAGGAGTAAACGAACAACTTGTAAAGACTAAAGTGGATAATATTTAGACAACGTATTATGAAATGTAGGGACATTAAGATAGTTGGACTCTATCAATGAACAAATAGTGTATCCAGAAACGCTATGATAACAAATTTATATTGACGAAATAGATTCTATCGTGACTCATGTGAACTCACGTGATTTTAACATTCGAAGTGTAGTATTGCTTTGGCTGAGGTGAACTCTATGGTAAATAGAGTTGTATTATTCATTGCACTTATTATTTTTACCTAATTATATCATGTGTATCATTGTAGTAATAGTCAGGAAATAATTAATCAACTTAATTGTCGATTCAGCTCCGGTGGGCCGAAAATACAATAACATGAACTATTTTCCTAACTATTTTCCTTGTCAGTACCTATACTTTGTTCACTTCGGTTGCTTTCATACGCAATTTGCAATAATAGTACATAGTTTAATTCATTATTAAAAAGTTTATTAACCATTTGTTCCTAATCGAAAGCGGTATCTCATTTCATTTACTACTGTATTTGTATTAATTTTAACAAGTTAATGAACGTTGCTAACTTCGCTTACTAGAGGTGTCGGAAATGACAGCTTCCCAGATGACAAATCGTGGATGTCGAGCTAAATATACTTGTAACAGTAAATAGGCAGTTGGTTTGAAATTTAAAACTATCTCCATGAATATTAACGAGTTTAGCTGGTTACCTGCACATATCTGCGTAAACCGAACAAACGAACACTAAACTTGACTCCAGAAAAACAACGAGCTCTAGTTATTTTATCACATCACGAAATCGCTTTCGCCTCAGGCCTCGAATCTTTATTTCGATTCGTTCAATCTCAATCTGTTCCAATACCCAATATAAAGATTATTTATGAACGATGCGGAAGTTTACCGCAGGGTGTGGTGCGGCTGCGGCGTCGGCTACCTTATCTCGAGATAGTGCCACCCTCGTAAAATTATTCGGCTTTCAGACCTAAGGTCACAACGTATCGATCCGCGGTAGCTGGAGACCGTACCGAAGCACCTCTCTCGCTTTCTCTCTTTATGGCACTCCACCACACGTCCTTACACTCACGCGATATTTCACCACCAGAAGATTTTCCAAAGCTTTACGGACGACAACGTCGTATCCCCCATAGTTCATCGTCCGTAGATACGTACTATAAGTACTAGGTATATGTAGAGATTTCGGGAAGGGGCTGCCGGCAGCGACGGGTCGATCGAACCCGCGAAAGCTTCAATGCGGCAAAGTTAATCGGGTGCGTAGATCCGCAGCGACAAGCGCGCGTGCAGAACAGCCCGCTGACCCAGTGCCCTGGTGGTGCGGCGCGCTGGGCAGCGCGTGCACGCGCGAGCGGCGCGCGGTGCAGCGCGGGGCGAGCGCGTGATGCGCGCCCACACCACACGCCACTATATTCGTCCGTACTACCGACCGACCCTCACAGTTCAGCAATTACGGCCGGAAAACTTACCGTTTCCGTTTATGAGGGGGTAGTCGTCGTCGTGCCGACCGATGTAAGTCTTGAGGGGGGTGTCCGTAAGGGAAGGTGACGACCTGTCCCTGTCGCTCATAATAGTCACTTAAAACACCTTTCGTAGACTCGATACAACTAACACTCGGTCGGGGAAACGCGTCGGCCCCGCACACACTCGACCACGACCGACCTCCGGCCCGCGGCTCGCGCGGCGAATAAATACTCAAATACTGACTGGTGCTCGACACTCGGCGTTGCTCGCTCGCTCCTCGCGCCTCCCACCCGGCACTGTGTAATCAATTTGACCGGCGCGCCGCAGCACTTCTTTGCGTCAGAATGAACTCTCGATATAGCTACCACCAGATGGAGCTGTACTTTATAAAATACAGTGGGTTTATTCCTCAAAAAGAAACCCTGAAGACCATGCTTCGTTTTAAAATATTAACCAATAGAGTTTAATTAGTATTGCTGATTTTCTGGCTTGCAGGATTGGTTAATTATTTACAAAAAAAAACTCCGTGTTTCGGTTTTCGGAGTTCCCCAGAACCAGGGTTGACTAGGCACAAAAAGTCTCCAGAGACATTTGTCTCCGTTGTGAACAACTTGTTATATAGTTACCTACATAAATTTATCTTATTTATAAACAATGTTTTTAAAAATAAATATGGGCACACTAATCAGCCCCGCCCGGTCCTGGTTTATTTTGCTCATGTGTGAACTTTAATTTACAAGAGTATACGACATTTTTTACATACAAGGCAGGTTGAGAGTAGGTACTTCCAGAAGTCACATAGCCAGCCAGTCACCCAGGTAGGGTAGCCACTAGGTGACTACGATACCTTAATATTACGTGGTACCTACCTGCTGCCTACTAAAAAGGACTGCACCGTCATATGGTTTACGCACGATGGTTTATTTCACTGAAAGTTCGACAAACTTACTGTAGGATCTGACAGTTATAGTGTATTATCTATGGATCTGACCTCATATTTTGTAAATTATGCAAAAAAAAATGTATTTGACAAAGGTAAGGTACTACACCTATATGTACGTTGTTTTATATATCATATTGTTTGTAATAAATAAGTACGTTAAAATTCAACAAACTATTACATTGAATAATAATTGGACTGTTTTACAAAAAACTTAAACTGACTTCAAAGTAGGACTAAGAAGTAATCAAATCCTGATCTGATGACAAGGGACCAAACGGGAAGTGTACCCTGCCAGACAAAAAAAAGAATTTTCCACATCGGTTAATAAATGACAGAGTTACGAAACAAACATAAAAAAAAAACACCCGCATTGAGAACCTCCTCATTTTTTTGAAGTCGGTTAAAAAGAAAAAATAAGATTTTTTTAACAAAATTACCATTATTAAGTATCCACAAACTCAAAACTCTTTTATATGCAGTTTAGAAACATACGTACGTGACTCTACCACCGCGACCAGTTCGAAAATATCGCTAGGTACATTAACTTTTCTCTACATTAAACGTTCTTTCATTTTTTACTCTTCATTCACAATATTAGTTTTTTGAATAATATCTCTTTGCCGTGTATATATGACGTGCTGTGTTGTGACAAGGGTGACGAGATTTACGATACCGCAGCTTTTGTCCAGCATATTGTCCGCTACGAAATATACAGCAAGTCTGCTACCTACCACTACCACTGTCTGCCTTAAGAATCTAGAGCTCTACGAACTTTACGGGCTAGCCTCACTAATTAACAACTTAATAATAAATTATAAGAAGAATTAATACAGGAAAAAGAAGTTAATAAATAAGGTGCTATGAGATAAATTGTCTAATTTAATAAAAATATCGCTATATCTTTGGAAATCGTTTATTACGAGTAAAGCTAAAAAACTAACGTATATCGAAAGTTGCAGTCTCTCTGTGTCGTTGGCGATGATGAATTCATTCCATTCCTTGTCGTAGCTGGGGTAGACGGCATTGGGTGGGAATGTGGGAGGAAAGGATTCGGTCTTTGTGGATCCCTCGGGCTCCGAGTGGACGTCCCTGCGTTGGTGGTGGCTGCTGAGCAACGCACTCAACTTTCGCTCTGCAACGCTTGCTATGGACGTCGATGTGCCTGGATACCACCAACATTAAATTTAGTTAGAACATTCTAATTTGGCAAATCTGGGGGCACGGGAGTGCCGCTCGCCAAGACGAGCCAAGCGAACCGCAAGGCACTACCTACCTTTTCTCGCAGCGCTTCGTCGTTTTTTTTAACCCTCATAACTTGGGTTTAGATTATACCAGATAAACAAAATTTTCGGGATATGTTGTCAACAGTAAACTTATTAAATATAAGTTTCAATAACATAGCTCTTATACTTTAGATTTTATTATTACCTAAATAACTCCAATTTCGTCACTGACTCACTGATGATCATCAAAACACTTAGGGTACTTCCTGAAGTCCTAGAAAGCTGAAATTTGGTGCGTTAGATTGTGTTAGTACACAAACAAAAAAATAAAATTCAAAACTTGGAACTTTAACACCAAAGAAATAAAATTACATTAACTGTCATAAGCAACTTACAAAAAGAAGTGAAATCCCACCAAAAACATTTTCATGTAAAATTTTGCCAATACGAGATATACTTATAACTCTACACGCCGTAACTCTACAAGCCCTAACTTCACAAACTCTAGGTACATACCGTCTAGTCAAAATATGTGGCTTGTCCGTTTTCGTTCCGAACTATTGTATTACAGAAAAGTAATTAACAGTCAATAAATTTTTCACCTTACGCCCATGTTTCGGTAGCGTTTTCCTTGCATGCATCCTCCAACTAGTTAATTCGTCAGTCCACTTAGTTTATGAAATGGTCGTGTATAGAAAATGTAAGGACCTAATACGTCCTTACATATGAAATTAGCGTTTTGTCGTACTGACCACTTTGATCTGAAATATCTCCTCTTTGGTTAAGAATTCCAAATTCAAATTTATAAATTCATTTAGCTGATACATTTAAGTTTTGAAAACAGTCATTCATTTGTGTTTTCCTCATTTTTTTTTTTTCTTTGGGGTCTCTTTACCGCACAATGGAAAACAAGAAATATCGGTATATTTACGATTACGAGTTCTACCGTGGCACCAGTGCTGCAGAAACAGCTCGAAGGATTAATATGTGTACGGCGCTGGTGTCGCAAAAGAAAGCACGGTACGTTTTTACCCGACTGACCCGGAAGGAGGGTTATGTTTTTCGAGTGTATGTATGTATGTATGTATGTATGTCTATTTCTTTGGCACGCTCTGCAGCCTAAACGGCTTGACGGATTTAAGCATATGAGGTGTCGTTAGATTCGTCTGAACTGTGGGAGTGTCATAGGGTATATTATTTTATATGGCGTCTACGGATAAGAAAATAGGGGGGGTATTAAAAACAAAAAAATTTCGTTATTATAACAATATGGGTATCAAATGAAAGCTTGTAAAGAGCCCATTCCATATATGTATATATTGTAATACTTTTGTGCTACCATTTTGACGTAAACTGCAAAAAGCCATGTTTAATGCAAGGACAGTAGGTATAGTAGGTACTTACTATGAGCGGTTACCGTACGTAATTCACAGAGTTGCGATGGTTGTTAGCGTTACTTTACCGTACCGCTCATTTACTTACTAATACTTACAACTAATTCTGTATAAAACTAAAAAGTCTGAAATAAATTAAATTATTAAAAGAAACAAAAAACCCTGCGTAAAACAAAAATTAACTGAAAAGAGAAAAACAAGCTCTTTAATCTATAGAATTTGGAATATAACTTGAATGTTATAAGGTATTGCAGTCGGGAATAAACAAATATTACAAAAACCACATACTTAGGTTGTTGGTTTGTCCTGACTGCATGCCCTTACATTCAAGTTATATCCAAATTCTATAGATTAAAGAGCTTGTTTTTCTCTTTTCAGTTAATTTTTGTTTTACGCAGTCGGGTTTTTAGGGTTCCGTAGCCAAATGGCAAAAAACGGAACCCTTATAGATTCGTCATGTCTGTCTGTCAGTCTGTCTGTCTGTCTGTCTGTCTGTCTGTCTGTCCGTCCGTATGTCACAGCCATTTATTTCCGAAACTATAAGAACTATAATGTTGAAACTTGGTAAGTAGATGTATTCTGTGAACCGCATTAAGATTTTCACACAAAAATAGAAAAAAAACAATAAATTTTGGGGGTACCCCATACTTAGAACTGAAACTCAAATTTTTTTTTTTCATCAAACCCATAAGTGTGGGGTGTCTATGGATAGGTCTTCAAAAATTAAATTGAGGTTTCTAATATCATTTTTTTCTAAACTGAATAGTTTGCGCGAGAGACACTTCCAAAGTGGTAAAATGTGTGTCCCCCCCCCTGTAACTTCTAAAATAAGAGAATGATAAATCTATAAAAAATATATGATGTACATTACGGTGCAAACTTCCACCGAAAATTGGTTTGAACGAGATCTAGTAAGTAGTTTTTTTTTAATACGTCATAAATTGAAATTCATATCAAATACTCAGGTCTATACTACCATTTACTTATATACCTACAGGTTTGTACGGAACCCTCGGTTTGTGCGTGAGTCTGACTCGCACTTGGCCGGTTTTTTTGTTTCTTTTAATAATTTAATTTATTGGTTTTAACGTTTTCGTTCTGGAAATTTCGACCTTCAGAACCAACCCCGTGGATGGCCGGAGACCAAAGTGGAAAATGAAGAATTAAAGGCTATTGTGGAAGAGGATCCATCACAAAGCACTTCAGAGATAGCTGCAGGCTTCTGGGTAAGTGATAAAACTGTATTAATCCAATTGAAGCAAATCGGGAACGTAAAAAAACTTACTGCTGTTTTACTTTGCTCAACCGACACAATAATGAAGGGATTTTAAATCGAATCAGTACTCGTGATGAAAAGTGGATACTGTACGATAATTGAAAGCGCTCGTCGCAATGGCTGAACCCTGGAGACCCAGCCAAATCCTGCCCTAAACGAAAATTGACTCAGAAAAAGTTACTTGTGAGTGTTTGGCGAACTAGCGCCGGTTTCGTTCACTACAGCTCTCTAAAATCTGGCCAAACGATTATGGCAGATATCTGTTGTCAGCAACTGCAAACCATGAAGGAAGAACTAGCTGCTAAACAACCGAGATTCGTCAATCGCTCTAGGCCACTGCTGCTTCACGACAACGCAAGACCACATACTGCACAACAAACAACCACTAAGTTAGATGAGCTACAATTGGAATGTCTGCGACATCCACCTTACTCCCCGGACTTTGCTCCAACAGATTACCATTTTTTCCGGAATTTGGACAACTTCTTACAAGGAAAAAAATTCAACTCCGATGCGGCAGTCCAAACCGCCTTCAAAGAGTTTATTAATTCTCGCCCTCATGTTTTTTTTTAGTAAAGGGATCAATGAACTACCTATGAGATGGCAAAAGTGCCTAGATAACAACCGTGCATACTTTGATTAATTAAGAATATTTTACTAAAAAAAATTACTTTATATTCCTCCCGTACAACACGCCAATTTCATATGTAAGGACCTAATATATAAGGACCTTTAATTCAATCGGTACAAGAGCCTACCTAATCTATTTATGTGAATATAACTTCAACATAATATGACAGATTATTTACATTAAGAGGGAATACATTATTTACCTACATACGTAGGTAGATTAGATAAACAACATTAATAAAAAATTACTTTCTTAGACAAAGAATATCTAAGCCAAAAATGATTTTTTCAATACTTGCGTTTATTATTACTGTTTTGGTAATGTGCATGTAACTTAACTTATTTTATTCAGTTTAGACATAAAGAAACGATTCTGGTCAATATTATTGAAGTTGCCACTCCAGATCTTAAATCTCATTTCAAAATGTAACCAAAACTGTTTACGTAACGTTTGTGATAAATTAAATTAGTTACGATAAAATAAATATACTTCACTACAAAACAAAAATGTGAAAATTAATAACTATCGATATTAAAACCAAACTTATGCTTAGCCTCGAAGCAGAGTCTTCCAAGAGAGAGGTATCGATGTAATCGCATACCATATCATCCCAATTGTTGGTGAGATCTTGAATACTTCGTGCACCGGAAACCAGTTTGTGTCGCATCAATCGTTTCACTTTTACCAATTTATTAGGAGAGTCATCAGACACTAGACGTGCCCCCACCCAGGGGTTCTGACTCGTAGGAGGTTCAACGATCACCACAGTGGGCAAATGATTCGTCACTTGCAGAAGAACAGGTGGTTTATTCGTTGAAAACTCATTTTTAGAATTATCTTTCTTTTGAGACTTTTTTAGAATAGATAGCCGAGATTTCTCAGCTAAAGATAGATCAGTCGAAGTTTTCGTTGTGAGAACCTCGTTAACTGTGAAGGTTTTCGTCTTATAAGTCGAAGGCGTCGTTTTCGTTGTTTTCTTCTCCTTAATTGGGTTGTCGGTTGTTCTTCTGGTGATGTTTGCCAGGCGGAGCACGCCGGTCCCAAGGGTGCGCCGGTTGTTCCACAAGAGCAAGTGTTGTGTCGACGTCTCCGTCTGCGTCGTTGTGGTCATCCTCGCTGAGTAGATACAAGCCATTCGTTAGCCTCCTGATTCTTCGAACCACTTTTTAAATTATTTCAAATATTCCGATGGTAAGTAGGTATTATAATATAGGCAATCATATATTTTATCAATACTACAATAATTATCAACGGAACGCGATTTGAATCCTCTTATAAACTGTGTATCTTGAATATAATGTAGGTAACGCATTTTGACTTGCGTAAGGACTAAGGATTGATGACGAAGCTGAGGGTGCAGCATGCTTTCCTAAAAAGTCTATACAGAAGGAAGCCTTAGAGAAAACGTCAGAAAACTCAGACGTAAGCCACAAGATTTAACGAAACCGTATGTTGGTATCGATAAAGTTATTTTGTATTCCGCAAAACGAAGAAAGGAATGCAATAATGAAAGAATTAAATAATAAAATACTAGTTGCCTCGCTGTCTTACCAACTTGGGAGCAAATAAGCAATTTTTCTTTATTTTTGCTCTCCTATATACTTAGTTTCTTCTTACAATTTTAAAAGTATGCGTGATCAGATAATTGTTTTAATAAATCTAATATGCATCAGCATCATGCAGTTAATGTGCAGGTTTTAGAACGTTATTTTGGATATACTAGATATAGAAATAGATATTAGTTTTGCAAAAAAACTTTTTTTTTTTCAGTAGTATTATATTTAATTTACTTACTTGATGCCCGTCGAAGCAATTCGGGTAATTTTTTCTTGATACTTTGTACCCTTTTCATATCATAATAGTCGTTGTATTCTTCATTAAGTGAGGGCTTTATGTCCATTCGTGGTCTAGAAGTAATTTCTTTATTGTCATCATTGGTAGGACGCATTTGTTCATAGATAGCTTGCTGATCGTTAGGTCTCCGTCTCCTGGCATCGCTATCCGTAAGGTCTTCTAAATCTAATGGGTCATCTTCTATCCTTTTATTTGATAGCAATTCATCATCTTCTAGAATATCACTGTCTACCCGACTCTTCACGTACCTATCCCTTGCCTTTCTCCTTATAATTCTTTCTGTTACTCTACGGCTGTAGTGCCTTACATTATCGTCGAAATCTTTACTCTTATCATCTGGAAACTCATCTCTATCTAGTAAGTAATCATTCCTATTACTAACATCAACTTTATTTCGACCATATCTTGACTGTCTGATTGGTTCATCACTTCTCGGTTGGCTCCTGCTTTTGAGTCGTGGGCGATGCTTTGAGAAACGATGCCTTGATTTTAGTTTCGGAGCCAAATTGTCATTTGAATTGTACTTATCTAAGTCCAAATTATCATTACCAACTGCCCGTATTGAACCTCTTTGTTTCCTTGAAGGTTGCCATGGATCTGCATCTGCAATTTCATTGAATGGCGTTCCTGTTTTACCTGTCAAATGTAGAAATGCCGTGATTTCAATAAAATACAAAGATATAAAATCAGAATTAAAATTCAATGTTGATCGTTTGTTAATCTGACCGAATAGGAAAACATAGAGACACAAATGTACGTGAATGAGCGGTCAGAGAGTAGCCTTAATGAGGTGCACAATTAAGCCTAACCATTGGACTCCTCCTCGTATTTGTAATCGAGGGCAGCAGGTACATCAGGAGGGCGGCTTTGGTAGTCATCAGCGACAGAGAGAGGGCCAGAGGCATCGTGGTTGCCATAGTCGGCACCGTACTGTGGCATCTTGACCCCAGAGTAATCGGCATACCGCGAGGCAGACGCTACAGCTGCGCACGTCAACACTACCATCAACACGCGCGCCATTAGCTGCCCTCCAATGGCTCCACCGTATCTCCGCAACACCACACGCTCTAGTATAATGATGATATACAGTAGCTGCTAAATACATACAAAATTTCCGACATTCTACAACTGTAACTACGAATTTGACAATAAAATAATTTAACTTAACTTGACGATTGACATTAATGTTCTTTTTTTTATTGTTACTTGCCTGTGTCACTTTAAATAGGTTTAGTTCATAGATATAGATTTTTTTACTACCTTAAGTCCTCTTTACTTTTAACCAAAGAATTTGTAAGCGTAGCGAAATCCTAAGATTATGCTTTTAACATCATTGACGTAAGTAGACCAGCTATGAAGTAACGTAGCGAGACCTAAGAATCTTATTACCTAGATAATATACAGATGTCCCTATGGGGGCCCTGGGTACGGGCCCCATGTGCCCTTATGGTAAAGTGGAACTACTGGCTGCAAACATGAAAAATTCTTCTGAAAACCAATTTAATATCTAGGTGAACTGCGCTAGAAAACTTGGTTCTCTCGCTATAAAATAAGCAATAATATTTTTGTCTACATAATTGCTCGTAAAGTGACTCTTATTTACCGCTTTTAGTTTCACAATGCACATTTTTATGATATCACTAAAAGTCACTGCAAGTGATATGTGTTTAGACCACAAAAATATAAGAACAAGGTTTAGACTTGGTTTAGACGAAGCATTCATAAATTAACCGGGTAAAACAGTTTTTATTGATAAGAACAAAGAGTTTTTATGCGCCTAAAAATTGGGTAGGATTCTTGAATCAATAAATCTCCTTCCATATAATAAACAAACATTTTATCAAATTATTCACAATTCACATAAATTATGTTATAAATACGAAAATATATTTTTAATATAGGCTGCAGGTATGTCGATTTATTGCCCATCCTTGATCAAATAGCATGCGCATCGCTGTTAAAAAAAACTGCGTGCCTGATTCCATACATTTTTAACCGACTTCAAAAAAGGAGGAGGTTCTCAATTCGGATGTTTATATATATATTTTTTTTTATGTACGGCCATAACTCCGTCATATGTAGACAGATTTACAAAATTTTCAAAATGGTCCCATATATATTTCATATAGATCTGATGATGAGTTTCGGAGACAGACAACGGAACTCTTAAAAAATGACAGCAAATCAACCGCAATTGCTGCTATCGCTTAAATATGCATTGTTTACGCAGGCCTTTACACGCGAAAGTTTTTAAGTATATATGAAACTATAAATTAAAAAATAAATTAACTTTTTATCAAAAAAAAAACCGCCTTCAAAGTACACTAAAAAGTAAGAAATAACTGAAGGCGGTTTATTTTTTCGTTAAAGAGTTATTCGCTGTATGATTCATTATTAACAAAAAATCAACACCAAAAACTGTTTTTTTCCTCGCAAGTGTGTTGAAAAACGTTGATGAAACCCGTGTGCATTGATCACTACACTCTCGGCTCCCTTATCGCACTCGTCTGCGGCTCGCGCGCTTTATAGCGGCTCGTGTGTAATAAACAACTAACTTTTCACACTTGTATCCCTGACCTTGATTCTTGTGCTTTTGACATTGATATCGCGTTAACATTTGGCGAAAAACAAGGTGGATTTATGTCAAAATGTTATAGAATTTCAAAAATGACCACCATGATTTTCATTCGTGATTGATATCGAAGACGCGGAAATTAGGCCCCTAAGGTGCCATGGCGCTGACCCCACAGAGAGAGTTCTAGAGTTCCGAGTTCAGTTCTGAGTTCCGCGTTCACTATAATCTACGCGGCGCCTTTGATCATAGCACACAGAGAAATCGGAGTTCAAGAGAACGCGAGTTCTATCGGAGTTCCAATATCTAAAGCTGGCAGTTGAGGTGACACGTCTGAGCTATCACTGTCTAATTTACTGAGTCACACAAGGCAGAAAGGACAATGGGCATTCTGGCCCATAAGCGGCCTTTAATAAAGATAAAGATAAAGATATTTATTTGCGAGAATATCTTTATCTTTATCTTTTTTAATTAAACTAAAGTAAGCCAATGAGACTAGATAAAGAATGTAAACAAACTTTTGCTTGCTTTATGAATATAATTACACCTTATGGTACGGGATACTAATTACATTTAACGATTTTACAACTACCTTGCAATTTCATAACATCTCCAATTATTCCTTAAATCTATACTAATATAAGTGGAAGAGTTTTTTTGTTTAAACGGGCTAATCACACTACCAGTCGGATTCGAAAAATTCTTTCATTCATAGGAAGCTACATTATCCCCGAGTATTATAGGCTACTTTTTATCACGGGAACGCGCGAGACAGCTATCTTCAATACTCTATAACTTTTTTTCTAAATACACCTTTCATATTTTTGTTAATATATTATTGCCTAATAAAAAACAGTGACGACGTACGGGCCAGAGTCCGCCAGAGACGTGGTCTTTCACTGCTGGCCGCATAAATAACCTCAGAGTCACTCAGCGAGCTATCGAACGAGCTATGCTCGGAATTTCTCTACGTGACAGGGTCTGAAATGAGGACATTCGTAGGAGAACGAAAACAACGGACTTAGCTCGTAGAGTTAGTAAGCTGAAGTAGCAATGGGCAGGCCACATCGCTTGACGAGCCGATAACTGATGTGGAGGAAAGGTTCTCGAGTGGCGACCACGTACTGGAAAGCGCCGAGCGGGACGACCTCTCACCAGGTGGACCGATGACTTGGTCAGAGTCGCTGGGCGCCACTGCATGCAAGCGGCCCAGAACCGCTCGAAGTGGAAATCAATTGAGGAGGCCTATGTTCAGCAGTCGACATCCATGGGCTGATATGATAATATAAAACATACAAATTATTGCTGGCCGCCAATGGTACAGCCTCCATTCAAATTTTCCCATTTACCTTTAGAACTAGACTGCTCGCTCGCTGTGTGTACAGTTAGTAAGCGCGGAACTCGTAACGCGGAACTCTGTGGAATCGGCGCCTAAGTGAGGCTGAGCTCCATAGGTTACATCCCGGAACCACAGAATATTTAATATGCCGGAACCCAGGTAAAATAGCGAGGGACAGCAGCATACCTACTTAATAATTAAAGCAAATAACAATTACTCTTTGATATAAACTATAAACATAATATTTTTGTTTATATAGGTATTATTTGGGAACCCAGTCTTCATTCTGTCCACAAACATATAAGAAGATTCTGTCATTATCATTTTAGCCATTATTGTCAACCAGCAATATCCTGAAGAAATTTGGAACATTAAAACGAGATTAAAACCCAGGTCAAAGAATAGATAATAGTTAGGTACTAGCGTACCCGGGTGTAACCTATCAATCAACACAGCTATGATTCTTTTTTTTTTCGAGAAATATGTTATTATATGTTTGTGGCACAGGTTTGTGGTAATACAATCACAACAAATATTTACACGCTATATACCGTAGACAGAGTAAGTTAGTAGAAAAAAAATCAAAAGTGTCATGATATCACAGACATATAAGAAGAAGCAGACTAAGCATTCGCAAAAAATGACTTCATAGAGGTCCAATCCAAAAAAATATACGTCTTAGGAACAGAGTTGCCAACTTAGCTACTTTATAGCTAGATCTAGCAATTTTTTGGTGTTAGGCAGCTACAATTATATGAAACTTGTAGCTACATTTATTTAGCTACTTTTTCTAGCTACTTTTTAATACTTTCGAGATTTCGTAATAGGGCACTGTATCTGGAAAGAAGAATACTAAACGCGACTCTATTTTTCTGGGTGAGGGTATAGGTCGATGGCCGGGTATTCTCAGTTTCATTTCTTCATTCAAACCGTATATTACTCCTATAAAAGTCTGTTCTACTAGTGTTCTCCTATCAATTTAAAACTGATGCTCGCTGTTTTAATATATATATTATTGTGAAAATTGAAGTAACCTGTGAAAAAAAGGTAGGTAATTTACTGATTTTTAATACTCTCGTGTTGGATTTAATAAACATGATTTTTTATTCTTATTTACCTACTAAGTAACATTTAGCTACTTCTAGCAACTTTTTTGGGTAACAAAATCTGGCAATCTAGCTACTTTTTCCAAGATGTCTAGCTACTGGCCAAAGCTAGCAGTTGGCAACACTGCTTAGGAAGGTCAGAACGCCTCGGTGCGCGATTCAGACTCAGACTCGCACTTGGCAGGCATATTTATTTCTTTTTAAATCAGAAAGAAGTTCCATTTTAGGGTTCCGTAGCCAAATGGCAAAAAACGGAACCCTTATGGATTCGACATGTCTGTCTGTCTGTTCGTCCGTATGTCACAGCCAGCCACTTTGATCCGAAACTAATGGTATATAAACTAATAGTTCTTAAACTATACTGTTGAAACTATACTGTTGAAACTATACTGTGTAAACTATACTGTTGAAACTTAAGTAGATGTATTCTGTGAACCGGATTAAGATATTCACACAAAAATAGAAAAAAAACAATACATTTTGGGGGTTCCCCATACTTAGAACTGAAACTCAAAAAAATGTTTTCATCAAACCCATACGTGTGGGGTATCTATGGATAGGTCTTCAAAAATGATATTGATTTTTAATACGTCATACATCGTAAACCACATACAATCAACTCAAATATAAAAAAAAATATGTTACTTGCTGCTACGGAACCCTTCATGGGCGAACCGACAAACACTTGGCCGCTTTTTTTTTTACTGCTTGGGATTGGGACACAACCTATTTAATTATAAATTGACTTAACTACTGGCTGCAAGACTGTGAAATAGGTATAAATAAAAAAACCTTTTTGTTAAACTGGTGGTTAGTAGTTTTTGACGTTTTCAATGACAACTGGATAAAATATTGACAAAATCAAAATTCTAGTGTAATCCAAAATTAATGTATAAATAAGAATTAAATTGAATTGAAAATTAATGTAAAAAATACTTATAACAATAATGTAAGTCAATCCTTTATTTTCATTACGATGATAAAGTAACAGTGTACTTAGTAGCTATCGACGTAATGAGTGGAAACAACAAAAAAGACGACACGGACAAGAAGGACGTGAAGAAGGAAGAAGATTGCGGTTGCTACGCGAAGTCACGCACCAAGGAGACTTGTCCACCTTGCAAAAATGTGACTCATCCTCTGGTGAGGGCAACTCTTCTTTCTTTCTTATATACAATTTTGATACCTATTTACTCACTCACTTACTTATCGACCGGTAATATTGCAGCGCTACTACGAATTCACGCAGGATGAAATCAAAGCGCTTGAAGAGTGCGACAAGGAAAGCTTCTACAGGCGCTGCCTTCCGTATAGCACACTCTTCGCAACCGTCACGTATGCTGCCATAAAATTAGGTAAGGATTCGCATTGTAGTTCGCCATCGATAGAAGTTTTCAAGGAACTGGTAGGGACGCCACGAAAATCTTCATAGAAGTAAGAATTTTCCGTGTTTTCGTTTTGTTCTAAATTGTTTAGTTTTACAGTGACGTTCCTCCCAATTCCTTCTTACTTCTATGAATTTTTTCTTTTAGGATGCCTGAATCGGAATCCGCATTTCGGTGTGTATCCCAAGGTCATGTTCGCGGCCATACTCGGATACTTCTACGGACGAGTTTCTTATATGCCTACTTGTGATCGGAAGCTGCGGAGACTGCCTGCCAGTAGTCATCTGGGCAAAGTCATGCGAACATATTATGAGGAGAACAATCCCCCGCCACCTAAAAAGTGACTTTTTTAAATAAACTTTAGTGTTCTTTTTATCTTATTTTGTGAAGCTGGTGTCTTTAGGAATAATATAATTTCTTGAAACCGAAATATGGCACATTCTTATGTTCAAAACTATTGTCCTACTCAAAGTACTACTACCTAACAACCTTCATTAACGAAATAAATAACGTACCTATTTCATCATGAGATTGGCAAACCCATAGACTTAGGAATTCACTACGCTAGCAAGACCTCTAGCATGGAACATGGAATACATGGAATAGAAATATGACAATCCTTATGACACTTTGCGAGAGAGAAAGAGACGCGTAGATGATTCTGACCAGAGAATCAACCAGAGTGCTTATGTATGATTTCATATTTTACTGAAAATAAATACGATCGTGTAAAGAAAATTAGAAAAGTGTATGTTATTATAGACAATTGTCACTTGTTCTGTGAGCAAATGTGATGTGAATAGAATGAAATAACCCACATAATTATACGTTTACAATTTCTTTGGGCAAACCAGAGTATTAGGTCCTTAAATATGATAAATTTACTTTTTAACAAAGTACATTAAAAAGTAAGAAATCGCATGGCGTGTTCTGTAGAAAGTATTTCTGCTGACTTCAAAACAGTGTCAGATAAGAGTTATTTATTACTTTTTAGGGTACTTTGAAGGAGGTTTATTTTTTTGTTAATTTATTTTTGAATTTTTTGTTTCATATATACTTAAATACTTTCGCGTATAAAGGCCTACGTAAACAATGCATATTTATGCGATAGCAGCAATCGCGGTTGATTTGCTGTGATTTTTTAAGAGTTCCGTTGTCTGTCTCCGTAACTCATCATCAGATCTATATGAAATTTATATGGTACCATTTCGGCATAAACCCCTTTGAAACAAAAAAAGAATTTTGAAAATCCGTTCATATATGACGGAGTTATGACCGAAAAAAAATAATAAAAAAAATTTTTACACTCGATTTGAGAACCTCCTCCTTTTTTTGAAGTCGGTAAAAAAGAAATATAAACATTCGAATTGAGAACCTCCTCCTCTTTTTGAAGTCGGTTTAAAATGCCGTGTTTTAATCAATCAAAGCATGTGCCATTGTTAAGTATCGAAGTATGCACTGCACTTCCGCCATTTTTAACCGACTTCAAAAAAGGAGGAGGTTCTATGTTCCACTGCATGTATTTTTTTTTATTTGTATGTTCACCGATTACTCCGAAACGGCTTATGCGATTTTGATTGTTTAAATTGTAATATGTCAAGATAGATCCCATGGTGGTCACATATACATTTTATCGTGATCTGACCATAGAAATTAAAGATATGATGGATTTCCTCAAAGGAAAACAGCAGAAATATCGCGATTGAAGCATTTTATATTCAATATTGTCGAAATTGTATCAATGCAATCAATACCTTATAATACAATTGAAGTTATATTCAAAATTCTATAGATTTAAGATTTTGTTTTTCTCTTTTCATTCATTTTTTTGTTTTACGCAGTCGGGTTTTTTGTTTCCTTTAATAATTAAATTTATTTTGAGAATAAGAAGGATGATTTAAGAGAGGTAAAGCGTAGCGTTTATTCGCTCAAAGAGCAGCTCGACTGGGGAAGTACCTCCACCTTACAGAATACCGCAGCCAAACAACTTTATCTTGTGTAAAGTTGTGTTCCTGTGCGTGAGTAAGGTCGCCAGAGCTCATTGGGGAGGGGGGAAAGGTCGGTAACGCGTGAGCGATGCTGCGTGTGTTGCAAGCGTCCATATGGCTGCGGTAACCGCTTACCATCAGGTGGGCCGTAAGCTTGTTTACCGACTGTGTCGTGTAAAAAAAATATGATTACCGACTCGTACGTTGAACCCTGAGCTTTATGTATGGTAAGGACGCGTGGGCCCGTGGCAACCCCGTATCCCTGGTTGGTAAGAGATCCCTTTTCTTCCTGGGTCTGAACCAGGAATAAGGTGTTTAGGGTGCTAGGTATTTGCGCGTCTATGTACCTCTTCAGCTTCAGGAGTGTACGTGGTGTTTTAAAGAATATATACCTGAGTATATCTCATTTAGGGCATACGCTACATCCATTGTGTTCCGATGCGTGCCTAACAACTCCTGGCTGATGTTGGCTACCGGGTTTGGTATGTTGTACTGAATATTGAACAGATTGTCTTTGTCAATATATAGGGTAGTTGGTTGATATCTCCGATGAGGACAATTTTGCTAGCACCAGACAGCCAAGTTGCCAAAATAATGGATCCGAAGTGGTTCATTAGAGCCTCGTCAACCGTTAGGCGGTTACAACTTTTCGACTCTTTAAATCCATTAGCTAGCCCGGAAGCCATTGTCCGCACTTTGTTCTTGGCTGCAGCTTCTCCTACGCGGGGTGTTATTTTTTCGCGAACGTCTTTTGCTGGCTCGATTGTGGTAGTGATTATTGACGGGCCCGTTGGCGCAGTTGGTTAAGACGTGGAGTCTTAACCTATAGCGCCGCAGGTCGTGGGTTCCCACACAGGACATGCATTTGTGTGCATGAACATGTCTGTATGTCCTGAGTCTGGGTGTAATTATGTATTTACAAACAAAAAGTAGTATATTGTATTATATCAGTTACCTGGTTTCCATAGTACAAGCTCTGCTTAGTTTGGGATCAGATGACCGTGTGTGAGCAATGTCCCAGGATATTTATTATTATTTATTTATTATTATAACTTCCTTCTCCTCATCGAAGTTTCTTACTACTACCCATGTCGTTTTGCCGCATCCGGGGACCCCATTCACCCATTTTATTTTTGGTACCGTCCATTTTTCCCATGCTGCTCCGGGACTAAGAGTGCCTGAGATGGTTTTCGCCATTTCCAGGATCTTATCGTCCAGCATGATCTTTTTGCAACGGGCGGTGACTACTATGGGGTCATTTTGTGGAGTGTAGAATGTTGGTAGGCCATCCTCTTGGGTATCCCCTTCGACTAGGGTCACAAAGCCACTTGTCGCATTATATGCCGCCATATAACTCCCAGACATTTCCCCCATGAGGACTTGGGATATTTCGTTGTTGTATATCCTCGAGTCTAATCTTCAGCAAACTTAGGTTCTGGTATTGGAAGGCCTCTAAGATGCTTTTACAAATCACGAGATTGACCTGCTTGGTCGCTCTTGTGTTTGCTATAAACTCGAGAAAAGCGTTTAATGCGTGGTCTACTGGCCCTGTCGCTGGTATTCTAGTAGGTGGGATGACCTGCCCCATGTCGTCTCCCGTTCTGGTTACAATTTGTTGTCTTGGACCTGGAGACCTCACAAACTCCTCCACTGCGGCAGCTAGTTGTGCCGTTTGATGTGCGTTTTTTGTGTGGTCTAGTCATAGTCTAGTCATCTAGTATTTGAGTAGGTGGGACGACCTGCCCCATGTCGGCTCTCGTCATTGTTGCTTTTGGTTGGTTTGGGCCTGGCGGGGGCTTCCTCACAAATTCTTTCCGGGACTGTACTATAAAAATCAAATTATTTCAATTTAATAGAAATTCAAGCAAAAATCATCCTAATCACTTTGCAATACATTTCATTTAGGTTTAATGGCATCATGTATTTTATTCTTAAAGTTTTACTACTCTACGCTACGCTACTCAATTAGTGATGTAGTCAGGTTGGTTGGATGCTGGATTTATCGACAAGCATAGTTGAACAAAATATGAGCAAAAGTGTTGAAATCAACGTGTTGTTAGGGTTCCGTAGCCAAATGGCAAAAAACGGAACCCTTATAGATTCGTCATGTCTGTCTGTCTGTCTGTCTGTCCGTGTATGTCACAGCCATTTATTTCCGAAACTATAAGAACTATAATGTTGAAACTTGGTAAGTAGATGTATTCTGTGAACCGCATTAAGATTTTTACACAAAAATAGAAAAAAAAAACAATAAATTTTGGGGGTTCCCCATACTTAGAACTGAAACTCAAATTTTTTTTTTTTCATCAATCCCATAAGTGTGGGGTGTCTATGGATAGGTCTTCAAAAATGATATTGAGGTTTCTAATATCATTTTTTTCTAAACTGAATAGTTTGCGCGAGAGACACTTCCAAAGTGGTAAAATGTGTGTCCCCCCCCCCTGTAACTTCTAAAATAAGAGAATGATAAATCTATAAAAAATATATGATGTACATTACGGTGCAAACTTCCACTGAAAATTGGTTTGAACGAGATCTAGTAAGTAGTTTTTTTTTAATAGGTCATAAATTGAAATTAATATCAAATACTCAGGTCTGTGGTAGTATTACCATTTACTTATATACCTACAGGTTTGTACGGAACCCTCGGTGCGCGAGTCTGACTCGCACTTGGCCGGTTTTTTTTTTTAAATATGAATAGCCCTGTGTTTTACTACAATCTTACCATTGTGAGTAATGATTTAGCCGAAGCCTTGAGGGTAGCAGCCAGGCAGGTGGGTACTATAAAGTATCCTACCATCATGCTCTGGTTTCCTTACAATGTTTTCTTTCACCGAAAGCTCAAGCTCATAGTAGAATTCGGACGTAGATTATAAACTAACGGTTTTATACATGTCAGGACACGGACATATACATTTCTTGTTTTATTTGGATTATTTATTTATTTTCATTAAAATGTGAAATCATAATCACAACAAAGGCCTCTTACTCGTTTTTTTACGTAAAAAATAATGTATGCGTTTCTTTATCTCTCGCAAAGTGGTCATAAGGATTGTGATATCTCTCTTTCACGCTTTGTCGGCGTTTTTAGCGTGGCGAAAAAATCCCAAGTCTATGGCAGTTTCTACGATCTAGCTAGTATTTTTATTTAAAAAAAAATGTGACCAAGAACTACTTAATTGAAGTTCATTTTCTAATTCTTAATTACGAGCTAAGTAGGTATATAAAAAAATAAAAAAGGAGTAACAATTAAATGTAGAATTCACAAATACGTAACATTAGAACCACAGTCAGTAGGCAGCCCTTTCGCACTTTTGCCCACCGAGCATAGGTAGGTATCTTTGAGTATCTAATATATAGTAGGTAATCATCTCAAGGACACTGCCGAGCCAACATACTGTTTTTCTTACATCTACTGTGACGCGGTGCAACAATCGTACTTGTGACAAAGATTTAGGTAATAGTTACTAGCCCTTCCATACCTGGGAAGGTAGTATCATAGTATGTACCTACCTATATCTACTAGGTATTCATATTGGCTTGAAGGCACATCACAGTTTCTATTAGTAAAGATGTTTATTACTTTTTTGGAGAATCGATAGTGATCAGTTTCATAATGCATTTTTTTATATTACCTACTTTAAAAAGGCTGTTACCTATTTAACAGCAAATCAAAATTGTGGTGTTTTATGGGATATTACATAGGTATACATATAATTATGGACTATTACATCCTTTTTATTGTGCACAAACTTGGATCTAGCGCTCACCGCCCTGCTTCCATATTAAAAATAAATAAATTGAAGGCTGATAAGATTTTTGACTTGCATGTAAAAAATATCTCTTTAAAAATATTAAAACGATATCTATTAGTAAGTAAGCATCTGTTTCGTGGTATATAACTATTGTCCACTCTGTTGTGACTCTGTGACCAACGTGACATCTACACACACACAGTAAATACACTATACTGTGCAGTCTTTGTGTGCAGTGCAGTCCATAGACCGAACTCTGACTCATGAGAGAGAACGAAATGTCTCATTGCGCCGTAAACAAATGAAACTTTACCTAAAAATATGTACTTACGCATTAAACAAAAATTATACAGGCTTATTTTTCAGGAGAAGTGGTTTAAAAATGAACTGCGAGCCTATACAAAATAACTTTCAGCTATTTATAAAAAAAAAAAAAAAAAAAATTGCCTGATTTTAATGAATAATTTAAATAAATTGTATAACAAAACCTGTATATCATCAATCATTTTCACCTACCACAACCTCTTCAATTAATTAAAAAACAAAAAAGTACGTAGATCTACGAACTTTCCATAATGCAAATTGTACTAATTCTAAGTAATTTTCTAATCTGGTCTACGCCTTTTCTTAAATCCGAGATGGCAACACTGCTCAAAAGTCTGTCAAACAAAAAAAAAAAGATTCTATTCCTAAGCGATTCCTACGTACCTAAAAAGTCTATGCGTTGATTGATAATAAATCTACTCAACTCTGATACATTGCAAATGCAGCAAAAACTAGTGTGATATTCTCGTTTCTCTCGTGTTAAAATGACAAACCCAGATTCTTTTGGTTACCAAGAAAGTCAACTGAGACAGGAGCACCTGCAATCTGGACCGATCGACCCGGTAAGTTCAGGTTAAGTAATAGAGACATTTCTGCTTCGCTGCTTTTGGTTGGAGTTGGAGTGTAGCCCTAAGGGCTCTATAGAGCAAGGAGTTGCTTGCGTTCAAGATTTTTCTTCCTCCGAGGCACGAACGCAGAGATATTTTCTTTATTTTTTCAAATGTTAAATAAACAGTTTTGACAAAAATAATTCGGATCTGGCGCAGGTCGGCCGCTGCCGAGGTCCACTTGCTCGAGTTGCACATGCTATAAGAATGTAACCTAACATTGCCCTCATTAATGCTCGTCATGTCACACATTTTTCTCTTCTGCACCTGACAGTCACTGTGAGCCAAGACCCTTTTTAATTACTTTAATAGCAGTTCCTGGAATTCTATCTTTTTCATGTTTAGAATATGATGTGGGATGTGCAACGCATCTTTGAACCATTGGGTTAAAGTATCATATCTTGACACTGGAGCCTCGGAGGAGTTTTGAGTTATGAGAGATTCAATCAAAAGCAGACACATATCAATATGCAGTTATAGTGTTCATTGAGAAATTCAGTATACTTTGATATATGTAGATGCAGCATAAATTCTCACCTGACGAACTACGGGTGCTTGGAGAATGCAATCGAGAGAGCTTCTACAAGAGGTCGGTGCCTATTGGCAGTATGCTAGGTCTTGGCACATTTGCAGCTGTTCAGAATGGTAAGTATATTATTGTCTTAGATTGTAAAACACATAATTATGTGGTTCATTTTATGAGATGCTTACTATAGATTAATATTTATGGTATGGTTTTGATGTTGCAATTACATGCTCCTATTAATATAAAAACCAAGTGGATTCTGTATACTGGATGAAGACTTAAGAGCAGGCATCCCACTATACTTTTCATACAATAACTCTGTACTTATTATGGCGTTTTTAAACATTTTTCGTTAGATGTTTTAAGCCAATCTTTTGCACTATATCTAGGCCTGTATATAGGCAAAAATAAAAAAAATTTTGAAGCAAATTCAGTAAAAGCCTCCGAAAAACAGTGTTTTTGCCCAAATTTTACCTGAACTTTGGCCATATCTAATGTACCTATAAATTGTAAAAAGTAAATAAAACATCTTGATCCGGCATTGCAAATGTATTGGACATTCAAAATAACAAACATTTTCTTCACAAACTTGTAAGATTTTTTCACAAGAAGTATACTCCTGGAACAAGTTTATGCGAAATCATTAATGACGACCTAGCGATTTGCCGCGAGTGATCAGCCGATATACGACTGATTACCGACGGCTCTGATGCTGTCTCTCTTTTTTCGCAGTCAAACATTACGTTGGATGAAAGTACAAGCTTTTAGGCTATGTGTGCGTTGACATTGCGTTGGCCATGAAGGGCCCTCTTAATTGTGGCGTTTGGAACACTGTGGTCCCCATACATCGAAATGGGTTGCGGTCAGTTTACTAACTAACTGCAAATAAGTTTATAACGCCCAAAAAACATTACAATGCCACAGCCCTGTAAAATTGCCATCGACAATCTATGTATGTAGACCAAGCATTCTTAATTTAATATCCTGCTCTGGACATCAATCCATTTAATCAAAAGCTGTGATTCACAAAGTCATTGTTTGATTGTCATTCTACTTCATATTCGATCATAGAAAATAATTTTATTGTTAGTATTATACTACCTAAAATCTTTTTGATGATAAATTAATAAAAAGAGCAAAAGTTTATATTAAATTATTTAATGGAACGGAAAGAACCCGGTACCCGGTTCTGAGTTAGAATCGGAACCGAAATAACCAGTTCTCAAAATATGGCCGGTTCTCGATGCCCTAGTTATGACAAGTTTATGCGTATGATAATTTCATTATTCTTAACCGTATCTGAAACCGCTATAATATTATTCTTATATCCGCATCCACATCCATATCCGAAATTTCATATCCATAACATCGCTCTTTACTATCTTAGCATTAGTCTTACAATTTTGAGAATAGATAAAATCCCACCAATAACATTTTTATGTAAAATGTTGCCAAGACATAGGGCTGGCACTGTCAAAAAGTCAAAATATGTGGCTTGGCCGTTTCGCTACCGTCACATGGGAGTAAGGTAAAAAAATTCATTACTTTCATGACTGTTCATTACTTTTTTGTTATACAATAGTTCTTGTAGTAGTGAAACGGCCAAGCCACATATTTTGTCTACGGTGTTTAGAGTTTGTGAAGTTAGGGCTTGTAGAGTAAGTGCATGTAGAGTTATAAGCTTGGCTCTACATGAGATCTCATAACTTTTTGACAGTGCGAGCCATATCTTGGCAAAATTTTACATAAAAATGATTTTGCTGGGATTTCACTTCTTTTTTAGCCGACTTCAAAAAAAGGAGGAGGTTCTCAATTCGGTAGTATGTTTTTTTTTTTTTTTTTTATGTTTGTTACCTCATAACTCTGTCATTTATTAACCGATTTGGAAAATTATTTTTTTGTCTGGAAGGGTACACTTCCCGTTTGGTCCCATTGTCATCAGATCAGGATTTGATTACGTCTTAGTGTACTTTGAAGTCGGTTTAAGGTTTTTGTAAAACAGTCCAATTATGTAAGTTGCTATTGTTGTTTTTTTGTTTGAAATTTCCAATTTTTATAATTTTTTGTCTATTGTGTACTAATACAATCTTACATACCAAGTTTCAGCAGTTGTTACCAAGTTCAAGCTGAAACTTGGTGGTGAAACCCTAACCCCCTTATTAATAAATAAGTTGTAAGACAGAATACCCAGGTATTAAGCCTCATCCCTTTTTGTTTATATGACATTAGAAAGTGACGGATATATTTTAAACCTAGGTATTACTATACTTGACTTAAACCTTATTTATTAATAAGGGGGTAAGTATGAGTTTTAATGATGATCAGTGAGTCAGTAACGAAATCGGGGTATTTTAGATACAAACAGTCAAAGGATTAAGAGTAATCAGTGTAGTACTCGTAGGAATACAAAATTGAAAGTAGTGGCCGAACTGGCCACTAGTTTCTATATTATAAACCATGGTGCATTTGATATAATATATAAACTAGATTTTGTTCCTAAAATAAAAAAAAAAATAAAAAATATTGTGTAACTACCGTAGTCATGTTAGTATATGAGATGCGTACGAGTAATGTAATTGCACGCAAAAAGGCTGGGGGGTGCGTACCCGTGTGTCGCTGTCAACCAGATGATATGCTGGGTAATTCCTCGTCAGAACGGAACAATTCATGATTGATTAGAGTTTTAAAGTAATGAGGCTTGTTGTGAAATATAAAAGATAAAAGATAAAGATAAAATTTATTTATTGGAACAAGAATGAAAATGTACATAATAAAGTGTGCACGAAAATAGCCACATTAGTTGTTTAACTGTGTCGCAGCCATTTACGCCCACCTCCAAGATACAAGAGGCGACAGTGTTCCATCAGAAAACAACATTATTTTATTAAATTAATAATTACATTATTATATAAAACGAAAGAAAAAATACTTTAAATACTTGTGATTGTGTTTAAGAGTGTGTATGTATGTGTGTTTATATTTGAATATGTGTATCTGTATGTGTGAGTGTAGTGTGGGGGTGTGTGATGTTGTGTATGTGGTGTGGGGTGTGTGATGATTTGTGTGTGGTGTGGGTGTGTTGTATGTGGGTGCAGTAAGTCAGGAAGGGAAAATATGTTAATAGAATTACAGTATTTGGCAATTAATTTCATTTTTATGAGATGTTCGCCATATGTATGAATTTGTTTTGTAGTTCGTGCGAACCTTTGGTACGTGCAGTTTAAGATAACTCCTACGTGTGGATCTCGTTGTAGGTAGTTGTATCTGGATTTTAGAGAATAGATGAGATGATTATATGAAACCCTGAATTATTTTGGTTAGGAGTGTGAGATCAGTTGCATCCCTGCGCTTGGCGAGCGGTAGGATTTGATGTCGCCGACAGCTATTGATGTAGTCCTTACAGTTAACTGTGAATCTAAAATTCAGGTGCCGTAGGAATTGCCGTTGAACTTTCTCTATTTGATCTATATATGTTTGGTACGTTGCATTCCAAACAGGTGATGAATATTTGAGATGACTCCTAACTAATGAACTGTATAACATTTTTAGTTTTTTCTTTTTTGTATTTTTTTGATATTCGTAATACAAACACCACACAACTTCATGGCTTTATCGGTTATTTTAGTAATATGTTTATCAAATAGTAGTTTTAAGCCCATATGTTACCTTCAACAAACGGGCAATCAAACAAACTCAAATCGGTCTGCTAGTTTCTGAGATTAGCGCATTCAAACATACAAACTCTTCAACTTTATAATAAAAGTAAATATATTTCAGGTCACTTGAAACCGAACCCGAGATTTGGTGCTGCTCCCAAGGTATCAATGGCTGTGGTTGTCGGCTACTTCCTGGGCAAGCTGTCATACCAACAGGCGTGCGCTGATAAACTTATGGCACTGCCCGGCAGCTATATAGGACAACTGCTCCGTGAAAGGAAAGAGGGAAAGATTGGAGGGTATGTTGAATAAGAAGCTATCAAGCTTGGGAACTACTTTGTGGTTTTACCGGTGATAGAAATTTTTTCTGGACTTGCTGGACTTTGAGAGCCAAATTCCTTCTCAGCGTAAAGCTTTCACTGTTGACACTGTTGATCACATTTTGATCACCACTTAAGGGCCGGTCCTACAGCGCGGGATTGAATTCTGCGTTCACAGTTCTTTTGCAATATTCGCTTACTATTCTCATAGCTCATACTCTCTTTATACTTTAAATTTAAAAAAAAACGCTTGTGTCACTTAATAAACGGGTGTCCCGAATAGATGTATACAGGATTCATCGTGCGCCGCCATAAAAAAAAAGAACTAATAGCGCCTGATGAGTATGCGAATCCGTTTTCCTGTCACCTCACCTCTCAGCTTTCGAGAATGGAATTCTGACAGAACGTGCATTATGTTGTCCGCCGCAGTCTCTGTGTGCAATGATCAAAGGCGCCGCATAGATTATAGTGAATGCGGAACAAACTCGAGCAGAAGCTATGCATGTAAAAAAAACTATATAACAAGTGTTGACCAAGTACGTCATCTATACAATAAATTAAATTGAAATGTCTGTTTTTAATATCAAAATAACAGCTCTTTATTAAATGCATATCGTTGCTGCGCGTGCTGCGTTTTCGCCATTTTACAGGAAGAAGAAAAAACTTAATATCTCAGTCATTTAACTACATTATGCCGACTGAACTCTATCGCTACTAGTTTGGGGCTTACTTATGGAGAATAATATAATATTGTTAAGTTTTTTCTTCTTTCTGTAAAATCGCAAAACTCAGATACGCGGTTTTTACAAAGTGCTCTTCCGCGGTATTGCTCGCGCAGCGACGTATGAAAGTATATACCTCTGGTTCTTATAACTTAAAACCATTTATTTAATTTTGGATTGTGTATTTGTTCCGGATAATCTCCGAAACGGCTTCACCGATATTGGAGGGACTTTCGCTGGGAGGTAGCTGATGTTGATGCTGATGAAAGAGTGGACATAGGATACTTTTATTTTTGGGAAATTGATTAAGGTTCCGCGAAAAAAAATTAAAACCGTAGGTACGCCGGGTTCGAGACTGGAACTCATATAATTTAATTCATAGAAGTCATACTAGCTGTCCCACGCCGTTTTTAGCGGGCCTACTCCATAAACAGTACACGATAGTGCAATCAACGTTTTGAAAATACTATACAACTACTAGCGCCCCGCGGTTTCACCCGCGTACCCGAGGGATTTATTGCTTTCCCGATAATAAGTACCCTTTGTGTTAATCCAAAACATATTCTATCAGCGCAGCGTGCCAAATTTCATCCAATTCCGTTCAGATGTTGAAGCGTGATTGAGGTACAAACATCCAAACTTTGTAACTAGTGAAAGTGGTATTTCACTTTATCGTTATATAGATTAGGCAGTGAAATTTAGTATCTCTGTCAGGACTTCAACCATAAAACAGGCACCATCGATGTTTGGTGCGGGACCCAGTGACATCTACTCTGACGCCGGCCCTGGTAGCTCTCTAGACCTGGACACGGACCGTCCACTCTTCAGCGATGATAGCTACCGTCCAGACAGCGAAGGTAAGTGCTTGTTTTCGCACAAACTTATATTTTCTGACTAGCTTTCCACCCCGCGGTTTCACCCGCGCCCCCTTCTTTACACCCTTAGGAATTGAATTCCAAAAATCCTTTATTATAGGCTACAAAAGAAACCAATGTAAACCAAATTTAAAAATTTATTGTAAAATCCTCCCATTGAAACATAATTACCCCTTTTTGCCCCATTGGGAGTCAACTTTCAAGAAACCCAAAAAATCGTGTTTCTTTATTTTCTGGCCAAAATATTAATACCAAAATTCAAGTTAAACGGAGCGCCCGTTAGTTTTCTTCCATTAACATCCTCTAAACCCCATATCAAGGTAGTTATAACACCCATAATACACTTAGTTACATAATAAATGAATATGTTTTAAAAACTAACAATGAGAATCTTTATGATTCGTTTAGGTAAGGGATCATAAAGATCTTCTTAAGTTTAAAGTTTATAACCCCAAATTAAAACGGTGCCGTCCGTCCGCTGATACGCTTAAGAGGCCGTATACAAAAACCGCTGATTTACGTGATTTAACAATCGTGATTTTACAGTAAAAATACTGTATTTCTACAAGTTTTAATTCACAACCTAAATTATCATTTTAATTATGATCTAATGAATGAGCTAACTCTTTCGTTTTATTATTTTATTTAATGCGAGATTTAGGTTTTTTTAAAAGATTTCTTATTGCCAAACTAAAGAACTTGGACTTGAACAGGAAATGGGTTGTTTATTTACTGAATTTTATTTGTTATAATAATTTTAATGAACGAGAGTTCTACATAGCTGAAATCAAACGCAATTCTTCGCCCATTTTCTCAAAAAAATTACTAATTTAAATATGTTTTTTCTCAAAATTATTATATTAAAGTGGTAAAAAGTGCTCCGTTTATTGTATAGATCGACTTTCACAATAATAAACTGTATTGTTTTCATACCGTTTAGACGTCAAAACGATTCGTAAATATGTGATATTATAAACCTCTTGTAGCAAAAATTCAGAAACAGCCGCCTGTCGTAGGTCGATTCATCAAAATTAAATAATAAAATTAGTAAAGTAGCTCGTTTATTAGATAATAATTGAAATGATCTTTCATATTATGCACTAAAACTTATAAAAATACAGTATTTTAACCGTAAAATCACGTAATTCAGCGAAATCGGCAAAATTTTGCATACGGCCTCTTAAATATTATAGAATCTGTTGGGAGAGTCGTCTCGAGCAGGAGGGCGAGTTTTTTTGCTGTCTCTAATCATTCTCTAATTAACAAGTATCTATCAAAATTTTCTAATTACGAATAAAAGAATATATACCTTTTAATTGCGTTTGTATAGAACTGACATGCATACATGAGTTGGGAGACACGCTGAAGGTGAATTTGTCGATGTACATCTTCCCTAAATCCCAACCAAAGAAAAAGTACCAATACTTTACTTTTGTACATCTCGATTAATATGGTGTTTCAGGCGCGAGTGGCGCCCAAATACAACCCCCTGCACTGTCGTACGAAGACTTACGTCGCAAGAACAGGGGAAACTACGCTGACAATAAACAGGACCCCTACAGGTAATACTTTGGCTCTTTAAGACATAACACACGACATTGCTTATTCGTTCTATTTAACATAGGTACAAATTGTAAGGTATCTTCTGTAGAACCAACTTGCGAGATAGCCTAGGAAGAACCCAGGCCCGGCGCAAATTTGCTGTATGTCAGATTTTAAGTTTTATGGATTTTCCAAAATAGCTTGTCAAAAAAAACTATTTTCTGAATCCTTTTGGCAATTGTATCTTACAATAGGAATAAGCTTTAGTTCAAGAAAAAGATCATCAGGACACCATAGCATGGTGGCAGGGTACTTCGTATCGGTTGTGCACTGTGTCGATACTGGCAAAAGCCCTATGAAATTAAATTCGCTGTGCGCGCTAAGCTGTATTCAGTACACGGAATATAATTCGCCATGAGGAATATCGCGCTGTGTTTTTTCGCCTTGAATCCTACAATTATATTGAAAGTCCATCGCCAAGCACCTGACAGTATGTATGTCCACAGCATCCAGTGCTGGTGACATCTTATCATATTTTAACGTAGTAGCAATAACATTCAAATTTGTATATTTTATTTTCTGTTATGCATAAATTCGTTTGTCTGTCACTGTGTAAATACTTGCAAACCGCGAGAAAATTGTATTCGCTGTGCGTGCTATGCTTGTTTCCTAATATCATTCGCCTTTGGAAAATATCGAGCAGTGTTTTTTCATAGTGCGGCTTAGCTTAAAGATGTATAAATCTTGGGCTTAGCGTATACCTTAATACCCGCAGTGTTCAGAATGTGTCCACAATGAGATGAATACTAAGGTCCGTATTCTAGAGCGTGAATCAATGCTCTTAGTCAAGTTTTGAGTCGAGATTAATACAATTGTTTCTGAAACCTACACCAATGATATTAGGTTTATTTTCGATTAACACGATATATTCTTGAGACTTATCAAAGTTTTGATCTCGTTCTATAATACAGGCCTAAGTGTGGTCAACACGACGAAAAAAACATTGCACGTTCTTTCAAAATATCACGCGGTGTTTCAAAAGCTGCACTCGAGATTCGGTTACTTCTAAACTTTGGTTTCCACATCACATTTAATCGCCCAGCCGTTTAAGAAACAGCAAAACTTAAAGTCATGCAACACATATTGCATTTAATCATACACAAGTGTGAACAATACTCAACACAATTGTTATTACTATTTCGAAGATTTTCTTGATTTTAATAGCTTCTATATCTATATCCATTTAGCTATTAAATTCCACCATAATTGCGATTATATAATAGTTGATTGGATTTATTATTATTAACCATACCTACCCATAGGGATGCGTTTAGATTTTTGGAAAAATATCTAATTATTGTATATGTATTAACAAAGTATCCACTGTACAGCACTAGGTACTTATTAAATAAATAGCTTCACAGGTCTCTTCGATTCTTTGCAATATCCTATTATTTACTTGACTTTGACTATATTTTTGGAATAGATTAGAGGTGAAGATAGATGTTTTCAATAATATTTTCCACGCAGGTAATTATCGACATAACTTGTAATATGAACAAGTTACTAAAAGAAGGAGGGCCGCTTATGCAGCAATACTGAAATACGGCATGTGGCAACACTATGTAAAATTATTATTTTATGGTAGAGTACTGTTAGATAAGAAGTAGTGCTTGATTTTTCACTGCCACATTTATTTATAAAGCATCGATTTTGTAATAGTTATTTATGCAACTGTCGTATAATATCGGACTTTATTATTATTTAGGATTTGTAGCATGGGTGTACATAAATGATTTTATCTACACCCATGCTATAAATCCTCCATAAAAGTTCCTGAAACAGTTAGCTCATTACCAACATTAAAACAACCAGTATCATAGTAACCATTATGTCATCAAAAAGAGTGTTATAATATTTTACTGAATTTCATTATGCAACTACTTTTTATTTTGCTTTTTCAGTCTATTCCTTATTCATCAAACAGCCACATTCTCCGTGGTATAATTATGAATTTCAAAAAAAGAACATTTTCATGCAGGCGAGTTTAACTACCACAGCGCCGTAATAAAAAAAACTTAGAGGTTATTCGAATTCACGTCGAATCCCGCCATTTTGGTTTGATATTAGAATTGCAGATATTTATTACTTTGTTGTTTACAAAAATGATCATGGTTGTAGATAAAGTTTGTATGTACATAAATAGGTATTAAAAACCTCATCGTGATACTATTTTCACACTCAGCTTCACTTCGTGTGATAAACCCACATTCGTGTTTTAATACCCCATATTATACAACAGTTACATAAATAACTATACAAAATAATGCAAAAGGCTTGATAATGTTTTTAGAGTAGCCTAAAACGCGACTAAACATTCTTGCCTATAATACAGAAAATAGGTCTAACTCCAACATACATCTCAATCCATTTGAATTAGCAGTAGATATTTTTTCTTATAACACATAAGAGCTATTATAACTACATATAGTGAAGACGCCACACATCACAACTATGTTCCGTTCAAGTGAGGCCATCCGGCCACACTTGTTGTATAATTCATCGTTATCGAAACGCGTAAGCGCCGTGAAAATCACGGTGTTCGTGAGAAAAATACTTCTAAAAGATTCTGATAGCGCTACTTGGTTCTACTGTCTGCTTATAGTCTAAGCCTTAGACAAATAATTATTATTTCAGTGCTAAAGAGATCTTTAGTTGACTCAAAAAAAAATGGGACACAACCTTTGCTTATGAAAGCTTCTCTATGCGTAGTAATTAGCTCAACAATTTGAAACATGTGAAAGTTATTTAGACGCGATGATGGTAGTAAACGTCACTATGTAACGTCATACAACAAAAAGAGCCTGGGCTATCTTAAAACCTGGGTTTTACTAGAACTGGTTTAAACCTTCTCTTGTAATGGGTTCAAGGTCGCATCGGCTGAATACATATTTCATGAAAATGTAAGTAGTAGCTGGGCGTCAATTCGAAATTCTATCATCTGATCATAGTTTAACTTATTCTGCTTTACGTCATATCGCGATTGACTTTGATATCGCATGGCCTAAATTTATTCAAAAAAACATCGTGAGAGATACATGCACGTCCAGAGTATGATTATTTACAATGACTTTCATCGCCATACAGCCAGAGCGGGATGACATGAATTAAATTCACAGGTAAGTACTATAAATATAACTTTTTCAGAATGGATCCGAACACCGTGCCTCCAATAACTCGCGCTCGTCCACCTCCGGCCATCACTGGCTCCACCAACAAATATGGTGATGATATGGATTAAAGTATGAAGAGCAAGTTAGGCAAACGAAGCATTAACAAGACTGGATGAATCGAATCTACTGATCGTCTTTACTAACAATTTTACAATCAAATCTTAGCAGGGGAGATAGATAACACAATTTTTAATCCAAGTCTGGATATATTATATACTAATGTGGTATACTTATAAAAAAATATAAACAGTAGAAAGTAGATTCTCCCTGATATTGCTGATGTTTATAAGCGAGGGTGCTATAGATCAGGTGAACTGCCTACCGACAAGTCAGCCTTCCGACAAAAAATATTGAAGAAAACTGTAACTGTATGTAGTTAATAAAGTTGTGATACTCTTAGTTAATTTTAAACTGAAGATATGTTATGACTTACATAGTTTGGCGTCCTTAAATTGTATATATGAAATGTCCGAGATCTTAATGATAGTCATTGCATGCACAGTCAAATGCATTTAGAACTAAAAACAGCACCTTCAGCAAAACAGGAGTTCATCTTGTCACCTTTAGTTGATTTTCAAATAAAGTAGTTAAGTGTTAATATTGTTGTATCTTTCAGTGTGTTATCTGATTACATATTTATATTTATAATGAGATTTATATCAGAACCCCGTCTATTTTAGGAGCTAGCGAGCTGGCTTTTATATACACATTTACTTATGATTTGTGGTGCCTCAAAATACAGTTCCTTGAATTTGCTAATTAAATGAACTGTAAAGCCAGCTCGCTATCTCACGGAACATAGTTCAATTATTCATCCACTGGATGGAGTAAATTGACAGGCGCTATTGTGTTGTTGGAAAATAATGTTGCCATATTTATTGTGATAGTGAACTGGAGGTTCGGTAGTGATTCAGCTCACTCGCTGTGTTAAGTTAATGGGAACATATACAACTCAAGAAAAGATCGTGTTCATCGAAAATATATTATTGGTACAGGTTCCAAATTCAATTATTTTAATCTCGACTCAAAACTTTACTTGAGCATTAATTGACATTATAGAATACGGACCTAATAAGTAAGAGTGGATTGGTAATGAAAATTCGTGAACTTAATAATAGACATATTTTAATTTCTTATTATTGTAACAACAATTATTTTATTAACTCCAGTGTCTCGGATCAAAATGACAACTTTTTTACATTCCTCTATTTAAAAAGCCACATTTGATCAAACTGATTTTTTTTAATACTATTTAGGTGACAAACAAGCAAACGGCCCGTCGCCGCATCGGTATCTCTCTATTTATCGCTGTTTGTCTATTTTTGGTACATGGATGGAATAAGCTATCAAATGTTGCTTTTTATATCACGAAGAGTTAAATAGAATCGAAATATGGAATAGATTTTAAGATCCACCATAATCTCACCATCATAAGTGATGATGGTGACGCAATCAAGCTATTCATTCCTATGCATGTGCAGTTATTATCTTTCCCATTCTCCTCTGTATGGTGTTCTTGATATCATCATACCATTCGCCAATATCAGTATTATTCCGTAAATCCTGGAAAGCTTTGCAACCTTCAATACTGCTTAAGACTCCATACACAGTTATATCAGCTAGGTTTGGCTTGTCACCGCCAAGGAACGGAGTACCTTTTTTCTTAATTTCCGCTGTCCAGGTATTGGCCGCATCGTAGAGTGACTCACGAGCGTCACCTTTAATGTTGTGCCTGTGGGTGCAATGATTAGCTTTAAATAAATACTTATGAAGAAACAGGTGACCAAGAACATTATGATACTTTGTGTCCAATGATTATTTCATATTACAATCTCTTATGGTAGGGGAACCCTAGCGGGGATTTTGCGAGTTGCTTGTGCGCGTCAGAAAATCATATGGGGAGAAACCTTACACCCTGTAATGTACCCCTATCATATATTAACCCTTAATATAGTGGGGTGCGTTGAGGACAGCCCGTCAGATTAGTAAAAAAAATCGATCCTCAAAAACACGCGCGATGTATATATTTTTTTTATTTTGAAGAAAATACTATGAGTGTATAGTAAAATTTATAATCTGACAGTTTTCATGGGGAGAAGTAGCTAAAACCATAGATATCGATCAGTATATTAGTTAAATAGCGCTTTGTGAGTAAAGGGGATATTGTTTACTGACGGGATAGTTAGCACCCGTTTTATTAAAATATTCTTACCTAGCTTTAAGCCTCTTAGCTATAATGTACATGGCCGTAGCACCTCCGTAGACCATCAGAGCACACTCCCAACTGGGGAAAGTCTGGCGCCAACCGCCAGCTTCTTCAAACCACTTGAACGTCTCCAACGCTTCACTGGTTGTTCTATATACGTTCGGTGATAACGTGTGAACGAGTACTCGATCAGCCCACTGTCGCCATTTTCGCTCTTCACTGAGATAAAAATATATTGTAGATTATGAGAGTATCGAATTATGTGCAAATAGTATTATGCATACCTATTTGTATCTTTTTGTAATCAATGTTAGAATCTACTAAGAATGCAGAGTTGCCAATACTATAAGGTTCACTGTAAGTTGCCACTTTTATCGACGGATCTCTTTCAAGGGCTTGTAAAAATGAGGTAAGCCAGGATGTTCCCTCACAGTTTACTTAAAGTTACAATCGGTACTTACATCTCCTCAGCTTTCTCGTTCTCATCAGGTACCGGGGCATTATGCATTATAAAATATTTATTGGCAATATCCGTGGATGGTTTTCCTGATTCGTTCATGTACTTAGTGGCAGGGTAAAACTTGATAATTTCTCTCAATTCTGCTTGCTTGGCTTTGTCTCGTAAATAGGTTTCCAAAACTGATATTATCGCTGTACTATCCATAAGTTGCTAAAAAAATTACTGCATATTATACCTGCCGTAGTCAATCCTGTAGTGGTCAATCTTAATGTCAAGTGTATATTTTTGATCTAACGCTGCCGCCTAGCAAACGTGTGTAATAATTCGATTTTTTTATAGGATGAAGCAGTGTAAAAGGGCTATGGTAATTATGGGCTAAATGTAAAACACCAGCAAAACTCGAGGACCGTATCAGATAAAAGGTGTTTAAGAGGTCTCTACAACACTGTATGTACATACAAATAGAGTACAAAGAGTACACTATGAAATTACAAGAAACTGTATTTTCATTGAAAAGTTTAAAATAAGTAGACAAAACAAATCTAAAGACACTTACCTCCTTACTCATAAAGCGCTATTTAACCACAGACGTATGAGTAGTAGGTACGTACTACTCATACGTCTGTGTATTTAACTAATATACTGATTAAATGGTCACGTAAATAATAGCACATTATTTGACAATGACAATAGAGTGATGTTATTTACGTGACCCTTTAAACAGTATGTTAGTTAAATAACGTTTTATGAGTAAGAGGGTTAATGTCAATATGTCGCAGCCAACTAGCTTAATTAGCCGTTCAATAAACAGACTAGCCTTTTTACTAAACGGCGCGGTTCATTGATAGCAGTCTGAATAATATTCAGCCGTAGCTGGTCATACAATATTCAAAGTCAAAGCTATTTATCCAATTTAGGTCCTAGTAGGGCACTTATGAAGGTATACAGTTCGGCAATCGGCCTAAAATAAAAGGAAAAAAATAAAAAAAAAAATATATATATACTGATTAGTGCGACACTGTTTCCACTTTCAGCCTTTTTTCATCCTTCCATATAAAAACATATCTTAGTGCCGTTTCCACCAGTGCTAAACTACGTGCACCAATGAATATGATTGGTGGATATCAAGCGCATCCACAGCAACGTAGCATAGCACATCTCTGGTAGAAAAGCAGCCTAAGGAAAAGAAACACTCACTCGAAAAATTCTACCGTATGCTAATAATGATCTCAAGCAAGAACCCTACAAATCTTTCATATCTTCGGACCCCTTTTTAAGCATGCGCGCACGGAGCCTTTAGTAATAATAATCCTTACACGATTTCAGGTGTAAAGATCAGTAAATTATTGTTATTTTCCTAGTTCTCTTTTAATAACTTTATCGTGTTTTTATTATGTGAGTGTAGTCGAAAAATTCAATGTACCTATACAAAATTATCTATGTGTGTACTATCATTGTGTCTAAACCTTTTAGCGACCACTAAAACTTTCATGACTTGTTTGAACCGTCGCAACCAACAATTATCATACTCAAGATAGCTGCGGGTTACAATTTTATTAGTTTCGTATTTAAACCGGTTCAATATAGCTGTTTCCTTAGGATCTGGTAACTGTTTACCCAAATAGTATTTGATTGCAAATTTGTAATAATTCCATTGTTTCAAACTGAAACTTATTGCATCACAGTTACGTAATCCACCTACTGTTATTATATTAAGTAACTACATGTACATTACAATATAACCCAAATAAATTACCTGATATCCACCGTCAACCTTTGCCAGTAGAATAGGTACTTTCTTGTATCCTGACCATTTTATTGCTTGGCGAAGGACGGCATCGACCTCAACAATTTCGTAGCTTACACCACTGGAGTCCAAATATGCTCGAACTTTACAGCAAAATGGACATGTGCGGTATTGAAAAAGTACTAGATGTAGGTTACTGGTATCTGCTTCATTGACTATCTGAAGGTAACAAAATATCAAATTATAAAACTGTTTTACGAAAAACTTAAACTGACTTCAAAGTACGCTAAAAACTGATAAGATCCTAGCCTGATGACTGATAATGCGGCTATATTAATAATAAATAAAATAAAAATAATAATTTTATTTTTATAAAAATACTAGCTTTCCGCCCGCAGTTTCACCTGCGCCCCATTCTCTATCCCCTTACCTACCCTACCCTACCCAACCGTGCTAAGGTGACATTAGAAAACTTTATATTGTTGTTAAGTTTTCATAACTTTTCTAAGTTTCTGAGCAATTTTCTTAATATTTTTTAATGTAAGAACCTTCTCCTGACAATAACAAACACAACAAAAAAAGAATGGAACAAAGGTTCTATTCAGAGAAGGCAAGGTTCTGGGAGGAAATGTTGCACACAACCACAAGACGACTGCTTGTTAGTGACTCAAGTGTTGAGGAACCGCATATGCATTTACATAGACCTCAAAAGAAACCTTGAAGACTAACAAGGAACACAAGTTAGCCTATGGAAAGTGAGGGGAAGGCTTTTAGCGGCTGACATAAGCAGTCGACAACCAGCGCGGGCTCGCAAGTTACTCCGTGAGCACCGGATTGCTCGATTGAGGTTAGACACTAGGTAAATGGAGTAGCGTTCTCTTGTCTGAGTGATGAGGACCGACGTCGGCGAGTGTTACGAAGACCAGGGGAATGCTATGCCAACGTGTGTTTTGAAGAACATGCCCCTTATGGTGGAGGGTCCGTTATGTTTTGGGCGGGCGTAACTTCCTGCTATCGTAACGAGCTAGTATTAATTGAAAATGGCTCACTAAATGTGTTAAGGTACATAACATAAATCCTTTGTCAACATGCACAACCCGCATTGACTGTAATTGGTGAAGATGCCATTTAAATGGACCATAATCTTGGGCCCACCGTTCTGGTGATGTATACCCAATTCCAGGATTTAAGTGTTAAAAACCATATTCTCATTGATAAAAAGAAATTTCTGGTCATTTATGCTAATGACATACTAAAAATATTAATATTATCCATAGAAAAGCCAATGACTGTAAGGTGTCCGTCTTTATTTTTGCAAAGGAGTGTATATATTTCTTTTTCAACTGACAGTTTATCTTCGCCTTTAGCTAAATGAAAATTGGACATTGGCGAAGTTGTGGTGGTATTTCCGCAAAAGCCATAAATAAGAATTGAATTGAATGAAAATTGACAATGACATATAAATTTTATTCATTCCCATTTGGAGACAAGGTGTGTGTGGTGATGCCATATACTTTATTATAAAACATAACTGTCATTCATACTTCAGTTTTTGCTAAATAAAGTCTATTAAATTCAGGCTCAGATCTATTATTATGAATACTACAATTTATTTAGCAAAGAATTATCAAGATGAATAAATACTTTTTTACTTTTTACAAGATGAATAAATTAAAGACCAGAGAGATTTGACGCGGATCCAACTTCAAGTGAAAATCTATCCATTAACTGGATACACTGGAAAACTACATTCGAGAATTTTCTGACAGTCGTTTCAACAAAGGATGATCCAATTCGTGAAGAGACAAAATTTCAACTTTTAGTAAATTATTTATCGGCAACAGTATTTACATACATAAAAGGCTGTGATGATTACGACACCGCAATTAAAAGGTTAGATGAACTATTTATAAAAACGCCAAATGAAATTTATGCGAGGTACAAACTTTCGAAAAGAACAACCTGGCGAGACCGTTGATAACTATCTTCAAGCATTAAAACTACTAGCTAAGGATTGTAATTTCAAAATGGTTTCTGCCGAAATAAATGAAAGCGAGTACGTAAGAGACGCTTTCATTAATGGTATGATATCATCAGGCACCCGTCAAAGACTTTTGGAAAACAGCGTTCTTACTCTAGATACGGCCTATCAACAAGCACGTTCGCTAGAGATGGCCCAAAAACACAATGAGCACTATCAAAACAACAGCACGGGCAGTAGTACATCATTTAACGCAGCTTCTACATCTAATCGAGAAATACCTAAGTACGATAACTGTTATTTCTGTGGTAACAAACGACACCCTCGTAGACTTTGCCCAGCATTCGACTCTATCTGCATTACCTGCGGTAAACGTGGACATTTTGCGAAAGTATGCAACAGCAAGTCATAAAAACTCAATTCAATCAATCCAGAATCAGACGTAAAAGAATCAGAATCACCAAAGAGTTTAGGATGTATCGTTGCTGCCTCAACTGATCTTAGTAAAGCGATTACACCAATATTGATAAATAATAGAATACCAGCGAAAGCACTTATTGATACAGGAAGCACGGCAAGTTTTATAAACAGTCATCTTGTAGACCAATACAATCTTCAAAAATGTCCATATAAACAACAAGTCAACATGGCTGCTTCCCATTTAGTAACTGAAGTTGATGGAAAATGTAGGCTTGATGTAGTAATTCAAAAACAAAATCTGACGCTCGACTTGCTAGTTATGAAGGGATTATGCGCAGATGTTATACTTGGACATGATGTTATTGGCAAACATAAGACATTAGAAATGTATTTTGGTGGTGACCGAGCGCCGTTGATTCTTTGTGCTTTAACAGAAGCCAACATTGAACCTGTCACATTGTTCCCTAATATTACGCCAAATGGTAGACCTATAGCGGTCAGATCACGAAGATTCTCGGACGATGATATGAATTTTATAAGAAATGAAATAAAGAAGTTACTAGCTGATGGCATAATAGAACACAACTACTCTCCTTGGAGGGCACAAGTCCTAATAACAACAAACGAAAATCATAAGAAAAGAATGTGTATTGATTATTTACAAACTATCAACAGATTCACTCAACTTGATGCCTACCCACTTCCACGAATCGAAGATGTCATCGGTAAGGTATCTAAGTACAGAAAATTCAGTAAAATGGATCTGAAAAGTGCGTATCACCAGATTCCTATTAAAGAGACGGAAAAATCTTATACAGCGTTTGAAGCTGAAGGAAATCTTTATCAATTTCGCAGGATACCGTTTGGTGTTACTAATGGGGTTGCTGCATTTCAAAGAGCCATCAATAATATCATTGAAAAAGAGAAACTAGAAGGAGTTTACGGATATCTTGATGACTTAACCATCTGTGGTATCCATCAATCAGATCATGATAAGAAGCTGCAGGAATTTCTTTCAGTTACAAAACGCTATAATCTCACACTAAACATAGAGAAAAGTGAATTCTCTAAAGATGAAATCAACATTCTCGGATACAATATTAGCAAAGGCGTTATCAAACCAGATCCTGAGCGTTTACGCCCTCTTCTAGAGTTGTCCGCTCCTTCAGATTCAGCATCACTCCGACGCGCTTTAGGACTAATGGCGGATTATTCAAAATGGATACCGAAATTCTCTGAGAAAATTCGGCCACTAGCATCGGTGGGAACGTTTCCTTTAGACGAAAACACCAAAATGATTTTCAACAGCTTGAAAAATGAAGTAGCTAACTCGGCTGTTAATGCTATTGATAACAACATTCTTTTTACTGTAGAAACAGATGCTTCAGATTATGCCATAGCTGGAACGCTATCACAAGAGGGAAGGCCAGTAGCCTTTTTCACGAGAACTCTTTCAAGCAGTGAAAGAAATCACCCTGCTATTGAAAAAGAAGCTGCAGCAATAGTCGAATGTTTAAGGAAATGGAGACAATTTCTTTTAGGCAGACAATTTCAACTGATTACAGATCAAAAATCAATTTCATTTATGTTCAATCAGACTCATTCCTCTAAAATTAAAAATGATAAAATTCAAAGATAGAACTATTGAATTATTGTTTCGATATTACATATCGCCCCGGTAGAGAAAATGCAGTTGCCGACGCTTTATCCAGAGTGAATACAGTTGCTTCAGTGAACATTACCCATTACGGCTTATTCCTAAAATCCCCCCTGAGAGAATCCCCCTCAGGGGGGAAAACTGGACTCTAATGTAAAAATGATCCAGAAATCCCCCTTAACATTTCGAATTATTCCACTTTTCCCCCTTGAGAGAATCTGCCTCGGGGGGAAAACTGAACCCTAATATTAAAAAGTCTAGAAATCCCCCTTTTCATTTAATTTTATTCCACTTTTCCCCCCTATTACTAATATTAATATCTACGCTCTTTATATAAATAAAAAAATGTGATTAGATACAGATTCTATTAAATATAATAACAAAAAACGATAATATAAAAAAGGGTTAATTATTTTAACAGAATTTTGTAATAATGAAATGTGATGAAGAGTAAAAACATCGAAGAACAATCCCTTAGAGTAGTTATACCGAGCAATCCGATTCCGAAACTAGTCAGTGATTTTGAACAGTTAAGACCAATCACTGCATCTTGTGTTCTTGACTTGGCCAATCAGAGTGCATGTGTCCCTGAATTAGCCAATCAGAGCGCATTGTCGATTGTGGGAAATTGGTGATAGATTGTAAGCAAAATGAACGTCATTGCGTTTGCATTCTTTGGGTTAGTTGTTCGATGAGTAAAAATAATCACAAACAAACAGTGAGGTTAGGAATGAATAAAAATAATAATTAAAACAGTTTAAACAAAGTACCTACTTAGAAAAACTATATTATTTAACATATCTCCTATGAAAGTTGGAGAGAGGTAGAGCATAGGGTTTATCGCTTAAAGAGCAGCTCGACTGAGGAAGTACCTTCACCTCACAGAATACCTCAGCCAAATAACTTTATGTTGTATCGGTTAATGAATGTATGTTGTGTGATGCCTCACGTATTGCAGCGTCCATATGGCTACGGTAACCGCTTACCATCAGGCGGGCCATATGCTTGTTGGCCGACTTGGTCGTATAAACTAAAACATGGCCTAGAATATTCAGTGACTAGGTCGACAAAACCCCACCTATAGACCGGGAGATACTGGCACAAATTTCCTGGTCATTTGTACCAGTAACCAGTGTGGCGATCCTTCAGGGGTCTAATTACGTAATGACGAAAAGGAAAATGATGGTCATAATGCTGGTACCGGCGGCCCAATCGCGTGGGCGTTAAAAGAACGCGTCGAATAAATTAAGAGTTTCGAACGATTTGTTCCACAACATTTTTGAATTTTCCGATAGTCGAAGAAAAAGAAATAAGCAGTTGCGCGTATTAAAATGGTACAAAAATTTATCATTTATGATTAACAAATTACCAGGAAATTTGTGCCAGTATCTCTCGGTCTACTTGCGGAGTGTTTTGTTTTTTTTATACCACTTAGGTGGCAAAATAGCTTATGGCCCTTATAGCGGTTACCGTAGCCTATGGATGCTTGCAACATCAGGGGTATAACTCGCGAGTTGCCAATATTATTCCCAAACTCGTTCACTCTCTCCCGCATTTAGGTTACCTTTCATCATCATCATCATCAGCCTATAATGTCCCACTGCTGAGAACAGGCCTCCTTTCACAAATAAGGGTGAAAGGGAATGGGCAGATACTCCACCACGCGTGCCCACTGCGGATTGGTGGAGGTAGGCTAGTGGTCAACCTACTGTTGGAATTTTTCAAGCCGCCTAGGAGGCATCCAACTAACTTAACGACTATCACAATTAAGTGATAACCGGGACCAACGGCTTTACGTGCCTTCCGAAGCACGGAAACGCTCGATTTGAAATACCACTAGACGGTCACCCATCCAGGTACCGACCACGACAGACGTAGCTTAACTTTGCCGATCGATTAAGAACGGCTAATCATGCTACGCCACGAGCGCTTCTAGGTTACCTTTACCTAAGTAAAATACCTGCCGGAGCTCACGGTAAATATTTTGGCAACCAGCACCGGCAATCAAATAGGCGCTGGTAGCAGAGGCACTATCTCAACTTTAATTACCTCAAGGGGGATTTCTGGACATTGTTTTTTTTCGATTCCAGTTTTCCCCCCTAAGGGGGATTATTAGGGGGGAATTCTAGACTTTATTTTTTTAGATTCCACTTTTCCCCCTTACCTTGGAATTTCAGGGGGGAATTGTGGAAAATATTTTTTTCGAGTCCAGTTTTCCCCCCTAAGGGGGATTATCAGGGGGGAATTATAGACGTTTGTTTATAAATTCCACTTTTCCCCCTTAGGGGGGATTTTCAAGGGGGATTTTAGGAATAAGCCAACATTACAAACACCCTACCCGAGCTACACAAAATACTATGTCATCCGGGAATCACCAGAATGTTTCATTGGATTAAATCTAAGAATCTACCATATTCAATTGAAGACGTAAGAAGAGTAACTGCTGCCTGTTCCGTTTGTGCTGAAATTAAACCTAGATTCTATAGATATCATGTTAATCTTATCAAAGCTACAAGACCTTTCGAAAGATTTTCGATCGACTTTAAAGGACCTCTACCAACTAGCAGTGGAAATCGCTATATGCTTACGATCGTAGACGAATACTCAAGATTTCCATTTGTTTTTCCTTGTCCTGACCTTACTACACTGACAGTAAGGAAAAAGTTAACAGAACTATTCACTATATTTGGTATGCCATCTTATATTCATTCAGATCGAGGTACCTCATTTATTTCGGAAGAATTAAAACATTTTCTACACAATATGAGAATTGCGACCAGCTATACAACCCCATAGTTGAAGAAGTACAGAAGCTTGAAGCCAATCCACAATATTCGAGGGTGAGACTGTCGAATGGTAGAGAGACGATGGTTTCGAACTGACATTTAGCCCCTGCTGGAGCACCGATCGACAATTCCGACGATGAAGAAGACAATGTGCCAGTTTTACCGGATGCTTCAAGTGTCCCTGAATTAAACCTGGAACAGCATACATCGCCTCCTGAACCAAGCCTTCGACGTTCAGAATGATCACACCGAAGGCCGGCGTATTTGGAAGACTATGTTCATGACTAAAGTGTAGGAGAATGTGGTGATGTCATATACTTTATTATAAAACATAACTGTCATTCATACTTCAGTTTTTGCTAAATAAAGTCTATTAAATTCAGGCTCAGATCTATTATTATGAATACTACAGTGTGTGTAAAAAACAACATGAAAGTACAAATAAACACATAGTTTCCATACTATGGATAGGAATAGTACCACCACAACCACAGTAGAAAGTGGCTGTCACACATCTCACAACTTTGACGTTATTCAATAATAAAAATCTGCCCAAAGAGGCCTTCGGGCCCAGTATTATAATTTTATAAAGTCCGCTATAGCTATCAGTAATATTAATCGGAAAAGTATCTCACCTTACATTGAGGCTTATATGCAGGGGCTTCCTTCAAAAAAGCATATTCTTCATTTTCTGCTGGTGCCGCTGTTCTTTTAGCATTAACTTTATAATGTGTATAACCTCCGTATCCTGCTCCAACCAGGATACCGATACTGGCACTAACTAGAGTCAATTTCGTGGTGGACCTAGGAACCTGGCTCTGATTAGAAATATATGATTTAGACAAATGAAAATTCTCAAGGAGTGGAGGAAAGACCACCCTTTTCAATATCGTAAACGTAGAACGCCACATTTTTCAACTAAGAACAATAAATTAACACATTTATGAATGAAAATAATTATTCCTGTCTGGTTGCTGTCTGTCTAGTCCACAGACTAGGAAGAGGTCTAGTCTGCACAGACGCACAGACCACCCCACAGATTAGATTAGTGACTATGCCACAAACTACCAAGAGAACTAAAGTTCAGACCGCCATCTGACGAACATTGGTGATAAACTGTATGCAGAAATTGAACATGACGTTTTTTTTTTTTTTTTTCCATACTATGGTGCAATGAAAAATAAGTCATACAGCCTATGATATGTAGGGCCGGGGCTTTAGGGTAAATACAATTATTTTTTATTTCAAAAGGTCTTATAGTATAATAATAAATGAAACAATTATTTATTTACAAATTATTTATTTAAATTTTCATTTTTAAGTCTATCTGTAGTGACGTTCTGGATGGGTCTGGACTGCTGTTGGCATCATTAAAATATCTGTAAACAAAGTATAAACTAACTGTAAAGGAGTGCGAAGATTTTCGATCGGAGCCTAGCTTAATCTTCAGGCTCCATATTGTTTTTTTTTTTAAAATATCAAAAAGGTGTCCGAAAATAATGACAAAATCTTTGAAATGTTTTATTTTTTATGTACACACGGCTACCGATCAAGCTATACATTTCTAGTATAAGCTGACCTCCCATTGTACGGAAATCCTATACAATGCGAGATCAGCTTATACTGGAAATGTATAGCTTGATCTGTAGCCGTGTGTACAAGATACTCGAAGGATTTGAAGATTTTAGTATGGAGACTGGCATTCCTATCATCTGCCTTTTTTGTATATATAATTTATTGGTAAAGATTTTGGGTGTAGTAATTAATAATTATGCATTAAAAATATTATATTTTTATGTCAGCTATAAATTTTACATAGAAATAGCCTACACAAATGGAACACACTGCTGGAGATACTGAGCCAGCACTTAACTAATACAAAGGGGACAGGGGGACACATTACTAGATAAGATTATATTAAATGGCAAAAAATTACCTGAGTTCATTTGCATTGTGTTATTCAGAGACACACATGTGGCATTACTTTGATGGCTCGCAGCTGATGGTTGGGCAGAGGTATCTGAAAATTTGTATGAGCTGTTATTATTTTAAAACCTAAACGTTCATGTATCATCAATATGGACAGAATGTTGAATATTCTTGTGTAAAGTGGAAACAGCCTCATCATGCTCTAGTCCAGTGAGTAAAGATCTATAAATGGCATGTCCATTACCCATAGTAGTATTTTATAATCAAAGTAAACTTTTAATCTAATTTAATTTTACTTTTATATTATTTCTTTTAATTTATTCAAAAAGTGCTGGATGATGTATACATACCAAAAACTTCTGTTCTTGCGACTTTCATTGGTAATATGAATGATCATTGTGGCGCTTCTTTGACTAACTATGATCACATCGCATACAGTTTTTTTGTTATCTGAAAAAATGCAATTTATCTCTGTATCTATATATAAATATCCTGGGACATTCCTCACACACAGTCATCTGATCCCAACTTAAGCAGAGCTTGCACTATGGAAACCAGATAACTGATATACTACATATTATTATACTACTTTTAGTTTGTAAATACATAATTAATCAATCTTAATATACATAATTACACCCAGACTCAGGACATGCAGACATGTTCATGCACACAAATGCATGTCCTGTGTGGGAATCAAACCCACGACGAATCTTAACCAACTGGCCCGTCAACCTATGTTAAAATAAATAAGGAATAAGGGTGAACTAACCGGATAAAACAATAGATTTCTAACTCTGGTGGAGCCATGGTTATTAATGTGTTATATATATCTCAATATAACTGCATTTGCCAGGCATTTATTTTGGGTTAGACTTAATATGCCTTCACAACCACAAAGGTTGGGTTATAGCTTTAAATGTTATGAGTTGACGAATAATACATATAATAATAAGATATTATATTATTACAGTCAACTTGTAGATCGATAGTTGTTTACCTGCTTCAAAAAAGATATTTGTCGGGTTCCCTGAAGAAATCTCCAAGCTTCGATATGCGCCACTCTTCAGGTGACAAACATATAATTTGCGTGGATCGCTGTTATGTTATTGTCTCACAATTAATACACTTTATCCACTGTCTCTTATTTTCCTCACTTATAGAAAACTGATGTAGTTTAACGTCTTGGCGTAAACTGTTGCACTTGGGCATACAACATTTTCGAAACTTAAAAATGCCGAAATCACTGTATTGAAATGTTGTTAAAGTGGCGGAAATTTATCAATACAACACATCTCGTCATACAAATACGGAAAACACTGAATTTATGGATTATAAGAGGTGGAAATAAATCGACATAAGAACTTAAGTTCTCATCAAAACAAACACGTGTTTGATGACAGGTAGGTGCATATTGACCATAGAATACAATTTACTCACGAGATATTGACGAATGGAATTGCATGGTAGTTATAAAAAGTACTCTGTGGAATGGAATGAAAATAAAATGGCCGGCATGGGTCATGGCGGGGGCGAAGGAAGGAAGAGAGGGGCGAGAACGTCGAGTAAGAACTTTGCACTGTCATTCGATACAGTGGGTTATTTTGATTAGAACATTGCCAGGCGTGGACTATGCAGACCACTAGGGGATACTATACTACGTATCTAGCTAGTCTGCTCGCTCACAGACAGAAATCCACCTACCAGTGTTGCCAGTGGCTGATAGTCAAAAGCAACAAGAGACGTCAAAAATTAACATTTTCAAGAGAAAAGTATCAGTATTAAACATTATTTAAATCACAACAAAATCTTCAGTTATGTTTTCCATTGGTTCTCGCGAGGAACGCGCGTCCATAACAATTGTTGCAATTGTTATCTATTTAAGCTCGAACGAAGGTATGCTTCGAAAGAATCGTAGGAACAATTTTATTAATTCCTTAAGTGAGAAAAGAAAGAAGAAATCCAAACATGCTTTTTCTATCTTCTTCATCGAACTTATCACAAACAAAAAACCTAAAAGTAAAGTAAAAGTAAAATTTTGAGTCGTGTAACATGGAGGTAGCATGAGTGGGTCAAAAGTAACGTAAAATGTTACAAAAGTAACATTCTGGCAACGCTGCCACCTACCCACACCAGCGACTTCACAATAGGATACACACACGCACAGCACCTGAAAATAATACGAAACTTAACTTTTGAGTACGCAGTGACTAAAAAATTATTCAAGTTATTGCTCAGATAAAGTAAGTTTATTAATTGCATTGTAAGTAACGTTTGTTCAACGAAACCGAAGGACCCACGAAAAACCAAAACCAAACCAGTGAAACCACAAACAGTAACACAGAATGAAAATAAATTGCAGTTAAAAAAAACATGCGTTTAAAAAGCCGTGCACTAAAAATTGTTAAATAATAATAAAATTGAACCTAAGCATATTCTCTGTCTATCCTGTAAGGGCCTAAATGTAAGCAATTTTTACAATTAAGTCTAATATTTTAATGAAAATGCGTGGGGGACTTTTCATTTTGTAATTTACGATATTTCTTCATAATAATGATAAGAAATTCTATTGGATTTCAAGAAAAAGCGCTCCACGATTTTCATTCTAATATTAAACATAATTGCAAAATTTCAGTTTAATCTGACGTTTGGAAGTCGATGAAAATTACGTTTGAAGATACCATTACATACATATATATACAAGTAAAGCTAATAATAGCGTTAAAAAGAAACACACCGGGTTCGCTAGTGCTCATTTTATGCTGAAACTTGCTTGACAGTAATTAAAACTATTGAACTTTATTATTTTGATTCTAATTAATAATATTTTTTGGCTTGATAGTAATATAGTACGCAAATTGGCGGGAGAGTACCTGAGAACGCTACCTAACGAAATAGTACGCAATGCGTACTAGTGCGTACCCTAATGGCAACGCTGACCCACACTCGCAGACGTAGATAGAGAATATCTTCACATAGAGGTGTGTAACTCATCAAAAATACGCGAGCTGCAGAACAGCTCACGGCTCAGGTGTGTGAGCCGGTTCAATGACTCAGCTCGCAGATCAGCTCAATGTACCTATAGTCCACGATACGCGAGTACGCTCACTGCGTACCGCGCGTCGAATTGAGCCGACTGAGCCGCCGCGATTCATTCGACTCCGCCGAGCGACTCTTTTCATACTTTAGAGTTGTTTTTTTTTTTTACATGATCTGATCTGAGAGTTATGTTACATAGGTATTTAATTATTGAATGTAATTATTATTTAAATGTTTTAGAACGAAATAATAATTCGTAGATTAGAATTACAACTTGTAATTCTACAAGAATTACAAGTTATCTATGGAGGGAGTCGCAGATACAATAGGAGTTGGATTGAGCCGTGAGCTAGTCATTGTGTTGTTGAGCTGTAGCTCAGGGGCTCAAACCCGAGTGATCTGATTCATTGAGCTGGTTCAGAGCTGAGTTACACACCTCTATCTTCACATGCTCTACGCTCACCGTAGCGCTCACAGCTATAGCACAGAATATTTAATAGTACTACGTAGCTATAGTTAGTAGAGGTAGATAGAGTAGTGCAAATAGTATCGGCGTCGTAGACAGAGAAAACCTTTCTCTTTCTACGATCGGCGTAGAGTTGGAGTCGTAGATAGAGGATTAGGGTTGGCGTAGAGATTCTATGAGACGGCGAAAGCCATGCACCCACAAACATATACGAACAAGCAGACTAGACATATTTTACGTATTATAGTTATAAATGTATAGCATAACCTTATCCTTGTTACTCTTACCTTTTTACCCGACTGACCCGAAACGAGGGTTATGTTTTTCGAGTGTATGTAGGGTAAACATACCGGTTGACCGGCCACCACCCCTTATCGACCACTTCGCACGTTATTTCAAATAATAGGCAGTGTTAAAGACCACTCGTTTCTCATTTCGCGCCATTCGTTTCGGACAAACTTCACGGTTCATAATCCAACGGCATGAACTCGAAATTTGCGAACTGAGCCCTCAGTCGCTATTTCAAAATTTGGTGTACTGACAGGTGTCAAATTTAGCGAAAAAAATAGCAGGTGGATTGAATTTCAAATGTAAGTTTTTAAGTGTTACTGTTGGTTTATTGGTGATTGATTTGGTTTGTGTATACTTAGCATGTTTAATTTCAATATTCAAGTGCCCAAACTCATCAAACATTTCATAATTTGTGATATTTTTGGTGGTCGGACAATACGTTAACAATTAATTTCGAAATCTACTTATCGACCGGGTGGTCGCACAACCGGTTTATTCACGTCATTTCTCTTTGCCTTTATTGCGAAAACCTTAAATTCACCAACATAGGTTCCATTATATTTGTGAACAGCTAGAATTTTGTGAATTTACAACTAGATTCCGGCCGCCAGTATACCTTATATTTTCAAAGATATCAACGATCAAAAATACCGTACGTTTAGCGGCCGATAACCAGTAAAAACAAAACCTGTCTCCGGCCGTATGAAATAAAGAGCGGCCGAAAATTGGTAAAAATTACACCTGATTCCGGCCTTTCGAAAAAAGAACGGCCGATAATTAGTAAAAAATAAATCTGTTTTCGACCTAGGACATTAAAAGCCGCCGATAAATTTTAAAAATTTAACTAAGTGCTGACTTTCTTGCCTGTTCTTCTCAGTTGAAGACCGAATTACGAACGGTAGTAACTTCAGTAGCTTTGACCTTCATAAGCGCCCTACTAGGTCGTAAATTGAATAAATGGCTTTGATTTCCCCAAGGTTTGCTTATAGTGAAGAAGCACTGAAAACCACTCTTTCAGATATACGCGGCATCAGAGAAGCATGCCGGCACTACGGAATTCCAAGATCCACTATGACAGGCTTTCCAGTAGTGTTGCTCATAAAAGGAGAAAAGTTGGCCCAGACCCTAAATTTAATTTAGGTGGAGAAAAGAAAATCGTTGATTGGATAATTGAATTGGCGAAAGCCGGAAGTCGCTTCATGAGTTTGAGAGTTGCATCCAAGAGTTTTTGGGTTATATTCGTGCGGGAGGTATTAAAAAACTTAGATCCTAACGCATGGGAAGTTTCCACGAGCCTATTGTTTGTATCGTCCACCGTCACGCAATCATCCAGGCATTGGAAGCGATTATGAAGTTCAAGCTGAAAGCTTTCAGGGTCTTGGATACATGCACATGGTGGTCGGAGCGTAGACGACATCTCTTCACCTGGATGTTCAGGTTCAGTGTGCCTCTTACTAATCGGTAATCGCTGCCGGACCCTGAACCCTGATCACAGAAACCTCACTGAAGATTTGCCGCTTTGTGGTCAAGATAAAGTCTATCTCATTTTTGGTGGATCCATCGAGGCTACTCCAGGTCCATTTCCTATGCGGCCGCTTTTTGAAGAAGGAGTTCATCATAAATAGTCCCTCCAACTCCATGAAGTCAGCCAGACGTTGCCCCCTAGGGTTCCTCTACCCAATTCCAAAATGCCCCACTCTCAGCTCATCGTCGTTCCTAATGTATAGCTTCGCGTTAAAGTCCCCCATCAATACCATATAGTGAGTTTTAGAGGCATGTATGGCTCGTGAGATATCCTCATACAATGTCTCTATCTCGTCATCTGGGTGTGATGAGGTCGGAGCGTATACCTGAATGACTTTCAGTGAATACCGTTTGGTAATTCTGAGTATCAGGTATGCGACTCTCGGTGAGACACTCTCTATCCTCACTATATTCTTGATGAGGGGCTTGCGGACAATAAACCCAACACCACCTGTGACAGGTGATCACCCTCCCGGTAGTAGAACAGTTTACCGGATTTAAGGATAATCGTGTCCTCCCCCTCTCTTCGGACTTCGGATAATCTCATTATATCCCAGCGCAACCTGTCCACATCTTCCTCCAGCTCAATGAGCTTCTCCTCGTTCCTCAGAGTCCGTGTATTGTATGTTACCAGGTCCAGTCATCGGTGTTGGTAGCCGGATCTCTGCCGGAGACTCTTTTTTTTTTTTTTTTTTTTTTTTTTTTATTGGTTTAAACTACTTACTACAGACACGTGGTCCATACTCTTTTTAGATAATATGTTTTTTACAAATTTTATGTTTTATGATTTTCACAATTTGGACATCTTGGTCCGCGCAATAAATAAATTATTCTAATACATTTATACATATCTATACATATTATTAGCTATTACTATACTATATTATACTATTGTTATTATTTTGATTTATAATAAATTATACTTATGGGCGATTAAATATTACAAACATTTTCGGTTTTCATTTTACATTCTAGTTTGCTTGCCTGTTTACCCCGGAGGAAATCCCCGCGCGTATTTGAGCTTCCACGACATTATAGTCTCTATTTTTCATGGCCATTTTTAGGTTTTGAGAGAGGATTTGTTCTGTTGTTGCTGCCATCGCCCGTTTTGCGAACCTGCCTATGGCGTCATCACTGTCATCTGTGTAATATACACAGCTGAGAGTGTGACGCGACACTGCTACGACCGCATGCGGTACACTCTCGTGGATTTGCAACCTTTTTGTTCTTGTTTGGAGAATGATTACCGACTCGTACGTTGAACCCTGAGCTTCATGTATGGTAAGGACGCGTGATCCCATGGCAGCCCCGTATCCCTGGTTGGTAAGAGATGCCTTTTCTTCCTGGGTGTGAACCAGGAATAAGGTGTTCGGGAGGGTGCTAGGTATTTGCGCGTCTGTGTACCTCTTCAGCTTCAGGGAGTGTACGTGGTGTTTTGATGAGTATATACCTGAGTATATCTCATTTAGGGCATACGCTACATCCATTGGGTTCCGATGCGTGCATAACAACTCCTGGCTGATGTTGGCTACCAGGTTTGGTCTGCTGTACTGAATATTGAACAGATTATCTCTGTCAATATAGGGTAGTTGGTTGATATCTCCGATGAGGACAACTTCGCTAGCACCAGACAGCCGAGTTGCCAAAATAATGGATGCCGGAGACTCTTAGCACCCCTACCCCGCCGTTACCGTGACCGCTACCGTAGCCCGGGATAGCGGTGCTGCCAGGACTGGAGGCCGTAGTCGTGTTTGTGTTGTCAAGTAGAGAGGTATTGCCGTAATCACCACGCTTGGCAGGTGGGTTGGTGATCGCAGTAGTGATGACGTATCACAGATGGACGCTGCTGCCCGTCCCCTGGTGTATTCCCTTAGTCGCCTTTTACACCCTCAGGATTGGAAGGGTTGGCCCTATTCTATGCCGAGAACCACACGGCAAATTATCTTAGTATCTATTTTAGTTGCTGTTAAAGTCTCGGTATACTTACGGGCAAAGAATTTCATATTTTTTTAATTTAATTTTTATGTGATTTATTGATTCTAAAGCTAAAAGTAGTTATTTGTTTAAATCGAGATTTTAATATGTTACTTAATTCATAGAAGTGACTAAAAATATACCGCTTTTTGTGAATTTATTCATTTTTTACTTTCATACTATTACAAACCCTATGATCTATTGAATAAGAGTAGTTTTTCTACCGTGAATTAGGTGGCCGTTAACCAGTGCACTGGTGGACGAAAACTGAGTGAAAAGGCCGATAGCCGGTATATTTGCCATTTTTACGAAGTTATATTTTTTTTTAATTATGTATCACTGATACGTCTATGAACGTTAGGTTTTATGAAACTAGACTATAGTAGGATAAAATGAAAATTTTATGAAATGTCTTGGAGTACAGCATCATGATAGAAATCAACTCTGAAGTCAACAAGTCGCTTAACTGGTCGATAGCCGGTATGTTTACCCTATGTCTATTTCTTTGGCACGCTCTGCAGCCTAAACGGCTTAATGGATTTGAGCATATGAGGTGTGTTTAGATTCGTCTTGACTGTGGGAGTGTCATAGGGTATATTATTTGTATATGGCATCTACGGATAAGACAAAACAAAAATTTCGTTATTATAACAATATGGGTATCAAATGAAAGCTTGTAAACAGCCCATTCCATATAAGTATATATTGTAATACTTTTGTGCTACCATTTTGACGAAAAGTGCAAAAAACCATGTTTAATGCAAGGCCAGTAGGTATAGGTAGGTACTATGAGCGGTTACCGTACGTAACTCACAGAGTTGCGATGTTTGTTAGCTACTTTACCGTACCGCTCATTTACTTACTAATACTTAAAACTAAAAAGTCTGAAATAAATTAAAACCAATAACCTAAGTATGTTTTTTTTGTAATATTTGTTTATCCCCGACTGCAATACCTTATAAAATTCAAGTTATATTCCAAATTCTACAGATTAAAGAGCTTGTTTTTCTCTTTTCAGTTATTTTTTGTTTTACGCTGTCGGGTTTTTTGTTTCTTTTAATAATTTAATTTCATATCAAGGCATATCGTTTTTACACCTGTAGCACACTGCACTCACACCTTAGAACTCACACATTGAAAAAAAGACATATCGTAGCATGTTCCGCCATCTCATCTCATCTTATGGATTATCATGACGGACAGCCATGATAATCCATGTGACAGGTCAACAACTGTTTGTTTTTATTTTAAAATGTATGGGAAATATTAATTGTTTTAGTAAAAATAGGGCGAAAATCTAGGATAAATATGGTTAAGTGTAGTGCCTATAAGTGTGATAGTTCAGGTCATCAAAAATCACCAGGAATAACGTTTCATCGGTTAGTTTTGATTTCATTACAAATTCAATATAAGTAAATTTATCTTGGAAAATATATACGTCTAGAACGAGTATCCCCATACTACATGACTTTTAAAAAGTAGCCAACTTTGCTACGTCTTATGCTCGCGGTACGTCATTCTGCTTGTCATAGTGAAGTTTATAGTGTTACCAGTTGTTGAAAAAATCCAATTAAATGGGGAAAAATATATTATGATATAGATATTAAGATATAAAAAATATAGTGTCGATATCTTTTTAAACTCCGAAAATAAAAGTTGAATCGGGATAATACATGATAATAAGAATAAGATTAATGGCGCCGATATAAATTTAATACTTATTATTTTTACTTTGATGTCAACGAACAGTAATTATTCGCGTAACTGTATGTACCAATTTAACGTTCATAAGTGCCTTACCAGGGCCTGAATAAATGACGTTTTGATTTGATTTGATTTTGTTGACGTTTCAAATCAAGTCAAAACAAGCAAATCAAGTCAAATCGAGTCAAACCGATTCATATCGAGTCAAACCAACTCAAATCATGTCAAAACAAGCAAATCAAGTCAAATCGTGTCAAAACGAGTCAAATCGAGTCAAACTAAGTCAAATCCAGTCAAATCGAGTCAAACTGAGTCAAATCGTGTCAAACCAAGTCAAATCAAGTTAAATCCAGTCAAAACGAGTTGAACTGAGTCAAATCAAGGCAAAACAAGCAAAACAAGTCAAATCGAGTCAAACCGAGTCAAATCGAGTCAAGCCGAAGCAAATCGAGTCAAACCAAGTCAAATCAAGTCAAACCAAGTCAAATCAAGCAAATCAAGTCAAACCGAGTCAAACCGAGTCAAACCAAGTCAAATCGAGTCAAACGAGTTGAACCGAGTCAAACCAAGTCAAATCAAGATAAAATCCAGTCAAATACTCGAATACGACCCTCATTTCGAGATTTTCACAAAATGGACGTCACACGCATAATATAATAACTATGATCGAAAAATCCGAAATCGACAAACACGTAAATAAAAAAAAAAAAGTCCGCCATCTAGAAATTCATAATGATATTCGTAATTATCTCGAGGAGAAACTTAACTTAATAACCATTTAGATTTTTTCATTACTGAAGCGACTACTATCTTATATGACAATCGTTATAAGCATTAAAAATCCCCTAAAAAAAAATTAAGACGACTTGTCCACCGTCGCTTTTGTTATATCTGTATCTACATACTCGTATTTAACTATTGACTGATATTACCATGGGAGTTTTGAGTTTATAAACTTGCAGGACAGGCAATACATAAATATGGCGCTTACTCAAAATATTTTATTTTCGAAAATTTTCAATGGCTTATATTGCAGGAACTAATAGGAAATATTGTTACTTACTGATGATAGCTGAGTTTTTTTGTTGGTCTAGATCGACCCATGTAGTTTCTACACACTTTTATCACACATAAAGACATTTTGGAACAATACACTTTCGGTGAATTTGGTTGTGTCCCAGTGACGTCTCGACTAACACTGACTGAGGGCGGGAAAATGATTTATCCCCTAACAGTAAGGGGATATTTTTATCTACGCGTAAACAGCTTCGTAGCTCAGTCTTGATATATCATTAGTAAAAGATATTTATTATGGTGTTTTTATTAAGAAATAACACAAACATACGAAGAATAAGCATATTTCATATTTTTTCATTACAACTGTCAAGTAGCCAATTAGGACTAAAGCTAAATTCTTTGGCCTTATCACCCTTACGCTGACCAATCAGCGAGCAAGCTCTCAACCACGTCCCCACAGCACGTCCCATACAAATTAAGAAGCTTATATAATTTAACTCTCTAAAACTACGTTCGCACAGGGATTTAAAAAGGCGTTGACCTGTATTCTTTTTACTGGAATGTCTGAATACTTCCGACGTAAAAAAGCGTACCTTAGTCATACGTTCTATTCATAAGCACAAACTACCAAGAGAACTAAAGTTTTCATAAGTTAAAAATAACGCGCATTAAAAGCAATCGCGTGAATTTTTGTCGTGTTTCGACCTGTCTCTGTGTAGTGTATCTATCTCACAAACTAAGTAGAGATAATCTATCTGTACGTACATACAAGATCTTTAGTCGAGAAAATTACTAGAGTTGTGTAACTCTAAAAAAATACGCAAGCTGCTTAACAGCTCACTCAGGTTTGTGAGCCGGTTCGATGACTCAGCTCGCAGATCAGCTCAATTTGTACGTTTAGTCCACGATACGCGCGCACGATCACTGCGTACCGCGCGTTAAATCGAGCCGACTGAGCTGCCGCGATTCGTTCAACGCCGCCGAGCGACTCATTTCATACTTTAGAGTTGGAATTATTTGTTTTTTTTTTATATCATCTATTTATTTTACATATTTATTTATTGAATTAAATAATTATTTAAATGTTTTAGAACGAAATAATAATTTGTAGATTAGAATCACAAGAATAATCTATGGAGTGAGTCGCAGATACAGATACAATAGGATTAGGAGTTGGATTGAGCCGTGAGCTAGTCATTTTGTTGTTGAGCTGTAGCTTAACGGCTCAAACCCGTGTGATCTGATTCATTGAGCAGGTTGGTTCAGAGAGCTGAGTTACACACCCCTAAAAATTACTGCACTTTTATAAATACCTATCAAAAACATGAGCTATCGAGCTATCCACAGTATCTGTATTCATTGAATGAACATTCTAACTGTATATGGCAAATTATTATTATACCACTATTATACTTTTGAATGAACTGTAGAACTTCGGGTACCATTTCTCTTGGCGGACATAGTTTATTTTCACAAACAGATCATTTTATAACTATTTTATAACTTTATATTGTGCTTTACATTGGGAAAGTATTTAGTCGATACCTGCCTGTCATGCATTACTTATTGATAAAAGTATCGATTAAAAATTATCGAGGTTAAAAGTTTCGATATCGAGAAAATACAATTTATTATTATTATTTCCCTCCCATCCCATCCAGAAGTATCGATACTTTTACCTGTCCCTAAATTACAATAAACTGCAAATTTAGTGAAATAGAAATGTTTTACTATAAAAGTACAGATCTGCCTTCATTGAACAATTGTGGTGTGCTTTTATTGACGTATTATAAGTGGTAGACTTGATCTGGCGCCATTAGTAAGGTAATTGTCCATTCACACAAAGTATTGGCGCGTTCATGGATCCAAGTGATATGTGTTTTATTGTGTCGGACGGTGTTTCTTTTTCATCAGAGGAGTGGTTATGCCCGAAGCATGCCGTCTACGTCGCGGTCGAGGGGCACCGGACGCGGGCCGGACGGCGCGCCACGGGCCCAAGTCATAGCACCCATGTCGGAGCGGCAACAACTAGCGTTGGTGATGCAAATATCATCCCAGGACGCGCCTCCAGGTAATGACCCTACTTTGGTGTACTTGTTTTCGTGGACTTATGACCCAAATAATGACTTCCCGCCATTTCTGGGCTTAGCCGCTCCGACTCCAGCCGAAGAGAGGAAGCGCTCCAGACAACAACGCAACTTGCGTGGCGAAACACCCCTTCATGTAGCAGCTATTAGAGGAGACCATGATCAAGTCAAAAGGTTACTTGATCAGAGCCAGGATCCTGATGTACCTGATTTTGCTGGTAAGTTATTGACATTTGAAAAAAGTCATTCTTGATAACATTCGGTTGATTCGGCTTAAACTTTGTGAGATTAATAAGTTTGTGACATGGTGAACAGAAGACTTTTTATGGGCTCAAAGTCGAAAATGGCTAGTTTCTGAAATATACAATATTTCATTCTGAGAGTAGAATTGCAGAATATTTCTCTCATTGGTATGGTAAATGCCTATTCTATTGTATTTTATCTTTAAATAATTATAGGCATCATTAAATTATGTCATGCCATTCTGATAATTCAAGTCAATTATGAATTTATTCAAAATCATGAAGTGAGGTGACTTGGAATGGCTATGTTTATTTACACAAGCTTTACAATTTGCACCCCAAATAGTTATGATTTAAGTATGGCCAAGCGAATAAGTCCCCTTTAATGGGTTGATAACTCTTTCGGTGTTTCTATTTGTCTGTTTCTCAAATGAATGAATATGGGCTAATAAAATGGTCCTATTGATAATACATTTACAACGTAAAAATGTATAGGGAAGAACAGTTACTAGCCACTTAATTGTAGAAATACCTTAAATAAAGCTAAGCACTCCTCGTGGTACTTAATAGGACCTAGCTTTGTAGTGGGCAGGCACTGAATCTTGTGTTATTGACTGTGTGTGTTGTAAACTAGCTTTAGGTATCCTATAAAAAATATTATTTTTATAGAATATCTATACCAATATTATAAAGCTGAAGATTTTGTTTGTTTGAACGCGCTAATCTGAGGTACTACTGGTTTGAATTGAAAAAACCTTTTTGTGTTGGATAGTCCATTTATCGAGAAAGACTTTAGGCTATATAACATCACGCTGCGACAAATAGGAGCGAAGCATCAGTGAAAAATGTTGCAAAAATGGGGAAACTTATTCATATAGGGTAGGGTAGGGTGGGGTATCAACACAGGGTGGGGTATCACCACAGGGTAGGGTAGCACCACGTGAATATTAGTACAGTAGTTAGTATAGTAGTATTTTATAAATTACCAAGGAATAAAGTAGTAATTAAGTAATTATGACTCCGAAATGTAATTTTGACTTGTGTTATCCATGTAAACTATAAACTTTGTTTATATGGGGGGCTTAACAAGCTTTGTTCATATTATGTTCCAATTCAGAATATTTCATTATTTTCAAGCCACTTCCTGAGTACCAAGAAGAGGCTAAAAATAATTAAGTTGAAATTTCGTATACAGCTTTGGCTCTAGACATGACATCAGCATCAGCAATGACATGATGTGGCAGGGAGGACCCAAGTCCTCAATAGTGTGATTGGAAATACCTTTGCGGTTATTTGACTTTGTGTCTTTTAATAATTTATCAGCAGATTACAATCAATAATAGCCCATGATGATCCCAAAGTTCAAGCCAAATCCACTAAATAACCTACGTAAAGTTTCTTTTACTGTTTGAGTATTTATTAATTACAGGGATAAATGAAAAGCCTATGAATTTAGATTATTTAAGAGGTATTGTTTGTTAGTGAATGCGTTTTTTTATAACTATTACTACTTACTCTTAGTCATAAGTCTTACTTTATTCCTTTGTCTCGTGAATGGAAAAAAACCTTCCACCACACCGGGCCGCCAATTCAAACTTAATATTATAAATGTGAAAGTGTGTTTGTTTGTTACCTATTGACGCCCAAATGGCACAACCAATCAGAGAGTAGTATTTTGTACTTATTTTCTTACTCTTTATCTTATTGGTTTTTTATTAATTCAATTGACTTTGAACAATTGAATTAATTTCCCTAATTCAATTATGACCCAGTATGGCACTTATCAAAGTCAAAGCTACTGAAGTTACCAACGGTTTGGATGTCGGCCTTCAGCTGAGAGGAACCAGCATAACTCGGTTAAATAAATAAATAAACTGGGAGATTCTTCATGCACGGTCATCTGATCCTTGTGCTATAGAAACCAGATAACTGATATACTACATATCCTGACCCAGGACAAACAGACAGGTTCATGCACACAAATGTCTATCCTGGGCACTCCTGGGTGGGTATCGAACCCTCGACTTGAGACTTGAAAGGTAGGGTGTCTTACCAAACACACCAACTATGCCGTAAACAAACTAGCATATTACTGCTTATTTAAATTGGTTCAAACATTACGGAGCTGAGTGGTAATGGCAACAAACACTGACTTTCGCATTTATAATATTAGTAGGATAATATCCTGTGACAACATTCATACATGAACTGGATCACAAACTAAGCAGACTGAGAGTCAGCTCATACCGAGACGTGACGCGACAAGCACTTTTTAAAATAACAATAGAATGTAGAACTTTATTTACTAAACAAAAAATCCACATTTCAGGGGGAGAATTCGGATACGCCTTGCGGCAGCACGAGTCACTACTCGCGAATTATCTCACTGAAATTTGCACCTTTTAATGTACTAATTAAAGTTCTATATTCTATTGCTATCTGAGCTTGCCACGTCGCATCTCGGTGCGGTGTGAACTGACCCTAAAGACTAAGCAAAGCACTAAGCAAACCACACAACTGAAAATCGCACATAATACAAACAGCGGCAAATTTAACGGAAAATAAAAAGGGTCGAGAATTAAATAAATAAAAAAAATAAAAAAACCAACATGTTAAAAATTTGTTAACAAATAGTACTAAATTGAAAATAAAATTGTATTTAAGGGCTGTGCTGCATGTTATTTATATAGGTTCATATATTATAATAGATTGATCGAGATCCTGCCGGCCTCACTTTTCTTGAGTGCATTACATTCTTAGTCAAGGCATTAGTCTTTGCCGTTATCATTTGCGAGTAAATTGACGTAACCAATTTAAATGGCGACTAAATGTAAGTTGAAAACAAGGAATTGGACTAATTTGACAGGACAACATTTCTAACATCCGTTTCTTATGTTCTTTGTAAGAAAAAGATACAGTGATACTTAATTAGTTTAGTTGTAAACAACAGAATCAGGACCATTGTCATCCAAACTAAACGTGTACCCGAAATTTCAGCTCAATCGGTTGGGGTTAAGGCCGGCCACATACCTATTATAAGAATGTTTCTCTAAGAAAATTCCTGACGCCCGCCGGAAGGCACGTTACTCATACATTTTGTTCTAGACCCCGCATACTATCAGAATAATGACGTGTCTTACGTCCGCTTCTGATGAGTCCCGGATGAAAACTATTGCAAACGAACGGACGTCAGATTTTTTTCTAATCAGAACGTTTGAGTGCACGGTCTCCATACGTTTTGTACTTAGGGCTGCCATCCGTCCGGGGTTCCCCGGATTTGTCCTAGTTTAGAGGGCGTCAGGGGAGCGTCCGGGTGGGATTTCATTTGTAGTCCGGGTTTAAATATTTCCAGACTGAAGATTCTGTTTTGTAACATTTAATATGATGATAAAAGATGACTAAATTTAATTTTAATGTCTTTTTGAATATAAATGAACAGTTGATTTATGACATTTTGTACTGTTTTTTATTCTAAGTACTGAGTTTTAAAAAAACCTGTTGACATGTCCGGGTTCTGGGCTCCAAAATCCGGGATTTTCACTCGACTTGTCGGTTGCTAAGTTTTAGAGATGGCAACCCTATTTGTACTAGACGCAGCACATCTATCAGAAATTCGCATCAGCTATCGAGTAGTGGCCGTGTGGGATGCACGTGTTCTTCACTCTGTACGGCGAGACAAGATGTGTTCTGTCTGTGATGTTTCTTCAGAAGGAAGTGCACGTCCTCTTTTTATTTCGCTTGTATTTTAAGAACGATCTAACAGATCTAAAATTTTATAAAATAAATATATAATTTTATAATATTTATTATTCTTATATTTAAATTATTTGTTACATTATTATACCAACTATCCTCAAAGCTCAAACTCGCCGGAGCGAAATTTCTGATAGGTGGTCGGAGTGGTTCCGGCGGGCGTCAGAAACTTTCTAACAGAAAAATTCTTATAATATCTGGCCGGCCTGTTTTAAAATCAGTTGCAAGATTTGACGCATTCTTATTTTTGGTGGCAATCTCTCTATAATGTATCTCTTATTAACATATTGAATTATTGTTTACTGTTTTTTTTTATAATCTTAATTAGTTGTTTTGTTGATGTTAAAATAATGATTTTTGATAAAAATATACATAAATCTACCTATTCTATAATGTAATTATTTTATTTTATTTTATTTGGGACAACCAAATAAAATAAAATAAAATAATTACATTTACTACATTAATGAATAAGGAGAAAAATGAAATATCAAAACTAAAAGCGAATCAAAATGCTTTCGTTAATACAAATAATTGGACTGTTTTACAAAAAACTTAAACCGACTTCAAAGTACACGAAGAAGTCATCAAATCCTGATCTGATGACAATGGGACCAAACGGGAAGTGTACCCTTCCAGACAAAAAAGATTTTTTCAAATCGGTTCATAAATGACGGAGCTATGAGGTAACAAAAAAAAAAAAAAAATACTACCGAATTGAGAACCTCCTCCTTTTTTTGAAGTCGGTTAATAAAACAATAACATGAAAAAATATGAGCAACTTTGTTTCTTATTTTAAACTAATTTGCTAAAGTTAAAAAGCTTTTTTGTTGTTATTGTTGTGATACTTATGTGTATACATATAGATGTTTCCATCCTTTTTTGTTTCGCTAAATATGCCGCTGACTGTGTGTATTTTATTTTCTTAGATTTTATATAGTTATATTACCTAAATTTATAATTATCACCCAGACAGTAAAGAAAAATAAAATTTTATAAGTGTTTCATTAAATTAATCGTAAAATATCATTACATAATACCATTGTTTGGACACAAAATGGAAATAATTGGTTAATTTAATAATATATTTCAAGGGTGGACACCACTCCATGAGGCTTGCAGCTATGGTTGGCATCAGGTAGTAACAGTGCTTGTGAATGGGGGTGCAAATGTCAATGCAAAAGGGTTAGACGATGACACCCCTCTTCATGATGCTACTACCTCAGGAAACCTCAAGATGGTAAAGTTTCTCATAGAACATGGAGCAGATCCCTTTGTCAAAAATTCTAAGGGGAAAATGCCGTCAGATTATGCTGCACCACATATATATGAGTATTTACAGACTCTAAAGGGTAAGTACATGAATTTAATTTTGAGAGTTTATGGGATATTATTGTATTTAATCTACATACTATTTTGTATTTACTTATTGGCGAATATTATTTATTTACATTGCTTATAAGATTTTTTTAAAATTGTGAGCATTTCAGTATTATGTTTCCCCCTATCCGGCACGGCATATTCTAGCTTTTTAGCTTAACATTTGTGACTTAGCCTATTTCTAAAATCTATGTGAGATGTAGAACTCTCGAGTCTCGATAATTAAATGGGATTTCTTTCAAAATTGAATCGACAAATTACCGAACCTGGCTGCCGAGCATGGATCGTCGATAAGTTTAATTTAAAACATAGATAAAATAGGGTTTTTTATAATTGTGTCAATTTCATTGTCATAGAGATGTCAGATTAGTAGATAAAAATCGGTAATTTTATTTATTGTTACATCCATGCTCGCAGCGCTGTGTGCTCACAAAATTAAGAGAAACAGTTGAGAAATGCGACCTGGGGGCCTACCACAAGCTCTTAAAACAAGGTTAAAATAACCTTATTTGTGTTTTGTCTTGTATTGACGTTGGATGTCAAAGAGGGACAAAAGACAAATAAGGTTATTTTAACCTTGTTTTAAGAGCTTGTGGTAGGCCCCCTGTAGAGGAGGACAGCCGGACAGACATATGAAAGCATTTTTGCCGAAGCTGAGACGAATTGTATACTTACCCCCTTATTCATAATGAAGTTATCAAACGTTGATTAGCTAAAATTCCGAAGTCTTTATCTGACAGGTGACATTTGGTGATCGAAAGAGTGAGACGGGGCACACTATTACACTGATTTAGTTAAAAAGCGATTATGAATAAGGGGGGAAGTGTATATAGTCGCAAGAGTCGCATCCTGCGAACTTCCTTGAAATAAAAATAAATAAATCTCATACCGAAAATACGGACACAGCGTTTTGCATCCTCATTTATAATGCGGACAGCAAGGGAGTGGAACTTGCTTCCGGCGTCTGTGTTTCCTGACGCCTACAATCTAGGAACTTTCAAGGCCAGAGTGAATAGGTTTCTTCTGGGTAAGCGTGTTTCATCTTAGGCTTCGTCATCGCCCCTTATGGGCTGGTCAGTGGCCAAATGCAAGCTCATTTAATAAAAAATAAAAAAAACTGTGAGCTGTAGACCACGCGAGTCTCGATGAATATAGTTATGAGCTTTTTGTCGATTCGGTTTATGAGATGATTATCGATCCTGCTCACAAAAATTCACGAGTATCGTTTGAGAAATGCGACATATAGAGGAGGACAGCCGGACATCCGGAAAGACCTACGAAAGCATTTTTGTTCTTGCTGAAACGGAGACGCTTCGCGCACGCTTGGTCAATAAACTGGCCAAGAGTCCTAAACTGACTCGAGGGCTCTGACCTTTCTTAGACGTTCTATTTTACTGTAGTATTCACATAAACAAATATCCTGGGACATTCCTCACACACGGTCTGATCCCAAACTAAGCATGACTAGCACACCGGATAACTGATATAATAAATATACCACATTTTGTTTGTAAATACATACTTAATATACATAATTACACCCAGACTCAGGACATACAGACATGTTCATACACACAATTGCATGTCCTGTGTGGGAATCGAACCCACGACCTGCGGCGCGATAGGTGGAATCTTAACAAACTGCGCCAACTGGCCCGCCCAATATTAATCAACTGTAGCTATTTTTAGCTTTTTGGCTTTGTGAACTTCCGATAGATAAGAGGGGGATGGTATTTGAATTTTATTTTGGAACCCTAAAAAACCATCACTAAATCGCTTCTTCGCGTTTCGTTGCGTCCATAAAACCCGTGTACCTTTATGCCCGGTTTCAATAATTTACGGACCGTTGTCGGTTAAGATTTATTAAAGTTAAGACTCTTATATCTTTACTAATAATGAAGCAAATACCTCAAAGCTGTGCATAGCAGACCCTCCCATATGGAAGTAGCTATCACAGGTAAAATTAGCTTACGAAATTATGAATATGCCCAGTTTGGCAATAAAAAAACCTACCATTGGTAAGCAAATCAATTCGTTTTTGTTTATTGAAACCGGGCATTAGTGGTACATAGGTAACTTTCCTACCTAAACGTTACGTTACAGAGTTATTTGTAAAAAAGGTCGATGTTTGACAACTTCAATAACAAAATTAAAAATACTCATCAAAACTGTGCGGATATTAGAAAAAAAAATATGCATAACATCCGAAAAAAGTTGGATGAGTAAGTTATACCTCAATAATTGAACTGTTTTACAAAAAAACTTAAACCGACTTCAAAGTACACTAAGAAGTAATCAAATCCTGATCTGATGACAATGGGACCAAACGGGAAGTGTACCCTTCCAGACAAAAAAATAATTTACCAAATCGGTTAATAAATGACGGAGTTATGAGGTAACAAACAAAAAAAAATACAACCGAATTGACAACCTCCTCCTTTTTTTTGAAGTCGGTTAAGAAACCGGCCAAGTATGAGTAGGACTCGCACACGGAGGGTTCCGTACAATGATAATAAAAATTTAACCTTACTCAAATTGACTATGAAATGAATAGTAGGCCCAAATTTAAAAGTACCAAAATTTACCTTAATGTTTTTATGTTTCCCTTTACTTCTGCTGTAAGACCTTGCTTTTTGCCAAATTTCGTGATTCTAGGTCAACGGGCACTACCATATAGGTTTTCGACCCAAAATCTGTAGGGTACTTCCGGTTGACCTAGAATTGACAATTTTGGTTAAAAGCAAGGTCTAAGGCACAAGTAAACGGAAACTTCCGAAAAATAAAAAAAGTTGAAAATTAAGGTAAAGAATCATGGCAAGATTTGTACAAAAAAATAATGATTTTTAGAGACATTAAAATTACGTTATTATTGATCCTTGGTGCCTAAGGAATAACTTGATGCATTTAAAATATTTTTAGATCCCGGGATAAAAATGCGTAATTTTATGCCATGCCGACGAATCGCGAACAAAACCATCACGTTTTTCGTATGTTATGCGGGGTTAATAAAATATTTCAAGTATATTAATATGTTGCTGGTAATGTAGTCTCCACATTGGAAGTGATTCAAAACTAAAATGTTTAATTGTTTTGTACAAATCAATGAATGGACCTCGCCATGATTCTTTTGGTACTTACAAGTTTTCGCGAAAATCTAAATATGCCCATATCTTGTTATCGTGTCGACTCAGGACCTTGATTCCAAAACACCTAATAGGGACTATAGACCTCAGTATCTGGTATTAACTCAACTTGCTAGGCCTAACCGTTCCTGAGAAAATCGGTGCTGACACACGGACAGACGACAGACGAACAAGAGAGTGATCTTATAAGGGTGCTTTTTATATTTTTGAGGTACGGAACCCTAAAAATCAAGACGCTTTTTTTATGTAACGCTCATCTTTTGTTTTTTCTTATGTAAATGGTATATTTCCTTTAAATTAGTGTCATTTGAAAGCAAAATGTTTAATTAGCTGAGAAAATAAAAATAATTATCAATACAGTAAACTAGACATATTTTTTTTAAATCAAACCTTTTTTTTGGTCAATTACTTTAAATATGTACTATTATTAATATTACTTAAATCTGGGTTGTTGCGGTAGACTTTTTGCATGTTTTATCAAATTTCATTATTCAATCTATGAACTCTCCAAAATAACTATGGGTCTCTAAGTATATCTTTTCGTTGTTAAGATATTCGCCGCCAAAGTAGGTCAATGCACAACCAAAGTAGATAACGCGCTGTGTGGTTTTACGCGTATCGGTATGCATTGAGAAAAATGGTGGAAATTTTGAAAATTTTTATTTTATAGAATTAATTTATTTTTGTATTTTCAGTAAGTATTCCATTCACCCAAATTACAAAAAAAAAACGATTGACTTGCAGTGCTAGTTCATGGCGTTGCATTCCACGAAAACATTAGGAACATAGGTATATCCGACAGCTCCGATTTAAATTTATATTTATGATATTATTGTTAGTTGATAGTTTTTTGATATATTGAGGATTATCCTATTACCTATATTTATGTTCAAAGTTTTGTTTTGAATGTAAATTTATGTTTAAAGTCGATTCAGACTTTTATTTATCATTCTACGGTACTGGGAAATTACTGTGCTCTGATGTTGGTAATCACTGTAACATATGGGCAAAGGCCCTGATTCTGTTGTTTACAACTAAACTAATTTTAATCCCGCTATGTCTCTTTCTAACAAAGAACATAAGAAAAGGATGTAGGAAATTTAGTCCTGTCAAATTAGTCCAATACTTGTTTTCAATATAAATTTAGTCGCCATCTACCGCGGTTACGCTTAAATACACGCAAAATAAGACGGGGAAGATTAATTTGACAGCTTTAAATATATTCTATCGTTTTTCAATAATGTTCGTAAGAAAGAGATGTGATGTGACTAAAATTAGTTTAGAGCACGTTTAGAGCGACTTCAACAGAATCGGCACCATTTACTGTACATTATTTTTTTACGTCCATCTGGTAAATAAATATTCGGATAAATTATTCGGAACCAGAAAACAACCCTAACGTTTAACGTGTCCTATATACACGATAGAGTTACGCGATAGAAAGAGAAACGCGTTGTATAGGTGAATATAATTTCACGCACGCGCTGTGTGATTGCATTTTATTGTGTTATTGCAAGAGTCGCTTCTTAAATAAGAAGCTTCTTAATTAAATGCTCTAGATTAAGTATGTAGGTATAGACAGACAGGCTACTAATATAATAATTATGAAAGCGTACGTATATGTCAAAACGTGTAGGTATGTGCGAACAGGACTAAGCGTATTTTTCTGTCCCTATCTCGCGCATAGGTTTTTATTGTTTGACCTTAGTGTTGAGGCCAAACAAGTTTGTGTAGGCAAAAGATATTTGTTGATGAGAGCTTTGAAACCACAAATTGAATGTTATTTGTGACTTTGTATACAGGAAAAAATACCAGTGCGGAAAGAATCATGGCGAGATTTGTAAAAAAAAATAAAGATTTTTGAGACGTTGAAATGACGTTATTATTGATCCTTGGTTCCTAAGGAATAACTTGAGGCATTTAAAATATTTTTAGATCCCCGGCGTAATAATGCGACATTCTATGCCATGCCGGCGAATCGTGACCAAAACCCTTATGTTGTTTTTATGCTTTGCGGGGTTTATAAAATATTTCAATTATATTTATATGTTGCTAGCAATGTAATCTCAATATTGGAAGTGTTTCAAAACTCTCTAAAATGTTTTATTTTTTTGTACTAATCAACGTATGGATCTCGCCAATGTATGGATGTCTTAGTACAAAAAATAAAGTTATCGGTAACGAAAGATGTCTACTTTGATACTCATCGGATATTTTATTTTAAATGCTTGCCAACGTACTTCAAGGTTGGGGATTGCACCCCCGCTGACACTCGCCGTGTTATTTATGTTATTATAAATAGATAGTGTCCATATTTCGCTGACTTCAAGTCGGTTAAATAATATATTTTTTGAATATATGATGGAAATGTGTTTTATTACTGAGAAATTCCGCACTGGTTAAAATCTTATCCTGTATGTTCTGTTTAGTGTAGAGGTGGGCGCCGCGCCGCGCCGCTTGCTCGCGCCGCCGAGTATTCGAAAATTGGCGCTGAGATGCTAAACTTGGCCGGTGAGCGGGGCCGAGAGCCGCTGTGCATCCATACCCGCGATTCACATACGCACCTGTTGCCAGCACGCTCTACCTCTATTAATGTAGCTCTTGTGATTCGTTTGGAATTAAAAGAGATAAGTATTAAAATTCATGCTCAGACGAAAGAAGAGTCACGATCAACCATTGTCTTCCAGCAAGACGATGTGTGACGACTATCGATTCTTCAGTAAGGTTTTATCGCGTTTCTAGTAGACTGAGCCACCAGTGGCCACCACACTAACTCTACTTCGGAATGATGAAGTTTATCTCGTTATTTGTCATAAAATCGGGCCTTCGCCACGTCCACCTTCTTCGGAGCTGCTTCTCAAATAATGAATTTACTAAGAAGCGATCCTGTAACGCGTTAATTAGCATTTGCCACGTGTGATTTCGGCAGCCCAAGCCATGCGATCCAACCTTTGATTCACCGCATTCTTGTACTATTACCACTTAAACTCTCATTGAAATCTCCCATTAAAGCGTGGTAATAAGCCTTGGTGCTGTTATTGAGTGTCGTAGAAATATCTTCATATGTGGCCTCGACTTCTTCGTGAAAGTGTGCGAATGTCGGCGTATATACCTGAACTAAATTCAGGGAGTACCTGTCAGTAAGTCTAGGGACTAGGTAAGCTACCCGGGTCGACACACTGCTGACTTCTACAACGCTGCTAATGAGACTTGAGATGGGAAAAACAACTCCAGTCAACTTGGGAAGGCTAAATATTGAAAAAAAAAGCCTATTTATTGTTTAATATCTGCTTTTAATGCTCTAAAATTTTACACTTAAACAACGAAAAATAGTTTTTTTTACTAAAAAGGGTCCGTGGCGCGCCGCCGCCGGCAAATTTTTGGTCGGCGCCCACCTTATAATCTGGGCTCAACAGTGGTCTTCGTCGTACCGCGTGAATGGATGCAATCATTAATGGTATTCGTTACGCTTACCACCAAAGATACGTGATAGCCCGGCAGTAAAGCCATTCATTGGCACCAGATTATTTCCGGGAATTAAAAAACCTTTACTCTTACAATTACGAATGGGGTTCCACCAAGTACTCTAATATTGTGGTTAAAGAAAAGCAAACTTGTTAGACGCGTTCCTAAAAGTTTGGTAAACACTCGACAATGAGCGAGAGCGAAAATATTTTTTTATTCATATTTTAATCAATGAATAATGTAACGAGGTAACTCATTGTTACTTGATCATATCGTGTGTTGTATTGTTTGCGTGTAACTTACTAGCATAATAACGTATCTGTGAAAATCCGAACACATCCGTACGCAATTTTATCCGTACAGTCTTTGAGTATTTAGAATGGAGTTGGCAAGCACCACTTCTAGTACTGAATTATTTCTGCCAGTTTTCGCGGGAGGCGAGGTAAACACACACAGCACACATTTAATTACTCATGCAAAAAGTTGAAGCATCTCTATAAACGCACACTTAAATAAAAGCTGACACACAAACACAAAACAAGCACACAAATAAGGAATTACTGAGTTTACGCCTTTGTTTAATGGCACACTAACACAAAAAACTAATGATGGGGTTGTTAAGAACCGATACAGTTAATGATTCTAGAAATTATTCAATGCTATTTGTATACCTACTTAAATGGTTTATAATCAATACCGATTTACGAAAGCTGAAGAGTTTTTTTTTGTTTGTTTAAACGCTCTAATCTCTGGAACAACCAGTCGTATTCGAAAAATATTTCACTACTAGGTAGCATAGGTACATTATCCCCAAGTGTTATAGGCTACTTTATCCCGGGAAGGCGGGTGAAACCGCGGAAGATACCTAGTATAATATACAATGCTAGATTGTTGTTGGTTCGAGAAATCTCTGGAACTAAACCGATTCAGATGTTTTTTTCTAGCCTACAAAAGACTATTTTTTAACGTGAACTCTACCCCGCGGCTTGCTGTGTAAACTCTGACAAACTAGTGTCAGTGAAAGAAGTTCTTTATTTATTACAAATGTGAGTTGAAGCGTTTTTTAGTTTTTTTTAACTATAATTTATTGGGTATAGTTTTTGGGTGTAGTAATTAATTTTGTATTAAAATATTATATTTTTATCTTTCTTAATAGTAACATTTCAGTTTCTTGTATCTTCGGAACATGTCACGAGGTTTTGTCACAGAATATTTCATGATTGTATTGATTTCAGCTATCGATTTTTATATAAGTCTTCCGTGGACGCCATTTTGAAATAAATGTAAATGGCGAAATGATAAGAATGCCTGGCTCCTAAATAAAATCTGTCCCTTTAAGGATGAATAAAATAAAAGAAAAAGTAAGAAACAAGCTAGGTACTGATTGCTATCATCGTTTTATTGAGTAAGAAAAGTCTTTTGGTATGTTATAAATTCCTTTTTATTTAGTTCTATTCCAGTTTTCCGGCATTTCACATTATAGTACATTGTGATACATGTGTGCAAATTACAGACGAGGTGGTATTAAGCGCGTGAGGCGAACGCGATAAGGAAGCCTAGAGTGTAATGCACACGCGTGTCATGAGGTCGCGAGGAAAAAAACAGACTTGTATTTTTTTACGTAGTGTTTTTGATAATCTTCAACCACACAATGAGAACGTTAACAAATATGGCTCACAGGTATCTTTTTTTGCATTGTCAAACTGTTTTACCCGTTTAAATTAAGAATGCTTCGTCTACACACATATCACTTACAGTGAGATAAAAAGCTAACTTAATCGAGATAATATCATAAAACATCATATCTAGTGCAGTATTGTAAAGTAAAAAGCACCTGTTCGTAATAAGCTGTTTAATTCAAGCCGCATGCCATGCATTATTTAAAATCATAAATTTTTGACATCTCTATTGTTTTATTTGCCTATCAAATTATAATCTTTGTAGTTTTATTTTTGTTGTTTTGTCTTTTTTAACCGCCTTCAAAAAAAAAAGAGGAGGTTCTCAATTCGTATGTTTTTTTTTTGTTTGTTACCTCATAACACCGTCATTTATTAACCGATTTGGAAAATTCTTTTTTGTCTGGAAGGGTACACTTCCCGTTTGGTCCCATTGTCATCTGATCAGGATTTGATTACTTCTTAGTGTACTTTGAAGTCGGTTTAAGTTTTTTTGTAAAACAGTCCAATTATGTAGTGGGAAACACACGACCACGGCATTAGACAATGTCATCCGGGCCATAATAACGAATCGATTGACACCTCATTGATCAAAGTCTAATGAGTTGTTTCGGCGCTATAGAGGAAATTGCCAAAAACAACTCCTTTTTTTGGCATTGCCGTAATCGAGTAAAAATATAGGCCATACCCATGGTTCTTACCCGGACCATAATAATGAATCGATTGACATCTCATTCATTACAATCGGATTAGTAATTTAGGCGCTACTGTGGAAAATACATAAATACAAACATACACATATAAATAATTACACACATGATTACGTACCTATATAGACTGCTAAAAAACATAACCAAAAAAAAAATGTGTCATGTATTACTTGCTATTTATTTTAAAGCAGTACAATGCCTTGTAATTGTCAACTAACAATGACGAAATAATATTTGGCTTGGCATTTTAATTCAACTCCCTTTCCCTTTTTTTTATCTGGTTGGAATTTAAAACTGAAAGGGTCAAAGTGATCGGCAAAAAGAGACCCATTGTTTTCGCATAAAGGTCCTTCGGAAATCTGTTAGACAAGTAATTATTTTTTCGACACACTCGTAAATAGCAAAATTGAAGTCTGTTATTTTCCTCGCAAGTGTTGAAAAATGTCGTATGACACTCGTGGGCATTGATTTATTACACTCTCGGCTCCCTTATCGCGTTCGCCTGCTGCTCCCGCTAATACCGCCTCGAGTGTTAATAATCAAATGTGCACACATGTATCATAATGTACTATTCACATTAATTCGAAGAAACAAATAATCAATTTACTAATGTATGATGTATTAATTAATCTATGATCTCAATCATACACTCAAATGGTCAACACAAGAATCTTGATTCTTGGGTTAACGCTAGAGGTGTGTAACTCATCAAAAATACGCGAGCTGCAGAACAGCTCACGGCTCAGGTGTGTGAGCCGGTTCAATGACTCAGCTCGCAGATCAGCTCAATGTACCTATAGTCCACGATACGCGAGTACGCTCACTGCGTACCGCGCGTCGAATTGAGCCGACTGAGCCGCCGCGATTCATTCGACTCCGCCGAGCGACTCTTTTCATACTTTAGAGTTGTTTTTTTTTTTTACATGATCTGATCTGAGAGTTATGTTACATAGGTATTTAATTATTGAATGTAATTATTATTTAAATGTTTTAGAACGAAATAATAATTCGTAGATTAGAATTACAACTTGTAATTCTACAAGAATTACAAGTTATCTATGGAGGGAGTCGCAGATACAATAGGAGTTGGATTGAGCCGTGAGCTAGTCATTGTGTTGTTGAGCTGTAGCTCAGCGGCTCAAACCCGAGTGATCTGATTCATTGAGCTGGTTCAGAGCTGAGTTACACACCTCTAGTTAACGCTATGTCCCCGCACTACGCTAATCACTCCTTGTAATACCTGTGAGCTACCTCCGTACCAATGTATTTTCTGTCGTTTACTTGTCGTAACGGCTATTATTTTATTTCGAGATATTACTTAAATACAAACATATTGATGCGTTATAATACTCATATATGATAGGAAACGTAATGTTCCCGCAGATTTGATGAGGCAGATCACCTTTTACATGAGAAAACGGCACAATTACAATTAACCATATTTTTTTGGAGCTCTATATCGCGTCTCTAAACGATACCAAATGGACAGTGGACGTCGCTCGAACTAGTTTTTATTAACGCACATGGCCATATGTTCAACGTACTTTGACAGTGGGGGTCGCCTGTGTTTGCCATTTCCATAGACTAAAATACTCAAAGCGTACAGTGTATTAAATTTCCGTACGTGTACGAATAAATCCGTACATATGGCAACACTGTTCGTCCAAAATATTTCGAGTTTTTGATTAATTATGTGAAAAGCTGTCGTATCTTTGCATGTATGTACCTAATTGTAAATAGTTTTATGGTTCATAGAGGAACTGAAAAAATTGAGGCTTTATTTTCAGGGTAAAAGATAGATTTAGTGATATCTTGATTTAGGTATTTAAAAAAAATAGTTTTTCTTTTCTAAGCATTCGATTAATCGATTTCACGTCGCATCCCTACAGGGTGGGTATATCTTTGTCTATCTGTCCTGCCTGTCTACAAAGGAAAATGGCTGCTCTCGCATCTGAGCTAACTTCGTGGCAGTCTTAGTCTTAGCGACTGATTACTGAATTAGCTAATAAATATTTTATATTGTGGAAAGTTGTTAGTGTTCGTTCACAAGAAAAAACTAACCATTCTGTCCTACGACGTGAAATGCAAAGGAGAACGCTCTCACATAATAAAGGGGAGTCAATAGTTTCGTGATTTTTTATTACAGTAGGTAAAATCAAGATGCACGCCTCACAGTATCTTTTCATGATCGTGCTGTTGTGACCCCTGCGTAATCTTCCAGTAATAACCATGACTGACGCGACAATGTGATTCTTTAGAGTAAAAGACTGTGCTGTTATGTGACATAATTTCTGTGTGTCATCGATAATATCAAATCGTTCATCGGACATTGAGAAACGCCCGATCTGGTATAACTAAAGATACCATGTGTTAAACGAAAGAAAACATGATCGAATGCACCTGGTCTGTAGACCAGAAATATTTGTTTGTTTATTCGAGAAGATCAATGTAATAAATAATTTGTAGCATTTCATTGCTAGCGCGTTTAGTGGACCTACCTTGTAAGTCACAGTTACATTTCATACCTACATACTAATTATGTGGAATTAACTATAACTAGGTAGGTACCTAGATATGTATTTATAACTGTATGGTTCAATTAAATTTTAAAGAACACAGCTTTTGTAAATACTTATGTTTTCTTCAATTTATTATGGTGGATTATTATTAGTTCTTATTTTTATTGGATTGCAGTCTCATTCACCAATTAAAAAATTATTAATATTTATTATAATGACTATGAAATGAATTATTAATTATTTAGTATCATTATGACTTTAAATTGCTTAGTAGAAAAATAAGTGATTAGTATAAACCTACAGTTTAATAAAGTAAAGTACTGTGTTATATTTGCTAATGTTTCATCTGGAAGGTCATTCAACTGACTTTATTATAATATGTATTAATCCTGTGACTGTTTGGCGATCTGCATGGGTGATGAAAACAATAGAAATCAATTGTTATTTTTTTACCGCAAGTGAAATAATTAATAATTAAAAAATCTGTTATTATTATAAAAAAATATCTTTCCTTTAACACATGAACAGTCTATCATGATGACATATACCTATGAAGGTGTACCATTATAACCTCCCAGCCATGGAATGACCAAACATGAAATATGTTATAATAGGATGCGCGTCCCTCGTGAGAACTACCGGGTTAATGCTCTACAGGTAATTGGTATCAATTTCAATGACAAGCAGCCAGCATTGGGAAAATACTATAGACATTACTATCCAATTTCAATGTGCCATAAAGGTTGATTAGTATGCACAAAACAAAATCATTAATTTTTGTATGAAGTTTCAAATTAGTTTTTTATGACAATTTTGAAATTGCCACACATTCATCATGGCACTGACTGCAAGCTGACTCTTTCGCTGTAAAACTATACCGAATGGAGCGCAATTATGTAATAACATTAAAGAATTACAAAAATATAGAAAAGTAATACTTTTATTTTAAATTTGTATAAATCCATGCCAGTGAGTCTACTATGTATGTGTATGTACGTTCGAAGACATATATTATGAGCATATACACTTTGTCAAATTCAACAAAGATTTTCTCTTAAACTATTGATACTGAAACTCATAATTTAATTATGAGATAGTATGCAGTCACAATCTATTAACATTTAATTAATGATTTTCAACACACTTGCTTGTAAAGTGACTTTTATTGCATCGGTTTTAGTTTCATAATGCAGCTTATAGCTTATCCCGATTATGTTAGTTAAAGTCACTGCAAGTGATATTTGTGTAGACAAAGCGTTCTTAATTTAAAAGTTGTGCCATATTTGTTAACGTTCTTATTGTGTGGTCAATGATTATCAAAAAATGTTAGCCTTCTTTTTCCGTGCAAGTGTGTTGAAAAACTTATGACACATGTGTTTATTGATCATTACACTTTCGTCTCTCTATCTTACTTTCTTAATACCGCCTGGTGTGTAATGACCAACTTTGCACACATGTATCATAATGTACTATTGTGTAATATTTCAACATTATAATGTATACTGTAATAAATAATAATTATGATGCCTTTACTGATCTATTTATGTAAAAGGCCCCGTGACGGGTATATGCCTCCTCCAACTCCTTCTATTTGCTATACTAGCAATGGCTATGATATTATCTGCCCATCTTGCTCTAGGCCTGAGTGAGGGGCATTTAGTTTTCCTCTGGGCCCTAGCCATTTTGTGATCCTGTATGTCCATCTCTCGTCCGTTATCTCATTTTAATGTATGCAGTGTGAGGAAATTGCTTTTGAATTTCACATACATATGTTGACTGTAAATATAATTTTTTGGTAAAAATTACTTTCAGCTTTATATAAAAATCTTGACAAACATTGGTATCATCCTCGGTTGCTTTTGTTTCCAATAAAATTAAGCAATAAAAAAAACTATCATCATCATCATCAGCCTATAATGTCCCACTGCAGAGCACAGGCCTCCTTTCACAAATCAGGGTGAAAGGGAATGGGCAGATACTCCACCACGCGTGCCCACTGCGGATCGGCGGAGGTAGGCTAGTGGTCAACCTACTGTTGGAATTTTTCAAGCCGCCTAGGAGGCATCCAACTAGCTTAACGACTATCACAATTAAGTGATAACCGGGACCAACGGCTTTACGTGCCTTCCGAAGCACGGAAACGTCAATTTGAAATACCACTAGGCGGTCACCCATCCAGGTACCGACCAAGACAGACGTAGCTTAACTTTGCCGATCGATTAAGAATGGCTAATCATGCTACACCACGAGCGCTTATATAAAAAAAACTACCCAATGTAAATTGTTATCTATTATTTACTTTATGCTTATATGCTTTATAATTTATTGGTTGGGAGAGTTGCATTATTTGTACAATATTCTATTATATTTTATCATACTAGTTTAAGGTTATAAATTAAACCTATTCCAATCAAATAAATTAATGTGGAATTTTTACATTTTGTTAACAGATAATAACGCAAGACCTACACACATTAGTCGAACAAGGGATGACAGCATCAAGAAAAATTGCAATGCTAGTGCTAACAGTGATTGCAGTAAGCGGAACAACATGGAGACCCTAGCGCAGGGTGATCACTTCGATGGCAAAGACGCCAACACCCAAGAAAAAGGCACAGTGGAGAGCAGAGATGGTAAAGTTTGACTTTATTTAGGTACTAATTTTGTATATTTGCTTGCTTGGAATCTTTTTATTGAAAGATAGAGGAGTAGAATATTTAGGCTAGATTTTCACCAGCGCCCGCCGCAGTGGCGATTATCGCAAGCGCCCGACGCGGGGCTATTATCGCCCTCAAACTTGGCGGTTGATGATCGCAAGACGGGCGATTACTTACGATCATAAAAGTACGAGTGTTGCGGTCCCGCCACCGCGGAGGACGCGGGCGAAAATCGCTCCATGAGTTCCTAGCCTTAGGGATTATTTTCCTAGTTTTAGTTTCTGTCACTAATCCTTTCAAATTTGATGGATGCCACTGAAACTGTAATTTCTCCAATTGTAATGGAGTATGACAAATAAAAATAAATTGGAGGAGGCTCTCAATGCATCCGAAAATAATAATAAATTCATTTCTTAGCATAAAACATAATTACAGCTTATTTTTGAATCCATAATGTCTTAGAAAATAATTGGACTGTTTTACAAAAAACTTAAACCTACTTCAAAGTACACTAAGAAGTAATCAAATCCTGATCTGATGACAATGGGACCAAACGGGAAGTGTACTCTTCCTTCCAGTCAAAAAAAGAATTTTCCAAATCGGTTAATAAATGACGGAGTTATGAGGTAACAAACATAAAAAAAAAAAAACAACCGAATTGAAGATATTGATTTTAATAGTATTTTCCATAAAGTAATCAAACAGCTCTCACCAGGCCTATTTTATTCCTTTAATTGTTATTTGTGACTTGTGAGAGGAAATTTATGATTTATACGCGACTGATTTTTGGGTTTATGTATGTCTATTTCTTTGGTATGCAGCCTAAATGGCTTGATGGATATAAATATATAAGGTGTCGTTAGAATTGTTTTACCCGTGAGAATAACACAGCATCAACAAATAAAAAAGAGGGTGGCAATAAAATGTCGTTATCGTTATTATTACAGTATGGGTATCAAATGAAAGCTTGTAAATAGCCATTCCCATGTATTTTTATTTATTTTATTTATTAGGTTTAGATCAGTTCAGTAAATCTTAGGTCCTCAAAAACATGGTAAACAATGAAAAATATTTTTCTAACTAAACATGGTCGGCGTTTTATCGAACTTATGCGGTGGAACAAACAGATTCTATGTGTACAAACATAAATAACTGTTTATAAAAATTCATATTTTCCAAATAGATTAGAAGGGCTCTCACTTTGGGGCCTCTTGGTTTTGCAGTGTCGGAAACGCGTGATAGTGTTACATGCATATATTGGCTACGGAAACCGCATACTATCAGACGGGCCGTATGTTTATGCTTGTACCACCTTAGTGGTAAAATAATATAATATAAATAAAAGACAAAGATTGCTATCTATTATTGAGCAGTTGGTGTCGTGTCATCATCACAAGACGATTCGGCAGGAAGTTCGAAAAGGTCTTACGCTGATGAAAATCATGACGATTCAGTTGATGATGAAGTTTCAAAAAGAAAGAAAAGGAAAGAGAATGAAGAAAAAGAACCGATGGCGAAGCCTGCCCCGGTAGCGAGGAGCGGACCTGGACGGTAAGAATGGGTTTGACTGTTACATTGAATTAATCCTACTAATATGTAGTATAGATGCAAAAAATTGTGTCTAGTAAGTAGTTTTTTTTTAATACGTCATAAATTGAAATTCATATCAAATACTCAAGTCTATACTAACATTTACTTATACACCTACAGGTTTGTACGAAACCCTCGGTGCGCTAGTCTGACTCGCACTTGGCCGGTTTTTATTATGTTTTTAGCGTCTCAAATTGCCACTCGCGTAAATAAATTCAAGTAGAGTGGAATTCCACATCTATTCTACTTTAAATCTGTGTCGCAGTGATACCACTTTATACAGTAGAGACTGCCAACGACTTCATGTGAATGTAACGCACATGAAGCTGTGGATTTCACGGTGCTCGAAGGCAGGACGCCTTTAGAGGCTTCCACTGATATTTCAATGTTGTTATTGTTACAGTGTCCTCACGGGTAACAAGCCACCGGGGCCGGCGAGCAAGACGGGCGCGACCCCGTTAGGCAAGAGCGGGTCCGCGCAAAGTGGTAGCAAAGGTGCAGGCTCTTCGGGGAAGAACCAGCAGGCGCAGGGGAAGGGAGGTGGAGCGGGCGCTAAGGTTAGCGGGCAGGGCTCGCATCAGGTCAGGGTACCTATCATTTTTGTATTTATATACCTTCTTTCTTTCTACCATTTCACAACTGTAATATAATTGGTAGATCTCACTCACACTATAACTGGTAGTTGTATCGTTATCAGAAATCATCGGGCGGCAAAGGTGCGTCCGGTCAATCAAATAAACAAGATAGAAAGAGTCCTGTTAGAAGTCCAAAGCAAAATCAAGCCAAGGACAGCAATGATGGAGATTCGGAGGAACAAAAAACTCAGGAATCTGCTGCGCCGAAGGTTCCGCCACTCAAGATAGTCATCCCAGGTGGTGCGAGTTGTTCGGGCAGTAGGAACGAGCAGGAGGGAGAAGGTGCATACATTTGATTTAAATACAGCTACCGTGTATTTGTGTATATTCAACGGGAGAGCTTGCATAATTAGCGGTGTTCAGAAGTAAACTTAATCATACCATTAAGGAACTAAAGTTCTAGCATCCCAATTTTTATACATACTAAATTGTGATCAGTAGTTTTCCTATTTTGCATTATAATTATGGCAATAACTCTTACTTCACGTATTCGCTAGGTGGATCAGGTCAAAGAGGGAGCGGTAAAGGCCGAGGCAGCGCATCCACATTGCCTTACGTGATACCTTGCACAAGCAACGACACTGGACAGACTTCGGATAGTTCTGACGGCGTTGTCGATGAAAAGAGAACCGGCGATAGTGGAAAGGTATATTGCCTAAAATATTTAATCCTGAACTAATACGAGTTATGAATGGTTTGAAGCAACACACGTTTAATTTTAATTAGGTGGCGTAACTTTGGATAATTGTCAGTGATATAATAATAATAATGTTATGTCCAAACATTGATATTGGAACTAACATAGGCGCGTACGGCCACGCGCAATTTTGCCGGTCAGTCAGTGCTCTTTAATATATTGATCTCTTACTATATGACCCGCTTGCCGTTCCTGCGCCAGGCTCTCGCGCTAGTCTTGTTGCGTGGTTTTGAATATGTGTATGATTGTTATCAAAATTTAACAAATTAACAACAAATATTTTACGGATGATGTATCTTCTTAGTAACGGATACCAATTGCAAAGTTTCGCCAACTAATTAATTTAACATAACTATGGCTTAACCGTAAACCCGCGCCCATAAAAAAACTAAAACTCCTGCTATGCATAGTTGTTTTTATCGCCCTTCTATATAAACTGATGCACCCAACAAATTTATCACTTCAATCTATTGAATTGAATCAAATATTTTAAGAATCTCATTATTGTATATTTTGATACAACTACTTTTATAATTGAAATAAATATGTTTTCTTTTTTAACGCTTCCAAAGCATAATAATAGGTATAAGGTAAATACAATTTCATTTATGTTACCGTTATCGTTTCACTAACATAAGTTTAAGGGGTCATAAGAAGAAATAAAGAATACAGTACACACAATACTCAAAAATCATTGTGTGTCAACAGATCTTTAAATATTAAAATAACGTTAATATTTCGATATGGGAAACTTGCTATTGAAATATATAAATATTTTGGAACGAAAATTTGTTATAAGATCTATCCAGGTATTAATTTTATTTCGTCTTGTGAGCTCAATTATTCAAGGCGAGTCAAACGAATGGGCAACGGGACCAAATCTCGGATCTTCGACATCAGTGTTGCTTTCCATATTCCTCGAAGAACATGCCTTGCCTTTTAATGGATACATCTTACCGATTGTCACATTAGTGTCGAACGAAAGCGTGAGAATCGGGGGCCTGAAGGGAAAATACTTTGAATACGAGAATGAAAATACTATAACTACTCATTTTAGGGCACCGTAGCCATTTGGCTTAAACAGAACCCTTACAAAATCCTCATGCATGTCTCGAACCATTTTTTGGCCACATGGTTGAAATTTGGCAGAAAGGTGTCTTGCATGAATCTTAACTGTTCTAAGCTATTTTTATTTTATTCAGGAGAATACTTGATTGAATATAAGTCAGAAGTCATTAACGGTGTGTGTGGGGTACTAATCAACAGTTTATAAAAAAAAACTTGTAGCACCTAATTGACTTTTTCAATGAAAATTGTTTTGACCGAGATATTGTTACGTAATAAGTTTTTGAAATGTATTTATTTTAGTATTTTCAGTTGACCTCTATGTCGTGTGTATCGACCCCGACCAACGAAATACTAACTTTGAATTTTAAATATTATGAAATGCAAATTTACTTTTGCGTTCGGTAAAATTAACATCAGTTTGGTTCTCGGGTCAAATGAAAACCACAAAAACTAAATAGTTTTTATTTTATGAACTGAATCTCTGAGGTTCACCCTCAATATTTAAGATGCCAACATATATAGAGTAATATAAACTCCTCCTGTTCTCCTTGATGTTCTCTCTTTCGCAACGTTAACCATTCCTTTGAAACAAAATGCAACACAAAATACAGGTCGAAAGGCTAGTCTATACCAGCTCTGGTAAACAAAAGAAAAAATCTATGTCACATAGTTAAGCCATATTTTGAAAGTGTTGAAAATCAACACCCATGACCATATCTTTGGGCACTTTGATCACAAATTTCCTAATTTTGCAGTGTTTTTTTTAGTTACGTAATCCTTAATAACCATACGAGTAATTGCAGTCGCACATCATACGATGGACATTGTCCCCCTTATTAATGAATAAGGTTTAAGTCAAGTATATATAATACCTAGGTTTAAAATATATCTGTCACTTTCTAATGTAATTTAAACAAAAAGGGATGAGGCTATCTTAATACCTGGGTATTACAAGACTGACGTACAACTTATTTATTAATAAGGGGGTATTAGTTTAGTTTACCTATATGATTGAACCTATTTATTATTTTTCACACCACCTGCTCGACAATGGCAAATTAATTAATTATATAAGGCGATGATGGGTTCGAATCCAACAATGAGCTTGAGCTTTCGGTGAAGGAAAACATCGTGAGGAAATCATAGCACGGTGTTAGGGTAATTTGTAATACCCATCTGGCTGGCTACCACCCTCAAGTTGAAAATCTGTTGCCAAGCACCTATCGGTGTGTTCTGACAGCTGCACTTGAGAGCCAGTTCCTTCTAGGCTTTGTGGGCTTACCACCTTCGGCCACATCAAGACTTACCATGCTGAGACTGTGGTCAAATACAGGCCTATACAAAGTAAAACAAAAAAAACATGCAAACCTAACCTAGATTTTTTGGCGGGAACTTGCAGAGTGACTTTGTGTTTTAATTTTTTATTTCATAAATTCGTGTATTTTGAGTTTTATTGCATATTATCGGTGGTATTTTATCCAATAAAGATCAATCTATGTGTACCAGTGAAATGAAATGAATTATTTGTATCATGACTTTTCAAGTTGTCTCAAGAAGCCCGTGAAGAGTTTTAGTACAATGACCGCAATTGTAGTAAAACATGACTTTTATGGTTGGTGACTGACTGAGGCCTAGTGTCCTGTGAAATTGATTTATTGTGACTTGAAATTATAATATAACTCGACACTGGCAGATATAAAACCTAATTTGGATTTGGTGCCCAAACTTAAAAAATAAGAATAAGGAACCCAACCTAATAGTACATTATGATACATGTGTGCAAAGTTGGTTATTAACACTCGAGGCGGTATTAAGCGCGTGAGCCGAGAGTGTTATGATCAATGCACACGCGTGTCATACGACGTTTTTCAACACACTTGCGAGGAAAAAGACAGACTTGTACTTTTTTAAAGTAAGTATATCTTTTGATAATAATCAACCAAACAATGAAGCCGGCTTTTCACTATGGGATATAATATAAATTACATCTTGGGCTGTATATTACATCCTGCGTTTGCCGTTTACACTGTAAGATGTATATTTTGGAAGTATTGACACGTCGCCATTCAAACTGAGGGCGAGGCAGGGGGAGGCGCGGTGTCCGGGGATGTGAGGTAAAATATACATCAAATATCGCTCGAAAAAATATTTATAGTTTGGGATGTAATGTATATTATAGCGCAGTGTGAACGGCCTCGTACAAAATGTATGACGAGCGATAAAATAGTATATCTCAAGATGTTATACATATTACATTATATCCCATAGTGAAAAGCCGGCTTGAGAACGTCAACAAATATGGCGTGCAAATGGCGTGCAAGTTATTTTTTTGACAGCGGTGTGCTTTCAAACTTTTTTACCTGTTTAAATTAAGAATAATTGGTCTACCCACATATCACTTGCAGTGAGGTACAAACTTATCATAAAACTGCCGTCATGTAAATAAAAAGCACTTGTGCGTAATAAGCTGCATTAAGATACTAAAAACGGTGCAATAAATGTCACTTTACGAGCGAGTGTGTTGAAAAGTAAGCTATTAGAGCCCAGTGGTCCAGCCTTACAATAATATTGTACTGAATTTCATTATGACCCATTGGTGCATAATGTGATTTGAATATGGAACTTCAACTAAATAACTCGTATGAAAACTTACCATATATTTTTTCTATTAAAGTACAGCGCTACCAAAGAGTTCGTAACGGCAAATAAAACCTATGAAAAATTTTAGTTGCCGTTGACGAACAAAAATATAAAATTGATCAAAAATCTAACTGGACACCATAGGCATAACTCTAAAAGAAAAAAGATGCGATTGTAAAGAATGTGTTTGGATGTCAAGCGGTAGGTATGAAAAGGAGAGTATTCACCTCGAGGATACAGCCTGTCTTTCATAGTCATCCGGTATTAACCTGTAATTTTTTATCGTTCGGGAAATCTCTTGGTGTATTTTACTGTACATGGAGTAGAGAAATTATACCTAAGAGTGTTTGTATGTGTAGTTGTTGTGTGTTTAATAACGTCAAGGTTAGGAGAGTTTCGGATATCTGAAAAATATAAAAAAATAGGACATATTACCTAAGGCGTGGTGCGTATATAGCACAGCTAATAGTAAGATCATTAATTAAACAGCAGTAGGTGTAGATCGCGCATGAATGAAATACTCTAATAACTACTTGTCACGTCTTATTGGTTGTCTATGTCTAAGTCGAGCTAGACCCTGCCTATTGTTTCTGTCTTTGTCCGTACACACTACTATTTTGATAAATCTTTCCTTCGTACTTTGAAGGGCTTGGGCATTGAATTGTGTAATAATTCAATGGTCTTGGGACTGTCTAAAGTGCTGGATTAAAGTAATTTACAATATTAGTTTGTTTTAAACTTCACGAACAAATTTGCTCCTCATGCGTACCGTATTTTCTACCTACAGCCACATAGATGTAATTAAACAAATCGGAATCAACTTATTTACAAATAACACTGGGCCTTATTTAAAAATTACCTACACAAATTACTAAATAAATACCTTGAATGCAATATTGCAGTGCGTATAAAGCAAACTAACATATCTTAGAATTGAAATTTTCCCAAGTAAATAATATTTAAACACACAACAAAACACGCTATCGCCGCCTCATGCAACGCGAGTATTAGACATAAGTTTCATTCATCTGCCAGTCGCTATCTGTTCTGGCTTTATGCGCGCTCTTAAATAAAACTAGCTCGTTTTCTTTGATAAACTACTATACAACACTTATCATTTGCAATGCAAATAAGAAATACCTACCGGTCGACACGTGTGACGTAATATGGATAAGCAACATCCATACAGCATATTGGTTAAGCCCACGCCACGCGTTATTTTGAACATTATGAATATACCGTATGACTTCTCCTATACGTGTTCGCACGCTGACGATGTTTAACGTCGGGAATTTCATACAATATGTCGAGCTCAACGTTTTTTTAAATGCCCGTTCGAACGAAAGCTAACACTAAATCGGCGAGCGGCTGATCTTTGCAGGGAACTCAAGGAGCTGGGCTTCGAATCTTGCGCATAGATTGCAGATAATTTGACTCGGCATACATTTGTCTCTAGTTTGTCTTGCACTGAAGCTAAGCTTTCACTGCACTTTATTGCACAATACTCTAAATTGAAATATTCATACGTAATCCGCGGGTTGGTGTCATACACGGCGTCACAGGACGACTGGAGACAGCTGCTGTAGCGCTGGGTACGGGGCGGGGCATCGGTTTAGTTTAGGTTCTTATCATCATCTAAGGATAAAAAATTGGCCAGCCCGATGGACTGACGACCTCATAAAACTGTCCGGACTGGGCTGGATGCGGGTGGCACGAAACCGAAGGAGTGGCGCGCTCTGGGAGAGGCTTATGTCCAGCAGTGGACTTTAAAAAAGGCTGATGATGATGATGATGCGGAGATCCATATAAGGAACCTACCTGCCAAATTTCAAATTTGTAGGATATACTCCGTGACTTTTTATTCGTCTTAGAAACGCAGCTCACATAATTTACACAATGAATAGTTACTAATGATAAAAAAATATTTTTTTTAAACTTTTGTTTAGTTAAGAATAAACAAATATTATGCATTATGACGCATAACGTAGTTTTAAACACCCTGTTACGAGCGCATTCTACTCGACTCGTGCTCTAGGTTGGTATTTTCTACCATTTTATACGTAAACTTTAATTATTAACTCGATTTGTCATAATACAAATGAAATTTAATTTAAAAAAAAATATATATATGTGAAAAAAATGTTTTTAAATAATGATTAGTAGCTTTTCATTGGGTACATTAAGTGGGCTGCGTTTCTAAGACGAATAAAAAGTCACTGATTACGATTACGGTCCCGAGTTTATGTAATTAGTGAGCACTATTTCGATTTTATACAAGTATATAGATAGATAAATCACTTGACTACTTAAAATTAAAATAAGACAAAATTACGACGCACACACGAAACCTCGTCGTAACTAATCAACCCAAACTTTTTCCGTTTTAGTATTCCTGCAACAATTGCGTCTGTTGCGTAGATATATATTACGTCATACGATGTCGAGATATCTCATAAAAAATAACAGGAAATCTTCTAGTGAACTAATAACTCGATCTTTTTCTAATAGTTATGATGAAACAAACTAAACGGATGCCTATGCGCCTTCTATTTTTATAAAAAATATTTAAGCATCCATAATTTCACAATTATGACGGCGTAGGTATATAATCCCGACTCCGTTGCATTATCTTAAATCAATGAACTTAGAAGTGAAGCTTAGTTCTGACCCTTTTTTTATACGTCATACATGTCTAGGGTAGGGTATCAGATTGAAATACTATTGATTAAAAATCATTTTAATAGTATTTCAAATCTTAGCGTATAGACTTGCTGTTGATACCAAAACGGTCTAGCAAAGTAACTTGCAACTTTACTCAACAAAGTATTCTTTCCCCCCTCAAGGCTGGACAAAGAGTCCTCCGTTCGCACAGGACCAATGACGGAGACAAAGAGAAGGACAAGGAGAAATCGTCCGCACAAACAGGCGCAGATAATCGCTCCGGGTCGGGACAATCCCATTCCGCTTTGAATTCGCACAAGAGCCCACCACCTTCGGGCTCTGTAAGTTGTTTTTCATTCAATCGTGTTAAATGTTGAATAAAAATGACTAAAATGTTTTATACGGGGTGGATACTTCTAGATATAATTTTTCCAAACCTTTATTGGGTTTATCTAGTTAAATAACTTGAACTATGGAGCCAATACTGGGTGGATACATTAAGATGGCATCTTTTCAAAAATTCATGTTGGGTTTGTCATGCTGGTCCCATAGTATAAGTTGTTCGGCATGACGGACTTAACTAAGGTTTGAAAAAAATTACATCTAGAAATATCCATCCAGTATACATATTACACTTTAATAATTATATACTTACGTTGTTTATAAATGTCATGGATAGTTATATAAATATAACAACACTATAATCACAAGCCATAGTGACCATTTTTATCATCGAATTGTAAAATTAAGACTGTTTGTTAAATCTTCTTCATCTTGTTATTGAAAAGAGTAGTTGCTGAGTTCCGGTATTTACAGTATTAAAGTCAGACTATTCATAAGTGCCTGCGAAGGTTTGGTTGTATAAATAATTTTGTATTAGTTTCTCCCAATCACTTTGGAGATAGCGATTAGTTCCATAGACCAGATATCCAAACTAAGGTACGCAGATAAATATTATTAATTTGATTTGATTTATTTATAGGGTCATGACGGTGATCATGCAGCATCGACATCTAGTGGTACGACAGGGAGAGGATCTGAATCGGGTAAGATTTTCTTAAGTGCACAGTAAAAGTAATGCTTTTTATTTAAAATAGAGATACGCATTTAGTTAACGCAAAGAAGCATATTTATGAACTAACCGAACTTAACTTTTTTATTAATATGCAGACATTTTTATGTTAAAAAGAACCATACTTATTTTGTTCTGTCCTACTATCAAAACACGTGGCCGGAACAATTGTTAAATGGTCGCTCGTTTAGAATAAGGGGGATATATAACTATCATATATCTACGATCAGATATATATGACAAGAATGCATTTGAATGAATTGTTATGTTTACAGGCTATTGTAATAAGTATATATTTTGTAATATAAGAAATACTATATAATAAATACATATAAAATTTGGATAATGTAATACAGACATGTATATCAGTTTGTCTTCAAATAAGTTTTTTAAGGATAAGAGATATGATTGTATATATGTATGTAATATCCCCCTTTAGCATAGAAGCCCATCTTAAATCTCAGCCTGTACAATAAAATTCAGGTAGATGTTAGAAGTCACTATTTAAATAACTACTAACATAATTGCCTCATAAGTGGCTTATCAGGGCATTAATTGAATAAATGCTTTTTGAATTTGAATTTAATTGAGAACACTCCATACATATATTTTGGATCAATAAACTGCTCATAATTCAATAGTAAAATATGTACAGTCGCGGACTGAATTTTTTTATCATATTTCAAACTCATACCACGCGCAATAACGTCTAATAGGTCATATCAGCAAACATATAACATTTTAAAATTGTGAAATGTGTTTAACTTGAACGGTTTAACCTCTGGACCTGGGGGCCTACCACAAGCTCTTAAAACAAGGTTAAAATAACCTTATTTTGCGTTTTCGTACCATGACATCCTTAAAAATAAGCTTATTATAGGCATAAAACAATATTGTTTTGTTAGCAGGTTTGATGACGTCACCTCTAATCGTTCATTCAAATCGTACCATGATGTGTCTTTTGACAACTAGCATTATGGTTTTTATGTCAATTGCATATATCAATCAAAATATAAAATTATATACGCGACGAATTATCCAAATTTATGATAAAAATATCTATTATTATAGTGATATAAAGTCAGTAGATCGTATTTATTTAACTTATCGAATTAATTGTGTATCTCTAGCCTTCTAGCTTTTGCCATCTAGCATTTCAAAATGGCAAATGAATATGAACTATTTGTGTTTTTGGAAGCAAATACCAAAGAAGCCAATAATAGATACACGAAAGCGACGTGGTATGCATCTATGCTACGTGAGGAATCAAGACTTTCGCATGCAATGGACCAAAATGCCATTTGCTATCGAAACCATACGACCGTATGGGTTTGAAGCTCACCGAGTCGCTCGCATATTGTCACCAAAATAATCGAGGCCTCGGGCGGGGAGCTTTATCCGCCAACGCATTAGCTTGGCTAGCCTGTTGGGAACCTTGCCGATAATCTACGGCAGCCTAGAGGAAAATTTATATACGAGTGCTAGATTGTATTTCATTTATTTGTTGTAAATATTTAATATCGTATAGATTAAGCTTTACTGTGATTGTACTGTATTCATAAACGTTTATATACCTAAATACACATAATGTTTCATTGTATGACCTGCAACTACAGTAGCATTCCTGACAAAAGGTAATAAATAAAAATATGTGTTGATTCCTGTGGTAAATTCTTTATTCATATAATTTAAAGACAATAGGTACCTGCCTAGACTATAGATATTAAGACTGAAGTGCCATACATAAATATAAACCTACCTAGGTACATATTTATGTATGAACTTTGTCTCAGTTTTTGTAATGACCAAGAAGTGCTCCATTGCTTTGCTAGTTGAGGATTAGGTACCTATTTCTCTCCAGCACATTTCTTAGAGTAGTTACTTTGAATTCCGGCGAATTCTTCACTGCAAAATGAATAAAATAATACTTGTATTACTTCTGTTTGTAACCATGCCATATTAAATTTCATTCACTGAATATCACTATTGAACGGCGGCCCCTTGCCTTGTTTTCATATTGACCTAAGTAATATTAATTCAAGTAATATAAAAGTCGATATAGGTACATAAAATAAATATTTGTATTATTTCAAAATATGTAGTGCAACAGGGCACATTGAGTTTCAAAATTCGTGCGTCACAATTGACAAGATTTTTTTTTGTCCCGTTCCATCCTATAGGGCCATCATCTTCTCTCACAAAATAACCTTATTGCCAGACTGTTTTGTTTTCACCTTATAATAATATTACTTTGATTCGTACCATGAGCTCAATCGTTCAACATTGATATAACATTGCTAAGTGCCGAGAAAGAATGAATGATTTGTAAGAATTTGTCTATGGCTTGCTACAACCTGATAAAAGATAAAAAGAAATAACGATATATTAACTGTATAGTGCCATTTCTTTCACACGCTGGACCGAAATGATTTGAGGTTCTTCATCTTTTAGCAAAGTATTAAATTAAACTAATTGTAAAGTATAAGTAACTAAAAGAATAAAATATTTTCGAGTAATTTCTATAAAATGCATACAAATATTTTAAAATGTTATTATGAAGAGTAAGGAAATTAATTGAAAAAATATATAGACTGCCGACTCTAGATTATCAAATGAAATGAATCGGAACAAAATATTTTGTTCCGATTCATTTCATTTGATAATCGACGATTTGTTGCACAAATGTTGCAATTCATTTTGTAGAGTTGTAGCCGAAGAGTTCGCCAGAGATCCAGTCAGCAGGTAGAAATGGTTAAATACAAACAGACCAAAAATACCGCCTTCAATCGATATCTACAAGCGAAGGAGTACTCTCAAAAAAGTGTACGTAGATATCAGTAGATATGAAGAGGCTGGTCTAAAGTGAAGTCTAAGAACCTATAAACGCTGAAATAAAGTTTGAATCTGTATCTGCAAGATTGTTTAATGCCATACTTATATTGTGTATAATTATCTTACTCTGATTAAACTTATGTGAATAAAGAATGTAGGTACATAATACTTTCGTGTTTTTATTCATTGTGTTATTGACGGGAATCCTACTGTAGTTGCAGGTCTTGGAATTAAACATATTATGTGTATGTAGGTATATAAATATATGCCGCTGTTGTCGATCGTCGACAAGGTTCCAGGTTCAAGCTCGTTATTGGCAGTGTTTCCTCTTTGGATAGCCAAGCTAATGCGTTGTCACAAAAAGCTCCCCACCAACCGGTTTGCCAAGGTTTTGATGATAATGTGTCAGCAAATCAGCGAGCTTCAGACCCCCACGGTTCTATCCACAGCCACAAAGGCTACAGAAAGTTAGGTCCAATGGATGTGTATTTTAGAATTTCCCGCACGGTTACATCTGCTCTGCAACAGTATAGCAGTTTGTTGTGAGTTGAGTTTTCAATACAAATATATAATACTTAATTAATATTTTACTACATTAGATGGTTAAAATGATTATCTTTATAGATTATAAGTCTGTCGTCTGTCCGTCTGTTGACAATAATATATTCCATCCAGGCTAATGTAGGTTACGACCAATTTTAGAAAATTTGCCAGAGAATCTAGGTAGTTTGGATTCCAGGAACACAGGGACTACTCTGTGTACTAACACTGCAGGAAAGTTAACTTTATGGATTAATCTGGGTTTATTCGATGTACGTTGGTTATAATGAAAACAGGATATTAATAGTGGGTAGGTACCTAAATGAAAAGTCACTAAATATATAAACACGCTATTTAAAGCTCCGCTTCATCTAAATAAATCTAAGGCTAAGGGTCGAGGGATCGATATTACTCCGTGGATATTACTAACGTAGATGCATAGTTGTGTAGTGAACGACAAGTGCAATTAAAAACTTTATAAACAATCGGTTATATTATTTTGGGATGATACCTAATCTCACAATCCCGATATATTCATTCTATAAGTAAATAAATTCGATATAATTACTTTATATGACACTATAATAGATTTTTATAACATAAATTTGGAAAACAATGTTATTTTCAGCTTGTAAATACAACGAATATAAGATTGCTAAATTTGACATTAAAACAATAATGTTAATTGTCAAAAGCTTATAAAAAATAGCTCATGGTACGAATTGAATGAACCATTATGGTAAATAAACAAGGTTGTTTTCATGCATAAAATAAGCTTGTTTTAGGGACATCATGGTACGAAAAGAAGAATAAGGTTGTTTGAAAGAGCGAGAGAGTATGGATGAGTGACAGAGATGAGAATTGTTAAGAGAGAGAAAGTTGCTTAGGCCCATAGCGTTATTTCTTTTCATCTTTAATGAGCCCATAGACAAATTCTCAAAAATCATTCGTTCTTAGCAGGAATATAACAATCATATAACAATAGTGTTTGGTAGAGGTCATGGTACGAATATAAATAAGGTTATTATATGCTGGAAACAAAACAGTATTGCAATAAGGTTGTTTTGTAAAAGATGGGGGTAGGCCCCCTGCCCTAATAGTAACCGCGCCTATATACCTTTCACCATGAACCATGCTTTATAGGCATGGTAATGAAAAAAAATGACAGTTGTCGCAGTATAACATTAAATTTCATCCAGGAAACATTCGTAGAATATGATGAAATGTGGCGTGAAAACGTGTAGAAATTATAGTGGTGGAACTGGCAATATTCCATTTCACATTAAAGTATATTTTTATTTAACTTTTGCAGGTAATTTACATTAAAATCATTTTAATTTAAATCATGTTTAAATATTATCCAACTATATAAAATAAACCAAAACTTACATGTGATAATACCGAAAACTAGCACTTTCATACATAGTCGGCTTATGTCCTTAATTTATTTATTGTATGACATGTTGTCATATTAAAACAGTGCTTAACGCTGTCGAGAACAATATCGATAATAATAAGAATGAATGAATGATTTCTCGTCCGCTATATATTACTTAATTACCTCTTATGTTAAACTTTACTATAAGCTATAAACCATTGCATAGAGTAGGTTATAAATATTTATTTATTAGAGCATACTTTTCCAAATTACTATTATACGACCTCAAACTTGCAAGTTTTTATTTTATTTCGGTGTCACCTATAAGTCGGTGAAAATAAAACTAGCGTTAAGTGTTACCTAATTTGCCTTAAGGGTTTTTCCCATTGTTACATTACAGTTACAGTTGTTACATCTTATCACTATCTCAATTGTAATGCTTTAATTAAGAAAAAGAACATTGATAAATAATGTTTTGTTAAAAAATCTCTTAAATCAATTATGGCTGGACTTATAATTGACCGATTTTATTTTAATTAACATCTATCTAGTATATAGCTAAAAAGTAACAATATGCAATTCATGCGCACTCATTTTTACCCGACTGACCCGGAAGGAGGGTTATTAGTTTAACATTTTCAGGTTTCCTAAAGATCCGAAAAGAAAGTGAGAATGGGTAAATGTAATTAATCGCGACGAATCGTGGATTCCTACAAAACACGGTGTTATATGCAGCCTACATTTTCTACCAGTCTGTTTCAACGTTAGAGATAAGAAACAGATAATTCGTTCATCGACTTACCGTATCGACTGTGTCATGCACTAGTGTAAATGTGAATTTAGTGTATATAGGTCGTAAAGAAATTTCGTATTCGTAGTAATTAGAAAAGGAGAGCGTGCTTAGCAAAAATAGTATAGATATATGGCACACAAATTAAAATAATAGTGTGCGTGAAGTATAGATACACACGATTCTGCATTCGTTGTAATAATTACGTAAATTAGATCTTTGTGAGAGTGACACCCCCCGCAAAAGTTGGTTGAACACACGTTGAATATGATTTCATCTCAGGTTTTTAAGTATTGAACATAGCAAAAAGGCTGTCAATTACTTTTTGATACATAGTCAAAAAACTTATTTAATATATTTTTTTATTATCTTTGTCATTCGAACTCAATACTTTGTTTAAACACCTCTTTGAATTGTTTTTCATGTCAACCGTATTCTGTGTTCCGGTCAACCTTATAAAACTGAAATATGCAAGCGATTATAGACCGTAAGGTGGTAAACATTTATAGTCCGCGACTGTACAAGGTCAACTGATTGAGCAGTACTAAGTATTAGAATAATAACTTTTATATTCTAGACGGCCTGAGCCGGTTACAAGAGATCACATTTTAAACAGGCGTCAGGATCGCACGGCCCCTTCTGATTAGTCTGAACCTATAGCGGTACAAATTACGAGAATTGGTAGGTACAAGTATGAGACTTCCTGAAAGTTCTACTGAAACTATGCGAATGACTCCTAGTCGGTCCTAGGGGTCCTAGGGGTTGTGCGGTCCCGAGGGTCACGTTTAGAACCTACTTACTCATTGCAGCGTCGGTCCCAGAACGATTTTAAGTTCTGCTTTTTGAGTTCAAAGAAATAATAACATCCATGGCACATTCATTTGCATTGTCAGACTCATTCAAACGGAGTTTTCAATATTAGATTGCTTGGTTTTTGGCAAGGTATGTTATTTAATACACTAACATTATTGTACAACGGTGGTAGTTATTTAAAAGTCCTCTAAATAGGTAGATTTCTGAATTTTTATTATAGCTGTCGCCCCTGGTCCGTCTGTAGAATTGCACCCCAGGAAGCGCAAGATCAAAGCTTCCAAGGAGAGCCACTCTCGCGACGCTGCCAAGAGCGACTCGGTCCAGGAGACTAGTACTCACTCGCATAACATCACGCACTCCAACCCGTATCAGATGTATATCCACATTCGTAAACAGGTGACTATACATATAAGAACATTACAACGCTTATCATCCCATTGTGTAGACAAATACCACAGATACATGCTAATTTTATTATGGTCGACCATTGGTGAGCCGGTTGTTGGAGAGGTTACATGATCAGCGGGGCTACCGCGTATCTTTGGTGGTCATCTTAATGAACACCATTTTCATGCAATGACGTGGTACGACGAAGATCATTGATGACCCGTCATTAGATGAAATTCATTATTGATAACGATGACCACCAAAGATTCGCGATGGCCCGTTGAGTGCGACGTCGGAATCGTGGATTAATTTCCCACTCGCATATTGTCAATACCACTTTGTGTACATGAATTTGTATTGTATAGCAGTGGCTAGTGGCCAACTATTGTTGGGAGTTTTCAAGCCGCCTAGGATTATCTACTTTGTATGATTCATAAATAATATTCGATTGCACTAGTGGTAGTAATTTGAGGATGGCAAATACCACGCGAGCTGTATCATATTTTATATTTTAATTGATACAATAAACTGGTTTCTGTTAGTCATTTTAAATGAGCTTTTATTTTGGTATGAAAATATTGTCAAAAGAATTTGAAGTGCCTTCCTAGGTGCCAAAAGAAGAGTTTATACTATGAGTATACCTAGACACGAATTTTATCATGAGTGCATGAGTGAAAATATTATAGCCAGTATCTTTAGATAGAATTGAATGAGTACCTTTTTAGGGTTCCGTAGCCAAATGGCAAAAAACGGAACCCTTATAGATTCGTCATGTCTGTCTGTCCGTGTATGTCACAGCCATTTATTTCCGAAACTATAAGAACTATAATGTTGAAACTTGGTAAGTAGATGTATTCTGTGAACCGCATTAAGATTTTTACACAAAAATAGAAAAAAAACAATAAATTTTGGGGGTTCCCCATACTTAGAACTGAAACTCAAATTTTTTTTTTTCATCAAACCCATAAGTGTGGGGTGTCTATGGATAGGTCTTCAAAAATGATATTGAGGTTTCTAATATCATTTTTTTCTAAACTGAATAGTTTGCGCGAGAGACACTTCCAAAGTGGTAAAATGTGTGTCCCCCCCCCTGTAACTTCTAAAATAAGAGAATGATAAATCTATAAAAAATATATGATGTACATTACGGTGCAAACTTCCACTGAAAATTGGTTTGAACGAGATCTAGTAAGTAGTTTTTTTTTAATAGGTCATAAATTGAAATTAATATCAAATACTCAGGTCTATCCTACCATTTACTTATATACCTACAGGTTTGTACGGAACCCTCGGTGCGCGAGTCTGACTCGCACTTGGCCGGTTTTTATTTATTATTTCTTTATTTTTGCACTATATACACAAAATAACATGTTATGATATATTATGTAGGTATACATGGATCCTGGACACCCTAGTGTTGCAAAAAATAATTATGCATTACATTAATATGTGTATGTATATTAACTATTAATTAAACATTTTTTTTTCTTTAGTTATTTATTATTGAGTAGTTAGTACAAACAATATAAGTTAAACTAGGGTGTGGCAAAAAGTTATGGCTTAAATATTAATATTTTCTTTGGGACAATGGCTCTGATTCTGTTGTTGTTAACTAAACTAATTTTAATCTCACTATGCCTCTTTCTAACAAAGAACATAAGAAAAGTATGTAAGAAATTTAGTCCTGTCAAATTAGTCCAATGTTTATTTCAATATAAATTTAGTCGCCATCTATCGCGGTTACGCCTAAATACATGCAAAATAAGAAGGAAAGCTAATTTGACAGCTTTAAATATGTTCTATCCTTTTTCAATAATGTTCGTAAGAAAGAGATGGGATGTGACTAAAATTATTTTAGTGCGATTTACAACAGAATCGGCACCATTAAATACGTTACATACCTAAAACATTGTAATAAAGCACTGAACTTGCAAAAGGTAAACAATACTGTGTATTTTAAATTCATACATGCTTCTGGTATAAATTGAAGTAGAAAATGCGGTAGTTTATCATCTTCAATTTACATCATCAGATTGATCGTCGACAAAAAAGTCTGTTTCCTGTGAAGCCGAAACCACCGAAGGACTTCAACAAATATTTGATGAATCGTTGCACTTACACGCTTCAAAGCAACGTCAATCCCGAACCTCAAGTGGAAATTCCACACAACATGCCATCGCAAATGATTAACGAATTTTTATCCCAAGAAAAAGAGAGGTAAGTTTTAGAGCGATTTTACACGGTCTTCCGTTGGGTGTATAATAGTACATTATGATACATGTGTGCACATTTGATTATTAACACTCGAGGCGGTATTAGCGTGAGCAGCAGGCGAACGCGATAAGGGCGCCGAGAGTGTAATAAATCAATGCAAACGAGTGTCATACCACATTTTTCAACAGACTTGCGAGGAAGAAAACAGACTTCAATTTTGCAATAATTGTCACTTTACGAGCGAGTGTGTTGAAAAAGTATTTTTATACCAGGATATGATATTTCAATGCGCCAAGATATCCATTCACCAATAATGGCGCGATTAACTCTTTGCGGACTTAGTTCTTTTAAACTATGCAATAGATTTTGATGTTGTTATGTCTTAATTTAGAGAATGCCTTCCGTAAGGTTTATTTTTGTAGTTTTTCTACTAGAATAGCATCAACTTAAAATAGTGAAGCAGTGTAACTATTCGGATAATTTAAAAAATATTATATCCCGTATATTTCCCGCCTCGCGCAGCTGCAGCTCGAGTACATTGCAAATACTGTCAGAGATAAATAAACTGTGATTGGTATAATTTTTTCACAGGACACGACTGCGTATTCAACATCTTGTAGAAAAAGAGAAGCTTGTGCTGGCTGTGGAACAGGAGATCCTTAGAGTACACGGGCGCGCCGAACGCGCTGTGGCTAATCAGGTATGTGAGAGTGAAGTATCTCCAAATCATAAACCTGTTGTAAAAGCTTGTAGTATTTAAATGGTTACCAACTGAAGAGATTTCATTTCTGTTAAAAACAATTGCATACTAAATTGAAATCAGAGTTGATTCTGAAGGTAAACAGATCTTCGCTAGGTGGTATAGTTCTTCATGTAATATTATAGAGGTGGTAAATGTTAACTAGATTGTATCTCTCTTTTCAGCCGTTGTTGTCCAGTGTAGTAGAGTTTGCAGATCATAACAAAGCAACAAGGGCACTGCCGTGCGATTCGTTTATTCCTATTTTTGACCCAGTTTCATATAATCAATAACGAAATGTAGTCAATTGATATAATTTGCAATTGTATTGTCGGTAGGCTCTTCCTTTCTCCGTGTGCACAATGCTGCGGGACCAAGAGGTGTACAACGTGTTGGCACCGGAGCAGGAAGAGAAACGCAACGCGCAGCGCTCCCGATGTAACGGCAGACAAATCAACTCCTGGCTTCAGGAAGTTGATGACAAATGGGAAAAAATCAAGGTAAACTGTTCAGTTTAGAGTCCTTATTTCGTTTGTTTGTATAAGCGAGGACGTTAAACATAGCACCATAATATTGTTATAGGAGGGAATGCTTCGACGTCAGCACACTGAGGCGCAGAGTCTACACGCAGTACAAACTATGGGATGGGAGTGGAAATTGAAGGAGTTAGGGATATGCGACTACAAAACGACGCCAAAGATAGACTCGGCCCATGTACCACAAATACACGTGTCGAATTTTGACTTGCCCGCTTGAATTTTCAGTTCATATTGCCTGTGTTTATATAACGTCAGCCGAATTAATGCGCTGACATAAATATTATGCCTAATTTAATTATAATGATCTATCTAGAAATTTTTATAACATCGATTGGTAATAAGAATCAAGCGGAGCTACTAAATTGGATTTTATAACTAAATTTTGCGACACTCGTCGACCTTCGATCCTCCCGCGCCCCTTCTCCCGGTGGCCAGTGATCCCCCACTTATCTTTCCTTACCTTCCGCTCTTAATGAATGATTGAATTATGACGGATCGCTTGTCATCGGGAGATGGACGAATTTCTAAAATTGATTTATTATTAATCATTTTAAATTATGCCTATCGGTTACTTACTTTCACGGTAATGAGTATTAAATAGTTTATTTTTCTGTTAATATTAGTGAAATATTTTCTATTCGTTTATGAATGTAATAGAATGAATGTGATTAAATCTTATCTATGACTCGTTCCAAAATTGACAGAATATTAATTCTATAATTATTCTGATTTTTAATTAGTTTATGTATACATTAGTATATAATTTCAGCTAATTTTAGAAAATTGTCTGACATTGTCTTGTATTGTATAATTCTGATTCTTATTAATGTGTAATTAATTTACTGAGGATTTTTATATTATGATAATTATAATAACCTTTATTGAGTTTAATGTATTATTTTTAATTACGAAGTAGATTTTAAACATTGGCAGGCGATGTAAAATATTGTATACAATCAACCTTAAATTAATTAATATTTCGCGTTAACAATACGCAAATATAAAGTAATTTATTAATAAAGTGATAAAAATATTATATTTTATTGACAAAAAGAATGATGTTGAGATCGATACATTGATTTGTACAAAAAATACAGTAATTTTATAGGGACTAAAATTTACTCCAAATTTGACGTTTTGTGTAACAAATTCGTATTATATGTACTAAAAGCGAAATCACACCAAAGTACTCGGGAGCTATAGCCTCGAAATATATTGATTTTAAAATTGTGTATGCGCTCTTCCTCTCGCAAAGTGTTCATTAGTATTGTGATATCACTTTCCACATATCGTTGGTCTTGTAGAGAAAAAAGTCTATGGTTAAACAATGTTTTCAACATGAAAATATGCGCGCACTTCCAGTTAAATACACAACAATAAACTTAAAGAGCATTAGTGTTGAAAAATGAATATTTTATTAATTCCACATTATTAAAATATTCTACGGTACGGTACTACTACTATATTAATGAGTCACAGCTAAATTACTTAAAATGATATATTTTTTGTACACATCCCGCCATGATTCTTAGGAAATAATTGTTAAATTAGTGTCGTTTATTAATGCACAACTATAACTAACAATTTAATTAATAACGGACCAATTCTATTTTGTTTTGTAATGCATAGTTAAATAACAGTAAAAATAAACCGGCCAAGTGCGAGTCAGACTCGCGCACCGAGGGTTCCGTACAAACCTGTAGGTATATAAGTAAATGGTAGTATAGACCTGAGTATTTGATATTAATTTCAATTTATGACCTATTAAAAAAAAACTACTTACTAGATCTCGTTCAAACCAATTTTCAGTGGAAGTTTGCACCGTAATGTACATCATATATTTTTTATAGATTTATCATTCTCTTATTTTAGAAGTTACAGGGGGGGGGACACACATTTTACCACTTTGGAAGTGTCTCTCGCGCAAACTATTCAGTTTAGAAAAAAATGATATTAGAAACCTCAATATCATTTTTGAAGACCTATCCATAGACACCCCACACTTATGGGTTTGATGAAAAAAAAATTTTGAGTTTCAGTTCTAAGTATGGGGAACCCCCAAAATTTATTGTTTTTTTTCTATTTTTGTGTAAAAATCTTAATGCGGTTCACAGAATACATCTACTTACCAAGTTTCAACATTATAGTTCTTATAGTTTCGGAAATAAATGGCTGTGACATACACGGACAGACAGACAGACAGACAGACAGACAGACAGACAGACAGACAGACAGACAGACAGACATGACGAATCTATAAGGGTTCCGTTTTTTGCCATTTGGCTACGGAACCCTAAAAAGTAGAATATACTACTACCTTGTGTACCTATACCCAAAATCCGTGTCAATATTTTTGACTTGGAAAATGATACGAGTAGCAATACAAACTACCCTATCAGTTCAAATTAAACTAATAACGATCAGCTATTACAGTGCAGCCGCCGAGAGAATGCGCTTCTCGATACTGTTAATAATGGCCAAATCACTAATCTGATTATGATGTGACTTTCACTCAAAATCGCATTTTCGGCGGCCGCACTAGAAAGTTCCAAGTTGAAATCAGCCAATTAGACGAGAAAATTGAAACAACTCAATTTGAATACCAAAACTGATCACGACATAAGGTTTTTTAAATAGAATTAATTACCTGAGAATTTGATTTTTGATTGAAATGATCGTTTTGATTTTGCCAGTCTTTTTAACTCGTTATAAGTAAAAGTTATGTGATAACATATTTAAAGGTAACCACTAGAGATACGATAGTATGCTGCCCTTATAACATTGCAAAAAGAGTTGCTCTCTTCTAAATAATCATCACATTTCAAAACGTGTCAACCATCCCAATTTCTCGGGATTAGTTGGTATTTTCGTAACTTTATACGTTGATGGTTTGGGATAGCGCAAGTCATTTTGGTATGGTATAAAGGCGGCTCCTTTGTATCTCACTCCCGACGGCGCCTTAGGCGGTTATCACAGTGCCACGCATCACGTCACGCTGCATGTTGCGTGTCAACGCACCTACGCGCGTACTTGCGGGAGTGCAGATCTGCATCATCGTGAAGGTTTTTTACGCACCCGCGCGCGTAGTTGTGTTTTGTGATTTCGTCGCGGCTCGTGACTCATTTCATTCAAAGCCGTCACAAACACGTCAAGCCTATGCAAAATGACGCACGGTACTGCGAGTCGGTGTGCCTACCTTGCGTCTCGGCCCGCAACCACGCGCGTGTGCGCATTTTTCTCCGCTTGTAGGCGCGTGAACTGCATAAACGCGCGTGGATGCATTTTCTGTGTTGGGCTGTGCGGGCTTTCTATACAAATGGAGATACTTACAAGCAACGTTTAAACACGCATTCAATTCACGCGCTACGCTGCGTGGTGCGTGGCAGTGTGATAACCGCCTTAGTGCCAGTTCGGCGTTATGACAATTTTCCGTTTTGTTTAATCATGCGCCGTGAGAATGCACCTTGACTCTTGTTTGATGGAAACGCGCCTTTAAATGTATGTCGTCAATCCTGGCATTTCTGTACCTAGTACCTATTTTATTTTCTTAAGTGAAATTATAGATCTCAATCAATTTCCGACTATCATTTTTCATGCTTAAAGCTTCTAAAATTAACCTGAAAAGAATAAAATAAAATTGGCCTTTATAATATTGCATTTCAGTTTTTACTGTAAATAAAAGCACTATCCATCCGATTGATCTTAGAACCTTGGAACTGAGACCCAAGAGTAACGATCTGGTTTTTAACTTATCTATTTGTTATGATTTTGGTTATTTGGTATGATTTCTCTCAAGTACTCGGTTATGAAGATCCAGATGGAAAGAGGGCCAGATATCAGGCCGTTGGGGCTATGTTTATATGCCATAAGAAAATACAACCTTTCTATCTATCTATACATATAATTACTTGTCCCGATTGATTCATCAGCATTTACTTATCATAGATAAATAAATAATATTAGGTATATACGAGTAAATCACTGCATGGGAAGTCACTAGTCTCCTAAGATACAGAATATACTTCTAGTTTAGGAGCTAGGGCCATAAATGTATTTTGTAACCTTATTATGTGAAAATAAAATTATTATTATCAACGCAGAGCCTAACCGCTGGAGTTAGAAAATTTAAATTTTGCACACAAGTACCTTTTATAACATAGGCATTCAATAACAAGGGATTGACCCCCTAAGGGGGTGAAAAAGGAGAATTTGGTTTGTATGAAAAATCATAGTCTCTGGATTGGATTTATAAACTTGAAAATTAACACGATTACTTAGCTAAATAAATAATAGTTTCCTATTCGTTTTCCTAGAAGGCGGTGGTTAATGTTTGTTTATAAGAAACTTTGGACAGAAAATATAGAATGTTTTTGGGTTTCTTAGAAGTTTACTGCGTGACTCGATTAACTCAAAAGTCGGTAGGTATACCTACATAGGTTTCTTTTATAGCCTTATGCTATGTAAAGAGTTTTGGAATTTCCATTATTTGTCAGCTAAAGACAACCCTCGCTACGCATCTCTGGTGGACATGCAGCCTTATGCGAGTTGTCCGCGCGATACAAAGATCGTTGCTCTCCCTTTTGGTATGCGAATATATAGGTATGCATACCTACACTCGCGTCATCTATTTAGATTTATACCTGTGGTTGCACATCATTTTACTCAAATCATGGACAGTGACATCACAGTATTCATACGGAGAGTTCAAACCTCATGATGAAAAATCACCTTTTGGGGTAGGTAGTAGGTAAAATATTTTTATTAATTACTAATATTCTTTATTTACTTAATATTAATAGGTAAAAGAACCAATTTCACAATTAGTTTTTACAATAAGCATAATTAAACGATGGACGATTATATTATAAAAAAATTACAACTTTATATGAACTATGGTTTAAATATTAATATTAAAAAATAAGGTAGATATAAATATTAGATTAGTTTCTATAAGTTATATATAATGAAATGCATGATCTGAACTTCAAATTATAACAAAGGTAATTTTCTTATAAAGTAGCGATGCCACATCAATGCTGTGAATACGGAGAGACAGTACCAAGTAACTACATAAGAGAGGTGCTCGTTTCTGAGTGTAACTCTGGTCTGATTAGCCACAGGCCAACCAGAAGGTGGATCTGGGATCCCGCGTGCGTCCAGCCAAACCGGTGCACAGTCCAAGTGTGCACTCATTTGCTCCAAGTCCCTGAAACCAATGCCATCCTATCTATATAAATGAAAAGCTTACTATAAGCAGATAGTTTGTGAGGTTTTGTCAGGTCAAGTGCATCCCACAGAGTGGAAAGCTACTCTTTGAATTTAATACAGTAAATATTGCTGTAGATATTTCAGTACAGTATGCTATGAAATGCCATTGGCGGCAGCTGCCGACCAATAGCATTTCCCGCGCTTTGAAAATGCATCTTCTGCGCGGTCATATCAGTTGGGTACTACTGTAGGTACCTACTCAAATTTTTTTCGGTTCACAAACTATTACTATTCTAATGAAAAACTGTCTTTAAAATGGTGCCTAAACGGACGTAAATTATTGATTATTAGATTTTAGTCCAAGCTATTATTATAGGCAAGCAAGAAACTTAGCAACATAGACTGTACCTATGTCTTTTTAGCTCGACCGATTTGGCAGATTCCTTTTATGTTGTTTGTTATTGTCAGGCTTAGGTTTTTCATTGTCAGCATTAGGTTAGTATGGAAAAAAAAACGAAATTCCACCGGGATCGTCGGTAATTTAACCAGGGTCACGCCGCCCGCCGGGCACATGTCATAAATAATAATTTTGCTAATAAAGCCATCAATTTTGCCACTTTGTATCTCTCAAACTCTTTGTATGTCTTAACCTGATGAGTTTGTATGTTTGAATTGAAACATGCAAACAAACTCATCAGTAATCTTACTACCATTCCGATTTGGAAAGCTCTTTTTAGACTTCCTGTTTATTGATAATGTGTATAGTTGTGATTGAAACAGTCTTATGAAATTATTTTAATATTTTAAAACTAAATGACAAAGAAAATATTTACTAATGCCAAGAATTTAAGGGGAATACATTGATATGATTGCACACACTAAGTTAATGCCAAGAATTTAAGGGGAATACATTGATATGATTGCACACACTAAGTTATACTGAAATTTTACAACTTACCGAGAAAACCAGGAATTTTTTTCAGGATTGTTTTTGGGCATAAAAGGAGCTCTTTTCTCTGTCAACCTAACCACACCAGTCAGTTCAACTTCACCATTCACTAACGATGCTTGGCGTTTTTCCTTAGGTCGCATATTTTGATGGATCCAGCCACGATTGATTAAGATCACTTCTCTAAGTAGGTATAAACAATTATTAAAAAAGTAAAAATTAGTATATATTTCATAAGCATAATATCTCAACAATATACATATTTACCCAGTATCTGACAGTTTAAAGGGAGTGATAACAAGCCATCCTTGATTTTTTTTGGGATCCGACACAAGTGATCCAAACCTGGCCATTGGTGACTCGGATTCAATTAGTGCTCTTGGCCCTATCAGGAACTCTTTGTCATGTAAAAAATTGCCTTTAACTTTTACGGGCATGTACTCCATTTTTTGTAACTCAGAAAAACTGAAATAGATTTAAAAAAATCTATGAATAGCTTACATTTTTACTATTAGTAAAATAAAAAGTAACAGTAGGTACTGACTCCTGGGGCAAGTCAACAGGTCTGGCATTTGATTTAGCTTGTAAAATATCAATGAGCTCCAACTTCCACTGTAGCCGATAGACTTGCCAACAGCCCAATCCAAATGAACTAACTGGAATCATCTGAGAATAAATACAGTTTAATTTATACAGTTACATTGTATACATAACCTTCGGCACATAACTTGGCCATGTTTTAGCTTTCAATTTTCAGCTTTTTGCTAGGTATATGTACCTAATGAAGAATAAAGGAAAATAATCTAAGGAGTCTGGGCCAAGTTACGTGCCAGCAACTTTATTTTGTAATAAAATTATTTGTGCTAATATATGTTATGTAAAAAAAATATGGGAAAAATCAACTAAATTGGTATCTAAATAGTAGTTTAGTAGTAGTATGGGACAGTACTGATCAGAATAATTGCTTTAACTTTTAAATTAATTTTCATATCTTGTAATAAATTAAGGTTATATTTTTTGTCCCGAAGATCATTCAAATATATACCTATATAAAGTTGCTCGTATCAAAGAAGCATAGAATTCTAAGAAAAACATTTTTTTTTTTTCAAGGTAAAGTTTAGTTACATGGATGTACATGTTTTTACGAAAATGCCCTTAACTTTAGAGTACTTTTTTTTACTCTTAACTAAACATGTTTCCTTTTATCGTTAAATATTATTAAACATTTCAACATAAGATACAAAATGAATACAACAATAGTTAAAATATAAGGTGCGTTCGAATTGGGGTATGGTAGCAAAAATAACAGTCCAAAATGCCAAAAACGATCACAACTGGCGTTCGATTTGGAAAGTTGTGGGCGAAATTGGCGTTTTGAACTGTTTTCGTTCACCGTTCGTTTTGCATGGAAACAGTTAAAAACGACATTGTGAACTGCAAATTTTGACCCACCTCCGAGGCAGGGTCGTTTGTGATCATATTGTGACATCTTTGAATCTGACAGATAAGTTTCGGAAAATTCATACGGGAAGCGAAAATTCTAATTTTTATTGTAAAATTTTGTAGAAATACTAACAGGCAAGAGAATAATTTGTTAGATTAACTTTGTTTAATGATTAACTGAAGGAAAAAGGTAGTTTGAGACAAGTGACAAGCAGGCGATGAGCATGCAAATGTCATTTTTGTATCTAATCGTTCGATTTGGGACATATCGTTTGTGGCAAAAGTTGCAAAATTGTTGAAATTTTCCAATTCGAACGCTTAAACAAAAATGCCCATTTTGAAACTGTTAAAAACGACATCACTCCAATTCGAACGCACTAATAATACTTACTTCCATTCATGTTTGTACTGAAGGTATGTAAACATTTTTAATGACTTTTTTTAACAATATATAAAAGTGAGGTATGTTAACAATTTTTTTCACATAATCTATATAATATATACCTAGATAATGTGAAAAAAAAAAAATGTTAACATACCTTACTTTTATATATTAGGTAATATAAAAGAAAGTCGTGTTAGTTACACTATTTATAACTCAAGAATGGCTGAACCGATTTGGCTACTTTTTATACATACATAGGATACTTTTTATAGGGTAGGATAGGATAGGTAAGGGGGTAATGAAGGGGGCGCGGGTGAAACCGCGGGCGGTAAGCTAGTTGTAAATAAAGCGGAGCTGAAAATAGTTGTTACAAATTATATTTTTAGGTGTTATATAATAAGTAAATAAGTATATATTTACCATTAGAATCCACTTTATAACTTCCACTGGTTCTTTTCTACTTTTGATTCTGTTAGATTTTAATATAGTGGCTATGTTAGAATTAAATCTTGTGGTATTTCTAAAAACGTTTGTTTGACGACTACTGAAATTAGTGTGAACGTTTCTTGATATTATACCTAAACTTCTAAGTAATGTCGACATTTTTTCAATTACTAAAACAATTCAGTTTATTGAAATAAAAACTAAAGGATGGTATAAATCACGCAAGACCTCAGCCTCGGAGAGACAGACAGATAGAGTTGTCAAAATCAGTGTTGCCAGTGGCCGATAGTCAAAAGCAACATTAGACAGCTCAAAAAGTAACATTTTCATGAGAAAAGTAACATTATCTCACAATGTTGAAAATGTATGTAGAAAACACACTGTAACATGACACTTTATTAAACAAAAACCATCTTCATTTTTTAATCTTCGAAAGAATCGTAACAATTTTATGAATTCCCAAAGTAAGAAAAGAAAGAAGAAATCCAAACATCCAATCATGCTATTGCTATCTTCCACATTCTTCAAGTGTGATAAAGAGAAATAATAAAGTTGACGATGGATGGCTAGAAATCGATGGCACCAACGCGCGCGCGCAAGGAAATTTTCGTTCAACGCGACGAACGAGTGCGATACGTTCCGCTCCGCTCAGTTCCGTTGCATTTCACGATTATTTTTTGTTTGCTGGAAAATATTTGAATATTTTCTATGTCCCGAAAGTAACATTTTGAGTCTTGTAACGTGGAGGTAACATGAGTGGGTCAAACGTAACGTAAAATGTTACAAATCGTCGCTTAGGTAACAATACCGCGTAAGTCGAAAAATGGCCATGTGACGTTTTATACTATATACCTCATTGGATAGATTTTGATGGCGCGCGTCGAATGATGTTACTAATATGCTAATATTTTAACATATGACGTCATAATTGAATCCAATCTAAACCTATATCTATTCAGTTAACATCTGAAGTATTTCGAAAGAAATAATCAGTTTTTTGTCTCTCCTGATAACTTGTCATATTTAACTTGCGCGGAATTGTTATCTAAGCGACGAAATGTAACATTCTGGCAACGCTGGTCAAAATATAAGTTTATGCCATGTTTATGCTTAGTTTACTTATGATCAAAGTTTATGACAAAGAATTTGGACATTTCTTTGGTTTATGACAGGAATCGTATATCTAATAATATAAGATTCTTGGTTTATGATAAACCATGATATGAATATGATCCAAGTATACCATGATGTACAGTAGTATTTTCATCAATAAAAGGATAGGCAAGGATAAATAAACCATACAGCCTTTTCATATGTGTAATTTTATTTATAATATCACTTTCTCATAGATAGTCCGCAAATTAACTTTCACATAGTCCGCATCATCAGTCACCGTTCAAAGTCATGTTTTAGTAAAAAGGTGGTCATATACAAAAACTTTTGACGGACTTTGAGACAACTTGAAATGTCATTGTACACATAATTAATTTCATCTGTGATTTCATTTCACTTCACTGGTGCACATGTATGATCTTTATTGGATAAAATACCACCGATAATATGCAATAAAACCAAATAAAACCCAAAAAACATGAACTTTTGAAAAAAAATATGAAAAAGCAACGTCAACGTAAAAAGGATAGCTCAATTTGTATGCATTAGTAGAAAAGGAGATCAACTAAAATTTGGAAATATTTGTTTATTTTGAAGGAAATTAATAATAAAGTATCATAACTACAGAAGCGTTCTCATTGGAGTTGACAGTGGTGAATAATGGTGGCCATTATTTTCTATTTCTATACTTTCTTGCCAGACGAGTACCGAGCAACGAGTGTTTGGTTCGAAAACCAAACTACTCATCTGGAAGGAGGTGGTTAAAATCGGCAAATGCTTTGAGACGGGTGTAAATTAGTCGGTCATAAATCTTACCCAACACGTTGAGTAGACTTATGGGACGATAACTAGAGGTCTCGGTCGGACCTAAGTTTGCCGGGTTTGTGTAGCCCAATAAATTGAGCTTCTTTCCACTGATGACACTGATGTGGGAAGATGTGCAGATGGAAGTTAATAAAAATATGAGCTGGGCGGGGAAGAGTTTAATAAAGAGAGAAGAGTAAAAGATTTTGTCCGAGCTCGGGGCAAATTGGCGGATATCTCCGCTGGCACTGTCCGAGAGTAATCGGTAACGACCGATTGCACTTGAGTGGTGAGTGAGTCAATCGCGCTAATAACCTCGTCAGCGGTGACGTGAGGATGAACTCCCCGACCATGGCGAGAGTTGCAATGCCCGTGGGCATCAAGGCAAACAATTCATCTGTACTGGCGGTAGGACACATATAAGGAGGAAAAGTCTCTCCTTAGAAAGAGGTTCTAAACCGCTTGTGAGCTCGGGATCATCGACAATTCGAATGGCAAGTCGCTGAACCGAGTCATAAGGACCATGCTGGTATTTAAGTAAAATTATTATAGTAACAGAACGGACAAAATATTAAAATAATAATAAAACAATTTGTTTCTCGTATCCGAAGGTGTGCTGTCAAAAGGGTACGACTACCAGCTGAGCATGTGCTGCTGTTATCAACAGCGCTGATTTTCAGCAGGCATCTACTTACTATAGTCACCTGGGAAGAAAGTACAGAATAGAAAAAAAATATGAATGCCCAGTCAAATGTTGTTGCGTCCATGCTACGCACACCAAGCACGAGCCGAGGCAAGATACCAACAGGACTCGCTCATTGTTCGCGTAGCGTAGACGGATATGCGAGCCTCAAACGAGGGTTCGGCTCGCGCTCGACTAGCCAGTATACTATTGTAGTCTTTGCGCTCGACCCGACTGCGCTCCGCCCGATTGCACAGAATATTCAATAGTAGGTACTCCGATTGTCAGTTTTTTCACGAACACAGGGATTCGCATCGCACTCGTTGTAACGTCGCGAGGAACGAACGAATTCTGTTCGTTCGTGCCTCAGCTCGTGCTCGGTTCACGTAGCATGGACGCACCATCAGATTGCTAGACTGCGCTGCGCTGTCCATTACTTAATTGCTGCCAATAGGATTGTTTTATTTATCTGGTATTGTTCTTGGTCGTGTTTACTAGCTGAAAGAAAATTCCCCGTGGCGCGTAGAAATGCTAACTAGGATCAATGAGAGACGATGATTATATTACACCAAGATATTTTAAACAATACTCACAGGGAATAATATTGAAACAATCGATGGGAAAAAAATCAATATTGTTTATAGTTTGGGGCTGCGATGTGACTGCATGATGATTGAGAAATTGGTTTAAAATACCTAATAGTGTGGTTTTAAAAAAAAAACTCCACCTGGAACTCAAACCCTACCTACAAGTTAATTTAATGATTTGTTTTTAAAACTCTTCCCGGCCAACAAATTAATAAAAAATTTATACAATATAATGTTATTTTTAAATTAACTACTTAGTAATTGCAAAACTTACCGATAAAATGTTGTTTTATATAGGTACTTACCTACTTTTTTTATCCTTTTATAGTTATATTTACACGTTTTGTTTCATAAACCGTCATCTATAAAATAACAAATGAACTTTTTGTAAAAAAATACCACCTTCAAAGGGTACTAGACTAAATATGTATGAAATAACGACGTAGGAACTTCTAAAACGGTTCTGAAGTCAGCGAAAGAGCACGACGTGGTCCAAAGAAAATACTTCGCTAACTTCAAATCAGTGTCAGATTAGAGTTATTTCAAACGTTTTAGTGTACTTTGAAGGCGGCCTAATTTTTTACTTAAAAAATAATTTGTTTTTCAATTTTGAGATTCATGTGCATTTTCAATACCTCTCGAGTTTAGTCACAGACCGAGGATTGGCATATCACTGATAAATTGTCGCCAATATTGAATAAAATCGCGATGTTTGTGCTCTTTTCCGTTGAGGAATACCATAATATCTTCAATGTCCATGGTCAGATCATTATAAAATATATGGGACCACCTCGGGATCTACTGTCATACCGTTTAAATTATCGAGTAATCGGTGAACAACCCTAAGATCTTTAAGCGAAGATATACCTACCATCTGGGTAGAGGCACGATGATAAATCTATGTTTCATACTTAAGGTATATTTTTTTACGTGATATAACTATTGCCTATTAGGGTTCTGTATCCAAATAATAGAGTCCCGTTGGGGTACCATCCATTTCTTTCATTGTTTTCCATCCGTCCGTCCCGTTTCTTTCAGTGGGTTGTAGGTTCCTATCTCGTGAACCGTAAAAGGTACTAATAACCCTTCTCAGTCACTGGAACTTCTTCAGCCAGTCAAGCCTACCAGATGGTGCTATGGATGCGAAAAGTGTCGAAAAATTAGGATCGACCTATTTCCAGCAGTGGTTAGATGGATGATGACGGTGGCAGTAGCAGTGATAAGTATCCCTAATGGTGTTCCCACTCAGCAGTAATATATATAACGTTATCTAGAATTCAAAAGAAATTTCATATTGAATTGAGAATGTTAACAGTATTTGATGGCACAGTTAGTATTTACGTAGTTCTATACATGTTCTATACCTACTTAAATAGGTAAATACGTACAGTACCTATGTACTTTGATATTTTTGTAGCGGTGGAAGTATACCAACATACCAACCAAGGTAATATTTAGTTTTGATAAAATGTATTTAAAACATTGCAAGTACACTATTGTTAACTCGGTAACAATAGCAGCACCATAATTCTCGTGAGTTTTATAATACTTAAGTTCCGATTATGTTGTACAGCTCATCGTCAGGGGGTGACCGATCATTGTGTTCTCAATTGTGTACCTCGGCGGAAGGCTCAGACATAATGTGGCTTGCACAAATCGTGGTGATTATATCTGTATCAGTGATTGTATTAGCAGCAAAAAGAGACGATTTGAGAGGCCAAACTGAATCGCAGCCTGAAACCAATCCGACCAATATTCGAAGAAATAAAAACTGGAATGACCTTCATACACCGCCCACGACCAAGCGCTTTGTAGTTCGGGATGCCGTTGTTGAAAAGTTTGTAGAGACCCTCATGGCTAGTGAACGATATCTCAGAATGGTGGAGGCAGTAGAGAGGAAGCTTAGCCATCTGGATACCACTTTCCATGAGAGATCAATTACTATCTTGAAGTATTTATCTGAGATACTTAGGGCCATCAAGACTTCACCCACCGAAGTTTTGGAGAGCGCTCTGAAGACCGTGAAATCGGATTTGGACAAGCTGAAACAGTCGGTGACGGGACAATATGATGTGCTGCACCCAAACATGCGTGGTAACTCCCATTTTAATAATTAATCTACCTCCTTTTGTTGCCTTTCACGACTTAAAATGTTATAAGAAATGATACGACGATTCGGAAAAATATCAGATTTTACTGTCCATTTTGGTCGAGTTCAAATTCATGATCGCGTGCAACATTTCTGACGAGGGAAACAATTAATGAACATAATTATAGGTACGTACTTACCTGTCAATGGCTTCAATCATTTAAGATCCTTATCAATTATCTACACATGTAAACGTTACCTAATATTCAACACGACATGTACGACAACGATTCAGTCGGACGTTCCTACTGCAGGTGTAGCATTTCAGTATTTCCTCAGCGCTATGATATGGGGTACCTTCTGGCTACCTTCAAAAGGTCTTTACCATCACCTAATGGTAAGTGTTCACTGCCAGAATGGATTTTGGCGTGAATGATCCTCAAACAATTGTGTTGCTTTCAGAACATACATAAGTATAGCAATTCATGAATATAAGATTATTCTATATAGGGTGACTGGTAATTAGTAAACGATTCTTAGACACATGATTGTACTAATGATAAAAAACAACTTTCCCAAAGAAACAAATAGGGATAAATAAATAAATTAACTAAAAGCTGATGGTTTATTCTTATTCTTGTTAGGTACTAAATAATATGGGCTCAAGTGCAAAGTCAATTAAAAAAAAAAATTCTTTGGGAAAGTTGTTTGGTATCATGAGTACTATCATGTGTCTAAGTATCGTGTACCAGTCACCCTATATAGAATAATCTCATATTCATGAATTTCTATATATACAGTCACCCTATATATTTTATTTATTTAATGAAATAATATTACAGTAAGTATTCAAATACCTATTCAACATCAGAGAACAAACAATTCAGTAAAAGAGTTTTCTATAAACATGCACTCGATATAAACAAGTATACAATTCCTACGCGCGGACTCGAACGGTTAAAAACTTAGGAATGTCTATTCCATTTCCATTACATAGTAACGGTTCGACCTAATCGTGTTAGCAAAGAATTTTTTGAACAGGCACCAGCCACAATATGTACAAAATACAATCTATGTATAGAAAATTTTAACGAGTCTGGCGCTGCTCGTGTCCTCTTTGGATAGACAAGCTAATGCGTTGGCGGAAAGAGCTTCTTCCGTGGTCTCGAACACAAAAGGCATAAAAAGGTAGTCTGGTCCAATCGATGAGTTTTTTTAATATTCAATACCTTCATTTTTTTTTACTGTGATTATCTGGCCGAATGTAGTAAGCACTCACAGCCTAGAACGAACTGGCTCTCAAGTGCAGCTGTCGGAATACACCAATAGGAGCTTGGCAACAGATTTTCAACTTGAGGGTGGTAGCCAGCCAGGTGGGTACAACAAACTACAAAGTATCCTGCTACCACCGTAGCACGGTGGTGGTTTCCTCACGATATTTTCCTTCACCGAAAGCTCAAGATCAATGTAGGATTCGAACCCGGGAACTTCCTCTCCGTATCCGATGTCAATACCATGGAGCTATCATCGCGACTTTGAGGAGATCTTCGTAGCGCCAGGTATGAGGCTGATTAGTCCTTGACGAAGATGAAATACACAGGCATAATGTTACACGGTCTAACCCTGCCCAGTATTTATAGATGGAATAGCTTGCAACCACTGACATGAGAGACAGCTCAGCAGACAAACAAGTGTACGCGGTCTGTATCCATAGAAAATGAAGAAATAAATAATTGCCAAGATTTTTCACAAAAGAGCTTGTCACACGCTCTCTAATGCTAGGGCCTCAGCTAGGGCTGAAGCCCTATGTGATATGTTGGTAATTCGAACCAATTTAAACCTTAAGTGCACGATTTGACAGTTATTTTGAGCATAGAGGCTGTGATAGAGGTATCATAAGAAAAATCATCATTTGCTAACATCCGGCCATGTCTGCGTAATAAGTCAAATAACGCGCTTATTAATGCCACTATACACAGGTAAAGCCCTAGCATTAGAGTGAAGGATAGCCTAGCATAGAGGGAAGGAATATTTGTGCCTGAGTAAGCAGTGGCCAGGCGTTTCTAACCTCAATAGAAGGGTCCGAAACAGATCTAACGTACCCATGCTCTATACCGAGGACAGAAACGCCGGTACTGATATGCTTGACATTTCCTGCACTCCTAAGGCCACCTAGCCATAAGGAACGGATAGAGGCCTGAGATCACAGTTAAATTTTATCAAAACTGCATTTTATTATTTTGAAAAAAATATAAACATATATCAACATAGTTACTTAACATAAATATTTTTTTAATTATTTCACAACCAAGATTAGACGATGTAAAGAGACTTTTATTGGCAGGTTTTTAAGACATCTTCAACGATAGCGCCCATTAAACAAAACAACTCAATATTGTAGTTATTATTTATAAACATTGATACTCGTCAGAAACAATACGAAGAATTGTCTATACAATTGCAAGAAAAATCTACACGAATCACCTACGGTCGGAGCATGACGGTGGCATTCTTCCGATGCTGTTTTTATTTAGTTGATTTATATTTTTGTAAACATATACGACACACGACACGATTGCGAAAACCGAGCCAGTCGTGTCACTCCACACTTGTGATTTACATCTCGCAATGTTTCGAACCCTTGCGGTAATCCAGTTAGTCCTGGTAGCCTTCACGACGATAACCTGCGAACTGAATAGAGAAAAGAGAGGGCGACGGAAAAACGAGTATGCTGATAAGTCCCTATGGAAGAAGGAGTATGAAGATGAACTGACTGATGCTATGCTCTCGTCTCGCAAGCGAGCAAATCTTACGAGGGTAGTGCAATCGGCAACATTGACGGACAATGATGCAGTGGTAGAGAAATTATTAGACAGTATCACCTCCAGTGAAAAATATCTGAAGAAGGTTGACAGCATCGACTTTAGACTCAACCGCCTGGATATAGAAGTTCATGAAAAGACTAATACTATTCTCAAGCAACTAACAGATGTTACGAAGGCCATTCGTAATTTTGAATATGGTGATAAATTAGACATAGCTTTGGATGGTTTGAAGTCTGATGTGAATCATGTCAAGTTCCTTTTGGAGAAAAATCCGCGAACTAATACTGGTATATATCTTAGACAATATCTTATTTGCTTACTAGTTTCACCACGTAGGTGTAGTGGAGAAACATTCTCCACTACCCAACTGCGCTAACCAACTGCGCCAACTGGCCCGTCATATAGTAATAATAATATTTGTTATTAGTATTATTATTGATAATATTACTTAGGATTCCAATTTTAAAGAGTATTGCACCAAGTTTTTTGAATAAACACGGATTCAGGTTTTTCAAACATGTGTCAAAATAAAAAGTAATTTTAATCAAAAGTACTCAGGAGTGTTGATATCATCTTCGATGCAAATCACACCTAAAATAACTTTCTACCCCTTTTTGACCCCGTTAGGCGATGAGTTTCAATAAAATACGAAACACGTCTTCCATGTCACGTCTTCGATGTTTCCTGGGTAACAAAATGATAATTCTAATTAGTCCGTCAGTTAGATTATCAAAAAATATTGGACACGTATTTTTTGCTTTACCAAATCATTAACAATTGACGAAGATAAAGCGCGACTAAGTTCGGGAGTTGGGGCTCGTGACGTCACTTGTTACTAAAAAGTGTACCACACCGTGACGTCACGCGGAACTTCAACAAACCATATCCTCGTATTTTTTGTTTAATTGACAAAAGAAAAAATACGTGTCTAATATTTTTTGATAATGTATATGACGGACTAAATAGATTTTTTCAGGAAACTAGCCCATTCTGTGTAGAATGTTTATGCAAAATTTGAAGTAGATCGGACAAAGGAATCACGTTGTCCCATACAAACTTTCCTCTCGTTTTTCACCCCCTCAGGGGTAGAATTTCGGAAAATCCTTTCTTATCGGATGCCTACGTCATACAAAGAACACACCCTCAAAGTTTCAGGTCTCTACGATCAGCGGTTTAGGCTGTGCGTTGATTCTCAGTCAGTCATTCAGGACAAATCATTTTATATCTATACTAATATTATAAAGCTGAAGAGTTTGTTTGTTTGAACGCTCTAATCTCAGGAACTAATAGTTCGAATTAAAAAAATATTTTTGTGTTGGATAGTCCATTTATCGAGGAAGTGTGGCTATATATAACATAACGCTGCGACTAATAGGAGCGAGGCATCAGTGAAAAATGTTTATATAGGGTAGGGTAGGGTGAGGTATCACCACAGGGTTGGGTAGCACCACGCGAACGAAGTAGCGCCGGGCAGCTAGTGTATAGATAATTTTCTGAAACCCATCGCAAGTTACCATTATATACAACTAGGTAGTTGCGCCCCGCAGTTTCACCCGCGTATACCCGATGGATATATATATCCAGAAAATATTCTATTTGTGTGTAAAATTTCATGCAAATCCGAAAATACAAACATCCAAACATTCGCATTTATAATATAAGTAAGATAAGAAATATAAGCACTTGTAGGGGTGAAAGTATCTACTCCTAAATATCGTATAATTTTACTACTTAATTGAATTTTTCATACATTTTGATCGAGCAGTGTCGAGTTGTGTGTTTCGCGATTCCCGTATTGGTCCCCGTAGTATCTAATAGTAGAATGTATCAATAAGTGCTTCCTGTTTTGTTTCAAGTTCCATTATTATGTTTCAGTGGAAGGAACCGGGTATCACACTGACACACCCCTGGATACCCGCTTAGGGTTCCTCGAAGGGCAAGTGAAAACCATCTTAGCTGGAGTGGATTCCATCGTCTCCACAATATCCGAAGTTAAAAACCGCCAGGTTACTCGGACTAACAAGTAAGTTTAAAAACATAATCATAGATAATATTATAATCTAGTAGTCCTAACTAGCTTTCCTGCGCGGTTTCACCCGCATTCTTCACCATACCATGGATAGGCAATCTGCATGCCAAATTTAGTCGCGATCGGTCCATTCGATTTTGAGTGAGGCTTGAACAAACAAACATACAAATAAAATAAAAGCAGCTGTTTTAGCACAGTTTTAGTATGCATGTGGTATGCTTACTACTAACTTTTTAGGGTTGGCACCCAAACCAACGGTACTAATTAAGCCTCCGTCCGTCAGTGGGCTGTTGTAGGTATCTCATGAAGTTTAATGGACAGTAGAAATTCTCACAGAATGTGTATTTTTTTTTTTATTGCCGCTATAACAACAAATAATAATAAAATAAATTAAAAGCAGTAAAATATTTCTACTGACTATACGTTTGAATCATACGAAAAGTCAAGAACATTTGAAGCTCTGTTCCTTTTAGAATATTAGTTAGAAAGTTACACCTTCCGTCTATCTATTAAAGTAATATGAGGCAGTTAAAAAAAATCTTCTAATCTTATCATAGCAAATAACGAAAAATTCACATTTATCCGACGTTTTTTGTTGTGGCTTTATGTAAGAGGATAAGACGATTATACATAGGCTCTCCGAAGGCTAACCCCCTTATTCATAATGAAGTTATCAAACGCTGATTAACTAAAATTCTGAAGTCTTTATCTGACACGTGACATTTGGTGATCGAAAGAGTGAGACGGAGGACACTATTACACTGATTTAGTTAAAAAGCGATTATGAATAAGGGGGTAAGAGTTTCGCACCATAATAAACGTAGGCCTTTTGAACTATAGGAATGTTCATGAATAAGCCACTTGCATCCAGCTGTCACCAGGAACTCTGGCCGGTAGTCGGTCCCTCAGGGTATTGCGAGCGCCAACCAATAAAAAGCAATATAAGTATGTATCTACTTTATGTTTATTTTACTAGGCCGGAAGTTGGCAGTACCCTTGATGCCACGGCTCTAATCAATGAATTCAGAAGAACTATTCACGAACAGAAATCAAAGAAGTGCGATTGCAGGTATGACCTGGTTTTTAATAAGTTTTTAAAGCATAATCTAGCTTTCGATTAACTTTTACGCCTAATTGGGAGCAATGGACACCCCATCCCCATTGCACCCACTTTAGGTGAATAAGGTACATAATAACGAAGTATTTTTTTAAATTATATTAAACAAGCTTGATTCAGAATTTCTTAAGTTTAATGATGAAGAGACCACGGAGTATACTTACCCAAAACATACCATTTCATTCTGACCTTGGACATCAAGCCTCAAACTTCAAGACAACGAGACTTCTACTCTACGGGACATTGTATTAATAAGCTATAGCTTTGTCATAGAGTAACTCAACAATCAGACTATTTGACTCTAGATCTGTCACCAATTTCAGGACTGGGCGCGTTGACCGTTCCGAGCGCTACCCAACTGACTGCCACGAGATACAGATGCAAGGCTTCAACGTGTCCGGGATTTACAAGATTAAACCGGACGACATGGATCCCTTCTACGTGCTCTGTGATCTCACCACCGCAGGAGGAGGCTGGACTGTGAGATATTTCCATATTTTTAACTGACCTACAAAAAAGGAGGAGCCTCGAATCGAGGCTCGATCCTTTTCTCGAAGCCATTCGGGCCGTTTTCAACAACCCTGTTACTTCGATGTGGAAAAAACTAGAAGCTTAAATTTTCAGTGACCAAGAGGGTCACTTAACAATCTTAACATACACTTTACATAACTAGATATATTTCCAAATTACATTAAATTTGAACCAGTAGTTTAAGAATTGTTGCAAGTGAACGTTCCTTAATTCTGTCCCTGACTGACACAATCACTCGTTTATTCACTCACTGACTCCGATCACCAACATTCTAAGGTGAAGTCCTAGAAAGCTCAAATTTGGTATGTACGCTAGTATTAGTACCCAAAAAGCAACAAAAATCTAAAACTTGGAACTTTTACCCCCCAACCCCTTAGACTAGGGGATGGAAGTTTGTATGGACTTTCCCATACAAAGAAAAAAATAAAATTATAAGCAACTTACAAAAAGAAGTGAAATCCCACCAAAAAATGTAAAAAAAACATGTAAAATTTTGCCAAGACGAGACCATGGCTTGAACTGACAAAAAGTTAACAGATCTCATGTAGAGCCAAGCTTATAATTCTACACGTCCTTATTCTACAAGCCCTATCTTCACAAACTCTACACCTTAGTCAAAATATGTGGCTTGGCCGTTTCGCTACTACAAGAACTATTGTATAACAGAAAAGTAATTAACAGATCCCTTTAGAACTCTAGACTGCTTGCTCGCTGTGTGTACAATAGTGAACGCGGAACTCAGAACTCTGAACGCGGAACTCTAGAACTCTCTCTGTGAAATCGGCCTAACTCTACCAACCCACAACTAAAGTAAAAACTCTATCTAGGTTCTATATACGTAAATCTGAACTTAAATATGAAAAATTAAGATGAATTTAAAAAAATCGGTAAAAAAATTACCAATTTTTTAAAATTCTGTAGTGAGTTTCACTGTAATATAATAGAGCTAACTTTCCTTCTGCATACGCTGACTATAAACAAGTTTAGCCTCCACCATCTGTAGAAGTTACTTCAGAGATATGACGTCAACCTAACACTTGTAATAAATAATCAAATCCAAGATAGAGCTTGAGTACCCGTATCAAACTTTGATTTTCAATTTACGGGAGATCAACGGGCTGGGAGCTTATAGAGGGATACTCAAATTCTCAATCCTTCATGTGGTTTTATATTTCTTTGTAGGTATTTCAGAACCGTTTCGACGGGACGCAAGACTTCTATAAAAGTTGGTCAGACTACAAGTACGGTTTCGGAAACCTGGCTGGAGAGTTCTGGTTGGGTCTGGAGAAAGTTAACTACCTCACTAATCAGAAACTATACGAACTACGGGTCGAGATTGAAACGCAGCACGGCCAAGAGGCCTATGCAAGCTTCTCTGTGTTCACCATTGGGCCAGAATATGAGGGATACAGGATCAGCACACTAGGGACCTTCTTTGGAACTGCCGGTTAGTATTACATATATAACAAATACTTGGGTACTATCTACTATAAGTACTTACTTTATTTTACTAATTTACCACCATTTCTAATCGTCTCTGAAATCGTCAAAATGCTATGTTTTTTTTCGTGATAGGTATATTAGCTTTGATTCTGTACAAATTAGTAAAAAGAAATTTCACATTATTAAAGAGCATTCTTCATAGCACTGTGAGGTCTCATAATCAACAGGTTTGCTAACTTATATGCCCTTACTTACAGTGCAAACAATTTCTTTTGCAATGATTAACGATTTTTTTATTTGTATTTCGTTTGTTACAGGCGATTCACTAACATATCACGCGGGTCAAAAATTCTCAACGTTTGATATGGATAATGATGAATGGAAGGACGGTGCATGTGCAACTGAACACGGTGGAGCCTGGTGGTACAAGGAGTGCGATAAGAGGTTTGTTACCAATGCGTCCCTATAACCTCAAACCTCAAACTTTGGTAAGCACATTTACCTATAACTAGTGCTATGCGTCTATAATTTGATAAAAAATATTATTTTTCAGCAATCTCAATGGAAAATATTCGATAACAGCGGATGAAAATCGTGGTCAGGCGGTTTACTGGATATCATTTAAAGGCCCTAATTTTCCAATTGTCAAGACGAAGATGATGATTAGACCTCTACCGGCGAGTAAACCCATTGATTTTGACTCGAGCAGGGTAATGTATAAAAAAAATGTTTAACATGAAATAATAAAGTAAACACAACTTCTGCAACAGACTGGTCATTTCAAAGATGCTTCATTTTTTAAATTCTTATTTTGAGCTAGAATTGTTTTTCGTGCGTGTCTCCCTTCTCATTTTATATGAATGTATTAATGGTAATCACTCTGGTTCTGTCGTCTTACTTTCATTTGTGTTTGCGGATGTCTTATAGTTGTATCGCCACTTTGTTCGATCGCACAAGTCGATGATATACTGAAACGATACTTGAAGATGAGAACTTAAATGTACTGATCAGATATATCTACTGATGATTAATATAGGGGTTTTTTTTTTGTTAACCCTTCTAAATATCAAGTTCTGGTTATGGGCAGCCTATTTTACTTTATAAATCACTGTACAGTTCCTACTTACATTATGTAACTTTGACAATGTACGTATTCCATATACGAGTACTTACACAAATTTTTAATATTTGAGCATTGTCGTCTACGACTATGTCTACAGAGACATCAGGAAATGATTGACTAGAAGGTAGTTAAGTTACTAAAGTGCTTTGATATGAGGAGCTTACAACTTTAAGTCAGCAGCATAGAGATCTGAAGCAAAGGTAACATTCAAGTTCAAGTTCTTATACTTTCTTTTTGAATTATGCTGTTATGCGTCGGAAGAACTTGTGCACACGTTCTATTTTCGTTCTGTTAAAGTTTAACCAAGTGTCAAAATACAAATCTTCGTTTCGTCTTTCGTTCACATCGGATGTGAGGGAACAATTACGATTTCGCAATAATAATCACCATTTCATACCTCATTCCTCTGCAGTTCATCTAATTAATTACCTATAGACATGTCCTAAGATCATGATCATATTGACTGACTGGCTGGCGGAATGAACGCTTAAATTGTGGTGACCATATTATTGCGAAAATGAGCTTGATATGTTTTTAGTTTTTGCTAAAACATTAGTAAGTATGTTCATTGCGATATAGACAGATCACTCTTACTGTAACAGAAAGTCATCCTTAATTCCCCAGAATTTTACGCCACCTGCAATATTATTGTAAATATCGTATCTATTTACCTATATTTTTTGAACTAAGTATGTTTTCTGAATGAGCTATTTTCTCCAAATAAAACATCAACTTGTAATTACTGATATACTTAATTGACATGTCCGATAGTCTTACGATTCATAACAGCTGTGAAGTGAATGCGTAAGTGCCTAATAGTGATTTGAAATGTAAGTTCAATAGGTTCGTGTAGGCATTAATTATGAACCTCTTATTTATGATTTAAAGTCAAGCGTGTGTCTGTTATCATGGCTATTGTTCGGTTACAGAGTATTTATATACTCTGAGGTTACAGTATTAACCTTTTTACCTTATATAATTACTTGAGTCAATAAATTATGTAAAATATTTATATTTGACTAAAATGTAATAAAGTACCTATTATCGATCGTAAGCTCGCCAATGCTTAACTTACTAACTTGTAAGTAATTACAAATAAACTATAGCAATGTAGGAACATAGAAGTAAACGTAGATATAGGTGCACACGGCTACAGATCAAGCTATACATTGTAGTATAAGCTGACCTCCCATTTTACGGAAATCCTATACAATGCGAGATCAGCTTATACTGGAAATATATAGCTTGATCTGGAGCCGTGTGTACCACAGACTCGAAACTAATCAGGACCATAATGTGAAAGGTCACACCTAACCTAATGAACCGTCTGGGCAGCAATTATATAAGATTGAATGTCAAGTCTTGACATTTTATCAGTCGGTTATCGATATCAGATTAAAACAAGCCAGTTACGCTTTTATTTATACGATTAACTCTGTATCTATCCCGTTCACGAAAAGACAAGTTTCAGAATAAAAAATAACTAAAAAAGTCGATTTCATTATTTTAAATTACTTTTTTATTTCGTCATATTTTGTTTTTCCTAAATGCCCTAGAATTTGACCAAGTTTTTGAGATGTTTTTCCCTTTACACCACACCCGTAGCTCGTATCAATAAGCCAGGCCGTCACACATATGTGTCCATATCTTGAAAACTACTGAACCGATTTCAATGAAACTTGCACTGTTCCCTATGTTGAAATAAATGTAAACCAATAAAAAAAGAATGGTTACAATCCGATTAATATCTTCGGAGATATGGGTGGACAAACATACATACAAACATACATACATACAAACATACATTTCTTTGTTATTTTGTATATTTGTTCGGAATCCCTAAAAGATTATCACATGTGAATATATTGCAGTTCCAATAATATTACATACAATACGTGTCATGTTGATAATCTCCTTTTTATTTGAAGCCGAATAAAATTACTTTTTATCCTTCATATATTCTGAAAGTATCTAAGAAGCTAAAGTTGAAAATGTTGCTTTTCGACACTAGGGCGGAAAAATAATTAAAAAAACCTAATTATGCTCTGTAAGTATATAACTATACTGAGCAATGGCAGAATACTATACAGCCACACTTCGATATAATTGTGTTTTTTTTTTAATAATAATTATTAACAGTATATTTGAATTACCTACATGTAATAACTACTTAATAATATTTAATTGGAGTCTTTTGAATAAATTATAAAGCATTACACAGAAAAAACAGTGGATATGTGATTTAAGATACCGAATCCCGATAAAATTACCTCAAAAGAGTAAAAAATAACTGCAGACACTATCACTCTTTAAAAAATAAATGCCATATTTAAGTACTGTGCTATGAAGAAAAAAATGTGGGAAACTAGGAAAGCGATATTAGTGCAAGTTTTTCGGAAGTTTTTTTTCATATATTTCTTTTGTTACTTTCCTCATAGTCGAAATAAAAAGCAGAGAGTTTAACTCGGGTGAATGCACAGAGTACTTTATATATACTTGAAAGGTGAATGTTACCAATCTGGCACTTTAATTATTGGCGCTCTCACAACTCCAGAAACTTTTAGAAAGACATATCTAGTATTACATACACAGACAAGAAGATACATTAATTGTTTTTAACGTGATATTTAGTAACTAACACAGTACTTATATGGTGAAATTAGCTCTTGTAGCCCAAGAACGAACAACTAAAATTGTTTCAGAAACTTTTAGAAAGTCCTACACTGACTCGACAAGAGAAGAAAAAGCGTATTCATGTGACCCACGGCCATTCTTCGTATCGATACGCGGAACCGACTAACGCCGAACCGTTCTTCTAATGTAGTGTGATCACTTGTGTACGTATTTTAGAATGTCCATCAAAGCTCAATCAAGTCAATTTAATTTGGAATCTTCCGTATGATTTGTGGTTTATTTTCGATTTACACGATCTATTATTGAGACTTCAGTTCTAAAATACAGGCCTAAACGGCTCACTGTCGACTAGGTACATACAGTCTGCAATACATTGCAGATGTGTATCTGCGATGTGTTATAGTGTATTTGTATTAGGCGCCGATCCCACAGAGAGATTTCTAGAGTTCTGAATTCAGAGTTCTGCGTTCCGGGTTCACTGTAATCTATGCGGCGCCTAACGGCGCCTTTGGCGTCAAGAGAACGCGCGTTCTGTTGGAATTCCATTCTCTAAAACTGGCAGATGAGGTGATACGTCTGTCTAATTTATTGAGTAACACAAGGCAGAAAGGACAACGGGCATTCTGACCAAAGAGCGGCCACAAATGAAAGTAAAGTAAGGTCAATGAGACGAAACAAAAATGTTAACAAACTTTTGCTTGTTGTATGTATATAATTACACCTTTTGGTACGGGATACTAATTAAATTTAATGTACTACCTAGCAATTTCATAATATCTCCAATTATTTCTTAAAACATCAATACTCTATAACTTTTTTTTTATACACCACAGTAATAAGCTTTCATATTTTTGGTAATATATTATTTCGTAATAGAAAACAGAAACTATTGCTGTCTGCCAAAGGGACAAGCTCCATACAAATTTGCCCATTTACCTTTAGAACTCTAGAATGCTCGCTCGCTGTGTGTTCAGTAGTGAGCTCTTTCTGTGGGATCGGCGCCTATAGTGTTTATAAGTATAATACATAGTGCTTGTGAACTCAAAGTCTACTACTTGGATTTCGTGAGAAATAAATCTACGTTATTAAGTATCTTATCCGTTCCTCATCATGGTCAGGGCTTCACTTCTGCTTAACGCCGCTGACGATTAACGTCCAATTATTGGAACAATTAACGTGTAATAAATGATGCAGTTAATGGGTGGCTACACTTTCATTAGATTTGAGCTAGCCACAAAATAAATAATAGTACACTATCGCCTAACGTCTAAGCGCGCCACGGAATATCCGGCCATATCTGCGTACTATGTCAAATAACTTGCTAATTAATGGCATTACACGCAGATGAAGCCCTGATTTAATGGGAGCCATGAGAATATATGATAATACTTTCAGTTAAATAATTTTGGAACTAAGTTAATTACCCGTATGTAGGTATGTATGAGAATGAAAATACCTACGTTTTGTTATCATGTTTCATCCTTTATCTAGTGAATTACCATTTTAACTTTAATCAATAAATATTTGTTGTAAATATGTAATTTTATTCAGTAATAAATTATAATACTTAAATAAATAAGTAAGGTTGTGATGATTCATTTGAGTATTTAATACCTCTATATGGATGATTCAAACATAACACGCACTGAAGCTAAATAATTATTATAGTTATTGTGAAAGAAAGTGAGATTGGATGAAAAAATGGTATAAGTAGCATAATAAAATGGTATGAATAATTTATTTTGACTATAAAAAGAAATTATAGATAAAAAAATCTAAAAAAACACGCTTTAAAAAGCACCTAAGTATATTCTCTGTCTATCCCGTAAGCGCCTAAATGTAAGCAATTTTTGTAATTAAGTTATATTTGAATGAAAAGGGTGGGGCGCTTTTCATTTTGTAATTTACGAGTGTAAATAATTGACGTAAATAAACTCTTACTAATGCGTTTGCGCTATAAATTTGTAACAAATTACAAATTAGTATCACGAGTATTCCGATAGAGGCGCTGTGCCAGTGTTGTAAACGCTAACTCATTAGTACATAGTAAGGGGCATGAGTCGTGAGCACAGATTGACACCTGCGAAGTAGTTAATTTTCGGTCTGTTTGGCGGAATGAAGCATGGGGGAGCGCCGAGCTGCACACGATTGGTTCGTCAGTCGATGCTCGTCTTTTCGATTTGGCTAAAAGTGTACATGCGCGAGCTTGCTCCCACTACTGCCTATCTGTGCTCACCATTCGTGCCTCATACTGTACCTACCTAAGCGTTTACTATCGTCAATTTTTTCCACTCGGAGTACAGAGATGCTAATCTTGCGTAAAAACATACCCTTTCATACAGTAAGGTATATACGTACACTACCTACTTAAAAAGGCGTAAGTACCTATCCAATACTTTCGCGGGACATACAATGTACGATATTTCAGTTATATTTGCGTTAGTATAAGATATAGGTACTGGTAGGATAGATGGGTACGTCTTAAATTTATTTGTTTCTGCAAATTCCCATGGCTAATTAATTGAATCCAATGAAATCAACAAATAATTATCAAATGCCAGAGGCAAAGCTCGAACAACAAAGTCTTGAGGTTCAGGTGAAGAAAGACGCGTCTTGAGCAAACCATAGCACTATGGTACACGCTTGCCTGGCTACCATTACCACCCTCAAGTTGATAAATCTGTCGCCAAGCACTTACCGGCGTTTCGACTGCTGCACTCGAGTGCCAGTTCCCTTCTAGGCTTCTATTGTGATTGCACGAATGAATTTCCCGATTTTCCAACGCGCTCTATCCACGTTTTGGTGTCCTTTCCAACTCCGCAAATAACAGCACCTACTCGTTCTGAGTATAGTTGGAACGAAAGTCCAATTCGGTACCTAAATTAAGCAGAAAAAAATAGACACAACAAACGAAATATGAAGTCGGTTAAAAATAAAACCTCTGGTTCATGGCCCCCAGCCCGGGGCCACTCACCTGGATCCGCGCACCCTATATGTATAGGTAAGAAGAACTTCATACATTTTGCAAATAAAGTAAGTTTTTGAAAATAAAGTAAGTTTATCATGTATTATTTATTACCTTGGTGATAATATTTGTACGTACTATTTACATAGGTACTCTGAGATAATATATTCCAGAAGGGAAATCAAACATGGACGAGTTCCTTCAATTATTATTTATTTTTCATGATATGTTTTTGTCATAGGATCACATCGATTTTTCTTAGTAACTATTTATATACCATTTACCTACTATGTGACAATACATTTTTTGACATATAACAATTATTTTAAACCCAATAAATAAAATTCGTCTTTGTTTCCCTACTAATAATAAAGAATTTAAATATATTTCAAAATATAGTTCTAATTATTTAAAATAAAGTATTAATGAGGAAATAATTTATATTTAGAATAAAGCTCAATTAGTAAAGTCACTAATTTCTCGTCCGGTCATATTCTTTCCAACACTTTCTTTCTCTTTCCAACACTTTCTTTCTCTTTCCAACTACAGCATGTGCATTTATTTTACCGGATGAGCGAGAACAAGGCGCGGGTAGGTATGAAATTATATACATGCATTAAATTGTTACGTTTATTTATATTCGTGAACTAACTTGTTAATAACAACAAACTGAATAATTCTTCGCATTGGTATTATTTTAGTTCCATTAGTTCCAACATTATTAAGACTGATGTGAAATTGTATACGTAGTTACGAAACATAGGTAAGTACCACGTTTGTTATCCACAGTATAGCATACATCTGAATAGAACTTTAAGTAGCTAAAATTGTAGTAAAGCTTTATAAGCCTCTTTAATAATACTAACTTAATATGGGTCTACAATATTTTTATTAAACAGTGCCTTCACATTTTGAACAGCTCTAATTTCCATCTTATGATTGATTGTGCTACCTAAAGTCTGATAGACCAATATAATCACCTGAGCTTTTCCTGAGAATTAAAGTATTCTATTCACAGGACTGGGCAGTATTTGAACTAAAATACGTATTTGGTATTTGTATTCAATTAAGTACTACCTAAAAATATATTTATTTATGGGTATTTCGAATACCTGACACTGAGGTATTTTGTAATTAGTTGTTCGAATACTCATTGCATCGAAATACATTTGACATAATAATAGTAGTACATTATGATACATGTTTGCAAAGTTGTTAATTACACGCGAGGCGGTGGTATTCAGCGCGTGAGCCGCAGGCGAACGCAATAAAGGAGCCGAGAGTGTAATGATCAATGCACACGCGTGTAATACGACGTTTTACAACACACTTGCGAGGAAGAAACAGAATTGTATCTCTTGTACTAGATTTTTTGATTATTATCAACCACGCAATGAGAACGTTAACAAATATGGCACGCACCTCACTGCAAGTGATATGTGAGTAGACGAAGCATTCTTAATTTAAACGGGTAAAACAGATTGACAGCGTACCGCTGTCAAAAAAAAAACTTGGGCGCCTTATTTGTTATCGTTCTCATTATTTAGTTGATTATTATTAAAAAATCTACTTAAAAATATACATTTCTGATTTTTCCTCCCAAGTGTGTTGAAAAACGTCCTATGACACGTGTGTGCATTGATCATTACACTCTCGGCTCCCTAATCTCCTTTATTGGGAGGGCCTTTAGCTCTGGATGTGTTTTTGTAATTAGTATTTGGTATTTTAAATACAAATGGTTAAAATACTGTATTTTGTATTTTAGTATATGTAGCTACAATGCATATAAACAAAAACATAACAATATTAAAAATACAGTGGATATGGTTGTTAAATCACAATCTCGTTATGGTTATATGTACCGAATGTGGTAAGCACACAACATCAGGGGAATATAAACAGTGTTATATTATTAGCAAGCACTATTATATCGGCACACAAACAACTTTTAACCAACTTAATAAGGCATTTTATACTAGGTATTGCTTGATTTATTATGTATACTTAGGTAGGTCTAAACTTGATATTCCAAAATGCTAACATTAAACAATCTAGGTATAACTACAAACATAAGAAAACATTGTAAAAGTTAAGACAGGCGTCGCCTGGGTAAATTTTTTTAAATGTTATTTCTTCACCACGACTCGTTCCTACCGGTAGCTGTACCTTGGAATGATTATGGATTTATTGACAAGCTTTGACAGCCCATCTAAGTTGAAACATACAGTAAATCTATGAAGCAGTGCGTAACATTTTGAATATAGAAATATATCATAATAATAAATAACTAAACGTAAACAATCCATCTACTTAGTATCGAATATCACACCCATTATTATACCATAATCAAACACTACTCCCATAGGATAATGAAATAGTGAAATAGCAATTAATCGGTATTCACGTCATTGAGTTGTATTATAACTTCATATTACGTTAAGTAGGTATCTAATATACATTCTACAGATGTATGGGTGGGAGGTGGGACACACATAATGTATGCATTTCATATGCAAAACAGAAAATACAAAACAATAAAGAAATCTGACACGCTTATAAATATATTATGTAACAAATAGGATAACATTATTCTTCCAAATTAGTGATGCCTGAAAATTTAGAATATAAAACTTGTAGCAAAGCAACGTTATCGTGTCTAAATCATCAGTTTAATACCTTAGTTTAATACGATAAATTATTGTATAAGTAGGGATCAAGCCTACTATATAAATAAAAGTAGTTTTAAATAAGTATAAATGTTCTACGTGTGAGGTGCATGCCGAGTGGGCTAAAATACTATTCAAAATTATCGAATATAAGTATATAGGGTGACTGGTAATTAGTACACGATACTTAGACACATGATAGTACTCATGATAACAAACAACTTTCCTAAATAATTTTTCCATTTATTTTTAATTTACATGAGCCCATAATATTTAGTACTTAACAAGAATAAACGTCACCATCAGCTTTTATTTAATTTATTTATTTATTCGTATTTGTTTCTTTGCGAAAGTTGTTTGTCATCATGAGTACAATCATGTATCTAAGTATCGTTTACTAATTACCAGTCACCCTATACCTACATAACACTACCTTTATGGAAGTCTGCTGATTTTGCATCATGGAAATTGAAAGAAACATTCCTTGATATAACTGGTGATACTGCGAGTTGGACTGTAATTTTAGGATGAATTTTTTTGTGGTGCGGAGTATGTCGGCGAATCGGACAGGGAAAGGTGAGGATAATGCACGCCTACCTTTCTTATGTCCAGCGATCAGCTTTCAGCGTTATTTTTCTTCTTTCAGTTTCTTCTTATATATTTTTCTCGTTTTTTTGACAGCGACTGCAATCTTCCAAATTTTCTTTCTTCTGAATGTCAAAAAATATCTTCAATAATTTATTTTATGGGCTCTCTTTTCTCCAGCCAGTCCTATGGCGCGGCGGACGGGCGCGTCGAGTGCGACGCGCATATTTAGGTAGGCGTGCGTGCGATAAAGAGAAGGATAGGGAAGGAAAAAGGATTGACCGCCGACATAAATGCAATTTTGAAAAATGAGTTTGTATATAGCGGAACCATTTCCCCCGGCCTTAAAGGGTTACCTTTAAAAAATTTGAAATATTAATGAAACTGCGGATACTGAACCTATTAAGAAATAGATTTTTTAAATTAAGATAAGTTGAGTTTAAGATAAGTAGAAATTAAGATAATTAGTAAACACTACTCAATCATTGGCTTGGCAATGGACACAATCGCACCACTGGGCGCACAAAGCTCCCTTTACTCGTCTTAACGGTGACTACACGCGTCGTACCATCCTTCGATGAGTGGATAGCTTCAACTACACCGAGAGGCCATGAAAGAGGCGGCGCATTGTCTACGATAATAACCACCACCGATCCTAGCTGAATCGGAGTGGATGGTGTGGTCCACTTGGCACGAGCTTGCAATTTATGCAAATACTCGACTCTCCATCGCCGCCAGAATGACTGGACTAACCTATCTAATAGCGAATGTCTCTCTAGCAAGTTACCTGACTCTATGTGAGAGGCGGGTAGCGAAAAAAGAGGTGCGGTATGTAGAAAATGAGCCGGCGTAAGAGCAGACGGCTCTGCGGGATCGCTACTCAAAGCAGTGAGCGGACGCGAATTAAGAAGTGCCTCAACTTGAATAAGCACTGTCGAAAGCTCTTCATAAGACAATATCTGTTGTCCTATGACTTTAAATAAATGAGACTTAACTACCTTAACCATAGACTCCCAGCATCCACCCCAGTGAGGACTGGCAGGCGGTATTTGCTTGAAATCTATGCGGCTTTCAGAAAGCTCATGCTCAAGACGCGGACGATACTCATCTAGAAACTTGTAAAGATCTCGTAGATATGATCGACAACCTACAAAATTTGTGCCGTTGTCAGTGTATAGACACTGAACTGGACCGCGGCGGGAAAGAAAGCGTTTGAGCGCAGCGAGAAAATTGACAGTACTCAACTCAGTGGCTATTTCAATATGTATACAGCGTGTTGTAAGGCAAGTAAAAATACAAAGCCATGCCTTGCGGCTTTTAACTCCTCTACCACGAACAGGTGTGTATTGTAGAGGTCCTGCGTAATCACAGCCTGTATGAGAAAACGGTTTGTTAACCTGGTTCACTCGATAAGCAGGCAGATCTGCCATCATAGGAAAAGGTGGCTGCGGCTTTGCTCTAAAGCAAGTATTACACTTATGTATGCGGTGGCGAATAACTCGCCGCGCGGCGAGTATCCAATAACGATGCCTGAGTAAGGACATCAGAAGTTCGGGTCCGGCATGTAAATGCTTCCTATGATAATAATCGATAATTATATCAACCACGTGATCGTGTCTCGGTAGAACACGCGGGTGTCTTTGAGAAAAATCTATATTAGCATTCGATAGCCGTCCACCGACGCGAATAGTACCGTCCTCATCTAAAAACGGTTTTAACCTTTGGATAGCGGGTGAACAATTTTTCTTATTTTTTAAGTTGTGTATATCGCGACTAAAGTGAATATATTGCAAAGCCTTTATGACTTCTTTTTCTGCAAACTCTAAATCGGAACGAGTCACGATATGGTTGCGGGGTAACAATTTTAAAAATCTACAAACAAAAACAACAATCCGTAAAAGCTTCGACCATGAAGATACACGTTGAGCGAGTGTATAAATTGGCGATTCAATTGCGGTTGTAGTTACAGTATGTACAAGTGGCTTTAGATCTGGCACTTCATTGTCATCGCCAAGATCAAACTCTGCGATAGGCCACTCTGCTGGATCTTTAGAAACCCACGGTGGGCCTGAAAACCATAGCGGATGATTGATGAGCATTGCTGGAGAGAGGCCACGCGATAGGCAATCAGCAGGGTTTTCAATTCCTGCTACGTGATGAAAACTACCGACAGGAATGTTATCAACAACCTTGGCAACGCGATTAGCAACGAACGTTTGCCAACGGTGCGGCGAAGAGTTTATCCAACATAAGACTACTTTAGAGTCAGTAAAGGCAAATATATTAGAGATTTTATAACGCGGTTCAAAATTATCAAGTACTTTACGCATCAACTTTGATAGAAGAAGAGCAGCACACAGCTCTAACCTAGCGATAGTAATAGTTTTAAGTGGCGCAACTTTGGACTTAGAACATACTAGCCTAACCGTTCTAGTATTCCCAACGATGACCTGAAGGTATATAACACAACCGTAAGCGCGTTCACTTGCATCAGCAAAACCTATAAGATTTGCTACGCAACCCTGAACAACCCCTAGATGTCGCGGTATGCGTATATCGTTGAGCGAAGGCAATTCATTGCAAAATTGTACCCAAAGTTTCACGATACTTTGAGGAGGCGTGTCATCCCAATCACATTTCAATAACCAAAGCTCTTGAATAAGTAACTTGGCATATAATATAACGGGAGCCACTAAACCCAAATTATCCCATAAGCGTGCGACGACTGACAAAATAATTCGTTTACTGCATCCTGACTCAGGTGTGACAACCCTAAATTTATAGACATCATCAGCCCTATCCCAATGCATACCTAATATTTTTTGCGGTGCAGCACCTCTGTCTATCTCAAGATCCAAAGAAGCTCGATGTGATGCGGGAATATTGCGCAGAACAGCGACCGAGTTACTAGTCCACTTCACCAGGTCAAATTGACCACACTTGAACATGTCAATCAGCTCGATACAGGCAGCTACAGCGACGGCTTCATCATTCTGCGATGAGTCATCCGCCATTATGCTGAAGCATACATCATCCATATACGTCGAACTGGATGCAATCGCAGCAGCTGTGGGAAACTTATGCCTTTCATCGGCGATGAGCTGATGAACGACTCGAACGGCATGAAAAACACTCGACTTCATTCCAAAGCAAACTCTATTAAATTGAAAGACCGATATAGGATCTTGCGGGTGAAATCTAAAAAGAATTCGTTGAAACCTGCGATCTGATTCTTGCATTCCAATCTGCAAAAACATCTGACGACAGTCTGCAGAAATCGCTATATTAAAAAGGCGAAAGTTCAAAAGTATGGCATACAAATCACCCTGTATATTAGGGCCTGTATGTAACACCTCATTCAGAGACAACCCTGTACTAGTCTTACAACTAGCGTCTAAAACCATACGTACTTTGGTAGTCGTCCTATCTTCATGGTGCACGCAGTGATGCGGGACGAAATAGGATGCGGTTGAATCGCGAGTGATAGTATTAAAAGGTCCTATTTCACTGATATAACCTTTATCAATATATTCATGAATGATATCGCTATATGCGGCACGCAATGTATTTGACGACTCCAACTTGCGTTCTACGCACAGAAAGCGTCTATGTGCGGTAGAGTATGAATCTCCTAACTTGTAGACATCGTCACTAAACGGCAAAGCAACTGTGTACCTACCACTAGTATCACGTGTAGTGGTAACGCGAAAATGATTCTCACACTCAATATCATCTTGACTGTGTGAGGGCGGAGCGGTAACCTCCTCGAGTTCCCAAAACTTTTTGAGAAGGTGGTCCAATGAATGTTGGACGACAGCACAACAAGCCGATGTCACTTTAATATTATTCGGTAATAATACGGGAGCAGAACCCATAATAATATAACCTAAGACCGTTTTTATAGCGGGCGGTATTCCATTTACCTTGCTATGTACCTTACCTGGTAGCAACAAGTGCGGAAACAAAGATGCACCAAGAAGTACGTGCACCTCAGCGGGCGTAGCGAACATATTGTCCGCGAGCGGGAGTGAAGTCATGTGCGCGAACGCTGACTCGTCCACGGGAACCGACGGCAGGTTATCCGTGATGCGGTCGACAACATATGCCGATACGTTAAAATTAACGTTATTAGAAAAACGCGAAAATATTTTAAAATCTGTGGTCCCTCTAATAGGTTTTTCAGAACCACCGAAACCACGTACTATTATTTGCATATTTTTATTATAATTAAAACCTAAACGCACGCAACACTCGTGCGTTATGAAATTGCTCTGAGATCCCGAGTCTAATAAACATTTTACTAAGTGTGCCTGTCCCATTTGATCATAAATAACAACTTGCGCGGTTGACAACAATATCGTTGTAAGTTGCATACATTGCGTGTTGTGACCATCACTACTCACGGATACCGGAATTGACGCAGCAATAGATGTATGCAAAGATGATACGTTCGTGTCGCATGTGACGGGCGACGGCGGAACTCGCGGTAGAGCAGCACTAGTAGACTGTGCGCTCGATGCAGGTTCGATTCCAGATGCAACAACCATGCCACTAGTGTCTGTTTGCGATGCGGTCTGATTATTGTCATTATTAAAATGCAGTAAAGAATGATGTTTTTGATTGCAACTGCGGCATTTAAAATTTGAATTACAATCTCGGAATCTATGTTTTAAACTTAAACAATTAATGCATGCGTTATGTTCTTTAATACATTTGAATCGTGCGGATGGAGTAGAGTCCATGAACTTAGGACACTTATAAAAATGATCATGTACGATATTATCACACATACATTTTTTCTGAGAAGCAGAGACTGCTAAATAAGATTGCGGGTTTGGTACATGAGTTCGCGGCTTATTCGTATTTCGTGAAGAACTAATAGTACTCGTACTCGTGGTCGGTTTCATACTTTGGTAAATCCTAAACTGTCCTCTAATAAAATCTGTCAGCTGAACGAAAGTAGGCATTTTCTCTTCGCGATACTGTGATTCAAATGCTCGGATCGTTTCCTCATCTAACTTCTTCAATGCGATATGCAACATCATGAAGTCGGATAAATTATCAAGCTTCAGGTTTTTTAGTGCGCTCGCTGCGGTGGCAAATTGATCCATAAATATTTGAAACTTAGATGAAGAAGCGGGACCGCTCAACTTCAGATTATACATCTGATCTAAGTAAGTAGATGCGAGAGTACGCGTATCATGATACCTATCAATGATACATTTTAATATTGCATCATAATTTTCGGCACACGGTGCGATACCAGCGAACACTGCTTTGGCCTTACTTGAGAGCTTCCCTACTAAATAGTACAACCTCTCAGCGTCCGTCAGCAATGGATTGTCGTGTATCATAGACTTAAAGCTTGAGTAAAATAAAGGCCAATTTCGAATGTCCCCATCGAATGTCATAATTTCGATCGGCGGTAAGGATGGCTTCTTACATTTTAAACCTAAACGATCAGTTGACCCCTTCTGACCCTTCTGATCATGATCAGAGTCCACACTCGAAGGTTTGGGTTCGACACGCTTTAGTACACGCTTGATACGACAGTATAGATCTTCAAACGAGTTTAAAGATTTAAAGTTAGGTTTACTAGTTGGATCACTTTTGAGTAGAGTGCAATTGTATTCATTGACTAATTCCCTAAACTCCAAGCGAATGTCATCGATAGTTTCGACAGAACTCAGGAAATTTTCCATACATTCCTCACTAGTGTCGATTGTTTTCGAACTATCATAGACTATTTGAACATACTCGAAAAGGGTATCTCGTTTAGTTTCTAATAAAATTAATTCGTTATTTGTTTTAGCTTCTGAACTCTCCGTGTCCCCTTTCTTAGGCATATTGACGAAGTATAGTTGAACAGAAAATTATGAAACAAACGAAACGAGATGGAATATTATATTTCTACTAATAGAAAATTGCAGTTTTATGTAGGTTAAGTATCCTAAATTGAAGTAAGCGGTTTTATGTAAGTATTATATTTACGACAAAATAGGTAGGTAACCTCAATAAGGTGCGGTTGAGAAGAAACTAGGAAAGTGCTAGAAAATCTAGACCGAAAAAGAATGCGAGAAAATAATCTGGACGAAATCTAGATGAAAATGAGAATGTATTCTAGACGAATCTAGAATGAATAGCGGGTTAGACGAATCTAGAATGAACAGCGGGTGTATCTAGACGAATCTAGAACAAACTGCGGGGCTAGGTATTTAGACGAATCTAAACCTATATTTGGATGATCCCTAAGGATATGAAAATTTAGAATCCGGGTAGACGGACCAAAAATGGTGATACTGCGAGTTGGACTGTAATTTTAGGATGAATTTTTTTGTGGTGCGGAGTATGTCGGCGAATCGGACAGGGAAAGGTGAGGATAATGCACGCCTACCTTTCTTATGTCCAGCGATCAGCTTTCAGCGTTATTTTTCTTCTTTCAGTTTCTTCTTATATATTTTTCTCGTTTTTTTGACAGCGACTGCAATCTTCCAAATTTTCTTTCTTCTGAATGTCAAAAAATATCTTCAATAATTTATTTTATGGGCTCTCTTTTCTCCAGCCAGTCCTATGGCGCGGCGGACGGGCGCGTCGAGTGCGACGCGCATATTTAGGTAGGCGTGCGTGCGATAAAGAGAAGGATAGGGAAGGAAAAAGGATTGACCGCCGACATAAATGCAATTTTGAAAAATGAGTTTGTATATAGCGGAACCAATAACAAATAAATATATACAATCAGATTTTGATTGTTAAAGTATATTTAAGGTTCAATAAAGGAACTAACCACATATATTAATCTACTGCCACCAAGCAGCAATTTATTAAATCTAGCCGTAACAGCACCATAGAATAAATAATAGTACTAACGTAACAACACTTGAAACATTCTATATATAGTAGCATTAAGAGAAGCTACAGTGTCAATCCCCATCAGATTGCGGAAAAGCTAATTTTGATGTGATCAATGTGATGAAAAGTTCGGTCCCAGAAGAAGCAAAAACTACTTGTTTCGTATGAGTCTTATTTTCTCGAACGCGACCACTACTTTGATAAACTCTAGATGGACCTACTCTCCAGGGTTTAAGAGCGAGAAGGAGCGAGCGAGTAAGGTGCAGTAAGGAGTATAAGGAGTAAGTGCGCTCGCACTGGTTAAAAAAACGGTGCTCGTCGATGGGTGTCGGTACCAAACATCGAACAAACACAATAACGTTCATTTTATTTGAAATATATTCCGCCAATTCCACACCACCGACAATGCGCTCTGATTGGTTAATGCCCGGTTTCTATAAACAAAAACGAATCGTTTTGCTTACCAATGGTAGGTTTTTTTATTGCCAAACTGGGGATATTACCTAGGTCATTTCGTAAAAGTTACTTGCTGGCAAATGATCAAATGAAGATTTTTTTAGGTCGCGTTCTCGAGTCGAAATGGATTTAATAGTACATTATGATACATGTGTGCAAAGTTGGTTATTACAGACGAGGCGGTATTAAGCGCGTGGGTCGGAGACGAACGTGATAAGGGAGCCGGGAGAGTAATAATCAATGCATACGACGGTTTTCAACACACTTGTGAGGAAAAAAACCAACTTGTATTTTATGGAGTAGATTTTTTGATAATAATCAACCATACAATGAAAACGTTTTTTTTATACCACTTAGGTGGCAAACAAGCATACGGCCCGCCTGATGGTAAGCGGTTACCGTAGCCTATGGACGCTTGTAACACCAGGGGAATCACGCGCGCGTTGCCAACCCTAAACGTTAACAAATATGGCCCGCAGTTTTATTTTTTTGACAGCTATGCTCTGTCAAACTGTTTTACCCGTTTAAATTAAGAATGCTTCGTCTACTTACATATCAATTGCATTGAGGTACAAACTTAACATAAACATGATTATACCTACCTACCTATCATAAAACTGTGCGGTAATGTAAAGTAAAAAGCACTAGTGCGTAATAAGCTGCTTTAAGATACTAAAAATAGTGAAAATAAAGTTACGTAATCGCACTACAGTATCGATTTTGTATATGGACTTTAAACACACAACTAGGTATATTGTTTAGAAATAGTATTACAGCATAGATAAACCAAGATTCACTCAAGTGAGACGTACCGACTACATAATTGTGTGTGTGTGTACCTACTGTAGACCACTTACTAAAGCAGTGACTGTTGTATAAATGTTTGTGTTCTGACAAATATTATTACTATAGCTCTACTTATATCAACTATAATATCATTACCGGGAATTAAATACACGACTACTTAAAATAACGCTAATAAAATGCTAATAGTGATTACTTTACATGGTAACTATCTGAGGTAACTATAGCAAAATATTATGACAAATTGTCGCAGCTGTAAGAAATTTGTGCGAAATACCATAATTATACAATAAAAATAATCATATATTTATATTATAATTGTGTCAAAAATAAAAAATATCATACCCAACGTCAATATGGCACATCTATAGGCTACATAATCTTAGTGAGCACTTGCATTCCTATAGTTCGCGTTTTTCATAAAAATATGAACTATTTTCTGCTAACAATTTCAATTTGTATTTTTACCAACATTTACATTAAATTAGTTAACTAACTTCATATTTGTTCTTCTCAAACATTAAACTCCGAGAAACAAAAATAAGACAGTCTTACTAAAAGCTTATATAAGACAGTATCTTTATAAACTATTTCTACTACAGTTACAATTAGTACACATGAAAGGAATGTAAAATATATCTTAGTACATGTACAACAAAGCCTATCATTATTTAACAAATATCACTCATTGAAGATTATAAGTTATTATTATTATAATAGTTAATAGACACCGAAAATGTTAATGTTTGTTCAATATTTCGTTTAAATTTTGATTATACTTTGGTACCTACGTAGGTAGGTGAGGGTTCCGCCAAATGCGAATGCTATCCCTATACTTATGGTATGAAAAAGACTGCATGCGGACGGAATTTTATAACTTGGAATATGAGTGACGTCCGCGTCGCTAGAACCTCGCTTCATATAAATTAATGATAAATGCTTTAAAAGTAAATAGGAACAAATTCGAACCAAACTAAAAACGAATGAATTCACAATAATTTAGGGTTTGTTTTTGAAAAGCTCGTCGATTACTGACGGATCGGCTAAAGTGGACGTGTCTCCTACATTCTTATCACCGAGAGCGATCTTCCTTAATATCCTCCTCATGATCTTACCAGACCTGGTCTTAGGTAGTCCAGGAGCGTATTGGATAACATCGGGAGCGGCGAAAGCTCCGATCCTCGACCTGACTCGTTTCTTTAGGGCTTCGATAAGGCTGCTATCAAATATGGCACCGTCGTTGAGGCTGACGAAGCAGTAAAGTGATTCGCCTTTGACTGGGTGGGGTTTAGAAACTACAGCCGCTTCTGACACCCTCGGGTCTTCAGTGAGCACACTCTCCACTTCAGCAGTGGACATGAGATGGCCGGATACATTGAGCATGTCGTCTATGCGGCCAGTAACCCATAGGAATCCATCTTCGTCCCTCCTAGCACCTAAAACGTAATTTATTATCTACATAGTAACAATAACTGATTTGTAATGCATCGAAACATATCTCATCAAAATATAATGATTTTAAATCGTAAATAATCTGTTCAGAATTAGAATATACCGTAAAAACGATACGGTAATACGGTAGAAATACGTTAAGTCATGATATTAGGTAGTTAGGAAACTAAAAAGTTGCACACAGTGACGTTTTGAATAAACCGAATCATTACAATGTTCGTAGGTAGGTACCTCACCTATGACCTAGCCAGATGTAGTGTTACTTCTATTTACCTACCCAAGGCTACTTAGTATAGTCGGTAAGCAAACTGAAGATTTCATAGTAAATAATTGAATACCATCATAAATAAGTAAACCTAACTATTGATTTATTTTGTACAAACCACCATACTTATTACCTACTTAAAAGTATCTTACCATCTCCAGTGCAATAGAAGCCCGGGAATTTAGAAAAGTAAACACTCTCATATCTGCTGTGGTCTCCGAACAATGTCCTCATTATTCCCGGCCATGGTCGTGAGAACACCAGGTATCCCTCACCGACACCTTCAATCACTGAACCATTTTCATCGAGGAGGCAAGGCTCTACTCCAAAGAATGGGAAACCCTAAAACAAAAGAATACTTTTACTTTCGAACAGATTTTTTGAATGTCGAATGGGCTTGCGTTTGACCTTCGACTGACCCCATGAGGAGTTATGACGAGGCCGAGGATGTAGCACGCTTACTTAGAAAATGTCTATTCAATCTGGCCTTGAATACATCTAGGTTAAAGGTGTCGGGAAACGAGAAGAGAGAATAAAAGTTAGAAAGGAAACCTTGGCATACCTGTTATTGCATTGCCGGCTAAGACAATTATTTAGCCTTCTATGGAGGTAAGGTCCTTACCTACATAGAATGTTTTTATGATCTTATTACACGTCAGATTCAGTCAATAACACAATATAAAAACCGGCCAAGTGCGAGTCAGACTCGCGCACCGAGGGTTCCGTACAAACCTGTAGGTATATAAGTAAATGGTAGTATAGACCTGAGTATTTGATATTAATTTCAATTTATGACCTATTAAAAAAAAACTACTTACTAGATCTCGTTCAAACCAATTTTCAGTGGAAGTTTGCACCGTAATGTACATCATATATTTTTTATAGATTTATCATTCTCTTATTTTAGAAGTTACAGGGGGGGGGGGACACACATTTTACCACTTTGGAAGTGTCTCTCGCGCAAACTATTCAGTTTAGAAAAAAATGATATTAGAAACCTCAATATCATTTTTGAAGACCTATCCATAGACAACCCACACTTATGGGTTTGATGAAAAAAAAAAATTTGAGTTTCAGTTCTAAGTATGGGGAACCCCCAAAAATTTATTGTTTTTTTTCTATTTTTGTGTAAAAATCTTAATGCGGTTCACAGAATACATCTACTTACCAAGTTTCAACATTATAGTTCTTATAGTTTCGGAAATAAATGCTGTGACATACACGGACAGACAGACAGACATGACGAATCTATAAGGGTTCCGTTTTTTGCCATTTGGCTACGGAACCCTACAAATGGACTCACAGCAGCACCAGGTTTCATTGGTGTTGCTCCAGGTATGCTGGTGAGGACGTGACCACCAGTTTCCGTCTGCCAGAAGGTATCGGAGATGGAGCAGCGACCGCTGCCGATCATGTTGTAATACCATAACCAAGCTTCAGGGTTTATGGGTTCACCGACGCTGCCCAGCACGCGAAGCGTCCGCAGGTTATGCCTGTGAGCGACACATGCTTCATGATATATGCTTATCAACATCTGCTCACAATATAGGACGTTATATGAACTACCTACATGACAAAGTCAAGATCTTGATGACGTACAAATAAACATAACTATACCTTGTAAAAGATAGCTTGACCTCTGCGACAGTTCCTTGAGTCATATGAAAATTAAACTTATAGCTTTACAATAAGGTTCATCTGTTTAATCTGTGGTTAATTTTATGATGATACAGATAAACCTTATGCTAAAGCCATTAGGTTAATTTTCATATGACTCAAGCAACTGTCGCAGAGATCAAGCTATCTTTAAGCGACTTCAAAAAAAGGAGGAGGTTCTCAATTCGGCTGTATTTTTTTTTTTTATGTTTGTTACCTCATAACTCCGTCATTTATTAACCGATTTTAAAAATTCTTTTTTTGTCAGGAAGGGTACACTTCCCGTTTGGTCCAGATCAGGATTTTATTACTTCTTAGTGTACTTTGAAGTCGGTTTAAGTTTTTTGTAAAACAGTCCAATTATTTACAAGGTAAATTCCCTGCGTGCTTTTTTTTTATTCTACGTAATTAAAGAAGTATGACGAAATAAAATACCCTTATCTCCGAAGTTGGTAAAGCGAATAACTTGAAATAATGATGTACCTACAACCTAAATTGTCAAAATTTATTGAAATTATTATAAATTGTAATGAAACTGTATCAACCCAGATTGGTTTTTAATCTATAAAATTATTTAGCTCTCTATAAAATCGGAAAGGATTTGTATTTCAAGCTTCAGTGTCTGTTTATTTTGCTAATTATAAACAAATCATACGCATGCGTGTGTTCATAAACCCGCCATACTTATTGGTTAAATTATTCGTTTCTGTATTGTAAATTGTTAATTTCATATCGTAGAACACTCGAAGAAAAACTAAGTCGCTCCGAGAATGGTTTGGTTGCTCATTTCCATGTATTACTCAGCGTGGAAATTGTTAATATTATTTTCCACAATCAATAAAACTAACCGGTGCATATCCTTTTACTATAACTTGTGGTGACCGTGGTAAACCCCCGCCTACGGCTCGATCTTGAACTCGTTTGTAATAATGGGTTTACCCTAGCTAACAATGTATCGATGCGTTAATATATTACCTAATCACCTAACACTGTTAGATTATAAAAACCATGCTTATTGTATGGCAATAATTGACAAATAAACACTATCCGCGTCAAGACTAAAGTCCGCGAAGTACCTACGCAAACAATCAACATAATCATTGAGAACCTATTTTAGTTACGTTGTTGTTTTAACCATTATCAAAGGTCTCTTCCCGTTTCACAATTGAAGTACTTACTTTTTAACATGACTGTCCCCAAACTTGGTGAGGGCTCTGATTGCCGTCGGAGCGGTGTAAAATTGAGACACTTTGTATTTTTCCACAAGTGACCAGTAGCGATCGTTGCCCGGGTAGAATGGAGTCCCTTCGAACTGAAAAGTAAACGGCTTTCGTTATAGGTTATGTACTTATTTAAAATACGTATTTCCCGATTATGGTATTTATTTCAAGCTAACAAAGCCCAGAAGGGCTCTAAAAGAATGTTCACCACTCACCACAATGTTCTTGGCGATTTTAAACTAGAGAGATTTTCAACTTGCCGGGTGCGTACTGCGAAGTTTTTTTATACGTCGAAGACGGAAAACAAGCATACGGCCTTCCTGATGGTAAGCGGTTTCCGTAGCCATATAGACGCTTGCAAAACACGTCGCTACACTCACGCGTAACCGTCCTTTCCCCCTCCCCAATGAGCTCTGGCGATCTTACTCATGCTTAGGAAAACAATATAAAGTTATTTGGCTGCGGTATTCTCTGAGGTGGAGATTTCCAGTCGAGCTACTCTTTGAGTGAATAAATGCTATGCTCTACCTCTCATTTCTCAAGATGTTTTGCCTTTACCGAAAACTCAAGCTAATTACTTAGTAGGGTTCGTAACAGACGACCGTCGCCATTAGTGTAAGTGGTGTTTGTTACTTATAATGGTTATTCATCAGTCTGAGGAGAGACTTTTGCCTCCATAGGTGTGTTCTACCTCTTGTACCACGGAGAGTGTTCTAAAGAATTGTTTGACTTGATGCCCCGGCTACCTTCCACCATCGCAACTCTCGCCATCGACGGAGAGTGCATCCTCACACATTGAAACCAGAATTGTTTCGAACTGTGCGGGCTAAAAAGAGTTTTCTTCCGCTGACGCTCGGACTGTGTAACGAGCTCCCCGCCGTAGTTTTCCCAATGGAGTACAGCATGGGGTTCTTCAAAAAGGGTGTGAAGAGATTTCTTCAGGGTCGGCAACGCGCGAGTGATACCCCTGGTGTTGCAAGCTTCCATAGGCTACGGTAACTGCTTACCATCAGGCGGGACGTAAGATTGTTTGTTGTTAGTGGTATAAAAAAAAATGAGTCAGCCAATTATTCAAAAACTGTGTCTCTATGTCAAACACTGAACTGACGTTTATAAAACGGCTGATTTCATGTTGCAGCACCAGCCTAAATGCATTGTGTTTAGTCTGCATTATGTTTTAGTCCGGTACTTAGGCACTTATAGTACTAATAGGAATACTTAGATAAGTGTTTTTCTAATTTAAATAAATAAATAATAATAAATAAATATCCTGGGACATTTCTCACACACGGTCATCTGATCCCAAACTAAGCAGAGCTTGTACTATGGAAACCAGATAACTGATATAATACATATACATACTTTTTGTTTGTAAATACATACTTAATATACATAATTACACCCAGACTCAGGACATACAGACATGTTCATGCACACAAATGCATGTCCTGTGTGGGAATCGAACCCACGACCTGCGGCGCGTAAGGTGAACCTTAACCAACTAAAAAACAAAAAAACTTAAAATTTAGATGTTAATAGAAGGCATAGATACGTCAATGTAATTTAGTGCCATTTTAGTGCATACTATGTCTAGATTTCCTATTTATTATCATCAGATAGTGGTGCTGACCTAGACCCGTCAAATAAATAAGGTGACATTGACGGGTCTAGAGCTCGCTTACGACGACTATTCACCTTGAAATAAGCACGATCTAATATGTGAATTTACAGTATAACTATACTAAGATCAATTCACTATGTAAAACATTAAAACCTAACAATTTTCTGTAACACAATTGAATGAAGTAAAGTAGGTACTCACCAAGACGGATGTAGCAGCGTTTGCAAGAGGCGCATAGACGACGTAAGTGTGTCCAGTGATCCAGCCGACATCGGCGGTGCACCAGTATATATCTTTCTCACGGTAGTCGAACACGTATCTGAAGGTGGTGGTCGCGTACAGTAGGTACCCTGCGGTTGTGTGCAGCACGCCCTTTGGCTTACCCGTGGAACCGCTGATGTACACAAAAACACCCATCAAGTCTATGCCATCAAGTTACGTTGATATTCAATTCAACTTCAGGTTTGTAGGCCGATAACCATGATTGAAAACAACCGCTTTGATGCTAATGGTCACATTATGAAAATTATGTACCGTCAGCGTCAAAAGCAGATTAGCATTTTAGTACCCTTTCATTATAAATAAGCTATTGACATTCTCATGACATTTTTTATGAGCTTTTTGGCGGGAACTTGCAGTGAGGTTGCGTTTTTATTTTCATAAGTTTGTGTATATTGGGTATTAATCACAGACGTATGAACAAGGTATTAATCACAGACATATGAACAGTACTACTCATACGTCTGTGGTATTAATGCATATTATCGGTGGTATTTTATCCAATAAAGATCAATCCATGTGCACCATTGAAGTGAAATGAAATGAATTATGTATGACTCTTCAAGTTGTCTCAAAAAGACCGTGAAGAGTTTAGTACAATGACCACCATTTTAGTAAAACATGACTTTTATGGACGGTGACTGACTAAGGACTATAGGTGAAAGTGATTTATTGCGACTGGAAACTATAATATAACTCGACACTGGCAGAAATAAGCCCTAATTAGGGCTTGGTTACCAAACTTAAAAATAAGAAGAAGAATGGAAGGACTTTTTGGCGGGAACTTGCAGAGTGACGTAGCATTTTCATTTTTATTTAAATAAATTTGTGTACCTATTTTGAGTTTTATTGTGTATTTTTGGTGGTATTTTACCCAATAAAGATCATCCATGTGCACCAGTGAAGTGAAATGAAATGAATTATGTGTATCGTGACTTTTCAAGTTGTCTCAAAATGTCCGTGAAGAGTTTTAGTACAATGACCACCATTGTAGTAAAACATGACTTTTATGGACGGTGACTGACTGAGGACTATAATGTGAAGTGATTTATTGTGACTGGAAACTATAATATAACTCGACACTGGCAGAAATGAGCCCTAATTTGGGCTTGGTTGCCAAAATTAAAAATAAGAAGAAGAAGGGTCTCAAAATGTCCGTGAAGAGTTTTAGTATGAATTACCACCATTGTAGTAAAACATGACTTTAATGGACGGTGACTGACTGTGGACTATAATGTGAAGTGATTTATTGTGACTGGAAACTATAATATAACTCGACACTGGCAGAAATGAGCCCTAATTTGGGCTTGGTTGCCAAAATTAAAAATAAGAAGAAGAAGAATATGAAACAAAAGACGGTGTTTGGTTGTATCACAGACGTATGAATAGTACCTACAAGTTTGTAGTTTGTACTACTCATACGTCTGTGGGTCGTATCGCAGAGAGGGTATGAAAAGTAGAGTAGTCACCTCGAGGATAAAGCCTGTAATCTTCGTCTTGGGCGGCTTGAATTCCTCGTTTCAATTAGGACTCTACTAAATCCCTTGCTTCGCTCGAGACCATTACGCCCAGGATGCTCTCAGGGCTCACGCTCAATATGCCGCCCGTGACGTAAGATGCTGCTTTATCCCCTTGGTGCATAATCTACTATACTATAATAATTAGGGTACAATACTGCCTGTTAGATAAAATTAGCAAAAACCAGCAATTATTTGTTTGCCTAAACGTATCGCATTGCACTAACCTTGTGTACAGCATAAAGAGAGGATCTTCGGCATTCATCCATTCTGGCGGGCATATAGTCGATTGACCGTCCACCAAATCATGCCACCAAAGGTCGCGGTCTTCATTCCATTTGTACTAAACAAAGAAAACTATGATTGTAAACACACAATACTTTGGTATATAAGTAAGTACCCAATCAAAATATTCAATCACTGTACCTCTGCAATGCAATACTTACTAAAGATTTCAGATCGTCAGTTACATCCCCGCAAGGAGTCACCCTCTCAAGGTGTGCAACGACTACGCATCTCTCCACGCTGTGGTTATATTGACTCTTCGCTTTCTCGATTGCCTCATCACAAGTGTTTTTTAGCACGAGGAGCTTCTCTCCTCGCCACGCGCCATCAGATGTTATCAATAACTTAGCTTTACAATCAGCCATTCGCTCGGCCAAAGAGTCAGATGAGAACCCTGCGAACTAAAATATACAGTATTATACAATCTCATTCAACAATATGCAACTGCAATAAATAATAATAGATGTATTGCAGCAACTGCTTGTGAGTCGTTTTGTGCACAGATCTAGACTTCTTATTATGTGCCGATTACGAGGCCGAATCAATTTGAACCGTGGGTTTGTCGTTGGGGCAGCACCACCATGCAGCGTGCGCTCCGCGATTGTGTACGGGTGGCACTTAAGTTCTATTGCTAAGAGGTACTTACTACAACCGAATGTACGGCCCCGATCCGTGCACAAGCCAGCATGCAGACCACAGTCTCCAAGATCATTGGCATATAAACTGAAACTCTATCTCCCTTGCCGATTCCGAGATCCCGAAGAGCGTTTGCGAATTGGCACACGAAATCCATGAGTTTCTTGTATGTAATCCGACTATAATCATCTGGATGGTTACCTTCCCTGAAAATTTCAGGATATAAGAGTATTGTGCGAATATGTAATGGTGCGGCCATGCTTAGCGAACCAAGCATGAGCCGAACCTCGAACGACCACACTGCGAGCACGATTCGCGTAGCGTGGACGGGCTCGCGAGCCTCGAACGAGCGCGGTTGTCAGTTTATTCACGTACAAAAGGGATTCGCATCGTGTTCGTTGTAGTTGTACGTAGTATTTATATACTCTGAGGTTGTAGGCTCGTTTGTGGCTCGGCTCGTGCTCGATTCGCGTAGCATGGACGCACCGTAAGGATTTGTTTCTTGTGTAGAGATTTTGGCGTAGACAATGAAGGCATAATAGACTGGAGCCAAACCATTGAAATGCAATTTTACTTATGGTGAAAATTTACAAAAAAAATATTTTATCCCCGCCCCCCTTATCTCCAAAGTTCGGAAAGCCAAAAATCTAAATAAAAGTAGATATAGACATCGAAAGTCTGTGGAATGAGCTCCCCGCCGTGGTTTTCCCAGTGGAGTACAGCATGGGGTTCTTCAAAAGGGGTGTGAAGAGATTTCTGCAGGGTCTGCAACGCGCGCGTGATACCCCTGGTGTTGCGGGCGTCCATAGGCTACGGTAACCGCTTACCATCAAGCGGGCCGTTTGCTTGTTTGCCACATAAATGGTATAAAAAGAACTCCAGGAAAAATATAACGATGTTTCTAACTACCACGGTTTTTTCATCAAAATTCCTTTACAAACAAATTTAGATAGGCGGTCCGGATTTTTTTTGGCTCAAACCAAACAAATTATATGTCTAAGGAAGGTCGGAGCCCTTGCCCCGGGTTCCGAGGGTACTCAGACTCTTGGCCGGTTTTTATTATCATGACTTTATAATAGTCATGAGCGCCCGATATACAATCAGTCGGCGACGGCGCGCCGACTTTTTAGGATCGGCGGCCGGCTTGATACCATGACTTTTCTTTTACTAATACATTTTTAACAAATAATGTAGCACGCAAGGCTTGATAGCCACGGAAAGGAGGTCTGTTTTTTCATTGTTAAATGTTTCTACTATAGATTACTGGTAATTATTAACAATTAAAAATAAAACATAATCTCTTTTAATCCGGTTACAAAGTACAGTGTAGTGACAGGTACCTACTTACATATTCACAAAAGAAATAAAATATTCAGTCTGTACGCTGTAAATCATTTTGAAATAAGAGCGTAAATAACAAGATTTCTTTATTACAAATTATTTCTACTACAACTTTCTACTACTACTATTAAAACTAAGTTTGTCAGTAGGTAGGTAGGTATGTACTTCCGTTAATTGTAGCCCGGCTCCGGTGTCCTCTAGTCTACTACCCTACATGAGTATTTAGAGTTATAGTGGTTTTTAAGTTGGCATTTTTGATACAATTAAATAACCATTTAATAATTAAACTGTATAAATAGTTTTGGTAATATACTAAAATGGAGAAACTCCCGTCGAGGTCAAAACATAGTTTGTGGTTTGGCTACTTATTGTAATAGATACCTACCTGTTGGATAAGAAAGGACTTGCAATCACCTTGTGTTGTGACGTAATCATAACATAGCTAGGCATTTACCAAGGCATTTACTATAGGAAATAACGGAAGTGTATGCTACTTATTTATACTTCACACAAAAAGCAAAAGTATATCGCAGAAGAATGGTTAAGTTCACGCAAACCTTTTCATATTTTGCCTTTTCGAAAACTTGAATGTTCGAATTAATACTTAATTGAAACTTATGAATCAATTTCACCCTATATAATGTCCCACTGCTAAGCACGGCCTCCTTTCACAGATGAGGGTGAAAGGTAATAGGCCAGATACCTCACCACGCATGTCTACTTCGGAACAGTGAAGGTAAGCTAGTGTTCAACCTATTGTTAGAGTTTTATAGGAGGCCTCCAACTAGCTTAACGACTATCACAAGTAAGTGATATCCGGGACCCAACGGCTTATACGTGCCTTCCGAAGCATGGAAAACGCTCGAGTTTAAATACTACCCTAGGATAGGAATAATAAATTATTCGTAGATACCACCACTAGGATTCACGGTGATTCACCCATGCGGTTATAGTCACCGACGATTGCTTAAAATTGCCGATCGAGTAAAATTCAGCCCCCCTAGACAAGCTGGTTGTCGACAATCGTCATAGTTAGTAAACGATCAACCTTTGTATGGGAGTCAATCCCATACAAAGGTTGATCGTTTAAGATAATAAGATAATAAGAGATTGTTAAAAATCACGTGTTATTTCGTTTTGAAATGTCAATCCCATACGAAGGTTGATCGTTTACTGTCGATAACCATCTTGTCTACTGGCCCAGGATAGAAAGATGAAATAGAATCCTTTATTACGTATCCATTTATTTTAGATTATTTTTATAGGTAATAGGTGGAATATACCTAGATAATTAATCTAATTTCAACAATCTTTAATTAGCAATATATAAATAACAGTGGCATTCGAGTAAAGTATAAATCGTTCCGCTTATTTTCATAGACAGTTGTATGTACATAACATAGCCTTGATTGTACAATTGTAGGCAGCAACAGTTTAAGGTTAGCTACTTTTATTGTAACTTGACGAGTCACGTTCCTTACAAAATGAAAATAACGTTGGATAACTAGTACTTCGAATTCGAAAAATTATTGATAATACCATTCACTCCCAAATAAAGTTTGTTAAAAAGTCACACAACTAACGTTCCTAGAACACAATATGGAAAAAAGAATATTAAATTTGAGGGTGCACAATTATATAATGAGGTCCCTCAAGATATAAAGGACCTAAAATCATTAACTTTATTCAAACATAAGCTAAAAGAGTATGTCATGAGCATGTCATAAACACCTATATTTTTAATTTATTTTTTGTTATAAGTTCTGTGAATTGGGTCCTTTGCTATTTTGATTTGCATGTATTTTTAACCGACTTCAAGGATGGGAATTTAAGTTTACTAATTGATTCTTATGATTTTCATAAACGATTATTCTAGCGCAACACGCTTGAAAAATCGTTTACGTTATTGTTACTCATAATTTTAATGTCAGTTACTCATATTTTAACCAACATATTCAGTAATAATTTAGACCTAATCATATTAAGGTAAGAAAAACATGTTAAAGTCCTAACTTCAAATGAACTATGCCAACTGTCACAGAAGAAATTGAGCGCTATAAAAAAGGTCACAAAGAGCGATTAATAAATCACCCTAACCCTCATGCCAATGAACTGTTGTTAAGGGGCACAATAAAAATACTAAAGTGGGCGGGAAGTTCTCGCAGACTAATAAGTAAAAGGCGATTGCCTAAAACATCATAATCACGCAACGAATCTGATTATAGTCAAGCAACTGATCGCAGATACAAAGTACATAAAAAAAAAAAAAAAAAAGGGATAATATTTGTTCTGGAGTTCAGACAAACCATACCATAAATTTGCAATCAGTCATAGTATCTAATAGAAATTTAAGGGGATATATCGAAACCCTTTTATTGGATCAAATTAATGAATCCTTCCTTCCTAATTAAACCATACGACCAGTACCCCGAGTGTAAATAATTGAAGTTAGTAAACGCTTTCTACCGCGTTTGCGGTTTGTTTGTTTTTACATTTCTCTATAGGAATTAGCACAGCGCCTCTAGCGGTATACTCTTGTTACTTATTTCTCTCATACTAATTATAGTAAGCTCTAACGCAATAGTGTGCATTTATTAACGTTAATTATTTACACTCGGGGTAAGATGGCTCACCTATTCATTTCTAAAGCAAGTCCTGGTTTTGGACAGCCAGTACCCCGAGCAGACAGTCAGTAAAATTGCAAAGATATTTTAAGATTTACGTACCTATTGCGTTTGCGTTTTTCATATGAGCACTTGTACTAAAAAATGCGAACGTGTTTGATAGGTACGTTAATTCTTTGCAAACTTTACACTCGGGGTACTGTAAGCAATTAAACAATATAATTTTACGCATTTTACTCTTAGAACGCTAGCTATTATACGCTATTTATTGTATGTTATTATAACCACTAACTTTTATTTTTATAAATCTTTACTGTTTGTTTTCAACTCTTCCTTTTTTTTTTGTATTCTCTGTTTTTTAACTTTATTGTTCACAGTTTCTGTTTCCACTACTATCCGTACTTCGGAAGGCACGTTAAGCCGTTGGTTGGTACCGGCTATCATTTAAGTCATTTAAGTGTGATAGTCGTTTAGCTATTTTTTTTATACCACTAAGGTGGCAAACAAGGATACGGCGCGCCTGATGGTAAGCAGTTTCCGTAGCCTATGGACGCTTGCAACACCAGGGGTATCACTCGCGCGTTGCCGACCCTGAAGAAATCTCTTCACGCCCCTTTTGAAGAACCCCTTCTGTACTTCATTGGGAAAACCACGGCGGGGAGCTCATTCCACAACCTGAGCGTCAGCGGAAGAAAGCTCCTTTGAGCCCGCACAGTTTGTAGTTGGAGGCCTCCTAAGCTGTTGCCGGAAAAAAATTATGCGCCCTAAACTCTACAATACAATTTGTTTGAAATGGCATAAGATATTTTTAAGATATATTTATGAGTAAATCAAAGTTAAATCATGTACCGACTTATAAGCCGGGGTAAAGTATGCTTCTTTCTGCAAGACATGATAAAAAAACTGTCCCAAAATTTTGATACCGTTTTTTTAATTCGTTATTTTGATACCAAGTCTACGCCTACAGATGATACAAGGTAACAAATACTGTTAACTTGGTAAATATTCGCGATAAGATAACATTAAAATGAATAAATTGTCACAATAATTAATTTATTGTTACTAACCTAGTTAGCGATAGGTAGGTATAATCTTAATAAATCACAACTTAGGTAAAATTTTATTTTTCATCAACCATTAGATGCCGACTTATTACCTCCCTTATGCTTGCAGATAAATTAAATAAAGAATCATGGCGAGCTCCATACATTGATTTGCACAAAAAAATAAAACATTTTAGAGGGTATTTAATCACTTCCAATGTTGAGATTACATTACCAGCAACATGTTAATATACATGAAATATTTTAGAAACCCCGCAAAACATAACACCAACATAATGGTTTGGTCGCAAATAGTCGCGATTCGCCGGCTTGCCATAGAAATTCGCATTATTATCCCGGGGTTCTAAAAATATTTTAAATGGCTCAAGTTTTTCCTTAGGCACCAAGGATCAATAATAACGTCATTCCAACGTCTCTAAAAATCTTTATTTTTTTGTACAAATCTCGCCATGATCCTTTAGATCTTTAAACCAACATAAGAAAAGCTGCGTTTGCGGAATATTAACAGAGCTAACAACGTTTTGATTTGAGCAAGGTTAAAACTTCCCTTCTTTGCCTTTCTAATCATGAGGGTTACACCGTAAGTCTGCCAAGCGTGTCTCATTACCTGCGTTAAAAAAATAAGTACCTAATTTAGACAAGTTTTATTTGCGTCACGTACCTAACTGCGTCTGCATTGTAGACCAATTAATACTAAAGTATTCTGGTTTTGACATAATGTTTTGCCGATGCTCAAATTCAAATTCAAAAATTCAAATTCAAATATTCAATATACATAAATACAGACTGAAGTTTAATAATATCCAGCTCCAACTTAGACATGGATCGTGATCTGGCAAGACCTATTAAAACTAACCTACCACATATATTTTTTTTAATTCAATGGGCTTGCCTTTGGCCACTGACCATAAGGGACGATGACGACGCCTAAGATGGAACATGCTTACCCAGAAGAAACCTATTCACTCTGGCTCTGAAAGTCCCTAAATTGTAAGAGTCAGGAAACACAGATGCTACGCATTATAAATGAGGATGCAAAACGCTGTGTCCGTATTTTCGGTATGTTCACAACGTTCGGGTGAACATTTTCCCGGAGTTTGTGGTTCGGTGTAAAAAAGGGGATGGTAGAATAAAGATGAACAATTCGATTTGTGTGTATTTGCGCCATTGGCTCATTGGCACCCCGTTTGAAAATCGTGATGACAATTTTCCTCTTTTGAACATACTTCAACAAAGATGTTTTTTTATACGTTAATAGCACGTTAAAATTTTCAGAACAATCATAACGTCTGTTTCTAGTTCAAATAAATTATTGTCGATTATCATTTGATTTTGAGTCGTGAATCGAGAAATAGTTTTTAATTAAATTTAACAGTCACAAAATGCATTTAGCGTTTTACTATAAGCTCCTATAAGTATGTTTGGAACCAAACCAGACCCAAATAATAAAATATTCCATTACTGAACATCAATCAATACTATGTGTAAGAAAGAGATATAATGTGATTAATAGTAGGTACACTCTCGGCTCTCGGCGATAAGGGAGCCGAGAGTGTAATGATCAATGCACACGAGTGTCATACGACGTTTTTCAACAACGAGGAAAAAACAGACTTGTATTTTTGAAATAGATTTTGAGATAATAATCAACCACACAATGAGAACTTAAACAAATATGGCGCGCCCGTTTATTTTTTTTGACAGCGATGCGCTGTACCTCCATTTGTATGCATGAACATATTGAACATGTCTGTATGTCCTTTGTCTGGATGTAATTATGTATATTAAGTATGTATTTACAAACAAAAAGTAGTATATGTATTATATCAGTTATCTGGTTTCCATAGTACAAGTTATGCTTAGTTTGTGATCAGAATATGACCGTGTGTGAGGAATGTCCCAGGATATTGCTGTAATTATTATATTATTATTTTACATATTACTGAGGTACAAACTTAACATAATCGGGATTATACCTATCATAAAACTGTGCGGTAATGTAAAGTAAAAAGCACTAGTGCGTTATTAGCTGCATAATGATATTAAAAACGGTGCAATAAATATCACTTTATGAGCAAATAAGTGTGTGTACAATTAGTTAAGTGCTATTTACAACAGAATCGGCACCATTAGCTACTTGTGCGCGAACTACATAAAATTTATAATTATTTTCAGGCAGCCGATTGTGACAAAATATAGCCAATATGTTGCCCTCAGCTATGATTAGGTACTTTGATTGTGAAAACCCTCAGCTATGATTAGAGGTTTGTCAACTTTTGGTAAATACGAGTACCTGCCTCAATGTCACCGGATAATTTCTAAAACCATTTAGCGCATCAATTCTTAATAGATTATTGTTTATAATCTAAACGTGTCTATAACCATCAAATTGTGTTCGATCATGCACTATATGGCCCATGCAAAACACAATAAGTAAGAAATATGACTACGTAGTTTTACAATCTTACTGATTTTCTGTGATAATGTCACCGGCAAAATGTAAGGCACTGTAATATTTTTATAGCTCTACGGTAAACTGTTTTTGATCAACAAAGCTAACATTATTTTATCACTGATAAGTATTGTGCGTAGTTCCAGGTGGAATAATGACGAATTTCTTGATTTGAGTTTCGCAGATATTTTGTTATATATACAGTTCAGTCGTTTGCTGAAGCAAAAACATTTAATGTAGAAAGAAAAAGGATTTCAAAATATAAATAATTATAAATAGAATATTTAGTTGAAGAGCTAGTCTATATATTCAAATGATGTTCGTTGGTTCGCGCACAGGTTACTTCAGAATAACTGGACCGATTTGTCATTTTTCTTAATGTTCGTTAATAATCCGATTCATAGAAAGAAAAAGTTTAATAAGTTATCCGGAAAATTGGAAAATTCAGGATAGACTTTTCCATGGGATTTTTGTATGGACTGACTTTGATTAAGGATACATCCAGATTGAGTGTCGAAACTGTGCACGCTTCGAAAAAAATAGGGGCTAAATCAAATAAAAATAAATTTAATATTTAAATTTAGAGCGTAAAACGTAACTGTTACGCGCAGCAGCCTATAAAAGTTAGCCTATTTTATATATTCGTGAAGTATGGCGACGTTCTTTCTAGGTATATTTATTTCTATGGAACTGACAACTATTTCTGTCGGGTCAGCTGAGGGTCAGCTACCTATTGGTAATCAAAAACAAGAAAGCATCGGCTTTCAAGATGGTTTCAAGAAAGCAGTGTGGAGGCATCAAAACACTTCTCCTTCAACCAATCAGCGCTCACCGTTTCTTTACTAACAAACACACGAATTGAGACATGACATAGCAAGATTATAAACTAACGAATATTAAAAGATTAACTAAATTAATCACAATATAGCACATAAAACTAATTAGGTACATCTACCTACATCGACGCTTTTTACGAAACTATAGAATAGATTTGATGCGTGTTTTCACAAATAAATACTTATGTCAGTAATCGTAGAAACCTATTATAATGGTATTTTTTGTCATTATATATAATGGATACTTATTTCAAATAAATTTTAATGACCATGAAGCCTTCAGAAAAGAAGACGTCGGAGTACCTACTCTGAGAGGCATTCTTGATAATACACGTAGTATTTATATACTCCGAGATAATACCATTCACTCCCAAATAAAGTTTGTTAAAAAGTCACACAACTAACGTTCCTAGAACACAATATGGAAAAAGAATATTAAATTTGAGGGTGCACAATTATATAATGAGGTCCCTCAAGATATAAAGGACCTAAAATCATTAACTTTATTCAAACATAAGCTAAAAGAGTATATGTCATGGTCATGAGCATGTCATAAACACCTATATTTTTTTTTTAAGTTCTGTGAATTGGGTCCTTTGCTATTTTGATTTGCATGTATTTTTAGCAGACTTCAAGGATGGGAATTTAAGTTTACAAATTGATTCTTATGGTGCGTCCATGCTTGGCGAACCGAGCACGAACGAGCCTACAACGAGCACGATGCGAATCCCTCTGTACGTGAAAAAACTGACAATCGCGCTCGTTCGAAGCTCGCGAGCCCATCCACGCTACGCGAATCGTGCTCGCAGTGTGCTCGTTCGTGGCTCGGCTCGTGCTCGGTTCGTCAAGCATGGACGCACCATTAAAGTACTATAATAATACTTTTTTCCTTTGAATACTAAAAATATTGCACGATCCAATTGATAGCATGTCGATAGTACCTATAATGGTAATGAAAATAGGAGTTCTGAGCTGTTATTATAGATGTGCATTCTTTGTTTTGAACATAAATATCTCGGAGAGTTTAAACTTTCTTCCAAATAAACACCGTTTTGATGTAATATATAATACAACAATCCACAATAATTAATAAGCTAATTCCATGCGGATGCAGGCAATAGCTAGTAATTATATAATCTAGTGTAAAAATATAACTACTAACAATTTAAGTAACAAAATTAAAATTCGGTCTCAGCCCGCTGATTCCATTTATTTAAATTAGGTACCTAGTAATGAAATGAAAGTCCCGAAGACCTGGAAAATGGCCCTGGCAAAAAATTGGACCATTGGCGTAACTATTCTTTACCTACCTAATTTAAGAATGAATATGTGTTCTATTTCTGTTTCTTTGCAAAATCCTTCGCAGTTAGCCTTAATTGGTTGATTTTTTAATACCATTTGTTAATGTTCCTAACTCGGAAAGCGTCTTTAAACATTAACTTTAATTATACCTACCTACCTACTTAATAGGTACAGAGTTATAATACCCATTTTTTTTTATAAAACTAAAACAGAGGTTTTTGCACTGGCGACCTTACGCGTTGTTGTCAGGTTATTCCATATCAACTCAACCTCATTAATTTACAGTACCTAGGTAACGTTAGCAAAGCAAACAGTGAGAGCGAGTTTTTTTAATAAGTATAGCCAGTATTTATTTACTCTGAGGTATAGCTATTAGCATACATATTGAATCACACATGTTACCGAATGAACGAATTCGCCTTGCAAAGAACAAGATAATAAAACAATATTACATAATCGCTACACCCTACCCTAACAACTAGGTCAATAGATGTATACTCACACTCGGAGGGAAAATCAATAAGTTCGCGCGCCGTCTCAGAAGTGCATTCGCCCAGCTGACTATTGATTCGGAAAAATTCAGATGATTACCAAACACATTAAATGCCTTACCAGTAGTATGCAATTTTATCCCCGTGCCCGTTCCTCACGTTCCTATCCAAGAGGTTGAAGCATACGTTTGTGACAGCTCCCTCCATCCACTTAACAAAAATCTCCCCTTTATTTACGTCAAAATTATATGAGACAAAATTGCCAGGCTGGTACGGAGTCTGCCAGTGAAATTCATTCGCTATATCTGACCAAAACGCTTCCGGATCGTTGAGCGACTTTATATGCATTTCTTTGTATCTATCAAATGATGGTAACCGAGACTTTTCGACGACATGATCGGATGGCTGATAAACGCGCGACATCGCGAGCAATAGCGTTTGTCTCGCACTGGATGTAAAACCGGTGTGTGCGATACGGCGTTTCCGCAATGACTGAACTCGGCACACAGACTGAAATGTCGATGGAGTCAGGGTGACGTTTCTCGTATTATACAGGCAGTACTAGCGTGCAAAGTGACGCACGCATGGGCCGCGCGTGCGCAGACCACCGCCATCGCTACAGATCGCGCCGCCCGCCGCGGCGCCGTAAGCTCCGCCACGAGTGTATCGCTCGGGGCCGAGGCTATTCTACTGCCATTAAACTCTTATTCAGCCATCGTATAAAGCTGCTTATTAAACTTATGTTACAGAAGGAAATTACCTACTATTTTCTACAAACGATAACAAGTGTATAACAACAGATAAGGCAAGTATGCGACACACGTAGCGAAGGTATAATAGGTTAACGCTATGTGAAATATACACAACGCTGCAGAATAGGGTTGATATCAACCCCGAGTTCTATGAAAATAATTACATTTTCATCACTGGTACTCTGAAAGTAGACGTAATAGTAATATCTAAGAAACGGATTGAAAATGATACTTTTCGAGGTAATACCTGTATCTTGGGAGCATTTATATGTATTGCAACATTAAAACTTAAATCTAGCATTATTTTTGTATCAGTAAATTATTAATTATATATAATTATTACATAGAAATTTTTAAATATATTGTAAATCTATATTATATAAAAATGAATCCCTATTTCCCGTGGTCACGCCATAACTTGAGAAATACTTCATCGATTTCATCCATATTGTTGATAGATATAGCCTATGGTATGGAGAAGGAAATAGGCTACTTTTTTTCGATTAATTCCGTTTACGTCGCGCGTATCCCGGGCACTCGGGTCAAACCACGGGGGACAGCTAGTATTTTGTAATTATTATGATCAACATTTTTTAATAACTATAGTAGTTAATTTAATAAAAATATATTATTGTTATTTAGAGACTTTAGTATAAATTATACGGACTGGAAATTTGAGAAAGAGAAAGGGAAAATATCTTAATTTTTGAGTTATTGCTATCGGCATTTACAGATTTTGATTAAAAAATAAGTACATATCTGTTTTCAGCGAAAATTTTGCTAATCGAGGTGGCTGCCCTTACTGACTCGTTTCATATTTCCACTCAGTATAAGATAGATAGGTAAGTGAGATCCATATTCAATCCCGTCAAATAACACGGGTAAGCACCACGGCGCTTTAAAAAATAAATGCCATATAGTTGTGCGAAAAAGACGGGAAAGCGAGTTTTCGGAAATATTTATTTTCATTAGCTTCTCTTGCTTAAAAAGTCCGTTATTGTAGCGTACCAGAGCGGGGATAAAATAGCATAATAATATTATGCTGTAGGCTGTGGGGTATAAAGCACGGATAAAGTATCTTATTTTGTTTTTTTAATTTATTTTGTTCCTAACCTACAAAAAGTAAAGTCTTTATTCATAAGTAGAATAATTTATGAATAAAGACTCAACTTCGACTTTTTAGCGGCAACTTGCAGAGTGACTTGTATTTTCGTATTTTGAGTCCTACTAGCTGCCCGGGTCGCGACTTCATTCGCGTGGTGCCCTACTTGTAAACCTTCCCTGGACTTCCACAAATATTTGAATACCAAAATTAGCCAAATCTCGTCAATCAAATCGTTCTCGAGTTTTAGCGAGACTAACGAACATCCATTAGTTTTATCTATATACATAGATACACAGAGAAAAGAAAAGATAGATATAGATTATCGGTGTTGTTTTATCCACTGATAAACATAAGTCCTAATTAGCGTTTGGTTGCCAAACTTAAAACTAAGAAGAATCTAGTTACCTATTACTGTTTCACAAAAAAAAGACACATTTAATGCCCCTGCATTATCAAGTTCTACCATTAACCAAGAACTTATAACATTAAAATATAGTTCTAACTGAAACGACAAAATTATTGGGTTAGTCCACAGATTAAGTATTTTGTAATCTGTGGGTTAGTCATTCTGAACAACTTTTACTATGGGACCAACACTGAATTCTATTTTTTTTTTTATTTCATTTGTTTCATTCATTATTATTATTCATTAAAAGTTAAAAAAAAAAATTGAGAATTCACTAGGTATTGGTCCCATAGTAAAAGTTGTTCAGGGGGCCTACCACAAGCTCTTAAAACAAGGTTAAAATAACCTTATTTGTGTTTTGTCTTGTATTGACGTTGGATGTCAAAGAGGGACAAAAGACAAATAAGGTTATTTTAACCTTGTTTTAAGAGCTTGTGGTAGGCCCCCAGAATGACTAACCCAACATAGGTTTCGAAAATATGCCATCTCGAAATCTCCACATGTTATACTCGTCCAAAACAACAAAACATCTAATCTTCTTTATAAATCTGAAATTATAGTTTTCGAAAATATAACATCTCGAAATCTCCACCCAGGTTACGAATAGAAGAACGGAGTTTGACAAAAGAAATCCATAGTGAAAGGTTAGACTAGGGAAGACCTAGACAAAAATATGTCAACCAAATACATAGGAGATGTTTTTAAAAAGGAAGGTATAAGTATATGTGCGAAACCTACCTATTAATGTAGAAGAAGCGAACGTGATTCAGGTGGTTAGAACCTGGAAATATGTTATTTCTACCTACCTCGATAGGGAGACAGGAGTGGTGTAACAAACAATCTTGTGACCAGTAACAGCTGCCTGTCCTCGTCGAATTCTATTATTACTGGTCCGATCGATCGAGAATCAAGGGTTAAAAACGAACACATTGTATTGAAACCCTCTAGAATATGAAACACAAAGAAGAATAAGTTCGGAAAATTTAAAAGCGTGTGACAGTAGCTTTAATCTGCGACAGTACCTATCTAAGTTACTTTACTATTATGTCCGCAAACTCGTTTGCTTGGATAAAAACTATATACACTGATGCGACGCTGATATTCTTCAAAATGGATTGTATAAATCTTTTACTCAAGCTTCCGAGAAGTTTCTTCAATATTGGGCTGACCTCCAGAAGAAGTCGGACTTAGAATCGTCTTCTCCTCCTCTATTACTCCTCTCCTACTTCATCCTAGAGGATGAAGTAGGTATAAACGTGATCCTGGAACTTATATTATCGCCTTCACATCGTTCTGTACGTTTTGTAGGTTATTCACGTCAAGAAGTCAATTCCATGCAGTATCCTCTATATTAATGGACACTGGAAGCAGCTCAGTATTTGGATAACATCTACAACCACAGGACTAATAAATAAAATATTAACTCACCCTAGAGGGATCTAAAATATCCGTTGAAATTCAAATCAACCGCTATAGCAGTTGCAGGTAAACACTGTCAAATCGAGCTCGCAACACACCTGCCCAAGGAGCGTACATGGCCCTTTATACTGTTTCGTGTCTCATGGTGGTAATCCCCAGAGAAGCTTGTCCGACGATGGTACCAATTTCATGGGTTCCTGTAAGAGCTAAAACGTCTTCCTTCCTTGAGGTCTCTTAGCAAGGCATGGATTTTACTCTCTCCCCCCCCTGTTCTCCCCGCTCCAATAAAATTGCTACAGCTGCCGTTCGTTCTACCTCTGAGTATATAAATACTAGTTCTACGAAGCATCATTTATAAGGCTTGTTCAGATATAAAAAAAAAATGTACGACTACGAGGAAATTAATTTCTTTAAAAAAAATGATACACTCACATAATAGCACATGAAATGTAGACGTCATTTGAGGTCTTTTCTGTAAGTGAGGCCAAACTGAAGACTAAGAAAGCGACACTTCTGCGGGCTTTCAACAAGTTTAGTTAATTATGTTCAATATTAACAATCGATTCTTCATCTGCGTTTGATTCTGATAATGCGGCAGCAATAATGATGATTGATGGTATGCGTAAATGATGGCAAAATAATAAAAGATCTGCATATCTTGCCTGTAAGACATGACCATTCTTACAAGATTTTTATTGTGGTTTTTTATACGAATTATTTACAATTTTATATCAAGAATAATATAACTAAAATTTCATCATACATGATGTCTCTCAAATATCATTAAAACCATACAGTTAGAATAGTATAGAGCGATTGTATGAGAGTATGGACAAGGAATCTATATCGACACTTTGTCTACTATAAATTAACTAGTGTACGATATATCTGTGAATGCATTTATATGAAAACTGCTCACGTTTCGTGCAAAGTAACGTTGTGAACGTAATAATGCTCACTCTATAATATTCTAACTCTATAATTAAAACCTTTTTTTTGTACCTAGACTTTAAAAGAAGTCATCGATTGCGTAAACACTTCACTACTAGCCAATCATAAAAAGACGACAGAAATTTGCATATAAGATTTAACATATCATGTACATGAGATTTCATGCATATTAGATGTACTCAATGTGTACATCTCATGGAGTTTTAACAAATTACAGCCATTTAGAAACATTTTCTGTTATAAACTCCAATTTTGGTACAGTCATCACAAGCAGTGAATAAGTAGCTAATCATTATGAGGATGATGTTGAAGTTTAAAATGATATTCGTTTTGCCCATAGACTTGGGATTTTTGGCTACACTACCAATAAAGCGTGGAAAAGAGATATCACAATCCTTATGAACACTTTCCAAGAGAGAAAGAGACTCATAAAAATATCATATTTTTTCGAGTATTATCGATAACGTAGTCGATAGTTTTCTAACAACTGGTTATTCAGTCTAGTAAATAAATGGGTTTATTTTTTTAAATACCAGTAGGTAGACATAAAATATTATTGTTATTTTATTGCAATAGAAATAATCGAACGCTCAGGTTGTGGAATGAGCTCCCCGCCGTGGTTTTCCCAATGGAGTACAGCATGGGGTTCTTCAAAAAGGGCGTGAAGAAATTTCTTCATGGTCAGCAACGCGCGAGTGATACCCCCGGTGTTGCAAGCGTCCATAGGCTACGGTAACTGCTTACCATCAGGCGGGCCGTATGCTTGTTTGCCACATTAGTGGTATAAAAGAAAAAAAAATACTAAAATAATAATGATAATGATGAGACTTTCGAACTTATGTCGAATATCGATGATTACTAATTTATATAGTGGCTAATGCTTGAATATGTAATTGAATGAATTGTATTAGTTGATATATGCTGCTTTTCCAAAAACTTTACAAAACGCAATTAAACTACTTCTTCAAAATTTTTTCATATCACTGTTACCATAATTGGTCTGTAGTTATTGATATCAGTTCTCAAACCCGTTTTTGAGCAATGGGTTAATTGTGGAATGCTTAAGACGTGCAGGTTATCACCCTTGTGATTATTACATTACAAGTTTATAGTATGTTTCAATGGTTTCACGTCATGTTTTATTAAATTTAACAGGTTATGATTAAAAAAACCTTTCATTGTCACAAGTCATCTTACGTGAAATGAACCTTAATAATAGCCCGTAATAAATATCTTTAGGTACTGAAAAAAGTTATGGTACTTATCCATAAAATACAGCGTTTAACTTTTTACATGGTAATGCGGTCACTGGATGGCAACCATCGTACGAATTACAAGCGAAGTCTGTATATTTCTGGAAATTCATCAGTTAATGCAATATGTAGAATTCTAGCAGCCGAATTAGGCACCAACATTTTTAGGGAGATGAAATAGCCAGCGGCCAGGCCACACGCCCGTATCGCAGCAATGTTGCCCGTTTGCAATATCAAGTCACTTATTCTCATCGCATCTCGAGAGAATAATGTGTGAATCTCTTACTCTATCAAATGTCGCAGCGTTTTATTTAAAAATATATTGTCGAGTTCCCATGTTTATGCTAATCTGGGATAATTATTATATGGTGCAACATTGTAATTTCTATTTTCATTACTTTCTAAATTAAATTACTATTACACTAGCTACTACCCGAAGCCTAATTTTGTAGCCGAATTAATTTACGGCATCTTTGGTCAATAGTGATGGTTATAATCGAAAGTATCTCACACATAAATTGATATACAACTACTTACAGTAGTACCCAACTGATAAGGCGCAAAGACATAAATAAAGTATGGCTCGAAGATTAACGAAAGAATGCTTAAAACTTACAATCAACCTTAGATCACTACCTACTATAAGGTTCATAATACAGTGCAGCTGTTAGTTCCGTCTCACTCGCAAGTGACGCCCCTCCGCACACATGGCGGCAGCTGCCGACCAATAACATTTCCTGCCCTTTGAAAATCTGCGCAGGGACATCGGTAAGCCATATTAGTTGAGTACTACTTACTGTACGACAAATTTTAACCGACTCGGTCCCTGCTGTTCGAGTATTAAAAACGAGATGACGCCAGCGCCTGCACTATGGTACGCTTATAATAAGGTAAAATATATAAACAGTACGCATATAAGCGTCCATTTACATCGTATAAAATTGGCTCTTTATAACATAAGTCTTTATATTTAAATAGTCACATAATAACAGACATACCATATCCGTTATAACATTTTGTGTTGCTACTCTTAGCAGCAATGTTGTGTAATTTTTTTCATAATTATATATAACATTATACAGATACAATAAGTTGCCAAGTAATACGCTTCAAAAGCTATGGTTATCAATAGTCACAGTAGATATAAGCTCTCATCTGTCTGACACACTTTCACGAAAAGTGAGAACAGAACCAATAAATAAAGTAATTCAAACTGCACATACGTATTATGTGGAAGCGTCGCAGCATCCTCATTCTCAACACTACACTCACTGCACGCAAATTGTTGATATTATTTCCGTGGTTTATTCTCATTGTTTTGTTTGGTTTCATGCTAGGAGGCCAGAGACATTAGTCTCCGCCGTCGTATTTTCCGGCCGCATCGTTTCCAGAGTGTGGTGAGGAGATAGATGATGGAGATGATGACGAGCAGTGTGATGGCCCGGCTGGTGGTGGTGGGGATGTTGTGGACGTAGCCGGGATGGGGGCGGGAGGGGGCAGCGCCGGCTCCTCGCCACGCCCTAGGGGCAGGCTCCCCTTCCTCGACTTCTGGCGCTCCTCATATACAAAAAATATAGATCTAAATATGCATTCTTAAAAGTAACTTTTATAAACTATAGCATACTATCTTCTATGAGGCGAACAATTATATAGAGTACATATTTTGTTAAAGTATCGTGAACCAACTAAACTCCGCGCACCTGTTACTGCTCCCCGTAGTGGGTACTTTCGCGTACTTGGAGGCTCTTGGAGCGGTTAACCCGAACCCGTTTGAAAATGACGGCTTGTACTTGTTTGCTTTGACAGTTTGTAACACAGATATGACTACTAGAGAACACGGTGTATGTATTTCGCGTGCCTAATCGGTACATACACACAGGATAGGGGGACTTGCGTTATTTATTTAGATCTATGTCTGTGATACACAATCCATAGATATAAATCTCAATAGAGTGGTGCACACTCTGCGGCTAGCGATCTTAGTCGAGTCGATTTTTAACGCGAACACAAAGCGGAAGACAGGATGTTCGTGAACATGAGCAAAGCTAGACATACTGTATGGGTAAGTGTTGATGTATTGCGCTCGTGAAGTTATAACTCTCACCCGCGTGTTATTAATGTCAATTTATCTTGCGCCGATATACATTTTCGGAATCTCATCTTTTTTTATTGTCGGTTCATTCTAACTATACAAATATTCAAAAATAGATGAACTTCTTGGGATTTGAGATTCATTATATAGCAATGTATTCTTACGTCCTTATAAAGATTCGATTTCCAAAACCGACGAACATTTTTATAGTCTTCAATAATGAAATGTATGAATAATAAATGAGCAACTAATGACGCCATGTCGAAATGTTAATCGTCATTGGTCAGAGAATATAAACACTACGTTCATTGGTTGTTTACTCCACTAAATGCGATAACAGCGACTCTTTCACTGGGCCAGATAAGCTTGTGGCACTACACTGAATATGTGCATCGAGAGGCATGACGACTACATGGAAAAATAGTTCACATTATGTACTGTAGTAACCATGCAAAAAAACATTTTTAAATAAATTGTTTGAAACTTGCAAACATCTAGTACACTTGCTTTCTGGACATGCCTCGTATATAGGCCCTGGTACGCAAAAAAATACTTTTACAAAGATAGCGACAGGACGTTTCTCGCTAGCGGCACAGACAGAGACGGTAGCCCCAACAGGAGCATTCCCACGTTACTAGTATGTTCGAGTAGACATACCTATAGTCTTGGGGTCGGTGGGGTGGTGCGTGTGCGCGAGCGTGCGCGCGGCGGGCGGCGCGTGCACGGGGCGCGCGCGCAGCGGCGACGCGCTCGCGCACGCCGGCACGCCGCGCACGCCGCTGCCGTCCGCGGACAGCACGCGCGAGTACACGTGCAGCCGACCGCCCTCCGCGCGACGAGGCAACTCTACACATAAGAGAACACACCATTTATTACAAACAGACCTACACAGGCAATTATAAATAGTCTAACTCTAATAATCTAATACCGATTCGGAAGGTTGCACAAAACAAGCTTAGATTTATTACATAATATTTAATTTCTGATCACGCTAACAACAATTGTGAGCCCCGGCTCGGGGACAAAACTACACAGACTGAATCGATATTTAAATAAGTAAATAGCAAACTTAAGCAGTTTCACAAGTAAGACGCGTGTGGCAGCCATCGCCCTCCTCGCCACATTGAAGGGAACAATTGAACATCAATTTATCCGATAACAATTTTAAGAAGGTATAGCCCGGTCCATTAAAGAATGAGTTTGAAAATTGACAGTTTATAACACAGATATAAACCTAATAGAGTGTGCAGGTGTATGTACAGTCGAGGACATAAATATGTATACAATTAGTAAAATTCAACAACGGTTTCCTCTTAAACTACTGATTGAAATTATGAGATATTATAAAGGCAGAATCTTCTAACATATACTATTATGATTTGTGTAATAGTTTAACACTTAAATGTTAAACATGCGAGAAAATCGCTTTTGAATTTCAAAAAGTGTATACATATTTATGTCCTCGACTGTACTTCGCGTGCCAAAACACACAAACAGTTTACTTGCGTTATCTATTTTATATCTGTGGATTATATACATATATATCTATATATTATGTTGAACCAAAGTAAATCTGACAAAATAGCGACAGAAATTCGGTGATAGTGGCTCTGGAAGTGCCACAGATAAACACAAGAAGTAGCACTATATTAGAGAAATTTATCAAATACGTAACTGACCTGATGGTATTATATTAACATCACGGAGGCGATCCTTTTGCGGCGTGGCAGCGTCTTTGAGCGAGGAAGGCAAATGGCCCACGAGTGCGTACTGCAGAGCCGCTAGCAATAGCCAGTGACAGTTGCGGGCCGCGCCGCCTTCCAAACACGACGAATCACCATATACTACTAGGCGACCAGCCTACACAAAAACACCAACAAACTTTACTTACTTTGTAATATACATTATGGTAAGTGATGAAGTGACCGAAAGTGGTAAGCTCACAAAGCCTTAAGAACCGGCTGTCGGAACACACCGGTAATCTTGGTCTTATACATACCTTGGGCAGTTTATCGATGGTGTCATTGGCGTAGTCGCGCGTTTCACCATCAGTTTGCAGCAACCCTAATATCGGTACGTCGACAGTGTGCGCTCCTCCCGACGTACCACTTCCAGTGCTTGCCTTTTCACCTGACATTATCTATAAAAAAGGTGCAATGAAAATTTTGAGCGATTTTTATTTACACTTAACATTTCAGAAATGTTTTTTTTAACAATTTCTCATTCAATCAAGTATTGACTTCTCTATGTACACACATGATAAAATAATTTTTATCTATGTTACTAATAGTATCATATGAAAACAATCAGATACTTTATTATGTAATAACATGGTTATTTTACTGTTTGCTATGAACATAATAATATAAAGTCCGACATATCCTGGCACTGCGGGTGCGTACTAAAATACAGCAATATTTAAATCAAATTACAATTACAGAATTATTAATATTTCATTGTATCTACGACTTAAAGTACCGAAAACAGATGGATTGTGTGGAAGATGCTGATATGTCGAATAGAAGAGAGGAATTTAAGAAGCGTACATATTGCGCCGACTCCAAGTGGGAAGGGCAGTAGGTGATGATGATGATTATCTACCAACATTAAAGTACGTAATGTCCATCTTAAGTCGGAAATGGTATATTTTATCTTGACGTTTCAGTAACTACTTATTTAAATACATATATTAGACCAATATTAGATAAACTCATTCATTATGTTTAGAATTTTCCCACAATTAGAGAGATAAGGATTACCTGATGTCCCTGATCGCTAAGTTTCGCCGATATCAACACACCGTGTTCAGGGAAGCTGTGAATATGTGTACCGCTAGCGTAGTACATAGAATGACCGCCCAGTTTAAACGAGCCTTCGAACACACGGTCTCCAAGTGCAACCTGACGGAAAACCGAAACGATCTCTATTATTTTGTGCTTCAATACAATTTTTTTTTTATACAACTTAGTCGGTAAACAAGCATACGGCCCACCTGATGGTAAGCGGTTGCCGTAGCCATATGGACGCTTGAAACACACGAAGCATCGCTCACGCGTTACCGACCTTTCCCCCCTCCCCTATGAGCTCTGGCGACCTTACTCACGCGCAGGAACACAACTTTACACAACATAAAGTTATTTGGCTGTGTATTCAGTAAGGTGGAGGTACTTCCCCAGTCGAGCTGCTCTTTGAGCGAATAAACGCTATGCGCTACCTCTCTCAAAACTATGTTTTGCTTATGCTTTGGTAAACTATACTTATCAAATATGTAAGAAAAACAAATATTATTTCGACATACACACAAAATTAAAGAGATAAACAAATAAACGAGATGTCGAAAAGGATGATGACTCAGCTTTACTCTGAGGTAAGTAGAACATACCATAACAGGTTTTCAGAGATAAATAATCTATTTTTTACCTGATACATGCTGAGTAGGTCATTCAACGCAGGTACGTTAGATCCACCAGTTTCAGGTATCCACCTAATAGAGAATAATAGGATATTAAATGGAATTCGATAAATCCACCTGGCGGTCTACTGTGTAAGGAAATGTTTATTAACTTTATTGAATTTAGCTCCCATTTTCTGCAATTCCTTGATATTAATACGCGGGGTCGAACCATCACGCAGCGCATGAGTGAGTGTTATTATCAACTTCAATAAAATAAGAATCTTTTAATTCGGTCATGCAAAATGCATTTTATTCTTTTCTTATTTGATGTTATTGAAAGAATTATAAAAACAGATCAGAACTTCCGTACATTACGTCCTACATACAAACATACTACTTCATAAAATTTTGTAGATAATATAGACCTCTGAGTTCTCTCTACTGGACTTTGGATATTTTTATTCTTAGCATAAATTGCTTACCATTGCCGCGTGTTTTCGTCGTAAAACTTAACGTGTCGTAGTAACGACGCATTATACCAATCCGCGAATACGACAAGCGACAGTCCCGCATTGACAGCCTTTTTGAGCGCCGCCATTTCTTCGGGAAAGTACTCATCCTCGGGATCAACTAGGAGTAAAGCTCCATATAGAGATGTGTCGATGCAGGTAAGAGGAGTACCTGTGAAAAAATTAAGAATCATTGTTAAATGTTTTATAAAGTGAAAAAAGGGCCTTCAGATACCGGTTTTTGATAGCAATCCGTTAGGTGAAAAGTTCAATATAGTGGATACTTTTTCAATTTTGAGAACAGTTTCATTTAGATAGGTACAGGAATCTTGGTATCTCTAATATTTATTTTGAAAGAAATTGGGTCAGTACAGTACAGTTACAAGAATAGATTTTTATTTTTCTTGCGATTCGACTATGAGCAGATGAGATAAGGGATCGCTTTTTAAATTTTATTTTTATACCACTAAGGTGGCAAACAAGCATACGTCCCTCCAGATGGTAAGCAGTTACCTTAGCCTATGGACTCTTGCAAAACCAAGGGCACTCGCGCGTTGCCGATCCCATATAGTCAGTCTTCTAATTAACTGGAACGAACAAGAATTGCCGTAAAAAAATCTCACCAATAACTTCAATATAGAATCCGTGTTCTCTAAGGCGGCGGTACATGTCGCGGAAGTTGGTGTGAACATGGTCAGCGTGCCAGTCGAGCGGGTCGTGCTTCGCTCGCAAGTCGTCGCGCGGGAAGTACCCGCCCGGGTACCGGAGACTGTGGAACTGGTCCCAGAGGAGGCGACGCGAACGGACCGGCACAGGGATCACTCGCGCTCTACAATGTTGACACTATACTATATTAGTTTCCACCCCATGTTCCTGAGGGACCTATTGTTTTCCCGGGATAAAAAGTACCCTATGTGTTAATCCAGGACATATTCTATGTGTGTGCCAAATTCAAACAATCAAAATCCGTTCAGTAGATTTTACGTGAAATAATAACAAACATCACACACTTTCGCGTTTATAATATTATACTAGTTTCGCCCCACGGGTTCACCCGCGTACGTTAAGTTGTGTTAAGTTTTCTAATTTTCTACGCAATTTTCTTATTTTTTTTACCGTAAGATACATTTTTATGTATAGATATATATATATATACTTGCTGTCTCTTTAAAAATAGCTATGTCCTCTCCATATCATAGGCTAACTGCACTTCAAATTACATCGTGATTTGTTGAGTAGTTAAGGCGTGAAAGCGTAACAAACAAACTCACATTCGCATTTATATATTATAAGGATATATATTAGCAGGGATAGTAAGATATCTCATAGGATAAGTTATAAATCAATTCCGCCAGTTCAGCCAATAATGTAGATTGTATTATCAGTGTTGGTAATTGGCTAATGCCCGGTTTCAATAAACAAAAACGAATCGTTTTGCTTACCAATAGTAGGTTTTTTTTAGTGCCAAACTGGTGCTCTACCGCGTAAATTTGGTGGTAATCGTAACGAACACCAATATACAATATCCCCCTTATTAAAAAATAAGGTGTAAGTCAAGTATAGTTTAATAACAAAAAGGGCTGGGGCTATCTTAATACCTAGGTGTTACAAGACTGACTTACACCTTATTTATTAATAAGGGGTTTAATGTTTTACTTACCGTACGGGAAGCGTGAGTGTAGCGTTCTTGATCGTCCTCTCACCAGTGTCGTCATGGCTCTCGATGGTCACATTAACGTGGCCCTATCAAGTATAACCGTTGTAGTCAGTCACTATACCCGTCATATAAACATATTGTATTGCCGTTGAACTTTGAAAAGCATATCAATGGTGATAAATAGCTTCCCGGTTTAACCTGGGTATCAAAGGGAACATTTACCTGGGATAAAAAGAATATTAGCATGTATGGTTTACGGGTTTTGGTACAAGAATTCAAACCAAAAAGAATCACAGAACCCAGGGCCCCATGAGCTTATGATGGGTTCACGAATATGATGATGATGATTTCATGACTCTACCAAAGAGTCATTAGAGCCACGAAAATGCGAATAACTTTGATATTATTGACCAACAAAGTCAAGGAATGGTATTTAGAGTTAAAGTTGAGACTTTTCTGAGATCAAAAGGGAATTTATTATATTTAGCCGTATTTACCTCAATAATGCCATCGAAGTCGGCACCTTTCTCCAGAACGGTGAAGCTCAAAGCGAGCCAGCCAGACCACGGCCATAGAATCTCGCTGTAATCCACTGACAAGGACAGGAGACCACCGTTAGGCAAGTGCGGGTGCCATGTTACTTCTTTCTGTAAAAAAACAAAACGCCCTACCGTGTCATTAAGTTTTCCTTTGATAAAAAAATGCATGCTCACTTTAGGATTCGAAACCTAGAACATCACAGTCCAGTTATACTGATCATGACTGAATAATCGGCCTGAAAAGTGCTCGTACGGGGGGTACCGTTCAATATAATATAAATAACTCAATTTTGTGACTCCTTATCACAACATTACTATAAAAGGGTGCCCGAGCAAACCGCAACCAACTGATTTTCAACAGTAAGGACCAATCACTGCATCATGTTTTCTTGAAATAGCCAATCAGAGCCTATTGTCGGTGGTGGGTAATTGGCGGAATAGATCCTGGGATATCCTGGGACATTCCTCACACACGGTCATCTGATCCCAAACTAAGCAGAGCTTGTACTATGGAAACCAGATAACTGATATAATACATATACTACTTTTTGTTGGTAAATACATACTTAATATACATAATTACACCCAGACTCAGGACATACAGACATGTTCATGCACACAAATGCATGTCCTGTGTGGGAATCGAACCCACGACCTGCGGCGCGTAAGGTGAACCTTAACCAACTGCGCCAACTGGCCCGTCAAATAATGAAAGTGAGTAAATATAATGGAGAGTGGCACTCACCACTGTTCCGGAGACACCGAGGCCGTTGACGACTGTAACATTAGCAATAGTGGGCTGCGCGCTATAGTATAGCGGCTGCGTGCAATACGGCCACATGTACTGACACTCGGTCAGGTCGATGTAGCTCGGGCTCAAGCTCGCTTGCGGCTCGTACTTCCTGAGGAACTAAATGGATGGAAGTCAACCTATCATTTCCTACAGTCAAACTAATGACTTCAAAAAAGGAGGAGGTTCTCAATTCGGTTGTCTCTCTCTGTCATTTATTAACCGATTTCCAAAACTCTTTTTTTCCCATTTGGTCCCATTGTCATCAGGATTAGTTATGATTTGATAACTTTTTGTTGTACTTTGAAGTTGGTTTTTAAGTTTTTTTGTAAAACAGTTTTATTAAAATCGGATGAATTTAATTCATAATAATTTATTAAAATAGATCTTCACAGGCACTTAAGAATAGTCTGACTGTAATACCGATCTGAAAGGTTGCATTTGGACATACAATATACATAGTATAATTAATGTGACAAATAGGATCGCTCCATTTTCACGTTATAGCTCTAATACCAGCCTAACTAAAGTGCTCTTGTGTAGGTAGAAAAAAAGTGGCACGCTTGATTTTCTTGGAGGGACTTGCGTTATTATTTAGATTTGTCTGTGCGGTTACCGTTATTTTGCTTGTAAAAATGTCAAACCTGATAAGCGCTAATAAGGTCCAGTTTCCCGTGACCCTGTTCGAACATGTTGGGGCCGGACAAGCGTACCGCAGTCATGCATAGAGCTTGCTTGACGGCTGCCGGAGTGAGGTTCTGACGCGGAACTCCACTAGCCAGCAGAGCTATGGCTCCCGCTACTACTGGTGAAGCTACTGACGTCCCTGCATGGAATATGGACCAATTAAACTTGCACACCGAATATATCAGTACATTTCGGTGCAGTATTTATTAAGTATTCATAATTAAACAACTTGTTTATTTCATTGTTGCCACTCAATGATTCCGGTGTAGACTATATAGTATATAATTTATGTATACCAAATACATTTGTAGGCTATAATTAAATAAAGGTTGATAATTATACAATTATAATTGTAATTGTATTAAATAATAGTGACGGTGCAAATACATAATGCAAAATAACTAACAAATTAGGCTGCTGGCACGATTATTTTAATATTTCATCTTCATTTTTAAGGTTCCGTAGCCAAATGGCAAAAACGAAACCCTTATAGATTCGTCATGTCTGTCTGTCTGTCCGTCCGTATGTCACAGCCATTTATTTCCGAAACTATTAGAACTATAATGTTGAAACTTGGTAAGTATATGTATTCTGTGAACCGCATTAAGATTTTCACACAAAAATATAAAAAAACCATTCAATTTTGGGGGTTCCCCATACTTAGAACTGAAACTCAATTTTTTTTTTTTCAACAAACCCATAAGTGTGGGGTGTCTATGGATAGGTCTTCAAAAATGATATTGAGGTTTCTAATATAATTTTTTTCTAAACTGAATAGTTTGCGCGAGAGACACTTCCAAAGTGGTAAAATGTGTGCCCCCCCCCCTGTAACTTCTAAAATAAGAGAATGATAAATCTATAAAAAATATATGATGTACATTACGGTGCAAACTTCCACCGAAAATTGGTTTGAACGAGATCTAGTAAGTAGTTTTTTTTTAATACGTCATAAATTGAAATTAATATCAAATACTCAGGTCTATACTACCATTTACTTATATACCTACATGTTTGTACGGAACCCTCGGTGCGTGAGTCTCACTCGCACTTGGCCGGTTTTTTCTCACTAGAGGCATTATTTCTCAAAATGATGTTTACTCGTATGTATACAGCTATTGAATTATGAATTACCACCGCGGTTTATATTATTTGTTATTTTACTGTGTATAGGCCTGTGTCTGACCACAATCTCACCATGGTAAGTGATGTGGCCGAAGGTGTTAAGCACACAAGCTTAGAAGGAACTGGCTATAATTTTTTTCAATATCATTTTTTAAAGACCTATCCAAAGTAACCACACACTTATGGGTTTGATGAAAAAAAAATTTTGAGTTACAGTTCTAAGTATGGGGAACCCTAATATTTTTTTCTATTCTTGTTTGAATATCTTAATGCGGTTCACAGAATACATCTACTTACCTAGTTTCAACAGTAGGCATAGTTCTTATAGTTTCGGAAAAAAGTGTCTGTGACATACGGACAGACATAAAGACAGACAGACATGACGAATCCCAAAGGGTTCCGTTTTTTGCCATTTGGCTACGGAACCCTAAAAATGTACCTCTTTAGCATGGATTATAGAGATTGGTGCAAACATACCACTGAGTGACCGACATCCGCCAGAGACGCTGGATCCTCTCACGCCACTGCCGTAAGTCACTATATCCGGCTTCATGCGCCCATAACCCTGAAATAACGACGAAAATTATACTAATATTCAGGGTCGTACTGGCCAAATAGTTGAGGTGGCGTTTGCCAGCCGGGCCCTAGGACTCGGCCACGGGGTGGACAACGCAGGCTAGGACTCAGCGCGCGACCTACATGTAAAATAGATAGTTCATACATACTAAGAGAGAAATTAAACAGAAAAAACCTAAAGGTGGTACCTTGAGCTATCCCTAAAACTTGTTTTGGGCTTTCCACTCGGGCCCTTCCGGTTCAGTCCGACGGAGTCCGACGCTGCTTATATTACATAGACTATCATTATTGTAATATAGACTAATGTCTAATAAATATAATACATACTTGTGGTAATTCCCAAGTGGTCATGCCTCTAGAAGAGAACTTGGCTATTCTATCGTCGAACCCGATACCTCCCACGCCAATGACGTCCATCTGGTCAGCTGGGTTGTTGAGAGTGCCGTACAGTGGCCCGTCATTCCCAATCGCCGACACTATGATAACCTAATGACATTTATTATATAATATGTACCTATTTTGGGTTCGTTTGGAGATAATATATTATGTTTGAAACAAATATGAGGCGTGATTTTAGAAATGATTCCCACTTATCGGGTGAATGCAAGCAAAGCCAGGTAAAACATTGGCACACACTTATCTGGCCCGGTGAGAGAGTGGTGCCCGCATTTGGTGGAGCAAGCAACCAATGAACGTAGTGTTTATATTCCCTTTAACCAATGGCGATTGACATTTCAAAATGGCGTCGTTTGTTTCTCTTTTGACCACCGGGCCGGATAAGTTTGTGGGACTATACTCTAAGACGATGGCTAGATATGTCAAGATAAATTGTATTATTTTAAATAAATTTTAATCTTTACCTTATTTGCACTGAGTTCCCATACTTTGTCCACAAATGGGTGGTCCATGAAATCTGGTCCCCCGATGCTCAAGTTAAGGACATCAATTTTCCTCATAATTGCGTAATTGAACGCGTCCAAAAACCATGATGTGTACGAAACCTAGAAACACAAACAAATGCTTAGTTAATTGTTAAATTTTACAGTTAAGTGCCTTATTGAATACACAACCAACAAGTAATTGAATTTCGGTACCAAATAAAAATTGTCCCTCAGGTCTCCCATAATTATAGTAAAATCGTAGAAAACGGTTGCCAAATTCAATATCAATTATTAAATTAATTCCATGACATCCGCGATCATCAAGTGCATTGCATAAGAGGCGCCCCGCTTACCAATCAAAACACACGGTAGCCCGTCGTCAGCCCAGCTGTCTAACTAACACGCCGTCCTCTTATCTCTCCACCGACATTCTGTTCTCATGCAAAACTTAGTTAATGTGGTGTCTAAAGGTTGTCTGATATGTAGTATAGACTAACCTGGTTATCAGTGAACACTCTGAATATGTGTAAATCGGCATCAGGCGCAAACCCGAGGCAGTCTGCCCTGGAGGCGATCACTCCGGCGACAAAAGTGCCGTGACCGAGCGCGTCATCGAGCGTGTTCTCGCCAGTCCAGTCTGTGCGCTCGCGCACCCGCCCGAAGTGCGGATGATTGCGGGCCAACCCTGTGTCGAACACTGCCACTTTTATACCTTCACCTGGAACAAACGATACTATGAACGAAAAGGTCACTGAGGTCACTGCTTCCAAATTGTGAAGTAAATCGACAGATCAAACAACTAATTAAATAATTGATCATTTTGAAGTTGTTGTCTCACTTGTCGTTATGGGAATACACATCCATATCAACAACTTTCAAGATAAGAAATCGCGTTAAAATAGGTATAGGTATGTATCTCTATATCATTCATCCGATTACGATCAAACTTTGTAAGTGTTTGGTCGCAGAGCGACGAAGGTTAAGGTAAAATAAAAACCGGCCAAGTGCGAGTCAGACTCGCGCACCGAGGGTTCTGTACAAACCTGTAGGTATATAAGTAAATGGTAGTATAGACCTGAGTATTTGATATCAATTTCAATTTATGACGTATTAAAAAAAAACTACTTACTAGATCTCGTTCAAACCAATTTTCGGTGGAAGTTTGCACCGTAATGTACATCATATATTTTTTATAGATTTATCATTCTCTTATTTTAGAAGTTACAGGGGGGGGGACACACATTTTACCACTTTGGAAGTGTCTCTCGCGCAAACTATTCAGTTTAGAAAAAAATGATATTAGAAACCTCAATATCATTTTTGAAGACCTATCCATAGACACCCCCCGCTTATGGGTTTGATGAAAAAAAAAATTGAGTTTCAGTTCTAAGTATGGGGAATCCCCAAAATTTATCGTTTTTTTTCTATTTTTGTGTGAAAATCTTAATGCGGTTCACAGAATACATCTACTTGCCAAGTTTCAACATTATAGTTCTTATAGTTTCGGAAATAAATGGCTGTGACATACGGACGGACAGACAGACAGACAGACAGACAGACATGACGAATCTGTAAGGGTTCCGTTTTTTGCCATTTGGCTACGGAACCCTAAAAAGGCATTGCAATTAATACGCTATACACTATCTAGTTAAAAATAAATTGATTAAAAACCTAATCGACAATTCATGAGCAATCCTGGTTAAGAGGAAAAGCCCTACAGATCGTACGGGGATACCGTACCGTATTATTTGAAGCGGCTACTTTTTTTTTTATTTATTAACTGGCTGGTTTTCCACCGTTAGACATTATATTCGTGTAATAAGTGGAGGTGGTCCAGAAGAGACACTCTGACAAAAATCATCGCCGAGTCGACGCTCAGTAAGTGTATCATATCAGAATACACAAATTGGGCGTCGGCTCGGTGGTATATGAATAATTCTTACCAGTAACTCCAAGGGACCAGAGTAAATCAGCCTTCAGTACCGAAGTAATCTGACGCGGTACCGTCCTCAACAGCTTTCTAGACGAGTAGCCACTATTCTACGGGACAAGAGTAGAAACTTATTACTAAAACGGCAAAAAAACCTGCAAAGTGAAAGAAAGCGCGTGCGGTGCGGCTCGCGCTTTCTTTCACTCTGCTTGTTCTTGTTGGATGCCGTAACTATATGTGTGTTTGATTGTTTTTGTTTTTTTTATATATGGTGTATTTTTTTATTTTTAAATTGTATAAATGTATACGTAATGTAATGTTTCACTGTATGTTCGTGATGTCATGAACGTGGGCCTCGACTGAAAACCAGCGCGAGGGTTTGTTTTTTTTACTGACCTAAGCACAATGCTGAGTCGAGACCTATTCTTGGCATCACACGACATTACATTTTTGTTTAGTTCTTTTAATTTTTTGTTCTGCTTTTTAATTTTATTTTTTATATTTTGTCCTATCATTAATGTAATGTTGTGTGTTATCCTGAATTAAATCATTTTTCTTTCTTTTATTGCCATTTTGTTTGTTTCATACATAACATTTTTATGTACGTGTTACGTAAGCGTACCGTGTTGACTATTAATTTATTGAAATTAAATGCTCTAATAAATAAATAAATACACGTATAAAGTGATTTCCAAAAACATTCACGTAGATTACAAACAAGGCTCAACTTTGGTATTGATACAAATAAATAAATAAATAAAATTTATTGCTACACCCAATAAATTATAGTTATAAAAAACTAAACAACACACTTTAAAAAGTTTAGTTGAATATTAACCTTGTGCACTTTTGATATTTCGGAATGGTTAGGGAATAATATTGCACGAATTGCTTTAATTATCAGTATAAAAGTACTATCATTTATGTGGTAAAATACAATATTCATTTATTTTGTATCGTACAAAAACATGACAATTTATATAACATTAAAAAAAAACACTTTAGAACTATTTGGCACGCTGTAACACAAACACACACGAACATTCGCGCAAGCGCCCTGCGCCGCCTAAACGAAACAGCAGGCGCAGGCATACATTTTCGCCACACGGTAGAAAGAGAGGGGGATACTTCCTCTCCTACGCCGCGCTGGCGGTCTACTCTCCCTCCGTCTTACGAATTTTCGATCAGGTCACGTGTCCTGACGCGAGTTTAACATTTTTTACCCATCATAAAAAAAGTGCACAACGCCGCTAAAGAAGTTTTCACTTCAAAAAACACAAAATGGCGGACGAGTGGAATGCAAAAACCTTTACATTATACTTCAACTGCTAACATCGCTATTCATAATTGGAATATTACCTCACGCGGTCGTCTCAGCGAATTTAGGTCACGAGTTCGGTGGTTCCTCCATCCAGTGTAGAGGCATCCATTGGGCCCGCAATCATCCTGAATATAAGAAAAACATATTTTTCAACTTCCTCCCCTTATATTTTATTTTGAGACTATAAATTATGTAATGTCCCTGCAAACTCTAATAACATTGACTTTCCCTTTTCCTATGACGATTTCAAATGACTAATGCACTCACACAACCTAGAATGTGTGAATGACTGATGTGTGTGTACTTAAGGAAAATTGCATATTATATGTAAGGAAATCAGAATAGAAACGGATTTCTTCATGTAATGACATGCTGATGCATAATATGATACAATGCACATTTATTTAAATTTTGAGAAATGATTTATGTAAAGTGAACCAAAGGTCTCTCAAATATAAATTTTTACCTATTTAGTTACTGGTCTTATACCAGAAACAAAAGTTGGTCACATTTTAAAATTTTGAGTTCTTAGTCCATTTCAACCACACTAAGACACAATCCACCGCTGTCGTCATCGTCGGGGAGTTTATCCTCTCTTATCAACCTTGGAACCAAAATCGTTTCATAACTATGCATAATACCACAGTCTATAAAAACATACAGTCTTCCGACGAAGACGTCTAGCTAGACAGGGCAATCGAGCGGGGTGTGAGGGGCGCGAGAGAAATCCGAGCCCGAACTGCGAACAAAACAATGTTAGTAGTTCGGGAAACAGGTTTGCATTCATTAAAATGGTGCATACGACATGTGCTATGAGAGACTGCAAGTCTTCATCTCGTATAAATAAAGATCTGCGGTTTCATCAGCTTCCACGCACAGAAGAAAGGTAAATAAATCATGTTTTGTTATTGTAGAGTGCATACAATAATAATTTTATAGTTGTCATGTCGTGTCACGTTAATAAACAAAATGGCCGAGTGTTTGGAAATTTTTATTCAAAATCGTAACGATACTTTCAAGCTTTATTGGAATGCTGATAATGAAAATAACATCAACATAATAATTTCAAATTCAAGATGGTGGACTTTTTTTATTTTTTGCTAAGGGTGAATTTCGAGATGGTGGACGTAATTTTTTTATAATAAGATATGGGTGTTAATTTTGAGGTAAATTGGGGTACTGATTACGAAATCCTTTTTGCAATCCAAAATGGCGGACGTAATTTTTTTTATAATTTGATATGAGTGTCCATTTTGAGGTTCATTTGGTAATATTTGTCAGTGATCCTTCTATAATTGTTTATTGTCATAACATTTGAATTATTCTGCAGCAAGTTACACCGTCAAAAATGATTGACTGAGTTTTGTGACTTGTAATTTTTTCACTTTGTTTATTAAAAATGACTTTGCGACAGAGGTTTTGACATATTATGATTGTACAGTATGAGGCACGAATGGTGAGCACAGATAGGCAGTAGTGGGGGCAAGCTCGCGCATGTACACTTTTGGCCAAATCACAGTAGCCAACTATGACTAACGAACCAATCGTGTGCAGCTCGGCGCTCCCCCCTTCTTCATTCCGCCAAACAGACCGAAAAATTAACTACTGCGCAGGTGTCAATCTGTGCTCACCACTCGCGCCCCTTACTATACCTACTTATATTTTTTTTTTCATTGTTTACACTTCTTATCAAAGCTTATTAAAATGATGATAGTGTTATTTACTTAGAGAGAGGTAGAGCCGTAGAGCATAGCGTTTATTCGCTCAAAGAGAGCTCTTTTCAGTTAATTTTTGTTTTACTCAGTCGGGTTTTATATTTCTTTTAATAATTTAATTTATTTCAGACTTTTTAGTTTTATACAGAATGAGTTGTATGTATTAGTAAGTAAATGAGTTACGTACGGTAACCGCTCAGAGTCTCAGTACTTACCTATTGTCCTTGCATTAAACGTGTTTTTTTGCAGTTTATGTCAAAATGGTAGCATAAAAGTATTACAATATATACATAATATATGGAATGGGCTATACACAAGCTTTCATTTGATACCGATATTGTTATAATAAAGACATTTTTGTTTTTAATACCCCCCTCTTTTTTATTCGTAGACGTCATATAAAAAGAATATACCCTATGACACTCCCACAGTTAAGACGAATCTAACGACACTTCATATGCTTAAATCCATCAAGCCGTTTAGGCTGCAGAGCGTGGCAAAGAAATATACATACATACATACATACACACACTCGAAAAACATAACCCTCCTTCCGGGTCAGTCGGGTAAAAACAAATATCACGGGATGCCAGAATTCAAAGCCGTAAAAAACTATACATGCACAACAGTACAGAAAGTGTCACAATACCATCCACATCCGCATCAGTTCAAATTTTAAATCTCTTTGTATACGCATACGCCTCATCTGCATTTTTTACTGTCATACTCAACTCCTTACTACTACTAACGGCATGTACATATATATATATATATATATAAGGTCCTAATAAATTAGTGAACTTCCTCTTGAAAGTACTTGCAATAAAGAGCGAATTGAAAAATATTTTCATTATTGTATTAAGTTATAATATTGTTTTAATTATAATAATGCTAACAATGTTGATCTGCAATAAATAAATATTGTTTACTTGTGACAACCCTGGCCGTCGCGATACTGTCTAGACGTTGTCGGCATTTTCCACGAGATGAAAGGCGTAGGACGACTGTATGATTTTATAGACTGTGCATGATGCATGATGATACATGTGACCTTGCATGTTCATTTTAACATCTTTGCCGTAATCGGAGAAAATTCCAGTGGATGGTAGAGCGACCTTAGAGTAGGGTTCCTGATCTCGATTTTTAAGGGATGATCCTCGATCTTTTGCCTCGATTTTTTTGAGATACAGAGGCAACAATTGCCTCAAAATTAACAGATCGAGAATCCATTTTTTACCATCGATTCCATTTCGTGACGAATTGATAATCTCGTTTTTTAATCGACTTAAAAAAAGGAGATTAACAATTTGACACGTATGTATGTAATATTATTGGAACTGCATTATATTCACATATGACAATCTATTAAGGCTTCCAAACAAATATACAAAATTTCATGGGTGTATGTATTTTTGTCCACGCATATCTCCGAAGATATTAATCGGATTGAAACCATTCTTTTTTTATTGGTTTACATTTACTTCAACTTAGGGAACAGTGCAAGTTTCATCGAAATCGGTTCAGTAGTTTCAAGATATGGACAAATATGTGTGACGGCCTGGCTTATTGATACGAGCTACGGGAGTGGTGTCAAAGGAAAGACATCTCAAAACCTTCCTCCTCTCTAATTTTCTCTAATTTTTCCTCCTCTCTCCTACATTGCTTAGTGCCCAACAGGGTCCTTAGTATATAGTGTTATTTATTTACCTTAAGGTGCCTATGTAACATTGTATACCTATGTAAGGAAAGCAAAATAAATAAAGTATAAAGTATAAACCTTGGTCAAATTCTAGTGCATTTAAGAGAAACTAAAAATGATTCTGTAGTTTTCAAGATATCCACAAATATGTGTGAGGGCCTGGCTTATTGATATGAGCTACGGGTATGGTGTCAAAGGAAAAACATCTCAAAACTACGGTCAAATTCTAGTGCATTTAGGAAAAACTAAAAATGACGAAATAAAAAAGTCATTTAAAAAATTAAATAGACTTCAAAATACACTAAAAAATAACTCTAATCTGACACTTTTTATTTATGAATTCTGATAACAGATTCATATTTGAACATTAGGCGAACCCATCAATACATGAGGGTTCGCCTAATGTTCAAAGTGGATCAGTAACTAAATAAGTGGTGAACACAAAAAGTCATGAAGGAACTGACTCTCAAGGGCATCTACCAGAACACACCAGTGGTAGGTGCTTGGCAAAAGATTTTCATCCTTTGAAAACTTTGGCAAAATCGAAATACACCATATTGCTAGCCTATAAAATCAAAATGGAAGATCCTAGGAAGGTGCTACTTCAATCTTTATTATGTTGCACTACAGTTGTGAATTGAGCGCGTGCGCCCGTGAAACCATGAACTGTTGCGATTCACCTTTACACAATCACGAAACGTGTGTTGATGTATATTACATACCTCGTTCACATACTTGATGGTACGCACGACCTGCCTCTGGGCAGTGACCCGCCGAATGGCAGGGTGATCACGTAGAGCATCCAATGCTTTTCTCCCCACATTTTCCAACACGATCACGTCAAAATCACTAGGGTACTCCGTAGCCGGATTTCTGCGCATCAGTAACGTCCAGTTTGATACCTTAAAATAATAGGTAAGTTTATGAAAATGATTTATTTATTAATTAGCTCGGCCAGGTATATAAAATTAAAATGCTTCAAGGATTTCTCTAGAATATAAAATGTTGCACAGTAAAAAAATCGAGGGCATGATTAGAGTCCACTAGCCTTAAGCCAGGTCTTCGATTTTGTACTCAGACATAACAAAATAAGCTTTTTACGGTGCTTGAATTATCCACCCAAAAATGTGTAATAAAATCTTTCCGACTAAAATTATAATAGATTTGAATGTTTACTAGTGGTCCAAAAATGATTAAATTCGACTTCATATATAAAAAAGTAATTTATTGCAGCTCCCTGCACTATATCTCCATAATGTATAAACTTTACGTAACAAAATCACACACTCCTCCGTGCGCGCAATAAAGCACAGTGACGGAATGAAAAGGTTCGTCAGTTTTCAACTTGATTAAATCAACATGTTTTGATGAACTAAAACCACATACGAAAAACCTTCTTGTTGGTATAATGAAATAAATTCTTGCAATCTGGTGCAAGTGAAAACCGACTCTAAGGTGACGAACCTTTTCATTTCGTGATTGTACAAAGTTTTCTCTTCACATCTAATACCTTTAAATAAGCAATTCTTGTAAAAAAGTTATTTGGCTGCGGTTATTTGGGCACCTTAATCACGCGCGTGATCCAGAGCCGGGGCTCTACCGCGTAACTTTGGTGGTAATCGTAACGAACCATTAAGGCTTGGCCGCGGCAAAACAACGTAAAATTGGGTTACTGTGTGACAAGTTTCTACGTTACTCGTAGCGTTATTCAATCAGAAAAAAGTACACAATAATCTGCAAGATACGAGACCCGGGATGGTTTTTCTTGAATTATATTATAATTTACAGAACTGAAGAAAAAAAATTTGCAGAAGTCAAAAAAATATTATTTACAAAATTCAATTATTTACAAATCTATAATAAGACAACGTCCTCCACGGACTACATCAATAATAAACACTGGGACTAAAAGATACCGAGTGAAACTGAGTGAACTGAACAATGGGAAATAAAAGATACCGAGCAATACATAGTCTAAAAAATATTACAAAAGAAATGGATACAATCTCTAATCTATTCATTAAAACTATCTAATCTATTGTGTTTTTAGTATCATAATGCACCTTATTTATCTATATTATCGACTAAAAAAAAAGTAATTTAAAAAAAACAATCGCCTTCAATATACACAAGAGAATGAAATAACTCTAATATGACACTGTCTTGAAGTCAGATTGTCAGATTAGAGTTATTTCATTCTTTTTAGTGTATTTTGAAAGCGATTGATTTTTTTTAATTTTTTTTTATTTGTTAATTTTTAGGTTTTCTTACGTTTTGATATTTTTTTCCCTTTGACACCACAACCGTATCTCGTATTAATTAGCCAGGCCGTCACATATATTAGTCCATATCTTGTAAACTACTGAACCGATTTTGATGAAACGTGCACTGATCCCTAAGTTGGAGTAAATGTAGACCAATAAAAAAAGAACTGTCACAATCCGATGAATAGCTCCGGAGATATGGGTGGACAAAAATACATACATAGAACTATACATTTTTGTATATACATATGTTTGGAAGCCCTAATAGTTCATCGTATTTGAATATTGTGCAGTTCCAGTAATATTACATACATACGTGTCGAATTGATAATCTCCTTTTTTTAAGTCGATTAAAAATAACTAGTTGTTCCGTTTTTAGGGTTCCGTAGCCAAATGGCAAAAAACGGAACCCTTATAGATTCGTCATGTCTGTCTGTCTGTCTGTCTGTCTGTCTGTCTGTCTGTCTGTCTGTCCGTGTATGTCACAGCCATTTATTTCCGAAACTATAAGAACTATAATGTTGAAACTTGGTAAGTAGATGTATTCTGTGAACCGCATTAAGATTTTTACACAAAAATAGAAAAAAAACAATAAATTTTGGGGGTTCCCCATACTTAGAACTGAAACTCTTTTTTTTTTTTTTCATCAAACCCATAAGTGTGGGGTGTCTATGGATAGGTCTTCAAAAATGATATTGAGGGTTCTAATATCATTTTTTTCTAAACTGAATAGTTTGCGCGAGAGACACTTCCAAAGTGGTAAAATGTGTGTCCCCCCCCCCCTGTAACTTCTAAAATAAGAGAATGATAAATCTATAAAAAATATATGATGTACATTACGGTGCAAACTTCCACCGAAAATTGGTTTGAACGAGATCTAGTAAGTAGTTTTTTTTTAATAGGTCATAAATTGAAATTAATATCAAATACTCAGGTCTATACTACCATTTACTTATATACCTACAGGTTTGTACGGAACCCTCGGTGCGCGAGTCTGATTCGCACTTGGCCGGTTTTTTTTTAGATTAGCCAAAGATACAAAGTAATTTCTTGGAAATATTACGTTTTTGTAACAAAATACCTACCACGGTTTTCGATAAAACAATTTTCGGTAACCAAAATATATATTTTTATTTAAATCTCACATAAAGAAAGTTTTGAAAGCAAGAACTTATTACAAGGTATCACATTATATTGAAGATCAATATGTCTGGAAGTAGCTTGACTCTGCACAAGTGCACATTGTATAAAAGCCAGTAGATTATCTACATAATTATGAACTTATTTAGGTTATTATTTTCTATGTTTTTTTTTAACTTTTGAAATGTTTTTTTATGCTGCGTAGGTACTTTGTCAAACATTAGCAATAAAAGCGATTATAGTCAGATTTCGAATACATTTTTGTTCGCCATTATTAATTTATTTTATTAATTCCTCGCCATATTGGAGGGAAGTGAGCGACCCGTCACACGACGCCGCCCTTTCATCCAATCAGGGCCCACGAATGGTCATCGTCGCGTCGTACCGCGTGCGCGTCATTGGATGAAATAATTAATGGTGTTCGTTACGATTACCACCAAAGATAAGCAATAGTCCGGTCGATCGGGGAGGAGTAGGGTTGGGTTTCTTCCCGGGAATAAACCCAACTTCGAGTAAATTTCCAATTTAGTGGGAAAGAACCCGGGAATTTTCCCATTGGGTGGGAAAATACTCAAATGGTCATATTTAGTAGATTTTGCGTATATAGCGAGAAATACCTTTACCAAATCGTTGGAATAACATTTCACATGATTTCTATTAGGGTCATATTCATATCATACAATAAAAAAACAATAAAAAAAAATGTGACGGAGTAGCGCGTTGTTTTTAAAAAAAGCGACGTTTTGGGGTATAAGGGTTGTGGTGGACAGGCGGCAGCCCCACAACATTCCCATGCCACCCAGTTTTGTGGTAGTACACATGGCTACTGATCAAGCTATACATTTCTAGTATAAGCTGACCTCCCATGGTACCGAAATCCTATACAATGCGAGATCAGCTTATACTGGAAATGTATAGCTTGATCTGTAGCCGTGTGTACGTACTCGTCCGACTGGCTAGCGATCACCCTTGTGAGTGAATCTATCGGGAAACAGATCGCTTTGTTTCGACTGGGTTCACGAGAGCCAGCCCCCCTAGATTCGAAGTGTGCGGCATGTATGAAGGTGGGGTCCTACGATGCGATTTGGGCGATCTCAGATATTATCTGGTATCTGGTTGACAAGGGGCTCGGGGAGACCCGGTGAAACTGTTATTTGCTGGCTGGCCCCCGGCTAGTAGGGGACCCGATCCTGGGAATTACCTATAACCTCCGGCCCAAGTGGCAGTCCTCCAAACCGTGCGCATAATCCCGACGAGTGTCTGTCGGAGGATACTAGAGTAAAAACAGACAGGCACTCCCGGGGAAAAGAACAAGAAAAAAGAGAAAAAGGTTTCCTTCAGCGGTACACCCTTCCACGTTTAGAATAGACTTTTGCAATATCAAGAGGTTCACAGTTATATTAACGCCATCCATCACCATCTTGAGAGATATACAGATAACCTGCCCGATCGATACACCGTATCTTCACTATCCCAGCTAAAATCTCGAATATTTGTTCGTTCCAAAGGCCGGGGTGTGCATGTTTATCCGAGAGGGCATCTGCTGTTGTCGACGTCTGAATAACCTAGAAGACAGAGACCTGTCTACTCTCTGGTTGCGCGTGGATTACGCATGTGATATACGGGTGGACTGGTGTGCCTCTACAAGTCTCAAGATCAAAAGAGAAGTCAAGATCGGGGCGACACTGAGACAACTCGCGATGACGGTGGATATAAGGCGATGATAGCTCAGTGGTAGGTACGTCGGATACCGAGACGAAGGTCCCGGGTTCGAATCCTACAATGAGCTTGAGCTTTCGGTGAAGGAAAACCATAGCACGGCGGTAGGGTACTTTGTAGCACCCATCTGGCTGGCTACCACCCTCAAGTTGAAAATCTGTCGCCAAGCACCTATCGGTGTGTTCCGACAGCTGCACTTGAGAGCCAGGTCCTTCCAGGCGTTGTGTGCTTACCACCTTCGCCCACATCATCACTTACCATTGTGAGATTGTAGTCAAACACAGGCCAATACCTCGCTTCTTTGAACGCGTCCAAGAAGACACCGACACTGTACCCCACGGAACCCCATAACCGAGGTGATTGCCATCGGAGACTTTATAGCCCACCATAGCACAGAATATTTAATAGTACTATTAACCATAGTGAGTGGTTCGGTTCTTCGCAGACGGACCACGCAAAAACCGTTTATGACTTAGCTTTCGTTACGAATACGCGAGCGCTTCCCTTACTTCTTGCCACTAGATCACTCAATCGACTCGTGTCACGATAGATCACGTGTGAAACCACAGCGCAGGATGCTAGTACCAGCGAAGAAGAGTTAATAGCGATGGAATTTATTGGAGAAGTGGATTGAGCTCAAAGACGTAAATATAATTTTTGTATTACAGGTCGAAGAGAACAATTTTGGGGATGCAACTTCATGTGGTCTTCAGTATCAAAACCCGGTGGTAAAAATCTTGGTGGAAGGCCACATGTGGTTCTTGTACATGCAAAGTCCTTTCTCTCTGACAACTTTCAAGGATATGTTCTTGGAGATCAACGACCAGCTTGCTCTCCTGGAATATGACTTTATCAACCAAAATTCTTTAATTTCGGATGGATCCGCCATGTACCGATGATAGACTTATCGGCGATGAGGAGTTGGTGAAGGCAAGGTCACAAGACTAACTTATTCTCGAAATGGTTCTACAAAATGAACACTATAACCGATTTTCTAATCGACGCGCGCAGGGCGTTGGGAGAATCCACAGTTAACCCTTTTTTTCATGGGAATATCCCCATAGGATCCTCGACCACCTCGGGGTGAGCGGTCAGGTTATGCCAGGCTTGTACCCGAAACGCCAAAATGGTCGCCATCGGCACTGTAAAGGGGGTGCGCTCTCGTGCAGAAAGAGCACGTGTGCACATGTACGACGCTTACATAGCCCGTCCAGGGTCCCGAGGGAGGTGTTGCAAGCGTCCATAGGATACGGTAACCGCTTACCAACAGGCGGGCCGTATGCTTGTTTGCTACCTAGGTAGTATAAAAAAAAGTGTGATAACTTCCTCCAAGGTCCGCGTAGGTCCGCGCGTAGGTGATGTAGGTACATACAACAGCGAGTATGATTAAAATAACAATCAAAACCATCAACAAAGATTTTTTTTTAGGAACATAAAGCCATTTGAGTATTTTCCCGCCGTTTGGGAATTTTCCCGTATTTTTCCATTCTTTTCCGTATTTTCCCGTATTTTTCTTTTCTTCCCAATATTTTTCTTTCCCTGCCCATCCCTAGGGAGGAGGGAAGGCTCGCTAACGCATGAGTGATGCCCTGCGTTTTGAAAGCATCCATATGGCTACGGATCCGCTTACCACCAGGTGGGCCGTACGTTTAACTTCATCGTATGAAAACTAAAAAGATTCCTCCAATCATGCCACAGGTCTCATGAGTTTGATTCCCACCCAAGCAAGACATGAATTTATTTACATGAGCATATCTGCATGTCTAGATTCTGGGTTTATATACATATATAAGAAGCACATTCCAAACAAAAATCAGCATATCAGTTATCTGATTTCCATAGTACAAGCTCTGCTTAATATGGGATCAGGTAGCCATGCATGTGTGAAGAATGTCTCAAGATATATATTTATTTATTAAATTAGCTGCCCGGCACGACTTCGTTCGCGTGGTGTCCTACTAACCTATACCCTAACGGTTAGGGTATAGGTTAGTAGGACACCACGAATGCCACGGTGAGGGCCTAACCTACCCTACCACTACCCCTAGCCTATGCTACTACCCTACCCTCGCAACTTCCTTAATGTTTTCTTTCATATGAACTTTCAAGGAACTTTCTTTTCGATATTTTGCAGGGAAGGTTGGACTGCCCCGTTCTGTTAGCAGTTATTAATTTTAATGTTCCCAGCCGTCGCACTCGAAATACAGTTTTATTTAGTGGACCGATTTGTAAAACTAACTACGCGCTCAACGCGGTTCTGAGTAGAATTATGACTAACTATAACAAGTATTTTTCTACCGTTGATCAGAGTATCAGAGTTTATCCTTTCAACAATTCTAAACTTGATTTTAAATCGGAAATACGCGAAATCATCGTAGGTAAGAATGACGGCATGTAATATACAGCGCAGGCACTCACTGCCTTAGTGGTCGTACATAACCGATACCAAGAATATCCTTCACAGGTCTAGGGCTCTGTGTGCCTGTTGCTGTGGGGCGTAGTAGTATTTCAAAAGACATTTAACTACAGATGTGATCTACATAATCTCCCTCTGAATCCTAGTGGTTTGCTATAGCAAATGCTGTGTAACTGATCCCAAGAAAACTAGATAATTTCGCAGGGCTAGTGGTTAAGAGTGGTGATTGGTAGCGTATGCGTGTGGTGAGGATATGGAGGCCCCCTAAGCTTCTCTGCTTTGCTGAAAGTAAATCTTATTTAAAATGACATTCTCTTTAGGACTACAGTTGTATTAGTGTTAAAAATTATATTTGTTCTCTCTCATGTATATTTAAAATATATATATTTATTTTCTCTATATATATAAAATGCTTTGTCCTGAATGACTGACTGACAATCAACGCACAGCCTAAACCGCTGATCGTAGAGACCTGAAACTTGGAGGGTCTGTTCTTTGTATGACGTAGGCATCAGATAAGAAAGGATTTTCCGAAATTCTACCCCTAAGGGGGTGAAAAACGGGGGCAAAGTTTGTATGGGACAACGTGATTCCTTGGTCCGATCTACTTCAAATTTTGCATAAACCTTCCTTAACAGAATTGATGCAAGATGTGTTTCGTATTTTATTGAAAATCATCGCCTAACGGGGTCAAAAAGGGGAAGAAAGTTATTTTAGGGGTGATTTTCATCGAAGTTGACATCAATACTCCTTAGTACTTTTGATTTAAATAACATTTTTTATTTTGACACATGTTTGAAATCCCAATCTGATTTTCACAGATTACAGAATAAGGCAGATGGAGCGAACGGAACACGGGAGCGAGGCCAAAAAAAGCAAATACAAATTGAAAAACACATAACTGGTATTCTTTATTGAATTTGTATTTGCTTTGTTTAAAAAACTTTATTTAACGGAAAACACTTTCTTTTAAATAAATTAGCATACAGCAGATTTTAAACATAGCAAATACAAATTCAAAAGCGAATACCAGGTATGTGTTTTTCAATTTGTACCTAATTGCTTTTTTTGACCCGTGTTTCGCGAGCTCAATCTGCCTTTTGTTCTGGAAACTGAAATGCTCTTTAAAATTGGAATGTCAAATATAAAAGAATATTTAAATCGGATTAGAATTCGAATTTTGTTTGGAAGTTCATTTTCTCGGAGTTTTTGGCGGGAACTAGCAGAGTGACGTTGCGTTTAAATTTTTATATACATTTTTTGTTATAATAATTAAATAAGATTTGAGTTCGTTTTTTTGTGTAGGTATAATATAGGTTTTAGTCCTTGATTAAGGATACATCCAGATAGGGAGTCGCAGCTGTGCACGTGTCGATAAAAATACGCTCTAACTGTTAGGGGCTAAATGAAATAAAAATGCAAAATAATGATCAATATTTAAATTTCTCACGATTTTAATTGGAATATTTTAACAACTACTATCATTATGAACGTCATTATGACAAGCAGAATGACGCAGAGGGAGCGTAAAACGTAGCTGTTACGCGCAGCAGCCTATAAAAGTTGGCCTGTTTTGTATATTAGTGTAGTATGGCGACGTTCTTTCTAGGTATATTTATTTCTATGGTTTTAGTTTTAATTTGTAAAAATATCTGTGTTCGATTTGTTGTGTCTTATAATCAGTGGCGTGCATTGGTTTTCGAAGCGGAAAATTTAAACCGTACGCGGGTGAAACCGCGGGGGTCTGCTAGTCTTTATATATTTTTACAATAACTTTTAAATTATATTATAGGATACAGTTTTGTAAATGCTCTGCTCGCGTTATAATTAAGATTTAAGTTGTGATAGCCTATAATTCGTTTGTAAGCATACAATCAAATTGTTTAGTATATAAGTAAGAAATGTAGCGGTTGGCTGTCCTTTAACAAATAAATAAAGAACCTGCTCCAGACAATAACAAACACAACAAAAAAAGAATTAGCAAAATCGGTCCAGCCGTTCACGCGTGATGGCGTGACCAAAGGAAATAGGGATTCATTTTTATATATATAGATTGACTGAATGACAGATGTTCGCACAGCTCATACCCCATGGCTGTGGTTCTAGTAACTTGAAATGTTTACACTATGCCTTATATAACATTATTTGAAATTTGAATCCCTCAGAAGAAAAATAGGGGACCTTGCGTGAAACCAAGGAGCAGAAAGCTACTTTTGATGTGATAATCAAATCAATATGACACATATAATAAAGGTTAATTAAAGGCTTGGTTTTCTAGGCATTAGTTCATGGATTCATTTATTTAAAACAATTATCTGAAGGTGCATGTTAGAGGATAGGAGACGATAAAATTGGACATAATTAAAGCATACCCTTTTAGAATACAGCATCCAAATAACTGCATGTCATCCCAAAGCTTTATCTTTCCAAGCATGATAAATATATTAGTTTATATCTAGAGTGATCCATAAATTCATTCGCAGCATAACAAAATAAAATTTCACAATTTATTTTCACTTAAATAAAGGCATAATCAGCATAAGAAATATATATATTAAGAAACAAACAGTAGTATGGAGTTTTTTTGGAAGAATGCAATTATTCACTTGTGTCACATGGTGCATATTTCAATCATCTCTCTATTATTTATATACCTAATTAATCTGATTAGTTGTGGATTTGATTTATTCTAATAATGAAGGTTAGGATCATCATTTATAATACTTTATATTTACATCAGTATGTTGTATTGATTCATAGATAACATTACATTCGCTTGTATTGGCATAAATAATGAAGTTTAATTGATGAAATATCATCTTGTCATATTTGAAATTAGTTTTACTGGGTTGGGTTGGGTTAGTAAAAATATTGCCTCAAAATTCAGCTCAAGTTTCTCAACATTTTTCTGTCAGACCTATAGAACTTCAGAACCTACCCATATGTGCTAGAAAAAACACAGCCTATATAATCACCAGGGTGCAACCACTGCAAAGTCAACTAATATAAACCTTCTTCTTCCTTCTCAACGTCCCATTTACTTGAGATTTACTAATTGTAAGCCTAAAGAATGAAAATGAAGAGTTGCTTTCTTGTCAGGATATTGAGTGGGCCTCTATATACATATACTTCATACATTACATTATTGCTTCATGTTATAAGTACAATATGGGCGCTATCAGCCCAGGTAAGTGCAGGGGAAGCAGACGAGGGAGTCACATACCACTTGAGTCTCAACTTATTGTGCATGGGTAATACATAGATATAAAAATTTGTATTATGCGATCCAATGGTATGATTACCTTAACATTTTGGATGGTAGATATTTATAAAATTATTAGTATACTTACCCCGGCGTTCCTCAGTGCAGCACTCACATAGTTTTCTCTAGTTGATCTTGTAAAATAACCATTGTATATTATAATGTGTTCGCTGTTTACAATATCTGTACTAAACTCGTAATTGACTTGTTTCGAGCTCGTGGAATTACACAATTCGTCGGCACCTACCCCATCTTTACTGGCGCTTACTAATAAAGCCATATAACCAACTAAAATAAAATGTATTTTGTGGGTTGCCCCCATGTTTGCTACAACTTCAAAAATTACATTACTGAAAGACCTAAAATTGCTATAGTAATAGGGTGTACTAATAAAATCGTTAGAATTAATAAACTATTCACAGACATTTTATTTAGATACCTGATTGGCGTTTGCTTTGCTATTGCTTTGCATAAGTTTGCTTGCAAGTTGCATTTGCCACAGACCACTTGGCATTTGCTTGCAATGAGAAGTTTTCTTGTAGGTATTTAAAGAGTTGCTGAAAAATAACTAGGTGGCGCTGTCATCACCAAATTGAATTGTCAAATCAAAATATGCTGTCACATAACTTTAGTGTTGCCACATAGGCCAACAACGGAAGGTGTCCATCCTTTTTAATTCAAAATCGACAATTGAAAAAAAAAAATATACAGATTTCTTTTATTAAGTGTTAATTGATATTAATGGCAACCATGATCATGATTAAATGAAACCAAATTTCAGAGGAGCAAAACTTCATTTTCGTTGCTTTTTGGTAACAGCCTGTTTTTTTTCGTACGAAATTAGTAATAAGAGGCGGCAACACTAGTATGAGTGGATGTTTGTTTCCGTTGTTTGTTTTGTTGTGGAAGTCACGCTTAAGGATTATTTGTTTCTATCATTGTTTTGATATTCGTTGGACATCCACCCTTGCTGCTCTTATCCACTGTGACCTTAGTGGTTCATCATAGTCTTGTGTAGTTCGCGAACGAACTAGTTCGAAAGAGCGCTCCCACAGAGGAACTACGCGAACTAGTTCCCAGATACCTCGCTCCTTAGTTCGCTTCGGTATAATAAAATCGACTTGTAATAGCGAGTGAGCGGGAGCGCGGCGCCCGAGCTAGTCACGTTATTTGCGTTGCACTTGCATTATACCTAGTCGATTACTTATTCATAATTTTATTTACTAAAATAAGGAATACAATATACTTATTGCACCAATTACACTTTAGTTATTTTATTACAAGTTATTTACACAATATACAAGTTGAAACTCTTATTAACACAGTTAGTATTGGAATACATTATAAGTAATATGTGGTAATATTTCTATATTGAACTACATCATTAAAAAATTATTCATTTAATGTCGTATTGTGGAATCCACCCCGTATACATGAGTACAATGTATGTAACGTAAAAAGTAACGGTATAAAGAGCTACTTTTAAAAAACTAAAGAAATCGTGCAGGAGCATTAGCAAAGTGGGCGAACGATTTGCCTTTCTCTAGTTCGAGACGGGAGCTGAGGAACTAAAAGAGCGACCTAGTTCGCCAAGGAGGAGCGAACTAAACGGAGCGCTCCCGGTCGGGAACTATTACGCGCAAGACTAAGTTCATCAGTTGGAAATGTAAGACGTCCCTTATTGGTACAATTCACATCTGCACAAACACGCATTTTCAATAGTTTTCAAATCATTCAAATCTAAGCTAAATTTCACAAAAGTTTTGAACAAAACACACATGATACTAGTTACAGACGATCCGACTGTCGGACGTCTGATGGTCAGGGCCGTGTGTAGCGCGGCAGGACTCTAAGTATATACTGTAGTCTTTGGGCAGGACGTCGAAAGCTTCCAACCAGTATTAGTAATAATTAGGAGGGTCCTGCCGCACTACACACTTTCCTACGGCAGGACGTACCTTGGCAGTGTCTCCTGCGTAATAATAAAAATAGGAGTCCGACATTGGAACGTCTGTTACCAGTATAAAGCCAAATATTTATGGGATTTACTCTTTGGTTATGGGCTGCGTTCAGTAACTACGCCGTGTGATCGCCCGAAGATCATCGTAGCGTTCAGTAACAGTTCAATAACATGTGTAGTAACTGAACGCACCCATGAAGTTACATAGTTTTTTTTTTTATTGAACTGACAGCAAGATAGTTCGTTTCAGTCATATTAACGCCATCTATTGAGACTTAAAGAAAAGAAAATTAAATACCTACAAGAAAACTTCTCATTTGCTTGCATGTATGCAATAATTCCTACATACATAGTCAGTGCTGCCAACTCTTCTAACTAAAAAGGAGCTGCCAGTCCCTTGAAAAAGCGCTAGATCGAGCTAAATACTGTTTAGACGATATATAAATGACAGGACTTTTTGGCGGGAACTTGCAGTGACGTTGCGTTTTCATTTTTATTTTCATACATTTGTGTATTTTGAGTTTTATTGTATAGTTTTGGTGGTATTTTACCCAATAAAGATCATCCAAAAAGTCCGTGAAGAGTTTTAGTACAATGACCACCATTGTAGTAAAACTGGCTTTTATGGATGGTGACTGACTGACTATTGTGACTGGAAACTATAATATAACTGGACACTGGCAGAAATTATCCCTAATTTGGGCTTGGTTGCCAAACTTAAAAATAAGAAGAAGAATATTAGGTAAAACCACAGGGAACAACCACGAAAAGTCGTACGTTCTATTCATACATAACGTTGAAATAAATAACGCGCGTAAAAAGGTGGGCTTACTTAATCTGAATAGTATGGACACTGTGTATGGACCTCAAAAAAAAAAACTGTCATGTTTATATATAATACATATATGATAACATAATGAATATTGTGATAACTTTATAATATTAATTTATCTTTTGATGTTTATTTGAAATCTTTTGAACCTTTTTAATTTTATTATAGTTTCGTTATTTCAAATCTTACCTAGGTACTTACCAACTTTATTAGTTTATCGCATGTCTATCGTTATATCTACGACGAAATACGAACATACGCATACGATTTGATTCAAAATACAAAATTTTGTTTCAGTATGGCTTACTGTTTGAGTAACAGATTTCCTCCGTCATCAAAGTATTACGTGCTTCTGGACCCTGGAGCATACCAATATGAGGAAAAGGCCAAAATAAAAACATCTCAAAATGTACCGTTTTTATCAAAAACACCGCGTAAATCTCAGGGCACTCTAAAAATTTGGACACATGCCCTACACAATGCAAATTATCCACCTAAAATCCCAAACATTACATCGATGATGTCAAAACGACCTCGTTTTCCGTATGAAGCATTAAGTAAAGAAGATTTAGAAGAAATCCTTTGCAAATGTGGGATTGAAAACCCATGTGAGTGTCCTATTGATGGCACTGAAGAACAAAAAGATGTTTTATGTCAAGCAAAAGTACGGAAGCGTATATTCAAGGGAATGACCCCGAGGTCGAACATATGTGATGGTTTATCCACTCCTTCTAAGGGGGATAAAGGTTTTAATATTTTATCAGATGGGTCAAAAAAACGCATAAGAGAAGTAGCAGTAGATACAAGTCCACCTTTTTATGATAGTACAGTACATGAATCGACAGCTTTCTATCGAGGATGTAAATGGAGTAAATGGACTTCTAAAAGAAGTCAAAAACCTTTAAAAGTGGGGCCTGGCCCGTCTGATTATGTGTTTGAAAAAATTCCAACAGAATATCAAATCTGTGTTGAAAAACTTAAAGCATATCGTCGCAAAACATCAAAACAGTTTAGATACATAGAGATGGTGCAAAAAAAAAATATATTAGAGGGTCGTCCTGGTCCTGCAACATATAATCCAATGTTCGCAAAAGGAACTGACTTAAAATTTATTGGGCCAAAATCGGAAAGGTTCCCGTTATCTAAATATGATGAACACCCAGGACCAGCTGACCATTTTGTAAGAAGAGCTTTTGATTTTGGAGAAGTACCAGAGAAACTTTGTCACGCTAAGTTGCCAAAGCCTGCCTGTTTTGGCGTAAAAGCTATGAGGTTTAAGCCTCGTTATGAAGAAGGACCGAGCCCGGCAACCTACAATACTAATGATAAATTATGCAATTACACGCATTGCCCTATTGCACCTTTTAGTTGTTCTGCTCAACGATTTAAAGAAGACCTTATCAATGAAAATACAGATATAGGAGAAATATTGGGTGATGAAAACCGACAAAATAATGATCATCATCCTGTAAATTCATGCGTTTTACCTTCTTGGACGTTCAAGTCAAAAACAGTTAGGATGAAACCCTTTGTTCAAAAGCTAGATGAGCAAAGTCCAGCTGATTTTTTACAGTCAGATTTAAATATAGACAGGTCGCCTAAACTACAATACAATGCTCCTTTCTTCTCATCTGAAGGGCGGTTCCAGCCTTGGTATAACTGGATATCTATATTTGGTCAGTTAAAATCACCTGGACCTGGTCATTATTCTTTAGAAAATCCTAAATGCTTACCAGCTGTTCATAGGGGTCCACTGTATCGTGCTCCCCGCTTTCCCTCGTATTCATTCATTACGCCGGCACCTAATGAATACAAGGTGGGTGGAGGCCTTGAAACGATATTGTCAACTCATAACCAAAGATTAAAAAATAATATAAAGAATCAACATCAGTTTCTATGGAAAAAACCTGTAGAACCAAGAGTTTTGAGCTGTAATGAACTTGAAACTTTAATTCTAAATAAATCAATTAAATTATTGGATTTAGATGATGAACCTGATGCCAAATGTCAGCCAAATACAGAAATCAAACATAAACAGAAACTGTTACGTCGATTTCTTTATAGTCAACAAATCCCTTTTTCTATTTAATCTCAGTCAAGTTATTTATTGGCTTGGCTATTTCGGCGAAACCTTACATTCTAAAATATGACTCGATAGACTAACATAGACTTCGATAAACTGGCGTACTTTGTGAATAATACTTGGACTTTTAAAATTAGCCACACAGTCTATTTTCGCTTGCCTTTTTCTGACTGCACCTGCCGATATTTGGTGCCCTAAATAATTGACATTTTAAATACATAAGTAATATTGTACTTTATTGAATAATTTTTACCAGGCTATGTAGGTAGGTTACTTATCAACGGGCATCGGCACCCAGTAGGTAAAGTTATAACAATATAATAACGTCAAAGAAAATACTCGTTATTGTACCTATTCGACAAAAAAACTATCTCATAGTCTTATTTTAAGAGTTGGGACAGTGCAAGGATTTTTTACCCTATCTTGTGACATTCTACATGATTAAAGAAAGAAAGAAAGAAAGAAAAAACATTTATTTGCTACACACCTTAAAATTAACAACATAACATGAAAACGTACTTTTAAAAACTGTTACTCTCAAATATTATATAAAATATTTCTTGAGACCTCTTTAATTAATTTCTATCTCTGAATAGTATAAAAATCATTCGCTTTCCGCATCTGTTTATCCTTTATCTCCTCCTAAACCACGCAACGTATTTTGGTACGGTTTTTACCATATAGGTCAATATATAGGTACCTACTGTCACAGTATTACAATCTCTATGCATAGTAAAACTGTGCTACTGTAGTCTTTGATATAGGTACCTATGTCACCAATGATTTTATAAGTAACATTAGTGCCGATTCTGTTGTAAATGGCACTAAACTAATTTAGTCACATCTCTTTCTTACGAACATTATTGAAAAAGGATAGAATATATTTAAAGCTGTCAAATTAATCTTTGCCGTCTTATTTTGCGTGTATTTAGGCGTAACCGCGATAGATAGGGTCGGCAACGCGCGCGTGATACCCCTGGTGTTGCAAGCGTCCATAGGCTACGGTAACCGCTTACCATCAGGCGGGCCGTATGCTTGTTTGCCACCTAAGTGGTATAAAAAAAAAAAAAAAAAGATGACTTTTATATTGAAAACAAACTGAAAACTGACTGAAAACAAGCATTGGACTAATTTGATAGGACTGCATTTCTTGCATCCTTTTCTTATGTTCTTTGTTAGAAAGAGACCTAGTGAGATTAAAATTAATTTTGTTTTAAACAACAGAATCAGCAGAGCTATTTTAAAACGTCGGATTTGATATCGGAAACGGATTTAATAAAACCGAGGTGAATTTCAGCAATAACTATTTTTTTTTTCGAAATCTTTTCGATGAATCAAACATAGGCCTTATCTTTCAAAAACTTCTATTAGAGTGTAGAAACATTTTTCTAAATGAAAGCAAATTCATTTAGAATAACCTATATAAAACGATCCTTTGTGACGTGATTTTTTTGTGAAATTACGTATTTCCCAAAGATTTTCATAGGGCATCGTGCCTCTACCCAGATGTATAATCCGCCTTACTAAAGCATGACATTTAATTTCACTCCGCTTGAGGGGCTCCCTGAGCAAATCGCTCTCAGTTCGTACTGCGCACGGCTGTCAAATACTGTCAATTCTGGCTTGTTTATTTCATGTTCCCATAGAGGCGACTATCCTTCTGGACGTTTTAAATTCTTTGGTATTTCCCAATATTCCTGTTGTTATCTTTATATTTACATCACATATAGCTGGCTAGCTAAGCTATTGTAATTTCGGCTAGTTACCCATCGCTAGCTCTAGCGACCTTACTCACGCGCAGGAACACAACTTTACACCACATAAAGTTATTTGGCTGCGGTATTCTGTAAGGTGGAGTTCATAGATAATACACTATACTAGGTGGAGTTACTTCCACAGCGAGCTGCTCTTTGAGCGAATAAACGCTATGCTCTACCTCAACACGATTTTTATTGTTATCTACTGTAAGCATTCTCTGCATTATCTGCATTTAGCTACTTCTAGCACCTTTTTTGGGTAGCAAAATTTGGCAATCTAGCAACTTTTTGAAAGAAGTCTAGATACTGGCTAGCGTAATGAATGAGCCAGATATAAAAAGGTACTCTATCTATGTATGTATGCATATGGACCTATCCAAAAATCATATCATACGAAAATAAACCATAAGACTTGCACTTTACGTTTACTTTTGTTAGACTACCTTAGCGAGGCAAAACGAGCCGAACCGACCGAGGCCGTTTGTCCCTTTTCCTCAATTGCCAAAATATAAAAATGTTAAACATGGTAGAAAATATATCACCTATACAAGTATATCTACAAGTAAAATATGTTACGTATAAATATTTTTATTTATTACTATAATTTTTTAGATTTACATCCGTACATAATAATAAATAATTGTATTTAAGTAAAATAATCAAAATATTATGATTGTTTGGTAGCTATCATAAAATTATTCTGGTAGCACTGAAATCTGACATCAATGGTGTCTGGTGTGTCAATCAATGGTGTCATGGCGACATAGGGGACCATAGGGGACCATCCATAGGGGACTTTTTCTGTTGTGTCCAAGGAATATATTACTCTCTAACGAGAGGACTGCGCTCCACTGTGTGTTGTGATAAGCATAAACTAATATGTAATACTACTTAGACATTGGAACAATTGCAAATTTTTATTATTTATTTTCAAGATGTCTAAATTAGGTGCTTTTCATTTGACAAAACATACTGGAGCCAAACAAACTGCTACGGTCATGTTTTTCCACGGATCAGGTTAATATGATTTCTATAGTCATTATTCTATACGCATACGCGAGGCCCGATCGAGTCTTACGCGACATAGCAGGCTATCACCATGAAACTTGGCATACAGGTAGCCTATGGTATGGAGATGGACATAGGCTACTTTTTGTCATGGGACGTGAAACTGTGGGGGATAGCTAGTAGATCATAATTTTCACTTAATTGATGTGTTGTGAGGCCTGTGGTTAAACAGTTATTTGTTCCAATAGGTTCATCAGGAGCTGACATGCAAGAATGGGTTCGATTAATATCTAAGAATTTTTCTTTCCCTCACATCAAAGTAATGTATCCTACAGCACCCTTACAACCATACACTCCATCTGGTGGACACATGAGCAATGTGTGGTTTGATCGTGCTGGAGTATCCCCTGACGCACCAGAGATATTAGAATCAATACATAATATTGAGATAGAAGTAAAAGATCTAATAAAAAAGGAGAATGACGCTGGTATACCCAGTAATAGAATTATTATTGGTAAGTGTTATTTGACTAAACATTTCTTTATCATCAAAGTATAGAGAAATCTTATTTTCATTAGTTGTTTTGTTAGTTATATTATAAAAAGAAATATTTACACAGAGCCCTTGTACTCATGAGCTAGCAAGGTGATTCTTTTCCTCTTTTTGTAGTGCCTGTAATAGTTAAGTAGCAAATCCTTGCTGCGCTTGGGTGCTAACTTCACACAGTGCAATAATGGACTAAGTCATGAGTATCAAATACTATTTTATAGCATTTGCGACATAAACCCACACTTAAGTCAGGCTTTTCCATGTAATAATGAACTATGCAAGTCATAGAGAATTAGTGTGGGCTTAGGCTATAATTTCTTTAGTACCCACATTTCCCAAGCACAGGCTCTTGCCACTCTTACCTATACAATTGTCAGTTCCTAGAATATTTTATACTCCCAAAAATGGTGGTGTAATTGTAATAGTACATTACTGTCGTTGTTTGTAATGACTGCGTTGCTGGCAGTGGTGCTGATCATGGCCGAGAGCATTAGTAAGCTAAGTTCAAGGCCATCATAGCGTGACCCGCAGCGCAGTCATTGCGGAGTAAGGCTTTTATAGTGCTTCCACTATACAAGACTTGTACTCAAACAAAAAAATAATAATATTTTGTCCATAGGTGGTTTCTCCATGGGTGGAGCTTTAGCATACCATGCAGCATACCGGTGGGACCGAAATGTGGCTGGTGCATTTGTATTCAGTTCCTTCCTTAACCATAACTCTGTTGTATATCAAGATCTCAAGCAATCTTCTGGAGCTAAATGTAAGTATACATTATAGAAACTTGATAATTTGAGGTACCTATCTATCTTTGCAATCGCGTCTTCCGTGATAATGAGCTGGTGGCAACATGCGGCGATTAAGTTTAGACTACTTCAGATTCTGTTTAAGTTCTCTGGGCCAGTAGACAAAATGGTTATCGAATATCATCATCGACAGTAAACGATCAACCTTTGTATGGGATTTGTAATAAAGTGTAATAGTATGAGGCATGAGTGTTTGTTATCATTATTGTCACATAATATCGGTTTTATTGTAAATCCATTATATTCTTATCAAAATTATTATAATTAAAACACTGTAATTTTTTTTTACAGTTCCACCACTTTTAGCAATACACGGAGACAGTGATGACTTAGTAAGCCTGAAGTGGGGACAAACGAGTTATAATCAGATGAAGGAACTTGGTGTGGACGGAGACTTCTTCGTTATGGAGCGATTGGGTCACTCTATTAATAGACGAGGAATGCATATCATAAAAGAGTGGATAGATAAATTATTACCAGATGTTTAAAACAATAGATAGACCCTTTCGTAGATAAATGTATAGTTAGTGATAGTTAGACGAGCTTTGAGACACGTTTATAAAAAAATGAAGTTCCTAGAGGCAAAATGAAGAATGTTCACTAATTTAGATTTTTAGGTCTCCTTATTTTCTATAGAAAATAAAAAATATATGTGAAAGAATTATTTCGATACGTCAATTAGTTTCCGAGATATGGAATTTTAAAATAAGCGCGCGACGCTGGATTCCACTGGCCCGTACTCAATGCGTGTGACGTCATGTTACATCGCTCGCTCAGTCAATCGCGCTCACAGAACAAATACCCTGACGGGGTCGCGCTTTTCCGTACGTTTCCCCAGTTGATTATGACTTTTTTGGTTTTGAAATTTCCAATACAAATACTAGAAAATCATGTGTTATGCCAAAATGTAAATATACAACCACCAGTCCACCGGAAAAGTTGATTTTACTCGTTCCAATGGATGTCCAAATACGAGAGAAATGGATAAAAACTGTGAAGGGGTTGAATCTATTTAGAGATAAAAGCAAAGTTTATTGCTGTAAAGATCGTTTTGACGTAAGAATGGTGACAGTCTACTATGTACCTAAATATTTATACACATTTGTAGTGTGCAGTTACTTGATACCTCAGCGCAGCCGCGGTTTCACCCGCGCGTAGCGTTTTAATTATTTTGCGCGAAACCCCTTATAAATTATCTGAAGTAAAAGAAGCTTAAGTTATTCTTTATAACATCCGCTATCTACCAGTGAAAGTCTCGTCTATATCGGTCCAGCCGTTTTGGAAATCAGCCGGAACAAACTAACGTAAGAACGTAACGTAACGTTTTAAGAGAGGTAGAGCATAGCGTTTATTCGCTCAAAGAGCAGCTCGACTGGGGAAGTACCTCCACCTTACAGAATACCGCAGCCAAATAACTTTATGTTGTGTAAAGTTGTGTTCCTGCGCGTGAGTAAGGTCGCCAGAGCTCATAGGGGAGGGGGGAAAGGTCGGTAACGCGTGAGCGATGCTTCGTGTGTTGCAAGCGTCCATATGGCTACGGTAACCGCTTACCATCAGGTGGGCCGTATGTTTGTTTACCGACTAAGTTGTATAAAAAAAAAAAAAAAAAAAAAAAAAAACGTAAGACGACGATTTTTTTGCGTGGAAAATAGTTATTCTTAAATAAATTAAACGTACGTTACTTCTTATAACATAAGCTTATCTGAGAATAAAATCCAGTCAAAATCGGTTCAGCCGTTACGGAGATTAACCGAAAAATTTGTTTTTTTTTTATATGCATTTTTTAGGGTTCCGTAGCAAAATGGCAAAAAACGGAACCCTTATAGATTCGTCATGTCTGTCTGTCCGTCCGTCCGTATGTCACAGCCATTTATTTCCGAAACTATAAGAACTATAATGTTGAAACTTGTTAAGTAGATGTATTCTGTGAACTGCATTAAGATTTTCACACAAAAATAGAAAAAAAAAAAAATGGGGGTTATAATAATAATATAATAATAATAATTTATTGACACCAAACAACAATATAACAACAATATGTAACAAAAGGTAATTAATTAAGTTTACTTACACAATGTATGTTAACAATGATTAATGATTACTAGCATCTAAACTAGGCCGAGCCTGTATCTTAGATGCTAGTTTCTTCCGTGGTTCCCCATACTTACTTAGAACTGAAACTAAAAAAAATTTTTTCATCAAACCCATAAGTGTGGGGTGGCTATGGATAGGTCTTCAAAAATGATATTGAGGTTTCTAATATAATTTTTTTCTAAACTGAATAGTTTGCGCGAGAGACACTTCCAAAGTGGTAAAATGTGAGTCCCCCCCCCCGTAACTTCTAAAATAAGAGAATGATAAATCTATAAAAAATATATGATGTACATTACGGTGCAAACTTCCACCGAAAATTGGTTTGAACGAGATCTAGTAAGTAGTTTTTTTTTAAAACGTCATAAATTGAAATTAATATCAAATACTCAGGTCTATACTACCATTTACTTATATACCTACAGGTTTGTACGGAACCCTCGATGCGTGAGTCTGACTCGCACTTGGCCGGTTTTTTTTATTAGCGTGGGGAAATCCTCGTAGGATACCCGACCATCTTGGGGGGAGCGCGATCAGATTATGCCCAATTTTTTCGGCTTAAACCCCAACGGGTGTCGTCAACCGTATATAGGTACTTTCATGTGCATTTAATAAAAAGTTGTTATTTTGATATTACATAACAGACACTTCAATTTTATTTATTTGGATATATGAAGTAGATTGTGTTCCTGCGCGTGAGTAAGGTAGCCAGAGCTCATTGGGGAGGGGGGAAAGGTCGGTAACGCCTGAGCGATGCTTCATGTGTTGCAACCGTCCATATGGCTACGGTAACCGCTTACCGTCAGGTGGGCCGTACGTATGCTTGTGGTAAACAACTTAGTTAGGACTTAGTCGTATAAAAAAATATAAGACATAAAAAAGGTTAAGTACCTACATCTATTCAACTCGCTGCATTTGCAATATATCAATTTATTTAGTTAAATTTACTAAGAAGAGTATAAATAGGTATAGACAAACATTACTAATTTATTGTCTATAACATGAAACTGAAAAGGGAAATAAGTACTACTTGCTTTGCAGCTATAAAATAATTATTTTAGGTATATTAGGCAGACAGGAGTAAGCATTTGCATTCTTTCTTCTTGCTTTTCGGCGGCAACGGAATAACTATTCGTCGATAAATAGTAAAACTTGTAAAATAATTATATATGATTTGGACATCTTATTTAATTATATTACATTAATTATTAGATTCAATTTAAAATAGTTTTGCATCCTATTCTGTAGCGAAATGTGTAGACCTTATTTTATGATTCCACCTAAATTTTACGACATTTCTGACGAAATAATCATTTCAGTTCAACCATAAGTCCATATATTTTCAAATCCATAAATAAAATCCAAAATACTTTCCACTAATAGCGCAAGATACCTACGTACCACCGCTAGCGACTAATATGAGTGAACGGAGCGATGTGAAATGACGTCACCTGCGGTCACGTGACCGTTAGCGGGCTTCGATATTTAGGGGAATTTTAAATGTCTGTAAAATCATAACTACTTGGTTTTTTTGAACGAAACAAAAACTAATGTATTTGTATACATAATTGCTCTACTGATACAAACTTTCAAGCGGTTTTGCATACCTATTAACATTCCTCATTGCAATGCAATCCCTTTGCAAACCCAAAAATGTAAGTTCTGTTTTATTTACTTATTATGTTTTAATAAGCGTTGATACATCAGTCCCGAAAATTTGCGTGAATTTTGAAATGGCAATATACGAACAGCTGGCTGAAGAGCAGGTAGCTCGCCGTTACGTCGAAATTACCCCTACAAAAAAAAGTTGTCAAAGGAGTTGCGACTATGGGATATAATAATAATAATAATATTTATTTATTTGCACTAAAACATTTCGAGTTACAAAGGTACATATAGATTACGTCGATAATTTTTATGTGGGAGTTGGTTTTTGGGAATCATTGTGTAGTGTTATAATTGGGGATATTATTAAGCGTAGTGTTCATCTCTTTTAAGATGTGTTTTATACTGGTTTTTGAATGATCATTTATTTTTCACACTGTCAAACAATTAGCCTATTTATGGGCTGGATATTGACACCAATCTGACCAGGTTTACAGCTCCTGAGAGGGAAAATAAGATCCTGTGATATTTATTATTATTATTAGGAAAAAAGCCAATTATAGTCAGGTTGACCAAAAAATATTAAAAAAATGTAACATTGCTGAGTTTCTTGCCGCATTCTTAAGGCCGAGTTCCGAACCGGTGGTAACTTCAGTAAATGTGACCTTCATAAGTACCCTTCTGGGACCTAAATTGAATAAATGGCATTGACTTTGATATATGTGGCAAGTGTTGAAAGTTTCGATCGGTAAAATAATGCTGGATTATCTAAAATATAGTAGAAACATAAAACATATAAAGGGATACCTACTTAATTGGTCAAGATTGATGTCAACGTAGTAAGCTTACTGCTGGGACTGGGGCTGTGCACGCGTATGTCAATTGTGTGGTTTCTGGGATGGGCACAGAATAAGGAATGGGAATGGGATCTGTTTCATGATAGCGTATGTAACTACCGCCACCTGCTAGCTTCCTGGACGGAATATTGGTCTAAGAGGACATTGAAATTTAATAAAATATGGTTGTTACAAAACTGAGTTTTATTTATATACAGAGGGCCTATTGAACAGCTTAGGGTGAGAGAGATTCGTATGTTTGTGTATGCAAAAAACGAATGCCTACCCATTTATCTCCAAAACGATTTGACCGATTTAGATACGGTTTTAGGTAAATCCCCTAACCCAATTAAAATGTCGCTAGAGTATTTGCGCGAAGGCATTATTATAATGCAAATAAGACAATAATTGGAATTTTTTAGCCATAGAATAATGGCTGGAGGTTAGAAGATACTCAATACAAAAAAAAAAAATACAATAATATCAACAACCTAAAGTATTTTTAATAATTTATTACTTTTTTTTAAACAATAGGTAACAATAGATGGTTTATTTTCTGTATTGATTTATCACCTGAAGTCCACCCATTTTTCTTTGGATAAAAAAATGCCAATTATCGTCCTATTTGCTTATATGCTTGCAAACATTATTGAAATAGTTCTTGGAGTATCATAAAAAATTGCTCGCAGAATAAGAAAAGTACGTAACGTGAATGACATATTTTTCATGTCTGGTAGGTACCTGAAAATTGGCCCAAGGGACAAGTTAGCTGGTATTCATACGTTTGAATTGCATACTAACACTATACTCAATTCTATAAATTTTGTCCATTAGAAAATAAGGAAAGTCTGGCGAGCCTAGGATCTTGGTCTAAGAGGGTTAACCCTCTATCCCAGTGGTTCCCAATTAGTTTTTCCTGAGTTACCACTTCAAGAAAGACTCAAACTCACGTACCCCTTATTGCAGGAATAATAAATAAAAAACTAAAACAGTTTTTTTTACATTTATTACCATCAAAATCTGTGATCAAAATACAGTTCGAATGGCAGAGAAATGCACTTTTTTTTTTTTTTTAAACGAACCTTTGGTTCTGGTTTTGGTCAGTTTCAGTCGCACGCAAGTCATCTTCAAGTTGAAGTCTGTGACGGTGTTTATTTTTAAGTTTGTCATAACCGAAAAACCGCTGTCGCAAAGGTACTTCGTGCAAAATGGCAGTAAATATTTAATTGCTGCGTCGCTAACACGATAAATGTCTTTTAGATCAGCCCATAGGTAAATTACCCAGTGATTGCTCTGCAAAACAACTCTTGAGTCTGCTTTTGTATGAGATGTCTATTAATTCCTCTTGATCAGAGATGGCGGCGTAGGTTGTCGGTGGAATGGTTCGCAAAGTTCGTTATTTACCCAGTTCTAATGCGGCGATATTTCTGGGAAATAACTGTCTTTCTCTGGTCTATCTTAGTTAAGAGATACCAGGCGTACCTCTTGATGCAACTTCGCGTACCCCTGTGGGTACGCGTACCACTAATTGGGAAACACTGCTCTATAATTCAATGGCTCTATCCTAATCTATCAAGCGAGACCTTCGAATTTCTTGTTCGAATAAGTGCTTATTAAAATATTTTACTTGATATTTTTGAAATTAAAAAGCGAATCTTGTCTTTGAAGGTTTTTTTTTAATGTGTGTCATGTCAACAATGATTGAATGTTAGATATGTTATGTCAACGAGATTGAAATAAACTAAAACGTATTGACTATATTCTCTTCGATTATACTTGAAACTTATAATGGGACCATCTAAGAAAGGAAAGACCGTAACAGGTGAAAATGAATGGCGATCTTGTATCGAGGAAGCTGTATTAAATGATGAAAATTGGAATGCAAAAGTTATTCTTATTGAGGCAGCTGGTAGTGATCAAGATAGGATTTACTTGAGTAAATTTGAACTCTATGCTGCTGAAGAAAAACGATTTGTTATTAAAAATATATGTAAAACCGAAACTATTTTCATGGTAAACCAACTTGGTGGCGAGAAAAAAGTCAAAGATGATCACCTTAGAGTTTTTGAAGAAGGACAAGCTTATCTCAAAGATAAGAAAGATATACCACCTGATATTCAAGCTTTAATCATTAAACATCTTATCTTAAAAATGAAAGAAGAGTACATTTTTATCAAAATGCACAAATTAGAAGTGAAAAAAGGAATGCGAAAGGAATCGGCCACAATGATAGACCGAGCTGAAGTAAGAGGAACTGTTAATGTCAAATCACCTGAACCTAGTGAACTACTGACATCTCCTAAAGGAAAGGGAAAGAAAAATGTACCCGACGCATCGTCTATTATACTGCCTGAACCAATAGAAGGTAAAAAGTACAATACCCTTTTGAGAGTCAGGGGAGAAGAGTGGCGAGATAAAGTTTATGTTGATGACTTTCCGATAGATGGACCTAATATTTATGTGGCTGTAACAGGATTTGTAGAACCATATTTGCCAGGTTGCCTTTTGAAGATTGGAATACCATTAACAGCAATAGTTCAGGTTCGAATAGATCCGATCAGCACAAAAGTCCCTTCGACCCTATTCCGTGCTACTAAGAGGGGACAGAGTCAAACAGAAATATTGACAGAGAAGTCCCTTAAATTTTGGGAAGACTTGCAGTCATTACGGATTAACATTGATTCTACGAATGACTTTAAAGATACTGCTTTTGTAGTGTTTACCCCGCCTTATTTGGACGCAGATAACTTATCTGGTGATCCTGATAAAATATATGATGAATTATGTTTTCTTATGTATGATTTACAGGATCTAACGAGACAGCACGTACACTATCTTGAAAATATGAACATAATTAACATCCCTGAAGAAAATGAAGATGAACGATTAAAAAAATATTATAATGAGCAAATTGATGATTTACCATTGGAATGTGTTACTACATTTTCAGTTTTAGATAGCATTCTTCAAGCGGTTTCTAAATATGATAAGGTTGAAAAGAATAGTAGCAGTTCATCGTTCTCTACTGCAAAGTTATTGGATCAAACACAAAAAAGTACCTTAAAGGTCGATGAAAAAGTGGAGAAGGCGGAAACGCTCGTGAAACATGTATTTAACACACTGTGTAAATCAGATAAAAATCAGAAGTCTTATCGCATATCTTACGGTGAGGAATATGAAAGTCATAAAAATCCTATAATTATTCACTATGGAGATTTTGCGAAGTACACGACCTTCCATTTAGGAAATTTTAATTTAAATAATATTATCTGGTCGACGTTGATTGGTATGCCCATTACTAAACTTTGGCAAAATCAGAGTCAACCCCATGGTGAACTTGAAGCTAAAATAAATTTCCATGTGAATGTACTATTGTCTTGCTTTGATAGAGAGGATGTAGAAACTGCAGAACTAAATAGGTTAGTTCATATTTTGGCATGTCGAAAACTATACAATAATAGAAGTTCTCTAAAAAAACAACATCAACCACAGTCAACAATTTCTGATTTTAAAAAAGTATATTTAAAACGCAGCGTCCTTGCCGAACCACTTCCAGCTTGTCCTTCGTTGCACCGAAGTTCAAGTAATATTATGCCTTCTTTCCCTACAATGACTAAAAGCGAAAATGTATCTCACATGTCCTCTGTAGATGATCCTGAAGTTCAACGAATAAAATTTCTTTTTGATTGTCCGGATATAAGCGAATTAGTATCTGCTGCAGAAATAGCAAATGGAAAACCTATAAACCATATGATCGATGATTTTGAATTCTTTGAAGATTTAAATGGGACAAGTGCATTACAAATTATGCTTCAAGCTTTTGATAAATTTAACTGTGTTGATTATAAATACTGTGAAGTGACAGATTGTTTTATATTGATGTTCTACAATAGTTATGACAAAGATGGAATAGCACGTGAGGAATGGCGCTGTCATTTACCGACACCAGTATGTTTACAGGACTTTTTTGACTTTGTCTTAGAAGAAAATTATGACTGGATACTAAACGAAGAGGATATTTACGATGAACATTTAGTATTTAAAAAACAATCGATGTCTAAAGATGTGATGGATTCATGTGGATTCAAATCGTGTATAGAAAATATGGATGTAGAGATGGATCTTCTGATAGAAGGTTCTCTCAAATATCAAGCTTTAGCAGAAGTTGAAGAGTCTATTCCTATTGCAACGGATACCATACCAACGTCATCGAAAAAAACTACATTAACCCCTTCCTCAACAGAAATGGATTCTAAAAATGGTAAAAGGGCAAAATCACCTGCATCTACTACCCCGAAAAATTTGAGACAATTTTTTAAAGCTACTAGCACGGATTCAACCTCTTCGGCCACAATTATGGTAAAACCATTTTCAGGCTATGATTTGGGAGATAGGAGAGTGGAAGTTTTTGGAAAAGATGCGACATTTTTCTCCAAGGATGGCACTCGGGTTTGTAGCTTATATACTCTAATCATACCTATGAACCTTGAATACATTATTCTTAACGTAATTCCTGGTAATTGCTGTAACGAGTTCTGGGTTCATAGAGCTTTAGGAGAATCTGTATCTCCCGAGTTACGTGATATATGTGAGTCTTTCAGGATAAACTGTAAAGACCAAGTTGTTATTAATATCCTTAAACAATCATATCAAGTACCGATTGCTATTCAAGCTACTTCTTCACTAGAAAACGCATCACGAAAAGAAGTTTTATCAAAAACCCCATCTCGGAAGCTAAGCCCCGACACATCCAAGATATTTGATACAAAATCTTTTCATTCACTTTTTGTCACATGGCCGAACGGACATATTACCGAGACCGTACATGAAAATAATTCTCCTGTTATTTCCCACATTAAACAATTTTACCTAAATCCGTTACCATACCTCGAGGAGGATATGCGCTGTATTAGTTTAACTGGCGAGGTTGTTATTTTTAAATCATCTGGGGACATAGAGATACTAAAATCAGATGGTTCATTTATAAAAATTATTAAATACGGGAAAAGAATGACTAGTCCTGAAGTTACTCAATATGTTCATAGCGAAACTAGTTCTGATAAAATAAAAAAAGCAAAAGGTAAAGAAAAGAATAAAGACAGACCCAGAAAAACTTCAACAAAATCATCTAAAAATACTTTGAACGAGGATAATATAAGTCTGGAAATTAAACCGGAGTACGAATTATTTATTGAAGAATTTGAGACTATAGACACGAATGGCCTTAGACAAAAATGGATCGATAATAACCCCTTTGATATTGAAAAGTTACTGACTCGGACTGCTACTGACTACTGTTTAGGAGAGATATTTTCGAGACGAATGGATGGAACCAATATTCTTCTCAATAAAGATGGAATTCAAATCGTAACATTTCCTAACAATACCCGTATTATTACTTATTACCTAATAGAAGATGAAGAAGTATACCCTGAGTGGACAGAAGAGGAAAAAGAGTATTTTGATATGGTTAGTTGTGACACGATTGAAACGGAGACAATAAAATCAAAAACATCCAATTCACAAAAAAGTTTAACAGAAAGTATATATAGTGCTAGTGTTGATAGCACTAAGAAAATAGAGGAGGAGGAAAGGAAGAAAAAGGCAGAAAGTGATGGATATATATCAGTCCAATTAGTTTTTACTATCGAACATGAAAATTTTTCCACAATCACCATCAACAAAACAAATAATAAAATTTCCGTTGACTCTCCAAACAGTACTATCGTGGTGGTTGACATTGATAATAATTATGATATTGCATTAGACAGTGCAACAACAGCTAAGTTCAACGGTGAAAATTTGGATATTAAATACGAGGCATGTCCAGAATGTCAGTCTTTTACTACTTGCAATATTAAAATTAGACAAGACGAGACGAGCAGTATGAACAAGTTACATCAGAATTGGTTGAAATTGAAGGACTCATTTTGCAATAAAATTGCCGTAAATGAAGAAGGAGATATCAATATTTTAGATGAGCCGTGTTCTGAACTTTTGATTCATGGAGAAGATAACACCTTTAATGAAGACGTCGACATTGGTGATGAAAAGCCAATTGATGGTAAATCTGAGAGCTCAGTTATATCTCATAGCAAATGCCAAGAGATGTATACAGCGAAGACTATAAGATTTTTTGTTTTGCGAAGGTAAGCATCTGAAATAGTTAGCAGCTTTGCAGTTCCTTGTCTGTGTATTTATTATAATTCTATATTATATGAATTTATCTTATGCAAGGATATTGTATACTAGTTAATTTAAAAAAATCCTTGATATTTATTATAAGTACTTATATCTTTTATGTATTCTAAGTCCGTGACAAAGCTTAAGGATCAGTTCACAATCGAGACGTGACGCGACGCGGCTAGCTTAAATAGCAATAGAAAACTTTAGTTACTAATCAAAAAGGTGCACATTTCAGAGAGAATTCGTGACGATTGACTGGCGCCGCCGCGTGGCAATACCGTTTCGCTCTTTAAAGTACGCGTCGAGTCTCGTCTTGTTTCGGTGTGAACTGACCCTTATTCGTTCTTTATCTTTCTATCGACCATCCCGACATCAATAGAATCCGTTAATACCTGTGTCACAATTCTTCACTGTTTTTTTAAAAAACAGATTCTTTAAATCTATCCGCATCACGATGGGTGTTCGATGTGTTTTTGAGTGCTTGTTATTTTGAAACATTATAGATTAACGGGAAACTGATCTTCCACAGGTCCTTGGATGGTTTAACAAACCTTCATTTCGTTTTATTAGTTGACTAGCTTATCGCCCGCGGTTTCACCCCCGCCCCCTTCATTACCCCCTTACCTATCCTATCCTACCCTATAAAAAGTATCCTATGTATGTATAAAAAGTAGCCAAATCGGTTCAGCCATTCTTGAGTTATAAATAGTGTAACTAACACGACTTTCTTTTATATACCTAATATATAAAAGTAAGGTATGTTAACATTTTTATATATTGTTAAAAAAATTGTTATTAAAAATCTTAACATACCTTCAGTACAAAAATTAATTAAAGTAATATTATAAGTATTTCATATTGTAACTATTGTTGTACTAGCTTTTACCCGCAACTTCGTCTGCGTTAACTTTAGAATTTGACTTTAAGAACAGTGTGTAAAAATCAATAAATCCAATATTGAAAAACCTGTACATTTTCACACCAATGATACTTAGTTCATTGTAACACTATTTGCAACCTCTAGTTCATACATAACTCGGAGTACTCTTTGTATTTTTGCAATGATCTCTCTTTGAACTCCTTGAATGATTCTCAAACGTCTGTCTACTTGCGCTTGCTCATCGCCTATAAAATAAACTTACTTAAAAATTGTGTCTGAAACAGGAATGTTTGAAACAGGAAGCAGGCACCCAATTCTGTGATAAACCTGCCCTTGCACAGTAAATGTTGGTGAAAATCCCGGCATGGCAACAATTCGATCAGCACCAAAAGACATCATATGGAAGCATCCATTGTATTTCCTTATATTTTTTAGAAAATGCCGCGATTCATCTGTGCCAAATAAGAACAACTCTTTAAGTGGCTCAACTGGCTCCACTATCCGTGGGATGTCAACTTTTCCCCTTGAACAACAAATCCCAGCGGTCTCTTCTTTCCATTTCAGCGCTCCGCAAAATCTGCACACTATACTCATTCTTTACATTTTTAGGAGCCTGTGGCTGCCGCAGTCAAAATCTGTATCGTATTCTAAAGCAGCGTTTTTGAAGACGCCCCACGTATTTCTATTAAAACATTGCCGCCGCTGTGCCATTTTTTCAGCAATAGTATGTCTGCGAGCTTCTGCTTCCTCCACAGTCTCTGCTGCTCGCTGGGTCGCTAGATAATTAGCGTGTTGTTGACGTCTATCATTCGTTTGCTCCGGAGTTTCAGTTGCTCGAAAGTTAGCTTGCCTTTCAGCTTGCGCCACGTGTCATACTTCTGATTATCCTGGCGTCTCAGTAGCCCGCTGGTAAGCCATATAATCAGCTTGTTGTTGACGGCGATTATGCGCGTGTTCCAGCGTCTCCGTTGCTCGCAAACTGGCTTGTCGCTCAACTTGCTCTCCACGTCGTGCTTGCGATTGATCTGGCGTCTCATGAGCCCGCTGGTACGCGACATAATTAGTATGCTGTTGAATTCGATTGTCCGTTTGTTCCGGCGTTTCAACCGCTCTGAGAGCCTCTTGACGCCTAGCCTGCTCAATCCTCCTTAGCTCCGCTTGAGGAGAAGTTTCTTGACTCCTAGCTACTTTATTTGCTCGAGCTTTTCTTAAATTTGGTGACAAATTAGTTTTACGTTTCCCCGGCATGTTATTAACCTAACGATAATAAAATAATACCTAAACGAAATAAATAAAATCCAAATTATAAGCCAAAATAAAAAACACGAACAATATTAATAAAACACAAACCAAACATTTCGAAATCTATAAAAAAAACTAACCTAAACACAGTAAATAAAATCCAAATTATAAAGCAAATCGAAGTCCGCGAGAACAGCCAAGTCGTATTATAATCAAAATAAATGTAACCCAAACAACAATATCAAATCAAAAAGAAAAAAAATTGAATCCGTAAATGTAAGCCAAAAGTAGTTTTCGATTTCGATCCCTTGCTCTGTGAAAAATCAGAATCGTACACTTTCTGGGATAAAAAGTAACCTATGTACTATTCCAGACTATAATCTATCTCTGTGCCTTATTTCATCCAGAGCCTTTTTGGCGTGATTGAGTAACAAAAATCCATCCATCCAAATTTCACAGTAGGATACACTTATAAACCTATATAGTTATAGTTCTTCAAGTAAATAAACATTGAAAATCATCCCACTGGAACACATTACTGGGATAAAAAGTATCCTATGTGTTAATCCAGACCCATATTCTATCTGTATGCCAAATTTCATCCAAATCCGTTCAGATGATGAAGCGTGATTGTGGTACAAACATCCAAACTCACAAACATCCAAACTTTCGCATTTATAATATTAGTGAGATGAGATTTACTAAATTAGTATGTTCTCACTTCGTTTTATATGGAGCTTACTCACATAAAAAAATCCTAGGGGTGCTTCTTCTACCAGGCTGTATGCGGAGCCATTTTGTAAATAGCCTTTTTGTTAATGAACAGACAGCCTTTGCCTTCTTTCTATAGTTAACATATTTTTCAGGGAGTTAACATGTACTGAGCTAGTACATCGGGCCCTGTTGGAGCAGTACAAACGTTCTTGTTGCTGGCAGCCATGGTGTTCTATTGGTCAATATGATACTTTTGGTGATAATAGAAGTCTTTTATCGTTACTTACACCTGTACATCTAACTCAAACAGAGGTCTTGAAATGTTTATTATTAACTTGGAGATTTCGAGATGGCATATTTTCGAAACCTATGTTGGATTAGTCATGCTGAACAACTACCTATTACTATGGGAATAATAGTGAATTCTCATTTTTTTTTTTAACTTTTCTTACAAAATGTTAACGTTGCTCGATCATAATGTATGAAAAGTAAAAAAAATTTTTGAGAATTCAGTGTTGGTCCGATACTAAAAGTTGTTCAGCATGACTAATCCCACATATGTTTCGAAAATATTGGCATATTTTCGAAACCTATCGAAACTCTCGAAATCTCCAACCTGTATATGCTTGTATATTACCAACACCATTGATAATTAATTATCTCTCAGTTAAAATAAGATATATCAGTAGCGTTATTATGTTGGTAGAAATGGCTAATGGACTCAAAGTTAGCAAGCAAACCCAAATACTTGACCTACAAGGACTTAAAGAAGGATTGTGGCAAAGGTTTTTACCACTGGATGCGCCCTTATGATAGATTTGAGCCGAAACCAACGAAACCAGATAACGCTTTGCCGCCAAGACTACCAAGAGCTTTTATTCTAAGGTTATGTTTGTTTTCTATGTGACGTTGAGTAATACCACAGTCTAAAACCATACAGAGACGTGGCCCGACCTGCGAACAAAACGATGTTAGTAGCTCGGGTACGTTAGTGTAGGTACTATTATTTATTCTGTAGCTCGAAAAACAGCATACTTTATATGGGCGTCGCGATACTGTTTAGACGTTGTCGGCATTTTCCACGATTTCATAGGCGTCGGACGACTGTATGGTTTTATAGACTGTGGTAATACCATTAGCTAGTGCAATATATCGCGTGTAATGGCAGCGCGAAATAATACATTCAGAACATATTTAAAACTCTCCCGGTGGTGTCGGAGATGACCCGACCGGGCTTTTTTTCTTTACGTTCCGTTGTGTCGGAGATAGCCCGATCGGGCTTTTTTAAATTACCAAGAAATTACCGCTCGAATTTCATGTTTTTTTTACACTATTACGTAACTAAAGTACCTAAAATTTGGTACGTGAATAAAGAGCATTAAATACCACACCCGTGAATAGGTAGCATTATAGTATGATCAGTACAAAAAAAAAAATTTTTCGCCCGTTGTTTATGGTGAACGGGCTGAATGAGTTAACTCACTCCGAGGCTCACCGAAAATTAAAGTGTAGATATGATAAATTAACGTATTTCCCATAAAAGGTGAGTGATTTGTACAGAATATTAGTTTATCTAACCGTTTTAGTAATAATCTTTATAATTACTGATGTGTGTAATTAGAATTCCTTGAATCTAAACACATACTTGTGACTCAAAGTACTCCCGTGTTTATAACCAAGAAAATCTTATTTCACACATCAGGATTTATATAAATCATTATTAAAACGGTTAGATAAACTAATAAGCTACACAAATCACCCACCTTTTACAGCCAATCCATTAAATATCACTAATCGCAATTCATTTTGTTTTGAGTCGCGGCACTAGATGCAAATTCACGTAATGGAACGGCTTTTATCAACAAATATTTTTTTGAACCTTATGCCTATAACATTAAGAGATAATAGTTAGGGACTCATAAAAGCTAGTACAAACAAAAATGGTTAGAAATTCATTTACGATGTGTGTGTACCATGAACTGAAAGTGGAGGTCTATTTTTAGATATCGAACCACAAATCTACCTCGTTTTTTTTTTTATCATCGATTATTATTTAAATCTTGTAACATTCGTCGAGCTTGGCACATTACCTTACGAACAAAACAGCAACACGATGACTTTTTGGCGGGCTTTTCAACAGGGCGGTCTAAAAATTTTTCTGATTTTCAATTTATTTATTGTTTGTATTTATTTGTCTATATTAGTAGTAGTTATTATCGTAGCAGCTCTTTTAGGTAAGTTTTAACATTTTTATTCTTTAAATATTGCTTAGTCTTAAAAATATGGACGTGGTTTCGGAGCCTGAAGAACCACCCGACCCCTTGATCACATTATTAAATGCGGCTAACTCAACAGATGATGTGCCTTTTGAGACCATATCGCGTAATAATAAAAAGGGTAAAAATAAAATTTCAAAGAATTCAATATTTAAACCAAGGGATAAATCGTCTCCTATGCGGCCCTTCCACCATGCCATATCTTTCACAGGAAATCTAAATAAAGATTTAGTTATGGTTAAATCAATTAATAACAAAGATTCATGCGAAATTTCTAAAACTCAAACGGGAAATATTACAAATAAAGTAGAGTCTCAAACGGGAAATATTATAAATAAAATAGAGACAAAGTTCAGAACGCTTTATTTAGACACTGACCCTGGACCTTACATTGTTCATGTGGAACTAATATCCCCCGATGTTAATTCTGGCTCTACCTTACATACTATTAAATTTGGACATTTTTTATATAAGAATAAGTTAGGTAATATTTTGGAAGATGGAATTAAAAGAATTGGTAGAAACAGAGTGTCTGTCCAATTTAAAACTTGCACAGATGCAAATATTTTCCTAAATAATGATTTAATAAAAAGAACATATAAAACCTTTATTCCTTCTTTCAACATTTGTAAAATGGGCATTGTCAGAGGGATTCCAACGGATTGGTCTCATGATGATATTGTCCAAAATGTCAAAGTCCCCAAAGGAATTGGAGAAATAGTTCGCACACGCAGATTGAGCAGAAAACAAGTCAATCCTACAGGAGTGACATGGATTCCTACTCAGACTGTTGTTTTAACTTTCGATGGTCAGGCTCTCCCTACACGTGTATTCTCCTATTTTTCTTCTCTTCCGGTGGAGCAGTATGTGTATCCAACAATACAGTGTTTTCATTGTTGTCGTTTTGGGCATACCAGAGCTCAATGTAGAAGTAAACCACGTTGTTATAAATGCGGCTGCGAGCATGATGGTGCTTCATGCGTTTCGGATAATTTAAAATGTATCTTCTGCACTGGGAATCATCAGGCAACTGACAGAAATTGCAATGAATACATCAGACAAACCAACATAAAAAAATATATGACAGATCATTCAGTTTCTTATCAAGAAGCTTCCACTCATTTCCCTATTGTTAAAAAATCTTATGCTGAAATTATCTCCACTCCTCAACAAGACTTGGTTTATGATACTTCTTCTGCATGTACTTTGAATTATCCAAGAACTAATATATCCAGTAATAATACCTCACATAAAAAGACTGTTTTCCTTAAGCAAAAATCTCACTTACCTTTGCATAAAGGTTATGATAAAAAAGCTCACAATGATCTGATCAGTAATTATGCTATACCTTCTCCAAAGAATGGCTGTGGACTTTCTTCTGAAACCATTGTGAACAATAATAACGAGACTTTTGATTTAAATAATCTGTTAGCATCTTTAATAAACATTATTACCAATTCTTCCATACCAGACTCCGTTGCAGTAGTACTTATTAATAATATGTCTTTAACTATATTTGACTTAATTAAAAATGGATCACATCCTTCAGTGGAATTGTAGAAGTATACATTCTAAATTAACCGAATTAATATCACTAGTTAACCAATTTAATCCATTTATTATAGCTGTTTCTGAAACCTGGTTGAGGCCAGGATCTCGGTTTCGGTTTCCTGGTTTCACAGTTATCAGAGATGATCGAGATGATGGATGGGGAGGGGCTGCCCTTCTCATAAAAAAAAGATCAGCTTACAGTGCTCTGCCTCTTCCTCAATTTGACAATTCTTTTCTTAGTGCTGTAGCTGCACGCGTAGGTGGGGTATCATATGTTTCTATTTATATTGCCAATAAAAACATATCAGTAATTCCAATTTTAAAAAAAATATTGGAATGTTTGCCACCTCCTGTTGTTATATTAGGCGATTTTAATGCACATCATTGTTTGTGGGGTGCTCCGAATAATGATAGACTTGGTACAAATATTGTTAATTTAATCGACGACTTTGATCTATGCATTTTAAATGATGGTTCACCGACCCGCTTTGTTACCTTCGGCCAAAATCAAAGTTATGTAGATATAACGTTATGTTCTTCAATGCTTTTCTCGCTCTTTACATGGAAGTGCTTAACTGTTACACATGGTAGTGATCACTATCCTATTCTTATAACATTGCCTAGCACCGGAATTGTAATTCAACCATTGCCACCTTTACTTAAATATAAGCTATCTGATTGTGATTGGGAGTCTTTCAGTGCTACTTTAGAAGAAAAGATATCTTCACTCCCCGATGTAAGTTTGGAAAACTTGATGGATTCGTATGATAATTTAATTTCTTGCATGCTAACATCAGCTGATCTTTGTTTTCCTTTGAAAAATGTTGCCAGTGGTAAATTATCTTCACCCCCGTGGTGGGATAAAGATTGTACTGAAGCTGTGAAAAAAAGAAATGAAATAGAACAAAATTGTAAGGATAATCTCAATCTTCAATCCTTCCTGCAGTATAAAAATACTACTGCTGCAACTAAAAGACTACTGCGGAAAAAGAAGAAAGAGGGCTGGCAACGTTTCTGCTCTTCCCTTTCCCCTGAATCCCCGCCTTCTTTGGTTTGGAATAATATAAAGCGTTTTCGATCGTCTCTCAGTAATACTCCTACAACTTCTTTTTCTCTGGAGTGGGTAGAACCATTTATTAATCAGTTAGCTCCAGATACTGTCCCAAATAGTAATCAAATGCCATTCATTTATTCTTCAAATGTTTCATGTAATAGCAATTTGAGTGATCCATTTAGTCTGCAGGAATTAAAGTTTGTTTTAGGTCGTGTATCTGACTCATCCCCAGGAATTGATGGCATTCCATATTCTTTTTTTGTGAATTCCAAATCAAATACTCTTTCATTTATTTTAAAAATCATTAATTTTGTAATTGATACTGGTCGCATTCCTACTTCATGGAAACATCAAATTATCATTCCGATTTTAAAGCCTCATAAAGATCCTTCTATTCCGTCATCATATAGACCAGTGGCACTATCTTCAGTAGTATCTAAATTAGCTGAACATTTAATAAAAAATAGACTAGAATGGTTCTTAGAACATAATAATTTTTTACCCAATTCACAATTTGGCTTTAGAAAGGGGAAAAGTGTTACAGATAATCATAGCATATTTTCAACTGATATATTGTTATCTTTTAGCAAAAATGAGTCTGTTGTTGCAGCATTTTTGGATATTACAGCAGCCTATGATAATGTTGATTTAAGTATTTTAAAACAAAAGTTAGACTCTTTAAACGTTCCATGCAAATTTTCAAATTTTTTGTTTAATCTTTTTTCCGATAGGTCGATCTCTGTTCGTTTTCCGGGTATAGATCTTAACCCTAGAGTTCTGTGGAAGGGCGTTCCTCAGGGTTCTGTGCTGAGTCCGTTGCTCTATGATGTTTACACATTGGATCTTGATAAGGGAATAGCTCCTCTTTGTTCTACTCTTCAATATGCGGACGATTTACTTGTGTATTCATCGGAGAGTTCTATTGAGTTAGCTGCTTCTAATGTACAAACGTCTTTATCTAATCTCGCAGAATGGCTATCTCAACATAATTTATCCCTTTCCACTTCAAAAAGTGTCGTTGTTGTATTTACTAAAAAGAGATCCATTCCAGTTATAAATATTAATATTAATAATTCATGTATTCCTGTCTCTAGTGAAATACTCTTTTTGGGAAGAAAATTCGATACTAAATTTAATGGTATTTCTCACATCAACTATATTGTAAGTAAATGTGAAAGACATATAAATATTTTAAGAGCGCTTGCTGGAGTTTGGTGGGGTGCTCACCCTCTTTCTTTAAAATTAGTCTATAATGCATTAATCAGAAGCCTTTTGGATTATGGGTCTTTTACGCTAATTCCAGCAAATAAACAGGCTTTATGTAAATTGGATGCTATGCAGTCCAAAAGCCTGCGAATTGTAATAGGTGCAATGAAAAGTACCCCTATTAGTGCTTTGCAGGTAGAATGTGCTGAGCCCCCCCTCCATCTTAGGAGGCAATTTTTGTCTGACCGCTTCTTTTATAAGTCACTACAGTTCAGGGGTCATCAACTACTTCCGAAAATTCGATCCCTTAATGATTTAATTGCTAACAATAGTAGTTTCTGGCGCAATAAAACAATTCCTTATTTGGTACAAAGCTATAGAAATTTTCTTAGTTTAAATTGCGAGCATTTAAGTTTTCATTGTTTTCCTCTTTTTTATTATGATTATCAAGTTCTTACATTTTGCCCTGATGTAAAACTTTCAATTGGTATTGATAAGGATACATCAGATGCAAACTTGAAACTAAACAATTATATTAATAATAACGCTCCAAATGCGGAGGTGTTCTTCACTGATGCCTCAAAAACTCCAACGGAGCATTCGGATAATGCTAATTCAACAAATGCTGGTGCAGCATTTTTACAAAGTTCATCCGGTTTTTTTAAGCTTTTTAAATATTCATCACTTTTTTCAAATTTCTCCGGGGAATTTATGGCAATTTTAGAATGTGTAAACTATATAATATTTAACAAATTTCCCAATTCATTAATATTTTCAGATTCTTTGAGTTGCCTACAATCACTTTTATCTAATCCATTTAAAAGTAATAATATTTGCCCTATTACATACGAAATTAAAAGTAAATTAAAAGAATGTGCAGATTTAAATTTAAAAGTTATATTGGCATGGATTCCTGGTCACTCAGGAATTCATGGTAATGAAAATGTAGATAAGCTAGCCAAACTTGCTGTAGTTAAGGGTCGGTTTGATAATAAGGTGTATTGCCAAGATTTGCTTAGTTTGCCAAAACAAAATTTAAATAAAGCATGGAATGAGAACTGGGCAGGGCAAAGCAAGGGAAGATTCTTCGCTCGCTTTCAACCTGAGGTGTCCCTGAGTCCTTGGTTCTCCAGACTTAAACTTAATAAGAAACTGTCATCAACAATTGCTCGTTTGAGGTTTGGTCATTGTTCATGTCCCCAACACTTACACAAATTAAGAATATTAGATTCTTCTTTGTGCGAATGTGGTTTGGAGGAAGGTAATATCCAACACTTATTGTTTCAGTGCCCTTTGTACCATTCCCTTCCCTTGTACAACATTTTGATTAATTATAAGGCTCCTCTTCCGTGCGACCTATCATCTATCTTATCTCTTAATAATAAGTTGTATATAAAGTCTCTAGTTAAATTCCTAAAGTTTCATAATATATCCTTGTAGTTAGTTCCTTACTATTACTTATATTTATATATTGCCCTAACTGTTCCAATATGCCCTATTAATTATCCTCAATACTCCATACCTACATATCCCACTTGATACTGGCAGTAGTAATCCTTGGTCAAGACTCAAGATTGAGAAGGCCTGCGAAGAGGATTGATTGCTAAAAATAAGAAGAAAACAGCAACACCGACCCTAAAGTCATAAAATAAGAGAACAATAGACGCACACAAAAAAAAATTTGTTTGTTTACGTTATGCTCGCGATTGTTTACATTAGCATCGTATTTCTCTTTGATGCTTATTTGAGACTAGTAAAACAAGTGTATTAATTAGATAAAACGTGTATTCGTGTTGATATAAAGGTGTGTAATATGTGGACAGAGTTATTCGTCTTGAAGTGCAAACTCGAAATGTTTATGAAGTGTAGTTTTTGCATAGTTGGCATTTTTTCAAAGTTTCTTATTGGAATCTTGTAATACTTCATTACAATTCCAATAAGATTCCAATAAGAAAATGTATTCAGGATGACGCTATAAGTTACTGTTTCTTGATTAATACTGTAAAAACGTAGATATTTATGAATTACTGACCGCGGGTGCCGCCCGCCATTTTGTAAATTTGCAATTATGACGTAATTCCGCGAAAACCGCGATTCCAAGGAAATGTCATAAATTGACAAATTCGAAGATTAAAGAAGAGAAAAAGCGGGAAGTGTCACGTTGACGGTTGTTGTAGGGTTGGGACAATGCTATGGATAGTGTTGTCCTGACATCCCCCTTTTTCTCTTCTTTAATCTTGGTATCGCTGCGGCAACTTGATGATGCGACCACGGCGTGTTGTTGTCGTCGTAGTCGGTGATGTTGGCACTGCCTGCGGTGACGGCGTTGTTGTAGGTGCAGCCGGGTCTGGGACCGATGTGGCGGTTGACTCTGCCGATGGCTTTACGGCTGGAAGTGCAGTTGGAGGAGTTGCACACTGCTGCAGACCTGAAAACAAAGATTGCTCGCCGTCTGGCGTGCTCTGTGGCTCTAGGTTAAGTCTAGGGCAAGTGGCTTTTAAATGCCATGAGTTTCTCACATATTTGGCTCCATCTCTGGTCTCGACTATATAAGACCGCGGTTTATCCGGTGTTGGTGCTACAATTTCTGCTGGTATCCAGTTACCATGTTCCTTTCTAAGCATGATACTATCTCCCATATTGAATTCTTTAATTAACTTTTTTCCTTTGTCTCCATAATTCTTCTCTTTTTCTTTTATTTTCTTTAGAGTTTTGGATACATTCTTTATTATTTTGGGTATTAGCAAACTTTTGTTTGTTGGCAGTAGCGTTTTTGTACGTCTGTTCATTAACCTTTGAACGGGAGAGCCTAAATCTTGTCTTGGTGTATTCCGGTGATGAAGAAGGGCTAACTGAATATCAGTGTTATCCTCTGTACATTTCTTCATTAAGTTCTTAGCCTCCTGGACATAGCGCTCAGCTAATCCATTTGAACGTGGAAAGTTTGGACTGGAAAATCTATGTTCAAAGTTCCATTCTTTGGTGAATTGTCTGAATTCACTACTGTCATACTGCTTACCTCCATCAGACAGCAGTATGTCAGGAATCCCAAATGTAGAAAACCATGATTTTAGGCTTCTTATGATGGTTGTACTTGTAATGTTAGTCAACTCCTTGTAGTCAAAGTATCCTGAGTATGCATCTGCTATTAGTATATAATCATTCCCTTTTAGGTGAAATAAATCTGAAGCTACCACACTCCATGGCCGTTCTGGAACTGGTTGAAGCAAAATAGGTTCCATTTGATTGTCTTTTTGTATTTTAGCACATGCTTTGCACGCCTTGACAAAGTTGGTTAAGTCATTAGACATGTTTGGCCAAAACACATTGTCTCTTGCTAGTTGTAGAGTGCCTTTAATTCCCTTGTGGCTCATATGACAATGTTTTATTACGAGGGGTACCATTGATTGAGGCACTACTACTCTATTGTTCTTGAAAATTAAATCATTATAAACACTTAATGTTTCTCTATAGTACCAATATTTTTTTAAAATCTGTGGTAGGTCTTCTATTTTTTCAGGCCATCCTTCCAGTATTACATTTTTTAAGTCATTCAATTCTTGGCACTTTTTTGTTTCCTCTTTGAGTTCAATTGTACGAGGCTTTGAAAATGGCAACACAGTGCATATTTGCAAATCTCCACTGTCTATTTCTTCACATGATAAATTGCGACAGTCTCTACTGAGAGCGTCGGCAACATACATTTCTGTCCCCTTTTTGTACACTATTTTGCCATTGTATGGCAGTATCTGGAAGAACATGCGTTGCAGTCTGGCTGGTGCCTCTACTAGAGGTTTATTGAATATGGCTTCAAGAGGCTTGTGGTCAGATTCAATTGTCAGGTTCTTGCAGCCCCATATATATGTGTGGAACTTTTTACATGCTACTAGAATTGCATTGGCTTCTTTTTCCAGTTGACTATAGTTTTGTTCAGTTTTTGTGAACGCCTTAGCGCAGTATGCTACTGGTTTATTATTCTGTATGAGTACTCCACCGCATGCATAGCTACTGGCATCTACTGAAAGCAATATTGGGGCTCTGGGGTCATAGAATCCAAGGACCGGTGGGCTCTTTAATGATTTTTTAAGCTTGTTGAAGGCCTCTTCCTGCTCTTGATCCCAAACCCATTCAATGTCCTTATGTAGGAGCTGTCTCAATGGTTTTGTAATGTCAGCCAGGTTTTTAATAAATTTAGACAGGTACGTGATGAGACCTAAAAACCGTTGTAGTTCTTTGACATTTTCTGGCTTCTTTATTTTGTTTATTGTGTCCAGTTTCTCTGGGTCTGGTTTTAATCCTTCATGAGTCACCATGTGCCCGAGAAATTTTACTTCTTGGGTATTGAAGAAACATTTTTCTTTATTTAGTTTTAGTCCGGAGTCTCTATAGATTTTCATAACCTGTTCTGTGGTCTGTTCTAATTGTTCTTTAGTTGGAGCATGTAGGAGCACATCGTCCATTGAGACCTCTGCATTCTTCACCTCAGATAGTAGGGAACTCATTACTTGTTGGAAAACTTCTGGTGCTGATGCTAATCCAAAGGGCATCCTTAAGCAGGAATATCTTCCAAATGGTGTACTAAAGGTAAGGAAGTCTGATGTACGCTCTGTGACTCTTAGTTGCCAAAATCCTTTTTTACAGTCAAGAAGTGTGAACCATTTAGAACCACTTAGGCGTGCAGTTATCTCTTCAACAGTGTTCAGAGGGTAATACCTTCTTTTTAAATTTTTGTTAATGGCTGATGGGTCAATACACAGTCTAATATTATTGTTTTTTCTTACTACAACCATAGGTGAAACCGCTGGAGTTGGTTTTGTCACAGGTTTTATAATTTTTTGTGCCACCATGCTATCCAGTTCTTCTTTGACTTGTTGTCTTAGAGTATGTGGTACCTTTCTTGCTGGACAGATTGGTAATTTAGGATCTTCAACTAAGTCAATGTCATAGCAGAATTGTTTTAAGCAACCAATGCCTTCAAATAGGTCTTGATGGGTTGATAGTGCTTCTACTTTTTTAATAAGATTTAACTTCACACATGTAGCTTTTCCCAAAATTGGAGCTATTTCTTCATCAACTATTATGAACTTGATTGCCCTTGTTTGATCTTTAATAGTTGTGTTAATCCTTGCTTCACCAACCACAGGTATCCTGTGGTTTGAGAAGGATGTGAGATATCTTGTGGTGGACTGTTGAATGTGTGCATTAGACTTGTCAGCTATCTTTTTGCTTATAACATTGCACTGACTTCCAGAATCTAATTTAAACTTCACCATGTTTTTATATGGTAGCATAGCTGTCTCAAACCAGTCTTGGGTATCGTCATCATTTCCATTTTCTACAGCTGACACATATACATTAATAGAACTATCTTCCTCCGAGCTGTCTATACTATCATTTTGAGTGATTGTCTCTACTTTTCTTGATTTACAGCACTTTGTTAGGTGATTCTTTTTCTTACAGATTTTACAGACCTTCTTGAATGCTGGGCAAGCTCGCCGTCCATGTGTGGTAAAACACCTTTCACAGTAAAAGGTATCTTCACTTTTTTCTCCATCAGTTTTACTAATTTTACTATTTTTTCTGTTACAGGTCACCATGTCTACTGTAGTCGCCTGCTTCATGTTATTCACCTGCATTTTAACCTGCTCTGCTGAATGGCAGATGTCAATAGTTTTTTGCAGTGTGAGGTTAGGTTCTGCTAGCAATTTTTCTCTGGTAGTGTTGCTTTCTATTCCAACCACAATGCGGTCTCTGATAATGCTGTCTTCTAATGTCCCATAGTCACAGCTTTTGATTTTACTTTTAAGAGTAGTTATAAATTCATCAAACACTTGACCTTCTTTTTGCCTTATTAGGTTAAACATGTACCTTTCATATGTCTCGTTGGTTTGTGGAGTAAAATGACTCGTAAACTTCTTTTTTATTGTTTCTACGTCTTTTGATTCATCATCGGTGAGGTTGAAAGTGTTGAATATTACTGCTGCGTCCGGGCCGAGACAAGTCATAAACACAGCAACTTGGACTTCTGGCTTTTTGCTTTTCAGGTTAGATGCTGTGGCGTACCATTCGAACTGCTGCAGCCATAGTTTCCATGCAACCGCAGTGTTTTCAGACACTGAGAAATACTTTGGTGGCTTTAGATTGCCTACCGAATCTTTCGTTGTTTCTTCGCTCATTTTGAACGGGTTTCGGCACCATGTAACTAGGTAATGATTTATCTAGTACTTAATAATATCCACAATGATTTGTTATTATATATTAGTTAGTTTTAACAATAATAGAACACACGACATAGGTAGGTAACGAGGCAAGGCGCGGTCCGCGCGGGAAGTGTCACGTTGACGGTTGTTGTAGGGTTGGGACAATGCTATGGATAGTGTTGTCCTGACAGCGACTTAACAGGTTAAAGTTTACGTAAACAACTTTCATTCTCACTCCTGAAATTAGTAAAAAAACGTAGTCGTAGTCTCATTAGGTCATCATTGTCATTATCGTCCCTCACGGGTAGGGTTGCCATCTTTAAAATCTGGCAACCAGGACAAGAAGCGTGAAAGCCCCGGATTTTGGAACTTGGAACCCGGACAAGTGTTTTTTTTTAAATTATACTCAGTAAATTAAAAAATAGTTTTTATTGTTGTGACTTGAAAAGTTTTAAATCCGGAAAATAATGAAACCCCGCCTGGACGCCCTCTTAACTAGGAAATCCGGGGAAACCCGGACGGACGGACAACCCTACTCACGGGGCATGTGGGGCAAGGTCCAGGTAAGTTTATACGGGCAGGTCCTTGGGTTTCTAATTTGGGTTTTCATATTTTTGTACTTTGTCTTATTTAATTTGGTGTTTCTTTTCTTGTTCAGGTCACTGGTTAGGGTAGTGTTTTAAAGCCGTCCGCCGCCGTACCAGATGGACACTGGCGATACCGGCCCAGAATTAGCGGTCACCTGAAATACGGGCGGCGAACGTGTTAGGGGTGTAACGATGTGACCTTACCTATTTCAATTATTGTTTCTTTTCACAAACAACATTTCCAAATTATCCAATTTTCAAATTTTAGAATAGAAATAGGAAATTTGCGTTGCGTTGTGTGGGTAGGATGCCCCACGGGGACGATCCATCCGCGCGCGCGAACATTCTTTTCGTGAGCCGTGCGACGAATGCGTCCAGGTCCAGACTCGATCCGCAGATCCCTCTGGATCGTGGTCAATCGTGGAATTTCTGACATATCTCGGGGCGTTCATGATAGTGCGCAGCGTAAGATTTTGTTGCGGACGTAGCAGCGCCTTGGTAGACTTGCTTGTGAGCCAAGCCGCGGACAGACAGACAGACGACGGTCATGGCGAAACTATAAGGTTACCTTGTTGACTACGAACCTCTAAAAAAAAGGTGGCAGTGGTGGCTAAACTCAAAATAGGATTATATATCCTTCCGGGATAGGACAGCCCCCCAGATAAGATGGTTGTCAACAATCGTCATCGTAAGTAAACGATCCAATTTTTGTATGGGATTGGCATAAGAGATTGTTAAAAATCACGTGATATTTCGATTTGAAATGTCAATCCCTACAAAGGTTGATCGTTTAGGTACTGACGATGACGGTTGTCGACAACCATTATGTCTAGCCCTCCGGACAGGCATGACGAATACAAGTCCTATCTTTTTTTTTTTTTTTATACAACTTAAGTCGGTAAACAAGCATACGGCCCGCCTGATGGTAAGCGGTTGCCGTAGCCATATGGACGCTTGCAACACAATAAGCATCGCTCACGCGTTACCGACCTTTCCCCCCTCCCCTATGAGCTCTGGCGACCTTACTCACGCGCAGGAACACAACTTTACACAACATAAAGTTATTTGGCTGCGGTATTCTGTAAGGTGGAGGTACTTCCCCAGTCGAGCTGCTCTTTGAGCGAATAAACGCTATGCTCTACCTCTCTTAATAAACGCTATGCTCTACCTCTCTTAATAAACGCTATGCTCTACCTCTCTTCTGACATATCTAATCATACACACGCTTAAATGCTATGATATTTTGCCATCCCTCAGTTATTTACCTAGATGTATCAAAGTTAAAGCCTTGGCCTCAATTTAGGACTATTCTTTCTCTTAGTTAATTAACCAATACATTCGAAACAGGACTTTGGAACAACAATGGCAGGTATCGAACAGAGAACAACTGAAGGGTGCAAAAGAACTGCTCAATGCAATACTTCGGTATCGATGTATAATGGAGGCTGACACTGATACCTTACTCCATATTCCTGTAGTGGACCTACGACCCGAGGAGGAACGCCGTATAGACGATATTATACAAGCTTTAGCGCATAGGTTTCTTGCATAAATTATCTTGTTAGCTATTTATATATTTTTCAACACACTCGCTCGTAAAGTGACATTTATTGCACCGTGTCTAATCTAGTATCTTAATGTAGCTTATTACGCACTAGTGCTTTTTACTTTACATTACCGCACAGTTTTATGATAGGTATAATCCCGATTATGATAAGTTTGTACCTCACTGCAAGTAATATGTGTGTAGGTAGACCAACCATTCTTAATTTAAACGGGTAAAATAAATTGACAGCCAACGGCTGTCAAAAAGAAAACCTTACGCGCCATATTTGTTAACGTTCTCAACTTGTGTGGTTGATTATTATCAAAAAATCTACTTAAAAAATACAAGTCAGTTTTTTTCCTCGCAAGTGTGTTGAAAAACGTCGTATGACACGCGTGTGCATTGATTATTACACTCTCGACTCACTTATATACCGCCTCGAGTGTTAATAACCTACTTTGCACACATGTATCATAATGTACTATTATTGACTGACTGAGCGCGAAGCGTCTCCGTATCAGCCGGGGCAAAAATGCTTTCGTATAACTATCCGATGTCTAGCTGTTATTCTCTAAATATCGCATTTCTCAACCGATTCTCGTGAAATTTTGTGAGTTATTGATTTTAGTGTAGAAATTTCCTAAAAAGTGAATCAACAAGGAAATTTCATATAATTATCGAAACTCGCGAGGTCTACAGCCACCTACAGCTCAGAGCCACTAGTAGGTACTAGAGTAGATAGTAATATCTCTTCCGGCATACAAGTTTCATCAGTTTAAACGTCCCTCAAGCTGGTTTAAGGAGAACCACTGTGAAATAGGGTCTGTTTTAACCCTATTTCTTTTTGTTGTTTGTCTTCTCTGTAAATATCTGCCTATATTTTTTATATACGATTATTAATATTAAGGAAAGCCTTTGTGATTGTTTTTGTCCCCCAATCTCTACAACTATAGAGACTGAAACTTTTTGCCCTGGACTTGGTATTAGTTACTTTAAAATAATGTTTTTAAACTCTACAATGGCATACCATTTTAGACCTTCTAATTATGTTACATTCCTTACCAAAACAGAATATATGAGGACCTGAAGATTCGTCTGGCGGACGATGTTCAAAGCCGAGTTAAAACAACTATCACCACGAACCACTCCCCAAAACCTGAAGAGTTGTCATTCGATGGAGAATTAGAAGAAGGTATGTGTCTACTTACCGTTAGTGCGTTTGGGCTTTAAAACAAAAATGAATTAGGGAAAATTAAATCCTACTCGTTTAATGGGAATCTTGATAATAAGTTAGCCGTTAAGTTACCCGTCTTCATTACTTTGGCAGTAGGGTGGTATTGGGTATTTTTTTTATACCACTAAGGTGGCAAACAAGCATACAGCCCTTGGCCTTGTGGTGTGTATGTGTGTAATAACTGTGGACAGTGATTCGTTAGCAATGGGCGATTCGTACCTCGCCACTATGTCTTCAAGATGGCATAAACATGTCGTCAGGATTTGTATAAGTAGGTACCTACTGACGACAACGCATCAGTTTCATGAAACTTATGCGTGGCAGAAGCTGGACAGCCCTATCAATTTTTTTTATCCATTGCCGTATCGTAACATTTTGTTTAATATAGCAATCTACATACGGCTCGCCTGATGGTAAGCGGTTACCGTAGCGAATATAAGTAAAATGAGTGCTATTGCATCATTGGTAGGCCTATAACTTCATAGTCATAATACTATCAATGACCCTGGACAGATATGGTTTCTCATCGAACACTAGTAAGCTATAAATGACACCGCGGAGTACAGCCTTGACCCCACGGTTTCGCCCGCGTTCCTAGGATAAAGTAGCCTATGTCACTCTCCACCATAGGCTATCTGCTTGCTAAGTTTCATCGCTAAGTTCGGTCGGTGAATAGGTTTTGTCTTGAAAAGGTAACAGACATAGTGCTACTTTTGCATTTATAATATTATGGATATTTATGATACAAACCTATCCTGATATATTGAAGAGGTTACCGACGATATAAGAGTTTTCGAAGAGGAGCGCGATATTCAGAATAAAGCAATGGAAGCTGAAGAAATGAGTCCCAATTTAAAGAGGTACTGGCGACGACGCAATGAGGAGTACAAAGAAGAACAGTTTTATAAGTACGCTTAATATTTACTCTTTTACATTAGGCTATTGTTAGAAACTTAAGTATTTCATTCCGATAGGTCTGCTTAGATTAGAATTGCAAAAATAAGACAACTAAGTAGTCACTTACGTATAAAATAGTAATTTCAGCAAAAATAGTATACACTGTGAGTATGTTGTGCAAAGTTGGTCATAACACACGAGGCCTATGATAATGGAGCCGAGAGTGTAATGATCAATGCACACGCGTGTCGTACGACCTTTTTCAACACACTTGCAAGTTGAAAAACAGTTTTTGGAGTTGAGTTTCGATAATAATCAACCTGCACGCAACATAAACGTTAACATTAAATGGAAATAGAGCGTTCAAACTATTTTACCCGGTTAAATTAAGAATGCTTCGTCTACACATATCACTTGCAGTGAAGTACGAACAATTACGTATCACACATATCATAAACTGTGCGGTAATGTAAAGTAAAAAGTACCAATGCGTAATAAGCTGCATTATGAAACTAAAAGCGGTGCAATAAGAGTCGCTTTACAAGCAAGTGTGTTGAACTATATAGTACATTATGATACATGTTGCAAAGTTGATCATTCATTACACACGAGATTGTTTGATACATTTCAATGTTTTTACGTATGTACATTATTTTCATAGATATAAAGTGAAGGTAAGGTCACCTTTATTGATTCACGAGCACCCATACTATAAATTGAAAGAATTGCTCTTTTTGTAATATAAAAATAGTTTATCTACAGTAATCTACACCCATGCTATAAATCCTCTATAACAGTTCCTGAAACAGTTAGCTTATTGCCAACATTAAAACACTGGTTGTCATAGTAACTATTATCATCCAAAACAGTGTTATAATGTTGTACTAAATTTCATTATACAACTCTTATTTTTTTTTTCTTTTTCGGACCATTCCTTACATATCGAACAGCCACATTCTCCGTGGTATCCTTATGAATTTCAAAAAAAGAACATTTTCATGCAGGCACGTTAAATTATCACAGCGCCGTAATAAAAAAAAACTTAGAGGTTATTCGAATTCACGTCGTATGCCGCCATTTTGGTTCGATATTAGATTTGCAGAAATTTATTACTTTGTTGTTTACAAAAATGATCATGGGTGTAGATAAAGTCTTGTATGCAACTGTTCATAATTAGGAATTAAAACCCTCATGTGATAAACCCACATTCGTATTTTAATACCCCTTATTATAGGACAGTTGCATAAATAACTATTAAATATCTGCCACAGCTCTCCACAGTAATAGGTACGCCATAATATAAAAAACCTATGGAAATATGCTAAATTAACTAATTTGGCCGTCTCGACATTTTCCCAACAGCAAATGAAACAGAACTTAATTTACCAGCTAATGATTCTACCTGAGTCCTACTAACATTTCAGTGTCCAAAAAATATACAAAAATGTAACCTTGCTGAGATTCTTGCCTCTTCATCTCAGTTGAAGGCCGACTTCCGAACTGAAATGAAATTTATTAAAATGAAATGACTTCCGAACTGTTGGTATAACTTCAGTAACTTTGACCTTCATATGTGCCCTACTAGTGCCTAAATTGAATAAACGGCTTTAGATTTTGACTATTGTATGAAGCATTCATTATTAAGCATCAGCCAGTCAGTTAACTAAAAGTTGTATTAGACGCTACGGCTGAATATCGTTCAGGCTGCCAGTTGAACGGAACCGTTAATAAAATGGCTAGGCTGTTAATTGAACGGCTAATTAAGCTAGTTGGCTGCGACACTTGCACTGTGTTGGAACTTGGAACATTACCGAAGTGGTGTATCTCTCTGATAGGTATCTCCTTCAAGAAGGCAGCGTGCCGCCGTATTTCCGCAACGTCCTGGGAGGCTCCATCTGGTGGGACATGAACAACGCGGCTGGTGAAGCTGTCACCTCTGCCGAGAGGAGAAAGATGAAGTGTGCTTGCGCTACAGAAGAGAGATCTTCTAAAAATGATACCCCGGCTACACCCTTTGCTTAGTGTTACGTCACTACATCCCTATTGGCTTTTATGAGGTAGTTATTTGTTTAATTTTGACAATAAAAATGTTATACTAAATTGTTATTATAATTCCTATTAATAGTCAGTTCATCTCACGAGATATCTATTTATATATCATTTTGATAGAAGAAAATTTTAAAAACGTTACGTTTAAAAACAAACCTGTGTGGTCAATTTTGTATACAGATTTCTTTTTTACATTATGTTCACCGCTTATCGTTAGGTAAGTAGTATCTCCGTAAAGTAAATCAAATAAAAAATGATAGTAGCTACCTATGGAGGTACCTAACCTACGTACTTAACCTTAGATTATCTTTTTTTTGTGAAACCGATGGAATGGAAACTGGGATGGAAAATTTCCTTTGATATTATCATTATTTTTAATTGCTTTCAAACAGCTTCCTTATCGTCATCGTCGGCGGTCTGCTAGGAATCGGTATTGGAGGTAGGATGAATGAAAAAGTAGCCAATACAACAAGCCAGTTTTGATCATGCATTTTAATTCTGTTGGTTAATTGTTTGCTTGTGAACAACATCCTTGTTGTGAACTCATTATTATGAAAACAAATTAACATCGTAAATTAACATTTGTCAACAAATACATGGTACCTACATATAAGTATAAATATCACATGCTGGTTAATGAAATCAGGTAGGTACCTACGTATTCCGTAAATGACGTAGGTATTGCGAGATTATCTAATAACGGCAGAGGCTATATTATTATATCATATTGATAATATTATTAAATTTGTTTGGGACATCTTTTCTATTGGTGGTTTTCATCTATTGGTGTATTTATGTAGGGCAATTATGTGGCCTCGTGTGTTAATTTGTGTATGAAACGAATGGCAGAAGAAGAGTCAGACGGGTCAGACCTCAGACAGCACCGTTGGCGAATTCATCGGTTGTTTTCCCCACACCGCTTTTTCCGCTGTGTCGCTGATAGCCAGTGGCAAAGGAGCGTGGCGTGCGTCGCGATTGGTCCGCAACGCAACCAATGTGAGAGAGAGCCGGCAAAACGTCAGCCCTAGAAACGAAACGAAAGGGACTATAGCGATAGCGATGCCCGGACAGTCCGTCCCAAGCCCTTGTTAGGAACCGTGTTGTTGAAGAGAATTGAATGAAGTATCGTAATTGTTTGTCAACAAATGCTTATATTGTGCGTGAATGTGCAATCTGTCTGGATAGCGAGATCGTGGTCGTGCTCGTGTCACGTACATCTGTAGCTGACATTTCACGTGAGTATTTAGCTGCTAACATAAATTATTGTTTCTGAGGTGAAATAAGAGATGGCGCTAGATGTTCTGATAAATGACCGTGTCATTGAACTGCAGAGGATATTGTTTGGTTCTACGACCTTTATGAAAATGCATGCTCTTTTGTATACAAGAATGAGCAGTTCTTCATACATATGACCACGGCTATCCTCTGAACATCAACATCACTACGAATATGTTTTGAATAGGTATACTATAGACTGTTATGTGTACTAAGTTATTTATTTTTAGAGGACTAGCTGCCCGGCGCGACATCGTTCGCGTTGTGCTACCCTATCCTGTGGTGCTACCCTACCCTACCCTACCCTACCCTACCCTACCAAACCCTACCCTACCCTACCCTACCCTACCCTACCCTACCCTACCCTACCCTACCCTACCCTACCCTACCCTACCCTACCCTACCCTACCCAACCCTACCTAAATTTCATCAGAAACGGTCAAGCCGTTTTTTACAAACACTGAGCCACACGCAAAGAGATTGACTTCTTCCCGTACGGCCCGTACCCCAGTTACGTGATTTTTCTGCTAATACTTATATTTTTAAACTCGTGATATCTTTTGAATGGAATGTCAGAATTGAATAATTCAAAAAGTTATAGGTATAAAGGTATTGAATCAGTCTTGAATATTAAGTAATTTTATTTGATAAGGATTAATACCAAGATACAAATAGAGAGCCTTTTCTAACGGCGGCATTTCAATTAAATTTTTAAAATAGAAAGACACTTATTGTGGCATAACTATAATAGTTAGACATATGGTATCGCGACACTTTTTGTAAATAATAATGTGTTCTGCAAAATCGTAGTACATTCTTTTATTCTATCATCAATAGTTTTCGCAGCGCACGCGATGTAATGAATATTTTAGGTAATTTTATTACACCTTGGGTTACATTATTGGAGTTTTAGTAAGGATCCCTAATTTTTTTGAAAATATTATATAGCCTATGTCTACCGGGGATAGTGTAGCTTCCCAACAGTGAAACAATTTTTCAAATCGGTTCAGTACTTTCGGAGCCTATTCAATGCAAACAAACAATCAAATCTTTCCTCTTTATAATATTATATTATTATTAGTATATTAGTATTAGTATAGATAGATAAATATTGAATAGTGTGTACACTGTGCTGTGTACATAACATTTTTAGATCAGAATATTTTCTTGTTTCATACTTTTTAGAGCGTAGTCGGGTTTTAGTTTTTGAACTTAGGTACTTTTTATTCATAGTCTCCGGAAGATGAGACGGTGCCAAAGTATCAACGCTCGTGGCATCCCCCGTGGCCCAGCCCATCTTCCAGGGAATTAATATCATGCCGTTGAGTCTCTTTCCATCGCCACGCATCAACCCATTTGATTCCAAAAGGGCTGAAACATTGGCGCTGGTGAGAGATCGACGAATGATGTCATGAATGTCGGCGTGCCTAGCAATTCTGCCTGCGCTTCTCTGACAAGAGAGTCCATGGTTACCTAGGGGATCGACGGCGGCACCACATTGTCAGCGATGAGGCATATAGCACTGAGCGCCCAGACACAAGCACGTAGCTAGCCGGAATGTTGTGGAATCAAGGAGAGTGCCTAAATTGGCAGACGGAAGTGCCTGCAACCAGAACCCAGATTCCCATACCGAGACTGCAAGGAGGCGGGCGCGCTCTGCGTGGCTAGAAGACGTTTCAATAAGTTGCTTCCGTACTAGCTCGCATAGCTGCCCATCCCATTGCCTCTGCGATGCTAGGAATCTGGGTAGGTCGGTGTTGGGGCTGGCTATCTGCCAAGCCTTCTTGGCATCTGTCAAGCTTGAGACTTCAGCAGGGGACATGGTCGTATTCTGAATAGCCTTAATGAGGCTACTAATGCGGGTAAATTTAGGGACAAAAAGACAGTACCTGATGACAGTGTATGCTGCATGGCAGATGGCAGTTGAGTTGGTCCGAAACATCACAAAAATTGTTTTTTTTCTTCTACAAAATCCGGGAATGATTCTTCAAAGATAGGAGATCCAAGAAGGCGAAGTGAACACTTGTTGACAATTTTGATGTTCGGGGCCAGTTTATTAATTTTTTCTGTGGTCTTCATTGGTGTAGGGCAGTTGTCCGTAAGAAAGATTTCTCATTTGGTGTAATTGAGGCTTAAGCCGATTAACGCCATTTTTTCGGATAATAGGTTGAGGTCACTGAGACTGTGTCCACACGCTCGCCTCCCAAAGATCCAAGTACCAGGCGTTGAATTTTGATTCCATTTGGTTAATGATGGGATGGATGGCGAGACCAACGATAGCCGGCCTCAGAGGATCGCCCTGCTGACAACCAACTGATGAAAACAGAAGATTATTTTTGTAGACTAATTTTGACGGAGTTTTGTAACATTACCAAAGGAAGCCGAAAACATCTGGAATTTTATCCAGGGCGCTCAGACATACACTTGAAAGAAACCTATCTAAAAAATAATAAATTATAAAGCATAAACATAAAGCTACCTACAAATATATGAAATTACTAATAAATACACTATAGAAAAGCTTTTGTGTCCGGTAATAGCACTTCATTCAAATAATCTATCTATCTATACACATACAAAGCTTTGTCCTGAATGACTGACTGAGAATCCACCCACAGCCTAAATCGCTGATCGTAGACCTGAAAATGGGTTTGTATGTTTTGGGGGACCTTGGTCCGATCTACTTCAAATTTTGCATAAACATTCCTTAATAGAATTAATGGAAGAGATGTTTCGTATTTTATTGAAACTCATCGCCTGACGGGGTCAAAATGGGGTAGAAAGTTATTTTAGTGATGACTGAGTGGTGATTTGCATCGAAGTTGATATCAATACTCCTTAGTACTTTTGATTTAAATTACATTTTATTTGATTTTGACACATGTTTGAAAACTCAATCCGATTTTTACAGATTACAGAATAAGGCAGATGGAGCGCGCGGAACACGGGAGTGAGGCCAAAAAAGCATGTTTTTACAAATTTTATTAAAAAGAAATAGTATTGTTCGTTAAATAAAGTTTTTGAAACAAAGCAAATACAATTTCAAAAGCGAATACCAGTGGAACGATTACGTAACTAAATTTCAATCATTTTAGAATTGAAATCGGTTCAATATACTTAGCGGTTTTCTGATAACTTTTTACATTCTGATAACTGCAAATACAAACAAACCAAATACAGTGGTTCAAATAGAAATGGTGTTTGCGGGCTCTATCTGCCTTTTGTTCTGTAATCTGAGCCGATTTTATTCAAAAACTTGGTGCAATGCTATACTCTTTAAAATTGGAATGTCAAATATAAAAGTATTTTTTTTATTCGTTTAAACTGACACAGACAGACACGTAGTCCGTACTCTTTTTAGATAATATTTTACAAATTATAAAAAGAATATTTAAATCAGATTAAAATTAGATTTTTTTTTCTTGGATATTTGAATGAAAAAATTACCCAATGCCTTGATTTTCCTTCGAAAATTCCTTGGAAATATCTTAGATTACCTACCTACTTAGGGAATATATGCGATTGCTGTATAATTTGTTTGGAAGTTCATTTTCACTATTTCATTAGAATATTTTGAGTGTAGTTAATCCTACCTAATATTATCTATATACATATAAAAGAAAGTCGTGTTTGTTACACTCACCTATTTATAACTCAAGAATGGCTGAACCGATTTAGCTGAAAATTGGTGGGGAGGTAGCTTAGAACTAGGAGACGGACATAGGATACTTTTTATAGGGAAGGGTAGAGTAGAGTAGGGTAGGTAAGGGGGTAAGGAAGGGGGCACGGGTGAAAGCGCGGGCGGAAAGATAGTACTAAAATATAGTCAAACACGGTTATCCGTGTTTGACTATATTTTAGTACTATCTTCTTTCCATAATATACATGGCGAGAACGCAAGGGTGTGAAACTAATCACGTATAGTTAGGAAATAACTTTTTCCAATCCATACAAGAGCAGTACGCAAATACTTGCGTATACTTTGTAGTGGCGAAGGTAATTTATCTTGTTCCAAAATGGCGCCAGTACGCATACGGACAAATCGTGTATTTCGGAATAAGCGCGCGGCGCGAGGCGATTACAATTTTTAAGCAGTTGCATGCTCGCCATTTGGATTTATTTGACCTCTCTTCCTTTTTCATGGTAATTCATATCTGTGTGTCATAACAGCCAAGACGATATTGGGAGGGGTCTTAGTAGCTGTACTCAGTATGTTATGGAGTATATTATACAGCTATTGATGGCTACCAAAATATCCGCAGCCAATTAAATGGCAGAGCTGGAAACACTTTTATTTGCGGGTAAAAAAAATATAAAATGTATCTCATGTCATGATCATCGCAAAGAAATTTAACTTCTTGAAAATGACGACAATGTGCTAAACAGCCTAAACGATATTTAGAGTATGTAGGGTCGTTGTGCTGGTTAGCGACCGATTAGCTGAGTTGCTAACTTTGGTAAGCACATACGCTATATACGCGCAAAATAGTAAGCGCCGATGTAAATGGGTCCCAAATATATAGACCAGGGTCGATAATTTTTAAAACCAAAAAAAATAGTAGTATGAAACCCATTAGAAAAGGAGGGGAATATATTAAAAATGAAAGGAAAAATAATTTACGGGCGATCTGAGGTCGGGAAGGGGGTGGGGGTGAGTTTTAAGGGTAAAAAACGGTTTTTCTCGATTTCCGGCAAAACTAAAAGTCCTATCGAAAAAAGTCAAATGGCAAAGTTGTAGGTAATAAAAAGATCTAAAACTTTTGTATTTACACTTTTTTCACATAACCTCAAAATTTATGTGAAAAATTCAAAAAACCAAGTTTTTGGTTTTTAGGGTTCCGTAGCCAAATGGCAAAAAACGGAACCCTTATAGATTCATCATGTCTGTCTGTCTGTCTGTCTGTCTGTCTGTCTGTCTGTCTGTCTGTCTGTCTGTCCGTGTATGTCACAGCCATTTATTTCCGAAACTATAAGAACTATAATGTTGAAACTTGGTAAGTAGATGTATTCTGTGAACCGCATTAAGATTTTCACACAAAAATAGAAAAAAAACAATAAATTTTGGGGGTTCCCCATACTTAGAACTGAAACTCAAAATTTTTTTTTTCATCAAACCCATAAGTGTGGGTTGTCTATGGATAGGTCTTCAAAAATGATATTGAGGTTTCTAATATCATTTTTTTCTAAACTGAATAGTTTGCGCGAGAGACACTTCCAAAGTGGTAAAATGTGTGTCCCCCCCCCTGTAACTTCTAAAATAAGAGAATGATAAATCTATAAAAAATATATGATGTACATTACGGTGCAAACTTCCACTGAAAATTGGTTTGAACGAGATCTAGTAAGTAGTTTTTTTTTAATAGGTCATAAATTGAAATTAATATCAAATACTCAGGTCTATACTACCATTTACTTATATACCTACAGGTTTGTACGGAACCCTCGGTGCGCGAGTCTGACTCGCACTTGGCCGGTTTTTTTTATTTTTATCTTTTACAAATTTTTTTTTTTTTTAACGAAATTTGGTGAAAACTTACCTTTTTGTGTCCCAAATACGCTGTAATTTATTTGATTAAAAATATTAATTTTTTCACCTTATTTTGAATTAATATCGAAAAAACACCCTAATTTTCAATCGAAAACTCACCCGTCAAAATATCAGCTTTTTTCAAAAAGTTGGTATGTTTTCTGTTCGTTGAAATCTCTACTTTCCGATGGTGAAAAAAAATATATATGTTACTATAGTAAATCTTCTCAGAAAATGCAAAAAATCGAAAAAAACTCGAATTCGAATATTTTTTTTAAAAGTTAAAGCCAAAAGTTAGTTATTAAAAATATATGTACTATACATATTATTTATATATTTATACATTTTAAATAGATTTTTAATATATTTTTTATACATTTTGACATTTATTTCTTTAATTTTTTTTTTTCATGGGGGTATATTCACGATAAAATAGTGAAGGCATTATTAATTCGATTTTGTCTTTTCAGATTATCAGTATGGATGAATCTGTTTGTATCATCTGCAATAGGGCAGATGATAAGCAAGTGTATGAAATAAAAAAAGCAGCTTTGAGTCATTTAGTGGTATCCAGCAAGAAAATAATCGACAATAAATACAAAAAATTTGAGACTTTGACATCAGCTTTTATTCATCGCCATGAAAAAAAAATATTAAAGAAATAAATGTCAAAATGTATAAAAAATAAATTATAAATACATTAAAAATCTATTTAAAATGTATAAATATATAAAAAATATGTATTGTAAATATATTTTTAATAACTAACTTTTGGCTTTAACTTTATAAAAAAAAAATCGAATTCGAGTTTTTTTCCATTTTTTGCATTTTCTGAGAAGATTTACTATAGTAACATATTTTTTTTTTCACCATCGGAAAGTAGAGATTTCAACGAACAGAAAACATACCAACTTTTTGAAAAAAGCTGATATTTTGACGGGTGAGTTTTCGATTGAAAATTAGGGTGTTTTTTCGATTTTAATTCAAAATAAGGTGAAAAAATTAATATTTTTAATCAAATAAATTACAGCGTATTTGGGACATAAAAAGGTAAGTTTTCACCAAATTTCGTTAAAAAAAATAATAATTTGTAAAAGATAAAAATAAAAAACCAAAAACTTGGTTTTTTGAATTCTTCACATAAATTTTGAGGTTATGTGAAAAAAGTGTAAATACAAAAGTTTTAGATCTTTTTATTACCTACAACTTTGCCATTTGCCTTTTTTCGATAGGACTTTTAGTTTTGCCGGAAATCGAGAAAAACCGTTTTTTACCCTTAAAACTCACCCCCACCCCCTTCCCGACCTCAGATCGCCCGTAAATTATTTTTCCTTTAATTTTTAATATATTCACCTCCTTTTCTAATGGGTTTCATCCTACTACTATTTTTTTTCACTTTTTATTATTTTTAAAGGCTTCTACCCTGGTCTAATAGTCAAGTTTTAAAACAAAGTATAAAACATCACACTTTCATTCATAAATTATGAGAAATGATTGGAAAAGCGGAAAAATACCGAAAGTGTTAGTTAGCGACCACATATGTCAGTTTACGACCACTTAGAATGCTAGATAGCGACCACTATTTTAGAATATAAAAATTAAGTAATAAAACATTTTTTATTGTTTTAAAATATATTTTTTTCCTTTTTAAACCATGCATAATTAAATAAACGCAAATAGTATTAAATCATGCTCTCTACAGCGGCTCTTTATGGACGTACGTAGGGGATAACAACGAGCGGTGCACACTTGGCAACACTTAAAAGCCCGCTTTTCACCTGCATCCATCCTGCATCAGTGCCTCTTGTTTCGATAGCGTCACGTCACTCACGTCACGTCTCTTTTTTTTATACTACTAAAGTAGCTAACTAGCGTACGGCCCGCCTGATGATAAGCAGTTACCATAGCGTATGAACGCTTACAACACCAGGACCACCAGGGAAGAGATATTGCAGGGTCAACAAGCCGCACGTTGCTGACTCTGGAATAGTCTCTTCACACCTATTTTGAATCCCATGCTCATTTCACAGCCTAAGCGCCAACGATAGGATACTCGTCTGCTTCCTTCTCCCTTCCGCACAGTACGTGACTATTTAAGATCCAATGTGTGAGGATTGACTCCCAGTCGATGGCGAGAGGTGCGATGGTAGAAGAAAGCTGTAGGCAATAGGTCAACAATTCTTCAGAATATTGTTTGTTGTATAAGTGGTAGAACACACATAAGGAGGCAGTTTCTCCTCAGATTAAAGGCCCTAAATCCCTTGTGAGCTCGGGATTGTCAACAATTCTGATGGCACGTCCCTGAACACAATTTAAACGCCCAAGCTTATATCCAGGTGCTCCAGCACACAGATGACAGCAGTACTCTATATGGAGCCTTAATTGCGATTTATAAAGTTGAAGTCTTTGCTCCGATGAGATGTACTGCTTCGCTCTATTAAGCACATCGAGGTCTTTGGATAACGGTTTGACCCTATCTTCCAGATGACAAAGATCCCAGCATCGGGATTCTTGTCATGTCATCCTTCATGATTTTGTGGGACGTGTTCTGTAATTGTGGAGCCACAGCCAATGGGGTTTTCTTAGCGGTGAACGCGCAGACTTGTGTCTACGTGGGATTGAAATGGACTAGGTTTCGTAAGTGTACTTTCGATTTCAGACAGAATCGTTCGCGTATTTCCTCCACTATGGAACGAGCGATATTTGCACGGTCCGTGTAATTATCGTCCCATGTGCTGTCGTCAATAGACAGCATATCAAATGCAGGAGGAACAGTGTTAGGGATAACATGGAGCCTTGCGGGTCGCCAGCAAGTCGTCATTAAGTATCTGCAGATATTCCTCACCCTGAGTCTCAATGGCGAGTGACAAACGGTGTGTGAGATACACTAGAAGGTCATCCCATCCGTGTGAATGTGTTGGAATTCCGTATTGTCGGTCGCTCAACAAATCCTCCTGGTGATCCTCTAGGTATAGGTGCACATGGGTAGTGTTCCAAGAAGACGGGACTTCCATTTTCGAATAGAAAAGCGAGAAAAGGCGCGTTAGTATATGACACAAATCAGGAGCAAACTGTTTCAACACCATTGCCGGTATACCGTCTGGCTACCTCGACATATGGATGTCTACAGAGAGCAATATTTGCTGGCCTTCCCGTTGACCATATAACAATCTCCGGCATGGAGCTGTCACATTGCGGGATGGTAGGCGGTGTGTCGTCCACAACATCCAAAGTCGAGTAAGAGGCAATGAGAGAGCCTAAAAGGTCAGCCTTTTCCTTAGCACTATGGGCTAAGTTCCCGTCCAGTTTACATAATGGCGGGAAGGACGACTGGCAAAATTTTCCTTCAACAGCTTTGGCAAGAGACCAAAAAGAAGCGAGGCTCGTCAGTCTTTCGCTAATTCTGATGACGAAATCGAACTTAGCCCTGGCAAACATTAGTTTACTCTTCCCACTGTCAGAACCGTCGTTCACGGAATCCCATATGCAAGACAAGTTATGCAAGTGTGTATTCCCTGTCCTTCGATTGTCATGAAGAGCTTCTTTTAGGTCTTCTTGGGATTATTGGACAGTCTCTGTATTCCTTTTAGTTATTTGCAGAAATTCAAAGGATTCATCTTGAAAAAAAAAATACAATCAGTTAAATAATAAGAATATTGAAACTTCTTAATTTATTTAACTTTTAATTAATCAACTAATCATGTGGTTGAATACTGAACATACTAAAGCAGCTTATTTTAGTTTTCAGCTATCATTCTTTTCGTACTAAATCTTGGTGGTCGCAAACTACCATCGTAATTTTCGAACTGTATCTGTTAGCGACCACCTATTTAGTACAAATGTTTTTGAGTGAATTAGACAAAGTTTTATTATGAAGCCATGTGGTCGTATACTGAAGATATGCATCTTAAGGCTTTAAAAACTCCAAATACTAAATTGTGTAATCATAAATAAAACATTGAGAATATACTAAGCAAAACAAAATAAGACTGTACGAGTCAGAATACGACCACCTGGTCGCTTTCTAACGTATTGATAAAATATTCATTTCAGTAACCGACCACTGGATTTTAAATTAAAATAATTAAAAAAAATACTATATTACAATTAAATTGAAGTAACCATGCATCAAATTTGACTAAACAACTTATACTAAGTAACAAAACTTACCTTCGAATGCCACGCGCCTTGCTATTTTTTTTGCTCTTTCACTGCATTTCCAGACACACTGAATCAACACGTGTACTTAACGTCCTTTTTAGGGTTCCGTAGCCAAATGGCAAAAAACGGAACCCTTATAGATTCGTCATGTCTGTCTGTCTGTCTGTCCGTATGTCACAGCCATTTATTTCCGAAACTATAAGAACTATAATGTTGAAACTTGGTAAGTAGATGTATTCTGTGAACCGCATTAAGATTTTCACACAAAAATAGAAAAAAAACAATAAATTTTGGGGGTTCCCCATACTTAGAACTGAAACTCAAAAAATGCAAACTACCAACGAAAATTGGTTTGAACGAGATCTAGAAAGTAGTTTTTTTTTAATACGTCATAAATTGAAATTAATATCAAATACTCAGGTCTATACTACCATTTACTTATATACCTACAGGTTTGTACGGAACCCTCGGTGCGTGAGTCTGACTCGCACTTGGCCGGTTTTTTTTGTTTTGGGTTCAGCGGTTGATATAAAATTTAGTTTTTTTTAATTACATAACTATTAAAATAATATTAACGGCATTATTTTAATTTCTATCTCCTAACCAAAAGTTATTATCTTCAATTAAAGAAACCTAGGCAGGCAAGTGGTCGCCAACCAGAACTGGTCGCGAAACCGGCGCAATGACCCTACTATAATAAAACTTATCCCTGTAATATTGTAATAAGTAAGTGAACACATGCAAAATACAGCCTGTATACGATAAAACATGGATAAAACTAGCTTGAAGTGTCAGAAAATACTCAACGCTGGGATGATAACGCTGTGTGGTAGAGTTTTAATATTCTGTTAAGAACCCTAAGCTGACGCGTGTAAAGTCATTTTGTTAACGTTCATAAGTGCCTTATTAGGGCCTAATTTGAATATAGAATTACTTTTTGAATTTTGATCCCTATATTTAGCCTATAAACAGTTTTAACGATAAAACCAGCTTGAAGTGTCATAAAATACTTAACGCTGTATGGTAGAGTTTTGATATTCTGTTTAAAAAAAGTTAACGCGAAAAGTTAGCGCGCCTAAGTTGACGCGGATCTAAGTATAAAAAAATATCTTTTCATCCTTGTAAGTCTCCAAGTTCTAAATGGGCGGGTTTATTGTTGTTGAATATGCTTGCGTGCTGCTTGGGCAGGTAGTCTAGAAAAAGGTTGAGATATTTTGTGCTCGAAGTTCGAAGCGTCCGTGTCCGTCCCTTTTTTACCTGGCATGACCCCATTATCTTAGACCATTTAGAACCTACTATTATTAACATCCTAGATTGTTTTAATAACCTTAGATAAAGTATCTTATCCTTCATATGAGTACTTTAATTAAAATTTGTTTTACCTTGCTGTATGTGAAGAAATTTGAGATTAATTAATATAGGTACCTACGTAGGTAGTAAGTCATAGCACTTTAAGATTGTTGTTGGCGATGGCTGCAGAATATTGTTTAAAAATTGATCATTTGGATGTAAAAACAGCATTTTTGAATGGCGAGTTACATGAAAAGGTTTTCATGAAGCAACCGGAAGTATTTGAAATTCCTGGCAAAGAAGATTATGTTTGTTCTTTAATGAAGTCTCTGTATGGGCTAAAGCAAGGTCAAAAAGAATGGAACAGGAAGCTCGATTTTAAATTAAAGGAAATGAATTTTAAACAATCAGAGCATGAGCCCTGTGTATTATATACCAAGACTACGAAGAATTCAAAGATTTTCCTAGCAGTATATGTGGACGATTTGTTGATATTCTGGAATTACAAGAAAGATATGACGCAGGTTAAAGAGCAACTTATGTCTTTCTTTGAGATGCGTGATCTAGGGAAAGCAGAGCTTATTTTGGGTATGAAGCTAACCCAAACATCAAGTAAGATTACCCTTGATCAAGAAGACTATATACAAAAACTTTTAAATAAGTTTAACATGACAGATTGCAAAACAGTTGCAACACCATTGGTTGCAGGAGTAAGACTGCCCAAGCCTGAGCATGGTAAGGCACCGGATGAAAGTATTCCTTATCAAGAGCTGATAGGATCCTTGATGCATCTTGCAGTATGCACGAGACCAAATATAGCTTATGCAATTAGTTATTTAAGTCAGTTCAACAACTGCTATGAGGAGGTACATTGGCAAGCTGCAAAGAGAGTGTTACGTTACTTGAAAGGAGCAAAGGAATTATGCCTAAGTTATGAAAATACAGGTTTATATCTACAAACATATGTAGATGCGGATCATTCTGGAGATGTGTGTAATAGAAAGTCATACTCTGGTTTTGTCTTGGAATTTGAAAGTCAGCGAAATATTTTCTACAGAACACGTCATGCGATTTCGCTCAATTCAAAACAGTGTCAGATAAGAGTTATTTCTTACTTTTTAGTGCACTTTGAAGGCGGTTTTTTTTATTCAAAAGTTAATTTTTTGAAATTCATAAGGATACCACGGAGAATGTGGCTGTTTGATGAGTAAGGAATAGTCCGAAAAAGCAAAAAAAGAAAGGAGTTGCATAATGAAATTCAGTACAACCAAAGATTTTCATAGGGCATCGTGCCTCTACCCAGATGGCTAGTCCGCCTTACTAAAGCATGACATTTTATATCACTCCGCTTGAGGGGTTCCTGAGCAAATCGCTCTCAGCAAAGAATTTAAAATGTCCAGAAGGATAGTCGCCTCTATGGGAGCATGAAATAAACAAGCCAGAATTGACAGTCTGTGTAGTTTGCATTGGGTGGCAGTTAAAAAAACATTTTCCCCTAAATTGGGGAAATTATAAATTTTGGTCGGGAAATTTTACATATACATAAGTACGAGCAATATTTGTATATAATATATATCCTATACCATTAAATGTATAATATTTGTATATTTTGAGATATCTTGAAAACGGCTCTAACGATTTCGATGAAATTTACTATATGGGGATTTTTAGGGGCGAAAAATCAATCTAGCTAGGTCTTATCTCTGGGAAAACGGTTTTGAAAGTTATCTGAATTTTGGTATTATTGCCGATCGCTGTACTAAGCTGGTCGATGATGGAAATGATCACGCAAAGCAGCTTCCAAACCTAACAGAGAAAAATGCGTGTCCACTAACCTGGTTCCTGATTTTGATGGAGGAATCTGTCGAGTCCAGGGTCAGCAGTTCCTGCTGTCGCGCCGGTGCACCGGGCTGATGTCTTCTTCGAGAAATTGTTGGTCAAAACCGCACTTCACAATTAAATTAAATGTTCCTTTACAAAAATGTTCGACTTGTAACGTGTGCGTAGAGATTCGAGTGAAGTTACTCCCAATCCGTTCAAATCCAATCGAAGAGCGAGACGGAATCGATTTGGTGGTATGCGACACTCCATAGGAGGAAGCGAGACAACGCAATAGTATTTCCAAAGGAAAATACCGTCTGATTGGCTTGGAGATACATCACGTGACCCACCAAACAACCAGCCTGAATATAGCTATCGGCGCGTAATATTAAAAGTTAACGTGAACGAAACATGACCTCTATGGTCAAAATACCTGTCAAATCGGGAGGTAAGAATTATCAACAGCGGGTACGTATTAGCATAGAGGTATCATAAGAAAACTCCTCATTAGAGCAAAAATAATCATTAGGTACTCGATATCATCTTTTAATAATCCTTAACAAAAATGTGGAAAATTAATTTTCATGTTGTGGCAACCTTCCTTAAAACATGGCCGGAAAAGATTTAAAAAATAAAAACTGTCACCACCGAAACTTATACTTCTAAAATAAGTTTAGGTAATTAAAAGTGACGGAATCGCAATACTTACACATGGAAAGTTAGTTTTTTTATTTATTCCTTGGTTTTTGTAAGTTTTGTGACGGTATTTCAATAAGCAAGTCGTCATTTTTTATTTAATCAGTTACGAACTGAGAGCCAAAGATTTTCATAGGGCATCGTGCCTCTACCCAGATGGATAATCCGCCTTACTAAAGCATGACATTTAATTTCACTCCGCTTGAGGGGCTCCCTGAGCAAATCGCTCTCAGTTCGTACTGCGCACGGCTGTCAAATACTGTCAATTCTGGCTTGTTTATTTCATGTTGCCATAGAGGCGACTATCCTTCTGGACGTTTTAAATTCTTTGATCGAAGTATAATACTCAAGAATTGTAACTCAAGCTCAAAAATGGTACCACGCAAACTACAACGCGGTGGGCGTTGCCGAAAAACTGAGCCGCACCGCGCTAACAATTCGCCGGTATCATTGAGTCGATGCGTTCGTGTCGCGAGGGAATTAGAACTGTGATTATTATATTATTGTGTTTTGCGTTCAGTGTTGCCAATTTAGCATACATTATGCTAAATTTGGCATATTTTCTTCTTGTTTAGCATATTTTTTCAACTTTTAGCATATAGCATAATTATTCGGCACATTATTATGAACCGTAAAAAGAATGTGAATCACAATCTTCCCTTAAACAAAAGTCGATAGGTATCGATAATTCCATCAATATTCCTACTTCACTAGCATTGTGGACGGGCAACCCTTTTTTTGGGTGAGTATTTTCTTGTACCATAGTATATAAATGCTATATAGTATACTACTAGTATTCTCTGTACTATGCTGTATAGGTACCAAAGAAAGTTACGACTCTGGCCCTCTGCCTTCCTCATCAGCTGCTGTTGATGAAAATGAAGATATCGACATTTTATTTACTAATAAATAATAACTCAAAGTTATGTAAACATTTTGAAAATAAATTTATCATTTTTCTGGATTATTTTTACACTATCTTAGCATATCTTGAAGTAGTTGAGTGAGTTGGCAGCACTGTCCTTGGTAGTCAGGTAAAACAATATGTTAAAAATATTGCAATATCCTTCCCTGAAAAGCATAGACCACCGTGTTAATGACTTATATTCGAGCTACAGTGATCGTTTCATGCAAATGTCATTCTGGGCTCTTTTAGTACATGACTAGGTATACTTGCGACGCCAAGTTACCTAGTTATAACTAAGCATTTGAAATTAAATGTACACTTAATTTTTCACTGAAATAACTTAGCATATTTTTTGGCATATTTTGCAGGGTTTAGCATATTTTTAGCATTTTTTTACACTAGCTTAGCATATTTTGAATAAACCTTGTTGGCAACACTGTTTGCGTTGTTTACATACTGCAAATATGCTGTCATGTGTTTTTAAGTGGTGTAGAAGCCATACAGATATGAAGAATGCTAGAATCACTTTTCATATGTTTGTAAATAAACGTTTTGAAATCCTATACTTGCACTGGAAAGTGTTATGCAACATGAACGCAAAATTTAAGACGTTTTGATATTTCACTTAAACCACAGTAGATATATCAAACAGTAAAGTGACTCGACCCTTTTCTTGATTATAATTGCCTACAGCAGCACGGTACGTGAACACGCGAAAGGGCTGCCCACCTATAGTATTTTAATTTCATCTACCTACTTGTCTAGTTTTGTGTTTTTTATCATATTTTTTATTTGATAAAATGTTTTTTTTTGTGAATGAAATAGGAAGTGTTCAATAAAATGTAAGAAACAGACGAGTAATATATATTTTTTTATGACCCCATTACCTACAGCACGGAGATACTCGAATACTCTATACTCTAAATCGAAATAACAATTTTTTTGGTCACCCATCCGATGTCGAACCGTTGCAAACGTTACTTAATATCAACCATTACATCGCGTGTGCGTTACCTACAGCAATCAAAACCTCTAACTACCTACTGCAAAATCTTACTTAAAAAGTAAATTATTACGTAAATCTTACTAGGTACAGGTACCTACCATTTATTACTCTCACAATCATTTTATAATAATATTTCGTCTAATTCAATAAATATATGTAAATAGCTAAGTACATACATAAGTAGTAAGTAGAAAGCCTAGCCTAGGAACTACTACTTTTTTTTAACCTGACCGTAGGTAGGTAGTCACTTTTTTCACCCAAGCCAGCCATCCACTTATTTATTTATGAATTCAGGTAGGTATTATGTTATTGACGAAGTCAAGCAACCAAAAAAGCACAATATAGTCTACTATAATTTCTCTTTGTCATATTAAGTAATTGTACTTACTTGTAATTATTTTAATTATTTCAATGAATATTTGTCAACCGTTTGCCAACCGAAAGCGAACCGAAATCGTGGCGCGTAGGTATGACTCGCGTTCCGGCCGTTTGTATGAAGAGCTAGTACTGATAGATATATCTACTGTGCTTAAACTGTGATGCATTCGTTTAGTAGGTACCTTTACTTATAAATTTAATGTCACAAATCCCCGAAAAATTTAGTTCTGCTGAAAAAATGGGTTACTGCGGTTTGTTATACGTAAAAACGTAGCCTAATCCAGCTTAATAATTTGGCACGCGGTTAAAAAATTACAATGACAGACATCAATTGTTATTAATAGGATGTCTTTCGCAAGAACCAACGAACTGGTTAACGAGAATCGAGAGGTTTAAGAAACATTTTAATCCAAAAAGCACTCGAATCATAAACTTTTAAATAAATATAAGTACTTAGAGGTTCTATTTTCACAGACTCAAAAGTTCGGCGCGGTCACACACAGGCATATAATTATACTTATGTCTGTAGTCGCGGTGCGATCTGTCGTCTGCGCTGCGCCTTTATGCGTATACTGCGTATATTGTAGCGAAAACTTACGCAGAAATTTAGTCGAACTTGCAATGTTTACGTAGCCATGGGGTGGCTGTATTTAGATCCATTTGGATCGTTTAAACCTTCTATCCAAGTTTCACTGTTTGCCTTTATATCGATTCGGTTATGAGTTGTGACAGACAATCGAACGAATTGACTATAGGATTAACGGTAACCGATGTGATTCCACGTAATAAGGATGCCGCTTTCGGTTTCCAAGTTAGTACGTTCCCTACACTGTAAATAGTACCTTATTAGGTATTAATAACGGGAGTGTACCTTCCACTAAATTCTCCTGGTTCTTAATGATCTCGGTCAATATCCTGCTTATATAGGTATGGGATTAAAAAAAAAAACATCTCTTATCTATGAAAGGGACGTAGCCTACGTAGGTTAGTTTGCGTTATAATAATAATCTATAGGGCGATTTACCAGCGAAGGGCCGGTGGGGCGCGCAGAATGGGATAGCAAGTAACCATGCCACGATCGATTCAGTCGCGTCCCTTCTGACGAACCGAATATCTGTAAGGGTGAGACAGCCTAGAGAACATTATAGAATTGGTATCCAAGCGGTAAGGAAGAGGTGTGATTAATAGTTAGTCTTCTCAGTTTTAAGTGTATGCCGAACCGGTGATAAATTCATCTGTACTGTATGTACCAAGTAGTACCAATACCAACACGTTCATAAGTGCCTTACCAGAGCCTAAACTGAATAAGTGACTTTTTGATTTTGCTTATGTAAATAAAGGCTAATTATTTTCGAGGCGACTAACAAATTAAAGGGCGACTAACTATTGGTTACTAAAAAAATAACTTGGCAGCGATTAAATAATTTGGTAACTATTAAATTAGATGGGCTACAAATTGCAAGGTATCATAAAAACCAAATAGTGGCGGCTTCTTTAAGGTAGCAAATATATTAAACAGGCACATAGATATAATAGGTGGGGTACTATAAATAATGACTTGGCAACTAATATTGACAGTGGGTTAACAAACATTGTATTATTGGCAACTATAGGCTTCCATATAAAAATACACTTTCGGGCTGCGATTTGCAAGCAGCTGTAAAAATTTAAACGGGTACTATAATTAAGAATTAGGGTTTCAGTATTTTTGTTTGTGGCATCATAATTAGTATCTGGATGACCGAGTTGAACCTGGTTTTTACTTTTTAGCTTATCGTGTTTTTTGGAAATTATATTTAGATTCGAATTTTAAAAAAACAGCTGGACTCGAACCGGGGTCTTCTGGTTTCGGGACCGAAAACAGTGACCTTTGATTTTGTATGGTTTTCAGGGTCTGATGATGGAGTAGGAGGGTTGGCACTGGAACTCCATAGTGGATCATCGTATCCTGGCCGTGTTTGGGGTAGTTAGAATTGTCGTGACATGAACTTTGACCATGTATGATTTTCAGGGTCTGATGATGGAGTAGGAGGGTAGGCACTGGAACTCCATAGTGGAGCAACGTATCCTACCCGTGTTCGAGAAATTGTCATGAGATGAACTTTGACTGTATAAAGATTTCAGGTTCGGGACCGAAAACAGTGACCTTTGATTTTGTATGGTTTTCAGGGTCTGATGATGGAGTAGGAGGGTAAGCACTCGAACTCCATAGTGGATCATCATATCCTGGCCGTGTTTGGGTTTGTTGGAATTGTCGTGAGATGAACTTTAACCATGTAAGGTTTTCAGGGTCTGATGATGGAGTAGGAGGGTAAGCACTGGAACTAAAATACTAAAACTAAAACTATAACTAAAACTAAAAATAAAATGCATCATCATGCATCTCAAGACGATTCCAACAAGTCCGAACACGGCTTACATATATGTGATTCCATAGAATGTGAAGCAATTCCATGTTTCCAGGTGAAGCTAATAAAAGCGTGTTGAAAATAAAAGTCAAGAAATAAATCTATAGACACACACTATTTTTTTTGCATGCCACTATTTGCTTTAATTAGAGCTCTTAAAATGTCGCACAAAGTATGTTTTATATGACCATGTTCATATTTTCTTCTCATCTTAGTTTACTTTATATACAACCTCATTATATAATTTAAGAAAGCCTATTTTCTACTTTTTATCCGCCATCAAGTCTTCGCCTAACAATAAATTCAGTTACCAAAACAAAAATATCGATGCCAGTTTAAATTAAAACAAAGCTTATTTAGCTGCTGCTTTCTACTTAAAATGATCCTTCACTTTAGCTGCCAACCTATTATTTTTAGTACCTCCTTTCATTTTTTATAAATACCAAATTCAGATTTATTTGTCGCCGCGTTAAATACATGCCGTAAATAAATAGGATACACTTAAGTTTGACCAACTGCAACCGGCCTAGTTAGTACCGACTCAAGTAGCACATTGGCGAAAATTATGTCACACTTTTAAACACACAGCACAGCTGACTAATGACTGTAAAATGGCGAAAATTACTACTCAAGACTTTGGCTGCATGTTATACTACTAGCTGGTTAGAAGTCCAAAGCGTGTTAAAGGCTGGTAAATGCGAAACATTCACTTGTCTTATTAAGCTGTGGGCTGTGTCAAGGATTCGAATGTTGTCTGTACATAAATTGTTTTTTAGCTTGATAATAGCTGTTTAAAAGCGTATAAGCGTAAGCCGTAATTTGTATAAGAGCATAATTGAATACCTTGATTACTTATATTTTGAATAGCCATACCACAGATTACAGAATAATTCAGATGGAGCGCGCGGAACACGAAAGTGAAGCCAAAAAAGCAAATACAAATTGAAAATCTGATACCTGGTATTCGTTTTCCAGATTTTATTTGCATTGTTTAACTACAGTTTCTTAATACAGGAGTGTTTTTTGTTAAATAAAGTTTGTTAAACAAAGCAAATACACATTCAAAAGCGAATACCAGGTACGTGTTTTTCAATTTGTATTTGCTTTTTGGGCCTCAGTCCCGTGTTCCGCGCGCTCCATCTGCCTTATTCTGTAATCTGTGAGCCATACACCATCCTTGAGACAAATGCATAAAGTGTACCTGTCAGCTATTGTACAGATTTCGGCTTTATTAAAGAGTAAATCTAGATTATTGGTGTTCTATATTCGTATAACTAAAAGCCATTACCCAGCCTGCATACAGCTGTAGACTGGTTAATATACTTTAGACACACCACTGTGAAGCAAAGTATTTTTCAAGAGAGTTGGTCAAGAATTTGTGCTGGATAAGAACTGGACGTCATCATAGCATTAAAAAACCGATGATCGAAATGATTTATATCAATTTCCTGCTTTTGACAGCTTTTAATGCAAAAATACATAATATGAGCAAAAATATATTTTTCTCTTTCTAACAGAAAACGTTAATAATTTCAAAATCCTTTCAAAGTTTGAGAATAAACATGATTGATAAGGAGACCTTGCCAATCAGCCTTCCTTCGTTCGTTCGTGTTAATGTTGTTTTGTTCGTTATCTATAGTGATTTTGTTAATTGTTTTGTTATGTTAAAAACAGGAATTGACGTATGTGTATTGATGAAAATGGATAAATTTAAGGTAAAAAAAAGCGGCCAGGTGCGAGTCGGACTCGCCCATGAAGGGTTCTGTAGCAGCAAGTAACATAATATAAAAGTTCTTGTAGTTCGTCGTTACTTTGATCGACGTTTTAATAATAGTGTAATTTGAATTGATCGCATGACAGGTAAATTGCGGTTTACGATTTATGTATGACGTACTATTAAAAAAAAACTACTTACTAGATCTCGTTCGAACCAATTTTCGGTGAAAGTTTGCATGGTAATGTACATCATATATTGTTTTTAGTTTAAGAATTCTCTTATTTTAGTAGTTACGGGGGGGGGGGGTTACATTTTACCAATTTGGAAGGGCATGTATTTAACGCGCCGACAAATTAATCTGAATTTGGGATTTATAAAAAATGAAAGGAGGTACTGAAAATAATAGGTTGGCAGCTAAAGTGAAGTATCATTTTAAGTAGAAAAAACAGCTAAATAAGCTTTGTTTTACTGGCATATTTTTTTTTGTATTGGTAACTGAATTTGTTGTTAGGCGAAGACTTGACGGCGGATAACAAGTAGAAAATAGGCTTTCTTAAATTATACAATGAGGTTATAAAGTAAACTGAGATGAGAAGAAAATATGAACATGGTCATATAAAACCTACTTTTTGCGACATTTTAAGTGCTCTATTAAAGAAAATAGTGACATTAAAAAAAAAATGTGTGTGTATAGTTTTATTTCTTGACTCTTATATTAAACACGCTTTTATTAGCTTCACCTGTATGTATGTATGGAATCACATATATGTAAGCCGTGTTTTTCGACTTAGGAGGACTTTTTTGCATCGTCTTGAGTTGCATTTTGAACATCTATGGTTTTCAGGGTCTGATGATGGAGTAGGAGGGTCGGCACTGGAACTCCATGGTGGAGCATCGTATCCTAGTAATGTTTGGGGTTGTTAGATTTATCGTGAGATGAACTTTGACCTTGTATGGTTTTCAGGGTCTGATAATGGAGTAGGAGGGTTGGCACTGAAACTCAATAGCGGCGCAATGTATCCTACTCGTATTTGAGGTTGTTGGAATTGTCGTGAGATGAACTTTGATCATGTATGGTTTTCAGGGTCTGATCATGGACTAGGAGGGTGAGCACTAGAACTCCATAGTGGAGCATCGTATCCTAGCCGTGTTTGAGGTTGTTGGAATTGTCATGAAATTAACTTCGACCATATATAGCTTTCAGGAGTTCCAGTGCCTACTCTCCTACTCCATCATCAGACCCTGAAAACTATATATGGTCAAAGTTCATTTCATGACAATTCCAACAACCTCAAACACGGGTAGGATACGTTGCTCCACTATGGAGTTCCAGTGCTGGAGCCTCCTACCCAATCATCAGACCCTGAAAACCATACATGATCAATGTTCATTTCACGACAATTCTAACAACCCCAAACACCGCCAGGCTACGATGATCCACTATGGAGTTCCAGTGCTTAACATCCTATTCCATCATCAGACCCTGAAAACTATATATGGTCAAAGTTCATCTCATGACAATTTCAACAACCTCAAACACGGGTAGGACACATTACCCCGCTATGGAGTTCCAGTGCCAACCCTCCTACTCCATCATCAGACCCTGAAAACCATACAAGATCAAGGTCACTGTTTTCGGTCCCAGAACCAGAAGACCCCGGTTCGAGTCCAGCTGTTTTTTTTTTATTCGATTCTAAATATAATTTCCAAAAAACACGATTTACTGAAAAAGTAAAAACCAGGTTCAACTCGGTCATCCAGATACTAATTATGATTCCACAAACTGAAAGACTGAATCCCTAATTCTTAATTATAGTACCCGTTTAAATTTTTACAGCTGCTTGCAAATCGCAGCCCGAAAGTGTGTTAAGCCCCAATGTTTGTTATCACACTGTCGATATTAGTCGCCAAGTCATTATTTATAGTACCCCACCTATTATTTCTATGTGCCTGTTTTATATATTTGCTACCTTAAAGAAGCCGCCACTATTTAGTTTTCATGATACCTTGCAATTTGTAGCCCATCTAATTTAATAGTTCCCAAAATATTTAATCGCTGCCAAGTTATTTTTTTCGTAACCAATAGTTAGTCGCCCTTTAATTTGTTAGTCGCCTCGAAAATAATTAGCCCTTTGGAAGTGTCTCTCGCGCAAACTATTCAGTTTAGAAAAAAATAATATTAGAAACCTCAATATCATTTTTGAAGACCTATCCACAGATACGTATGGGTTTGATGAAAAAAAAGCCAGAGCCCACACCTCAAAAGTCACCACCACAACTCGTGCAAGCATATTTGTATTGTGTACATACAAGCCAATTCTAATGACTTGACTCAAACAAATTCGTCTTCCACGGTTAAAGTGTTGGCTGGTCATTTGAATCCTCTTATTGAAAATATCCATCATTTCGTGCTCGAAGGCTCGAAGTAATCTAAAATGTGACAGTAATGTGTAACAGTGTATGTCAACTAACACAACACATCTCAGAATCGTGTCTATTCTTGACTTATTAACTTCTTCTGTCATATAAAAATATTTCATAATTCGTAACAAACCAATCAATAACAATATTAAGTCCACAAAAAAAACCCAAAGTCCATACTTGCTACGGGGGAATGTGGCAGACCATTTAAAAGGGAAGATCTTCCAGTCAGTCAAGATAGGAGTCAATACCCGGGATCGGCAGGCCCTACTTTCTTTTTGGGAACTTTTATATAATGAGAAAACTTCGATAGCGCGATGTAACATACTTATATGGCAATTGTGATCTGTTAGACTGATCTCGTGCTATGTTATTTCTCGCATGTGTGTAGACTCACTATATTCCAAGACCAGAGTTCGATATGAAGTTGCTGCGTCATTGCTGATATAGCTTGCAAGTGCCAATGCTGATTTGGAATCTCCGGTAAGTTGAGACTGAGTAGAGTTGCTGAGGCTGCTAGCCGTAGTTCACGCACCACCACCACACAGGGAAGTGGAAAATCAGCCGATGATGATCTGGACTTGTGCTGCGGTGAACTGTGAGTACCATGAGTACCTACTGTGTCGCTGAAAGAGGTTTACCTTGCAGGCCCGGAAAGCATGGTGTTCCAGCTGCATTTGGACCCAATTAAAGCAAAGCTGGCTTGAATGCTGCTGATTATCTCGAGGTCACCGATATGACGGAGCGAGGTGGTAGACTCCTCTATTTAAAGGGGAAAAACTCACAGGGAAGGGCTAGGTGCCCGGGGACTGCAGTTGGACGTTTCTTCTAGAGAAATTGTACATGCTGTCTTGAGGAAACTTCGATAGTGCAATGTAGGATATGTGGGTTTCGTTATCAGTTGTGTGTGATGATGACGTGCTATATATTTTTTTAATTTCATATCCATTTTTGTTGACAGACGTCGCCACAGTTGCAAACGTTTAAATACCAGAAGTTCTATGGGATGGGAGGGAATGCATAAGTTGCCAAAAAATAAATAACCGAAAAACAATTTAAAACACTGAAATACAGCACCGCTCAGAATAACGGACTGCTACCGACTGTTAGATGAATCATGGCATCTTTTGTAAAGAATTAGCAAACCACCGACAACCATCCCTTTCTTATAAATAGCGCTGCCTCTTAAATCAAACTATGCTGCTCCAGCGCTTAAAGAAAAATAAACAATGGCGGCGAGCATTGCAGGGTCGGAGAGGGGGTGTTAGGATAGTGCAGGCGTACTACCTGGTCGATCGTGTGGTTTTTCCACTTGATTTTATCAATGGCATTAATGTTTTTTTTTCCATAAAAGACCGATTAATTAAGTTGTATTTGATATTTTGTTGGATAAATGAAACCATTATAACATTTTCCCTGCACGAGATGCAGACTAACAAAACAGTATGCCGATACAAACAAATGTAAGATTCATGAAGACCTTTCATATGATATACCTAGGTAGAAAAGTGTTACAACACTAGGGACGAAACACCCATTGTCCTTTATTTAAAGTAATTGAATGCCTGCTTTCTAATCCCGTCACTTACGGCCTCTTCAAAATACACAGAACTATATATTTTTAAGTGTAGGTAGGTACTATTTATATAGCTTATTTTGAAAGATACTATATCCCGAAAAATTTTGGCACCCCTACGTGTAACGTGGAGCAGAAGCACAGATTACTTGTGTGACACGTTTGTTAGAGTCAGGGTCATGAAGTAAATATTCAGGATTTTTGCTTCATGGTCAAGGTGCTAGGTACAACAATACATACTTACCTACCTACATCGGTAAATTGAGCCAGATATTGAGCCCACTACGCGGCTACGGTTAACTTCACTAGGCAAAATGATGTAGTGATAGAGACTGCATTTGGTGTTCAAGAAAATCTATTAATTTTACATGCTTTACAAAAGGTTTCGAAAGTTCGGAAAAAGTGGTATAAAAAAAAAAATGGTTTAGTACTTTACTTATCACGAACAGCTAGAATTGTTTCGTCTCATTTACTTAATTGAGTGTGAATAAGAAGGAACAAGTTGCAATAATAATAATAAATTGAGCAAACGCTAATTCCGTTCATCGCGCCCTTTTGTGTCATTCTTAATTCTTAGCAACCGGTTTTGTTTGTGGCAATTTGGAATAGCCGTAAAACGTATCGACCAATGAGCAGTCTGGAATTGCTGCAGGCGTACCATTGGCGACCGGCGCGACTGGTGATAGAGAGAGCGTTTGGTGCGGGGCAAGGCATGGGTGCGGCGGCGCGGCGCGCGGCGGGCGGCGTGTGGCGTGCCGGTAGCGCGCGCGCTCTACACAGCCATAGCTAGCCAGTCAGTCAGTCGTGTTCCGCCACTCGAAAAGAAGGTTATTGTTACAATGACACGGGCACCGGACTATCGATAAACTGTGTTTGTATGTCGTTTTCGTCGATAATAAGTGTTGTGTTTACTTTCACCCGTGCGAATGTCTCAATCCTTACCTTTTTGTTTGTTTTTTCCTTTAATCATTGCCGCATGGGACGGCGCTTACGTTTCAGTTAACCTTTTATTTTGAAACGATGGAACGTTGTTCTTATGGTTTTTACACCAAAAGGTATTTTTATGTTATTTTTTACTTTACGATTGCGATCTGGTGTGGGTGAGTGGTGCCGCGCCGCGTGTGGCTTTATTATGGTGAAATAAAGATGTTTTTCGTCTTTGTATTGGATCACAAATTAACTTTTACCTCTTCAAACATTTATTGCCATTTATCAGCAAACACTTACAAGCTTCTTGCGGGTATGTATCGGAGAAAAAGTAGTACTACTATACATTTAGTAGCTACTATCTTTTTATGAGATTTGCCCTACAATTATAATGAATAAATTACTAACCTAACGGATATAATACTTAGCATAAGGTGTTGCGGTTGTTTAATGTAATGGGGGCTTAAAGTTAGTATTATTATTGCAACGCTTTGGGAAAAAGCTGACTATACGAGTGAGGCCCTCGCAATCGAGGGTCGACAGCCGAGGGGAGGGAGGGCGCCGTCTGTCTGCACACATGCATAACCGGTTCGAGTTCTCGGTCTCCCCTAGTGGGCTTTACTTTTCTCTCTCTTATACCACACGCGTCCGCATAGTACTCTCTTGCTCGCACATTTTCATATTTTTTTGCTTCCCCTTGTAAAATAATGCCAGACGGGACGGATCGTTTTTATTTAGGTGTTTTAAGATGTATAGCTATATACCATTGAATTCAGATGGTAAGTAAAAAGATAGAAATATGTCGCCTAGGCCTAGAACACGGTACATATATCTATGCCTATACCCACTATCATAGGCGACCTAGAGCAATGGCGACCTAGGTCTAAAATAGGTAGGATTATACATAGATAGGTAATAATAATTTGAAATCAAACGATGCTGTACATGTTGGTGTAAGAAAGAAGGATGTGAGAATAGTAAATAATACCCAAGGTCTTTATCCTATGGGTTCCTTTATTCTTCCTCAAATTAATTACTACCTAGGTAGGTTTTTGTGAGCTAAATAGGTACAACGGTTAAATTATCTACAAAATATTGTAAGTTAGATACTCTAGGTACCAACCTACTTTACCTAATAGGTTGCTACTTTTATCGTAATTACTGCAGTTCTTCAAAGAATTAACATTACCGTTACTTGACTTGCAGTTCCTGTTTTTGCATGTAGGTACTGGTATGTACCAATGAAACAAGCCAGTATTGTTAGGCGCCATTTAAATTTACCTACTTCTACTGCTTCTACTTCTCATTTTTATTTTTTACTAGCTGTCCCCCGCGGTTTCACCCGCGTTCCCGGGATAAAAAGTTGCCCATGTCCCTTTCCATACCATTGGTTATCTGCATGCCAAATTTCAATTTAATCCGTTGAGTAGTTGAGGCTTGAAGGCGTAACCAACAAACAAACTCACTTTCGCATTTATAATAGGTATTACCTAGTTAGGATAGGCATGTATTTAACGCGGCGACAAATTAATCTGAATTTGGGATTTAAAAAAAATTCAAGGAGGTACTAAAAATAATAGGTTGGCAGCTAAAGTGAAGGATCATTTTAAGTAGAAAGTAGCAGTTGTTTTAATTTAAACTGGCATTGATTTTTTTATTTTGGTAACTGAGTTTGTTGCTAGGCGAAGACTTGACGGCAGATAAAAAATAGAAAATAGGCTTTCTTAAATTATACAATGAGGTTGTATATAAAGTAAACTGAGATGAGAAGAAAATATGAACATGGTCATATAAAACATACTTTGTGCGACAATTAAGAGCTCTAATTAAAGCAAATAGTGACATGCAAAAAAAAAATATTGTGGGCAATGATTGTGGGTCTATAGTTTTATTTCTTGACTTTTATTTTCAACACGCTTTTATTAGCTTCACCTGTATGTGTATATGGAATCACATAATATATGTAAGCCGTGTTTGGACTTTTTGGAATCGTCTTGAGATGCATTTTGAACATCTATGGTTTTCAGGGTCTGATGATGGAGTAGGAGGGTCGGCACTGGAACTCCATGGTGGAGCATCGTATCCTAGCCATAGATTTAGAATTTTCTACTACCGTCCATGTTTGGGGTTGTTAGATTTATCGTGTGATGAACTTTGACCATGTATGGTTATCAGGGTCTGATGATGGAGTAGGGGGGTTGACACTGGAACTCAATAGCGGCGCAATGTATCCTACTCGTGTTTGAGGTTGTTGGATTTGTCGTGAGATGAATTTTGATCATGTATGGTTTTCAGGGTCTGATGATGGAGTAGGAGGGTGAGCACTGGAACTCCATAGTGGAGCAGCGTATCCTAGCCGTGTTAGGGGTTGTTGGATTTGTCATGAGATGAACTTTGATCATGTATGGCTTGCAGGTTTTGGTGACATTAATAATGATAGCAGTTGTTGAAATATACCAATTAAAATCGGGAGAAATTTAATAACATTATTTTGCAATATATTTTTTAAATTTGATTTAACCCTAACAGTTAGGGGCAATTTTTTTCGACGCGTGCATAGCTTCGACACTCGATCTGGATGTATCCATAATCAAAGCTACATACCTACATACCTACCTACCTACCTACCTACCTACCTACTAAAGGGTTGCCAACTGATTTTCGGGAAAATACCTATATAGTACATTTATCCTGACAAGCTGACAAGATATAAAAATATTGTATAGTAAGGGGCACGAGTGGTGAGCACAGATTGACACCTGCGCAGTATGTGCGCAGTTGTTAATTTTTCAGTCTGTTTGGCGGAATGAAGAAGGGGGGAGCACCGAACTGCACACGATTGGTTCGTCAGTCAATCCTCGTCGTCTATTGGATTCTTGCGTGTCATTTGGCTACTGTGATTTGGCCAAAAGTATACATGCGCGAGCTTGCCCCCACTACTGCCTATTTGTGCTCACCGTAGGTGCTCAGCTCACCATTCGTGCCTCATACTATGTACTATTAAATATTCTGTGCTCATACTGTAGGTACGTAGGTATAAGCGAATGAAATTATAGTAGGAAGAAATAGTTTTTTTTTTTTTTTTTTTATTGTTTAAAACTACTTACTACAGACACGTGGTCCATACTCTTTTTGGATAATATTTTCTTTACAAATTTTATGCTATATGCTAAAAATATTTTTTTCAACACACTCGCTCTTAAATTGACCTTTATTGCATCGTTTTTAGTATGTTAATGCAGCTTATTACCACAGTAGATATATCACACAGTAATAGCTCTTCATACAAACGGCCGGAACGCGAGTCTTACCTACGCGTCACGATTTCGGTTCGCACTCAGTTCGCAAACAGTCGCGAAGTGCGCTGGAGTGACGAACGAACGGTGTGATGGGTTTGTAAGCAGTCAGCGTGCGATTTATGACAAATATTCATTGAAATAATTAAAATAATTACAAGTAAGTACAATTACTTAATATGACAAAGAGAAATTATAGTAGACTATATTGTGCTGTTTTTGGTTGCTTGACTTCGTCAATAACATAATACCTACCTGGATTCATAAATAAATAAGTTGGGTGAAAAAAGTGACTACCTACGGTCAGGTTAAAAAAAAAGTTGTAGGTAGTTCCTAGGCTAGGCTTTCCACTTACTACTTATGTATGTACTTAGCTATTTACATATATTATTGAATTAGACGAAATATTATTATGAAATGATTGTGAGAGTAATAAATGGTAGGTACCTGTACCTAGTAAGATTTACATTATAATTTACTTTTTAATTAAGATTTTTCAGTAGGTAGTTAGAGGTTTTGATTGCTGTAGGTAAGTCACACGCGATGAGATGATTGATATTAAGTAACGTTTGCAACGGTTCGACATAGGATGGGTGACCAAAAAAATTGTTATTTCGATTTAGAGTATATAGTATTCGAGTATCTCCGTGCTGTAGGTAATGGGGTCATGAAAAAATATATATTACTCGTCTGTTTCTTGCATTTTATTGAACATTTCCTATTTCATTAAAAAAAAAACATTTTTTATTCTAAAAATATAATTATATATTATCACAAAACTAGACAAGTAGGTAGATGAAATTAAAATACTGTAGGTGGGCAGCCCTATCGCGTGTTCACGAACCGTGAAGCTGTAGGCAATTATAATCAAGAAAAGGGTCGAGACACTTTACTGTTTGATATATCTACTGTGTTATTACGCTCTAGTACTTTCTACTTTACATTACCGCACAGTTTTATGATATATAGTCCCGATTATGATAAGTTTGTAGGCTCACTGCAAGTGATAGGTATGTGTGTAGACCAAGCATTCTTAATTTAAACGGGTAAAATAGTTTGACAGCTCGCCGCTGTCAAAAAACTCTCGGCTCACTTAATTCCGCCTCGAGTGTTAATAACCAACTTTGCACACATGTATCATAATGTACTATTAACACACTTGCTCGTGGAGCGACATTTATTGCACCGCTTTTCAGTATCATAATGCATATTACGCACTAGTGCTTTTTACTTTATATTACCGCACATAGGGTTGCCAGGTCGCCAAACCTAATAGCCGGACAGACCAGCCAGTTTGGCCGTACATTTGGGTAGAAAGGCCGGATACCCTACATTATTGAGGATTTTGTCTCAGTATTAAGGTACGGTAGGTACACAACTACAAGCTTGAGGCACGTGTGTGCGAAAGCACTGGCGGCTCGTCACGTACGAGGGGAAACCAGTTTATACTGACTCGGCCTGTGCTCAAACTCAGCGCTCGCGCATCGTGTTTGTTTACGTTTAGATTTAATACTAGAATTTGATATGAAAATGTGTAAATTGGTCTTTGAACAATAATATAATTAAATAAATGTTTTCTTTTAATATATTGCATATAATAGGTAGGTAGGTATTTGCTTTCTGGTAATTGTTTTTATATTGTCTCATTTCTCGTAAATTAATGGTATGATTGGTGTTTATGATTTCAAACCTACCTATCCTATTTAACGAGCATGTATGTTTTGCTATATGGGGTTTTTGGAAAAAGTGATCTAGCTAGATTTGATCTCTGGGACAAAGCGATCTGCTGAGTTTGCGAGCAAATCTTAGTCACCCAGGTATGGTCAGCTACAAAACTAGATTAGCATTTTAGTACCATTTCGTAATAATCTGTAATTATGTAATAATCTGTAATTATGTAATAATCTGTAATTATGTAATATGTAAATAGAAATATTCTATCTTCACGAAAAAGCTGATAAGTATACATTTAACCCTACCAAAATAGGTATCATTTTTGAACGCTCCTTAGAAGCTTGTACTCTGTTCCCTTCAATCATAGAAATAGTAGTACTTATTTTATTTCTATGCCTTCAATCAATGCCTTCAATCTTCTGTGGTAAAACTGACAAAAAACAGTTAGGAATTCTGAAAAGCAATCTTGACTTATCATCGATTTAAAATAGGCTACCCATTTCTTATGTGCTAACGAAATGTAAAAAGCCTAACAAAATCCGGACACCGTTTATTTTGGCCGGACACGCAATCAAAAAGCCTACCTATATTCGGCTTTATCCGGACGCCTCGCAACGCTAACCGCACAGTTTAATGATACGTATAATTCCGATTATACCGGTCCGGTATTTTCGGTTCCGATTCTAACTCAGAACCGGACCCGGATCTTTCTGTGGTTCCATTATTAATTTAATATTAACTTTTGCTATTTTTTTCAATTTATCATCAAAAAGATTATAGGTAGTATAATACTTAAAATTGTTTTCTATGATCGAATATGAAGTAGGAATCACAGCTTTTGATTAAATTAACATAAATGCAATCAAGTCTTTTAAGAATCCAGTGTTTTTTTTAATAAAAACATATGTAACATAACCATGAGTAATAGGTTAAGTTACATATATTTTTATTAAAAAAAAACTGGATACCGATACGATATTTAGGTGTCGGCTTTAACTAAGGGTCTGCTATGACCCCTTATCTCTTCCTGATGGATGCTTTGACGTCGAAAATACAGAAGGAATAACCCTGGTGCACGCTTTTTGCCGATTGACCATTGTTCTCGTCCGTGAAAATAGATGCGATGTCCAGAGTAGGATAGTGCTGCATATACATGATATATTTTATAAACCCCGCAAAACATAACCACAACATAATGGTTTTGGTCGCGAATAGTCGCGATTCGCCGGCATGTCATAGAAATTCGCATTTTTATCCCGGGGTTCTAAAAATATTTTAAATGACTCAAGTTGTTCCTTAGGCACCAAGGATCAATTATAACGTCATTCCAGCGTCTCTAAAAATCTTTATTTTTTTGTACAAATCTCGCCATGATCCTTTGTGTATTTTTAGTTTTATTGTGTATTTTTGGTGGTATTTTACCCAATAAAGATCATCCAAGTGCACCAGTGAAGTGAAATGAAATGAATTATGTGTATCGTGACTTTTCAAGTTGTCTCAAAAAGTCTGTGTATAGTTTTTGTACAATTTACCACCATTGTACTTAAACATGACTTTTAAGAATGGTGACTGAAAGTGCGGACTCAAAGAATTTAAAACGTCCAGAAGGATAGTCGCCTCTATGGGAACATGAAATAAACAAGCTAGAATTGACAGTATTTGACAGCCGTGCGCAGTACGAACTGAGAGCGATTTGCTCAGGGAGCCCCTCAAGCGGAGTGAAATTAAATGTCATGCTTTAGTAAGGCGGATTATCCATCTGGGTAGAGGCACGATGCCCTATGAAAATCTTTGTGCGGACTATATGAAGTGATCAAAGAATATAAAACGTCCAGAAGGATAGTCGCCTCTATGGGAACAATAAATAAACAAGCCAGAATTGACAGTATTTGACAGTCTGTGTAGTTTGCATAGGGTGGCAGTTAAAAAAACATTTTCCTCTAAATGGCGGAATTTATAAATTTCGGTTCGGAAATTTTTCATGTACATAAGTACTATTATACGAGCAATATTTGTTTATAATATATATCCTATACCATTAAATGTACAATATTTGTATGTTTTGATATATCTTGAAAACGGCTCTAACGATTTCGATGAAATTTACTATATGGGGATTTGTGGGGACAAAAAATCTCTGAGAAAACGGTTTTTTATTTTCAAAGTTCTAGAATTGAAAAAGTGGATGCCTTATTGCTTTCAAAATAGTTATTTGGGATACCTTGGGTACCCAAAACATAAATCCTACATCATACAAGTAATATTTATGAACAAAAATTAGACCCCCTGCAATTGCAGTTGTTTTCTATACAGCTGTCGTTTTGAAATTGTATTTCTTAACAAATTTTCGGATTTTGCTACACATATAAACATAATATAAACGAATATATGCAAATGTTTCGACAATAAGTTTAGTTAGGTTGGCAATCTGCGTTAGCTCTTGTATTACCAATAAAATTAATTTTATTGATTACACTGGTTGTGTAGATAATATTTAATGAGGAGTTTTCTCATTATTTTGACCTCGATGGTCAAAATACCTGTCAAATCGGGAGGTTAGAATTATCAAAAATAATCAGTAGGTACTCGATATCATCTTATAATAATCCTTAACAAAAATGTGGAAAATTAATTTTCATGTTGTGGCAACCTTCCATAAAACATGGCCGGAAAAGATTTAAAAAATAAAAACTGTCACCACCGAAACGTATATTTCTAAAATAAGTTTAGGTAATTAAAAGTTACGAAATCGCAATATTGTACACATGGAAGGTTAGTTTTTTAATTTTTCCTTGGTTTTGTAAGTGTTGTGACAGTATTTCAATAAGCAAGTTGTCTTTTTTTATATAATCAGTTACAGCGAGTATGTCGCGGTGACAGCCGTGCGCAATACGAACTGAGAGCGATTTGCTCAGGAACCCCTCAAGCGGAGTGATATAAAATGTCATGCTTTAGTAAGGCGGACTAGCCATCTGGGTAGAGGCACGATGCCCTATGAAAATCTTTGGAAGTGATTTATTTTGTGACTATATTAATACAACTCGAGAAAATTGAAATAAGACAAGGCTGTATGGCTTAGACCTTCGCCTGCCTTTGGGCATATAAGACAAACAACAACCACAGCAAAATACACTAAAAATTATGAAATATCTCTACTCTGACACTGTTTTGAAAACTACTTATTTAAGTAGGTATTCTTGTTTTAACAAATATTGATACATAGGTCTCTAAAATTATCAAATAATATCGGTATCCTACCGCGTACGCGTCTATGACTGTATGTCACTAACGAGTGCAGTCTACTGCAAAGAGTATAGTAACTATACCAAATGGTCTTACTGACCAGTGACCACCAAAGACTACAGTATATACTTTGCTGACCACTACTGAGACTTTTTGGCGGGAACTTGCAGAGTGACGTTTCGTTTTCATTTTCATAATTTGTTTATTTTGAGTTTTATTGTGTATTTTTTGTGGTATTTTACACAATAAAGATCATCCATGTGCACGTGAAATAAAATGAATTATGTGTATCTATTATGTGTGATTGACTGAGGACTATTTGAAGTGATTTATTGTGACTGGAAACCACACTATAATATAACTCGACACTGGCAGAAATGAGTCCTAATTTGGGCTTGGTTGCCAAACTTAAAAATAAAAAGAAGAAGTAGCAGTGCTGCCAACTTAGCGCTTTCGGCGCCAGATCTAGCGCTTTTCCACAATGCAAAATTGTGTCTAAAACTGATGCAGTCCGACTATCTGCTATATTTGGAGCAAATGAAGTCGTATCACAGGCTAATGAAGAAGTTCCAAGAATCAGATGATGATGAAATTACAATCTACCTCTTCTGAAATTTCGTTTGTTTACTTTGATATTTTTTTATCTCAGTCGTGCTAATTCATGCGAAAAATAATAAAAAAAATGCATGGGTAGTCACTTCAATTTATTGGGTTCTAAGTAACAGTTTGAATTTGGTGCTGAATTTAGGGTTTTTCCCAACTGCTGTCTATTTTTGTCATTTATTTCTCGTCTAAACAGTATTTAGCTCGATCTAGCGCTTTTTCAAGGGACTGGCAGCTCCTTTTTGGTTAGAAGAGTTGGCAGCAAGTTGGCAGCACTGAGAAGTAGACTTTGTTAACTTTGTTGTGTTTTTTTTATAGAATTGTATTTTGATTGTATTACCTACTATACTAGTAAGATTCTCATAATCTTACCTGTCTGAGTTCCTAGGCATAACATATCCTAAAATATAGCGATGATATAGGGGGCTTGGTGGGCGGGAGATGGTTTCGTTTCATAGTGCTTTCATTGAGGTTTTGAGATAGAAAGCAAAGGACATGTTCCATGGGCTTCATTCGTATCGTCTTAAAAGTTTTGTTTATCACAGGTTTGGTTATTATTGTTTATTTTATTAGCCTAGCAAGATAAAATGGTTATGATACTTGTCTATATAGGTACCTATATACGTATAAACCTCCCATAATTGTTATGATTTCTTTTCGTAAGTACTAACTAAACTTCAAAGTGAGGTAGTGTAAGTATTTATAGATTGTTAGAACCATGCCATGCCAGGGTGTAAGCACTTGGCAATATGAACGACTTTTGATATTATAACGGCTGTTACTTACATTCCTTTTGGTTGAGTAGACAAGAATTGTACTTACCGAGGCATAGGAAGACTTTGTGATTTCAAATTAATCCCATAGGCAGGGCTACTTCACTCACACAAGGACACTCGATAAGTGCCTACCGCTTGGTGGACTGCCCGCAGTACAAGTAACAGGGCTGCGCCATAAGCCAATGCTAGAACTTGTACGCAATTACGCATGGCACATTTTACTTGAAACAGCGTGTCTTGAAAGACTCGCGTAGGCTAAGATATTGGTAGATGTAGGCAAGGTATCCAGCGCATATGGGCTGAGTAGTTATGTCCGTACTTACGAAACGTTTATTGAACAAATATATAGTTTACAATTTAGAATGTCAAAAGACATATCTAAATACTGAAATGTACTGCCAGTTCAAAACAAAATTAATTTATTATTATTAAAGGAAAATTATTTTAATAACAACAAAAATACAGTTTATCATAATTACTAATAGGAAAGTTACAATGAAAATAGTAAGCACAATAGGTGCAAAAAAAAATATATGGTGAGCGAAATACCCAATACATAGCAACCAGATTAATACACAGTCTCCCTAAAGAATTAAAAAAGGATCTAACACAAAATAACATAAATAGAAATTTAAAAAAGTATAATATCAATATAGAAAGTAAAAGTTGATTGTGATATATTTAATAAATTTGGTGCAGCCTGTATATTTATGTGAGTCATTGATGCGCAGAATGTGTATGACGTGTTAGTTCGAAGTAATTTTTGCAATCTACCTACATTTATGATTTAATTACTTTTTGTTAGTTAATTTATTTCATTTTCATGTTTGTATAAATATTTGAGGAATTGCAACTCCCAGACAAACCAGCACTGGTTTATTGAACAAGTAAAGAGAAAAAAGAAAAAAAGAAAGTGATGGATATATTTAAATCCTAGGTATTACTATACTTGACTTTAAACTTATTTATTAATAAAGTAAAGTTTTTTATTTACTTTAATAAAATTAAGCAAGTACTTTCTATGCATAGGCAGTTTAATCCTTTGGATTATGGTTAAAAAAATAACAATAAAAACAGTTATTAGTTATTGTTAGGATGGGCATCTCTTGCGAGAAGAAACAGGTTAAGGGAAGAATGGATGATTATTTGCAAATGAATGAGGATGTTGAGTCAAGATTCAAATTTGTTAGAATAAAGAATTATGTAAAACATAACAGGAGTAAGGAAAGAGTATCTGAGGTATAGGTGAATTGGATGGTATATGCCCAAAGTATTGGGAACTGGGCAGGCTGTGTAGAGCTTATTGCTTTTCTGAATGGATGTCTCAACTTACTCCTAATATTGTTGACTTTTCATAGTTATACCGTTTTAAAACTAACCAACACAGAAATAGTTGACATAGTTATTTATATTTAGAAGGTACTTATTACAAGTAAAGTTTTGTGCCCCATGCAATAAATTTGGTTCATTAGACTATATTACCAAATTTCAGAAAATACGGAGATAGTTTTGATTTAGGGTTATTTATATTTTACAGGTCTGAAATCCTAGACAACACACAAAAAAAGAAAGAGCAAGAAAAGGATCCACTGAGTCCTAGCTTTCAGCAACAGCTCTCAAAAACAGCTGACAAGCCATTGCATACTTCTGAAGGGCAGAATATCAGTGTACCAGTAACACAGCATGTCCCAGCTCAGCAACTGCTGTCACCTACACATTGCTCAGGGCAAGCTTTACAACCTAAAGATGACCCAAAAGACAAGGCTATAAAGGTTGCCAATTCAACTACAATTACTCTGATTGAGAATAGTGGTCTTAACGGTGATAAAGAAAAGGATAACTATCCTAAAAATTATTTAACTTTAGAACCAAAAAATGATAAAAAAGATGATTGTAATAAAAACAGTATTACTATAACTAAGACTGTGACAAAGCAGTCACCAAGCAGCAGTCAGAGTGATAAGACTAAAACTCAAACAAAACCAGCAAAAAGACCACTGCAATACTTAGAGACTCTTGCTGAAAAAGCTGGCATTACTTTCGAAGATAAATACGAAGCAGCAAATACCTTACTGGCTTTAGATAAGCAAAACAACACTAATCGAAGACCACCAGAGCTAAAACAGCCCAAATCTGAGCCAGATAGTCATAATCAGTCTGAAGAGTACAGGTACAGAAATCAGAAAGAAGAAGATGATAAATTGCAGGTATTTAGATTGATTCCTTCTGTTTATTAACCCTATCCACCTAATTACTCATCCTCTATTAGGTTATGCATTACAGATGGGATGACACTATCTTACCTATGTAGGGTAGACTAGAGGTGTGTAACTCAGCTCTGAACCAGCTCAATGAATCAGATCACACGGGTTTGAGCCGTTGAGCTACAGCTCAACAACAAAGTGACTAGCTCACAGCTCAATCCAACTGCTATTATATCTGCGTCTCCCTCCATATAATATTCTTGTGATTCTAATCTACGAATTATTATTTCGTTCTAAACCATTTAAATAATAATTTAATTCTATAGATAAATATGTGACATAACTACATAATTAAAAAAAACAAATAATTCCAACTCTAAAGTATGAAAAGAGTCGCTAGGCGGAGTCGAAAAAATCGCGGCAGCTCAGTCGGCTCGATTGAACGCGCGATACGCAGTGAGCGTGCGCGCTTATCGTGGACTATAGGTACAAATTGAGCTGATCTGCGAGCTGAGTCATTGAACCGGCTCACACACCTGAGCCGTGAGCTGTTATGCAGCTCGCGTATTTTTGATGAGTTACACACCTCTAGGGTAGACTAACTATCACACACACTTTTGATACTATTTTTTTTTGCAAAAAAAAATCTCATGTCAAGCTAGTAAACATGGTTTGTGTATTCGAACTTCCATATTAAAATGTAATTAAAAAAATGGAACTTATTCATTGTACAATTAAAACCGTATATAACGACATCGCTTAAAGCGACGTACCGGATATTACGACGAAATTTTGAAGTCCCGTAATTTTTGTTTACTGTAAATAGTTGTTGGTTATAACGATTGTTGGCTAAAACGACTGTAAACAATGGTCCCTTCGAAGACTTAACCCCTTACTCGCGCTATTTAACTAATATACTGATTAAATCGTCACGTAAATAATGTCACATTATTTATCAATGACAATAGAGTGACGTTATTTACGTGACCCTGTTAGTTGAAAACTAACCAATGATAAATACGTATTTACCTGTGAAACGTATTTTTTTTTTATTTGCTTGCACAATTATAATTATTTTAATCAAAATGTGAAATCAAGCCAAAGTACTCTGGACGCTATGTTCTCTTTTTTACTCGAATTATTAAAAGGGTGAATAGGGGATAAATCGTGGAGTGAAAACCTGAGTGTAGTTACACAACTTTAAGTCAAGCAGCCTGGCTTGAGCTATTGATCGAGGTATTCACACCATTCAAATACCGAGTTTACATAAGCGCGCGATGCATTTTAGATCGTATATAAATTTTGAGCAAATTATGTAGAAAATTAAGCCTTAGGTTTTTAAAACGACATTATTACTTGCACATCTTCATTTTTGTGAAATTTATAATAAATATTTAGATGCAATACACAGTCAAAATAACTTGATTGTTTTAGATCCAGCAACAAATAATACAACAGCAGCAGCAGCAACAACAACTTCAGCATTTACAACAACAACAACAGCTTCATCAGCAACTGCAGCATCAACAATTGCATCAGTTGCAACAACAGGCATTGCAGAGACAACACCAGCAGGTCATACAACAGCATATTAAGAATCAACAGGATCAGCAGGAGTTGGTGAGAGATTTTTAATATTGAATTATATTTATAGGTATATGATGTTTTTTTTATGTTGATTTGGCTTGCGTTTAGCCTTCGACTGACTCCATGCGGAGTTATGACGAGGACGAGGATTTAGCATTCTTACCCAGAAAAAGCCTATTCACTGTGGCCTTGAATACATCTAGGTTATAGGTGTCGGGATACACAGACCCCGGAAGAGAGGTCCACTTCTTTGGCTTTCGCATAAGAAACGAACAGACGAAGCTTTGTGTCCGCATACGCGGGATGTCTAAAACGTATTGGTGGAAATTCTCCCGGCGTCTTGTGGTTCGATCATATTGGAGGGAAGTGTAAAAATAAAACTACAACTAACTAAAGGGAAACTACTAGATACAAACAATTTATTATCACTGTTGACAAGTTTAGACTAAATATCATATAAATAGAAAATATAAGGTCCTAATAAATTAGTGAATTTCCTCTTGAGGCATGAATGTATAAGGTCATTAGAAATCAAAAAATAATATTAGAAAAATAATCCATGGGAAAAAACCCAAAATTCCGAAATTGAACTTACTATCAGTACAAAGTATTCATTTAACCATTTATCTAAAAAAATCCACGGATTATTTTTTGATTACTAATGAGTAATGACCAATACATCATCCCTCAAGAGGAAATTCACTAATTTATTAGGACCTTATATAATAATATCTCGCTAACCTTGTTTTGAACAAGAAGCATTATTTTGTGGTCAAGCCATTCATACAAAACCATTAAGTCGAAGTGGATGGGTATGCAACTCACATTCGCGTGAGCATTATAATTAAAAGTTAAAATTCAGTTACAGAAGCAGTTTCACCAGCAGCAGCAGCAACAACAACAACAACAACAACAACAGCAGCAGCAGCATCAACAACAACAACAGCAGCATCAACAACAGCAGCAGCAACAACAAAAGTCTGAACTTATTCAAGTTCAGCAACAGTCAGAATCACAATCGAAATTTTTACAAGTATGTACGACTCGTATAATTGTATTATAAAATGTCCCGTGTATAAAAAACAAAGACTAAGAGCGAAGAGTTGCGATAAACCCGTAAATCTGTGTTCAAACATTGAAGCCTTATAGTGTCGGTAATATCCGTCTATCTGCATATTAAGGGCAGTTTTACAGAAGTCGAACCCCGGTACCGAATTATATGAGATTACATGCCAAGTAATAATGTCATCATTTCGCTATCGCATTGGTATTTTTATTGGCTAATGATCCCTAAAAGTCCTATATCACAGCCATTTTACTCTATAATAGTACATAATGATACTCTCGGCTCCCTTATCGATTTTAACCGCCTCGTCTGTAATGACCTATGCACACGTGTGTCATACGGCGTTTTTTCAACACACTTGCGAGGAAAGAACACTTTTTGAAATAGATTTTTTGATAATAATCAATTAAACAATAAGAACGTTAACAAATATGGCGCCCAATTTTTTTTTACAGTCATGCATGAGCTGTCAAACTGGTTTACTCGTTTAAATTATGAATGAATCGTCTACACACACATCAATTACATTAAGGTACACTCTTAACAAAATCGGGATTATAACTATCAAAAAATTATGCGGTAATATAAAGTAAAAAGCACTAGTGCTAAATAAGCTGCATGATGATACTAAAATCGGTGTAATTAATGTCACTTTACGAGCAATTGCGTTGAAAATAAAATTTATTTTATTTTCGGAAAAATAACAGCTATTTATGACAATAATTTGATGATGCATAACGATAAACAGAGATATACAAAATACCCTGTACAAAGTATCTGGAATTCAAAATCCAAGATACTTTTAAATTAAGTATTTCAGATACCAGATACAAAATACTTTCGAGAATAGTATCTGAAATACTAGATACAAAATAAGTATCTTCTAAATAGTTCCTAAGATGAAAATTCTTTTTTAAGAAAACAAGATTTTATTTTAATGAATGTAAGTTTATTTTGACAATTGGCATTAATTTTATTTATGAATACATCCTGTTAATCGCTGAAATATGACAGAATATTATATGAAGACAAAATATTATATTATTAAGTAAAAGTCTTACTTAAGTAAAACTAGTTCTTCGAACATTTCATCGCTCATATTTCTTTGATGAGGCCTTAGAATCATACCCGAAAAGAGTAGCTCCACAAGGGCAAAACTCGGCAAACAGGTGTTATATTTTAAAAATATGTTTTTCTATTGTAGGTTAAGTATTTAAGCTCCTCAAGCTAATATCTTTATTTTTTAGGCATTGCAGTTTTTCTAAGTCATCGGTGCTGGCAGTAGATCCCGTATTTTCACCACTTGCAATAGAGGAATAAGAATCCTCTAAAAACATGTAATAAGATTCATCTCTTGACCTTTTTTTTATATCTCCCCCAAGACTGTCTAAAGCCTCCGACTTTTGTTGGCTTTTCTTGTTGTTGACAATAGTGGAAAGAAAGAGTCGCCATCTATCAATGTGATGTTGGACTAAAAGTGACACGTTGAGTTTTACGCATTTATTTTATAAATGTCTACTAACATATTACTAAAAGTAACTTATCAGAAAAAGTATTTATAAAATACTAAGATACCAAACAAAATATATTTAAATGCAAGATAAAAAATTAATTTTTAAAAAGTATTTTAGATACAAGATGGAAATACGTATCTTGTATCTGTATTTCAGATACTTGTATCTAAGTCACATCTCTGACGATAAAACAAATAAAAATAGCCTTTAACAAGTTTTCACCTGTAAGCGGGAGTGGGTAACCATGGGATTTTGAAAGAAATTGGAATAAAATTTAGTCTTCAGGTGGTCATATAATCTCTTACTACATAATAATTTTGTTCACTAAATTTCTTCTCGAACTTATGAGTCTCACGAGGTTTTCTTTGCGACATTATTTTATTTGATGTCTTACAGACATACCACACGTTTTTGTTGTTCCTTCTATGACATTCTAAATAGTGTTTGATATAATATAGTGTTTGATTTGATTATTTTGACCATCAGCCGGTCCATACGCAGCAGTTCAACGTACCTGGTATTGGTGAAATCAATCTCAGTTTTGTGGCGTCGCCACAAAGTAACGTCAACCTACTTTTCGACAAGAATCAGAAGGGCAGTATGAGCGGAGAGATTAAACCGCAACAAGTAAGATACCATATAATCTTGAAAATATATTATTTACGTTTATTTATTGTTAAATTAATAAATATATCTGTCATTATTATTTTAGCATAGAACTATATGATGATATATTCATAATCAAAGGTTTTTAGTATATATCTAGAAAAAACTGACTGGCAAATAGGAAGAGGATCTCAATTTCACGCATTGTAAAATATTTCTTATAATTTTTACCTGATTTTCTGCGTCTCGATTTTTCGCGGACAAATTATTTATTTCTTAAAATCGACAGAAGAGGCTCTTGACGAATCTCGAAGCAATATTAAGTGATGCACTTATACAGGGCTACTTTGCAACCTCTATCAAATTTTTCAGGCGTTAATTTACGTTTCGTCATTATAATCAACTTTTACTTTGGGACCAACTCTGAAATCCCGAAAAAAATATGAACTTTTCATACATTTTGCTCGTGCATCGTTGGCACTTTTGTACGAAAAGTTAGTTTTTAGAGATTTCAGAGGTGTTCCCATAGTAATAGTTGATCATAATGATTAGCACATTAACCCCTGAAATTTTGATTTGAGGTTGCAAAGTAGCCCTCATTTCATTGTTATAATAGAACGCGCGTCCCTCGCGAGAACTAACGGGTTAAGTTCTCTATCTAACATAAAGTTACATATGAACGAATGTAATGTACCATATCTTCCCAGCAGATTTATTTGCTTTTACTTAAGTTTTCCATCATTGACCTGCGTCAATTCTTTCACGATAATGCTTTACTAATCAACTGACAACGTAAGAAATTTAGTCAAATTTATATATTGATTATTTGCCGCGAGAGTATTATTATTGTAGATACATAGAAGTATATTATTGTTAGATGTCACCCACTCCCTCTTTTCAAACCCCGAAGTTATCACAAACCAGGAACACCGCTACAAGTCCGATCGATGCGTCGCAACACGATTATTTATGTCGACGTACCCACATGTAAGAAGCTTCCCGCCCCCCGTGCTGAATAGGGTGCATTCACTGAATTAACAAGTGACGTTGTAATGACAGAACACTTGAGTTTTATAAAATGAAGAATTTTTACTGAAAAAATTGATAATGACAACCTAGTTGTTGTTTGTAGTGTTCAGTAAAAAACACATTTTTCATTAAAGGGACTATTGGCCGGCTATGGACGTTTCATTTCAATTTAATGTTACTTTGTACCCCACGAACTGTTGTCAATATAAGCACTGCGGGAAGCTCACGTGCACCCAGTGCCCAAAAAGGGCGACAGATCAGACCTGCGAATTACAGGCATATCGCTATCACCTCCCCCTTCTCTCCAAAGTGATGGAACTAATGATCTACACGCAACTCTTCAGATACCTAGCCGATCACGATTTGATGATAGTATATCTCACACACCGTTGGTCACTCGCCATTGAGACACAGGGTGATGCATTAGCGGTGAGTCTGGCACCGGGGTCTTCTAACAAAGCAACCAGCATTCGGACTTCCCGAGAGATTATGCAAATTGGTGACCAGCTTTCTGTCTGGCAGATGCATAAGTCGTATAAACTTTTGATTTGGTTTTCCATTAATTGCACTTGAGATCCAGTTCCTGTGTAGGCTTCGTAATGAATGTGTGAGTTGCATTTCGCTTCTTTACATAAGAAGTAAGACTTTCATAAAGTTTAATGTGTTACAGATTGTCGACAGCCAAGGACAAGTGCAACAGATGAGCATGGCGCAACACGAACCGTCGCAGCAACACCATCAGACGGTCACCGTAGTATCATCCATGCCGAGCAGTATGACGCAACATCAGGTATGTGTCAACATCCTTCGAGCTAGTATGCCCACCGCCACTTACCATGGTGAGTCTGGGTTCAAACAAAAAGAAATATTGGGTGATACGAGCATTTACTCACGAAATCTCAGCCCTTTAAATTAATTCACTAAACTAAATTCTATTCATATTTCAATACTTTTTTCAATATTAGAGGTGTTACAAAAAGAGAAATACGCTTACTAAGCAATTATAAAATAGCTGCCGACTGGCCAAGCGGCGCTATAACTTTCCCCTTTATTGACATAACAATTTTAAACTGTTAAAAGTACTTGGGGCGTAGTGAATAAATGCTTTAATTTATTTTAATTTTCATAAAAAAAATAAGATCGATGAACGGACGGACAGCGGTACCTTATTTAGAGCGGACTCTATTAAGATTCCCGTAGGTACCCTTTGGATACGGAACCCTAATAAGAATTGTATCATCTGATACAACAATATTCCTTCATACGGCCACCGTTATGTTATACATTGTCGTGTTTATTGCAGGTACAGCAACAGCAAGCAGCCAGCGGTATTCAGCAACAAGCAAATGCGGGCATATCCGCCATGCCTTCACTGCAGAGCTTACCCCCCAATACGCAGCATCCACAACAAATTAGGTGTGTGTTATTAAGTTTCAGAAAAAACTTCGATAAACTAGTCGGTCGCAGGATTAAAGGAACTTGGGGCGTAACTGGCTAGTCGACCAAAAAGGTGCAATCAGGTCATCCTATAAAGTAGTTATCAGTAAAAGCCATTGATATGATACTACTGAAAGAACTTCCTGTCATCATATCATATTCTAGGATAAGTCAAAAATATGTGTTGTGTATTTTCAGTGCGGAATGGGGTCACAGCCGCGTGCAAGTGATCCAGCAGCCGCTGCAGAGTAACACGTATTTGCAACAACTGTACAATGCCCAGGGCCCCCTATTGATGCCCGGCAACATAGCCCTGCACCCCGGAATCAATTCTCAACAAATACAGGTAGGTATGCTTATATCCTTAACCTGACAAAAGTTTATTTAGCTCATATATGTTGCAATGTATAGTTACTGTTACCGCTCTGAAACGCAGCTTTACTTTTCTTTGCGATTTCCGCAGAGAAAAGTATTTCGTGAAAATTGAAACACCTGGCGGTTCCGTAAAAATAAGCATGCAGAAGTAAAATAACTTCGAGAAACGACCCATTAACGACGGACGATTAATGTCTTTATTTACAGGTGATAGCAGCTGGTAAGCCGTTCCAGGGTAACCAATTAGCTCCACACATGCTCACTGCACAGGGAAAACAAGTGCTTCAGGGACAAGCCGGTGAGTCTTATTCAAATAATAGCTTTAAGCAGTTTATTCAAAACAAATACATGAAATAATTAATCTTCTGTCACCTAGAATCTAGGTCCTAGATGATTTATTAATCACTCCCAAACATTAAACTACTCATGTCATGATTACAACAAAACTATGTATTTTGTGATCAAATGGTTGTGTGTGAAGAATATCGTCATCAAAGCTAACACTCATGCTCTTAAGTTAACGAACAGTGAACTTCAAAAGGCAGGCGGCAAATGATGTCTGTTTTACTAAATCATTTCAAATTTCCATTGATAATGTCCGATATTGTCATTACCTGGTGCAAAAATTATAAGGATCCTTAAAGGACCTACCAGAACGGTTCTGCCACCACCACCTCTGTAACTGAAGAACTAGAGCATCTAGCGAAGAATTCGTTTCCAAATATCAGATTTTGTCGGTCCTTTTAGTCCATATGCCTGGTGGCCCTGCTAGAATGGGTGTGACCTATCAATAAACATTGTGAAAACTTGCTACATTCACACGCTTTTTTATAGTAATTATTGATACTTTTGCAACACATCATAGTCAGCTTTATGTAATTGGCTATAATAGCTTTAGAATTAGGATAATAAAGAAATAGTAATTAATGTTTGGATGACACTCATCTTTTGACTTCCCGTTAGTCCACTTCTTGACACAAATAGCATTTCGACGTTTTGGGCTGAGGTCAGAGGTCACGTTATTAACGTACGCGTTAAATTGTGTAGATTCGGCAGACGGATGTATTGACCGCATCCCTCGACGTCTGAGGGAAGTGGTCAGTACGTCCTCCCGATGCAGTAGAACATCACATTGTACGACTACATCATAATTACTCAAGTTAGTTGCCTAAGTACTAATTTTGCATCGTAGTGGCCCAAACTGCACTAATATAAGTATGGCACACAGTGCAACGTAAATTATGCGATTCTCGTTTGGCCCCAGCCGAAATAATAATTTTACGTATAAGTAAAGCACCACGTTTATATAAATTTCATAATATAACGCTGTACACTCAATTTTACATTCTCCATTATTAACGACTCAAAAAGATTTTGAAATCTAAATTGAACTTTCACCCTATTTAGTTGTACAGTAAATTTTGCAGGTCTCACTACATATCAGGAACAAGGTTTACCACAAAAATTTAAAACTGAATTATGTTTGTTTCGAGTCTCGTGATTGGCTGATAATTTGAATGTACATTTATTTTACGACCGACATTATTTTTTTATTTCTTTTCTGTTACTTGGCAATTCAAACGGGATTTATTTTGAGCTTTTTCCGGAGTGATAGCATTTTGTTTCGTATAAATTTAAAATGCAGACTGGAAGCTTTCTTTATTTTCTACTAGATTATCTGCAACTTATGCTTTTTAGTAGGTACTTGCTTGTTTCACATACATCATTTTTTTCGGACATCGCTACATGTAACGTTTGAAAATCGTGTAATGAGAAGCCTTTGCTGTTTTAATCGCTGTAAATTCTAGCTTGGTTTCAGCGCGATAAAACTTGTGACGATGTCCGAATATTTTTGATACAATAACGTTATTTCTAAATGCCTTTATTTTTGACTGCGACATAAGAGATTTATTAACATTTAATTTAATTTATGTAAAATACAAAATTCTCAAGTAAATTAGTATTGTTTGAATAAATATATTTTTTATCTAAGAATTTCTTTATAAATATTCATATCCTTATGTCCAGTCTGCGTTTTTAATCAATGATAATATAATTATTAATCGCATAGTGTATTTAACAGCGCCATTTCCCGGGTACACTACCATTCCAACGACGCAGAATCAAACGTTTGTGTTCAGCCCTCTTGGCGTGATCAACTCACAACCAAATATACTGCCTGCACACTCGCAGCCTACTGTATCCGGGATAGGCCAACAGCAGAAACAGGGTGATATGCATAAGGTTGGTAGATATGTTATATTACGGCTTCCTCCCTCACTCTCGTGTCGAGCATAACAAACAAACGATGTTTTTTGAATGTTTATTATTGTACCAGAAATTCCTTTTTGCAAAAATACCAAGCTATTTAAGCAATAACTGATCCAGTTGAATATCTATACTAATAATAATAAATCTGTATTTGTAATTTTTTGCTTTCAAGATTATTTAATTAAAATCATAACCAACTTGACACCGCTCTATGAGGGTCATTATCTTTTCAGATTATTACTAATATTATTATAAAATTTACTCGTGTACTTTTATGTATAAACCCATTTCGTTACACGTTGAATAAAGAAACTGTGTACATAATTACCCTGCGGTTTGTACCGTGCGTGCAACCGACAGGTTCTCCTTTTAGATTACGCTTAGTTTCCAAAGGTCATAAGAGCTGATATAACCGATGATAGATCTTAAACTTTTTGTAATGTTTTTACAGTGTGGTGGCAAAGTGTCTGGCGGCAAGGTTGGAAACTCGAGTGGTGGCGGTGGGCAAACAGTGCCGGTGCAAGCGCAATGTGTTCAAGTGTCGCAGCCGGTTCTCAGCGCGCAGCAACCGTCGCAAGCGCAGATCATCAGTCCATTGCAGGTTTGTTCATAAAAATTAATTACATTCACTTTGCATTTGACAGGTTGGTTAAGTTTCAACTCACGCCGCAGGTCATGGGTTCGATTCCCACCCCAGGCATGTATTTGTGTGAATTTCCTGAGTGTGATTATGTATATTATGTATGTATTTACAAACAAAAAGTAGTATATGTATAGCAGTTATCTGATTTCGATTGTCGACATTCCTAAAGCTTACTATATCATACAGTTATATTATTTGTATAATTGCTATAATTAAAATTATTGGTACCGATTATGTTGTAAATCGCACTAAACTAATTTTAGGCTGCATTCCGAATTAATGATATAATCGCTGTAATCGATTTGAGCGTGCTTAAACCCGTTCCATATTACCTTGAGCGCCATCACGATGTCCCGTGAAACGTCATAGATGACGTCATGACATGCGCCATCTTGCGCTCACACCGACCATGCCCTAAACTGATATCACCGTGAGCGCTGTCAAAAAGTGACGGTTAGTTATTGTGTTTTCGGCAAAAATCTAATAAGATTTTTGGTTTTCCATATGGCAAAGATACTTTTTATGATTTTATGAGAGAAAAATAATAAAAAATGCGGATATTCCTTTTTGCGAGTCAACTAATAAAATATATAAGGAGTTCTAGCGCATTTTTAATTCAGATTTTAATTGAATTCTCAAATGTTCTGTTTTGAATACTGTGAGCGCGATAACGGGCGTTCCGAATTGTTTACAGTTCTCAGCTGTCATTATCGTGATATCTAACTCGGTACGCAAATTATTGCTGTGAGCACTGTGAGCGATATTATTTAATTCGGAATGTAGCCTTAGTTACATCACATCTCTTTCTTACGAACATTATTGAAAAAGGATAGAACATAGATTTCTTCAGGGTCGGCCGCGCGTGATTAACACCCCTGGTGTTGCAAGCGTCCATAGGCTACGGTAACTGCTTACCATCAAGCGGGCCGTATGCTTGTTTGCCACCTTAGTGGTATAAAAAAAAACATATACATAGAATGTGACATAGACATACACATATAATTAATTGGATTTGGCAGTGGAGTTGGGATGTATCAAACTATGACCACCTGTATTATGTCCAAAATTGTATATTATGTCTTTCGTGCTATCCAGTGGTGAAAATGTAAAAACATTAATTAGGATAATATGATTTTTATGCTTATGGCGAAAGATATTTTAGGAAGCGTTCCACAGCAGCAATGCGAATTTGTTTTTCTTATTATTTGCGTTTTTTTGTACCTTGTCTTGCAATGCGAAACGAAATAATTGCTATACATTTATGGGAAGGTACTTATAAGTAATATTATAACGTATATGGTGTAAGCGGTAAAAAGATAAAAGAGGTAATACCGCGTGAGTGATTCCTCGTGTGTTGCTAGCGTACACATGGCTATGGTAACCGCTTACCATCAGGCGGGCCGTATCCTTGTTTACCGAGTTAGTATAATAAAAACAATATACCTCGTCCCCACCTTGTCTAGGAATACAAATAACATTGCAAAATACTTATTATTGAGCTATACCGTTCAGAATTGGATTGGATTCATGGAGGTTGCGCCCTTCTTTAGCTGTGTTCATTTGTGTAAAGGATTGCTTTGCTTTTTAGGGTTCCGTACTCAAAGGGTGCCAAACGAGACCCTATTTATAATCCGTCCGTCCGTCCGTCCGTCCGTCTGTCTGTCTGATCTTATGAACCTTAATAGGTAGACACTTGACATTTTCACAGAATATGTATTTCTACTGCCGCTATAACAACAAATAATAAAAATTAAATAAATATACGGAACTCTCGGTGTACGAGTCTGACTCGCACTTGGCCCTTTTTTATTTAGTTTACAGCCTTTTTTAAAACTTGTTTACTATATGTTGTCGTCATGACATTTCTTCATACACAAAAAGTTTATGTAAAGATTCGAGTAAAGCGAAATTGTTTTCTTATTTTTTTGCTCGTGGCTAAAATTCTATGATGCTTATTGGACAATTGATTTGCCGTGTTTCTTTAAGGTAACGCTTCGTGGAATAAAGTGCTGCTTCCTATCTTGCATCATATAAACTATTGAATGTTGTTTTTATGCTCTTAAGTTTAAGTATTAATGAAGAACTATCTATTCTCGAATGCGCTCAAGAAGATAGAGACACGCCGTCTTTTTGTGGTTTACCTGATAATTACAACCAAACCTCTGAGGCTAAGCGGATTGGAAATACATCGAGATTACTAATCATTTTATGTGTGTTAACTGTCACGAGAATGGCGTGTTTCGATAGTAGAAAAAAGGGTAATAGTCGTGGTATAATGTTTTGTCTTACTAGTGTACTGCGACATTTAGTTCTTTACAATAAGCCAAAAAGGTTGTGTATCCATATTACCAATGCTATAAATAATTATGTGTACGTTACAAAAATATATTTATAATATTTTAAGACTTCGAAAGTTTTAACAGTGTTTATTTAAATTAATAGAATTTTAATATACTTGAAAAATACATGCGATCTAACTGGCTTGGTGGTTTCCCAGGCCGGCACACAGACGATGCAGTTCGCACCGTGGCAGATATCGGGCGCTTTGCCCCAAGTGTGGACTGGGGGCCTGCAAGCGGGATCGATACCCGCCGGGGGCCTACTTGCCCCCAATCCCATTTTTATAAGAGGCTCACAACCGGACGCCCCGCCGTCTATGTTCATTCAACATTCACCGCAGAATATTCAGCATACCAGTTAGTATTTACGTTCACTTATTTATGTTGGGAACCTTGTTATTTTATTGACTAACTCTCTATACATTATTAAACTGATTGTTTTTATTAAACAGTGGTTTGGCTATTTAATGTTGACATTGCGATATCTAACTTTAATATTTGTCTGTACTGCTAGCATGCTCGCTCATTTGTTGTATGCAATAAGATGAATATTCGATTGCATTTCGATTTTAATTCATTACATGCGAATGTTTTTATTGGTTTGTTATTTTTATGTAGCGGCATGTATTTACCTAAATAAGGTGATTTAAATGGTTTTTAATATTTGCAGCTGCAAGCGTGGCGTGTGCCCCCGGGACGACAACGAAGCCCCGGGCTTCTTCAGATGGAATGTCCAAGGCTCCGCGGCTGCTCTCGAACATTCTCCCGTCCGGGAACATACGACCGGCGTCGTCTGTCTCTACACAGACTAATACCAATCAAGCACAGAACCAGGTGTGACTTACGATTGATTTTATGCAAACCTTGATTTTACTTTTTGACGGGCCTGTTGGCGCAGATGGTTAAGATTCACCTTATGCGCCGCAGGTCATGGGTTCGATTCCCACACAGGACATGCATTTGTGTGCATGAACATGTCTGTATGTCCTGAGTCTGGGTGTAATTATGTATATTAAGGATGTATTTACAAACAAAAAGTAGTATATGTATTATATCAGTTATTTGCTCTGCGGCTCCATGGGGCTCCATCCCCATTGTAGTGCAGCAGGTATGTTTGCGGAGCTATGTGTCACATGGATATTTTTGATTTAAAATAAAAAATTCATAATAATAGATTAAAACAAAAAACAGAATTACAGATGCGCTATATGAATCCATAAGTGTTTGAAATGTACACATATATATAATCAAGCAGACCAAAAGCTAGTCCAGAGAATCCGCATAGGAGTTTAGAAGGAACATACCAATCAATCTAAAAGACGCCAATTAAGCGTATGCACTAGTACATAAGAGGCATCCCGGTGACCAATCAAAACAAGCCAACTGGCGTTCCTTCGACTAACATTATGGCGAATGTGTTCTCATGCAAAACTTTGTTGATGTGGTGTCTATTAGGTTCATTAGTCTGTTCTAGAAGTAATTATTCTTACTTTTCATCAATAATTGTATGCTATTTATATTTGTATCGCTGTTGATTTCTCAAATAAATAAATAAATTATTTGTGTGTAAGGCGAAGCACCGCGGGAAGGGCGGCGCGGGCGTGCGGTCCCCCGCGCCGGCCGCCAAGCAGGACGCCGCCAATCAGACCAACAAGATGCAACATCAAATGCAACAGCCCAAACAACAGTAAGTTCACTATACTAGAATACGATAGTGGTCTGAAAAATTATATTTAGTCCGACATTAACATTATTAAAAAATATTCGACGCGTATTTTTTCTGTTGTCAATCGAACAAAATGTTGACGAAGATATGGTGTGTTGTAGTTCCGCATGACGTCACGCTATGGTACACTTTTCAGAAACAAGTGACGTAACGAGCCCCCACTCCGGAACTTTGATGCGCTTTATCTTTGTCAATATTTAAAGATTTCATAAAACAAAAAAAGAATATCTAATATTTTTTGATAATCTATGTTGTTTTCCCAGGCCACATCTTTATTCAAAATTCGAAATTGAGTTTACAATAATATCGTAAACATATAATTACAAGATTAGCTCAGTGATTAAACTGAAGTTGAGGCATTGGCGAAGCTAGTTAGTGCGAGGCATTCCAGCGGGTCTGGCACTGGTGTCTTTTTATGAAAATGGGTCGCCTGCTGCATATCAATGATATTGAATGAATATGCTGCATATGAACGACTTGTGTCTGAAATCGAGAGTACACTTACTAGAGACTCCGATCGAGGTCATCTAAACCTAATCCATTTCAACTCCAATAATAAAATGCGTTCACTAATCGTAATTACTATCCTTACTAACTTAACTTCTCAAACCGATCATGATGAAATACGGCTCGCAGATAACCTATAGTATGAAGATGGACATAGGATATTCTTTATCCCGGGAACGCGGGGTGAAACCGCGGGGTAGAGTATAGTATTTTGATGTTTGTTTTTATAGGCTGCTGGTGATGAATTCATCTGGACAGATGACCCAACTCACGAGCGTCCAAGATAAGCAGGCGGTCAACAAAGGCATCCAGCAACAAGCTATGATGCAACAACAGGCCATGCAGGTTATTATTGTAATGTCCTTTTCTTTATTTTTGTTTCATATTTTGTATTTACTTATTTATTCTGTATTTCATTTTTTTTAACGGCTTATCAATGTTTGTGATGAACTGTGATGTGTAGATGTGGATCGGTGCAATTTCGAGACCGCAATCATATGAGAGATTAAAGGATGATAATATGTTTTAGTATTTTTTTTGTTTTACACATAGTCATAAGTACATTCAATGTCCATATACTAGAGATAATAAAAATGTGTCAAGAGCAAAGGGAGCTCTTGATATTATTTATTATGAATATATGCGCGAAAGAAGAAATTCTATATACAATGAAAAGCCCAATTCTTGCGCTTTCGATATTAATATCGCATTAGAGATAGCGGATATCTATCAAAATATTTTAATTTTAAAGATATAGTACCTTTGCTCTCTTATTTGTCATCTACAATATAAAACCCTGAAAAAAAAACTCGTGGTAATCTCGACAAATTTATTTTGATAGCAGCAACAACAGCAGCAGCAACAACAACAACAGCAGCAGCAGCAACAACAACAACAACAACAGCAGCAGCAGCAGCAGCAACAACAACAACACCAGCAGCAGCAGCAACAACAGCAGCATCTTCTTCACCAACAACAAGCTCAACAGATGGTGCAACATTATCAACAGCAAGGTGTTATCATTATGGCTTTATTATATTGAACATACATGCAGTAATAGCACAGTGACATCGCATGCCGTGGTGAAGGTCGTGGGTTCGAATCCTATAATGATCCTGAGCTTTCGGTTACTTTAGTACCCTACTGTAAATACGTATTTTTTCATTTTAATGTATTCAACTATATTTTATCACAATATTATCATTATCGGCTCCAAAATCAGTTTTGACAGGATATTTATACCAAAAAATATAAGAATGTGTTTTTGTCGCGATTCGATCCGTCTCTGTGTTTCTTGTACAGTCGAGGACAGAAAATGTTTATCACATTTCAAACTCGATTCCATCTCATACTGCGCGCAATAACGTTTAATATGTCATAACAATCCACGTCTATCAATAGTATTTTTATTTCCGGTCAACCTTAGAAACAGAAATGTGCAAGCGATTATAGACCGTAAGCTGGTAAACTTTTTTAGTCCGACACTGTACATACAAGATCTTTGGGTCCGAAAGTTGTACTAGAGATCTAGTCCCTTCTAGGCGTTGATTGTATCTCCTTCGCTCACATCGTCTCTACCATGATAGGTTTTAGTCAAATACAAGCCTATCGTTAGAAAAAGAAAACTGTTTTGGAGCACTGTATTGTACACCGAAAACTACAATGAGCTTGAGGTTACCATAGCTCGGTGGTAGGGTACTTTGTAGTACCCACCTGGCTGGCTTCCACCCTAAAGTTGAAAATCTGTCGCCAAGCACCTTTCAGTGTGTTCAGACAGCTGCACTTAAGAGCCGAGCTCTACCACGTAACTTTGGTGATAATCGTAACGAACACTATTAATGAATTTCATCCAATGAGAGCCCATGGTCATCGCGCGTCAAACCGGTGCGCGTTATTGGATGAAATAATTAATAATTCGTTATGTAATCATAACAAACACATAATTGGGTTATTGAAAAAAAAAAAAACATTTTTTTATTATATATTTTAAAACTTTATTAGAACAATTTTGAAAGTCAATTCAAAGAAACCAAAATATATTTACTATTAATTTATTATAAATTATTTAAAATGGACCAAATTTGAAAAATGATCACGACTCAAAACGGGTCGGCTGCCTTGGCGCCCTGCTTGAAACGTCACAATGTTAAAGTAACTCTACGTGAGTACACGGTCGAAAGGTTTCTACAATACAGTTGGTTAAGATTCCATCTATCGCACCGCAGCTCGCAGGTCGTGGGTTCGATTCCCACACAGGACGAACATTTGTGTGCATGAACATGTCTGGGTGTAATTATGTATGTTAAGTATGTATTTACAAACAAAAAGTTTTAGGTATTTGTATTATATCAGTTATCTGTTTCCATAGTACAAGCTCTGCTTAATTTGGGATTGACATGACAAATGACATGACATTTTGGTGATGATGTGGCCGTTGGTAAGCACACAAAGCCTACAAGGAGCTGGCTCTCAAGTGCAGCTGTCGGAACACACCGACAGGTGCTTGGTGGTAGCCAGCCAGATGGGTATTGGGTATTACAAATTACTCTACCACCGTGCTATGATTTCCTCACGTTGTTTTCCTTCAGCGAAAGCTCAAGCTCATTGTAGGATTCGAACCCGGGACCTTCGTCTCGGTGTCCGACGTCATTACCACTGAGCTATCATCGACTTAAGATCATAAAAGTTTCCCATAAATTGGGAAAATTGATGCGGTTAGCAATTTTTATTATTGATCACATACTATATTAAAAGTGAAATGTTATAAGTTACATTTTTTTTTTTATACGACTAAGTCGGTAAACAAGCGTACGGCCCGCCTGATGGTAAGCGGTTACCGCAGTCATATGGACGCATTGCTCACGCGTTAAATGAAAATGGTGGCAATAAAAAAAATGATGAAGGGAAATTAAATTTTAATAAAACATGGCGTCTTCCCGGCCAGCAAATTATTTAAAACTATACACAAGATTACGTGATTGTTTGCTCAGTAGTCCCTAAAGTGGTGGCATTAAAATTTCATGCTTTGGTGAATTGGACTATCCTACTATCCATCTAATTAGAGGCACGTTGCCCTATGTTTCTATGGTTTCAACTTTTAGACATTTTGTAGAAAATTTAAAATCATTTTTTGGGGAGTTATTTGTGAATTATTTGTACACGATGGTACGAAACAAAGTCGGTAACCTTTAAAATTTTACTTTCTGTGATAAATTTATAAATATATTGACGATAATAACAAGATTTAATTGATGAAAACGTAAAATACTGTATCATTTGTATGTAATGGTGAGTAACAATTAACATTGTGACGTCACGCGCCCTCCTCGGGGTAGTTCGGTACATGTCGGTTCGTTTTCGGTATACAGTTCAAAAAATTATTTTCAATTGGTTATAACTTTTTAACAACGAAAAAAATAAAACTAAAAATAGTTTTGTATAATAACTTATATACGATCTTTCGATTTATGACCAAAAAAAAAAACACTTCAAATTCCCAATTACCACCAAAGATACGCAATAGCCCGGCCGTTCTTTCTAGGCTATGACTGTGTGCTTACTACCTTCTGCGACGTGCTCACTTACCATATTGCGATTGTAGTAAAACAAGCCTATAACCCACATAATAAATACAAATCTAATCGTAACGATTTATTTTTATACAGGCATTTCCTTGGGTATGCAGCAAGGCGGTTTGCCCGTGGGCTCAGTGGCGCAAACTATTCCGATGGGCGGTACTATGCCGCAAACTATATCAATGGTGCAACAAATACATCCAGTACGTGCTTTCATGTATTTTTCTTTTGTTATATGCCGTTTGATTCCCGCGTTTGAGCATAATGCTCAATTATTCACTATCATATCATTCATAATTCTATCTGTAACTCTAATTCAGTCGTTATTATATCTTGAACATGCTTTCCGCCCGCGGTTTCACCTCTTACCCCTTCTTTAACCCCTTACGAATGGTATTTCCAAAAATCCGTTCTGTTAGGCTATAAAAGGATAAATAATGTTAGTATACGAACTTATGAGTTAATCGAGACGCCGTAAAATCTTCCCCTTAAAATACCCCCTTTTTGCCTCGTTAGGGGTAGATTTTCGAGAAACCCAAATAACTTATTTCTGAATAATCGGACCGCGCGGTAAGTTTCCTCCTTACAAACTTTAACATTTAGGGATAGTTTTACAAGTTATATATGTATATATTGATACTAGCTATTTTGTATGGGCAGTTGACTAGCATGGGTCAGCCGGGAACCTTGGTCAGTCAGCTGAGCGCCGGACAGTCCCCACAAGCCACCCTCACGCAAGTGCAGACTTTACAACAACCACAGGTAAGTCTTACTTTTCACTTATTTTACAATATGAGTATTCGATAGCTTATATTTAAAGCCACGGTTTCATCGTTACAATATAATTAGTGTATATTTAGCGGTTGCAAGCTTTCCACCGCGGTGTCACCGCGTTCCCGGGATAAAAAGTAGCCTATAGCACTCGGGGATAAAGTAGATCAGTAGATCCGAAGAATACGCTCCACAGAAACATACATTTCGCAGTCTCTATTTATTATATTAGTGTAGATTATATGGGACTAAGCTCTCGATTCTACATCACATTGGTCAGAAACGATGGAGCGTAACTCACCTCAAATATATCTTTTTATGACGAAGAAGTGTGATCATTTATGTGTATATTTCAGACACTTGTAGGCAGTGGACTAGTTCAAACGTCAGTAGGCATGGCTGTCCAGCAACAAGCTTTGAATCACTCCACTTCTATGCAGACGGTAAGTTTAGTCTCGAAACAGTATTATTACTTCCTTGGCAGGCAAGGAGTTTGTTAAAATTAACCCAATAAGCCATTTATCACAATTTATACTATACTCTGGACACGTTTTTATTGCTCCATTATTTAATGTTTTTACATTTACATATCCTAAGTTATAATGACTACATCATATATATTTCTGTAGTAAAGTCAATAAATAGACATAGTATTTGGAAAATTTATGTTTTACGCAATAAGAACATGGCCAGATAAGGGTGTATACAGATAGGAGATGAAGACAGCACAACTGACGTGTGCTTTTTTGTTGCTAGTTTACAATTACTGTCAATTGCAGTTTTAGAGGGTTTGTCTGCAGCCAATTTGCAGCCTTTCTGTATTCGCCCTAAAAATGGTTATAGAGCAATTAACAATTTTAACACTGCTAATTTGATAGCTAACAAACAAAATGCTTGCTTGAGTGTAACATAAGAAAATAATTTTAGAGTGTGCGTGTGCATAATGTTATTGCAATAGAAAGTGCGTGCTAGTGTGCACAAATATATAGTCAAGTTTTAATGTTAAGCGGTTGATACTTGATTTTGTTTTAAGAAGTAAGGGTTAGTACAATGAACTATGGTCTCAATATTAATCTACATAGTTATCGTGACCTATGTTATATAGTTAGATTTTTATGCAGCTAGCAATACTGTGTTAATTCGTTTGTGAAATAGACACATGCGTCCGCGCAACTTGGTAATCCACTAAGAATGCTGCAAATCCAATCTACTTACATTATGTATTAAAAAAAAGTAGTATATGTAATTATGTAGTATATCAGTTATCTGGTGTCCTAAGTACAAGCTCTGCTTAATTTGGGATTAGATGGCCGTGTGTAAAGAATGTCCCAGGATATATTATATGTTGTACATTAGAGTTACAAAATACATATAATTAATTCTTAACAATGAAATGTCTTTTGGACTTAACCTGACCCTGGAACAAAGTCAGGACATTTAGTCGTAAACGCGTTAGGCGCACTTTGAATGGGTGGTCAAGCGTACATAGGCTACGGTAAACGCTTACCATCAGACCGGCCGTATGCTTGTTTGCTAATTACGTATGACGCTGAGTGGTGATAACATTGGCAGCCGGGTCTCGCGCTCGAGGGAGCTACGCTGCTGTCCGCGCCCCTCGTGCAAGTCTCTCCGGCGATATTACACCACGAGGTAGTCCCCTATTAACATGCACTTTAGTCAAACCCTCATTTAGGCTTCCTTTATCCTAACTGAGTAGCGCGCCACGATAAGGCGATGGTTTCTGAGAGCTGTAGGCTTTTTATGCTACCTCGTAACCTGCTATTTGAACGTGAGACGTGCTCGTTATTATTATATGGCGTCAAGGGGAGCAGCGTATACTAAAAACTGCCTCGTCCTCCAACGCGCTCCGCTAGGGAATGAGAAACGCGCCGAGTGCGTCTTAGGCTTGAAAAACACATAATTTTGGAATTGGAGGGCTAGATTTGTCATTATTTTTATTACGACGACGATTTTATATTTTTTATGACATTTTCCATTGTAATATTATGGTATAAGTATAATCGTTCAAACCTAATATAAATCAAATGAATTGATCATAGTTTTAGACTCATCTTTGCCATTTTTTTCAATCGAGAAAAATGAAAGTATACGTGTATCGAATAACCGACATCGCCTAAAGTGTTAAATGTCATATTTTTTCAAATGTTTAGTCCATGTTATTTATAAATAAAACAGCAACATTTACGGAAATAAAATCGGGAAACCCTCGCTTTAAGCATTGCGATGTGTAAGGGTGGGCATATACGATGCACATTATTTCTGTGGTGTACGAAATGTACGCATACCATGCTAAGGGTCGACGGCCATGTTTTCATCTGATTGGATGTGCACAACTTATGTCTATGATTATTTTCGCGAATCTCGTAAGGTAATTTATGTTTATATTGACGATGAAATGTGCGTCGTCTAGGCTGAGCTTCATCATCATCAATATAATCCTTCTTGCCTTATTTAGGGTTGACTTTGTTTATTTGTTTATTTGAATATTAAACTATATTTACATACGCGTAATAATTCTTACGTAAGAATATCGCAATGCCGCGTACATACTGCTCAGATAGGATAAAGTGAGCAAATTTGTGGTATAAAATGAAACATATAAATAAAAACATTAAATTATATTAGATCAATAATAAAACATTCATTTCTAACTCCAAGGAAACGGACTTAATGTTTTTATCACCGAACCAGGTTTACTATTAGTTCATTTATGTATACATATTTTTCAATGATCCGTAGCTTACCACATTTATTTGTCATTTAGGTAGTTTTCATATATAATTGTCGTAATATTTCATATCGATTGTGCATGAATTGGTTCAATTGGACTATTTTTATGAAATCTTTTCTGCGCATGTTAGTTAATTAGTAAATGAATTCATCTTCGACTTATGTGTTAAGGTATAATCTAAATCAGACCCTATTTTAGTCCAAAAATGAACACTTTGACTGAATTACTGCAAAATTTTGGTTCATATGTATGTTTCGGTGATTTCTGTCAGATTTATGCTATTTACTTTACTTATTATTAAAATAACCTATTTGTTGTACAGTAATACATGTAGTTAGGTGTAAAAGAAACTTTATTATTCGTATTAATAAAACTATTACTCCTAGAAACCATTGATATGCAACTAAATGTAATTTAGAACCAATATAGTTATAGAGCTAAAGGCATGTTCGTGTTATTTACTTAAAATATTTCCCGAATCCATTAACCGACCATCTCAGTGCATGTATATATAATGCATGTTTAAATGGCTACCAATATACGAGTAATTTTGTTAAATATATGGTATGTAGGTATCAGCGAACAGCCTAAGTTCGCCGCAGCTGACGTTGCAAGGGTCGCAAGGCACAGTCGGTCTTATTGCGGCGCCTGTCCAAGGGTCGGTGCTACCACTTCAGCAGCCGACTGCCTTAGTAGCTCACGTGAAGAGCGAAGATGATAAGTCGCAGCAGATGCCGCCGCCGGTATGTATCGATCGTATGAATCAAACATTGGTTATATCTGCTCTTCGAGACTTCTTTGACACTAGTTAGGCCCACAGATAGCGAAAGAGAACATTGAGAGACTTCTATAAACTTGGAAACAAAAATTATAGAGTATTTTATTTTGAGCTGAAACTTTTTATGGGGAGTCTATACCTGATGTAATTACACGTTGTATAACGCAAAATTCAACCTTCAAACGATAAAAATGGTGATCGCGGGTAAAACCACGGGGCTGAAAACTAGTCGAATATCAGTCCCTTAAAAATGTCAATAATTGCTAATTAAAGAAATAAACTTGTCTGTTATTAATATTATTCTATTATTTAGTCCATAATTATATATTGTCACTTGCAGCCAGCTCCGGTGGTGCAGCAAATAGCTCCTCAGCAGCAAGTAACTAGTGAGAGCACAATTGATGTCGCCGTATCAAACACTCCAGTGTATACTTCAGCCGGTGGTACCACACTCGCCTTTACCACTTCCGTCGCCACCACAGCTGACGCATCCATTTCTACCAGCACGCCAGCCGCCGGTAAGATTTCCCCAAGGTTACTGTTTTAAATAATGAGGTGGCTGATGGTGGTGGCGGTTTGGGCCATAACTGTTGTAAAAACCGGACCAAGGTGTTTTATAACGAATTTTGATGTTTTGCGAACTTCAGAGATAAGAAGATAGATGATAAGATGGTATTTTTTTGTAATTTTCCATCATAAGTCAAAAACTACGCAATATAAAAGAAAATAAAAACCTTTTTGGAATGTGCTAACTAAGCCCTTTCATTTGATACCCATTTAAACTTGTAGCCTACTTAAGCTAGTTCTACAGACAGACACAAACGGACAGACGGACGGAGTGGCATGATAAGGGTAACTTTTTACCGTTTGCGTTCGCAACCCTAGACACGCACATGTAAGGGTGATAGTTATTATTACGGGCACTTGATCATGTAATCGTTTCTCTTCAGCTCCAACCTTGGAGCCATCGAAAGCGAGCCCAACAAAGGTGGAGCCTGCAACTCCTATGGAACAAACCCCCACTTCGGTGGTCGCCGCTGTGCAGACAACCACTGCACCTGTGCCCAGTAGCGCTCAGAATACTACTCCTGTAGCTCCTCAGGTAAAGTCACATAAATATTAGCAGTATAAGTATAAAGCAAAATAAATAATGTCTCATGACAGTTCGCTTAAGCCAGTTAAGAATTTAAACGTGAGTCCAGGTACTGACTCAGCTGTATGTAGGTTTCAACAGGAATTTTGTTACTACTTATGAGTTGCAAATATGTTGCATCGTTATAAAGGTGATAGGCCAGTTGGCGCGGTTGGTTCAGATTCGACCTATTCCGCCGCAGGTCGTGGTTTCGATTTCAACCCATGCCACACATGATAAAATGCCTGTATATCCTTAGTCTGGCGGTAATTATGTATATTAAGTATGTATTTACAAACAGAAGTAGTATATTAGTTATGTAGTTGGATATCAGATGTGTGAGGAATGTCCCAGGTTTTTTTACAAACATAATGGTTACTTTAGGTGGTGACAACGGTGGCATCATCGACGTCTTCATCATCAACGATGACCGCCGCGATCACCGCGCCGGTCACCTCGGGAACCACACAGGCACTCTTCAAGAGTACACAATGTACGTCTAGACATATCAGCCAACAGGCCACTCATGGTGAGTACATGGTACTCTTGGAACCTGTAGAAGGCTGCCCCATAACATGTTACAACAGGCAAGAAGCGTGAAGGACCAAATTACACGTATTGTATTAATTGATATTGTTGAATGTATTGGCTTGTTATGTTATCTTGCTTTTATGTGCTTACTTTGTATTGCAAACGGATTGGAAGTTTTTCTGTTTACAGATCTGCTCGATTTGCCAAATCAATTCGATTAATAATATACCTACAACCTTAATCATAAATCTCTATTTAACTAAAACACTGTTGAGGTTGGTCAAACAATGGTGCCGATTCTGTTGTAAATCGCACTAAACTAATTTTAGTCACGTCACATATCTTTCTTACGAAAATTATTGAAAAAGGATAGAACATATTTAAAGCTGTCAAATTAGTCATTGCCGTCTTCATTTGCGGGTATTTAGACGTAGCCTCGATAGATGGCGACCTAAATTTATATTGCCAGCAAGCATTGGACTAATTTGACAGGACTACATTTCTTACATTCTTTTCTTATGTTCTTTGTTAGAAAGAGACATAGTGAGACTAAAATTAGTTTAGTTGTAAACAACAGAATCAACACCAATGCGACGTTATTTACGTGACTATTTAATGAGCATATTATTTAAATTGTGTTTTATGAGTAAGGGTCAGTTCACACCGAGAGGCGACGCGGTGCGGACTTACAATGTATAATTTTATATATTTACTACAAAAAGGTACGTCTTGAGGCACAGCGCGACGCCGCGAGGAGTATTCCAATTATCTATATAACTGAAATTACCTTTTTGTGTAGTAAATAAAGTTCTATCTTGAAAAGTGCGCGCCGCATCGCGTCGCCTCTTGATGTGAACTGACCCTAAGGCCGCTATATTGTTTTCTATAATTTATATTGTAATATAACATTATACTTATACGAGTTACAAAAATACTTGTGTGAAGAGAGTACATTATTTATCATTCGTATATTGAAGCTTAAGATAAATCAGGTTAATAATACAATTTTATTTCTTATACAGATAAAGGACTGCCAAAAGCGATGGTGAAGCCGAATATCCTGACACACGTCATAGAGGGATATGTTATACAAGAGGCTGGTGAACCTTTCGCTGTAAGTATCTTCAGTACCTACTTACTATGTGTTAGTAATAACGCATCAACCACCAAACATTAATTGAAATACAAAAAGCTACCTTCTTGCATGTTCTAACTTTCTATCGTCCACAAGTAATTATAGATGACAAGATGTGACATTAAACAATACAATGATTTATCAATAACATTATTTTTTTAGGTAAACCGACCGCTACGCGAGTGGGGGACCGACAAAGAGCAAGACAAAGAAAATAAATTGCCATCTGCAGATGAACCACCTCGTAAGATTTATATTATTTTTAATTCTTATACAGGAGTCTCGCGGCAGAGTTAGTAAGCTCACACCGAGACGCGAAGCGGCGCGCACTTAATAAGACAGCGATACAAAATATAACTCTTGACATCGGGACGCGACGTATTCGATTTTTGTGTAGTTAATAAAGAACATATTGTATTCTAATAAAGAATATTTCAAAAACCGTTGAATTGAGCGCGGGAAGAGGGGTGTAGTCGATTAATCATTCGTGCGGATTCGTCAATCGCGATGTCACACTGGTCGGGCGCGCATTGTGCATACGCTATCGAAGCACTTCTTAAGGAAGAAAAGTCGTACGTTAGGGCTCAGTGGCGGTATTGTTCCCACTACAACAAGACGTTTACGAGATGGACTACAGAGTGTTTGACGGGTCAGTTGGCGCGGTTGGTTAAGATTCCACCTATCGGGCCTCAGGTCGGTGGCTCGATACCCACCCGGGACGAGCATTTGTAGACAATAGACACAGCTTTATTTGACATCACTAAAATAAAAATTTACGAAGTATGCAAACAACAAAACCAAAAGCTTAAATTAAAAATGAAAAGAAATAATAACAAACAAAGCTTATAATTGTAATATGCCATAAAATTAAAAATAAATAGCATAGATACATATGATTAATACATGGTTTAATGAAATTCGTTTTAATCCTGTAGATAGGCGGTATAACTAACAAAGTACTATTCATTAACAACTTAAACTGCATTATATATCTTAGAATAAAAAAAAGTGGTAATGCAATATTCGCATTCTTTCATGCACCTGATCACCCATCCACGGGATTAAAACGATATTCAATAAAGCGTGTATTTGTGGTGTGATGTCAAAAACGAATCCCCAACTCAGTGTGTGTGCATGAACATGTCTGTTGTCCTGAGTCTGGATGTAATTATTTATATTAGTCAACTGTTTTCAATAGTGCAAGCTCTGCTTAGTTTGGGATCACATGACCGTGTGTGAGGAATGTCCCAGGATATTTATATCTACCAAAGATTATCATAAGTAAGTAGGTATAAGTTAATGTAATGTGTTGTTCAGGTAAGAAACAAATGCTGGATAACAGCAGCAGTCAGGTCCGCATCAGTTCGAGTAACGAGACGTGCTCTGAGGCGGGTAGCCCCGCGAGCCGCGCCGACGCGCCCGCGCCCGCGCCCGCGCCCGCGCCGCCCGCTCCCAGTGAAGCCACGCCCAAGATACCCAACGCCAACAAGTGGACTGTAAGTGACAATGCAACTTTTTTTCATTATTATTTATTCATGACCATGGATACAAAGACCTCCCGTGGCGTACATAAATATATTATAATCACTTTCACATAGTCTGCATAGTCAGTCACCGTCCTACCGACTTTTTGAGACAACTTGAAAAATCACGATACACATAATTCATTTCACTTCACTGGTGCATTTTATTTTGAATACAAGTATAGATATACACAGGAAGTGGTTGAAATTCGACTTCCAAGTTTTGACCCGAAAAACCTCGTACAAAGAAAAAAATATTAGATACGTATTTTTTCTTTTGTCAATAAACAAAAACGTGCCCCCACTCCCGAACTTTGATGCGCTTTATCTTTGTTCATTTTTTGATGATTTTGGTATATCAAAAAATAGGTGTCCCATATTTTTTGATTATCTAACTGACGGACTATTTAGAATTATTATTTTTTACCCAGGAAACATCCCTATTTGAATACGGATGGACAATTAATTTTCACGCGTTACGAAATTCTGTGGATAGCGGTCGAAAAAATTAAAGATTGAGAACTTTTTTTGTCATACGATGCTCTCGCCGAAGATGAGTTTTGTACTTTTATATTATTTTACTTGTATAATATCTCTGACAATAACATTCAATATACGACGGGGATTGACATTAATGTCCGTGTGTGCTAAAAATATTTACTTATATTTATTTTAAAAGTAGGCATTTTGATTTCCGGTTTCCTAATTCCCTATTTTACTCCCTTTGTACCCCATAAACGAAATCTGGTTGTTATCTGTCATGTTAGTTTTTCCATACAGATAACGTAACAATATATATACAAAAACATTCATAGCTAAATTTGCCAAATGAACTACTACGCTACGGTTGCTAATCCTTGAAATAATATTGTACAGGTGGCAGAAGTGTGTGACTTCATTCGCAATATCCCTGGTTGCGCTGGATACGCGGACGAGTTCCTCATGCAGGAGGTGGACGGTGAAGCGTTGCTGCTCATCAGGCCGGAACACCTAGTTATGGCGCTTTCAATGAAGCTCGGGCCCGCGCTCAAGATCGTCGCCTGCATTGACTCCTTACGACCCGACACCGACCAGCAATCACATGACCACGATTAAACCATCACACACGGTGAGTCTAAATTTGAGTTTAGGCGCATTTCAGGGAAATTTTGCTCCTGATAGACATGGATGACTAAAATACGTATATGCCAATATTTTTCCCCATTTAGCATAGTCTTACCAAGCACTTTTAAATTTATAAGCAGAAAACCTTTAGAATATATTTTATCAGGATATATTAATAAGCGCCAGAGATATACAATGAATGTGATGTGGCTACAAATACCTACGATTATCGCAAGTGTTTCGTATCTATGTTACCATAACCTTGAAAGCACGCAGGTGTATATTTGAATAGCTTCTGTGCGTTATAATATTAGTTCATGGCCATGTTTGTCTTGTTTTCAGAATCGATGTAGTAATTCACGAACGTAAGAACGAGATCAGAAAAAGTGTTCATTACAATTTATCTAAACAAATAAGAAATACGAATATTAATTTATATCACTGTACAGTAATTTAATTAGTGTTTAAGACGTTGTTTTGACCAATTGTAAATATTACACTTTCATTAAACTCTTTGGTAATAATATGATGGTTTAAAATTAAACCGTCGGTTACAGTAATGTTTATAGGATTGACAGACATGTTCTTTATTCTATTTCATAAATGGAGATGAATGATCACAAACAAATAATCTTCGACATCTTAATTTCACTCCTCAAATACAAATAATGAGCAACTGATCCGATCAGCATTTTATATAACTTAAGTTAGATTAAGACAGTATTTATTTGTGACATCGTTTAGGGCGCTTTTTGCAAACTTTAGTACTGACACATGTTTTCTCAACAACCTTTTCAAAGAAATATTAAAAGCTAGCTTTCCTCCGTTCCAGTGGATCTTTTGTTTTTCGAGAAATAAGTACTGTTTTACTGCTGGATATGTACTTGCTATGTGCCAATTTTCATACAAAACTGTCAGACGTTTTTCCGTGATTCAGTTACAAACAGCCAAACGTAGACATAGCTTACATTCAAATTTTTCATTCACATTTATATTATTAATGTGATTAGTAAGATCACATTAATAATGCCATGTACAAGCGTTTGTGGCTGACAAATTCACTTCTGGTGAATAAAAACTGCACATAAGTAATCATGTAAATGCATATTGATGTTGTTTTGCTGCCCTAAGATACCTACAGTAAACCCTGATTTATAAAGGATCGCGGGACGTAATTTTTTTTATCTCCCGATATAAGTTTTTATCTACGAAGGTTTTTGTTTGTGTATGGTCTGCAGAGTTAGCAGTATGATTAACTACACACAAATTTCCCAATTTAACTGTTTAGCCAGGACAAATGTCGAAAAATCCGCCTAATTAGTGTTAAGTTACTTATTTAAGCTTTAATTTTAACCCGTCGCTCTCAGTTCGAATAATAACATTTATTTGTGATTTTTTTCTTGTTTTATTATGGTGTTGGAGACGCCCAATCTAAATAATTATGAACTTTCTTATGAATATAAACATATTGTTACTTTACTAATTCATATTGAAGCAATGTATAATTAATATCAATGCTCGTGTTTGAAAATGAACAGCCTTAATTTCGTAAAATGCATTGTGACACTGTAATTTGATTTGTATTTACGCACATTTTAACCCAGTAGTAGAATAACAATATACTAGTGCTCGAACCAGCTGTGGTGAGTAGCGAAGCGTATTCAATTTGATTAGAAACAGCTGAATTTGCTTGAAGCTTTATGCCAGCTTCATGGAATAGATTGAACTGTGTATTTACTTAATAACACGAGAATCCTTGCTAAGCCATTACTTATCAAAATTGAATGATAACTTATATTTGGTCACATAATTATTATTATGGACTATTATTAGAAATTATATTGTTAATCTAATTTTTGATCATATAAAAATATATGAACACTTGTTGATGTGTTATATAATTGATAATAAAATACATATAATGTTAAAATTGTATGTGTACCTAATGTACGGTAATTATTGTAATGTTTAGTATGATCAACAACGATTTTTTTGTTAGAATTAGGTACCTACCTATACACATATTCATAAGGCTTATAATTATCATAAACTTATAATTAAATGTTTTGATGTTAATAATTTATACATATTGTTAGGTGTAAGTATGGTATTTCAAAGTAGTTTGAATTTATCCGTGCAATCTACAATAATATTCGATTCTTTGATGACACTAAAACTTGAAAGTAAAATGACGTCACCAGTGCAAACTAAACCAGAAGCGATAAGATCAAACGGTGCTACTTAGTTCTATTGTGTGGCATTTGCACAGATAGTTTAGACAAACATACCTACGTTTTTATTGTGATTTTTGTATATAACATTAATTATATTGTATTTTATATTTTAACATGTGGAGTTATAACACCATTATTATTTTGAGATTGTCGTTAGGTGTTATACGTAGATTTACATATTGACACTAATACTATTCTAAAATAAAATAAGACCCGAACGATGTAAATATTCAAATGTTAGACAGATTTACACGAGTTAGTATTATGTGTATATATTTGTTAAATTAAGTAGTTAGATATACCAAAAAACAGGTCAGTCAAATATCAAATTAATGACAATCACTGGGAATTGTTAACAATTTTAAACGCATGCTTATTGTATGTATTTGTACCCAATTATTTTGTTGTGTATTGTGTTGATAGTCATGTTTAATTCAAAACATGTTCATAAATAACCAGTAACTCCAAAACTTTTAGGAATCACAAGGCTTTTCACAGATTTCCGTGATTATGCTGATTTTTATTTTATTTATTTTCAATGTAGATGACCTAAATTCTTTTTTTCAAACTTGTATCGACGTATAAGTATGGATAATAATGTAGTATAGTGAAAATTTAAAGTATCGTAGATATTATGTCACTAATTGTACATTTTGGCTTCAGAACTGCCATGATGTTTACACAATGTGAAACATGCCGCATTACATTATAATATTAAGGAGTAAATATTGTTTAGTTCATTTTGCATATATTTACTGGTGTAGATTGGATGAATAAATTTTGTCATGTATTGCTAATAATCAACTCACCAACACAATGCTCAACTTGATGCGGATAGTAATTTGTTCAATATTAAATTAGTAAAAATAAAGCAAATGAGACTGAATTACTTGAATTTTATTCCATATTAAAACACGTAGTATATTATTTACTCTGAGGTCAAACGTTTTTACTAATATGCTTTTGGGGAAGTCAGGCGTCACTCATGACTCATTATCCGTGTCATCATTACTATACTTGGATTTTAGTTGGGATTCCAGCCACTCACTATATCAGAGGTATGACGGTAGTAATAAAACATTGTTTCAAATATTATTTTCTAATCAACATGAACTTTACAAAACACAAAAACAAACGTTTCATTTAATTAATATAAATTAAATTTAAATAAGATCATCAATTTAAAAATTATTTAGTTTTAAATTTCCGAGTAGAAGTCACTTGCTTGGTAGAGGAAGTTGTTTTGAAATATATGCTATAGAATACACCAGAGGCAACCAACATAATAATAGAAATAATTGTTATGTACTCTGCGCGGTTCCTGTAACAACATGAATAACTTATTATTATAATAAATAAGAAACTATTTAGTATACTACATAGCGGCACGCTAACATAGCCGTTGCGATGTAAAAAAGAGACACTCATAGCGAGATATATAAGGAGGAACACCCAAATGTCAAAATGGCCTATACAAAATGTCGCGAGAAGCTAAGTATCAATAATAAAATCTTTATTATATTTTATCATTAGTAGGTAGGTAGGTATAGTGTATAAGTAAAAAAACTTACTGGAAAGGTGTTCCGCAAATTGTATACCAAGATTCTCCCTTTTGTAATCTTTGGGAAGGAGCACAATGAAAATCAAAATACCCCTCGTCGTATTGGTTAATGCACAAATATTGGCGTTTTTTCAAAACCTGTAAGTAATAAAAAAATAATTAACCCGCGGGCGAAACCGCCAATTTTATCCTGGGTACGCGGCGCCGTAGAAATCGCGGCTATGCGAACGTAGTTAAAGCTAGTTGATAATGTTTTATAAGCAAAATTTAAACTATTCCAAATTTCAAATCAATTGTATTAGTGGTTGCTGAAATATACCGCTGTGACAGACAGGCGGACGAAGTGGCATTCATTTTTTTTTACCGGGAATCGTACTCACGAAATGGTTAAAAACATTCTGTATATTTAATATTGCCATCGAGAAAAGGTCAATCATAAGGTTCTTTATCATACATAACATAACATTGCAAAAATTTATTACAATTTACATTTTCGTACTTCTCACAATATTGGTATCAAAAACTGTGAATGTAGTTTTACTTATTTATAGGAGTGCACTGTGGTATCTACGCCCTTTGTTAGCAAAACCAACCTGTCCAAACGGCGTTGTCAATGTCGCGAACTCATCGCAAGGTCCGACTGGTTCATGAAAACCAACTGACGTCTCCAATTCCGGGTTAAAGAACACGACAAAGATGAAGTAAATCAAATAATGGACTGCCAGCTGGACAATCAGAATGTAATCGATTGCAGTTAGCCTGCAAAGAAATAACTTTGGATAAATCCCTAAAACAAAGGATTGCCTTTCATGATTAGTAAAAATATCTTACTTTTCTAAACACTTCTCCCTGTCACTGAGCAATCCATGGAGCACGAAGACACCATAAATGGCGAACAGTGCAAAGAACGTCACTTCGGAGTGTATCTTGAGCACATCATGAAGTGGGTGGTATATGGGGACGAATAGAAGTACACCCCCAGGCATGCCCAATAAAGATGCGATAATAAGCGATTTCAATTCGGATACAGCTCTGAAAAAATTAAGATAAATATACCTACATGTGAGTCAAACCCCCAATGTTCCATCGAGGATAAGTCCCATAAAAAATTAAGACTAACTTTCACAATATGTAATAACTTAGGTACCTAGTTAATTTATTATTAAAACAGTAATGTTATTTTTTTATCTCGATCGGTTTTTTATTTTTGGGACAAAATTATGATAAAAATTGAATAACGCTTACCCAGCTGATTGCCATTGTGCCACCTTAGGAGCGAACCAATTTCTGCTTGCGTGGAAAAAGAAGACGAAACTAGCAGCAAATGTCGCGTGGAAATAGTAAGAATTCCAAGGTACCCAGTAGTGTCGGTCGAAAATGTTAGGGTCAGTGTCATGCCAGGTCCAGTGGACGAACTTTACGGCAACTATGTCGTATGGAATGTCGATCAGAACGACGATAAGACCGACGGCGAACGGTTCAGCATATTTATGGAGATTCAACTTGGACACGGCATACGCAGCGTGATAAATGAAAGCGGGATCTGAAATATTTATTTTTCAATGCATGTAGCTATTGCTCCTATGTCGATATGCCTAGAGATGGTAAATTCTGTTACCAAGTAGATTAACAGTTTTAATCAATTAGATATGTGCACATACTTATCTCTATATCTAATATCTACTTAAGTAATAATAAGTTGCTAAGAAAAATCTTGTATACGATATAATTTTAATTAAACATCAAAGTAAAAGAAAACATTCGCAAAAAATACTTACACACCAATATGATATGCAACGGAAGTCTTGCACCCAGAAACATAAGAGGTGTCTGAGAGTGCCAGAAATTATCATATTCAGGAAGGACAAAATGCCAAAAATTGTCGCTGAATAATCCGTGGAGTACGGTTCCTAGCCAGAAGTATGGCCATCTTCCACCCTTTCTGAAAGCTAAAATATGTTATATATATTTATCTTATCTTCATAATAATTTAAATAGCAGCAGTTACTGGAATTCATTTTCTTTCGTAGTTTCAGCCATCAAATATTTCATAGAGCTCAAATATTTTCCCCAAAGATCTATTGCCTCGACCAGATTGATGCAATGCAACGTGCAATGTTTTCTATATGATTCTAGTGCGCGTTGTGTCAATATTTATTTATTTATTTATTAGGTCTGCCAAAAATATGGACGCGTCGCGCGCCCACCCCGCTAATTTACCTACTACGGTGCGGATCGTGCGTGAACGGACCAGACTTTACGAATTTGTTATTACCAAAAAACCGAATGGAGCGGAATCAAGAAACTGCTCTTACCTATAAATAATTACTGCTAAATACCTACTTATATCTAATTTCATATGAGAAAGCTTACCATGAATCAAGGTAATAACTCCTGCCAGTAAGTAGACAGATTGCGATATCATATACGTGGGCTGTGCGGCTAATAGTTTTTTAGCATCGTTGGTATGGACCAGCCACTGCCACCACTAGAAAATAAAAGAGGCAACTTCTTATAACAAAACTTGCTTTGTGTCCCGCAGTTTCTTCACGCGATCCTATTTGACCCCTTAATTTCACAAAATCATTTCTTAGTAAGTACTTACACCCCTGCGTTTAAAGTAGAAGCCCCAATCAGTATAAAGCGTGCCTCCTTAGGTACCAACTTCTATGAAATAATATGTTTCCCATACAAAACCATTACACCCTGTCTGTTAAGGATTTGATACTTCGAAGCGGTGATATTGAAGAGGTTCCTACCTACGGAGGACTGGGCCAACAGCTTTAGGTACCTAGGTACTTAAGTATATAATGGTTCCAAAATAGTGAAAGCTTATTAATCAGAAACTGCGAGACGACTCGCGACCTAAGGGCTTTCACGACTCTTAAAGCATGAAATTTGTTGCTATGTAGCGCCCGGGTGCAATCAGTACCCTTCAAGTAGGCGCGCGATAGAAATGGAATACTAGGTATATTTTCACCAGTGATCGGAAAATCAGGTGCATTAAAACCTTCGCCACATCTAGGCCCACTGCCAATGCCATATCTTGACTCACGATGTCGAGTGACCAACGACGAAGGTGTGTGAGATACACTAGCAGGTCATCAGCCGAGCGACTGTGGCGGAAGCGGTACGGTCTTTCAACAAATCGTGATCTTCTAGTTATCTTAAGAGTTGCGTGTCGATCACTGGCTCCATCACTTTCGAGGTGATCGCGATCGGCATGTGATTCGCCGGGTCTGATGAGTCGCCCTTTTTGGGCACTCACTGGGTTCACGTGGGCAGTCTTTTAAAAAGATGGGTCTTCCATTTTGGTATAGGAGAGCGCGAAAAGACGCGTTAGTACAGGATATAACCGTCATGGCATGCATGTGTGGAAGCTGACGGGACAATCCCTACTCGCTCAATCGGTCTTGCAGTAGCACCTCATTGCATGAAGACTCCCCAATCCCAGAATTTCTGATCAGCACCATAGATGGTGTAGTGAATGGTTGGGGATGCAGACATACGGAACTCTTTAAAGGCAACTAGTACCTAAACTTTTTGAATCTCATTACAAAGTTTTAGCTTGGTTTTAGCCTTAGCAGAGCAGAGCAACAAACAGAGCAGAGCAGCAAACTACAGATTACTTAGTATAGGTAGGTAGGTAATTAACAAAAGTAAAAACTAAAATCTTCAGGTAACGCTACGCTTATAATACTCGACTGGACTTATAGATAACGCAAATCCTAAACCGGTGAAACCGGTCTAGATAGGAACATAAAAAAAAAGAAAAGATTTTTATTTTTTTATTGGTTACAAGGATTTCAATAAAAGTTGGATATATCCTCCCTAACAAAAAACTGTGTCACTCAAGTCGGCCACCAAGCTGTACGTACAAGCCGCCACGCACACATTCACACATTAGTTGAGCGCGGGTAATCGGCTCTGTGTAAACGGCGACAGAATCTAGTTTCCCGCGGAATAGCCAACTAATGAGTGCTTGAGAGGTGGCCGACTCCATTGCCACAGTTTTTTGTTAGCGAGAATATGTCCGAAGTAGTCTGTGGATGTAAGTGACGAATGTTTGTATGGAAAGTGCATTATTTTTGAAGTAAGAAACGTGGAAGTTGGTACCACAGACCACTATAGGGGATACTACGTGTTGGTACAAACTTCTGAATTACTTTGTTATTAGTAGAGTTGATTAAAACTCTACTTAAGGGTGCATTAATATGGGATTTCCCAAAGCCGGTGGGTCCGGTGATCCGGAAAACTACTATATAAATAAATATATTAATTAGAATTTATCATATCGTACAGTCGCAAGCATGAAAATTAAAAACTTTTATTAATACTTACAGAAACTTCTGTGTTCGCCATATTCACGGACGTACTACCGCTGCCTCACGACCACAGTACTATATGTCTGTGCTCACGACTAACTATAAATGATTTGATATGAATGATTTTGCTTTGGGTGGGCCGGTGAAATGTTGCGATACAATACCTAGATTATAGATTTCATATCGATGCTTTAGATAGGTAATAATAAATAATCATAGATATGGCTGGTCACTGATGCGATTGAAATTTATCTATCGTTTTAGGGTCGGCAACGCGCGAATGATGCCCTTGGTGTTGCAAGCGTCCATAGGCTACGATAACTGCTTACCATCAGGCTGTAGAGGTGTGTAATTCAGCTCTGAACTAGCTCAATGTATCAGATCACACGGGTTTGAGCCGTTGAGCTACAGCTCAACAGCAAAATGACTAGCTCACGGCTCAATCCTACTCCTATTGTATCTGCGACTCCCTCCATAGATTATTCTTGTGATTCTAATCTACGAATTATTATTTCGTTCTAAAACATTTAAATAATAATTTAGTTCAAAAAAGAAATGTGACAAAATTTGATAATTTAAAAAACAAATAATACCAACTGTATAGTATGAAAAGAGTCGCTCGGCGGAGTCGAATGAATCGCGGCAGCTCAGTGGGCTCGATTCCACGCGCGATACGCAGTGAGCGTGCGCGCGTATCGTGGACTATAGGTACAAATTGAGCTGATCTTCGAGCTGAGTCATTGAACCGGCTCACACACCTGAGCCGTGAGCTGTTATGCGGCTCGCGTATTTTTGATGAGTTATACACCTCTATCAGGCGGGCGGTATGCTGCTTGTTTGCGACCTTAGTGGTATAAAAAAAAAATGAATAGCGTTCCTTCTCCTTCACCATTATTAAGTGTAAACTACATTTTGGTGTTTTTTTTTTAATTAGTTCTAAAACATTTTAATTGTTTATGTTTAAATAATTTAAATTATAGGTAAGTAGAGTTTTTATCAAAATCGACCTCTAGGGTCCTTTGATCATTTTTCGCTATTCCCTATACTTTAGGACATGTCCTAAAGACCTTTTTCAGTTATGGCTGCATCAGGCAGATGATACAGTCAGACTATCGATATGAAACCTATCGACAGCTGGCTTAACTACTACACTATAATATGACTATAATACATTGTCGTGCGCATGATCGTGCGGTTAAAAACGTGGCGGTGCTGCCAACTCTTCTAACCGTAAAGGAGCCGCCAGACACTTGAAAAAGCGCTAGATCGAGCTAAAATAACTGTTGTTAGGGGAAAAAAAAACTATATTCAGCGCCAAATTCGACAAATTTGAAATGTGAGCTCATTAATTTCTTTACAATGGTATGTCGCATGTGTTGGCACAAGAATGTATACATTAAAATAAAACAATTTAAACTTCAAAAAAATATATACTAGATTGATACGTGGAATTCTAAACTAACTGTTTTACGGTTGCTCCAGACGTAGTAGGAAGTTGTACTTCGTCAGTTTAGATTTACTGTGGATGTAATTGCTCTCAATCCATTGCCCAGAAGCTGATAATCTGCACAGTTACTTTTATTGATATAAAGTCTATAGCGATTATACTAAAAACTTTTTAACGAAAAACACACGAAAAAATTAAACCACCGAAAAAACTGTTTTCAGTATTCAGTTTTCTCGGTGTTTTTCTTTTTTGTTAAAAAGTTTTATTTTATATTTTTTTGTGGCCATAATCTACTAATTGCTTAATGTTTCATTACTTTTATAATGTAGGTAATACACAACTCACCATTAAAATCTATGATTGAACAATAAATCACCCCTATTTTCCCACCCTTAGAGTAGTTATTTTTTATCCAAATTTATATGGGACCAACATCGACCCTATCCAATAAAAAGAAAATATTGCTTCGCAAGTTATTTTTTGGTGCTAAATACTCATTCGATATCAGGATTAGAGTGCGGTAGTCTTAGAACTCTACATTTACCGATAGGCTCTAAAAAGAGCTGAAGACCAAAAAAAGCGCTAGGTCAGGGGCCGAAAGCGCTAAGTTGGCAGCACTAAAACGTGGCTACGTGTCTTCCCCTTGGCGCCATGTGCCCCGTGTTCTAAGCATGTGCCAGCCAACACAAATGCCACATACGTTAAAAGTAACACACGATACAATTTGGCTGGGTTGGCTGGGTCACTATGGTCACTTCCAGGCAAAATCGTTTCTACAACAATCATTAATTTATACATTCTATGGTCGATAAGAAAATTACCAGAGATGTTATTCGGATATGGATATACGATACGGTAAAAATCCGTATTATATGGATATATGAATACTATTATAAATACCTGTTTCAGACTGTGGTTTCAGATACGGTTACGGATATGTAATTATTTCAGATACTTATCCTATAGTTTCAGATAGATTTAGTTACGGTTATTTGTTTTTACCCGACTGACCCGGAAGGAGGGTTATGTTTTTCGAGTGTATGTATGTATGTATGTATATATGTCTATTTCTTTGGCACGCTCTACAGCCTAAACGGCTCGATGGATTTTAACCTATGAGGTGTCGTTAGATTCGTCTTAACTGTGGGAGTGTCATAGGGTATATTATTTTAATATGGCGTCGACGAATAAAAAAAGAGGGGGGGGGGGGTATTAAAAACAAAAATTTCGTTATTATAACAATATGGGTATCAAATGAAAGCTTGTAAATAGCCCATTCCATATATGTATATATTATAATACTTTTATGCTACCATTTTGAAGTAACCTGCAAAAAACCACGTTTAATGCAAGGACAGTATACCTACCTACTGAGCGGTTACCGTACGTAACTCACAGAATTGCGATGGTTGTTAGCTTTACTTTACCGTAGGTACCGCTCATTTACTTGCTAATACATACAACTCATTCATTAATAAAACTAAAAAAGTAAAAGTAAATAAAATATTGAAAGAAACAAAAAACCCGACTGCGTTAAACAAAAATTAACTGAAAAGATAAAAACAAGCTCTTTCATCTATAGAATTTTGAATATAACTTGAATTTTATAAGGTATTGCAGTCGGGGATAAACAAATATTACAAAAAAAATATTTACTTAGGTTATTGGTTTGTCCCCACTGCACTTAGAGAATCCAATTGGATTCTCTAAGCCACTGCAATACCTTATAAAATTCTATAGATGAAAGAGCTTATTTTTCTCTTTTTAGTTAATTTTTAGAAAAATTGTAGAAGAAAAATGCAAAAGGTAGGTTTGACTTTATTTCTAGGTTATCATTTGGTACTACAATCACAGAAGTGCAGCTCAGCCGGTCTAAAACTTTTCATGACGTGTCTCAGTTAGACTCCGCACCTATCCGAAATTATTTCGAACATTTATATTCGGTTACGGTTTCGGATAGATTTTTATTTCGAATATCCTGTAGTTTTGGTCACGGTTACGGAGCTCTATAACATCCCTGAAAATACATTGTCCGCATTAACTACAGCAATGTCACGATGCTTTATTATGTATATAGTAATAAAAATAAGAATATAGTAGGTACCTACAGTTACGCAAAAAGAAGCACAAACGTACGATTCAAATCAGATGCAACTTCGTCCACCAAGACACCGACTAATCCGATTTGACAGCTCTCATGTGGAGCGTAAGTTAGTAGCGTAAGTCTTACTGAATGTTGAGAGCCGACCGAAGCTTACCACTTACAATCGAGGAAAATTTTTGATTTTGATTTCCAAAAAAATTATCTACGAGTCGCTTCTTCGTGTCGGTCTTGCGACCACGGATTCTTCCAGTCCTGCGGCAGCAATAAGACCAACCTTGCGACCAGCTGATATTCCTCTCTACAGTCTCTTGACAGTCGAAGCCTTACCACTATGTTGATGGTTACCACCTCCATGAGGATGCTCTACAGGGTTCATGGTAACATCTCATAATATGGCCAGCGGTTTCGCTTGACCTTCCCTTAAAATCCATTAAGAAGTTAAAAGTAGTAATACCGAGCAATCCAATTCCGTAACTAGTCAGTGATTTTGCACTGATTTTGAACATCAATGACCAAAGAAGATAGATTATAATAATTTGAGAGTGATATTTGTTTGGTATGATTTTGGTTGACAACTTCGGTCTTTAACGTTCGGTCTTGGTTCGGTCGCCGACTGAACCATCTAAGCCTAAGATCCGACTGCAAGATTACGAGCGCGGCCGTGGAGCGGCCACATTTTGATAGGCACCTTGGCGAAATATAATTCCTCATTCATAATTTTAAATAAAAAATAGACTTTGATTAAAAACATGATGAACGTAGTCTTGCAGCCGGATCTCGTATTATCTCTGTTTGACCTTGGTTAGATTGGACCAAGATTGGACTGGCTTACAATTTTGTAGTAGCCCATTTCATTCATTCATTATTTATCTGTGATTCATTGAATGTCTGTATGCAGTCTGTGCAGTTCGTGTAATCTGTAAATAAACTGTACAAACAGAATTCAAAATATTTCAATCAATTTGCAATTAACTTTTTTCAAATGTTATAATTAATTTAGAAGATTGTAAAGTAATTAAATGGATTAAACTTTAATAATCGGCGCGTCAAGTCATAGGGATAATTTATTACCATGATGCGTGTATTGGTACATATAACTTTTATAACACTTGTTCTGACTGCTGCATATTCATATTCCTCTTCTGGAACCAATTGGGAAAACAGTTCAAAAAAATGGCCAACTATTGGTTTGTCGGTTCTTGTGCGGAATAAAGCTCATACTCTACCTTATTTTTTAACTTGTTTATACAAGTTAGATTATCCCAAGGATCGCTTGTACTTGTGGTAAGTAATACATACTCTAGCATTTACTATGTGTTTGTCGGTGACCTATAATTTTGTATAGTTCCTGTTTGTTTTAACCATATTTAACATTTTAATTAAAATGCGCTAGGCACTACTAAACTGACACGACACTAATGAGACCATTATTATTTACCTAGATAATAATATTTCCTATCCATCAAAATTAATCAAGAAGAGTACATGAATACAAACCTACTTCTTTGATTTATACGGTGACTGTAGCCAGTAGTACAGTACCCCTAGACAAAGTACATTTAGTGGCATTTGCACCAATATAAACATTTGACATTTGTTTACGCTATACAACAAGCTAAATAGGTGTATTATAAGGGACATCTGACACAGACAAAAGTTTAATTTAGCTTATTGACTACTGGTCATAGTAGGGTCGCTTGGGGCTTCATGAGCAGCCTAAAAATAAAGATTGTGAGGGAAAAAATTGCGGGGAAAAAAGTATAATTATAAACTGACTGCATTTTTTCGCACGGCCGAAACCTTAATTTTGTGAGCTACTCGCTATACAGTGGTTATTTTTCATATTACTAAATAAATATGGAATTAATTTTATTACTAAAAACTAACAATAACAATTTCTCAAAAAATATCAACACTATAGACATTTTCTGTAAATTCTATTGATGTGGGCCTATATTTGGTACCAGAAGTGCAGCAATTAAGGCATGAGATTTCTTATTATATTGGGACAGGAATGGATAACAAGCTTTTTGTGTAAACTATTGTGGGAACCGGAAGCACGCAGGGCAATAACTGATCTTTGTAATCACAATACTTATCAGTTATGGAGTTAAAATGACCCAAAAAACAATATTTGTACGCCATTTTGGCCACAGTTACGTTATCTATCCGAAGTGGCATATAAAAGATATAAACATTATATAGGATGAACAAGTACATAGCTAAATATTTTACATAACTTATTTATTTTCCAAAAAATTCCAACTACTCTCAATAAAATTTTTTATTTCACATAAGATGAGTTGGCACAGTGTAAGGGTTTTTAGCTATATCTTGCGAAATATCACTTGATTATTGCTTCTATACACATAGTAATATTTCATTAAACCTTGCTGTATTACAATATTTCCTCATATTTGATATTTATTATTATAATATTATTAGACATAAACCTGTAAGTTTCATACATACCACATTAAAAATAAACTAATTGAGATGTATCTGATCGCTTTCTAATTTTTCTAACTCCTTTATTTAGGTCCGCCATTGAAGGTTTGAGTCTAAAGTAATCCCTTAAAATACTATTGACTCTATACAATTGAGAGATTCATTAAGTATTAATCGTAAAGCCTACATTTCTTACATTGGGTACTTGGCTAGGGCAAAAATATATTTATAACTAGATTATTAGCAGTATACCTAATATCTGAGTGAATGCATCAGTACAATAATTTTTCCATCAAATTATGAAAGGAAAGTATTTTAATATACAATGTTGTTACAGGGTATACAGTGACTTCAATGAAGATAATAGTGTAGAGATTTTGAATGTGTGGGTTAAAAAACATGCAGCTGAGTACAAAGATATATATATAACTACAAATAGTTCAAGTGGGTCACTTCATAGAGATGAAAAAGGTCCCACTCATTGGAGCTCCGAACGCTTCAAACATGTAATCAATTTGAGAGAGGAAGCACTTAAATTTGCAAGGAAAATGTGGGCTGCTTATATATTTGTAAGTTGATATATACTAAAGTTATGTATCCAAATAAACTTTTAACTGAGTAAAATGCCCAAATTAATGTTTCAGATGATAGATGCTGATATATTTCTAACAGATCCAAGCACATTGAAAAGTCTTGTGTCCAAAGATCTCACAATTGTTGCTCCAATGCTTATATCAGATGGATTGTATTCAAATTTTTGGTAAGAACATTTGTAATTGAAATTATTAATGTATTGAGTACCATGGCGTTTATTTTTTGATTCATATTATCAACTATTAAGACATGTCTTGAATTGGACTGTATCTGTGAAATATTTTTCAAATAGAATAATTTTTTTAATTGTTATCATTTTAAAGATTTATGAGTAAGAACATAACGAGTTTACTTGTATCTTTTCAGGTGTGGTATGACAGAGAATTACTACTACAAACGCACAGATAACTACAAGCCAATTTTAAATCGCAAAGAAATTGGTTGTTTCCAAGTGCCCATGGTTCACACAGCTGTGCTCATATCACTAGAACAAAAGTTGTCTGACAACATCACTTATAACCCCAAGAAGATTCTTAATTATGATGGTCCCGAAGATGATATCATAGCTTTTGCAATAAACGCAAAAAATCATGGTATTTATTATACTTATTATTACATATTATAAATAATCAATGTCCCTCTGTAATTTGTTTATCTCATGTTCCTGATTCTCTATACATACTTGGTTTTCTGAACTATAGAACCGATTTTGATAAAGAAATGGGAGAAGGGTAGCTTGGACCATGGTGATAATCTGCGCGTGGAGACAGTTTGTAATCTATATGTATTAATATGTGATAGAAACAGGACAGGAAAGCTACCGTTCAGCTGGACAATCAATCATTCAGCTACATTGATAATGTGTGAATTGGCAGTGGTTGCAATATTCATAAGTGCCTTATCAGGGCCTATATTGAATAAATTTATTTTAATTTTGAATAGCTATGCACAGCTTATATAAGACATGTGGATATATGGATTAGTTGATTATTTCAAGTTTCTATACCTTGACATATTAAAATGTTAACTTCCATCCACAGGTATAAAATTAAATCTATGCAATGATAACCTTTATGGCTTTGTGCCAGTGCCACTGGAAGACAAAGAAGATCCGACATATGACTTAGAACAGATATTGAATGTAAAGCTAGAGGCTGTAAGTCGGGGCAAGCCTATCCAACTGGAACCATCTATGGGGGAGTATGTGAGCTTCCCCGAGCGATGGAAGTTTGGTTGTAATGAAATATACATGATCAACTTGGAGAGACGGAAAGAAAGAAAACAACTTATGGAAATAAGTTTTAAGGAACTCGGTATGGATGCTGTGTCGGTGAATGCTATTGATGGCAGGTAATTATAAACAACAGCCAGTTTTTTTAAAATGACTCATTTTATAAATAAACCCCCAAAAAAAAAACAAATAGGTAAATTAAATAATATGTTGAAAATGGAATAACACATATTACAACTGAATCCAGAATTCCAATTTAAACCGAGAGATTCCATTATACCTGCTAGTGGTCCAAAAAGTGCGTACTAAAAAAAAGATTTTATTTTGTCAATAAACAAATACTCATTCTCCATATAAACTTTAACTAAACCAAAAAATAATCCTCCGTGCGCGATATTTGCAAAGCGGCACAAAGTTACCTCTTCACCTATTTATTACATATACCTACATTACTACAGTTGGTATATTACTGCTTGAATTCGATTCCAATAAAAGAATCAAAAATACCTATGCCTGTTATGTTATTGTGCTTTTCATTCTAGGAATTTGGACTTGAATGACTTGCGAAAACACGCAATCACTCTTATGCCTGGTTACGAAGATCCTTACCATAAAAGGTGACTATACATACTCGATAACTCTACTCTTACCGTTCGAGCCATTCTTTGTACTTTTGTTGCAATTCGATCTAAAAATAATTTAAACCATTACAATACTTCCATTTAATTAATTGATGTTGTCTTAATACATGTTTGTGTATACAAGCTTTCGCCGCGCGGTTTTACCCGTCCTCCCAAGGAACCTAATTCCCTATCTGTGTGGCAATTTTCATCTAAACTTTTTCAGCCATTACCGCGTATTAGAGTAACTAATAGCCACATATCCGCCCGCGGAAGAACTCCGCGGATCTAGAAGATATTCTATCTGTGTGCATAATTTCATCCAAATCCGTTCAGCGGTTAATGCATGAAAGAGTAACAAACAATAATACATCACAAACTCTCGTTTATAATACTAGCTGACCCCTCCGCGTTTCACCTGCATTCCGTAGCCTAAATAACGAGTTTTTTGGTCTGTGTATGTTGCGGAGAATCTGATGCATATATCTCAAGAAATCGTGTGATACGAGTTCTTGAGAGCAGCATAATATATAGATAATAGCAGGGGGACACGATTAGCGGCGTTGTAATTTTTACCTTGTGTTGTAGTTATTATTCATCGAATATAACGATTTTAATATGTTTGCAGACCTATGAAAGCCGGTGAAGTGGGATGCTTTTTAAGTCATTATAACATTTGGAAGGAGGTATTTATATTTATTAGTTACGCTATCTAGTTAAAAGTGAAATAGTTAAGTAATGCAACATATTGATTCTAATAGAATTATTGGGATGCTTCTTTAAATCTCATCTTTACCTCTTTGGACGTCTCTCACACGCTGTCATCCAAACCAAAAGAACATGTACTGTGCAAGACAGTTAACTTTGAAATATAAATTGATCTGAATGAGTCGCTGGTGCACGCTACTTGTTGCTCGAAATCTTACCTTACAATAAAAAATATACTGGGATATTCTAAATAAATACAAAGGATTAATACTTACTATGAATTTAGATTCGTAGCTTCTTACTTCTTTACATTACTTCCAAAGCAAAAATTTCTGGTAAAATAAATCAAGTACAATAAATAAATAAATATCCTGAGCTCCACACATGGCTATCTGATCCCAAACTATGCACAGCATGTACTATGGAACCAAATAACTGATATACTACATTACACTACTTTTTGTTTGTGGTTCATTTACATAATTACAGGCAGACTCAGGACATGCAGACATGTTCATGCACACAAATGTCCTGGAACGAACCCACGACCTGCGGCGTAATGGGTATAATCTTAGTCAACCATGCCAACTGTCCCGACGAAATGTTCAGATCATCATACAGTAATGTTTATGTACATTAATGTTTGTGATGGGTGTTTTTTTTTTTCACTGTGTATAGGCCTTTGTTTGACCGCAAAGCTCACCATGGTAAGAAATGATGTGGCCGAAGGTGGTAAGCACACAAAGCCTAGAAGGAACTGGCTCTCAATTGCAGTTGTTGTCGCACGATAAGTGCTTGACAGATTTTCAATTTGAGGGTATCCATCGTGCTATGATTTCCTCACGATGTTTTTCGTGTTCACGCCCGCCCGCGCAGCCCGTCGCCGCGCCGTAGTGCCGGCTCGCTCGAACAGATACGACTAAGTCGATAAACAAGCATACGACCCGCCTGATGGTAAGCAGTTACCGTAGCCATCTGGACGCTTGCAACACATGAAGCATCGCTCACGCGTTACAGACATTTCCCCCGTACCCAATGAGCTCTGGCGACCTTACACACGCGCAGGAACACAACTTTACACAACATAAAGTTATTTGGCTGCTGTATTATGTAAGGTGGAGTACCCCTCCAGTCGAGCTGCTCTTACAGCGAATAAACGCTATGCTCTACCTCTCTTTAAAAGACATGATGGGTGTCAGTCAAATTTGAAGAAAACCCATTTATTTCAAATACATTATGTTCCCTTCCTAGGTTCCACATGTACATATTCCAAGTGTGAGTAATAAAATTACTCATTAGATGCATGATTTATTTTTATACTTAAGGTCGATAGACTGTCGACTTATATTTTTGTGGAGAATATAGACCGTCGAACAGAGAACATGAAAGTGTTATAGCGCCACGAACCGATAAAGCACGCGTAGAGCTATACGCGTAGAGGTATTACTCAAAGTTCTAGCTCTCCAACGCGCCTTCAGTTTGACCAAAGATAATGTACCTAAGCACTCGCTGCCTGAGAGTTCATTCGAAAAGATATCATGCATGTTCTTCATAAAGTTTGGGAGGTATTTAGAAGATTTTAAAATGATTTTTCAGATTGTCGATAAAGGCCACAAGATGTCGCTAGTGTTGGAGGACGACATTCACTTCGTGCCGTATTTCCGCAATCGATTCCTTGAGCTGATACAGGAGATCGTTAAATTGGACTGGGACCTTGTGTACGTTTGTATGACATTTTGAACTAATGTTCAGTAACAATGGTTTTTTATTGCAGTCGTCATGTTATAACACGCACTCTTGAGTGTATGAATACCCTCGAAATGATGTTGTCGGATGCAAAGGTACTTACCGTTTGTAGTCGCTTATGTTCAGTACCCATTGAAACTCCCTATTGCTATACCAGTACATATAAATCCGGTTAGTGCGCATTAGATTAATGCAAATATAACATTTATAACAGGTTTTTTTATACAACCTCTCGGCATACAAGCATCACGTCCAGCTGGTGGTAAGCGGTTAACGTAGCCATATGGATCGACGCATGTAACACCTGGGGCACCCCAGGGTATTACTTGCACATTACCGACCTTTCCCCCCTCCAGGGGGGTTGAACCCCGATGACCTCAGGTGACCTTCCGAGCAGGAACCTAACATTAAGCTACCCACAACTTACTGATATTTTACATAATATATAAACGTATTCGTGGGTAGCATGCAGTGGCGTGCATTGGTTTTCAGACTAGGTAGGCAGAATAAATCATGGCCATACACGCCTAAATATGCCTCTTAGATAGATCATGTTTTTTGACCAGATTCGTAAAATTGTTTAGGACAGCGTATCATTCCACACACATTTGGTATGATTCATTAGCAAACAAACTACGTAATAACAGAATAATAGATTCGAATAACAGCACCCAGTTAGCCAGGTGTATAATAAACATAATATTCTGTGTTAAAATGTCTAAGATTTTTACCTTTGTTTTGAATCCATGAATGTTTTGGAGTTGGTCTACAGCAAGTTACCTACTATTTTCAACAAACGAAAACTGACTAAAGGACTAATTTATCAATACATTTTGCATCTTCACCACAAAATTTCTTCATTTCACACAGATACACTTCGCAAAATCACAATAAGTAAATAACAACAACATTGCAAACAATGCCAGCCGAACCATAAACAAACCAACACAAATATATTGCGAAGTTATATTTGAGTTACTCTAATGTTGGTAAACTGTAGTCTTTTTAATTTGGATGGGTTACTTTACTTACAAAAGAGTAGGTAAGGTTACTTTTGGTCCATAAATCGCGAATGTCAATTGTCTGTACGCTACGCATAGCAAAAGCGTGATTTATGCTTTCGTCGTATTATCTTAAAGAAGTGTGTGAGTGTGTATGAATATGCCGAAATCGTTTTAGTGTGCGTGAATTTGAGAGGCGAACTCGCGAGTGCCTGTGCGGCAAAGTTTGAAATTTCGTATTGAATGTTAGGTTAGAATTTTTATTTAAAGTGGTTATGTAGTTTAATTGAATCAAACTATTATTGTATTGAATCTTATGAGGTAGGCATTGCTTATTTGCCTATATGGAATGCACGCCACTGGTAGCATGGTGAATTTGATAACGTGAAAATAGGATGCCCCACTAAATACTATTGTACGTACCCCAATACAGGTACTTAGGCAGGAAGATTCTTTTAGACGGCGAAGAGAAGTTGGTGACAGAGCACACAACTCAGCCGCTCTACTCTTACTGGACACTCGGGTACCTGATCACCGAACGTGGTGCGCAAAAGTTGATCGATGCCAAACCCTTACAAAAAATGCTGCCGGTCGATGAGTTCCTGCCTATTATGTTTGATCAACATCCCAAGTGAGTATCCCTTGTTTTGAGTTTATGCCCTGAACCTGAACGAGTATCAAAACTTAATTCTCAAAAATAAACCTAAATTCAAAGGTTTAGGTTCCAAATTCAATTGTTATATCACGACTCATAAATTGACCTAAGCTTTGATTGGCGTTCTAATATATAGAAATAAGAGTGGCACTAACATGCTTATAAGGACATGAATTAAAACTAAAATGCTCTACGGTGAGATAACTTTAACCTTGATAAGTGATTTATTAGGACCTAAACTGACAAAATACGATTGCCCCGAGCGAACCGCACAGCTATCTCCTGAACTACAGTAAATGCACGTTAATGAAATATGCACGTGGTGTTACCATTTTACAAAAAAAATTGCATGATATTCTTTCTTATGGTAGGAGTTCGTTCATTGACGTTGTTCATTGAAAGACTAAAAAAAAATGCCTTGCTGAGTTTCTTGCCGGAGTCTTCTCAGTTTAAGTGTATTTTGAACCGGTGGTAAATTCAACTGTATGTAACGTTCATAAGTGCCTTACCAAGGCCTAAACTGGATAAATGACTTTTTGATTTTGATTTGATTGCAGTTCGCAAGCCAGACATGCACGTGTTTTATTTTTTTAATCCCAATCACGTTTATGTTTTTGTATGTATAAAGAGGGTAGTTATCATTTTTTTTGTGCGGTCGTTTGTTATTTGTGTGTGAAAGTGTTATAAGGCTTCTAACAACAAAAAGTCAGTGGTGAACCTGCATGAATAACAAATAAGAACTCGGAGGTAGGTGGCCTTGGATTAAAGCAATAGCTTTTTCTTTTTTTTTTCTGAATTTGATTCGCAATCAGTCGCCAGACTTTAAGCGAATGCGTTGTGTGATTTTTGACGTGTAAGGAACGGTGGCCAGTTCCAACAATACAAGCTTAAATAACTTGGTCTCTTTTTAGCCTTTTCGTTTTATTCAGCAGCTCAGCAACAAGTGGGTTTGGGTGGGATGACAGACGCTCAGCATGTTGTTTTTTATAGCGATTGTATCTCTGTTGCAACTGTCGGCATGTTCAGATATTCACCTTCGTTCTTAGTAAACCAAGGCGCATTAACAATGGCTCGCAATATACTGTTTTGCACTCTTTGAAGGCAGGTGATGTTACTTTTACTGGCTACTCCCCACAAAATGAGGAGTTTGTTGTAAGCATTTTTTAACACATTTTTTTTCGTTTTGGTCTAGTCAGTTTAATTAATAATCATAATAGAGGTATTCAAATAGAACTCAAACTAAAATCAATTATAACTTTTTGAAGTCGGCGAAAAAATCTATGATAAGAACATTTTGGTATAATAGAATTTTATGGAACAGCGACTCTTCGCTGATTTGAAAACTGTACCTGAATACACAGTCATAATAATATTAACCTTCCTAAATCGTTATACGGTTTTGCAATAGGTTAAAAAGGAAAAAAATCTGTCTGCTTTGAACCGACAACCCTATCGCGCTTATGAATAAAAACACATGTCATGTTTAAATTTCCAGTGCTACATGGAAGTCGCACTTCCCTGATCGGAATCTGAAAGCGCTGTCTGCGAATCCGCTTCTCCTACACCCTACACACTACACTGGGCAGGACGGGTACATCAGTGACACCGAGGATTCTACCATTGTCGAACTAGAACAAGGCGAAGAAACTAAAAGGATTGAACTCTAAATTATCGCAACTATACCTAACCTAACCTACCTTAATCTATATAATACTCAAAAAATACTGCAATCTTAGATAAGTCTCAAAATAGTATGTTACTTAAGAATAAGATGTGTATTTTATCATACTGCTGTTAGATGTTTCATTAAATATATAATGCTATATATTAACAATAATTCAATGTGTTCAATTCAATCTAGGACCACAATTTATTATTTTGTTTTTCAACGTAGATGATGACGATAATGAAGAATGACGAAATCAAGGTATCATCATGGTCGTATATCAATTACCATCGGGAAATTAGTTGGCAGACGATATTAGATAAGATATAGACATATCAGAGATACATGAATGTATAGAGTATGCAAGTGCTTGGCAATTGATTAACAATGCCTCTATGAAAGCCACATTAGTGCCATAATGTAACATTGCCATGAATTGTATAATGTGTGTTCCAATTGTTATACATATTTTGATTGTATCATGATTCAATTTTTCTGTTGTATTATAAATCGCACTTGTTTGCATTAGTCTTATTGTAAGTATTTTTTTTATCATAGTGATAGTAAATTTTTATATTTCATATATTTCTGTTGGTACAGTCAGCATCTAAAGTAGATGATAATTTTTGTGCCCTTTCATAATAATCTAGTAGAATTCTCTTGACTCTTGATACTTTTGAGCCTGACTGTACAAGTTAATAGTTTATCGTATTGTTTATTCATTACTGATGTGACAAGCGTATTGCATTTGTTAGATAAATATGTACTGTTAAGAGTAGCACATAATCCATAGTAGGCATTATAGAGCGCTATACAGATATGACAAAAATCAAATGTAGTAGGGACTAGGGATAGAACCTTACACTTTTTTAACGAAGTCCTTTCGAACTATCGATTAAAATCATCTAAAGACATATAATATATCTTATGAGAATATTGAATGACGTACATCGCAAGCCAGACAGGGAAAACGTGAATGAAAATTTCATGGCAGATATATGATAAATGTTTGTGAATAAGAGAAAGAATTTATTTGTCGGGTTCGTCTTCTCTCATAATAAGTATAAAGTCATCGAAGAAGCTTCATTTGAGAGCGTCCGATATATATTCAACTTATATCATTTAAGTTAAATTTTAAAGTTCCTAATTTTCTTACGATCCAATTTTTTATAAATAAAATTATTTTTTTAATAATTAATGTGCCATTTGTCTAGTGAATATTAATATAAATGTGTTATTATTGTACGTGTATTAAGAATAAATGAATATATAACATAAAAACATTTTGTACTCTTTCAATCCACGACCAAATTGAAACCGTAGTGATTTGTCAAAATTTTTTTGTTTACCCTTTCGTGACATGTTTGTTGCCAAATTTTAAGTGTAATGTATAATTGCAATAAGAATTTTTCTGAGGAAGTACATGATAAAATGTGTGTTGACCAAAGTTTAAAGAATATTCCCTGCGATGCTAGTCATAAGTTGAGGCAGCATTATCAATACATGAGTGATTGCATGGCTTTTGTCGAAAACATGGTCGAGGGTCTTAGCAGCGCGGTTAGCAAGCCTAAACATCTCTGTGAAGAACGAAAACAAGCTGTCCAACATTGTTACGACTGGAACAAACACGAACCATTAAACTGCTACGATATTGTGAAACAATTTACTAAATGTGCAAGAGATGCTTCTACTGAACAAAACAGCGAAATAAAATAATTTCATTTATACGTTTTATTTAAAATCAAAAACAGGCTAATCAATAAAACATCATGTTAACATTAGAAGGTTTATTATAACTTACGAAATAAATTTCGAAAATTTGTCTCTTACGCACAAATAGGTTACGCATATAGACATGAACTATAATTTTGCATCGGCTAACATTCGGAATAATAGCTCGATGACGGTTCTGGTAGGTCGGCCGGTCATACCGCGCGGTAGGTAAGCAAAATCGGTGCCTTTCGTATAAGCGACGTTATAAGTGTCGAGATGTATCCATCGGCTGTCGCAGATAAACTGCCTTAGAAACGCAGCGCAGTTAGGAGAGTCACCGTAACGGTGTCGTCCTGTATTTGCCAGGTCTGCGGTGTGGCAGTCCCTCACTCGATCTGCATAGAAATTCCACAGTGGCATTCGCCAAATCCTATCTCCCGTGTGACTGCTAGCCGACTCTAGATAGCAAAATAACTCATCGCAGTTAGAATAGCAACCACAAGCCGCCCCATCGAGAGTGTCAACTAGCTCCTTTGACATTGTGCCTATATCTACTATGAATTTGGGCCAGTAGTTACGTGAGTAAACTAAACTGTCTGCGATTAGGAGACGTCCCTCGCGAGATGGCAAACGCACGTGGATAGATTTTCCGTTAGCGTTGTAGACAACGTCGCCGAACTTCGGACTTTTGCCACTAGGCATTAGTTCGCACAATGGTAAGATACCTCGGATGTTTATGGGCAGTTTGAGCTTTGCAGCAGCCCTAGTGATTGCCAGTACACTTGCTGCTCCTGCCATATCTCCCTTCATGTATCGTAATTCTGCTGGTGGTTTTAGATCTAGACTGCCACTGTCAAAAGTAACTCCTTTACCTATAAGAACAATTGGCCGTGTACATTCAGGCGCACCGTAGTAACTGATCTCTACGTATAACGGGGGTTGTACTGAAGATTTGCCGATTGCCACGAATCCGCCCATTTCGTGATTTGCCGCCCAGCCTTGCGTTTTCACCTCCACGTTTATATCCAATTCGCACAGCAATTCCACTGCAATTTTAGCGAATGCTGTAGGATTCAGTAAGTTGGCTGGCATTTCTTGAAGATATCGAACTAGATTTTGAGATTCCGCTTTTAATTTTCCGATATTGAAACCTTCAATATCGCAATCGTCGTGGAGTTGAATATGGGAATGGGGAATCTTAGTTTGTGTTATAGGACTTTTGTACTCATCAAACTGCCATAAAGCCAGAGCGGCTCCTTCAGCGGCTGCTTCAGCATTTCCAAATGATTCCAAGTGAATTGATTTAGGATTCAGTGACTTTAGTGCCGTGGCTCCTACACCAGCTGCTATTCTTATGGCTTCTTTACTTTCGTGCATTTGTTCAGTGGTGTTAAATGTTAAACATTCCGAGCCCAGGCCCGCTACGGCGACGAAAGCGAACACAGGATCCAAATCGAAGAATACTCTTGATTCTCCTAGTTTCGGAACTGGTGACAGCTTCAACATTTTCCAAAGCTTTCCACTGCACTGTTGATCGTACTTCTGTGCACTGGCTGTCAGAATGGCTGGTTCATCTTTTACAGATTCGTTATAATAAACACCTAAAACGAGTCCCTTATCCCTATGAGCACATGTTTTGGGGTCGTTCACTTTGCGTGTTTGTATAGGTATGCAGTCGGTGCGTGGTGTTTTGAACTGAGATATGAAACGCACATATTTTGGAGCAAGAAGTGATATAGTTGTAAGGCGAATATCTACCATATTAAATTTTGTAAAAAACAGATTTTCGAAAAAAAATTGAACTTATGACGGCATTGCCTACTAGTTTCAGACAATTTACTGTTTAGAACAATTTAATTACATAATAGATAAATGTGTTTATATAACAGATCTTTTTTGCTTAAGTTTTTATTACACAAATAATTAATTCACACTATCACACAACATACGATGCTCACAATACAATCAGATTAACACACAATGTCTTTTAGAAAAGGTCAAGAAGTCTTCTTGTTCATCCAGCTAGGAGTGTGACGTTTACACCACTCGGGAATATTCATTAAAACTGTTTCCTGTAGCTGCCGATAGATGATGAGTGTAAGGAAGGGAATGGCGAGTCTCTCATCTTTGAAAAAATATACCCAGAATGCTAGTAATAGCAAGCAGACATCTACTGTATAATCAATGGCTGATCTTACATTCATCTTTGCTTTCTCTTCTAGTTCTTGGTAATCAATTGGTATCACGATAGTAGCTCGTTCGGTTTTCTTCAAAACTACTTGTTGAGTAAACTTCTGTTGAGTTTTATTTGGTCTGTCTTGGCTCTTCGTTGTCAAAACTTTACATTTCCTTTCTAATTTATTTTTGTCAGTATTGGGCTGTTTTAATTTAACTGTTTTATCGATGGAATTACCTATCTTAGTTTTAATTGCGTTCACTTTGTTGTCGTTTTTCTTCAATAACGTCTTCTTAGGTTTGGTGACTTTATTTACTTCAATATTTTCCACTTTCTTTTCGGATTGCTGTTTTTCAGCAACATTCTTTAAATCTTCTGTGTTCAGATAAATTGGAGTAACATTTTTCTTGTGACTTCCGTATTCTTTAACTATATTGCCGTAATAATCAATAACTGATCTACCTTCATCGCTTATTTTGTCTAGAGTGTTTTCTTTTTTATTAGACGGTTTCAGTTTATCGTTATTAATATTATCATCCTGTGACTTTTCAGTTTTTTTACTCAACAGTTTCGGAAAGTTGAATGATTTTTGTACGGGCATTTTTGCTATTTTCTTTAATATTGCCATCTTTTCTTCTTTCTTTGGTTTGTCTTCAGATTTTATTTTCTCTTCAAATTTATTTGTGTTAGTATTTTGTTTGATTTTTGAGTTTTGCGTGGTTGTCTCTCTGTGTTTTAATATAGGTTTAGGAACAAAATTAGGGTCGGGTAAAGGTATTGGTTTAAGTGTCTCCATCTGCAATATCTCTTCTTCGTTTTCCTCGGCAAATTCCTTTCCAGGTGAAGGACGAGCTAACTTATCTCTTGGATTATATGTTTCTTCTTCGTTCGAATATTGGTTCCTTCTATCAATATCCCCATTCATACTACCTTCGTCTGAATAGTCTTCATCTGTCGACACAGTGCTAGCCGTGTAGTCTTCTTCAAAAGACATTTGTTGCCATTTACTGTCTGATGACATAGAATCTTGGGATATTTGGCGCGTATTATGTTTATGCTCATTGTCCTCAACGGTATCAGTATTTACAAGGATTTCCGGCGGTTTTATTTTCGTTCCAACGTTTCGATCTTGGGTTTGATTTATTTCTCGATCGTTGTTCGTTATTATTACATTGTGCGGAATGTCATTATTCTTTACTTGCTTTTGAGCTTGCTCTAGTTTGTTTTTAGTCTGTTCTTCTTTCATAGCGACGGCTTTGTAAAAGCGTGCCATGGCTCGTTCGTGTAAGAGCTCCGTGGAGCTGACTGAATTTCGGAGTGGCTTGAACAGTACTATAGAGCGACTGCTAAGTTCCGGTGCTGACAGAGATATCGGCGGCGGAGACAGTGCGTCAGCGTCAAGTTGAAGCGAGTTTCTTTTTCCTGGAAAACGAAAATTGTATTGTTATTTAATAAAATACTAAATTTATCGCAAGCGTATTACGCGAATATGATAAACTAGCTGTAACCCGCGTATAACCCTTTCTGTTATGAACATTATCCAATGTTTAGCTCCGCCGTGGTCAAATATCTTTAACAAATATCATCAAATTCCCCTCACTTTCAATGCGGTTACGGGGAAAAAAATAGCCTATGCCCTTCTCCAAACAATAGGTTCATCTGCGCGCCAAATTTTATCAATCTTTAGGCTGGAAAAGATAATAGACAAACAGAGTTACTTTCGCATTTATAATATTAGTATGGAGAAGTCACCAAATTTATGGAACAATAATATATAAAATGTTATTTATAATTGTTTAAACTGATGCTAGGTTGCTGTTATTAATATTGAGTTAACTATGCATTTTCGGCTCAAATCTGGGCTGAAAATAATTCAATTTCGCAAACGCTGTGCTTTTTTGTTTTCGCTGAAGCTCACATGAGGATAACAATAAACGTTGATGTTAGTTTCGAGTTTTGTTTAACGCGCGCCGTTCTAGTCAACTTGTAGCTATGAGGCGTGCATGAGTATTTATAGGCTACATATGCGCGCCCGACTGCAGACGGTTACCCTCAATGCGCCTTCATGATATGAAGTTTTAATTATACCAATAAAATATTGGCCATGCTACACCGTATCCAAATGATACAAAAAAATGCATCTATTGGTATGCAGTTTTGGTTTGGTTTGAGTTATATGGTTGAATCATTACTTTTAAAGAATTCGCGCAGCGATGATTTTATAGCGATATTGCTTAGGTAGGTATTAAGCCAATTCATTTAGGTAGTACAGACAAATATTAAAAGATAAAAGCCACCTGACGTCGTATTTGCTTTTTGACATTTAAATACGGCTGCTAGGTGCTACAGTTAGTAGTTGTATATACCTAATACTTGCTAAAAGCCCAGCGTGTTGTCTTGCGCATAATAACACTACAAAGTTGTATCACGATCGGATTAATGGTATAAAAACGCATACTTTAAAACCAGATCGACAGAAAACCAGATAAACATAGATTTATTAATATTTATTTAATACGACGAAGTCGGTAAACAAACGTACGGCTCGCCTGATGGTAAGCGGTTACCATAGTCTTCCGGACGCTTGCAACACACGTGGCATCACTCACTCGTGACCTTCCCTCTCCCCAATGAACACTGGCGACCTCACTGACGCGCAGTACAGCATAAAGTTATTTGGCTGCGGTATTCTGTAAGGTTGAGGTACTTCCACCGTCGAGCTGCTTTCAAAGCGAATAAATGCTACGCTCTAGCTCTATATATATGTATTGTATAGATTTGACATCGTCATTATTTGTAATGTAGTACAGTCATTACAGTCGTAAAATATATCAATAGAGATGTTTATTTGAGATGAGATATTTTACGACTCATTAACTTCATATTAATATAAGTATCGTTAAGTGATTTTTCAATACTCTTCTGCAAATAATTAGTATATAATACATAATTTTAAATATAAAAGTAAAGAAACAGAGACAACAAATATATTATAAGATTTAGATAAGTTGTTCCCAAAATTGCGCCTAATTATTTTGTAGAGGAAATATAAATTACTTTTCTATTTACTAATGTTACGCAATGCTTACCATCTTCTTCTGGCTTTTGAGCATCCGGATAGAGTACGAGCATGATCTCGCCGCTGCCCGAATTGTTCTTCGATAGGGATGTGCGAGGCTGTCTGTGCAGCGGTGCTCCGTCCGTCGGCGAGGGCTGCCTCTGAACGCGCTTGCGACGCGGCACTGGGGACACTGGTACCTCCTCGCCGTCCTCTCGCGTCAGTACTTCCGTGATAATACGCGATTCCACCGCCAAGAACTCCATGTCCACGGATCGTCCCGGTATTCGAACCGGGGGAGACTCCATGCTGGGTGCGCTCATACCGTAAGGACTTTCCGCTTTTACGCGAAATCTATACTCGCTGCCTTCTATCAAATCGAAGAGCGTCACATTAGTTTTTCGGCTGGTGGTTGCCTTCAGCCACACGTTCCAACCGTTGCGATAATATTCCACTACGTAGTTGCCGATGCGACAGCCTCCATCGTCTTCGGGTGACTCCCAGTCCAGCGTCACGGATTTATCTACCTGCCGCGTTACGGACACGCGCCGGGGCGGGTCCGGCGGTGCAGTTATGGTTACTAGAAAGGCAGCCGTGTCCTCACCTATTCTGTTTCTGGCGTGTATCTGGTACTCTCCTCGATCACTTCTACGTGCAGTGTGGATTTTCAACATAGAGAATTTAGGAGTATTCGAGATCTCTACTCTGTTGTCGCAGAGTATTGGCTGACCGTCATGGCACCATTCCACTGTCGGCGGAGGTTTCCCCACGACTGTAGTTTTCAAAAATACAGTTTCATTTATTTCATATAACAACCCGTCTTCATATTGACGTGGGTAACGGAGTTTTGGCGCTGCCTCCAAAGATAATCGAGTTTTGGTTACAGCATGACCTCCACGGTTCGTGGCAGTGCACTTGATTTCGCCTTCGTCACTGGCCAGGGTCTGGTGGAAGACGAGAATGCTGCAAGATTCAGTGGTCGTGATCGCGGTCCTGCGGCTACTGAAAATTTCGTAATCATCTTTAAACCAAGCTATAGTAGGCGTCGGCGTCCCGCTGAAAGAGACCCGGAACTCAGTTTTCTCGTTTTCTAGCGCGGTGACATCTTCTAAATGTTGGAGGAATACGGGGGCCTCCTGAGCGGGGTGGTCCGCGTTGACAGTGAGCACGTCTGACAGTTCACTGTAGTCGGAGCGGCCCACGGCGTTGAGTGAAGCCACGCGGAACTGGTAGCGGTGCGGCGGTTCCAGGCCCGTGAGCACAAGCTCAGGGCGCACCACGACCGGTGGCGCCGTGCGGATCCACTCAGTGGAGCCGAGCCGGTTGCACTCCACCTGGTAGCCTTGCAGCGGCGCACCGCCGTCGTGCACCGCCACCGACCATCGCAGCGTGATTGCATTCGGCTCGTCGTCAGATAATATCGGAATAATTTCTGGTTTTCCTGGTGCTGCCGGTCTTCCTGAAATTGAAAACAGCGTTGGATGAAACTATATCTAAATATTTACTTCAAGGAATGACAATAAATTCCCTCCAGTACCTATAGCCATTTGGCATGCAATTTTCTAACAAAATTAGACGCGTGATAATCGTTACATGAACTCGGACTGTCTTACGATTTGTTTTGTTGTGCCACGCTTTAGGAATCGCAGCGCGTAATCTATTATAAAAATAGAAATACAGTCAGGGGCTTCTGTTTTCATAGCATGATGTATGGAGGTAAAGAATGTCGCACGGGCGGTTTTGTGTCAAGTGGTAGCGCAACGTGGCGCTTACCTGCTGACTTCCAGTGCACGTTCTTCCGGGGCTTGAGAGCGGCGTGTGAGGCGGAGTGGTGGTTGCCCATGGCGGCGGCGGCGCGCGCCGACACACTGAGTGAGGCACCGCGCGCCCCCACCCCCTCCCGCGCCCCCTCCGCCGTCTCGCGCTCTGGGAATAGCTTTGCGCCAGCGCGCCACCGTCCAACAAGCCCGCACGCCCGGATGCGATCTTGATCCGTTTGATCGATAGGTTTTCATTAACCGTCCGCGGTGGGATTTTATGTTATGACCTTTGGCAGATGTTTGATAATGTTTATCAATCTAAATCATTAATAGACCGGCTAATTATTATAACGCCAAATTTATGTATCGTATAGTATTTTGTTAGTTACTTAATGGTTCGTATTCAGTCGTCCGTCATCGACCGTAGTTTATAAACACACAATGCAGGAATTGGAGCTTGATGTATCTTACTAGTAGATACAAAATATAAAAATCATCTTTATGTATACGTTATTACCTACTACCCCACGCAATCTAAACATAACATCAAATAAATAAAAACATTTAAAACGCATGACTGTAGTGACATCTAGCGATTCCTTCGCAAACAAATAACAACTAAAATGTATCATTGATGAGATGGTTTGAATCTTTGCGAAATATAGAGTTTATTTAAATATCTTAGAGAAAATGTAGATGGCAGCTGTATATGTTAAAACTTTCTGTACATTACACTTTATTATTATATGATGACAGTGTTATGATCGTATCTATATTTAAGCTAATGTGTAGGTCGGTGACGGAATGGTCTAGTGGGCGATGAATGTCTCGTATTATCCTTACTAATATTTTAAATACGAAATTGAGTCTGTCTCTCTGCTTTTACAGTCAAACCACCTTTACCGTGCCGCACTGACATCGATGAACATTGGCAGAGTGGAAAGCTAGAACTCTGGAGATGAATATTGGGTATATTTAAATCTGGAAACTCGGGTGACACCGCAGAAGCAGCTAGTTATAGTATAGTACTTAAGGGCGGATCGAAAATACCTCATAACTCCGTCATAAATTAACCGATTTGGAAAATTCTTTTTTTCCTACACTTCCCGTTTGGTCCCATTGTCATCAGATCAGGATTTGATTACTTCTTAGTGTACTTTGAAATCGGTTTAAGTTTTTTGTAAAACAGTCCAATTATTTATTGTACATTTTATATGGATTTTTCTTCGATGCGTCGAAGGAAGGTCGGAGTCACACTCAGATTCGCACTTGGCCGGTTTTTAATTTTTTTATTTGTGAGCAATTTGCGTCATCCATGGCCTTAAACAAGGCTCACGCTAAGGCTAAGGGCCTTAGCGTGAGCCTTGTTTAAGGCTACGGTGCACGGTGTAGACAGAGAGATAGGTTCTATAATTATTTTTGCTTTACAGTGAAGTACTTATGAAACTGTATTAAAAAAAAACCTTTATAGTCTTATTAATTACCTACTAATCTGTCGTTACTCCAGTGTTGGTGGACATTAAGTCCGTCAGAAAAATAAGGAAGGTCTGTCGGCAATGGGATCTCCTAAGAGACTCGCATCGCGCTCGTTGTACGTCCACACTTGTCATCGCGAGCAACGAACGAATTCTGTTCGTACGTGGCTCGGCTCGTGCTCGGTTCGCGTAGCATGGATGCACCATAATATTCTATGTATCATGCTAAACCTGAAATATATCAACTGCTGTTGTTGTAATAGCCAGACCCAGGCTAGTTTTAGTGATCTCACAGTTTATTTCTGTTACTGTGGTATGTAACTACAAATAAATACCTATATAAGATATTTCAATGCGCAATTAAGATCGTATTTGAGTGGTTTTGTTTGTTTTTGGAGCGGACTCTGCGCTCGTTTTTCATGTTTCAGCATGCGCCTACGCATTACCTCGCATACTTATTTATGTGTTACTTGGAATATTTCAGATTCAGTTTTTTCCGATCTTCTTCAATTAGATTCAATGCTTTTTATTATAATCTCAAAATTTACATAACGTGAGTGCACTGTTGCTTGAATGTTGTTCTGTGATACGATTTTGACTCCAAAATGTTGCTAATGATAGAGCAAAATGGAAGAAGCTACATCGACAAGAGTACAGCTCTTAAATATAGAAGCCTTTTATGTACTTATAAAAAAGTCAGATATAAAAACATTTCATGTATTAATCAGGTATCTACTCATACGAAATAGCATTTCAATGAAACATTATTAAGGTCTATACCTACTGATAGAAAGTCTCTGTTGCCGCTGTGCGAAAAAGTTAGTATTCGCTAACGACGGAAATTTCATGAAAATATTTGTAACTGTTCACTGGAGTAGTGGATACCCCCTTATTATTTGAATAATATATCTACCTTACATAGTCAAGAAATGTTATTCGTTATAGCGACATCGGGAAAAGCATGCTTGGGATATTTTACAAATACTTAACTAGGAACAGTTGCCAAGCTAACATAGTGATAAGGGCAACGCCCCACAAACGCTGCCAATCTTTGATTAAAGAGATATCCATTAAATTAATTCTAAGCTAGGAAGAAACAAAACAAAACGAATGCAGAAAAAGGGTATAACTAAGCAACATGAAGATTTATGCCTCACGCTAACGAACGACACGGACGGAATAGGTAAAATATACCTATGTAAAATTTGTACGATAGACCGGGGCTAATTGGATAAAAAGGCGTTTCGTATCAAAATAAGAAATATGGGGATCGACTGAACGTAACGAGTTCGTTTTTCACTTCGACACTCGCACCCAGGGATATCGTAGTAGAATTGTTTTTAGTCTTCAGTTTCCGGCCTGACTCAACAAGTAATGACAATGAAATAATTATGGGGGGCACTTTGAAAAAAAAAATGTTTTGTATAGTCTATGGTATACTATGTTAGATTACCCACAAATAATATTTTTTTTATCTTACCGGTCTTAGTTACGAAAAGCATTTATTTGTGTGTTGTCGAAACGTTTCGATAAAAATTGTTAAAATTTAAATTCGTGCGGTGATAAAATATTTTTGCTTGAATTTTTTACTACCGAACAAGTTTTTGAAGGATTACGAGGGACATCAGGAGAGGGTGCTCCGCAATATTCTATAGTGGCGCGGTGGTGTGCAGAGATCACAGATTACTATATTAGTAGCTAGGCAGAGTTTAAACGTGGAAGAACAACGGTTAAAGAGGATCCACGTTCGGGCCGCAATTCGACTTCAGTAACTCAGGAAATGATCGAAAATGTTGAAGTAATTGTTTTGGAAGATCGTCGTGTCTGTTTTATTGCTGAAGAGTTAAATTTCAATTGGGAGTGCACATAACATTTTGCAATATCACTCGGGAATGAAAAAGGTATCCGCGCGTTGGGTGGGTATTACCAAGAATGCTAACGGACGCACAGAAGCAAACTCGACTCAAGATTTCGAAGAGCTCATTGGAATTGTTACATGAAGATCTTGAGACAAAATAGCAATCGAAGACATGGGAACGACCATCATCGTCTGCCGGCAAGATCATGGGCTCTATTATTTGGGACAGCCAAGGAGTTGTAATGATTGAATACCTAAAGTTGGTAAGATGTAATAGGCCCGTTTTGACATCAAATGTACATCGACGTGTCAAAAAGAGACAAACATACTGCGACAAGAACAGACACCCTCTTGTCAAAACGGGCCTCTTAGATCTGAACACTATAGATCATGGTGCCATATGCATGCAGAATAAATAAAAAAAATACGTCATCAAGCTCCATCAGGACAACGCACCGGCACACAAGTCTGCAGTTGCCATAGCAGCAATCCATGATGCTGGGTTTGAGATTCTAGAGCATCCGCCATATTCACTTGGCTCCCAGTGATTTTTACTTATTTCCGCGTTTGAAAGAACAAAATTGAGGGGCACAAAATTTGAAGACGATGAAGAAGTGAAAGCCGCCGTAAACGATTTGTTAAGTGTTCAAGATTAGGATATTTTATAAAGGGGAATTATGGGTCCAGAAAAATATATGTTAAATGTAAAGGATGATTGCGTAGAAAAATAAATTTATATTAAACCTAATCATCTTCCACCCTAGCTTTTCTCATTACTTTTTGAACCACGTAGTATTATAAAACTGTTCAGGAATCAAGCGAACCCACATAACAGATAACCTACTACGTACAATGCCTTACATTATTAATAGATAATTACACCCTTACTCGAGACAAACAGACATGCTCATGCACACAAATGTCTGTCCCGGGTGGGAATCGAACCCACGATCTGATTATATTTTCATTTTCAATAATGTTGGGTATACAATGTTTAAAACTATTCCAAATTTCAAATTGATAGCATTTGCAAATATACCGCTGTGACAGACTGACAGACAAATGGACAGGCGGACGGATTGGCACCGTAAGGGTTCCATTTTACCCGACTGACCCGGAAGGAGGGTTATGTTTTTCGAGTGTATGTATGTATGTATGTATATATGTATGTATGTATGTATGTATGTATGTATGTATGTCTATTTCTTTGGCACGCTCTGCAGCCTAAACGGCTTGATGGATTTAAGCATATGAGGTGTCCTTAGATTCGTCTGAACTGTGGGAGTGTCATAGGGTATATTATTTTTATATGGCGTCTACGGATAAGAAAAGAGGGGGGGTATTAAAAACAAAAATTTCGTTAATATAACAATATGGGTATCAAATGAAAGCTTGTGAACAGCCCATTCCATATATGTATATATTGTAATACTTTTGTGCTACCATTTTCACGTAAACTGCAAAAAACCATGTTTAATGCAAGGACAGTACGTATAGGTACTATGAGCGGTTACCGTACGTAAGTTCTCTGTAGTTGCGATGGTTGTTAGCGTTACTTTACCGTAATAAATAAATGAGCGGTCATTTACTTACTAAAACTTACAACTCATTCTGTATAAAACTAAAAAGTCTGAAATAAATTAAATTATTAAAAGAAACAAAAAACCCGACTGCGTAAAACAAAAATTAACTGAAAAGAGAAAAACAAGCTTTTTAATCTATAGAATTTGGAATATAACTTGAATGTTATAAGGTATTGCAGTCGGGGATAAACAAATATAAAAAAAAAACTCATACTTAGGTTATTGGTTTGTCCCCGACTGCAAGACCTTATAACATTCAAGTTATATTCCAAATTCTATAGATTAAAAAGCTTGTTTTTCTCTTTTCAGTTAATTTTTGTTTTACGCAGTCGGGTTTTTTGTTTCTTTTAATAATTTAATTTATTACCACTTTAGTTTCGAACCAAAGGCAGCAATAGTATTTTTTTCATTGATCAAACCAAGACTGTAAAATTTTGCAAATTCAAAAAAAATACTTCTTAAGTGACGTATGTCTGATGGTAGCGATTAACCACCATTAAATTCGAGCGTGGACAGACTTGATATTATTTTTGCAAACTTAAATTCTTATTTAATTAAATCGTAACTAAGTAGCGTTTAAGAGTAGTTAAAATGTTAGTAACTGGCTAATAAAACGCTATTTGATTAATACATATACCTACTGATTAAATGGTCACGCAATCAATGACATTATTGTTTGACAATGGCAGCATAAGGTGACGTTGCCCCTTATTCATAAAACGCTATTTAACTAATAAAAATGATACAATGGTCACGTAAATAACGTCACCTTATACTGCCAATGTCAAACAATAATGTCATTAATTGCGAGACCATTCTTAGGTTACTAACATTTTAAACAGCAGATATAATTAGTTCGTTACAATTTGATATTTAAGTGAATTTTATGAAATATTTAGGTCTACAAACAGTCCGTGTATGGGTTTTGGCTACGCAAACATATTAAATAGGCAGCTTTAAAAATAGGCTTAAAAAAGTAAAAAAAATATTAAGAATGATTTAATTTTTAATGATGGTGATAGCATTCTTAGCAAAGCTCGCGCACTCGACCTACATACAGCTGCTGGATCGTCGCCAGCGCATAAATACCAAACGAGACCACCACTCGCCGTCAAGGTGACTTTGTACACATGTCAGCACAGTTACCCAAATATAAAATCAGTGTTGGTACTCGGTTTTCAGCCTTAACGTTTACACTTACAGATTTCTTGTCGATTCTCTCTGCACACAAAAAGTGTCCCATCTGTGTTCTCTCCTGTACTCTTGGGTTGTTGATTAGGATGAAAAACTTGTATGTATTTTACTTACTATACAGTAATAAACAGCTTCAAATAATATTGTTAAGTTAATGGTTGTAATTTTCTTTTATTGCAATTGTATTCGTTTGTTTTGTAAATACACCAAAAATAATAAAGTTGCGGCGCAAGTAAGACTCTGACTACGAGGGTTCTAGTATTCATAGGAAGTATATTTCTTGGTTTGGGCCCAATTATTGTGAAAAACCGGAGCGCATTAATGAAAATTGGTAAATGAGTGATCACAAGGGGGTTGTGGATGGAAAGGTCGAAAGCAGAAAGTTTCGACCGTTCGCTGTCTAGATATGACAAAAGAAACCAAGAAATGCTTTCAACCTTTCCAACCACTCATTTGTCGGCCGGTCTAAAATTATTTCTGATTTTTCGCTTTACAAACTTCGGAGATTATGGTATTTTTTGCCATTATTCACCATAAGTCAAAACTAAGCAATATTAAATAAAATAAATACCTGTTTTGAAATTTAATATTTTAGCCCTTTCATATGATAGCCCATTTAACCTTGTAGCCATACTTTGAACTTTCGGCCTTTAAATGTTTTATTTGCAATAAAGTCGGGTACGCAATATTCAAAACTTTCCCTTTCAAATCAAGAGTATTAGCTGAGGTATTAGTGTTTAGTGAAATATAGCATTGCGATAGACAAACAGCTAGACGGATGGAGAGGCACCATAAGGGAAACGTAAAAACTGCTTACACCACTGTCTATTTCTCTACCAACATGTCCAAAAACTAAACAGTAGTAGTAGTAGTAGTAGTTAATTAAAAGAACATACGAACATGGAATGAATCGTTCCTACAAAAGATAAAATTGTTTATAGATTTCTAGAACGTTAGTCTCGGTAAGTTACATACGTTTATTGATTCAAAAACTATCCTCAGTGCAGACATATAGTTTGTTTTGCGCACAGTTTTTTAAATGTTTCGGTCCTTTAATAACTCAAAGTCGGATTATGTATCCACCGATGAATTTATATAGGCAATGATTGGGGATTATGATAGGCTGCTTTGATTTATTAAATTCCTGCCAGACGAATTTTATAAATTGGATATAATCCAAACAATAGCAGTTTAAATAAACGTTAACGTAATTTTGAAACAAATTTAATTATGTGATTTGTGTTATCGAGAGAATGAAATGCAATGTTTTAACAGTGTTGTAAAATAACGTGGATTTATAAACATTTACGAATTCAGCTCACCAAAAATATAAAAGTGATGCAATCTTGCACATTAATGTAGCAGGCTGAGCTATAACAATCTGAACGGTTACGTACATCTTGTTATTGTTGCCATATTGTTGTTTTTAATACTCTATAAAAAAAAAATTGGGTACCGAACAAAAGGATGATGCGTCTCCATGCGCCTGTCACAGCGGTAAAGCAACCACGAATGCTGTTGATTTGGGAATAGTTTTTTTATACCTCTTAGGTGGCAAACAAGCATACAGCCCGCCTGATGGTAAGCGGTTAACGTAGTCTATGGACGCCCGCAACACCAGGGGTATCACGCGCGCGTTGCCGACCCTGCAGAAATCTCTTCCCTTTTGAAGAACCCCGTGCTGTACTCCATTGGGAAAACCACGGCGGGGAGCTCATTTCACAGTCTGAGCGTTCGCGGAAGGAAGCTCTTTTGAGCCCGCACAGTAAACCGAGCCGAAACAATTCTGGTTTCAATGTGTGAGGAATGTTTAAATATTTTCATTTCCAATAAGATTGGGTAAGCAATATTTAAAACTATTCCAAATTAAAAATCAATAGTAGCACTGGTGAAATATCCCGCTGTGACAGACGAACAGACGGATGGAGTGGCACCATAAGGGTTCCGTTTTACCATTTTGGTTCATAAGCCTAAAAATGCAGATATCTTATAATAGTTATTTAGAAACTTGCGCTGAAAATGTACTATTTCTATTTTTAATACGGCGAAATTGAGTTCTATATTTTCGTCAAACCTTAACCGATTTAGATGGTTATATTTGTAATAAAAATGGTATACCTACCCACGGAGTAATTTGATATAAAATAGTAATAATATTACCGTAGACTATGTAGATCCCCGGAATAACTATAACCGTAGAACTTATCGCGACTGCAACATTGCGTTTTGAGACCAACATCCTGCGATTTTTATGTTAGCAATAGGCAGCAATAGCAGTATTAATTTATAATTGTATATAGTGACGCTATATAATCATTATAACGAAATATTATTATTAATAACAAAAAAGCAGTTCTAAATGAGAATTTATATGACTATTTATTCTAGATAGATACTGGAAAATAGGCAACCAGGGACCCAAGTTAAGGATCGATGAAGAATCTTTTAAGTCTACAGTTTTTCTGAAGTTTCCCGAGTTGCCTTAAATGTCGGCGCAAAATTTAGCTACACTATTCATAACAATCGCACATTTAATATTTTTGTGTAGGCAGAGATAGGTATTATTATTATATTAATACGAAAAGCAAAAACTTTCGCTCCTTTTTCTAGCCTATTGCACGCACGTTGGAGTGTGAGATTTAGTATAGAAAAAGTTTATATGGGAAGAAGTGCACAAAGATAATTTATACATATACCCCCTTACTCATAAAGCTATATTTAACTAAAATACTGTTTAATGGGTCACGTAAATAATGTCAAATTATTTGACAATGACAATAGAGTGACGCTATTTACGTGACTCTTTAAACAGTATAATAAATAAATAAAATAAATATCCTGGGACATTCCTCACACACGGTCATCTGATCCCAAACTAAGCAGAGCTTGTACTATGGAAACCAGACAACTGATATAATACATATACTACTTTTTGTTTGTAAATACATACTAAAATGCGAATAATTACATACACTACCATGCGTTTGACACACCACACACCATTAGAATCTACGATTAGACTCTTGTTTATCTTCTCAATCCTTAATCTTAGTTTTGTAGTATGACAAGACCATAGACGTATAAAAAAATTAAGACGGAGTGTCAAGCGAAAATGAAGTGAAGCCGAAAATTTCCCCGTGGATTCACCCGCGTTCCGGGATCAAAAGTAGCCTATGTCCTTCTTCATACCATCTATCTGCATGCCAAATTTCAACATGATCGGCACAGCGGTTTAGGGGTGTTAAGGTAAAAGACAGACACACAGAGTTACTTTCATACTTATAATATTAGTAAGATAGATAATTATCGATAAAACAGTTTTTGTTTGTATAAAAACTTAGCCTATGTTAAGTAACACTAGCACTATTTCTTTGCCCTTCGTGTGGCACTTGTGCACGAAAGCGACGCTAAAAGAAGACAAGAAAGTAAAAAGCCAACGGCGTAGCTACCGCCCCGTATAAGCCGTATCATAGATACGGGGCCCCCCGGGCTCCAGGGGCTCCCAACGAGAGTCAGGAGAAGGCCCCCCAACAAACTTTTATACAAGGCCCGTCTAGGGCAAGCTACGCCACTGAAAGAGCTCATGCTTTGAGTACCAATTAGAAGCATTTTCGTGGAAGCCTGTAAGTATACTTAATTGTATCACATCCGTTTATTGATTATATTATTTAGGTTGCTGCTAAAATCCATCAATATTTGGCGACGGAGCGTGTGATTGCAATATTGTCGGGTGAATTTGCTTTTTTGATCAGTAAATATCTATTTTTTTTTTGTCTAAGACGAGACGAAAATGAATATTAGGGATTTGTATGGGAAATATAAAAACTAGTCTTGAGTTACATACTTATATTTTTAGATATAGATAAATGGATATCTTGTTGTAAAATCTGATTTGGAGCCGATTAATGATATTGTGATAAAATATAAGTAGTTGAAAACATTCCAATGAAAAAATATTTACTCGTGAAACGTATTATTATGTTGGCTTCATTCATACTGTTCACATAACATTTGCTCACAGAACAAGTGACAATGTCTATAACATACTTACGCTTTTCTAGTTTTATTTGTACGATCGTAATTATTTTCAGTAAAATACGAAATCATACATCTAAGCGCCCGGGTTGATAATCGAAAAAACATTGACTCACGACTAAACTGTGTGACTAAACTCTTTCTCTCTCGCTAATTGTCATAAGGATTGCCATATTTCTTTTTCATGCTATGTATATAGGTCTAGTTAGCGTAGCAAAATTCTAAGTCTATGGGATGGAGGGTCTTGCGTTAGCTATTTAGTTCTGTATCTGTGTTACACAATCCACAGATGTAAATTTCTTTATTTATTACTAGCTTTCCGCCCGCGGTTTCACCCGCGCCCCCTTCATTACCCCCTTACCTACCCTACTCTACCCTACACTACCCTATAAAAAGTATCCTAAGTCCGTCTCCTGGTTCCAAGCCACCTCCCCACCAATTTTCAGCCAAATCGGTTCAGCCGTTCTTGAGTTATAAATAGTGTAACACGACTTTCTTTTATATATATAGACTAGCAGACCCCCCGCGGTTTCACCCGCGTACCTACGGTTTGAATTTTCTCCTTTGAAAACCAATGCACGCCACTGATTATTAGACCCAACAAATCAAACACAGATATTTTTACAATTAAAACTAAAAACCTGTATTATACCTACACAAAAAAATCGAACTCAAAGAATCTTATTTAATTATTATAACAACAAATGAGAAAGAAATTAAATTAACTACAATCAAAATATTCTAATGAAATCTGTGAATGAAATAGAGAAAATGAACTTTTTCTTTTTCATGGGCGTCACACGGTGTGTGTATTTTGCCAATTTCCAGTTATATTATATAAGTTCTAGTCACAATAAATCACCTTCACATAGTCCTCATGCAGTCAGTTACCGTCCAAAACTCAAAATACACGAATTTAAGAAAATAAAAATGAAAACGCAACGTCACTCTGCAAGTTCCCGCCAAAAAGTCCGAGAAAATGAACTTCCAAACAAATTTCGAATCCTAATCCGATTTAAATATTCTTTAATATTTGACATTCCAATTTTAAAGAGCATTTCAGTTTCTAGAACAAAAGGCAGATAGAGCGTGCGAAACTCGGGAGTGAGGCCAAAAAAAGCAATTAGGTACTTACAAATTGAAAAACATATACCTACCTGGTATTCGCTTTTGAATTTGTTAAAAAGAAAGTGTTTTCGTTAAATAAAGATTTTTAAACAAAGCAAATACAAATTCAAAAGCGAATACCGGTACGTGGATTACGTAACTTTATTGCAATGAAATTCCGGTTGAAATAACCTCTGAATCGGTAGAAATATTACAAAATCGGAAATGGTTCCATTTCTAATGAACCACTGTTGGTATTTATCAGAACGTAAAAAAGATATCAGAAAACCGCTATGTTGAACCGATTTCAATTCGAAAATGATTTAAATTTAGTTACGTAATCGCCCCCCCTGGTATGTGCTTTTTGGGCCTCACTCCCGTGTTCCGTTCGCTCCATCTGCCTTATTCTGTAATCTGTGAAAATCGGATTGAAATTTCAAACATGTGTCAAACTAAAAAATGTTATTTAAATCAAAAGTACTAAGGAGTATTGATATCAAATTCGATGCAAATCACCCCTAAAATAACTTTCTACCCCTTTTTGACCCCGTTAGGCGATGATTTTCAATCAAATACGAAACACGTCTTCCATCAATTCTGTTAAGGAATGTTTATGCAAAATTTGAAGTAGATCGGACCAAGGAATCACATTGTTCCATACAAACTTTGCCCCCGTTTTTCACCCCCTTAGGGGTAGAATTTCGGAAAATCCTTTCTTATCTGATGCCTACGTCATACAAAGAACACACCCTCCAAGTTTCAGGTCTCAACGATCAGCGGTTTAGGCTGTGCGTTGATTGTCAGTCAGTCATTCAGGACAAAGCATTTTATATGTATAGATTATCTTAATTGATCCTGTCCCCGACATAATTGGACTGTTTTACAAAAAAACTTAAACCGACTTCAAAGTACACGAAGAAGTAATCAAATCCTGATCTGATGACAATGGGACCAAACGGGAAGTGTACCCTTCCAGACAAAAAAAGAATTTTCCAAATCGGTTCATAAATGACGGAGTTACGAGGTAACAAACATAAAAAAAATAAATAAAAAAAAAACAACTGAATTGAGAACCTCCTCCTTTTTTTTAAGTCGGTTAAAAAAGTATGGCTTGGCTGTTTCGCGGGCGACGCACAGACAATCCCATAGACTTATGGTAAGAAATTAAGTAACTACCCCTTACTAATAAAGCGCTATTTAACTAATATACTGTTTAGATGGTCACGTAAATAATGTCACATTATTTGACAATGACAATAGAGTGACTTTATTTATGTGACCCATTAAACAGAATATTAGTTAAGTAACGTTTTATGAGTAAGAGGGTTAGTCTTTAATGTTGTTTCATGCAATAGTTCTATCAATAACCAAGCAAGCCATACGTTTTGACTTCATGGCATGTACTCCAGGGATTTTCAGTACAGAAGAGGTAAAAAAAATGGACCAAAAATCCATGTTATTAATCTCAGAACTATTATTTTTTATATACTACTTAGGTAGTAAACAAGCATACGGCCCGCATGGTGGTAAGCGGTTACCGCAGCCTATGAATGCTTGCATCACCAGGGGTGTTACTCGCGCGTTGCAGACCCTCCAGAAATCTCTTCACACCCTTTTTGAAGAACCCCATGCTGTATTTATTCTATTCTATTCTAAACGAAAATCCACTGTTGGAATTCGGTCCCCATATTTTGCATACTTACTTACCTCTAGAGCCCCCTCTGAATTGTATTATTGTGCCTATAACTGATTTTTCGACTGAAACAAATTTTCAAACAATCTGTTGACGTTAACAATCATATTTTTAACAATTATAATTAGCTCGTAGGTAACTAAGTAACATCAACCAGTAAGTAAATTTTTGTCAGTAACTGAGAGCCAACATAAAATATTGGCGGGTGCTCTAAGGGTAATGCAATTCAATTCAAATTCAAACAGTATTTATTCAATTTAGGCCCTGATAAAGCACTTATGAACTTGTGGTGAATCAATGCTCAATCTAATAAGTACTACTCCTTCAAACAAACAATCAAAAACTATTACCAGTCATACATATATATTTAAAACGAAACGAAATATGTATAATTTATTTTAGGCTATCCATAGAAAATAATTATACCTAAATTATGTATGATACACAACATTGGTAAACACAAAGTGCTCCCGATCTTATGTCAAACCATTAAAACAAATTTAGGGGACCAACTCAGAACAACGCAAAACTGTTTGAACCATTGCCAAGAAAATGGGCAAAATTCCAATATAACCGAGATTTTAATCCCGTATGATAATATCGGATTGCGGGAAGGGTGAGTATGAAAGAAAATGAAAATAGTTTTGTAACCCCATTCCTCGGAGATGTACATGTAAATAAATCAATGTTTCAGTGAAAGGATTAATGCGAATTTTCTTAAAAGTAATACTGAGATGGTTCATACATTTTATCAACATAATATTGCATCATATTTCTTCACGACGTGTGTCACACAACTTGCCTTCTTTAAAATAACGTCTCTAGAGTAGGTAGGGATTCGATTATCTGACTTCACTATTTGGACCGCCTTGTAATGAGTGAGAGCTATCGCGATTGAATTCTCCGCGAGAGTACTAAACGTACTGAACGTTTATTGTATGCGAGCTTTTCATCGTGGACTTTTCACTAATTTATTTATGACTGTTGTAAAGATTGTGCCATTCAATGTTCGAGGGGGTTTTGTCTTTCGGAAACTTATGTCCTCCTTTTTTTTCGCAACAAGAAGGGACTGCGCAATACTGAGGCATAATCATTTTTATACGTATTTGATTATTATCAATTGGTCCTGCCGCGCTGCACAAAATATACTTTTAAGTACAAAATGTACTTTTTCAACGTCAGCGATAGGACCTTACTCGCTAGTGCCAACTTGTGGCCACACGATAGCCCTCATTGATGATTCAGTTACATATATGCTCCTTTAAATATAGTAAGCAGAACCTTCTATCTATTTTGACTCTGAATATAAGGTCCTCTACATTTTATAGGTTAGTTTGAGTATCACGGGAGTGCCCCCGCCAAGAAAGCCAAGCGAAGCGCAGGGGCACTACCTACCATTTCTCGAAGCGCTTCGTCGTTTTATTTAACCCTCATAATTTGGATTATACCAGATAAACAAAATTATCGGGACATGATGTCAATAGTGAACTTATTAAACATACTTAACTATTAAGTTTCAATAACAGCTCTTATACTTTAGATTTTATTGATATCTGAAAAACCCCGATTTCGTTACTGACTCACTGATGATCATCAAAACTGAAATCTGAAATTACCTATGTAAGCTTGTATTCGTCCGTACACAGTCAACAAAAAATTATAAAACTTGGTAATTTCAAACACAAAAAAAAAACATTAGCAACTTACAAAAAGAAGTTAAATCCCACCAAAAACATTTTTATGTAAGTAAAATGTTGCCAAGACATATGGCTCGCACTGTCAAAAAGTTATGAGATCTCAAGTAGAGCCAAGCTCATAACTCTACATGCCCTTACTCTACAAGCCCAAACTCTACACAACGTTGTCAAAATATGTGGCTTGGCCGTTTCACTACTACAAGAACTATTGTATAACAAAAAAGTTATGAACAGTGAATACATTTTTCACCTTACTCCCATGTGACGGTAGCGAAACGGTCAAGCCACATATTGAAAGGTTTAGAGTTTGTGAAGTTAGGCCTTGTAGAATAAGGGCATGTAGAGTTATAAAATTCGCTATACGTGAGATCTCATAACTTTTTGACAGTGCGAGCCATATGTCTTGGCAACTTTTTACATAAAAATGTTTTTGTTAGGATAAATATTGTGCATGAAACCGACTGTGATGAGATCATGTCAAATTTTATTAGAAGATAAATATAAGTAGTCTAAATTATATCGGGTGATTTACTCAGCAACTAAATCTTTTCCTGTTTTATAGTACAAAGAATAACAAGAATGCATTCAGTGGTTAGAGAAATAATATGATCGAGGTCATAACGACCGACTCATCACGTTGCTTGTGTGCTAATTTTTAACATTCTTTGAACTACTGGAAATAACACTGAAAGGATGCACACTGTTTCATACGCTGAATAAATCGCATACGTTTTCGCATAAATATTTGATTTCGTTTAGTTTAAAACAAGCCTGTATTCTAATATATATAATATATAATACATAATTTTCATGTTCGTGCTACAGAGCTCGTTTTTAAGACAGTTGTCTCTTTGTAATAAAGCAATAATTTGGGTTAAATCCATAAACTTTGTTATGCAAAAGTTAATACGTATTATAGGTATTATTAATGTAGCTTTGAATTTTGAACAATGACTGAGTTGTCTAATGCTCTACACATTTGGTATGCCTGACTGTTCATCACACAAGATTATTTCCTCGAATTCAACTAGCTGATAATTACGGTCTGCGTCTGATAATAGAAGGTTCCTCATCATCCTCGAACAGGGTCATGGTCGGGATAGGTAGCTGTATCAATTAAATAGTAATAACCTGTGAGACTAAAATGCAGTGATAAGTTTTCTTTCAATATTTGGCAGCTTGTTTGTAGGTGGTCGATATTCTGGTTGGTAGAAATGCTAAAAAATAGACGCACGAGTCCGCACGACTCGCCCACGATCGTGCGCGCCTCTCCCCACTCGGTGACTACAATCTGGTGGCATCCAGTGAGTAACCCTTCTGTGTAACACAGGTGATCTTAATTTAGAAAAGATTCACCATGTAATATCCATAGCGTTATGTCTATAATTTAGGTTTTGGTTCGGGTTTATATTGTTTGCAAATTGATAATGCGAAGTTATCGCCTTAATGGGTACTGGTGCCAGAAAGTTTTCACTCAAGGTGAAAATAGATTAAACCAACCGCACAATATATCATATTATTCGCGTTATTCAGCTACAAATATTAATTCTATCGTTTATAACGTTGCTTTGGCACAATTTGAAAAATGCTATTGAGTTGGTTATGGTTAACCATTGCCAACCTGACAAACATAACCTTAAGGTTTTAAAAAGTATTGTACCAGATTTATACAGGTATTTAAAAAATTATCTAAGGCGTCATAAAATTGCCTAATATGCTCGAGAAACTATTGCAATGCAAAGAAAATATGTATATTTCACCTTTAACATTATTCAGCATGTAAACTTAAATTATGTGGCATATTTTAAAACAAGTACAGTGTAATGTTTATTAAATAACACTTAATATATCAACTTACTTTTTCATACGCAGTTGGAGCATTAAGATTGTACGGAAACCTTAAGACGAGAGTCCTACTCGCTCTTATCCCCCTTTTTTTTGAGTTTGTGTTGTTTTCTTGCACAAAAGAATAAGCTGTCTTCCGTCTTGCGCGGTTCCATCCGCGTTCCTGGGTTAAAATGTCCTATGGTTATCTCCGAATTATAAGCTACCCCTCTACCCGAACAATATAAATTTACACATTATATATGTGTACTATGTACCAATTCCACTCCACAAAAAAAACATACAAACGGTATTTCCCATTTTACCCCCATATGGAATGAATTGCCTTGAATGTATTGAGTAGCCTAACTGCAAATTTTCAAGGTTGTTGGCTTTATAGTTACTGAGATTTCATGATTAGTGAGTGCGTGAGTTGAATAGTATTTAGCTTTTATACAAGTAAGCTAGTAAGCTAGTAGCTTTTGTAGAATGTGTAGCTTAAAGCTACACATTCTACAAAATCACTAATCAATCTTACGAAGGAACTATCACAGTTTTTTACGTGGTCCGTAATTTTTTGGTCCCGTGTATATCAATATTAATTGGATGTTATGTCATGTAACAATGTAACTGAAACATGATGCGATCTCCTGAATCCGAAGTGGGTTTAATATAGCCGCGGTCTTATTAATACACGCTCACCTAGAAACAAGCGGCATCGCATAATTCTACATCTACCTGTGCAACCAGAGTGTGGGCTCCCACTCTAAAATAGCACGGGAACACGCAAACATACTTCTCCAGTTTCCCACCGTGTTATCGTGATCGTTTGTTTTTTGCAAACTACGTTGGCAGCATTCCCTTCTAGACAATGTCAGTGAATTTTATGACTTTATAAAACTAAACATAGAACTATGCTCATCAATATCGTAAGCCGCTGGTGAGCGGCCAAGGGACTCGTCATAAATAAGCGAGTATCCATCGACTTGTCCCTATGCAATCGATAACGATGTGTTTACGTCTCCGAGGGTGGTGACTCGTTCATATAGACTTTTATCTATTGTTTGTTTACGACTGGAAAAAATATTAAATAGCCTGTTTATTGGCTATTTATAACATCATGCTTAATGCTGGTGAAACAGCGGGGTACAGCTAGTAAAAAAAAACAAAATAAGAGATGATACATCGTGTTTTCCTTCTAGAATAGATCGTTCACTAATTATCAGAATTTATCAACACGTAATTTTTCATTCTGGTCGTGAAAAACTGCTTTATTTATAACACTAAGGCGGCAAACAAGCATAAGGCCCGCCTGATGGTAATCGGTTACCGTAGCCTATGGACACTTGCAACACAACAATCCGAGCGGCCGCGGAAGAAAGCTCCTTTGAGCTTGCAGCGGGGATGGACTCCCCGTCGATTTACGGATGCACCTTTTTTGTGATAAAACAGTAGCCAGGAGTGAAGCTATCTTTATGCTCAAATTCATTGAAATCGGATTCAATATTTTCTGCGTGACATACATACAAACTCTCGCATTGTAGAATATAATTATTTCTATCATTTGTGTACCAAATCGAAGACAAAAGTTCTGATATGATTTCTTCTATCTCCACATAAACTTATCTCTGTAAACTGATCACGCTACTACATGAGAAAAAGAATGAAGAATATTAATAACTTGGAAACTAAATCCCAGAATCGAAGTTTGCTAGAGAGACAAAGAGTTCAATGAACATTAAATGGATTCTTTTGACGCAAAAAAATGTTATCCAAAAAGTATCCTTAAAAATTAAGTTTCGTTCTTTAAATAATCGTGTCTAGGAACATTGCTGTTGTATTCTCTGGCATCCTAAATTGGTAGCCTAATAAAAACAACTTATAATTATAATATGGCAGAATACATAATAATTGTATACATAGTTACAATTACACTGATCAGATATGTAAAATATTACTTAATAAAAAAAAATGTACCTATTTACATAATTGTATCAATGTACTTAGTATTTTTGGTTACGTACTTCATGATGGAAACACGACACCCAGAATGTTTGTTTTTTACCGACGCATGCTCTACCATTTTTCCATACAAGAAATAAAATAATGAATAATATGTTACCCAGAACGAACTGTAAGTATTGTAATAAGAACTACTGACAATATTTAACTACTTAGGTATATATATTTCATATTATTTTGGAAACGAAAAGTGACACCACTCGTTTATACCCAATATATGAATACGCTGATTACATCGAGATCAAAAATACGTTCACGCTGCATTGAAGCATAAACCTGTAGTCATCGGATCGCTGATCCAGTAATATCTTCACACCCCCTTTTCCCTGCATCTTGCCGCCTGCATAAATCCCCTCCATTTAACGGCCGCCAGCTGACTCTTGCATTTCAAACCAAAAATAAACTCGCCAATATGCGTCAGCGTATGACTGATCTCACGATTGCTTATGAGTATGAGAATAATTCTGCTCCTAAGTATAAACTTACAGCGACATTTTGTATGACCGAATGAATCAATTAAAGTCAATTTTTGTCGCGCATTTCTCTTTTCAATGACGCATTTTGTAGCTATTTACAGAAGGGTTAACAGCTCATCGTTGGAAGTTGGAACAGATTTAATTTACAGCTTATAGATTATCATTTTTGAACAGTAAACTGCCAGTGATACAGAGATTTATTCAAGTCAAATACTTCATTGTTGAGACATTTAATTTCATCGCAAGAGTTTTTTTCGCTTCATACTTAAATTCCATGGATTCCTTAAACCCCTTAATTTCTACTTTGACCGCATTTAATTCGTAATTCAATGATCCGAACCCTGAGTTAATATGTTTTAATTCGTCTCTAATAGTTGCTCTGATAACATCTTCAATATCTCAGTATCGGACGAGCATACTTCGAGCGAAGTTGTAAGTGCCTGTCGCTTCTTTGATCTCATAGTGATGTTTGTATCAGTGTTGCTTTTTATTCCTGAATAAACTACAGCTTCAGTTTCCAGACGAGGTACTGGACGAGTAACCGGCGTTTTGGTTGCCGGATTTAGCGGCATTCAATGGTATTTTATACCTTAATTTAATCCAGATTAGGCCCGGTGGACAATTTGTATGTATATGGCAACACTCTCTGTCGAGAAGTAAACAATAGTTTTACAGGTGCTTATGCCAACAGCTGTCAGTTGAACTTGTACGAAAGAAATAAAATCCACCGAAATGGAGGTAGTTTTATAATTTGATGAATGGTTATAGCAATAACAAATCAGTTTTCTGGCTATAAATTCTAGATCAAAATATCTGACCTCTCTTCAGCAACAATACACGCTGTCGATGATGCTTTGATTCAGATATTAGTTCACTTGTAATAAACAGCTGTTTTAACACTAATATTATAATCTTAATTCTTGTGTTATTTTTAAACTATCGTTTCATACTCCTTCCATGGAAAGGAATCTGTTCCGGGAAGGAACATGGAAGGAATGAGAGGAATGCCAAAATCTTCGAACCTTTTCAAATCAATAGCATAAGTGAGTGCTGAAATAAGTATAGGTACCTCTGAAACATACAGACGGAGTGTAGCAATAAGGGTTCCTTTTAATTTATTTAAACCTAAAACGGAGCTATTAAAATTAGTCAGTTTTGCGTCATTTAGCTACGCTATATTTATCTGCCACTTGTAAGTTACTCACAGTTGAGTAACATAGCTAAGTTTGAAAAGCTTGGCGTTTTGTTATTATTGGTAAAAAGATTTTGAATACCTAGTCAGTCACAGATTACTAAATAACCCGGCGGCCGGTAGGTAATTAGCGCTCGCAAGTACATGGAGTGAAAGATGCCTGCTTAATTTCCTTATACTTATTCCATAACATACTGAGCTAATTACAGGTCGACCTCATAAACGTGTTATAAAGCGGCCAAGTTGGCGCTAAAGTTCATCGTTAAAAGAAGTGATATCTAATAAAAAACCATACGGTCCACGCTATCTTTATTATATGATGAATGCAAAAGTGAGACTTTTTGTTTTTGCCTCTTGATGCTTGAGCGGCATAACCAACCGTCATTAGATTTGGCTCACGTAGGTCATTGCTTGGGATCACGTATACCTAGGTACTTTTCATCCCGGGAAACCATGAAATCCCTTGGGAACACGGGTAACCACGCGGAAAACTAGTAGGTGCTTTCTATATAAACAAATCAATTGCTGTTCGTTAGTCTCGATAATTTTGTATTTTCGTTTTTGTGTGTTATATTCTATAATATTGTGGTTGGTTATTAAAAAAGAGGGAAAATTAACAAAAAAAACTTTTTTTGGTACGAAGTTCACCGGGGCTACTATTGTAATTAAAAAAAGAATAAAAATACTGATTAGTCATCGAAACATTTTCTGTGAACAGTTTTGGCACCATAATAAGCAATAAGTATACGTAAACGTACTAGGCCCAGATTAAGATTGGCTTTAAGTGCTTCATTTAGTTTTTTCAATGTTATTATGGGTGAAGACCAAAGGGTACTGAAGCATGCAATATTAGCGGGTAGCAAGCAGGTATGCCACGCGAACGGAGGAGAGGGTCCGGAGGTGCGCGTGGCGGAGTGGGGCGCGTGGAGGAGGGCACGCGGGAGTGCGCTCAGCTCGAAATAACCCGGCGTATTTCGGTCGCGCCGCCCCCCGCCGCCGCCGCCGCCCTCGCATCGCCGTCGCCGGCGCAGCGCGCGCTCCACCGGCTCCGCACTATCCGCTAACTATTCGCAATCGACCGACGTCTTGGTTGTTGGACTTGGGTTATAATGACTTGACTTCTGCTAAATGAACCCGTGGACTAGTATTAGTTTTTCGCAGTGGCGTATTTATTTCTTTTTGGGCGAGCGCCGTAGCGACGTTAATCGTACAATAAGGACTAGTAGCGTTGAGTGAGAGTTTTTTTGTGCTTTGTGCTGCTGTGGCGGCGAAATGGAGAAGCAGTCGAGGTGGACGGAGCAACGCTCTGAGCAGCGCTCCGAGCAACGCGTGCAGCAGCACTCGGAACGGCGCGAGCAAGTTGTGCAGCAGCAGGAGCGCGTGCAGCGCACCGAGCAGCACTACACGCGCCAGATGCTCTCACAACAACAAGGTTTGTCTCATTTTCTTTGCAAACAAACATAACATACCACCATTATGTTATTCCATTGACAGCCCCATTTTGACAGGGTATAAATATGTAGAAAATAATACTGCTATAGCGAACTTTATTATGTATGGTCATTGTGAAAATATCTCTATAAGTACGTAGTAATATTTAGTATTATTTGCTATGAGTATAGTACTGCCGGCTGCCGTTAGCGAGGCGGCGCGGACGGTGATACGCCTGCGAGTGTCTTTAGTTTCTTCCTGGTGCGTAACTTTATTTGTGCATAGCGCTTTTCCACTAGGAGTGAGATAGTGCTGCTATTCTGGGGAGCGCGCGTGGGCGCCGCTCGCGCCCGCCGCCACGCCGCGTACGCGCACAGGAATGCGCTCCAGCTACAGCTCCGACAATTTTCTCGGTTATTTTCTTATTACATTTCGAGAAATGATCTCACCGCCTCCGCTCGATATACCAATAATAAAATAAAAGCGAATTACTAACGGTATGAAAATGGAAAACCTATGACGAGCGAACTCATGCAGCGGGGAGTAGAAGTCGTGACGATGATGCGACCCCGATCCGAAATTTCGTAAATGGAACTTTTAAATCTTAAATGGGTAACTGTTCGGAATGCCCGCGGTACAGGTTCGCTCGTCTCTCCATTAAGGTTGCAGTGCGAACTCACATATTAAGAACTTGTTTACTTATAAGGCGCAAAGTCGAACCCTTATATGGAATCAGAACAAATATATGTTTCCATTTAAGGATAAATTTGACTCAATACGAAAGCTTAAGGACCATGAAACTAGGCCAAATGTTAATAAATTAATGCTTATAAGCACATAGGTAACTTGTATAATACAACAACAACTCACATTACATACTAGAAATATAATTTTATGACAAAAAATATTTAAATATTATAATGCCCGCGATCTGATCTCCGTGTATTTTGTCATTATTTGTTATCTAATTCGGGTAGGCATAATATACTAATGATGAGGCGTCCCCCGCTTCACGCAATCGCCACGCTACGCCCGCTCTTCGCCGCTGCGCCGTCATTGTCAGTTTCTCGTAATCCATACGACCAAAAGTCATGCCGCAAAGGAAAATTTAATCTCCAAAGAATTCTGAAATTACGGTTTCTTTTAATTAAGATACACATCTCGTTACAATTAATCCACCTAAACAACATAATACTTTTCCTTGACGTAACTACTTACTTGTTTGTTGAACTATTGATGGCCGACATTTTCACTATACATTGTCTTCATATAATAGCAATCAAATAGTTCAGGTAGGGCACGCATTTTATTTATTTCATGGACTAAATTCTTGCTCTATTTTTTTAGATTTATAATATTAGAGTGAATTATATTAATTAAATAAATAAATAAATATCCCGGGACATTCCGCACACAGTCATTTGAGACCTAAAAAAAGCAGAGCTTGTACTATGGAAACCAGATAACTGATAGGCATACAACTTTTTGTTTGTAAATACATACTATATATACATAATTACACCCAGACTCATGTTCATGCACACAAATGCATGTCCTGTGTGGGAATCGAATCCACGACTTGCGGCGCGACAGTTGGAATCCCAACTGGCCCGTCCAATAGTATTCTAGCTTTTAAATGAGAGCCCATTGATAATATTGTTAGCAAATGTAAGTCTTCAAACTTGTATTCCGAACCGATGTAGAGTCATTTTTGTTAACGTTCAAAAGTGCCTTATTATGGCCTTATTTGATGTGATATTTATTTATTGATTGAATGAATTTAGGTATTTTTTTTTTGTAACTTTTATATTTTTACTATAAACATTGTATCTATGTGCTCGGAGAAAACGTTGACATTATATTCGTTTGTGAGAATGAGAATGCAATTACTGCGTTATAAGCCTGGTCAATGAGTGCTCACAAGGGGGGTGTGGATGGAAAGGTCGAAAGCAGAAAGTTTTACTTTGGAACTTTGTTTGGACTACTTAGGAGACAAACATGGGGTATGTTACCCCTCGGAAGTAAGCCCTAGGTTTTTTGTTTTTTTATTCACATCTCGAAAACGATGCGTCGTCGGAAATCATGCGGAGTCCTTGCCATGAGCAGAACTGTCAAGTCAACATCTTCTCCAATAACTGCAACTAGAGAATTCTTTGATTTTTCAATGGCAGTAGAGATCACCATCAAGTCAGGCGGTAAAAAATAAGGTGAGATAAAAACCACATTTTTGAAAATGTGCTGTTTTTCTGAGCTCATATTCAGACAATTATTGGGAATAGGTATAAAGTGTAAAAACAAAGAGAATTTTATCAGCTTGTATGTAATAAAATTTCCTACGACGCATAGTTTTCGAGATGTAAATAAAAAAAAAAAAAAATGATACCTTCTTTGTGCTCCCCGTTTGAGCTACCTATGTTTGTACCTCGGAGGGGTGGGGACTTTTATTATGTTTGTCTCCTAACTAGTCCAAACAAAGTTCCGAAATCAAACTTTCTGCTTTCAACCTTTCCATCCACAATCATTTGTTTCCTGGACTATATGCGAAACCATATCCATCAATGTCAAATGTTGAATTGCATTAAATCTCCTTTACGAATGTCCTTAAACTGCGGTTTTGCAAAAAATCTTGTCGTACCTTAGCACGTTTGCAAGTATTAATATCGATTGCTGAACACTGATAATCAAAACCATCGAAATAGTATTACCCCAGAATAAGGGTGACAGCTGTAAAAACGGCCGAAGAAATAAGACCACGGTGACGCTATTTCAGTTTCAGTAGGTCCACGTTTGAACGTAGAACATTCATTCATGAGTGACATAATTTTTATTGAGTTTCCAAGTGGCCACTTTCACGATAATATATCGTTGATCAAAACAGTATCCCGTATGATAAGACTTAAAACTCCTTAGTTTAGCCTGCGTAATTTACGAGGTAAGGCGAACAAGAGGCGACGAATACCACCGACAGTTGTTCAAACTATGGTGAGCGTAGGTATCTCGTAAATACATATGTAAGTAAATGGAGTTACTATCGTTGCCTTACACGCGTGAGTCATTTAGTTACGACAATTATATTTACTACCTAGGTAGTTACCGAATAACCCTCACACTTGCGAATTTTGAGATAGGCGTTCTAATTAGATAAAATCAGCGTCATCATCACATCACACACGCGATTAAAAATCATTTTAGGTAAGTGTGTGAAAGTCAGTTAATTAGACAGCATACTTCATCTTAATGATGCGTACTTACCGACTCTACTTACTTATACGATTTAGTTTAATGACAATTGGAGTAATTTGTCGAAATGTCTACTATTTACCTTTGCATAAAGTTTGTGTATTGACAATAATATAAACATATGTATCGTTCTGAAGGTCGGTAAACAAAAGCAAACATTTAGAAATGTAGCAATTAGTAGAACTCTGTCGTCTTTTCGATCTCCATCACCTATTTTCTCGTATATACTAACTAACGTAAGGTGCAAGCGTATTCATAGTTTTTGCCTGAGCTCCGTTTAATTATCGGTTTTCTATTTCGACGTAAGACTGAGAACAGAAGAATAATGGTTCCATTATTCAGTACGGCGGCGGATCGTCGCGAAAATCTCCAGCAACGTGACTTTGTTTTCACTGTTTCTTCACGATATCGTCGCTCAATAGAAACGACATAGCTAGTATTAGCTAGGTGCTATAGGTGTAAACTATATTCGTGTATCACATAAACTTTTTACTATTCAATTAAGTACTCGATATTATATGTTTGTCTTGGATTTGGAATAGGTATATGTATATTTATTTGAAACTTAATCTTATTATATATAGTTTACAGGAAAAATAAGGAATAACTTATTATAAAATGATGTTGTGCCTACAATAAGCAACTATTTGCAGGCTATTAATAAATATCCTGGGAGATTCCTCACACACGGTCATCAGATCCCAAACTAAGCAGATCTTGTACTATCAAAACCAGATAACTGATAAAGTACATATAGGTACTACATTTTGTTTGTAAATACATACTTAATATACATAATTACCCCCAGACTCAGGACATACAGACTTGTTACAATCTGCGGCGCGATTGGTGGAATCTTAACCAACTGTGCCAACTGGCCCGTCAAATTATTATTTGCAACTAATTTATTTAATCAAAAATGTAAAGAAAATGTGTTACCGTAAATACCTAAGTCTAGAATAGTTAGTCACCCCCAACATTAGAAATTGATGAGAAAATGCGTTAACTAGTTAAGCGAACTACATTGAGAATGTAAGAAAATTGCGGAGCAGTGCGAGCAACGGTCGGCGACATAGCTAGATGATCATCACGGCAATGTCTCGCAGCCGGTTCCGTCTGGCGCGTAGCTAGAACGTAACACCTTAACTGTATGCCGTCGCGGTGCCTGCGCGTGCGCGTGTCTTATCTAAAACAAGGAAAACCTACTATAACCTAATCTAACGACTCCATTCAACATCGGTGAGCATTCAGAATGTGCAAATGGGTGACGGGTGCTCGTATCAGGTACATAGGAAATAATATTAAATCTGGCACCTTTTGAATAGTTTTTTTGTTACCTATAAGACATCATGATAAAAGATTGTTATGATTAATATCGAGAAATAATATTTCAATCTATCTATATTGTTCAGATGCTGCGTCGATGGCATGTAATGGTTCAGTTAGGTACCTACCCAATGAAAGTGCAAGTTAAAAATGTTGATCGTGCTTCCACTTGTTTCGATTACAAACTTGGAATGGTCATCGATTACTGTGAGAGTAACAGCTGACTCACTCAAAACATTTTATAGGTAGAAAACACCACAAAAAATGGTTTGTTATAATAATATAATGGTTATTCCATGTACTTTCTGTCCGCGTCGACGATCAAAGTCACGAATCGTAAACCATTCGAAAGCTAATTTTATCAACACAACGTAAAGATAAAGAAATCATGGTCTGTGTCGAATTCACAGTTCTCAAGCTTAACATTAACCAGTGGAGACAGTGGTCCGCCGCGCAACGCAATGGCCGCGCACTTACTTTTACCGGTCTTATCTCCGAATTTATAATCGGAGCGAACAGTTAAAAATGCACGATTGTCGGCCACTTTCGCCGGGTCCCATAACTTCTTTTGCTTGTATAGCAACAAAACGTTTAATTATAGGTATTTTCGTTAGGTACGTATATTATCTTTAGCAGACTTCAAAAGAAGAAAACTGGCCAAGTACCTACGTGTCGGACCACGCGCAGTGTAAGGATATTTCACAAACGGCTATCTGAAACGAAGATAGACATTTCGACAAAAAACTCTTGTAATATTTTTTTTTATAGTTCTTATATAAAATATTTTCATATAAAAAAAAATAAAAGTAACAATGGTACAATATAAAATTTCAAAATATGGGGCATGTATACATAGTAAACAGTTACACAGTTTGACATATCATTTCGGCACAGCCAGTGTCTTCAACTTTGCTCTATACATCGTCTTCTTGTAGCCAATTATTTATTATGACTGAGACTTAATCTTTCGACGTTTAGATGACATGACGGAAGTCTAAAACCAAATAAAAATAGATAAATAAAAAAAATACCTAAATAATTTTTGTAACTCAAAACACCACCATGAGTCCCAGGACACACTTGATCAATACTGACCTTTGCAAATGTCGCACGCGCACAACCGCTTACTCCAGCGTCCCGTGCCTCACTCCAGAAAGGTACAGGAACGCGCAACTCTAAATGCTAAAAAAATACACTTGATTTTCGTCGTTTAAAAACAGTGGTGAGTCCCGTGGACTGGGTGGCTAACTAAGGGTTAAGAATGTTTCGTCTATATACATATCTATTGCATTACCTATCATAAAACTGTGCGGTAATGTAAAGTAAAAAGCACTAGTGCGTCATAAGCTGCATTATGATGAACTGTGCAATAAATGTCACTTCACGAGCAAGTGTGTTGAAAATACAATAATTTTACTTTATTGCTGATACGATTAGCGTCAATAATAGTATATCAATAATATTGTCACTAATAGCTCAGAGTAGATAAATACTACGTACAACTAATAGTATGTCCCTTTCACCCTCATTGGTGAAAGGAGGCCTGTGCTCAGCAGTGGGACATTATAGGCTGATGGTGATGATGATAGTATATCTATAGCTATAGATATTTACTATACCCGTGATCCTGTATCACACCCCTTTGTGGTTGAATTTGGGAAAGCCTTGCTTAGCGTGTGCCTAATTTGTAAGGAACCTGACTGTGCGATGATAAATACAATATTTCTCTTAATTTTAACATAGTGGCAAAAATAATGCGTGTAATAATTCTTGATTTCCTGACTGACAACATCAACGCATAAGCTGTACCGCTCGGTCATATGTATTTTAGACTCTTGTTCTCTTCAGCTTCAAAAGTAGACTGGCATGTGAGTACCCTTTCATGATAATCTATTGACATTACTCTTGACAGTTTGTCTGAAACTAAACTGAAAATGTCTGAATGTGACACGGTTCTAAAGTGATATGCTACTTTTGCTGCTGACTGTACCACAGGTTGTAGGGTATCTTATGGAAGGATTTTCGTCGAGAGTCAAAGGCACAGTTTTAAGAACTACAAGCTTGTCAGTTATCAGTAGGTATAGAACGACATATTTTAATTTATTACTATAGAATTCAATTAAATCTGTAGTTATAATTTAGCAATCTGAATTTTTCCAACGATATTTTCATTCGCACAACAAAAACGCTCTACATTTTTTAAGAGAGAATTAAGACTATGTTTCAAACACGTTTCAATATTTATTTCGAAAAGGATTTCATTATATGCCTTCAGTACTATCTCTCAGACGTATAAAGATTTAAAAAAATTAACATTGTTCAAAATTCGAATTTTACAAATAATATAAACCGTTCTCTGTGGTCCGATCAGCTGACTGTACTTGGGAGCCCCCTTTAATCCTTTCTACTGAGGTTTTATTTACGTAAACTATCTTCATTAAAGTGTAAACAATATTTATACAAAAGAAGAAAAAAAAACTCATATTCTGTTACTGGCTTACGACCTTTATAATTAAAAAAAGATTTGTTTGTATGACCCATGTACTTAGCAGTTAGGTAATTACAAAAATGTGAATATTATTAGCCAATCAACGATACAAAAAATAGGTACGTTACGTAGTCAGTTTTATTTTGATATTATTCAAGTAAGTGGCTTTGCAACCAATCTTATGGCTGCCATTAAAACCTCTCTTACCATTATAAATCTAGTTCCAATTTATTAAATAAGCGGGTAACTATACAACTACCTTCTAACGATATGATTAGAAAGATCACCGATTTGATTACTATGAAATTACTGGTGCTGGTTAAAATTGAATCGAATCAATGAAGTATGGTGGGTATCTGGCTGTACTTTTACGAATGGTACCAATATATTTTTTTTAATTAAAAGTTATATCTACAAACTACACACCCATTCTACAAATATTTAACATAGAGAATTAACTCCTAAAATCATAAAGGATGAGTCATCCATCAGTTGACTATCCATCCATCGGTTGCTAGCGTCCATAGTCTACGGTAACTGCTTACCATCAGTCGGGCCGTATGCTTGTTTGCCACCTTAGTTGTATAAAAAAAAAGTAAAAAAAAAATGAAAGTAAAAATTCTTAATAGAAGGATATAATAAAAATATACTTTAAAATTGGATCCAATTCGGAAATCGCAAATCTAAGTGTGCATTTTTAAATAGAAAGTGTGCAGAGCATACCTACGTTACATTGCGAAAAGAGGTAGAGCCGCGCAAATCATGGTTAAGAAGACATTACCGCAAGTCATGTAATACAACTCCATGAAATTTTGTAAACACCATATCATAACTAATATCTAGGTCTTTGGAAAGTCTGATCCCCATTATTTAATTAAGTTTCTTAATAACTACGGCTTAACAACCAGCAAGTTAGAAACAGATAATTTTAATTCGATATGGCCTCTGTTGAAGCTGAACTTGAAGCTGTTGGGCCAAGTATCGCGTATCTTTGATGTAACGACCACCATTAATGATTTAATCCAGTGACTCGGTACGATGATTAATAACAAAAGATATATGGTAGAGCTCCTATTCTTTTCAAGGATACCTAAATTAAAAAGTTTATACAGATAAATACACTCCGCGTTCCCAGTTTAAAATAAAAACTTGTCAATAACGGGTCGTACCTCGAACATGAAACGTTCCGTACCCTGAGTGTAAAGTATTGACGTTTGTAAACGCTATCTAATTAGTTTGCGTATACGACACTTCTCTATAGGAATTGGCACAGCGCCTCTAGCGGAATACTCATGGTACCAATTTCTCCCATACAAATTTATAGTTAACGCAAACGAATTAGTAAGCGTTTATTAACGTCAATTCTTTACACTCGGGGTACAGTAGGATGTAACACAATGCAAATTTAATAATGTAATGAAAACAATATTTTTACAATCGGTCGGTAGATTCAAAATAAGGGTCAGCTGACAAAAGCGTAATATTAAAAAAAACTAATAGAAGTACCTTATTTAAAGAAATTTTCGTTGGCTTTTACAGGTTTGATGATATTATATGATGATAAAGTTGGAAAGTAAGAAGCGCAGGACGCATTTCTAAAAACCTATCAAACGATACCGCACACGACGATGTGACGGTAAACTATATCATGCTAATTAATAGCCCTACTGCTACGGAACCCTACACTGCGTGGACCAACACGCAGCTGGACGGTTTATTTTTACTTTATTGGTTGGCGTGGAGGTTACTTAGATATATTCACAGCTACACACCGCAGCTAGTGATAGGCTGATAGGCTTTGATTCCCACTCAGGATAAACACTAAAGTGCCTGAATATGTTCTTTCTGAGTCTGGGTGTAATAAGTAGGTAGGTACTGTTAGAGCTTATTTACAAAAAACAAGCCCTAAAATAATATTAAAGAATAAGCATATACGACAATATTTTATCTGCGTACAAAAAAATATTATCTGTCGTTGTTGCACTGTAAAACAGTACAATAGGGCATTTTTATATAATTTTAGATCATCATCCTGTATGTATATGCAGGTAAAATCCTGTGCCATTGCAGATATATTTGTATCTGCAGATAACATCTGCAGATACAAATAATATATTTCGATACGGTCGGTACCGAAGGTACAGAAGTATTAAGTATTTTTGTTAGATTTTAGTAATCCAATGGCCAAGCCACATATTTTGACTACGGTGTGTAGAGTTTGTGAAGTTAGGTCTTGTAGAGTTAGGGCGTGAAGAGTTATAAGCTTGGCTCTACATGAGATCTGATAACTTTTTGACAGTGCGAGCCATATGTCTTGGCAACATTTTACATGAAATTACATTTTTGGTGGGATATGTATTTACAAACAAAAACTAGTATATGTAGTATATCAGTTATCAGAATTTTCATAAGTGTCTGCGAAGGTCTAATTTAATAAATTAATTAGAAATTTTTGAAAATCTGGTTTTCATAATACAAGCTCTGTTTAGTTTGGGATCAGATGACCGTGTGTGAGGAATGTCCCAGGATAATTATTTATTCATTAGATAAATTTCCCAAATTTAATGATGATATGATGAGGGTGACATACCCTTCCTTATTATACTTTATGAAAGAGTCTTAAAAAAATATTGTTTTTTTCTGAGCGATTTGCAATTTTCTTTTGCGCTCAGCTACTGCTACTACAGGTCGGTTAACGAAAGCTGGCACGTTCACAGTACTCATAAATTTGCAATCAGTCAAGTCTAATGGACGAATGCAAAAATAGACCACTCTATATTTATGAGCAGTAGCAAAAGCAAAACAATAACTGTCTCCTTCATACTCATAAGCTTGACTTTGCGCGAGAGAGACGGTGTAAATGTGTTGAAACGTGCCAGCTTTAGTTAACCGACCTATACCTACTTGATGGGGCAATTATATCGAAATTAAAAATATTGATCGATGATCGCTAGGTAATGGAAAAAGTTGCTTTTAAAAAGGTTAATTTAATACTAAGAGAACTACAAGTTTTTTATTACGCAAAAAAAAAACAACGGACTTGTTTTGATTGCAACTCCACCGCGTGACGCGTGCTAGTGGTGGTATTGAGTATGAGTAGTAGGTACTTAATATTTATTTATATATTTGGTTATATGTATAATAGTAAAAACTAACTGTATATACGCACACAATTCAGATTTATTTGATTATCGACGTTTAAAAGCAGAAAGCATTGTTGTACGATGACTAAGCTGTATCTTTTACTAACTCTCCGGCCCATGTTTCGCTCACATGGTGTTACCTATATGGGGTCAATGCTTTTTGAAATTAATAAAAAACGCGGTGTATGTGTACTTGGACTATCTGCAAAACTGACAAATATATTTGGCCATCGTCATACTTTTAGAATAAATCTATTTTAAGTATAACTCAGCACTCTAAAGGTTTTTTAGTCTTACTTGTAGTCTTAGGAGTTCGAGGAGTTTGAAGTAGGTTAAAAAAGGAAAAAAAAAACTAAAGTACAAATATATCTAAGTTTGGTGGTTACGTATTTGCGTTTAGCATTATTTCATAGAAATATAATTTGAGAGCCTAAGACTATGCTAAACAATCTAAACATGTCAAAATTAAGGCCACGCGTCGCACCCAATTCTGTCTCGCGGTCTAAGTGTCACGTTTCACTAACAGATTACTGGATATTCACAACTCCTTATGCTACTTGCGTATGTGCTTCGTGGCGATTGTACTCATGTTAGTGAGATTGTTTAACCGTAAAAAACATGCGAATGTACATTGAACTATTAGCTGCTCACCTACTAATCGAAAGCTAATAATTGCTGGCGACGTTTCAGGTGCATGCAGCACTTTCTATAATTACGATAGAAAATCCACATCGAATGTTTTCAAAATAAGAATGGATATGAATAGTTATGCGTCCGAAGTATGATCGAAATAGATGAAATTACATTTTTACTAATCAAACATAAGTTTTGTACGTTGGATAACTACTTTCAAAATGGCGGATTATACACTTTATTATGGTTTATAGATATTACATAATTCTCAATGTATGATTCATAGTGAGGGCCAGTGCCATATGGCGTCTGGACTGGGTCAGAGTATGCGGTGTTTTAAGTGTCAGAACCACCATGACGCGTATATGTGCGCTATTAAATTTCTCTACCTTAAACAGGTAACCTACTAGCCTTTTTTATATCAGAGGGCTGAAAAGTAGGCAGATGGTCCACCTAATGTTACGTGGCGGCTTTCGTCAATGGATATTAGCAATAGGTACTAGGCGAATTGCCAAACCGAATGCAATGCAATCAATATACGAGCTTAGCATAGCGCAACTTGCGGTTTTAGGCACGGCCCTTCCACCGCACAAAATTTAGATATTCACGAGCAAAAGCACCACAATCAATCGAAACAACAATGCTTGGAGACATTGGCAGGATATGCTCTGAGGTAATATAATTAAACTGTGTTTTTGATAAATGAAGCTTAATTAGATTTTTATATATACCTAATTCACTCTCGTGATAGTCTTCGAAGAGCTTTATAAGTTTTAGTGATGGTCATGGCCAGCGGGACTACCGCGTAAGTCAATTTTAATGGACATCATTAAACATTCCTTTTTCTGTCCACTATATATTTTATGGGACACATAAATATAGACTAGTTAAAAAAAGCCATCCATTGACACATCCGGTAACCTCTGAGGTCTTTCTAAATGTTATAACACTCCAGATAATGGGATTTCAATGAAGCCCAGTTTAATAAATGTCATTAAGATTGACTAATGCGGTAGTCCCGCAGGTTGCCATCTAATTATAATTTCACATTACCTTTCATCTGAGACAGTGAATAAATGTCTACTTATTAATACATTAAAGTATATGGGAAGCAAATATGTAGGTACTACGCTATTTCATAACTTTCAATGCAGTCAGGATATTTGGTAGAATGCCAACGTACTGGATTCTTGCCCTCCTAACATTAAGAATAACTTTCTACGAGTATCTATAACTAACGCGCATCAAAGATGTATTAACTTAATTTCGTATGTATGACACATGTGCTTCATAAATAAGTAGCATACCTACCTAGTGATATTTATAAGTTATTAGCTTAACTCCGCGGCTTCTTCCGCATTAAATTTGGATTATACAAGCATGATGCTATGATAGAGACTATAAACGGCAAATCTATCAAAGGCAAAAATATTGTTTTCAAATCGCACTGGTTCATTTCAACATATAACCTCATCCCACCTCGTATATTGATATATATATGATTTTTATAAAATATGTTGTTATATATGTTTTATAATGATGCTTAACATAATTCAACGGTTGATATAAACACACATAATCTTCATGACTTAATTCATGAGCTGTGATGAAGTATTGTATATACGAGTATACCTAGGCATTTTATTCTCAGCGATAATTATTTTGTGATTTCGGTGAATTTCGGAATATAAAGCGTTTTCAACATGTGTGGTCTGGTCTGGCGTGGTAATGAAAACATGCTGCCGCCAGTGCGGCTCTTCAAATATTTGATACAGGGAGTGAGTGTTGTAAAGGCTTACTACTGCCATTACTGTATTAATTGCTAGACATAGGCAAGTCTATGTAGTGAATATAATTTTAACACACAAAGTTAAGTGACCTTGACCCAAAAATTAGGAACCTTGAAGTTTTTCTAATAGGTTATCCGTTATATAATCCACGTAACTCCATAGCATAAGATTTGTTTTAGGTAGGCAGGTACTAATATTATTTGTTCAAATTTTATCCATGGTAGATCATCGCTCAATAAATGTGATACAAATAAAAAAATATATTTGCTAACTACTTTGTAACTTGACTTATTTATTTTTGATTCATCATATTCAGCCTTGAAATATGCACTTCTGAATAGGCCTCCACCATGAATTTCGTATCAAAAACAGAGTCTCTATATTTTGTTTGTAAAGATAGCAGCAAAACAAGAGATATATGTATTTTTGAAATCTCATGCTTTCATCACATTTATTTATTAACATAATACTTATTCAATGTTTATGGTGTACGCCAGAAGCGAGAGTAGGTTAACCCCCCAAAATGGTGATCGTAACAAGATCCGAGTAGTACGTACTAAAATAGACGCGCGAAAAGAGCTCGGCTTCGTCACTCGTAACGTGACTCAGACGCACCGCACCGATTCTACTTGAGCACTGGAACACTGCCACACAGCTTTATTGCTCCTAAAACTTTAATTCTACATACTATAATTAAAGCAATTATTATATTCTAATTTATTTTTATTCACGCATACATAGCTACTCGATATTAATACCTTGGATACAACCTGATACACGTACTAGGTCATTTAACTGTACTGGTTAAGAAATATTATTTATTAGGCACTATTCTATATAAAAAAGAAATTTTATATAAAAAAGAAATGCCAAATTGTACAAAATAATTAAAATACTAGTAAGTGTATTTTCTGATAAACGCGCACATACAAACATATGGGGGCAACACAGAACCTTCCTTTTAACCGACTTAAATTTTATGCGCTTGTGCATAATGTGCATATATGTACATGTTTTTTTAAATTCGATTAAAATTCTTTTTATGTGCACTTGCTTTTCTTTATTTCTTAGAAGCTATTATGAATTAAATTTATATACTGAATTTAGTCAATTACCTACTCATATACGTTTTCGTTCGCTGTGCCTTGTTGATTTTTGAAAATTACTAGATTATTTAATAGTACATATATAAATTAAACTCCTCGATCGATTTCGATCCATTAATATTTTATTTTTCATATTGTTTCAGTGGGAAGCACTGGCGAACGTTTACCCGTCACATCTGGCAGGCCCGGTGAGCCCTCTCCACCAATATTTGAACAAATATTCAAAAATGCAAGGTTCGCTCAAGGCGGCAATGCCAAATTTGAGGGAAAGCTCAGGGGGAACCCAACACCTGTTGTGTCATGGACAAGAAAGAAGGCACCATTGGTGGAATGTAACAAATATAGCATGAGTTACAACGAGCAAACAGGTGATGTGTCGTTGCTTATTAAACAGATAGGTCCTGGCGATGAGGGCGAGTACACATGCACGGCCCGCAATCAATATGGAGAGGCCATTTGCTCGGTATACATCCAGCCTGAAGGGGTTCCAGTACCGGCGCATCAGGCTTCGCAACAGCAAAGCTATCGTCATGTCAGTGAAAGTGTTGAACACAAATCTTATGGTACTCAGGGATATACGTCAGAACAGTCCCGGCAGGTACAAAAAGTTGCCTACACCAACGGAACTGACCATTCTTCCACGGAGGATTTCAAAGTAGATACTTTTGAATATAGACTCTTGAGAGAAGTTTCGTTCAGAGAGTCTATCACGAAAAGGTATGTGGGAGAAATTGATGTACAAATCAACACTGAACTTGATAAATCTCTGGGACCGGTGGCACCACCGAAAATAGCACAAAAGCCCAGGAACTCAAAACTTCAAGAGAGTGCCGATGCACAGTTCCAGGTACAGCTGTCTGGCAACCCCAGGCCGAGGGTGACATGGTTTAGAAATGGGCAAAGGATAGTTAATTCGAACAAGCACGAAATCACAACGACTCACAATTCGACGACACTTAGGGTAAGAAATACACAAAAGTCTGATTCTGGTCACTATACTTTATTGGCCGAGAACCCCAATGGATGCATAGTCACATCAGCTTTCCTCGCAGTAGAATCTCCACAAGAAACTTATGTACAGGATCACAAATCACAATATATAGTAGATACTCAACAAACAGGAATAGAAGAAAGAGTAGAAATAAGTGAAAAAGCTCTCACTCCGCAATTCGTAAGAGTCTGCCAAGACCGCGATGTAACGGAGGGAAAAATGACGCGATTCGATTGCCGCGTCACAGGCAGACCTTACCCAGAAGTCACGTGGTTCATTAACGATAGACAAATTCGAGACGATTATAATCATAAGATATTAGTAAACGAATCTGGTAATCATGCACTAATGATTACAAATGTCGATCTCAATGATAGTGGTGTAGTTACGTGCATTGCACGTAATAAGAGCGGTGAAACATCTTTCCAATGTCGACTGAATGTTATCGAGAAGGAACAAGTAGTGGCTCCTAAGTTTTTCGAACGTTTTAGTACTATAAGCGTTCGTGAAGGAGAGCCTGTTGTTCTGAATGCACGCGCAGTCGGCACACCTACACCACGAATTACATGGCAGAAGGACGGCATACCGATTATACCCAATCCAGATTTACGAATTCATACCGATGGTGGGGCCTCGACTCTGGACATTTCGCGAGCCAAGGCGTCGGATGCGGCATGGTACCAGTGCACAGCCCAGAACGTCGCAGGCTCCACCGCTACTCGGGCAAGGCTCTATGTCGAAGTACCAAAAGAGCCTCCGCCTGAGCAAAAACGTCTGCACTTACCCCGACCTACTAAGATTATCGAGCCAGAGTAAGTATGACGTTATACGTTTCTTATTTATTTCTTATTTTAGAATAAGTATATCTACACAATCGTACATAAAGATACTTAGAGGTGCCAGTTGAGAGATTTGAGCGCTCATGAAATGTTTAGGTAAATTAGCAATTAAACAATATGAATGTTCAAAAGTGAACTTGTGAAAACTTTTGTAATATTTTAAAAATGTACCATCAAAAAAAGAATTATTTAATATTTATATACTGGGTGGAGATTTCGAGATGGCATATTTTCGATACCTATGTTGGATTAGTCATTCTGAACAAATTTTACTATGGGACCAACACTGAATTCTCGAATGTTTATACAATACAGAAATAGGCATTTAAACCATTTATTCTACACACATAATAAGGCACACAATAGACAATAAAAACATACACACTAACATATTTTAAAAATTAAATAGTAACATTAAACTGTGTGTAGCTAGGTAGTCAGCTCGGTGTACGCTGAGCTTGAGGCACAGCACTGATATTCAGCTGACTCCCGGTACTAATGTAATTTATTACATTATCTAATAAAATGTTAAAAATAAATAAGCTTTTTATATTTTAGGCCTGCTCCTGGACCGGAAATCATATACCTTAGGCACGTGGAAAGGGCAAGACCTTACATTCCTCCAGGAGAAGAAGACCGAGTTTATCCTCCACCACAGTTTATCGTGCCACTGAAGAGCGTAACTCAAATGGAGGGTGGCAAAATTCACTTTGAAACGAGGATAGAGCCGGTTGGTGATCCAACGATGAAAATTGAATGGTTGAAGAATGGACAGAGTATCGAAGCAAGTCAGTAGTATTCAGTATTTTATTGCCATAACAAAAACCGATGATGACGGTAAACATGACATCACCCTTGTGAACTGTAACTTTGCATGTATGTAATATGTATGTATGGTATGTTTAGTTCGCAATTGATTAAATGTATCCCTTAGTAGTGATGGAGAGCTATTTTTATGGAAAAGACTTTCATTGTGTAAATACTAACATACTTGCCGAGTGGATAGGCAGCTAAACTTGGCGTGGATATAATAGCTACATTGTAATATCAGTGTGGTAATTAGGTTATAACGGGTATGTAAGTCCGAGGCGTAACTGAAGGGTTTCCATTGGCATTCTTTATCGACACACATCTTGTAAGACCACAGACATAAATAATCTAAATAGATAACGCAAGTCCCTCCATCCGTATTAAAATCAAGCGTGTCACTTATTTTATATCTACCATAATGTCACAAGATAAATTAGTTAGATTAGCATTAGACGTATAATTTGAAAATGAAGCGATCCTAGTTGTCAGTTAAACTCATCCCTGTCCGCGCGAAACAGTTTCAAAAGAAGAGCTCTCCTTTTTTGCACAGATTTTGACACGCGAATCACATACACTCGCGTCATCTATTTAAATTTATATGTGTGTAAGACTAACTTTTTGGGGTCACCATAGTCGGGTAAGAATAACATGTAACAAACCTTTGTAATTTTCAGGTTCTAGATTCACATCCATATTCCGATTTGGTTACATATCGCTTGACATGCTTAGTCTCAACATTCAGGATAGTGGAGAGTATACATGTCGAGCGGTTAGTGCAACGGGTGTATCTGAAACAAAGGCAATGTTACATGTAACACCGAGGGCAACTATAGAAAGAACAAGCCAACACCCAGAAAGTCTACAATACATTCAGCAATTAGAAGATTACTCGAGATATCAACATCAAGAGTCAATCGAGGAACATACATCACAGAGGCCGCAGTTTATAAGGCCACTGCAAGAACTTGGTGAGCTACAAGAAGGTAGAAATGCCCATTTTGAAGCTCAACTAACCCCAGTCAGTGACCCTACAATGAGAGTAGAGTGGTACAAAGACGGCAGACCAATAACAGCTAGCTCGCGAATCACGTCAATCTTCAACTTCGGTTACGTCTCCCTTAACATCTTGCACCTACGGGCTGAAGATGCAGGTTCGTATACAGTGAGAGCTGTTAACAAATTAGGTGAAGCCGTTAGTACCGCTTCAATAAGAGTCGCAGCAAGGAGTACGGTCACTGCAGATCTAGGAATACCAGAACAGCGACGATACATTGAAAAAACGGAACAACTAGAAGCTTATCAACAACAACAACATCAAAAGTACTATCAGGAAGCACCTGAGAGTACGCAGAGACCAGAGTTTAAAACCCCTATCAAAGATCAAATTAATATTAAAGAAGGAGGATTTGCACATTTTGAGGCTCGGCTAGAACCAGTAGGCGATTCAACTTTAAAAGTGGAATGGTTGAAAGATGGACGCCCTGTTGAAGCAAGTTCAAGGATCACAACGTTCTTTAACTTCGGATATGTTGCATTGACGATAAAGTCTGTGACAGTACATGATGCAGGTTACTATACCTGCAGAGCTTATAACGCTCTTGGACAAGCAGCTACAAATGCAAATTTGTCAATTGTAATAAAGAAGGACATAATAGCGGAGTCACAGCACCCTTGTGGTTTAGAAAAAATTCAGCACCTTGAAGACTCTAGTAAATATGCGAGGCGAATGGAAGAAGAAATAAAAATAATTCAAAAACCTCGATTCTTAGGACCTCTAAAGGGCACTAATAAAATTGTAGAAGGTCAAAGCGCCCACTTTGAAGCGAGGGTGGAACCACAAAGTGATTTAACAATGACCGTTGAGTGGTACTTCAATGGAAAACAAATTAAAACTGCTAACCGTACTCAGACTTACCATGACTTCGGCTATGTTGCACTGGATATCGCTAGTGTTCGCGCAGAGGATACCGGAGTATATACAGTTGTAGCTCGTAATGCCTCCGGGGAAGCACAATTGAGCGCTTCAATGACGGTGGAAAGTAAGTACTTTTTTAGGAAATTGTTCGCTATGAATAGTTGGTAGTTCTAGAAAGAGAGAGCATTGACACTATAACTAGTAGATAAACATATGTACATTTAAATCTTTTATTTTGTAACTAAATACTTTAATTTTTTCCATTCCATTTTGCATTTAGACAGATTATAATTATTTCAACATCGATTTTTGTATAAGAATAAAATAAATAATTATGTCAAAATCGTATTATGATATAATAGTCACTATGTATTACGCATATTTGAAATGTTCTTCTTTCTAAAACTATTTAATGATACATTCTTATTGTTTTGAAGTGTTGTTTAATTTGTTATTGTTTGTCTACAGCCCGATCGAGTATCGACACTTCCAGTATTCATCGCGGATTATACGAGAAAACTCGTCAAATGGAAGAATCTAAATTCATAGAGCCCATGTATCAAATCGAAGAGATTTCTAAGTCAAAACCTGTATTTGTACAACCTCTTTCGGATCCACCACTTGTTTCAGAAGGAAAGAATATCCATCTGGAGTGCAGATTGGAACCCATGGGTGATCCTACTATGAGAGTAGAATGGTTTCATAATGGCAGAGCAGTAACGGTAGGTTCCAGATTTAGAACATATTACGATTTTGGATTTGTGGCATTGGATATAATTCACGCTACATCTGTTGATTCGGGAGAATACACAGCGAGAGCTGTAAATCATTTAGGCTCCGCTCACACATCAGCTATGGTTCGGGTGATTGAAAAATCAGACATAGTGACTGATACTCAAAATGAACAAGCTGTGGAACAAATTCAAATGCTTGAAGATGCTGCAAGAAGAAACAAGCAAGTACATGAAGATATAACGGTTAAGCAAGCTCCTCAATTTTCAAGAGCATTGCACAATATCGAAACGGTAGAAGGAACAAATGTGCATTTAGAATGCAGATTGCAACCCGTTGGCGATCCTACTATGAAAGTTGACTGGTTTTGTAACGGCAGGCCCATAAAAACCGGCCACAGATTTAGGCCAGCATATGAATTTGATTACGTGGCGCTTGACCTTTTAAGTGTTTATCCTGAAGATTCTGGGGTATACACTTGCCAAGCTACCAACCAATTAGGTGAAGCTGTCACATCGTGCGCATTGCGTGTTATTGCTAAAAAGGATTTAATATTTGAATCGCAACATCCATCCGGCTTAGAAAAAATTCAGTATTTGGAAGATGCTTCTCGGTATAAGAAATCCGAAGCGATTGATGAAACCATAACTACAAAACCCCGATTTGTTACAAGGCCCAAGTCAATAGAAAATGTCAAAGAAAGTCAACACGTTCATTTTGAGTGCAAGCTTGAACCTGTAACCGACTCCAACCTGAAAGTTGAGTGGTTTAAGAATGGTCAACCTGTAACGATTGGCCATAGATTCAGGCCTATTCATGACTTTGGCTACGTAGCTCTCGATATAATAGACCTTATTGCTGAAGACTCTGGAGTTTACACATGCAGGGCTGTCAACCTTGTTGGTACTGATGAGGTCAGCTGCAAGTTGAGTTGCCGTGGCACGGCAGATATTATTAGAGCTACACAAAATGAAGCTGGTCTAGAACAGATTCAAGTACTAGAAGACAGATCCAAATATCATAGGACTGATTTTGTAGATGAGATTACAAAACAAGCTCCAATATTTACAACTTCTTTGAAAAACATCGAAATCAAAGAAGGTCAGCGAGCTCATTTCGAATGCCGATTAATCCCAGTTTCTGATGCTACTATGAAAGTAGAGTGGTATCACAATAACAAGCCTCTGAAAAGTGGTTCAAGATTCACAGAAACAAACAATTTTGGCTTTGTCGCTCTTGATATTATGTCATGTTTGCCTGAAGATTCTGGCACTTACACATGTAGAGCAATCAATGCACTTGGCGAAGCAGTTACTTCTGGTATCGCAATTGTACATTCCAAAAAGTCTATATATTTGGAGTCACAGCATGAAGGAGCTCTACCAAGATTAAATCAACTCGAAGACTCTTCGAGATATCAGAGGCACAGTGCACAGGACGAGCTTATCACACAAGCACCTGTGTTTACAATGCCAATGAAGGATATCAGAGTGGCTGAAAATCAAGCAGCGCATTTCGAAGCAAGGCTCATTCCAGTAGGTGATCCTAAACTACGAGTAGAATGGTTGCGCAATGGCGTACCAATAGAAGCTTGTAAGTATTTGTTATATAGTTTAAAGTAAATGGTACAGTATAGTTCTTAGTCAACTTACTATAAATAACAATCATTTGTTTTCAGCGAATCGTTTAACAACTATGCATGACTTTGGTTATGTTGCTCTTAATATGAAATATGTCAATCCTGAAGATTCTGGAACATACACGTGTCGTGCTATTAATGAGCTAGGCGAAGCGGTAACATCTTCCACACTGTTTGTACAATGTAAGTTTTTTTTCAAGCAAAATAGTGTTAAATATAATGAAAATTATGAGTTTCTTTGAATAATATAAAAATCGATAATATTCGTTAATATTTATTTTACAATCATAACACCTTATTTAAATCTGATAATATTCATTATTTTCCCTTTTAGCTAAAGCATCTCTCCAACTTGAGTCACAACACGAGACCGCTTTACATAAAATTCAACAATTAGAGGACACGTCTCGATACCAGAGAAGAGAAGATGTCGAGGTGGCAGTTAATCAAGCTCCTAGGTTTATTACTCAGCTAAATGGTCCATCAAAACTTGTCGAAGGACAAAGTGCTCACTATGAATGCCGAATTGAACCTTACCCTGATCCCAACATGCGGGTAGAATGGTACTTTAATGGAAAAGTGTTGCAAAGTGGACATCGGTACCGTACTGCTTACGACTTTGGATTTGCGGCTCTTGATATCCTCACCGTTTATGGAGAAGATTCAGGCGAATACACATGTAAAGTTATAAATAATTTAGGACAAGCCACGTCATCAATCCAGTTAAATGTACAATGTAAGTAATATAACAGACAATCTTTTGGTTAATCGTACAAATACAAATTTACAATTGAAATACTTAATTTACAGCTAAGGAGTCCATAATCAGGGATACACAACATGAAAGTGCCCTTGAAAAAATTCAGTATCTCGAAGACGACAGTAGGAACAAACGAGTGGTGCGCGATGAGGTATTTGTTGCAGAGAAGCCACAATTTGGAAAACCTCTTAAGAACGCACAAGTTTCTGAAGGAAAACCTGTACATCTTGAAGCTACTCTAACACCTGTTAATGACCCTACTATGCGAGTAGAATGGTACTGCAACGGAAGACCAATTCAAACAGGACATCGGTTTAAAACTACATATGACTTCGGATATGTCGCTTTAGATATCTTGTATGCTTATGCTGAAGACACAGGCACCTATATGTGCAAAGCCACCAATGCCGTGGGTGAAGCTGTTACTACGAGTTCCATTAAAGTAGACGGTAAATAAATGTTTATAACTAGCTACTCTAGATTTCTACAGAACTACAGTAAATGGTCGAATTTATGAAAAGCTTTGCAAAAAAATTACCGACTTCAAAACAGTGTCAGATATGAGTTCATATGTTTTTGTTGCGGTGCAGACGATAGATTATCTGTGCCGCACTTTTTAGTCTGAAAATAGAACCTATACAATTTAAGCAGTAACGCACACGACGCGCAAAATGTCCGGCGCACAACCCTCTTTGCCACATAAACTTTGCGTGCCGCAGACTCCTTCGCTCAAAAAGTCTGTCGTCTGCGTTGCACCATAGTGTACATATTTCAGAATTTCTATGAAAAAGTTTTCATTTTACAATATTAAGTTTCATATGCATTTTCAATATCTTTCAAAATTTGTCACTGACCGTGGATATGAATAAATTGGCGACAATATTATAGTTTTAATATACGGGACTAGCGTGGGATCTAATGTAATAACTGCAATATAATTTAAAGCATCCAAATCGGATAAGCCATTTTAGAGAAATTAGAGAACATTATATTTTTTTTAAATACAGACGACTTGAGATCCTCCTTTTTTTAAGTCAATTAACAATAAATTTATTTAGGATATTTATTTGCCATTATTTTTTTCAGCCAAATCTGGACTTTATTTAGACACACTGGATGAACAGAGATTAAGAAAAATTCAAGAACTTGAACGATATGAAAGACCAAAAGCTGTGGAAGAAGAAACACCAGGTCAGAGGCCCGTTTTCTTAACGGCACTTACAAGTCTTGAAAACTTAAAAGAAGGAGATCGCGCTCATTTCGAATGTAGAGTTGAACCCATCAACGACGCTGATTTGAGAATTGAGTGGTTCTTAAATGGCCAGAAAATAAAGACTGGTCACAGATACAGAACAACTCACGACTTCGGTTATGTTGCATTAGATATACTGTACACATATGCAGAAGATTCGGGAACATATATGTGTAAAGCTACTAACAAGCTCGGTGAAGCGGTTAATACATGCACGTTGAAGGTTGCAGGTAAGCATTCATGATCATTGTATTTATATCTTTTCGGTTATTTAGATTATGTATCTTGGTAATTATGAATATATTTTGATAATTATTTATATAGAAATTTTAATCATTGTTTTTAGGGCACAGAAGCATTATCTTGGATACTCAACATCCTAACGGGTTAGAAAAGATCAGACAGTTAGAGGCTCAAGGACATCACACAAGGATGGAAATTGAAGAGCCAAAGATAAGTCCACCCAGATTCGTGACAGAGTTAAGAGGCACAACACATGTTTTTGAAGGTCAAACAGCTCACTTTGAGTGTCAAGTTGAACCCGTACATGATCCTAATTTACGAATTGAATTTTATCATAACGGCAAAGCCCTGCAATCTGCTGCACGGTTCCATATCACTTTTGATTTTGGTTATGTGTCATTGGATATTCAGCACTGTGTCCCTGAAGATGCGGGTGAATATTCTGTCAAGGCTATTAACGCTCTTGGACACTGCACTTCTTCCATTTCCATGACAGTAACCGCAAAAGGCAGTATTATATCGGAATCTCAACGTCCTGAAGGCTTGGAGAAAATCCGAGAACTCGAATCAGCGGAACCATTTAAACGCCCCGAAATTCCGGAGCCTGTTACACGACAAAGACCAGTCTTCACTCAACCTTTGCAGAATATCGATAATATACAGGAAGGACAAACTGCACACTTTGACTGCAGACTTATTCCTGTCGGAGATCCTACTCTTAAAGTGGAATGGTTTAGAAACGAGAAGCTAATCGAAGACAGCTCCAGGATTACCAAAACACACGACTTTGGATACGTTTCCATGACAATCACACACGTGCGTGATGAAGATGAAGGCGTCTACATGTGCAGAGCATCCAACTTGTTAGGAGAAGCAGTTACCACTGCAGCCATGAAAATTAAAAGTACGTGTCGTAATATTATTCAATTAACAAACCATCTTTACATATAGTATCTATATTACACTGTAGTTTGTATATTTGAAAGCGCAATTCACAGGATCAACCAGTTTTGAAAAAATATATATAAAATAATATAATTTTAGATAGCCCGATAATTCATGAAGGCTATATAATATCACGCATTTCTTTAGTTCCTTTTTTTAAAGAGGTGGGGAGTTTTGTTTCTACATTCTTCACATCCTCTTTTTAAATATATACTCTTTATAATATTCATTCATATTTAATATTTATTTCATATGCACTTTTGTTATTTATAGCCAAAGCAGCAATCCAATTAGATACGCAACATCCCGAAGGCATGAAGAAAATCCAGCAACTCGAAACACCGCATCACAGGCGTGCCGATGAGCCTGAACGCGAGTTTGAAAAACCAATCTTTACTCAGGTGCTCACAGGACCATCAGAGCTCTGGGAAGGACAGCATGCACATTACGAAGCTCGTGTGGTGCCCGTTGGAGATCCTAGCCTACGCTTTGAATGGTACATAAACGGCGTAGAGCTCAAAATGGGTGAGTTATCACAACTAAGTATATATCACTAATAAGTAATCAGACGCCGTGTACTGCTGTTGTGTTGATATAATATTTACCGACACACGTTTTGATATTTTTTCTAATAAAATGTTTTCCCTTATAGGATCGAGATTCCGCACGACTCACGATTTTGGATTTGTCACATTGGATATCAATTCAGTCGTTTCCGAAGATGCTGGATTATATATGTGTAAAGCTATTAATAAAGCTGGAAGTACGGTCTCATCCACTTCACTAAAAGTCAAAACTAAATCTACCATTGTTGATCAGGCAATGAGGCCTGAATCTTGGGAGCAAATTCAGTTGAAAGAAGCGGCGATGAACAAAGTACCAGAAATGTTTATCGACACAGGAGTTCAACAAGCACCCATTTTCACTACACATTTGAAGAGCTTTGACAAACTTGTTGAAGGGCAGCATGTCTATCTGGAAGCGCAGGTAGAGCCACGCACGGATCCCAATCTAAGAATTGAGTGGTTCAAGAATGGTATGTCTCTCACTACTGGATCGAGGTTGAAGAGTACTTTCGATTTCGGATTAGTTACTCTATCTGTGAATAGTCTGAGAATTGATGATTCTGGCATTTACACTTGCAAAGCAACTAATATTATTGGTGAAGCAGTATCTACTGCTTCGATTAAGATTGAAGATCGTCATTGGTTGCTGGGTGAATCGCTTCATCCAGAATCTTTGGATAGAATTGGCGCTCTTGAAGGACCTAAGCCAGGAAAACCTGACACACCTGAAATTATTTACGAAACACCCGTTTTTATTTCCCATCTGAATAACATTCTATGCAAAGAAGGCGAGAATATTCACTTTGAATGTAATGTTGAACCTTCAAGAGATCCTACACTAAAGATAGAATGGTTCTTCAATAACAATCCTCTTCCATCAGGGACTAGATACAAGAGTACGCACGACTTCAGTTATGTGTCTCTAGATATTAATCACACTTATGAAGAGGACTCTGGCATATACACATGTAAAGCAACAAATAGCAAAGGTTCAGCAACAACTTCAGGTTCACTAAGGTGTACTGGAGATAAACATATTTATTTCGATACCCAGCACCCACAAGGTAAAGCTGGCTTAGAGGCTGTAGAACAAGCAGAAGAAGCAAGGCTTTCGAAATCCAGAAGAACATCTCTTCCAGATGTAGAATATCCCAAACCTGAATGGATAGTACCTATTACACCAGAACATCAATTGCTTGAAGGGCAAGCACTTCATTTCGAGGGTCAAGTTGAACCTAAGAATGATCCTGATCTCAAGATCGAATGGTACTTTAATGGAAAAGTATTGGAACAAGGATCGAGGTTCAAGCTTACAAGTGATTTCGGATTTGTCACTTTAGATGTGACCGATGTCTATGAAAGAGATAGTGGTATTTATACGTGCAAAGCCTATAATAAGAGAGGCGAAGCTTTTACTTCATCAACCGTATTTTGCATCAGTAAAGAAAATCTTATTGAAAGAACTCAACATCCAAAAGGAACAGAAGGATTGGAAAAGATTCAAAATCTTGAAGAATCGCTGCGGAGAGAACCTGGTCAGAAGCCTGACGATGATATCGGTAAACCGCCAGAATTCACAACAGTATTCCAAGATATAACAGACATTAGCGAAGGACAGATTGCTCATTATGAAGCATCACTTATTCCTACCGGAGATCAAAGCATGGTACTTGAATGGTTTTATAATGGTAAAAGTATTGAAGCTAGTCATCGCATTCGAACAGTATATGCCTTCGGTATGGTTGTTCTTGAAATACTTGGAACTAAAACCACTGATTCCGGAATATATTCTTGCCGAGCCACAAACCGCTGGGGAAAGGCAGAAATAAGCGTAAAATTGGAATGTGTCGATAAGAGTAAAGGACAGAAACCAAGATTTACTACACAAATTAAAAGTATTGACGGACTTAAAGATGGACAATCTGCTCACTTTGAGTGTACAGTTGTGCCGGTCGATGACCCAGATATGAAGATCGAATGGTATCACAATGGGCAACCACTACGTCACTCAACAAGAATTAAGACTGTATCAGATTTTGGTTTCGTGGTCCTCGACATCGCTTACACTCAGAATCATGATACTGGTGAATACGTTTGCCGAGCCTACAACAAATATGGCGAAGATTTCACTAAAGCTACGATTAATTGTTATGGCAGAGGAGGGGTATACTTGGACAGCTTGCAACCCGATTCTTTAGCTAAGATCAGAGAATTAGAAAGCCTCCAAGGATTACAGCCACAATCGCCTGCCGCTGCATCTGCAGAGCCGCCGAAATTCATCACTCAAATACAAGATGTTACCAAACTGGTTGAAGGCCAGAGCGCTCATTTCGAGGCTAGGCTAGTACCGGTAGACGATCCAGACCTTAAAGTAGAATGGTTCTACAATGGCAAAAAACTGCCACATGGACACAGATACAGGACTTTCCATGATTTTGGTATCGTTATATTGGACATATTATATTGCTATGAAGAGAATTCTGGTGAATATGAATGTGTAGCAACAAACAAGTTAGGCCGTGACTCAACTAAGGCTATGCTCAAGTGCACATCGAAAGAGAATTTGATCTTGGACTCGCAACTCCCGCGGGTAAGTGCTATTGTAATATAAGTATGATTATAATTGAAATATGATTTAAATCAAATAGGATAACGGCTGGTTTTGTTAACATTTTAGTATTCCGCGGTATAATCTATTTATGTGCCCAGGGTCGGACTGGGGTGGAAGGGCCGGGTGGCTCCCTAAAAGTCCAAAACAAGTTTTAGGATTGGCTTTTACTCAGGGTACATTATTTTTAGAATTTTTCTGTTTCATTTCTCTCTTGTAGTATCTACTATAGATGTAGGTCGCAAGAGCCCCCCTACCCTACCTACCGTTACCGTGTTCCGAGGTGCGTGGAGGACTCGCGCATTCTAGGTCCCGGCTAGCAAATGCCACCTCCACTATATGCCCAGATCGACCCTGATTGTGCCAAGATATAACTTTTATTGATTGATAATAAACATCCTCAAAAACTTCGGTATTAATAATTATTAGAAGAATTAGCCTAGATGTATTTCATTGATTTAAGAAATATATAAAGTGCTGTAATATAACAAACAATAAAAAATACATGTTATGCTAAAATAATAAAACACAAAAATATTTAATTATTTTTATTACACATTTTCGTAGGGCATGGAAGGAGGGTTAGAAAAATTGCAAACCTTAGAAGACTCCATGGTACGCAGAAAGGATACCAGTGTAGAAGAAGAGCGCGGAAAAGCTCCAGTTTTCACAGTCCCCCTGTCGAATATTGAAAACCTCAGGGAAGGAGAAAATGCTCACTTCGAAGCTCGACTGACTCCAACGGATGACCCGAAACTGAAGGTACGAAAAATAAATTATTAGTTTTCTATCAGCTTTACACCTATAAACTTTAATGTTACTGAAAATGCCTTTGTAAGTGTAACGTAATTCATATTTTCTTGTAGGTGGAGTGGTATTGGAACGGGAAATCATTAAAGGCTGGTTCACGATTCCGAACATTCTGTGATTTTGGATTCGTTATTCTTGAAATTTCTCCAACATACCCTGAAGATTCTGGAGAATACCTATGCAGAGCGTACAATAATTATGGTGAAGCTGTAACTACAGCTACAATGAAGGTTCAAGGAAAACGTAACATCATACTAGAATCTCAATTACCTAAGGGTATGGAAGGAACCATTGATAAAATTGCAGCTCTTGAAGGTTACACCGGCAGTGTTGACTCAATGACACCAGAAACTGAAAGCGGGAATCCACCTGAATTTACTACTACACCATCTGATCTCATTCTTTCCGAAAATTCTTCAGCTCACTTTGAATGTCGCCTAGTACCAGTGAATGACTCGAGCATGAGAGTTGAGTGGTACCATAACGGTAAACCTCTTCTCACGGGATCGAGAGTTAAGACTATCAACGATTTTGGATTTGTCATCTTAGAAATTGGAGGTGTCTATCAGCGTGATGCTGGTCTATATACGTGCAAAGCCACAAACCGCCACGGTGAAGCTACGGTATCCTGTAAATTACAAGTCAAAGGCAGACAAGGTATCATTCTTGAGCCTCAGTTGCCATCTCACTTCAAGTCCGGAACTGAGAGCATACAAAAATTAGAAGAGACGCTACACAAGCGCGAAGAAATTATGGTAGAAGACGAGAAACCTAACCCTCCTAAATTCATAGTCGAAATTAAGGATAATGTGGATGTACCCGAGGGTGGACCCATACACTTCGACTGTCGTGTGGAACCTGTGGGTGACCCTACAATGAGAATCGACTGGTTCCACAATGGCAGACCTTTCGCCACCGGGTCTCGTGTACACATGCTTAATGATTTCGGATTTATCGCTCTGGATATTGATTACATATATGCGCGCGATTCGGGTGAATATACTTGTCGCGCAACAAACAAATGGGGCTCGGCTACTACAACCGCTAAGATCACCTGTAGCGCAAAACGTGACATTGTATTGGAATCACAATTGCCTCAAGGTATGAGCGGAGAGAAAATTAAAGAACTAGAAAGAGGTCGCATCAGTGACGCACCTAAGGAAGAACCTGTAGTGACCACTCCACCTAAGTTTATAACTCAGATCCAGTCTCACACTGTTGAAGAATCTGAGAGTATACGTTTCGAATGCCGAGTTGAACCCAAGGAAGATCCGAAATTGCGCGTTGAATGGTATCGCAATGGAAAGCTCTTACCAAGTGGACACCGATACCGTACGGTATATGATATGGGCTTCGTATCCCTTGATATTCTGTATGTATACGCTGAGGATTCAGGTGAATACGTATGTAGAGCTGTCAATGATATTGGCGAAGACTTCACCAAGGGAACTGTATCATGCAAACGTAAGTAGTTTCCTTTTATTTTAGGTTAGGCGGAAAGCGTTAATACAATTGGTCAGGCAAGATTTAAAATTTCAACTTTAAATTTTAGCTAACGAAGCTATTACTGAGTAAGGATAAAGCACATTTTAATGTATTATGTATTAATGTTTATTTTATAGAACTCCCAGATATTATTCTGCAAAATCAAGTCCCTCGTGGTATGAAGAAATCCGAAGCTTTGACACAGATGGAGGCTACCATCAAAAAGTACACATCCGAAGTATTCTTGACTGAAGATGATCTCTATGATGTCGACAAGAAGCAGCCGCCACGATTCGTTACACAAATTCAAAGCCAGACCACATTGGTAGAAATGGAATGCACTAAGTTTGAATGTCAACTGGCACCAGTTGGAGATCCTAACATGAAAGTAGAATGGTTCTTCAACGGGAAACCTTTGCTACACAGTAAGTATTGTTTAAATTTATGTTTTATCGAATCTACATATCACGATATCACGTAGGTGGATCATAAATGATAATGAGTGATATTTTTCAGAAAATCGTTTCACTCCAATTTACGACTTTGGCTATGTGGCGATGAACTTCGGCTGGGTGTACCCTGAGGATAGCGGCGAATATGTCTGCCGGGCCACCAACTTGTACGGAATGGACGAAACAAGGGCGGTGATCAAGACTGCTGGAAAACCCGGCATAGTATATGATTCTCAATTGCCAAAGCATATGAAGAGTATTGAGAAAATCAGGGAGATGGAAGCTTCATGGCAAACGTAAATTACTTTTATTTATTACATGAAACCACGATATTTAATAAAAACTAGCTGTTCGGCCCGCCGCCGTTCCCCGGATGAAATTTCCGATAAATCGGTGGAGTTTCAATTTTCATTCGGACAATTGAGGAGCAGGGGAACAAAACCGGATTCATCCACGAAATAAAATTTTACAGAATGGTGAAAAATATATTTGGTTTTAGACTAATCCGATTTCGTTTGATAACGCACTTTTTAAAGCATTTTTGCCATATTTTGTTCCGGTTTTATGGTGAAATAATCCGGTTCTGTTCACCAGTTACTCAATTACGAACACAACAAAAAAAAACAGTCGAATCGGTCAAGCCGTTCTTAGTGATGCTCCGTCATACATTTGGCAATTGACTTTTATTTATATTTAAACCAAGAAGTATTTTACTATGTATTTTCACCAAGGTCTCATCTATCACACAAATCCTAGAAGAAAATTGCCCTTAAGTGCTGTCGGACCTTACTGTTAGGCAAATGGTTACTTGAGGGTGGTAGCTAGCCAGCAGGGTACTTTGCGAATAGATGGTTATTTTAATGTGCATGAATATCAATTTTATTAACTCCCCTAACTGATTATTGACTGTTATGATATATTATGTTAATAGGGTACCAGAACCAGCAGCAGATGAGACCAAGGCCCGCTCGAAGCCAGTATTCGTAAGTCGGCCGGATCCAGTAACAGTTGAGGAAGGGGAATGGGCCCGATTCTGCTGTCGCGTTACAGGACACCCTAAACCACGCGTCATGTGGCTCATCAATGGAAATACTATTGTTAACGTAAGATCATCCTTCCAATCATTCTTCTTTTATTAGTACTCAGTGTATATATTAATCTAAATATATTAAAGGATCAACTGATATATTAACGCACAGCTCAAATAACAAGGTATAGAAACGTGTAATTTTGTAAACTGGTGTCATATACCAGGTGGCGATTTTTAGATGGCATATTTTCGAAATCTATGTTGGGTTAGTCATTCTGAACAAATTTTAGTACGGCACAAACACTGAAATCTCGAAAAACTCAGCTAGAACCATTCCCAATATTTACCATGTACAAAATGTTGATAAACAATAGATCACAATTTGGATCAGATAGCTCATTACGAGACGAACAGAAGTTTAATTTATATTATATTTATAGGGGTCAAGATACAAGCTGACATATGATGGAATGTATCACTTGGATATTCCCAAGACGAGACAATACGATACAGGCAAAATAGAAGTAATAGCGCGAAGCTCCGCTGGCGAGGCCGTTGCTACAACCGAACTCAAAGTTATACCAAGGCATGACGATTATAGAGGAGTACTAAAGAACGCACCACGACGTAAGTAATTTACACACACTGTCAAAAAAAAATTAAGCTTTTCTCACAGTAACGACTTGCACAGTAGCTTTATTTGAAACAAAAATAGCTATTGAATAAATACAACCGCTTAGAACACAGCACCACCTCACGCACACACCAACATACCGCTTATGAACAATAAACCCCTCGCTTCCTTTGTTTCCTCCCTTTTCCTTTATACTCCTTTGATGAAGCGCTGCTAAATCATCTGCTTCTACCGGCTTGCCATCGGAATCTGAGAGGTATGTTCTGAATTATTAAATGTTTTCCCTGATAATGTTTTAAACATTTATATTGATCCCTAAACAGCATGGTATGATGAGACGACACAATATCAACGTTCTGAAACCGAATTAGAAAAGACTTTTGAAGAGAGGCAAACTCTACAACGCCAAGGCGTCATCGATCACAGACCTGAGTTGAAAGCTAAAGTTATTAAGGAACCAGACACGGAGTGGCAGCAATCTGTTAAAAAGAAGAAAAGTGAAGAATATTATAATAAACTTCAGGAATTGGAGAATGAACAAGTTGTCAAGGAAAGCAGATTCAGGGAATCTACTCATCAATATGCTATTCCTGGAGAAAAAGTCACAAGCAGCTCCCTTGCAAAGGGTATGGCTCAACGATACGAAGATAGTTTGTAAGTTGATTTGTCCTTAACTTCAGTTTTAAAGCAAACTAAACAAAAAAAAAACCATTTAACCTATTGTAGGCTGATGTTTCTGTTTTGCTTTTTTTTAAAGCATCATCGATGTAGAGCTCTAGGTTAAGACATGATGAGAAAACAGTAAACATTTACCAGAATGCGCGGCTTTATTATTATGTTATTGGGGTCGGCAAAGCGCGAGTGATACCCCTCGTATTGTAAGCGTCCATACGCTACGGTAACTGTATACCATCAGACGGGCCGTATGCTTGTTTGCCACCTTAGTGGTATAAAAAAAATTTACTTATAAAATTACTTTAATTGCAGAGAACAAACTGAGGAAACTATAGATCATCAAGTGCAAAAGAAAGTTACCAAGCCAAGGATTCCAGACCCATCTGAGTCTACAGTGCACGGCAAGGAAGTGCATGTAGCAAAACAAAAACAAATACAAAAAGAGGTTGTCGGTGACACAGAGATTACTCGTAAAATTACTTCTACTGAGACTACTGAAGTAGAGCACAAAGCTCAAACGCAGGAAAGAGTGGTTGAGGGTCCTGTAAAACCTAGCAATCCTCCCGTTTTTACCAAGAAGATGCAGCCCTGCCGAGTATTCGAACATGAACAAGCTCGATTTGAAGTAGAATTCGACGGGGACCCGTTGCCTACTATTAAGTGGTATCGAGAAAATTTTCCGATTAAGAACTCACCTGATTTCCAAGTTCACACCTTTAGCACCAAATCAATCCTTATAATCAGACAAGTTTTCGTTGAAGATTCTGCCGTGTTCGCAGCAGTGGCCGAGAACAGAGGTGGCACTGCCAAATGTAGCGCTAACTTAGTAGTCGAAGAGCGCAGACGTCAAGGAAGAGGTGGAGTTGCACCACCCAGCTTTACATTGACTGCCCAAAATGTGAATGTAGTTTCTGGTCAATTGGTACGATTCGATACCAAAGTAACTGGAACAAAACCAATTGATGTATACTGGCTTAAGAATGGGAAAAAAGTCCAGCCAGACATAAGAAATAAGATTCTGGAAGAGGACGGCACTTTTACACTCCTTATTCTCGAAGCTTACCCTCAAGACTCGGGCAAATATGAGTGCGTCGCAATAAACAGCGCCGGAGAGGCAAGATGTGATGCCGAATGTTCTGTCAATGCTCCTGCCACCAAAGAAAAACCAAAGCCTCAAACTAAGGCTGCCAACGCACCTCCAGAAATAATCGAACCTCTAAAAGATAAAATTGTAGCCGAAGGCCAAGCTATCGAGTTTAGTTGCAAAATCGTCGGCAAGCCTACGCCTACCGTGCAATGGTACAAGGGTGATAAACTAATTAAACCGTCAAAGTACTTCCAAATGTCAAGAACTGCTGATGAATATACACTGCGCATATCCGAGGCTTTCCCTGAAGACGAGGGTGATTACAAATGCGTTGCGTACAACTCTGCGGGAAGAGTAACAGTGGCTGCAAAACTGAAGGTGACACAACCTGACCAAGCTGACAGCTTGCCATCTCTCACGCCACTCCGAGACGTCGTTGTTAATGAAGGTCAGCCAGCACAATTCAAAACTAATGTAGCTGGAAAACTGAAACCAACAATTCAATGGCTACGAGAAGGAGCTCTTATCCCTGAGACCCCTGATTTTCAGGTAAATAAATACTGTCTATTATTAATAAAAACATTTTATAACTTTCAGAATCATGAACCACGTTGAAACCTCATTGCCACATAGAGCCTTGGTTGATTTCAGTCATATTTATTTACTGAGATTTAATACTGTTCAAAAGGCTCGTTCCCTAACAAAAACTGTGTTTAGGTACGGGAATATACCTATAACCTCATCACTTTCTATCGTGTAACTGTATCTCTTTCGGACGGGGCACCAGTAACGATAGGGATATAATTTAGTGAACCTAAAATTCTGTCGCGGCTCGCGCGTTGAATCCACAGACTTTTTGCCGTTTACTACCGGTCGCGAGACGTAGTGTTGTTATGCAAGATAGGTATATACTCGTACAAGAAAGGTAGAGCATAGCGTTTATTTTCTCAAAGAGCAGATTGACTGCGGAAGTACCTCCACCTTACAGAATACCGCAGCCAAATCTTTATGTTGTGTTCCTGCGAGTCAGTAAGGTTGCCAGAGCTCATTGGGAGGGGGGAAAGGTCGGTAACACGTAAGCGATGCCCCAATCATCATCCCCCATCAAAAGTGATGTCCAAGCGTCCATATGGCTACGATAACCGCTTACCATCAGGCGGGCCGTATGCTTGTTTACCGAGTTCGTATATAGTATAAAACAAAATATGCGTGTATGCAAATATTGTAAAATGCTCGTGTTGTTTGCAGATGATCCACGAGGGCAACAACGCAGTGCTTCTGATCGGCAACACGTACGAGGAGGACACGGGCACGTTCACCTGCCGCGCCACCACCGCCGCCGGACAAGTCGAGACTTCGGCAAAACTAGTCGTCAAAAGTAAGACATAGATACAGGCAGCGAGCTCGCGTCGCGCACTTTTAATCCATTAATGTAGTGTTTCTTTGTTTCATCTCTATACTATGAGATCGGGTGAAAACTACTATTCATTATGAATTCGAAAGTTGACAAGCGAGTTAAGTTTTATTCTAAATAACATGATACAATCGTAGCGGTTACCGCAATAACGACTTCCGCCCACTTCATGGACACACCCCGTAATCACCAGTCGTGATAATATGACACATATGACGAGCGCGCATATACCACCGACTTAGCCGATTATGAACGACCTAGCCCCTACATTCATTGGGAGCGAATAAGCGCGCAGGCGAATACACGTCATGTGCACAATCTTACTAAAATCTGCAAGTCGACTCAATTGTAAATTAAAATAAGGGCCGTTTTTTCAAAATTCCGGTAAAAAGTCATCATGATAATGTTTGAGTAGAACAGTTGAACAGTTATTCGAAAACTGAAACAGCTATTTATATTTTACTTGCTTAAAAATAATGTCATGAAGTAGCAATATTGCGAACCTGAGGTATTCTATGAGTTTATGTATTAGGTAGCAGTAGTTTGATTATCCTCCACTTTCAATAAATAATTAAACTTCTTTGTCGTAACTAAACCTGTTCTCATTCTATTCTAGTCACTCATTTTTTGTCACATACTTCTTTTCAATCGAATTCATTATCATTTACAACAAAATGAAAATCTAATAGCAAATCTCTTCCTTTAGAGATGAATTAAATAAATGTTGGCGATAAAATATAGAAAACTAAAATTTATTGATTTTACTTGTCCTTCCACTCACGATACAATAATATAATTTTTCGCTACCAATTTTATTATGTAACTTTTCCCAGTAAGTTAGTCACTGAACGGTTTATATTTATATCAGAAGATTTTCAATAATTACACGTCAATTAATGCTCAGTATGATATGATGTAACGGTTACTTTTGTTCGCTTGATGGCTATTCGGACTTTCCGGGAATTTAAAAAACGGCCCTTTTTTGTAGTATTATTTGGGCGAATTTCCGCATCTAACAACGCTGTACATTGAAGCTTTTTGTGTAAATAGTCCTAGTTAAACGAGGAGGCAGGCGACAGCCGAGGATCAGCGAGCTACAAGCCAGGAGCTACATTATAGTTGGACACCAGTAACATGTGATTAACACGTACACGAGACATCCTACGACTGTTTTGTTTTGCTTTTACCGCTACGATGTTTACTAAATAATGTATCTATGACCGATTATATTGTACATTCGATCAAATTGCGTATTAAACAAAACGCGTCTTTTGGCGAAACGTCAAAGGTATTTTTCACCCAATACTCTCTTAAAATATTTTTAAGCCTACGCTAAAAGTTAGTGAATTATTTGGCCTTATTAACCAAGAACTTAAACGAAGATTTATGCTTTTTGTGTATTATTAAGATCTGACCTGTGAAACTTTTGCAAAAGATCTCGGTGCCAGCTACCTCCTTACTTGGATCATTTAATGATAAGCAAAGTTGTCAGGTGAACGATCGATGTAAATGGGACTTTTGTCAGCTTCTGTGGTCTTTAACACGAACCGGTAGTTTTCCTTCTATATATTAATGTAAATAATGGACCGTAAAAGACTGCATTAAGTTAAGATAAGTCCCTGCTTTAGCTTTAACCTTAAGCATGAGTCACTGTTTGTACTTTTCACTTATATTTTGGAGTTTTAGTTAAGATCTGTTTATACCTAACAAAGCTGCACGAAGACTACGGTGTGGCCAGCACCGTCACCTAATGTCATTTAACAGCTACGACTAACTTTGTCAGTGTTATGTAAGCGTATTATAAATAATAATTTGCGATATCGTCGTCGACTAAGAGGGTTATACTTACCTATAACGGGTCCCGAAGGCTCTGGTGGGTCGTTCTCGCGGAGCGCAAAGTTACTCGTGGTTGTATTGCGTTAAATAGTGGCTCGTTCCGTTCCGCTGTCAACTCTCCTGTCACAAAGAAACAAACGTGTTTAATAAGCTAGTGTATGGCGCGCACCCAGCGACCAAGCACTCGATTCACTTTAAGTACGCACGCAACACTTGACTTGCCGGTTTCTATGTTTTTGACAACTCTGCCGATGTTGATTACCGAATGTTTTTTTTTTGCAAGTACAAATCCAAATTGAATGAGATTTTATAGTTTAACGTTACAGTGATCTTTAACTTAGTTTGTTTAAGTGCACGACATTGTTAAAATTAAATTGTGTTGTATGTTTCACCTAATTGTATTAAGTTATTAGACATGGCAAGAATTTTATCATTTAATATTTTGCCCCGTATTTATTAATATATTTATAAAATAATTTTTGTATGTTACCTTTTATGTAAAATGATTAATAAACGCTATAAATTAATTACAATTCGCATTATTCTACACACATCAAGATCTGATCTGAAGGGGTTATCTGATTTACATTATCGGTTGATTTAATAGCAGGGTTAGGTCAAAAATCGCAAAAAAAAAAAATAGATTCCAATTACATTTACTTACATTATACACAATGCACTGACCATGGAACTATTACCCACTAACATTAACAGTTCCATGGCACTGACACATTAGTGATTGTTATCCATCATACTGGAAAATACTATAACGACCGCACTCAGATAAGTACTCAATTTAGTGAAATGGTTGATCTCTACACCTGTCCTTTTCTAAAGCTATCAAATAAAGATGGAGATTCTCTGATCAGTCACCAAATTCTAATTATCATCTCTGAGTACGGCAGTTATTATTTATTAAAATGAGTTGCTATGACATGAGTGTCTACATATAAAAATAATATATCAATAAGTATTTTTGTTCATTTATTGATGGATAGCGAGGTCACTTTGATTGCTTATTTCATGGACTGGCACACTTTTACCTAAACTTTTATTTCTTCTCTTCATGTCATTTGAATTTCAGTTGTGATTTAATAGCCATAGGTTTTTTTTACTGTTGTAACTAAACAGTTCATTAACTATAACTATAAAACGTTAGTTTTAATACTATATTTTTGGTTAAATGTAAACTAATAGAGTTATTCTTAATTGTCCATCTGAATAACATTAGAAACTTTTTACGAGTTTGTTTTAATAGTAGATTTTTTTACAATCAAGGTAAGATTAATTAAATCAGAGATATTTGGCCCGAAGCGAGAAAGGTCGTTTAAATATCGAGAGTATAATTGATCATTACAGTAGTACCCAACTGATATGGCTTACCGATGTACCTGCGCAGAAGAAAAAAATTCAAAGTGCGGGAAATGCTATTGGTCGGCAGCTGCCGCCATGTGTGCGGAGGGGCGTGACTAACAGCTGCAGTGTATTATGAACCTTATAGTAGTGATCTAAGCTTGATTGTAAGTTTTAAGTATTCTTTCGTTAATCTTCGGGGCCATACTTTTCTTTGCGAACGAAGATTCACGGCGCGCCTTATCAGTTGGGTACTACTGTACCTGCTTGAACACTCTTCTTTTTTATCACTATTGCGAGGGAATATGTTTATTCAGAAAAGAACTGAAGAAATGAAAATAAGGCTAGATACCTAATTCATTGAAATATGAGATCGACACACCTACCGACACACTTACCTACACTCTTACCGACACAGATTTTACTTTTTTTTCTTTACAGGCCACCACTCGATAAAATCGACATATAATACCTATGTTTTGAAACCGAATAATTGACCATCAAATGAACACTCTTTTTGTTAAAAAAATATTTTCATCCAGAAAATGTATGTGTCGCCAGTGTTTTTTTTTAAATTGTAGTTTCATTAACTGTTTTTCAGTGTCTGAAGAAATACTCTGCAATATGTAAAAACTAATTTCTACCGACAGAATTCAAATACAAAGTAGTATATTGTGGAAATGAATATTGTGAATGCGTAAATACTTTATTTTAATCATTATTAATTTTGAACCCTTCACTATTCGCGGTGGCCGTTTCTTTTCTTAAATCATATATAAGCATTTCAAGGTGCATTATCATGACGATATATGCTTTGCCGATTGAAATAATGTTACAATCTGCATAATCTTCCATTAGAGTCTGTTTGTAAAATAGAGCCGAGAATAGAGCTATTAAAGATCTAGGCTGTTTGTAAAGTTAAACAATCAGCCTGCGATTAATACATATTTTCAGTAATACGCCTATGTGTAAGTATTACTGGATAAAAAGGTACAAAACCCTTTTTTTTAAATGAGACAGATAAGGAATTATATGTAGGTACAATATTTGTCTTCTTAAGAAAATGATATGCTCAAAACGGTTAGGTTTTAGAATTCCTTTTATCAGATAAAATTAAAAACATATTTTCGTAAGAACAGACATAAATGGTAGGTACCTATCTAAATAAGTAGTATTAAATCACTGTGTAATATTGAGGGTTAAATATTATATTTAATTTCAATCTACTTTAGTAAAGTACCATGGACCAGACAGGGAAAGCTTAAACCCAAGGAGAAATCGTTCAAGCCAAGGAGATACAGTGTAACTTTATTTGAGGCCATTTAAATTTCGAAAAATAAATTTCGACTTTATTGAATTTTTGGGTAAGCTTTAAAAATACGTATTATTATGTAAAAAAAAGTCGATTAAATGAAAGAAAGCCAGCAATAAAGCCGTCCGGTTTTATTCAGCGTAAAAGAGGCGCGATACCTGCTCAATGCTAATAAAATACCTGCTCGCCATTTTCGATAAATATTTGTTAAAGTTTTTACTGTGTTGAAATGAAATGAAATGGAATCATTTATTTGTGGACAATAGGTACAAAAAAGATCGAATTACATAAAATGTTGGTTAGTGTTCCTCTATGTCCCGCCTTCTGGGCATACAAATTAAAAATTGTTGTTGATTATTATCTAAAATATCATGTTGATCATTACACTGTCGGCTCCCTTATCGCCGCCTCGTGTGTGGTGACCAACATAGCACACTTGTATCATAATGTACTAATTACACACATGAAAAATATGTAAAATAACAGAAGGTCCCCAAATAATAAACTTTTTTTTGGGTTTTGGTTTTTCTCCTAAGGTCCTAGATAAAACACATAGCATAAACTATTAGGGAACATTCATTTCGCAAGTCCGACTCGTACGTCATAGCAATTAAATTAGTTGTATGTAGGTAACGATTTAAAATTAAAATAGGTACCTACTTTTAAATATACGGTGACCAAATGATTGGGATCAGGAGCAGGCAGGTGATGGTGTTTTGAATCGGTGGGTAAACCCTAAATTCAATGAGCCCTACAAATATAAAATACTTATGTTATCAGACGACCAATCTACACCACAAAGGATCTCATAAATTCGCATATCTTCTGGAAATTGCAAAAGGTGAGTGACACTGTAAGTACTTACATAAATAAGAATAATAAAAGAATGACAGCCGTGACAAAAAGTTTTGAAAGCAAGCAAGCTTAGAAAATGATGTGTTATGTAATTAAAGTAAGAATTCCAACAATACAACACACTGATAAACACATATAAAGCATACATAATAACGGTGCAATTTTTTTTCGGGGAGTTATGTGAATAATATTACTTCAATCCTGCGGTGATTGCATCTGGTAGGACTTTAGGTACACGTTGAACAAAACTGCCAAGACATAATAATAAAAAAACCGGCCAAGTGCGAGTCAGACTCGCGCACCGAGGGTTCCGTACAAACCTGTAGGTATATAAGTAAATGGTAGTATAGACCTGAGTATTTGATATTAATTTCAATTTATGACCTATTAAAAAAAAACTACTTACTAGATCTCGTTCAAACCAATTTTCAGTGGAAGTTTGCACCGTAATGTACATCATATATTTTTTATAGATTTATCATTCTCTTATTTTAGAAGTTACAGGGGGGGGGACACACATTTTACCACTTTGGAAGTGTCTCTCGCGCAAACTATTCAGTTTAGAAAAAAATGATATTAGAAACCTCAATATCATTTTTGAAGACCTATCCATAGACACCCCACACTTATGGGTTTGATGAAAAAAAAAAAATTGAGTTTCAGTTCTAAGTATGGGGAACCCCCAAAATTTATTGTTTTTTTTCTATTTTTGTGTAAAAATCTTAATGCGGTTCACAGAATACATCTACTTACCAAGTTTCAACATTATAGTTCTTATAGTTTCGGAAATAAATGGCTGTGACATACACGGACAGACAGACATGACGAATCTATAAGGGTTCCGTTTTTTGCCATTTGGCTACGGAACCCTAATAAAGCCGGCCAAGTGCGATTCTGACTCGCAAACCGAGGAACCGAGAGGGCTTTCGACTATTCTTGGATGTATATTTATTGGTTTGGGCCTACGAAGAATATTTTATTCTTCGTAGGTTTGGGTCATACTGTTGTTAAAAAACAGACCGCATAATTAAGTAAGTTTAATTGTGATGGAATTTTGATTGTGAAAAAAAACTGCTAGTTAGCAAAATCGTTCTATTTTTCCTGTAATATTTAAATCAATGTTTATCGATTGTAATTATTTCAGATTTTTCGCAGACTAGTTCTTCTGGTTGAAAAGAAAAATGGTATTATTTTGAAATATTTCATGATATTTAAAACTACGCAACATAAAAGAGAATAAAAATCTGTTTTGGAATGTACAAATTAAGCCCTTTCATACATTGCATTTGAACTTGTAGGACTACTTTGAAATTTCGGTCCCCCGGCCCCTTATATACAAAGAAAATGTATAATATATATTTTTAAATTTGCAATAAGGTTGGGTAAGCGATATTTAAAACTATTCAACTTCGATCAGAATATATTTGATCGAAGCTATTAAAGTTTCAAATCAATAACTATACCACTGTGGCAGACGGACGGAGTCGCACCATAGGGTTCCTTTTTAGGATTCCGTACCCAAAGGGTGCTAACGGGACCCTTTTACTAAACCTCCAATGTCCGTCTGTCTGTCAGTGGGCTTTACCCGCTGTACCTATCTCATGAACCGTAATAGGTGGACAGTTGAAATTTTCACAGAATGTGTTCTATTGCCGCTATAACAAAAAATAAATAAATCTAAAGGGGACATACGTCTTTACGGAACCCTTCGTGTGCGAGTTTGATTCGCACTTGGCCGGTTTTTTTACCTTTTTGGTTAGTAGCCCTAAAGAGAACACCATTGAAATATAACAAAACTTTTATTATTAGCTTTCCAAAAACCGTTCCTGAAACTACCCACTTTCTTAGGGCAGAATTTATTTTATGCTCACGAGTATCGATTGAAGATATACAGGGTGGATACGACATTAAATGAAACCACTTAAAGTACCTACCTACCTACTTATAAATACGGAGAACTATTATAATGGGACCAACTTCGAAATGGTAAATAAAATGCATAAAAATAGTATCGACCATACAGATAGAATATTGGTAGGAATTATATTCTCTCTCAAAATCGCTATTTAATTGAATACGTTTTAATTGCAAATCTATTTAGGAGTCGGTTTTATTTTTGGTATTTTTTCTGACTTTGAAAGTATTATTTTTAGTTTTTTCTTACTTTTTTTAGATTTGTATTAGTTTCGTCTGAGGTATCTGGACAGATATCATTCAAGATTTATCGCTTACCAAGGATAGGAATAGTTAAATCAAAAATAATTATAAAATATGTCGTCTAGTTTCTGAATAATATGGCGCACATACTGATAATGGAAAATACCATATTTTTTTAACCTAAATAAAAAGAAGGTTCAATTCTGAATTGTTTCGTGTGTAAGAAAAATCATAAACATAACATAATTAAAACCATGTATGTACAGTCTAGGTCGGACAGTACTCTCACTGTGCTAAGACTAAACTGATGCAACGTAATGGTGGCGGCTATTTATGTGTGTGTGTGAACTAAGTTATTGAATTATTAATTTACCTACGAACCGTGATTCCTGGCTTTTTTTCCTCCGGTCACTACGGTTTTTATACCATTTCACTAAACAAGACATGCTGTATTTTAATATTTTTTAGATTGACGTTTACTCGCGTAATTGCTCGGGCCCGTGTGACCTTATGGTACTGGCAGCTTGTATTGCTTGTTTGATTGACCGATTGTACGGTCAGCAAATGCACAGTACGTAGGTACGATTCGATTGTTGTGAGTAGATCGATAGATCGATTCAAAAGTGAGTATACGATTTGGTGGGTTGATGTATGGCGAATTAAATCATCTAGATTAGGGTTGGGTTTCTTCCCGGGAATAAACCCGGAAAGAACCCGGGAATTTTCCCATTGGGTGGGAAAATACTCAAATGGTCATATTTAGTAGATTTTGCGTATATAGCGAGAAATACCTTTACCAAATCGTTTGAATAACATTTAATATGATTTCTATTAGGGTCATACTCATATCATACAATAAAAAAACAATAAAAAAAAAAAATTGCGTTGTTTTTAAAAAAAGCGACGTTTTTAGGTTAATGGTTATGGTGGATAGTCGGTGGACAGTCGGACAGACGGTCTCGTGCAGAAAGAGCACGTGCACATGTACGACGCTTATATAGCCCGTCCCGTGTCCCGAGGGAGGTGTTGCAAGCGTCCATAGGATACGGTAAACGCTTACCAACAGGCGGGCCGTATGTTTGTTTGCTACCTAGGTAGTATAAAAAATATTTCTTTTTTTTTATATTCTATTTTTCTTTTCTTCCCAATATTTTTCTTTCCCTGCCCATCCCTAATCTAGATCCATAACACACTCTGTATTATTGAACCATCCTATAATGTCGCTTATAAAAATCAAATGTTGCGAAGTAAAGTTAAATAGCAAACTAAAAAGTTACTGTTTTAAACAATGGACATCCAATCCAATTGAACGATTGATTATAAAGTTACATGTAAAAACGGGCCAAGTATCAGTCGGACTCGCACACGGAGGGTTCCGTGCAATAATAATAATAATGTAACCTTCTCAAATTGATTGAAATGAGTATGTGCAAAATTTAAAAGTTACAAAATTTAACTTATTTTGAAACTTTTTTTATTTTTCGGAGTTTTCCCTTTAAGTTTTTGCTGAAAGACCTTGTTTTTTTGCCAAATTTCCGTGATTCTAGGTCAAATAACATTTATTTTTTCGACCCAAAACCTATAGGGTACTTCCGTTTGACCTAGAATTGTCAATTTTGCTATAAGCAAGGACTTACCGAAAAATAAAAATAGGTGAAAATTTTGGTACTTACAAGTTTTCGCGAAAACCTAAATTTGCCCATATCTTTTTATCGCTTTCATTCTGGATCTTGATTTTTATACACCTAATAGGGACTATACCTCAATACCTGGTATAAATTCAACTTGCTAGGTACACACGTTCGTGAGAACTCACTAATCTTAAAACCTATGATCTATGTATACGTATGTAATAAATAAATAAATAGATCTACTGGTAGTCGGGCTTTTACAGTAACATATACATATATATATAACATTGGTTTTGTGTACTTTTGTGACCTAAGAATGGATTTTCGGATATTCCTTACCTAAGGGGAGGCAAGCTAGTATGATAAAAAAAAATGTAGTTTGGAGAAAATTATGATTTCTTGCTATTTTAGTTCAAATAGAATATAAACAATGTTTTTTTTTTGGGAGACTATTTTACAGGAGATAATTTTATATGCTTCGGCAGTTGCCCCTGCGCTGGCGAGGAGGCGACTAACTATCGGCTATTTTAATATATACATTCCGTGTAAACAAAAGAGATGCATATATTACAGTGGCGTGCATTCCATATAGGCAAATAAGCAATGCCTACCTCATAAGATTCAATAAAATAATATTTTGATTCAATTAAACTACATAATCATTTTAAATAAAAATTCTAACCTAACATTCAATACGAAATTTCAAACTTTGCCGCGCAGGCATACGCGAGTTCGCCTCTCAAATTCACGCACACAAAAACGATTTCAGCCTATTCATACACACACACACACTTCTTTAAGATAATACGACGAAAGCATAAATCACGCTTTTGCTATGCGTAGCATACTGACATTTGACATTCGCAATTTATGGACCAAAAGTAACCTTACCTACTCTGTTGTAAGTAAAGTAACCCATCCAAATTAAAAACACAACATTAGAGCAACTCAAATATAACTTCGCAATTTATTTGTGTTGTTTGTTTATGGTTTGGCTGGCATTGTATGCAATGTTGTTGTTATTTACTTTTATTCTATTGTGTTTTTGCGAAGTGTGTCTGTGTGAAATGAAGAAATTTTGTGGTGAAAATGCAAAATGTATCAATAAATTAGTCCTTTAGTCAGTTTTAGTTTGTTGAAAATAGTAGGTAACTTGCTGTAGACCAACTCCAAAACATTCATGGATTCAAAACAAAGGTAAATCTTAGAAATTTTAACACAGAATATTATGTTTATTATACACCTGGCTATCTGGGTGCTGTTATTCGAATCTATTATTCTGTTATTATCTATTTTGTTTGGTAATGAATCATACCAAATGTGTGTCGAATGATACGCTGACCTAAACAATTTTACGTATCTGGTCAAAAAACATTAGGTATCTATCTAACAGGCATATTTAGGCGTAGGCCATATAGGCGTAGGCCATATAGGCGTATTTAGGTAGGCAGAAGAAATCATGGCCATGATTTCTTCTGTCAGTTTTGAAAAAACGGATGTACTTATTGAAAAGACAACAAAGAATATTTTCTATGCTAAATATATGAGGCGGTGAGCCCAGATGTGGCGATGGCGTTGGATTGGGTCTGGCAGTCCGGACCGGAGTCTTCTAACGAAATTACCAGCATACGATAGATTATGATAATGGGTCGCCAGCTTACTATCCAGCAGATGCATATGAGTCATATTTGATGGTATAGCCTCTCCGATAGCATGGATTTAAATGCCAACATCCCGCAAGGCTCTGTGTAACACTATTTCTGCTGCATATCAATTAAATGCTGTCTATTGATGGGATTTATTGCTATTCGGGCGCTCATTACACGTCCGACCGAGCAAATATCATTCGTTCCGTGGGAGAGGAAAGCCGCGAACGACTTGAAATCGAGCGTACACTAACTAGGGTCTCCGATTGGGGTCAACTAAATTTAGTCCATTTCAACCCCATTAAGACACAAGCCTGCGCGATCACTGTTAAGAAAACATTTGCTGTAGCTCCAAAATTCCTGAAAGTCCCTGCGGACATCAGTAAAAGCATCGGAATCCTTATATTATAATACTATAATAATAATAATCGGAATCCTTGGCGTCGACATGTTTAGTGACATTATGTCCCGTAGTCAGTTGGAAAACAAGGTTAAGCTGGCATCCAAAAAGTTCGGAGTGCTCAATAGATCGAGGCAGTAGGTACTTCATATGACGGCTAAGGTTGCAACTTTATAAGCCTCATATGAAGTACTGCTGTCATCTATGGGTGGGGGCAACTAGATACCAGCTTGGGCCTTTAGACTGGGTTCAGTGACGTTAGAATTGTCGACGAACCGAGCTCACAAGTGGTTTAGAGCCCCTTAGTCTGAGGAGAGACTGCCTTCTTATGTGGAATATGCTCCCAGCCGTGGTTTTCCCAAGGTATGGCAGCATGGGATTCTTCAAAAAGGTAACCACTTCCCATAAGGCGGACCGTATGCTTGTTTACTACGTACAAAAAATTATAATAAGTAATGTTTCCTTGAAATTGGTTAATTTGATTATAGGTAACATTTTGGGTAGAGGAAAAATTTTACATCTTTTATTTATTTATCAACACACTCGCTCTTAAAGTGTCATTTATTGCACTTGGGCGCCATAGTTGATAACGTTCTCATTGTGTGGTTGATTATAATCAAAATATTCTACTTAACAAAAATACAAGTCTGTTTTTTTCCTCGCAAGTGTGTTCAAAAACGTCGTATGACACGCGTGTGCATTGATTATTACACTGTCGGCTCACTTATCTTAAAGCTTAAGCTTAATACTGCCTCGAGTGTTAATAACCAACTTTGCACACATGTATCATAATGTACTATTATTGAGCTAGTTACTTTGTCATTTACTTTTTAGTGTTAAACATATTTATTTTTCCTTTCGGAATATAAAGATGACAAATTTCTGAACCGGGCTAGATTATGAAAACGCTTGTTAGGCGAAAATATGCGGCATGTTTTGGGTGTTTCGATAATGGTGAAAAGTCAATTTGAGCAAAATCGCAGTTATTCAGTTCTCCACGCGAATAATGGTGTGTGTGAAAGTGACTCTAATTGCACCGATTTTAGTATCTTAAGACAGCTTATTACGAACTGATGCTTTTTACTTTACATTACCGCACTAGTGTGTGAGGAATGTCACAGGATATTTATTTATTTATTAGTATTTTATGATATTATCCCGATTATGTTAAGCTTGTTTCTCACTGTAAGTGATAATGTGTGTAGACGAAGCATTCTTAATTTAAATGGGTAACACAGTTTGACAGCGCAAGGTTGTCAAGAAAATAACCTGCGCGCCATATTTGTTAACGTTCTCATTGTGTGGTTGGAAGACTATCAAAAAATCTACTTAAAAAATGTTGTCTCATTTTTCCTCGCAAGTGTGTTGAAAAACGTCGTATGACACGCGTGTGCAACTTTGCATTGATTATTACACTCTCGGATTCCTTATCGCGTTCGCCTACGGCTCACTCGCATAATACCGCCTCGTCTGTTATTACCAACTTTGCACTTATGTATCGCAATGTAAAATGTTCGCTTGCAGATCTAAGGGGAGTAGTTTTGTAGGTACTTGTCTAAAAGCGTGAGTATGATGACCGTGACTTAAAGCATCTATAGTAGGTACATAGATCGTAGGAACTTGCGCTGGATTCTCTCTATCTCATCAACCTATTTTTTGATAGAATGGGTCCCAGATCTGAACAGCATACTCCAGCTGTGAGCGAATGAGGGTTTTTTCAAGTGCACAAGGGTAGACGGTCGTTTAAATTCAGTCAAGGACCTCATCAGAAATCCATTCATTTTAAATTCCTTGTTAACAATGCTCTCTTTATGCTATGGCTTAGGTGAAGCTTACTATCCAGCAGAACGCCCTGATCTTAAACAGTTGAGATATTACCTAAAGGAGACTTACGAGCAAAGGGTTTTAATATAACTAAACGTATGAAACAATATAGCAACATGGAGACTTACCATGCACAAAACATTTCTGCGCCAGGAGAGAGAGCCAAACTAGAGCATAGAAAGAAAATGAATATGATGACATCAGGCCCTCGGTAATGCCACAGAGGATTGAAGGGAACAGAGTACAAGCTTCTAAGACATATACTGATGGAATGTGTACGAAATGAACGTGCTAGAGTATCTTTGTTTGGCTTCCAAAAGGGGTGCGACATTGGTGCGTGCAACAGTTTGTTGCATACACCAATGTCGGACCAATCAAAAAAGTTATATTTGTTAGCTAAGATAGGTTTAAGAAAGTGATTTGCAAATTGCTGCCAAAACGGGGCGACATTATCGCTAAGCGACAAAGCCCGACTAAATAAAGAATAAAAAAAAAAAAGCTTCTAAGGAGCGTTCAAAATTTATACCTATTTTGGTAGGGTTATCACAGGAGAATAAAATTTAGTTCTCAGCTTTTCGTCATGATAGAATGTTTCTATTTATAGATTACATTATCGCAGATGATTACGAAAGGGTACTAAAATGCAAATCTAGTTTTGACGCTGACCATACCTGGGTGACTAAGATTTGCTCGCAAACTCGGAAGATTGTGTTGTCCCAGAGATGAGATCTAGCTAGATCACTTTTCCGCCCCCAAAAACCCCCATATAGCAAATTTCATCGAAATCGTTAAGGCCGTTTTCGAGATCTCAAAACATACAAATTTTGTTCGTTAAATAGAATAGGTAGGTAGGTACAGTAGTACCCAACTGATAAGGTGCGTCGTGAATCTTCGTTCGCACAGAAAATAAATTTTGGCCCGAAGATTAACGAATGCTTAAAACTAACAATCAACTTTGGATCACTACTATAAGGTTCATAATACACTGCAGCTGTTAGTTCCGTCTCACTCGCAAGTCACGCCCCTTCACACACATGGCGGCAGCTGCCGACCAATATCATTTCCCGCATTGAAAATGTATCTTCCGCGCAGGTACATCGGTAAGCCATATCAGTTGGGTACTACAGTACTATAGTAGCTTTTTTAAATTGCTCGTCAAAAAGATACTCAAAATCATTACACTGATCAAATAAGTCATGATGTTAGTATATTTTTTTGGACTTCGATAAAAGAAACCTTATTTACCATACGTTTACTAAAAAATAAGCCGAATATACTAATAATGTTACAATATCAAGGTATCAGTGGCGTGCATTCCATATAGGCAAATAAGCAATGCCTACCTCATAAGATTCAACACAATAATAGTTTGATTCAATTAAACTACATAACCACTTTAAATAAAAATTCTAACCTAACATTCAATACGAAATTTCAAACTTTGCCGCGCATGCACTCGCGAGTTCGCCTCTCAAATTCACGCACACTAAAACGATTTCGGCATATTCATACACACACACACACTTCTTTAAGATAATACGACGAAAGCATAAATCACGCTTTTGCTATGCGTAGCATACTGACATTTGACATTCGCGATTTATGGACCAAAAGTAACCTTACCTACTCTGTTGTAAGTAAAGTAACCCATCCAAATTAAAAAGACTACAGTTTACCAACATTAGAGCAACTCAAATATAACTTCGCAATTTATTTATGTTGGTTTGTTTATGGTTTGGCTGGCATTGTTTGCAATGTTGTTGTTATTTACTTATTGTGCTAATACGAAGTGTATCTGTGTGAAATGAAGAAATTTTGTGGTGAAGATGCAAAATGTATTGATAAATTAGTCCTTTAGTCAGTTTTCGTTTGTTGAAAATAGTAGGTAACTTGCTGTAGACCAACTCCAAAACATTCATGGATTCAAAACAAAGGTAAAAATCTTAAACATTTTAACACAGAATATTATGTTTATTATACACCTGGCTAACTGGGTGCTGTTATTCGAATCTATTATTCTGTTATTACGTATTTTGATTGCTAATGAATCATACCAAATGTGTGTGGAATGATACGCTGACCTAAACAATTTTACGAATCTAGTCAAAAAACATGATCTATCTAAGAGGCATATTTAAGAGTGTATGGCCATGATTTATTCTGCCTACCTAGTTTGAAAACCAATGCACGCCACTGCAAGGTATTTATCTATTTTCTTAACATATAAAAGCTTTGCCACTTTTTTATTATACATACAATTAAAGAGCCTAATAATCATGTCCAGTCATCAAACTCTAATTCTCTCCCGTACCTACTTTTAGTATCGGACATATTCTGAAATCATGAAAAATGCTAAGCTATTTTGAAATCATAAAAAATCGTTACGTTACGCAGGGCAAAATCCATAGTGATAGAATATTATAGAATGATAGCGTTAACAATGTTACCTTTACGAACCGTGAGCAGTTTCGTATAGATGCATTCGCAGATAAATCGTACACTAGTTGATTTACAGCCAGACAAAATGTCGATATGGATTCCTTGTAATCTGTTCTTGGTGGTAAACGTATTGTTAAAAAACGAGAAATTACTGCTCGTGCACATGTTACCCCCTTTTTTAATAAAGCAAATATGCTGAAAATGGCGGCCAGGCAGCGTTTATATTTTACTGCCATGTTGTTTGATATAATCAACACAGGGTCCCCGGAGTACTTATACAAAAAAATTACTTGGTTAGCTGACCAAAATGCATACCAAAGCCGCGCCTCTTTATATCGGATCTCTATGCCAAAACATAGAACTGCAGCGTTCCGCGGCAGTTTCAGATATAATGCAACGAAATGTTGGAACAATCTTCCTCCACCTCTTCGGGACCTAAAAACAAAACACACGTTTAAACTATCATATAAAAGATACCTACTGTCTCAACAAAAAGATAACAAATCTTTTTAGAATTATAATATGTACGTATACCTAGTTTATGTAAATATAATATACTTATTTATTTATTTAATTATCTTACAATTTTAATGTATTATGCATGTATGTACTCACTCACTTATTAATTTTCGGAGGGTGCGGAAGCAGGTTTTGTTTGGTCGTTTTACCGGGGCTCTCATCGTTGATATAGGAGTTTTCCTTTTAACAGCACTAAATCTTTCACTATTTAATTTATTTTAACTATTTCTGTTCCACCTATAAAACAACTTTTGCTAAATATTCACAATTCGCAATTATTATTTTTTGTCCTCTTTTTACGTTCTGGTTTTTTGCTTTGATTTTGGATTTTTTATATTTCTTGTAAGGACCTGCTCGCCGATGTTCGTGACTCACGCGTCACAAGGTGCCGGCAGAATACCAGTGTTGTGGGTAGTTCCCACAACTTTATACTGAGTCGGGGCCTTTTTTTTTACTCCGCGACGCACAGATTATTATTATTATTGTTTGTTTCTACTGTTTTATTCTTTAATATTATTGTTACTTTTTTTTTTGTATGTACCTATTTTTTGTATTCTGTGCGTTCTGGTGGTATAAATAAATGTATTTCTTTCTTTCTTTCTTTCTTTAAATTGGCATTCATTATATGTATTTTAGTCGTTCAAACTATGTACGCGCACATCGTTTCTAGGCGTTTGGACACACACCCCCACATACATTCCAAATTATGCTTTATTATTTTTATTTATGTTATGTTGATTCTTCAATTTAAATATCTTAATAACATAATTATATTCACCTGTAAATGTATATCATGGCTATTGAAGGGCGGGGTCTTCTGATACAAGTATTTAAATACTTAAAAGAAGGCCCCAACCTTTAGTTAAAATTGAAAAACTTTTTGAGAAAATAAAACATTATTATTATCGTTTCTAGGCGTTTGGACCGTACCGGTGCCCAGCTCACGAACCGTACTCTAGCCTCTAGTAAAGTCGCTCTATTAATATTCTAACTCTATGGTAAAATAATTACTAAAATATGATAACTTAGTATGTGTTGAGCTTTGCAGCCGTAAGAAACTTCACGACCGAATCGACAGTTACACATCGGAAGCATCAGTATTTAATAGCCCAGATCTTATCCCAAGCCCAGCTTTGCTACCAATCTATCACAGTGGCGATATGGATGTGCATAGTAGATACACACAGTTACATCAATTCATTTTTTTTTTCAGAGTCCCGAACATCTATATCTCGAAAAACATTCCATGATAAAACAGAAATCCAAAACACAAGCTCTCACGATGGTGAAATAAGTACTAGTACCAGTAAATCACTGTATAAGTCTACAGAAGAAAGTAACATCTTAAGAGTGGATAATTTACAAGACATCGAAACTAAGAAAATGATGACATCTGTCCCCTGGCGCAAACAAAGTCAAATTGAATCTGTAGAGACAACTGATGAAGAGAAGCTAGAAATAAAACATTGGAGAAAACCACGACAGGAAATAGTATCAAAAATAACTCAACGAGAAGAAGACTCAGTAAAAGACGAAAAATTAGAGACTTATAATAAAAGGTTATTAGAAGATACCAATCTTCTCGATGTTAGAAATAAAGAAACCATAGAGACCAAAGTCAAAGATAAAGAAGTACTGGAAACAAAAACCTGGAGGAAGCCACGTTTTGATGAGAAAACTGCTGAAAAACGACCTTCATTAGACGATACTTTAAAATCGGGAGAAATCATACCAAAAGAAGAAACAGTTTCAGAAGAAACAACAGTTGTTGATGAAGTTGAACGACCTCATTGGATGAAACAAAGCAATGAAAAACAACTTTATCTGCAAGACAAAAAAGAATCTATACCTTGGACACAGGAAAGTGTCAAATTAAGACCCACCAAAGTAGAAAAAGCTCTTATTATCAAAGAAAAATTTGAAGATATTAAACTGAAACAAGTCCGTAAAGAATCGATCCAAAAATCCGAAATTCTCCTCATAGAAGAAACTTTACTGCGCCAAGAAGATACAGTTATTTTAAAAGAAGAAGAAATAAAACAGCCTTCGTGGAGACGCAAATCAAAACAAACAACGGATGAAGAAAATCTATCTATAGATGTTGAAACATCAGAAGAACTCAGTTTGAAACCAAAACTCAAACAAAACGCTCCTGAGGAGGAAAAACCAGAAGAGGTTCAGCTTAAGCCAGTTAAGAAAACCAAACCTATGGAAGAGGAGAAGCCTGAAGAAGTGAAGTGGCCTTTTGCTAAGAGGCGACCCAAAGAAGAGGAGGCTAAGGAGGAAGTCGTTCTCAAACCAATACCGAAGCAGAAGGTTCCTGAGGAGGAAAAACCCGAAGAGGTCCAGCTGAAGCCAATCAAGAAAACTAAGCCTTTGGAAGAAGAAAAGCCTGAAGAAGTCAAGTGGCCTTCTGGTAAGAGGCGACCTAAAGAAGAGGAACCTAAGGAGGAAGTTGTTCTCAAACCAATACCCAAGCAGAAGGCACCCGAGGAGGAAAAACCTGAAGAGGTCCAGCTGAAGCCAATCAAGAAAACTAAACCTGTGGAAGAAGAGAAGCCTGAAGAAGTCAAGTGGCCTTCTGGTAAGAGGCGACCTAAAGAAGAGGAACGTAAGGAGGAAGTCGTTCTCAAACCAATACCCAAGCAGAAGGCTCCCGAGGACGAAAAACCCGAAGAGGTCCAGCTAAAGCCAATGAAGAAAACCAAGCCATTGGAAGAGGAGAAGCCCGAAGAAGTCAAGTGGCCTTTTGGTAAGAGGCGACCTAAAGAAGAGGAACCTAAGGAGGAAGTCGTTCTCAAACCAATACCCAAGCAGAAGGTTCTCGAAGAGGAAAAACCTGAAGAGGTCCAGCTGAAGCCAATCAAGAAAACTCAACCTGTGGAAGAAGAGAAGCCTGAAGAAGTCAAGTGGCCTTCTGGTAAGAGGCGACCTAAAGAAGAGGAACCTAAGGAGGAAGTCGTTCTCAAACCAATACCCAAGCAGAAGTTTCCTGAGGAGGAAAAACCCGAAGAGGTCCAGCTGAAGCCAATCAAGAAAACTAAACCTTTGGAAGAAGAGAAGCCTGAAGAAGTCAAGTGGCCTTTTGGTAAGAGGCGACCTAAAGAAGAGGAACCTAAGGAGGAAGTAATTCTCAAACCAATACCCAAGCAGAGCGCTCCCGAGGAGGAAAAACCTGAAGAGGTCCAGCTGAAGCCATTCAAGAAAACTAAACCTGTGGAAGAAGATAAACCTGAAGAAGTGAAGTGGCCTTTTGCTAAGAGACGACCCAAAGAAGAGGCGGCTAAGGAGGAAGTCGTTCTCAAACCAATACCCAAGCAGAAGGTTCCTGAGGAGGAAAAACCCGAAGAGGTCCAGCTAAAGCCAATCAAGAAAACTAAACCTATGGAAGAAGAGAAGCCTGAAGAAGTCAAGTGGCCTACTGGTAAGAGGCGACCTAAAGAAGAGGAACCAAAGGAGGAAGTCGTTCTCAAACCAATACCACAGCAGAAGGCACCCGAGGAGGAAAAACCTGAAGAGGTACAGCTGAAGCCAATCAAGAAAACTAAAGCTGTGGAAGAAGAGAAGCCTGAAGAAGTCAAGTGGCCTTCTGGTAAGAGGCGACCTAAAGAAGAGGAACCTAAGGTGGAAATTGTTCTGAAACCAATACCCAAGCAGAAGGTCCCCGAAGAGGAAAAACCTGAGGAGGTCCAGCTGAAGCCAATCAAGAAAACAAAACCTGTGGAAGAAGAGAAACCTGAAGAAGTCAAGTGGCCTTCTGGTAAGAGGCGACCTAAAGAAGAGGAACCTAAGGAGGAAGTCGTTCTCAAACCAATACCCAAGCAGAAGGCTCCCGAGGACGAAAAACCCGAAGAGGTCCAGCTAAAGCCAATGAAGAAGACCAAGCCATTGGAAGAGGAGAAGCCCGAAGAAGTCAAGTGGCCTTTTGGTAAGAGGCGACCTAAAGAAGAGGAACCTAAGGAGGAAGTCGTTCTCAAACCAATACCCAAGCAGAAGGTTCTCGAAGAGGAAAAACCTGAAGAGGTCCAGCTGAAGCCAATCAAGAAAACTAAACCTGTGGAAGAAGAGAAGCCTGAAGAAGTCAAGTGGCCTTCTGGTAAGAGGCGACCTAAAGAAGAGGAACCTAAGGAGGAAGTCGTTCTCAAACCAATACCCAAGCAGAAGGTTCTCGAAGAGGAAAAACCTGAAGAGGTCCAGCTGAAGCCAATCAAGAAAACTCAACCTGCGGAAGAAGAGAAGCCTGAAGAAGTCAAGTGGCCTTCTGGTAAGAGGCGACCTAAAGAAGAGGAACCTAAGGAGGAAGTCGTTCTCAAACCTATACCCAAGCAGAAGGTTCTCGAAGAGGAAAAACCTGAAGAGGTCCAACTGAAGCCAATCAAGAAAACTCAACCTGTGGAAGAAGAGAAGCCTGAAGAAGTCAAGTGGCCTTCTGGTAAGAGGCGACCTAAAGAAGAGGAACCTAAGGAGGAAGTTGTTCTCAAACCAATACCCAAGCAGAAGGCACCCGAGGAGGAAAAACTCGAAGAGGTCCAGCTGAAGCCAATCAAGAAAACTAAAGCTGTGGAAGAAGAGAAGCCTGAAGAAGTCAAGTGGCCTTCTGGTAAGAGGCGACCTAAAGAAGAGGAACCTAAGGAGGAAGTCGTTCTCAGACCAATACCCAAGCAGAAGGTTCCTGAGGAGGAAAAACCCGAAGAGGTCCAGCTGAAGCCAATCAAGAAAACTAAACCTTTGGAAGAAGAGAAGCCTGAAGAAGTCAAGTGGCCTACTGGTAAGAGGCGACCTAAAGAAGAGGAACCTAAGGAGGAAGTCGTTCTTAAACCAATACCACAGCAGAAGGCACCCGAGGAGGAAAAACCTGAAGAGGTCCAGCTGAAGCCAATCAAGAAAACTAAACCTGTGGAAGAAGAGAAGCCTGAAGAAGTCAAGTGGCCTTCTGGTAAGAGGCGACCTAAAGAAGAGGAACCTAAGGAGGAAGTTGTTCTCAAACCAATACCCAAGCAGAAGGCACCCGAGGAGGAAAAACTCGAAGAGGTCCAGCTGAAGCCAATCAAGAAAACTAAAGCTGTGGAAGAAGAGAAGCCTGAAGAAGTCAAGTGGCCTTCTGGTAAGAGGCGACCTAAAGAAGAGGAACCTAAGGAGGAAGTCGTTCTCAGACCAATACCCAAGCAGAAGGTTCCTGAGGAGGAAAAACCCGAAGAGGTCCAGCTGAAGCCAATCAAGAAAACTAAACCTTTGGAAGAAGAGAAGCCTGAAGAAGTCAAGTGGCCTACTGGTAAGAGGCGACCTAAAGAAGAGGAACCTAAGGAGGAAGTCGTTCTTAAACCAATACCACAGCAGAAGGCACCCGAGGAGGAAAAACCTGAAGAGGTCCAGCTGAAGCCAATCAAGAAAACTAAACCTGTGGAAGAAGAGAAGCCTGAAGAAGTCAAGTGGCCTTCTGGTAAGAGGCGACCTAAAGAAGAGGAACCTAAGGAGGAAGTTGTTCTCAAACCAATACCCAAGCAGAAGGCACCCGAGGAGGAAAAACTCGAAGAGGTCCAGCTGAAGCCAATCAAGAAAACTAAAGCTGTGGAAGAAGAGAAGCCTGAAGAAGTCAAGTGGCCTTCTGGTAAGAGGCGACCTAAAGAAGTGGAACCTAAGGAGGAAGTTGTTCTCAAACCAATACCTAAGTATGAGGCTCCTGAGATGGATAAGCCTGAAAAAGTTCACCTTAAGCCAGTAGAGAAAGTCGAACCAGAAGACTTACAGATAATTGAAGAAGTCATCGGTCCGAAGACTAAGAAAAAAGGTCGTAAAATAAAATCTACTGAAGAAATTACCGTTGAAGATATAGTGGAACAAGAGACTCCTCATGAACCAGTTGTAGAAAAAGAAGAAATGACTGAAACGGTTACCAAGAAAAAGAAACAGATTAAGAAAACAATAGTGAGGGACGAAAAAGAAGGTAAGATTTTATAAGAAATTAAACATTCGTATAAATTATTCGATATTTCTGGTAAACAGAAACATCATTATAATGTATAAATAAAAATGAAACGAAAATATGCAATAATAACTAAATATTTCAAACAGATGCATGGTTTAAGTATAGCAATTCGGATTATGTACTCATTTACAAATATAATTATTACAATTAAAAAACTACTGAGTAGTTCAACCAGCACAGCAAAAATTTTAATTGTAATTTTATGTTATTATGATAGTGAAATTGTGAGAAGAAAGACCTGTCTTTCTACTCACAATTGATCAATGTGATCATTCACATAACCAAAAGTTAGCTTTTTGATTACTACAGAGGAAGCACATAACATTTCTGAGCATAATGTTTTTAAATGAATATAATCCATCAACAAATGACGAAGTTATTAGTTTTAAAAACGGCTTAATTAAAACACTTCCTCCGGCTTGTACAATGACGATGTCGTCACGACGCAAGAACCGCGCAACTCTGGATATTTGTCAGTCTGTTTGTAACCTTTTCACGGCTTAACCACTGGACGGATTTAAATGAAATTTGGCAGGGAGATAGTTCAATTAGTGGAGAAGGACATAACTTTTTTCCGTATTCATCATCATCATCACCGTCATCATGAAGCTGTAGTGAACTGCTAATTTTACTGATATTATAAACTAGCTCTCCCCCGCGGTTTCACTCGCGTTTCCAGAAAAAAAGGAGCCCATATCTTTCTCCATACAATATGCTATGTGCATGCCAAATTAGGGTAGCGTGGGGTAGGGTAGGGCAGGGTAGGATAGGTAACGGTACCCCACCCCACCCTACCCTACCCTACCCTACCGTACCGTACCGTACCGTCACGTACCCTACCCTACCGTACCCTATACTACCCTACCTTACGCTACCCTACACTTCCCTATAAAAAGTATCCTATGTCCGTCTCCTGGTTCTGCTACCTCCCCACCAATTTTCAGCCAAATCGGTTCAGCCGTTCTTGAGTTATAAATAATGTAAATAACACGACTTAGTACTTTATCTCCTAGTCCAACTACTTAGATACATTTTTAAACACTGGAAATTGAAGCATCGGATCATAAAGATTAAATAAGGCCCAATAATGTCGGGGCTTATAATGAATTTATTCCGTCCGAAACGTTAGTCACATAGGCATAACATTTTTGTGTTCTTATGTTCATTTATTTGATCTCAAATGTTAATCATTTGCATTAGTAACTAACTTAGCATATTAATTATGCGCTTAGCTCTAATAGGAAATATTTATATCTAGGAGGAAAGTACGAAGAATTATGTTGTTACTTACGTGACTAATATGTCTTTAAAAAATAGCTTTATAATGAGTAACAGTTTGAATCGTAATACAGCTAAACTAGAAAATGAAATTTATTTGAATCTAGAAAATATTGGGGTATAAAAATCCAATCCAATGGTTTTATTTACTTTGAAACGAATCATTACGTATACATTGTTACATATCATTTGAAAACGAAATGTTGACTCAGAAGAATATGTTATGTCAAACTTCTACTATATCAGTAGAGGAATAGAATTATGATTTAACATTATTTTACAGAAGTGGGACCATACATTATTGAAACAGTTAAGGCTTTAAACATATTGGAAAATAATGATTTTGAACTGGCCGTAGTTTATGAGGCTGATGTTGATAACAATGTAAAGTGGTATCGTAACAACCAGCTTCTCGAGCCAGATATAGACTGTAAGATTCATAATGAAGAAGGAAGATCTATACTAAAAATTGAAAATGCAGACAAAAAGAAAGTTGGAAAATACGAAGTAGTTATAGATAGTAATAAAATTATTACAAAATCAGCTTGTTCAATTAAGCTTACTAAGAATTCGGATGAAGATCAAGTTATACCTCCTACATTTATAAGAACGATCAAGCCTAAGAAAGTATGTATAGGCGACGTCGTTTTGTTGGAAGTCGAAGTAATATCTACTCCATGCGCATCTTTCCAATGGTTTGTTGATACAAGAGAAGTAACATCATATGCAAAGCAAAATAAATTAAGTAACATATTGGTAACAAACCGAGAAAATGTATCTAGCCTTTGCATTGAACATATAAATGCAGATTTAGTAGGTATTATAACTTGTAGAGCAGAAAATTTTTCAGGATCTGTTTCTTGTTCTGCTTCATTAGTACTAAAAGAGAAAGAAAAACTATGTACTGGCGACGCCCCAATCGTTATTACTCCCTTGAAATCAATCACAGTGATGGACGGAGAACCAATAGTTCTTTCATTTGAAGTTTTTGGTCAACCTTGGCCCAAAATTAATTGGTATCATGATGGGGAAACTGTACAAAGGGCAAAAGATATTACGATTGCTCGACAAGAATCAGGATTGTGTGAATTGAGTATCAAAGAAGCCTTTCCTGAAATGGCAGGCGCATATAAATGTGAAGCAAACAATGAATTCGGAAGTTGTAGCAGCGAATGCATAGTGAATGTAGAAGGTAGCGAAGAGTTTCTGCTTTCATAATTGCATGTCGTTATTAAAATTGCATGAAAAAGAAACACGTGGTGTAAGGTCTTAATTTTCTATCACCAAAACAAAACATAGCTTTTAACTTGTCACACACTCGCCATGCATCTGTAGAAAAAGTGGTTTGAAATTTGATTGAGGCTGTTTTTCGTTTCGTTATCTAGTTATATTTTGAAAAGCTTCAGGAACTTATTTGATAAATAAATTAATGCTAGAGACAAAATAAGCCAATAATAATATTTGAATTTCACATTTTAGGTTGTTTGTTAAGCACTGATTTGAAATGTTTGAATTTATTAAAAAAAAGAAATATATTTAATAAAATAGCCTTGTATTGATGTATTACCTACTTACAATTAGTATGTGATGGTAGCTTCTTGAGATACCTGTAAACAAATTCTAAAAGGTGTATTATTCCTAGGTATAATAATTATTTTAAACATCTTTACACATTAGATCTCTTATAAACATAACTACTACAAATTACAACGATATTTTAAGTAGGTATACCGTAAATTTTCCGTGCGACTGAAATCATCTATTGCACTAAACATATGGTGTTGTTGTGAAACTAAGTAACAAATTTCTGGTGAACAGAAACATAAAAAATAACATTGTAGATCGCTAATTAATGCAATACGACGTTGATACATAATATAAATGAAACGAAAAATAAAATAAAAGGTTTAAGATTTGGATCTCAGACGTATCTTAGGAAGTTTTATCCAAAGCAAAAAGCTTTGGTGATAATATTGTCGTGAGTGGCTGTGTAGGTGCCTACTGCTCGTCCTCATCAAAATGAACAGTATAACAACGTTATGCAACAAACAGTTGAATATACCAAATTAAGTCACCACTTACTTCGTTCTTAGTAATGATCATTATCCTACTATAAATATAAAGAACTTTAATGGATGTTTGTTACTGAACCATGCCGTAATGGCGGACCTTATTTGAGTGAAACTTGGTTCGTACTTTAGTATGTATGTACGTCGATTTACCTAGGTCCCAAAAATGGATCCTCGGGAACGCGGGTAAAAGCGCAGGGCGGCTATTAATGATATAAATATTAAACTGATGACAATGTTCCGCACCGGTGGTTTCAGTCATCGCTCACTCTGAGCAGCCCGAGGTGAGCGGACAACGGACCAAAGGTCTTATATATAAAACTTGTGACGGTCTAATAGTAGACTATAGAGTCATTTATGACAAAACTGTAAAACAAATACTTACTTCTTCATAAGGTCACTATAGGTTTGAGATTCCTACCCGTGAAGTCTGATGGAATATTCATAATTCTGATGTTATTTTTTAGCATACGAGTACGTGCCAAGCGCTTCAGAAGAAGATATTTTGAGCGATGAGGTGAGCATATAATATTTGGTACCTACCACATAAGGAGTATATCATGTCACCTGTTACCTGCTTACGGACATTATATAAATATGAAATATGATACATATTTCCAAGATGTATAAAAAAGTATTGGTAAGAGGGGGGGGACATATATTTATTATATATTTGCTTGTTTGTTAATCATGTTGGAAAGGCTGGATGAATTACCTATGATATTGATAGTAACGGTACAGGTAGTGTCTGCCCTTGAATAGCAGCGCTCATCGGTTAATTATTTGTATATTTTTTATGAATCATTTTATCATAAACACGATTTCTCAAAATCTATTTCTTTCAGAAAACTAGTGATATTGAGGAATTTGCTCCGCGAATCGTGAAAGCATTACCGACAGTTGTTGCAACAACGGAAGGCGAACTGACCAGGTATGCATTAAATGTTAAGGTTTGTTACTTTACGCTGACTACAAATTTTGCTAAATTCACTATCACATGAATAATACCATCTTTTGAAGTCTCATCATTGACACTTTTGCAGTGAACATTATGCACCTTATTACAAAACATGGTTTAAAGAAAAACCAGGTTTTAAAATAGCCTCGTCCTTTTTTATTATATGACGTTAGAAAGTGACCAAATGACAGTAAAACCTGGCTTTGCTTTAAACTATGTTTTGTAATAAGGGGGTAAAGGTTTGTGCTTTATTGGTTACTTAAAGAATTTGGTTACCTAAATACACCTATAGATTTCACATAAAGCTAGGTAACGTTATGCATTTATCAAAAATCGTTTAACTGTTTACAGATTGGAGGCCAAAGCAATAGGCATACCTAAACCGCAAATAAGGTGGCTTAAACAAGGAATGGAAATAGTTCAGTCTCAAGAATACCAAATAGAAGAATTGGAAGACGGAACGTCAATCCTCATCATACCTGAAGTTTATCAAGATGATACTGGTGAAATTGTTTTTGAAGCGTACAATCCACTCGGGGTTACATCAACAATTACAGCACTATCTGTAGAAAGTAAGGTTTATCTTCGTACTTCTTTTTACCTTATTGTTAGTTATTGGAATCAAAATCCATGTTTCTTAGTTACAGGCATAGCCTAGCTCGTTTATGACCGCTCTAGAGAGTCAAACGAACAGGCTCTGGTGGAAACATCATTTAAGTATTGAAGATTAAGATTAAAAAAAATATCAACTTTTTTAAATCAACATTAATTTTCTTTTAATTCTCTTTTGACCCAGGAATCAATGAGTGGGATGCAATTAAAATGTACTTAGGTATATATATACCTAAGTAAATTTTAATTGGTATGCACATTATTTGCTAGTAAAATATGCTAGACATTGAAGCATATTACGTAGTAGTACTAACATAAAAACATTTTGCATACTGAAAAGTAGTATTTACTTACCTACATGTAAATTTATTTTTCATACTGTACACCACCCAATCAAACGAAAATCTTTAAAAGATAAATTATAGTGAAGAAATGCTAGTTTATATATTTAGCGAATTTTACGAGCTATCTACAACATTTTAACTTTATAAACGGTAATGTTGGGGACTAACAAAGTACTAAATCTTTTATTTCAGGTGGCGAATCTTTCGAACGCAACACAAAAACATTTGTCGTCATTTTTGTAACTGATACTTTATTTTGTATTTTCAGTTGTCTTCGTTGGATTACAAATCAATCTAATCTTTTCCCCGTCATTCCTTTTATCCCAAAGATTTATTGAGTTTTATCCTATTTTATAAAAATACTCAGTAGATATAAAACTTTGACTTTATTTAAAGTCTTTTACATATTTACAACAAAATACAATCCACCAATAAAAAAAGCCTCAAAAATGACACTATTTAAAATATATACCTACTCGTAACAAAATACTCATCTCACAAATAGGGCATAAAAAATGATGCACTTCGAAAAACGTTGGTTTGAATTTTAAATTAATAACTTCAAAGCAACTTTAGTAATGTACGGTATGCAATAAATGGGTGCGAAATAAGGATACTAAATTGAATCCATTGAGCTAATTAATAATAAAATACAAACCACAAGTACATAAGTACTAGTTCTCGATTATTTTACATTATAATATTTTTATTTTACCTTTTTATTTCAAGGTATCATTGGAACCAAAGAGTATCGAAAACCAGAATGGGTAACGCATATGGAAGAATTACAAGCAGCTTTAAAAGGTATAGTGAAGAGTGTTAGCAGTTTAGTTTACAACTTATAAATTTGGTACTGAGCTGAATCCAACTACTAATACATCCAAGAGTTTTTTTTTGTAACTCATACTACAGTAATAATTATAGGTACCTAAGTACTTACCCAATGCACATAATATTGAAAAATTAATCATTTTTTCAGCAACTCAATCGGTACCTACATTTGTGAAAGAAATATTAGGAGAACGTGTCTATGAAGAAGAAACTGTTGAGTTTAATGCCATATACAGTGGGAACCCTACTCCAGGTAATACTTACGTAATAGAGCTACTATTGTGTACCCTTCATCGCTACCAGATAGATACTTATTATCACAGACCATACCTGGACTACGCTCCAGGCTGCATGCCATATTTAATGGCGATAATCCTACAATGAGCTTAAACTTTCGGTGCAGGAGAGCATAATGTTGGGGAAACTATAACACAATAGTATGATATTTCGGAGTGTCCTGGCTTACTATTACCCTCAAGTAGAAAATTTGTCGCCATGCACCTGCATGCTCGTGTGTTCCGGCACCTGCTCTTGAGAGCTAGTCCACATAATGGTTTTATCTCTTTTGCCACCTTCAGCTACATCATCATTTACATTTTGTTATATGCGAAAATAAAAGGGAGAGACTAAGAAACTCCAGTTGGATATTTTTGTAAAACTCGGCCCACGTTTTTCAATTAAACGCCACGAATTATTTCATACAATCGGTGATTTATACTTATAAAGCTCTCCGATGTGAGTGTGTTGTAGAAATCGCCAAAGCAATACCGATGATGATTTGTTATGTTTATTTAGTTATTAAATGTATATTCTTTCTTCTTGTGTTCACGATACCCTAGAAGCTTAACTTTGGTTTGAAGTTGGTGTTTCGTCAAATCCGACAAAATTTAACAAGAGTAGGTTCTTCTCATATTTCTTTTCGTCAAGGTCGCAATAGTACAGTGAGACAGGTTTTGATCCTCACTCATTTGTCGCATTATACGAACTAGTTTCATTAAAACGGTAACTAGGTACCTAGCTGAGCTGAAGTCACCACAAAATAATTACTTTTGTAATGATTTATGGTCGATAACTAATTATCTGCGTATTCATGAAAGATGTAGACGTACGGAATAATGTTTTGTATTCAATTATTGAGACTTTGCTCACATGCAGTTCATGTATCTGTTTAAAAATACATGATAGAATGAAATTAATTAAAATTAACAGATAGAATATTAAGATACGTGTGCTTTTTTGCAAAAATGACTTAAGGCACGAGTATCGTATAACACAATCATTATAACACGTGTGTAAAAAAATCGCACTTATCGCACGTTTATCTTTGTAAAAAAGTAGAACTTTTTACACGGAAAAGCGTGTGATAAGTACGGGTTTTTAACACACACTGCTATAAAGAATTAAAAGTAATTTCTTATATTCCTCAGAAATACTTTGGTATAAAGATGGGAAAGTAATCAGAACAGATGAACGCTATGTGATTGAAAACGAAAATAATCGAACAACTTGTACCATAAGAAAAGCTTTGAAGGAACTAGAGGGCACATATATGTGTAAAGCAGTTAGTGATATAGGAATGGCTATTACTAAAGCTGAACTGCAAATTTTTGATAAAGGAGAAGATATTAAACAAGTAAAGGCTAAACAAGTGAAACAGAAAGTTAAATCAGAGAGAGTAGTAAAATATGAAGAGGAGGTGGACCATGAAAGAACCGTGAAAGAATCAGTTGAAGGTCCTAAAGAATTAGGTCCGGTCATAGAAGAAATTCAACAAATTGAAAAGCCAACACCATTAAAGAAAATTAGTAAAGGGAAGGCTAAAATAGTAGTGGATGAAGCTGAACATGTAGAAATATCAGATATTGCCTCATTCAAAAAAGTGGATAAGAAAGAAAAAGACAAACCTAAACCAGAAAAGACGGAACCAATAATCACGCCAAATGACTATTTAATATCTTCACAACAGCAACATGAAGAAACTGTACAACCATTTGAGAATACCTACGAAACACGAAAAGGTATAATAAAAATGGTTGAATCCGATTCTAAAATGGTTGCAGAAATCAACGAATTACTTGAAGTTATTAATGCTAAAGAATTTGGCCCAGGTGAATCACCTTTACGGGAACTAGCTAAAATAGGATATATGATGAGAAGTGGTATTACAATAGAACAAATAGAAGGCTTATACGATTCCAAGTACTTCCCAGCTCTAAGAGTCCCACAATCTCAGTCGGCTTTAGTTAAATTAGTAGAAAGGCAAGGTCATGGAGCGTTGATAACAGAAGTACTTACCGAAGAAACTGCACAAGATGAGGATGTGATTGCTGCAAAGGTTGGATTTCGAGCTTTCTTGAAAATGGTAGAATTAAAACACAGCTCCGTTGAAGAAGTAATCGCTCACTTCTATCCTGAAGACTTCAAACCACGCTCCTGGGAACAAAAGACAGCTCATGAGGTACGTGTATACATTCAAATAATATGAGCACTACATATTTGCAAATAAGCAATAAAATAAATAGATTATCTAAACTTTGATGATCTATCTTTAAATTCTAAAGTTAAGAAATCAGTAATAATTAGATACTAATTTGAAGTCAGCAAAGATACCCTGCGGCCATACAACTTTGATAAATTTGAGATTTTCCTTGAAACAACAGATTCTTTATCACAGATTTCAAAACTGTAATTATTAATGACTTTAATTATATTCATATTTAATTTGATTACAATTTCTACGTCATTGTTTTTATGATTTTCAGTTATTTTGTTATAAGTTAAGTAGGTAATAATTGTTAGTAAGTTTTGCTTGCGGTTAAAAACTTCTGTCTTCTCTGCAGGTTCTAGTGGAATCATCGGCTGAGCATGCTGCAGAAACAATGACAACTAAAGTGATGACAGGTAAATTATTTCTAATCCATGTTTTATCTATAAGTACATACTATAGTATTCCGACTATTTAAAATTTGATCATATACAGGGCGTCCCACGGCTATGCCACATTGAGGGAGAGTACCTTAAATTTTCCATCTATCCTCCATGTGGCAAAGCCGTGGGACGGCCTGTATTTTATTATAAAGAAGTAGATACATCATTTGGCAATAATAATTTTCTTTTCAAAAGTTCCCTATCTATATACTTATTTCAAAATAAGGATCAGTTTAACGTAGTGCGCTTCTATACCTACCATTTTATCCGATTGCTATAAAATGTTGTTTTGTTGTTGTGTGCCGACCGGGGATGGTTTATGTAAAATGTATGCAAACATCGCTGGCCATTAGCAAGTTTATTCTAAACACATCTCATAATATGTTAATGTAGAATAATGCGTAATGTATGATTTATAATTATTTTCGCAACAGATACCACAAAAGTAGCTGAGAAGGTCCATGTAAAGGGTAAGTGAAATTAAGTTTCATTTTTATATCAAATATCAATCTTTAATTAAATTTTACTATAACTACAAGTATGATTATAGTAATTACTAAATTGCTTTTGCATTAATTTTATCATGCTTTGAATAATAATGTGATTTTGTACCATTTCTGGTGCTTAGCTGATTTTAGCATATAAGCTTTATACCTAACATATTTATCGCGCGGATGTTCCGAAGAATTATGAAAGAAAGGAAAGTGTTGATAAGCAGAATTTAATTTATGTGTCGTTAATGCCATTGAGAGCAAGACTTCTTAAACTTTTTTTTATATGGAAATATGGTAGGCAATTAATTAAACATTTTATAAAGAGTAGGTTTAAGTGGCTTCATTCAAGGCCGGAATTTTGTTAATAAATTACATATTATTTGATACGAAGATCTTCTACAAGCCCCTTGAAAGTCACGTGTTTGGCGGGCTGGCAGGAGTATTCGATCTTAGTTTCAATCCTTGATTCAACATAATAAAAATAATATAATCCTTAAAATCAAATATTAATAGGACCAAAACAGTCTCGTTTAGTGTGATATTTTGGGTCAGGCAAAAATAATTAATTTAAGGTAATACAAACAATGCTAATTTTCCTTTGTAATTTTTTGGCTTCCATAGTCAAATCTCAAACCATTTTTACAATTGAAGGTTTAAGTCAAGTTTAAAACAATTTAAACCTAGGATTTAAATTGATACGTCACTTTCTACAATAATGTCTTATATAAATAAGAGCTGGATCTTAAAATAAGGGGATTAAAGTTTAATAATGTTCGTCTGTCCGTCAACGTCATTTACCCGGAGACTAGGTATTTTTTTGTTAGCGAACATCTTGTGATATACTCTCTGACTTTTTATTAGTCTTAGAAACACAGCCCATCAAATGATGAAAAAAAAAATTATTTTTTATAATTTGTATTATTTAAAAAAATCTAATAATATTCATTATGACGCATGACGTAGTTTTAAACACCCTGTTACGAGCGCAGTTTACTCGATTCGTACTCTGTGTTGGTATTTTCTACCATTTTATACGTAAAATTTAATTATTAACTCGATTTTTCATAATTCTAATGAATTTTTAATTACACAAATAAAATAAAAAAATATGAAAGATTTGTACCTTTTCATTGGGTGCATTAAGTATATAGTTAAAAAGGTATTTTTTTAAATATAGAGTGTCAATTTAAACTTTATTTTTATATAGAGATTAGAACTTATATATAATAACAAGCTAGAGTATCTCCACAACCTTACCCGCTAAACCGTAATATTTAAAAATCTTAAAATATAGGTTTAAACATATTTTTTCTCAGAAAAGACTACATTCATTTACATGAGAACAATATGATTTTTTTTACAATTTGTCAGTCGTCTTGTTTGTACTCCTTTAATAATGCTCTACACATTTTCTTTTGTTCATGAGTGGTTCTTTTTTCGAGGTTTCAGTGCCAACACTGACCATGTAGGACCAATCCCATACTAAAAGTTATTCATAATGATGAGTACAATAACCCTTGAAAATGTGGTTGCCTTTGAAAAGTATATGTGATAAGTGAGCCTAAAACATTCGCCTAAGGTTCGCCGCGCCCGTCGTCGTACTGCGGTAAGCGGTCACAGGACGAATACCTGAATTTATTAATTACTCCACAGTAGTCGAACCATTGATAGAGGGTATTCCCACTCCCACGTCTCCCACCGTTCGATCCCACCGAATTGAATTAAGCGAAGCATTAGCAATTTTAGATTAAATTGATATTTTTTTTGTAAACTGCGGGGTAAAAATTGTTTTTGAGGACACTTTAATAAAATGTTCCTTATATGTCCTAGACTATGTTATGTATATTATGTAGACTGTGACATCGTTTTTTTTTTATTTCCAACAAACGTTACATGTTTTGTTTATTTTAATAGTCGCCAAACTACTATTGCAGTTTGTAGGCGTGCACTCTTTCACAGTTTTGTTGGTTTTGTACGTACATTATTTAAATTATTACTTAAAAATACTAGTCCAGTAACTTACGAAAGAAACATAATATATCATTTCTTTCTTAAGCAACTAGACTGCTTCTCTAATAAAATATCTTTTACTTTTCTTTTTAAAGTTATTTTACATTTTATTATTAATATTTTAATTTTATTTTCATTTAGTAGTAGATACATTATTTTGGGATTACATATTTGCGAGTTCTTTTACCATAATAGTTATGAATCTTAGGTACAACTAATGTCCCCTTAGTTTTAGCTCTGGTATTACATTTACTGTGACTCACACACTTAAATTTGCCTGAAAAAACTGACTATGGATCTCTACACTGTGCGTGTTCCGACCCAACTTAGCCGGTTTTTAGTATGCCGCTACTAATTGTGGCTTTTTTTATTCATTTAGTTATCTTTTTCGATAAGTCTAAGACTACGTGCGCACTGTGCCGCATTACGGACAGCCGTCCGGTTGCCCGGCCCTTGGCCAACAGCCGCATCACGGTGCGATAAAAACGATATTTTCGTAAATATTTTTTATTGCGGACTAGGAGACGGCTGACCGCATCCCGGCTAGCGGCATAGTGCGTAGGCCCTCAATCAACTTATAATAGTTGATTTGCAAAATTGAAGCTTCCTGAAATTGGTATTTAGAAAGATTCATTAAAATATATTTATTTATTTGAACAAGGTATTTAGTGCTTCTATATTAATGCAACTTCAACTGGTACATTGAATGTAAGAATGCGCTTCGTTTCACACAATAATTGCCTTTAGTGAATGATTAATGAAATAGTTTCAAGATTGTCGTGTAAGTATTTTAATTTTAATGTTTTATTCATCATAGTATAATTATAATACTGACATAATATATAACACTCACAGCACTCAAACTGCTTTCTAATAAACGAGCCTACATAGACAGGGTGAGTAATTGTGAGATTGGAGTATATGCCTAATTCTGAACTACGAAATAGTTAAATGTTGTTATATCAGCTACTACTAAGCCCGATATCTATGAAAATATAGACTAGTAGACCTAGTACTTAATTTTAACCTTAATATATAAAATACTCTCTATTAAATATTTTTTATTTATTCTAATAGTTCAGGACTTGTCCTTTGACTCCCATGTCAATTACCCACACCATGTATCATGCAAATAGTTTAAAGTTATAACTACATAATATAAACAAAAATGGTTAAGAAAACTTCTTTACACGGTATAATATGCTTTCGCAGATGACAAACGTATAAAATTAAAAAAGCAGAAGGGTGCAACGGAAGTAAATGAAATCATTGAAGAAATAATAGATGAAACAAAAAGAAACATAAAACCTCTGCAGCCAAAAGAAAAACAAGATTATTACGAAGAAGACGAAACAAGTATCTTGGATAAAGATGTGATACCATATGTAAATACAATTGCAACCGAGATTTCTGATAATAAGGTTGAAGTAGTCGCCTCTAGTCAAGTAACACATATTGTATCCGAAAAAACAATAGACGATATCACAGCAAATTTAAAGTATGATACAAATTATCCTCTTATAGGAGACATGCAAGAAGTCCAAGAAAAGGAAGCACCTTTACAAGTTAAAGAAACTGCTAGAGTTATCGTGAAACCTTCTTTATCTGAAATTGAACCATTATTGGTAACTGAAATAGAAGTGAGTGGATCTGTAGATGAGTACCATGTTAATAAAGGAAAATTCGAAAACAAAGCTAATGAGAGTGTTATTACATCAGAAAGCATAATCACCTCACAAGTTCTTGCTAGTTCATCGGTAGCTAAACTTGAAGAAAAATCTACACCTTTAGAAAATGCAAAATCTTTATTTCTTTTAAAGGACGCATTAAACATATCTGAAAACATAACATCTATAAAAGAAACTACATTACAGCAATTACCAGTTAATAAATCCAATGCAGCGGTAGCTTTTTCACCTTTTATTGGAATAAGTGTCTCAGAAGTTCATGATGAAATAAAAGAGACTGAAGTTGAAAACCTGAATATTGATAAAAAAGTCAAATCTAACCTTAATTTTGATTTACTAGAATCTCTTCAGGTTGGGGAAGTTTTTGTAGAAGATAAATCTGGAAAATATTATCCCGAACTAATAGTACCCACTGAAACAGCTCGAAAAGATGTACTCGTATCCAATCAAATTATTACTGAAGTACATGACGTTCAAGAAAAAGAAGGATCCCTATCAGCACTCAAAATTCCAGCAGTGCAAGAAGCATACATAGATGTAACTTCAAAAGATAGTGTGATTGTATCAATTGATGAAACACATGAAAAAGAAGGCGAGTTATTTATTCGCGAAATGCCTCAACAAGTTTCAGTTAATAAAGATTTGACTCTTCACACTGGCTTAAGTAACACTATAATAACGTCTCACATAAAAGAAACCGAATTTATTCCTGAATCTTTATCCAGTAAAAGGGCAGCAGTTGGAATCAACGAACTTCAGCATAAATTTAGCATTGAAACTAATATTAATGATTCTGAATTATTATTCGAGAAAGTTCCAACAATACAGGGCATACAAGCAGAAGTTTCAATATTAACGTTTGATAGAAATCAAATACAAGAAATCAATGTTCATGAAAAAGAAAAAGATTTAGTGATTAAGGAAGAAAAGCTAAGTGCTATTGCTGAAGTAGAATTAAAAGGAATTGAATCAATCATAACTTCAGAAACTTTGCAGATGTCGTCAACAAACAATCTTAAAACTTTAGATAAGGCAGAAAAAGAATTGGCAACTGAGACTATTACGACGACAAGTGCTAAAATTGTATCTTGCCCTGTTGTACACGATAAGGAAATTATAGAAGAATATCCGAGTCACAGAACCGATAACGCAAGTTCATCATTAGTGCCAAACGTTCCTATAACTGTTTCTGAAATAGAAATATCTGAATCTGAAACAAAACTAAATTTGAGTAAAATACCTGATACAGCGTCCGCACAACCTATGCCGACACATCATCTAAAAACTTCATTGTCACATGAAGTAAACATATCTGACCATGTAGATTTTTTAACTATACCACAGAAAGTTCTTGAAAATGCATTAGAATGTCAGGATTTACAAAAAGAAATCGAAGTAATGCAAACGAATGTTGAAGAACAAATCCAAAAATTGGATGAAACTCAAAGACTGCAAAGTACAGCTTCAACTATTTTCATGGATAACAAAAGTCTTAGCGTTACTGAAACATTTTCTAGTTGCTCTGAAGAGCCGCTAAATGAAGAAAAAAATAAAATGAATAAGTTCGCTAAAGTTGATATGAATGCTGATCATAAAGTAGCTGTGGTATCTACAGTAAATCCTCGCGATGATATTGAAAAACTAGATACATTGGTTCCAAATTATGAAGAAGCTCATTTGTCTTCTACTAACTTGGCACCACTTCAAATTATTGAAAATAAGGTCTTGGATACTCATTCACCTTTACAGACTAACGCGCAGCCGGATTTAAAGTATATTAGTCCACATATTGTTCAACTTGAAGAGTCTGTTAAAGTAACGGAGATTACAAAACATGAAAAAGAAGACGATTATCATGTGCCTTCTTTACCTGAAACATTCACAGCATCTGCAGACATAAATGGGCGACCAGTAGCAGTATCATCGGAAATCACAGCTGATTCAAGCATAGGGCTGACAGAAGGCATTATTCAGGTATTGACTAAAAAAGCTAATGTTGAAAATATTCCTCATCATGAGATCATAGTAAGTTCAACAAATTACACTGAAAAAGAAAATATATTCCAAACTGATTGCTTACCAAATACTTTTGCGGCATCAGTGAATATTGATTCCAGTCAAGCAGTTCTAGTTGAAGAAAATAAACCTGAAATAGCTCCGATAACATTGGAAACTGATAGCTTTGTTCATCTTAAAGCAAATAAAACCACCACTACATCAGAAGCAATTACTCAACAAGAGATAATAGTTCATACATCCGAAGGACATATACCAGAAAAAGTATTTGATATTAAAATAAAACCGGTTATATCATTAGCAGCTCTACAAGCACCGGAGTATGATGAAAATGTTACAGTTGAGAAGGAGAAGTCTTTATTTATTGCTATGGCGCCCGAACAACAAAATGTAGAATTGTCAATAACTTGTCAGCAGGGTTTAGAAACCACAGAAATTTTATCTCGGTTTGATCAATTGGAAAGCACCAATGATTTAGACTTGGGCTTAAAACAAGCATTGATTAAAATGGACGATATTTATGGTAAAATTGCCTATACCGAAGAAGTCATAACATCTCAAGGTACAGAAGATTTAAGAAAGGAACAAACTGTTTCTCAGATATCGGGCGTTGCACCTGTAGTTACAGATGCTGTTGAACAAACAGAAATTGTAGTAGCTGAAAGTGAAACGATACTAACCGAACAAAAACCAATAAAATCAAAGGCTACAACTGATGTGACTGAGATACAAGCTGCGATAATAAGTAGTGTGGAAACAGGTGATAAGGAAATAGATTTAGAACAAAAACCTACATATCCGCAATATGATGCAACCGTTGCCATTATACCACATGAAAGTACAATTGATACTGAAATCACGGTTTCTAACAAGGTGAAACATTTTGATAATGTTATTTCAAAATCTTCAACAGCCATTGTTACACAAAATGACTTACAAAAACATGTAGAGGCAATTGAAATCTTACATGGTGAAAAAGAAACTGATTTAAAAGACATCAAAACAGATTTACATGAAGCATCAGAAAAAATTGTTGAAACATCTGCCAAAGAAATAATGGAAATACAAGTAATAGAAAAAGAAAAAGACTTACAAGAAGTATTCGATGGCTTGAGTACAACTGCTCATTCTCTTTTAACTGAACAGCAATCTATACTTAACACTGAAGTTATTGTTAGCCAACAAATCGAAAATTTACGTGACGATGAACAATCATCAAAATCAATTAATAAACCCGAGAGCTATGCAGTATTGTCATTTGCTACCAGGAAAGGTATAACGGTACAAGAAGTTGTTCATGACGACTCACAGGATAATCTACTGACAGTTGAAGATAACCCAGTGGTGGCTGAAAATACTATAATTCCATTAACACATATTCAATGCATAGAAAATTTCCCAGAAACACAGTTAAGCGAGTTAAAAACACAAACTACACAAACCGAAACTACAAATATAACGACTACCAGCATAACACCATTAATTATAACAGATAGAGAAAGTATTCAACATGAAACCGAATTCAATTCATTAGAATTTAAATTACACCAATTAAAACCGAATTTAACTGTGGCAAGTGAAATTCATGTATCAGACGAGTTTGTGGATGAGCAAATATTACCATATTCTGAAAAACAACCAAAGTCCTTGAAAAGCAAGGTGACAACTGAGGAAGATCGCTATAACATAACTATAACGGAACAAGATTCCCAGTTTGATGGTAAGTTACCTTTTTATTTTATACTAGCTGTCCCCCGCGGTTTCATCCGCGTTTTCCCGGGATAAAAAATAGCCTAAGTCCTTCTCCATACCATGGGCTATCTGCATGCCAAATTTCATTATGATCTGTTGTGTAGTTGAGGCGTGAAGGCGTAACAAACAAACAAACAAACTCACTTTCGCATTTATAATATTACGTTAGAATAGTTAGGATTGGTTTAAAAAAATACTTCTTTATAATATGAAAATTACAAATCGATTTATTAAAAGTGGCGGTTTACTTTTGTTATTATCTATACCTAGTATGTGTATCCATAGGAAGACTCTGTTCTACTTTTTGTAACAGATGAAAGTACTTATCAAAACAACTATAATAGTGAGTCAGGATCAGATGGGGATATAAAATCAATTAATGTCCCACTCACCTGCTAAACAAGTATTATGACCTGCCTGATGGAAAGCGGTTGCCGTAGACTATACTAAAACCAGGGTATCACTTAGGTACGCGTTGCCAACCCAACAGCAAATGGAGCAATCTATATTTTTCCGCGATCTGGGTGTTTAAAGTTGTTTATATTCCTATTTATTTTTTTATAAATAATAAAATTTCGTGCGAAAAGTGTTGGTGCTACCGACGTAAAACAAAATATTAAATAATAGCGACCCGCCCCGGCTTCGCACGGGTGCAATGTCGTGTGGTGTCGAGCCCGTCTTGACCCTCCCGTTCACGTTACCGCGAATACTGTTTCTTGCTAATTTTAAATCTGTGATATCTTTTTAAATATAAATGATAATGACATACATAAGAGCAAACTTTATCTACATTAAATGCCCGTCGTAACTAACTTATTTAATTAGATAGTTATCCATTGGATATAGATATATATCTATATCCATGATGGTATATACCATCGGAAACATTTTTATAGATATTTTTAAGATACAGAATTCCGTATTACATCAATTTGATCGTATAGTTTAGTCAGCGTTAGCGAAGAAAGCGCAAAAAATTATATGTATTTATGAAACATTGACTTTTTTTATATGTTCTGTATATACAGGGTGTGGCGTAAAGAGTAGGTAGTCAACCCATTACCTATGGGTGGGGGGTGTAATGACTGATCAGAAAATCAAAAATTATGTTTAGTAAAAGTGCCATGGTTTTCAAGATTTTGGGCATTTTTTTAATTTCATAAATAATTACACCCTTGGTCACTTTTTTCGATAAACATTTTTTTTATACCAGGTGCACTCAAACATGCAATTTTTTTTTTCATCTAACCAATTTTTGTATTAAAATTATGAATAATAAAAAAACCAAGCTATAGGTATAAAAACAAAAGTTTACATTTGATAGTGCATCTATCCAAGAGTACTACTGAAAAAACAGACAATGAAAATACTTTTATTTGTGAAAATGGCATCGAAAAAAGTGACCAAGGGTGTAATTATTAATGAAATTTAACCAGCTTTAAGAAGGGTGTGAAGAGGTATTTGCAGGGTTGGCAATACCCTTGGTGCTGCAAGCGTGTATACTGTATAGGCTTTGATTAGAGCCTTATGCTTCTTTGTAGTATTAAAAAAAAAACACAAAAACAAGTCATTTTTAATTGAACGGGTATTACAAACGTACGCTCTGTTATTTTCTTTAATACAATAATGCTCATATTTTTGTACTTCCCGATAAATAAATAAAGGGTAAAAGTATAATGCCATTCCTTGAATTCTAAATTCCTGTAGTTATCTCAATTTATCCCACTGATTGTTTAATTACAATCAATTATTGTATTTGTTCTGTAACTGCCCTGGGTTGTTTCATGTTACCATTATGGATCCTGTCAGTTGTTTATAATTCGTCTGAAACGATAACATTAATTATACATCAGGCTTTGTATAGATCGACGATGTCAGTCTTCTGAAATATAACATCAAAATGAGAATCACTTAGCTGCTTAGTTGGGATCAGATGACTGTGTGTGAGAAATGTCCCAGGATATAATAAATTTATTGATGATGATTATTAATAGAAAATCCTAAAATAACACTGTAAAACTTATAATATTTCAAAAAGTACGCCTTACTGATATATATATTTTAATTCTCAAATACACGTCTTATTATAGCTATAACCATGGCAACATTTTTCAGAAAAAACAGTCCTAACATCAAATTCTCCGAAATCATCAGATATAGAAGAGACAGAAGAAATAGTAACGAAATTCGTTCAAGCTCCTGGAAATGGCGAGCCGATCCAAGTGAAAACCAAAAGAACTATTTTAAGAAAAAAAAAGAAATCCAGTGTTATTGAATTAGATGAGGGTGATGTTGTCATTGAAGAGATCATGGATGACAAAGATGCTGATAAACCAAAGCAAACTAGAAGCCATGATGTAAATATCGAAGAATACGTAGGAGATGATACGCCAATGGAAAATGACTCTGAAAAGAGTACGATTGAAATGCCCGACGAATATCTACATATACCAAAAATGACAGCAAATGTGGAAATAGAAGAAATGATTTTTGAAGAAGACGTACCAAATATAATTAGCACAAAGCCTTCTTTGAAAAAACCTAGCGCCCGAAAATCACGACCAGTCCAAGTTGTATCTGAGGATGATGACTCTAATGATAATAATACGATTGTAGAGATATTTGAATTGCCTCAAGAAACCACTATTGAAGAAATCGAAACACCTGATAGTAAGCTACACCACAAGAGTACCACCAAACGCATCATTAAAAAGCGAGTTGGTTCTCAAGTAGAAACAACGCAAATAACAACTGAACATGAAGATTATAAACAGCCCATTATTTCTGTACATAAACCGGAAGAAATAACAGACGACATCGCTACACCTTTCACAGGGGAACACGAAATTGACACAGCCATAGTTATTGAAGAAGCTCCAGAACAAGTGAAAATTACCCAAGTTCGTTCCGAATCTGGTGAAGTTAAAACAGTGAAGACGACAAAACGTGTCATCAAAAAGAAAAAAGGCAAAAAGCAAGAAGTCACTGAAATCACTACCATCGAAAAAGATGACGAAGCCCCGCTCACTACTGTCTTTGTCACTGAAGAAGAAAGACCTGAAAACGTGGAAGAAACCAAGCCCGTCGAGATTGTAGAACTTCCAGAAGAGTCTACCGTTGAAGAATCTGAAACGCCAGAAGGTAAGACTAAACAAAAGCGAATAACCAAACGCACCATCAAAAAGAGAGTAGGTCCAAAAGTTGAAACAACACAAATTACCACTGAACAAGAGGACGACAAACAACCTATCATTTCAGTACACAAGACGGAAGAAATAATGGACGACATCACCACACCTTTCACAGACACACACGAAATCGATTCAGCTAAACTTATTGAAGAAGCTCCGGAACAAGTGAAGATAACTCAAATTCGATCTGAATCTGGTGAAGTTAAAACAGTGAAGACGACAAAACGTGTCATCAAAAAGAAGAAGGGTCCAAAGCAAGAAGTCACAGAAATTACGACCATTGAAAAAGAAAACGAGGCTCCGATCATCACTGTCCTTGTCACCGAAGAACAAAAACCTGAAGATGTGGAAGAAGCTAAACCTGTCGAGATTATAGAACTTCCGGAAGAAACTTCCATCGAAGAATCTGAAACGCCAGAAGGTAAGACTAAACAAAAGCGAATCACCAAACGCACCATCAAAAAGAGAGTAGGTCCAAAAGTAGAAACAACCAAAATCACCACTGAACAAGAGGACGACAAACAACCTATCATTTCAGTACATAAAACGGAAGAAATAACAGATGACATCACAACGCCTTTCACAGAAACACACAAAATCGACAAAGTCAAAGTTATTGAAGAAGCACCGGAACATGTGAAAATAACTCAAGTTCGATCTGAATCTGGTGAAGTAAAAACAGTGAAGACAACAAAACGTGTCATCAAAAAGAAGAAGGGTCCAAAGCAAGAAGTCACTGAAATAACAACCATCGAAAAAGATAACGAAGCCCCAATCACCACTGTCTCTGTCACCGAAGAAGAAAAACCTGAAGATGTGGAAGAAGCTACGCCCATCGAGATTGTAGAACTTCCGGAAGAAACTACCATCGAAGAATCTGAAACGCCAGAAGGTAAGACTAAACAAAAGCGAATAACCAAACGCACCATCAAAAAGAGAGTAGGTCCAAAAGTTGAAACAACACAAATTACCACTGAACAAGAGGACGACAAACAACCTATCATTTCAGTACACAAGACGGAAGAAATAATGGACGACATCACCACACCTTTCACAGACACACACGAAATCGATTCAGCTAAAGTTATTGAAGAAGCTCCGGAACAAGTGAAGATAACTCAAATTCGATCTGAATCTGGTGAAGTTAAAACAGTGAAGACGACAAAACGTTTCATCAAAAAGAAGAAGGGTCCAAAGCAAGAAGTCACAGAAATCATGACTATCGAAAAAGATAACGAAGCCCCGGTCACAACTGTCCTTGTCACCGAAGAAGAAAAACCTGAAGATGTGGAAGAAACTAAACCTGTTGAAATTATAGAACTTCCGGAAGAAACTACCATTGAAGAATCTGAAACGCCAGAAGGTAAGATTAAACACAAGCGGATCACCAAACGCACTATCAAAAAGAGAGTAGGTCCAAAAGTGGAAACAACACAAATCACCACCGAACAAGAGGACGACAAACAACCTATCATTTCAGTACACAAGACGGAAGAAATAACTGACGATATCACTACACCTTTCACAGACACACACGAAATCGATACAGCTAAAGTTATTGAAGAAGCACCGGAACAAGTGAAAATAACTCAAGTTCGATCTGAATCTGGTGAAGTTAAAACAGTGAAGACGACAAAACGTGTCATCAAAAAGAAGAAGGGTCCAAAGCAAGAAGTCACAGAAATCACGACCATCGAAAAAGATAATGAAGCCCCGGTCACAAATGTCTTAGTCACAGAAGAAGAAAATACTAAAGATGTGGAAGAAACTAAGCCCGTCGAGATAATAGAACTTCCGGAAGAAACTACCATAGAAGAATCTGAAACGCCAGAAGGTAAGCCTACACGAAAACGAATCACTAAACGTATAATAAAAAAGAGAGTAGGTCCAAAAGTGGAAACAACACAAATCACCACTGAACAAGAGGACGACAAACAACCTATCATTTCAGTATACAAGACGGAAGAAATAACAGACGACATCACTACACCTTTCACAGACATAAACGAAATCGAAACAGCAAAAGTTATTGAAGAAACTCCAGAACAAGTGGAAATAAGCAAAGTTCAGTCCGAATCTGGTGAAGTTCAAACAGTAAAGACGACAAAACGAGTCATAAAAAAGAAAAAGGGTCCAAAGCAAGAAGTCACAGAAATCACGACCATCGAAAAAGACTACGAGGCCCCAATAACCACCATCCTTGTCACCGAAGAAGAAAAACCTGAAGATGTGGAAGAAGCTGAACCAGTCGAAATTGTGGAACTTCCGGAAGAAACTACCATTGAAGAATCTGAAACGCCAGAAGGTAAGATTAAACACAAGCGGATCACCAAACGCACCATTAAAAAGAGAGAAGGTCCAAAAGTGGAAACAACACAAATCACTACTGAACAAGAGGACGACAAACAACCTATCATTTCAGTACACAAGACGGAAGAAATAGCAGACGATATCACCACACCTTTCACAGACACAAACGAAATCAATACAGCTAACGTTATTGAAGAAGCTCCGGAACAAGTGAAGGTAACTCAAGTTCGTTCTGAATCTGGTGAAGTAAAAACAGTGAAGACGACAAAACGTGTCATCAAAAAGAAGAAGGGTCCAAAGCAAGAAGTCACAGAAATCACAACCATCGAAAAAGAAGACGAGGCCCCGATCACCACTGTCCTTGTCACCGAAGAAGAAAAACCTGAGGATGTGGAAAAAGCTAAACCTGTCGAGATTATAGAACTTCCGGAAGAAACTACCATCGAAGAATCTGAAACGCCAGAAGGTAAGACTAAACACAAGCGAATCACTAAACGCACTATCAAAAAGAGAGTAGGACCAAAAGTGGAAACAACACAAATCACCACCGAACAAGAGGACGACAAACAACCAATCATTTCAGTATACAAGACGGAAGAAATATCAGACGACATCACTACACCTTTCACAGACACACACGAAATCGATACAGCTAAAGTCATTGAAGAAGCCCCGGAAAGAGTGGAAATAAGCCAAGTTCGATCCGAATCTGGTGATGTTAAAACAGTAAAAACTACAAAACGTGTAATCAAAAAGAAGAAGGGTCCAAAGCAAGAAGTCACAGAAATAACTACCATCGAAAAAGAAGACGAGGTCCCGATCACCACTGTCCTTGTCACCGAAGAAGATAAACCTGAAGATGTGGAAGAAGCTAAACCTGTCGCGATTATAGAACTTCCGGAAGAGATCAGCGTTGAAGAATCTGAAACGCCAGAAGGTAAGATTAAACACAAGCGGATCACCAAACGCACCATTAAAAAGAGAGTAGGTCCAAAAGTGGAAACAACACAAATCACTACTGAACAAGAGGACGACAAACAACCTATCATTTCAGTACACAAGACGGAAGAAATAACAGACGACATCACAACACCCTTCACAGACACACACGATATCGATACAGCTAAAGTCATTGAAGAAGCTCCGGAACAAGTGAAGATAACTCAAGTTCGATCTGAATCTGGTGAAGTTAAAACAGTGAAGACGATAAAACGTGTCATCAAAAAGAAGAAGGGTCCAAAGCAAGAAGTCACAGAAATCACGACCATCGAAAAAGATGACGAGGCCCCAATCACCACTGTCCATGTCACCGAAGAAGAAAAACCTGAGGATGTGGAAAAAGCTAAACCTGTCGAGATTATAGAACTTCCGGAAGAAACTACCATCGAAGAATCTGAAACGCCAGAAGGTAAGACTAAACACAAGCGAATCACTAAACGCACTATCAAAAAGAGAGTAGGTCCAAAAGTGGAAACAACACAAATCACCACCGAACAAGAGGACGACAAACAACCAATCATTTCAGTATACAAGACGGAAGAAATATCAGACGACATCACTTCACCTTTCACAGACACACACGAAATCGATACAGCTAAAGTCATTGAAGAAGCCCCGGAAAGAGTGGAAATAAGCCAAGTTCGATCCGAATCTGGTGATGTTAAAACAGTGAAAACTACAAAACGTGTAATCAAAAAGAAGAAGGGTCCAAAGCAAGAAGTCACAGAAATAACTACCATCGAAAAAGAAGACGAGGTCCCGATCACCACTGTCCTTGTCACCGAAGAAGATAAACCTGAAGATGTGGAAGAAGCTAAACCTGTCGCGATTATAGAACTTCCGGAAGAGATCAGCGTTGAAGAATCTGAAACGCCAGAAGGTAAGATTAAACACAAGCGGATCACCAAACGCACCATTAAAAAGAGAGTAGGTCCAAAAGTGGAAACAACACAAATCACTACTGAACAAGAGGACGACAAAGAACCTATCATTTCAGTACACAAGACGGAAGAAATAACAGACGACATCACAACACCCTTCACAGACACACACGATATTGATACAGCTAAAGTTATTGAAGAAGCTCCGGAACAAGTGAAGATAACTCAAGTTCGATCTGAATCTGGTGAAGTTAAAACAGTGAAGACGACAAAACGTGTCATCAAAAAGAAGAAGGGTCCAAAGCAAGAAGTCACAGAAATCACGACCATCGAAAAAGATGACGAGGCCCCAATCACCACTGTCCATGTCACCGAAGAAGAAAAACCTGAGGATGTGGAAAAAGCTAAACCTGTCGAGATTATAGAACTTCCGGAAGAAACTACCATCGAAGAATCTGAAACGCCAGAAGGTAAGACTAAACACAAGCGAATCACTAAACGCACTATTAAAAAGAGAGTAGGTCCAAAAGTGGAAACAACACAAATCACCACTGAACAAGAGGACGACAAACAGCCTATCATTTCTGTACACAAGACGGAAGAAATAACAGACGACATCACTACACCCTTCACCGACACACACGATATCGATACAGCTAACGTTATTGAAGAAGCTCCGGAACAAGTAAAGATAACTCAAGTTCGATCTGAATCTGGTGAAGTTAAATCAGTGAAGACGACAAAACGTGTAATCAAAAAGAAGAAGGGTCCAAAGCAAGAAGTCACAGAAATCACAACCATTGAAAAAGAAGACGAGGCCCCGATAACCACTGTCCTTGTCACCGAAGAAGAAAAACCTGAAGATGTGGAAGAAGCTAAACCTGACGAGATTATAGAACTTCCGGACGAGACCAGCGTTGAAGAATCTGAAACGCCAGATGGTAAGACTACACACAAACGAATCACTAAACGAATTATCAAAAAGAGAGTAGGTCCAAAAGTGGAAACAACACAAATCACCACTGAACAAGAGGACGACAAACAGCCTATCATTTCAGTACTCAAGACAGAAGAAATATCAGACGACATGACTACACCCTTCAGAGACACACACGATATTGATACAGCTAACGTTATTGAAGAAGCTCCGGAACAAGTGAAGATAACTCAAGTACGATCTGAATCTGGTGAAGTAAAAACAGTGAAGACGACAAAAAGTGTCATCAAAAAGAAGAAGGGTCCAAAGCAAGAAGTCACAGAAATCACAACCATTGAAAAAGGAGATGAGGCCCCGATCACCACTGTCCTTGTCACCGAAGAAGAAAAACCTGAAGATGTGGAAGAAGCTAAACCTGTCGAGATTATAGAACTTCCGGAAGAAACTTCCATCGAAGAATCTGAAACGCCAGAAGGTAAGCCAACACGCAAACGAATCACTAAACGTATTATCAAAAAGAGAGTAGGTCCAAAAGTGGAAACAACACAAATCACCACTGAACAAGAGGACGACAAACAACCTATCATTTCAGTACACAAGACGGAAGAAATAACAGACGACATCACTACACCTTTCACAGACATACACGAAATCGAAACAGCAAAAGTTATTGAAGAAACCCCAGAACAAGTAGAGATAACTCAAGTTCGATCTGAATCTGGTGAAGTTAAAACAGTGAAGACGACACAACGTGTCATCAAAAAGAAGAAGGGTCCAAAGCAAGAAGTCACAGAAATCACAACCATCGAAAAAGACGACGAGGCCCCGATCACCACTGTTCTTGTCACCGAAGAAGAAAAACCAGAAGATGTGGAAGAAGCAAAACCTGTCGAGATTATAGAACTTCCGGAAGAAACTTCCATCGAAGAATCTGAAACGCCAGAAGGTAAGCCTACACACAAACGAATCACCAAACGCACCATCAAAAAGAGACTAGGTCCAAAAGTGGAAACAACACTAATCACCACTGAACAAGAGGACGACAAACAACCTATCATTTCAGTACACAAGACGGAAGAAATAACAGACGACATCACTACACCTGTCACAGACAGACACGAAATCAATACAACTAACGTAATTGAAGAAGCTCCGGAACAAGTGAAGGTTACTCAAGTTCGTTCTGAATCTGGTGAAGTTAAAACAGTGAAGACGACAAAACGTGTCATCAAAAAGAAGAAGGGTCCAAAGCAAGAAGTCACAGAAATAACTACCATTGAAAAAGAAGACGAGGTACCGATCACCACTGTCCTTGTCACCGAAGAAGATAAACCTGAAGATGTGGAAGAAGCTAAACCTCTCGAGATTATAGAACTTCCGGAAGAGACCAGCGTTGAAGAATCTGAAACGCCAGAAGGTAAGCCTACACACAAACGAATCTCTAAACGAATTATCAAAAAGAGAGTCGGTCCAAAAGTGGAAACAACACAAATCACCACTGAACAGGTAGACGACAAAAAACCTATCATTTCAGTACACAAGACGGAAGAAATAACAGACGACATCACGACACCCTTCACAGATACACACGATATTGATACAGCTAACGTTATTGAAGAAGCTCCAGAACAAGTGAAGATAACTCAAGTTCGATCTGAATCTGGTGAAGTTAAAACAGTGAAGACGACAAAACGTGTCATCAAAAAGAAGAAGGGTCCAAAGCAAGAAGTCACAGAAATCACAACTATCGAAAAAGACGACGAGGCCCCGATCACCACTGTTCTTGTCACCGAAGAAGAAAAACCTGAAAATGTGGAAGAAGCTAAACCTGTCGAGATTATAGAACTTCCGGAAGAAACTACCATCGAAGAATCTGAAACGCCAGAAGGTAAGACTAAACACAAGCGAATCACCAAACGCACCATCAAAAAGAGAGTAGGTCCAAAAGTGGAAACCACCCAAATCACCACTGAACAAGAGGACGACAAACAACCTATCATTTCAGTACACAAGATGGAAGAAATAACAGACGACATCACTACACCTTTCACAGACACACACGAAATCGATACAGCTAACGATATTGAAGAAGCTCCGGAACAAGTGAAGGTAACTCAAGTTCGTTCTGAATCTGGTGAAGTTAAATCAGTGAAGACGACAAAACGTGTCATCAAAAAGAAGAAGGGTCCAAAGCAAGAAGTCACAGAAATCACTACCATCGAAAAAGACGACGAGCCCCCTATAACCACTGTTATTGTCACCGAAGAACAAAAACCTGAAGATGTGGAAGAAGCTAAACCTGTCGAGATTATAGAACTTCCGGAAGAAACTACCATTGAAGAATCTGAAACGCCAGAAGGTAAGCCTACTCACAAACGAATTACTAAACGTATTATCAAAAGGAGAGTAGGTCCAAAAGTGGAAACCACCCAAATCACCACTGAACAGGAAGACGACAAACAACCTATCATTTCAGTACACAAGACGGAAGAAATAACAGAAGATATCACTACACCTTTCACAGACACACACGAAATCGATACAGCTAACGTTATTGAAGAAGCTCCGGAACAAGTGAAGGTAACTCAAGTTCGTTCTGAGTCTGGTGAAGTTAAAACAGTGAAGACGACAAAACGTGTCATCAAAAAGAAGAAGGGTCCAAAGCAAGAAGTCACAGAAATCACAACCATTGAAAAAGGAGATGAGGCCCCGATCACCACTGTCCTTGTCACCGAAGAAGAAAAACCTGAAGATGTGGAAGAAGCTAAACCTGTCGAGATTATAGAACTTCCGGAAGAAACTTCCATCGAAGAATCTGAAACGCCAGAAGGTAAGCCTACACACAAACGAATCACTAAACGTATTATCAAAAAGAGAGTAGGTCCAAAAGTAGAAACCACCCAAATAACCACTGAACAAGAGGACGACAAACAACCTATCATTTCAGTACACAAGACGGAAGAAATAACAGACGACATCACTACACCTTTCAAAGACACACACGTAATCGATACAGCTAACGTTATTGAAGAAGCTCCGGAACAAGTGAAGGTAACTCAAGTTCGATCTGAATCTGGTGAAGTTAAAACAGTGAAGACGACAAAACGTGTCATCAAAAAGAAGAAGGGTCCAAAGCAAGAAGTCACAGAAATCACAACCATCGAAAAAGACGACGAGGCCCCGATCACCACTGTTCTTGTCACCGAAGAAGATAAACCTGAAGATGTGGAAGAAGCTAAACCTGTCGAGATAAAAGAACTTCCGGAAGAAACTACCATTGAAGAATCTGAAACGCCAGAAGGTAAGCCTACTCACAAACGAATCACTAAACGTATTATCAAAAGGAGAGTAGGTCCAAAAGTGGAAACCACCCAAATCACCACTGAACAGGAAGACGACAAACAACCTATCATTTCAGTACACAAGACGGAAGAAATAACAGACGACATCAATACACCTTTCACAGACACACACGTAATCGATACAGCTAACGTTATTGAAGAAGCTCCGGAACAAGTAGAGATAACTCAAGTTCGATCTGAATCTGGTGAAGTTAAAACAGTGAAGACGACAAAACGTGTCATCAAAAAGAAGAAGGGTCCAAAGCAAGAAGTCACAGAAATCACAACTATCGAAAAAGACGACGAGGCCCCGATCACCACTGTTCTTGTCACCGAAGAAGAAAAACCTGAAGATGTGGAAGAAGCTAAACCTGTCGAGATAATAGAACTTCCGGAAGAAACTACCATTGAAGAATCTGAAACGCCAGAAGGTAAGCCTACACACAAACGAATCACTAAACGTATTATCAAAAAGAGAGTAGGTCCTAAAATCCAAACAACACAAATCACCACTGAACAAGAGGACGACAAACAACCTATAATTTCAGTACACAAGACGGAAGAAATAACAGACGACATCACTACACCTTTCACAGACACACACGAAATCGATACAGCTAACGTTATTGAAGAAGCTCCGGAACAAGTGAAGGTAACTCAAGTTCGTTCTGAATCTGGTGAAGTTAAAACAGTGAAGACGACAAAACGTGTCATCAAAAAGAAGAAGGGTCCAAAGCAAGAAGTCACAGAAATCACAACCATCGAAAAAGACGACGAGGCCCCGATCACCAGTGTTCTTGTCACCGAAGAAGAAAACCCTGAAAATGTGGAAAAAGCTAAACCTGTCGAGATTATAGAACTTCCGGAAGAAACTTCCATTGAAGAATCTGAAACGCAAGAAGGTAAGCCTACACACAAACGAATCACTAAACGTATTATCAAAAAGAGAGTAGGTCCAAAAGTGGAAACAACACAAATCACCACTGAACAAGAGGACGACAAACAACCTATCATTTCAGTACACAAGACGGAAGAAATAACAGACGACATCACTACACCTTTCACAGACACACACGAAATCGACACAGCTAACGTTATTGATGAAGCTCCGGAACAAGTGAAGGTAACTCAAGTTCATTCTGAATCTGGTGAAGTTAAATCAGTGAAGACGACAAAACGTGTCATCAAAAAGAAGAAGGGTCCAAAGCAAGAAGTCACAGAAATCACAACCATCGAAAAAGACGACGAGGCCCCGATCACCACTGTTCTTGTCACCGAAGAAGAAAAACCTGAAGATGTGGAAGAAGCTAAACCTGTCGAGATTATAGAACTTCCGGAAGAAACTTCCATCGAAGTATCTGAAACGCCAGAAGGTAAGACTAAACACAAGCGAATCACCAAACGCACCATCAAAAAGAGAGTAGGTCCAAAAGTGGAAACCACCCAAATCACCACTGAACAAGAGGACGACAAACAACCTATCATTTCAGTACACAAGACGGAAGAAATAACAGACGACATCACTACACCTTTCACAGACACACACGAAATCGACACAGCTAACGTTATTGAAGAAGCTCCGGAACAAGTGAAGGTAACTCAAGTTCGTTCTGAATCTGGTGAAGTTAAATCAGTGAAGACGACAAAACGTGTCATCAAAAAGAAGAAGGGTCCAAAGCAAGAAGTCACAGAAATCACAACCATCGAAAAAGACGACGAGGCCCCGATCACCACTGTTCTTGTCACCGAAGAAGAAAAACCTGAAGATGTGGAAGAAGCTAAACCTGTCGAGATTATAGAACTTCCGGAAGAAACTTCCATCGAAGTATCTGAAACGCCAGAAGGTAAGACTAAACACAAGCGAATCACCAAACGCACCATCAAAAAGAGAGTAGGTCCAAAAGTGGAAACCACCCAAATCACCACTGAACAAGAGGACGACAAACAACCTATCATTTCAGTACACAAGACGGAAGAAATAACAGACGACATCACTACACCTTTCACAGACACACACGAAATCGACACAGCTAACGTTATTGAAGAAGCTCCGGAACAAGTGAAGGTATCTCAAGTTCGTTCTGAATCTGGTGAAGTTAAAACAGTGAAGACGACAAAACGTGTCATCAAAAAGAAGAAGGGTCCAAAGCAAGAAGTCACAGAAATCACAACCATCGAAAAAGACGACGAGGCCCCGATCACCACTGTTCTTGTCACCGAAGAAGAAAAACCTGAAGATGTGGAAGAAGCTAAACCTGTCGAGATTATAGAACTTCCGGAAGAAACTTCCATCGAAGTATCTGAAACGCCAGAAGGTAAGACTAAACACAAGCGAATCACCAAACGCACCATCAAAAAGAGAGTAGGTCCAAAAGTGGAAACCACCCAAATCACCACTGAACAAGAGGACGACAAACAACCTATCATTTCAGTACACAAGACGGAAGAAATAACAGACGACATCACTACACCTTTCACAGACACACACGAAATCGACACAGCTAACGTTATTGAAGAAGCTCCGGAACAAGTGAAGGTAACTCAAGTTCGTTCTGAATCTGGTGAAGTTAAATCAGTGAAGACGACAAAACGTGTCATCAAAAAGAAGAAGGGTCCAAAGCAAGAAGTCACAGAAATCACAACCATCGAAAAAGACGACGAGGCCCCGATCACCACTGTTCTTGTCACCGAAGAAGAAAAACCTGAAGATGTGGAAGAAGCTAAACCTGTCGAGATTATAGAACTTCCGGAAGAAACTTCCATCGAAGTATCTGAAACGCCAGAAGGTAAGACTAAACACAAGCGAATCACCAAACGCACCATCAAAAAGAGAGTAGGTCCAAAAGTGGAAACCACCCAAATCACCACTGAACAAGAGGACGACAAACAACCTATCATTTCAGTACACAAGACGGAAGAAATAACAGACGACATCACTACACCTTTCACAGACACACACGAAATCGACACAGCTAACGTTATTGAAGAAGCTCCGGAACAAGTGAAGGTATCTCAAGTTCGTTCTGAATCTGGTGAAGTTAAAACAGTGAAGACGACAAAACGTGTCATCAAAAAGAAGAAGGGTCCAAAGCAAGAAGTCACAGAAATCACAACCATCGAAAAAGACGACGAGGCCCCGATCACCACTGTTCTTGTCACCGAAGAAGAAAAACCTGAAGATGTGGAAGAAGCTAAATCTGTCGAGATTATAGAACTTCCGGAAGAAACTTCCATCGAAGAATCTGAAACGCCAGAAGGTAAGCCTACACACAAACGAATCACTAAACGTATTATCAAAAAGAGAGTAGGTCCAAAAGTGGAAACCACACAAATCACCACTGAAGAAGAGGACGACAAACAACCTATCATTTCAGTACACAAGACGGAAGAAATAACAGACGACATCACTACACCTTTCACAGACACACACGAAATCGACACAGCTAACGTTATTGAAGAAGCTCCGGAACAAGTGAAGGTAACTCAAGTTCGTTCTGAATCTGGTGAAGTTAAATCAGTGAAGACGACAAAACGTGTCATCAAAAAGAAGAAGGGTCCAAAGCAAGAAGTCACAGAAATCACAACCATCGAAAAAGACGACGAGGCCCCGATCACCACTGTTCTTGTCACCGAAGAAGAAAAACCTGAAGATGTGGAAGAAGCTAAACCTGTCGAGATTATAGAACTTCCGGAAGAAACTTCCATCGAAGTATCTGAAACGCCAGAAGGTAAGACTAAACACAAGCGAATCACCAAACGCACCATCAAAAAGAGAGTAGGTCCAAAAGTGGAAACCACCCAAATCACCACTGAACAAGAGGACGACAAACAACCTATCATTTCAGTACACAAGACGGAAGAAATAACAGACGACATCACTACACCTTTCACAGACACACACGAAATCGACACAGCTAACGTTATTGAAGAAGCTCCGGAACAAGTGAAGGTAACTCAAGTTCGTTCTGAATCTGGTGAAGTTAAATCAGTGAAGACGACAAAACGTGTCATCAAAAAGAAGAAGGGTCCAAAGCAAGAAGTCACAGAAATCACAACCATCGAAAAAGACGACGAGGCCCCGATCACCACTGTTCTTGTCACCGAAGAAGAAAAACCTGAAGATGTGGAAGAAGCTAAACCTGTCGAGATTATAGAACTTCCGGAAGAAACTTCCATCGAAGTATCTGAAACGCCAGAAGGTAAGACTAAACACAAGCGAATCACCAAACGCACCATCAAAAAGAGAGTAGGTCCAAAAGTGGAAACCACCCAAATCACCACTGAACAAGAGGACGACAAACAACCTATCATTTCAGTACACAAGACGGAAGAAATAACAGACGACATCACTACACCTTTCACAGACACACACGAAATCGACACAGCTAACGTTATTGAAGAAGCTCCGGAACAAGTAAAGATAACTCAAGTTCGTTCTGAATCTGGTGAAGTTAAATCAGTGAAGACGACAAAACGTGTCATCAAAAAGAAGAAGGGTCCAAAGCAAGAAGTCACAGAAATCACAACCATCGAAAAAGACGACGAGGCCCCGATCACCACTGTTCTTGTCACCGAAGAAGAAAAACCTGAAGATGTGGAAGAAGCTAAACCTGTCGAGATTATAGAACTTCCGGAAGAAACTTCCATCGAAGTATCTGAAACGCCAGAAGGTAAGACTAAACACAAGCGAATCACCAAACGCACCATCAAAAAGAGAGTAGGTCCAAAAGTGGAAACCACCCAAATCACCACTGAACAAGAGGACGACAAACAACCTATCATTTCAGTACACAAGACGGAAGAAATAACAGACGACATCACTACACCTTTCACAGACACACACGAAATCGACACAGCTAACGTTATTGAAGAAGCTCCGGAACAAGTGAAGGTATCTCAAGTTCGTTCTGAATCTGGTGAAGTTAAAACAGTGAAGACGACAAAACGTGTCATCAAAAAGAAGAAGGGTCCAAAGCAAGAAGTCACAGAAATCACAACCATCGAAAAAGACGACGAGGCCCCGATCACCACTGTTCTTGTCACCGAAGAAGAAAAACCTGAAGATGTGGAAGAAGCTAAATCTGTCGAGATTATAGAACTTCCGGAAGAAACTTCCATCGAAGAATCTGAAACGCCAGAAGGTAAGCCTACACACAAACGAATCACTAAACGTATTATCAAAAAGAGAGTAGGTCCAAAAGTGGAAACCACACAAATCACCACTGAACAAGAGGACGACAAACAACCTATCATTTCAGTACACAAGACGGAAGAAATAACAGACGACATCACTACACCTTTCACAGACACACACGAAATCGACACAGCTAACGATATTGAAGAAGCTCCGGAACAAGTGAAGGTAACTCAAGTTCGTTCTGAATCTGGTGAAGTTAAATCAGTGAAGACGACAAAACGTGTCATCAAAAAGAAGAAGGGTCCAAAGCAAGAAGTCACAGAAATCACAACCATCGAAAAAGACGACGAGGCCCCGATCACCACTGTTCTTGTCACCGAAGAAGAAAAACCTGAAGATGTGGAAGAAGCTAAACCTGTCGAGATTATAGAACTTCCGGAAGAAACTTCCATCGAAGTATCTGAAACGCCAGAAGGTAAGACTAAACACAAGCGAATCACCAAACGCACCATCAAAAAGAGAGTAGGTCCAAAAGTGGAAACCACCCAAATCACCACTGAACAAGAGGACGACAAACAACCTATCATTTCAGTACACAAGACGGAAGAAATAACAGACGACATCACTACACCTTTCACAGACACCCACAAAATCGATACAGCTAACGTTATTGAAGAAGCTCCGGAACAAGTGAAGGTAACTCAAGTTCGATCTGAATCTGGTGAAGTTAAAACAGTGAAGACGACAAAACGTGTCATCAAAAAGAAGAAGGGTCCAAAGCAAGAAGTCACAGAAATCACTACCATCGAAAAAGACGACGAGGCCCCGATCACCACTGTTCTTGTCACCGAAGAAGAAAAACCAGAAGATGTGGAAGAAGCTAAATCTGTCGAGATTATAGAACTTCCGGAAGAAACTTCCATCGAAGAATCTGAAACGCCAGAAGGTAAGCCTACACACAAGCGAATCACCAAACGCACCATTAAAAAGAGAGTAGGTCCAAAAGTGGAAACAACACAAATCACCACTGAACAAGAGGACGACAAACAACCTATCATTTCAGTACACAAGACGGAAGAAATAACAGACGACATCACTACACCTTTCACAGACACCCACAAAATCGATACAGCTAACGTTATTGAAGAAGCTCCGGAACAAGTAAAGGTAACTCAAGTTCGATCGGAATCTGGTGAAGTTAAAACAGTGAAGACGACAAAACGTGTCATCAAAAAGAAGAAGGGTCCAAAGCAAGAAGTCACAGAAATCACAACCATCGAAAAAGACGACGAGGCCCCGATCACCACTGTTCTTGTCACCGAAGAAGAAAAACCTGAAGATGTGGAAGAAGCTAAACCTGTCGAGATAATAGAACTTCCGGAAGAAACTTCCATCGAAGAATCTGAAACACCAGAAGGTAAGCCTACACACAAACGAATCACCAAACGCACCATCAAAAAGAGAGTAGGTCCAAAAGTGGAAACCACCCAAATCACCACTGAACAAGAGGACGACAAACAACCTATCATTTCAGTACACAAGACGGAAGAAATAACAGACGACATCACTACACCTTTCACAGACACACACGAAATCGATACAGCTAACGTTATTGAAGAAGCTCCGGAACAAGTGAAGGTAACTCAAGTTCGTTCTGAATCTGGTGAAGTTAAAATAGTGAAGACGACAAAACGTGTCATCAAAAAGAAAAAGGGTCCAAAGCAAGAAGTCACAGAAATCACAACCGTCGAAAAAGACGACGAGGCCCCGATCACCACTGTTCTTGTCACCGAAGAAGAAAAACCTGAAGATGTGGAAGAAGCTAAACCTGTCGAGATAATAGAACTTCCGGAAGAAACTACCATTGAAGAATCTGAAACGCCAGAAGGTAAGCCTACACACAAACGAATCACTAAACGTATTATCAAAAAGAGAGTAGGTCCTAAAATCCAAACAACACAAATCACCACTGAACAAGAGGACGACAAACAACCTATCATTTCAGTACACAAGACGGAAGAAATAACAAACGACATCACTACACCTTTCACAGACACACACGAAATCGATACAGCTAACGTTATTGAAGAAGCTCCGGAACAAGTGAAGGTATCTCAAGTTTGTTCTGAATCTGGTGAAGTTAAAACAGTGAAGACGACAAAACGTGTCATCAAAAAGAAGAAGGGTCCAAAGCAAGAAGTCACAGTAATCACAACGATCGAAAAAGACGACGAGGCCCCGATCACCACTGTTCTTGTCACCGAAGAAGAAAAACCTGAAGATGTGGAAGAAGCTAAACCTGTCGAGATTATAGAACTTCCGGAAGAAACTTCCATCGAAGAATCTGAAACGCCAGAAGGTAAGCCTACACACAAGCGAATCACCAAACGCACCATTAAAAAGAGAGTAGGTCCAAAAGTGGAAACAACACAAATCACCACTGAACAAGAGGACGACAAACAACCTATCATTTCAGTACACAAGACGGAAGAAATAACAGACGACATCACTACACCTTTCACAGACACCCACGAAATCGATACAGCTAACGTTATTGAAGAAGCTCCGGAACAAGTGAAGGTAACTCAAGTTCGATCTGAATCTGGTGAAGTTAAAACAGTGAAGACGACAAAACGTGTCATCAAAAAGAAGAAGGGTCCAAAGCAAGAAGTCACAGAAATCACAACCATCGAAAAAGACGACGAGGCCCCGATCACCACTGTTCTTGTCACCGAAGAAGAAAAACCTGAAGATGTGGAAGAAGCTAAATCTGTCGAGATTATAGAACTTCCGGAAGAAACTTCCATCGAAGAATCTGAAACGCCAGAAGGTAAGCCTACACACAAACGAATCACTAAACGTATTATCAAAAAGAGAGTAGGTCCTAAAATCCAAACAACACAAATCACCACTGAACAAGAGGACGACAAACAACCTATCATTTCAGTACACAAGACGGAAGAAATAACAGACGACATCACTACACCTTTCACAGACACACACGAAATCGACACAGCTAACGTTATTGAAGAAGCTCCGGAACAAGTGAAGGTATCTCAAGTTCGTTCTGAATCTGGTGAAGTTAAAACAGTGAAGACGACAAAACGTGTCATCAAAAAGAAGAAGGGTCCAAAGCAAGAAGTCACAGAAATCACAACCATCGAAAAAGACGACGAGGCCCCGATCACCACTGTTCTTGTCACCGAAGAAGAAAAACCTGAAGATGTGGAAGAAGCTAAATCTGTCGAGATTATAGAACTTCCGGAAGAAACTTCCATCGAAGAATCTGAAACGCCAGAAGGTAAGCCTACACACAAACGAATCACTAAACGTATTATCAAAAAGAGAGTAGGTCCTAAAATCCAAACAACACAAATCACCACTGAACAAGAGGACGACAAAGAACCTATCATTTCAGTACACAAGACGGAAGAAATAACAGACGACATCACTACACCTTTCACAGACACACACGAAATCGATACAGCTAACGTTATTGAAGAAGCTCCGGAACAAGTGAAGGTAACTCAAGTTCGTTCTGAATCTGGTGAAGTTAAAATAGTGAAGACGACAAAACGTGTCATCAAAAAGAAAAAGGGTCCAAAGCAAGAAGTCACAGAAATCACAACCGTCGAAAAAGACGACGAGGCCCCGATCACCACTGTTCTTGTCACCGAAGAAGAAAAACCTGAAGATGTGGAAGAAGCTAAACCTGTCGAGATAATAGAACTTCCGGAAGAAACTACCATTGAAGAATCTGAAACGCCAGAAGGTAAGCCTACACACAAACGAATCACTAAACGTATTATCAAAAAGAGAGTAGGTCCAAAAGTGGAAACCACCCAAATCACCACTGAACAAGAGGACGACAAACAACCTATCATTTCAGTACACAAGACGGAAGAAATAACAGACGACATCACTACACCTTTCACAGACACACACGAAATCGACACAGCTAACGTTATTGAAGAAGCTCCGGAACAAGTGAAGGTATCTCAAGTTCGTTCTGAATCTGGTGAAGTTAAAACAGTGAAGACGACAAAACGTGTCATCAAAAAGAAGAAGGGTCCAAAGCAAGAAGTCACAGAAATCACAACGATCGAAAAAGACGACGAGGCCCCGATCACCACTGTTCTTGTCACCGAAGAAGAAAAACCTGAAGATGTGGAAGAAGCTAAACCTGTCGAGATTATAGAACTTCCGGAAGAAACTACCATTGAAGAATCTGAAACGCCAGAAGGTAAGCCTACACACAAACGAATCACTAAACGCCCAATCAAAAAGAGAGTAGGTCCAAAATTGGAAACAACACAAATCACCACTGAACAAGAGGACGACAAACAACCTATCATTTCAGTACACAAGACGGAAGAAATAACAGACGACATCACTACACCTTTCACAGACACACACGAAATCGACACAGCTAACGTTATTGAAGAAGCTCCGGAACAAGTGAAGGTAACTCAAGTTCATTCTGAATCTGGTGAAGTTAAATCAGTGAAGACGACAAAACGTGTCATCAAAAAGAAGAAGGGTCCAAAGCAAGAAGTCACAGAAATCACAACCATCGAAAAAGACGACGAGGCCCCGATCACCACTGTTCTTGTCACCGAAGAAGAAAACCCTGAAGATGTGGAAGAAGCTAAACCTGTCGAGATTATAGAACTTCCGGAAGAAACTACCATTGAAGAATCTGAAACGCCAGAAGGTAAGCCTACACACAAACGAATCACTAAACGTATTATCAAAAAGAGAGTAGGTCCTAAAATCCAAACAACACAAATCACCACTGAACAAGAGGACGACAAACAACCTATCATTTCAGTACACAAGACGGAAGAAATAACAGACGACATCACTACACCTTTCACAGACACACACGAAATCGATACAGCTAACGTTATTGAAGAAGCTCCGGAACAAGTGAAGGTAACTCAAGTTCGTTCTGAATCTGGTGAAGTAAAAACAGTGAAGACGACAAAACGTGTCATCAAAAAGAAGAAGGGTCCAAAGCAAGAAGTCACAGAAATCACAACCATCGAAAAAGACGACGAGGCCCCGATCACCACTGTTCTTGTCACCGAAGAAGAAAAACCTGAAGATGTGGAAGAAGCTAAACCTGTCGAGATTATAGAACTTCCGGAAGAAACTTCCATCGAAGAATCTGAAACGCCAGAAGGTAAGTCTACACACAAGCGAATCACCAAACGCACCATCAAAAAGAGAGTAGGTCCAAAAGTGGAAACAACACAAATCACCACTGAACAAGAGGACGACAAACAACCTATCATTTCAGTACACAAGACGGAAGAAATAACAGACGACATCACTACACCTTTCACAGACACACACGAAATCGATATAGCTAACGTTATTGAAGAAGCTCCGGAACAAGTGAAGGTAACAAAGAAGAAGGGTCCAAAGCAAGTAGTCACAGAAATCACAACCATCGAAAAAGACGACGAGGCCCCGATCACCACTGTTCTTGTCACCGAAGAAGAAAACCCTGAAGATGTGGAAGAAGCTAAACCTGTCGAGATTATAGAACTTCCGGAAGAAACTTCCATCGAAGAATCTGAAACGCCAGAAGGTAAGCCTACACACAAACGAATCACTAAACGTATTATCAAAAAGAGAGTAGGTCCAAAAATCCAAACAACACAAATCACCACTGAACAAGAAGACGACAAACAACCTATCATTTCAGTACACAAGACGGAAGAAATAACAGACGACATCACTACACCTTTCACAGACACACACGAAATCGATACAGCTAACGTTATTGAAGAAGCTCCAGAACAAGTGAAGGTAACTCAAGTTCGTTCTGATTCTGGTGAAGTTAAAACAGTGAAGACGACAAAACGTGTCATCAAAAAGAAGAAGGGTCCAAAGCAGGAAGTCACAGAAATCACAACCATCGAAAAAGACGACGAGGCCCCGATCACCACTATTCTTGTCACCGAAGAAGAAAACCCTGAAGATGTGGAAGAAGCTAAACCTGTCGAGATTATAGAACTTCCAGAAGAAACTTCCATCGAAGAATCTGAAACACCAGAAGGTAAGCCTACACACAAACGAATCACTAAACGTATTATCAAAAAGAGAGTAGGTCCAAAAGTGGAAACAACCCAAATCACCACTGAACAAGAGGACGACAAACAACCAATCATTTCAGTACACAAGACGGAAGAAATAACAGACGACATAACTACACCATTCACAGACACCCACGTAATCGATACAGCTAACGTTATTGAAGAAGCTCCGGAACAAGTGAAGGTAACTCAAGTTCGTTCTGAATCTGGTGAAGTTAAAACAGTGAAGACGACAAAACGTGTCATCAAAAAGAAGAAGGGTCCAAAGCAAGAAGTCACAGAAATCACAACCATCGAAACAGACGACGAGGCCCCGATCACCACTGTTCTTGTCACCGAAGAAGAAAAACCTGAAAATGTGGAAGAAGCTAAACTTGTCGAGATAATAGAACTTCCGGAAGAAACTACCATTGAAGAATCTGAAACGCCAGAAGGTAAGCCTACACACAAACGAATCACTAAACGTATTATCAAAAAGAGAGTAGGTCCAAAAGTGGAAACAACACAAATCACCACTGAACAGGAAGACGACAAACAACCTATCATTTCAGTACACAAGACGGAAGAAATAACAGACGACATCACTACACCTTTCACAGACACATACGAAATCGATACAGCTAACGTTATTGAAGAAGCTCCGGAACAAGTGAAGGTAACTCAAGTTCGTTCTGAATCTGGTGAAGTTAAAACAGTGAAGACGACAAAACGTGTCATCAAAAAGAAGAAGGGTCCAAAGCAAGAAGTCACAGAAATCACAACTATCGAAAAAGACGACGAGGCCCCGATCACCACTGTTCTTGTCACCGAAGAAGAAAAACCTGAAGATGTGGAAGAAGCTAAACCTGTCGAGATTATAGAACTTCCGGAAGAAACTTCTATCGAAGAATCTGAAACGCCAGAAGGTAAGCCTACACACAAACGAATCACTAAACGTATTATCAAAAAGAGAGTAGGTCCAAAAGTGGAAACAACACAAATCACCACTGAACAAGAGGACGACAAACAACCTATCATTTCAGTACACAAGACGGAAGAAATAACAGACGACATCACTACACCTTTCACAGACACACACGAAATCGATACAGCTTACGTTATTGAAGAAGCTCCGGAACAAGTGAAGGTAACTCAAGTTCGTTCTGAATCTGGTGAAGTCAAAACAGTGAAGACGACAAAACGTGTCATCAAAAAGAAGAAGGGTCCAAATCAAGAAGTCACAGAAATCACAACCATCGAAAAAGACGACGAGGCCCCGATCACCACTGTTCTTGTCACCGAAGAAGAAAAACCTGAAGATGTAGAAGAAGCTAAACCTGTCGAGATTATAGAACTTCCGGAAGAAACTTCCATCGAAGAATCTGAAACGCCAGAAGGTAAGTCTACACATAAACGAATCACTATACGCACTATAAAAAAGAGAGTAGGTCCTAAAATCCAAACAACACAAATCACCACTGAACAAGAAGACGACAAAACACCTATCATTTCAGTACACAAGACAGAAGAAATAACAGACGACATAACTACCCCATTCACAGACACCCACGAAATAGATACAGCTTACGTTATTGAAGAAGCTCCGGAACAAGTGAAGGTAACTCAAGTTAATTCTGAATCTGGTGAAGTTAAATCAGTGAAGACGACAAAACGTGTCATCAAAAAGAAGAAGGGTCCAAAGCAAGAAGTCACAGAAATCACAACCATCGAAAAAGACGACGAGGCCCCGATCACCACTGTTCTTGTCACCGAAGAAGAAAAACCTGAAGATGTGGAAGAAGCTAAACCTGTCGAGATTATAGAACTTCCGGAAGAAACTTCCATCGAAGAATCTGAAACGCCAGAAGGTAAGCCTACACACAAACGAATCACCAAACGCACCATCAAAAAGAGAGTAGGTCCAAAAGTGGAAACCACCCAAATCACCACTGAACAAGAGGACGACAAACAACCTATCATTTCAGTACACAAGACAGAAAAATTAACAGATGACATCACTACACCTTTCACAGACACACACGTAATCGATACAGCTGACGTTATTGAAGAAGCTCCGGAACAAGTGAAGGTAACTCAAGTTCGATCTGAATCTGGTGAAGTTAAAACAGTGAAGACGACAAAACGTGTCATCAAAAAGAAGAAGGGTCCAAAGCAAGAAGTCACAGAAATCACAACGATCGAAAAAGACGACGAGGCCCCGATCACCACTGTTCTTGTCACCGAAGAAGAAAAACCTGAAGATGTGGAAGAAGCTACACCTGTCGAGATTATAGAACTTCCGGAAGAAACTTCCATCGAAGAATCTGAAACGCCAGATGGTAAGCCTACACACAAACGAATCACTAAACGTATTATCAAAAAGAGAGTAGGTCCAAAAGTGGAAACAACACAAATCACCACTGAACAAGAGGACGACAAACAACCTATCATTTCAGTACACAAGACAGAAGAAATAACAGACGACATCACTACACCTTTCACAGACACACACGAAATCGATACAGCTAACGTTATTGAAGAAGCTCCGGAACAAGTGAAGGTAACTCAAGTTCGTTCTGAATCTGGTGAAGTTAAAACAGTGAAGACGACAAAACGTGTCATCAAAAAGAAGAAGGGTCCAAAGCAAGAACTCACAGAAATCACAACCATCGAAAAAGACGACGAGGCCCCGATCACCACTGTTCTTGTCACCGAAGAAGAAAAACCTGAAGATGTGGAAGAAGCTAAACCTGTCGAGATTATAGAACTTCCGGAAGAAACTTCCATCGAAGAATCTGAAACGCCAGAAGGTAAGTCTACACATAAACGAATCACTATACGCACTATAAAAAAGAGAGTAGGTCCTAAAATCCAAACAACACAAATCACCACTGAACAAGAAGACGACAAAACACCTATCATTTCAGTACACAAGACAGAAGAAATAACAGACGACATTACTACACCTTTCACAGACACACACAAAATCGATACAGCTAACGTTATCGAAGAAGCTCCGGAACAAGTGAAGGTAACTCAAGTTCGATCTGAATCTGGTGAAGTTAAAACAGTGAAGACGACAAAACGTGTCATTAAAAAGAAGAAGGGTCCAAAGCAAGAAGTCACAGAAATCACAACCATCGAAAACGACGACGAAGCCCCGAATGCCACTGTTCTTGTCACGGAAGAAGAAAAACCTGAAGACGTGGAAGAAGCTAAACCTTTCCAGATTATAGAACTTCCGGAAGAAACTACCATTGAAGAATCTGAAACGCCAGAAGGTAAGCCTACTCACAAACGAATCACTAAACGTATTATCAAAACGAGAGTAGGTCCTAAAATCCAAACAACACAAATCACCACTGAACAAGAAGACGACAAAACACCTATCATTTCAGTACACAAGATAGAAGAATTAACAGATGACATCACTACACTTTTCACAGACACACACGTAATCGATACAGCTAACGTTATTGAAAAAGCTCCGGAACAAGTGAAGGTAACTCAAGTTCGATCTGAATCTGGTGAAGTTAAAACAGTGAAGACGACAAAACGTGTCATCAAAAAGAAGAAGGGTCCAAAGCAAGAAGTCACAGAAATCACAACCATCGAAAAAGACGACGAGGCCCCGATCACCACTGTTCTTGTCACCGAAGAAGAAAAACCTGAAGATTTGGAAGAAGCTAAATCTGTCGAGATTATAGAACTTCCGGAAGAAACTACCATTAAAGAATCTGAAACGCCAGAAGGTAAGTCTACACATAAACGAATCACAATACGCACAATAAAAAAAAGAGTAGGTCCTAAAATCCAAACAACACAAATCACCACTGAACAAGAAGACGACAAAAAACCTATCATTTCAGTACACAAGACGGAAGAAATAACAGACGACATCACTACACCTTTCACAGACACACACGTAATCGATACAGCTAACGTTATTGAAGAAGCTCCGGAACAAGTAGAAATAACTCAAGTTCGATCTGAATCTGGTGAAGTTAAAACAGTGAAGACGACAAAACGTGTCATCAAAAAGAAGAAGGGTCCAAAGCAAGAACTCACAGAAATCACAACCATCGAAAAAGACGACAAGGCCCCGATCACCACTGTTCTTGTCACCGAAGAAGAAAAACCTGAAGATGTGGAAGAAGCTAAACCTGTCGAGATTATAGAATTTCCGGAAGAAACTTCCATCGAAGAATCTGAAACGCCAGAAGGTAAGCCTACACACAAACGAATCACTAAACGTATTATCAAAAAGAGAGTAGGTCCAAAAGTGGAAACAACACAAATCACCACTGAACAAGAGGACGACAAACAACCTATCATTTCAGTACACAAGACGGAAGAAATAACAGACGAAATAACTACACCATTCACAGACACCCACGAAATCGATACAGCTAACGTTATTGAAGAAGCTCCGGAACAAGTGAAGGTAACTCAAGTTCGTTCTGAATCTGGTGAAGTTAAATCAGTGAAGACGACAAAACGTGTCATCAAAAAGAAGAAGGGTCCAAAGCAAGAAGTCACAGAAATCACAACCATCGAAAAAGACGACGAGGCCCCGATCACCACTGTTCTTGTCACCGAAGAAGAAAAACCTGAAGATGTGGAAGAAGCTAAACCTGTCGAGATTATAGAACTTCCGGAAGAAACTACCATTAAAGAATCTGAAACGCCAGAAGGTAAGTCTACACATAAACGAATCACAATACGCACAATAAAAAAAAGAGTAGGTCCTAAAATCCAAACAACACAAATCACCACTGAACAAGAAGACGACAAACAACCTATCATTTCAGTACACAAGACGGAAGAAATAACAGACGACATCACTACACCTTTCACAGACACACACGAAATCGATACAGCTAACGTTATTGAAGAAGCTCCGGAACAAGTGAAGGTAACTCAAGTTCGTTCTGAATCTGGTGAAGTTAAAACAGTGAAGACGACAAAACGTGTCATCAAAAAGAAGATGGGTCCAAAGCAAGAAGTCACAGAAATCACAACCATCGAAAAAGACGACGAGGCCCCGATCACCACTGTTCTTGTCACCGAAGAAGATAACCCTGAAGATGTGGAAGAAGCTAAACCTGTCGAGATTATAGAACTTCCGGAAGAGACTACCATTAAAGAATCTGAAACGCCAGAAGGTAAGTCTACACATAAACGAATCACTATACGCACTATAAAAAAGAGAGTAGGTCCTAAAATCCAAACAACACAAATCACCACTGAACAAGAAGACGACAAAACACCTATCATTTCAGTACACAAGACAGAAGAATTAACAAATGACATCACTACACCTTTCACAGACACCCACGAAATCTATACAGCTAACGTTATTGAAGAAGCTCCGGAACAAGTGAAGGTAACCCAAGTTCGTTCTGAATCTGGTGAAGTCAAAACAGTGAAGACGACAAAACGTGTCATCAAAAAGAAGAAGGGTCCAAAGCAAGATGTCACAGAAATCACAACCATCGAAAAAGACGACGAGGCCCCGATCACCACTGTTCTTGTCACCGAAGAAGAAAAACCTGAAGATGTGGAAGAAGCTAAACCTGTCGAGATTATAGAACTTCCGGAAGAAACTTCCATCGAAGAATCTGAAACGCCAGAAGGTAAGCCTACACACAAACGAATCACTAAACGTATTATCAAAAAGAGAGTAGGTCCTAAAATCCAAACAACACAAATCACCACTGAACAAGAGGACGACAAACAACCTAACATTTCAGTACACAAGACGGAAGAAATAACAGACGACATCACTACACCTTTCACAGACACACACGAAATCGATACAGCTAACGTTATTGAAGAAGCTCCGGAACAAGTAGAGATAACTCAAGTTCGATCTGAATCTGGTGAAGTTAAAACAGTGAAGACGACAAAACGTGTCATCAAAAAGAAGAAGGGTCCAAAGCAAGAAGTCACAGAAATCACAACCATCGAAAAAGACGACGAGGCCCCGATCACCACTGTCCTTGTCACCGAAGAAGAAAAACCTGATGACGTGGAAGAAGCTAAACCTGTCGAGATTATAGAACTTCCGGAAGAAACTACCATCGAAGAATCTGAAACGCCAGAAGGTAAGCCGACTCACAAACGAATCACTAAACGCATTATTAAAAACATAATAGGTCCTAAAACCCAAACAACACAAATCACCACTGAACAAAAAGACGACAAACCTATCATTTCAGTACACAAGACGGAACAAATAACAGACGACATCACTACACTTTTCACAGACACCAACGAAATCGATACAGCTAACGTTATTGAAGAAGCTCCGGAACAAGTGGAGATAACTCAAGTTCGATCTCAATCTGGTGAAGTTAAAACAGTGAAGACGACAAAACGTGTCATCAAAAAGAAGAAGGGTCCAAAGCAAGAAGTCATAGAAGTCACAACCATCGAAAAAGACGATGAGGCCCCGATCACCACTGTTCTTGTCACCGAAGAACAAAAACCTGAAGATTTGGAAGAAGCTAAACCTGTCGAGATTGTAGGACTTCCGGAAGAAACAGCCATCAAAGAATCTGAAACGCCAGAAGGTAAGCCTATACACAAACGAATCACTAAACGTATTATCAAAAAGAGAGTAGGTCCAAAAGTGGAAACAACACAAATTACCACTAAACAAGAGGACGGCAAACAACCTATCATATCAGTTCACCAAACACTTGAAGTTTTAGATAACGACACATTTACACCTTTCACACTTAAACACAAAACCGACACAGCCAAAGTCATTGAAGTGGCTCCAGAACAAGTAAAAATAACTCAAGTTCGTTCCGAATCCGGTGATGCTAAAACAGTGAAAACTACAAAACGTGCTATCAAAAAGAAGAAGAGACCAAAAGAAGAAGTCATTGAAATCATTTCCATCGAAAAAGATGAAGAGGCTCCGATCACCACTGTCTTAGTTACCGAACAAGAAAAATCTGAAGATTTGGAAGAAACTAAACCCGCTGAGATTATAGAACTTCCGGAAGAGATGACCGTTGAAAAATCTGAAACGCCAGAAGGTAAGTCTACACACAAACGAATCACTAAACGCACCATCAAAAATAAAGTAGGTCCAAACGTAGAAACGACACAATTCACAAATAAACAAGAAGTTGACAAACAGCCCATCAGTTCTGTTCACCAAATACTTGTAACAGAAACAATTATCGAAGAAGCCCCCGAAAAAGAGTCAGTCCCACACATCCGCACAGAATTTGGTGACGTTCATTTAGAAAAAAACACAAAACGTGTCTTTAAAAATATTTATATTCCAAAGCAAGAAGTTACCTAAATAATATCTGTAGAGAAAAATGACGAAACTCCGATCAAGGTATTGATTATTAAAAATGTTATGCCTGAAGATGTAAGATATACAGCACCCGTCGAATTTATCGAAATGCCAGAAGAAACCATTTTTGAGAAGACTGAAACATACCACGGTAAGCCTAAACAAGAAAATCATTAATATTACAGTATCTTCTTAAATCCTCATTTTAAAACAAGACAAAACTAGCAACTTAGTTCAGTACACTAAACATTAGAACATGAAATTGCACGAGTCGGAGAATGTAACACACGCGATCTTCTTGGACAGATTTACCTAAACTGTTCCTACATAGCCAAAGTCGTTACCGGCCCACAAACTTATCTGGCCCAGTGAGTCGCTGTTATCGCATTTGGTGGAGCAAACAACCAATGAACGTAGTGGTTATATTCCTTTGACCAATGGTGAATAATGGCGTCGTTAGTTTCTCTTTTGCCCACCGGGCCAGATAAGTTTGTGGGACTTATATGTCGATGTATCTCAAACTTCCAAGTGCCTAGGAAAATGTCATTCTTGTTATATGCTTCCGATGCAATGCATACATTTGTCAAACACAAGCATTTATCTTCATAAACGAAAAACAATGGCCATGCGGATCGGTAATTGTAGGAAATCTTTGTACGTTGTACCCCTTTTTAGCATATTGCGCGCACGGAGGAATGTGAGATTTGGCATTGTTAATGCTTAGTTAATGTTTCTATGTATAAGAAGAGCAAAATTTTTTTTTATTTCCACTTTCCAATAATTTCATGATTGAATAACATCGGTCGTATTTTGACCTATTTTTAGACTTTGGGTTAAATTGTTCCATGGGTATAATATTTGACGTAGTGTTTACCCGTTATTGGATATGCTCTCTATTTATGTTATATTATTTCGACTTGTATTTATTTGTTGCTGTGTTACATAATATGTTGGAAGTGAAATAAAATAAAATAATAATAATTTCAAGCATAATAATTTTGAGGCAGTACTTCACATCGGGCAAAGGCTGCATCTTTACAAGTCGCAAGTCCGGCCTCATATGGAGTACTGCTGTCATCTATGGGCGGGGGCACCTGGATACCAGCTTGATCCATTAGACTCGGTTCAACGACGTGCCATAAGAATTGTCGACGATCCCGAGCTCACAAGCGGTTTAGAGCCCCTCAGTCTGAAGAGAGACTTTGCCTCCTTATGTTTGTTCTACCGCTTGTACAACGGACGGTGTTCTGAAGAATTGTTTAAGATGATGCCCACGGCTACTTTCTACCATCGCAACTCTCGCCATCGACGGGCAGTCCATCCTCACATATTGAAACCTGAATTGTTTCGTACTGTGCGGGCTCAAAAGAGCTTCCTTCCGCGGACGCTCAGACTGTGGAATGAGCTCCCCGCCGTGGTTTTCCCAATGGAGTACAGCATGGGGTTCTTTAAAAGGGGTGTGAAGAGATTTCTGCAGGGTCGGAAACGCGCGCGTGATACCCCTGTTGTTGCAAGCGTCCATAAGCTACGGTAACCGCTTACCATCAGGCGGCCCGTATGCTTGTTTGCCACCTAAGTGGTATAAAAAAACAAAAAAAAAAAAAGCATTAAAGTACATAATGCGAAAAAGAAAATTTTATTGAGAATATTCTCATTTTCCCCAATTGTTATCTATTTAAAAGTGTATACCTACTCGATGATAAAAATAAATAATTGCTGTTCATTAGTCTCGCTGAAACTCAAAAACGGCATCACTGATTTTGAGTGTTTGTGTTCTTTAGTTTTTTCATCCATAAGGGTAGGCAAAAGGGTAATTTAACCATAGATCCTTTTCATATGTATTCTTTTCCATTTGATTTTATGAATATGAATAGTGATTTGTGAGTGAACTGAAAATGCACATGGATTGAACTTTAATTGATAAAATCATTATGAAAAAAAGTTGGAGTTTATCAAAAGGTCCCGTTTTGTATAAACAAAAAATTATATTATAAACTAAAAAAATACTGACGGGGCGGAAGAAGTCTAAATCTTCGTAAGAGATTTTTAGAAACACCGTGACAATGCGGTAAAATATTTGGAATAAAAAATCTACAACATCAGCTACGTTTTCTTAACTTTTCTACTATTTTCATAAATTATTTGAGAATATTTAACCCAGACTATTTTAATGTTTTTTTTAAGTAATAACTAAAAATAAACTCAGGTAAAACAAAAACTAACATACACCGGTGCCTTACTTACTACAGAATCTTTATATTGATCTGTGAAGAGAAATCTTCGGACTCCTTTTTATGCATATTGCGCGCAGGGAGGAGTGTGAGATTTCTCATAGTCAAAGTTTATAAGAGGAGGAGTACAAAGCTATAATTTAAATGTTTAAGATATTTATTAAATTATATTTTATTATTATATATTTATAAATGAGGGACCACTACTATTGAATAAAACAAATATTTTGTCAAGTATCTTACGCGAATATATATTGAAAATGTCTCATGTTATTTTATGTTATAATTTTTCACAGATATATTACATGAACAAGTAGTTGATGTAGCTGAAAGTCCAAGGCTCACAGATAAAGAAACCCCTGAAGAAAAGAAGCCCACAAAAGAAAAGAAGTCAAAACCAGATAAGAAAAAAATTGGCGTTAAAAAACCTGAATCAACTGAAAATAAAGACGAAACAATTTCTGAATCAATACCCGAAACTGCTTTGATTAATGAAGATAGTTATGAGAAAGTTGACGAGGACATTATTGACGATAACAAAGAAAAATCAAAACCAATAATAGTGAACGATGAATCATTGCCACTAACAAAAGATGTTATTACAGAAGAAAAACCTTCGGATGGAGAGTTAGATAAATTAGATAAAGATGTAACAAAGAGTGTTAAAAAGCTCAAGAAAGGCAAAAAAGAGAAAGTCAAAGAAATTCCACAAGAACCAAAAATAGAAGAAGCTTCCTTGCAAGAAACAACTAATCAAATCGTCGTAGACGATGTTCAAGAGCCCGTTGATCAAAAACCGAAAAAGATAAAGCCTAAAGATAACGATTATGAAGGTGCAGATCAAAAGAAACCTGAAATTACGGAGCAAGATTCCATTCAGACTTTGCCAGATAAAAAGAAAAAGCCGAAGCTTAAACTAACTCCAATTAAAATAGAGAGAAAAGAAATAGAAATTAGTCAACCACAACATGCGGAAAGTATAGTAGGGCCACAATTTACTAAACTCAAATTAAAGAAAACTGTGACACAGCCTAAAACAAATACAACTAACGTTAAACTTCCTAAATTCCAACTGAAAAGTCGCATTAATTACATACGAGATTGGCCCCCAGAAATCATAAAATCAATTGTAAGTACATTAGGCAGTTTGCGACAAAACGGCATTTTATCTAGAAATGTCAAAGAAGCAGCAAAAATAAAGAAAAAAGTGTATAAAGAGCCCCAATTACCAGACATAGAAAAGGTTGAATTAGAAAAGCCATCCTTTGGTTATGAAGATATTATTGAGTTAAAAAAACAAAATAGTGTCGTAGAGAAAGACGATGATGTAGAGCAAAATAGCCGAGATGATGAGCCCGAGCAGTTCACAATTAAGCCTAGACGGCCAAGTGTAAAAAAGGCAGAAGAAATAATCGATGAAGTAACAATAAAAAAGAAATTAAAACCTGTAAGAAAGTCTTCTGTTACTTTACCAGAAATCACGGAACCGGAAAATGTTACCTTTAGACCAAAGACTACGAAAACGAAAGAAGATGTGGAACAGGAGTTTAATATTCATTTAGATTCGTATGCCGAAGAAGAAATTTCTATGTCCAGCAAGGTGAAACTTAAACCGCAAAGACAACCTACTTTTAATGAAGAAGCTAATGAAACATCCATTAAATTTTACGAAGAAAATGAAGGGCCTGATATTATTGAAATTATAGAGGATGATATTAAAGAAGACGATGAAACGTCCGACGTAATGATAGTTTTAAAGGAACCGGTGAAAGTAAAGAAGGATGTGGTTGAAGAAATTACGTCTTTTGTTACAATGTCCAAACCAAAATCAACTGATTTAGATTCGGAAATCACTCACGAAGCCAGTTTTAGTTTAGAAAATAAACCAAAATACTTGATTGACGACCAAGAAGAAGTAAGTTTTGATGTAAAACCCCAAATTGAGCAATATTCTAAAGAAGATTTATCACTCTCAAGCAAAATTAGATTAAAGCCCAAGAAAAAGCTTGTTATTAACGAAGCGTCTGATGAGACTTCTATAAAAATAACTCAAGAAGTAGAAGAAGACAGCCAAGCCGAAGAGGTGGTTGTAAGTGAAGCTGAATCTGATGAAAATATAGAAATGGTTATTAAACGAAAACCCAAAAAACAAGCGTATGAGGTCAGTGAAGTTGAAGAACTTAGCATAGAATTGAAACCGAAAAGAATAAATGACGACACTTATGAAGAACAGCAACTTACTATTTCCGCTAAAAGAAAACCTAGGAAACCGTCCCAGATACAAGGTATTAAATTAATTAATATGATATCATAGCTTTATCAAGAACTGAATTACTCGCTGATCGATTGATTAAACTAAAACAGTAAGTATTTGCATAACCTTAAAACTTTAATGCTTCTAGGATGGTTTTGACTAACGAAGGAAATACCATTGTTTAACTGTTTTTTTGCCTACGCTTTATATCTTTTTTGGTGTCAAACAAACAGGAACAAAACTTACAAATATGTGGTGTGGTAACCAGCAGTTCCCGGCGGTTTCACCCGCTTTCCCGGAATCTAAAGTTCGACGAAATTTCATTGTAACAACTATCCGAGTGATTTGCTTCCAAAGGATTTGGTTAGAAGCAAACCGTGATAGTAAAAAGACTGACAGATTGACCTTCAGACACTCGTGTTCGCTTTATAATCTTTGCACTTAACGACTAAGGATTGGATTTTGGAGTATCCACTCGGGGATGATGTAGCTGCCTATTAGTGAAAGAATTAGAATACGACTGGTATTATAGACTCAGAGATTATTTTAAACAAACAATCAACCTCTTCAGATTTATTATATTATTATGGATCTTTCACTATTGTCAATAATGAATGACACGCTTTAAGCGTCGCTGTTCTCAATTCGACCGATTTTTGAAGTTGGTTAAAAAGAAGGTTTAAGTCGAGTCTTGTAAAACTCAGGTTTTAAGATAACCCAGCTCTTTTTGTTATATATGATATTGGAAAGTGACGGATATATTTAAACCCTGAGTTTTACTAAACTTGACTTAAACGTTCTTTTGTAATAACGGGGCAAGCATGGGGCAAGTATTTATTCCCTGCGGTTTGAGGTTTGCGTGCATCTGGCATTCAGATAAATAACAATGTAATGCATTGCTATTATGCTGGTCCATTGGAGCTTAAAAAGTAATATTTTTCTTTCACATTATTCAAAGCATGAGTTTGAAATTATTAGTTACTACTGATTTAATCAGAATCACTAATAAAATAATATTTTATTTTTTACCAACTTTACAGAAGCTGACGCTTCTATGAGTATTTCCAGAGAACAAGAATTTCCAGGTGCGTACCTTATTGTTAGCATAAAATATGTTTACTCAGTATCAGTACCGTCTCCGGCGAATAATATGGTAATCGTAAAAAGTCAATTTCACAGAGAAAATAAAAAACAGAATTTTACAAATTATCAAAATCTATAATTTTTATTAATTAATAATTGCTCATTATTTATTTGAATATAACTTCATTAGGAATTTAGTATTCACTAATAACGTAGGTAGTAATACAACATTACGACGTTATTCGTGTAAAATCTTGTGTCAGCTTCATAGTAATAATACGTTGACATGTTATCATTGAAAATCAAACAAATAATTGTTGCAATTTTAATATGATATATACTTATATAAAAATAAAAAATATCCCGGGACATTACTCATACACGATCATCTGATCCCAAACTAAGCAGAGCTTGTACTATGGAAACCAGATAACTGATATAATACATATACTACTTTTTGTTTGTATATACTTAATATACATAATTACACCCAGACTAAGGCCATACAGACATATTCATGCACACAAATGCATGTCCTGTGTGCACTGACCTCCATTATACAAGTACGCGTACTGTGTGGGAATCGAACCCACGACCTGCGGCGCTATAGGTTAAGACTCCACATCAGCGTCTTAACCAACTGCGCCAACGGGCAAGACCTTAAAGGACTTGGCGATATATTATGATGAGTATTTTTTACCCGAATGATATGGTAATATTAGATTACTATAAAAGTTAGGGATCAAACCTTTTGGTAAATGTTAATTATATATTCCAATGAATTTTATTGTTAAGTACATAACAAATAGCATAATACAAGTAAAAGGTATGCGTAGGAAAATTCTGAATAATTACTACATCTAAATAATAGTACATTGTGATACATGTGTGAAAAGTTGGTCATTACGAACGAGGCGGTATTAAGCGAGTGAGCCGTAGGCGAACGCGATAAGGAAGCCGAGAGTGTAATGATCAATGTACACGCGTGCCTTACGCAGTTTTTCAACACACTAGCGAGGAAAAATCAGTTTTTTTTTTATGTAGATTTTTTGGTAATCGTCAACCACACAATAAGAACGCTAACAAATATTTTTTCTGAGCAGGTTTTTTTTTTTGACGGCGATGCGCTTCCAACCTGTTTTATGCGGTGCAGATACAAACTTAACGTAATCGGGGTAATATCATAAAACGCGGTAATGTAAAGTAAAAAGCACATTTTCGTAATAGGCTGTCTTATGATACTAAACTCGGTGCAATAAGAGCCACTTTACGAGCGAGTGAGTTGAAAAGAATATTAAATAAAAACGTAACTATCGTCTACCATGTTATTCGCGGGAGAAAGCGATATATTTGACACAACAAAATTTACTTTTTTATACTTAATTTTCTTAAATTCATTAAATAACTTATTTCGTTGTGTTGTGTAGAACTTAATCTAAAATTAAACATTGCAGATACTCCAATAGACGTGCGGAGCGGTGACACTGTGTTTGCTGTGTACTCTTATGTGGCGGAAACTGACGAAGCCATCAACCTTGTCGAGGGCGAACGACTCTACATATTAGGTAAAGAATATTTTTTTCTAACACGTTATTTTTTTTAAAGAAAAATAAAACACGTTAGGTAGGTAGACGTTTTCCCAAGAGTTTTAAGGCACAATCCTACACGAGATATTTAATAGAAGTTCGAGTGTGAGATGTGTAACTTACACCCGAGTTAAACACTCTGCTTTTCTTTTCGAGTACGAGGGAAGTAACAATAGCGAAATAATGAAAAAAAAAAAATGTAAGAACATAATTCCGAAAAATTTGCACCAATATTGTTCTCCATCCTTTTTTTCTTCATCTCCCTCCGGTCATTTTTTGTGCTCGCACTCGGATAGGCTATGGTATCCACGAAAAAGAGAAACCTTTTGAAATGAGGATCCTCTTTAACCTCATAAAGAACCATAGTGGGAACAGCTAAACTATTGGAGATAAAGAAATGCCGCTTTAGCAAAAAAACAGTATGAAACATATTTTAATCTCCAATAGAGATAAAGAATTCCCAACAACTGTCATTCGTTTTCTTTTATTCACTTGGCTATATATATTAAGTTCTTTATTTTTTATGATCGAATAATCTTAATCGAGACTTGGTACGTTTTTACAGAACATTTTTGGGATAAGATTTATTTTTAATTTAATAATACTGTTTTTTTTATTAGAAACTACTAATCAAGATTGGTGGTTTGTGCGTAAACATCTCACGGAAGAAAAGGGTTGGGTGCCGGCACAATACCTAATGGATGAAGCAAACTATACTCTCTATCTACAGAAAAAACTTAACGAGAAAATCGACAAACTTCCTGTTTTTGAGAGTAAGTTAATTTTGATTATCGCAAGTTCATCTTGATATTCATTTTCATCTTCACGTACAATTTTGATATTTAGAGAGAAAAGAATTTCACGGTGTTTGTGTGAAAAAACTTGCGTGCCTGATAAGTCATATTTATATTGAGTGAAATGTCTTCTACGTTATTCTTTATTATGAGTAGGTATCATAGACAAAATTTATTGATAATTCAATAATTTTACACTAATAAATGCAACATTAATTTATTTTAATGTAAGCCGGCTTCGCACGGGTGCAATGTCGTAATGTGGTGTCAGTGGAGCGATTTGCACGCCCGCGCCCGCCGCCCAGTCCCAGTATCGCCAATACTGTTTCTTGCTAATTATAAATCTGTGACATCTTTAAAAAAAATATGAATTATTGTAAAGAGTAAATTTTATCTACATTGAATGCCCGTCGTAAATACTTAATTTTATTAAATAAGGATTAATATTATATGGGTAAAAAATAACTTTATCAATAATTAAATCTCATTCGCATAAAAATAGTTACTGTGGTTTAACCATAGGATATAGATATACCCCCTTATTCATAATAAAGTTATCAAACGTTGATTAGCTACAATTCTGAAGTCTTTATCTGACACGTTTTAAGTATAAAACTAATTAATGTTTCCATCATTATTATCACAGAGCCTACCTCTGAAGAACAAGCAATAGCACCTATATTTGTCGAGAAATTACATCCAAAACATACACCAGATGGATCAACAGTTCAATTTGAATGCCAAGTAGAAGGCTACCCCAGACCGCAAATTACATGGTTCAGGCAAACTGCGATCATTAAACCGTCACAAGATTTTCAAATGTATTATGATGATGATAATGTGGCCACGCTTGTAATTAGGGAAGTATTTCCGGAAGACGCTGGAACATTCACTTGTGTAGCAAAAAATGCTGCTGGATTTGCATCAAGTACTACAGAATTGATTGTTGAAGCACCACTTTCTGACCACGGTTCAGAAATGACAATCCTATCCAGAAAAAGCCTTTCTAGAGAATCTTCGTTAGCTGATATTTTGGAAGGAATTCCACCTACATTCTCTAAGCGACCAAAAGCTCAATACGTCGATGAAGGATCTCAAATATTTTTAGAATGTAGACTTGTAGCTATCCCTGAACCTGATATAGCATGGTTTTTCAAGGGCGAAGAAATTGTACCAGATGAAAATATTTCAGTAGCGACAGAATCAGATATGCATATGTATTGCAGCGTGCTGAAAATATCTAACGTTAAGAAATTCCAAGAAGGTACTTATACTGTATTAGCTGTTAACAGAGAAGGTGAAGCTAGTTTACCCATTGTTCTGAAAATTAAAACAGGCCAAAAAGAAAAACCTCAAGTAATCGAACCTTTGAGAAGCTTAACTATAAGAGAGGGTGAAAGTGTAGTCCTATCCACACAAGTGGTCGGAAATCCTCAACCAACTGTTACTTGGTACAAAAATAATAAGCCTGTTAAGTCGCTAACAACTAAATCTGACGGTGAGACTCATACTGTCTCTATAATAAAACCAAGAAAGGGAAAAGACGATGGAGTATATACTTTAAAAGCAATTAATTCTGAAGGATCCACAGAAACAAGTGCAGTCATAACTATTGAAGGTAAGATATTCAATATCATAGCAATTTTTAAATTTTAAGCATTCTCCTGAAATCTTAAAAGGTTATCGTAGGTACTGATTATTTGGTATTGTTTTTTTATTTTCAGGAAGTATATTAGTTTACTTACTTACCATTTTTACTTTATTTTAGCAAATGCTGATATTTTTTTTACCTACAAACATTGATTGTTTTGCCTATGTGATTGTCGGAGTAAGTTTAAAATGGCCACTTATTTAATCACTTACCAATAATACGATTTTTTACCACCCACAAAGCATCGTGGTCACTGCCTTCTCCCTGCCTCCGCTCACAAGTGCGAATGGTAGCATCATGTGCAATGTATTAGACTAATTAACTTTAAGATTTATTTAACATACATATCTTTAGTTCATTCAATTTAAATGGTATATATATTTATTCCAGAGCCAACAGAAGAAAATGCCGAGCCTCCACTGTTCATTAACAGATTCCAAGAAATAACAGTTAAAGAGAATGGAACTATTAAATTAGCAGCTAAAGTAACTGGCAATCCTGTTCCATCAATAACATGGTACAGGAACAATAAAATAATAACACCTTCAAAGACGGTAATACAAAACTTTGACGGTGAAAATATCGAATTGATAATTTTAAATGTTGACTCTGAAATCGACTCCGGTGATTATAAATGTGTAGCATCAAATAGTGCTGGTAAATCATCTCATGGAGCAAGAGTAACCATTGATGTGGACAAGGTGACATTTGTAAAAAAATTGAAGACCTCTTATGAAATTGAAGAAGGAAATACAGTAATATTAGAATGCCATACATCTCACACAGTTTCTACAAAATGGTTCCATAATGAAAAAGAGCTTAGTGGCATGGATCATAGGGAAATAATACAGGAAGGAAGGATACATAAATTAAGAATTAAGAAAACTAAATTAACTGACGTGGGCGCTGTAAAATGTGTTGTAAAAGATCAAGAAACTACTACAAAACTAATTGTTCAAGAGACTGTACCTGAATTTGTGCGTAAGTTACAAGATTTTGAAGTGAAAGAAAGGGATATTGCTATTTTGGAGGTTGAAGTAAATTCTGAAACTGCTGACGTATTCTGGGAGAAAGATGGTGAAAGAATTAAACAAAAGAAAAATAAATATGAACTGGAGAAACGTGGCAACATTAGGAAGTTACTCATTAGGAATACATCAGTTCACGATGAAGGAGAATATACCTGTCTACTACGAGATGACTCTTGCACTGCTGAAGTTACTGTTGTTGAGTTACCTCCAGAAATAATATCACGACTACAAGATCAAAAAGTAAGCAAAGGAAATAAAGCTACATTTGAAATTGAATTAACTAAGGGCGATGCTTTAGTTCGATGGTTCAAGGATAGTTCCGAAATTCTATTCTCAAATCATATTCAACTCACGATAGACGGCAAGAAACAAAAATTAAAAATATATGATTGTGATAGTAGTGATGCGGGAGAATATTCTTGTGAAGTTGGTAATGATAGATGTACAGCAAATCTTACAGTGGAAGAACCTTCCATATCCTTTACACTTCGTCTTCCGGAAGTTATCGTTGTTCCAGCTGGCACAGATGCTTATTTAACGGTTGAAATTCCTGATGAAACCTTAGATGTCACTTGGTACAAAAAGAAATCTGTCATAAAAGATAGTGAGAAGTTTACGTTAATATCAGATATGACAAAACGAACACTGATAATAAGAAAATGTACCGAAGAGGACCAAATTGAATACTCTTGTGTGTTATTGGATGCGAAATGTTCAACTAAGTTAATAGTAGAAGGTAGGTTTTTGTTATTTTTATTTCTTTAGTTTAGTTTAGTTAGGTATGCATGACATAAATAATTATGTTTTTACCAGAGTTTGTAATATTGAATTTTCTACAGGTTAGTTAAATTATTACTCATTTTTAAATAATAAAAATTCTGCCAAATTGCATTACCGTTTGTCGGAAAGAATGTTACAAAGTATATAAGTGAACGTACGTTCACGTACAAAGCATCAATACATATTACCTTTTCTTTTGCAGTCATAGAATACCCGCCAAAAGTTCTTAATTATGACCGGGAGTATAGAGTAAAACGGGGCACTGATGTGACACTAAATGTTTTATATGAAGCTATTCCACAACCGAACGATGAATGGGTTGTTAATTCTAAAATCATTAAAAAATCTAAGCACCTTAAACCATCCATTGATTCTAAGTCCGCCACTTTAACGATCAAAAAGGTTGAGCACAGTGACACGGGAATTTATAAACTGAGACTTGTAAATAATTGTGGAGAAGTGGATATAGAAATAAATGTTATTGTTCTGGGTAAGTCAATACAAACATAATGAAATTTAGGAATTAAGTATCGCTATAAATGACATTACGCTGACCATATATTAATATTTTCAGATATTCCTAGTCCACCTGGAAAACCAAACGTGCTTGAAATAGATTCTACTTCAATCAATATCTGTTGGGATGAACCTGAAAATATAGGGAATTCTGAGATAGATTGTTACATAGTTGAATACCAGGAAATTAATACAACCGAGTAAGTAAAATAACATTCAGATTCCCGGCACAGAATGGTGGGTCTTCGCGAACCGAGCACGAGCCGATCATATGTGGAGCACGAATTCGCGTAGCATAGACGGACTTGGATGCCTCGAACGAGCGTTCGGCTCGCGCTCGAGTGCGCTCCGCCAATAGGGATGTCTCCTAGGTTAAAAATGTATAACTTTAATTAGATTAGATTATCAAAAAATATTGTACACGTATTTTTTGCTTTACCAAATCATTATAAATTGACAAAGACAAAGCGAGTCAAAGATCGGGAGTGGGGGATCATGATGTCACTTTAGAGTAAAAAGTATACTCTAACGTGACGTGTCGTCACAGAACTTTAATACACGATATCTTCGTATTTTTTTCTTTAATTGACAAAAGAAAAACATACATGTATAATATTTTTTGATAATATAAAAGATGGACAATTTTTTTTTTCTTCTAGCCCATTGTCCGTTTTTTGACAAACACATGGATTCCCATCGCTCTCGTGTCCTAGGCTCGTTGTACGTCCACACTTGACGTCGTTATCGACGAACAAAGAGCGGCTCGGCTCATGCTCGGTAGCGACTAGCGTAGACAGAAATTTCTTAAATAATTGTAAATTTAAATATTGTACGTGTAATAATAAAAATATTAAGTTTAACATTAGTTATTTAAACCGTAGTTTATTTTACAGGTGGATATCAATAGAGAATGTCTCAAAAACACATTTCACAATAGAAAAGCTAAAAACCAAATCTTCATACAGATTCAGAGTATTTGCAGTAAATGAAGTAGGTATAAGCGAAGCTTCTGATATGACAGAATACATAAAAATCGAAAAAATTGTGAATGCGCAAAGTCCCACGGTGGAAAAACCATTGAAGAATGTAGTCGGTGGACCGAATGAAGATATAGAACTTACTTGTATATTTGGAGGAATTCCCCAACCGAAAGTGATATGGTTTAAAGACGGCAAAAAACTAAAGACTGCTAAAGCCACATACGTGAATAGAGTGGCAACGCTTATAGTAACTATGACGGAAACGTCAGAAGGAGAATATAAATGCGTTGCTTCCAACGAACACGGTGAAGTTGATACATCGTGTATTCTAGAAGTTCAACAGAAACCAATCATAAATATATCTGAAAATGAAATCAATCAGAAACACGTAGTGGACGAAGAGTGGTCTGCCACTGCCATTGTAGTAGGCGTTCCTAAACCAAATGTTACATGGTACAGAAATGGTACAAAACTAGAAAAATCTAAAGATGTACAAATATTTACAGAAAATAATACCAGTACTATAAAAATATCCCATTTGTTGCGCTCACATAGTAGCAAATACAGCATCGAAGCCCAAAATAAGGCTGGAACTACTACAGTAGAATTATCACTTAGAGTATATGGTAAGTATACCTGATAAAGGTTTAATAATAAGTATACAGATAAGCTGTTTAATAAAAATAACTATGCATATTTTTTTATCAAAATTCATTTTTTATTAAGTATTATATTACTCTTTTGGAACTATGTTTTGATACAATTTTCGTTGTCTATATTATGTTTAATGTTTTCATGTTATGTCTCTATTTCAAATCTTCAGATAAACCAAGCAAACCGGAAGGTCCCGTAATAATGCGAGAAATAAGTAGAGAATCGGTCACGATAGAATGGAAGCCACCGGTCGATGACGGTGGGCTAGAATTAACCAAATACGCCATAGAAAAGCATGAACCTGATATCAATCAATGGGTGAAAGTGGCTGAAGTAGACAAAGATGTCGAAACTTACTGTATTCAGAAATTAAATGAAAACTGTGAATATATGTTCCGGGTAATGGCACAAAATCCTATCGGATTCTCAGAAGCACTGGAGAGTGATCCTATAGTAATCAAGACTGCATTAGGTAATTTAGTAAACTGTTTAATAATAGTAATATATCTTTGCGTACCTACAATTACTTACACATTAACTTTATTTAAGCCAATGATTACTGCGTTGGTATTGACATCTGATGAAGTGGCGAATATAGAGAGTTCAAACTGTACAATGAGTTTGAGCTTTGCAGCTGCACTTGTGTTTTAGAGCCTCTACTATTATTTATTTATATGTTATTTATTTTTTAGACGTACCTTCACCACCTTTGGGACCGTTGGGTTTATATGGTATTAACGACCATTCAGTCACAATCACCTGGTATCCATCAGAGAAGAACGGTGGATCACCAATACTTGATTACAGTGTTGAAATTAAACAAGAGGGTAAAAAATGGAAGCACATCTCTACTGTCACTGCCACAACTGCTGTAATAGAAAAACTAACTCTGAATACGACATATCAATTTAGAATAACTGCCAGAAACGAAATCGGCATAAGTTTACCTTACACATCCGAAGAGAGAATAACTATAGGAAAAACTTTATGTAAGTTAATTTCAAAATCTATAAATAGAGCTACTCATGTTCGTTCATGCCTCCATTCGTGAGACAAACTTGTGGTAGGTAAGCAGAAGCCACGTATTTCCACGTGCTACGTTCCCGGCATACCACTTTAGCTACATTCATAATGTAGCCAGTGAAAAATAACGTTGGTTAGGTACATAAGTGTATTCGCACCAATTGTTGAGATATGGGTCTGACTTTTTTTAGACCACCATAGTGGGTGTGAAATTCGACACGAATTGTGTATGGAGGAAAAGGGGGTATACCTATATTAAATATACCTATCAAATTTCACTCGAAGGAACCTTATTTAGTTCTTAAATAGAATATTCAATAATTTTATAAAGCTTACCGTAACAAAACGTGCAAAAAATAGACTGACTATTTAATTGAACTATTCGATAAGGTCTGTGATAAGGATAAAATATCCCGAACAAACATTGTATCTTACAATTATTAGAAGACCTTAAAATCTAACATTTGGCATGAATGACCGGCTTTTTATCATTGACTATATGTTCATGACACTGGGCTCTGATCAAAATAACATTGCCTACACCGATCGTTTGTACCAAATGTAAACGTACTACCTACTTAGATTTCAAGATGTCATAAAAAGTCAAATAAGTATATCGAATTTTACTTTCAGCACCACCTTCCCAGCCACAGAATTTCGTAGTGAAAGAAACAACTTCAAGAAGTGTAACACTTCAATGGAAAGCACCACTGAGTGATGGAGGCAGCATTATTACAAGTAAGTAGTAAAAAATAATCGCTGCCTGTCCATTAGCTATAATTCATTAATAAACAAATATCTTATTATGTATTACCTTATTACCAAAGTATCTGCTATATTCGTTTGAGTTCTCCAAAACCTTGGACTTGGTCGCAGAACAAACAGGAATTCATCGGTATTTATGAATCTATTTATTTCAGATTACATAATTGAATATAAGACTGTTAAAGGAAAATCCTGGACCAAAGTAGTAACCGTTAGTGGTTCGGTTTACGAACATTGTATAGAGAATATAAAAGAGAAGGACGAGTTAATATTCAGGATATCTGCTGAAAATGCTATTGGTATTAGTTTACCAACTGAATCTCAATCAGTACGTTTGGAGAAACATGCAAGTAAGTACCAACTGGGGACAAATTAATGATAGATTTGTGGCTGAATATCTTAATAACTTTGATAATTTTCAGCTGTACCATCAGCACCCACGGCTCCATTGGAAATTCGAACAGTCGGCAATAACATTGTTATGACTTCATGGGGTACACCTGAATGGGATGGTGGAGCTCCCCTGTTGGGCTACAACATTGCCATCCGTGATGTCACTAAAACGATGTGGATGGAAGTAGGAAAAGTCGATGCCCAAACTCTCATATTCAACATCAGAGACTTAAGCGAGAATCATACATACATGATTAGGATATATGCTCGTAACGAAATTGGACTCAGTGAACCGCTCGAATCAGATGAGCCTTTCAAAGTTATTCCGAGTGAAGGTAAGAGTATTATCCACTCTCTTCTAGTAAGTAATGAATAAAATAAAGCAAATTCAATCGTGTAGTTCTAAAAGTGAGCTAAATAAAAATTGCATGTGAGCAGTTAGCTCAGAATAAACTATATGTAAGTCATCGGGATAACAATGTTTATACCTACTCGAGCCTTTATTTCATGCCATTTATTTTTTCTAATTTGTAATTATATTAATTAATCGTCCATTTATCCATATTAAACTATTTTTTTTAAATTATGGTAAAATGTACCTGCAGATTCACATGCGGACGAGGAGGCCGGCGAGCACACGGAAATGACAGAGCCGACATCGTTCAGCACGCAGACCACCACATCGTGGATGCGCGACCACAACATGGATGCTGATATACGCTCGTACGCTCGCGGCTCGCTGCTACGACGGGACGAATACTTCTTCAGAATATGGCACTATGCCAAACAACTATTCAAGTGATGCGACCTATGTCCGCATGAACAATTTACCTGTGATATTTAACGACAAAAAATATTTAAACTTCATAGTTTGCGGATAGTAGTATTTAGGCATACTTTGGAAACTAAACAATGCGTCAATCTTCGAAGTCTGTAATTTTATAATTTTCTATTAATGAGTTTTTTTTATATCATTATAACTAAGTAGTATACGGAACTATTTATTCTAGTTAAGAAGCATTAAATTATTTTATTTATAATTGCAATTATTTTTTAAAACATGATGCGTGGATTTGAGTCTCATTCAATACATTTATGGGAGACGGTTTAAATATAGGTGCAAAATATTTATACGATAAATTGAATGAGGCTCGAATATACTCCATCAGTTTTATATTTTCATTTGAAATTTAAAGGCTAAATATAGCAAGTTAAAATATTTACTGTTGTTTTAATCCACAAACATAACAATAGTGAAAACCTAAATACCCTATATACTGGGACATTCTCAGTGGCGTGCATCCCATATAGGCAAATAAGCAATGCCTACCTCATAAGATTCAATACCATAATAGTTTGATTCAATTAAACTACATAACCACTTTAAATAAAAATTCTAACCTAACATTCAATACGAAATTTCAAACTTTGCCGCGCATGCACTCGCGAGTTCGCCTCTCAAATTCACGCACACTAAAACGATTTCGGCATATTCATACACACACACACACTTCTTTAAGATAATACGACGAAAGCATAAATCACGCTTTTGCTATGCGTAGCATACTGACATTTGACATTCGCGATTTATGGACCAAAAGTAACCTTACCTACTCTGTTGTAAGTAAAGTAACCCATCCAAATTAAAAAGACTACAGTTTACCAACATTAGAGCAACTCAAATATAACTTCGCAATTTATTTGTGTTGGTTTGTTTATGGTTTGGCTGGCATTGTTTGCAATGTTGTTGTTATTTACTTATTGTGCTTTTGCGAAGTATCTGTGTGAAATGAAGAAATTTTGTGGTGAAGATGCAAAATGTATTGATAAATTAGTCCTTTAGTCAGTTTTCGTTTGTTGAAAATAGTAGGTAACTTGCTGTAGACCAACTCCAAAACATTCATGGATTCAAAACAAAGGTAAAAATCTTAGAATCTTAACACAGAATATTATGTTTATTATACACCTGGCTAACTGGGTTCTGTTATTCGAATCTATTATTCTGTTATTACGTATTTTGTTTGCTAATGAATCATACCAAATGTGTGTGGAATGATACGCTGACCTAAACAATTTTACGAATCTGGTCAAAAAACATGATCTATCTAAGAGGCATATTTAAGAGTGTATGGCCATGATTTATTCTGCCTACCTAGTCTGAAAACCAATGCACGCCACTGGACATTCTTCACAGTTTTATGGCTATCTGATATTCTGATCCCCAAAGTAAGCAGTGCCAGTACCTACTATGGAAACTAGATAACTGACTGAACCTACTACATAATCGCCAGTCACGAAGGGGAGCCGAAAGCATAAAATCTGATATATGGTTTCAATTTTGACTATTATAATTTAGTATAAGCCTGTGCCTATACTAAATTATTTTAGTCACAATTTAACAATCCTAATGTTAGTAAAGTATATACTACCTAATGCCTATACCTGTGTGTAGGTATATACCAACCTACTTTACTAACATTAGGATTAACACATTGTATTTTTACAAATTAAGCAATTGTCTCATATAAATAAAACACATAGCAACATACATTTTGAACAAGGGACCGGAAAAACTGATAATTTGTGACACAATTTAATAATTAGTGACAAATTCTTGGAGCAAACACATATTCGCTCAGTGGTCCTGTGTGGGAATCGATCCCACGACCTGCAGCGCGATAGGTGCGCACAAAAAAGGAAGACACCAGAAAGGAAACTCTGACTTGTCCGTAGTAAGTATTTATTGTACGTAGTAGTTATTTATATATACACTGAGGTATTTCTGAGCTCTGACACTTATAGATTAGCCATGGTTGAGCGTAGTTGAACCTGCAAGCAGTCTTCGATTGGGGTGAAGCTAATCGCGTCAAACAACATTATTACTGCAGCTCACAAAAATATGCCCAAAATGTATTTTTGAAGCACTCTCTAATAATTTTATAATCGCTCATTCGCCTGCTCAATATTTCTATCCGCTTGCTTCAATATTTAATTCGCTTAGAATTAGAATTGCAATTTTTAATGTAGAATGGCAAGTTCATTCAATATAAAAAAAATGCAATTCTAAGTGTTCTTTTGGCCTTCGATTGACCCCAGGAGGAGTTATAGTTATAGGAGGCCGAGTATAGCACTTTACCCAGAAAATGCCTATTGAGGTTAAAGGTGTCGGGCGGGAAACACAGAGCCCGGAAAAGAGTTCTACGCGTTGCTGTTCGCATAAAGAATTAAGAAGCGAAGCGTTTTTTCCGTATAAGCGGTAGATCGACAATGTGTGGGTGGAAATTCTCCCAGCGTGTTGTGATTCGATGTAAAAATTGGGGTGGAGGAATTAAATTGAACAATTCTGTAGCACATTCTCCTAATTAAACTTTTACACTTTTACTTTCCAACGGGGCCCCAAATTCTTTTGTGCCCAAGGGCCCAAGCATGGCTTAAGATCGCCCTGAGTCGAAGCTAAGTATGTCTAGGAGTTCAAATTGGTTGGCAATTGGAATGGATATGTCACCGTATTTTTGTGAAAACCGTTAGTTTATAATCTACCTAGCGAGATTGTAAACTTCCCGATAAATTGTGAACTGTATCATACTGCTTACAATATTACGTATTCATTGCCGATAGTTCATAATCTATCCATGTCAAACCATCATATTGCAAACGAACCTGCACTTGCCGACAGGGTTCACAATCTGTCCGCGATTTTATAACTCGTAATATTGTGAACCGTCCCTGATTGGTCAGTCTTGGCGGTAGAGCGTTTTGTAGAATACTTGAATCAATATCCGACATTTTTAATTGGATATAGTTTCACAAATATAATCAAATCACTTTACTTACACGAGCAATTATATTAAAACATGAAAAGTAAGGTCAGTACGGGGAAGTGCGGCTTAGCATTTTCGAATTCACTTTGTACTGAAATAATTTTAAATTTGTGTCGTTTTCAAATAATCCTTTATAGGTGCCAGATACCCTGATTAATAAGCCACTTAAGAAACTAATCTGTGATAGAAGAACTAAACTACAACTAACTAAACTTTTTCAGACATAATTTCGCACGAAAATCGCAGGTTGAGAATCCCTGTATTTGGGCAAGTGCGGCACCACGCCGCACTTGCCCAAAGTATGCCACGTAGCCACACTTTTCCGAATACTTACAGCTACTTCAGAATATAATTACGAGCTGGTAGTTTAAGCGTATTTTACAACATAAACGTAAGTTATTTACATAAATATCGAGTTAATAATTCAAAGAAATACTTACATATGGCAAATTAACAATTTTCTGCCAAAAACTGAATTTTCTCAACACAAACAACACGTGCCAACTTTGAAGTTTCTACTCTATACTGGCAGTATGAAATTAAAACGGCGTTCCATACTTGTCTGTTGCAGTAAGGCCACTACTACTTGAGGTTTATAAATAAATACATAGACACCCGGACTCAGGACATACAGACATGTTCATGCACACAAATGCATGTCCTGTGCGGGAATCGAACCTACAACCTGCGGCGCAATAGGTAGAATCTTTACCAGAGTCTTAACCAACTGCGCCAACTGGCCCGTCAAATATATTTCCGGAACATTATTTTTAATACTGCATTGATCTCTAGATGGAAAAATAGTCAATACCTATCTCTGTTAGATTCTGCGAACAGAATACCCGCCGCACTTTCCCCATCGCCGCACTTCCCCGGTCCTACCTACTGACCTTATAACTCAGGTTATGTTCGGCAACTAACAGTTATTTTTCACAGAAACATTACTTATTATTTAAATCCTAGTTTATTTTCACAAATAATTGTAACTTTATGATAACTTTCACTTATTTTAAACACAAAATATATTAAAATCACAAAAAAATATGTTTGTTTACGTTCGGTGATAAGAAATGACAGCTACGAAAAGATGGCGGCGCGGAACTCATGAAGTTCAACCAATCAGCGCGCAAATAGTATTCCGTCGGTTTCTAGTTTCTACCTATGATGCCAGTTCACAATAAATATAATAACGGTTTGTTGCGGATAGATTATAAACTATCGGAAATGAATACGTAAGATAGGTATGGTACAGTTCACAATTTATCGGGGAGTTTATAATCTCGCTAGGTAGATTATAAACTAACGGTTTTCACAAGAATACGGTGACAGATACATTCTGAAAAGTATTACCTAATATACCTAAAATTGTATGGTGCGTCCATGCTTGGCTAACCGAGCACGAGCCGAGCTACGAACGAGCACACTGCGAGCACGATTCGCGTAGCGTGGACGGGCTTTCGTAGCGTGCTCGACTGCGCTCCGCCCGATTGTTAATTTTTCATGAACACAGGGATTCGCATCGCGCTCTTTGTAGGCTCACTGAAGGCTCGTTAAGTACCTACGTCCACACTTGAAATCGCGAGCAACGAACGAATCCTGGGGCCCAAGTCTGCTATTTCAATGGGCTAGTTTCTTGAAACAATCTATTTAGTCCGTCATATACATTATCAAAAAATATTAGACACGTATTTTTTATTTTGTCAATTAAACAAAAAAAACCGAGGATATGGTTTGTTGAAGTTCCGCGTGACGTCACGGTGTGGTACACTTTTTAGTAACAAGTGAGGTCACGAGCCCCCACTCCCGAACTTAGTCGCACTTTATCTTCGTCAATTGTTAATAATTTGGTAAAACAAAAAATACGTGTCCAATATTTTTTGATGATCTAACTGAGGGACTAATTAGAATTATCCTTTTTAGGGTTCCATAGCCAAATGGCAAAAAACGGAACCCTTATAGATTCGTCATGTCTGTCTGTCTGTCTGTCTGTCTGTCTGTCCGTATGTCACAGCCATTTATTTCCGAAACTATAAGAACTATAATGTTGAAACGTGTCAAAATAAAATGTAATTTTAATTCAAAAGTAAGTATAGTAAAGGGCACGAATGGTGAGCACAGATTGACACCTGCGCAGTAGTTAGTTTTTCAGTCTGTTTGGCGGAATGAAGAAGGGGAACGCCGAGCTGCACACGATTGGTTCGTCAGTCAATGCTCGTCGTCTATTGGATTCTTGCGTGTCATTTGGCCAAAAGTATACATGCGCGAGCTTGCCCCCACTACTGCCTATCTGTGCTCACCATTCGTGCCTCATAGGGGGCGTCCACAAATTACGTGAGATGTTTAAGGGGGGGAGGGGGTCGAGTTAAATCTCATCTAATCTTACGTTGGAGAGAGGGGGGGGTCTCGGCAAATATCACGCAATTTTTTTCTCTCTCCATGGACTTAATTAGAGTAGATAATGGTGCCGATTATGTTGTGCATCAGACTAAACTAAACTAAATTAAAATTTTACTTATTTTAGTTAAGGATTTACTAAACGCTATTCTGTTGTCACATCGAACTAAATTTAAATTTAGAAATGACAGGATTAATTGCCATCAAATAAAAATAATGAACGAATGATATACATTTTAATGGAAAAATAATTAAAAATAAACATTTAGTTCATAAATATCATTAAAATATATATAATTATGTCCAGAAATGAGTATATATTTTGTGTTATTTTCCAATAACGCGTAATAAAGTCAGTTGAATATCTTGATTACCTGTGGTATACAGGCATAATAAATATATTTTTAACCTGGCGAGTTTAGTACCTAGTATGTAGTTTTTTGATCCTTAAAATGATAGGCAAGGGTTATTCAACCATACAGCCTTTTCATATGATGTTATATCTTTGAATATTCGGTCTTGTCGATTTCGACTGTATGGTGGTCGAGTTTTCGTTGTTTCTTATTCTTAGTTTTAAGTTTGGCAATCAAATCCAAATTAGGACTTATTTCTGCCAGTGTCGAGTTATATTATAAAGTAAGTTTTAAGTCAATTTTTTTTGTCCATTCTTTGTGAATTTGTGATTTCATTGAAACCCATTTTACAATCTACTTATAGTCCTACAAACTAATCTGACCCGGTGGTCAAAAGAGGAATTCATCAGTCATTTCGAAATGTCAATCGCCATTGATCAAAGAGAATATGAACTCTACGTTCATTGGTTGTTTGCTCCACCAAATTTGATAACAGCGACTCTCTCACCGGGCCAAATAAGCTTGTGGCACTATATTGGTATATCATTGGAAGTGAAAACAATTAAAATAAAACTACGATTTTCATAATTTTGTAGTCCAGTGTACGTATGTAACATATCCCTATCTTGCTTTGTCCTTATTCTATGCAAATATTTAGAATTATGAATAATCCAAATCAAAATATCCACTTTCCAACACTATTTCTCTAAGTCTAAATTTAATCCACATCTAATTAGGTGAAGACTAATTTTAGTTTGACATTTCTAATTTTAGACATAATTTGACGTAAAACGTGACCAACAGAATAGAAAAATTGCACACTTAACTAAATTGAGTAACTAAACCGATATTCGTGCTGTCAAACTAAAATTTAGTTTAATCGTACGCCAACTGAATAGGAAACGTCGATTTGACAGGACTTAACTAAATTTTAGTTAAGAATAGTTTAGTTTGTGCCAACAGAATCGGCACCATTCTTTTTTTAATCTCAGTAGTTTCGATTTAAGTATTCTATTGTTAAATTTTACTAACTTCTTAAACAGCAGCAGCAAATATTGCTGAGCAAACTCTCAGCAATATTGATTACTAGTCTTAACTAGTCTTCAATAAAAGCACGAAGCAAATTATTTTTTTCTTTTTACAATAACAATCCAACGCGTTTACGTAAGAAATCCACATTTTGAAAAATCTCACGTGAGATTGGGGGATGGGGGAGGGGGTTGAATAAAATCTCACGACATCTCACCAGGGGGGGAGGGAGGGACAGAAAATTTTAAAAAACACCTCACGTAATTTATGGACGCCCCCATACTGTACTAAGGAGTATTGATATCAACTTCGATGCAATCACCCCTAAAATAACTTTCTACCCTTTTTAGGGTTCCGTAGCCAAATGGCAAAAAACGGAACCCTTATAGATTCGTCATGTCTGTCTGTCTGTCTGTCCGTCCGAATGTCACAGCCACTTTTTTCCGAAACTATAAGAACTATGTTGAAACTTGGTAAGTAGATGTATTCTGTGAACCGCATCAAGATTTTGAAGAATCTTCGAAAAATTTCGGAAAATCCTTTCTTATCGGATGCCTACGTTATACAAAGAACACACCCCCCAAGTTTCAGGTCTCTACGATCAGCGGTTTAGGCTGTGCGTTGATTCTCAGTAAGTAATAATAATAATAATAATAATAATAATATATTTATTTGCAACACCAACAAATTTAATATACAAACAGCTTGATTTGAAACATGGGGATGTTGAAGGAACTTAAACACTAATGATTTACAGCGGTCTTCACACTAGGCCAAGCCTGTATCGTGAAGACCAGAGTTAACAGATATAATTTAGTAGTTTAATTAGAGTCATTCAGGACAAAGCATTTTATATATACAGATAGATAGTTTTATCTGTAGGTACGCTAATTATTTTGTTACTAGTAATACGTATTTAATTCCTCATGAAAGTGAATTGTAAATAGGTACTTACTATGAGAGAAATAAAAAGTCTTAAACCTAAACTATTGGTTCCTTGCACAGTCGGACAGTACTTCGTACTTACTCTTGCTAAGACTAAACTAAGGCAACGTAATGGCGGCGACTATTTATGTGTATGAACTAAGTGATTGAATTATTAATTTATACGTATAAAACGTGAATCCTGTTTTTTTTCTCCGGTCACTATGGTTGTTACACCATTTCACTACACAAGACTGCTGTATTTTAATATTTTTTCGTTTGAAGTTTACCCGCGTAATGGCCGACTAATGTGTGGTGCATGTGTACGTGCCGGCTTGTACGTACGTGTACAGCGAGGCGGATCTCACTCTCCAATAAGTACAGTGTTTTGTCAGCGAGAATATTTCCGAATTGTTTAACGTCCTCGGTTGGTTCCTTGCTTGACTTAGTTACTCTAAAAAGGCTTAGACTAAATAAAAAACCATTATGAATTGTTACATAAGTATTTATTTATTTTAATATCAAAGATTTGATTTGCCTATAGGTAATATGATAATAAAATGAATATTTACTACTTACTTAAAATTACCTAATATTCATTCAATTTAATATTTAAGAGATAAATTGTACTGTAAATATTGTAGCTAACTTATGTCTTACGAATAATAATTAAATTTTTAAAACAAAAAACAATTTATTAAGTCGTTGATACTATTTTGGCACTATTACATAAATTAGAACCAACGAATAAACATTACAATAAAAATGTTTATCTTAACAGAATTCACGCTGATTTACTGACGATTTCTGCGACCTGTAATACAAAATAATATTTAGTATGCACCAAAATAATAAAGCCGTATTATAAAAATAAATGAATAAGTCCGAGTCTGAGTCAGACTCAAGCACCGAAAGTTACTAACTTTCTTATGGTGCGGCCATGCTACGCGAATCGAGCACGAGCCGAGTCACGAACGAATCTACAACGAGCACGATGCGAAAAACCTGACAATCGCGCACGTTTGAGGCTCGAGAGGCGGATCGTGCTCGCAGTGTGCTCGTTCGTGGCTCAGCCCGTGCTCGGTTCACTAAGCATGGACGCACCATTAGACTTGAAATTTCTTGGTTTGGTTCATAAGTAAGTAACTGTAGAAAAAAACCGGACCGATTAACTAAATTATTTTGTTTTTGAAGGATATTTAATGACGAAAAAACTGTGGTAGTTAGAAACATCGTGCTATATTTTTCCTGTAATATTGACATCAATGTCTATCTTCCTTAATTATTTTATATTTTAGTTTTACTAACTTCGGAGAATGTTTTTTTTTTTAATCTTTCACCATAAGTCAAAAACTACGCAACATAAAAGATAATTGGACTGTTTTACAAAAACCTTAAACCGACTTCAAAGTACACTATAAAATCCTGATCTGGGACCTGACAATGGGACCAAACGGGAAGTGTAGCCTTCCAGACAAAAAAAGATTTTTCCAAATCGGTAAATAAATGACAGAGTTATGAGGTAACACACATAAAAAAAAAAAAAACGCAACCGAATTGAGAACCTCCTCCTTTTTTTGAAGTCGGTTAAAAATAAAAACCTATTTTGGAAAGTAAAAAGGAAGTTCTTTCATATAAACCATTAAACACCTAGCCCTACTTTAAAAAAAAGGTTCCCCATTACGGCCCTTTCAGTAAAGAAAATATGTTTGGGAGAGCAATATTTTATACTAGCTGTTCGTGGCCGGACGTTCGCCCGGGTGAAATTTCAGTTACATTATTGTTTTCCTAGGGATCCCTGTTTTTTTTTAATAATATTTGGCTTTTGTTACTCAGATTTCTCCTGGTGAAAGAGTTTTTAAAATTGGGCCAGTAGTTATTGAGTTTATTAATTACAAACAAAAATACAAAAATCCAAATCTTCTCTCTTTATTATTAGTGTAGATTAATCCAAATTTCAAATAGCATTAGTATGGTTGCTTAAATATACTGCTGTGACAGACGGACAAATAGACGGATAGAGAGGCACCATAAGTTCCTTTTTTTACCTAGTAAAATCGAGTAGCCTTCGTCACTTACCAATGCTTTATTTAGGTGACTATACTCATGTCAATTTGATATTAATAAAGCTATAATCACAGACTACCGCTATAATATGTAAAAAGTATCGACGGTGTTCACCGCCGCGTGTTCCATATTCGTTATTTATAAGTGAAAACAGCCATTGTATGGTGTCCCAAGGAAGCAGTCGCTCGCAACGTCATGTCATCGCTACCGCACCCTACTTCAGGGAGGTACCTACCTATCACTGCTTTGAATACCTTGAGTAGGCAGGAATTTGTTGAAAAAAATGGTAGATTCACCTTTGTCTTTAGTGGATTTGACTTGTTTGTTTTTGTTACATTTCTTGGTAATACGCCTGCTTTGATCACACGTGGGGTCACTGTTGGCCTTCAGCATGTCGGTTCGAGACATTTCACCGTTGGAGCTGCATTCACTCCAGGAAGACTTCTCGTAACGGCACGCTATAACAAACATTTTTGTTTCCTGTTATACTCGTTTTAATATATCTAGATAGTGTTAGGCGGTCTGAGAGATAGCTTGTTATAAATTAAATAACTTTTCAACACACTCGCTCGTAAAGTGACATTTATTGCACCGTTTTTAGTACCTTTGTTGGCGACCTACAAATTGTTGACCTAACTTTTTTGGTATTTAATATTTAAATTCATTGTGTGATTTTCTATGTCATTGTTTTTGTTTTATTTTCTTTCACTTGTGAAAAATATACGCTGGTGAGCAGTCGTGGTTTCATTCTAAGCTCCTAAACATTGCTCATCCTCAACAACCTTAATGCAGCTTATTACGCACTATTGCTTTTTACTTTACATTACAGCACAGTTTTATGATAGGTATAATCCCAATTATGATAAGTTTGTACCTCACTGCAAGTGATATGTGTGAAGACCAAGAATTCTTAATTTAAACGGGTAAAATAGTTTGACAGCCCTCTGTTTTTTCCTCGCAAGTGTGTTGAAAAACGTCGTATGACACGCGTGTGCATTGATTATTTCATTACACACGTTAATAACCAACTTTGCACACATGTATCATAATATACTATTATAAGGTACAAGCTATATTCTAACCCCCTTATTCTTAATCGCTTTTTAACTAAATCAGTGTAATAGTGTCCTCCGTCTCACTCTTTCGATCACCAAATGTCACGTGTCAGATAAAGACTTCAGAATTTTAGCTAATCAACGTTTGATAACTTTATTATGAATAAGGGGCAATGTCGTATTTTTAATGGGGCCTTCTTTTAAAAATGTTAAAATAGGTAATGGTGCAGATTCTTTTGTAAATCGCTATACTTAGCGATTTACAAAAGAATATGCACAATATAAACTAATTTAGTCACATTTCATCTCTTTCTTACGAACATTATTGAAAAAGGATAGAATATATTTAAAATTGTCAAATTAATCTTTGCCGTCTTATTTGCGTGTATTATGGCATAGCCGTGATAGATGGCGACTAACCCCCTCACTCATAAAACGTTATTTAACTAATATAGGTAGGTACCTACTGTTTAAAGAGCCACGTAAATAACGTCACTCTATTGTCATTGTCAAATAATGTGACATTATTTACGTGACCATTTAATCTTCATCATCATCATTCAATCATCATTTAATCGGGGTTAATATATATTGAAAACAAGCATTGGACTAATTTGACAGGGCTAAATTTCTAACATCCTTTTCTTATGTTCTTTGTTAGAAAGATACATAGGCTTAATTAGTTTAGTTGTAAACAACAGAATCAGGGCCACTACCAAATCACGTAACGGGCCTGACCATTACTGTCGCCGGGACAGAACAAAGTAAGGATATTACAATTTTGTTTCGATAACAGCGGGGCGATTACGTAACTAAATTTCAATGATTTTAGAATTGAAATCGGTCCTAAATATCGGTTTTCCGAAAACTTTTTTAAGTTCTGATAATTGCAAATACCAACAGTGGTTCATTAGAAATGGAACCATTTCCGATTTTGTAATATTTCTACCGATTCAGAGGTTATTTCAATCTGAATTTCATTGCAAGTAAGTTACGTAATCCACGTACTGATATAATAAAGATTTTTATTAGCAGTCGAAAGCCCAGCGTTCTTTGTAACGACTACCTACTTTTTTATTTTTTAGAAAGCTTTCCCGGGCTGCTCCTGCTCAAAGCAACTTACCGAAGTTCAACGCAATCAGATGAATGGAATAGGAACGCATACGTTACAAACAAATAGTACAAATTTTTCTTAGAAATTACAAAATTAAATAGAAATTAGTTTTGTTATAATTATGTCTACCTACTCAAAGGCCTTATTACACTATTCAATATCAAGACAGCCTTACTAAGATTTAGCAAAGTGTAATAAGAGTAAGCAAGATAGTCTGTCTAATTAGAGAGACAAAGTGGGTTCGGCCGTGCTTGCTTGCTTGCTGAATATCGCGTGGTGTAATAAGACTTAGCACGCAGACCGTTCAGTCAGCAACACGCGGCGGCGGCAGAGTGAGGTCGTAAAGTCACGTGTTTGTTTTTTGTGGCGTGCACAATGGCTTGTACAAAATAAAAGGAAGTAATTTTTAATATTATTGATGTATACCGTGGCAAGAGCTATGGCGATTTTCTGGTGCTTCGAAAGTCTTCACATGACACCGCGACAACCGTTACCGGCTACGTACGTACGCCTTGCAAATGAGTTAGCTAGCATGCGGTTGTGCATGCGGTATTCAGCGCAGTGTAATAGCGAGCTTGTCTAATTAGACTTAAGACAGTCTTGGTAAGACTGTCTTAATACTGCATAGATAGTGTAATAAACCTTTTAAGACAGTCTTAGTAAGACTGTCTTAATACTGCATAGTGTAATAAGCCTTTACCTAACAGTGACTAAAGAAGCATTCACGTGATTCGGTGAAAATTTAATAACTGATTTGCACCTTTCTTGCATTTCTTCTGGATTGTCTTGATACTTTCACAGCTCTCCGGATCGCCCTTTTTGAGTGTCAGCTTTCGAGAGCGGATATTAGTCTTCGTATCGCACTCCGTCCAGGCGCCCCTCACGTAACGACAAGTTTCTGTTATGAAAACAAAATTAAACTCTATTCTAACTTAAGTTTTAATTGACTTTTACAAAAATAATACCTATACTATATTGTAGAGTCGAGGACCTAAATATGTATACATAATATGAAATAATAAAAAAACTCCCGCTTTATAGATCCAAATAAACCTATCTATATACCAAAAGTTAAAAGTTTCCGCCTCAATCAATAGTTTAAGAGAACATCGTTATTGAATTTCACTAAGTGTATACATATTTACGCCCTCGACAGTACAGGTAAATATCCTAGCATTCACGAACTAAGTTTAATAATAACGACAATACTCATTCCAACTATCCACCATATTTACTTCAATAGGTACCGTTAAGTTCTCAATTTCCTCACTGTTATTTTATGAATAGGTACATAAAATGTGGCAATATAAAAGACATTTCAAAATACATCTCCATAAAATATATTCGGGTTGTAGATGTCTCGGGCAGATGTTCGCTGCAGACATGTATTTTGAGAATTCTATAATTAGACTCTTTTCGCTGTATAACCAAATAAAACAAAACATCGTCAAAGAAAAATTTACTGCATCTGTGAAGTCACTCAATCAATAAGTAATTTTACACAATGTTTAAAGGACACTGTTCTTTTTAAAGGTTTTTTTGAGGGTTGTAGCCAGCCAGGTGGGTACTACAAAGTAACCTACCTTGCTATGGTTTCTTTCACCGATTGAAGTATTGAACTGTTAGTTTGCATTATAGAATGTTGCTACGTCTGCCGCTGCTTTCAGTGTGATATCACTGGGAGCAACTAGTAGCGTCCCTTCCGTGGGAGTCAATTGTCAAATTTTATGTCTGCGATTTTTATTGACACTAGCTAATGTCTCTTTGATAATGGTAGTTAATGATAGAAACTCACTAATCAACTATAAACAAAGCTTGAACTCAAACGAATACAGAATGCGAGAACGCATAGAAAACGAACAAACGAATGACCACATAAACATATTTTTATGTAACAAACTAGCTTAGCCCGCATGCCAATAAACTAAATGAAATATTTAGGTATATTCTCTGAAAACTAACATGCAAAGGAGTCGTCGTATCAAAAATAAATATGATGTCTTATCATCACTATCAGCGCGGCGCAGAATCACAAGACCTACTTTATTAGATATCTATCCCGCCTTATAGGCTCCGTGAGAAAAATATTGCGTGCTAGGTACCTACGTATATAAAAATGTATCTATTTCAAAATCATACTACGTGTTACTATGTTATCAATCACGCACATTTTATCCCGGTGTGGGTTCAACCATATCGGCAACTTTCATGGCTACATAACAATCAAACCTGGATAACTTGCAAGTCTGTGGCAGTACCTACTGTAAACTAACCTCTATTTTTGGCGCCCCTCTCGCTGCGAATGAGAACCTCGTGCTCACTCTCCTCCCATACTTCCCCATCAGCAGAGACAATGGCGACAGACACCAGAATCAATCCAGCTACAGTCCACCACCAGTGTTTATTCTGTAACAAACGCTATATTTATTTACTACTGTTAAAACCACATAAACTCAACATATTGAAAACTCATAAAGTTAAAGCTGGTATCATAGGCTGGTATTATTCCGAGTTTTCCTCGTATAAATGTTTAGTTTAGATATATATTCGATTTTTTTATCGAACTTGGAAGTGTATAAAACTAAACGTTCATATAAACCTAACCTCTAATTGAATAATGTTCTTATGAGTTAAATATGAAATACAATAGCTGGCACAATATTTTTTCAGCAGTATTTAAGAATACTCAAGGACAGGGGGCTGGTTTTGTTGATCAAAAGGTAGGTAAACATCCTTTGTTTACCATATAATATATATAATGTTTATAATATTTTTAATATTATGCGTATCCCTATTATAAATGGGCAACGAGGATGTAGATCGTATTTCTAAATTTGACCAGAGTAAATTCCTAAATTCAAAATTAGATGCGAAGGGAAACAAAACGTATTTGGTATAAGATTTCTATTCACTGCGAACGTCGAGTTACGGTTTGGCTGGACTGGATACCAGCCATCAGCTAAATTTGCATTGAGAAATGTCAATTGATGATACATTTGCTGATAGATTGTGTCAAGAACAAAGATGAGACAGATGTGAGATGTGAGATATATACTCGTACATACTGATGAACTAATATATACCTATAGGATGACTGGTAATTAGTAAACGATACTTAGACACATGATAACCTATATAAAAGCATTAAATACCGGTTTAATTCAGTGTATTTTGCAAAATCCAAAGTCTAAACAAGCGAAAAAAATGTATTTTGGTAACTCTTCTAAACCATTCCACCATCATCATTTTTAACATTATATTCTTTTCTTTGTTTGCAATCTTTACAGGTATCTGAAAAGTTAAGTTCATGATACGATACGATGGGATTGACATGCACCTGTGTACAAACTTTTAGTACAAACAAAGAAACTAAACAAAGAAATACCATTAAAAAGTAACAAACAATATTGTGATCTTAAATGTATGACAAATAATAATTTATAAATCGCAAAAACATGCTAGTAATATTTATTTTTAGAAAACAAGAAACTATATACACGATCAATAAAACCTTAAATCTAAAATGTACCTATCGCAAAAATGAAATTGGTAGGTACTTAGTTCGCATGAGCTTATTATAAGTATTTTCGCCAAAGCCTAATTTATAAACTACAGGTTAATTGACCATGTGAATTCTTTATTATCAGTGCGTATGTTATTAACTAATTATAATAGAGCTGTTTCAATGCAGTCCTGATAAACAGTCAGTCAATGACTTTAATTATACTCAGTCAGTCAACGAGCGCCATGCTAAAATTAACTCGGAATGAGTCGCAGGTCAACCGTCCCGAGTGCCGTTGCGATAACTTGCGCTTATTTTAACATAAACATTATTCGCCTAGTAAGGATAAACCTAATTTACCATCAGTAAACACGTAAGTTAACATTATATATAGGTATCACTGAATATATTAATAAATTATATAAACCTTTCATAAAAATAGAAGAAACGTATCAAATAGTAGAAACGTATCAAATCAAAAAGCTCCTCATATTTAAATGAAGTCATTACTGTCGAACGAAAATCATCTAAATAATATTGATTATGTAAACAAAGCTTGAGTATAACATTGAAGCGAAACGAAATTGTGTATTTGTAATAATTTGAAAAACTTGTAGTTACTGCTGATAATCCGTTTAGACGAAATGTTAAAACGTGTTTTATTTAATTTGACCAAGATCAGTAAAAAAAACTCGCACAATAACTCTGCTGTCACACCCTTGATATAGCCTACTTAGACAAAAAAATGTGATACTGCGCACTGAATCATCCGTGCACTTTGTGTTAGTATTATGGTATTATATAGGTACATATAGAAGTATTAGGATACCGTTTGAAAATTCAGAAGTTAATTGATTTTTACTAAAAAAGAACTGCAAGTGACAATTATCTATTCACCTAATAAACAGGTAATTAACCGAATTAAAATCGAAAGAGTAGGTAAGTAGGTATATTTAGCTAAATTTCAAGGAATTTACTTCTAATCACTACTAATTCATAAAGTGGAGGTACACCCCCCTCTTATATCCCGTACTGTTAAAACACCTTTTCATTCCGAGATTTGAAGAAGTACGATTATTAATTGACTACCTATGTTGGCAATAAATTATGGTTCTAAGGAATCTTACTATTATTTCCTAGAGTTCTTTACTGAAACTGTGTCAAATTAAATTACTTTGATTTAAGTACGGAAAGTATAGTAGGTACCTATAGAAATTAAGAATATCAATAAAGGATTCACACTTTCAAAAAACTAGAACATTGGATTCACATTAATTAAGGTACATAGAATGTTTGACTTACCTCCATTCTGAGAAATATTCCGTATTATTAGTGTGTTATGTGAGGAAGGGTCGAAGCGAGAAGCGTAGTGACGGGGCAGCAGGCAGAGAACGAGTGGCGCGGCGACAATGCGCCGCCGGCCGCGCCTGGGGTACAGGCAGGACGCTCCGCTATCGATCTGGCTCTTGCACCCGGGACGGGACCACCTCTACACTCAGTCCTGTGCTGTGCGTATTCACAGGAGGGGAGGGGTCCCCACAACACCCGCTCTGCCTGCGGCTAGGCAAGATTTATTGCTTTTTTCCGGGAATTTACAGATTTTCAACTGCACGATTCGACCTCTTAACACCTTACTATCAAGCTAGCAAGATAGCAATAACATGCTGACATGAATTTAATGGCTCAACTGAAGCATGTCAAATTATGACAAAATCTATTCTATATATTCTCTATTGACAACTATTCTTAATTAGGTACCTAGGCTCTGTTCTAGCTTAGGTCTACACTACAGTTACTATAATGCATCCCACAAAGTTCTATCCTTGGACCTTTTCGTTTTGAAGTTTACATCAACGACTTGGTGAAATTTTCATATTATAGGTATACCAGACCACGCGGCCAGCTTATAACGGACTGCTTCCGAATAATACTCCTCGCAGTCAATGTAAAGAATGCTCTTTCAGTAGTTGTTGGTAGATTAAAGGCTTAAAGCTTTAAAATAACAAAATTCAAAAAATCATTTATTCAATTAGGCCCTAATGAGGCACTTCGAACGCTACAATTGATTCTACCACACCGGTTCGTAATACACTAAAACTGAGAAGACTTCCGGCAAGAAACTCAGCAACGGTTTTTTATTAATAATCTGAAAATACATTTTACAATATTAAATAGGTAATTATGTTAAAATACATAGCATGTAAAGCGAACAATTCATTTAAACGCGTTTACACGCGTTTTACACTACAGTTACTATAATGCATCCCACAAAGTTCTATCCTTGGACCTTTTCGTTTTGTAGTTTACATCAACGACTTGGTGAAAATCTTCATATTATAGGTATACCAGACCGAGCGGCCAGCTTATGACGGACTGCTTCCGATTAATACTCATCGCAGACAATGTAAAGAATGCTCTTTCAGTAGTTGTTGGTTGGTTAAAGGCTTAAAGCTTTAAAATTTAACAAAATTCAAATAATCATTTTATTCAATTAGGCCCTAATGAGGCACTTCGAACGCTACAATTGATTCTACTACACCGGTTCGTAATACACTTGAACTGAGAAGACTTCCGGCAAGAAACTCAGCAACGGTTTTTTATAATAATCTGAAATACATTTTACAATATTAAATAGGTAATTATGTTAAAATGCATGTAGCATGTGAAGCGAACAACTCATTTAAACGAGTTCTTGTCTTCTAAAAAACCGGAAACTTTATAGTCTTTCTTAAATAACTTTTGTTTAATTTCCTTTTTAATTCTATACACAGATTGTTCTTGAATTTCTTTGGGTAATTTCTTATAGAAACGAATACATTGCCCCTTGAAAGAGTCTCTAATTTGGCTGAGCCGTGTTACTGCTTCAGCAAGTTTGTGCGTACTCTTATTGGACCGTTACAATAAACAAATCGTTCGCTTTGGTTTTTTACACATTTTTCTCTAGGTAAGTAAACGTCTGATATTATATGGCTGATTGCATTAACAATCATAATTGTTTATTCATCAGATTTTATGTAGCGTACATTTTTTTCAAATTAAAACCAGATTGTTTCTCATTTTAAGCCACTCAACAGAATGAAAAAATGGCGGACTCTATATTTTCTAGGTATATAAAAAATCATTTTATTTATTCTGCCAAAATTTGTTAAATACTTACTAATTTTCGTGTTTTAGGAGCATGTTTTGTATTGAGCAAAGCAAGAGAACCTTTTAAACCTAAGTCTGGATCATTACCTTTTCTTGTAAGTATATTTTGTTTTAATTGTTGATATACGTACATACTTACATAGTATAGTACCCATATGTACCTACCTATAACTAAATCAGATAGGTATTAGAATACGGACTATATAATATATTTCCCACTACCCGACTACAATTTAAGAAAAACAATCATATTTCGTGCAATAAATTGAGTTCAATTCTTATTGATGTCAAATTTTAATTGAAGATCGCATTGACGAATAAAATTTACTATTACTCTTACTCAGATAACAAACCATACCTATAGCAAACTTTTACAATAGAGAATTGTTATTTCTTATGGTAGATTATTCTATGGCGAGATAAACTGAACCTATATGATTGTTAATTTAAAATTGGAACCGTTTTTATTTAAACTAATCGTGGTTTATCTTGTGATGGAAAAATAGGCCTTATAGTGATTGCTACAATCTTTTTTAGTTAACCGCCTAAATACGCATGTCATTATTTATCTCAACCTGTGTCACTAAATGCAATTATATTTCAAAGTTTACATAATGTAGGTCAAAAGTACTTTTATGATCTTTGTGTAATGTTGAGACGGCGCTGAAGAGGGCAGTTTATCTTATCAAAAGAGCTAACTCAGATTACTTTTGTACTAAGGTATATTTCCCATCCCGATATCGTGGCTTATGTGTGGGTACGTTGGTATCACGTACAGCTGTCATCACAGCAGCGGTGTGTGTGACCAACCCTATATCAGTCAATCAGGACAGAAGGGCGATCAACGTGGTGACCGGCGCCACGTACCGCCACCCGAGGCGAGGAATTCGTGTCCAAGTCACAAAGATTTTGATACCTAAACGTAAGTTAATTAAAAAACGCTCACTTCCTTTCCTTTCCTAACGTATAATTAACAACCAGGCAGGATCGATTTAAAATTTTGAAATGTAGCGAGTTGAAACATTCTTCATATAAAAAATATTGTTGTATTTATTTCAGTTTCCGGCTATGATATGAACAGGGGTTACTTGTTGGAAAAATCTGTGGCTATATTGCTATTGAAGCGCAAAGTTCCAGATATATTGGCCGAAATACCGCAGCGGGCACTTGATATAGATTATTTAGGGGAGGAGAGACTGACGTTACAAGAAGAATGTCTCATGCCCGGATGGCACTTCTTCTATGAAGGGGTAACCATGCGACTCTTTAATTAAACTCTACATAGAGACTAGCACTAATGTACCTTCGCTTGTTTCACTTGGCCACAAAATAAAGGCACAAGACCAACTACGGCGATTAATTTATTAGAAAGGAGCGTGGCGGCAAGTGAATGCACATGTTAACACATGTCAAGCACATGTTCTGTTTCTTCTGCAGTAGCAAGTAGGGAGGATACGTCCGTAATGAATGAATGACTAACATTTGGCCAGATGTGCGATGCATAAGGTCAACGACTAACAAATAACGGTTATAATATTAGTGAAAAATAAAAAATAAATTATCGTGGTATAAGTAAGTAGGTTAGTACTTAGGTTATTATACAAAAGAGTAAATTTTTATATAATTTAGGAAGAATTTAGGTAGTATTCTTGGATATACGGGAAGAGGAAGACCGAAAAAGAGATGGATTATGAGTAAGAAAGGAGTTAATGCTGACATGACGGAAGGAATGTCAAATTATTATAGTGCCGACTCCAAAATAATAATGATATGGGGTCGGGGCAATATTAGGCTTCTTCTATTTTGGGAACAGGGCAGGTAGACGATGATGAAGGGTGATAAGGATAAACGTTCTTGATAAAAATTTGCTTCATTTGCTTGGATAGGATATTTTTTTTAACAAAAGTAGTAGGTACCTATTTTTGCTGAGACAAATTACACAGAATAAGTACCTACTTACTGCGCATTTATTATCTATATTATGTAGGCCTATTTTACTTAAAAGTTTGGTAAGGATCTCACTGCCAAAAAGCTTGGATACTATGTTGAATCTAAATACCATACACATGATGTCTTTGGGGGCCTATTGACAAAGGGTTGATAGAGTGACGTAGATACAGATGACCTACTTTACTTTACCTCGAGAAAACCTTGAGGTACTTATACATGCAATATTTCTTTTATGAGGAAATACTACATGGTGTAGTGTAATATTCATTAATTTGCAGGATAAAATATTTCCAGTGAACAGATTTTTACTACAAAGGAATGTAAGGGTTCAGTTCCTGAACGTGGTGAAGAAGAGCATGTGGTGTGAGGCGTTGTCAATTAAATTTCAGAATGCACTGACTAATTTCGGTTTCTCTGGATACTTCGATAAAGTCGGTAGCATTTGCGTTAGAGACGTAAGTTATGTTATTTATTATCTATACTTCTATACTAATATTATAAAGAGGAAAGATTTGATTGTTTGTTTGCATTGAATAGGCTCCAAAAGTACTGAACCGATTTGAAAAATTCTTTCACTGTTGGGAAGCTACACTATCCCCGGGAGACATAGGCTATATTAAATTTTCAAAAAAATTTGGGTTCCTTACTAAACTCCAATAATGTAACCCAAGGTGTAAAAAAAATACCTAAAGTATTCATTACATTCGCGTGCGCTGCGAAAACTATTGATGATAGAATAAAATAATGTACTACGACTTTTCAGAACACATTATTATTTACAAAAAGTGGCAATATCATATGTCTATTATAGTAATGCCACACTAAGTGCTTTTATATTTAAAAAATTTAATTGAAATGCCGCCGCTTGAAAAAGCTCTTTTTTTGTATCTTGGTATTAATCGTTATCAAAATAAATTCCTTCATATTCAAGACTGCTTCAACCGAGCACACGTGGAGCACGCATTCTTGTAAGGTGGCCGGACCTACGAGGCTCGAACGAGCGTTTGGCTCGCACTCGACTGCGCTCCGCCGATTGTCAGTTTTTGATGAACACAGGGGTTCGCATCCCGCTCGTGTTGTAGGCTCCGCTTGTTGTATAGTCCCACAAACTTATCTGGCCCGGTGGTCAAAAGAGTATGGAGGTGCAAGATGGATGACACCTCCATTTAAAAGGGAAGATCTTCCGCCAGGATGGGTCTCCGTGCCTGGGGACCGCGGTGCAACTGCACATGTCGGAAATTTGTATATATGCAGATTCTCGAGAAAACTTCGTAAGCGCGATGCAGGATAATGTGGCGCCCGCCACGCCATCTATCTTTCCGTGTGTGAACTATCTCAGTGTTACTGATAGATGTCACTACCAGAGGAACTAACGACGCCAGTTTGATATGTCAATCTTCCTGGCATTCACCATTGGTTGTTTGCTCCACCAAATGCAATAACAGCGCCTCTCTCTCACCGGACAGATAAGTTTGTGGGACTGTAGCAAGCTCGTATGTCCACACTTGACATCGCCAACAACGAACGAATAGAGGCTCGGCTCGTGCTCGGTTCGCGTACCATAGACGCACCATAATAAGTTTCGTGTACCTACCAATTCCTTTGTACAAACAGTTAAAAACAAACTTTATTTACACGTGAATTTCAGAAAATCCTCGGATGTTTAACCTTTTTAAAGTTTTGTAGACTTTGTAGTTTCTGAGATTTCGGGATTAGTGAATGAGTGGATGAGAAATACAACTCATTCACTTCGCTCTACATATTTAACTACTAGCATTCCGCCCGTGGTCTCACCCGCGATCCTCTCTTTTACTTCCTTAAAGCTTAGTAGTGGATGCAGAACGTTCTGCGCGCATCAGCCAATTTATTATCGATGGTTATATACTTATTAAGGATTTTTAGTATTTTTTTTATGTAGGTACCTAATATTATTTTTATATTATCTCGCAGGCAGACAGAACAGCCCAGCCGTGTCATGTAAGTTATCTTGATTACCAAACATAAATATTATGTAAGTACCTAGAAATAATTTATTAATTTGCTCCAAATACGAAGATCTGTAAAAAATTTACCTCAGTATGTGTGTGTACCAAACGGTGCGTAAATATACTACCTATTAGAAGGTAGGAAGGAATGAAGGTGAGCGGCCATAGCGTCATACCTATTATGGGTTGCTCAACAAGTTGTGGCCTTTCAGGTACCCATCATCACTTTCGAGAGAAGAGAGATGATGGCGAATGCAACCGAACCTGTAATTTTTTGGCTCTCGTCACAGCCAGAAACTAACTGCCAAAAACTTGCCCGTTAATGTAGTTTATAAGTATATTAGATAATTTAATTATTTAGATCACCAACTGATAGGTGTACTTCATGAAAAATACAGGTACAAAAAATAGAAATCATAAATGGTGTCTTGAGGTGACAGCAGTACCAAAGATATCTTAAGACAATATTTACAGAATCAAAATATTTAAATTACCACCTCTGATAGCCTATAATATTGTTTTCGGCATGTATCAGGGCATGTATGGAGCTCCATTAATATGCCGAGGCAGAGGCGTCGGGATACTCTTGGCCCCAGATGCTCAATGGACTAACTGCACTGGCTTCAGCAACATCGTCCATCTATTCTCCAGTAAATATCTACAAAATTTCATGAAATGCGCTAGTAGGTAAGAGATTTTATATATTTTTATGCATAGCGATACTATGTTACCTAATACTACCAGAACATAATGTTAAAAGCCTATGACCGTCCAGTTGTACTTCCTCAATAATCTTTGACCAAAATGACTTTCTAGCCTGTTCAATGTGGAATACCGTATGGATTGGAATTCAATGAAGAAGGCTATATACGACGACAATGACGAGGAATACGATTACGTGTCGGAAATATATGACAAGCTGAACAGCGCGTCCTCCGGTTCCAACGAAATGGGATGATTATGAAAATAAATAAAATAATAATAACAACACATGTATACAGTCGGTTACACCTACATTTCACCGAAACAGTATTGTGACCATCCTACTATCCATTTAAATACTTAGAAAGTTCGCCTTGAACATTGACCTTAGACTAGTCATTCTAACCAATCCTACCTAGATTTTCCAGGCAGACCAGACCCTAAACCGTTCTCTACTACTACGCACATTCTATTTCCGCACATCTGTTTCTGATCTACTACTGAACCAATTCAGAATTTTTTTCACTAATAGGAAGCCCTGTGGTCGCGTCAGCATTTACAAGGTAAATAGTTCCAGTCAGCAGGGCATGTCTCAATAAAATTAATTAAGATCTACCTACTTGAAAAGCACGATGAGCCAAGAGAGAGCACGTACCATAGCCGTGTGTTGACACGGGAAGCGCCCCGCACTCTGCACCCAGCCCCGACAATCAATGCACTAGACTAGTCTATTGAAATGATTATCTTACAAGATCGTTTTCGTATCATAATTATATCCCTAGTGAGATAGTGATGAACCGCTTTCAAATATCTATCGGCCGGTACATAATAATATCACTAGGGATATGATTATATCACGGCTATTAGTAACTTACGGCGACATTTACTTCAGTTGCATTTCATGAATAAAGTCTCCGATAAACAATGTAATTCATGAACGGTTTTTCGGAGGCAAGGTCTTAGGGCCAGCAACACGTAAGTATAGGTAAGGATTCGGTGTCAGTTGCTGTTTTCGGTCGTAATTAAAAACACACATTTCAATATATTTCAACAAAACATTTATAATTGCTTACATTTGGGTTTACAAAATAACTTATTAATAAATAAATAATTGCCTATGGTATTCAATAACTAATTAATAAATAATAGCCTAATCAGTGATTTATTTTATTATCTGAAGACAAGAATTATCTAATTAGAAAGATTTACTTATTTTCGGAGCATTTGAAAAATAGAAGGCAATCAGTCGCCATTTTCACTCTTATGAATCATTGTAAAAAGTTCGTGTAGTAATTTTATGCAGCAATTTTATCAAACATAATCGACATAGTTTCTGTCAAACAACACCTAGATGTGATATATTCACTAAATAGTAGCTAGTAGGTAATAAAAATATAATTCCATAAATTATTCTAATGACGAATATGAGAATGATATTCAAAAGTAAAAGATGAGTGACCCCAACGACAGTGATGTATCTACATAAATACAGAGAGTGGGAATGTGATCACTTTGGAAACAATGGTTCTGATTCTGTTGTTTACAACAACTAAACTAATTTAATCTCACTTTATCTCTTTATAACAAAGAACATAATGATGCGTCCACGCTACGCGAACCGAGCACGAGCCGAGGCACGAACGACACATGGACATACAACGAGCCTACAACTCGAGTACGATGCGAATACCTATGTTCGTGAAAAAACTGACAATCGGCGGAGCGCAGTCGCGAGAAGAATGCTCGTTCGAGGCTCGCAAGTCACGCTACGCAAATCCGTGCTCCACGTGTGCTCGGCTCGTGCTCGCTTCGCGTAGCATAGACGCACCATAAGTGAGTTAGTACTGTCAAATTAGTCCAATAAACTGCTTGTTATAATTGAATGTAGGTGAATTTAGTCGCCACTCGCCATCAGCATCAATGAGAATACTTAATAACGCTACGCCAAGAAGAGATGGGACTTCCTTAGATCCGAATGAAATAATATTAGCTAAGATTTGAGACAAAGAGAGAGATGAAATTATTTAAGCTAAAATTTGGGTGAATGAGATGGCAGTATAGATGGATACGCCTTAGTTTCAGTTCATAGTTGCCTCAGACTGATCAACATTTCTTAACATTGACTAATTTGACAGCTCTAAACAAGAAATAGAAGTGATATGATTAACATTAGTATAGTGCGATTAGTAAAAGTATCATAATCATGTTGTTCAAGTCGAGGTTATCACTTAAATATAAATATGTGCTTACAAAAATACTATTAACATGTTTAGATGACAATAAATAATATTAAAATAATCAGTAAAAGGCCTAATAGTATTGCTATTGCCAACCACTGCCGTCGATCTGGAAATAAATTGTACAGATATTAGCGCTCACTCTTGGCACAGATGAAGAATGTGTAAACGAAGAAATATAGTCCGTATTGATAAAAAAAGGGTCGTGAAACTGGCTTAGAAAGCAACAATTTTATTACAAGCTATTTAAGATTTTGACGGGGGTAAAAGTGCAGGGTAGGTACCTACAGCTAATAATATGAAATATTTTAGTATACGATCATTCACTGAACTAATACAAATCTTTAAATAAGCGATCAATAAATTTTCATTACTACCCCTTGTATATTTATTTATTTATGAAACTCGATAAACTAAGTCGTTGCACTGAGCCCCACATTCACCGTTCAGGCATTCAAATATTAGATAGCCATACATACATACCTAATAGTGTACATGTATTGAGGAATGCAAAACAAACATTCTAATGCGACTGATAACTCTTAATTTTTGCGTAGTCAAACTACTACTCTTTATATTAACTATCTTTATGACATAATGGATTACCTCTAAACATCGAATTTCTTTAGAGTTGTAATACCGAGCAACATAATTCCGCAAATAGTCAGTGCTCTTGAACAGTAAGGACCAATCACTGCATGGTGTGTTCTTGACTTGGCCAATCAGAGCGCATGTGACCGTGACTAAGGCGATTATCAAACTGCCACGCACCTACGCGCGTACTTGCGGGAGTGCAGATCTGCATCATCCTGCGGGTTGTTTACGCACTCATGCGTAGTTGCGTTTTGTGGATTCACGGCGGCTCTCAATTATTTCATTCAAAGCCTTCACAAACACACGTCAAGCCCATCCAAAATCACGCACTGCACGAGTACTCGGTGTGCCACACCTTGCGTCTCAGCCCGCAAACACGCGCGTGCGCATGTTTCTCCGCTTGTAGGCGCGTGATCTGCATGAACGCGCGTAGATGCATTTTCTGTGTGTTGGACTGTGCGTGTTTTCTATACAAACGGAGCTACTTACAAGCAACGTTAAAAGACGCATTCACGCGCTACGCTGCGTGGTGCGGGGCAGTATGTTAACCGCCTTAGCCAATCAGCGCATTGTCGGTGTTGGGAAATTGGCGGAATAGATTTCAAGCAAAATGAACGTCATTGCGCTTCTTCTGTTCGATGTTCCAATCTAACATCAGTATTATAATTATTGAAACAGTATTATAATTTATGGTAAACTTACCATTGCTCATGTGAAGCACCTTAGCGACTTTCTTTATAGTTGAATCAAGCTTTGAGTCTGCATTTTCAAGCTCTGTATTCAAGTCATCTAACATACTAGAACAATAAAAATTTTAGTAAAATTGGATGCACTTAACGCTCATTTGCTCCCGGTTAAAAATATAACAATGACATCAATTGTTATAATAGGACGCGCGTCCCTCGCGAGAACCGACGGGCTAAGTAAAAAAGTGTGAAGTACCTACATGGATTAGTAAGCGTAAAAATTGCTACAATAAGTAATGCCTCATAACTTTATAAACAGTGAAAAGCGTGATAAATGAAGTACTTACACAGCCTGCTCATCGAGCTCAATGCCGATTTGCTTGGAAACAGTCTTCAGTGATCCAACTGAGTTGCTGATCACATGCAGTTTGTCGTTCTGGTTGATCAACATTTTGTCTTGCATCGACATGATATCACTGTCATAATTGTCGTATCTACTCGGACTGTCTGTTTGGTTGGCCAGTTTTGAATACTTGGTGTACTTGGGTGTGGACGTCCATGTGTTACCGAAGTGCATTGGACTCTCTTCGCCAAGAAGCGGCTCCCGCGCTGTCCCATCATTGTCGCGATTCCTGTTAAGGCTCATTTTGCCTTTCATTACCTGCAAATTATATAAACAGGCTACAGAAAACAACATTATGTATTCATTTATTATTAGTAGGATCATCTATGGTGGAGTTTCTTTTTTTTAAGAAATAATAAAAATAATCCCTACAATAGGGCCTTTCTAATAGGTAATTTTTGATCATCTCACATCACATTCAGTATATGAGTACTGATTCGTTTGTAACCAAGCTTTAACATTAGCTGGGAGGGGGGGGGCTATGAGGCTCGCTCAAACCCCCCACCCCCAAGCATCTGGGTCCACACCTGATAAATATTGATAAGTGCTACCCACAGTTGAACCAAGCCCCTCAGATCCCCTCAGTAGGTATAGGTATATACAGTAGCGGTAAGTATACTAGATTTTTTAAATATATTTCCACGCTAGTGTCGAAAAGTATCATTTTTAATCCGTTTCATAGATACTTTTATGTTTACTTTCATAGCATGAGGGATGAAACAATTATTTAAATACTTAATTTTAGTTACCTTTACTTCTTGCTTAGTGGCTTCAATAAAAGTTCTTCTGTCGCAAATTTCTTTATTGTCAATCTTAAACTTTGAAGAATTCTTCTCAACAATGAGTGAACAAAACCATTAAGAAAATTAATAAGTATACTTTTTTTAAACATGATAAATATAGGATATTCACGATTTTGAACTATTGCAATTTTATCAAATAGATACCCCTACTGTTTCCCACAGTTCCATCCGCATTCTCCGGACTCAAGTATTCTATGTATTTTTTCCGTGAAACAAGCTACATAAAAACTTTACAATATACTAATATTTACGCCAGAATTCCTTTGCCTTCTACAAAAAAAGTTTCAACAAATCAAATCAAAAGTAATGTATTCAGTTTAGTCCCTGGTAAGGCCCTTATGAACGTTAAGTACATACCTACAATTGAATCTACTGCCGTTTCGGAATACACTTCAACAATTTGATTTTGATAACAACATCGTCAAATATCTTGGATTATATCTGAACCGCTCGTGGTGCAGTATGATTAGCCTTTCTTAATCGATCGGCAAAGTTAAGCTACCACTGTCGTGGTCGGTACCTGGATGGGTTAAAGCCTAGTGGTATTTCAAATCGAGGTTTTCCGTGCTTCCGAAGGCATATAAAGCCGTTGGTCGCGGTTATCTCTTAATTGTTGTGATAATCGTTAAGCTAGTCGGATGCCTCCTAGGCAGCTTGAAAAGTTCCAACAGTAAGTTGACCACTAGCCTACCTCCACCGATCTGTGATCACCCGATCTGGTATCCTCCTCCAACCTCCACCGATCTGGTATGAGAAAGGAGGCCTGTGCCCAGCAGTGGGACATTATAGGCTGATGATGATGACATCTGAATCCGTGAATCGTCGCTTAACATGCTTGCATAGCAACACACTTAGACCAAAAGAGAGGAATGGAACATTAGATATAGAAACCTTTTATGGTTACTAGGCCGACACTCAAATCTATCTGAAGACAATAAACTGCTGATCTACAAAACAATCTAATGGTGCGTAAGCGACTCAACATAAGTGATCACTGATGGATGATCGAGTGTAGCGAAATCAAAGAGTCCTTGTCTCCACTGGGGGATGCTCTCCACATGCCTTCACTACTATCATCTCATCAGCTTATAGTAAATGGAAACTAATTGCAAGCAAAATACAAAAAAAAACTATATTTCGGCTAAAAGATTATCGGGTATTTCTAAGAAACCTGTTAACTCTTTAAGTTTGTAGTTCCTCAGATTTCTAGATTAGTGTTTTTTTTTAATTGAAAAGAAGATGCCGGCCCAAAATTTTGCCTTAGCAAGAGAAAATTAAAAAGGATATTAATTGTATCTTCCAAGTCCTCCAAATCCCATTCAATGCTACGTAGAGCGTTTCTAAGCTCTGTTGACGTCCATTCTACTTCAGGACTGTTAGGGATGGTTGGTGCCTTTGAGATCTCCTGCCAGCGCAGGTACAGCCCGCGAGTCTTGTTCAGTCCTTTGAACACCTCACTGTGTACAAATGTTTATAATATTTTAAAATATACATTGAAATTGAAATGCTGAACCATTGCAATCAAATCAAAACATCATACTTGTGAACAGGTGCTACTTCTCCCCACAAGTGCATTGCATTGTGTGCAATTCATGTATTGTGCTGGTCTACTTAAGTTTGTTATTTACTTACTAAAGTTTATATTTACTTATTAAATATCGATTTAGTTTACTTTGAATGAGGATCGTTCACATAACAAAATGTGATACTACAGAGGATGGACTTTACATTTCTGAGCATGTTTTTAAACTTATTAAAATCCATCAACAAACGAAGTTATCAAAGTTTTAAAAACGGTTTAATTAAAACGCTCGCTCCCGCTTGTACATTAACGATGACGTCATAATGCGGCGACCGCGCAACTCTGTATATTTGTCAGTCTGTTTGTAACCTGACAGATTTAAATGAAATTTGGCAGGGAGATAGTTCAATTAGTGGAGAAGGACAAAGGATACTTTTTCCCGGATTCATCATCATCATCACCGTCACCATGATGCCGTAGTGAACAGCTAATTTTACTGATATCATAAACTAGCTGTCCTCCGCGGTTTCACTTGCGTTTCCAGACTAAAAAGTAGCTCATGTTTTCCTCCATACCATATGGTATCTGCATGCCAAATTTCATCGCGATCGGTTTAGCCATTAAGGCGTGAAACGTATGAAACAAACAAACAAACTCACGTTCACATTCATAATATTAAGTTAGGTAGGTATTAGGATACGAAGTTTATTTGTTGGTTGGTCTTTCTTTCACGCAGCAACTAATCGGCGTGATTTTTTCATGGAGATAGACGGGATCATACATTCTTCCTAAAATGTATTCTCTACTAGCTGTCCCAGGATAAAAATATATATATAGCCTATGTATAGGTATGTACACCATAGTATGGAGAAGGACATTCAGCATGCCAAATTTCATGATCATTCGTTGATTAGTTGAGGCGTGAAGGCGTAACAAACAAACAAACTCACTAAGGATATGCAGCATCATTACCACATACAATACCTAATCCTGCTAACCTTTTTTATGTGATTCAGTGCATATAAATCAAACTTTAAACTTTGTCTATTTTTTTTTATCTTTCTATATAACATACCTAAATTTCATACAAAGCAATTATTATATTACTTTATACATAGTGGTGGCCATTTAATTAAGAACGCTTATTACCATGAGAGCAATATTCAATTTTACCCACTGATATTATGATAATGAAATAAGATTATTTCTATTAATAACTTAAAATCCTGACGTTAACTATTATTTCATGTAAAAATATTGTCTATAATATCTACTAAAACAATCTGATTACGTAACCATATTTCATTTAGTCATCAGAATATCATATACCTACATATTAATGCTCACTATTTTTCTGATCCCAAACTAAGCAGAGCTTGTACTATCGAAACCAGATAACTGATATAATAGGTACTTTTTGTTTGTAAATACATACTTAATATAAATAATTACACCCAGACTCAGGATATACAGTACAGACACGTTCATGCACACAAATGCATGTCCGGTGTGGGAATCAAACCCTCGACCTGCGGCGCGATAGGTGGAATCTTAACCAGTCTTAACCAACTGCGCTAGATGGCCCGTAAAAAATAAATAAATGATATAAGCAATAATACAGACTACGCTGATTTTGCTAGAAGTAGAATTTAGCAAAAAGTTTTATTTTTGGTTTCCATAGATCGCAACTGGCTGCAAATTGTAATAGGCTAATATAAGTTACCAATGAGTTCTAGTATCACAAATTTTGTAAGTTCTAGTATCACAAATTTTGCCCAGGAGATAAAGGGGAAAAATCAGTTTTTTAAGTTTACGTATGTTCCATATGTTGCAACCGTCCAACCAAATTGCTTGTGAAGGTAATATTTCTCTAAAGACATGGTATTCTTACAACTAGTACCACCATTTTTGTTTAAGAATTATTCAATATCATAGATTTCCACAATATTCACCATTGTCCATACTTCCAAACCGGTTGTGAATTTGAGGTAATCATATGTATACATAAGTCTATCAATATGCCAAAAATCATTTGTATCACAATTAATGTAAATTGACTATCTAATTCTACCTACTGCACTACATGACCACCACTGTATATGACCTGCCCATGCACATGCTAAGTTATCTATTCACATTAAACTCAGGGAAGCTGTAACTGCAACACAGCATCTAAATGATTGGTAAGAGTAGCCTTAAGGGGCAGGTTATTAAGCCACCTACATAATGGGCAGTTCTGTCGTTTTATCATTCAGCAGGAACTATATTATATGCACAATACTGCTACCTACCTATTCATGCACTCACTGGTCATAGACGTATAAAAAAATCAGGACGGAGTGTCACCTTATAAGAAAGTGAAGCAAAAAAATTCATGTGTGCTTGAGTAAAATCAGTACTGGCCCAAGCAGGCACAAATGGTACTGAGCCTTATTGTCACTGTCAACGCCTCAATAAGGACAACCGATCGGCTTCCTATGGTCTATATATGTGTGTGTGAGGCCATGTATTTAGAAAAATGCCGGCTTCCTATTACTCGCGTCACTTGGGAACACAGACCGTTCCGTCTTTAATTTTTTCTTGGTCTGAGTTACTGGTCTAAATTTTCAGATATGTTTGGGTGTGTGTGAACTAAGTTCCTACATTTTTATAACATCAGTGATAAGAATAATGAGGCTATGGATATGCTTACCACCCACAATATTTAATTTTACAGGGACACAAAATAAAAAGTCTAGAATAAATATTATACCTACATTGAGGCCAAGAAGGTCAGTACCTAACACTTTTGATATAGAGCCCAATATACAGAATGCAATAAATTAAGCTAGTATGACATGCTACCTTGACCTACTGATTTAAAAGTTAAAAAAGAAATATTTTTATATCTTCATATAAATCAATAACACCCCCTAACGTAAATAACTATATTTCGCATCTGTAAATACAAAGTAGTTGTACACTTACTCTTTCACGACGTAAAACGGATCTTCTAGAGTCATGACAAACAATAATTGCTATGATAATTCAAGTAGACTCATGTGTCAATAAATAAATAACAGCGCAGCACAATAAAACTCTCAATTTCACAATAAAAGAAAATACGCAGGTGATTCCTGACAATCCCTCGCCTATCCCACAAAATATCGACATCATGATACCTACCCTGTATAGTGCGCTCGATGAATATTCTCCGTCTCTTGCTAACTCATGTTAAAAACACAAAAACACACAAACCGAGCTAGCTCTACACCTGTTGTCTTACATATACGAGATTTTGCCCTTGCACACAAGTCCAATCTTTGCGTGTGTGTGTTGCTTAAGAATACCAATGAAAAATATGTTAGGACACTTTGCAAAATAGCTGGTAATACTGACGATTCTGTGAGTGGTCCGACCGGCCGGCATTTTGTTTGGCCGCCATTACGATTTCTGTGTTGATTGAGTATAATGCGCGTTTGCTTTTTAACTCTCCACATTTATTGTAATCAAATTGTAATATATTGATATAGACGCTGTTAGAGTAGTGTTTTTCGTTTCTGACGATATACAGAGTATTAACTTAACGAAAGGACGTTTATAACATAGTGTTTATTTAGTACGACAGGACGATTCTTTAAGGTTATATTAGTTACATTTTGGTAAAACTTTTATTGTTATTTTATTATAAGTTATAACTGCCTTGTTAAAAATGTCTACCAACGACTATCGGAAGTGTGCCAAGTGCGGTAGAACACGTGCTGAAGATAAGTCAGTTTCCTATCATCGGTTTCCGAATCCAGGGAAAAACAATATTACAAAGTAAGTATACACAAACTACATTGCTACAATGGTACTTTAGTACTTTATAAGCATAAGAAAGTTATTAATAAATTGTAGAGCATTATAAAAGTAACTAAAAAGCAAATGGAGAGTAAGTTGTAAAAGATGGAAGGAAAAAGATATGAGAGCTACAAGATACCTACTTAACATAAATTGGCAACTAACATTTTTAGCTGTTTACAAAATCCAAGTCACTTGCAAAACATTATCCATAGGTAAATCATATCTGCATCTAAGTTGGTATCAAAATTCTTGGTACAAACAGGAAAAGCCAGGCCGTCCATAATCCACTAAATAAAAAAAAATGCATACCACATTAGTTGTTGAATAAGAACAATTGTTGATTTGACATTGACACTAGTACTTAACAGGTTAAACTAATCATGAAAATATTGATAGGCTATAATACTACCGTGACTGTACTGTATTTGATAGTATCAATACCATTGCATCTATAATATCTTCGATAGTATCAGTTGTATTCCAGTAATATTATTTATAATAATAATATGTTATGTTTAAAAAAGTTTCTTTGGGAAAGTTGTTTGTTATCATGAGTACAATCATGTGTCTAAGTATTGTTTACTAATTACCAGTCACTTTATATATATATTTGGTACCCATGAGACAAGCTTGCTTAGTTTGGGGCCACAGGATACCTAATAATTGAAAAATGTTTTCTTATGCTACTAATTTAAGGCAAGCTCTGTTATTATTATGTATTTAAAGTAGTAGTAGTATTTTTGATAAATAAATAATTTTGAATTTGAATATACCTACCATTGATACTATCAATAGTATTACGAACAGTGATAGTAGTATTATGATTAATTTTATTATTTATATTAGTTAACGTAGCCAGCAAGCATCTCCATAAATATCCTGGGACATGGGCAATTGGGCATATACTATGGAAACCAGATAACTGATATAATACATATACTACTTTTGTTTGTAAATACATACTTAATATACATAATTACACTCAGACTCAGGACATACAGACATGTTCATGCACACAAATGTATGTCCTGTGTGGGAATCGAACCCACGACCTGCGGCGCGTAAGGTGAATCTTAACCAACTGCCCCAACTGGCCCGTCAATATATCTTTTTTTGTCTGGAAGGGTATAGTTCCCGTTTGGTCCCATTTGATTACCTTTTAGTGTAGTTTGAAGTCGGTTTAAGGTTTTTGTAAAACTGTCCAATTATTATAACTGGAAATGTGTCCCACACTGAATGTATAATACTTTTCACAGGGCTCTTGCATGGGCAAAATATTGCTGGCCTAACGAAGATTGGACACATGCATCTTTACTTTCACTACATGTCACAAACAAAGTTTTATGTGGTAGACATTTTGCGGAGTCTCAATTTTATGATAATATGCGACAAAAATTGAGCAAATTTGCTGTTCCTGATTCAGCTGGAGTTCAGGAACTTTTGAACGAAAGAGAAAACATATTTATGCAGGTATGTGTTGCACTACTTAAGGTTTTTATTTTCTTCTAAAATTATGCTGCTCATGCCCAGGCTGGTGGGCCATGAACACTTACCATAGTCTATAAACGCCAGCAAAACTAGGGGTACCACTTGTGCGGTGCTAACCCTAAATTACAATTTCTAGATGTCCCATTTAATAAACAACTAGAAATTCATTGGAACCCACCGACTTGCGGTTGTTTTGTTTTCTATTGTTTTAAAACTCCACATGGACCTTAGTCGAGCCAGCGGGTTGATAAGTTATACAAGTTTGTAAAAACTTAAACAAGCAAAATGTGGGTTTTACTAGACTTGACTTAAACCATCTCATGTAATAGACAGTTTGAGTTTACTCTCATTGAGTGTGTGTCATTCTGTATTAAAACAAGTATTGTTAATTTTACAGGTTGAACAGCAAGAAGAACAGCTTGTCTCAAGAATGCCATTTTCACAAATAGAAAATATTAGAATTGAGCCTTCAACAAGCGGTGTGGTGTCGACGCAAGAAATTATACAAGTCTTAAATACATCAAATGAGCAGGTAATTATAGTTTTTGAACTAAGTATCCAAAAACTGAATTGTACAGATTGATTAATCTTTATTCTGTGAAGGAATGGGTATTTTTCTAACTTATTAGTATAGGACTTAAAACATTCATATAAAAATTGCCTAGATGGCAAGGCTTTCTTTGTTACTATGTATTTATTTCTAATACCTATATGTATGATTATGGTATGATTATTGTGTATGTGTGTCATTCTATATTAAAACAAGTATTGTTAATTTAACAGAATGTCGAACAGCCTGAACAACAGCTTGTATCAAGAATGCCATTTTCACAAATAGAAAATATTGGAGTCGAGCCTTCATCAAGCGGTGTGGTGTCGACACATGAAACTGTACAGGTCTTAAATAAAACATCAAAACCGGCATGTAATGAGCAGGTAATTATGGTTTTTTAATTAAGTTCTAAAAACTGAATTATACAGATTGATTAATCTTTATTCTGTGAAGGAATGGGTATTTTTCTAACTTATTAGTATAGGACTTAAAACATTAATATAAAAATTGCCTAGATGGCAAGGCTTTCTTTGTTACTATGTAATGGGTATTTTTCTAACTTATTAGTATAGGACTTAAAACATTAATATAAAAATTGCCTAGATGGCAAGGCTTTCTTTGTTACTATGTAATGGGTATTTTTCTAACTTATTAGTATAGGACTTAAAACATTAATATAAAAATTGCCTAGATGGCAAGGCTTTCTTTGTTACTATGTAATGGGTATTTTTCTAACTTATTAGTATAGGACTTAAAACATTAATATAAAAATTGCCTAGATGGCAAGGTTTTCTTTGTTACTATGTAATACCTACCTAATGGAGTTGGGCCATATTGGGTTCTCCCATTCGTAATTTGGATTCGCTACCCGTCCCGGGAAGTAACTTCACCTTACAGAAGATAAAATAATACCTTGTAGTGTTGTGTTCCTGCGGTAAAGTCCTCAGAGCTTAATGACTCCTCTCGCTAATCATCAAGCTGGCCGTATGCTTGCTTGTTTGCCACCTTAGCTTGCACTGCGCTACCGGTTTCCTCACGATGTTCGTTTCCATTTCACATTCGTTCACTAAAAGCTTAAGCTCATTGTAGGATTCGAACCCGGGACTTTCGCCTCGGCATCCGACATCACTACCACTGAGCCAGCATCACATTAAAAAATAATATTTGTATTTTGATTTCAGAACCCTCTTTCGTCAGTTAAATCAGTTAGAAAACGTAGTGGCATCCTGACTGCTATTAATGTATCAAGAATAAATGAACTGAATACTAGAGAGAAAAAACTATATAATGTTTGCAGAGGAAAGTTAAGGGAAATAATAAGACTGCGAAACAAGTTAAAAAACAAGAAGACTAATTTCATTGAACACATTTCTTTAAATGAAAATGTGCAAAAACTATGTAGCTTAAATATAAGCAATGCCTTTGTAGTGTTACTACAAAGCCAATTAAAAAATTGCCCAAAGAAACCAAAAGGTAGAAGATACACATTAAATCAGAAGATAATGTCTTTAGTGCTTTACAAAAAATCACCTGCCTGCTACAGACTTTTAAGAAGAATGTTTACATTACCATGTCAAAGCAGTTTAAATAAATTACTCAACAGAGTACCACTTAAACCTGGCATCAATAAACATATATTTACTTCAATAAAAAAAATGGCTGATAACCAAAGCGACGATGACAGCATTTGCATACTTTCGTTTGACGAAATGTCAATTAGAAAACATTTGAGCTACGACTCTAATCAAGATAAAATACAGGGTTTCCAAGACCATGGAAATCATGGAAGAAGCAACCAAATTGCCAGTAAAGCCCTTGTTTTTATGTTAGCTGGCATAAGAAAGAAATGGAAGCAACCGATAGCATTCTATTTTTCACATACAATTAATGCCGATAGAATGACTGTGATTTTAAAAGAGGTAAAATATTTATAAAACTTGACTATATTTATATTTTTTTGACCATTGTAAATGATGAATCCCGGGGAAACAATGTATCCCCGGGATAAAAAAGTGCGTAGAACTCACGGGATGGTAGCTAGTTCACTATAAGAAGGTATTCAATATGTTTTTTTTAATATTAATATTGTCTATCGTTTTATTCCTTTCAGGTACTAACAGAATGTTTTAATTCTGGGGTAAATGTGGTGGCCACTGTATGTGATTTATCCACGGTAAATATTAAAGTTTTAAAAACGTTAGGTGCAACAACCAGAGACCCTTATTTTGTACACTGTGGACGGGAAATTGTTGCAGTTTTGGATCCTCCACATCTTTTAAAGTGTACACGAAATCTTTTGATGACACATGATGTTGAATGCACTACTGATATTCAAGTCAATGGACAGCCTGTCAAAGGTAAAAGACAATATTTTTACGGTTCAGTATGTATTCCTATCACGCCGCAGATATTTCAGGCACCCAGGACATGTTACATGAATATGTCTGCATGTCCTGAATCTGCTTATAATTATGAAATAAAATTTAATTAAATAATTAAATGAAATAATTTATTCATTCAAAAAGGCCTTCACAGACACTTATGAATATTAACTATGTATTTTAAAACAAAAAAGTAGTATATGGAGTATATCTGGTTTCCATAGTAAAAGCTCTGCTCAATTTGGGATCAGATAGCCGTGTGTGAGGAATGCCCGGGATTATTATTATTGATTTAATAATTGCTATAACGAAGTATGTTTTTTGTTTCAGGAATAGTGAAATGGAGTCACTTAGAGACATTTTATAACCTAGACAAAAATAATTTAAATTTTGTTTTTGCTCCTGCTCTAACAGAGCATCATTTGAAGCCAAAAACCAAACATAAAATGCGAGTAAAGCTTGCAGCACAAGTATTTAGCCACTCTGTTACGGCTGGCATATTGGCTAAAATTGGAACAAGTGAGTGTATGATTTTAATACCTACTTAAGTTACTAGAAAACTTATCACTTTATTGTGTCAAAAGTCTGTTCTCTCAAAAACAGATGGCATTAAGCGGCAACCTCTTTATGCTGTAATAGTAGTGACGCAAATAGTACTTGCACATACTTTATTTTGGACTTATTGCAAATAACTCTGATAGAGAAGATAAAATTGAAAAATAAAAAACAATTTATTTTTAGGAACCATACACTCTAATATTAATATATCGAGTCTACACAATGTATAAACAATGCAACAATGTCACTAAGAATTTTAAATTATGTTAATTTTTACGTAGTTGAGGTAATATGTTCAATAAAAAATGTCACAATGTATAAATAATAATATATAATTTTAATAACTTTTTATGCATAGGCTTTGTATTTTCGATACGATTTTATGCAAGTTCCCTTTTTAATATCGTCATACATTTATCTTTTATCAATCGGGTTTACTTCTTTCAGATGAACTTCCACCTGAATTCCATGCAACTGCAACATTTACGAAGAAATTTGACCAGCTTTTCGACGCCGTAAATGCAGACAGCCCCGATCTACGTGGAGGAAAAAAATATTCAACGAACATTACTTTAAATAGTCCACACGTATCACTTTTTGGGGAAATGCGAAAATTTATTTCGAGTATGCAATATTTAGGCAGTAAGTGCAAGCCTCCATCTCAAGACGGTTGGATCCACACAATGAATGCTATAGAAAGGCTATGGAAAAATTTACAGTCAATTCAAATAAAAAGTCTTTCCACGCGTCGCCTAAACCAAGATCCATTGGAGAATTGTTTCGGCTGCATTAGATATAATTGTGGTTCCAATAATAATCCCACAATTCAGCAATTTGTGGCGGGAGTTAAAACTGCCATATTATCGAATTTACGCCACTCGGGGCAACGAAAAAACTGCGAGGATGACTCTGCAGTACTATGCAACAATTTATCTAGTTTTTTAAAAAATATTCCGTCACAAACAATAGAGTTAGACCACCAAAATATAACCTTCAATAATATTGAAGTATTATTAGCAGATGCAGTCGAAGCAGTAGAACAGGCGACGCCGGAAAGTCAAGCTTGTGGATACGTGTGTGGTTTCATCTACAAAAAACTGCGACATAACGATTGCCCGGATTGCCGGAAGACATTTTTGTCTAACACAACCGAAACCATACACCTATTTACAAGCTTCAAAGAATATGAAACAAAAAAAACATTGAACTACGCCAACAAAGCAATGATTCAATGTGTGGAAACAATGGCTACTTTAATACAACAGTATTTAAAAGATGACGCTTGGAAGGAAAATATACAAAAAAATATTATAACTGCACTAGATATTGTAGACTTTTCATTTTTAAGTGAATGTAATAAACATGTGGAATTAAATAAAAAACACATAAAATTAAGCACATTTTATATTTGTGTGAAACGACTTATTATATTGCGTAATAGAGAAATGGATGAAGAGGAGGAAAAGAAGGCTGTAGAAAGGAAAATGAGAATCCTTCAAAATAAATGATTAAAATATAAACATAATGTGCATACTTAGTGTTTTATTTATAACATGGATAATTTAAAAAATTGTTTTTATTTTTTCTATTAAGGCCCTAGTAGTAGATGAAGTTCAAGGCTACTGATATAGCTTTATCACAGCTCGAAGAGGATTCATAATTATATGGAGTTTCATAATGGAACTGCTTTCTGCATATTATGAATTTTCTTCATTCAGCTGTGATAAAGCCATATCAGTAGCTTTGATCTAATGCCAATTAAATTCACTTTGAATCTTCCCGCTTATTTATCTTTCGCTGCTGATCCGCAACTACGCTAGTGTATACGTGTGTAACGCTATGGTTGCCATTTTTTTCCATAGAGTTACGCTTCTTCTCTCGTTAGAGAGTACTATATTCCTTGCTCTACACTCGATGTTCCAATGCGCAATCGCACGAGACTCACTCGGTCTCGGTAGAGCCAGCCGTGACGTCACTCACACCCAATGGGAAGCAGGCAAGTCCCAATTTGACATCCACCAGGCACATTGCCACCATAGCCAACCAGCTACCCTCTTTCCTCCTGAAACCCTGAAACTGACCACCCTTCCTTACCTTGATTGATTGATTGAATTTCCTCCAACCAACTCAAACTAACCAACCAGGCATTATTAGTGTTACCAGTTATTTAAGTAGGTAACCAACCACCAAATAAATACTGACATTGGTAGCTACCTAAATACACTTATTTCTTACCGGTTTCAATAAACAATTATTAAAAGAAACAAAAAACCCGACTGCGTAAAACAAAAAATAATCGAAAAGAGAAAAACAAGCCCTGGAATATTACTTGAACCTACCTTATAACATTCAAGTAATATTCCAGGGCTTGTTTTTCTCTTTTCGATTATTTTTTGTTTTACGCAGTCGGGTTTTTTGTTTCTTTTAATAATTTAATTTATTTCAGACTTTTTAGTTCTATACAGAATGAGTTGTAAGTATTAGTAAGTAAATGAGTGGTACGGTAAAGTAACGCTAACAACCATCGCAACTCTGTTGAGTTACGTACGGTACCGCTCATAGTACCTACTGTCCTTGCATTAAACATGGTTTTTTGCAGTTTACGTCAAAATGGTAGCACAAAAGTATTGCAATTTATACATATATGGAATGGGCTATTCAAAAGCTTTCATTTGATACCCATATTGTTATAATAACGAAATTTTTGTTTTTAATCCCCCCCTCTTTTCTTATCCGTAGACGCCATATAAAAACAATATACCCTATGACACTCCCACAGTCAAGGCGAATCTAACGACAACTCATATGCTTAAATCCATCAAGCCGTTTAGGCTGCAGAGCGTGCCAAAGAAATAGACATACATACATACATACATATATACATACACTCGAAATACCTCCTTCCGGGTCAGTCGGGTAAAAACGAATCGTTTTGCTTACCAATGGTAGGTTTTTTTATTGCCAAACTGGGCATATAGATCATTTCGCAAGCTTTTACCTGTGATAGCTACTATGCAAAGCTTGAGGTCTTTGCTTCATTATTAGTAAAGATATAAGAGTCTAAAAATGGAAGTGGGCTTGTCACGTGGTTAGAACATCAGATGGGCGATGGACCAAAGGGTATAGTAACTATACCAAAAGGATGGACCGAGAAACTACTATACTGGTGTCCGAGAGATGGAAATAGGACACGTGGACGACAATAGAAAAGGTGGGACGATGATATAGTAAAGGTGGCAGGCCGAAAGTGGTTTCGAGTGGCGAAAGAAAGAGAATGTTGGCAAAACATGGAGGAGGCCTTCGCCCAACAATGGGCACCAAACAAAAACGCATGAACTATTAATTAATTGTAATTTTTGTAATTTATAATTCTAATTTTCTAATATTTAAACTAAAAATGAAATAATGTTATAATTGATAAGTAATAGTTATAATTAATTGATTCATAAATTAAAACTTAGTACCTACCTATTTAAATTTGATGTACTTATATAACTATAAAACCAAAATTGTAAGATGTTTGGAATAAAGGCTATTTTATTTTATTTATTAAGAGTCTAAATTTTAATAAATCTTAAGCGATAACGGTCCGTAAATTATTGAAACCGGGCATTAGAGAATCCCACAGGATTCTCTAAGCTACTACAGTGCTTATTACACTATCCTATATGTAGAAAATCAATTAGGATCACTCTAACTAGGAAGAGTATATATATATATATATATATATATATATAATAATAATAATCTATGTACGAGACTAACTTGAATTCTAAATCTAGCCATGCCAGACTGACTTCACGATAGGATACGCGCAGTACCTAAAAATAGTACGAAACTTAACTTTTCAGTACGCAGTGAATAAAAAATTATTCATGTAATTTCTCCTATAAAGTATGTTTATTCCTTAGGTTTATTCATTGTATTTTGCAAGTGCCGTTTGCGCCTTGCGCACCGCGGTGCCGGGCTGTTGAGGCGGTGCACCGCCTCAACTCAATCCAACCCTAGCTGCCACGCGCCACCTGCGAGGTGGCAGCTCGCGGGCGTCGGTGAAATTGGTGGCACAGCCTTGGCAAGATACCGCTTGCTGGCGTGACGCAGCAAGGGAGCGGACCGCTTACTGGAAGCGCGTGGTCAGCAGGACTAGCAGCTTGTAGCGGCAAGCGCGCTTGCCGTCAACTATTTTATCTAGTCATTGTAAAAACTTTAACGCATACGATTTAAAGGGCTCACTTGAATGGCAAGGTAAAACTATATTGTTTGCGTAAATGTGTAAAAATTATCGAAATAATCAACTTATGTCAGTAAAAAAAAAAAAGCAAAGTCTAGCCGTGCTGTTATAGCTACGTGTTATAGTGAGCGGTAACCCTTAGTGCGTTTTCACACGAGACGATAATGACACATTTTTGTCGCGACGATAAACGACCGACGATAATTGGCAAACGGTCATGTCGTCGTTCGTTTTCACACGAGGAACGATAACCGCACCGTAACGACAGTTACAGCGAGGTGACAAGAAGTGTCGTTATCGTTATCGTGCTGTTCGCCGTGTGAAAGTCCTGACGTTTTTCAATACATTTCGAAGGTCCGCTAAATCGCACAGTAAAAAAATCGTCACGATCTAGCCGAACCAACGACATAGCCGAATTATCGTTCCTGTGTCGTGCAGTGCTGTGTCGTTATCGTTGCGTGTGAAAACGCTACATAGAAATGTATGGTCGGCTAAATCGTCACAGTTTTTTTACTGTGTGGTTACGGTGTCGTTATCGTCTCGTGTGAAAACGCACTTACGCTTCGAATCGCATCGGCCCGCGCCGCGCTCGCACCTCATATAATTTGGTTGTATTACCTATTATACTTTTAGAAATACTAATATGTACTGTACTACTAATATAAAAAGCCTAATCGGGTGATATTTGGCTACTCGGACCGATCTAGACTTGGCAGCACTGCAGTGCGGTAGCATAGGGTAGGTTTAGTCAATAAAGATCTGGTCACACTCACTGTCTGTCTCCATTATTATTCATTTTCTATCTATTCTTCAGCAGCTCATGCTTGTACAAATATGGTTTTAGAATTTTTGTATAAATATTTATTATTTTGATTGTTCATCATGAATTCGGTATTAAATCCAGAAGCTCCTGAATTTTATCCACATTTTACATCAGTAACACAGGTGCGTGAATCAGCGTTTTTACTTGAAGTATGGATATAAAGCATGTGTTTGGACATGAGAGTTGCGCTTCATAACTTTGTACTATTTATTTTGGTCTTCTTTTTTATTGAATTTAGTTCTTTATGAGTAATATCAGCATGATTATCGTAAACCTTATATGCTCGCGTGCTTATACATTCAGTTTATTTTAAATATTTAGTATATTTATGTACCTACCTCCCTTTTTTAGATTTAATGTAAAAAGTATGGCATAATAAATATACAAATTTGGTTTGAAAAGTAGCGTTCACTTTGGTCACATTTAGCTAAATAAAAGAAGTTAGGGATTACTCATAAGTGAGACCCGAGTGGAATGCGACTGCCTCGCTTCCCTTGATGGTGCCCGTATTGTACTTAAAGCATGAAGCAATAATCCCGCTACACATACAATACAGGAGCCATGCTTCATGACATGTAGTATACAAGCAAGTAACTGTAAGGCTCTGATACCACAGAGAGAGTTCTGCGTTTCGTATTCACTGTAATCTATGCGGCGCCTTTTAAAGTAAAAAAAAAACTGAATGTGGGAACGCAGAACTCTGAACACAGAACTCTAGAACTCTGTGGGATCAGCACCTAACCATTTTTTTCCACTACAAACTAAGAGGTGTTGCAAATAGTGGTTATGTGGAATATTCCATTCGTTATTATTCTGATTTTCTCATGGCTTATAGTTGACTCATTCACCATACTTATTCAACATCAAAAGTGGGTCACAATAGTTGCCCTGCCAAGTCATAACAACGATCACCATGTTGATTTTGATAAATTTCTTAAATTAAGTAGGTATGTAAATTTAACTACCAATAAAGGGCCACAATAACTGAGATACAATAAATTTATTCCAATTTTTTTAAAGATTTGTATATGAAATACCAAGCATTAGCCCTGCTGAGCACCTAAACTGCTACTTCTAAAAACCCTTATGTGGTTCACTTCCGGGGCATTTACAAGATGAATTTAAAAAGAAAAGTATACTTTTAGTAGGCTTTACTAATTATAAGCAATGCTAAACTTATTTAAAATGTTAATGGACAGAATGCCTCTGGACATTATCACTGTATAAAATAATATGACAGTATGCCGACATCAGAGTTTTTACTTAGTAATACAATCATTACATCTCACGGCACACCATTTTCTATGCTAACACAAGGAAGTGTATTCTGTAGTAGTTACCACATATGAGATTTTACCTTTTATGTCATATTGTAATAATGTTAAAATAAATCTTCAATTTAAAAAAAATATTTGATAGTCTAGTCACTTTCTAACATCAAATAACTATCTTAAAAGTACTAGTTATACTGCTTGATGGAGTAAATTGAACCATACACATTCACTGAAGTGCACATAGATTCTCCTCCAGCTTGCATATTCAATGTAGACACTGGCCTCAATGTAGATTTTACACAGGATATTGACATTATATGCGAATAAGTTAAAACAAAAAGATTCAAGACAGCACTTTGTGTGGTACCTATATAGTTAATCTAATTATATTTAAGAAGGTAAAGATTAAGTACTTTGCATTGCATAGCCGTGCACTATCAAGTGCACTGTGAAGTAAACAGTTTTACAGAGGAGCCACTGAAAGAATGCATTTCTGGCACCTGTTAATATTGGGCTAATCTTGGACATGGCAAATCCTATTGCGATTGGACTTTCACAGGATGGTTTAGTTTTTTTTTTGGCAACATTTGAAATATTTTAATCAGATCAGCTATTTCAATGATTTGGCCAACATTACAGGTGTGAGAAATGCACTTTGAATTTGATCATAAATTAATAACATATGCCATGCTTCCATAACTATGATTTCATAGTAATAGAATTTGCACCTACATAATATGTTATGGTTATTCATATAGAATGAGTTGGTTGGCGTGGAGGTTAACCCAGCCTATCATGTCAGGGTTTCATTCCCACCCAGAACAAACATTTGTGTGCATAAACATGCCTGCTTATTAATGATTTAAAAGTTGATATATTTTTATGAATGTATTTACAGTTAAAATGATTTTCATAGTCAAGCCAAAGAATTTCCCAGGATTTTCTATCAATAAATTACTATTAATATTGAGTGTTGGCTTGGCTCAGACAATCATTCTATATCATCCATAGACTTTCAATAATCTTACGAAATATGGTGCAATAATAATAATAGTCTGGAAAATCAATTAAAGCTTAATTAATGTACAAAGCTAAGGATACAAATGTTTGAAATTTTTATCATCAAACATAAATAAGCAAAAAAATATATACATTGTTAAAATAAGCATTTTCTCCCCAATTTGCGGTATGATATATTTTTTATATTTCTTGTGTAAACTCTTAAATGTGCTGTTTGTGCTTATTTATAAGATCATTGCTTCTATTGCATAGGAGTATAAGCCTGCTTGGTACTGCTATCCCAAATACTATGGCAGAGTCTTCTTATATTCTCAGGTAATAACATTAAATACCTACATTAACTCCTCATGATTAAAAAAGCCACATTTGATAGCATAGTATGCTATCAGCCCTTTATATTTCCCACTGTTGAGCACAGGATTCCTCTTGTCAAATGTGGCTTTTTAAGTCTCAAGATGTTTAATTGTATCATTAATATTTAACACATGATGCTATTGATGCTCCTAAGTACACAGTAGTTACATAACATGGTAACATACAAATATGCAACTTTATAATCACTACAGATTGTGGGTTCTATATGTTCCTATCCATCACAAACATTTGTGTGCATATGAAAAATGTCCCACGATTTAATTATTATTTATGAAAATTATTGTTAGTTATGTAATAAAGTTATATGACTGCTGCGTAAAGCACCCTTATACAATGTCAGCGCTTGCATGCCACATCATTTACACGATCTAGTATCCCTTATTGGATATATTCACTAACAAATCACTTTGTTTAGCTACTCTTTTTTATTTCGTAACATTGACAGTTCCCCTATTTTACACTTTTGTGAAGGAGTTATTCACATAAGTGTAACATAGAATATAAGAGGACAAATGTTTGTGCTTATGTAATAAAGTCTTTATATTTAGATGTATTGAATTTAAGTAAATACAAGACAAAAAAAAACAAATATTTTCTTGTATTTTAATAAAAAAAAAATGGAGTAATATTTCTCAAATGCTGTATTTATTCGGCGTGTTAGAAAGTGTATATTTTATTCGTGGTGGTCAGAACTTCGATCGAATTATTAAATTTATTGAGTTATATAAGAAGTCCACACAAGCAAATCCGCTATATAGAGCAATATAAATATGCGCACTATATAAATGTTCTCGTATTCATTGCATAATGTATTGTTACAGGATGGATATACAAAAGTCAATAAGACGATCAAATCATCAAACAATCTACCGACAGGAGCTTCGCATGAGCTTTTCAAAACATTCACAGATTTCAACTTGGTGACATCCCAGCTAAGTGAAAATGTTGTGTCGCAATCGAACGATATATTCGTCATTGAGTTGCCCACTTTGAGACTTAAAAGGTAATTATTTTCTTTGTTATTATTCTGCATTGCGAATATTATGATTATTATCTATTATTTTTCATCGGCGGTTTTATACCTATATTGTATACATACATACTTTACTCTTATCATTCAATCTTTGATATTAACTCTATCTGCTATTGAATTATTTGATAATAAGAAATGGCTCGGTTTTATGTTCGTGTTCTCTTAAAGCATTATTTCTTGTTTATAACTTATCAACATGTGCAACTGTGCATTCAAAAGCGAATATATACTATATGTGCTGAACGGACTATTCATATTCAACGATTCCCTACTGGCAATTTTACAGTTAAGACTGCTTGTTATTCCTTATAAAATAGCTCTGGTTCATCAATAAGAGGATCATTGTGAGCTACCGTAGTAGAACACGCTATTTATACCTAGACAAAATGATCTATCTATTTATACACAATCTGTCAGTCAAGAGTTCATTAAATTAATTTATTTTAAACATATTCAGCCTCCTTTTCCATTTTATATTATTTTGCATGGAAAGAGAAAAAAGAAACCCCTGGCTGTTTTAAACAATATTTTATTTTATTTTATTCATTGATCGCATTCTGACTGTGATGGTCGCGGCTGATGATGTAATCTGGCGCTCGAAGCTCATTGTAGGAATCGACCCCACGACCATTGCTGAAGTACCTATTCGAGACGTCACCATCAACTGGACAAATAATTCATTTTTGTGTCAACTATCAGTGGCATTATGGTTTTTCGTGTTTTATTTTCATCATTGTACCTACTTCACTTTTCAGTATTCACTCACCGCTCGCGCTCGATGTTTTTTTTTATAATTTACCTCATATATTTTTCTTGTTTTACGATAGCAATGACACCGAATATAATACAGAGAAAATAATAGATGCCAACGATAGCATGCTGGATAGAGTAAACATTAACATTGATAGTGTTAAAGGAGTCAATATACCTAACAATAAGTTCCTTGATGGAGTGAAACTGTCACCAACAGTTTCATCATGGAACAATGCTCCTGTGATAGCTAAGATAAAGGTGTGTATGACTTGCTTGCTTATGTAGCTTTGGTATATCCTACGAGCGGGGACTGGCCTGCTCTTGCATCGAAGGAGAACGAAGTGGGCCCAGTGCAGTGCAATGTATTTACGTTTTCACCCACGTTTCTAGTAATCTTACATTTGCCCAGGATAAAAAGTATCCTTTATGTTTATCTACCTCCATGCCAAATTTCATCACGATAGGTTTTTCGAGAGGTAACAAACAAACAAACACATTTTAATATTAGTAGGATATCCTGTGACATTCTTGATGCACGGTTATCTTATCCTAAACTAAGCCGATCTTGTGGCATCATGTGGAAACCAGATAACTGATATACTACGTATACCTACAGGGTATAAAGGGTGTCCTCTGAATAATGGTCCAAATGATAACCCCCAAAAGCTAAGATTGTGCTCTATCAGAAAAAGTTAAAATTCCGGTAAGTGTCGTGGTTTTATTGTAATTTTAGATTTTTTTAATGGTTGAATTAATGCTATTTCCAAAATTTTTGATAAATTATCATTTTATATCGTATTATTACATAGGTACATAATATAGACAATTAAACCCAGACTCAGGTCATGCAGACATGCAAATGTACATACATTTGCATATCTGTATATTGCCTGGGTGGGAATCGTAGCCACGATTTGCGCCATGATAGGTAGGGGTCTTACCAAATACTCTAACTGGCCCTTTAATACTCACGCGTGCAATGCACTCACAAACTACTACAAGGTCGTGCAAGTTTACCCACCATGCTTTTATTGAACTCACTGGTGCAAATATCGATGATTGCATCCTTCATTAAGAAACAAAAATCACTCGTTTCATGGACCCTAAAATAAATAAACAAAAACGCTAGTACTTATTTATTATCTTAACGAAACCCTAGGATGGTGGGACGAATCAGCACTCAATTGAAGTTAAACCAATAGCGATCAGTTATACGTATAGTTATAGTACGAACTGTTACGCATTAAATGACTGCTCTAATATCGCGGAAGCTACTACGACTTGCCGTTATTGGTTCACTTCGAATGGAAGGCTTATAGTATCTGTAATACTTTTGAGACGTATAAAACGCTACCTCCACAATGAACTCCTTTTGTAAAAATTTTAAGCTATTAAAATACCCATCCAATTATGCTGATAGTTTTCGTTTTTTTTAACTTAGGCTGGGTGTCCTATATTATAACCTATCACCATCCTTTAATGGTGCATATTATAAAATACTAAATATGCGCGCGTTTAACCCGCGTTCCCGACGGATAAAATGTTTTCCCGGGATAAAAAGTACCCGATATGTTATTTCAGGTTATGATCTATCTGCATATCAAATTTCATCACGATTGGTTGTGCCGTTGAGGCGTGAAAAGGTAACAAAGAAACTCACTTTTGCATATTATACTAGTGGGAATTATGATTTAATTGTTGCATGTCGCAGGTTGGGTCCACAACATTTATCGGAGCCAAAAATATTCAACGACCTCAGCTCACGTTCAAAGATACTATTGATAATTCAGATAGCTTGTGGGTGCCAAAAATATCCGACAAACCCAACAATGTGAAGCCGCTTGCTTTAAACATTTTGTATGACGAGAATGGCGAAGCTGTTGGGTAAGTAAATTAAAAGTAAGTAAGTAAATTTTGACGGGCCCGTTGGCGCAGTTGGTTAAGACGTGGAGTCTTAACCTATAGCGCCGCAGGTCGTGGGTTCGATTCCCACACAGGACATACATTTGTGTGCATGAACATGTCTGTATGTCCTGAGTCTGGGTGTAATTATGTATATTAAGTATGTATTTACAAACAAAAAGTAGTATATGTATTATATCAGTTATCTGGTTTCCATAGTACAAGCTCTGCTTAGTTTGGGATCAGATGACCATGTGTGAGGAATGTCCCAGGATATTTATTTATTATTTAAATCTCAACTATTTATTTAGTTCAGCACTTTAATTGGCCAGTTGGTTGGCAAAAAGGTAGTGAACATATTTTGAATCGCCATCAATAGAGCTCACAGCACATATCATACAAGCGTAAGTGTTCCTTAACAACCAAGAGCATTGAGGGTATTGTCCACCATGCCACGTGAGTCCAATGCAGCGGACTTCACATGCGTGGACTTATCATGTGGGCTTCCTCGCTATTTCCATCATAAGACCTATTGAAATCCGAGCGTAACTTTAAAAGTCTAAGCAAATTGAATTACTAATTCGATAACGCGCGAGAAACTCATACAAAGGTTGATCGTTTACTAACGATGACCATTGTCGATAACCATCTTGTCTACAGGGCCTGGTGTTTCAACCGTCTTAGTCTACGGTAACCGCTTAGTATCAAGCAGGCCGTATGCTTGTTGGCTACATTAATAGTATAAAAAACTTCTTTACAACAGTTTAGCCGACCAAACCGCTGGCCCAATCTATTATATTATAACATATACTAGGAACATAAGGGATCGGGGTTAATTTATTGATTTTACTGTTACACACACAATACAATGCTCACCGTATACGTGAACTCCGCCAGCTACGAGCACCCGTACCAAGTGGAGTTGGACCTATATCACCCGCCGTCACAGTGCATCGACCCGGACCCGGCGCCACCGGTCTTCCCGCCGTCCCTTGCCGACACTAACCTCACATACGTCGACACTGAAGCGCTGCTCAACGACCTCGTCGAACACCTCACTACAGTTAAAGAACTAGCGGTTGACGTCGAACACCATTCCTACAGAACATACCAAGGTACGGTTTTATACAAGGCTCATTCCCTAGTGAAATCTTAAGAGATACCTCGCCAGCGAGCCAGCTAGAGCATAGTATTTATTCGCTCAAAGAGCATCTCACCATCTACAGAATACCGCAGCCAAATAACTTTTGTTGTGTTCCTGCGCGTGAGTCATGTCGCCAGGGCTTAAAATTCAAAATTCAAATTCAAAAATCATTTATTCAAATAGACCTTCGCAGGCACTTATGAAAAGTCTGACTCTAATACTCTAATACCGGTTCGGAAGGTTGCATTTGCTGAGAAGAGCCGGCAATAAACTCAGCAATTACTCTTTTCAAAACAAGCTTAGATTCATCACATAATATTTACATTCTAATCGCACTGAAAACAATTGCGTGCCCCGGCGCGGCGGCAAAATTACAAAGTAGACTGAATAAATATTTAATAAGTAAATAAATAGCAAACTTAAGCAGACCTTATTGGGGGAAAGTTCGGTAACGCGTGAGTGATGCCTCTTGTGTTGCAAGCGTCCTGGCTACGGTAACCGTTTACCATCAGGCGGGCCATATGCTTGTTTACCGATCTTGTCGTATAAAAAACTGGTTTGGTATGGGAAGATATCTACAATCGTCTCTTCTTATCCCATAGCTCTATCTCTTTCGCACGCGGGCCTCGATATGGATCGGTATCAGCCTAAGGCTCCGGTAAAAGGAGTGTGAACGTTGGCATATTAATATCTATACTGCAGAATGAGCCAGGAATACGGCATTATGGGCTTGTAGTTCACAAATGGAAGATCTCCTGTAGTAGATGACATTAAGAACGATTAATATCACTAATATTAATAATAAAGCCTTTATTGGTTCCTTAAAAATGCTTATTTCTACCTTGTACATTATAAAAATAAAACTTATTATCTAAATTTTAAAGAAACCTGACACATATAGGCTTCCAACAACAAGGAGCAGTTGCTCCTATGTTTGGCCGGTTGAGCCAACTGGATCCAGTGCCTGTGATGTCATCTGCCTGTCTTGGTCTAGGCCTACCCACTCTTATTTTTGGGGCCCTAGCCATTTTGTGACTCTGTAAGTCCATCTCTTATCCGTCATTCGGATAATGTGGCCAGCGCAACGCTATTTTGGTTTTAGTACAAATTCAAGTGCATCAGTGAGTTTTGTATAAGAACTTATGATCTTACTATCTTTTCTTTTTCTACACTAAAAACGATTATTGAATTTTATTTTTAATATGGTTCTTTTCAGGCATAACATGTCTCATCCAAATATCGACAGTCGAAGGTGGTGACTTTATTATTGATGCGTTGGCAATTCGAGAACACATTCACAAGCTTAATGTGATTTTCACAGACCCTAAGAAAATAAAAGTAAGATAATTATTCATTTTCAAAAAAAAAAAAATGCTCGACGCCTAGAATGTTTCAAACAAAGAAATCTTTTGCAGGTATTTCACGGCGCTGAATGTGATGTTGTTTGGTTACAAAGAGACTTTGGCCTGTATATTGTTGGGCTTTTTGATACACACCAAGCTGCTAAAGTGCTGAAGCTTTCTGGACTCTCACTCAAATTCTTGTTGTTCAAGTATTGTAACGTTAATGCAGACAAGAAGTAAGTACAAATATAATGTTACTATTAAAAATGAATCGTACTATCTACACCGTGACTTTTTATTTGTTATATGCCCGGTTCCTGTAAACAAAAAACAATCGTTTTGCTTACGAATTCTTGAGTCTTTGTTTAATCGAAAACGGTCCGAAAATTATAGGAATCGGCAATTAGAAACGCAGCCCACTTATGCCCAGTTTCAATAATTTACGGACCGTTATCGGTTAAGATTTATTCAAATTAAGACTCTTCTATCTTTACTAATAATGAAGCAAAGACCTCAAAGCTTTGCATAGCAGACACTCTCATAAAAAGATATGGAAGTAGCTATCATAGGTAAAATTAGCTTACAAAATTATCTATATGCCCGGTTTGGCAATAAAAAAACCTACCATTGGTAAGCAAAACAAAACAGTTTTGAAAATGTTTATAATAAAAAAAACAAATATGCTTCATTATGACGCATAACGTAGTTTTAAACACCCTAACACGAGCGCAGTCTACTCGACTCGTGCTCTGGGTTCGTAGATCATATAATTGTAGAAAAAGAAGACCATTTTAATGAAGCTCATGTCAAATATCAACCAATAGAATTGCAGCAAAACTGACGAGACGTAAATTTTATGCTTTGCTACAACAATGTACTATTTTCAGGTACCAAATGGCAGACTGGCGCATGCGCCCCCTACCGGATGAACTTATAGAGTACGCTAGAATGGATACTCACTACCTATTGTACATTTGGCGCGTAATGAAAGCCGAGTTACTGGAGCTGGGTGACGGAAACCCGAACATATTGCTCTCAGTGTTCGAACAGAGTCGCCAGTTGTGTGGAATTGTGAGTATTTGTTATGTTATGCCAAATGGTCACCTCACTGTCATTGTCAAAAAATGTGGTGATATGTACGTGACTATTTAATCAGTTTATTAGTTAAATAGCCTTCTAAAAGTAAGGCCGTAAGGCAGTTCGAAAGAACGATGATGGTTGCGAATTGCAACGTAAATTATGTTGCATGTTTGTATTCATCAAAATTATAATACGGAGTTTCTTATTTTAATTGTAAAAATAGGTTTATATATCTATTATTTTATGTGTGTGCGTTATTTAGCCTATTGAACAAAGGTTAAGTATTTTCTCTTTTTGTAGGAAACTTAACTGATTTAACTGAATTTATAACTTCAGTCTACTGTAGTTGAGGCGTGAAAGCGTAACAAACAAACTCAATTTCGCATTTATAATTAAAATATTAAGTAAAATTCTATTTTACTTGCCTGCTATTTCGTCCGCATGGACTTAATGCCTTGACAGCTGCTTATATCCAGGGTCCATTTATCATAGTGATAAGATATTCTATTATTCCAGTGTTTATAGTTAATCAAGAAGTTAGAAGTTTGTTAAGATTTATGAAAAGTTCCATCAAAATCGGTCTAAATTGCTAAAAATAAGGGAAAAAATTATGAAACATTTATTTTTCTTTGAAGTAGAAACAAAAATAATAGTAAAAATTATCAAATTCAATATATAGCTTCATGGTTCACATTTTACGTGTTACAATCAGGTTATCAGAGGCTATTGAAAAATTAAATGATGCTATTAGTCCATGCAAAGTTACTCAAAGACCTTTTAGCAGTCCTCCTTTAACCACGTTATATGCTTATTATATTTTTTATGAATACAAGCAGAAGTTTATAGTCACAAGATAGCGGTCTAGTGTGGCCCGCTGCATATGTAAGAATCAGCATCATTGTCAATTTTATTAGTGATCATATGGGAATGCATTGTTATACGATTTTGTTCAGACGTACAACAAGGAAGTAGTACACGAAACGAGCCACATGCCGCTGTACGTGCGCTCCAAGAAGTCGTTCAACTCTCAGCAAATGGCGGCACTGAAGCTGCTCTACAAATGGCGAGATATACAGGCACGCCAGTTAGATGAAAGTACTACGTAAGTTTGCTTCGAACATTTGCCCCCTTATTCATCATCGCTTTTTAACTAAATCAGTGTAATACTGTCTTCCGTCTAACTCTTTCGATCACCAAATGTCACGTGTCAGATAAAGACTTCAGAATCTTAGCTAATCAACGTTTGATTACTTCATTATGAATAAGGGGGTTGAACTAAAGTGACATCATTTATCTGTCATAAAATTTTCGAATTTAGACTGTAAATATGCTTTTATTGGGTCCAATTTAATGACAGAACGGAACCATTCCTTATTATTCTGTATGTTTACAAAGTCAAATAGATGAAACGAATGTAACCAAACTTCAGTGTGGTCTGGCAGATGCACTCGGAGCTCCCTTCTATTTTTTGTTCTTGTTTCCCTCAGCTGTACCCAGGCCTGTCTTTAACCTATTGGAGGCCCTGGGGCTCTCCCGCATAGATAGTAGGATAATAGGCTCCTTATGACTATGACAGAGGACAAATTTATTAAGATAGGCAAAAGGCGTAGGTAAGTAACATTCTAGATTTATCGAACTGTTTTATTTCTTTAGGAAGAACAACTCTTTTAACCTCAGATTACAGAACATAAGACTTTTAGCATTAACTATATGCAAGATAGTGCTTAAAAAGTTAATCATGTTGATTAAAGAGATAGGTATTCTTCTAGCTTTGAGATTAGCAAAATCGTCAATCACTTCTTCAAAATTTATATACATATAATATATAAATATACCGGTAATATTGGTTAATGGTCGATGATATGGCAGGAACTAGGGGGCCCCCATCGATCACGGGCACTTGCCCAGGGGGACCTGTAGAACAGTGGGGTCTGGCATTATTACTTACTATGTATAGTAAACGGCACGAGTCGTGATCACACTTTTAAATACAAAGTTTAAAGTTATTAGGGTCACGTGACCCTATTTAAATGTCAAGCATTTAAATAGGGTCACGTGACCTTATTTAATATACATTTTAACAATATTAACTTTAATAACATACATAACTCTAATAACTTTCAAACTTTATGTTCAAAAGTGTGCTCACGACTCGTGCCGCTTACTATACCATTTGTTTATTTCGAATAATGTAACCATTGTATATAGATATCTGGTGCCAAACCACATGATGTTGGCTCTAGCGGAGCGAATGCCGCGGGAGGTGCAGGGAGTGAACGCTTGCTGCAACCCCATGCCGCCTTTCGTCAAACAAAACCTCATTACCATACACAGGATGCTTTTATCGGTGAGAATAATGTTCCATCCACAGAGATAGAATATTAAAAGAGCGATTGTACTATGTTATGTGCCGTGAGCACGGGTATGTGAAACGCTCGCGCTGCCTTGAAGCGAATAGCGCGTTCATAGTTTGAATGATTAAATACATATAATGAATGACAATTTCTCGTTTTTTTATCGGTACCTTTACCGAGAACATATGACAAGGAATCCATATCGACATTTAGTCTGACTGTAAATCAACTAGTGTACGATATATCTGTTAATGCATCTATATGAAAACTGCTCACGCTTCGCACAAGGTACCGTTGTTAACGCTATCACTATGATGAATTTAAAGACAAGGAAGCGAAAATAGCTAAAAAGAAAAGGAAATTTTGAATTCTGTGTTGGTCCCATAGTAAAAGTTGTTCTGTATGACTCTAATATAGGTTTCGAAAATATACCATTTCGAAATCTCCACCCAGTATAGTAGGATATTATACATTGATACTTATGAATTGTTCAGTGCCGCGAGTTGCCCGCCGAGCCGCAACTGTATCGAATGCCGACAAGTATCAAGAACATGGTGGATACAGCGCTGCCGTCCCTCGCCGCGTACAATGTACACGACCTCGCGCACTTCTCACACTACAGGTATGTTACGAGCTTTCCGTTTCGCCAGATAGCTTCTAATATACCCCTTAAGGGATGGAAACCTGAAAATTTCAGGTTTCCATACCCTCCAGTTTGAGCTGTGTGTGCATCAATCAGTTTCTCCTTTTTAGCGTTCCGTACCCAAAGGGTGCGTACAACTATATTGTGTTCAGCAGAACTTATGCCATATGGTAACGGGGTTAAGATAACTTCATCCCAACATTTTAGATATTTAAACGACTGGAACAAAATCTAAAAATACTCATAGCTTTTAAGATTTGATCCTCGTCTACTTTAGACTTAGGTGACGTGCCTGCTCTGTTTATTAAAGTCGTACATGAGAAGAACTTTGTCTATATGACAGTGAAACCTAAGAGAGTATAACCATTTGTATATACTCGTTCCAGCCAATCCTTGTATACCACAGCTCAAACGACTTTGTTCACTCTCAATTCCAGTCTCATGCATTTTAATTTGCCATACCAGCTTACAAATAATTCAATTACTCCGCAGTGAGGACCAACAAATAAATTTAGATGTATCAGCCCACATTCTGACCAATATCGCCAACTTCCAACCTGATGTGAAGGCGTTTCAACCTACATACAATATCGAAACCGGCGAAGTTGTAAGTTTTACTGATTTTAATAGATTTTTCTGTTGCTTGAAAGTTACAAGGGCAGTGAATGCCTCGAGAGATTTTTAATGCATACTGTGCAGTTTAATTACAGTTTTATTATTTATTAGAAAGGAGTCTATTGACTTTATATCTAGGATAATGTTTCACTAGATGCAGTTAGTGCTCAAAAATGTGTGTTCTGAGACAATACTCTAATTTATTTATCTTCTTCCTCCCAAAAGTTGAAAATCATTAGATATTAAGCAGAACATTAGTATGACTTACTTATTTTAATACAAGGGTGGTACCCTTGTATTAAAATATAACAATAGTTTCATACTACTAAGGCAGCCAACAATCATACGGCTTCTACATGATATTCATAAAATCAACTCGTCTCTTACAGGTGTCCAAATTAAATGTCGACGCAAAAATGTTTATTCCGCCTTACGACAGATACAGGAAATATAGATCACTGGCTCAGGTATTTATTTAGTTTCATTACGTGACATTATATTTTTTCATTGCGTCACCTTATTGTTGTATATTCCATTTACAGATGGAGGAAATAAAGGAATTTAAAGACAAGGAAGCGAAAATTGCCGCTGTAGGAAAAGGCAACGAATTGATCAAAAAAGAAGTCCTTAACAAGTTACAAGACGCACAAATACATATAGTAAACGACGACAACAAGAATGTGGTACAAACTAACTTCAAAAACGAAGATGATAGCGAGTCTAAAAAGACAGCTGCACAACGGAAAAGGAAGATATCCTCTGATAAAGTGGAAATCAAAGAACCTCCCCCGGTAGATATTAAGAAAGAAGTAGATATACCAAACAAGAATATTAAAAAGAATATGAGAAACATAAACCCGTTCGCCTACAAGAATGTTAACTACAAAAAGTTTTACGATGAAGTTGAGAAAGAGAAAGACCACAAACAGTCCAAAACGAAATTTAAAAAACACAAAAAGTGACTTTGTTTCCCTACTTTATTAAGCGAAAATGCGGATGTTATATATTCCACAAACATTTATTTACAGTTTTATTAATTTCTGCTGTAACATACTTGTACTACTTAATTGTACTTTACGTTGAATAACTTACAGCAGAAATCAGCCAAGAGCATTACATTCTTGTTTTTATTTTTAAGTAAATATCGGATTTACCTATGTGACACTTTTGTTTTATTTCTTGGGGTTCCAAACTTTTCTTTTGAACATTTTCAAATTCTCATACAAAATTTAGGATCTTCATAAATAAAAGATTCCTCAATATATCAGTGTTAAACTTTTTATTATACCTTATTTAAACTATAGTTGGCACGGTTAATATAACAAAATTTAAAAACCGGTCACTTGTAACTCACCAACTTATTCGGATATATCTGCAGACACACTCTCTCTTTTTTCTTCTCTGACTTTAATTTTGTTCTTAAGTAATCTTCTAGTCCCGTACGCGGAATCGTTACGTTCCTTAATGACACCTTTACCTTCTGTTGTTTTAGTCTTCGATCGCACGTGCATCTTCTTAGATCTGAGGCTAGGCTCTTCTTCCCTGACTTTTTTATTTCTATGCGAGAGATGAGAATGATTTTCCGTGACTGTGGTCATCTTATTTTCATCTTTGATTAGTTCTCGTTTCAAAGCACTCTTGAAAGTTTGCCCTCGCGTCGGCTCGTGTAGCGAGAATGTGATTCGATCGTGATGTATCTGTTGATAAAACAATAAATTGAATATAGTGTACAGTGGCGTAGTTTGCCCCAGACGGGCCCTGTATCAGTTAGTTTCTTATAGACGTCCGGGGTCCCATATCTTTGATCCGGCTGGTACGGCGGGCGGTAGCTACGCTCCCGATAGTCGAGATTGTGCTGTGTGAGTAGGAAACATTACGACCAAGCAACAACACTTACCATCCCTACCCGGCTACCCTTTCATTATTATGTAAAACGGTTTGCTTAAGTTGTACCCACCCTGTACTCAATAGTGAGGTAGCATTCTTCTTCGTCTTCGCAAATGAGAGAATTGACGTCGGCAGGCTTAGCTGCATTGACGGGCCGCCTGCCCACGCGCAGAAATCTCCATAATGAGCGAATCCGAGGACCGCATGCATGTACAACGTCGATTACCTAAGAAAATAATACTTTTTATTCGGATATAAAGTGATGAAATGCCATTATTCGGATTTATAATTAAATAGACTAGTTCGTCCTGATGGTTATCTAATTTTATAGATCGGAGATTTTCGAACAAATTATCTCGTAAATTATACAACAATCATGGAAATTTACAGTGCAAATATGCTTGACTATCTAGACTTCTTCATTAAGGAGGTTCATGGTCTCTATCTTCCTAATGTTTAGAACTTTAACAGACAGCTCATGTGCCCCAGTGCTCTAATGTATTTTTGGTGCCTGACTTAATTGGATAGTAGGTATAGATTTAGGGTTCTAGATTAAAAAATAAATAAAGTTCAGTATAAATTGAAATTACGACAAGGACTGATTTCGATTTGAAACGCTACTACTGTACTCATTCTTCACTGGAATAGGGTTGAAAAGTGTAATGTCAACGTCTCCTTAAATACATTGATAGAAATATTATTATTATTAAATGCTACGAAGTGGTCTCAGTAACACAAAAAACAGTACATACAGCTGGAATGTCCTCATTTGTAAGTTACGTACATATAAAAAAAAAATACCTTCATTTGCTCGGCTCCATCACAAACTCCTCCGGTATGTGGCTCGACACCGAAGCTGTTGATACATGCTCGGTCCTCGGGCATCAACGATTCTATTTGAAACGCACACTTGGGCAACGCATCCGTACGATCCTGTCGTCCAGAAAATAAAACACTCATTCAGGCAGCCGTATAGGAAGTTTTAAATATACCTACCGACAATTATTCTTTCAGCCAGGAAATGTCAACCCCACAATTTTTTAGCAATCAGTTATCCCATGAAAACTTAACCCCTAAGGAGGCCTAGTCATTCCACCGTATTGAAAATTATGAAAATAACCTTAGAATGAAAATTAATTGACCCGAACAATATTTGCACCAAGTTTTGAAATCCAATTCCTTTCCACATAAAAATTCCCCTTTGCCAACCACAGGGGTTGAATACGGAATAATCCTTTCTTGGTTAGTACATATTACATACATAAATTATATACGCACTACATACTGTACTCGTATCTGATTAATACCTACCCACCTATTTAAAATGGTTGTGAAAAAGTGCACTTCTTGTAAAAAAAATATCACCAAAAAGTCACCCGGTCTGGAATGCAGCAGATGTAATAAAATTGTTCATGCTAGCCCTGAATGTGCGAAGATTAGTAATAAGCAAATTATATCTCTTCGTAACTCCAATGCCCTGGAATGGAGCTGTGACGACTGCCAGCGCAACATCTCTAAGCGATCTTCTTTCTTCGTCCCTGGAGAGGAATCTGACAGCGAAGATGAGACCGTCGCTTCAACTCCTTCAGGTATCGACGTTAAAAAGCTACTCGAAGATATGGGTCGTGAAATGAGAAAAATTCTTAAGGATGAACTTGAAGGTATCCAATTATCACTAGATTTTTCGAGTGAACAAGTCAGCAATATGGAAAAGTCCATTGAAGGTCAAAATAGTAAAATTAAAGCGCTAGAAAATAAAAACACTGACCTACTAAACAAGAACAAAAACCTTGAGCTCCGCGTTGCATCTATGGAACAACAGATTCATGAAATGAACCAGAAGTTTTTATTAACCTCTATCGAAATAACAGGTATCCCTGAAACACCTACCACCAAAGATGTCGTACCAATTATTAAAAATATTGGCGAAAAATTAGAGGTTAACATCGATGACATGCAAACTGCTCGACGCATTACTGGCCGTAGGGAACAACCGGGTCCCATTGTGTTAGAAATGAAAAATAAATCGGCTTGCGAGCAATGGATTGCAGCAGGCAAAAGTTTCCGTCCAGCAGTAGGCGATATTGTTGGTGACGCACCTAAAGCTAATGCGACTGATCGTATCTACCTTCGTGAAACTCTCACACATCAAACGAAAACTCTCCTATATAACACCAAGCAAGCTCTCCGGGATAACTTCCAGTTCATATGGTGCAAAGCAGGAAAAGTCTATGCTCGTCAATCTAATGCCAGCAAAGTATACGTTATACGTTCTATTAGTGATATTAAGGCCTTGGAAAAGAATAACTCTGAATAATAGTCCTAACTTACATATACTTATCATAATCAGGTAGCTACTTTTCTTTACATATTATGGATTATTGCTCTCAAGTCAAAGAATTATTTAATTGTATAACAATCAATTCATATTTTAAAAAAATTGCCATAAATGAAATAAATTTCACTTGTATTCACATTAACATACGTTCAATAATTAAAAACTTCCCTAAACTACATCAAATGGTTCATAGCAGTATATATCCGTTGGACATGATTATAATTAGTGAGGTGGGTATAACGAACTCTCTAAGTGACTTGTATAATATTCCAGGCTATACAATGCACACACAGTTACGGTCAAAGAAAAAAGGAGGCGGAATTATTATCTACGTTAAAAACTATCTAAAATTCACTCCGCAACTTATAAAAACACATACATTTGAAAACATTACAGGCACAATAAAAACCATCTTCAATGAAACTATAACAGTGTGTGCTGTTTATAGACCTCCATCATCGAATAAACTGTTATTCATTAGAGAACTCCGTTCACTATTGGGCAAGTTGCATTCCAATGAAAACATATTGATGCTCGGCGACGCAAATGTAGATCTATGCACCTTTACATCATACAGGGATTCATATCTAGACGCACTATGTAATCTGGGACTACAGTGTGGAATAACCGACTATACACGGATTGAAACGCGATTAAATAAGGTAACAAAATCGTGCATTGATCACATTTTCGTACGCCTTGCCTCACTGGAACCGATCACTGCGGCCGTCGATACTGTACTAGCGGATCACCGCGCCATTATAATCACGTGCAATAGTGCGCACTCGCCTCGTATACAGGATGCTGCTACCGAAAAGTCAAAGATTATTTATAATAGTAAAATCCTATCAGAGGAATTAAGTAAGATTGATTGGCATTGTACAAATGAAATGAAGTCACCCAATGAAATATACAATTTCATTAAATATAGTTTTGAGAAAGCATATAACTCTTCAAAAAAGCAAATAAAAACATATGGTAAAAATAAATATGAGTCTACGTGGATTAATGATAATATCAAAAGATTGTGTGAAAAAAGAGACAAATTATTTAATAATTGGAAAAAAGATGTTAACAATTTCTATTTACGTTGTGAATACAATAAAGTTAGGAACAAAGTACATAAAGTAACTGAACACTATAGAAATACTTACTATAAAAACAAAATAAAAGCTAATTATACTAACTCTAGAAAAATATGGCAGGTTATTAATGAAATATATGGCAGAATCACATTATCTGTAGATCAAGTTCTACTGAAAGCATTTAGGGCTCAAAATCTGTTACCCCGCGATATTGCCAACAAATTTGCATATGAATTTGATAGTGCAGTCAAAAAAATACTTCCAAAGTGTAATAAAAACCTTATTTTAAGTGATTTTACTACTAAAACCGATACGAGCATGCACTTCCAGAAAGCTACACCTAATAAAATACAAAAGATAATTACAAATATGGACACACACAAAGCACCTGGTGTAGACGGTATTAGAGTAGTTGATATGAAGAAGATAAGTTCAAACTTATCAATAGCATTGTCCAATCTTATAAATAAAACCATCGAGACGGGAACCTACCCTAACGACTTAAAGAAAGGCTGTGTGCGCCCCGTACATAAAAAAGGAAAACATGATGACGTCACGAACTATCGACCTATCACTCTTTTATCATCTGTTGATAAAATTGTCGAAAAGTACGTGTGTGGACAGATTCATGGGTATTATCTAAAAAATGAAATAATAAATAAACATCAGTTTGGTTTCCAGCCCGGCAAAAGTACAACATCCTTGCTTTCACAATTCACTGATGACATTAATAGCAGTCTTAACAATAGGAACCAAGTTCTTGTCTTGTTCATTGACTTTTCTCGTGCATTTGATACCCTAGACCATAAGAGGCTGATAGACAGGCTAGGTGATACCGGAGTGAGGGGTCCGCTGCTTGGTTGGTGCCAAAATTATCTTCAGAACCGATCATACTGTGTCAAGGTCCTTGACAGCTCCAGTGTAAATATGAAGGTAACTGAAGGCACTGCTCAAGGTTCAGTGCTAGGACCTTTACATTTCTTGGCTTACGTCAATGACATGCATGGTATACTACGCTTCTGCACTTCGTACCAATTTGCTGATGATACTTGCTTGCTAGTTGCAGATCGTAATGTAAACGACGCTATGACGAAAATTCAGGCTGACTTCGACAACCTTAACAAGTGGTGTCACGATTTAGGACTAGTGCTCAATGCGCAAAAGACTAAACTGCTTCATATCAATTCACCATATAAACGCGACAACCTTAATACAGATCTCGTTTGCCACAGCCACTCTTGTCTACATAAGCAACCGCTACCCCGAACATGCAATAGTGATTGTAAACTTATCGAAGTTGTTAGCAAGCATACATACCTGGGTCTAATCATCGATAGTAGCTTCAATTGGCAACCCCATATTGATCGCGTTTGTGATAGACTGAGGGCCTTTCTGGCTTCTATAGCCATAATCAAAAAACGTATACCATATCAAACTCGGCTAATGATTTACAATGCTTTCGTTGAATCTGTTGTATGCTACGGGCTAAGTAGTTACGGCCGTACATACCAAACTTATCTTAATAGCATCTACCGACTGCAAACTAGAATATTAAAACACATAGTATCACCAAATGTGAAACTTAACTGTTCTAACAATGATATTCTCTTGTTTAAACATTGCAATACTCTTCCTGTCCATATAAAAGTAAATTACAACCTTCTTAAAGAACAATTTTTCAACACAAAATTACTAATAAATATAGAACACAAAAACACAACACGACAAATAACACAAAATAAACTTAAAACTATATCTGCTAATAACATCTATGGGCAACGTACCAACTCCTACTTGATTCCTCGTTTAATGAACAACCTCGATTTCGAAATTAAACAAAATATTACTCCCATTAACATAAAAAGAAAACTTAAACAACACCTTGTATCGAATCTTTAACATTTTTTGCCATCTGTAGATATTTCAATTGAGTACCGTCACTCCGTTGATTTATAATCATGTCCACCGTAGATTTTTTAGTATTTTTTATTAGGACTACCTACTTATTGGCCCGCTCGATTCTTTATACTCTGGATTGGAAACCTGTAAATCATTTGTTCATACCTACTTATAGCCAATCCAGTGTGTACGGAGTGGAGTGCGGCCCTATTATATTATGTTACATGTACCTAATTTCAATTAATTTATTTGCTGCGATGTACTTAGTATTTATATTCCTACCTACTGCATGACAATGTGACGAATTGTCGATCGAGAAGTCATTCCATTTATTATAAACCTTTGTGGTTTTATTGAGAATGTCTTCATACTAATCCCTATTGTAATTTTTTTGTTTGATAATAAAAAAAAAAAAAAAAAAAAAAAATATAGGAATTACCAAAAAGATATGCAAATCTTACCCATCCAACATCATCGCAGTGCTTTGGTTCTTCGTAGCATATGTAATAGCTGGTCGCTTTAGAGCCATCGGCCCTCTTCTCGGTGGACCAAGTATACCAATTTTCACCGAATTTAAACATACTATTTATATGAGTCTGGCGATAAATCAACGGGAATATCATCTCATTAGGGTGCATCTGGCGTGGTTTCTCTGTCGTCTGTTTTTCTTCATCGTACTCTACATGTTTTTGTTCTGTCACATGTGAATGTGTGTGTTTAAGAAATGGTAACATAGCCTCTTCTTTTAGGGCTCCCTTTTTTTTATTGTCTAGAGATTCTTTGCGGGGAAGTTCCTCTTCCTCGATTTTAGAGTCCTCTTCAGAATGCATCACGACTTTGACTTTAACAGCAATAGTTAAATGTAGCAAATAAACACTAAGAAAGATGCGACTATACGGAGTCATTTTCGATTGTGTGTCTGAAGCCAATGAGTACGATTATGTGCTGGTGCTTTTGTGTATGCAAATCGAAGGAAGTTGTTGTTAGTGGCAAATCGATAAGGTTTGTATTTGTAAATATCCAACAAATCCACCTACTATTCTAAAATAAGTAATCGCCGGAACAAGCTTTTTCTTTTTTTATTGCAGTTATGAAAAAGGTTTCTTTTATGATAAGGCTTGGACGGATAGGAAGTGTATAAAATAATAGTCACATTTAGATTATTGCTTTTATTTGGGTACAAAGATGTAGAGTATAAAATAAAATACTGCATTTGGTATCAACCTTTTTCTTAAGCATTTCGACAAATACATGGTTTACACCTAAAAAATAAAAATTAAAGCATAAAATTGTATTCCTAGACATTTTTTATCATTACTTCTTTTATCTATATAGAAATTGTATAATCATAATATAGTACAAATAAAAAAGCAAGTGAAGTTTGGACCATTGTTAGGAATTAAAGTTTTCCATAGTGCTCGATATATTACATCAGCCATAAGAATTCATATTTACAAAATACATTATAATTTCGTTATAACTTGATATTTCGTTCGTAGCATTAGGGGTAAGAATAGCATCACTAAGGCAGAGAGGGTGTTTTATTGTACATTATTATTTATTATTAGTGCCTAAAATTACTCACTAACGATACATTAGCTGTCATTAGCATGAAGGGAATGAGGCTTCGTCGACATCCTACAAGGTATTTTTTCACCTAATATCTACTACCAGCTAGTCTGTAATAAACGAAAATAAGCCCAGATTCACAAAATTAAACTAATACTTATTGTATTATAGTTTCCCTAATTTACTTATAAAATAATTAGACCTCTAGGTATTCGATTAGCCTAGTAAATATTGGTTCCGTCAGTGTAGGTACAGTAAAGCTATGCCACAGCGTAAACTATAACGTTCTAACTAATGTGTGTGACTCTCGTTTTATTTTATCCATTATTTAGTCATACATAAGTTCAGCTGCCTTTTAAAGATAAACAATAACACGTCAGTCTTATATGAAAAAAATAATTAAATGCGTACTAAAGCTAAATAATATAGTTATTCACTTAATAATATTGTAACTAAACATATTAGAACATTTATAATAAAATTAGTAAATATATGAACCCCCTCTAAAAATAATCTAAGTCCATTGTTCTAATAATACGAATATTATTATTACATATAAAATGCTGTCAGTCTTTCTTTGTTTATAACATGAGTACTTTAAACAACATAAATAAGTGGGTACAAAGAACGTTACAAAATCATGGTATAAAATATAATGATTTAACGAAATAAATAATGAATCCCTATTATCGGTAAAAATTGTAGGTAATATATTTGTTGTAGATTTAAAAGAACTCATGTTATATTTCGAATTCTATCAGTTAGAATTCTGTGTACGCTATACCTTAGAACATGACATGTTACTCTTTACGCTGTGACAAAAGTGATTTAAACTTTCACTACATAGCAAAGTAAATATCGCTCGCTTACATCTAATAAGTGCTTAATTTTATTAGGCTTTTCACATTAAGCCGAACTTTCGGTCCACGATAGATTCTCGTTTCGATGGAACCTAAGATCTAAATTCTAAAGCATAAATATGTTCGAATACGTGCGTTGGCCACTATAACCTACTTTGTTATTCAATTTGAGAAGTAATTATATTTTAGAAGTTGGAAACTAAAAACTTGTTAAATGTTTAATTATCGGAATGAACCGCTGAAGAAGAATAATAACGGGTCCAATTTATAAACAATTATCCAATTTATCTACATAATAAAATCAGTTTTTCTATTATAACATACTATTATTATCTAGTGCATGCATTCATAGTTTAATAACACACTAGTTTCGTTGAAAAGAGGTAGAATCCATATTTGTTAAATAACTAATTTGGAAAAAAACAATACAAGTAGTTTCTGAGATTGGCGCGTTCAAACATACAAACCAGTTGTATAAAAATAGCATATAGGTATTAAAAATATAACGAGGGGATGAGGTACATTTATTATGCTTGAATAAAAATCTACTATAAATACTTGAACTATTCATACGTAATTTGCATTTATTATTATTTATATTTGACTATAGAAGTTTTAATCATAATGTCTTAGTCTAATTGCGTTACACTGTTATAGTGTTATGATGATATGATTACATCCTATTGGTGGTAGGGAGAGGGGCTTCTACACAACTTATACTACCTAATATTACAAAAAATACTTTGTGACTCGACATGTGGTACGGTAAAACGGTAAAGTTAAAAAATATAATGATAAAAAGATAAATGATCTAGCGGACTATTTTCAGATTCTTTATTATTTGCGATAATTAAATAAAACATAAATACGGATGGAATGTACCAATAAAATATCATAGAAAGAGTTTATTACGACGAATATTTCAACGTGATAATGTTTGGACAAATTAAATGAGCAAGCGTGTGTCGGCCAACGCACGCACACTAACGATTACAAATAACAGCGACATCACAATGTCACTCACTATCATATAATAGAGCCCGGAATATTGTCACCTAACTGCCCCTAATTTCAACACAGCAAACTACGGAAAATAGACCATTTTCAACTATTCAATCGATAATATTTGTTTCAAATGCGACTATCACTAACGACTTACTATTACATTTATATTTATTACTAATATGGTTTCATTCGCGAAATGTGTTTTTATGAAAATAAATGACTATAAAGTTTGGTAACTTTATCAATGTGATATTTAAAACACTATAACTGATCATTTTGTACACCGTGGAAGATATTTTTCTAAATTACTTGTACTATACTATTTATTTTATAGCAAACGTAAACCAACTAGGGATCACGCATCCGAAACGATAATGATATTGGTACAAAACGATCAGAATTAGCGTTCAATTAAAAACGACACAGTCATGAATTAGAGAAGGAAGAACTGTTTGCTTATGTCTATTAAACGTAGCTCACTTGTGAAAGTTACTATGCAGTAAAATTATAAAGTGAACATAAACTATCCATCGTAGTATATTAAACCATCGCATTAAAAAATGTACTTAAGTACTGTAAATCGCCGCGCCGTGCACATCATACCACGATGAATAGATTATTATTTATAATGGTACATGACTATGGATTCGTTGTGACGATATCCCGCACCGAATGATTCCATCTACTAATACAACCTGAATACTCGATAAAGGCGTGCATGAAGCCGATCGAAACGTGTGAAGCGTTTTAACATGAATTTGAATGAAGTACAAACCCCATCAGTAGGTGCGGGAGATCTTCAATGTTCGCACAGTCACGTATTCTCAAAACGATCAGAGCAAAAGTCGAGTATGAACGCATTCTATATCCAACACTCATTGTTATTACCCTTCCGTTCATCTTGAAGTATTCATTGGATACATTACAATACCAGTTACTGTAAGTTAAACGACACTTAAAACTTGGTAACCATCTCATTATCAGCGACGACGTGTTCGTCTAAGTCAAACGCCTGTTGGTAGCACATACACGACTCTCCACTTTTGCCCCGATCCGCATGTTAATAACTCATGCCCGCGTATATATTGGGGCATGGCAATCGCCAAGATCACGTGGTGGCATAGTTCAGGCTCTTTCGCTGTAGGAATAGGTGTATGTCAGCGAAGGTAGGTCGGTCGAGGTCATCTCTTCGCCAACATTCGCACATAAGGTGGTGAATATCCCGCGGACAGCCAGCCGCGCGGTCAATGCATTCGAACAAACCGTCGTCCGCTTGCAAATGAGACAAGTTCTCCAACACCTGGACAAACCCAATTCATTACCTAAAGCAGCCAATATAAACAACTATCCATCCGGGTTGATGAAGGTAGAGGCATGTATTTAGTAAATATCTTGCACTATGACGAGGTTTTTGTAGATTTCGCCTGCCTGGCTAGCATCATCAGGAAGACGATAAAATTTCCTCATTGTATGGGTTAGAAGCTTAAGAATCCTAAGCTCTGTATTGGGCCTCCAAAGTATCTGTGACCCTGCTCTCTTTTGGTCTTTGGTCTGGTAAGGTCACGTAAATAAAGTCACTCTATTGTCATTGTCAAATAATGTGACATTATTTTCGTGACCCTTTAAACAGTATATTAGTTAAATAGCGCTTTATGAGGAAGGGGGTTAATGTTTATCTGGTCTTTAACTGTGTATCTGTAACGTAAGTTATAGTTACAATTTCTTTCGATGTAGGTAGATCAGCCCTACAAATCGTGTACAAAATAGGGCCCAATACAGACCCTTGATACTCCAGCTTCTATCCAATAGAATGAGAAAAAGCAGCTTGTTTACCGACTTCGTCATATGAAAAAAGTACGAGTTGCATGTAAGTACTAATAAAAAATACTAAGCATGATTAGTTTTGAAGCTCACGTATAAACACTTTCTTGTAAGATCGAACTCAGACTCCAGTTGAGAGTTTACTCGCCGACCTGTCGGTGTAAGGCAAATATTTTTATGGAAATTATAATATTAACATGACTTACCTCGGATTCCGTGTAGTGTTGGTAGGGCACCCGTCGGCACATGGTGAATATCTCGTGCATGGTGACGGCGAAGGCCCACACGTCGCTCTTGGTGGTATACTTGCCGCACAGCACCGACTCCCAGGCGGCCCACCGCAGCGGCAGCGGGATCCGACCTGACACCTTGTAGTAGTCGCACGCGTACGCCTCGTTGTCCGTACCGAAGTCGCTTATCTTCACTTGGTACGATTTGCCGATCAGACAGTTCCTAAAGGGATGATGACATTATGTTGAATTTTACAACAGTTATACGGATTCGAAATCAACAAATGATTATAACAAAAGGGGAAAGAAAGAAAAAACAAAATAAGATACGATAGACCTAGAAGTTACGTTATAGTATTTTACATATAAAAATCACTCGATAAATGATCGAATTCGTAGTTTTTTCGATCGAGCGATTAATTTCGACTGGGAGAAAATTGGCTCCCTGGTACGCTGGTACTAAAGCTGGCACGATCAACACATTTACACGTTGCACTTATATAGTGTCTGTGAATAAGCGCACGACGTGACGTCGCCAGGATATGTGCATCATGAAAAGTCTATCCGTCTCTCTCGCGCGCGGACAAACTTATAAGTATGAAGAAGACAGTTATTGTTTTGCTTTTGCTACTGCTCATAAAATATATAGAGTGGTAATTTTTCCATTCGCCCATTAGAATTGACTGACTGATTAGATGCAATAATGTTATAAAACATACTGTATCGTAAAATTGCATATGTGTGAGTAACTGTGAACGTGCTAGCTATCGCTAACCGACCTGTACCGCTGTACTCGAAATTATGTCACATTCGAGTATAAATTTGTATGGGGCGTTTTCGACTCTATCTGACTTTGACTCTCATTTCTGACTCTTATAGTGCTCCAATTGTAATAAGTCACATAGGTATATACATTTGATACCACCAAAAAACATGTAGTCATGTAGCCTATTTGCGAATGTTCACTTACAAATAGTAAAATATACCTATGGAATTCCGAAAGGCTTGGCCTTCTAGCGAATTGAAAGCGTCGTGTAATTATTATCTGTTGTGAGAAATTAATCAACGTGTGATATGATATCTTCCAAGATATCCTATATTGTTAAACGAGCAATATTTGTATATTAAATGTTTCGAGATTTCGAAAGCAGCTGTAACGATTTCGATAAAATTAGCTATATGAGCGTTTTTGGGGGCGAAAATAAATCCAGTTAGGTCTTATCTCAAGGAAAACGCGTATTTCCGAGAAGGTTCCGGGGCGCCTGCGGGTATTTTAGATTGTACTTTGTAATTTCTGATAAAATTTTGAAAGATAAAAGAAATGATTATTGTGGGTCATCTTTAGCAGTTTATGCTAGCGCGGGTATTTTTGTAAGTCTACATCTAATATTATATTCTTATGATTTAGATTAACATTATTAAGACAATAAAGATACAACCCAAAGACTCACCTAGCAGCCAAGTCCCGGTGAACAAAGTTCAAAGACTCCAGGTACTGCATGCCTGCAGCTATCTGAGTGGCGATATGTAGCAATGTAGGTGTGGAGGTTGGTGCCGCGGTCCTCAAAAAGGCACAGAGGTCACCCAACTCCAAGTACTCGAATACAACGGCCAGAGGTGGGGTTCTACACGCCCCTAACACACGAGCCAAGTGGGGTGACGATAACGCAGCCAGAATACGCACGTCACGCTCGAATTCATCCCTAAAAATATCGTCTAGTTATTTTATGTATGTAGCGCTGGTTATGAAAGGAAAAGATGAAACAGGCATGCTAAACACAAGAACACTCAATAGCAAGCGCGTAGATATAACCTAATTGTCAGTAAACAGTCAGACAGAAGATATAACCTGTTACAATAATGATTTTGAGAATTGCGACTTGTATTGATAGACTGTACAATAGGTACAATCCGCAGATATCAATCTAAATAGATAACGCAAGTCCCTCCGATTGTACGAAAACCAAGCATACCACTTTTTTCTATTACAATGAAGTCACGAGCGCTTTAGTGATCCGCGCGAAACAGCGTCAAAAGAAGAGCATTGCTCTCCTTTTTGGCACGCTAAGTACATAGAATCGCGTTATCTATACTGTGGTATAATCTGTCAATACAAGTACATGCCGCCATTTTCAAAATCATTCATCATTTGATTGAATCAGATTATACCAGGTTGAAAATCAGTTCTTTCTATAATATTGATGGTAATGGCACTGTTTCTCTTTAATCTAAAACCATTTCTATTATGAATGTCAAAGAAACCATTTCTTAAAGCACATAATTAAAATAATAGGTAGTACAATGAAGCGACAGAGACAGAGTAGAGGCGACAAATAAAACTTCTATAAACTATGGTCATACATGATATACCTCTCCTTAATGGTAGCATCATGGCATAAGAACTTGACGGCGACTAGCCGCTTCTCTGAGTTTATGGTCCCATTGTATTCTGGCACGCCGTCCGCCTCCGCAACGTATACCTTAAATATCAATAAAATATCAATTGAAGAGCCAGCCAATTTACCATTATAATAAAATTTAGTCCAAGTTAAATTGTGTGTACTGTACAACCATATTTATTGTATTTTCATTTCATTCATGAAAATGTCTCTAAAATTGCCTAGCTAACCTACCTGCCTGGATAACTACGAGTAGTACCTGGATAAGAAGTACCTTAGTTACTGTGGATAAATAAATATCGTGTCAAAACGGAAACTTTTACTTTCCGTGATAATACATCGAATAGAGTGGGACACTTTGGAAGCGCAGAACTAATTTTCTACACTAAAGACAGTTTTAATACTTTGGAAGCGATAAGATTACATAATGATTTCTTAAGAATGAGAATACATTGCAGACTACAATAAAAGTTATTTCGTGTTTAGTGGTTCTAAACAAAAAAGTTATGAAGATTTAAAGGCGATATTTCGGGTAATTAAAAAACAAACATATCTCAACTGCATAACCCCTCAAAAATTGTGTCGGTCCATGCGCCAAACATCCTGTATAATGTAAATGGTGGATGTGACTTACCGTGCCAAATGCACCCTCAGCTAACTTGGATATCATTCTGAGCCGATGGCTCGGGAACTCGATCACGTTGGTGGTCTCCAGCCGCCTCTTCAGGTCAGTCAGCACTTCTTGCTGACTCGCCGACTATAACATTACATATTTAGTAAAATATATATATTATGCATAACACACGATTATTTTGATTTATACGACGAAGGCGGTAAACGGTCCGCGTTATGGTAAGCGGTTTCGTAGCCATGTGGACGCTTGCAACACACGAGGTATCACGCGTTGCCGACCCGTCCCCCTTCCCAATGAGCTCTGGCAACCTTACTCACGCACAAGCAAAAAAACATAAAGTTATTTGGCTGCGGTATTCTGTAAGGTCTAATAGCCTATAAAGCGAACACCTAACTTTTTGAATCTACGGGGTGGATACAACAATAAAAGAAACCATGTAAAGTTGTAAAGTACTCATAAATACGATCAACTTTTACTATGGTACCAACTTCGAAATCATACGGCTTTTCAGACATTTTAGCCGAGGAGTCATTATACCTTTTGTATGAAAAGCTGTTTTATTTTGAAGTTTGTCCCACATTAAAAGTTATTCATATTTATGAGTACGTGATTTCATTTATTGTCGTATCCACCCGGTATAAACTGATAGTTCTTCAATAGATTTGGGTACTATATGTTGTAGAAGCGTATACCATTAAAATAATCCCTAACTTTGAGCTGTGTTACAGGTACTGCAAGTTTGTCCTTATTTCTATTGTTTAAACTATGAGTGTCGCTATTTTAGGTGGGCTAGTTTTATGTTTTTTCGAACATAAATTATGTTATCATATATGTACTGTGAAGACTATGTCATTATATTCATGGTTTTTAACTTATCTCTAAAGGGAATCTCTTGGCTTTAAGTTATATATTGCGCGAAGTCTTCTTTCTTCTGCAGAATAAAAATTATATTGATGTCGGCACCGCTGCCCCTAGTAGAGAGTAGAGGAGTGTGTGTGTAAGTATCCTACTGGGGCCTAAGCTCATTAGCCATTATAAATACTTGATGTTATAATTAAAACTTTATTAACTGACCCTTGTGCTATGTTTGGAGCGCATAGAACCGGCGGCAGACCGCCTGGCGTCAAGCTCGGCCATCTGGTCCATCTGGTCCATATGGTCCACCATGAGTTCTGTCGCGCGGTCGGACAGCGAGTCCATCAGCCGACGCTTCGTTAGTAATGGCGCTGAACTCAGTTCCGGCACCGCATAGTCGTAGTTTGAACTGTCTGCTTAATTAATATTATATTAATGATTAATGACTGTGTTATTTGCATTCTAAATTATTGTCGGATTACAGAAATACTTTTCAAATTGATAACTTTTTTGTAGGTTTGTTTGTTCAAACATCACTCAATGGACCGATCGCTATGTAATTTGGAATGCAAATAGCCTATGGTTTGGAAGGATATATAGGCTACTTTGTGAACGCGGTTGAAACCGCGTGGGACAGCTATTAACAAGATAATTATGAAAACTGAATTAACGATAAGATATTTCGAAAATTGATCTTATTTGGGCTTAACATAAAAACTGCAGTCTAGTAAGTAATAATCGATTAAGCTTAGAAAATAGTAACATATATCGGAAAGTCCCTCTCATCTTTTGGACTTAGATTCAGAATAAATTAGACCTCTTACCTGATAAAGCAGTATTAGATTCTTTAACGAAGTCCTTCATCTCGAGCAATACAGTACTGTAACTAAAATACGGTGCACACTTCAGGGCTTGATACGGCTCCTGGTATTCATCCGACTTTACATCTAATGCACTGTCTAATATCATTTTACTTTCTGGCAACATCGAGGTGCCACAGCCAGTGTAGTTTTCGGTCCGCTTTTGTGTGACAGTTGTCTTTGCTAGCGGAGAAGCGAAACACTTTCTGTGTCTATGCCTATGAACTATAAGGAAGACTGCTACCGCCAATAGTATAATGAGTGCAGTGAGAACTCCCACTACTATAGCGACATATAGCGGATCTTCTTGGTGTGCGGTGGAGATAGGTAACTCTTTGCTCGCTGTTTGCTTTGTTTTCTCTTTGCCTATAGCAGGTTTCAAGATTTCTGGCGTGTAGTTTCCTTGGGCGACATCTGTAAATAATGATTTGATTTAACAATTAACAAGAAAATATTTAAATTCTTCTCTAAACTTCAGTGAATTACAAGTTATCAGAGGATTCAGTGTAAAGAAAATCCTTAAATATACAACGTGTAGTGTTCACCTCTTTTGTATAGATATACCATTTTCTTTACACATTGTTTTATTATAAAATAGACAATGTACTGAGCCTAAATCTAAACATAGATACAACGATATCCATATTATAGTCGTGGTAGCAAGCCACCGTAATAGTAACGTGTCAATGGGCACGGGGCGGCTTGCAACTACGGCTTCAACAAAGCGCCAGTCATTTATTGCAGTCGGGTATCAGCTATCCAAGGTAAAAGACTTTTTCACAAAGCCAATGGGATTTCACATACATAACGCTTCCGTAAAAAGAAACAATCCTACTAATATTATGATGTTTGTAACGTAAAAACTACTGAAGGCAAACAAATAGAATTTGTTTTGGATCCCTCCAGATTGCGGGGAAACTTAAGTAACGTACAGAAATAAAAATTCCATAAATCCACTATTACCAATAAGTAAACATATTGTGAAATATCTCACCAGAGTCAAAAACAATTTCGCTGATGAGAATCCAACGCGCTGAGAAGCTCAACTCGATCCGTACCCACTTGCCGATCCTGTGGTGCAGCTTGATGGTGACGTTGCGAGAGTTCTCAAAGATATTGTCTTCCACGTACGTGTAGCGGATCGGCTCGCCTTGGAAGTGCCGACCGCCGATAGAGAACGATATTATCGCTTCAGAGAATACCTGGTAAAAAGTAGCCAAATGTTCATGAACGTTTCTACCACTGCCAGTTCTTGATCTATCTACTGTACTCAGTTTTTCTACTAATAGAATGACATGTCCAAACAGATGATCTCAGTTACGTAAAGCTCTAATGACTAGAACGCTGTTAATACTGTATTATTTTGATCCTTACCTGTACATCCCTCATGAATTTGTTATTGCAGTAAATATGCATGGCACTAAACTCCCGCACTTTATCGAACTCGAAGGTGATGACAGGCGGGGTCGGCCTAGAGTCGTTCCTCCAGCCGACCCACGCGGAGTTTTTAGCTGCTTCTCGTATCTCGTCGCCGCCAAACTGTCCGTCCACAAGCTGGCCCAACCCTCCCCGGAGGTCCTCCCCCCACTGCCCGTCGTATATCATGTCCGTGAGCTCAACACCGTTGCTACGCTTGTTGCCCTTCGGCATAGAGTATGAGACGATGCCGACTGGGGACAAGGTTTGTATTATTTAAATTAAAGAGATTAGCACAAACTTGCTGTACCAGTAACACAACACAGCTGAGCAAAGTTAGAGACTATTTGAAGAGGCAATGTATGCGTTTCTATAACAAAGAATTTAAAGAACTATCTGTGCATATATAGTCTGTTAAACAAAAGCTGTGTAAGGTAGGTTTTATGAAATATCCGATTTTGTAGAAGACAGGCTATTTTAAAAACATTATTTAATATTTACAAAATGTATTTAAATATACCTACTTAAAAATTTAAAGTTTCTCGCTGGAAGTACTCTCAGTTTAACTTACTAGTACCTGAGCTAGTACTGTGTTTACGAAGCGGTGCCTTATTAGGGCAATTTTATTATTAAATATTCCTACTAATATTGTATGTTTCGTTGCAAAATTACCAGCGGGATAATTCTGTAAGGCAAATGTCATGTACGCAGCGCTGTCACTACGCTCTGTCTCTAACAATATCTAATCAATTCCCTGAGAAGTCCACCCCAGTTCTGCGCGGACTCTTCGACGAGTTGTTTTTAACAACGCAAAGCTGTGCGAAAGTGTATTTCTATAAGTCACCATTTCCATTTTTATCAATGTAATTTTTTTTTACTTTCTCGATATCATTCAAAATTCAAAATTCAAAATCATTTATTCAAATAGACCTTCGCAGGCACTTATGAAAAGTCTGACTCTAATACTCTAATACCGGTTCGGAAGGTTGCATTTGCTGAGAAGAGCCGGCAATAAACTCAGCAATTACTCTTTTCAAAACAAGCTTAGATTAATTACATAATATTTACATTCTAATCGCACTGAAAACAATTGCGTGCCCCAGCGCGGCGGCAAAATTACAAGGTAGACTGAAAAAATATTTAATAAGTAAATAAATAGCAAACTTAAGCAGACCAGCCCCCACAAGCAGCACCTGTTCACAAGTATGACGCGTGTGGCAGCCATCGCCCTCCTCGCCATATTGGAGGGAAGTGAGCGACCCGTCACACGACGCCGCCGCAAGCAAAGGCCTTAAAGTGAGCATGACTTACTTAAGTCTGCCTTAGAAATAAAAAATAACTAAAGGGAAACACTAAACACACAATTTGTTATCACTGTGACTATTGACAAGTTTAGACTAAATATCACAAAATAAAAAAATATAACAATTAGACAGACATAATAAATCGATGCATTTATATCAAACTAAATAAACGAAGAACATTGAATTGAATTAATTTAATTACAATAGGTAATATAATCTGTAACCTAAAAATATAACTTATAATAATAATAGCATACTTTGAATTAAAATGGACCTTGAACTAGCTGCTCAGTGAGGCAGGTGCAGAGAGAAGCTACTTCCATACATCCTTGTCGTCAATATAATGAGACACTTTATAATAAGCCCTACTCAACAGCCGCTTTTTGATATGTTCCTTAAATTTAAAAAAGGACATACTGGTCACGCTATGAGGAATTTTATTGTAAAATTTGATACAATTCCCAAGAAAGGACTTATTTACTTTAGCTAATCTAAATCTAGGTACAGTTATTTTGTCTTTGTTTCTAGTGTTTCTATCATGATTTATATTGAAGACAGATATGATACCGATTTTTTTTAAGTAACCTGACGATTATGTTTTTAAGTTCTATAACGATATTCCAAATGTTATAAGTTCGAGAGGTACAGGGTGAAATTGAAATTATTGAAACACTCATAATATAGATAACTAAAAAGTTAGTCTGAATGTCATTATGTATTAAAAAAACACTCCTTTAGTCGGTGCGCGAATGACATAGAGGCTAGGTATAAACAAATTAATTGCGGCTTGACATACAATAGTGTTATGGGATTATTAATATGTTATTAGATCGGTGTATAAATCAGTTCCAAGAACGCTTAATCGAAAAACATTTCTTTAGTTTCGGATTTTGTTTAATACCGCACTAAATTAATATGAATCGGTAATAGAACCCTCCCTTAAAATTTGTCAAATGTTTTCGATTTCACCCTGTCCTTTATACTTCAATCGTATAATTTATATGGATACAACACATTTACATGGACACATTTTAAAACAACATCTTCTATCACACACACTCAAACACCTACATACACTCACCCACACACCTTTTCACATCATCTACGCATAATTACATCCTCAAACACTCACACATATACACTCACACTCACAAATACACTACTCAACTACACACTAAATTTAAATATAATTTGTTTATTCGGTACAAGTATAATACAATGAAATTCGGAAGAGCGGGTCTCCCCTAACACAGGTTTTATAAACTTAAAAGGAGAGTCCCAACCCCTGTAATTTACAAACTTGTAATTTAATAAAGAAATTTTGAATATTGAAAATATGATGATCATCACCAAAATATTTTGTAGAATCACTATTTCATCAGCCATCCGCAAAAGCGAGATCGCAAATCGGTAATAAGTCGGTGTATATCATAAAACCTGCACTCACTTGAAAATGCAGTCGCCGTTTCGTACCGCCACAAAAATACCGTCCAGGGAATAACAACTGCGATTATTACGTTATATAAGGTGAGTCAAATACAATGCGTTTTATTTATATTCAATAGACATTATAGCGGCGACACCTGGCTAGAATTCTCAGTAATGTTTTGATTAATTTGTCTGGTTTCAGATGTTGTTTGTATAACATTCATCAAGGCGACTGTCGCATGATTTTTTGCACTGACTTACATTATGAATATTAGCTGCGTACGTGCCATAATTTTAAACAATGTACGCCTAGGTACTACTGAAACTAAGCTCGGTATATAACAGTCATGCTGCAAAGAGACTGCTGCCCAGCTCAGTTATTATGGGTAACTTTATTTACATACTGATCGTAAAGGTAAATCGAAAAAAGTTTTGTAGTTCGGTAATTTGGTGCTCTTTAATTTAATAACACATCGCATGCAGCCGAAGTACATGCTACGTTCACACATTCTAGGAATTCTAAATAAGGTTTGGGCCCCGAATCAGGCGTTAATATAGAACGGTAGAAATGGTACCTTGAAATTTACAAAAATCTTTGTGTACAAGGTAAATAAAAATAAACAGATTACCTACTTGAAATACATAAACTTTGTGATGTATCCGTCATGAGGCGCTCAATACGAAAATTCATTATCTAACTCCGATACATTTCAACAATTGTCTTGGGTACGATGTGAATATATAAAAATAGATATCTAAATAAATATATAATAGATGATTTAATAGATTCAAAAAAATAAGCTGTGACAACCAGACACGAGAGGGATCTTAAAAGAAATCGGTTAGAATGTTAAGCCGTGAAAAAAAGTTTAATGGACAAATAGAAAAATCCTTTAAGCTAGGTATACTTAAAGGATTTTTCAATATAACAATTTTTTATTCTTACATGGACACCTAATAGGTTATTTGCAGGAGTGTTAATGATATCGAATGCAAGTAGTGCAGCGCGAAATTAATAATATATTTGTACCTAAGTGCTTATTGAACCGAATATTTCGTGGCCTCGAAGGGCTGAAACGTAAACAAACTGACAAAAGCTTTCAGGTAACATTTCCAAGAACTGCATTCATAATAACAAACTAAATACCAAACGTTAATCTCCATGCTGCTTCAGTAGGACTTTAATGGATGTTGTGAATAATAAAAAAATCGCAATAACAAAGACTAACCCCCTTATTCATAATCGCTTTTTAACTAAATCAGTATAATAGTGTACTCCGTCTCACTCTATCGATCACCAAATGTCATTTTTCAGATAAAGACTTCAGAATTTTAGCTAATCAACGTCTGATAACTTCATTATGAATAAGGGGGTAAGTGAGTCAGTGATATGTTAGATATTCGCATCCACATAGGTCCGCAGTCGCGGATTTTGCGAATGATATGCAAGGTATTGTTGACGGGGCCAATTATCTTTATGGGGAGATCATTCAGAACTTCTGCGAAACAGGCTGGACAGGTTTTAAATAATAAATAACAATTATGCTGCCTTTCAGGCTTTAAGCACTCATACTTCTTAATTTTCCTACTAACAATCTTTCACAAGCTATAGAACACATATAAGGAGGCAGAATCTCTCTTCTTGTTCTCTCGGGGTCGTCGACAATTCTAATGGCACGCCGCCAAGTCCAAGCTGATATCCAGGTGACCCGCCTTGAATTGACAGCAGTTCTCTAAATGAGGCAACTTATATAGTGGCAGTCTTTGTCCTGAGGTGAAGTACTGCTTGCTTCCGTGACGGGTTTAAATGGACTGGGTTTAATCAACCCCCAATCGGATACACTAAGTGTATTCTCGATTTCAGACACAAAGCGTTCACGGCTTTTCTCCACCGCAGAATGAGGAACATTTGCACGGCCCCAGTAATGACGTCTGCATAGTTATGAATACCGTCAATAGACAGCATATGCATGCAGCCGGAACAGTGTTGGGGACAGCACAGAGCCGGAGCAACTATCGTCATCCACGGCGCTTATGCATCTGACATAAACTGGCGACGCGCAATTTTCAGTGGGCTCCAGTCTCTAATTTTGAATTTCGCATTAGTGATGTTGGAAAATCAACATAACATAAAAATCGCCTAAAATATTAATAAAAGTAGACGTACCACTCCAATAACAGCCGTACAGTTCAACCCTCATGCAGACAGTGCGCCGGTGGGAGCTGTACGGTATAAAGCGGATCCTCGATGCCCAGATGGGCGGCTCTAGGTGGTTCTTCTTTTCCAAGTACGTGTTAGTGTTGCCAGGCAGGATCTACAAATTGACAATGTCATTAACATAAATATAGATAACTATAGCACTGGTAATACTATGACTATAGGGTGATAAGACTGATAAGCGAGACGTAATATAAATAAATAACTTAATATATATGATGCGAAAGTAAATGGTTGTGTAATTATTTTCTTTCCCCGAACTAAAATCCAAAGTTAAAAAAGGGATTAACTTTAGTGTATCTTTAAATAGTGTTTATTTAAAGATACTGTTAATTCATCGAATTGGTACATAAGTAGTACACACGTACATATTCAGAATTGCACGCTAACTTTTCGCGAAAAAGGTTGTTTGAAAATAAACCCTTTGAAAACTTACTGGCTACTATGTACAGTCGAGGACATAAATATGTATACACTTTTTGAAATTCATAAGCAATTTTCTCGCATGTTTAACATTTAAGTGTTAATCTATTACACAAATCATAATAGTATATGTTAGAAGATTCTGCCTTTATAATATCTCATAATTGCAATCAGTAGTTTAAGAGGAAACCGTTGTTGAATTTTACTAAGTGTATACATATTTATGTCCTCGACTGTACCTATATTAAAATTAAATAGTAGAGTTGTAGTTTTCCGTACATCACAGACTCTGAATATAAGGTTATATATACCTTTGAATAAAAAGTTGTAAAGCAAAGATTAGCTAACGGTAACGGGGTATAATATAATCATAGAAATAAATATACCTAGAAAGAACTTCGCCATACTACACTAATATACAAAACAGGCCAACTTTTATAGGCTGCTGCGCGTAACAGCTACGTTTTACGCTCCCTCTGCGTCATTCTACTTGTCATAATGACGTTCATAATGATAGTAGTTGTTAAAATATTCCAATTAAAATCGGGAGAAATTTAAATATTGATCATTATTTTGCATTTTTATTTATTTTTATTTGATTTAGCCCCTAACAGTTAGAGCGTATTTTTATCGACGCGTGCACAGCTGCTACACTCTATCTGGATGTATCCTTAATCAAAGAATATAATGTTTCTAATTTAAAATTGGAAGAGTATTGTAATCTTATGCTGTCTGAAATTTTTCCTCATAATAAACTATCTTCTGCCTTGCGGAAAGTATAGTTTTCGGAGTAGATAGATGATCTGATTGGGTGAATCACGATAAAAAATAATATTAAGTTACTTTTAAGTCGGCAAACAAGCTTACCGCTCACCTCGTGGTAAGCGGTTACCGTAGCCCTATGGACGCTTGTGATGCCACGGATGTTGCATCACAACGCAAGGGGCATCACTCACGCGTTACCGACCCTTTCCCCTCCCCAATGAGCTCTGCAGTGCTATTCTGCGAGTAATCTCGACGCTGAAACCGGCGTGAGATTTCAAATCGGTATTCACAAACATGCAAATGTACATGTGGCGCCCCTCGCGTGATAGTGTCGTCGATGTGAAACTTGCCGGTAGATCGAACAACTCACTCAAGCGAGATTTTTGACATTTCTCTGAGGAAAATTTGTGGTATCGGCATTCTCGTCTAAAAATCCGCGATCACTTCGACGATCGCTTACGATTTTATGTGTCAAATTAAAAGTTAGTGTTTTGTATGTGAGATCAAAGTGAAGAAACTAGAAATTGTATTTTTACATGGTTAATAATACGGCAAAATGTTTCTAGTTTTATTAAATTACCTAGATATAGAATATTTATATTGATATACAAAAAAAATATTGAAATCTAAATATATTTTATTTAATTATTATGGTAGGACACACCAACAATAATATTTAAAAACAAGAACGCTTTGAACATAATAATCATGGCCCCTTCTGAAAGTCCAATCCATGTTAATCTGGTCATCTTGGTATTTCTATAAATAATTGATCATACTTTACCAGTGAAGTCTACTTATACTACTAGCTGAACGGGCGCGACTTCATTCGCGTGGAGCTACCCTACCCTACCCCACGGGTATGAATAATACTTTACGCCCAATTCTGACCTACTGAAATTTTTTTACACCTTGGGTTACATTTTTGAAGTTTAAGTAAGGATCCCTAATTTTTTTTGAAAATATACTTTAGGTAGCCTGTGTCACCCAGAGATAGTGTAGCTTCCCAACAGTGAAAGAATTTTTCAAATCAGTTCAGTAGTTTCGGAGCCTATTCAATGCAAACAAACAAAGAAAACTTTCCTCTTTATGATATTATTATTAGTATAGAATAGCTGTCCCCTCGGTTTCCGGGATAAAAAGCCTATATATAATACTCAAGAACAATGTATATTATATATGCTTCCTATAAGTGAAAGAATTTTTCCAAACTGAATGGTAGTTCAGATTAGCCTGTTTAAACAAACAAGAATTCTTCTGCTTTATTATATTAGTATATTATAATAAAAGATTAACATTAATCAGGCTTTTAGAAACCGGGGTAAGGTACTAAATCAAAGTCAACACATCAAAATCAAAAAGCATTTATTCAATTTAGGTGATAAAGTACTTATGAACATTAACAAAATTGGTTCAGAATACAACTTGAACTGAGAAGGCTCCGGCAAGAAGAAACCTTTCTTTTATGGGGTCCTAATTTAATTTATTAATAGTCATTTTAATCTCCTAAGTGTGTATTTTTGACTATTCTAACATAACAAGAGAAAACACAACAAATACCTAGGTACTAAAAACAGGTTGGAGATACAGTTCTATACAAAAAAATACTTGATTAATCTTTATTTTTATTAACAGCAACCCTTGTCCAATCTTCACCAAGCCTTCACCCAAAGACATCATAGCTTGTGCTGACATTCGGAACTCGGTGAATTTTAGCTAATAATTGTTTCACATAAGTTTATAACAGATGGTTAAATGACCATTTTGTTGTACTTTAGCTTGTTCTATGTTGCTCTTCCATATCCATATGCAAAAATCTCTCAGCAACACTTGCAAATTGAGTTCAACATTGAGATGGTGATGAACCCATTGCTGCTATTCTTTGGCGTCTTGGAGCTAGATAATTTATATGTAATGATTATTTATATAACATACAAATGGAAAGTCTACTCTCGTAATGTTTAAAAATAAAAAACTGCACCTTCATCCATGCTTCCAAGTCTTTGTTGTGCTGCCATCAAGAATATGCGTAAAGTGATTTGCTCCCAATCTCTCTGGGCTTTTTCTCTTGCACCCAGGGTCCTAGAAATGCCTTTGGCTAAGACAGAATGCCTTCAAGCTCACAAGATACACACAATATAAACACAGTCACAATATGAATATGAACTTCAAAATACATAACGAAGCAATGATACTTTTTACTCGTAAAAGATGCTTCCCATTTAGGTTCGGTTGTAGAAAAATAATATTTGTTTCATCTTGAGGAATTTGTGAAGATTTTCCTCTAAATTAAGCAAATAACACATTTTAAATCACAAGATTTAATATAAATAAACAAAACAGTCAATGATTTTTTAATTCCTTGCCGCATCATAGGCATAGGTATTGAACCATTCTGCCTCATGTAGAATTTTGTAATTGTTGTGTTAATTTTGTACGATATAGGGAAATATTCACTTTGAAATACATAAATATATAAGTAATCAGTAATATTATATATTTTTTTATAATGTACAATAGTTGCAAATCAAAAGAAATGCAAATAATGAAAAACCGATAAATATCGCTTCATAAAGACTGTCATGGCGTCAATCTCTAGTTTATTGCCAACATCACGCTGATGTTTCAAACTCACTCCACTTCACTCAGACATATGAGGTGTTCGAGAATACCAAAATCACACCGAAACTCGCTTATCGAAATGAACGTCGAAGGGAACGCGGTTCACTGGGTGAACCGCGTAGGCGAGTTTATGTTTCGCAGAATAGCATTGCTGGCAACCTTACTCACACGCAGGAACACAACATTGTTATTTGGCTGCGGTATTCTGTAAGGAGGTACTTCCCCAGTCGAGTTGCTCTATCAACGAAAAAATACTATAAATCTTAAATTAATTACCGTAGTAACTAACTTATTAGTGATCTAATATCTAGGGAAAATATCAAAATGCAAATAATTGAAAATAAATCAAACAAATGATGTTGTCACTCACCTCCTGTCCATCCAGTGTCCTATACCGCAACCATTTGCCCAGCTTCGGCCTCCAGTACTCAATGATGTAGGCCTCGGCGTACTCTTGCCCTTGGCCATTGCCGAAGCGACCTTGGGTGCCGGCGCCTGTGATGACGTGGACCGTGTGGAGATCAATCTCGAGCCACTCATTAGTCTCCGTGGTGATTTGAGACCTCGGACACCAAGCACCACCCTTTATCTCTTGGTTCAACCTGCGAGAAGGAATATGTTGTAAAAAGTACTTGTTTCTGTATAAAAATAATGAATTCAATTTGTTTCTTTTTTCAAGTTTTTTGAATAGTGTATATTTTAATACTTGTAATTTGTAATACCTACATACTTGTAATTTTCTGAATGTTTTTACTGCATAATATATATTTGGTCTGGCAAAGGCAATGTTAGACTCAAATAAGAACTAAAAGTAGTAGTATAATCCGACGTCTCGAATCAGCTATTTGTCGTGCACTATATTCTACCAACTTTGATAAACCAATTACACAAGATCATACAGAAATAAACTAGGGTTTAGTAGTAAGTTCAAGTATTTTAGTTATTTCAATAGTAGTTTCAAGTTTATAAACCCAAATCGTATAAAAGGTGGTATTTAAAAAAAAACCCTTCTTAGTGCTCGCCTACATTATAAAAGGAAGCCTTGTGCAAACATTTTCGTTCTAAGTCCTAGTAGTTTGGGCTGTGCGCTGAAACCAAACCAAGTTTAGTTTGTTGAAACATGAACATGTCAAAAAACCTTTAAGCACTTTGCATCTCACCTTTTAATTATTTGTCAAACTATTTATTTCTTCAACAAACGTTTTACTTTTTTATCGAACATTTGGAGAAAAGTAGCCTGTAAGGAACCACAGTATTAACTATGTTAGTAAAACTGTGATATAACCATCTATAACACTCAGGGACATTGTAGCATCTTTGTAGATCCATGTTTTTTATTGCCTGTGAGAGTAGTCTGAATGAGGAGTTAATATTTGTATGGAATAAAATTGCACTGGCCGAATATCTTGAAAGGACGTACCAAAATTCAACCTCGTAATGGGTAAAAGGGAAGTACTGTTTTTATGAAACTTTTTGTTATAAGGAATTTGAATCCGAAACATGGTTTAAATAAATAATATTGGTACTTATAAATATAATATAATAACTAAATATACTATTTTTTTATGGCCGAACAGATTTGAATGAATTGTGGCATTTAGCTTAGCTAGCGAAAGAAACAGGTTTTTTTTTTTGGACTGCTAGATAACTGGAAAACATTAGATCCCGGGACTGAGGGTAAAACGTCTGAGGGGTAGCTAGTTTAAATATAAAATACATAATATATTTTTCATTTATGTTATACTATTGTAAGTCATTCCAATCAATATAATGTCTCCACTCATACAAACATCTCCGTACAAGAACGATTTGAATATCGTTGATTTGAAATTCCATCGACAAATTCGAGAGATAGCGATGCCCTCTACGACTTCAATATATCAATCACAGTTAATAATAGTGGTGTTCTTATTAGCGCATTCACTTATCATTCACTTGTCACAGTGGAACTGTGGAAGTGTAATCATTTGAACCAATCAAACACAGAGATGACCAGTCATTAAGTCTATTGCCGCAGCTCTTGCCTGATGCAGTTATCAATGAGGCGTGCATGAAGGAGCTTATGTAATGAAGTACCTACATAAATATATAGAATAAAATTCATTCATTGGCATCCTTTAAACAAAAACTATCAAACCGAACAACTTTAGAGTATGGAAGCAACTAACAAATAACAAAAGGAAAACAGCTGTTTCACGAAGCCTTTTGTGTAACCTACTCGACCTAAATGTATGGACAGCCAATTTTAGATATTTTCCCCAAGGTGTAAGTCAGTCTTGTAACACCCAGGTAGGTATTAAGATAGCCTCAGCCCTTTTTGTTTATATGACACTAGCTGTTCCCCGCGGTTTCACTCGCGTTCCCGGGATATAAATGGATGAGGAATGTCTATAGCCTATAATACTCGGGGATAATGTAGCTTCCTATTAGTGAAAGAATTTTTCGAATCCGACTGGTGGTTCCAGAGATTAGCTCATTTAAACAAACAAAAAAACACTTCCGCTTTATTATATTATGGATTAGAAAGTGGCGGATATATTTAAAACCTAGGTATTACTATACTTGACTTACACCTTATTTATTAAAAAAAAGGGGGTTAATGTTTTTCAATTTGATGGTCTCAACTTCGGTCTGAAAGGATGCCCCAGTAATTTTAAATTCATCGTGATATAGGTACCTTATTAAATTAGTACGCGTATAGATATTAACAAAATTAGAACAAAGCAATGCCGACTGTCAGGTCATTAAGTGGTATAACGGAAGGCTCATTCATTTGCGATTCAGGATGAATGATTCTACTGGCCACAGAGGTTACAACCAAAGTTAAATTCAGACGTCTTATTAAAGGGTCCAATCAATTCCAATCACCCCCATATATGTAGCGTGATTTTAAGGGTCAGCTCACACCGAGAAGTGACGTGACGCGACGCGCTCTTTTTAAAATAACAATAGAATATAGAACTCTAATTAATTAGTAAACAAAAAGTACACATTTCAGGGAGGGAATTCGGAAACGCCTCGCGACGGCGCAAGTCACTTGTCACGAATTCTATCACTGAAATGTGCACCTTTTTGTGTAGTAAATAAAGTTCTATATTCTATTGCTATTTAAGCTAGCCGCGTCGCACCGCATTTCGGTGTGAACTGACCCTTAGTAGTGGAACATACATGGCACTACAGATACTGGTAACCCTTAAGCTAGTTTATCCCATACATCGAGGAAAAATCCCTTTAGACTAGTAATAATGAACAATCAAATTCCGAAACTAGTCAGTGATTTGTCACTGAATTTGAACAGTCAGGACCAATCACTGCATCGTATATTTGTGACTTGGCCAATCAGAGCGCATGTGTCCTTGACTTAACCAATCGGAGCGCATTGTCGGCTGTGGGAAATTGGCGGAATATGTTTCATATCATACTACTAGGGAAAGCCAGCCTTCTAATATAAAAAAAGTTCGTCTGAAGTATAACATAGGTAAGATACTTATATTAATTATAAAATTAGGTTATTCGACGCTGACAGCCTTGTGGTAGCCAAATCAAGCCTCTTAGTTTCCCCATTGTGCATTTACAAGTAGGTAGTATGGTAATATCATTGAGGGATTTAAGCTTCCAATTGAGGATTTTAACTTTCCTTTTTTGATATATAACCTATTTACATACACCGCGTGACTTACGACAACGTGACTGATGTCTGTGAACTTGTTACGACTTGTATTCAAAGTAAAAGGAAACCCACCAAAAACATTTTCATGTAAAATGTTGACAATACGAGACCATATTACTCGCACTGTCAAAAAGTTATCAGATACTATTCCCATGGACTTAGCAGGAAAATAATAATGAAGTGTGTCCCATGATATTTATTCATTATTTGCATACAAAATAGTCATGCACCAGGGAGATAAATTGATTTCAACAAACAAGGGCTCTACCGCGTAACTTTGGTGGTAATCCTAACGAACACCATTAATTAATTTCATCCAATCAGGGCCCGCGAATGGTCATCGTCGCATCGTAATGCGTGCGCGTCATTGGTTGAAATAATTAATGGTGTTCGTTACGATTACCACCAAAGTAGAGCCCCGGGTCTCACATTTCTATCGATCAACACCAAAACCTTTACTGATCAAGCCATGCCATTACTGGTAATTAAGATATAGCGGGAATTCGACTTGGAGAGTGTAAATATTTCGTTTGAATATAAGTTAGACGGATGACTGCAGAAAAATAACGATATCAGGTGCAAGGTCTAATAAATCCACAATCAACAGATTTTGAGTAATCGCTCGCCGATTTAAAGTAATACATGAAAACCTAGACACCGATTATGTGTAATGAAGTAGGTAGATGATGACCGTAATATAAATAATAAGTCAGGCACCTAGGACTGAACTAGTACTCTGATTCGCACATGGTAAATTTTTAATAGCACTTTTGCTGAACACATTATTATGATTCAATAAATAATAAAAGTATACAAACCTTCCATTCTGCGGTGCAACATTGCCGTCGTTGTAGCATGAGCTGGCGCTTACATCCCTATCTGGAATCAGCCCGCTCTCCATGCCGAGGGGAGCGATACATTGAGCTGCAAACAGTAAACAGGCAAAAACTTTACAATGTATCGATAAATGTGTTCACAGTATACAAAGCGACGTCGCACGGGCAAGGTTAGATGACATTTAGATGCTTGTCTCGCCTGGACACGGGCCGCAAGTAAATCATTCACAAGTTGCAACATGCCCAGTACATTTTACAATGACCGACGACATTCCGTTAATTCTAAAGTCAATAAACTTCTATGCTAACATTTAACTTATTAGCATATTTAATTTGCAAAAATAATAGGTTTTGTATTTGTTATCAATTTTTCAATTTCAATTTATTTCAATTTATTTATTTGCATCATGTAGTACATAAAGGTGTTATAATTAAGTTAGTCCACAACATGAGCCCTGCAAGGGCATTGCATCATTAAATGGTGATTACTTAGCTATTTTAATTAATATGTATTAGTATTTTAGATTTAATTATTTATAATTATGTTAGTACCGGTTAGTTATTTAGACATACAATTTTTATTTATTTAATTTATATTATACATTATGAATTATGATAAGTTTATTATTAAACATTAATAAGTTTGATATACAATTATATTATTATCGACGCTTATCGAGGGTGTTAAGGCTAGGGCTAATCAAGACATTTGCGCTAGCCATTACATTATTTAGATAATTAGTTAATACAGTTCGCCAGATAGATATTATAAATAAATTCGCTAAAGATATTAAAAAAAAAAAAAAATAAAATATACGCGTCGACTTGTAAACCTCCTCCGTTTTTTCGTCGGTTAAAAACACAAATTGATCACGTGGCGGAAATTGTAAACTCACAAAACCTAGAATGAGCTGACATTCAAACGACAGATTTCCACTTCAATGTCAGCCAGGTGGATACTACAAAATAATTAAACACACCTTCATGTCTTCTTTCACCAAGAGACCAAACTCATTTTAGGATTAGAACTAGCTAACTTCGCCATTAAATTAATATAAACATTTCATTATATTACATAAACATGAAGCTCACACAGTTGACAGCAAATTTCTCATTGAACATGTACAGTATAATTCTCAACGGAGTCGCTTATTAGTCAATCTATCAAAGGGTACTCGCGTGCGTGCGGTAGGTATGAATACAGACCCAAACCAACAAACCGATATACATTATGCATGTACAGTCATATAGGTATCAACATCGCATTATTGAATTAGCTGCAGCATTCGATAATAATTGGTGCGTCATTCGGTTATAAAGTTACAATATAATGGAAGTGGGATTATAGCAATGGAAAATAAATGATTATACTGGGTGGTGTTTTCGAGTTGGCATATTTTGTAAACCTATGTTGTATTAGTCCTGCTGAACAACTTTTACTATGGGACCAAGACTGAACTCTCAAATTTTTTTTTTACTTTCCATACATTATGATCGAGCAAGGTTGTCATTTTGTAAGTTTTTTTTTTGAGAATTCACTATTGGTCCCATATTAAAAGTTGTTCAGCATGTCTAACCCAACATAGGTTTCGAAAATATGCCATCTCGGAATCTCCACCTGTTATTTATGTACATAATATATATATATATATATATATCTGCGACAGGAACAAAGTTAATTAGAATTTCGACTCTCCATCTGCTTATTGAATGTGATTTTTTATACAGTGTGCATTATGTTAAGAATTTATAAATAGGTAATCAAATATAATTATTTTAAATAAAAATAAAAAAAATGTTTCACTGCAGGACAATTAATAAATTTAAAAAGTTTACATTTTAACTAAAATTGTATCATGCACGCTTCGCGCTCATAGTTCGCACAGAAACAAAACACAATAATAAGGCACCGATCCCACAGAGAGAGTTCTAGAGTTTCGAGTTCTGAGTACATCGTTCACTGTAATCTATGCAGCGTCTTTGATAATTGCACACAGAGAACTTGAGAGAACGTCCGATTATTGCGTATCTTTGGTGGTAATCGTAACGAACACCATTAATTATTTCATCCAATTACGCGCACGTGATATGACGCGACGATGACCATTCGTGGGCGCTGATTGGATGAAATTCATTAATGATTTTTGTTACGATAACCACCAAAGTTACGCGGTAGAGCCCCTACTCGCTCGCTGTGTGTACAGTAGTGAAGCCGGAACTAGGAACTCGGAAAGCGGGACTCTAGAACTCTTTCTGTGGAATCGACGCCTAATGACTAAAACCAGCCAAATGCATGTTGGAACACGCACAGTGATGGGTTCCGTTGTCAATACGATGTGGCACAGTCTAGAATCTAAGACTGAACATAAATTAAACGAAAAATGTACATATTTAAATTGTTGTTTAATATCAACTGATATTTATCAACGGTATGATTCCTCATAAACTAGTTAAGCTTGCTTACCACCGGCGATACTTTTACTTAAAACTTCATATGTCGCTAGCAAGTATTTATATCAAAAAAGTGTTCACTACCACTGAATAGTGACGTCGGATACTGAGATAAAGGTCCCAGGTTAGAATTCTACAATGAGCTTAAGCTTTCGAAAACATCGTGAGGAAACCATAGCACGCATGGTAAGGTACTTTGTAGTACCTACCTGGCTGGCTAACACCCTCAAGTTGAAAATAAATCGCCAAAGCACCTATCGCCGATACATTGATAGGCTTTGTATAGGCGGTGTGTTCCGAACGCTGCACTTGAGAGTCAGTTCCTTCGAGGCTTTGTCTGCTTACCACCTGCGGCCACATCATCACTTATCATGGTGAGATTTCAGTCAAACGTAGGTCTATACAAGGTAAAAAAAAAACGCCCCTACCTAACAAGAGTTCGAAATACCCAAATCGTTTTTTCAACGGTTTAATTTAATAACTTTGTTTACGTTATATTATGTAAAATTTTGGCTTGATCTCTTATGTAGTCTCCAAGGTTCTTAGACTACGGAACCCTAAAAACTATCAATTATCACACAATTTACGCATAGCCAAGAAGCATTAAGCAAAGCCACACACACTTATCGGCAATATCAGGAGAAGCATTTTTTCTTCAACATGTTACAAAAAAAATATTATATGCATTACCTATGTATGTATTTGTCAAAGCGCCATATTCTACGTAAATACTGATTAGCTACTTGTAGGAACACAGTCTAGAAATGGTTGGAACGGCGAAACCGTTACTTATGCAAGTGGGATGGATGTATCACATTTCCGTAGCAAGTAACGTCCCTCTCTCGGAACGGAACAGGAATGAACTTAACAGTCACAGTGCAGGTTCTTGACGTCTATTGAACAGCCTTAATTTATATTCACACAGCAACAACACTAACAAATATATGGAGCCGAAGGTAGATTTATATCAATCATAAGTCGCATAGGCAATGGAAATAAAATTAATAAAAAGCAAGTACACCATTCGTCTAGACACAGGCATTCCGCAGCAGAACTGTGAAATAATTGTTTTGATGAGTATCTACGGAGAATCGAGAAGACCTCTCGTGATTTACGCCTCTCAAACAAATAAAGTATTTGTAGGTCAAATATAAAATAGAATTCGCTTTGTGTATGTCATAATTTTATGTAAGCTTCTTGAAAACAAATTGCAAACGTCATAGAGCCAGTTTTGAATATTAATAAACACGAATAAATGATCCCAGTTTAAGCAAACCATTTACTTGGGCCAGCGGTTCGCAAAGTGCGTGTGCAGCTGACGTCCGGTAAATTGGATATACTTTTTTACATCGTCTAACCTTGCGTAAACTTCTCGATATTCGAAAGGCCCTTGATTTTTATAATGTAGAATTGTTACTTGCAGTAGGTGATAGATTGAAAGCTAAGTAATAAAATAGGAACAGGGAAAGTTTCAGAAGCACTGAGCCTGTGCGTGCTTATGTTCTTGCGTGACATGTAGTCGTCTAATGAATAATAAACAGCGCTGTGGTGACTCGCTACTCATTCATATCCATCCACGAAAGGCTATATTCTTCTTTTTTTTAAATAAAACGATTGAATGTCAGCTTAAACCGCCTATAATATTGGCATTGGTTTGTATAAATAGTGAACCAAGCTTCTCCACGATACCGTTTCGTTACCTGGATACACGAACATTCTCAGCTGCAATGCACGCCAACTTACAATGTCAAATGTTCTTTTACGACGGTAAGCGCTTTGCGTGATGCCGTTGGACTATTATTTTAATTACTTTCACTGTACGAGGGGGTTAGTAGCATTTGTTTTATATTTTCATGTTCAGTAGTTTTCACGATATGTGTAGTTGTACCCGGTGAAAAAAAAAAACTAAATGTATTTTTTTGATATGATCTCCTAATCAGTATAGACAAACAGACAGATCAAAAAAACTAACGACCCCGAATTATTGGGAACAGGGCAGTCAGGTGATCAAATTGTAATTCATATAATAATTGCTAAATTGATCAAAATAGCTAGTTCATTTAAAAGAAAACAATCTCAATAATCTATATCCCTAAATATTTTTGTCGTGACCGACAGCAAGAACGTTCTGTCCATTTCGTACGGTAATGACTTACCAAACTATTCCAAACAAAAATTTAAGTGTATTTTAGTCATAATTACGCGGTCATTGAAGGTAGATCGATAGTAACGGGCAACCGAAGCACTGAATAATAAAATATCTTTTTAACGTGCTTTGGACAATTATTGCCCTGATAGGACAGCCGGCAAAGACTTTTTTATCGATAAATAATTAGCAAAATTACATTGTATACTTAGATTTTTAGGGTGTTTTACTCATATAGGCTCCAAATGGAGCACTATGTTGTGGCAAGCTGTCAGAGTCTCCGTCTTTCCGACTGTCACTAAACTCCTAAGCCAAGTAAGACCTTATTCGGCATTCCGTAGAACTCCATAATCATCCATCTTAAAGGAGGTACTAAAAATGTATTAATAAAATAAAAGTACAAAAAATTAAATCCTTAAAAATTCTGCTGGTGTACTAGAAGTCATCATGTCACTTCCCCCAAAAACCTTTCAACGAATTAATATGGCTAAAAACGACCTTTTTACATTCGCCTTTTTATTAACACCTTCGCCTCCCAACCCAACAGTAGGTAGTGAGAGGTATTCAATTGTAACAATTTTTTTTATAAATGATGTTCTGGAAGATATGGAGGGCGCTCGTAAAAAGAGCTTTTTTTTTGTGGTGGAATCGCTTCATATGATAAGAATGTCTATCTTCTAAGTCTGGCTTCTATGATCCGTTTCATTTTACTTTGTTTCTGTAATTTAGGTATTTTTACTACGTGACATTAATTAATGGTACGGAAAACGGAACCTCCGCCTAAGAGTCTTTCCAACTCGCAATTGGTTGGTTTTTTGTAGCTTCGATTCCGTTAATTGAAACGCTTTGTCGGTCTGAGAAATATCAAACATGCATGAATATTCACATGACACATATAAATTACTGTCACTGAGTATCGTAATGGGCTTGTTTCAATAAGAAAGTTTAAAAAATGTTTCGAAAGACGCATTTATAATAAAATCCATAAAATTCAATCCAGTATGTAAAATATTACACTTACAATTAGTAGACATATGTGTAGTTTGAACGATTATTACCACTTTACTCATAACTTACTTACTCACTTACTCATAACCACTTTACTCATATGTATTCAGACTGAAGATTTTAATTGCGGTACATCCAATTAAGCTTTATTATCAGAAATAACTTTTAGTAAAATTATAGACTCCACTGGCCAGTTGACATGAATCCTAATTTTATTATATTCAGAAGTTTGAAATAGTATAACCAACTATGGGCTAGCAAGCTGCAGAATTCGCTTGTCGTTCTGAGACTAGAGACGTTTCCAATTAAATATTAATCAGGCAATAAGGCAGTCTTTGCACAAATATCGGTTAGGTCATGACACAATTTTTTTTATAGCTCTATGCTATGGAAATGGAAAGAATCCTCGAAAGCAACTGTGCGAGCCCTTTCGACCCCCTCTATCTCCAAAACTAGTTACGTTACAAGACTGATTTTCTTTTGGAGGAAACAGTTGTGACCAAAAACTAGGAGTATTCCAAAACGTGCATGAGTTTTCAAAAATCTTTAAAATCAATCATTCTTATTTACACACATCATTAATCTAGACTTAAAATCTACGTTAAAATAATTATGGCGTACGTGATTATTTTAATGTTTGTATTGGATTTTGATGAGAACTTTTGTGTGTATATTGCACCCCGTCTCTTCTATACAAAAGCAAAATATAAAATTTGATGGATTATAAAAAAGGGTTTCAATTCCACCATTAATACTAGATTGTAGTTGTATAAGCGGTAAATAAAGCATAGTTGTATTCGGGGTTCGAGTTACTTGGTTTTACTTATAAATGTTGGTTGTACGTAGGCACAGAATTGACACATCCTGGGACAGGGGTACTCCAACATTCGATCGAGATCGACCGAGAGTCGAACACGGGAATTCCCGAAAAGTAAGTTAGAAAGAAATAGCAGTTGTTCACATGCTGCCTAAATATTTGGTGGTAGATCGCCGTCCATGAATCTATGGGAGGGCAAATATTGCTATGAGTGAGGACCTACTACCATGTCATTATGTTGCGGGCGACGAACAGTCGGTGGGCGAGACGATACTTTCACGGGGGGGTGTGAGTGTCCCTTCTTTACGTATTAATAGTTACTATTATTTGGTATTGATGTTAAGATAATTTTCATACCTGCTAAGTCGATAACCAGGATTCAAGAATGTCAACCTTGTATTCGCCTTTACTGTTAATTCTACAAGTTTATTGTCTGTCCTTAAATGAATAGTTTGCGTGAGCATAATATATCCCACAACTACGAACTCGAGGGTCTAATGATGATCAGGACATTAAAAATATGCCATTACAGGCTACAAAAGTGACTGAATATTTTTTTCGGAATACCTGCCAAAATAGAATAGAAGATAGTACTGGATCAACATCGTTATCAAGAGCTCAAACATGCCTTTGAATATGACTTTAGGAATGTGCACGTTCCATCTCGAAGTTTTCCTTTCCCGAAAAGTATGTCATGAATCCGAACTTATGTTTAACGCTCAGAGTTACGGGCAAGCGATTTTAAATTTAAAGCCATTTTTCATTTATGTCCCTGAAAATAGTTAAACCAGCACCCTCATAATCGTAGGTAGGTCTGTACACTGAGCCGCCACGGCTGTACAAGATGACTTCTTATTATTAATTCACCATATTATATATTTATATTAAGCCTGACTATGAAAATATAAAACTCAACATTTTAAAAACATTGCACCGTGTGTTATAATAAATATGCACAATAATAATTTTATTCACAGCACTGAATTTAAACTAAGACCCGACGACACGAAGGTGGACATGGCGGGTTGAGTAGATGCCTAACATAATACTATATACCTAGCCAGTTAAAAACATCGTATGCGCGAGTCAGTGGAGTAAGGGACTTGTTGAGCAAAAGTTATTCGCGAATCACTGTTAACAGACGAGCGTAACTCACGCTGCGCAAAATCGGTCACGTTATTAAGTTCTTTGTCAGCAGGACAAAGACTCATTTTGCATCGGAGGCCCAAACTGCATCAATTTGTGAAACCGAATGCGACACAAAAAGTGACTCATATCCCACAAAATTACGCTCGTTAGATTGCACTTTAGTGTTAAGAAAAAATGTAGAGCACACTACTCGTACATCAATATTATTGAATGCTGTGACAAGATCGTAATTATCGTACGATCATCGATGATCGGATTTTGAACGTCATAACCAGATACCGTGATAAGGCTATAGTCGTAGTTATATAGGCGCTGGCGTGTATTGTTTTTCGCGCCCCTGTGCACAGCACTGTGTGAGCGAGTCCTTGTAGGCTGTTATTAATAATATTTTAAAGAGTTCAGCTGATTAGGTATGTCCCAACTTGATACCTATTTTACGCTATCTACAAACGTAGATGACTTCTTTAATTCTTGTCAATTTCTCAGAGAGAGTACCACTTTTTAAAATTTATAGCAATAATATCAGCATAAGAAATGTATAATCAATAAATTCTGGAATCTCCTAAGGTCATGGATGTGGAGAAAACTATCTCAATATATGGAAGTGAACGACATGGTCTTATAAATGAGGAAAATCTAGCAAATATTCCTCCAGGCATATGGGTGGTGGGCCGAGTCGAGAGAGTACAGAGGTCTACGTAACAGTTGATTTGATATTATCGGATAATATAATAATACAAAATATATACCAATCCACCCATGCGGACGAAGTCGCGGGCAAAACCTAGCACAATATAAAATTATAGCTATACAATTAGAGGGTCATATGAGTGAACTTGAACATTATTACTACATTCCCTGAACGACAGAAGAGAGAGGTTTAATTAATGTGATTGGATACCTCACTAGTGAATGAACTGCTTGAAGTTTAATTAAAGGTTCGCTAATCTATATGAGAACGATATTGAAAAGAAAATCATTTACAACGTTTATTGAAAATCAAACTTGTGTTTTGAAAGCAGATTTATCATTATTATTCAATGACCGCGAACATACACCAGACAGGTAAGTAATTTAATTAGATTAAATCACACTTGAACAATTTAACAGAACCAGTTTAATTAGATGTGAGGAGAACCAGATAGCTTTGTGTGTCACATCATTAGTACTTGGGACAAATATAATAGAAAACTTTAATCGTATACAACGCACACTACACGGCTATTAACCACGCAGAATTGACACTCACTGGAGACTGTAGCATTTGACGCGTCAAATTGATAACCACAAAGCCGGTCAACCTCAACATAGCCGCCGGTAGCAAAAGCCGCAATAATGCAGAGTTTAGTTTGAAAAGTCTCATATCATTGAAATTGTTTTATATTCTATTGACATCACCAATGCCCAGTGGCGTAGCTATCTAGGGGCTAGACGGGGCAGTACCCTGGGGCCCCAAGCTCAGGGGTCCCCTCGGACTCTGACTTCCAAACTATAAATAGTTATTAAAAAAAAAGGAAAAGCAGAACTCTGAACGCGGAACTCTAGAACTCTCTTTGTGGGATCAGCACCTAATATTTCGCATAAAAACAAACAGTTGTTGAACCTTCATACGGATTATCATGAAGGACAAGATGGCGGAACATGATACGATTTGTCTTTTTTTAATGTGTGAGTGTAGTCTTGCTCCAGGTGTAAAGACGAGATGGCTTGATATGAAAATTTTAAATAGTTTAGTTGGGTCTTAGTTAATTTTTTGCCCCACTAGCTATGCCACTGGCAATGCCAAGGGGTTTAGCAATGTGCTGCCGACCTAGCCCTAGAAAGCAACTGGCTCTCAAGTGTTACTGCATGAACATATGACAATCACACAAGCTATAACGTAATCTTAGGGTCTACTACGAAAAACAATACACGATAGTTCGATCATCGTTATCAAATATTAACTAATAGGATTACAGCAAAACTGACGAGACGTATGTAAATATTTTTATCTAGAGAGCCAGTGTAAGGCAGATAGTACAGTACATATTTTAACAAACCTTATTTTTTTCCAGTTACTCTCCTATACCTAATGTACATGTCGCAGTGGGTTTAGAGATTATCAGGTGTCAAAGGTACAAAAATCTAATGAATTTCCACAGACTTTTAACAAAGCTGGTATTTGGATATGTTAATATGGTTTATGTTATAAATTACATTTTCAATCCAACCTTTTTTTTTGGAGCTTTACTTTTTGTTATCTGTAGGTACTTGCATTGTCATCCAATATATGGACTAATGTAAACCAAATATCAAGTCAATCCACCACTGGAAGTGGGTGAAATTTGACTTGCAAGATTTGATCCAAACATACATACATACATTGCAAGTTAATAAAAAAACTTGTAGAATATTCTACTGTTGTTATTGAAAAATAACAATGGCAGGCGATTGTGGTGGTCGTAACATCACGGTAGACACGTTTGAAAATCCTTTTTGTTTTGCAATTTCAACTTTTATTTTTTAACAAATCTTGATTTTTAATATTTTATTCTTAACAGTATCATAAGCTTATATTTAGTAAGGCAGACGTTTTTTCCGGTCCATCCGGCAGACAGCGAAACTTTAATTACCTCCAGCCGGAGTATACGTATGTATAGTACCTACTCACTTTTCGATCCATTTAATCTGCATATCATTGAATAGGTATACAATTATGAATATGAAAAACCATCCAAGTGCGTGTCGGGCCAGGCGTAGTGTAGGATTCCGTAGTTGCCCGTCGCAATATGCGGACTATGTAGAAGGGGGGCTATTTACTACTTGTTTTACACAACTAACGACTTCATCTAAATGGAATTTGTAAATTTTCCTCTTAACTTCTCCAAGTACAGTAAGTTTTCTTCTTTCTACTCGTTAACTTGTAAAGCCTATTTAGCTGTGATAGTTATACTTATACTAACCATTAGCTAGCAGATACTTGAACCTAACAAAAATTTGCACTTTTAAGCTTAAAATTTCGCAAATGGATCCCTGAATCGAAAAATGGTATTCAAACACTTGCAATATTTTTGAACAACCTATCCAACTACACCTCACATGATGGGAAAATTCATCCCTACTTCACGTAGAGACGACCACTTTGTCGACGTAATTAATAGTACACTGGTGGATATCCACCCTTACTAGGTACCTCTCTAATCCTAAGAGAGGTGGGACACATAAGCTTTGTTAATGCGGTACTGTTCGTTCCTCTATTTTTCAATGAACACATTAGTGCATTCACATACGCGGCGCGGATCTATCAATAATTCAATTTATCATGACCAATACGGGAAAAATACTACAACTCTGGTTATTCGATTTGACCGCTGAATTTTATTAACACGTGCGGGCCTTCCATCCATGGGAATAAAAGTAATGGGCTTTGAATCTATATAGGAAAAATAGATTTTTTTTCTTTACGTTTTTGTGTGCTTTATTTCAATTCTTTTTCAAGGAGTTCACCGTTTTGCTCTTATTAGTGCGAACTTCGTTCACATTCAAGGATGGGGCGGTTACAAAGGTAGGTTATATAGGGTGACTGGTAATTAGTAAACGATACTTAGACACTGATGACTGTACTCATGATAACAAACAACTTTCCCAAAGAAACATTTTTTTCTGAATTTTCTTAGCACGTGAACCCATAATATGTACCTAACAAGAATAAGAATAGACCATCAGCTTTTATTTAATTTAGTTATTTATCCCTACTTATTTCTTTGGGAAAATTGTTTGTTATCATGAGTACAATTATGCGTCAAAGTATCGTTTACTAATTATAATTACCAGTCACCCTATATATTTAATATCTTCCTACTTATTCCAGTCATCATTAGTCAGACCATACTGTTCGCAAGAACCATCAATATTATACCTACATATTAACCACAATCTGAAATGAAATGATCTCTAAGTTTCTTGTATGAATAGTCTTATAGATCCAGACCTTCATCACAGGCTGCTGTCAAACCACCTAAACCACCTAAACGCTAGTCCACCTAAACGTATGGATTATGAAATTCTCTGATTTTGGTAGCACCCCTGAAAAAAATAAGGCTCGGAGGTAGATGGTTGTTGTAGAGCTGGAAATGTTTTCGTTTAAATGTTGTGCAAAGCACGCGTGTTGGCTTCGATACTGACCGAGCGAGGAGAGGTAATCCAGCACTATCAAGCCTAAATACATTAACGTATTAAAAAATCAAGACGGTTACAACATGAAACAGAGTTTCACCAGAAAAACATTTCCTGAAATAAAGTGTATCTGCAAAACTAGAGCTCTTGAAATAAAAAACAAATATAATATTAATTAATTCATAACATACACCATTTAAAAAATATAAAATTTTAAAAGCTACATAAACTAAATGAAAAAGTCGTCAGAGGGCAACGTTCCCACACACCTTTTAACAGATAATTCTATTTTATTTCTCTCTCATTGTGTGAGGTAATATAAATAAAAATATGGGTATACCCAGTATTTTATTGTTAGGCATTAAATAGGAACAAAATAGGATACAAATTAGAAAGTATAGTATGTGTTATAACAATTTAACATGAATAAACAAGAAAGGTCAATCCAACTACTGAGTATCTTTTATATTAGTTAATTTTTATAAAACGAAACATGTACTGATGATTCCTTTCCCTACCGACACTGAAGGATTAATTACATTTAGATTTTAGTTAGACCTGTACACTATACGCATATCTGACCTCCAACCTTATATATAATGATCTTTCTAGGTCTATAGATTATGATATTTTTAGCGATAAGTTACATACTTTTAATGGAAAGATTCATAATCATTTTCGACTTAGGAAATGATTATTTATTTTATTTTATTTTTCATTCTAAGTAGTTTTTGTTTTCATATATATTGTTGATTTTAGTGAGAGACTTATAAGTTTAGTTATTTTTTAAATTTGATATTAACGAATGCTGTGATCTCCTGTAACTGAAGGTACATATAGAAGTTATGTCATGTGTTTAATTACTAAGAGTGTAACTATGTATCTTTGTTGGAGTTCCTTAATAAATAAATAAATAAATAAATAAATAAATAAACCTGTTATAAAATGTTACATAATGATGTACTTACATATATCAAGCGCACTTAGAAGCGACGACTCCACGAGCAGCAGAAGAGCTACCACACAAGGCACCATCTCGCCTCCCTCACTTCACCATTTCTACCGACACCTCAAATCTGAAACAAAACATTCAAATTTCATATAAAGTGTTTATAATATTATGTTAATACTCATAGTTAGTTAAGGCCCATAGTGCTTAGGAAAAAGCTGATGTTTGAGGTTCTCTCTTTGCCTAAAGAGAGAGGATCACGAGTTGTTGAGCGACCGACAATATGGCTTCCGCCACAGTCGCTCAACTGGTGACCTCCTTATGTATCTCACGCACCGTTGGTCACTCGCCATTGAAGTCAAAGTGAGGCATTGGCTGTGAGCCTAGATATGGCTAAGGCATTCGATCGGGTCTGGCACAGGGGTCTTCTCACGAAGTTACCAGCATACGGGCTTCCCGAGGGATTATGCAAATGGGTCGCCAGCTTTCCGTCCAGCAGATGCATAAGAGACGTCGTCGACAGTAGCTGTTTCGATAGCATGGATATAAATGGCGGCGTCCCGCAAGGCTCTGTGCTGTCTCCAACACTGTTCCTTCTGCATATCAATGATATACTGTCTATTGACGGCATTCATTGCTATTATTTTATTTTTTATTTTATGATGTGTGATATTTTTTATTTTTTATTCTATGCGGACGATAGTACAGGGGCGCTCATTACACGGGCCGTGCAAATATACCTCGTTCCGAGGTGGAGGAAAGCCGCGAACGGCTGGTGTCTGAAATCGATAGAACACTAACTTGTGTCTCCGATTGGGGTCGACTAAACCTAGTCCATTTAAATCCCATCAAGACTCAAGCCTGCGCGTTCACCACCAAGAAAACCCCATGGTCTGTGGCTCCACAATTCGAGAACATTTTCTTGAAAATCAGTCAAAGCATCGGGGTACTTGGCGTCGATATCTCTAGCGACGTTTTGTTCTCATATGGAGTACTGCTGTCATCTATGGGCTGAGCACCTGGATACCAGTTTGGGCCTTTAGACTCGGTTCAGCAACGTGCGATCAGAGTTAGATATGGTTCTTACATCGCGCATCATAAACAATATCACAAATTCTTGTTTTAAATTCTTAATATAACAAGAACCTCTATTAATCGTACCGTACCGAGTACTTCATACCTGGATGCTTACTCAAAGAAACTACAACCAGACGAGCAATTACATAAAAGTTTTATTGTTTCCATTTCTTCTACTGTATTTAAGAGCTGTGCTCTTGTCGGTGTAGCTTCTTCCACTCTGCTCTATCATTAGCCACATTTTGCACCTCCTTATAATTACGACACGACGCCTATTTTTGCCTTCATTTGATCTGTGTAACTTATTCTTGGTCTTCCTCTTCCTCGCTTTCCCTCTATCTTTCCTTCTATTATGTTTTTGATATATTCGTCGTGTCGTATAAGGTGGCCAAACATATTTCCCCTCCTATTCTCTATCGTCTCCGTAAGCCTAGGACTTCATAGGCTACTTATTAACATATGTTACTATAACTTCTTAATTATTATTGTAAAAAGTGAGAAAAAGTTAGAAGTATCGATTTGAAACTTTATAAACTTACGTTATTCTTGTGGCAATGCAATAATATGCCACCATAATTATAGATGGACTAGCTTTCCGCCTGCGGTTCTTCCCACTTTACCCCCATAGGGATGGAAGTTTCAAAAATCCTTTCTTAGAATACAAAAGGAACCATGCAATGCTTAGCAACTTTTGAGATCGAGACACGCAGTAAAATCATCCCCTTAAGACATAATTACCTACCAATGTTTTATTCATTAGGATTCGTCATTATCGTAAATTTTTAGGTTAGGTTTTAGGTTTCTCGAAAATGACGATTTTCGTTAAAACTTACGTTTTTTTTTTCTGTCAAAGTAATTAATACCGAGTTTCAAGTCAATCGGACCGCGCGTTATGTTCTTTTTCAACACACTTGCTCGTAAAGCGACATTTATTGCACCGTTTTTAGTGTCTTAATGCAGCTTATTACGCACTAGTGTTTTTTACTTTACCGCACAGTTTTATGATAGGTATTCCCGATTATGTTAAGTTTTTACCTCACTGTAAGTAACATGTGTGCAGACGAAGCATTTTTAATTTCAACGGGTAAAACAGCACACTGTCAAAAAAAAAAAACTTGCGCGCCTCCGGCTCACGCGCTTATTACCGCCTCGAGTGTTAATAACCAACTTTGCACACATGTATCATAATGTACTATAATGTTGTGTAGTTTTTGTTTATTGATGAAAAATGACAAAAAATCTGAAGTAATTACAGAAGATAGACGTTGAAGGTAGATATTTCATAAAACGATATTACTTACTAGCACAGATTTTTGAAATCACTAAATTTCCTTCACAAACAAATTTAGTAATGCGGTCCGGTATTTTTCTACAGTTATGGCCCAAATCAAGTAATTATACGTCTAAGGAAGGCCGGCCTTTGGTGCACGTGTCAGAATCAAACTTGGTAAGTTCTTATTTTTTCATTGTCGTTTACAAATAAACGTGAACAGTGCATTAATGAGTACGAAACAAAATATAAATAAAAGATGAAAAACTTACTTAAGTAGATACAAGTTGTAGAAAGGTACTAGGTACCTATAAAGTACAAGTACATTTTGCATTACATTAAACAAATCCTATGAATTGTAGACTATTTATTTTAAATAATCAAGCACTTAACACTTTTTTTTTTCCATTAGGAGATTCCAAAAGTATGAATAATTCTTTCACACACTTTAGTTTTAAGCACAGCCCTATCAAAATCCGACTAATCAGTCAATCCACATGGAACTAAAAAAGTTGCATTATAAAACGAAAACGAATATGGCGACACTTAGAAATTAGACAACCCACTAATACAGCGCCTGAAGCGTCACTGATCGCGATTTTCGCGTGCTCCAATAAATCTCTCAATGCCAGACACTGGCGTCACACAGGAGCACTGTGCGAACACTAAGCAAGCTTTCCTGTGCCTGTGTGGAAATGACGAGAGGGAGAGAAACAAATAGGTACTACACTTTTAGATTAAAACAGACAGGCCGATAGGCGTGGAGGATAGTTAGTTACCTACCCCTAATGCAATGCCACAGGTAGTAGCTTCGATTCCCACACGGGACAAACATTTTTGCATGTATGTGTGTGTGTACACACATGTTTGTATTATATTCCGTGTAGGGGTCCTAGAAAATGAAAACTTGAGTTTTATAATATGTAAGGAAATAATCAGTCGTCAGGTTTCGACAGAATCAATAATACCGTGTAAGTATTTGTCCTAGGATATTTATAATTAAGAGCTAATGGAGCTACTAATGCCCGGCATAATGTGTGTTTTACACAGGCATAACTTTTAGTTGCATATAATGTTCAGTAGCCGAGTGTAGATCGTCGGCCTGCCCACAACAAGGAGGGCCCTTCAAGAAAACAAAAGAATGCCTTGGTTCCTAACATTCTAACAATAGCACGAATGTCATTAAAGATCTAGACGTGTGTCAAGGTCTGCGGTAACGGCGGCTTACGACTGAAGTACACTTTCGAGGAAGAATAATTGTAGCGTGACTCGTGAGGACCAAGCATCGCCGTATGCCGTCGATACCTACAAAATATATGTATACTGGGATTAAGCGAGAAACAACGAAGTTAAATTACCAAATTGTAGAATACATAATAATCAGAGAAAAACGCCGCCGAAGTGCGTGTCAGAACACGTGCAATGCTTGAATGTCATTTGCAACTTTTGCAAAGCTTTGCGCAATACATATTCTAATTTCAGGCTCTCTTTTTGAAATTTTGATGACGTCAATGCTTTGAAGTTTGTTGCGCAGGTAAAGAAAAAAGTATTTTTTACTTACAGTAAACTGTAAACCGAAACAATATCGTTATTCGTGCCATTGTTCGAGTTAGTAGGTAATCTGATTTTAAAATAAACAGATCTTACTAAACATGTACAGTCTGCCACATAAGTACCTTTTGATTTTAAAATAAGCAGATCTTGTGCATACAGAAACTAAACTTTTTTTTTATCCTACTTAGTCGGCAAACAAGCATACAGCACAGACTGATGGTAAGCGGTTACTGTAGCCATATGGACGCTTGCAACACAAGAAGCATCGTTCACGCGTTACCGACGTTTCCCCCTCCCCAATGATATCTGGCAACCTTACTCACGTGCAGGAACACAACTTTACACAACATAAAGTTATTTGGCGGCGGTATTCTGTAGGGTGGAGTAGTTACTTCCCCACTAAAAACTTGCAAAAAATCTTGTCAAAAATTATTACAACTGCATGCCCGGTTAATAGTCAAAAGTACCCAAAGTATCCATGACTGTCTCTTGCAACTAAAAGCGCTTTAAAAGGTGAAGTAGGTTAGAATCTCATGGCTTTTCAGTACTAAAACGATCGTATAAGCACCTACAATGCTCAAGTAGATTTAATTTAGTTAATTTATTTGATTAATCAAAGCCTAAAATATGCTGCTCGTTGGTAAGCGCATAATGTGAGAAAGTCTGGACTGCTTTTGTTTTTTTCTTAAATATAAGTCTGAATCATGTCTGAATAAGGTTTTAACAAAAGTTACCTGATACTAGAAAATTTAAGAAAAGACTTAAAATACTTATATTGGGTATAATTTCGCTTGTTCTTTAGTATAAACTAGCTTTCCACCCACGGTTTCACCCGTGCCCCCTTCCTTACACCTTAGGAATGGTATTTTCAAAAATCCTTTCTTATCCTAACTAATATTATAAATGCAAAAGTGAGTAACTATATAATTTATTTAGGTAAGTAAATATGCTGTTTCGAATTTATAAACCCAAGAAATAAGGTTTTTCATACAACCAAAATCCTCCCAACACACCCCCTTAAAGATTGAATTTCCAAAAACCTAGCCCCAGTGGTTTCAGCTCTGCATTGATCAGCCAGTGAGGACAAGTCATTATTAAGGTATATGTATAGATATAGAGGGTAAGTTCTTCTTTCTTTCTTAGACAAGCATCAATAAACAGAAAGGTGCACCTGGTAAAGACGGAAGCTGGAGATGGACATACAATACTTTTTATGTTATACCTATTATTTATTAACAATTTTTTTATCTTTAAAAGTCAAGATGTAAATTACTGAACAGAGAATTGGTAATAACTACCAAACAACACAAAGCTAAGAAAAGATCCACACCATAACAAAGCTCATATGGACTAAAGAACTTAAAACCAACATTTGATTAGATTGTAGTGTCCAGACTTTGAATATGCATCTGATAAGTAAAATGTGATCTATAAAGTGTGTGGCATGTTTCTTAGGTGGATTTAGGACTATTTGGTTGGTTACACCCAATATCACCATGAGCAAGCAAAGTTGTGTGTCAAATATGGACAGCTGCAAGGAGATCTCAAGCATATTCAGAGCAGGATATATGGTAAAATAAAATTACATGGCTCTAAATGCAGTGTCCTCCAAAATACCAACTCAAGACCTATAACATCCTCACTGGAAATTGGTGGTAGTGGAAGGTGCTTATTTACTGTGAGGTGTGCAAGTCTAACATGATCTGATTTATATTATATTAAATAATTAATTACGGAAAAAAGGGGCTGGGCACATACGGACAGGCAGACAGACATGACGAATCCATAAGGGTTCCGTTTTTTGCCATTTGGCTACAGATCCCTAAAAATTAGAACTGTATCTGCCAACTGACTGCTATGCAGTTTGGCGGAATTAAGAGTAAAGAAACATAAATGTACATGTTGGTTTGTTAAATAAGAAAAAAACTTGTACAATATTAATCATTCACCAAGCAAGACATACACTGCACACCACTTTCTCAGTAGCAGAGTGGTTGTGACTTGGAACCAATTACCTGATGAAGACCTCAACTCATTTATGGACAAGGATCATTATACTTTAAAGTGAATTATGTTGAGCAAAGTGACTTTCAACACTGTGATATAGTCATACCAGCTAGGTACCAAGCTGCTCATCTATAAGTAAATAAATAAATTCAGACTAGCTGTCACAGTGAATGATAATAAAATATGTACGAAAAATACTGATACCAAACTGAACACTGTACATTTACAAGGTAACCTACATTGAAATCAAGAATCAAATAAATAACAATGAATAGGTACTAGCAGAAAATTGTGTTTTGTCGGAGTATATTTTAAAACCAAATATGAGTAAAACAGATTTACTTTTATAATGAATACGTATTCCTTTAGAATTAAGCATACCTTATCTAATGTGTAAATAATTAATTATTTTCGTATCAAATTTCATCATAAAAATATAAACTAAACCACAGTAATAATGGTTTGATGTTCAAAAGTTAATGATGCCAGTATCAGGCTGAATAAGATGTAAAAAAGGAAGGCAATCTTACACAAGGAGGGCCCTTCTTACGGGTTACTGAAGTAATCTGTGTATGTAGTACGAGTGTTCAATCAAACAAAGGGCTCATTGGAAAACGTTACATATTTCGTTATGGCAAGCGATCTTCGAACAACATACCATTAAATAAATACAAACTAATTATAATGACATGTAATGTAACGCACCTTCAAGTGCCAGGTACATAGGTGGAACCCGGTGACATGGGAAGTAAATTAACATAATATCTTCGTCCTTACACTGTTCAAATCACAAGCCATATCTTATTACAATTTAGCACCACAATATTATCCACTGCATAATCTTGAAATCTGGTTTAAACTATACATTCTACTGTCGCGATCAAGTAAAATATTCAGGCACTAGCCAACTGAGTGGAATAAATAAAATAATACAGAACCTCCAATTAATCGAACATAGCATATGACTGACTATCTATATCTATATTAAAATAGTGTAGTGCAACTTCTAACGAAAACCCGAAAACACAGACAACTAAAAGGCCGAACCGTAAACATCGAAGGAAGGAAAATCCGTTCAATTCCGTTCCGATACTTCCTTGCTTACTGACGGACGGACTGAATCCCGCACGCCTGGCAATGTTCTAATCAAAATAACCCACTGTATCGAATGACAGTGCAAAGTTCTTACTCGACGTTCTCGCCCCTCTCTTCCTTCCTTCGCCCCCGCCATGACCCATGCCGGCCATTTTATTTTCATTCCATTCCACAGAGTACTTTTTATAACTACCTAGCAATTCCATTCGTCAATATGCACCTACCTGTCATCAAACACGTGTTTGTTTTGATGAGAACTTAAGTTCTTATGTCGATTTATTTCCACCTCTTTTAATCCATAAATTCAGTGTTATCCATATTTGTATGACGAGAAGTGTTGTATTGATAAATTTCCGCCACTTTAAATCATTCAATACAGTGATTTCGGCATTTTTAAGTTTCGAAAATGTTGTATGCCCAAGTGCAACAGTTTACGCCAAGACGTTAAACTACATCAGTTTTCTCTAAGTGAGGAAAATAAGAGACAGTGGATAAAGTGTATTAATTGTGAGACAATAACTTAACAGCGATCCACGCAAATTATATGTTTGTCACCTGAAGAGTGGCGCATATCGAAGCTTGGAGATTTCTTCAGGGAACCCGACAAATATCTTTTTTGAAGCAGGTAAACAACTATCGATCAACAAGTTGACTGTAATAATATAATATCTTATTATTATATGTATTATTCCTAGTCAACTCATAACATTTAAAGCTATAACCCAACCTTTGTGGTTGTGAAGGCACATTAAGTCTAACCAAAATAAATGCCTGGCAAATGCAGTTATATTGAGATATATATAACACATTAGTAACCATGGCTCCACCAGAGTTAGAAATCTATTGTTTGATCCGGTTAGTTCACCCTTATTCCTTATTTATTTTAACATAGGTTGACGGGCCAGTTGGTTAAGATTCCACCTGTTGCACCGCAGGTCGTGGGTTTGATTCCCACACAGGACATGCATTTGTGTGCATGAACATGTCTGCATGTCCTGAGTCTGGGTGTAATTATGTATATTAAGATTGATTAATTATGTATTTACAAACTAAAAGTAGTATAATAATATGTAGTATATCAGTTATCTGGTTTCCATAGTACAAGCTCTGCTTTAGTTGGGATCAGATGACTGTGTGTGAGGAATGTCCCAGGATATTTATATATAGTTACAGAGATAAATTGCATTTTTTCAGATAACAAGAAAACTGTACGCGGTGATCATAGTTAGTCAAAGAAGCGCCACAATGATCATTCATATTACCAATGAAAGTCGCAAGAACAGAAGTTTTTGGTATGTATACATCATCCAGCACTTTTTGAATAAATTAAAAGAAATAATATAAAAGTAAAATTAAATTAAATTAAAAGTTTACTTTGATTATAAAATACTACTATGGGTAATGGACATGCCATTTATAGATCTTTACTCACTTGACTAGAGCATGATGACGCTGTTTCCACTTTACACAAGAATATTTAACATTCTGTCCGTATTGATGATACATGAAGGTTTAGGTTTTAAAATAATAACAGCTCATACAAATTTTCAGATACCTCTGTTCAACCATCAGCTGCGAGCCATCAAAGTAATGCCACATGTGTGTCTCTGAATAACACAATGCAAATGAACTCAGGTAATTTTTTGCCATTTAATATAATCTTATCTAGTAATGTGTCCCCCTGTCCCCTTTGTATTAGATTAAGTGCTGGCTCAGTATCTCCAGCAGTGTGTTCCATTTGTGTAGGCTATTTCTATGTAAAATTTATAGCTGACATAAAAATATAATATTTTTAATGCATAATTAATTACTACACCCAAAATCTTTACCAATAAATTATATATACAAAAAAGGCAGATGATAGGAATGCCAGTCTCCATACTAAAATCTTCAAATCCTTCGACTATCTTGTACATAAAAAATAAAACATTTCAAAGATTTTGTCATTATTTTCGGCCACCTTTTTGATATTTTTTGTGACGTTTTAGGACAAAGACACCCTAGTATTTTTTGTTTGCATGGGTATCTCCAATCGATGTATATAGGCTTCATCGTACGCCACTATTTGAAAAAATAAAAAAAAACAATATGCCTGAAGATTAAGCTAGGCTCCGATCGAAAATCTTCGCACTCCTTTACAGTTACTTTATACTTTGTTTACAGATATTTTAATGATGCCAACAGCAGTCCAGACCCATCCAGACCGTCACTACAGATAGAATTAAAACTGAAAATTTAAATAAATAATTTGTAAATAAATAATTGTTTCATTTATTATTATACTATAAGACCTTTTGAAATAAAAAATAATTGTATTTACCGTAAAGCCCCGGCCCTACATATCATAGGCTGTATGACTATTTTTCATTGCACCATAGAATGGAAAAAAAAAAAAAAAAACGTCATGTTCAAATTCTGCATACGGTTTAACACCAATGTTCGTCAGATGGCGGTCTGAACTTTAGTTCTCTTGGTAGGTAGTTTGTGATCCCGACTGAATGGATCAGAATCAATTCAGAATGGATAGTTAGATAGTTTAGTTTAGTCCTACAAACTTATCTAACCCGGTGGTCAAAAAAGGAAGTAACGACGCCATTTCAAAATAATATATAATCGCCATTGGTAAAAGAGAATATAAACACTACATTCATTGGTTGTTTGCTCCACCAAATGCGATATCAGCGATTCCCTCACTGGGCCAGATAAGCTTGTGGTACTATAGTATCCCTACTAGTAATAGTCTGTGGTGAATAATCGAATGAGTCGTCTTCGGTTTTTATTAGGACTATTTCTGGCAGAGTCGAGTTATATTATAAGTTCTACTTGTGAGTAAATTGGCTACTTGACAATTATAATGAAAAAATATGAAATATGTTAGATATGATAGCTAATAGGTTAACAATAATTACACAATATGTTTTTTGCACAATAATAATTTTTTAATATTTTATTTTAGGAAATAAAAAGTGAGTTTTCTTCTTCTTCTTATTTTTAATTTTGGCAACCAAGCCCAAATTAGGGCTCATTTCTGCTAGTGTCGAGTTATATTATAGTTTCCAGTCATAATAAATCACTTCACATTAAAGTCCTCAGTCAGTCACAGTCCATAAAAGTCATGTTTTACTACAATGGTGGTAATTGTACTAAAACTCTTCACGGACATTTTGAGACAACTTGAAAAGTCACGATACACATAATTCATTTCATTTCACTTCACTGGTGCACATGGATGATCTTTATTGGGTAAAATACCACCAAAAATACACAATAAAACTCAAAATACACAAATTTATGAAAATAAAAATGAAAATGCTACGTCACTCTGCAAGTTCCCGCCAAAAAGTCATTCAAGTTTTCACTTCTGCTGGCACTCCGGAGTGCAACCCGTATTTTTTTTTTTATGTCGGCCCGCTACAGAACTGTACAAAACATAGCTACAAAACCTATATAGGTAAAAAAAATACTGGTGTCTATGTCCTAAAACGTTACGTTACCTCGTTACCTAGAGTTATTTGCAAAAAAGATCGATTCCGAGACGACGAGTTCCAAATTCCTCCCGAATGGCGCTAGGAGTAGTTAGAAAGAAAAGACAGAAAAGAATTTGTTGACGGAGTGACGTATGCCCTCTAGTATGCCCAAGAATCTTATCTAATATATAAGATTCTTGAGTATGCCCAAGGATATTGCATGGATATTGTATACAGTCGGTAAAGTCCGTTCACAGTGTAGATTGAGAATTGTAGGTAGACAGGCCACTAATATGATAATAATTGCGGAAGCGAGATACGTATATCCAAAATTCAAAATTCAAAATTCAAAATCATTTATTCAAATAGACCTTCGCAGGCACTTATGAAAAGTCTGACTCTAATACTCTAATACCGGTTCGGAAGGTTGCATTTGCTGAGAAGAGCCGGCAATAAACTCAGCAATTACTCTTTTCAAAACAGGCTTAGATTAATTACATAATATTTACATTCTAATCGCACTGAAAACAATTGCGTGCCTAAATATCGTGCGTGCGTTGCGTGTATCTCAAAACGTGTATGTGTGTAGCGACATCTATCAGACATCTATCAGTAACACTGAGATAGTTCATACACGGAAAGATAGATGGCGTGGCGCCACATTATCCTGCATCGCGCGCCTACATCCTGCATCGCGCTTGCGAAGTTTTCCCGAGAATCTGCATATATACAACTGTCCGACATGTACAGTTGGACCGCGGTCCCCAGGCACGATGACTCAGCCTGGCGGAAGATCTTCCCTTTTAAATGGAGGTGTCCCCGACGTGATGGATGGGAATATTTTCCAACCCTCCAAAATCACGGAACATGCAGTAGCACTTCCGAGCAGATTCTCCAAGCTCATCACTCCTTGCACCTCCATATGTTGTGTGAGCAGGACTACTAACTACGGTCGCTAATCACTGAAATGTGGAAATATCTTTCCATTTTTTTTTTCTGTAATGGCGTCACACGGCTTGTGTATTTTGGCAATTTCCAGTTATATTATAAGTTCTAGCCACAATAAATCACTTCCACATAGTCCTCAGTCAGTCACCGTCCATAAAAGTCATGTTTTAGTTCAATGGTGGTCATTGTACTAAAACATTTCACGGACTTCTTGAGACAACTTGAAAAGTCACGATACACCACAGACATATGAGATACACATAATTCATTTCACTTCACCGGTGCACATGTATTAATCTTTATTGGATAAAATGCAATAAAACTCAAAATACACGAATTTATAAAAATGAAAACGCAACGTCACTCTACAAGTTCCCGCCAAAAAGTCTTCCATAGGAAGGTAAAAAAAAAAAACAACGGGTTGTACACCGGTGTGTGAGTGCCGGCAGAAGTGAAAACTTGAATAGGTATTAACGTTGTGCATTTTTCATATTTTTGAATTAGGGAATAATTTTGCACGAATTGCTTTAATTATCAGTATTAAAGTACTATCATTTATGTGGAAAAATACAATATTCATTTATTGCGCTATCGTACACAAACATGAAAATTTATATTAAATCACATGTAACACTTCAGAATTATTTGGCAAGCTGTAACATGGCTGATGGCTGTAACACAAACAAACACATACGAACATTCGCGGAAGCGCCCTGCGCCGCCTAAACGAAACAGCAGGCGCAGGCATACATTTTCGCTTGATTTTCGCTGCACGGTAGAAAGAGAGGGGGATAATTCCTTTCCTACGCCGCGCCAGAGCGGTCTACTCTCCCTCCCTTGACTCTCCCAGTCTCCCTCCGTCTTACGAATTTTCGATCAGATTACCTGACGCGAGGTTAACATTTTTTACACATCACAAAATAGTGCACAACGCCGCCGCGCCGAAGTAAGAAGTTTTCACTTCGAAAAAAAAACTCGAAAAAACCAACAGACAGTAGGTACGAAACCATTTCTGTTCCAATGTGTGAGGATGGATTCCCCGTCGATAACAAGAGTGGCGTATAGAAAAACTGAAATTTGCTGGAGTTGATTTGCGGGAGGCCTCCCACGGCCAGTTTTATGTGGCATGCTCACATGCTCTAACTATGGTCCAAGACTTGGCCTTGGGTGGTTCCGTTTTTTTTTTTTTTTTTTTTTTTTTTTACCGTGTATAGGCCTGTGTTTGACCACAATCTCACTATGGTAAGTGATGATGTGGTCGAAGGTGGTAAGCACACAAAGCCTAGAAAGAACTGGCTCTCAAGTGCAGCTGACGGAACACACTGATAGGTGCTTGGCGACAGATTTTCAACTTGAGGGTGGTAGCCAGCCAGACGGGTACTACAAAGTACCCTACCACCGTGCTATGGTTTCCTCACGATGTTTTCCTTCACCGAAAGCTCAAGCTCATTGTAGGATTCGAACCCGGGACCTTCGTCTCGGTATCCGACGTCACTACCACTGAGCTATCATCGCCTTAAAACTTGGGTAACTTTTAAAAGAAATTTCAATGAAAAATTAAAACATTATTTAATAGAAAGCTATACTTACTTATTACAATACAATTCAATCCCTGTTTGTGTATAAATTCATTTATCGATATAGTTTATTAATACAATGGTAATCGATTTATTTCTCATCTAAATTGCATAAAATAGTAAGTAACATTGTCACTCAACAAATGACTTTGTACAAAATTCTAGCGATCACAATTTCATAAGCACCACTCGTTATGAACGGATAATTACGAGTATTTAGAGAGTCGTTCATTAAGTTATCGATTTCAACATTTTAGTTACCTATATAACTTCTAGAATTTAATATAATAAAAACTACGACTATAATGTTATATAAACATTATACAAAACATAAGTAAGATAATTGAAAATGGACGAATTCAAAATAATAATGATAAATAACAATGAATAATGAAGGAGGAAAAAGAATAATGAAAAAGTAGAGAAATGTAAACCAAAGGCCGCATAACCCGTCTCATCGTCTATAAAAAATCTATTTCATCAAACCTATAGTACAAAAAATAATAAATAACAAAAAAACATCTTGTGGACGATATGTGGACATTGTGACGTTGATGATCATTATTAAATATTTTTTTTAATATTCTATGCCTATCACACCCAATGATATGTTTTTAAATATCATCGCATCATCGACAACTTATTGAACGCTCCATGAGTTATATTTCTTTCTCATACGTAGACCTCTCCTCTTTTGGAACCGTTAGGTTTTCGCGCGAACTCTGGCGGAGTGCCGGTACTGGCAGCACTGTGCTCACTGTCACGATCGGAAGGAGGCACCTCGGTGATAATAGTGTGTGTGGGGTGAGGGGAGCCGCCGGAGCCGTCGGCCGCACCCCGCTCCGCGCGGGGCGACGATGGCGTCGAGCCCACCAGTGAGGTTAGCTGGGACACTCCCATCGGCGATAGTGTAACGGGTGAAGCGGCCAACATGGGCGCCAGGCCGCCCGGGGCAAGCACCGCCTGCGCCAGCGCAGTGGTGCCCGGCTGACCGGCGTGCAGCGTGTTGTTCACCGACCCGCTGTCCAGCTCCTGGATCGGCGACAGCACCAGAGCCCCCAGCACCGGTACCTCGTTCTGATAACCTTGGTGCGCCATTATCACTCCCATGTTCTGCATGCCCATTGAGATTCGATTCTCACGATCCATTACCTCTTTTGTCACGTCCGGCGTGGGTATACGAGGTCGGTTACGTAGTGTTATAGGGACGGCTGATCCGTTGCTTTTTTGACCACCTTTAATAAATCATACATAACGTGGTAAATAATATTTTTTTCAAATTCAAATTCAAAATCATTTATTCAAATAGAACTTCGCAGGTACTTATGAAAAGTCTGACTCTAATACCATTTGCTGAGAAGAGCCTACAATAAATTCAGCAATTATTCTTTTCAAAACAAGCTTAAATTAATTACATAATATTTACTTTCTAATCGCACTGACAATAATTGCGTGCCCCGGCGCGGCGGCAAAATTACAAAGTAGACTGAATAAATATTTAATAAGTAAATAAATAGCAAGCTTAAGCAGACCAGCCCCCACAAGCAGCACTTGTTTACAAGTATGACGCGTGTGGCAGCCATCGCCCTGGCAGCCATATTGGAGGGAAGTGAGCGACCCATAATAACACAAATAAGTAGGTAGTCCCCTTTACTCTGTGACTAGGGAAAGAGATTGCACATATGGCACGTGTTATCGTACAGGACATCGTACGATAACACGTGCCATATGTGCAATCTCTTTCCCGACAGTTACCATCTCCAAGTTAAAATAGGCGATGTGCATTGGGTGTCCATAAAGATAATGGGAAATATGTGACATATTTGATAATAATATCGTTATATTTAATTAGATAATTTTATAATGGAAATATGCATACCATGCCTAGAGTTCTGACGGTGTTGACCACGGCCAGACTTGCGTCCAACCAGACGTTCATACAACGACATTTTGTGGTGAGGCGGTGAAAGAACCGACGGTTGACCTGCTTCGGGACTCGAATATACTACAGAGTTGTGCCGATTCCTCCCAAATAACCCTCCAGAGGAATATGCGGTCGACGCGGACCGAACTGACCCCACTCTTGATATCTGTCTCTGAAACCAGTTCTTCCTTCGCTCCACTAGTGGGGTATCAACGCTTTCCTGAAAGAATTGAAATTAAAAATATTATTATATTAACGCAAGCACTATAATGAATCCCATCATAATTAAATAGTCATCATCATAGTTAAAGTTCTCAATCACGCACAAACGGGAGAAATTTGATACTTGATATACTTATTATACGGTTTGTTTTAGCAAATAAGGTAGGGAACAATTTATTTTAAAATGGACAAAGTCGCTTATGAATTGAGTTGTCAATTGGCCAAGTACTTACATAATCGGCATAAGTTTCATCGTGACTTTTTCTGGGGGATTGCACATTAGCATAAACTGCATCTTCAGCTTTGACTTTGTAGTGATCAGCAGAACATGCCGGCTCGTGTCTTCTATAGTGCTCAGAGGCTACTGTGTATGGCAAGTCTTTTGGCACCACCTCCTCCCAGTATTGGTCCTTTAGAAGTTCTGGATGCTCCTCATGCATTTCATCCACTATCATGTATGCAGCCTGTAGTAGAAATAATAGGTAAGTTTGAATCAATTTACCTTGATTTATGTATATTGTAGAGATTACTAGCTGCCCGGCGAGACTTCGTTCGCGTGGTGCTACCCTACCCTGTGGTGCTACCCTACCCTACCCTATCTTAACCTATCTAAACAATCCAGGGCGTCAATTGACCACCATTGTACCACTTTTATGGACGGTGACTGATTGAGGACTATGTGAAAGTGAATTATTGTGACTAGAACTTATAATATAACTGGAAATTGGCAAAATACACAGACGTGTACAACGACGACATTGAAGAAAAAAAAAACAGGTGCGAGAATTGACTAAGGAATCGTTGCCAGAGCGCAGCAATCTGAGACCCATTAATGGTCCAGTAATGATAAAAAAAAGCTTTTACTTTTTTGAGAATAAATCGAAAAAAGGCAAAATAGAAGAACTATTTTACGGTAAAATATAAATGTTAGAGTATGGCTACGGTAGTAGGTATCATTTATTATTCTGTGGTATGGCTGACCTTCATCTTCACTATTGAGATTATGAACCAAAAGCTCAAATATAATATTAAACGTACCTTTATATGTCTGTCAATAAGCCAGTTCAGCTCTATGTCATCGTCATCTTCCCCAAAAGGATTAATTAGCACCTCCGCCACTTTCAACCAGCCGACGTAGAAGCAAAACTGTAAATAAACGATTTTTTCATTAGCATTTCTATCTATGGTAAGTAGACGTATACCTACAAGTGTAGGCGGGTCAAGGCTCGATGGGGAAAAAGTAGTTATCAGCCTTACCAATTAACTCTCAAGTCATTGACTCAGTCCATGCCATATAGCGCTACTCCCAGTTGGTTAGGAGACCAAAGAAGATTCCATTTATTGAGAATAAAACATGCCGCAGTGCACTAGCCACTTTTTATGCCATGTTTGACCCCAGCTCCTCCTCCTATCTAATAAAGTTAAATGCTTAAAATTTTCTTTATCGATTGCAAATAGGAGCTATTACCAAGTACTATTAAATATTCTGTGCTATTACTTAGCTACAGCACTACTGACTGTGGAGAAACTAAATAAAAATACTTATATGAAATCTGAAAAGTCGCGTCAAATGAAACTTCTTATAGGTTTTAAATAGATCATTGATGGTGAGTCAGAATTAAATATGCAGGCCGGCAGGGTAAGCAACTTCTTATTTTAATAACCCGGCCAATTGGCTATCGGTTTTTTTTTTTGTTCCGTGATCGGAACACACGTAGTGTAGGGTTCCTTAGTTGTGCCCTACGGTTTCACCCGTGATAGTATTGTCCGAAGTAAATGGATGACCATGAAATAAAAGGACATGAAAAAAATCATCATCACTAGGTACATGGTATAAAATGAAGTCTCTTTCCGCGTCTGTCTGTCTGTTTGTCCGCTAACTCCTTCTAAACCACACAACGGATTTTGATGCGGCTTTTATTATTAGCTATATAAGTTTCCCAGGATGGTTTATATATGTAATAAATCCATGTTATATATATCATCAATCAATATCTATATATATAAAAATCAATGCCACTTTTCGTTGTAATTTTATAACTCAAGTACGGGCTCACCTATCCAAACCAAATGTTTAGGCTTTTTTTTTTCGGACTATTTAGTAGATAGTTTATGTGAAGTTTGCACAAAATCGGTCGAGCGGTTCTTCATTTATCACATTTTTATTATTTCACTTTATACGTATCGAAGCACGTACCGGGCCGCTAGTACCTACATATAAAAAAGTCTATGTTTCGGAATCACATAGAATTTTTGCGCTTTCTTTGCTAACGAATCTCTCAACAACTCAAAAACTCTCATACCAATATAGGTACGCTAGATACGCTCTATCTCGTTTAGAATTAATAAGTGGATAATAATACCTGGAGCGCTGTGAAAAGTGGGAAGTAAACATCGGGCTCATATTTAGAGGTGCTGCCGGGAGCAGGCGGTACCAGCTGTCGCCCCATCAGTGCCGCCACAAAGTACGTATACAGTGCCAACGTTACCACCTGAAAAAACGAAACAAAAAGATAAATATCTTACGATAGTTTTCAGTTTACCAAGCACGGAATAATTAATGGTAGGAAAGCGCATAGACGTTTTTTTAGTGATGCATGAAATAATGAATCAATACCTATGATAAAAAGAAGTTATTCGTATGCGTGTCTGCGATTGCTATGCTTTATAGGTACGTGGTGTAGGTGTAAAAAGTCTGATCTATGTGTGTGAAATTGAAAATTGGGTATTTCAATGTCTGCATTTAAAAGAAGAATAACATAGTTACAAACCCATACCAATGCCACAGTCAATGCCGAAGTACGTTAATTACCTATATTTATAATAATAACCTACAATATATTTAGTCAGATGACTTTGATCTACAAGATTAACATACTTAATAAATAAATATCTTGGGACATTCTTTACACATGGTTATCAGCTCAAAAAATGGAAACCAGATTACTACATACTTTTTGTTTGTAAATACTTTTGATATAGGTACATAATTACATTAGGTTTCCGTGCTTCGGAAGGCACGTAAAGCCGTTGGTCCCGGTTATCACTTAATTGTGATAGTCGTTAAGCTAGTTGGATACCTCCTAGGCGGCTTGAAAAATTCCAACAGTAGGTTGACCACTACCCTACCTCCACCAATCCGCAGTGGGCACGCGTGGTGGAGTATCGCCCTCATTTTCTTATTTTATTTCACCCTCATTTGTGAAAGGAGGCCTGTTCTCAGCAGTGGGACGTTATAGGCTGATGATGATGATGATGATGACATAATTACACCCAGACTCAAGACATGCAGATAGATATATTCATGCACACAATGCGCCTACGACCTTACTCGGTCAGACACTTAATCGTTATCATCGGACCAGATTTGTTCAGCTCTGACTCTGACACATATCACGTAAAAGGCACGTCTTATTATCCTGCTAGTGTGATTACAATTATTCCGTTCGTTGAAACGCTCGCATGTGAGACCTAATGTTATGCGACAATGTGTCAATATAAATAACAATGTAATTGGATAGGTTGAGCGATACAGTCACCCATGCTATCGATTATGTCCAAATGAGCTTGGCATTGAACTTCTTTCCCAGAGCAATTTTTCATTAGGTTTGAGACGACTACTCCTTGGTAATTATCATAGCTGGAGAGACTTTAAATCATTAAACATAACCCAGAATTCTTAAAATCTGATGTTTTTGGCAAAGTGTAAAAGAGAGGATATTGAGATCTCGGAGGACGTGTCAACTAAAGGCTCCCTGACCGTAAGCGGTTTTCGTCCGTAGCCTAAACGCTTTCAACACCGGAGTGGTATCACTCACTTTAGTTGACACATCCTTAAACAATAATCTATATACTCGCAAGTGTGTTAAAAAACGTCGTATGACACGAGTGTGCATTGATTATTACACTCTCGGCTCCTCTTAATACCGCCTTTGCACTGCGTATAAAAAACCCGCACTTATTAATTTTCCGGGGTTTTTTTTTTCCATTTATTTGGGTTCACAAATAGTAACACAGGATATTAAAAAGCAATTTTACATAAATACAATATTAAATGTGCTACCAACTACAAGAACCACATATAAAATAAAAGAGTAGGTTTTACACGAATAAACGTGTAATAAGTTCGTTATTTTTACACGTATTTTTTGCACGGAGCGCCGTCACTGCGCTCGTGCGCTATTTCACGCCGTGCAAATAAACACTACTTAGGTCACAAGTATCGTAGTATAAATTATATTTGTGAATGAAGGGGAAGAGTTTTTTGTTTGTTTCTTTGTTTAGTTAAACGAGCTAATCTCTGGATCTACCAGTCGGATTCGAAAAATTCTTTCACTAATAGGAAGCTAGTAGGTACCTAACCTACATTATCCCCAAGTATCATAGCATACTTTTTAACCCGGGAACGCGGGTGAAAGCGCGGGTTACATTAAAGCTATATGTTATAAAATAACTTACTTGAATAACAAGGACGTAATAACAAATTTCGAACAATACAATAGGGTCCCAAACATGTTTACAAACGAACGTACATGTACTGTAGAAGTTTAAAACCTACTACCTTCAACGATTTATCGTTTAAGCATACTACTTACCTACTAGCTTAGTACCTACACCGAAGAATTATAAAGTTATTTGAAAGTCTTTGAGAAGAAACAGTACCTAAATAGAAAACATTTCGATATTTTCTACGATCTATAAGGACTAAAAATTCAATTTGGTATAACCTGAAACGATGAACCTTCAGTTTCATCATGTCCGTCATCTGAACGTGCGCTTCTTTATGCATGTACCCTTATAGACATTGAGGTGTTCCATTGCATTGAATGGGACATTCCTGAAGAAGATACTCTAAGCTGATGAGCTTAGAGTATCTTCTTCAGGAATGTTGTTCTTACGATGGTAAGAACATCATTCCTAACAAATAAGCGAGCAATAAAATATAAAGGAAGTACTCTACTAACCTGTGTATAAACGAGAGGAACACACACTGTATCGTATCCAATCAGCGCTCCTAATCTTCTTCTGATATCAGAGAGCTCGACCAGCAGCGTTTGTACTATGTGGTCACTCGTAATAAGACCGTCTTTCCGCGCTCTGTTTATAATATTCGTCGCCCACACGAGCGGCATCCAGTATTTAGACATGGGGCTCTTCCCGTCCATCTTCTCAAAAACTTTCCTCTCACTCTCCAACATAAGACCTGGAAGAGATGAAAGACATTGATTTGGGTTTTATACTCATGCAACTTGGATCTCAATGTGCCCTGTGCACTTACCGGAGTCTACGACGTGCTGCCACGTCGGGAACCGGCGCTTCACCCTCAGCGATACCCTCTGTAGAGTGATAACGTACGCTAAAATAGCGTATCTTACGATGTTACGCCTCATCAGCCGACCGGTCTCGTCCTGTAAATACAAGTGACGTAAATAAGATTTCTTTGCATATTATCAAAGGTGACGCAAGCGAATTCAAACATGTTATTTTAACACACTGCAAAATATCCGTTACGAATTCTAGTAGTGTTTATTGTCAAGAAAATCTTTTTACATAATTTGCAGTGGGTTATATTTAGACATAAGCGTAGATATGTAAGCATTTACATTTTACGTATACAGTGTGGCTGGCGAGAGAATGCGTTTCTGACACCTGTTAATGACGGAACCGGCCGATCTGTTTGAAATGGGACATTCATCAAACTACCTATGCCTAAGAAAATACTGAACCATCCTGTGAAAATCCCATCGCAATAGCAATAGGATTTCAGAGATAAGACCAATGTTGACAGGTGTCAGAAACGCATTCTCTCGGAGACCGCACTGTGCTCTATGCTCTTAAAATCAGTCTTAAAACTGTTGTGTAAGTACACAATAATACAAAAGAAGTAGTTAGGTAAATAGTAAACAATACGATGTTATACCCAACACAATATACCCGGATAACGTATAACTACACAGGTTGTATATTCAGCTTAAAACAATGGTTCAAGGACAAAATGCATAGAAATTCGCAACACTTACAATGCAAAATAATTATTTAGCACATAAAATACATACGACATAAATAGTATGTAGGTTCAATCCAATGCTAAAAATATATAGAGCCACATCGAAAGAAAGTGCAAGTACCTATGAAATGCAATATGTAACCTAGGTTAGCTATTGTAGGTACATGTCGTCGGCAGATTGTATAACTCGGCAATTTACAAATTTCCTCGGCATTTCATGAACGCTCGCTGTTTTGCAAAATGCCGAAGGCAAATTGATGATGCTTTTCATCGTATTCAATTCGCCAAAAGTCTTACGTTAGAGTAACCATGATTTAAGGTTAAATTAAGTAGATGTGTGATATGTTTTTTTTTTTATTATGTAACGTTTAATCTAAACAGATATCAGATTGGAACCTATTACCAGAACCGACTCGGTGCACTCCAAATACAGTTGGTTAGGTTAGGTTATTAGGTTAGAACTGTGACAATACCATGCGCGAGCCGATCGGTGCCACGGCAGCGGCCGGCGAGCGCTAGATCCAAGTTTGTGCTTTATGTAAATTTTTGGTGGTCATTAACAATTGTTTGATTAAACAATCATAATTTGGAGTTTGTTGCTTTAAGTAGGATCGCAATTGTAAAATTTTTGGTCCTAATTTCACGCTAAAATGGTTAAGTATTTAATGTTGGATCATTTACTATTTTTGACTATATAAAGTGATTTTTACCGTAACATTTTACTAAGTCTGGTGGTTCGTTAAAAAAGCCATTAACTATTTTATCAGTCATTTACGTGTAATAAAATAGAAGTCCATCGAACGTCAGTTTCCATGGACACTTTAGCACTTTTTACGTACCGGATAAACTCCAAAACTTTTTCACAGTTCCCGCTAGAGAATCGTAAAAGTTATTTAATTTTGGATAGTAAATGTGTTTGAAGGCATTTGTTTCATGCGAAAAACATATTTTTTCGCCTTTTTTTTCAAAAATATTTGCACTACTCGACGCCATTTTCATTGTTTTGACTAACAGCGCCACAGGTTGTAGAAAACATAACTTGTTGTAGCAATTGGCCGCGGCATTTTGTAAAAATTCGTTCGAATCTTCATTTAGGTTACACGACATTTTACAAATAGACGAGGCATTATATAATTTACCTTCGGCATTTTACAAAACAGCGAGCGTTCATGAAATTCCGAGGCAATTTGTAAAATGCCGAATTATACAATTATGCCGACGACATACACACTAGTATTTTTTGTTTTGAAATCATTGCAAAGAACAAAACAAAATGATTTTTTTGCAAACACCATCTACTATTGTATGGAAAGCATGAAAGACTACTGAACAAAAAAAACCGGCCAAGTGCGAGTCAGACTCGCGCACGGAGGGTTCCGTACAAACCTGTAGGTTTATAAGTAAATGGTAGTATAGACCTGAGTATTTGATTTGAATTTCAATTTATGACTTATTAAAAAAAAAAACTACTTACTAGATCTCGTTCAAACCAATTTTCGGTGGAAGTTTGCATCGTAATGTAAATCATATATTTTTTATAGATTTATCATTCTCTTATTCAAGTTACAGGGGGGGGGGCACACATTTTACCACTTTGGTATTGTCTCTCGCGCAAACTATTCAGTTTAGAAAAAAATGATATTAAAAACCTCAATATCATTTTTGAAGACCTATCACTTATAGGTTTTATTTAAAAAAAAAAACGTTTTTTGCAATTTGGCTACGGAACCCTAAAAACTTCCCTTTCCACGAAAACCATAGGTTTAGAGATTTTTCAAATAAGTGATGCACTAAATAAGATATAAACTGAAGTCACACAGGACAATGTGTAATGAGCCCAACTCTATACCGTCTGTATTTATTTTTCTTAGACAAATCTCGAAAATCTCTACTTGATCTAAATGATTCAAGTAGGTACTTTCTTTTACAAACACTTTACTCTCGAACCAATTGACTCCAACTTAGAAATAATACGATTCCAGTTCAAAACTTGGAATAATAAATGCGCTTTGGTATATTCCATATGAGTGAAGACACAAAGAAGAGAGGTGAAAAACAATGTCCTAATAAAAGAGCATCAAAACAAAATGACAAGTGCATGAACTCATGTAAATTAAACTAATTTTAAAACCTAGTAGAGTAATAAGCAAATGTCCCGCATGATCTACTTCGGTAGACAATTTACCGATAAGCGGGTATGCCACTCGGTAATCTCGGTATGCACCACAAACCAACCAAAGCCTACATGCAGTATGCACATATCCTTCACCTACAGATGAACGTCCTACTTTGAGACAGAATACTGTAGGTATATTATTCACAATAACATCCTTGATATTATTATAATATTTCTGTAATTAACTAATGCAACTTTGCCAATCAGCCTCGCCTATTTCGTTTCGATTATAATAGGTATCTCGCGTTTGCTTTTTTTTTTTTTATTTTCTTCCATTTGGTTAGTTAGTACTAATTTTACATAATTACCTATGTCACCACCATATGATTATTTTTTTCAATGGCATCTCCATTGTTGTTGTTTTTTTGGAAACTGACAAACTTTTCTTGGGTTAGGTTAGGTTAGGTGTCGGATTTTATTTGTATTATTATTTATTACTAGCTGTCCCCCGCGGTTTCGTCCGCGTTCCCGGCATAAAAAGTAGCCTATGTCCTTCTCCATACCATAGGCTATCTGCATGATAATCCGTTGAGCAGTTGAGGCGTGAAGGCGTAAAAAACAAACAGAGAAACAAAGAAACTCACTTTCGCATTTAGTTAGGATTCTTTCGCTGACTTTAAAACAGTGTCAGATTAGAGTTAAGTATTTCGTTCTTTTTAGTGTACTTAATTTTATTGTTTTAAAGTGTATTGTTACGTAGGTACCTACCTAAGACAGGTATAGGTACCTACAAGTAATAAATATGCCACGTAATTATATGTGGCCACGCCAGATTCTTTCACGTAAGAGAGCATAAAGTATGTGTGGTATTGGGAGAACCATTCCCAGAGGCAGACCTCATTGCCACCACACGCGTCGCAGGTTGCGGATGGCGAACGGTCTTCCGATATGGAGGTTAGCTGCGAATAACCAATAAGCAGTCGCGGACAACGGAGCGGTCTGTCAGAGGGACGTCGGGGAGCCTGTGGCAGGGTTTACCTCAACAAAAGGCGTGTAATCCCATCGATGACAGATGACAGTGGCGAACTAGGCCCGCCACTATAATCGAGGACCTTATGCTCGGGGAGGTGGACCTCTTCAACCATGGCTGTAGTTTATCTAGGAGACGGTAAACTCTGATTCCAAAACCAGCAGACCGAAAGGCCTGCACCATATCGTAACCCCACAGACTCTTCCTGTGGGAACGAGGGCCTTGACTTAACCGTTCGGGTTGCGAGGAAGAAAACCTTTTCAAAACTACTCTAATCTCATGGTGGGAGACGTGCCAATGAGATGAATGATTAATGGGTGATCAGCTAAGTGCTAATAGCGCCAACCTCGGTGGACACGGCAAACACCGTTGTACTAGCCTTCTTGTGGGAATGGGCGTTAGCAAGTGACCTAAATATATCGACCCTAGCAGAATCATTGAATCTAAAATCCCACGCGATTTCATAAAACAAATTGTAAGTCCTTTGATTAGGCACGTGAAAGGACGTTAAAAAAATCGGACATATTCTCGCTAACAAAAAACTGTGTCGCTGAGAGTACGCACCTCGCTGTACGTACAAGCCGGCACACACACATTTACACATTAGTCGGCCTTTACGCGGGAAAACGTCAAACGCAAAAATATTAAAATGCAGCAGTCTTGTGTAGTCAAATGGTGTAAAAACCGTAGTGCCGCTGAAAAAATAAACCAGAAATCGCTTCTTTGTCACCCGGCGGGCGTCAAAACAAGACAAAAGACAAATAAGGTTATAATAATATTGTTTTAAGAGTTTGTGGTTGACCCCCTGTTCGAGCTAGACTGCGTGTACGTGTAAAATATAAATTATAAATATCATATAATAAAAGAATGTAAGTATGGGGCTTCTCTTCACACACAATGGAATATTAGAATAATAATTTATAGCAATCGACGCAACATTATGAGAAATTCACATTAGAGAATCGTTCCATTGGTCAATAGATGAGATTGAGCGCATTGCAAACTGCAAAAAACGGTGATATAATAATAATTAATCAATAAGCTATATAGAATATTGGTATGCATAGACCAATGGAGGCATGGCGAATCCTTTCTAATGTACTTTATCGTCTATCGAGAATTCGTTCCGGTGCGCGGCCGGCCGCACGACGACTACGCGGGCGCGGGTGACGTTAGCACACCACGCTCACTCTTGCGCACACGTGTACCTACTTACCAACACAAATTAAATCTACCACTATACTTGTCTGTTATGTACATGAATGCGACCAACAGATTCTGATACAAGTCACATGCGCATCTTCCTATGAGCATCGCAAAAAAAAAAGTGATTTAGATAAATACTGGTTAAATAGTCACCCATTTAAACAATATTTAGCTAAATCACGTTTTAAGAGTAATTGGGTTTAGTTATAAAAAAAACGATCAGCAATGTTAACATTTCAAAATTCAAAATTCAAAATCATTTATTCAAATAGACCTTCGCAGGCACTTATGAAAAGTCTGACTTTAATACTCTAATACCGGTTCGGAAGGTTGCATTTGCTGAGAAGAATGCCGGCAATAAACTCAGCAATTACTCTTTTCAAAACAGGCTTAGATTCATTACATAATATTTACTTTCTAATCGCACTGAAAACAATTGCGTGCCCCGGCGCGGCGGCAAAATTACAAAGAAGACTGAAAAAATATTTAATAAGTAAATAAATAGCAAACTCAAGCAGACCAGCCCCCACAAGCAGCACCTGTTCACAAGTTCACATTTCGATGGTCATATAGGTATGCATGTATATGAATTTGCTGAATTTGCCATTACTTTCCCACACAATCAATAAATGATTTGCGGAGAACTATGCAGGTGAATTTAACTATAAACTTCACTATTATTATTCCCCTTTGTTTATATGTAGGTCTACGTAGGTAGGTACTACTAGCTGTATTGATTTTTGGTGCTGTTATTTCCTATGATAGTTTAAATAAATAAGTACCTATTATTTATCATACTTAAACATACTTATTAGAATTGCAAGTTTTTATAACTTGAATGAAATTTTATTACTTTTGCAACAGACATACGCTTTGATTGTTGACATGTCCATAATGTAGTTAGTACCTACCTAACCTACACCACACAATACGATTCACCGGAACTATTACTTTTTGTGCTTAACATGGATCAGACATACATACGCGACATCAATGATTTTCATATAGCATCGTGGCTCTCGCGACATTTTGATTTTATAATTACACCAAAGAATTTAAAACGTCCAGAAGGATAGTCACCTCTATGGGAACATGAAATAAACAAGCCAGAATTGACAGTATTTGACAGCCGTGCGCAGTACGAACTGAGAGCGATTTGCTCAGGGAGCCCCTCAAGCGGAGTGAAATTAAATGTCATGCTTTAGTAAGGCGGATTATCCATCTGGGTAGAGGCACGATGCCCTATAAAAATCTTTGAATTACACATAGGTTACGTCCCTACTATTATTATTGAAAGATACAGTTAACCTTTTAAAACTTTACGCATTATAAAATTTCTAAGAGGCCGTAATTTTTTTGCCGATTTATGTGATTTTACAGTTAAAATACCTACTGTATTTCTATAAGTTTTAATTCAGAACATAAAATATATTTTTTGTGATCTAATTAAATTCAATTCATTTATTCCACAAAACTTGTTCCATACGCCCGGGAAGTGGCTGCCGCCGTTGAGTCCTTCCAAAGTGGTTCTGCAGGAGGCCTAGATGCCCTCATGCCACAGCACCTTAAAGATCTTTTATTCGGCAGAAATGGTGAAACCGGTGAAGCACTTTTGAGGGACTTGACGGCTCTGGTCTCTCTCATGCTTTCAGGGCGAGTCAGTAAAGATATCACGGAGATGCTCTACGGGGCCAATCTATGTGCGTTAAAAAAAAAAGACGGTGGCATAAGACCAATCGCCATTGGAACGACATATCGTCGCCTCGCGGCCAAAATCTGTTGCAGAAAAATTGCGCCACAGTTGACTAATCTTTTTCAGCCCGTCCAACTAGGGTTTGGTTCGCGAGGCGGTTGCGAAGCCGCCGTCCATTCTGTGCGGACATTTTTAAAAAATAACTGCGGGGAGGTTCTGCTGAAGGTGGATGTGAAAAACGCCTTCAATTCGGTGGATAGGGGAGCCCTCCTGACTCAAGTAAAAGACAAAATTCCAAATTGGTACAATTTTATTTGGCAGTGTTATAGTTCGTCTTCAAAATTAACTTATCTCGGCAATGAAATTTCTTCAGCAGTTGGCTGCCAGCAAGGTGACCCCCTTGGTCCAGCAATTTTTAGCCTTGCCATTCATCCCATCATCCAACGTCTTCAATCCAAGCTTAACGTTTGGTATTTGGATGATGGGACGATTGCTGGCGATTTTAATACCGTATATGACGATCTCTGTTTTTTAATACAAGAATTCCGTCAGATAGGATTGGAGCTAAATTTTTCTAAATGTGAGGTTTTTATTTCAGATGACTGTCCTTCAAAAACCATGGTATTACAAAAATTTTATGTTTTGGCCCCGAATATAAAAATTATTGACAAATTTTCTTTATGTCTTTTGGGCTCTCCTGTTTTTGACGAATCCATTGCTCATCCATTCCATTGATCATTGAAATTTTATATGTTGTTCGGATCGATTATCCAAAATTAATACTCACATAGCCTTCACTATACTCAAATTCTGTCTTTTTGTCCCAAAGTGTACCTATTTTTTACGTTGTTGTCAGCTTTGGAAGCATACTGAGATCCTCCAAAACCTAGACAGCTTAGTAAAAAATACTTTGGCATCCATTTTGAACGTAAACTTGGAAGAGCGAGCATGGTTACAGGCTACACTTCCAGTGCGGTTAGGGGGCCTGGGCGTTAGAGCTATATCCAGCGTAGCTCTCCCTGCATTCCTGTCCTCCGTCCATAGCACTCAAAATTTAACTCGTAAAATTCTCTCACCTGTTTTGAATGATTTCGATGTAAGCTACATGGGGGAGGCCAGGAGTGCATGGAGTTTAGCTTGCCCAAACTCTGATTTCCCGAATAACACATCTTCTCAGCGGCTCTGGGACGGGCCGATCTGTGAGCTAGTACGGAACCAACTTGAACAAACGTGCTCCAGCTCCGCAGATCGCGCCCGTCTTTTAGCCGTTGCAGAATGGGAATCGGGTTTGTGGCTTCAGGCGCTTCCATCGGCTAACACGGGTACTTTAATAGATAATACCTCTTTTCGTGTGTCGGTTTCCCTTCGCCTGGGCACATCGTGCTGTGCTCCTCACCACTGCCAGTGCGGCGCTGCTGTCAGCCAGCTCGGTCATCACGGCCTGTCTTGCAGCAAAAGTGCTGGGCGGATTCCCCGCCACGCCAGCTTGAACGACATCATCCGTCGGGCTTTTACCACCGCCAACTGTGTCGCCATTTTAGAACCAAATGGCTTGATGCGTGACGATGGTAAAAGACCCGACGGAATGACTCTTGTTCCTTGGAGGATGGGGCGGCCTTTGGTATGGGATGCTACTTGTGTGGACACCCTAGCGCCGTCTCATCTTCCTTTGACTCAAAATAAGGCTGGTGCGGCTGCTGAATCTGCTGAGGGCCTTAAGAGGCGCAAATATAGTACCCTTGATAGCGGGTATATATTTGCGCCTTTTGGGGTCGAAACGTTGGGGCCGTGGGGAGTGAGTGCCAAAAAGTTATATAAACAAATTGCAGCGCGCCTAGTTGAGGCGACACTGCAAGGCAATGCTGCCAGTGTTCTGGGAACGTTACCCACTGGCACGGATTTAGAATAGTTTTATTTTTTTAAATATTAGGTTTAGTTTAGAGTATTGTTTATTATTATTTCTTTTGTGTGTGTTATTAAATATTTGTACCAGGTATTTGTTAGTTAATCTTATAATAATATGAATGAATGAGCTGCTATTTAATTAGGGTCACGCAAACAAAGTAGGTATTTTTGCCATTGATACACTACGCTTCATCTTCTTCTTCTTATTTTTAATTTTGGCAACCAAGCCCAAATTAGGGCTCATTTCTGCCAGTGTCGAGTTATATTATAATATCCAGTCACAAAATCACTTCACATTATAGTCCTCAGTCAGTCACCGTCCATAAAATTCATGTTTTACTACAATGGTGGTCATTGTACTAAAACTCTTCACGGACATTTTGAGACAACTTGAAAAGTAACGATACACATAATTCATTTCATTTCACTTCACTGGTGCACATGGATGATCTTTATTGGGTAAAATACCACCAATAATACACAATAAAACTCAAAATACACAAATTATTGAAAATAAAAATGAAAATGCTACGTCACTCTGCAAGTTCCCGCCAAAAAGTCCTTCATCTTCTTCTTCTTATTTTTAATTTTGGCAACCAAGCCCCAATTAGGGCTCATTTCTGCCAGTGTCGAGTTATATTATAGTTTCCAGTCACAATAAATCACTTCACATTATAGTCCTCAGTCAGTCACCGACCATAAAAGTCATGTTTTACTACAATGGTGGTCATTGTACTAAAACTCTTCACGGACATTTTGAGACAACTTGAAAAGTCACGATACACATAATTCATTTCATTTCAGTTCACTGGTGCACATGGATGATCTTTATTGGGTAAAATACCACCAAAAATACACAATAAAACTCAAAATACACAAATTTATGAAAATAAAAATGAAAATGCTACGTCACTCCGCATGTTCCCGCCAAAAAGTCCCTTCATCTTCTTATTATTATAAGTTTTGTAACCTGTCCTAATTTGGAATCATTTTTGCCAGTGTCGAGTTTTAATTATATATTTTTTATCTTCCTGCGGGGTTATTTTAAAACGGTCGGATTCGGAATCGGGAGCGGATTCGAAAACTTCCGAGATGAGTTTCCGACATGATAAAATAATAATGAAAATGTATATTTGCACATTAAAATACAATCAAAACTGTAAGAACATCAATATTTATTTAACATAGTATGATAATAGTACAATTTAAGTGTTACAAATAATACCTAAACTAAAATAAATATATTCTGCATGATAGGTTAAAGCGCCCATTGCTATTTTAATTTCCGAATCGAATAGTTTGACGTTTCTCGACGGAAATATCAATCCGAATCATCGAAAAGTTTCCGATAGCTTTTAGATGGCGGAATTCTTTCATAACTCAAATACGATAAGGCTGTATGGCTCAAACCTTTGCCTGACTTTTGCTAATATTATAAACAACAATTACTTCGACCTATCAGTCAGTTTTCGAAGTTCGATAAAACTAGAAAACCATTTTTTATGTTTATTAACACAATGTAGACCTAAAATCCAAAATATAGAAAATAACAAGTATCTGTCTTTATGCATTTCATATGAGTGTTTAAATGAGGCATTTCAACAATAAAAATCCGTAAGCATTTCGATTTTACTTTAAATTTTAGTTTAGGTATACCATTTCCAACCATTATTAAAAACAAACTTTGTAAACGCACTCCAACTTTCCGCGATCGGATCTTTTCGATTAAGGTTTCCGATTCCGCTCCCGATTCCGAATTCGACCGTTTTTAAAATAACCCCGCATGTGACCATTATGTGACGTAGTAAGGCCAGGGGGCCTACCACAAACAATTTTAAAATAACCTTATTTGTCTTTTGTCCCTCTTTGACATCCGGCGTCAAAAAAGGACAAAAGACAAATAAGGTTATAATAATATTGTTTTAAGAGCTTGTGGTTGGCCCCCTGAACCCTCGATGAGCGAGTCAGACTCAGACTCGCACTTGGCCGGTTTTTTTTAATTTAATTCGAGATTTAAGTTGTTTTTAAAGATTTTTTCGTTCCAAACTTTAGATTTTTTAAATTCATTTTCAGGAAATGTATTAATGAACTGAACAGAAGTTTATTTATGTTTTTATAATTTTAATGAATGAGAGTTATAATTTGTCGAAATACAAAGCAATTTTTCGCTCATTTTCTCTTATTTTTGACTAAGCATTATTATATTAATGTTTATATTGTATAGATTACTTTTACAGCAATATAATATATTGTAATTTTTTCATACCCTTTAGACATCAAAACAATTCTAAAATATGTGATATTCGAAACCTCTTACAACAAAAATTCAAAACCAGCTGCCGGTTTGAGGTCGATAAATCAAAATTAAATAATAATAATAAAAATCCGGCCAAGTGTGAGTCGGACTCGCAAACGGAGGGTTCCGTAAAATATAAACTAACTCGTGATTATATTATATTGTGATATGAAAACAAAACACCAATAAAAAGACTTGTACTATGAGCACCTTTAATTTTTAATTTCATTTCATTTTTATTATTTGTTCTTATAGCGGCAATAGAAATACATATTCTCTGAAAATTTCAGCTGTCTACCTATAACCGTTCATGAGATACAATATAGCCCGCTGACAGACATACGGACGGACGGACAGCGGAGTCTTAGTAATAGGGTCCCGTTTGGCACCCTTCGGGTACAGAACCCTAAAAAGTAGCTCGTTTATTAAACCATAATTGAAAATGATTTCATGTTGTGCAATAAAACTTATAGAAATACAGAATTTTAACCTTAAAATGTAAATCAGCGAAATCGGAAAAATTCTGTATACGGCCTCTTAATAATTTTAATAACTTATTCGGTAGCAAGTATATGGCCTGTATCACGTTGATATTTACTTATATCATCGCTGCAGGTTACAAAGTCAATTGTTTTTTTAAAAATCTCGACTTAAAACTTGACTTGAGCTTTGATTGACGTTCTAGATTACGGAATACCACTGACTACTTGATAGAATTGATCAAACGTTGCTGGTCATTGATATTTGCTGGGTGTTTCTTATTATCAGCGGATGTTTAGTTCGTTTCAATATTCATTGTTCCTTTTCACGCCATCGACAATGAAAATTAAGAGATGTACCGACATCACACACAATGCAATACATAACGTGTAAATACAAGCCCAAAATATAAACAAAACGAGCAGCTGGTGCCAGCTGGGCTATCGCGTATCTTTGGTGGTTATCGTAACGAACACCATTAATGATTTTATCTAATGACGCGGTATGACACAAACAAGAAGAAGTAGGTATAAAGCCCGTGGAGAGCGCGTGCGGGTACCGCACTCACCAAACATTATAGGTATGCTATTTTGAGCAGATCTTTATTTTCGCTATCGGCCTTTATACTTCATGGACGAAAAAACTATTGGTGGGTTCTGATTGGATGAAATTAATTAATGGTGTTCGTTACAATTACCACCAATGATACACGGTAGAGCCCCAGGTATACGTTCATAATCATGTTTATGAGATTATGTTGAATTTTGACGTCTTAATAAAATCTTTGGTGATATTACCTTTGGCAAAAATTGATTGTATAGATAGACCGTCGACACACAATCAACACAATGAGCATTCATCACACTGTTCGTTCAATGTACCTACGGAATGTGCTTAGGTAGGTAGGTATATTACGGTCGAAAAAGCTGGACTGGAGGTGAACCACCTCATACTTCAAAATCCTTTCGCATGTAGTAGATAGATACCCACTATTTCTGTACAATTACTGGAAATTTGTATTTTTTCGATTTGTTTTAACTTCGTAGAACAATATGGATAGATGTTTCTGTGATTAGCGACCGTAGAAGTTCATTTGGCACATTGTGTTGTGAATGTTTTTTGTATAATATGAGCCATATTTAAACTTTTCTCACGGTTTCTCTAAAAACCGTTAAACTGACTATTTTGGGAAATGTACAAAAATAGATAATCTGAAACAAAAAGTATCAATTCTACAGTATGCTAAATGAACTACTATGGTCGCGAATCACTGAAATATCTATCCATATTGTTCAACGAAGGTAACAAAAAAAAATTCGACAAAATTCAAATTTCCCGCCTTGGTTATGTTCAACCCAAAGAATTTAAAACGTCCAGAAGGATAGTCGCCTCTATGGGAACATGAAATAAACAAGCCAGAATTGACAGTATTTGACAGCCGTGCGCAGTACGAAATGGTACGAACTGAGAGCGATTTGCTCAGGGAGCCCCTCAAGCGGAGTGAAATTAAATGTCATGCTTTAGTAAGGCGGATTATCCATCTGGGTAGAGGCACGATGCCCTATGAAAATCTTTGGTTCAACCATAGTAAAAGCAACTTAAGTTTGTGTAACATAACTTGAAATTTTAGATTTATTTATTTCTTCTATATTGGTGGTCATTCAATTTAACATACATCAAAATGCGTGGCTGTTATAACCACGGAAAAGATTTTCTCTGTGGTTATAACCTTATTTGTTAGCACGATGCCTTACGATCAATTACTTACCTTAAATTTTGCTTCATACAGTGCCTATTTATTTTGGATTCATTAACTAAGTTTGGTATTTATTTCTCTGATTTTTACTCTAACCACGCGCCACGGTAGCATAAGACAGTATTACAAGATGGAATCGGCTGTTGTTTTATATTCAATGCAAAATCTATTGCAAGTTTGATACGCATTTTGCGCCAGCTACGTTGCACCCGCATCGCCATCCGCGTCGCAGTCGTCGCGTCTCTGACACTCGTCAAAATGTCGTCAATACAGCGCAACATTGTGGTCAAGGACTATGACATTAGCGAATTAAATACAGACACGAACCTTCAGCGCTAAGTAGTAATTAAATTGCTTCACCAACGAGTAAGTACCGATCATAGACAATAAGTAAATTACCGGTTACTGGTTCTCGATGCAAAATTAACTTTACGGACTCATGTCTTATTACATGAGATGGTTTAAGCCAAGTCTAGTAAAACCCAGGTTTTAAGTATATCCGTCCGTCACTTTCTAACGTCATGTAACAAAAGAGCCGGTGATATCCTTAAACCTGGGTTTTATAGGACTTGCTTTAAACCATCTCATGTACCTAATAAAGCAAAGATTTGAAAAATTTATAATGTTCCTACATTATAATTTTTTCAAATCTTTGCGTCTTAATCGGAGCTCTACTGTTATATGGTAAGCAAGAAGGGATTGCTACTATTTATTATATATTCATAGTAATCTTTCTAAAAGCGATTTTACTTCCGAAATAGCTACTTATTTATTTCAGATAATTACTCGCCATTGTCGCCATTGTAATTTGGCGAGGTGTTGATGAATGAGTAGCGAGCGACGCCACGGACCGGGACCTTCCACCGGGGGCGGCACCTAAGACCCTGCCTCCGGCTAGCCTTCATTGGCCGTCCTGAGTGGAAGCCAGCGAGATCTACATGTTCGAGATTACCTACGAGTGATTGTGAAACAGGTGCAGTGCACACCTCTCGACATGGTTAGGTAGGTACATCAGTAGATTCAAACTTCATAAGTGCGGGCTGCTGAAAGCTGCTGCGTAACACTAAAAGTCAAAGTACCTACCTACTTCGACACTCTTAGCAGCTAACTAATGTTACCTAATGTTGCTCTCTTTTTTACCTTTCGGTGACTTTTTTGGGGACCCAACCAAACATCGGCGACGTGCGAGGCACATGAGGCACAGTCTGTCGAGATTATCAAGTCATATCGACTTCTAAAAGCTTCGAAACAATATACCTATTACTTAGAGTATTGAGAAGAGTCAAATTTTGGGTACTAAGTATTTGAGATTCTTATTGTACTTTTAACTATTATTACAAAATCCACCATTGCCGACAAGGATTTTTTATTTTTCTCCTATTTGAATCCAGTAAACTTAGTGTCATTCTAATATACCTATATACGTTTTGTTTAGGTACTGCCTATCGATATGTTGATCGGTTGCTCCGACCACCACATTTGTGGAAAAAAATATGTTTATTTATTGGTTTTTGAGGTTTGGCTCCACAGTTCCAGAACACGTCCCTGAACATCAGCAAAAGCATCGGGATCCTTGGCGTCGACATTTCTAGCGACGTTTTGTTCCGAAGTCACTTAGAAGGCAAGGTTAAGCTGGCATCCAAAAAGCTCGGAGTGCTCAACAGAGCGAGGCAGTACTTCACATCGGGGCAAAGGCTGCAACTTTACAAGTCGCAAGTCCGGCCTCATATGGAGTACTGCTGTCATCTATGGGCGGGGGCACCTGGATACCAGCTTGATCCTTTAGACTCGGTTCAACGACGTGCCATCAGAATTGTTGACGATCCCGAGCTCACAAGCGGTTTAGAGCCCCTCAGTCTGAGGAGAGACTTTGCCTCCTTATGTGTGTTCTACCGCTTGTACAACGGACGGTGTTCTGAAGAATTGTTTAAGATGATGCCCACGGCTACTTTCTACCATCGCAACTCTCGCCATCGACGGGGAGTCCATCCTCACATATTGAAACCTGAATTGTTTCGTACTGTGCGGGCTCAAAGAAGCTTCCTTCCGCGGACGCTCAGACTTTGGAATGAGCTCCCCGCCGTGGTTTTCCCAATGGAGTACAGCATGGGGTTCTTCAAAAGGGGTGTGAAGAGATTTCTGCAGGGTCGGCAACGCGCGCGTGATACGCCTGGTGTTGCAATCGTCCATAGGCTACGGTGACCGCTTACCATCAGGCGGGCCGTATGCTTGTTTGCCACCTAAGTGGTATAAAAAAAAAAAAAAAAATAAACAATAGTACATTGTGATACATGTTTGCAAAGTTGGTCATTACAGAGGGCGCGTGAACCGTAAGTAAACGCAATAAGGAAGCCGAGAGTGTAATGATCAATGCACACGCGTGTTAACGACGTTTTTCAAAACACTTGCGTGGAAAAAACAATCATTTTTACCCGACTGACACGGAAGGAGGGTTATGTTTTTCGAGTGTATGTATGTATGTATGTATGTATGTAAGTATGTATGTATGTATGTCTATTTCTTTGGCACGCTCTGCAGCCTAAACGGCTTGATGGATTTAAGCATATGAGGTATCGTTAGATTCGTCTGAACTGTGGGAGTGTCATAGGGTATATTATTTTTATATGGCGTCTATGGATAAAGAAAGAGGGGGGGTATTAAAAACAAAAATTACTTTATTGTAACAATATGGGTATCAAATGAAAGCTTGTGAACAGCCCTTTCCATATATGTATATATTGTAGTACTTTTATGCTATCATTTTGACGTAAACTGCAAAAAAACATGTTTAATGCAAGGACAGTAGATAGGTAAGTACTATGAGCGGTTACCGTACGTAACTCACAGAGTTGCGATGGTTGTTAGCGTTACTCTACCGTACCGCTCATTTACTTAATAATACTTACAACTCATTCTGTATAAAACTAAAAAGTCTGAAATAAATTAAATTATTAAAAGAAACAAAAAACCCGACTGCGTAAAACAAAAATTAACTGAAAAGCGAAAAACAAGCTCTTTAATCTAAAGTATTTTGAATAACTTGAATTTTATAAGGTAATTGCAGTCGGGGATAAACAAATATTACAAAAAAACACATATTTAGGTTATTGGTTTGTCCCCGACTGCAATACCTTATAACATTCAAGTTATATTCAAAATTCTATAGATTAAAGAGCTTGTTTTTCGCTTTTCAGTTAATTTTTGTTTTACGCAGTCGGGTTTTTTGTTTCTTTTAATAATTTAATTTATTTAAGTAGTTTTTTTGATAATCATCAACCACACAATGAGAACGTTAATAATTAAGGCGCGCAGGTATTTTTTTGACAGAAATGCTCTGTCAAACTTTGTTATCTGTTTAAAATAATGATTGCTTCGTCTACACACATATCACTTACAGTGGGATACAAACTTAACATATTCGGGATAATATCATAAAACACTAGTGTGGTAATGTAAAGTAAAAAACACCAGTTCGTAATATACTAAAAGTTCTTATGATACTAAAATCGGTGCAATAAGAGTCACTTTACGAGCGAGTGTGTTTAAAATTATGTTATTGTGCACGCCAGAAGGAGAATTCGCACGGTCGGTGGCGTTGGCATAGAATACAAAATACATAGTATTATACGCGTTGGCTAGCATGCTGGCACCCAACGTGCAAGACTGTGCCTGGGGCAAGCACAACAAATATACAATTGGTCATAGAAACAATGCGTAGCGCGTAGCGATGCGACATCACATTAGTACACAGGCTGACATAGAAAAGGTGTAATAAGTTTATAGGCACCCCTTTATAAACATACATTACCTTTGAATCGCTTCCCGTTCGCCAGCGACGCTAGGAATCCCAGCAATATATCTTATCACCATCTAAAAGAGCAACTAATACAGATATATTTGTAGTATAATTTCGCAGAGCAAGCAATCAACGTGATTTCGACAAAGATAAGTGAAAGTGGCTTAAAATAGTAGAAACGTAAGGTTTTATTACAGTTTGTAACAAAACTGACCGTTATCATACCATCACGTCTTAACTCATTTCATATTCTTGTGTTCCATAAATATAATAGAAATTGTAGAAAAAGGAATTCAGTAAAGTTCATTACCATTGACTTACGCGGTAGCCCCACTGAGCCAAGCTGTACCTACTTTATTAATGTTTTACCACTGTCTATTGTATGAGGAAACTATTCTGAATCAGATCAGTTGAGATAGAGACCTTGCCAGGAGGAGGAACTATCATTTATTAACATCACTGTGATCTCGATTTCTATTTAAATAGTTTTAGTTTATATAATACACTATACGAATTATAATAAAGTAAGTAGGTACGCTCATGTAATATAAGGTTAAAACATGTTACAGAAAGTTGGAACAATAATTTTAGGGCATGAAAAACAGCATCGTTTGGTTAGATCAAAAAGTTTCATGTTCAACCCTTAATTCGTCTTCCGTCTCAGAGACGCGACAATAACCCGTTCGATCCCATTCTTTAGGGTCAGCTCACCTCACACCGAGACGAGATGCGACGCGACGCGCATTTTTTAAGAAAGCGATACAATGTAGATATTTATTTAATACACCAAAAAGGTAAACATTTCAATGAGAGAATTCTAGTACTGCTCGTGTGTCGCGCTGCTACTCAGGACCACGGTCGAGACGTCGCGAGTCAGAGTAACGAATTCTCCCACTGAAATGTGTATTTTTTTGTTTAGTAAATAAAGTTTTATAGTATATCGATATCTTTTTAAGTGCGCGCCGCGTGGTGTCGCGTCTCGCTGTGAACTGAACCTTAGAGATAAGTTATTTACTCATACACAAAGAGGGTTGTCCAAAGTTCAAACTTAAATATTTACTCCAAAAATAAAATTTACCAAAAAAAAATGTGCATACATCCTTCAATTTTGTTTCACCTTTGTACGCGTTGTTTAAACAAGGTCCATAAAGGGTATTATAAACCGGAAGATGGTTACAGAATTCCTCAAACTGAACAACTCTTGATTTACGACATTGTGATAAAATACATAGTCACGTGACATTATAACTGTACAGGGGGCCTACCTCAAGCTCTTAAAACAAGGTTAAAATAACCTTATTTGTCTTTTGTCCTGTTTTGACGCCGGATGTCAAAGAGGGACAAAAGACAAAAAAGGTTATTTTAACCTTGTTTTATTGAAGATCTTGTGGTAGGCCCCCTGAAAAGCAATTCTTATACCAATAATAATTTGTATGTAACTATGTAATTTAACATTGTTTGTTGTAAAAATAAAACCTAGATTTAGGTAGTTTTGATATCGTCAAAACTACTCAAAACAATTCCTTATATACACAACATGTTATCAAATAAATATAAATTCGCAGATGCAATAAACAAGTAGGTGTAGATATATCGCATGTGCAACATTGCTTACAAAGGCATTATCATAATAAATGAAAATATTAACCTAGTACCTATGTCACGCCTTATGACGCGCTACATTGAAAACCAGCGAGCGGGCACGTTTTTAAAACAGGTTTACTGTACCTCACGACTCTCAATAAGTATAAACAATTGATTAATCGCACGTATTTTATCAAACTGCATTTTATGGTAAATTTTTAATTTTCCACTGATTTCTAATTGCTCAATTACTCTACAACGAAACATAATTAGACTGTCTTACAAGAAACTTAAACCGACTTCAAAGTACACTAAGTTGTAATCATCATCAATCAATCCTGATCTGATGACAATGGGACCAAACGGGAAGTGTACTCTTCCAGTCAAAAAAAGAATTTTCCAAATCGGTTAATAAATGACGGAGTTATGCGGTAACAAACATAAAAAAAAAAAAAAAAAAAACAACCGAATTGAGAACCTCCTCCTTTTTTTGAAGTCGGCTAAAAAATAAGAAAATTTCCTGCACCCCGAGTGTAAAGTTTGCAGAGAATTAAAGTAGCTATCGTTTTTGTGTTTTCTATACTATTCGATAGTTGCCTGTGTTAATTCTTTGCAATATTTACACTCGGGGTACTGGCTGATCATCGAACAATTAACCCAAAGAAGCGCAATTACGTTTCTTTTTGGTTGAAATATATTCCGCCAATTTCCCACCGCCGACAAGGCTAAGTCAAGCACGCATGCACTCTGATTGGCCAAGTCAAAAACACACGATGCAGTGATTGGTGCTTACTGTTCAAATTCAGTGACAAATCACTGACGAGTTTCGGAATTTGATTTCGATGTGGCTGATTCAACAAAGTATGAGTTTGTAGAGACAAAAGCACTGACGAATTACTTACATGAAATTTGAACAGAAGATTGTTATTGTGTCGTTCAATCTACGAATAGATACATTCCATGGATTTCACGAAATTCCTACCTTAGCGGGTAAAGGTAATATAGGGGATGTAATTTTCGCCGAAAATCAATACACGTTTTTAACTCCTATCATAAGCGAGCGTATGCAACTCCAACAAACAAGCAAACAGACAGGCAGGTAAAAAACGGGTTTTCCTTGTAATATCTTCAAAGTACCTATACCACACTTACGTTACAGCATCGAGGAACAATCCCTTAGAGTAGTAATACCGAGCAATCCGAGTCCGAAACTAGTTAGTGATTTGTCACTGATTTTGAATAGTAAGAACCAATCACTGCATCGTATGTTCTTGATTTGGCCAATCAGAGCGCATTGTCCTTGTCTTAGCCAATCAGAGCTCATTGTCGATGGTGGCAAATTGGCGGAATAGATTGCAAGCAAAATCGACGTCATTACGCTTCTTTGGGTTAATTGTTCGATGCGTTACAGTAAGTAACCCAATAAAGTTTGGTTTCATTTTTGTAATTATAATGAGAGATCATGAATAAAATCTCGCTAAAAAGTAACACGCGATAAAGGTTTAGCAGGCATTCCTATACATCATAGGAACCTAAATAAGTATGTAGGTAATTCTATAGAGTAACTTCTATGATTAAATGTATGAACAGGAAAGAAATCAAAAATTCTCAAATAAAAAAAACATAGCTTTTCATACTTTTTTGCCGAGGAGACATGTACCTTTTGTATGAAAAATGTATCGAATTTTGTCCCGTAGTAACAGTTGATCGTATTTATGAGTAGGTACTTTAAGTGGTTTCATTTATTGTCGTATTGCCGTATCCACCCCGTATAAGCTTCTTGGAGTAACCATACACCTATTGGCGAAGGCGACGCAAAACCATAAAATTGGCATGTCCTCATGCCAATTTTATGGTTTTAAGAAGGATTTATTCCTAACGTTCTAATCTCACAATTCATGCATTTTTTTACGTAATTGTAAACAATTTGAATATACTTGTCTTTACTTTACTAACCGCTCCAGGTATCCCTGCAGATATGAAGAGTGCCAGCGTGTCGGGCCAGGGCAGCAACTTGTATTGCTCCCACCATCGCTTCACCACAAGACTCACGTAGAATCCCAGGACGAACGACATTGGTATCGACTCGCTCTGAGCGCCGAAATACTGACGAACTTTTTCGAAAACCCTGTTGAAAATCAAGAAATTATTTTTCACTCCTCTTGCTCAAAAAGTCCGCCAAGGTGAAGGCAAGCGTAAAATAGCATATTTTACTTAGGGTATGAAGTAATTTTGTTTTTTTTTGTTTTTGTCTGTCACCAAAGAACCTACACAAACGAAAAAGTCTAGAATAATCATGAATAAAAACTTGACTTATTACTGTTTCATAAAAAGGAGAACTCTTCCCCCTTTTTAAAAAACATGGTTCAATAATGGTTAAAATACCCTTGTCTCTGTTTGTTGTATGACGTTAGAAAGTGACCGAGTGACTGGTTTACTAAACTTGATTTAGACCTTTTGTAATAAGTGGAATCCCCATTGAATTATAATTCAATGGGAATCCCCTTTTTTTTTAAGTCAATCTAATAGCGGCAGTCTCTCCGGTAGAAGGCGTGCATTGCGTTGCGGCTACAGAAGAAATTTAAAAAAGGTAATGGCGCGAATTCTTTATTTTTTTATTTTTAGCATAATTACAAATTCAATTGGTGACCGTCATTTATTTTACTACAGTGAAATTGTCATCATCTAGTCAGAATGAGATGCATCTCTAATTTGCAGATGGAAGAGAAAGGAAAAAATAATAATAATAATAATGTCACAGTTTTAAGATACTGAATACTGTGATATTGTATTGGATTATTTTATTTTCTTGCAATCGTAGTGAAAAGTAGAGTGTAACACACGGCACTAAAACCCATTATAACCCGGTTTCTATTTACTCCCTCACTAAGGCTCGGGAGTAGAACTACCTCGTATATAATGAGTATTTTTAGCCCCTTATAAACAATCTACTATAGTTGGTAATGTTGGTATAGTAGTATAACTGCTCCGGCAACAAGGTGTTTTTTTTTTATGCGTATAGACGGTATAGTATAGACTCAAACTACTCAAACATCAGCGAATTTTCACTTATTGTTTATTTTTCATTCTCTTGACCTGATAGTATGTGAAAGGCATACATATATTATTTCTGACAGGCCTCTTTTGCATGGACAAAAGTGATTGTTATACTAAAGAAGACGTGTCTTAGAACTCTTAGAGTTAGATGGAACCTTAACCCTCGAGCACAGACAAAACATGAGTAAGTCTGTCCAATAATAAGTATCTATACGAGGAATTAGTTCATATTTAGCAATAGCTTCAATGAAGCAATGAGGAAGTTGAGGAACAGAATTATGAGTGTCGCTAACCGGTCAGTACAACAGTGAGTTGAGACCGGTTGTAGACAAATGTAGTATCCAAAATGGTAGGTAATGCATATCCACAGTTATAGGTGGGATATTATTATTGTAAAAACATATCCGATGTACTTTACTTAAATGAATGATGATTTACTTTAGTTAGAAATCAGCTGCTCATCTACTTACTTTCCCCCCTCCCCAGTACCCCCTTCTTTACCCAGTTTATAGGAATGGAATTTCTAATGGTGCGTGCATGCTTGGCGAACCGAGCACAAGCCGAGCCACGAACGAGCACATCGCGAGCACGATCCACGTAGCGTGGACGGGCTTGCGAGCCTCAAACGAGCGCGATTGTCAGTTTTTTCACCCTACAAAGGGATTCGCATAGTGCTCGTTGTAGGTTCGTTCGTGGCTCGGCTCGTGCTCGATTCGCGTAGCATGGACGCACCATAAGAATCATTTCTAAAAGGCTATATAAAATCCAATGTATACCAACTTTGAGTTAATTGAGTCTCAGTAATATCCTCCCTTTTAAACATAATGTTAGCATTAACATTATATTATTTGAATATTATTAAATTTCATACCATTGAATATTGATTAATTATAATTAATTGTCAGTATTATTTATTATGCAAGTGTAAAACGGTTTATTTTGATATTGTGTATTTGAATATCAAGGAATGGCAACACCAGAAAAGGATAATCGTAACAATGGCGGCCATTAGAGAAAGTGTTTTAATTCATTTTGTGGTAATTACCAAGTTTACCAACGGTGTAAATACAGATTTAGCTTGTTTAAGCCAACTTCTTTTCAGTAAATAAGGTACGGTTAATAAATCAGAAGTGGGATGGAGAAATCAGCTCACCAGTATGTATTTTTTTTATTTTCTATTTTGTGTGTCTTGCTCGTGACGGATAATCAACTATGGCTAGTACGATGCCACTAACAAAGATTCTTTGATATATCTTAAGAAAACAGTTGTTTATGTAAATAAAAGGTTGATAATAGAATCATTCTACATTAAAGTTTGAGTTTCTTGCCGGGAGTCTTCTCAGTTTAAGTGTATTACGAACCGGTGGTAAAATCAATTGTAACGTTCGTAAGTGCTTTATTAAGGCCTATATTGAATAAACAATTTTTGAATTTTGAATTTTAAGAAAATAAAGTTATATCAACATTAAATGTAATAACGAAATGTAATATTGATTATTCAAGTAACAATGAAAAATAATTATTGAAATACCTAGAGATACCTATCTTTTATCACTAAACCCTTCTAAGTGAAACATGCTGCTATATGCGGTGATCACTAAAAACTCGTAAGTGAAACATGCTGCTATATGCGGTGATCACTAACAACTCGTAAGTGAAACATGCTGCTATATGCGGTGATCACTAACAACTCGTAAGTGAAACATGCTGCTATATGCGGTGATCACTAACAACTCGTAAGTGAAACATGCTGCTATATGCGGTGATCACTCAAACCTCCTGTGAAACATGCTGCTGTTTGCAGTGATTACCAAAAACTCCTAAGTGAAACATGCCGCTGTATGCGGTGATCACTAAAAACTCAATATAGTCGAATCGACTCATGGCGAGTATGGCGACCTCTAAAATAGTATAAAATGATAAAACATGGTGATATCACATAATGCAAAAATTTATTAGACATACAGTATACGAATGGCCGAAACGGAACAGGGACATTCCGTTAAACAGGACGGCCGTCTGTTAGCATTAACATTATATTATTTGAATATTATTAAATTTCATACCATTGAATATTGATTAATTATAATTAATTGTCAGTATTATTTATTATGCAAGTGTAAAACGGTTTATTTTGATATTGTGTATTTGAATATCAAGGAATGGCAACACCAGAAAAGGATAATCGTAACAATGGCGGCCATTAGAGAAAGTGTTTTAATTCATTTTGTGGTAATTACCAAGTTTACCAACGGTGTAAATACAGATTTAGCTTGTTTAAGCCAACTTCTTTTCAGTAAATAAGGTACGGTTAATAATAATTACCCTTTTTTTGCCACTTTAAGCCCGATTTTTGAGAAACCCAAGTTCAAGTTAATCGTTTTATTTTATACAAACGTTAACAGCTACTATTAAGGGAATTTTTGAGTAACGAATACATTTAATTATTATCTTAAACCCAAAGATAAGATTAATCGTATAAAAAAATGCCCCCTTTTCACCACCTTAAAGCCCATCACAGACAGCTATAATATATAGGTACGTAGTACATAAATCATAGCAAGGCATATTCTGATATATTTTCAATACCTACTAAGTAATCTTTGATTGACCGCACACGCAGCTATAATATCACACTATAATATAATAGTGTGATAATAGAGTGACGATATAATTTAATAGTAAACGATACTTAAGACATTATGATTGTACTCATGATAACAAACAACTATTATATAGTATTATTTTTGTAACTTATTGTGGGAGAAATAAATACATTTTATTATTTATTATTTTATTATTAAACTTTCCCAAAGGTTGAATTTCCAATCACACCTTCTTAGTGGATTTCTACGTTATAATTATTTACACTTTATATAGTTATATATGTATCGATAACATAGTATGGATTAGTACGTAATGATAGTAATTTGTTCAAATAACCTAGGACTTAATTATTTTTATTGAAGTTACTATTTATTAAATAATAACTAGGTACGTGAGGTAAATATTTATGAAGAACCTGAAATGACTTCACCAAGTTGATATTTCATGTAAGTGTAACTAATTATCTATCTTATCTCCGAAGATGCAAAATTAGTATGTTGAACAACTACTCTTAATTAATAGTACGTAGTATCTAACTTCAATTAAACATAAATAAAAAGAATCAAACAGAACATCAAAATAAAAGAAACAAGCTAATTATTCAATGAGTCATCGAATATTTGTCATTGAATAACAGTGCAGTAGAGTTCACAAAATTACCAACGCACCTAGGTATTCAGAGGGAATTTTAATTAAATAAATGAAAAAGCCGATAATTTTTTTTTTTACAGAATACTATGTTACAATTCAAATTGAAAATTAGTAAAGCGTATTCGAAATCAATCCGTAAGAGATTCGGCCCCGCCCCCTACGGAAACCGCTTACCACCAGGTGGGCCGTATGCTTGTTTGCCGACATCGTAGATAAAAACAACTCCAATCAAAATTATCCATGGACGGATAACATGGTTTCTAAGTAAGCAGGGTAATATTCACAATGAAACGTATATGTTATTTAAATACAAGAGTATTGTATAGATTTGTGTCGGATGTGACCGAGAAGTGAGCACTCGCATCACAATGGGTAGTCACATACTCATAATTGTTCTCAGATGGAAGTAACTTATTATAACTTCGTATTATGATAAGTATCTGTGAAAAACACGGTATCACATTTCCTCCATATAATCTTGGGAGTTTACCTACATTGTTGGAAAAACGAATGACTAACTTTAATGTTTATTTATATATTTGCATAAATTGGCGAATTCCAAGTATTTTACAAAAGTGATATATATATAAACTACTCGTTATATGTAAGTATGTAAACAAAAAGTATAATACCAGATTGCAGAACATTCATGAGTTCATGACTCATTTATGTGATGACTTAATTGTAACTTTCAGTCCCGGATATTAAGGTTCAACCCAAGGTGACTATTTGATTCGATATGGTACATTAAGGCCTGTAATTATGGTAGGAGAATCAAAACTTAAGTCAAGTCTCAAAAATAGATTGTGTTTATCGAAAGTAAACCTTATGTAATAGGGCCAGGCTTAATATTCATTTGTTTCATTCATGTTTGTGTTTCAATCTCGTCGTTAGTAGGTACTATTCCTTATTCTGTGTCTTGACTCAAAACTTAAACTTTTATGACGTTCCATCTCACAATATTAGGTGAAAGGAGGGCTGGTAGGTGGCTTCCTAGGTCATTGTATATCAGCAGAGCAGTTACGATTCAACGTAGGTACTTAACGTATAATGCCACCAGCGTTCTTTGTACGTAGACTGGACAACTATTTTATTAGTACGTTAATTTATTTGTAGCTACGTAAAAAATAATTGTGGTTACTTATTGAAATATAAGGTAATCAGTAGCAAACTGGATATACAGGATGGATAAATATGAACAACTTTTACTATGGGACCAACATCGAAATCGCAACTATTTATCTATTCTGTGTCACAACTGAGTACTTACTGAGCATTTTTGGTTAGTAAATTAGTTAGACGATAAGCTAAAATGGGGTCCAGACATACAGAATCTAGTGAATAGTCTTAGTTCTGCAACTTATGCATTATGCAGTGAAGAAAATCAGTTCTCTCACTGACGAATTTACGGCAAGATTAGTTTATTTTAGTTTTTTTCACAGTTTAATTAGTTTAGTCTTACGGCATCCTTGTTGGGAGCGGTGCCGACATCAATATTTTTTTTTCATCAAAACGCTATTCGCACAATAAATACATGAAGCCAAGAGATTCCTTTAGAGATAAGTTTAAAACCATAAATATAAAGACAGTGTCGTCACATATATGATAACTTAATTTACGTTCGAAAAAACTTAAAACTAGCCTACCTAACCTAAAAATAGCGACAATCATACTAGTTTAAACACTAGACATAAGGATAAACTTGCAGTACCTGTAACACGGCTAAGCAAAGTTAGGATTATTTTAAGGGGCAATGTATACGCTTCTATAAAAAAGTACCCAAATCTATTGAAGAACAATCTAATCTAATCTATTACAAAAACATGGTTTTGAGCAAACCTAGGTTTGAAAATAGCCTCGTCACTTTTTGTTACATGACGTTAGAAAGTGACAGAGTGACTGGTTATACTAAATTCGCTTTAATTAAACCTTCTTTTGTAATAAGGGGGAAAAGTTTGCTAAAAAATATATGAAAGAAAGGGTACCTAGTATAAAGTTTCCGATTTTATAGAAGACAAGAACGGATTTGAATGAAGTGTTTGCTTTACAGGCTATTTAATTATTTAATTACATTAAGGCCAATTATTTAATATTGTAATAGTACATTATGATACATGTGTGCAAAGTTGGTTATTAACACTTGAGGCGGTATTAAGCGATAGGTTAGCCGAGAGTGTAATAATCAATGCACACGCGTGTCATACGACGTTTTTCTTTTGTTTTTCGTTTGTATTTTTTATAGTAGATTTTATGATAATATGCAATGAGAACGTCGACAAATATGGCGCGCAAGTTTTTTTTTTACTTCGATGCGCTTTCAAACTGTTTTACCCGTAAGTTTCGTCTAAACACATATCAATTGCATTGAGGTACAAACTTAACATAATCGTGATTATACCTATCATAAAACTGTGCGATAATAAAAAATAAAAAAGCACTAGTGCGTAATAAATAAGCTACATTAAGATACTAAAAAAGTGTGCAATAAAAATGTCATTTTACAAGCAAGTGTGTTGAAAAATTTATTAAGAAAATAATTTAAATCCTTTTACTGTTTGGTGATCCGCGCGGGCGAGGAAAACAATAGAAATCAATTATTATTTTTTAACCGCAAGTCAAGGGAACAAAATATCCTTGCTGAGTTTTCTTGCCCGGGAACCTTCTACCACAGAATATTTAATAGTACTACGTACTTCTACTACGAACCGGTGGTAAAATCAATTGTAACTGTAACGTTTCGTGTCTTATTTTTAAGGATTAGGACATACCTATATTGAATAAACAAATTTTGAATTGATTACTTAGGGCGAGGTTCTCCAACGAGCTGTAGGTATTTTACGCTACCTCGTACCCCGCCATTTGAGCGCGCTACGTATTCATCTACGCACAAGCAGCTATTCGCGCCAAAATTCACCGCGGCGCATCATTTGAAATTCCATTATGGCGTCCGATTTTATTTTGCCACAGTACAGAAAATAAAGCAGTAGATACTTACGAATTTAGATAAAAATTAAGGTTCTAGGTATCGATTTGGTTTTATTGCAATACTAATATAATATTGAGAATGGAAAGACTGTAGGAATATTTGTTTGTTTATTTTATTTGTTGAAGCGATGTAGCTTGATTAGCCGTTCTTCAAAATTCAAAATTCAAAATCATTTATTCAAATAGACCTTCGCAGGCACTTATGAAAAGTCTGACTCTAATACTCTAATACCGGTTCGGAAGGTTGCATTTGCTGAGAAGAGCCGGCAATAAACTCAGCAATTACTCTTTTCAAAACAGGCTTAGATTAATTACATAATATTTACATTCTAATCGCACTGAAAACAATTGCGTGCCCCGGCGCGGCGGCAAAATTACAAAGTAGACTGAAAAAATATTTAATAAGTAAATAAATAGCAAACTTAAGCAGACCAGCCCCCACAAGCAGCACCTTCATCAACCTACCTACTTCTTTCACTTTCACCTACTTCTAGTGGTCGGTTTGACTTGATATTTGGTATATTAGAAGACAATGCATGTACAATCAACAAAATATACAGTCACCAAAAAAAGCTTGAATTAAAAATATTTTTTTAACTAAAACTTATATTTTTGTTCCTCGAACATAGTTCCTGAAATAAGCCGGCACTGCTAACTTCACACAAAGTTAGCGGGACCATACGCTATAGAGAACAGGTACTCGTAGAAATCTTGAAAGTTAAATTTGAACCTTGTGATAAAACGACGCAAACCCATCGATTTGGGACTCTTTTGATTCTTCGGATCTTGACTACTCTGATCTGATGATTAAGTTAGTCGACTTAAGACTGATTAAGTATATAAAAAAAAGGTATCTTTTTCCTACTTACTCTGCTAAAAAGAACCTAATAAGTTGGTATATAGGCGCACGAGTCGGAGTAAATCGGTTTCGCGCGGCCGGTTATTCATATCACTAAAACGCTTGTGTAACGTCACAGTAGTTGGTAAAAAAGTTACACGCTTGGTTTCCATAAAGATTGAGCGACAGGCGGTATCTATTTAGATATTAATGTCTGTGGTTATACCAATTATAAATTTAAATGTTGGTTTTGGGAACAAAACAATGTAATATGATTAAAAATTAGTTAATATACATAGCAATGTTATGTCCATTTCTGATGTCACACAACACAATTATTTATATTTTTTTATATCTCTGTTTTTTTTTGTTTATCTCTCTATGTGTATGTAATTGTGTTGTATTACATTTGAATAAATTTCTTTTCTTTCTATTTAAAATATTTACAAAACCTATTTAAAATATTTTTGAAATACTTTTTAAAAGTAAAAATACTTTAAATTAGATAAATTAAAATGTTCCTGTGACAAACAATATCTACATATGAACTTTTTCTGATTTCGCCTGGTGGTCTTGCTCTTTTCATTGGCTGGATGAATTTTCAAACTGGTTCCCTTTCACATCATCATATCAGCCTAACGATGTCCACTGCAGAACATAGGCCTTCCTCATTAACTTCCACCTGGAACGGTTTTGCCGCTTGCATCCAGTGACACCCAGCGACTCTGATCAGGTCGTCGGTCCACCTGGTGGGAGGTCGGCGCTTTCCAGTACGTGGTCGCCATTTAAGAACCTTCCTTCCCCATCGGTTATCTATTCTTCGAGCGATGTGGCCTGCCCATTACCACTTCAGCTTGCTAACACCACGAGCTATATCAGTAATTTTTGTCATCGTTTCGGACTCTGTCACGTAGAGAAATTCCGAGCATAGCTCGTTCCATAGCTCGCTGAGAGACTGAGACTATTTATGCGGCCAGCAGTAAAAGACCACGTGTCTGTTTCGTGTGTCATAACTGGTAACACGCACTGATTGAAGACCTTTGTCAGACTCTGAGGTATTCTGGACGTGAAGATATGCCGTAACTTCCCGAACGCTGCCAAGCCGAGTTGGATTCTTCGATTGACCTCTTTATCGAAGTTGGACCTTCCTAGTAAGTAAACAAACTTCCGCTTTATAATATTAGTATAATAAGGGATTTTAGGAAATTATATGTAATATACAGAGTTTAGATAATTTAGATAATACTTATGAAATGGAATAGTCATACTGTCACAATTCTATACTGTGGCACTTTTTGTATTATGATCATGTTGCTAGACCAAATAAAATATTCTGTTTCGTGCAAAATCTAAAAGTACTAAAATGTCGTGCTAAAATTGTACGCATATGCTAAACACGTAAAACTAAATATTGCACAGAGTTTTCAGATTTTAAATGCCATGTTTTGAGATCTAATAATAAAATATAACTGATTGTGCAATTCTTTGTATAATACTAAGCAATACTGGGCAATAAGGCAGAAGCTCTAAACATTTGGGTCTTTTAATACAAGGTAATTAATTTTCATTTTTTTTTTGTTCATTTAGATACTGGCGGTTGTCGTTATTGAATGTTCTTTTTTCGATTTATCGGTGTATTGTTGAGTTTTTAGTTTTTTAGACATTCTATCACCGCCTAAAAAGAGACAACGGACAGCTTTGTCTGCGTCTGAAAAATTCATGATAATGAATGCCTACCATGCACGTGTACAAGAATAAGCCTATATGTATATATCAGTTTATAATAAGAGTTTACTGATTCCGATTCTTCATCACCTTCACGAATCAGAGAGTAATTTATTTTTTTAGATTTTTGTAATGAAGCCATATTTTATGTTCGATAACAATTGAAATGTAATAAGTTATCAAATGAAGACAAATGAACAACTTGATACAAAAAATTAAATATTTTATTTTCATTATGAATAATATTATAAATACGACTGTCTAGGCAAATGTTGACTATCCCTGAGTCGTCACTCAGGGGGTGGTGTATATCTAGAAAAAACTGGCATACGTCCGACCTCCAACACGTTCCGCTCGGGACTGAGGGACACGGCGAGGCAGTTGTAGCGCGAACAGCGTTTGAAAAAACCTTATTTTTGGAATTAGGAGGATGGAATTTTACATAATTCAAAATATGAGGGCCGAAATATAATCCATTTTTCATGTACTTTTTTATGGTATAAGTTTCATTACCCAAAAACTTATATAATTCAAATGAAATGAGAACCATTAGACCATTTAGACCTGTCTTTGCGATTTAATTCGATGCAGCAAAGTGCTCGTAATCGTGTATCGAAAGGCCGAAATAGGAAGCTTATATAGTGTAAAATAACATATATTTTTTTCAAAATTTTAATCACTTCTATTTACTAATGAAATGAGAACCAATACTCCGTTTTTGGGAGAACCCCGCCTTAATCCAACTTTCGTCAAGCTGGGTTAAAATGACGTACTAACGGATATTCGAAATTCGGGTTTACCGGCCCTAAACTGAACATTTTAGGGCCAGCGCGTTGGTGTAATTTTGTCGCGCGGTTGGCCCGGTCCTTCATCATCACATTATAATAATCACCTACATTATAATAATACAATAATTGATTAATATAATATAAAAATAAAGTCAGACAAACAAAATAAATAAATAAATAATACAAATGATCTCCTCTCTCCTACATGTTGTTATTTTTGCTGTGCCCGACAGGGTCCACAATGTTATTTAGACATAATTTACCACCTAAGGTTTAATATTAATATTGATATTGTGGAATGTAAATAAAGAATATGAATATGAATATGAATATCATCATCATATCAGCCTAAGGATGTCCACTGCTGAACATAGGCCTCTCCCATTAACTTCCACTTGGAACGGTTTTGGGCCGCTTGCATCCAACGGAGCCCAGCGACTCTGACCAAGTCATCGGTCCACCTGGTGGGAGGTCGTCCCACACGGCGCTTTCCAGTACGTGGTCGCCACTCGAGAACCTTCCTTCCCCATCGGTTATCGTTTCGCCGAGCGATGTGGCCTGCCCATTGCCACTTCAGTTTACTAACTCTACGAGCTATATCGGTAATTTTTGTTCTCCTACGGTAGTCCGGTCCTTACGCTAGTAATATACCTATAAGTCAATGGTTACTTTTGTTTGTGCTTCCTTACCTATACCTTAGTAGAACCTAATCAAATAGTCAAATACACTATGATCTATTGTAACACTTCATTGTAAGAATTCACTAGTTCATGGTGAGTAGGTATTCATACCATATATTATAAGTAAGTTAGTAAAAAACTACGAATAATAAAATAATTTTATTAATTGTTAAAAAAGTTATTAGTTGTGCAGTTTACCGTGACTTTAACTTACTTACCTTCCTAATTCATGTATAAGTAAATCATTTCACAATCATCATGTGAGCTGAGAAAAAGAGACACAATTTAAACAATACAAGTTGCCTCACATATGAAAAGGTTTTGCTAATTATTGACAAGATTTAAGTTGTTGCAGTAATAAATGCATTTTCATTTCATTTATGAGCGATGATAAAATATGTAAGTACAACAAAAGCATGCCGAACTGCAACTTGTTTTTGCATAAATTTATGCAAATGTAGTAAGTACCTATTTATTTGATGTAAGGTACTTCAACCATAGGTAGAGAAATAGCAGGTATCTACTGGTTCATAATGATAAAATAATTGCGTTCATACAATTAATTGTACGACACACTATTATCATACGACCTCTTGGATTCGGGTCATTATTAAATATTAATAACGCAGGTATCGAAAATCCTTGAAAACCTGTTCAACTAGGTACTTAGTTATTTGATTAATAAAAATTGAGAAATAGATACATACTTGTTTATAAACTAAAATCTTTAGATAGGTACGAAGCGAAATTAATAAAAATATAATTAGGTATCCCATATTTAAAAAAGGTTTTGACCACAGCTATAAATATGAATAGATCACGCGGGTGTATGTATTTCACGAGTCAAAAGCTCTGCAAAAAGGGAGAGCAATGCTCTTCATTTGAACGGACAGGGAAGGCTGCATGTCCACCAGAGATGTGTAGCGAGGGATGTGTTTAACTGAACGATAGGATCTCTTCATTTTCACGTTATAGCTCTAATTCCAGCCTTACTAAAGCGCCCTTGTGACATTATGGTAGGTTTACAAAAAGTGACACGCTTGGTTTTCATATGGATGGAGGGACTTGCGTTATTTATTTAGATTGATGTTTTTATTCTATCCAATAGAGCCTGCCTGATGGAATACTGTATTTACATATCACTGATTACCGTCACTTGATCTGCTTTGACTTCTGGGTCTTCGGTAAAAATATACCGATCTTTTGCATAACTCATATAATTTAATTAATTATATTAATAATAAAATATAGAAATCGCGATATTCGTGCTATTTACCGTCTAGGAATTCCGTCATACCAATATTCAAAATCCACAGTCAGATCTTAACAAAATTTAGGTATATGGGACCATATCGGGAAAATATACAACAATCAAAAAAAAAATTGAACCGATCATTTCCGAACATTTATTTAATTGTAAAAATTGAGTAAAATTAAGATACGAAAGAGTAAAGTTTTCCATGGCAAAATATCAAATTTTACCCAAAAGTGTAGCTACCTAATTAAGTTATGCTATGCATGGTTAATTTATACCGCAGAATTGAGAGTTCGCTGAATGTCAGATTAGAGGTTATAATTAGGTCATTATTTTATTCTTTTTAGTAAACCTTTGAAGGCGGTTTTTTTTTGTTGTAAAATGTATATTTTTTTTACAATTTTTGGCACACAATTTTAATCACACCATTTTTTTTGGATCGTTCTTTCTTGTTCACAAATTCAATATTCATATTTAGTAAGATAAGTTAAATACTAACGATAACATAACCTTACTAATGTAAGTAGGTATACATTTTTTTAAATTGCTTGCACATTTATTTTATTCACAGTTCGTGACTATAATGTGCTTGTGGATGTTTAAAATGTTATCCAATAACATCTAAGTAATGCAACAACATTACCTCAGGACCAACAACATAATGCAATCATAAAACATGATTCATTTGCACTTGCTTGACGTTATAGTATAGAGTAGGTACTTATTTAAAATAAAGTAATAGTACATTATGATACATGTGTGCAAAGTTGGTAATTACCTTAGGCGAATGCGATAAGAGAGCCGACAGTGTAATGATCAATGCACACGCGTGTCATACGACGTTTTCCAACACACTTGCGAGGAAAAGACAGATTTGTATTTTTTGAAGTAGATTTTTTGATAATAATAATCAACCACACAATGAGAACTTTAACAAATATGGCGCGAAAGTATTATTTTTTTTGACACCGATTGTCTGTCAAACTATTTAACCCGTTTTAATTAAGAATATATGTTTTTTCTACACCATTGAATTATTACACTTCAATGGTCTACACACATATCACTTACAGTGAGATACAAACTTAACATAATCGGGATAATATCACAAAACACTAGTGCGGTGACAGCGCATCGCTGTAAAAAAAACTAGCGCCATATTTGGTAACCTTCTCATTGATTATTCTCAAAAAATCTTCTTAAAAAATACAAGTATGGATTTTTCCTGCCGTGTTCCGGCCAAAGCGAGCGAAAAAAATACTAAGTTTGACTGACTGAATAAATCTCAAAAAGGGAGTTGACTGACTATAGTAGGTAACTGTAATATGAATCATTCGCAGGTTGAACCGCGGTCCGAGAGTTAGTTTATCAACATAGACATACCTACCTACAAAACTAAGGCAAGTGCTCTACTTACGTTTGGTTCTCATAATCGTTCGACTAATATATTCTATGATATTATTAATGAATGTAATGTAGGTATACTCACTCATACGTACGCCATTCATACAACTTGGCTAAATGACGCGAAACGGACCGACTCATTTTACTTTTATAACAAGCATACCTAAGCTACGGTCCGCCTGCTGTACGAGTTCCTCATTTTATACTATTGTACATTAATTGAAAATTAAATCAGTTTGTTTTAGATATTTTTTCCCACTTATCTATGACGTTGCAGTACTTGCAGTAAACTCAAATGACAATGAATTAATATTGCGTTGAGAAAGTTCATAAAGCTAGCTGAAGAAACAGTTATTTATCTATATATTTTTTTAAGTTTAATAATTCGTTTTCTCTCTAGTCCTGTCTCTTTCTATAGATATTTAATAAACAAGGATAGAGTATATGGATAGAGAAAATTTAATCTGTCATTAAATTATAATTGACGTGTCTGCAGAAATGTGCGGCAGTAGAGGGCAATAGTGTCAGTGGCGTTTCATTTGCCATTTTTCACTCCTTAGAACAATAAAAATAATTTTTAATACTTTTTGATTTGTCAGATGTAGGTATTTCATAATAGTACATTATGATACATGCGTGCAAAGTTGGTAATTACAGACGAGGCGGTATTAAGCGCGTGAGTCGCAGGCGAACGCGATTAGAGAGCCGAGAGGGTAATGATCAATGCACACGCGTGCCATACGACGTTTTCAACACACTTGCGAGGAAAAAAACAGACATGTATTTCTTGGACTAGATTTTTTGATAATTAACAAACACACAATGAAAACGTGAACAAATATGGCACGCAGATTTTTTGTTGACAGCGCTGCGCTGTCAAAATTTATTACCCGTTTAAATTAAAAATGCTTCGTCTACACACATATCAATTGCATTGAGGTACAAACTTAACATAATCGGGATTATACTTATCATAAAACTGTGCGGTAATGTAAAGTAAAAAGCACTAGTGCAGTAAGCTGCATTAAGATACTAAAAACGGTGCAATAAATGTTACTTTACGAGCGAGTGTGCTGCTGATGTTGGTGCTACTTTTTATTGTGTGTTAATTTCATTAATTTTCAAAGCTTCGCGTGTATACATATATAGATATATACTCTTGCATAGAGGACTTCATGCCACACTTATTCTGCACGCTATTTGTTATTTTATAACGAATACGAATTTTAATCAGTTTTTATAGTTTGGTCTTCTGATTATTACACGAAACAAGACTGAAAGGAAAACAATCCTGATCATCATCATTAGAATGCACCCTATAACAATACAACCAATAAGTAGTCATATCAGCGATGCTGAATAGGATTTCGGCGTGGAAGGTCAAAAAGGCTTTTTTTTTTACCTGAGCTGTTTGAATAATGAAAATAAGAGAAACATTGGTTGTGTAAATATAATTTAGCATTGTTCCTTGAAATATAGGTAAGTAAACTTATCGACTTGTAATCAATTCCACACAAGCAATGCCGCTAATAGAAGTTGGTTATTTATATTACTACTAGCTGCCCGCGCGGTTTCGACTGCATTCCCGAAGGATCATATGTTTTCCCGTGATAAAAAGTTTTTTTTTTTTTTTATACCACTTAGGTGGCAAACAGGGGGGGAGGGGGTCGAGTTAAATCTCATCTAATCTTACGTTGGAGAGAGGGGGGGGGTCTCGGCAAATATCACGCAATTTTTTTCTCTCTCCATGGTTTTAATTAGAGTAGATATTCTTTTTTTAATCTCAGTAGTTTCGATTTAAGTATTCTATTGTTAAATTTTACTAACTTCTTAAACAGCAGCAGCAAATATTTCTGAGCAAACTCTCAGCAATATTGATTACTAGTCTTAACTAGTCTTCAATAAAAGCACGAAGCAAATTATTTTTTTCTTTTTACAATAACAATCCAACGCGTTTACGTAAGAAATCCACATTTTGAAAAATCTCACGTGAGATTGGGGGATGGGGGAGGGGGTTGAATAAAATCTCACGACATCTCACCAGGGGGGGAGGGAGGGACAGAAAATTTTAAAAAACACCTCACGTAATTTATGGACGCCCCCTTATTTGGCTGCGGTATTCTGTAAAGTGGAGGTACTTCCCCAGTCGAGCTGCTCTTTGAGGGAATAAACGCTATGCTCTACCTCTCTCAATACTTACCCTGCTGATTAACAAATATTACAAAGAACGCCCAAACCATAAAAGAACAGTTGTGAAATTATCGGAAGTAAGGGTGTAATGGGTTCATTTGAGTCATTCAAATTCAAATTCAAAATCATTTATTCAAATAGACCTTCGCAGGCACTTATGAAAAGTCTGACTCTAATACTCTAATACCGGTTCGGAAGGTTGCATTTGCTGAGAAGAGCCGGCAATAAACTCAGCAATTACTCTTTTCAAAACAGGCTTAGATTAATTACATAATATTTACATTTTAATCGCACTGAAAACAATTGCGTGCCCCGGCGCAGCGGCAAAATTACAAGGTAGACTGAAAAAATATTTAATAAGTAAATAAATACCAAACTTAAGCAGACCAGCCCCCACAAGCAGCACCTGTTCACAAGTATGACGCGTGTGGCAGCCATCGCCCTCATATTGAGATACCAACTCCTACTACAGAAATTATGATTGGTTACCAAAAAATAAACTTGATTTAAATCTACCTAACTAGGTAATAAACAATAACCTTGGCCGATGTGTACGGTGCACCGCGGAAATAATCTTCAATTCTCGAAAACAATGTACGAAAAAGTGAGGTTTTCCATTGTCGTGTAACTTCAAGCGTAGAAAAACATATTTTGGTTTTATACTGAATTTATTCGCAATTAATAGCACGTGAGCACGATGGATGTTAAACATGTACTTGTAATGTATTGTTTGTAACTAGGTAGAGAATAGAAGTGTTAGCATTAACATTATATTATTTGAATATTATTAAATTTCATACCATTGAATATTGATTAATTATAATTAATTGTCAGCATTATTTATTATCAAAGTGTAAAACGGTTTATTTTGATATTGTGTATTTGAATATCGAGGAATGGCAACACCAGAAAAGTATAATCGTAACAATGGCGGCCATTGGAGAAAGTGTTTTAATTAATTTTTTGGTAATTACCAAGTTTACCAACGGTGTAAATACAGATTTAGCTTGTTTAAACCAACTTCTTTTCAGTAAATAAGGTATGGTTAATAGAAGGTAATACAAGGGGGGTATGCCTAGTGTTGCTAGTTGTCCCGATTTATCTAGGTTATGTGGACACGTCCCGATTAACTATTGATCGGCATGCCAAAAGTCCCGATGTTTCACAGATTGACAAAACGATTTACTCAAAAGACTTAATTAGCAAGTTGAGTGGTAGTATTTCGATTTTAGCAGGTAGGTATAGTATAAAGTACAACATATTTTTTTTAAATCGTTTTTGTTTCCATACATAGGGAAACACATAATACCATAAGTCATACCAAATATTTGAAACATCGTTAGAATCCGAACCAAACTTGATGGCGCCTATGAAGTGCGCTGCGAGCCGGCTTCGCGCACAGGTACAGTCATCTCGCAACCGATCCAAATTGCTTGAGAAGGTAGGTAATCGTTCTCTAATGACATGGTATTGTCGCAACTAGTACCACAACTTTTGTTTAGGAAATATTCAATATCAAAGTTTTTCTCAATTTTCACCATTTTCCGTACTTCCAAATCAGTTGGGAATTTAAGGTAATCATATCCATACACAACTCTATCGATATGCCAAAAATCATTAGTACCACAATTAATGTAAAATGTTGCTTAATTTTGAGCTAATTGTACTGGACTACTAGTGATAATTACTAACCTCTGCTGTTGTTCTGTCAGTGCGAATCGATATAATAAATTGATTGTGTAGTACAGTGTTAAATATGCTAGTAACTCGCGCCACACCAACTTGTACACGCTGCCTCTCCATCTGAAAAAGAAAAAAACATGTAATTACATTGCATTATTATTATTTATTAATAACAGGTCTATGGGTTGGGGGCTGGCAGTGGCGCAGCGTAGTGGGGGCGGCACTTTTAGTGGGCGTCAAAATTTCACAACAAATAATAATATATATATATATATATCTCATAAACAATTAATTTTGCCGCCCATAATTACATATTTTCAGTGCCAAAATAATTTTTAAAATACTACAATTTCGTTGAAATAGGATAAGGATTTTGGGTATATTTCTGAGTAAATCAAAGTTCAATCATGTACCTAGACCTACCACCTAATAAGCAGGAGTAATGTAAGCTTATGCTTCTTTCTGCAAGACATGAGAAAGAAACTACAAATTTTCAGTGCCTAGATAATTTTTACAATATAACAATTTCATTGAAATTGTACGTATAAGATTTTTTTAATTGGGTCTGAGTTGATCAATGTTCAATCATGTACCGCCTAGTAAGCCGGAGTAATGTAAGCTTGAAGCGCTCGTAGTGTAGCATGATAAGTCGATCGACAAGTTAAGCTACCACCGTCGTGGTCGGTACCTGGATGGGTGACCGCCTAGTGGTATTCCAAATCTAGCGTTTCCGTACTTGGTAAGGCACGTAAAGCCGTTGGTCACGCCTGTTGTGATGGTTTAGGTCCGATCGGACCGCGCGTCAAGCTATTTGTGATAGTCGCTAAGCTAGTTGGAGGCCTTCTAGGTGGCTTGAAAACTCCAACAGTAGGTTGACCACTAGCCTACCTCCGCCGATCCACAGACATCACGCATGGTGGAGTGTCTCCCTTTCAGCCTGATTTGTGAAAGGAGGCCTGTGCTCAGCAGTGGGACATTATAGGCTGATAATGAATGTAAGCTTATGCTTCTTTCTGCAAGACATAAGAAAAAAAACGGTGCCCAAATTTGCCACCCCTTAAATCTGCCGGCCGAAGCCTAGTCAACCTGTTGGTAAAAGCGCCACTTATTTAAATTCATATTTATGTCGCACCTACAATTAGGACTGATTAGGTTATCTTTAGGATTACCTACCGTATATTTCTTCCTCGAGTCTTTTCATTTTAAAGACCCAGGTATGTAAGGGGCGGCGAACCCACGGTACGCCACTGGGAGTAGATAATGAATAATACCAAGGTAATGGGTCCGATTTATGTACCTATTACTTATTGAAAACTGTAACGGCGTTAGTATAGGGTGCGGACGCCGAAGATAGCATGTAGGCTCAACCATGAAGGTATTTAATTGATTGTTTTCTGTATAATCTTAATATATAAAATGATGAACTGATTGTTGATATATCAACGCACAGCCCAAACCGCTGGACCTAGAGTTAGAGAGACCTTGAAATTTTGCACACAAATACCTTATACAGTGGAGGCATCCACTAAGGAAGGATTTTTGGAAATTCCACCCCTAAGAGCGTAAAATAGGGGATGAAAGTTTGTATGCAAGTCCGTCAGTTTTGAAGTTAGGATCTTCAATTTTTGTGTTTTTTTTTTTTTTATTCAACTAAATCGGTAAACAAGCTTACGGCCCGCCTGATGGTAAGCGGTTACCGTAGCCATATGGCCGCTTGCAACACAAGAAGCACTGCTCACGCATTACCGACCTTTCCCCCCTCCCCTATGAGCTCAGGCGACCTTACTCACGCGCAGGAACACAACTTTACACAACATAAAGTTATTTGGCTGCAGTATTCTGTAAGGTGGAGGTAATTACGTTTAGCGGCAGCGATAGTTCCAAAAAAAACCAATTTAATTTAATTTAATTTAATTTTAAAAGAATATTATTACATTACAATTACAAAGTGTTACCAAGTTCGATGTTAGAATCTAAGTGAATAATTCGAGCCGTCGCTACCGGTCCGTTGATATTCGATCTGCTGATGCGGCGCCTTGCGTTGGTTGACGCAATTACTTTACTTGCATTAAAATGAGGTGATGCGACATCAGCATTTTGGATGTGGTATGATCAGCATATTGTATGTTCTAGGGTTGTGTAACATCTCCCCCCGAAGATCAGCAATTATTTGAGAACAGAGGTCGAGAAGATTGCTGCACGATGATTGGGGTCATCTTGTTGCCTGGGTGGAATTTCTGCATAAAACTGTGTCGTTGATTCTGGTTTTGCCCCATCTTGGGTTTTCTTCATAAAATACTTTCTGCATGCTATTCCAATACCTAACATACATGCACTTAGGATTAACATGTAGATAGGTATAGTGGTGTGATAAAGGGCGGCGTTTGGTGTCGGTTCCAGCTTGATAGGTTCCTGAAGATCAATCTTAGTATTAACTGCGTGCAAATTATTCAAGTCTATACTGTTAAGTTTGACGATAGGTTGTGATTGAGTAGGCAAACTTATATTCACAGGTACATCTATCATTTTCAAAACTCTTCCTTTTATTCTATCGTTGTAGTTTGATATAGTGAATCCCGAAGTTTTCATTGAACACCCAAAGGGAATTATAATGAGATAACTTCCCTTTAAAGTACTGTACTGGTTTTGCTTGCATGAAATTTGTACTTTGGTCGGCTTGGGGAAGCTTAATGTGTAGTGTCGGTCATCCAGTTGGTCTAAAGCTTCTGTAGTTAGGTTGACTTTGGCGATTCTGCACGTGTCGACTATTTGCTGCGTAGTAATAAGATGCTGGATACAGTCAGGATTACTTTGAAGGTGATAGTTACGTTTCTTCTCACAGAGATACCATGAACCTATCTTCGGACATTCTGCCTCTATGTACCAGAAATCTTTCCCATGAATGGCTATGTAAGGGAATAACGGGATAAGGATATTATTATTCCTATTAGGGACTATTGATAATTTATAGAGGTCATAGGTTTCAGGAAAGGCAATCGGCAATTTGAAAACTATTATTATCTCATTGTTAGTGTAGTAATAACCTAACTTTAATATATCGTAATATTCTCTAAAATTACTATCTACTATTTCATCTTTAGGATATAAAGATTTTAACTTAATTACCATATCTCTTAATGATTCTAAACTTAAAATAGAATGGTATGTGCTTGATGCACGAATAAACCCTAACATATTTTCTAACCTATGTAATTCATCAGAGAGATTTTCTATATTATCTCCTAAAATCATTAAATATTGCGCAAAGTGTGCATATTTAATTAAATTATTATCCCTATTAGCTTCAGATGCTCTAATTAAATTGAGTACTATTTCCATTTTATTTTGATTTTCTATAATTTTATCTAATATGATAGTATGTTCAGACATCCATTGCTTGCTTAAACTAATATGGTTATTTAATTCAGAAGCTAGTTTGATGTCGTTATTCTGGAAAGTTTTTATAGCATCGTTATAACGAATAGCGTCTGTATAATCAAGGTTCCCAGATATACTTTTTATAACAGATCCGAGACCGTCTATAAGGCCTCTTTTAACACGTATCGGTTCAAAAGTGAGCAATTGATCAGAAATCTTGTCAAGCCTATTCGAGAGGTATTCTATGTGGGGTTCATATAAAGATAACGTTTTATTAATAAGTTCGGGTCTAATTTCAGTTAACTGTACTTTTACTTTATCGATATTTGACTGAATTTCGGTGAGATTAATAGTTTGTAGAAAGGAATGGTAATGGGAGGTCACCTTTGTTGGGCCTAAGTTAAAGGGCAATACTCCTGGTCCATTGTCAAGGCTGTCAAGTATCACTTCTTGCGCGTGGGTCAGGTGGACGAAGATCAGTATTATCCTGTAACAATTGGTTGGTGTTAGGGACTCTCTTCAAACGTGACTTTGCTACAGGACCTCGTTTCTTTTTAGTATAGATATGAATCGGGAGGTCAGCTAGGACTACGTCTTGTGTATATCTTGGTGCTAATTTCTGACGAGACGCTAATGGATTCTTTATAAAAACGTTTTGTTCAGGTTCATATTCCTTTTCGGGTTCCCTATCTTTATTACGATTCTCGGTTAATTCTGTGCGATTATGTAACGAAGTTTCGTTTATTAAGTCATACGCCTGGCTTACTCGTTTACGATGGTCTATAATATATTGCTGGATTAAATGTTCGGATAAATCTATATCTATAGGATCGCGAGGATCGAAGTGGCCTGTGATAATCTCTATCGGTCGGCATTTGGTAAAACTGTGGATCGAACTATTATACCCTAAAATTGCATAAGGCATAAGATTAACATGAGGTTCGGTACGATGTTCTAATTTTAAAATGCGTAGATGTTCAAGAAGTGTTGAATGGAATCTTTCTACAATTCCATTTTCATTGGGGGTATGTGCTAATATCTTATGATGCTGTATCTTGTGTAATTTAATAAATTCTGCGAATAATTGGTTAGTGAACTCGGTCCCACGGTCTGTAACTATTGTCAAGGGAACTCCGTGGTGCGTACAGAAATTTAACAAAGCCTGAATAACGCTAACTGCTGTTCCATCCCTCAAATGGTACGCTTGTGCATACTTAGAGAAAGCATCCACAAGTGTTAAATACTTTTCGCTTTGGACTGTAAATAAATCTAGATGTAAAATTTCGAAAGGCTTGGTTGGAGGTGGAACTATGTGGAATTGCTGTTTGACTGGATTACGATCATACTTAGCCTGCCCACAGATTGTACACTCATTAATATATTTGGTGATATGCTCTTTCATTTTCGGCCAATAGTATCTTTTTGATAACGCGAGATAACATTCTGTAATACCACGATGGTTGGTTTTACCTTCGTGATATTTCTGAATTATTTCTTGTTGACGAAGGAAATCTTTAATATTCTCAAGTTCAACTTTTGTTAAAATTAAATTCATGGTAGAGCTTTTAAATTCATTCTGAATGATTGGTATGATGTTGTACATTTCTAAGGGTGGATTAATTATGATACCTGTTCTAACCTTAGGATTAACATATTCCTTAATGGCGTTTACAACATCCAGATGCAAATTAGATTTAGAGAGCTGGATGACATAACGGATGTGGGTTTCAAAGGGTTTAGTAACTACAGTTTTTCTTTTGATGTCACCTACCACGATAAAACATATTTGGCGACTAAATTTATTTAAGGGCTCGTCCGTTATTGGTACTTCTAAAATAGGATTCTCAGCTGATGTATGTGCTGTAAGGGTGGATGAACCTGCTACTGAAGGTGGTTTTTCAGAAGGATTAGCTATAATTGAACTAATCTCCTCGTTATTGATTTCAATACGAGAGAGGGCATCTGCATTAGTATTATATTTTCCCTGTTTATAGATAACGGTAAAATCATACTCGCTCAACTTAAGTCTCCAACGGGTGAGTCTAGAATTGGGTTCTTTTAAGTTCATTACCCATTGTAGTGGTTTGTGGTCGGTGATGATTTTAAATTTTCGACCAAATAAATAAGGACGGAAATACTTCGTTGCCCACACTATAGCCAACAGCTCCTTTTCTATTGTACTATAGTTAATTTCGCTACTGTTAAGAGTTCTAGATGCGTAGGATATAGGCTTATCTGAGCCAATGGGTCCTTGTGAGAGAACGGCGCCTATGGCCAAATTGGAGGCGTCTGTGGTAAGTACAAACTCTTTATTAAAGTCGGGGTATTGCAAGATTGGGTCATTCGTTAACAGAGTTTTACATTTTTCAAAACAACTAATATAATTTGGATCAGTAGTAACTATCTTACATCCTTTCTTTAGGCATTGAGTAAAGGGTTTCGTTATCTTAGCAAAATCCGGTATGAATTTTCGATAATAGCCTAGTAGGCCTAAAAATCTTTTTATCTCAGTGGCAGTTCTAGGTAAGGGGTAGGCTTTAACAGCGGCGATTTTATCTGGATTGGGTTTTATACCTTCCGTACTAATGATGTGGCCTAAGTAGGCAGTCTCTAGTTTGAGGAACTCGGATTTATCCATTTGGATTTTGAAGTTGGATTCTCTAAGACGCTGAAAAACCTTTTCAAGGTTGACAATATGTTCCTGAAGGGACGTACTAAAGACAATGATGTCATCAAGGTATACAAGGCATATTACATTTTGGAGGTCGCGTAAGACGTTGTCCATTACGCGTTGAAAGGTAGAAGGGGAATTTTTCAAACCCATGGGCATACGAAGAAATTCGAAGTGCCCTCGTTCAACATTGAATGCCGTTTTGTGAATATCGGCGGGATCCATCTCGACTTGATAAAAACCGCTTGCAAGATCTAACGTGGTAAAGTATTGACAGTTCCCTAATTTATCTAACACGTCAGTAATATTAGGGATTGGGTATTTGTCATCGACGGTTTTTTCATTAACTTTTCTAAAGTCTATAACTAATCGCCATTTAGTTTTTCCGGATGCATCTGCTTTCTTGGGAACAATCCATATTGGAGAGCTCCATGCGGAATCAGATGGTCTTATAATACCTTGATCTAGCATTTTACTAATCTGGTCTCTAACTTCTTGACGGTGGACATAAGGATAACGATATGTCTTGGTGTAGACCGGAGTTTCGTCAGTGGTTTTAATGCAATGCTTGATCTTATTGGTAAAGGTTAAAGCTTCGCCATCAATATAGAAAACGTCTGCATATTGAGTGCAAAGTGAAGTTAAATTAGCGCGCTCCTCTTCATTCAAGTGACTTGTACGTAAACGCGATAGTACTTCTTTGGTGCGCGGTGAGACTTGTTCGGTACGTGCGCACTGAATATTATGTAGTTCGGCGCACAAGGGGCGGTCCATTGAAAAAATTACATCATACTGAGTTGGATTAGTAATTTCTACGTAACCTCTACTATTTTTTACTGCCGTTATACATTCACCTATCATACAATTTGAAATAGTTTGTTCTGAGACAATGACGTCACCGTCGTGCATATTAATCGGTAATCGCAATAATTTAGATGAATTAGCTGGGATCACATCTTCATATAGATTCACATTCCGTGAATTATAAACTTTCAGTGGATTCGTTGCATTTTGTGTAATAAGAATTTTATTTTTATAATCTATAACCGATTCCCATTTATCTAATAAGTCTGACCCAATTAACCCATCAAAATGATCGTGAAATTTGTATATGAAAAGTGTGATCTCGGCATTATCGTTAAGTTCTTGAAAACATGGCACAGAAATAGAATATTCATTCCTACTAGTAGCATGGACATTAGTGACTTCGAACGGGTCGTAGTTAAGAGGAGTGTCTGAATAAAATGTTTCAACAGCTTCTGGGCTTATGAATGACTGGTTAGCTCCAGTATCTATTAATAATTTAAGAGGGGGTGAGCTAATTTCTATGTATGGTAACTGTCTCTGAGTCTGTAAGTTTATTTCTATATGGGTTTGTCTGACTGGGGGTCTTTCTGAAAATCCTGATTTTCATTATTAGGGGTTGATTCCTGAGGGGAATCATCACACGAAATCATGGGGTTATAATACGGGGAATATTGGTCAAAAATCTGATCATAGCAGTCGCTGGAATCAACACAGTAATTAGCATCATAATCATAATCTGAAAAATCATTATAATAAGGATCATATTCATAGCACTGATTAAAATTCATCTCCCTAGACTTAAAATAATTTTGTGGTGGAGGGTTGCCAAATTTCCGCCAATCATGCCCGCTTGGAGGCAAGGGCTTCGTCACGTAATGGCTTACACCACTCATCGGCTTTGGTCCGCTTGACCCTGGATTCACTGGTGGATTTCTAGGCTGCATTCTAAAGACATTACTTTGGGGGTTGTAGTTTGGCGGGGGTGCTCTAAACATTTGCTGTGTGCGTGTGGGACCACGATTTTGCTGAAACTGATTTGGATGTGGATTTGGTTTCCAAGGTTGCATATAAGATTGCATGGGTGGTCGTGATGTTCCGGGCATATTATACATGAGCGCTGGCTTAGACTGTGGCAAATTAAATAAGGGTACAGTATATGATTGCTTAGGGTTCGAATTCTGTACTAACTGAGATTGCATTTTACGTTCGGGGACAGTATCACTCCTTTGCTGTAAATATAAAATATTAACCTCTTCTTGAACAAATTCTAAAGCCTTTTCAATTGTGTCAGGACGCATGCACCTGATACGTGCTCCTAATGGATCCCTAAGACCTCTAAGATAAGCTTGTAGAGTTAACTTTTTGTACAGAGTTCGCTTGGCTTCTATAGTGGTTGGTAAAGATTCATGCAGACTTATGTACGTCATTATGGTGCTGAAAAGATTCTGACAACGCTCGTAAAACTCCTGAGGGGTAGTATTGCCTTGATTAAGTAGGGAAAGATCATTATACAACGCGGACTCGTCACGATGATCGGCGAAATTATTCACAAGCGATTCGCGTATGCCTGTCCAGTTGTCCGGTATACCATTCGAGTTGATTAAACGTGCGGCGGGTCCTGTGATCTTATTCAAGATCCCATTGATCATGGCAATATTCGATAAGTCATTACCTTCGGGCCTAACATATTGTAAAACTAATGAATCGCAAAGTTTAATAAAACGCGTTAACACGTTCGAATTACCATCGAACTCTGGTAATAATCGAAGTGCTTTATAAATGGTATCTATTTCCGACATCTTATCTACGTTTCTATTAGCGTCTATTTGTTCTATACGCTGACTCTGCCTATCTAACTTAAGATTACAAGTCCGAGATTGCCTTGGATGGAAAATCTTGGAAGGATTATATTAACACAAAGAGGGGAAGGACACAAGAAAGATTCTGTGTACTTACAATATCATTTCTTTGGTTCTCTGGATGTATCGATGTCTGGATACCGTCTATGCTGCAGCTTTCCGTAGATTCTGGATACTCGTCTAAGGTTTGATAACCGGTCAGCAACGCAGGGCTCCTCTTCGGTCCTTTCGATGTAAGAAAGTCTTCTCGCCTATACGCACTGACTTGAGTATCCTACCGACTGCGCCAATTACGTTTAGCGGCAGCGATAGTTCCAAAAAAAACCAATTTAATTTAATTTAATTTAATTTTAAAAGAATATTATTACATTACAATTACAAAGTGTTACCAAGTTCGATGTTAGAATCTAAGTGAATAATTCGAGCCGTCGCTACCGGTCCGTTGATATTCGATCTGCTGATGCGGCGCCTTGCGTTGGTTGACGCAATTACTTTACTTGCATTAAAATGAGGTGATGCGACATCAGCATTTTGGATGTGGTATGATCAGCATATTGTATGTTCTAGGGTTGTGTAACAAGGTACTTCCCCAGTCGAGCTGCTCTTAGAGCGAATAAACGCTATGCTCTACCTCTCTTAAAATATCGTATAGGCTGACGATTGAAAATTAATGTAAAGTTATCTCAGCGTTTATGATAATTCCACCCCCAAAGGTGGAAAAAGGGGGAAGAAGTTGGGTATGCAAGGCCTTCAATTTCACGATAAACTTCACATAAATTATTATTATTATACAGTATAGGTATCCAGTAAGGAAGGATTTTTGGAAATTCCGCCCCTAAGAGGTTAAAATAGGGGATGAAAGTTTGTATTCAAGTCCGTCAGTTTTGAAGTTAGGATCTTCAAATTTTGTGTATAGGCTGACGATTGAAAATTAATGTAAAGTTGTCACAGCGTTTGTGATAATTCCACCCCCGAAGAGGGAAAAGGGGATTAAGTTGTATCTGAAAGTCCTTCATTTCCACGGTAAATATCACTAAATTTATAATTATACAATGCACTTAGGTATCCACTAACGAAAGATTTTTTAATATTACACTCCTGTGGGGGTAAAATAGGGGATGCAAGTTTGTATGAAAGTCCATCAGTTTCGAAGTTAACTAACATTGCTGTAGTGTCATACGTGGCCAGACTAGCAAATAGTACCTCCTATCTCACCACCGATGAATCCCCGCCCAGACGCTCTCCGGACGCTCTCTAAACTAGGACGAATCCGGGGAAATCCGGACGGATGGCAACCCTACATATAACTAATTGCCAATATGTTGCTAAAAATATACATCCATTGGATCAGACTGTCTGTTTTCTCGTCAAAATTCATCGAGCGGCGGGCGGGGGGATCCTTTTCCACCAAAGTATTTAGCTTGGCTTTCCAAAGAGGAAAAGCTGCCAGCCAGAAAAAAATTGGTGTTACGAAGTTCACTATGTTAGTATGTTATTATTAATAATAACATAGTTCGGACAGTTGACCCGGTGAACTTCCGCATCCGTCTCATTCGTAATTTTTTGGTAATATAAAGACTTATTTTTCTTATAATAAGGGGAAGAACCTGGTCCTATACTACGAAAAAGATCGATCATCGTTGTCAATCAATTAGCCAATAGAATTGCCCAAAATTTACGTCTCGTTAGTTTTGCAGAGCAATTCTAATGGTTAATATTTGACAACGATGATGATCGGACTAGCAGGTAGGTATTGTTAGCATTAACATTATATTATTTGAATATTATTTGATTTCATACCATTGAATATTGATTAATTATAATTAATTGTCAGCATTATTTATTATGAAAGTATAAAACGGTTTATTTTGATATTGTGTATTTGAATATCGAGGAATGGCAACACCAAAAAAGTATAATCGTAACAATGGCGGCCATTGGAGAGAGTGTTTTAATTCATTTTGTAGTAATTACCAAGTTTACCAACGGTGTAAATACAGATTTAGCTTGTTTAAGCCAACTTCTTTTCAGTAAATAAGGTATGGTTAATATATCAGAAGAGGGATGGAGAAATCAGCTCACCAGTATGTATTTTTTTTATTTTCTATTTTGTGTGTCTTGCTCGTGACGGATAATCAACTATGGCTAGTACGATGCCACTAACAAAGATTCTTAGATATATCTTAAGTAAACAGTTGTTTATGTAAATAAAAGGTTGATAATATATAGATATTTGATTTGATTTGATTTAATAGAATTATTCTACATTAAAGTTTTCATTGAGTTTCTTGCCGGGAGTCTTCTTAGTTTAAGTATATTACGAACCGGTGGTGAAATCAATTGTAACGTTCGTAAGTGAATTTATATTGAACAAACAATTTTTGAATTTTAAGAAAATTAAGTTATATCAACATTAAATGTAATAACGAAATGTAATATGGATTATTCAAGTAACAATGAAAAATAATTATTGAAATACCTAGAGATACCTATCTTTTATCACTAAAACCTTCTAAGTGAAACATGCTGTTATATGCGGTGATCACTAACAACTTGTAAGTGAAACATGCTGCTATATGCGGTGATCACTAACAACTCGTAAGTGAAACATGCTGCTATATGCGGTGATCACTAACAACTCGTAAGTGAAACATGCTGCTATATGCGGTGATCACTAACAACTCGTAAGTGAAAGATGCTGCTATATGCGGTGATCACTAACAACTCGTAAGTGAAACATGCTGCTATATGCGGTGATCACTAAAAACTCCTAAGTGAAACATGCTGCTATATGCGGTGATCACTAAAAACTCGTAAGTGAAACATGCTGCTATATGCGGTGATCACTAACAACTCCTAAGTGAAACATGCTGCTATATGCGGTGATCACTAACAACTTGTAAGTGAAACATGCTGCTATATGCGGTGATCACTAACAACTCGTAAGTGAAACATGCTGCTATATGCGGTGATCACTAACAACTCGTAAGTGAAACATGCTGCTATATTTGGTGATCACTAACAACTCGTAAGGGAAACATGCTGCTATATGGGGTGATCACTAACAACTCGTAAGTGAAACATGCTGCTATATGCGGTGATCACTAACAACTTGTAAGTGAAACATGCTGCTATATGCGGTGATCACTAACAACTCGTAAGTGAAACATGCTGCTATATGCGGTGATCACTAACAACTCGTAAGTGAAACATGCTGCTATATGCGGTGATCACTTCAAACTCCTAAACGAAACATGCTGCTATATGCGGTGATTACTCAAACCTCCTGTGAAACATGCCGCTGTATGCGGTGATCACTAAAAACTCAATATAGTCGAATCGACTCATGGCGAGTATGGCGACCTCTAAAATAGTATAAAATGATAAAACATGGTGATATCACATAATGCAAAAATTTATTAGACATACAGTATACGAATGGCCGAAACGGAACAGGGACATTCCGTTAAACAGGACGGCCGTCTGTTAGCATTAACATTATATTATTTGAATATTATTTGATTTCATACCATTGAATATTGATTAATTATAATTAATTGTCAGCATTATTTATTATGAAAGTATAAAACGGTTTATTTTGATATTGTGTATTTGAATATCGAGGAATGGCAACACCAAAAAAGTATAATCGTAACAATGGCGGCCATTGGAGAGAGTGTTTTAATTCATTTTGTAGTAATTACCAAGTTTACCAACGGTGTAAATACAGATTTAGCTTGTTTAAGCCAACTTCTTTTCAGTAAATAAGGTATGGTTAATAGTATAGTATAAAGTACAACATATTTTTTTTAAATCGTTTTTGTTTCCATACATAGGGAAACACATAATACCATAAGTCATACCAAATATTTGAAACATCGTTAGAATCCGAACCAAACTTGATGGCGCCTATGAAGTGCGCTGCGAGCCGGCTTCGCGCACAGGTACAGTCATCTCGCAACCGATCCAAATTGCTTGAGAAGGTAGGTAATCGTTCTCTAATGACATGGTATTGTCGCAACTAGTACCACAACTTTTGTTTAGGAAATATTCAATATCAAAGTTTTTCTCAATTTTCACCATTTTCCGTACTTCCAAATCAGTTGGGAATTTAAGGTAATCATATCCATACACAACTCTATCGATATGCCAAAAATCATTAGTACCACTAATGGTTAATATTTGACAACGATGATGATCGGACTATCGTATATCGTTTTTCGTAGTAGACCCTCGCCTCTGTACCTACCAAAGTATTAGTTACCGTGGCATTACTTATACTGCCTAATATCTAACAAAAATGCATTAAATAGTACCAAATTTATGCCGTTCTAAAAACTTAGGCGAACTTCCAAAAAAATAACCAGGTAAACTTGTTCTCAGGGTGATAGATAAAAAAAAACATGTTTTTAATCGCATATCTAATTGCTTGAACACGATTCGATGATTAAAGGAGAGGTGAACTCATAATAAATAACAACCAAACTTAAGCTTTGTTATCGATAACATGCCCATAACATAACTTTTTGTTAACCCCAACTATGAATAGGCACGAGTATTAGGTAAGCCGAATTAAGCTTTATCTTTAGAAAGAAAGACACAAATGCTAATTGCTAAAGCAATTTTATTTGTCCTTCCTTCAGTTGCTGATGGAGTCGCGATATTAATTCTTAGAATATTATAAACTATCCTATTTAAAATTAAATTATTAAAAGAAACAAAAAACCCGACCACGTAAGACAAAAAATAACAGTATAGAGAAAAACGAGCTCTTTAATCTATAGAACTCTGAATAGGTATAACTTGAATTTTAGTGTTTTAATTGTTAGGTAAGTGTTTGTGTGGGGGGGTGTGTAATCTTGTAGGTACAACTCCATGTTTGGAAAACCGAATTGTTGAAAGTAGAGTAGATTTAGTTAGTAGATCCTCTCATGTTATACAGTGGGACACACAGAGAAAAGAAATGGACACAATGGACTCACAGCGAGCATAATATGAGTTTAGCATTGGTCAAGTATTACCTACTTAATTTGAGATCAGATGGACGTGTGAAGATAGTCAGAAGAATATTAAACATTCGAAACGAGTCCCACAAAAATTTTGCTCCCCATCTTGTTCTACTTTATTATTCGTTTTACTCGGTAAACAATAAATAATAATTCATTGTTTACCTTTTTGATTTGATAACACTGATTCTTGGGGAAGTGAATTCTATAACGATTTGTGTTATGCGATTCAATAAACAAAAACGATTCGTTTTGCTTACCAATGGTAGGTTTTTAGGGTTCCGTAGCCAAATGGCAAAAAACGGAACCCTTATAGATTCGTCATGTCTGTCTGTCCGTGTATGTCACAGCCATTTATTTCCGAAACTATAAGAACTATAATGTTGAAACTTGGTAAGTAGATGTATTCTGTGAACCGCATTAAGATTTTTACACAAAAATAGAAAAAAAACAATAAATTTTGGGGGTTCCCCATACTTAGAACTGAAACTCAATTTTTTTTTTTTCATCAAACCCATAAGTGTGGGGTGTCTATGGATAGGTCTTCAAAAATGATATTGAGGTTTCTAATATAATTTTTTTCTAAACTGAATAGTTTGCGCGAGAGACACTTCCAAAGTGTTAAAATGTGTGTCCCCCCCCCTGTAACTTCTAAAATAAGAGAATGATAAATCTATAAAAAATATATGATGTACATTACGGTGCAAACTTCCACTGAAAATTGGTTTGAACGAGATCTAGTAAGTAGTTTTTTTTTAATAGGTCATAAATTGAAATTAATATCAAATACTCAGGTCTATACTACCATTTACTTATATACCTACAGGTTTGTACGGAACCCTCGGTGCGTGAGTCTGACTCGCACTTGGCCGGTTTTTTTTATTGCCAAACTGGGCATAAAGGTCATTTCGTAAGCTAATTTTAGGTCTGCTATGCAAAGCTTTGAGGTCTTTGCTTCATTATTAGTAAAGAAATAAGAGTCTTAATTTTAATTAATCATAACCGATAACGGTCCGTAAATTATTGAAACCGGGCATAACTAATAATTACCCTGAAAGTAAACGTTGTCGTTGTCGCCAAGTAAACTGATGCAATAAACGAATTCAACATAGAAATAACTTTCTCCGTAAGTAATAAAACGGTCTATCTTCATAATACGATGTTGCAAAAAAATGCGAGATATATGCAAATTGCCGATGTAATAACGAACGTTATAATCTGAATATTTCACCGGATCGTTTAAGACAAAACTTTCACTGTTTATAAGAATTCTAATGACCTTTAGATTTTATATAGGCAAAGCATTTCCGCTTTATGCAAGGTTAAATATCATTAAATCATTACTAATTTCGAATAAAAAATGCATTCTTACGGAAACAATAAAAATGCACGTTGCATATTCATTGACCTCAATTATAAAGATAAATAATAATAAATATATCACTTTAGCAACTATGATAGGTACCTACAAGACTCATTGGTACCTTCTGGTGTGTTTCACACAAAGAAATTGATATGTACAAGAAAAAACATAGCCATAAGACGAGACGAAAATGAATGCTAGGGATTTGTATGGGAAAATTAAAAACTTTGTCGAGTTACTCGTACACACGGCTACACATCAAGCTATACATTTCTAGTATAAGCTCACCTCCCATTGTACGGAAATCCTATAAAATGCGAGATCAGCTTATACTGGAACTTATACTCAGGTGCAGCTGCTAGTTATGTGCTTAACACCTTCCTTCGGCTTCGACTTCATCACTTACCATGTTACCATGGCAAGATTGTGGTAAAAATAGGATTATACGTAGTTAAAACTGTATCGAAGTTGCCAAGCGGTATCAACAAATTATGGCTACCTGATATTAAGATCATTAATAAACATGTTTTAGTTAAAAAAAACATTTTAATTTCATTTCACCAACTGCTTACCATCAGGCGGGCCGTATGCTTGTTTGCCACATCAGTAGTATAAAAAAAAAAAGGCTAAGTTCAGGTGAGAGAAGGGAATCCCTTCGTTCTCGTTCTCTCACTCCGCGATTACGATTTTCACTGAATTTCGCAGTAAGTATCGGAATATTTTTGTGCAAGTCGGGACAGAGGATTCAGACGGGTGACAGATAGACATTGCAGATATACCTACTGGAACGGACGGCAGCCGTATCTATGAAAAATGCATGCATTTAAAATTACGTGTTATGTTTTCATTTTTTAAATAAGATTCTTAGCATATGCTTAGGTAGGTACCAATAAGTTTAATGGTTTACGCATAAAAATAATATTTACCTGACGGAGTAATCCTTTGTATTATCACAGGTATTATACCTAATCTTGAGTTATGTGATTTTAGTTACTTAATTAAATACCCTTAGCAAATAATACTAAATCAATAAATATAAAAATATTCTCTTGTGGGAACAAAAAGTGTCAACAACATACACATAGTCGGTGCCTGTTACAGGTTATACCGATATATAGGTACCTACCGAATTATTTATCTATGTTCTATTTGGAGGTTGAAGCCACGCGAATATAGTCTTAGAAGCACAGCTTGCTTAGGAGACTATTCCTAACTTTTTGATCAACGGCATTTACAGATTTTGGAAAAAAAAACAGTCAGCGAGAAAATGTATTAGCTTAATTCGATCCTGTATCGGACAAGGAATAAAAGGATCTATGGGGCAAAGTTAGGTAAGATTACTAGAAATGTCACAAATGAAAAAAAAAAACAACCTGTACATTTTGATAGAACATCTATCGAGAAAATACTGGCTGCCAAGATTGAACTCTAAAAAAATACTAACATAATAGTTTTTTAGCCTAACTGCGCACTAGTTAGCCGGCTGCGGCAGCCGAAATGGTATTGATAGGAATTCGTGGCTGCCTAGTGCGCGGGCTCCCATACGCCGTCCATCCCATATGTTCGATTGGCTGCGTCACGTATTAGTAATTTTGTAGGTACAGAATGAATACCTAAATTAGTAAATGAATTAATAGTTTTGCCATGACTCTGAGGGATATTTTAAAGGTTGCATTAAAATCTTATATGGTATATGTTGAATTGATTCCTTTGCTTTGCCATGACCATCAGCCTCCAAGTCACACGTATTTGGAAGGCTACCAACAATTGATAAATAACAATCAACAGTCACAAACAATCGAACCCACATTGCGATAGTTTTCCTACATACGGAATACTAAAATAGAAGCCGTCAAAATTTGTCAGTATAACCTTCGTTAAACCTTGTCATGAACACCTGGGTAGTGCTTACTAATTAGGTAGGCAGGTAGGTAACTAAGCACTCGTTCGGCCTTCTCAAACATTTTTACATAACAAACTAAAATCAATTGCCCAATCGTCCTAAGAATATGTAGTTCAAACAATATTTTTATGAATATGGTTCATCCGCGGTCATCCAGCTTAATAATAGCCAATACCTATGAATTTATGTACTTATCCGACAATTTCAATATGTATGTAGTCCTCTTGACTGATGATGATAATTAGCAGTAGGTACTGAACCAGTAGGTACAAAGGCAAACGTATGCAGGGGCGTAGCTACCGCCGTATTACATCAGTTATCAATGATACGGGGCCCCGGCCTACTGGGCCCCCCAACTTAAATAAGCAAAAATTACAAAAAAAAATGCCCTCTATTTGGTTTCACCGCAGTCAGGTAAAAGGGCTCCCCAAAAAATTTTTATACAGGGGCTCATCTAGGGAAAGCTACGCCACTGCACCTATATCTAAGCTTGCACTGATTTTTGTGAAATTTGCCATCAAAATGCGAGAAATGCCTGAAGAAAGCGGGATCAACTTATCAGATTTTAGGGAACAATATAGAGCTGGAGAAAATATATTTAAATTTGTCGGGGTATTTTTTTAAAACTATTAGGTACTCGAATAAAATTATCAGGCGATGTTAAAATTGGCCCTAGGTGTGCATTTTTTTTTTAAATTACTTGTAAAGTATGGTATGTACTTTTCAATGCAAGTAAGTTAATAACACTTCTATTTATGCCTGAAAGTTCGTAGGTGGCCTTTCTACCGGAGCGGAGTGAGGATTTAACCAGCACATAGGTACGCGATGTGAATTATGAGTAATTCTATTTGTATTATTTTATTTTCCTAGCTCAGCTCCTATGGACAGGCGGCCGTAACCGGGACTTGCACATATCTTTCGCGGGAAGCTTCCTCTAAGACTCTAGAAACGAATCGTCCCGCCTCCAACACAACCATCCACGCAACGGTCACGTCACCATACAAACTAAATTCGTTCGTTTATCCGAGGAGCACGTGGTTTATACAAGTTAAACGGTCTAGGATGGAAAAGGACGACCAGGCACTGTATCCAGCAGACCAGAATCGTCAAGTCTGTTCAGTATATAGCAAATAAAGGAAACTAGGAGAGCCGAGTATCGCAGAGGGATGGGTGTCGGTCACTGTCGGGTACATATCTAATATTGGGCATTTTTTGTCTTCTATCTTCTTCTTTCTTTTGGATATATCGTCCTGACTTGAGTTGCAATTGTTTTCCTTTGTGGTCATGGTTTCAACTACCTATTAACTTGGATCACAGTGAGTAATGCTCATACGGTTGTGGACGTTCTGTGTGATTTTTGGTTTCGTTATGTGTCTTATCCATTAAGCATATTTATTTTATGATTTTAGTTTTGTTTTCCGCGATTGCACATCATTTGGCATGACTTTTGTTTTAGAATAGGGACCATGTCATGAACCGATCAATCTTTCAGAGTGAATTACGGTATTCCGTTTCCGACGTTTGTCTACTATAAACTCTAGCTCTGCTAAACTCTGCTAAACAATAAAATGAATGAGTGTTCCTTCATGGTTCACCTATGCTACCCGATCTCTTTTCCGTGTACCCGATCGAATAGTTATTTATAGTGCCTTTGTACACATTATGTTATGGGACTACACTACACAGCCTTCTAAATATCTTCCTAATTAACGTAATAATTAGGTAGGTGGCAGATTCCTATACATAGTTTATAACTCAGCGATGATTTAAACAAATAACAATTTAAACAATACTTAAACGTAGTTAAAATCGTCATTCGGTATTGTTTACTGCGATAAAAAGTTGATTAATAGGCGCTGGGTAAGTTGGTTACTTACTCACTGACCGTGACCGATCATCAAAATTCCGAGGTAGGCTACACTGGACCTGTTTATAGCAGACCGAGAAACAAACTTCAAGAACATCAATTTCTTCCTAATAGCTAGGAAGAAATTGATTTTCTCTTTATTTACGTTTGCCTACAATCTCTCAGACGCTAGTGGCGGTGTGGCCAAAGGAAGTAAACAACGCCCAAAATCCCGAACTAGGCTTTAGGCAAAGATTTCCATAGGGCATCGTGCCTCTACCCAGATGGATAATCCGCCTTACTAAAGCATGACATTTAATTTCACTCCGCTTGAGGGGCTCCCTGAGCAAATCGCTCTCAGTTCGTACTGCGCACGGCTGTCAAATACTCTCAATTCTGGCTTGTTTATTTCATGTTCCCATAGAGGCGACTATCCTTCTGGACGTTTTAAATTCTTTGGCTTTAGGTTACGTCTTTAATCCTTTAATCAGTGCCTTAGGTGTAGCTACTGGCCGCCGCACTCCAGGTTACGTAGAACTATTTAGTAATCTATGCTCCAGGCAGTGGTTGCTTGGCGGCAGAGCAGACAACGGGAGCACTCGCACGATATTAACATTCTCGGAAAGATCAAGATTAGAACTTTATAGATTTATGTTGGCTTGTTAGATTCATTTGGTAAACTTGTAGCACAGATAACCTGCAGAAATATTATTGACATTCTTTTTAGCACGCTTTTATTTTTTGTACCAGGTATCAATTAAATGCGGACGGTGAGACTCCTATCGATATGTATCCTCCCGTACCGTATAATTTTAATCCACTTCAAAAAAGCGTTCTCAATTCAATTCGTAGAATGGCATAGGGGTTTGTTTGTTTACCTATATTTCTCCTATTATTAGGGCCTATAAAGGTGGTTACTTTTATAACGTAAAGAAAAGGAATTTTCTCGATTTGGTCCAGACATTGTGTTATGATGTCCATAGATATTGACTGTAGCTATAAGGGAATTCCTCAATGCAGAAGCACGAGTAATGCGATAGAAATATTTAACTGTTTTATTTGTTTGTAATACGACCAACTAATTACATGAGCATTGTGCATTAGTAGGCACTTTATTCTACTGTCAAATCATAAGTTATTAATACTTGTACGGTGTAGTACCTAAGGTACCTACCTATCAACCAACACGAATCTATATAACCACCTACATCATTATTTGAAAATGCCTTTAGTGCATACATATGAATATGTTCTTATAGGTATAACTAGTTGGCTTTATTTTCAAAGGACAAACAAGAATCTTAAAAAATATTTATGCAGCCTTTATTATATTAGTTCATCGTACTTCATTATAGTATTAGATTATGTACTAGGTACACCACTGTACCTACTAGTCTAGTAGTAAAAAACAAATAAGTAGTTAGTAGGTACAGTAAGTACTAGGTACCAACTTGTTGTTTTTTTTCTAATTTTACCGTTTGCACAAGCAAATTAATGTAGTAGGTACCTATCTACTAATGAAAATAGCGACAACCGTAAAAGCGACCGAATCAAGTTTTAATCTAATTAGTCCAGGTAGGTTGGTACCTAGCATGCGTCACGTTACTTTCGCCACCTTTCGTTGTCAGGGCCAAGTGAGCTGCGACCAGACATTGAGCCGATACTGGTTCGCAATAAACCGCATTCATCACCTCACCGCCATCAAGGTCGCTCAGTATCTACTGTAACATCAACATCTTAGCTCTTCACTGTCAGTGATGGATGGCATGAGCTAGCTACATAGGTGTTCGTTCGGTTCGTGGCGACGGCTTACAACAACCTTTTGATTCTAGCCTTTAAACGTAAACATACGGCATTTATTTTCTAAAACATGCAATTCTCACGTCACAGTGTGTATGTAGCTCGGGTGGTGCGATTGTTTGTTGCAAGTACATTGTGTCGTTACGGACGATCGGAGTGTTTCATCATGCAGGAGCGAGCAGCGTCGTTCCGAACAGCTGTTTGCCCGTGCCCGTGGCTCGCACGGAACCAGTCTCACAGTCAGCACAGCGGGGCCGATGCCTCTCGCTCCTAACAGATACCTACGTTACGCTACGACTTACTTGCAAAGGATCCTCCAGAAACAACCAAAACTGCTGCCGTTTGGAACTTCCCCGGCATATGATATAGTCATGTCTGGTACAGCTTAACACACAATAAAATTAATATTTATTTATACACACACACGTTTTGTTGGCGCTAGCTTGAAACGAGACACACGCGGAAAATTAAATACCTTTTAGAAAGTAATAAAAAGTTTGTTGACGTTTGTTACTAGGGAAGGCGAAGGGAAGTATTAAACTAAGAAGTGCACTTATATAGTCACATTCTGGTGATGTGTTATGCACTCTGCCTTCCCCGAATGGTCACCAGGCATAAAGAAGAGGTGCACAAGAGTACCGTCCACAGAGAAGCGTCAACTGTGACTGATGAATGATACCTTGCTCGCTCGGCATGTTGTTCAAGTTACTCGCTGTTTGCTCATGCGTGTTAGCACGGCGCGGGCGCAGCCCCTCTCGGAGGTTCTAAAGCGCGCTTGCTCCACGTCTCAGGTGACGCTAGATGGCACTACGAGCAACAAAAATACTGCCTTTGCAACTAACTATCTACCTAGCACTCGATTTTACTACGGCATTGCGATATTATATTAGGTAGGTAGGTATGTAGGTACTTTGATCTAGTCTAGCGCCAAATAATACGTGTAAATCCACAATATACCTACCTATACCTAACTGTAATTTATACATATCTAGCCGTCATACAGAAAGGCCGTCAAAATAAGTTAAGTATAGGTTCGGAATCAGCAATACAATTAATGTTAGGTTACCTAGTTAGTCCTAATTTTCATATAGGGAGTAACTGCGCTTACTTTTGATTCCTGTAAAATTACTTTCAGAGGAAACATTGTGATACACAATTATTTTTAGATTATTACCTACCTACCTAGTAGGTAATTGTTATTAGGAAACTGGGACGCAAAAATAATGGGTCACTTGAAAAAAATGTGATAGATTTTTCGTGAAAATTGTAGGTATATTTAGTAAGTATATATATATATTGTCACGTAAACCTATTTCATATCTTTATTTCTATACTAAGTTATATAATAAAGCTGAGGATATTTTTTGTTTGTTTAAACGCACTATTAATCTCTGGATTTAAGTAGGTACCAGTCGGATTAAAAATCTTTCACTAATATCTCAGAGTAGGTACTACCTACGTACAACTAATATGAAGCTACATTATCCCCGAGTTTATGCCTAACATTCGCAGAATCCGACTGGTAGTTCCAGAGATTACTTAGCGCGTTTTGGATAGAGCTTTTTATCACGAACGCGGGTGAAACCGCGAGGGACAGCTAATTACCTAGGTAGGTATATAGGTACCGGGGGTGGCCGACTTGATTAGATCCAAGATCTACTGTTTACTGACGAAACCCTGTGCAATCTACCAATTACATAGGTACTTCTTGAAATCTTAAATGAAATTGCATAGTTCAGTACACAATTATGTATTATTTTGTGCAGTCGGGTCTACGCTTTGAATATTAGGGTCTACGTATTCCTTTATATTTTTTTCCTTGCCACGATCGACTGGACTAATAGTCGCGATTGACGGTTAGCCACCCCTGGCATATACTATCCAGAACCGGCCCTAGCTCTTGATCAGGGTAGAGCGAGAAGAGATTGTCTTCCTGCGCACTTTGGCCGTCGCGTCGACTTGGGTGCCACAAAACAAGGGTGCCCAGCCGCCTACATCAGCCCGCCATCCAGCCCGCCATCCAGCCCGCGCTTCACAAAACGCGCCACAAAATCGCTCGTTATTATTTTCCGCACTTAGCATTTTGGCGCCCCCTGGCCACCTGGAGCCTAGAATGACCGTTCCTCTCGCTCTACCTAGGGCCTGCGCTGTTTATATGCACACTATTTAATTTTAACTATACCTAATAAAAAACAACACAAACGTAAAAAACACTTCTTATGGAAATAACAAATTAAGTATGTAGGTACCTATCGCAGTTTTACCTACCTACTTACAATTTAAGTAAAACGTGGCATGCTTTTGACTTACTCAGTTTCTAAATAAATTTCGGTAGGTACTTACCTAAATGTTTGGCCAATCTTCCACTAACCTGGTATCTGGAGCTGGATTGCATTGTCAACGAGTCTCCCGAGGTCGACCAAAGCAAATTCTATGGGATAATTTCCGTCTTACACGGGACGCGGGCCCAGTCACACTCACGGGGACGATCCCCGAAAGGTCGATATACCTATTCGCATATACTTACCACACAGTATCTTATACAGTGTTTTTCTATTTTCGGTATCTAGATAGTAAGAATTACTTTTAAAATTCTAATTAAAATGTTAATCAGACACTAGAACAGTATTTTTTTATTTTAACCATATAAAAATACAAAATCATAGCAGAAAACAAGTTTTTTGTTATTCATTTTTTTACTTTCCAACGGGGCCCCAAATCCTTGTGTTCCTAAGGGCCCCTGTATGGCTTAAGACGGCCCTGTATGTGATTTAAGTCTTCATGCAGCTAATACCGACAAATGGAATAAACGCATTGTCCATACCATGCATTATTGTGCATAAGAATGTAATCAACACCAAGGCCCAGCATGTTATTTAAAAAAATATTCTATTCAGTTGGTACTTAGTTACAATGCGACCGCATAACTGATGTTTGGAGAATACAATTTAATTCTCTAAGAGCTGACGTATCGATTGCCGGGCAAGTGCGAGGTAAGGGTAAGGGTGCTACGGGGTTGTGAGGAGGGATAGGATCTAATGGCACGCTCGGCAGCAGTGTGAGCATTTGTGGCAGATTTCTGCCAGCTGCAGCTAGCAGTGAGCTGGCTGATGTCTCAAGCCCGATATTACGGTGATTTTATTATTTATTACCGTTTATTATATTTTAAGCAGGTACGCCATATGATTATGAAAGGTAACAAATCATTAATAAGGTTTAATTTATTATTAATATAACTGATCAAAGTTGAGATTTTTGTTGTCTGTCATCTTCTTCTCTGCAGTTGTGTCTATGCTGAACATGATGGAGAAAATACGAGCGTTCGTACCGACTTGAGTGAGAATAAGATCCTTTGCTTTCTTCTTTATCAAAAGTTTCATAACAGTTAAACAAACAAACAGTTAAACAAAGCCATTGGATTAACAAAACAAAATTTTAATTGGTTTTGTCATGAATAATATAAGTTTTGATTTTGTTTAAGTACTTGTTTATTATGCCATAGTAAATCTCGATATTCCGATACACTTGTGAGGAAAAACCTTGATAGAACTTGATTTGATTTGATTTAATTATATTGAAGGAGATATACAATTTATTTATCGAGATAATGCGTAACATATTTTTAGCCGCAATAAAAACTGTTTTATCCAGTTTCGTCTTTACATAATAATATATCACTTATAGTGCGAAGAAAGAAAAAGAAAGAACGAAAAATATTTTATTTCTGAACGCCATTCGACGCATAAAAAAACATTAGAAAAATTACGAGACATACTTAACATATAAGGGATAATATCATAAAACACTAGTGCGGTAATGTAAAGTAAAAATCACCAGTTCGTAATAAGCTGTCGATACTAAAAGCGGTGCAAGAAGAGTCACTTTTCAAGCGAGTTATGAATATTATATTAATGGGTAATAATAGCACCAATATTTGATACAAGTATTATGGTATTTTCAAAATTGTTAGTTTTGATCACAGGTTTTGTTTTTAAAAGTTTCATGTGTAGGTCTTTTTAAAGGATATATCACAAACATACGAAGAATAGCTGAAAACACACTCTTTATGCATGATATTCCCCACATTTTTTCTGCAATTTCTTCTTTATCACACCATAAAAATGTATCAACTAGATTTCTTGTTGTTTATTTATTGGTTTATATAAGTCCGGAGTATTTTGGTTTAATTTTATAAATAATAATAACCATCATGGATACAAGACTGATGGTCATATCAATGAGAAGCTCCTTAGTACCATGGGCACCACTCCTACATCCATTCTGAGAAGCAGACAGTATTGAGTTATCTTTAACATGCCTAGAAATCTTTGCTTTCAGAATGGATATAAGAGTTTTGTATACTGTAGGCAGACATGTGATCGGCCTATAGTTTTTTGGATCCGTGATACTACCGGTCTTATGGAGCAGGTGGGTTACGCCTGTAGTCATAAATTTTGGCAGCGACCCTGATTGTCAGGCTGATTGAAACTGGGACGCCAAGCAAATATGCGAACTGCGGAGCCATTTGAGCCAAAAAAATTGTTCCTTCCAATTTGGCAACGGACGGACTGCACTGGCAACATCTTGGGCCTCCATGTTTTGTATTGGTTCGCACATTTGCTTGAAGCTTGAAGTTCCCGATCCAATCCCCCTCAGAGTGGATGACTTGCAACGACCAGATATTACGCCAGAATGTAGTCATGGCGTCATCATCTGGCCGCTGCACATCACCACCCAGTTGACAGGGTCGTTCCCAGGATCTATAAGCCCACCTTTCCTTCTGGAACATGGTATTCTGGGAATATCGATTCACACGCACGGAATTTTCGGTAGGTACTGTCAAAATAACATGCCAGTAGTGAATCTAGCACACACCAGCGCTCTGTTTCTATTATGCATGGGCAGACGAGGTATGCGAGGTCTAAGTTGATGTGGCATGGATCGATATTCCCGTAATACATCCTCCAGAGTACTCCTCAATATAGCATTATACTGGGTACTTACATCAGTACCCGTGTCGTCCCCATTATCGTCACCATTGGTAGACCGTGAAGCGGCCGTGGTATCCGCCACAGGTTGGGCCGACCGTGGTAACCGCCACAGGGTGGGCCGATAGCGGTTGCAACGACGTAATAGGGACGACACGAATACTGTGTGCCTCGGAGCGAAGTCGATCAAGCACGGAATCAGCCAACATGTGTCCACGTTGGATGGCCCGTACCTGATCGGACAGTCGTTGCGCCGACACGTTGACTCAAGGGACTGAAACAAAGACAGCATCCGGTCACAGTACGCTGTGAGATTAGTTCCTCCTCCTGTTGCCTTAGTAGGCGCGCATGACATTTTCATTGATCGAAGATGTCCATCGCATGCGCCGCACTACACCACCGGGAGAACTTGGTTGGGAAGTGTCAATGCATCCATGGTGGATGCCATGACCTTGTAGCCTAATGGTGCGTCCATGCTTGGCGAACCGAGCACGAGGCGAGCCACGAACGAGCACACTGCGAACACGATTCGCGTAGCGTGGAGGGGCTTGCGAGCCTCGAACGAGCGCGATTGTCAGTTTTTTCACGTACAAAGGGATTCGCATCGTGCTCGTTGTAGTTTCGTTAGTGGCTCGGCACGTGCTCGATTCGCGTAGCATGGACGCACTGCGTCCGATCCGAATCCGTGTAAACCCACGCACCGGCCACAACCTCCCACTTTTTGCTCCGTTAGGGATCTATTTTCAAGAATCCCAAAAGCTCACGATTCTTTATTTTTTGTCCAAAATCGGTTCGCGCGTGATGTTTCTTCCATACAAACTTAACACCCCGTAAACCCCCTTGAGGGGTAGTTAAGAAAAAACAATAATGCGAAACTTGACTCTTTATTAACGTAAGTAACCATGCTATGTTTCTAGTTTTTAAACCCAAGGGATAAGATTTTTCTAAAAAAACAAAATCCTCCTTCTTACCCCTTCAGGGGATGAATTATCAAAATCCCCTTCCTAGTAGATGCCTACGTTATAAAAGCAACCTGTGTGCAAAAGAGATTCGAAGATTTTTGTTCGGAGCCTGGCATACTAATCATTGTTTTATTGTTTTTTTCTTTAAATCGCAGCGCTCTCTTTAGTTTAACCTATTATACATCGATTGGGGAAACTCATACAAACAAAAAATAGTATGGTGCCTATGTAAAATACAGGGATCTCCTAGTTTAGGAGCCAGCGCTTATAAGTGTTTATGTACATGTATTTTGATGAATAAAGATTTATTATTTATTATGTCCTAAAAAGTAACGTTACAGAGTTATTTCAGAAAAAATATTGATATTTGACAACTTCAATAACCATGAAAAATTACCAAAAATTACTCATGAATTAAACGATTGCACATTGTACCTACACATTCTATGGTGCTAGAATAGCTAGATGGATTTATTATATTTACTATAGAGCCTGTCCCAAAATTCAATAGCAGATAAGCAGGCAAATTTTACTATGGGGCCAACATCGAAAAAGCAAAAAATATACCTACCTACAGCTTTTCATACTAAAGTTTAAGGCGCCGTGTGTTCATAGATTAGCAAAAATGCGTTTGTTTGATTCGGTTTTACGTAAAGACAATGCAATAGTTCTAGTTCGGAAAAAATATATGTGAAAGTTGACAATATTTCCTAAGGTCCAGCGAGCTCCAAAACACGATTGCAATAATTTTACTAGATAGAAAAAAATCGTAAAGTTACCCCTTTTTATTACTTTTATTGCGTTTTATGGCTATAATAATCAGAATTTTCAGAAGAAAATTATACTAAAATAATAGTCATAATATGATCTATCGCCCTACGTTTTGTTTTTTTTATTTTATTTCTTTACTTTTACACAAATCCAAAATACCTATAAAATTCATCGTCTCGCGGTCAGCGGTGGCCCACTCAGTCGCGCTGGAGCGCTTGTGGAGGTCGGACCTATGCCAGATTTCTCGCCGAGCGGTTGAACTTGCTTTCATAACACTTCGATACACCATTTTTGTGCGTATTGATAGTAATCATTATAGATATTTGATTTTTTATTGCCGCGTTTCGTCCGAGAGTTAAAACATTCGTAGAAAAAAGTCGTAACTAAAATATATTAGTTTTATAGTACTTATAAATTATTATAAGTAGGTAATATTATTATTTATTTATAATTTGATCTTTCTTTTCAATTGAAACATGAAAATATTCAAATGACAAGGTACAATCACTTTTGTTATTTATCAAATTGGGGATCCGTCAAAAAAATTATGACCAATTAGGGTTCCGTGGGAACCGCTTTATTGTATAGCTATATAGTTAAATTGTGTGTGATTCAATATGGGCAATAAGAAGAATAAGAAGAGAAAACAACTTTTTAATTAAATTATGTTGTAAAAAGTGTTGTGTGAAAAATAAAAATTATATTATGATTTATCAAAGATTAGAGTAGGTGCTTTTAAAATAATTAAAAAAGCTTTTAGGTTACGTACTACCAGTGCGCGATAAATTGAGACCCGAGTCACAGTCACAGTCGCGCTGTAGCGCACGTGTTGTAGACTTGTAGTACACACGGCTATATATCAAGCGATACATTTCCAGTATAAGCTGATCTCGCATTGTATAGGAATTCCGTACAATAAGAGTTCAGCTTATATTGGAAATATATAGCTTGATCTGTAGCCACGCGTACAAAACGAGCGCTATCGGGGAAGAAGCGGGCAGATGAACGTGGGCCTCAACGCGAACGGGTAGTACCTACGTTTTATTATAAATGTTATCAGAAAATTAGTAACTCACATTCATTTCTTTGTATCAATTCTTTTTTTTTTGTATTTTTTTTTATTCTGGAATTGGAAAAATACCGAAAATTCGTTCTATGTATTACTTCCGTGTAGTTTTCTAATTTCCTTTATTTTACAAAAATACCGCTAGGAATTATATTTTTGTGACTTGAAAATAAATCAGAAAAAATTATAAAGGCACAAAGAAGTGTATATACTTTAGGGCATGTAATATCAGAAGGTTTTCAATTCCGATATTGATTTCCGAATTAATTTTATCGGAATTTTCATTGCAAATATTCCTTATAAACTGCACATATCTATCTATGAGGGCATGTAATATCGGAAGGTTTTCAATTCCTATATTGATTTCCGATATTGAATTTCAATATCGGAATTAGATATTTCTATTATAAATTGCACATAAGCCTTATAAAATGCACATAATCTATCTATACTAATATTATACAGTGGAAGAGTTTTTATTGTTTTGTTAAACTGGCTAATCTATGGAACTACCGGTCGGATTATTTTTTTATTTCACTTATAGGAAGCTACATTATCCCCGAGTATTATAGGCTACTTTTGATCGCGGGAACGCGGGTGTAACCTCGGGGGGCAACTAGTTCGTTATAAAGTTGGATTGAATATATTATCTGCTCAGTCTAGCACGATTGTCAGAGTAGTCGTGGTAGCAATAATAGATACTGTACATGGTGAGTCTTCAACGCCAATGTTCTTCTTGACGAGGGTTACAGCTTTCGCAATGCTTTTCCATTTGATGATTCTCCTGAGCTGTCTTTCTCCCGATGAGTCTCCTGGCTCGGCGGTCTATTGAGTCGAGGGCCTCAAGCTGGTACTTAGCTGATCCATCCCAAAGATGGCGGCAGTACTCCATGCATGGCCGGACTTGTGCTTTATAAAGTTGGAGCAACTGCCCAGGCGTGAGGTACCGCTTAACCTTAGAGAGGATACCCAGCTTTCTGGCAGCTGTTTCTGCCTTCGACTCAATAGAACAGCCAAAGTTTATTTTGGCTGTTAATGTTATGCCTAGGAGATCAAGCCGATCGCATATCGGCAAGGATATATTTTGGAAAGTAGGAGCCTGATGGTAAGGACTTCGTTTGGCAGTGAAAAGACACGCCTGTGTCTTGGAGGCGTTAAACGTGACCAGATTGGCTCTGCCCCAATCAGAGACTGCCTGTAAGGTCACGTTCAAACGCTCAACCATGGCCTCTCGAAACAATTGGATCTCGTCACTAGTGGCTCGTGCGCTGGAAATGTATCTCTCTGCAACAGTGCTGTCGTCTGCGTACCCGAAGATACCGGGTTTTAACAGATCGTTGATATGCAGCAGAAATAAGTTTGCAGAGAGAACTGATCCCTGAGGAACTCCGGCATTGATTGCCAAGAGGTCCGACGAGCACCCGTCTATGACCACTCGTATAGACCGTTCACTCAGGAAATCGGAAATCCAAGCGCACAGGCCATCAGGATTTCCATATGAAAGAAGCTTGCTTAGAAGGCTGGTGTGCCAGACACTATAGAAAGCCTTAGAAATATCGAGGGAAACGGCAATTGCTTCCCCGTGTCTCTCAATGGCTTCTCTTCAAAGATGTGTGGCATATACAAGAAGATCCCCAGTAGACCGTTTTTGGCGGAAACTATACTGTCGGTCGCTGAGGAGTTCGTTATCTTCAAGGTATGCCAGGAGCCTCCGATTCAATACACGCTCCATAGTCTTGCAGAGTATGTAGGTGATCGCAATCGGTCGATAGTTTGTAGGATCGGCACGGCTGCCCTTCTTAGGCACAGGTTGCACGTTAGCAAGCTTCCAGACTTTCGGAATATAACCCATTCGAAGTGAGAGGCGAAACAGGCGTGTCAAGACAGGAGACAATTCGGGCGCACAATTGCGCAGGACAAATGCTGGAATGCCGTCGGTACCACTGGCTTTATTCACGTCTAGAGCGCGTAGTACCTTTACAACCTCCTTTTGTCGGATACGGATGTCCGGCATTTGGCAGTTGCAACCCCTCAAAAATATATATCGGCAATAGTTTTGCTAGTTTTTTCTGTTCTTATTCCAAATCATCTAGAAACGAAAAACCGTTCACAAGGTGCTAATTCTGAAACTAGTTCTCTGGTATCGGAACTCATTTCCGGAATTGAAAACTTTCCGATATTGCATGCCCTATTTCGAACAACATAAATGTCATTTTATGACTTTGTTGTGCAAACGAATATTATGTACCTATTTTGCAATTATTTATGTAAGTAGATTTTTGCATTGCGAAGTGATACTATTTTATACTATGTACCTATTTATTTTATTCAAACCTAGACACAAGACATAAAATGTATGACCTTTCTTATAAATAAGACACAAGTATCGTTCTTATAATGCGTAATAGGACTATAAGTATTTAGACAATCAAAAGCATAAATTGAAATTTCCGGAATCTATAACAACCAGAATAAGGATTCCGACAGAATACGGACGCCGGCGGACTGCGCGGGTTGTACGCGGGGCGCCCCGAATTGAGCGCCGTCTTCACCGCTGCTTCACCCCCTCAAATGTGCGAAAAGTGTCTTCGCACAGCGCCTTAATCAATTTCTCCTCGGCCAGGGCGGGTGCACTTGTCACGTGACCAGAAAATATACCTACGCGTACGCCGCGCGGCCGCCATGCGGCTAATTCATTGGGCACATTGAGGTGTGACACGCGCTCTCACCACAGAGGATTGAAGGGAACAGAGTACAAGCTTCTAAGGAGCGTTCAAAAATTATACCTATTTTGGTAGGGTTAGCACAGGAGAATAACATTAAATGAATACATAAAAATGTATACCTATCAGCTTTTTCGTGATGATAGAATATTGCTATGCACATTTTACAGATTATTAGGAAAGCGTACTAAAATGCAAATCTGGTTTTGACACCTGTGTGACTAAGATTTGCTCGCAAACTTGGCAGATCGCGTTGTCCCAGAGATGAAATCTAGCTGAATCACTTTACAGCCCCCAAAAACCATCATATAGCAAATTTCATCGAAATCGTTAAAGCCGTTTTCGAGATCTCAGAACATTTATGCTCGTTAAATAGGATAGGTAGGTAGGTACACCTACGTATTTGAAATCATAAACACCCATCATGCCATTAATTTACGAGAAAAGAGACAATATAAAAACAATTTACCAGAAAGATAATACCTACCTACCTATTATATGCAAGATACTAATAGAAAACTTATTCATAATATTATTGTTCATAGACTCAGTAAAGTAAACCATATTTACACATTTGGATATTAAAATTCTATTATTAAATCTAAACGTAAACAAACACGATGCGCGAGTGCCCTGAGTTCGAGCACTGGCCGAGCCAGTATAAACCGGTTTCCCCTCGTACGTGACGAGCCGCCTGTGCTTTCGCACACACGCGCCTCAAGCTTGTAGTTGTGTACCTACCGCAGCGCGTTTGTATGAAGCTTGGTCTCTGTTCCCTTCAATCCTCTGTGCTCTCACCCTGACGCGCCACCGACGCTAACAAAAAGTAGGTACTTAAAGGCTCCCCCACATAGGCGCGTTATTATAGGTCGATAATATCGCATGCGGTATTGCGATAATGCGTCCCGATTCCTTTTACATTCCTTGCGGCATTATTATCGCAGCAGTGTGTAACTACATGACTATCCTAATACAAAATGTACTGAAAACAGATATCGCAATAACGCATGCGATATTATCGACCTTTAATAACGCGCCAGTGTGGGGGAGCCTTTATTCATCGCAAATTCTATCGTGCTTTTATTTAAGTATGGCCGCTCAAAATAACGTAATAAAATATAAATAGGTAGTAGGTACCTACCTAGACACTCAAAAATAATGTGCCTACCTATTATCAGTACTACATTACATTACACCTCAGTCAAGTGTATTCTACTAGTCCAATTAATAATACTACCAATTAATATCAAAGGATTCCATTTGTTTTCTCATTACACCTAACCACCTAACCCTACAGTAGAAGCTGCTATATCAAATGGATAAATAATACAGACTTAGGGAGCATTTTGATTCAATACGAGCGCGGCAACGGTCGGTAGGTAATTATAACGAAGGTCGCATTTAGGCGTGCGAAGTATTTTGAACGTAACCGACCTTGTAACTAGGTTTAAACTCGCATGTTTGCTATCAGAAAGTTATACTTCTGTACGTTAGTACTATTATTTTATTCTGTGCCTCGGCTAAATATATGAAAAGCTGTATTTTATTTTGCGATTTAATTGTTGGTCCCATGGTAAAAGTAGTTCATATTAATGAGTACCTACTTTACATGGTTTCATTTATTGTTGTTCTGTATCCACCCAGTATAATAAATTAATCTAGCTTCTCTAGAGAAGCTAGAAGCTTCGTTCTATGGTGCTAGCACCATAGAACGCGTACAAACATTTAATGAATAACATTTCATGGCTCTTTAAATTGTCAAACACCGATCTTTCTTACAATGACACTGTCTGTAGCGTCCCCAAACGATGTATGCAGGGCGGGCTCTAGCTCATGTAGCGCCCGGTTGCAATCAGTAGGTACCCTGGCGCCACGGACTGGCGCCCTCCAGTAGGCGCACGATCGAAATGGAATACTAATTATTTTTCACCGATCGGAAAATCGGGTGCATTAAAAACCTTCGCTCATTGAATTATTCAATGCCTTCGCTACATCTAGGCTCACTGCCTATGCTATACGTATACGTAGAGTCAAGACTCTTGATGGCGAGTGACCAAAACGGCAACTGTGTGTGAGCGAGCTAAGTCATCAGCAACTGTGGCGGAAGCTGTACGGTCGCTCAAAAATCGTGATCTTCCAAGAGTTGCGTGTTGATCACTCGCTCCATCACTTCGGAGAAATGGGAGGTGATTGCGATCGGCCTGTGATTCGCCGGGTCTGATCTGTCTCACCCTGCACTATAGGTAAATAATATGGTAAATAGTTAAGAACTTTTAGATAACAAATGGACAGGCACAAATATCAACAGACTGCTGAAATCATAACCCTCCTTTTCTTTATAATAGGGAAGAAACGTCTCAAGATCGCAAGCCGAAGTAAAGGTGAAACTTACCATCTAGACAAGCTTCATACACTATTCTCAGGTTGACAGCTCTTAATTGATGAAATCGGGTTAGACATTGCACTGTATAACAAGGGCGTAGTCAGGATTGTGTTAAGGGGGGGTAGGCGAAGAAAAACCAAGAATATATTATAGGTATATGCTGCATACGGGGCGCGGGGCGGTGCGGTATCGCGTTCTGCCGCCTCCCGCACCGCACCCCGACCGTAGATAGTGGTAAAACATCGCGCGTAAAATCAGGAAGCGAATATTTTTTTAGGGGGCAACTGCCTGTTCCTCGCTACGCCCATGTTGTATAATAATACAACACTCATTCTTTTCATACTTTTTAAACGCCATCATTTATAGTGTTCCACAGATATACTTAACGACGGGCTGACATTTTACATTTAAGTAGGTACTATCAAGAAAAGCGCATCGCAATATCACAGCGATTTATATTAATGAGTACCGACATAAACACATTCAAATCGGTTCAAATAAAGAACAAAAATTTTAAACATCACTTGTGTATACAAATAATTACATCAAAATACTCCATACAAATTAGCGCACGGCAGAGCAGAATTATTTATTTACTGATTAATTCAGAAATTCGCGAGCATAACGTACCTAGCTGATAGTAATTTAAACAAACTTCTGGTGGCATTTCTGGGGTTTTAACTATGTGATTGTACATTTGGATATTGGAATTTATTGCGACAGATAAACAACACTTATAACCCTGTAATGGGAATACAGTAAGTATGTAACAACAATCTTATTGTCAGGATATTTATACATTCTTTATACTGAAATCGATTAAGTATATTACCCGATAATCAAATAATTGCATTTATATTGTTACTTTATTTACTATGAGGACACTTAAAACATATTTTTTTCATTCTTCCACCCTGTTCTGCCCTTTCGATGAGGCAGCAACATTTTATAATATTAAAGAATTTTTGTGATAAGTGCCTAGTAGATAAATAAGCCTTGCGTGATTGGAGATACATCATCATTTGCATAATATAAAAAAAATGTACATTGTATAAAAATATGTAGCTCTTTGAATATTAGCGCTGAGCACATTATTTATATGTAGTTTAATATTTATAAGCTAAATGACCAGATTAAAAGCATGCCGTTAAATATTGTAAATAAATATTGTAGTATTCCGTGTCCCTCTGTATGTCACAGCTCTTTTTCCCGGCTACTACAAATGTTATCGACTTAAAATTTTGAACAGTAAAGGTAAACAAAATTTAAAATACGATTACGGCAAATATGGTAATGTCATGTGAATGGATTTTGTTTGCACATTAATACTAATTATTTATAATTCTTTGTGATACTTTTTTGTCTTAAGGCACAGTATAAGGAATATTACTACCGCTAGTAAAATGTTTATATACGAAAATACACCTACAAACGCATCTCTTTCTTAGCAGGCGATGGCTCCGGCACGAGACGCACACACGTAAGCATCTTTTCGTACCTAAATTGCGGAATGAGCCAGGCTTGTTTAAGACCTTGTCTGAATAGATCCGAGATCTTGTAACATACGAAATAAGGTGAAAATTACATTTAATTGATCCGGTTATTATTCTATTTTTATTAGGTAGGTACCCATACATAATTTTTATTACTCTTGTAAGTATATTCCTTATATACACGTACCGCAGCGTGCAGGTATAAAAGAGAACATTTAAGTTTCGTGCATTACCGTTAGTTCCAAAGTGAAGGATAATAATAATTTAATTATGTTTAAATAAATATACATCAGTTAAAAGCAATTAAAAATATTGCACACTAATGAAAATAAATCTCTAGAATACTATCATTGTATTCCCGCAACCGCGTCTATCATTATATACATTTTAAAAACGTGCGGTATGCCCCATGGCCCAAGTGGTAATGCTCACCAAGACCCATTCAGTAGACTTCTTTTTCATCATAGATGCCGCCTTGCTACCTCATACAAATTGATCTTACAGGTTTGGGACATCAATGTTATTGTTTCAAAATAAAAATAAAAAGATCTAATTATCTATTTGTTAAATATATAGTTTGTCAAATATAAGGTCAATGAGTAACCATTTAAATAGCGACGTCAGTACCAAATTATGCTCGAATTATCCATATTAGTTAAGGAGGGCCATTTATAGCATATATTTGTATAACTATAACATTTCACTATAACAACGTTGCAATAAGTATGCATAAATGTATGTAAAAAACTAAATGGCTCATTATTTAATTAAGCTACATAATCGTAATTCTTATACATAGACATGCAAATCGAGCACACGTTGAGATTATGTTTGATTTGTCTTTAATACATATTAATAATGCACCCAAGCGCTAATTTGACTCGAACGTGAACTTCATATATTAACCTATAGGCTAATCAGTAATCTAACAATTAAAAATAACCCAAAAATGGACAGATTAATCACAGCGGACCATAATATTGAAAATAACTAACAAATTATATACCATAACTTTAGTAAATTTAATTCATTGGATAAAATTATTATAAAACAAATATTTCGGAATTCATTGGCATCAAAAAGGAAGATTAATCGATTTAAAAAAGAAGTAAGTATAAAATGTAAAAGAAAATTGTATAGGGAATGGAATTTATGTTTCTATTAAAATACCTTAGAGGCAAGAAGGTTTACTTTTAAAATTCATCCGATTTTAGAGGGGTATCCTAATGCTAGGCGCAAACCGAAACGATCAGTCTGCGGACAAAATTGGCGATTTGATTAATTCTATATATAACGTACCCAAACCAAATAAATAAAAATAAAATCGCTTTGTAAAACATATATCAGTTTCTTTTTTACGAAACCTGTAATTTCATAACACAATTATGACAAATACGGACCATAAAATTCTCCTTGCGATCCTTTTTTTTTGAGAATTTTCTTCGATTGTCTTCTTATATTTCACTCCATTTTTGTTTTTTTTGGTAAATTACGATTCTAACGATCTACACAAGTCTAAAATACTATAAACTCACGCACGAGAATCCTATGGATCATAAAATTCTCATTACAATACTTATTTTTCAGTAGTCTTCTTATATTTCACTTGTTTTTTAATTTGGTGAATTACTAAGCTAACGATCTAAAAAGGTCCAGAATTATTATACAGTTACGAGTATGTGGTCAAAGTAGGTTTGTTTGACGAAGACGTATTATTAAGCAAAGGTTTTCCACGAGGCGTAGAAATGAGACACCTAGTTCGCGTCCATAGCACATCGGCCTCTGCGCTACTTTTGCTAAACAATAGACGCCACTAACTGCCAGCGCTGCACGCGATCTAATCGTTTTGGTTTGAGCTCACCTTAAAATTAACCTACTAAATATATTCAAAGTTTTACAGATAACTAACTAAAAAGCTGCTCCGTGGCTCTCTCCAGTTCCCAGTCGTGTGTTGACAGCGCTACTCGTGCTTGATGTTCGTCGATACCCATATCTAAGATGCGTTGGACCTTCTGATTGAAGTCCCAGATAGTGTTCGGTCCACCGGCGTACACGTTTGTCCAGTGCCTTGCTGTTAAGTTGAACAAATGAGGGTTATCTCTGTATTGTTTTGCAACGACGGCATCCTGCGGATCGTTGGGTTCAGCCGCCGACAGTAGCGCCTGGATAGACAGCAGCACTGTACGCAGCGTAAGTGCGGCGGCCCACTGGTCCTTGAGAATGTCTAGACAGATAGCGCCAGTCACAGATGATACATTCGGATGCCATATCTTGGTGATGAAGCGAATCTGTTGGAAAACAAAATAATGTCTCATAATAAATCAATGAATTTATTTATGGGTAGCATTTAAATGAGCGAGAATTAACCATAGTAAAAATATAAAATCGCACAAAAAAAAATGTTTTTTGTTATTCAGTTTTTTACTTTCTAACGGGCTTCCAAATTCTTGTGTGCCCAATGGCATGGCTTAAGACAACCCTGGGTGTTTTTTTTTTCGATTCAAGGATCTTTGGATCCATTGATGTTTGTGAAATATTAAGCTTTAATATACGAGTATAATGATTTGACTCAAGTGTCCTCCCTTCCAACTGAAAGGCTGTGTTTGTATATGTGAAAAAATTAACGGCAGTACTATAAATATGAACGAATATGTATAACGAAGTTAAAAGCAAAACTATCACAGCTAAGTACGCTTTACAAGTTAATGACTAAGAGCCAACTTAATATAAAATATACATAGTAAAAAGGAAAAATTCGTACAAAATCCATTGACAATTACCTACCCAGATGAAGTTGTTAGTTGTGTAAAATAGGTAGTAAACAGCACCCATCAAAGTTCGCATATTTTGATGGGCAACTACGGAATCCTACACTGCGGAACTACTATGTACAGGGAACAACACATAATTTACATTCAAATTTTACATAGTACTAAAGGATGTAAGGACTGAAACTTAAGTAAATTTTCAGTCTACAAATGAAGAGCAAAATAAATAGCAAAAAGATCAAGTGCCAGAATACAGGAAGCGAAAAAGGGATAAATATAGTCCGGAAAAGAACGACAACTTCATTAAAATAAACAAAAATAAGACAACTTATTCAATACCAACGCACAACCAATTTGAAATTTAATTGGAGAATTTAACATTAATTTAGTATTGAATGTATTAATTAATTATTTATTCTTTAAAATGTGTTGTTTAATGTATTAGTACGCCAAATAGGCATAATATGCAGAATATTAAGCAAATAAATAATAATTTGAAATATTAGAAGACAATCTATTAGAAAAAGAAATTAAACTTCTTGTGCCAAAGCCAGAACCAATACTTGTGACTGGAATCATGAACATAATGCTACTAAAAGAAACATTGCGTTATTTTGTTGATAGTACACAATATCAACACTTAGATCAGGCCATATTGTCAAAATTATGCCAAACGATGATGACACATATAAGATAAGGGGGCGTCCATAAATTACGTGAGGTGTTTTTTTTAAATTTTCTGTTCCTCCCTCCCCCCCTGGTGAGATGTCGTGAGATTTTATTCAACCCCCTCCCCCAACCCCCAATCTCACTTGAGATTTTTCAAAATGTGGGTTTCTTACGTAAACGCGTTGGATTGTTATTGTAAAAAGAAAATTTGCTTCGTGCTTTTATTTACGACTAGTAAAGACTAGTAATCAATATTGCTGAGAGTTTAATTATAAGTGTAATAAAAAATTAACAATAGAATACTTAAATCGTAACTACTGTGATTAAATATAGAATATCTACTCTAATTCAGTCCATGGAGAGAGAAAAAAATTGCGTGATATTTGCCGAGACCCCCCCTCTCCAACGTAAGATTAGATGAGATTTGACTCGACCCCCTCCCCCCTTAAACATCTCACGTAATTTATGGACGCCCCATAATTAGTGACAACTTCATAACAAAAAATATAAATCACTATACTTACAAACTCAAAAGTGAAAGAGCCTACATAGTCATTTTAAGAGGATTACACTTTTCTGAAGACACTACAGAATTAAAACAAGAACTGAATTCTCTGGGACATGTTGTCAGACAAATAGTTAATGCTCTACACAGAACTACAAAAGAACGACTGCCAAATAATAAATAAGCCGAATAATAAAGAAATATTTAATGTTAAACATCTAAACTACGCCAAAGTTACAGTGTAAGCGATACCAAAGATTTGGTCACACAAAAAACCAATGCTTTAGACCTTTCAGGTGTGTCAAATGTGGTAAAGATCATCCAACAACATCCTGTTCAAAATCTCCGGACACTGACGCGACATGTAAACTGCCAGGAGAAACATCCTGCTAGCTACAAAGGTTGTATTAAATATAAATAGTACAAAGAAAAAATACTGAAAACAAAACAGACAAACGGTCACAACAAACAACAACTAAAAGACGTCACAACTACCAAGCAAATACCGAAGGTCATGGAAAATTATAACAGACGTCGATCTTCGACATCATATGTGCATAACAGGCAGGGGTCGAGCTCGAATATGAATAATATACAAGACAAGCATCCAATGGAAGCAAACAACAAAACGGAGTTGCTGGACACAATGTTTACCAAATTCCAACACATGATCAGTACAATGATCGACAACATGATGGATCGCAAGATTCAATTAATATCAAATATAGTATCAAAATGACTCCTGACTTAAGTTTAGAGTACTCGCGTGGAATGCCAATGGTCTGACAGACAGGCGCTAAGAATTGCAATTGTTTCTAAGTATCGAAAAAATTTACATTGCTTTAATATCAGAAACTAGATTCACTGAGAAAACTCATTTTGCCATCAAGAATTACAAAATGCATGATATTGTCCACCTAGATATACAACAACCTTAAATGACTTTTCAGTTTTTTTTGGTACACTAGGAACGCGGTTCATTTGTGATGGCGACTGGAACGCAAAACATACCTTCTGGGGTTCCAGATTAATTACATCCAGAGCAAGACAATTATTTAAAACACTCCAGGGGCTAAATCTAGATTTTATGTCCCATAAACAACCGACGTACTGGCCGACGGATAGGAATATAATCCCAGACCTACTAGACTTTTTCTTTCTTTAACTTTTTTATAGTCAAAAGCTTCAATCGAAACTACATGACCATCAATTCATGCACAGATTACTCCTCGGATCACACTCCTGTCATATTAAACATAAGTAGAGAAATACTTTTGACTGAACTGCCATTAAAACTGTATAATAAAAACACTGACTGGGATGTCTTCCAAAAAATAATTACTGACGAAATCAAAATGAGAACCCCACTTCAAACAATAGACGATATTGAATGGAACATTGAACAACTAAATAAATTCGTTCATAAAGAGGCTACTAAATCGACACCTTATACTAAAAAAAAGACTCTAATTGTACCATTTATCACAGATAAAGTCAGGGAACTATACTCAGTTTTCGAGCCTTTACCTAGTAAAGTGGCTTCGTATAGACCCATCAGCCTTTTACCAGTAGTAGGAAAAATACTCGAAAAGATATTGCTAAACCGAATGAGGGAACATTTATTCAAAGTCCAGTGCTTCTCTTTCTTCTTCTTTTAAGTAAAGTGCTTCGAAGTGAAGTATGGAAATGAATGTTCAGAACTATACCATATTAGGTCCGGTGTCCCACAAGGGAGCATACTGGGTCTGACGCTCTACCCGATTTTCACCTCAGATTTGCCTTTAAATGATAATACTATAACAGCAAGCAACCCAACTCATAAGGCGCGTCGTAAATCTTCGTTCGCACAGAAAAGAAAGTATGGCCCCGAAGATTAACGAAAGAATGCTTAAACTTACAATCAACCTTAGATCACTACTATAAGGTTCATAATACACTGCAGCTGTTAGTTCAGTCTCACTCACAAGTCTCGCCCCTCCCCACACATGGCGGCAGCTGCCGACATGCACGAGCATTTCCCGCGCTTTGAAAATGTATCTTCTGTGCAGGTACATCGGTAAGCCATATTAGTTGGGTACTACTGTACGTGAGTAACAGTCTCATTCAGAAAGAACTTAACATCAAAACAGTCAAACAGGAAGTAGCAGGATATAGCAAGAACTACCAGAAGCGATTATCTACCAATATCAATGAGCTCGCCTGTCAACTGCGAGGGATCTCGAATCTGACCTCTAGATTCAACCAAGAGTGAGAGTTTAGTCGCTGGACATAATCTCTCTTTAACCCAGACTATTCCCAGAAAATTTAATCGGATAAAAGAGTGGCTTATAGTTCAAAAACAGATTGCCATGAAGCAACAATAACAGAAAAAATAAATAAATACATTTTACATAGTGAATGAATTAAAATTTACATATTGTGACACCTTATTTTCATCACCAGCAATTTATTACTGCGACAAGGTGAAATGATAAAGCAGTTACATTAGTTAGAGCATTCACCATACAACAATTTATTTATCTTTCAGATTTACAATCCAGGATGCTTGATTGAACCAATAACTGTGATATCAGCCAATCATTGGCTTGACACTAATATACCATGCTGAATCAATGTGTAAACCCAGACACCTCATACTCCTATCAGCTCACTGCAGAGCTACACTATGGGAAGTTTACAAATGTAAGGTTTGTAAGGCCCCCTAAAAGAGTTATTTATTACCTTTGGCGGATTAAATGGATATGTTTCAGGCACTTTTATTTCAAGAATGAACGTGCCGCCTTCATAGGGTGTGTCTGGCGGGCCGGCTATTTGTCCTTGCAGATCCGTCCAACTGTCATTCAACAGTTCCAGTTTTATTGCACCACCAGCTACCTAAAAACAACATTTTGTAATGTATTATAATAATAAATAGGCAATTACATATAATCCGGAAATACAACTCTTTTGGGATTCACTATTTCAGATTTATTTATATATTTAGCCCGTTAAACTTGGTGAGATTAATCTTTATGACTGTATTGTTTGTTTCATTCATTTATTTGGCTATAGCATGTATGTCCAGTAGTTTGCATTGCTTCCTGTCTTGAGCAACTCTCCCCCATTTGGGTCCCGCAGTAAGTTTCAAATTCAAATTCAAACATTTATTGCATCACATTAATTTAAACACAACACACACAGTTAAATGTAGGTAGGTATAAACATCTGGCCTCATCTAGGGCATTGCAATACAATAATAGAAATAAATAACCTAAAGGTAATACAATACAATATAATAATTAGACGCACCGCTACATTTCAAGAAATCTGTCTGAAAAATATCTTCTAGCGAATAATAACATTTATTAGTTAGTTTCAGCTCATCTTCCCAGTGCAATTGTTGTAATCTTTGACATCTCTTGGATACCAATTCATAATTTGGCTCCACTTTTCTTGTCTAGATCTCAACATATGGGTGGTCCATCTCCATTTTTGGATGTCTATTTTTTCCAGGATATTGGTTAATTTGGTTTTTGCTCTTAACTGCACATTGCTAATTTTATCTTACCTTCTTGTACCTGTCATGCTTCGTTCCATATGTCTCTGGCATTTTCCTAGTCTGCCTCTATTGTATTTTGTAAGGGACCATGTTTCGCAGCCATAAGTGATGCATGGAAGAATACAAGTATTGAATACTTTTCTTATCATTGCCTTATTGTGTCGTTTTTATTAGTTGTGTATTGTCAGATATGAATCCTTATTTTAAGAAAGATATTGAATAAATTAAAATCTCTCTTATGAATGCCAGCTTAAAGAGCTAGGAATAACTGTAGAAAAATTTAGGCAAAGAGCAATATTACGCAACCATTATAATGTACCAAACCTAGCTACTGCATTATTCAAACTAACCAATAATACCAAGCTGAGAGGGCTCTCGCTGTAACACATACTTGTGCAAGCAATCCTAAAACTCACTTTTTACCAAACTATGTTGGGTGTGTGTGGAATAAACTACCAGAGACAGTGAACAGTGCTTCTTCAGAGAACAGTTTCAAGAAATAACTTGATAATTACATTAGGACAAGTGCATTAAAATTATATACACGCATCAGCTTAAAGGTGCATTACTATGCACTTTAATATACTTATTAACAATAACAATTATACTAGAAGGACACCATGTCACTTTCAAACAAAGACATTGGAACAAATTCTTGGCTATTTGCCATTTTCAGGCATAAAGTTGGAAAAATCCATTAACTTTGTAAATGTGGAAATATTCAGGATTATAATCTATTTCAGGATAAGTTGTGACAATGCAAGATTTTTTTCCCATATCTTTTGACACAACACAAAATATTTGAAGAAACTATGTTCTATTAAATTCCTTTATAATATCAAAAACCATTGAGAAATCTTACAAAACATGTGTCAAACTCATGCTTTTTTTATCTATTTTAAACTACAATCTGGATCCCCCAGATTCTTTAGTATTAAAATTGTAGCTCACAATATCTTCTGGTGGTTATATACAAATTACCCATGATAAGTGTCATTGAGTAACAACTTTCACATTTGTAATAGTCTTACCGCAATATATGTATAAAGAAAATCATTTATTTTGGACATGCCTATAAAACTAGTACATGTATACACATTAAACATTGTATAATTATTCAATCTAGTATTTTATCATGCTTTCCATCCAATTAAACTCAATCATTATACATATAAGATTGCCAGAGATACAATATTTGACCTGACATAATATGAATGGTCAGAGAGTGGCTTGAGTAGGTATACCATTAACCATACAATCAAAATTTATTTATTTATTTATTTATTGTAATATTTGTTTCAGTTTTAGATCAATCCTTATCTAAAACCATTATAATCATGTTAATGTAGCACAGCAAGACATCACAGTAGAAGTAATTAGGAATAAGAGAGCACATAAAATGTCACAATGGTTATTATAGAGAAAGTTCTATGGAAGGGTCAATATTAATGTATAAGAAAAAATACCAAATCAACATGAGAAAACATAGTAAATACTGCATTTGTTTATTCCACTGTGGGCTAAATAGCAGATTATGATACATCTACCGTAATACTACAAATTGCTGAATCATTGGCGAAAAGATTTATAGGCATAAATCACCAAACTCTAAAAAGATCTACGACGTTTATGTACTTAATCATAATACTTTGAGCGCACTTTGTACTTCGCTAACATTCTGATAGATCTTCATTTAGAAATATGACATCCAACAAAAGTGCAAGTAAGTGCTATCGACAAAAGTTCTAATATGATATGACTATAACAATTTTAAAACTCACCTCTTCACTTTTCATGACTTCCTTAAATTCTCTCTTTATACGTTTTGCAGCAATATTAGCCATAGTAGTAAAATAAATTATATTTGAATGCGAAACTAAAGCGTGAAACAACGAAAATGTTACAAGGAGGGACGGAGGGAGGGAGGAAGAACAGTGCTGCCAACTGCTAGCTTTACTAAGTAGCTAGACATCTTGCAAAAAGTTGCTAGATTGCCAGATTTTGGTAGCCAAAAAAGATGCTAGAAGTAGCTAAGTGTTTCTAAGTAGGTAAATAACAATAAAATTGTTAAAGAGAATTATAAATCAGTAAATTAAATACGTTTTTTTTCAAAGGTAATTAGTTTTTTAGTTTAACAAAGTTTTTTTTTGCATTAGTTTTAAATTAGGAGATTTCTTATGATACCTCTATGGTCAAAATATCTGTCAAATCGTATCATGAAGGTTCAAATTGGATCCACATTTTGACAATAGAGGTACCATAAGAAAACTCCTCATTCCCGGACATCGACCTATACCCTCACCTAGGCCAATAGCTTCGCGTTTAGTCTTTTTCTTTCGAGACCCAGTACGAACTTTCGAAAGTATTGAAAAGTTGCTAGAAAAAGTAGCTAAATAAGTTTCATTAAATTATAGCTGCCTAACATCAAAAAATAGCTAGATCTAGCTATAAAGTAGCTAAGTTGGCATCACCGGAGAAGAATACTGTCTGTCTGTGACGGTCTGTGGCAGGGTTGCCCGGTTCCGGTTGCCAGACGTTTTGAATGAGTGATCGTACGACGCGATGATGGGTAAATAAAAATCGTACATTATCAAAACCTTTGTTTTGTTATTTGAAAAGCAAATAATATTGTATTTCCGTAAATAGTTTTACTGTTCGTATTATTTAATATAGCTATTATCTGCGGATACACCCGCGTTCCTGACATAAACAAATTTGCCTATAATACTCGGGTATAAGAATTGACGGGTATAATGTAACTTCCTATTAGTGAAAGAGAAATATTTTTTCGGATCAAACTGGTAGTTCCAGAGATTAGCCTGTTTTAACAAACGAAAAACTATACCATATTATATTGATAGTGTATTGATATAGATTTTACGTGTTGAAAATAATCCACGCAAATTGTTCGTTTGCCAAAAGTGTGCGGTTTAAAGTCTCAATACCTACTGATCCTATTTTTCGAATCTTGGTTTTTTAAGATTGTCGCTGATGTCTATTGGCTATGGTGCCACTTACAATCTACGGTGACTATGAGGCTGGTATCTGCTATAGTATGCTCATGCGCATTTTTTTTTCTCCAAATGCCACGTATGTACTATACCTCAGAGTATATAAATACTTCGTACAAGCTATACTATTATAGCAGTAATATACAGTTTGAATGAAGAAATGAAACTGGGCCACCGACCTATGGTACGCACACCCAGACTCACAACCATATGAAGAATAGCCCAGACCCTAGTTTAATTTTTTCTTTCAATACCCAGTGCCCTATTACGAACTCTCGAAAGTATTGAAAACTTGCTAGAAAAAGTAGCTTAATTTTAGCTACAAGTTTCATAAAATTGTAGCTGCCTCACACCAAAAATTCATAGCTATAAAGTTGCTAAGTTGCCATCACTGGTTGTAATAAGACGCGCCACGAGCAGCTCCTTTTGAATACCTAATATAGTCATATTTTTCCACCACAAAAACACAATCTGTCATATTACATGAGATGGATTAAGCCAAGTTTAATAAAACCTGGCTTCAGATCGATGGAATTGCACACATTATACTAAATCGCGCAGGTATTTATATAGGGGTCTCTAAAACGCATTTTTGATGGGTGTCCCGGTAGTAATAATAGCTTAATGGGTATCCCATATGTCTCAGGAAGAGAGTACAGGAGCACACTGAGTTAATAGAACAGGTGCTGAAAATATTTGAACAACCTAGAGGCCTTAAGTTGTTCTAAAACACTGATTTCATTTTATATGTTCTCATTCGGCAGGCACCCAGAGATGCTAAGGCTGGCAGCACTGTGTTGGCACTTTGGCAGCACTGCTGCACTGTTTGGTGGCGCTATTAGTGGTGGCTTGCTTGATAAACTAAACTGTAATGTACCTAATGTGTGATCACCGTAGGGTACGTAATAATGTTCTATTCTTTGCCAAACTAAATTATATCATTTATCTATGTACTTTAGTTACCGTATGAAAATTGTGCTTGTTCGTATTCTCTCTCGTGAAACTATTGTTGCAAAGCTGAAGGTCCCGAATCCAAACTGGCAGGATTATTCCTGATAGGTACAAAGAAAGAAAAACAAAATAGATGCAAGCTACGGAGACAGGTAAGATCGTGCCACTTTCTAAACATTCAATTGTTTCTATTATTCATTGAAATCATACAATTTGTATTTTGGAACTTTTATTCTTTAGGGAGTAGGGATGAAATGTTATGAAAGGAAATATATCCAATAATAAATCTATAACCTTTCACATGGCGTATTTAACAATCTCTATTAGCAATCAGTTTGAAAAAGCTGCGTACTTACTTGCTTAATTATTAATTTTATACATTCTAATTAAAACTTCTTTGTTCTAGATAACAAGAATCCAAAGGGCAGTGTTGATGATGAACTCATCAATTTTCGGCCATCACCAAATTTTAAGCACATGAAAAAATATCTTAAATGGAAGTTGCAGGAGGCTGCAAGCTTAAATGCTTCAGCAAACGGGGTTATTGAGACTGATACTGTAAAGAGTGAGACACTTAAACAGAAGAAAGTAAATAGTACTAAGGTGGTGATGCAACAGCCACCACTACCCCCAAACCCACCTCCACCAGATAGTCCACCTAGGATAACTCTGAAGAAGGAGATTGAAGATGATGAGTACCAGACCAATATAAATGAAGATTCATCTGAGATGAATCAATCAGAGGATCTTATTACTGAGTACAAAACTGATGAGTCAGAAACACCTACTGACAAGCCAAAGCAGTCTATGTGCAGAAACTTTATCCGTGGAACATGTACACGAGGATCATCATGTATATTTTCACATGAATTGGATTTATCACAGCTTAGAGGAGTCTACACATTTTGTAGAAACTTCCAGAATAGAGTGTGCACATTACCAACTTGTAAATTTGTTCATGCAACTGTCTTTGAAAAGGAGTATTTTTATAGAACTGGGTATCTACCTCCCCATACATTAAGTCACCTTAAAGAGTTGAATACCTTGCAGCTGCCACCACCTCCTCCACCTCCACCTGAAGGTCAGTGCTCAAAAGGCATGTCTTTCAATAATGCTCACATATACAATATCATTATCACTACATAGTATAAAATGAAGTTGCTTTCTGTGTCTGTCTGTTTATCTGCTAAGCCCTAAACCACGCAACTGATTTTGATGCAGTTTTCACTATCAGTTAAATAATTTTTCAAAGAAGGTTTATTTATTTATATATGATACACATGCAGCTAGAAGCTGTTTTTATTTATATCACTGCACTTTGATTTTGATGTAGAAAAAGAATATAGAAAAAAAAATATTTTTATAATATTCCATTTCTCTGAAAATACTCATTTTTGTAAATACATTTTAACGCCACTTTTATTTTCTTCATAATTCAGCTCATGGTTCCTTTCAGCGTTTTTCTCTAAGACCTGTAGTTCAGAATTTGCACTTGGCTGAATGGCTAGAAAAAATAAACATCCTGTAACTGTAACATTCTGTATATAACATATTAATACAAATATAATACATATACATATTTGTATTAATATGTTATATACAGAACATATTAATTAGTTTCTTTGCTAAGGCTGACTTAACTATACGAGATATATCAAAATGATGTGTAAATTGTGTACAAAAAAGTCCGAGATGGTACCTATATGTCTATACCCTATGGATAACCCACAGCATAGAGTAAATAGCCCACAGTAACTATTTTTATACGATAGAGTTTTATTTTTGTTGGTTTTTATACTTTGGAAGTTATTTTGACCCATATTAGTTATTTATGCAACTGTTGTATAATAAGGGGGATTAAAACACGATTGCGGGTTTATCACTCGAAGCGAAGCGAGTGTGATAATAGTATCACATAAGGGTTTTAATACCTATTTATGTACAGTTGCATACAAGACTTTATCTACACCCATGATCATTTTTGTATACAACAAAGTAATAAATTTCTGCAATTCTAATATCAAACCAAAATGGCGGTATACGACGTGAATTCGAATAAACTCTTAAGTTTTTTTTTATTACGGCGCTGTGGTAGTGAATCGCGCCTGCATGAAAATTTTCTTTTTTAGAAATTCATAAGTATACCACGGGACCACGGAGAATGTGGAAAATCATTATCATTTATATTTTAAAAGATTAAACAGTATTCGCGATACCGTGAACGGGCAGAGAACGAGAATGGGGCAGGCGCGCAAATCGCTCGACACCACACGACATTGCACCGGTGCGAAGCCTGGGTTATTAAATGGGTCATGAAGGGGCATTGTGAAAATTACCGGGCCATGACAGAACAATATTTGGGAAATACGCCGGGGCGGGTCGCTAGTTGAAAATAAAACAAAACTTTATACCTATATCTCTTGGGATACAGCTTATGTATGTTATTGTAACATAAGGTACACCTGCTCAACACTTAACAGCTAGGTATATTTGAGGCAAAAGGGTTTAAATGTGTAATAATTCAATGGGTTCAAACTAATTTGGTTTATAATGTCCACACGTGACAGTAGTCACCTGCTGTTTTGTTTTTTTTTATCCTTCTGTACCATTCTGTACTCATGCTGTCAATGAAATCTTTTTTCTTTCCTTCTTCTTTATTCACCTTACCATCATGTATAGTCCCACAAACTTATTTGGCCCAGTGGTCAAAAGAGGAACTAACGACGCTATTTTGAAATGTCAATCGCCATTGGACGACACACACACGAATGTAAACACTACATTTATTGGTTGTTTTTTCCACCAAATGCGATATCAGCGACTCTCTCACCTGGCCAGATAACTTTGTGGGACTATTGCCTAACTTCTAGTCAGAATTTAGACAAAATATTCCAAAAAAATTTTTAAACTAGGTATGCTTGCAGTGCCAGACACTTGGGATTGTTTGTATATGAAACATTACATAATATGGTCATAATATGGTCTAAAAGCTTTATTTCTATATTTCAGAGGTGCAGACAGAAGCACAGCCAGTGTTTTCAAATCCTCCACCAGTAGCTCTCCATGCTGGGTATGTATTCAAGTACAGGTTAAAAACTGTGTCTTTAATTATTATTAGGGAGTATTTGTTTGTTTAGGGATCCAATTATAATGATTTTTTCTTAATATTTATAATATCCATTTATAAATTATCATAACATTACGTAACTGTTTGTTTTTTCTGTTGATCTCTCTAGCCATGATACTGGAAGCATCATTGTTAACATGATGGAGCCATAGTGACAAATTGGAATTGGAAAGTACCAGAAGAATTGGATCATTTGAAATTTAAACCCCATTCTGTGGCAAAACTTACATTCACTAGAATGAAATGGTTCATTATCTGATTCTAACTCTGATGGCAAACCAAACTGTGAAATATCTGAAACTACTTATAGCAGCCCTAAATGCTAATATATTATTTATGTTTTGATTTACCATTATGTTATATAATTATATTAGGTATTCCACTGACACCTACTTTCCCAGTAAAAATACCCGTTTATCTTCATCATCCAACCCTGTCTAAATGCATCAAAAATGTTTTGTCTACTATGAAAAAATCTTATGGATTATATAATCGATACAAAAACTAAATAACACAACTAAAAAATCTATTATTTAATATTTTGCAGTGTTACAACAATGCCAGTCATGACATGTGCTCCAAATCCTAATAATGATAACAGAACAGAGGCGTTTAGAACTGCTATACCCAGTACATCACCATTAAAACGGGAGTGGAATGAAGTTGATGATTGTAAGTATTTCTCTTTTACCCTATGGCCACTTTAACTGGCTTCGGCGAAGATTCACGCTATCGCGATAAATTTGGCTGAACACTTCTTCACTTGACTGTTATTTAGGTGAAGAACGCGCGCTTGTCTCATAGAGTTTTACACTTGAAATTGAGTGGGTAAAGAAAACGTGTATAGTAATCATTTACTATCGCCTTTTTATTCTTTTTTGTATCAGTATTTCAAATGGTATTAATTGCTTTCAAGTGTGCGAAGTACGCGAAGTATTTATCGCGACAGCTAGACTAGAATATTCGTTTCTGAAGTGCGTGTGCTCCTGCATTTTGTATTTTTGATATAATTAGTCTTTACACTGAGCATGAAATATGTAGTAATGTATTATGTACTTGCATCTTCAACGGGAAGCATTTATAACAGGAGCATAGCATATGTTCATAATAAAAACTGTAAGCTAAGCGATTGTCATTCATTTTTGCCAAGATTACCTAACTTAAATAACTAATTTTTTTATAATATTTAACTTCAACTTCTACTTTAATTTTAATAACAATTTTAAATCAATGAATAATTATTATTTAATGTATTTATATTTCTTTTCACTCTTTAAATATTTCAATTGGTCAATGAAATTTATTATAATTGTCAATTTTACCTTTTTTTTTGCTTGTCATTTTTGTATGTATGTATTATGTGTTTGTTCTTACTTTGATATCCTGTTATTGAAGAAACATAGTGTATAAACGCCACTGTAATTAATGTAGTTTTGAATGTGTGGTGTATTATTCGCTGGATATCCAAATAAATTAAATAAATAATATGTATGAGTTAACCCGTGTATACCAAAAGCGAAAAAAAACATTACATTTAGCAAAAAATCCTTTCTAATCATTAATGAAAATTTTATATTATGGTACAGTTTTAATTCATTAGTAATACATATAAGTAGAACCTACATATATTCTACTATTATGTATGTCAGAAAATCTTATTTTATTCATTTAATACCTACGTATACATTCAAGCTTAATTATGGACTTTATTTACTGCCATTTTTTAGAGCATTTATGATACTTTTTGTACAAATTATTATGGTTCTATAATAAAGCTTAGCATATTATTTTCGTTTATATTATTGTTACATACATACATTATTATTATCTTCAGCCAATGCTTGTTGCGACTATGCATTATGCAAGGCTTAAAAATACAGCTGACTGCTAGAAAAATATTACATATTTATTTGTGTTGCATATATATATATATATAAGTATTTCAGTATGTGTGTATTTATTACAAGCGCTCTTATGTGTGCAATTGATTATTGCCCTAAGATGTGATGCGCTTACTTTAGAAGTGCAGTGTATTCAATAAATAGTAGGCAAGGAATTTAATAAACCTCTAAACTTGTACTTTGGAAACCAGATAATTGATATACTAAATTTTGTTTGTAAATACATAATTACACCCTGACTTGGGATATACATACAAATGCATTTCCCACATGAATCGAACCCACGACCTGCGGCGTGATAGGTGGAATCTTAACCAAACACGCCAACTGGCCCTTTAAACGTAAAAAATCCCAAGTCTGTGGATTTAACACAACATAATGCATGCAAATGTTTCTCATATTATTACATAAGGCTGAGCGTATCCTTACACGTAGGCAACGCTGGCTATATTATACAATAACGTATAAATTTGCATCGCAGGCACGTGAGACGTAATAATGTCACTGTTCCTACTATATAATATCTCTGCCCTGCACTGCCCTGCGCTGCGGTGATCTATATTCGCTGGTTCTCGTTTCTTTCATATCTGACTCGAGAAACTTCATCAATTTATTAACTCTTTACTGTTCATCCCATTGGATAATAGAATTAAGCTGACTGGATGGAGTAATGACAGCTAAAAATACAGAGGCCATTGAATTATTACACATAGAAACAAAGTACACGCACAAAATATAATCAATTCAATTGAAGCCATATATGGCTTCATTTGACCGCCGCGCTGTCAGTGTACTGAGTGACGTTATAGTGAGTGCAGCTCTCAGAAAAATAATAAATATGACGGTTTTTGCAGTAAAATTGTGTCATTATTCATCAGGGAAGAAAGATAGGAATTCTGATGTAACATTCCATAGGAACGCCACTAATTTTATTGCGTAATTCATCTAAAATAACAAAATTCCTAAATAAAAATAATTCACTCAGATTTCGAGCAGTGTTGCCAGCTGTTTGTATGCTGAATTTGCGTTGTTTTACGTAATTGATACTGAATTTGTTATTATTAAAGTAATTGAGTCCGATACCTCGACTAGTTGTCCCCCGCGGTTTCACCCGCTCCTTGGGATAAGTAGCCTATAATACTCGGGATAATGTAGTTTCATATTTGTGAAATTATTTCGAATCAGACTGGTAGTAGTTTCACAGAAGTAGTTTTACAGGTAGTTTTTTACAGAGATTAACCCGTTTAAACAAAAAACAACAAACTTTCTCGCTTTATTGTTTTATAACAAAATATGCTAAGCCCTCTCCTTGTAAGCCCCCCGTCTTCAGCTTTATTCATACAGCTGTCATTTTAATCGACTTCAAAAAAGGAGATGATCAATTTGACACGTATGTATGTAATATTATTGGAACTATAATATATTTACATATGTATGAATATCTATCAGGGCTTCCAAACAAATATACTAAATTTCATAGGTGTGTGTATATGTTTGTCCACGCATATCTAAGAAACCATTACAATTAATAGTTTCGGACATATGCGTGGACAAACATACATACACACACCTATGAAATTCAAAATCAATGATTGTTACCATATTTTTCTATTTGCATAAATTTACTTAATTAATTAACTAGCTTAATTTACATACTTTTAAAATTTCAATTGTATGTATTGTGTTAATGATAATTACCTAAATACCTACATACTACTTAATCTTCTTTTTCTATACAACCTATCATATATAATTACCAAGGAAAGCTACAAATTCTACGATCATTCATAGCTCTGCACATTGTCTTGGTTTATTATGTTAAAATACCCGACATAAGTACTATGAAACATAAACATTAAACTAGTAATGAATAAATAACAGGCCTGTGTCTATGATAAATTATCTAAGACACAGAACTTTTTAAACTATTTAATAAATTGTATGAATACTTACTTCCAATTTCACTAGTAGGCGAAATCGGAAGGTTAATTTTACCGAAAAAAGTCGTTTAGCTTTCAACATTACTCGTGCGCTTGTGTGCGTGTCAGCGAGTGTAATTATATGGTACTCCCGCACACATTGGTTGTCAAGTGGCTTAGAGCTCGTTCCCACTATGTCGTCTGTCGGGACGATTTTTTATCGTGTGTCGTAGCGGCAGAACATTTTATATGAAGCTATTCACACTTGTTGGACAACGATTTTGTGTCGTATCCTACAAAAAATTACGTGAGTTTTGTCAGCCCTCCCGTCCGGAAAAAAATCGTGTCGGATCAACGCTCGCATATGATCGCATATGGCACTGTTCACATTTGCCGGATGTCGGGCCGACCCCGCCCGCGCCGCACCCCCTGTGCCGCCCGCGCCGCGCGTCGCTGACGCTGCCGCTGATCGCATACACATTTTGGCGCGCAAGCAGAATTGTTGTATTTTTCTTCGTAATAATGGCTGTACTAAATATAAATATTATAATATTTAATATTCTATAATTTAATTATAATATTCTACAATAATTGAAACACTTAACGTCGTCACTTCTTAGTTCAGTTATTAACTTCTGAAATATTCCCATAGTAAATCTTTCCCTCAGAATTGGGTGCACCCAATATCTTCTATTTTTAACTGTCTTTCGTTTCCTTCGCAAATAATACATCGCAACAAAAGCTTCGTCGACGTCCATCGTGTCCAAGAATCCAACCAAACTAATGGCACCAGCTGCGGTCGTGGCCGATAGCCGACTAGTGTGAACAGAGGCGCCGATACCCGATTAAAATCGGAATCCGACACACGACATAGTGGGAACGAGCTCTTACGTTTCGCGCGGATCTTTGTTCGATACTTCGGTTCTTAGCGTAATAATTCAATGACAGAGGCCATATTACGAATTATAAACGTTTTTAAGGCGATGATAGCTCAGTGGTAGTTGTACGTAGTATTTATATACTCTGAGGTGGTAGTGACGTTGGATGCCGAAACGAAGGTCTCTGGTTACAGTCCTACAATGAGCTTGAGCTTTCGGTGAAGGAAAGCATCGTAATGAAACCATAGCACGGTGGTAGGATACTTTGTAGTACCCAACTGGCTGGCTACCACCATCAAGTTGTGCATCTGTCGCAACTAACGGTGTAATCCGACAGCTGCACTTAAGAGTCAGATCCTTCTAGGCTTTGTGTGTTTACCATTTTCCACATTGGCCACATCTTCACTTACCGTGGTGGGATTGCGGTCCAATACAGGTCTACACAGTGTATAAAAAGTGGATATTATGATCCTACTAAATGAGAAAAATTGTGTGTGTATGTTTGTTACCACTCACTGCCACGGATAAACAGTTTTTTTTTGTTTTTTTTTTATAGTTAGTAGTATACTTTAGGTCCTAGGGTAGAAAACAGTGTATTTTTATCGATTGGAGCCGCGGCCGGTTGGTAGTTATCTATATATTATCTCGTGTACATTAAACATAACCATACTGTTTGTTAGTATGTATTATAAAAGAAGGGGAATATAAATTATATCATTAGAATGGTAATGTGTAATAAATTTCTCTAACAAATAAAGAATTTCGATAACAGACGATGCTTAGTTCCTATGATTATACTAGCAGCTTTAAGCTAGATATTGCCACAACATACAAAGTAGTAAAAAAAGATTGTCTGTCTTTCATGTATTTTATTGGTAAAAATAAAAAAAACTTAGTAGGGTTTGGTAAAATATAGGTTATTCTGACACAGTAGAGGTATCCGTTCGTTTACTATAAATTCGACAACATAAATGGCACAATAACTATAATTAGGTAACCTACCTAATGTTCTTCGATATAATTAACATGTGCTGAGGTTTTCAAATCAGATGAACAGATTTACAGGTGTCCCAATACTCAACTGAAAGGCTAGCATTGCAAGCAACAGAAAAAAAAACATGTCACGTAGTAAAGTGATAAAAACCATATTATTAAGAAAGTGTTGAAATTCAAAAACCTAGTTTATAATATGTTTCTTATATACCCTCTCTCGCTATAAAATAAGCAATAATATTTTTTACTTCATGTTGAGTATTGTATTTCTAATGAATAAGTGTCACGAGTCTGATTGAAAATATACGAGTGTAATACAGGAACAATAAATTTAAATAAGATTTGAATGAAAGAGGTCTCATCGTTGTGCGCCAAGTGGATGAATTTGGTCCTCTGAAATAAGTGGCTTGCCTGCGTGTCAGTATACGCTCTGCCTATGGCATTTATTTTGGTTGGTGAGTATTATGGTGTCATATGTGACGAAATGAAGCCGCAGGCGGAATAATATTGATTTAAATAATGTTAATATGCAAAGCGATTGTTAAGACACTGTGTTGACTTTGTCTACAGTACGGCGCTTGCCGCGCCGAATCGCCGAGCGAATCCACCTGAAATGAGCCGCTGCTAATTGTGACAAAAACTGCTTTAATAATAAGCTCTTAATTAATTTGGTTTTGCTTTCCGACAAAAAGTGTAAGTATGCGTATATTAATTTTTTCCTCCCATCGAAACGAATAGTAAAAATAAGTAGCAAGTTTTTAAGTCGCTGCGTAGACGTACACACTTTTTCTGTACAAACGTACATAAAAATATACCTGGTCATCATTAATATGCCTATTTCAGACACCATCTACTGATAAATCTAATAACTTGACTAGTAAATCCTTTATTATTACATATTTGCAAAAAATATACCAAAAAAAATATTATACTCCTTTTGTTTGTCTTTTTATATATTTTCTATGGAAAAATATAGTTTTTTAATGGGAGCCTTATTGCTTTCACTCTGCTGTCTATTTCCGCACTCCGTAAGGAATCCTTATAGAGCGCGACCAGTATCGATCTTGGCCGGTTTTATTATGTATACTTTAATTGCTTGTGTCTACGTCTGTGCCGCGCGAAAACTCAAGATACATATCGCACTGGCATCGTTGTTATTGTTGCTACGCCGTGGCAAGTGAAACAGCTGAGGGCCAGGAGTTTGTTGTGTGTTTAGTTAACAATCTCTTGGTACTTTAAGCCTTGACTGTGTTCATAAAAATCTTAAAGAGTTGTTTTTTTTAAGTTTTGTAAATCTTAAATTACAAAAATATTAAAGTTACTTCTGTGACAAACAGCTGTGCGACCCAAAAAAATCCGCGGTTTTACCGAATAGCTTTCTAATACTAACTAAATAATGAAACCATAGCCTCCATTTTCTTTCGCGGTGCCACGGAAACCTCACTTGCAGCGAGTTTATTACCCTGTACTTAGTTGATATTAAAATTAACAGCGCATTGCGTTGGCTGAATATGCAATAATGTCTATTAAAAAGTTACAGCAGTAACAAGTCTATTTATATGTAAATAAATTAACTTAGTGCAATGCGTGGCCGCGAAATTTACCATGATAAAGTAAAACCGGCTTAAATGAGACGCAAAGCGATGATCACGTCTGGTTGATTTGTCTGCAGTCAGCAGCTGCTCGCCGCGCGACCTCGACTCCACTGAATTGCTGGTAAAAAAATGCAAGCATTGCGAAAATAATGAGTTCAGGTATAATTTTGCATCTCTTAGCTCATTAGTTATTAAACAATAAAATATGATTAAATATTAAAGTAATGACGTTACTTAAAGTGCGCTTTATAAAAAGATCTTGCACGTCAAACATATCATCAAATATGTATGATAATGTATAAAAATCCTAAGGAAAGATTTATTGATAAGCGACGTAATTGTGGGGAATGTTTTAATCAACCTAAGTTAGTCTATAATTGCCGTCGCATAATAAAATAAAATTAAAAAATAAATATATATATGACCATGCGGGAACTTGCAGAGTGACGTTGCATTATCATCTTTATTTTCATAAATTCGTGTATTTTGAATTTTATTGCATATTATCGGTGGTAATTTATCCAATAAAGATCAATACATGTGCACCAGTGAAGTGAAATGAAATGAATTATGTGTATCGTGACTTTTCAAGTTCTCACAAGAAGACCGTGAAAAGTTTTAGTACAATGACCACCATTGTCCTAAAACATGACTTATGGACGGAGACTGACTGAGGACTATGTGAAAGTGATTTATTGTGACTAGAACTTATAATAGAACTGGAAATTGGCAAAATACACAAGCCGTGTACATGCGTGTACACGCCATTGAAGAAAAAAATAATAAATAATACATATATATGCTTCTATCACGGAACTATGTGATAGCGTGATGCAGGGAGGGGAAAGTGATAGCATTAGTGAGGTCGATTTTTACGATAGTTACCATTATATTTCTTCGGTAAGAATATTATACGACGCTCCCCCACCCGCATAGCTACACGTAAGTTACTAGTTGTAGCAATTGGTAAAATTATTTCGAACAGCGCTGATTGGATGTTACTATAAATTTACTGTGCATTCATTTATATTAAACTATGTATTTTAAGGTAAAGTCAATATGTGTCTTAAAAAACGAAGGCATTAAAATTACTTCTTCTAAATAATACCTACGTTTCGTATGGCTATGATTTTATTAATAAAAATCGCTCGATAACATATTAATGTAATTAATTTTCAATTACTCTTATTATGTCCTTTTGCAATCAATTGCGCAGTAATTTAATTGTATTTGATGCTTCACACGTTGCGCACCGAGAATAAATGGTCGTACGTGTCGTTCGCCAAGCGTACAACAAAGCAGTCCCTGTTGAATCGACTTAAAAGTCTCGAGTTTCTTACCCCGCGCGATTCACATCCACACAGCTACAGCGCATTACATAAATGGTACACAGCCAAAACTACCTACATCCAAAAAAGTGTGTCTATCATACGTGTTTCAATATGTATAACCATGATTCTTTATAATAGCTACCTTTTTCACTATAATACTTTCCGTATGATTCTTTACACTCATTTGGATATCCATGTAAAATGATCAATAAAATGATAATAATTATATTAGTGCGGACATCCGCCCAGCTCGCTTCCTTGCCCAATAATGTTTGTGTTGCATCGTCGCGCCTCGCTAACTTGTTCGTCTCTTTCGCATTGCATAAATTGACTGCTACTTATGTATATGGCCTTCCACTACCTGAATACCCCTGACTGTTCCGCCCAGGGCAAATATCCGGGTTTGCCCCCCTCCTAATTAGAACCGGCCCCTACGACAAAATGTCTAGAAATAAACAGAATATGTATGCATTTTTCACCATGTTCATTAAGATTACCTAATAAACACTTGAGCAATAAAAAAACGTTGCTTAATAATTTGCGAATTAACTGTTGATTGTTTTTTTTTCCAAAAGAATAATAATTGTGCCTGTATGTTTTAAGGCGAAGATTATAAATTATAATTTTATAAGGTATTTATTGGTTTTGTAATAAAAAAAACTTATTTGGCGAAAATGGTAATATTAAATATCAGTTTATCAGTTAAAATAATTTACTCAAAGTATAGAACCTGAACTTCGCGTGATTACATAAATTAGATATGAAAGCACCAGCATATCCCATTAAAATTGTCCATTGCAATATTAAAACGTGCCTGTTTATGAACTATGCGAAAATTTAAAATATTTATATATCAATTACACTAAATTTAAAATGACCTTATTCAAAATTCTTCAAAAGTAAATATTAAATTATCATAATTTGTAAAAAAATAACAAATGTATACATACCTTCTATTATGCAATGCTTATTTGCCTAATTAGGCACTAAATTATCAATCCCAACAGCTGTTATCGTGACATATTATATGGTATAAACCTATTATGACCTAGTAACCTCTGCAAATTTTAGTACTATATTGAATCATCAGCGTACCAATATAAATAATCGCGGTGTGTAATCTGCTTATGAGTATGATAAAGTTATGCCATCAGCCTTTAATTAGATTAGTATGCGTACAGAATGAATTCGTCGACTTCTTGAATAGTAAATTAAAAATACAGTCTCTACAAATGAAGAATATTTATTATGCAGATAATCATATAGGGTTAGATTTGGGTTTGAAACCAGTATGACTAAGAAGTAAAAAAGCATGTGAAATCTGCCTATTGGCGTATGTAGTGTTAAGGACAATACATTTGGCCTTATTTGCTGGGGGAGGCTTATGCTCATATAGTGAGCATAGCATATGGACATTTATATGCTTTTGTTGATTATGATGTGTTCTGTAACAGAAATAAATTATATGTTGAGTTTAATTTCCCCTTAAAATTTACACTAAAGCGATGGCAGCTCTTAAAAATGCTTATGTTTATAATATGCTTTCAGACTTCAATACAATAAGACTAAGGTAGAAAAGATGAAGCGTTCACGTGAAGAGATCGACAAGAAAATGGCACAGCTGTTCAAACAGAACAAGAAGCTATACACTATCTTGTTGACGCTGTCCAAACCAACGGTAAGACCATTATAGTCTGGGCTAACTTGCTCTCAAATATTGTTTGGAGAATTTGTGTTTTTTTATTTATTTATCTTTTTCGATTTATGAACCTTCATAACTTCTAAATGATAATTATATTTATTCCAGAACCTGACCAAATCCTCTGGTAGTCCAATTAAGTCCACCATAAATACTAGTGATGATTTTGAGAAGGTAATATAATATATAATATTTTTAATTTGATTTATCTACCGATCTAAATGTTTAATTAAATATCTTATCCATATACATGAAGCAAATATCCAGTGGAGGGCGCGTCAGCACGTTTTTGTTATGAAAATAAGTCACGATTTGCGGGTCGGAGGGAAACTGTTGCAATTGGCTGCCGCCATGCTGCCGCTATGACAACTGATACACTAGGGATTGCAAAAAACGTACTTAAAAAACCGGCCAAGTGCGAGTCAGACTCGCGCACCGAGGGTTCCGTACAAACCTGTAGGTATATAAGTAAATGGTAGTATAGACTTGAGTATTTGATATGAATTTCAATTTATGACGTATTAAAAAAAGCTACGTACTAGATCTCGTTCAAACCAATTTTCGGTGGAAGTTTGCATGGTAATGTACATCATATTTTTTTTTTATCATTCTCTCATTTTAGAAGTTATAGGGGGGACACACATTTTACCACTTTGGAAGTGTATCTCGCGCAAACATTTTGAGCCATTTGGCTACTGAACCCTAAAAATGCGAATATCGATGATTATTTGACTTCAAGAACATGATGTAGTAGTCTAAGGATTGAGGTTTACGGGTTCAACTTTTAAAATAAAACAGGAAATATAATAATAATCATTATTTATTGAAATATTAAGTATGTATTTACAAACAAAAAGTACTATAATGTAATATATCAGTTATCTCGTCTTCATAGTACAAGACGAACGTGTATGAGGAATGCAAATCTAAATAGCAATGATCTGACCATGGTCAGTGATGATGTGGCCGAAGGTGTTAAGCATATGAAGCCTATTGGAGCGAACTGGCTCTGAAGTGCTACTGTTGCAACACACCGGTAGGTAGGCGACAGATTTTGAACTTGGACTAGTAGCCAGGCAGGCCGGTACTACAAACTTTGTTGGACTGTTCTACTTCTGTGTATGCAAGCGAAGGTTTCTGACCGAAAAAATCCGAGCATTTGTTATAAAAAAACCTTATTGTGTAGTAAAGAGGTGTTGAGAGGTAAGTAAAAGGTGTGTAAAAGTTGAATACACTAAAATACCTACCAGATAAGATAAATAACCTTTTCTACATCATTTTATTGCACAATAAGGCATTGTTTAGAATGTATGTACCTATAAAACAGGAGCGCGTAACGTGCGTGCGGTAGGATATAATTACTCCGACTGATGACAGTATCTGTGGCATAGGTCTAAGATGGCTGCTGTTAGGCGAGTGCGGTTACCACCGTACGCTCTCTCCATGGGATTATTGCTTCATGTCCATATATGATTGTCGTGAAATGCTAAAGAAAGGGATACTCACATTTAAAAACTTGGATGTCTACAATAAAGTCCTCTACAATCTAAAACCTTTATCGACGAGAGGGCTATGTTGAGTTATGTTCGTGACCAGATAAAGGATTAAGAGGGCGTATAAAGCCAGAAAAATATGGCAATGTCAGATAAAACAAACTTATGTCTAATATTTGCGTGGTATGAGGCGGAGATAACGTGTTTCGCGGAACAAAAATGAACTAATCGCTTCTAATCTAAATAACTCGTAAAGTATAGAATATTTTCAAAAATCGTTTGTTTCAGCCCTAGGTCATACGTTAGTGATATTATTTATCGATTTTTTTTGTCTTAATTAGATACACCATTAACGAATAAAAACGAAGAAAAAAAAATATGAATTTTATTTCTTTTCTATCGAGGTATTTTCATTCCATTATGTTTTTGCTCTGATAGAACCCTCGCGTATATAATGAAAATACCCATATAAAAATATCACCATGCTGTGGTGTGGTTGCGGTACATGTGAATAAACGCTTGCACACTACCAATTTTATTAATGTGAAATTTTATCTTAGTAAAGCTGATTATTATGTTTACAGACTGTTACGGAGCAAATCCATAGTTATGTGAATAAAATTAATCGTCAGTCATTTTTAAGTGAGGAAAGCAGTAACAAGGTAAGTTACCAGTAGCAATGAACCTTTTTTTTAGTTTGTATGAATTACATGCATTCAATGTATGTAGGTATTCTATAATGTATTTATCTACACCTTCTATTGGTAAACAAATCACAGTCTTAAATAAGTTAGTGACCTGTTTCTCATATTAAGTCCGTCATTTAAACTGTAAAAAAATATTGGACACGTACTTTTTCTCTTGTAAACCAAACAAAAATTGACGAAGATATGATGTGTTGAAGTTCCACGTGACGTCACGCCATAGTACACTTTCACAAACAAGTGACGTCACGAGGCCTGTCTACTTTCTTTCAAACTTTGACGCGCTCTATCTGTGTACATTTTTATTGATTTGGTATAGTACAAAATACGCGTACCTACAATATTTTTTTACTATCTAACTGGCGAACTAATTGGAATTATATTTTAACCCATGGCATATCCTATTAGCCGTCTATAGTTTCATTTCACATATAAAAACTGGCGAGGAGGATGGGATTGATTGATTGAGTCGTGATTAACCTTCCACATGGTATAAGGAAGGAGTTTAGGCCCTGCAATGAAGACGTTTTAAATATGAGCTTTTGATACCTACACACTCTGTTATCAGACATGATTCCGTGGAGCAAATATAATAATTACAATTATTTTAATAGCATTTGCATTCGGCTTCGACCTCCTGTAACCCGATTCTCGTAACAAAACGAAAACGACTTCCAAATTATTTTACTATCGAAACCGCTTTTCGTATTCTCGAAACACATTATGCACGTTTGAAGAACGATCCGAACCGAAGTTGTAGTAACGTTCAATTCAAATTCAAATTCAAAATCATTTATTCAAATAGACCTTCGCAGGCACTTATGAAAAGTCTGACTCTAATACTCTAATACCGGTTCGGAAGGTTGCATTTGCTGAGAAGAGCCGGCAATAAACGTGTCTTTGTAAGCGTATTCCGGTAATTAAATCGAACTCTAATCGAAAAAGTAACGATTTAATATTTGTTTCTCAAATGAAAGGTTAATTGGTAAATCAATTAGGATTAATGTGGCCACATTAGTAGTTAGGTAATTGCTTGCTTGTCGTTGAGTTCCAATCCTATTGAGTTATCATTCGATTGAAGTAGCACGAGAATTCGAAATTAAAACTCATGTTTAGTTGAACGATTTCTAAACTCTAGCGACATTTGAATCGTTTCGTATTACGAGAATCGGGCTACTGTTTGCTTCACAAATAGTTTGGATAGAACGCCTGGGACCCTGAGGGAATTAACTCTAAATATTGAAGTTAACAAATATTACAGTAGCCTTTTCGGAGAATCGACCGAAACAAATGCGAAAACAAATGAGCATGTTTTTTGTCGTCATAAAACTAAAGGATATTTAATTTTAAAAAACAGAGATTTTACAAAATATACTGCATCCAGTTTCATACAGACCCATAGCTTATAATATTTGATAGACGAGACCCTATCTATATGTCGCTCTAATATATGCGTATTCTTTGGCTCTTATGCATTGAATATTACCCTTGGTAGGTTTCATGATCTTGCCTAAAAATATGCATTGTTTATTTTAGAGTGATATTAAAGAGTGTTTTTTTTTTCTAGCCAATGTGAGCAACTTCTGAACTACATATCTTAGAGAAAAACGCTGAAAGGAACCCCGAGTTGAATTTTGAAGAAAATAATAATGCCATTAAAATTTATTAAAAAAAAAATCCTCATGACCTCACTATAAAGAATAAGCTCTTAGCATTCTGACAAAAAAATTGAGGTCAATTTTGATAACTTCTAGCAAATTGTGACCATGATTGTCATACATAATTTTGTTCGTATTGTGAAGGAGAAGAAAAAAAAGAAAAAAAATATCATTTTTTTAATGGCATTTTTATTTTCTTAAAAAATCATTTCGGAGTTTCTTTCACCGTTTTTCTCTATGACCTGTAGTTCAGAAGTTGACCTCGCTGGCTGGAAAAAACCCACCTGTATATGAAAACACTAATACAGATATTGTTTCCTTTGCAGAATTTATTGGGGGCCAACCTGAACTTCTCAAATTTAATCACTAACCTTTTGCTGAGTTCTGGTGATCTGGCAGCTCCTCCAGATGCTCCTTGAATGTTTTAAATTCAGTGTAAGATTAAATTGTGTAGATTTTCATACTTGACTTTGTTAATATTATTGACATCATGAAAGGTCATGGTTGGTCATTGTATTTTTCATGAAGGGACAATACTTCGGTATGGGACTTTAAGTAAAACTCAACTTTATCTAGATAGACCGAAGATATACAAAAAAATCTTGATTAAAAATACTATTATCAACCATTAACAAGTTATCTATTGAGCTCAAAATTTCGTTCTATCGACAGAATTTGTATGAAATAAAGGTATAATTTCGGATACGACCGTAGATTATATTCGATAGTATTGGTAGATTTTATGTGCCATTTTATATTAAAGTAGATTTCCATCCCACGGTTTGACCAGAGATCGTATTTTACCACGTTCTCGTAACGTATAAACAGAATGAATTTGAAATCGTCGGCATCCTTTCAGAGTGACGTTGTAACCATCCAATAGAACATCTTTCACTGTGGGCGAAACACTGAAATCGGGAATAGTCCATATTAGTCATCATTCATAGGGAAAAATACTCATTTTTTAGGTCTAAATCTCCTTTTAACAACTAATCGCCAAGACTATACAAGACGCGACAAGATAAAAATAATTTTCTAGATTGAGCGACAAAAAGAAGATGCCTTCAGTGGTGGGCTCACTCCTCCAATCGATTTATTTATTATATAAATAAGGTTAAGGGGACTTTTTGGCGGGAACTTGCAGAGTGACGTAGCATTTTCATTTTTATTTTCATAAATTTGTGTATTTTGAGTTTTATTGTGTATTTTTGTGGTATTTTACCCAATAAAGATCATCCATGTGCACCAGTGAAGTGAAATGAAATGAATTATGTGTATCGTGACTTTTCAAGTTGTCTCAAAATGTCCGTGAAGAGTTTTAGTACAATGACCACCATTGTAGTAAAAAATGACTTTTAGGGACGGTGATTGACTGAGGACTATAATGTGAAGTGATTTATTGTGACTGGAAACTATAATATAACTCGACACTGGCAGAAATGAGCCCTAATTTGGGCTTGGTTGCCAAAATTAAAAATAAGAAGAAGAAATAAGGTTTAAGTCAATCTTGTAAAACCCAGGTATTAAGATAGCCCTTTTTGTTTATATGAAAATGACGGAATATTTTTTTTTTTTTTTTTTACTGTGTATAGGCCTGTGTTTGACCACAATCTCACTATGGTAAGTGATGATGTGGTCGAAGGTGGTAAGCACACAAAGCCTAGAAGGAACTGGCTCTCAAGTGCAGCTGACGGAATACACCGATAGGTGCTTGGCGACAGATTTTCAACTTGAGGGTGGTAGCCAACCAGACGGGTACTACAAAGTACCCTACCACCGTGCTATGGTTTCCTCACGATGTTTTCCTTCACCGAAAGCTCAAGCTCATTGTAGGATTCGAACCCGGGACCTTCGTCTCGGTATCCGACGTCACTACCACTGAGCTATCATCGCCCAAAAAATATAAGAAAGAATAGAATATGAGAATAATAATATAAGAATATGAATGCCCAAGAATATGAGTAAGTGACGGATATATTTAAAACCTTATTTAACCGGTTTATTACTATACTTGACTTACACCTAAGGGGGTATAAGTTTGCTTAAAGATACATACTGTTCGCAAACAAGCCAAGAATAATCTCCTTTTGAAAGGATGCCATTGACTTCAATTTCACCGTGTACTTTAATTAAACTTAACTATCAATTGTAGCGCCACTGGCAAGTGCCACGATTCATACAGGGGGCCTACCACAAGCTCTTAAAACAAGGTTAAAATAAACTTATTTGTCTTTTGTCCCTCTTTGACATCCAACGTCAATACAAGACAAAACACAAATAAGGTTATTTTAACCTTGTTTTAAGAGCTTGTGGTAAGCCCCCTGAACTTGTAATTTGCAGTCGTGTTCGGAAAAAATATCTTTAACGTCAGTTAATACCTTGTTAAGTCTGTAGTAGTAGCACTGTACATATTGGTATACATACCTCTTATTTCTTAAGCGGTATCTTAGATTATTGGCCCTATCTATACTAAAATAATAAAGTGGAAAAGATTTTTGTTTATTTTTTTGTTTGTTTGTTTAAACGGGCTAATCTCTGGAACTACCAGTTGGATTCGAAAAATTCTTTCACTAATAAGAAGCCACATTATCCCCGAGTAGGCTATTTTTATCTCGGGAACGGGTGTAACCGCGGGGGATAGCTAGTTATATATAAAACTTATCCACACATTTACGCGTAAAATATGACCGCTCATTGTAAGTCAAAGTCATTTAATTTAGGCCCTAGTAGGGCACTTATGAAGGTCAAGGCTTCTGCAGTTACCACCTGTTCGTAAGTCGGCCATCAACTGAGAAGAACAGGAATGAAAGAGCTTAAAAAAAAAAAACTATATTGGCTATATTTTCCAAAACATTATAGTACGAGATCCCAGGGCCGCCAGACATTACTTATTTTCCGACGGACATCATGTATAGAATTGAGTAGTGTTTAATACGTACTTCTAACGTAAGAATACCCGCTAAATTGTCCAGTCGGCAAATTTTCAAGTACCAGGTATGAAAGGTATGTTATATTATATGATACTCAAAGAACTATTTCTATACATTTTGCAAGCAGCCAGACCAATCGTAGCAGCCAAACATCCCCCCTGAATACAATGAAAATGTCGCCGGAATATATGCGCGAGGGCATTTATAAAATAAATAAAATTGCCATTTATTCTAACTACCAATAAAAAAATACTAAATTAGCCATATAAATAACATCGCGATTAATTTGTACGTAGTATTTATCTACTCTGAGTTTGCAGTAACATTTTTTTACAAAAAACGTTATGATTGAAAAAGCGTTATCCATATAATAGAAAATTTAAAAATATTATTAATAATCTTTATATTTACATAATTTTATTTTTACAATCATTAATATGTTATTATTTATTTTATTGGACATACAACAAGCTAATAAACTATAAGTAATAAAGTTGTTTTATTTAAAAAAAAAACAATTAAAATATAAAATGATTTAAAATACATTATCCTAGTCATTGATCATTTAAAAAAGTATAATCTTCTTATTTACAACATGCTAATAATACAGAGTGGAAATTTTAGACGGGTCAGTAAGGGCAGCTTAAGGGTTCACGCGAATATGGTCTTAAGTGACTGTCCTTTAAATTTTGATTAATTACAATCGGAATTGACAGATTTTTTTAAAAAGGTCCAGTCAGCGAGGAAAAGGCGCTTTTTAGGGTTCCGTAGCCAAATGGCAAAAAACGGAACCGTTATGGATTCGTCATGTCTGTCTGTCTGTCTGTCTGTCTGTCTGTCTGTCTGTCCGTCCGTCCGTCCGTATGTCACAGCCATTTATTTCCGAAACTATAAGAACTATAATGTTGAAACTTGGTAAGTAGATGTATTCTGTGAACCGCATTAACATTTTTACACAAAAATAGAAAAAAAAAACCATAAATTTTGGGGGTTCCCCATACTTAGAACTGAAACTAAATTTTTTTTTTTCATCAAACCCATAAGTGTGGGGTGTCTATGGATAGGTCTTCAAAAATGATATTGAGGTTTCTAATATCATTTTTTTCTAAACTGAATAGTTTGCGCGAGAGACACTTCCAAAGTGGTAAAATGTGTGTCCCCCCCCCTGTAACTTCTAAAATAAGAGAATGATAAATCTATAAAAAATATATGATGTACATTACGGTGCAAACTTCCACCGAAAATTGGTTTGAACGAGATCTAGTAAGTAGTTTTTTTTTAATACGTCATAAATTGAAATTAATATCAAATACTCAGGTCTATACTACCATTTACTTATATACCTACAGGTTTATACGGAACCCTCGGTGCGCGAGTCTGACTCGTACTTGGCCGGTTTTTGAAAAATATTTTAATTAGCTTAATCGATCCTGTCCACGACAAGGATCAAAGGACTCTATGTCTCTATGTATATCTATATATAAATGGGTATTATTGCACATCGATCTTATGAAAATTAACGATAAACACACGAAAATGTTGCATACAATCATAGTACAAATGTCTACATCCACCGAAATCGAACGTACATTTTCTGTATCGGTAAAACGCGACCAAAATAGGTTTTTTCTGAACTACAGATAAAAGCTAAAAGGAACCATGAAAAGATTTTTTGTTTGTGACCAAGTTTGTGACTCTTGTTACTCTGAAACTCTATTTTTTTTTTCATCAAACCCATACGTTTGTGGTGTCTATGGATAGGTCTTCAAAAATGATATTGAGGTTTCTAATATAATTTTTTTCAAAACTAAATAGTTTGCGCGGGAGACACTTCCAAAGTGGTAAAATGTGTGTCCCCCCCCCCTGTAACTTCTAAAATAAGGGAATGATAAAACTAAAAAAACTATATAACTAAAAACTACTATTTTCTACCGAAAATTGGTTTGAACGAGATCTAGTAAGTAGTTGGTTTTTATACGTCATAAATTGAAATTGAGGTTTTGGTTTTCTAAAAATTCTAGAGCATTTAGGAAACACTAAAAATGACGAAATAAAAAAACTCGCGCAAACTATGTATTCAGTTTAGAAAAAATATATATTAGAAAACTCAGTATCATTTTATCGCACAAGTATGGGTTTTGTTAAAAAAAAAAATTGAATTTCAGTTCTTAGTATGGGGAACCCCCAAAATTTATTGTTTTTTTCTATTTTTGTGTGAAAATCTTAATGATGTTCACAGAATACATCTACTTACGAAGTTTCAACAGTATAGTTTGTATAGTTTCGGAAAAAAGTGGCTGTGACATACGGACGGACAGACATGACGAATCCATAAGGGTTCCGTTTTTTGCCATTTGGCTACGGAACCCTAAAAAGGATGTACCTAATGCTAAATGCGGCTGCAAAAAAGTTGGATTGTTCTGTTCATAACGGTTCATAAGCATGTATTAGTTGTCATCGTAATCGACAAATTGACGTAAGTCATGCTTCAATGTTGAATCGCCATCCGAAGAGGATTCGTACGATATCAGCACATCAGTGAGGAGACATCTGTTCAGACCTTGCTCATTATTAGAAAATATAAGGTAGACTAATAATGTTGCTTCTGAGTTCTGACTTTTTTTATAACTACCCTCGTTTTGGGATGCGACGTCGGATATCGCCGCGCCCCCAATGCCTTGGGAGGCAGTTAGCTTTTCGAACTATATGAAAACACACGTGCGTATACCGCGTCTAAAGAAAGTGGTTTTCATCAAGAACGTTTCTTGGACATTATTTCATGTGCTAATTGACCATTGTTCACCGTCAAGAGTTTTGGACTACCAAGAACGAGCTCTGCTGGCGCACGTCTAGGACGGGCGACTGAAGTGAAAGAGGTTAGTGCCACGTAGTCTACCAAATTTCTCATTGAAATAACCAAGAACCCTTCTTGGATATTTCCTTTTCTTTTTTAATCTGCAGCAAGATTAAGGTCCTTCAAATTTGATTACTAGCAACCTAGATTACAACGCCACATTTTCTGGTCTTTGGAGCCGACGATCCATCTTATAAAACTTATTTCCCTTCGTTATTATTTGCAAGCCGTGCTTGTATTCTTATAAAGTTATCATTTTTGTTATAAGCATGAATTTATAAAAAAATCGTTATAAGTTTCTTTGTCTAGTCTTTTCAAATGACTACCACCAAATCAGATGACAAAGCACCTTCCAAAAAGGATTTAGAAACTATTAGAAATATTAACAAAAACATAACAGCAACGTTTGTTTTCTCAAATGCAAGATATATTTGATATTTCTATAAAATTAAATTCTCAACCTGATTGAAAAGAAATGTTCATTTTGCGTGCCTCAGAGATTGAATCAATCCGTGAAAAATACGAAAGAGTATGCAACTCATGCATATGCATGGATGTATTTTGTTTCCATGCATAGATTTTCTGATAATGACGACGTGAAGAGTTTCGATGATTAAATTTTTTCGTGTAAAATTGTGTGCGGTTGTCACAAAATGGCGGAGCAACATGTCATATCGATGATTTTTAAAATAGGTCTCGATTACCTCGAGAATCGCGAACATCATGACAATAGAATGATTGTAGGTACTTATTCGGATAAAATGCTTAATTTCCCTACATTAAAATCGGAAACGTCAAACAATTTAAATCTATTTATTGAGATTTTTGACCACTCATTCAAGACAATTAATGCGTTAAGAGCACTTGACCTTGACACCAGAAAATCGTATGAGCAGTTTCAATCAAAATTCTGTTCCTACTTATAAATAATTAATATCTCATTACACAATTAAATTAAAATTCTGGACCATTCGCAATTATATTCAAATTCGTTTCATCAAAATAAATTTCCAAGCAAAACTAACTCAAATAACAACAAAAAATCGAATGAGCAATAGGTACATACGTGTAAGGCTTATTTACAAACTACGCAATCCTGTTCGTGTGTGGCTCGGTTCGCGTAGCATGGACGCACCATAAGGTTTTTTTTACTGTTTATAGGCCTGTGTTTGACCACAATCTCACTATGGTAAGTGATGATGTGGTCGAAGGTGGTAAGCAAACAAAGCCTAGAAGGAACTGGCTCTCAAGTGCAGCTGTCGGAACACATCGTTAGATGCTTGGCGACAGATTTTCAACTTGAAGATGGTAGCCAGCCAGACGGGTACTACAAAGTACCCACAGTACTACTCATACGTCTGTAAAAGTACCCTGCCACCGTGCACCGTGTAGACTAATAATGTTGCTTCTGACTTTTTTTATAACTAACCTCATTTTGGGATGCGACGTCGGATATCGCCGCGTCCCGATGCCTTGGGAGGCAGTTAGCTTTCGAACTATATGAAAACACTCGTGCGTATACCGCGTCTAAAGAAAGTGGTTTTTTGGACATTATTTCATGTGCTAATTGACAATTGTTCACCATGTGAAATTAAACTGTAGAACATTTACATCAAGAGTTTTGGACTACCAAGAACGAGCTCTGCTGGCGCACGTCTAGGACAGCGATTGAAGCACGGAGGACACAAAGAAGATTGAAGTGAAAGAGGTTAGTGCCACAACTTACTTAGTCTACCAAATTTCTCTTGAGCGGGGTTCTTAGGTATTTCCTTTTTTTTATTTAAATCTGATTTTATTACTAGCAACCTAGATTACAACCCCACACTGTATCCCTGTTAGAAAAATTCACTTACACCCAGCAGGAAGAAGAAGAAGAAGTACAAAAGAAGGTGATGCAGAATTATCAGATGATTATGAATGAGTCGGATAATTTTACCTAATTGTTTGGGTTCCGTATCCGAAGGGTGCCAAACGGGACCCTATTACTAAGACTCCGCTGCCAATCCGTCTGTCTGTCAGAGGGCTGTATCTCATGAACGGTAATAGGTAGACGGCAGAAATTTTCAGAGAGTATGTATTTCTTTTTATCCCTCCGTCGCGGAATATCATATTCTCAAAACATCATATAAACTCAATATTTATTGAGCGCGAAATCTTGTTTTAAATTTTGTCACGAAATTTGACGTTGAAAAACGTCAGAGCGTTTTACAACCATCGTTCTAGATAGTTGTTCGGTTGTGATTATTCTGAGGCACTGTGGGCTTAGTGCGAGATTTTTAACGTGCTCGATACGGTTAACGTTAACTCTAATTTGAATGGCGCAGGACTAGGCGCCGCCAATTGTCGCTAGGCGGCGCGTAGTACAATGCCATAGAATTGAATAGAAATTGACTAGTGTTTTTAATTCATGAAACCTTACAGTAGTAGTAGGTAGTATCTTCTTGGTTACAGATAATTAATTTAATATATTATTCCTTTATTATTCCTACCCTTTGAGCTGTGCCTTTGAGTATTTAAGTCTATCCAATTTCATTCAAGACAATATAGCGTATCGATATTTTTGTTTTTTCCACGGATTATTTTTCTAATATTATGTACTAATGACCTATACATTCATCCCGTTGTTCAGCATGACTAACCCAACATAGGTTTCGAAAATATGCCATCTCGAAATCTCCACCTGTTGTATGATAAGATATTTTCTTAAACCTACGTATTTATGTATGTAATGTAATGTACATTTATTTACCTACCTATTGTTGTTATAAAAGTATACACCACCGTCTAATAACGTGTCTAAATTCCCCTCCATGTGGATTGAAGGGAACAGAGACCAAGCTTCATACAAACGCGCTACGGTAGGTACACACGGCTACACATCAAGCTATACATTTCTAGTTGGTGCTGAACTCTCATTGTACGGAAATCCTATACAATGCGAGATCAGCTTATACTGGAAATGTATAGGTTGAAGTGTAGCCGTGTGTACACAACTACAAGCTTGAGGCGCGTGTGTGCGAAAGCACAGGCGGCTCGTCACGTACGAGGCGAAACCGGTTTATACTGGCTCGGCCTGTGCTCAAACTCAGGGCACTCGCGCATCGTGTTTGTTTACGTTTAGATTTTAATAATAGAATTTTAATATCCAAATGTGTAAATATGGTTTACTTTACTGAGTATATGAACAATAATATAATGAATAAGTTTTCTATTAGTATCTTGCATATAATAGGTAGGTAGGTATTAGCTTTCTGGTAAATTGGTTTTATATTGTCTCTTTTCTCGTAAATTAATGGCATGATGGGTGTTTATGATTTCATATACGTAGGTGTACCTACATACCTATCCTATTTAACGAGCATGTATGTTTTGAGATCTCGAAAACGGCTTCGATGAAATTTGCTATATGGGGGTTTTTAGGGGCGATAAAGTGATTCAGCTAGATTTCATCTCTGGGACAACGCGATCTGCCGAGTTTGCGAGCAAATCTTAGTCACACAGGTATGGTCTGCGTCAAAACTAGATTTGCATTTTAGTACCATTTCCTAATAATCTGTAATATGTGAATAGCAATATTCTATCATCACGAAAAAGCTGATAGGTATACATTTTTATGTATTCATTTAATGTTATTCTCCTGTGCTAACCCTACCAAAATAGGTATGATTTTTGAACGCTTCCTAGAAGCTTGTACTCTGTTCCCTTCAATCCTCTGTGATGTAAAGGTTGTCTAAAAGAGATCGCTTCTTAGCGATAAGACCGCCTATTGTACGTACAGTAATTTTAATTTTAAGTACTATTTATATGTATACTCTGTTAAATACTAATGTTAAATACTTTGTTACTATTCATTCATATCAATAAAAAATATTATCATTATTAGAAGGTTCTAACAAATCAATAAACTAATTTAATTAATTATCACTTCTAAATAATACTATTTTTTTTATAATTAAGATTGGAACCACTTACCGAATATTGATTTATCCCTTTTATTAAATTGTCCCCATTTAATATTTAATTTGAAACAAATTTCTTCCCATAAGTAAGTACATATTTTTAACTGACTTAAAAAAACGAGGAGGTTCTCAATTCGGTTGTATTTTTGTATTGTTTATGTTTGGTTAAGTACCTACCTCATAACTCCGTCATTTATTAACCGATTTGGAATTTTTTTTTTCACTTCCCGTTTGTTGCCATTGTCTTCAAATCAGGATTTTATTACTTCATAGTGTACTTTGAAGTCGGTTTAAGTTTTTTGTAAAACAGTCCAATTATTTGTAATTATAGTTATGGTATTCGGGTAATCCAGTGTCGTAAATACATGGCCGCCTTTCCACTTCTATTAATATACCTATCTATGTCGAAATCCACTGCAGAGATAATGTCCATCCCTAACATCAGTAAGCGGCCGCCTGTCGCTGGGTAGTGGCTCAGAGTATATAAATTAGTGGGTAGTGTGCGTTAGCTACTACATTTCCGAACGTTCCATTTTACAAAGATAATCGCCCTTGAACCACAGACGTATGAGTAGTAGGTATTAGTACTACACGTCTGTGCCTTGAACTAACATTTGAATAGGAGTAGTTCCATAGTAGTTCGTTCATTGAACCATAAAATGAACGAATAATATTCTGAAGTGAATATTAGTTTTGTTTTGATGTTTTATCGTGAGCTTATAGGTTTTAATGGGTATAAAAATTAGACCTTTTTCCATTAGTTGAACGCGGTTAATCTATTGGATCAAGTGAACCAATATAACTTGAACAGTATATATATAACAATTTCTCTAAAAAACGGTAAATAATGTAATAATATAAATCAAGTTATTGGTATATTATTATTCTTATGTATCAAGTTATTGAAAGCAGAATATATCAAGATTTAATTCCAACCAAAACTGCTCAAATATGACATTAATTCTTTCTATACGCTGACAAAGTTCTTTAAATTTGGAGGGCACTTACCTTAAGTAGGTTTCCATATAAAACTGACTTTTGGCGGGTAACGTAATTCATCGCAAGCACGTTGGGCTGTCTTTGTCAATGTTGTTAAGGAATAGGGAAGAAAAAATATTACCTTATGGGGAAAATTTCTAAGGGGAAAATATTGCAAACACGTAAGTTTTTTTTTTATTTTATTTTTTATTAATTTAGGTAAACAAACAGATATACAATCATAATTATGTACAGGAATGATCTAGTAATATAGTTAATTATATATCCAACAGCGTTTACCACAAAAAGATAATATTAAAATTATTATTTTTTGCATTCGTGGAAGTTACACGTGGTCTAAATATACATTACAATGTACGTATAGCAAAATTATCACTCCTTCCACCGATTACAGAGACGTCAATTAGAAAGATGAAAATCAAGTAATCTCCATGTACCTATATATACTAGCATTGGAAAAAGTACTTATATATGCATACTAATATTATAAATGCTAAAGTATATACGTATACCTATATATCAAAGATTTTCATAGGGCATCGTGCCTCTACCCAGATGGATAATCCGCCTTACTAAAGCATGACATTTAATTTCACTCCGCTTGAGGGGCTCCCTGAGCAAATCGCTCTCAGTTCGTACTGCGCACGGCTGTCAAATACTGTCAATTCTGGCTTGTTTATTTCATGGTGCCATAGAGGTGACTATCCTTCTGGACGTTTTAAATTCTTTGCTATATATATATATTAAATTGACGTCTCTGAGTGCAAAAGTTAATATAATACTAAAAAGAAACATGACAAAAGTAGGTACTTAGTAAAAACTTGGATAAGATATTAAATATAAAAATATTTTTAAAAAAAAACACTCAATATAGATATATATATATATGTATATAGGATGACTGGCAATTTGCAAACGATACCTAGACACACTACCTGTGACACTACTGCACCCAAGATAACAAAACAAACGGATTTCCCAAAGAAACTTTTTTTTTTATAATTTACTTTGCTCATGGGCACAATATATTTAGTACCTGCAAGAATAAGAATACACCATCAGCTTTTATTTAATTCAGTTATTTATCCCTATTTGTTTCTCTGGGAAAGCTGTCCGCCCGGCACGAGGGAAGTTTGGGGATTGTTATATTTTTTTAATTTTTGTGCGATCGTCATCTAGTTGGGGTCGTTCATCTTTTGGTGCCACTACCTACTTATAAGTTATTTAAATACCTACCTACTTTTAAAAATCATATTAAGTAAACAGACTAGGTCGGAAAGTACCCTCGCTAAAACTAAAATGAGGCAAGGTAATGGCAGTGGCAGCGGCTATTTATGTGTGTGTGAACTAATTGATTGAATTATTAATTTAACTATGAATCGTGATGCATGGTTATTTTTTATCCGGTCACTACAATTTTTACACCATTTCAGTACACAAGACATGCTGTATTTTAATATTTTTAGTTAGATTTTTACCCGCGTAATGGCCGACTAATGTGTGAATGTTGGCTTGTACGTACAGCGAGGTGGCCGACTCTCATAACAACGGTTTTTAGGGTTCGGTAGCCAAATGGCAAAAAATGGAACCCTTATAGATTCGTCATGTCTGTCTGTCTGTCTGTCCGTATGTCACAGCCATTTATTTCCGAAACTATAAGAACTATAATGTTGAAACTTGGTAAGTAGATGTATTCTGTGAACGCAATTAAGATTTTCACACAAAAATAGAAAAAAAACATTAAATTTTGGGGGTTCCCCATACTTAGAACTGCAACTCATTTTTTTTTTTTCGTCAAACCCATAAGTGTGGGGTGTCTATGGATAGGTCTTCAAAAATGATATTGAGGTTTCTAAAATCATTTTTTTCTAAACTGAATAGTTTGAGCGAGAGACACTTCCAAAGTGGTAAAATGTGTGTCCCCCCCCTGTAACTTCTAAAATAAGAGAATGATAAATCTATAAAATATATATGATGTACATTACGATGCAAACTACCAACGAAAATTGGTTTGAACGAGATCTAGTAAGTAGTTTTTTTTTAATACGTCATAAATTGAAATTCATATCAAATACTCAGGTCTATACTACCATTTACTTATATACCTATAGGTTTGTACGGAACCCTCGGTGCGCGTGTCTGACTCGCACTTGGCCGGTTTTTTAGGGTTCCGTAGCCAAATGACAAAAAACGGAACCCTTATAGATTCGTCATGTCTGTCTGTCTGTCTGTCTGTCTGTCTGTCTGACTGTCTGTCTGTCTGTCTGTCTGACTGTCTGTCTGTCTGTAAGAACTATAATGTTGAAACTTGGTAAGTAGATGTATTCTGTGAACCGCATTAAGATTTTCACACAAAAATAGAAAAAAAACAATAAATTTTGGGGGTCCCCATACTTAGAACTGAAACTCATTTTTTTTTTTAATGAAATCCATAAGTGTGGGGTATAGTATAGTGTCTATGGATAGGTCTTCAAAAATGATATTGAGGTTTCTAATATCTTTTTTTTCTAAACTGAATAGTTTGCGCGAGAGAATCTTCCAAAGTGGTAAAATGTGTGTCCCCCCCCCCCTGTAACTTCTAAAATAAGAGAATGATAAATCTATAAAAAATATATGATATACATTACAATGCAAACTTCCACCGAAAATTGGTTTGAACGAGATCTAGTAAGTAGTTTTTTTTTAATACGTCATAAATTGAAATTCATATCAAATACTCAGGTCTATACTACCATTCACTTATATACCAACAGGTTTGTACGGAACCCTCGGTGCGCGAGTCTGACTCGCTCTTGGCCGGTTTTTTGTTAGCGAGAATACGTCCGATTATTTAACGTCCTTGCTAGAAGAAACTGAATTCAATCGTTTTTAAACAAGCGCTTGTTGAGTCTTCACTCTTGTAGTCGCTTCGTTGCCCGTGTATACGCCATTTACACGAAGGGTTCTTGTTCTGAAAAAAAAACCGAAAGTAATCTTTTAACTGTCCTTTTTACTCTACCGTACGTTTACCTTAGTTTAGTTACCGTACACGTGTCCTCCGGGTGGTGTTAAATGAGTAGGTACCTAACAGCCCGCATCTTTAGCTACCTGGACAGATGGGAGTTCGCAGCTGGAACTACGGGTCCGGTTGTTTGACAAGGGAATGCGGGGTCAGGTATGCCTTCCGCCTTTTTCAAGGTGGCACCCGACATTTGGAGTCAGACTCGCGGTGGTGTGGTGAATGCATGAGAGTGGCATGGTGTCTGCTCGGTAAGTGTGTGGCCGAGCGTCTAACACGCGTAACAAGGGTCTGAAGTTATCGGCCTAGGGCAAAAGGCCAGACGCAGAGTTCGTGAGTAACCCTCAAGCAAGTGTTCGCTCGCAAGTGAGCTCCTGCGAGCGAACTGCATCTCCGGAACTTCCCTAGATAGAAAATGGAAGACTACCCGTTAGATTAGTTTTCCAGCAACACATATTTACAGCGCCGGATCCATTTTAAGAAAATGGTAGTGAGTAATCGTAACGAACACCATTCATTAATTTTATCCAATCAGGGCTCACGAAAGGTCATCGTCGCGTAATACCGCGTGCGCGTCATTGGATGGAATAATTAATGGTGGCCGTTACGTTTACCACCAAAGATACGCAATAGCCCGGCAGATCTCATATGTGTAAACTACCCGTGTGCGATTATTTGAGAACTGAGCGCGGTAAGGTCACACACAGTCGCGTTGTTGTACAAAACTGGCGCCATCGATCGGGGAAGTACACACGGCTACAGATGAAGCTATAGATTTCCAGTATAAGCTGACCTCGCATTGTACTCATCTGTAGCCGTGTGTACAAGGGAAGCGGGTGGGGGAGCGCGGGGTCTCAACTTATCGGGCACGTGTGTATTCAGTATAGTTAAATTATTAATAAGGTATTACAAAAATAATTAAAATTGTCCTTACCGCATGTATTTGAAACGGGAACTGTTCTTGGGTCAACCAACTCGTTTGAGGCTTCATCTAAGGCATCATCTGAGGCGTCATCTGAGTCTTCATCATCGGAACCAGTACTTTCTTCGGTTTCGTCAGAAATCTCTGGTAAGTCACCTGCAGGTCTGACAATATTTTGCTGTTCATTTCTGGGCTCCGTAGGCATTCCGGAGACCTCACCACCGATTCTCATGTTTGCAAAATTAATGCCATTGCCTCCGTTTCGGCGAGGTCCTAAAAACTGGATAACAGCGTTTACTCCATTATTAAGAAGTTCCACATTACCGATTTGTTCTAAAACTGCACTTAGACTCTCTTCAGCATGTTGTACAAAGCTAAAATTGATCGGTCGTTCAAGATAGATCCTGTTGTTTGTATGATATGGTCCGTATCGCTCGTCATTCGACTCTGAATAATCGCTCAGGCTATCAGCTGTGAGGTCGGTGCTGTCGTCTTCACCGCCGTTGCGACCGTTGATCGGCTCAGAAATTGCGCTTCGGCTCTCATCAGTGTCATCACCGCGTTCAACTAATACGGAGCTTTCGCTTGAACTCTTGCCTGCAAATTCGGCGATGTCGCGCCCTTCTATCTCCAAGTTACACCGTCACTTTCTGCTCATCGACGATTTATTAACTGTTTCGCTTGAATTTTCGCTACCATCATCTCCTAGCGTATGACGATTCTCCATGTTCCACCCGGAAAAGTGGCCGGTGGTTTCATATACGCGGTTGAAATTGATACTTTCTGTTCCCTCGCTACGCAGTCTTTTTCTATCGGTTGGATCTTGTTCTTGACTAGTGCTAGCTTGTGAGTAAATGTCAGTTTCATTGCGGGTGTCACTTTGTCTCTTTCTATCACTCTGATTACGATCAAACATCGAGCTGGTAAAGGAGACGGCAGCTTCGCACTGACCGTCCGTACCGACTTTTTGATGTATGTTATCTACTTGGAGTTGTCTGACGATAGTATTTGGGCTTTCGTTTATAGGAACGATTGTGTTTTGTTCACAAATATCAGTTGGGACACTAATTATAATTGACATCGTAACTTCTTCTGCAATATTATTTTCTTTGCGAACCTCGGCGGCTGTGGATTCTTGAACTTGATTTTGGCCCATATTATTATCAGCGGAGTCATCCCCACTGCAGGTAGCTTGGTCACTTTTCTTGCGAACAGGTATCACTCTGAAACAAAGATTTGATAAAGATATTAAAAATAAAGGTATAAGTATAGTATAAGTGATAAAGGTATTTATTATTAGCCATGTCCTTTTATTTATCAGAGAATTATATTGGGTAAGTAGGTAGTGACGTGAGACACCAGATACAGAGCTACGAGTCCTGCGACGAAGGGTCCCTTGGGCATACGGACATCAAAATACACACAAATACGTCACATAGATTGGAAAAGGGCAAAGTAGCTTACAAAAGTTCTTATTAAGTCCTTACATTTTTAGAAGTTCAATTTCAACAACATTATTTGTGTTTTGGGTCAAATGAATATTAAAGTACACATATGTTATGATTATGTTAAATTTCCCCAAAAGTCAATCGTTTTAGGAATATACCTCGAGCTTGCTCGCCATTTTGAAATCAATAGTCACCCAAGCTCACACAAAGAAACTAGGTAAACCTATACCTGCCTATTAAATTATAGTGTACTTATGTATGGACGCAAGCAGCCAAGATTGTTTTGATTAATCATGCTAACCTTTGGCACCACACACCTCGAATTAGTAGTATACTTTGAACCAGCGATTAAAAAAAACTAGTTCTATTAATAGCATAAACTAAACCGCGACGTAAAAAATAAATGGACTTACTCAACGACATCCTCTGGAATTAATATAGCAAGGGACTCGGTGGGTGGGAGTAGATACCCGCGGTTGACCAGAAAAAAAGGGGTTTCCAGTCCATACTCTTGCTCCACCTGCTGCTGCAACCACCTTACATCACGTTCACCGTTAACAGTTATATAGCCCTGCGCTCGCTCATCTGAATAATAGCTGTTCAAGCTTAATTGGATTCGAAACTCTTCTCTTTGAGACATGATCACAAAGATAATATTTAATACCTCGGCCTGCGTCACACTCACGGGAGCGGGTGCAAATGCATTTATTGATCTATCAAATAAGTAGGTACCTACCTACCTATAAGCCTCGATCTAGGGCAATAACCTGTATATGCCATTATTGATTTCAGCTAGAGGTAAAATGTGCTGCATCGTGACGAGTAATTTAAACTTTTTAGTAACAACATACCTTTTTTTTAAATCATATATTGAGTATAAACCAAATAAACCAAGCGATTTGCCTTTAGCTTTTAGGACTCACAAGTCCGTCCACCCTACGCGAATCGTGCTCGCAGTGTGCTCGTTTGTGGCTCGGCTCGTGCTCGGTTTGCCAAGCATAGACGCACCATAAGATTCTTGGACCGTATATATAGTCGCATAATATATGGCCATGATAAGAAGTCATATTTGACAAGAGCAGACGAAGAGACAAACATAGTCCTTGTCGCACTATGTTTGTCTCTTTTTGACACATGGATGTAGGTATATGGAAGGCCCTAGTTTAAAGTAATGAAACACGCCAAACCGGGGCACCTACCCCGGGCGGCAGCTTCAGGGGGCGCCAAAATTGCAATGATTGAAAAAAAACTAGTTTCATAATGCGCCTAGCATCCAGCGCACCATGTTCTATCGATTATTTATTTGATTTTAAAACAACCAGTTGATTTTGAACACATTTTTTTTACAAATTATCTCAAACGCTAGCGAGAGGGTGCACTATCAAGTTTCTGCCCGGTTCGAAATAATCGTAGATCCGGGCCTGGGTAATAGAACCTTCATTGTGATATGCAGTGTAGTTACATCACAGAGTTACATAGATCAGATGATAAGTAGGCTATACAAACGAGTTGATTGATGATGCAGTTTGGCGATGTTTGATATTTGTATTTATGGTGATGAAGGCTTTTTATACAGCTAAGTAAGTCAGTAAACAAGCATACGGCCTGCTTGATGGTAAGCGGTTACCGTAGCATATGGATGGACGCTTGCAACAAAAGAAGCATCGCTCACGCGTTACCGACCTTATCCCCTGGCGACCTTACTCACATAGCAGGAACACAACTTTACACAGCAAGTTATTTGGCTGCGGTATTCTGTAAGATGGAGGTAATTCCCCAGTCGAGCTGCTCTTTGAGCGAATAAACGCTATAGGTACTCTACCTCTAAAAAAATGGTATTACATTACACACCCAGTACTAAAGGCGCTTACAGACGAAACGATTTGGCACCCGATATGTTGGGCCGATTTCTCTTGTCATACAAACTTTACGTCAACTTGCCTCCTGACATGCCAATTTCACATCAATTTGTCGGCCCCTCCCAATCGGCCCGAGATATCGGCATGCTGGGGTACGTGTAGTGAGCGACTTTGACAACTCCGGTACCATTCTGGACAAATGGTAGTGAGTGATCACGGCGCGACTCACATTCAAATTCAAAAAATTCAACATTCAAAAATCATTTATTCAAATAGACCTTCGCAGGCACTTATGAAAAGTCTGACTCTAATACTCTAATACCGGTTCGGAAGGTTGCATTTGCTGAGAAGAGCCGGCAATAAACTCGGCAATTACTCTTTTCAAAACAAGCTTAGATTCATTACATAATATTTATATTCTAATCGCACTGAAAACAATTGCGTGCCCCGGCGCGGCGGCAAAATTACAAAGAATACTGAATAAATATTTAATAAGTAAATAAATAGCAAACTTAAGCAGACCAGCCCCCACAAGCAGCACCTGTTCACAAGTATGACGCGTGTGGCAGCCATCGCCCTCCTCGCCATATTGGAGGGAAGTGAGCGACCCGTCACACGACGCCGCCGCAAGCAAAGGCCTTAAAGTGAGCATGTCTTACTTAAGTCTGCCTTAGAAATAAAAAATAACTAAAAAGGACATACTGGTCACGCTATGAGGAATGTTATTGTAAAATTGGATACTATTCCCAAGAAAGGACTTATTTACTTTAGCTAATCTAAATCTAGGTACGGTTATTTTGTCTTTGTTTCTAGTGTTTCTATCATGATAGTCACTATTGACTGGAAGCAAATTAATGTTCTTGCGAACATACATAATATTTTCAAAAATGTACTGAGAGGGCAAAGTTAATATATTAATATCCGGAAATACATTTCGTAGAGACTCGCGAGAACCCAAACAGTAGATGGCGCGAATTGCCCTTTTTTGTAATACAAAAATTGATTCCAAGTCTGCGGCAGAGTCCCACAGCAAAAGGCCGTAAGACATAAGACTATGAAAATATGCAAAATAAATTAATCTGGCTGTATTAATGTCCGTCAGTTGCCTTATTTTGCTGACTGCAAAAGCAGCGGAGCTCAGTTTACCACCTATGGCTTCCAGGTGAGCACCCCACTGCAATCTACAGTCTATAGTCAGACCAAGAAAAACAGTCTTATCTACTACATTAAGTTTATTACCATCCACAATAACACTGGTATCAACTTTTGGTACATTTGGTAATGAAAATCTTATACATTTTGTTTTTTTAGAGTTTAACATGAGATTGTTGGCAGCAAACCATTGAGACACAGTCTTCAGAGCGTAGTTAACTTTTAAAAGGTCTTTGTCTTTTCTATCTACTTTAAATATCAGAGACGTATCATCTGCAAACAAAACGACATCTGATAGTTCTTTCACCATATAAGGTAGGTCATTTATATAAACTAGAAACAGAAATGGGCCTAAAATCGAGCCTTGAGGTACGCCTAATTTGACTAAGGAGCCCGATGACACACTACCATTGATTCCTACTTTTTGTTGGCACCCTGAAAGATAGGAAACCACAAGATCGAGGGCCACTCCGCGAATTCCGTATAACTTAAGTTTAAGAGCTAGCGTTTGGTGATCTACGCAATCAAATGCCTTGGAGAGATCACAAAAGATACCAAATATAATAATAAGTTAATAAGTTTAGCTCCCGCATCCGTAGTGGACTTACCTCTTGTAAAACCGAACTGATCATCATGGAGTATCTTGTGGTTATTAAAATGCCTTAACATTTGGTTTACAATCTTTTCAAAAATCTTACTTAATGCAGGAAGTACTGAGACAGGTCTGTAATCTGAGGGATTGTTTTTACATCCCGATTTAAAGATCGGAACAATTTTGCTGTATTTCATTAAATCAGGAAAGTTGCCCTGTTCGACACATTGGTTAAAAATTAGGGCTAAAATAAGGGCAATATTAAAAATAATTGACTGTATAACCTTAACTGACAAACCCCATAAGTCTTCTGTATTTTTCATATTTAGTGACTTGAAAGCCGTGATAATTTCATAGCCACTAACCTGGGTGAATGCCAAGTCTGGAATATTTTTTTGAAAAGTCTTGTGTAAAATCGATTCTGCTAACGTAGAAGACGAAGCAAGATTTTTAGTAGCCTCCATAGGTATAATTGAGAAAAAAGTTTCAAAAGCAGATGCTACTTCCAATTTTTCTGATATTAGTTTATCATTAATTTTTTAAATTGAAGTTTATGTGAAGTATGTAGATTTAATTGTTTATGTGTAATATGAAGCTCCGTTTACCACCTAAGGCTTCCAGGTGAGCACCCCAAAATCTACAAAAGAAAAGAAAAACAGTATTATCTACTACATTAAGTTTACTACCAATACCATTCACAATAACATTGGTAGGTATCAACTTTTGGTACAATTGATAATGAAAATCTAGTACCTACATTTTGTTTTTCTAGAATTTAGCATAAGATTTTTGGCAGCAAACCATTGAGACATAGTTTTCAAAGCGTGGTTAGTATTTATAACAATGTTATAATCTTATCTATGTTTGCCTGTTGACTTCTGAATACCGCTCAGTGCTGGCGGGCCGGCGGGAGGTATAAACATATTTTTGACAATGTAAATTTTGCGAAACCGTAAAACACTCAAATTATCCATAGTGATAGTTGTTACTTAGATCGCTTCGAACATGCTTATAAACGTATGTTACTTAGATGGAAATGCAACCAAAATTGTTGTCAGTTTTTTTATTACTAAGCTAGTAATGGTAACTTCCATGATTCGTCGAGATCACCCGTTTACCTTATTATTTCGGTCACGATTAACAGTTTTTCAGGCGCCATATCTAGATAACACAAACGAATATTAGATCAGTTTTTTTTAATTGACATCAGTACAACTAACACTTACTTTCTACGTAGAGCTCAGCCATTTACCTTATCGTTATTTTTCGATCACGATAAACAGTTTTCAGGCGCCATATCTAGATAACGCAACCACTTTGCGCAGGAAGACCGACATGTCATCAGAGAAGTGTCCTTTGTCCCATGAATATGCCATTTACCTTATCGTTACCATTGTTGTCGTCACCTCCTAGTCTATAATATTTATTGTCTTGTAGAATTTCTGACGTTATGATTCACGAGCTCCGATAATTTTTAAAGTCTTATGCTTTCTATAAGTTGTCAATCTGAGAGCTACTTAAAAAGCTGTTTTATTTGCTACATTTCGTTACAAATTCCAATTTTACACCAATCAATTAAATCTATGGATAAATCATAACTATCCTAATTATAATAACTATAATATTATAAATGCGAAAGTGAGTTTGTTTGTTACGCCTTCACGCCTCAACTACTAAACAGATCAACATGAAATTTGGCATGCAGATAACCTACGGTATGGAGAAGGACATACTTTTTATCTCGGGAACGTGGGTGAAACCGCGGGGGACAGCGAGTAATATAATATAATAAGCGTTTATTTTCGGTCTACTTGTATAGATATATACGTTTTGTAAAATAGTAGGAATTGCTTCAGGTTTAAGCTTCTTTTTAACTTCTGTTAGAAAGACTTCGTCTTTGACGTGTAAGCTGCATACGATAACCACAGAATATTTAGTCTTGAAAATATCCTGAAATGTTAATGAAATGGACACAATATTGATCCATATCGATATTTTCTTACGTGTGGAAAGATATCCCACAATCTGGATAATAATCTTTCTTACTCACAACACAAGTCTAGACTATTTTATTAATTAAAAATTGCAGCAAAACAATTTATAAACGAAAAAATTACAATATTATATTATAACCGACGCCAATCGCAAAGATAAATAATCCGCCATGTTGTTACCTTTGTTTGCAGTGGGTTATCAGCACATTGCAATAACATTACTTCTATCTTTCAAAAACTTTTATTAGAGTGTAGAAACATTTTTCTATTAAGTGAGAAATTAAAGCAAATTCACTTAGTTACCTATATAAAACTATCCTTGAGACTTTTTAGTGAAATTACGTATTTCCCAATATTCCTGTTGTTTCTACCATGCCAATTTAATTTATACTGGCAACTGTGTGAAAGGGACACGGCGCCTAAAAAGTAAGTCTCTCTCTAGACCGTTTTTCCTCATACCTAAATTAAATAAATGGACGTTATCTTCTAATATTAAGGTTCAAAATCCTTTGTACATTAAAAGTCGAGTTAGCTATCCAGTTACGTAGTATATAATATCCTTTGTCACCTGATTTGACATTTCATACACGTTCTAGCAACCGGCCTTAACTGTTCCAACTGGGTACGTTTACACCTTCCTATTTCCTAGTTAGGATCCTAAAAATAGGATAGTGTAATAGTACTTAAGGTGCCGTACTTTTAAGAAATTTGATACTAGCAACACTGCTGTGTACGCGCGCGATTGTCATGTCATGGTTGGTACAATGTCAACTTGACAAGCAAGTGCCTGCTAAAGTGCCAACTGCCAAGTGCCATTACGAATACGTAGTTAGTATCCCTTTAGTAGTTTGTGCACAACGACGAGGAGAGGAGTATTGTGGTGGCTTGCATTTTTTTGCCATAGAAAGAGTAATTAGAATTTAATCACAACGTTATTTCCTTCATTCATTATAACTGAGTAAGTATTATTTAAATAATTATTGTAACTTGAAAATCTGTGTTAGAATCATGTCATGAAGTAATTTTGATAAAAATGGATAATTTTGTGTCTATTTTATTATCATCGCTACTACTTGGCTTCATGAAGTTAGTAGATTGCTTTGTACGTTTATTCAATTAATAACTTTGATGCACGTTCGGTTGAACAAGTAAATATACTGACATTACAAATATGTGTGGTATTTATTTAGGGTCGTTAGTCCTATGATTACGGAAATATTAAACTACCCCTTATTAGACCAACGCACTAAATATATAATATGTTCATAGGTTTTATCAGCGTGTACATTTTTTACTGTTAAATAATGATAATTTAGTTAGCAGATTTAATTTGGCAGTGTTTTAAATAGTTATGATGTGGGATAAATAGTAACTTCCTTCATTTTTTTTATTGAAATATTTGGAAGTAGGTATTAAGATGCTTGCCCACATACCCTCATTTGCATTTAACTAGTATTCAACTATGCAGCTATGAAAAGCTACACAACTCACTACACATTCAAAATGCCAATTTACTGAAATCATCTAGTATCTTCAGCAGTTGTTAGAAGAAAATTATTATTAGATTTATAGAAAGACTTCTTGTGAGTATGATATTTTCTTTAAGAGCCACTGACACTTTAACCAGATTTATAATTATTTTTAGGTATAGCATAAGGTGAATATGCTAGTTTGCCAACCACCACCGGTTCACAACCACTTAAACAATAACTATTATAAATAGTCAAACTGAAGTGTGTTAAAGTAAAAAATTTTTTCTGATATCATCATCAGTCTTCCCCTTCCCTTCGCTATACTGTTTTCTGGCCTATGATTTGAAATGTCCCACAGGTGAGCCTTGGAACGACAGCCATAACGCATTGTCGATGTTGGTTCCAGAAAGTTATTAAAAAAAAAGTGAGCAAGCACTTTTTAAAATGTTAATATAAAACGGGGTTAATCAGATTTCAGCATAAAAATTAGACTTAGGATGTCAAAAAATACATGTACTTCTCTCCAAAGTATTATTTGAATGAAAATTGTGTTTTTTATTAAAACAATGGGTGTTCGCCAGACTGACCTACAAAATTAAAGTTTTTACGTTTCTCAACCATGTGGTCGGAAAACAACTGTTTCAGGCCCATTTTGTTTTTAGATTTTCTAATATACAGGTATAATATGGTCTTAAGTGACTGTCCTTTATTTTTTGAGTTATTTTAATTGGCATTTACAGTTTTTTTTTTCTCAGAAAAAATGTACAAAATTTGTTCTATCAAAACCAGTGGGGCTACTGTGTAAATCAATAAATATCCTAGGACATGATAATGACCTTCATTAAACTGAGCTTCATTTAAATCCCATTATCTGGACTTCTATAATATTTAGACCTCAATCACCGGACGAATTAATGCATGGGTTTCTTAACTCATTTTTATATTCACTTGTTCCATAAATATAATAAAATTGTAAGAAAAAGAAAGACCATTGTTCACTTTCATGGTAAAAAACATAATATAGTACTACTTTGTAATATATACATATATTCACACCCAGATTCAGAGAAAAAATCATCAATTCCACAACCTCTGGCATGCTAGTCAATCTACGTACATTGGGAATCAAATTGGCACCTTGTTGATGATTAATTTGATGTCATGAAGGCAGCCAATCTTTAATTACACAATTTGAATAAATGTGGAATTGGGTTAAACAATATAAATATTATATTTATATTATGAGATAGATTTATATTATGAGATAGGCTAATAATCAAATTACAACTGTTTTTGTTTACCTACCTGCAAATGTATGATTCTAATATTTTTTTATTATTTTTAGATATTAAATATTCACTGACGTCTGAGAATAACCAGTTCTTCAACACAAACCTGTCTTATACATTACTTGTCATAATGAAAAAGTTCCTGATATCTAAATTTGAGGAAAAATTTTCTAAATCTCCTACAGAGATAACAGAATTACTATCTACTCTAAATGTGGAGAAACAGACTCATATGCCCAAAACAAGAGCATTGAGTGAATTAAAACATGGTGAAGTTAAGTGTGGAGTCAAGCTGCCCACATCAGAACTAAGTAAATTACATGCAAAGAAACAGAAGGAAGTCATTGAGAAGGTTCAGCAACCCACATTAGAACTAACTTCATCAAGTGTAGGGAAACATGAGGAAATTATAAACAAGACCACATCAGAATCAAGATTGAGTGGAAAGGAACAAAAGGAAGTTATTCACAAGGTTCAGAAACACACATCAGGGCCAAGTACATTAAGTGTTATGAAACAAATAGAAATAACTTATCATGAGGAGCTACCTATATCAGAATTAAGTGCATTAAGTGTAACAAATCTGAAGGAAGTCGAATCAACAGTTCAGCCTCCTCTACCACTTCAACCACCGCCACCTGATAACTCTCTTACAATTATACTAAAGAAAGAGATAGAAAATGATGAATACCAAAGTAATACAGAAGTAATAACAGAAAAGTCACCTGATTGCATAGCAAATGAGGAATCAACCAATGAATTAGATTTGGAGCCACCAAAAGTGATAACTACGCCAGCAATGTGTAGGCGTTATGTCAGAGGCACATGTACTAAAGGAGATAAGTGTATTTTTGATCACAAAGTTTACCCTAAACAACTTAAGGGAATTTTTAAGTTTTGTTGGGACTTTCAAAACAAAGAATGTATTCGTCAGAAATGCAAACACATGCATGGTTCTATATTTGAAGAGCAAAGTTTTTATAGAAATGGTTACTTGCCTCAACATGTCTTAGATCACTACTTTAGTTCAACAAATATTTTGTTGCCACATCTAGCTCCCAAAAATGAAGGTAATTATTGCTTATTACTCATTATTATTCAATAGTTATTATATTGTAGGTACTACAAAATGTACCAATATTAATTTTATTATAATCATGATGTCCAAGTATATCACTTCTCTCTCTAGTTACAAGCTTGTCTGAAACATGGTTAATGGATGATCAAATACTGAACAGTTTTTTATAAACATTTGTATAGTTTTAAAAATTCAAATAATTTTCATTATGACGCATGACGTAGTTTTTAACACCCTGTTACGAGCGCAATCTACTCGACTCATGCTCTGAGTTGGTATTTTCTACCATTTTATACGTAAACTTTAATAATTAACTCGATTTGTCATAGTTCTAATGAATTTTAATTATGTTTTTTTAAAATTATAATTATGTTTTTTTTAATGAATATTCTAAGATGAATAAAAAGTCACGGTGTATAAAGTTCAATAAATTCAGGGAAACATCAAATATTTTATGCTTTTTTATTATAAATCTAATTTTAACAAGAAGTTAAGTAGATACTGTAAAATTATAAGTTCACAACTTATTTTGCATACAATGTTTCATATAAAATATTGTTATTACATTTAATAACAAGTCGCTGATTTGATATGCCTAATGAAGATATTGATATTTCAGACATACCAAAATTTTCAAGCCCACCAACTGTATTGTCGACGAAGTAAGTATTTTATATTATGTAAACTATAAAGATTTTCAACAAGATTTTATGAAAAGGTGTTGTTTTTGCAGTTTCGCCATATTTATGTAGGTTTATACAGTGTGGAATTTTAGGCGGCAATTGAGGCAGCTCAATAGTTGAAGCCAAACGAATATGGTCGTAGGAGACTATCCCTTACTTGTTGAGTTATTGTGGCATTAAGGCTCAATGGGGTCAAGTTTCCCGTACATTTTATTACGATATATTCTTTCAAATTCAAAATCTCTCATCTGACACTGTTTTGAAGTCAGCGAAATATTTTCTACAGAACACGTCATGCGATTTCGCTCACTTCAATTTGAATGATTATATGTTTTTTTTAAGCTATTGCATAGCTTCTATCGCGGGCCTTGAGCGTGGAGACCGTATCCAGAAATTCCGTAACGAAAATAACCTAACACCCCCCACTACGACCGGCACAGCGGTGATATTTTATTTATGTTCGGTCATAACTCCGTCATATATAGACGGATTTTCAAAATTATTTTTTTGTTAAAAGGGGTTTATGCCGAAATGGTCCCATATAAATTTAATATAGATCTGATGACGAGTTTTGGACACAGACAACGGAACTCTTAAAAAATTACAGCAAATCAATTGCGAGTGCTGCTATCGCATAAATATGCATTGTTTAAGCAGGCCTTCACACGCGAAAGTATTTAGTATATATGAAACAATAATTTCAAAAATAAATTAATTTACTTTTTAGTGTACTTTGAAGGCGGTGTTTTTTTTTGTTAAAAAGTTAATTTTTAATCATCTTTTAATTTTTTTATGTTAATTTATAATGCAATATTGTTAATGAACCCCTTTTTTCAATATGGCGGCCGTGGGATAAGTTTTTGCAACCCTTGTCCCACGGCCGCCATCTTGGATTTAACTTTAAAATGACCCCCCCTTGATATCTAAAAAATAATATTGCGTCCTCTGACAAAGGCACGCTAAGCCCAAAAAAATGTAACATTTCAATGGACTAATAGCAATAACTCTAAAAGTAAGGGATAGTCTCCTAAGACCACGAATATTCGCGTGGCTTCAATCCCTAAGGTAGTTTGCCCTCACTAACGCATCTAAAATTTCCGGTCTGTATACTCCTTAAAAAAACATGAAACATGTAAACAATACAATTAAGTTTTTTTATTTAAATTTCATTTTTTAATAAAAAAAAATATAGTTTTATATTTTGATGTGTTATATTGAAGTAAATAAATAAAAAAATAAAAAATACATACATATTACAAGAATACACCAGCTCAATATTTTGTTTTTAGCATAAATCCATTGTCTACCATTAGTTCGGTGAACATTATGGAGCAGAAACCTGAAGAAGACTTGGCTAAACAACCACTAAAACGCAAGTGGAAGGATTTAGATTGTGAGTATGAATTTCGACTTATATGTATTCTCGCTCTAGCTTAACAGCCTATATTTATCATACTAAGTTTATTTATGAACATGCTTAAATGTCCTGAGTCTGGGTGTAAATATTCATATTACATGTAATTTATATTAGTTATCTGGTTTCCATGGTACAAGCGCAGCTTAGTTTGAAATCAGATAACCAAATGTGAAGACTGTCTGTTGCCGGATTATTGTTATTTACTATTAACTTCTACTATCATAATCTACAAGATCGGAAAAAAATAGCACTTATTTACGGTCCCACACAATTTATGCAACTATTGCCATAACGCGGAATTACGCTATGTGGTACTTCTGTGTTTGCCACAACGCGTCATTGGCGTTTTTATAAGAGCCACAACACGAATTTCGCGATATGGTTGTTTTGCAGTGACCACGACACGTTGTGAGCAGTTTATTCGCTCAATGTGCGTTTTCGGTCTTTAAGCGTAAAACATACATAATAATGGTCAGGCCCGGCTCTAGCCAACGTAGCGCCCGGGTGCAATCAGTGCCCTGGCGCCCTCTAGTAGGCGCACGATCTTCGCCACATCTAGGCTCACTGCCAATGCCACACCTTGACTCTCGATGGCGAGTGACTGACCAACGGCAACGGTGTGTTAGATACACTAGGAGGTCACCAGCCGAGAGCCTGTGATGGAAGCCGTATTGTCGGTCGCTCAACAAATCGTGATCTTCTAGGTATCTCAAGAATTCTGTGTTGGTCATTCGGTCCGGAAGAGAAGGGAGGTGATGGCGATCGGCCTGTGATTTGCCGGATGTACTCTGTCGCCTTTTTTGAACACTCACTGGGTGCGCGTGGGCAGTCTTCCACAAAGATAGGACTTCCATTTTGGAATAGAAGAGCGCGAAAAGACGCGTTAGTAGTGTGATGCCTAGTAATTGCTTCATTTATTTAAGTTTGCACCGTCCCTCTGCTGTGATTCAAGGCTAGAATAATTTCACAAAGTTTAGTAAACTTTTAAAACCTTAGGTTATGCATAATGCTCTTTCTTGGGAACCATGATACACTTCTCGGAATATCGCCTATCTCTACTGCATTAATGCATTACCTACTAGATTGTATTGTTTTCACTGTATTTGCCCAGTTGTATCTTCTCATTGATTTATCTTTCTTAAACATTTACCCCTTACTCATAAAGCGCTATTTAACTAATATACTGTTTAAACGGTCACCTAAATAATGTCATATTATTTGACAATGACAATAGAGTGACGATATTTACGTGACCCTTTAAACAGTATATTAGTTAAATAACGTTTTATGAGTAAGGAGTACCATCAGAATAAGTACCCTGCAACTTTTTTGTTTTTCGAATATGCACACCGGAGAGATGCATTATTCATATGTTGCCAATATTATTCTAAATAAAAATATCTATTATAATAATATCTTTAATCGCCAGTCACGGTATTGTATTGCCGGTGATATGATCGAGTGTACGAGACACTGTGGTATGTTGCTATTTTTGTGTTGATTTCTCTTTATCGTATCGTGTATATTTAAGTCCTTGTCTGTTTTATTTTCATATCCTAAATGTGGTCCTTCTTTTTCGTGACGTTTATTAACTTCATTTATTAACCTATAACAGCGAATCGAAATCAGTGAAGTAGCCCAGTTCCGGTATCGCAATAAGAATTCCTGGGGTGGGCTCGCCTCACAGTTTGCAACTGAGTCGCTGTCCATTTCTGATGTCACACACCACACAATTATTATATATGTTTTTTTCCAATACTATTTTGTGTTGTGTGCTGTTTAAAATAATGTTCTTTTTGTTTTCATATTTATTATTTATGTTTCTTTGAAATCTAGAAACATCCGCTCATAACATCCGCTCATATACATTCATTATATGATGTTAATAATTACGTATATTATTTTTTATTGATTTATTGCTAGTAATATTAAAAATGCGGAAGTGAGTATTCAAAATATGCGTACCTGTCTAATTATAATAATTTGTTATAATTAATATTAGTCTCATCACTTATGTCTTTGTCACCCTATGCCTATGCGTCAATTTGCGTTATGATTTTTGAATCATGGCATACATAATTTTTGTCTAATGGGGACATTCTAAACATCGAATGTTGTTTTTTATGCTTGCAAGAAATCGAGGAAAACGTAGTAATACCTCAGAGAATATAATATACTACGTACAACAGAGGGTCAGAGCCCATACTTCAAAAGTTACCACCGTAACTCGCGCAAGTACAGCGCAGCGCCGGTGGTGAGTAAAAGGTTCTACTTGCTAGTCTTTGTTGTTATGTTTTACTTTATAATAAATGATATTAATTTGCCATGAGTTATTTTTCTCATTTAATTTATTTTAATTTTGTATGATTTTATTTTGTACGCCTATTTAGGCAAGTCTCAGTGAAACAATCTATTTTATTTTATAATACCACTAGCAGACCCCCGCGGTTTCACCCGCGTACGGTTTGATTTCTCTCCTTCGAAAACCAATGCACGCCACTGATTATTAGACACAACAAACAAAAATTATTGAATTGCAAAATTTGAAGTAGATCGGACCAAGGAATCACGTTGTCCCATACAAACTTTGCCTCCGTTTTTCACCCCCTTAGGGGTAGAATTTCGGAAAATCCTTTCTTATCTGACGCCTACGTCATACAAAGAACACACCCTCCAAGTTTCAGGTCTCTACGATCAGCGGTTTAGGCTGTGCGTTGATTGTCAGTCAGTCATTCAGGACAAAGCATTATCTATAGATTACATTTAAAAATAAAATATTCTGTCCATCAAAATACCGCACTATCAAATAATTAAAAACGCACCTGACGATGTCCTTCGTACGAGATCAATAATGTTTACTTCATACGTACCAATTGTTGGAAAAATTCGTCTCGTCAGAGAATTAAATATTGGAGAAAATATGCTTATCATTGTCAATTTTTTTTACTTAACCAGTAGCAAAAATCTAGACGTCTTAAATTATCTCTCTCTCTATATATATAAATTTTGCTCAATGCGTACGAAGCAGTAACATTTAAACTTGTATTTTTTTAGAACCGTTGTTTGAGACACTTGCATATTTTCAGCTGCATTGCGAGTAGAAAGATTAGGGAACAATTCAAAATAGGTCAAGATAGCTATTTCTAAATCTTCATTGCAAATACGTGTAGTTATTTGTTTAGTTTTGATATAGCTTTGTGAAGTTTCTACGAAAAATAGCTAAGGATCTGGAAGGAGGAGGTCCTTTCAGGTTGTTAGCTATTTTCGGAAAAACTTCATAGTAGGGAAATGACGGTGAAGATATTTGTGTCTGTACCATATCAAAGCGCGATTGGCACTTCTTTCATTGACAAAGTATGCCTTGATTAAATCAAATCGTTCATAATTTGCTAAATCCATCTTCAAATCACACAAGTTTTAAAAATCAATTATAGACCGAGCGAGCGAAGCGTCTCCATTTATTTATTTATTTGGACAAGCAACAGCAACAAGTTAACAATGTTTTTAAGTAGATATAGTTATAAATATATCAAACTCTCAGTGGTAGTGACGTTGGATACCGAGACGAAGGTCCCGGGTTCGAATCCTACAATGAGCTTGAGCTTTCGGTGAAGGAAAACATCGTGAGGAAACCATAGCACGGTGGTAGGGTACTTTGTAGTACCCGTCTGGCTGGCTACCACCCTCAAGTTGAAAATCTGTCGCCAAGCACCTATCGGTGTGTTCCGACAGCTGCACTTGAGAGCCAGTTCCTTCTAGGCTTTGTGTGCTTACCACCTTCGACCACATCATCACTTACCATAGTGAGATTGTGGTCAAACACAGGCCTATACACAGTAAAAAAAAAAAAAAAAAAAAAAAAAAAAAAAAAAAAAAAAAAAAACTTATTTCCTAATGCGCTTATCACTAAAACATAAAAGATATAAAACTGTGGTGTACACATTGAATTTCTCTGTGTAATAATGGTAGTAGTGTAAAATATTTAAAAAGGAAATTCTACTTGGATATATAACTATAATATGTACTTAGTATAATAAATATCAATACTTATAATGTATACTATACTCCATATGAAAATAAATATAATGACTATGTATTATATATTAGTATAATTTAATAATATACCTTTACCATAACCATTGTATCTTTAAATATAGAATTATATATATTTGCTATACAACATAATTATAATATTATTTTCAGCTTGGACAAAAATGCTTTTGTATGTCTGTCCAGATAACCGGCTGTTTTCCTCTACAGGTCGCATTTCTCAACCGATTCTTCTGTTTTTTTTTGATCAGGTTCGGACATTTACTAATGGCTTTAATCCTTTTGCAAAGCATTTGAGCAAATTTCTCGGTAATCTGTGCGCTATGGTTTGGCAAGCCTAGTTTTGACCGCAGTGTATGTTCATTAATTGCAGTGCTGACCAACTAGTAGCAGTGTCCAAGGGCGTTGTATGAAACTAATGTACGAATTAATGGTCGTTCACATTACGTACTAAGTTGGGTCCAAAACTGGAAGGTACTTTTTACCACGTTTTTGATAAGACGCTGATAAAAAAGAAATAAAAAATTTTTTTTGCTGGCCAGGGGGCCTACCACAATCTCATAAAACAATATTATTATAACCTTATTTGTCTTTTGTCCTGTTTTGACGCCGGATGTCAAAGAGGGACAAAAGACAAATAAGGTTATAATAATAAGCTTGTGGTAAACAAAAACAGCAAAAACGTTTTTTTATTTCTTTTTTATCAGCGTCATATCAAAAATGTGGTTAAAATTACCTACTGATTAAACTACTAAGAAAACCGACGTCAGTCGAGAAAAAGAAAACAGAAATAAAAAAATACTATGTCACACATTAAATGATTTTTTTAAAATTTATTTATCTATATATATAAAAATGAATCCCTATTTCCTTTGGTGACGCCATCACGCGTGAACGGCTGGACCCACGGAAAAGAGAATACACGATTTCGTTAATTCTTTTTTTGTTATATTAAAAAACACGAAGAAAATTGCTCAGAGACTTAGAAAATTTAAAAAAACTTAGCGACATTATAAGCTTTTCTAATGTAACCTTAGCAGGCAAAACCGCGTGCGGAAAGCTAGTATAGTATAAAAAATATATATATTTAAGTATGTAAGCCTTTCCCTAGGGTAAGGGACTAACGTCTTTAATACGTGTTACGGCCCGTTCACACATGGGAGTCCGTTTTACTGGTACGTTTTTAACGGATACGTCATAAATTTATGCGCTGTTCACACATAGGCACCGTATAACGTTCAACGAATCCGTCATTACTGGATGCGATGTGTGAACAGAAAAATGTGAGTCAAACAAAACCTGTCGCATCACTCCCCCTCCTACACCCCGCACACACCGCCCGCCACGCACACAGTATCTATCCGTTAAAATTCTACGTATCCGTATATTTTTACTGTTCCGTCGTCCAGTATTCGATGACAAAACGGAATGTATTTTTTTTACGGAACGATATTTTTTACTGTATACAGAATACTGTACCATGTGTGAAGTCGCTCATACAACTACATACGCCATCGACGAAAAAAAACGTACACGATAAAACGGAACAGTAAAACGGAGACATGTGTGAACCGGCCGTTAGTTGCGACCTATTTCTATAAAGACTATAAGCCTATTATACATGTAAACAAGGTTTGGTTTTCCCGGGAAAAGTTGCTAGTTTTGTTATTTTTACCAATCACAGGTCAAAAAACACGTAATTTGGTTAAATTTGCTATTTCTCTACAATCCTTTTGGTTTAAAGAAGGTAGCTCAGCACCCTGCTGAATTTATTGTAAAGGTCCCAGAAACATTTTATTACGCTGCGCGAATTTGGTATGGGCTTTCGGAATCACAAAGACTGTCTTTTCTTCTTTTATTCATACCAAAGTTTGAGGCAGTTGTAGTGTGCAATTTCCGATGTTGGCTACATATTATACTAGAAATGTATAGTTGACGTACAGTTCAGTGGTAAGGTTCAGTGGACTTATAGGGTCTATTTGGTGCTACTTTCAAGTCTGCGCGCTGCGCACGTCCTAATCCCAACATATACACACATTCCACACGCGCCTCCCCACACCGAGATGCAATACGTCAAGATTGATCTCCACAGGGCATTGTATACGTCCAAAAGCAACTTACGATCGGCAATGTCACAGAGCTGCTTAAAGATGTAAATTTAATTAATTTACGGACGCGACCTGTAAGCGTCAAAATCTGCCTTCTCCATGTTAGTTTTTCATCTATAATTAGACCTAAGTAGGTATTTAAGACTCTCAACGCGTTCCAATTTTGCACAATTACAGTCAGCCGAGTGACAGTTTAAATGAACCGTTATATTAATATCTGGAATTTTAGCTCGAACATTTGAAAGTGTCATAAACTCGGTCTTATCGATATTCAAGGATAGCAAATGGTCGTGTAGCCTACTAGCAACCATCCTCAAACCGATTTCTGTGTACCCCCGACCCTCCTCCCAAGTATTTCCAACAAAAACTAAAGCAGTGTCATCTGCGTAAGAAAAGACTTTACAATTGTTTATTTCTAAAGTACATAAATCATTTACATATACTAGGAAAAGACTCGGGCCAAGTACACTTCCTTGAGGCACCCCATAGCTAATTGGCTCGTCTTGACTCTCTATGCCACCTATCTTTGTTCTTTGAGTTCTTTCCCGCAGATAGACTTCCACTAGTAGCAGTGCCACTTGATATTTTAAATCTCACACTCCTACGTGTAGCCCAATATGCTAAAAAAGGAGCGAAGGTATAAATTAGTATAATGAAAACGAATTATAATAATTACGTGTTTTACTTGGTAACAATAACAACTTATATATTACTAGCTTTGTCCCGCGGCTTCGCCCGCGTGGCCTACAGAAAACAAATGACATATTTTTCTTCAAAAACAAACATTATAAGTGCTCTCACTCCCTCTCAATTGTTTTTTTTTTCATGTTTAAGCCCTATTGACTTTGTTAGGCATTTCCCATTTCGGAAACCTGTGATACACGTGACCTTTCTTAGTAGATACTTACACTTCACAAAGAACACACTCTCAAAATTTCATGTCTCTAGGACCAGCGGTTTAGGCTGTGCGTTGATATATAGTCAGTCAGTCAGTCAGGACTTTAAATTTTATATTCTGATATATTGGCTATTTTTGTCCAAATTTTTTTTTTTATTTACAAAATACGCAATCATAAAAACGCTTGAAAAAACCAAGAACTTAAATTACGTGTGTAATGATATGTTTTACTGAAAATTCAACCCCCGTTTCACCGTTAATTTTCAATCGTCAGGCTAAACACATAATTTGAAGATTCTATACTTCAAAACTGACAGACTTTCATACAAACTTTCATCCCCTATTTTATCCCCTTAGGGGTGAAATTTCCAAAAATCCTATAGTGGATTCTCTCACTATATAATTATAAATTTAGTGATGTTTACTTTGAAAATGAAGGACTTCTCATACACAACTTCATCCCCTTTTTCAGCCCTTCGAGATCAAAATTATCGAAAACGCTGAGACACCTATAAATTTATTTTCTATTTTCAGCCTAAACACAAAATTTGAAGATCCTAACTTCAAAACTGACGGACTTTCATACAAACTTTCATCCCCTATTTTACCCCCTTAGGGGTGGAATTTCCAAAAATCCGTTCTTAGCGGATGCCTACAAACATACAAATACAAACAAATACAAATGCTTTATTATCAAAATCTTAATCATACAGTAATACACGTAGTGGAGATCTCCTTTTAAGTATAGAAATACTTGTGCTAGGAGACCTCGCTCTTCCATAACAGAGTATATTTATGATTAAGGCGTAACAAATGGAACAGGATAAAATAACAATATGTAAAACAATTTAACAAGAATAACTTAAAGTATTAGAAACAAACAAATTTATAAATGTCTATTATTGTGAGTGTGGGGGTGAGTTTGTGTGTTGGGGGGAGAGTGTGTGTGTGTGTGTGCTTGTGAGTATGTGGGGTGTTTGTGTATGGGGGTGTGTGTGTTTGTGTTTGTGTGTGTGCATGTGATTGATTATGGTGTGATTAGAATGATTAAATATGCCGTTTAAATGATTTCCAAAAGAGCTTCAGTTTCGTCGTAATTTAATAATGATAGCCAGTTTGTTATAATTTTTTTGCATGTGTGATTATTCATGGGGTATATATTCAAGGTTTTATTTAATTTGTTGTACAAATGGGAAGATTTTATTAAATACTGTCTTGTTGCAAAAGTAGTATTCACACGCAGAGTTTTTGTTACAGCAAATTTTCTTCTTTTATTTAATTGTATATGGTCATATTTTAGTGTTTTATGAAGTTTCAGTATTGTGTGCAGTACATAAAGTTTCCTGATTGTAAGTGTTTCTGAGTTTAAGTAGAGCATGTGAGTTGGGTATCTATATGGCTTAAAATACATAACTTTAAGTAGTGATCTTTGTGCTCTCTCTAGGTCTAGAAATTTAGTCTTTGTAGCTCCTCCCCAGATAGGTATGCAGTAAGTTAAAATGGATTGTGCAAGAGCCACATAAATTTGATTCAGAAGTGTTTTGGAAGCCACATGTCTGAGATTCTTAAATATCCAAATCAATTTTCTAGTTCTATTCATGAGTTGTTCCAGGTGAGCGTGCCAAGATAACCGTTGGTCTATCACAATGCCTAAGTACTTGACCGTCCCTACTTTTCCAATGGTAGGACAAGCACAGGACGTGTTTTCGAAGTTACACTTATGTATCTTTATATTGAAACCAGGTTCAGGTTGAGTGCGATCGTACATGGTGAAGCATATAAAGTTTGTTTTATTAATATTGAGGGTAAGTAGATTTGAATTTAGCCATGTAGCGATTTTAGCAAGCCCTATTTCTGTTTTCTTCTTAACATCGTTCCAGGAAGTGCCGGTGAAGATAATAGCAGTGTCATCTGCATAGGAAATTCATTACAACTATCTGTATGCCAAATTTCAGCGCAATCGGTTCAGTGGTTTGAGTTATGCGTTGATAGATCAGTCAGTCACGGTTTCCTTTTATATATACAGATTAAAATAATGTGTATGTTAAAAAAAAAGTTGTTCCTCATTATCCCCAAATATACACATTTTATCTTGAACTCGCACGAAGGTTTCCGTAAAGACATATTTTGGGAGCCACCTTAATTTTTTAATTTTATTATTTGTTGTTAAAGCGGCAATAGAAATACACATTCTGTGAACATTTCCACTGCCTACCTTTTACGGTTCATGAGATACAGCCCACTGACAGACAGACGAATGGACAGCGCAGTCTTAGTAGATGGTGTGTAGTAATAGGGCGTCCGTGTTTTACAGGTAAAAATAACAAAACATTTTTATTTAAGAAAATGTGTATGCTGGCTGATGCATTTTATCTCCAAAAATACTATAATGTATATGTAACTATTTTTTTTAAATAAATTTTAATGACTTTTATTTTCTTCAGAAATCTGTTCATGTTGCCTTTCAGCTTTTATCTGACAGAAAAAGCCTAATTTTGGTCGCAAAATTTACCTATACAGAAAATACACGTTCGATTTCGGTGGATGTAGATTTTTTTTGTTAATTTTGATCAAGATTTGCAGGTGTTTTAAAGCATTCAATCAAATAAAGAAATTCCCGGAAAACCGCAAAAAAAATACCCGACTTCGGGAACGACGTATTTCCTGGGTATTCCCGGGTCCCGGGAACGAAACTCTGTAAACTAAACTTATTGTCAAACTTAATTTAAGTTCTTTGTAAGCTGCTCCTAACATTTTTATTATTATATAAAAAATAACATAAACTACAAGTACAGTCATATTTTCGATGGTCGGTTTTTGTGTTCTCCTTTCAATTTTACTTAACACTCTCTTTAATTAAATATGCCAAGCGATTGTTATTACTTGTTGATTTTGTCTGCAGCCGGCAGTCCGTCCTGGGACATCGATACCTGTGAACCGTTTGCTAAGAAATGCAGAAATTGTGATGGTCATGTTTACAGGTACTTTATAAAATAAGCTAACGTGTTAAATATTTATGTAATTAAGATTTCATAATTAATTAATGTAGTCACAGAAACATTTATAAAAATCAATAAATTCTGCTGTCGAATTAATTATAATAGTACATTATGATAAATGCACACGCTTGTCATACGACGTTTTTCACACACTTGCGAGGTAAAAACAGACTTTACAACCATTTGCCAAAATCGATGCTGAAATCGGAGAAGGTCGTTACATTTAAAAGGAAATTATATGATTTTCTAAGAGTTATTAATTATTGAATGAAAATCTTACTTCATAATAATGTAATGGTCAATTCAATATTCAATTTAATTACATATTCCTATAGTGTATGTTGATGGTTAAAATTCCATTTGTTTTTCATGTTTTATATTTTTCATTACTTTGACATAACAATAAAATTAATATGATTGTGTTTTTTTTATAGTTACCTATAGGATATAAAATTTTATAAATGTGTAATGGCCGAATTAAATTGTATAATGGTATAATGATAATAATTAATAATCTTGGTAAAACAACTACTACTACTACTAATGCATGTTCGATGTGGACGAGGCTGTTGAGATTCATGAAATGTATTTTTATATATTTACATACTTGCTCGCAAATTGACATTTATAGCATCGTTTTTGGTATCTTAAGGCAAGCTCTCTTATCATACCAAAAACGGTACACACTAGTGCTTTTTCCTTAACATTACCGCACAGTTTTATGATCCTTTTTTGTTGACAACGCATCGTTCTCAAAAAAAACCTGTGTGCCATATTTGTTAATGTTCCTTCTTATTATGTGGTTGATTATTATAAAAAAATCTAGTTCAAAAAATACAAGTCAAGAAGTGTTTTTTTCCTAACAAGTGTGTTGAAAAGCGACGTATGACAGTGCGAGTCAAACTACTGTTTTTATTTGTACTGTGATTACACTCTCGACTTCCTTATCGCCATCGCCTGCGGCTCACGCGCTTAATACCGCCTCGTCTGCAATTACCAAATTTGCACACATGTATCATAATGTACTATTTCAACACACTCGCTCGTAATTGACAATTATTGCAAAATTGAAGTCTGTTTTTTTCCTCGCAAGTGTGTTGAAAAATGACGTATGACACTCGTGTGCATTGATTTATTACACTCTCGGCTCCCTTATCCTTAATACCGCCTCGAGTGTTAATAATCAAATTTGCATACATATATCATAATTAGGGAATGCAAACCGGTTTCACCGAAAACCGAAAAACCGGTTATTCGGTACGGTTTTGACCAACCAAAAAAACCGGTTTTACATGGCATCAAAACCGGTTTTTCGATTATTTTCGGTTATTCTTTCAATGTTTGGAAAACCTAACAAAGGAAGATTTGCCGCCTTTTTGTAAACTGAGTGCAATGCATTGAGTATTTTTGTGATGAACTGAAGTGTGTTGATGTGTATTGTGTTGAGCTGGTAAGAAAATAACTTATAATAATGATTGTTTTTATGATAGATATAAAATACGTTAAACTTTTATTTACAATACTTAGGCAGCAAACAAGCGTACGACCCGCCTTATGATAACCAGTTACCGTAGCCTATGGACGCTTGCAACATAACGGTTATCACTCGCACGTTGCCAACCCTCAAACTTTTTGAAGCGGGGAGCTCATTCCTCAGCCTGAGCGTCCGCGATAGGAAGCTTCTTTGAAACCGCACAGTACGATGGTAGAAGGTTACTGGGCATCAGGTCAAACAATTCTTCAGATTACAGTCCGTTGGAAAAGAAACAGAACACACATAAGAAGGCAGTCTCTCCTCAGACTAAGGGGCTTTAAAACACTTGTGAGCTCGGGATCGTCGACAATTATAACAGCACGTCGCTGAACTGAGTCTAAATACCAAAGCTGGTATCCAGGTGCCCACAGAAGACAGCATTACTCCACTTGGGCCGGACTTTTTTGTATACCTTGTAGATGATTTTGGAACAGAACGTCGCTACAAATATTAACGCGAAGGATCCCAATGCTTTTCGTGATGTTGAGGGACATGTTCTAGAAATGAGGAGCCACAGAAAGTAGACTTTTCGCAACGGTGAATGCGCAGGCTTGCGTGTGACTTAGTGGGGTTGAAATAGACTAGGTTTAGTCAACCCCAATCGGAGTCACTAGTTTGTGTACTCTCGATTTAATACAAGTACTTCGCGCCTTTTCTCCAATATAGAACGAGGAATATTTGGACGGCTCGTGTAATGAGCGTCCCCTGTAATTTCATCTGCATAGAAATGAATGCTAGCAATAGAGAGTATATCATTAATATGCTGGTGGAACAGTGTTGGGGATAATCCAGAGCCTTGCGGGATGCCAGCATTAATTTCATGCTATCGGAGCAACTACTGTCAACGAAGGCTCTTATGTATGCCAAACAGCAAGCTGACTGATTGTTGTTATTTTTTAACCATCTGCACGACAACAATTTATTTAAGTAAAACATTCGTATAATCATAATCACGTTTTTGTGTACACGCAAGTTGCTGTGGCGATACTATATGACATGTTCATAATATTACGTGTGAAATTAATACTATAACATACGAAACATAATTCAATAAATGTTTATATAAGTACTTCTACTGATCTATTTTTTAACATAAAGTCATCATATATCATAGCAATTAAAAACCAAGCAAACGTGATATGTTTTTATGATTTCATTCGTTGTAAAATATAATCAAAAGGAAAGGAACCGTGTAGTCTATAGTAACGGATAGAATAGACGAATGGAAGAAGCGTACATATTGCGCCGACCACAAATGGTTGGGAACAGGGCAGGCAGATGGTGATGATGAATTTGAGATTTCTTTTATACTCTCTTCATTAATTTTAACCGACTATAATTATAGTAATGAAGAGAGTATAAAAGAAAACTCAAACTGAGGAATTCCTCAGTTAGCGATTTTTAAATCTTAGGCACGGTTATTACCTATAATTCGAGCTATAGAAATAACGTGAAAAAAAAACGAGCGAACATTAAAAAAAACCGGTTTTAAAACCGGTTAACCGGTTTTACCTCTCCATAACCGAAAAAAAAACCGGTTTTCATTTTGCCACGGTTTTGCATTCCCTAATCATAATGCACTATTATATCAACATATTCATATTATTATGTGTATATTTTGTGCACATGCACGAGGTCTGCATAATAATGATTTCGCAAATTTTGTTCATATTTTTTGTATTTGTGACCGTATTTTGAAGCGATTAGATAATATACTTACTTATACCACAGAGTAAAGGGGACAGAGACCAAGCTTCATACAACCGCGCTACGGTAGGTACACTACTACATGCATAATGCGCGTGTGTTCGTGAGCACTGGCAGCCGCAGTGAGGTCACGTACGAGGGGAAACTGGTTTATACTGGCTTGGCCAGTGCTCAAACTCAGGGCAGTCGCGCATCGTGTTTGTTTACGTTTAGATTACACAGGTCGAGCCAGTATAAACCGGTTTACCCTCGTACGTGACGAGCCGCCTATGCTTTCGCACACACGCGCCTCAAGCTTGTAGTTGTGTACCTACCGTAGCGCGTTTGTATGAAGCTTGGTCTCTGTCCCCTTTACTCTGTGCCTTAAGCCCGTAACGCACCTTCCGACCATCGGACTCCTACTTACCTACCTATATTTTTATCGACCAATCTGAGGGCGAGCGAAGCGGTCGGCTCGCCCTCGGATTGGTCGGTATCGACGTAGGTATTAAGTAAGTAGGTAATTAGGAGTCCGACGACGGTCGGAAGGTGCGTTACGGGCTTTAGAAGCTTATTTGTACTCTGTTCCCTTCAATCCTCTGTGCTTATACTATGCGAAATTTATAATAATAACTATTACTTCGAAATAATACAAATAATGATACATCTGCGTAAATTATAATTTAATTGCAATTATCACTATTATGTTTTTGTGATATCAAAACAATACCTACGTTTGGGTAACAGAATAAGATTTTTACATTGATTTATTTTACAGATTGGAATTCAATAAAGAAAAATTGGAAGGGATGATGGGCGAATGGTTAGAATTCGAAGAGAAAATAGATTTATTGAATGAAAAGACAACTAAATTACAAAAGTTTATAAACGCTTTTTATGTTGCTGGATTATTATCCGACGATGAGGTCTAGTCACGACTAATTATAGTGTTTAATTATTGTATTGTTAAGATGAACAACGGTGCGGCTAAACAAAATTTTAACCATTACCAATCCATATGATTATATTTATATTGTGCCGTTGATGTCTAGTTTCCATCGTACAAACTCAGCTTAGTTTACAATTCTATATTCAAGACTTAGATTTATTTTTATATTACAACTAGAATATCTAGCTAGAATATAACCATATCAAAATAAAACGGTTTCATGTAATAATATAATTCTGGATACAGAATTCCAATTTTATTCCACTATATGTATTGTTAAATTAATTCAATACTATGCATAACTCTTAGCAAATTATTGCAGTATTGGCGCACATTTTTGTTTTATCTTATAAGTAACGTTTCAGTATTCAAAGCAAGGTACCTATAGGTATTAAGTCATATTTGTCAAACTTACTATGGCTCATAACAATGGAAATGTGATTTTATGTAATAAATCACGTTATTATCATTATTATCTGCTTAGTAATTTGATGGATAATTTAGTCATTATTATAATAAATAGTAGGTAGCAAATTATATTGATAATAATTGTTGTTCCCTTTCAGATTAATTATTGCAATCCGTCCGCAATTTAGTTCTCGTTTAGTGATATAGACAGATTAATTTCTACTCTTGTAACACCGAAAGCAAAACGCAACTTGCAGTTATAAAGGTAGCGACTGACATACACGGCATGTCAGTACAGTAGGAGCTAGCTAGCTCGATGGTGAGCGCCGAGATACAACCGGCTTGATTGGACTGTTGAAATGTTCATTACTAGTCAGTCGCTACCGCGGCCAACACCGCGCCCGCCGGGAGCTTTTAAAATATTCATCAAGTTCAATCAGCTAGCTTAATTTCGTATTATGAACACGCTTTCGTCTCTTCTTCAAATAGCAGTAACGGAATATAAGGCACGTTGCACACAACACCTCTCGCCCCAATATTCGCTCGATGTGAATTTGTCAGTCGCTAACATAGAGACAGACCGTACATGCCTATCTACAAAAAGCTGCACGATATGAGTAGACCAAGAAGACGTTGTCGAAAAATATATGACTAGTTGTTGTTGCCTTGATTTGCCTGCAGTGCCCCACTTGCCTTTTGCTCTTGGTGTGAGTAACCTTTATTGTATAGTTATGTTATTCATTGCTTTAATTAAATCATTAGTCATTGACGTATTTGCATAGTGCTTCCATAGTGTGGGATAGTATGGCTGAAGTTCAGCAATAGACGTAGGTTTTGGTAAAAACAACGTCTGGGAATCTGAAGTAATCTGGACGGTGTGTGGTGCTATCTCATGACTTTATAACATGATTATATACCTATTTAGATTATATACCTATTTTTAAGATGCATTGTCAGGTAAGCCAAAGTATATAGATTAGATATTTGTATTTTTTTTATTTGCATTTATCCAAATTTTGACGGTATGGAACACACATATGACATATATAATGATTGATAAAGATGTATGTTTCATATTTGATTTGATGTTTGTGTTTAATTGTTCCGAGTATTTATGTTTACGGGGTGACTTGTATGTTTAATGATGACCCCCTCCTTTTCAGGCTTCTCTACAAAAAAAGTAAAAAAGGAACCATTATAGTGCCACTCCGTCCGTCTGTCTGTCCGTCTATCAAAGGGGTATATTTCACCACTAATGTGATTTATAATTTGGAATAGTTTAAAAATATTGCCTACCCAATTTTTTTTTTATTTTCTTTGTACGGAGGCCGAAATGAGGGACTGACATGAAAAATAGTATAACGAAAGCACAGTATTACTACGAAAGGTTCTAACTAGGTAACTAGCGCAGTTTTTCCGTTTACAAATAATTATTATGATATTGACGATTGTAATTTCGAGAGCAAATAATATGTGTAGTTTAATAAAGGACTGAATATTAGTAGGATGTAGTTATTACTCTGACAGTTTGTATTTTTTCAAATAAATCTTAAGAACATTATTATTGTGAAATTGGTGAAGCGTGATATATCCATAAAAATACATATATATGTGACAAAATTGGTTTTTTATTCTGGCACAGGCTTGATTGTATGTATGAACATTAAAATGTTTTGTTTTCTAAATGGGTGGAATGGAGAATTAATGTAATATGGTAAACAATGCCGGTTTTCTCAAAACTAATTCGTAAATGAGAAGTGGAAGTTTAGTTTTCTTTTGGTATAAATATAATAATAGGTGTGGGTGTATTAGGAATTGAATTTGGGATTTCTGTAGGTATATTAACCCGTTGTTTCTCGCGAGGGTCGCGCGTCCTATAATAACAACCACCATTAACTGTACCCCGAGTTTAAACTTTGCAAACAATTAACGCGTTTACGTTATTAGTTACAAGTTCACATATAAATATGCAAACGCGATAGTTACTTTAATTCTTTACAAACGCTCAACCTTCTGACATTTATTGCACCGTTTTTAGGGTTCCGTAGCCAAATGGCAAAAAACGGAACCCTTATAGATTCGTCATGTCTGTCTGTCTGTCTGTCTGTCTGTCCGTGTATGTCACAGCCATTTATTTCCGAAACTATAAGAACTATAATGTTGAAACTTGGTAAGTAGATGTATTCTGTGAACCGCATTAAGATTTTTACACAAAAATAGAAAAAAAACAATAAATTTTGGGGGTTCCCCATACTTAGAACTGAAACTCAATTTTTTTTTTCATCAAACCCATAAGTGTGGGTTATCTATGGATAGGTCTTCAAAAATGATATTGAGGTTTCTAATATCATTTTTTTCTAAACTGAATAGTTTGCGCGAGAGACACTTCCAAAGTGGTAAAATGTGTGTCCCCCCCCCTGTAACTTCTAAAATAAGAGAATGATAAATCTATAAAAAATATATGATGTACATTACGGTGCAAACTTCCACTGAAAATTGGTTTGAACGAGATCTAGTAAGTAGTTTTTTTTTAATAGGTCATAAATTGAAATTAATATCAAATACTCAGGTCTATACTACCATTTACTTATATACCTACAGGTTTGTACGGAACCCTCGGTGCGCGAGTCTGACTCGCACTTGGCCGGTTTTTTTAGTATCTTATTGCAGCTTATTTTTTTACACTCGGGGTACAGTAGTATAAGATTTGGCATAATATAGTTAGAGACGGAGATATGAACGTAAAAAAACATATTTTTTAATTCAATTTATCATTATGAACTCGAAGTATGTAAATAATACTATGTACAAGTACAATTATGAATTACGTTTTATGCCACTCCACTTTTTCAATCCAAATGCGATACTTTGCCGATTTTTAAATACTTGTATATAAAAAATTAAAGTTTTTGAGGTAAATAATAGGTATCTATAGGTATTTAAATTTATAGGTAATTGATAGGTGCTTATGTATTGTATAATATTATAGGTACTGTTTTATTTTTACAACACAATATTCTATACAATCTAGTATGATACGATATTTTATCGTAAGAATTCAATATGTCGCCTTCAAAAACTTATTTGGATAATAGAATAAAATTCACAAGAGGAGAGAAATGTTTGTTCACTCATTTGATTATTACATTTCTAATGATCCTACTAATGATTATTGTCTATTTTGTACATTTATGCTGGGTGAATCACTCTGGTAGTGATATATTTATGGTCAGTCGCAGATCTTCGAATGTCAAAGGTGAGTTGTGTATGACAAAATACATGTATAATATAATGTATAGGTTTGTAGGCATGAAATCTTTAGTATGCACCGATGTAGGTACCTAATAGTCGTAACTACTGAAGGTTTTAATTAATACATTCCTTCAATCAGGTTTGCCTAGACCAGAAGAAGATTATCAAGCAGTTGGTATACTTTATCTAAATGTAACACCTACAAAGATAGTTTGCAATACATTGCTCCTTCGGCAGAGGTGGTCCTTGACCCCTGCTCACTGCGCCGCGATGCGCTCCGACCCAGACATGGCCTTCTTTTTGCCAACTTGGAAAATTAAATACAAAATAAATTACAATTACATAGGTGAGCGTTTTTAGGATTCAAGACTTATTTCTATTAGCGAGGTTGATAAGAGAGCTACAGAAATACAGCTCTTTTATTAATCGACTTAAAAAAATAGGAGATTATCAATTCGACACGTAGGTAGGTATGTATGTATGATAATCTATTAAGGCTTCCAAACAAATATATTTTTTTTAGGTGTATGTATGTTTGTCGGATTGTAACCATTCATTTACTTTAACTTAGGGAACGGTGCAAGTTTCATCGAAATCGGTTCAGTAGTTTTCAAGATATGGACAAATATACGAGACGGCCTGGCTTATTGATACGAGCTACGGGTGTGGTTTCAAAGGAAAAACATCTCGAAACCTTGGTCAAATTCTAATAAGTAGTGCATTTAAGAGAAAATAAAAATGATTCAGTAGTTTTCCAGATATGGACAAATATGTGTGATGGCCTGGCTTATTGATACGAGCGACGGGTGAGGTGTCAAAGGAAAAATATGTCAAAACTTTGGTCAAATTCTAGTGCATTTGGGAAAAACAAAAAATTACTAAATAAAAAAGTAATGTAAAAAAAATTATCGACTTCAAAATACACTAAAATGTATGAATAACTCTAATCTGACATTGATTTGAAGTCAGCGTAATATTTTCAATGGAATAGGTACGTCGTATTCTTACGCTGACTTCAAATAAATGTCAGATTAGACTTATTTCATACTTTTTAGTGTATTTTGAACTCGTTTTTTTTTTTAAATAACTTTTTTATTTCATAATTTTTTTAATTTGTTAGTTTTCACAACCGTTTTACCTACTAGCTAGATACATCGTTCTTCCTTTGCGCAATGATCTCAGAACATTAAATAGCCATAATAGTCCATATTTGGCCTCGTTTTTTGCTAAATACCTACACCCTTTTATGAAAACTCACTGGATAAGTTTTTTTTCTTTTTTATGGGAGTATGTTCATTAGTTTTCTCCTAATTCGGCAAAGATGTTAAAAAATATACAATACTTATTTTATATTAGAAATCATCTCTACATATTACCTATACAATATAAATATAATTAAATAGGTATTTTATTCTAATAGGTAAACTTCTCCCATCGAGGAACAATCCTTTTTTTCGCCTAATATTCAGTCAATCACTACAGCAAGCTTTCCATACAGCATGTGACGACAAACCATATTTGAACCATAGGTAGGTATGTCTTCAGCCACGGGTTGTTGATAGTTTTATTTAGATGTATTGATTTAATACGTAGTTTAGAATACTTTTTTAATCTTATCGTAATCGGAGAATCCATAAAACTTATTCGCTCCGTCTAATCCGCAATATCTTTTTCTCGGGAATAGACTGATTTCAAAGTACATTAGAAATATAAAACAAGGCAAAATATGGACTTTTATGGCTATGTCCAGGGACCATTGGGGTCATTTTATTTAATAATAAAGGAACCGATTTTTTATACAGAAACTGGAATCAAGCAAAGTTTAATACATTACCAATTTAATAGGGAAGAGTTTAAAAATAATATTGGGTTATTGAAGCATATTGATCTTATACCAGGACCTGAGTATATTGGTTAGTACATTTTTTGCGGTTTTGTTGGGTTGAATTGTGTTCACGGAAAAGAGATTTATATTTCTTTTCTCTGTGGTGTTCACCCATTTTTTTTTTATTGGCGTGGCTACGTCCTTTTTTGTTACCCAACCGCCGCTCCGGGAGGGGCCAGGTTACGCCGGACTTGTACCGGCTAAAAGCCCCCGGTGGTCGCCACCTACACTACATAGGGGGGCAGGTTCTCGTGCAGATTGCGTAAATGCGTACCTGAACACCTGCGGAAGTGTGACACCACTCCCCCAAGCGCCCTCGCAGTGCTATCGCACGATAAGTCGTGACCATAATGACCCATCATCCTCCTCGGGGCCGCTCCCTGATAGCCCACGAACCCGAAAATCCCAGTTAAGTCGCCTTTTACGACGGGCAGGGGCACACCGTAGCTGTGTTTCTCAGCCCCAGCAGGCTCCTGGACCATTACGGTCTCACAGAAGGAGGCTACGGACCTCCACAATTTGGCCATAGCGCGAGCGTGCGCGATGCGGATTCCTAGTCGATCCCACCGCAGTGGAAACAGGCCGCCGTGCGCCCATTCACGGTGACAACCTCTGTAAGCCTGTAAGTGAGACGTCCACATTGTCACTGCATCCAAGCCTCGAAGAGCGGTAGGACTGCTCCGACGACGCGTTTGGGCGCTTGCCGCTCCCGCGGAGCCACGTTGCGAATACGATAAGTATGACCCCCGCATAGCAGTGGCAAACTTCCTCCCTTGGTCCCCTGATATCGAGCAGCAGTTTGTCCATGGCACCCGCTACCCTCTCGTCCGGGGGACTAGGCAATTAAAGTGTTCTTCGAAACCCCAGCGACTATCCAGGGTGAAGCCCAGGCCCCAGGTACTTCTTGTACCGCCCCACCCTGACTTGCGACTCACCCACTCCGACGCACGAGTCGGGTAGTTTTCTGCTCCTAGGCATTTTGTGAAAACATAGCGCCTCGGTCTTGTTAGGCGCTTTTTCTAGACTCAACAAGCGGATTTTGGCGACGAGACGACTTCCACCCCAAGCTCTACGAGTTCTTTGGGGTCCCCTCGAAGGTATCTCCACTTGCGACCACCACGTGTCGTCTGCATGGCGAACGACATTGACACCAGCGGGGAGATTGAAATACAGAACCGCATCGTACACGAGGTTCCACCCCCAACCCCACGTGAGGTACCCTACACGTGATATCCCTCCGGATTCTCCTACCGTTTTGGACCATGTACAGTCGAGGACATAAATATGTATACACTTAGTAAAATTCAACAAAGGTTTCCTCTAAAACTACTGATTGAAATTATGAGATATTATGCAGGCAGAATCTTCTAACATATACTATTATGAATTTTGTAATATTTTAACACTTTAATGTTAAAAATGCGAGAAAATCGCTTTTGAATTTCAAAAAGTGTATACATATTTATGTCCTCGACTGTACAAGTTACATGAAAGTCGCACTTACCTATCGTGCAAATAGTCCCTGACTATACCTTGCAGGTAGGAGGCACCCGCACATGATGTTATGCAAGGAGTTGTGCTGGAGTTGAGTTCTCCCTTGCTTATCTCTGTATATTAAAAAAGTGGCATGCACATGGGCTGCTATGTAGTGGTACGCACACATATGTGCGTAAATAGCCTGCGGAGGGTCTACTCGGAGAACACCACACGAACGATAGTCCCATTATCGTGATGAAATATTAGACATGGGGTGACATAAGATGTACGTCCCGTTTCAGTTATCGTGTATCATTTTTCGGAGTAGAACCTATGGGCTATCCCGATGACATGGTGCTATTGGCTCCTAATTAATTAGGAGCCGTGTTGTGTGATAAATATCCTAGCACATTTTTCACGCAACACGGCTATCTTATCCAAAACTAAGCAGAGCTTGACACTATGGAATCCAGGTAACTGTATTTATACATTTTGGTTTGTAAATAAATACTTATATAGGTCAGGACATGCAGATATGTTCATACATAAATGCATGTCCTGGGTGGGAATCGAACCCATGACTTGCGGCGGCAACCACGCACGTATTTTATTACTAATTTCAAATCTTTGATTCAGTTCCGATCAATATCGATGCTCAAAATATAGTATTAACCGAAGAAAAAAATGTGGGAATGGTTGGCTGGACAAGGAGTTCACGTGGGTACTTTTTCATCCGTATCTGTAGTAGGTAGGTAGTCAGTGCTGTTAGTAATAGAAGTAGTACATACCTAGCGCGCATGTAAGCACATACAAGCATGAAAATCTTCGCTGACGTCTACGTCGATGTATAGTTTTAAGTTTGGCAACCAAATCCTTTTTATAAGGACTTATTTTTGATATCTCTTTATATATAAAATTCTACTGTACGTGTGTATGTCACTGAATTCCTCCTAAACGGCTGGACCGATTTGAATGGTTTTTTTTGTATGCGTTTGGGTGGCGCCCTGGATGGTTTAGATAGCGTATGGTAGGGTAGGGCAAAGTAGGGTAGCACCACGCGAACGAAGTCGCGCCGGGCAGCTAGTATTTATATATTATTTCAAAACTGCGCATGCAGGGCGGAGCGTGTAGCCTCTGTCATGTAGCCGGGCTATTAGATGCATAAATATATCTATACAATACAGAGTTGTTTTCAATAAGTTTTAGAAGCAAGGCAGAGCAAGCATTTTTGGTGACTGTACTTTTTGTTGACTGTACAGATTACTAAATAGTTACTAAGTAAACTGTACTTGCATTGTCTTCCAAAAATGCTAATGTATACCAAATATCAATCCAACCACTGGAAGTGGGTGACTTCGACTTTCAAGATTTGACCAGAACATACCTAGATTGCAAGTTAATAAAAATCATTTAAAAAAACCTGTATCGATGTCTACGAAAACACTTGTTCCGAAGTACACTAGGGAGCAAGAAGTCCTGAGTACAATAAATTAGTATGGGAGAAATTAGTACTATGAATATTCCGCTAGAGGTGTAGTGCCAATTCCCATATAGAAATTTCGTAAATGCAAGAAACGCAATGTTGTAGTTGTACGTAGTATTTATATACTCTGAGGCAATAGTAAGGGTTTACTCTGGTTTTTTTGTGGTTTTACGAAAACAATAATAAATCATTGTATTGTTGAAGGTGGATTTCTAAACACAAATTTTAACTATGCACATCCAGTGGTATTGGAAAATTGTCACGAATTTATATCCCCTATCGTGCAAAAATTGAGAGATTATGAGTTTTGTGTCCAGTTTAATAAAAAAGATGACGCCTATGTTGGTTAGTTTGACCTAACTATTTTATTATTAAATTTTGATTTTTCTTTTTTAATTTTTGGTTCATTTCTGGTTGAATCAAACAAGGATTACAAGCTGATCGACTGGGGAAGCACTTACCTCCACCTTACAGAATACCGCAGCCATTTAACTTTATGTTGTGTTGTGTTCCTGCGCGCTGCGCGTGAGTAAGGTGGCGAGCTCATTGGGGAGCATAGAGTAACTTTCATATACATACATATAACATATACCTACACGCGAGCGGGGAAGGGTCGGTTACGCGTGTGTGGTGTCTTGTTTATTGCAAGCGTCCACGGCCACGGTAACCGCTTACTATCAGGCGGCCCGTATGCTTGTTTACCTACGCTGTCGTATATAAAAAAAACTGACGACGTCATCAGATTCGGCGCGGCTTATGCTGTCGACTCGACCGATGCGCTCGCATCGCATCGCATTCTATCAGTTGTGTACTTAGCAATGCGTAGCAACAAGCGAGTTGTTTATAAATATTGTGCGACAGGCGTACAGGAAATAGAAATGATTTCTTCGGCGCGGTCGATTCATTCGGCGCGGGTGATTCTTTTGTTGCGGATATGAGTCCTCCTTGACTTCGATTCTTTCGCCGCATTCAGCTCTGATAAGTGTGCATCCACCTTTAGGTAGTGTCCCGTGGTAGCGTCTCATTAATTAATGTGTTTTGCCTACTTTTGATCTTAGTCCAACATCCGTTTCAGATCATGGAGCCGTGTATGTCATAAATTTCAAAATAATTGGATTTTTCTCGTGGGGTGACAAGAGAAGCAAAGGCGTCCCATTAATAATTTTAAATATTGTGAACTTTAAGGATTGGTTTGAAAATATAATTGATTTATAAACTTCACTTAACATTGATTATATTTTTATAAAAAGACTGTCTTTTTGGTAGTGGAGTAATAAACCTATTCAATTGAGACTACAAGTTCCACAGTTACGCAGCCACATAGGTTCATCTAGGTAGGAACCTATATGAACCTATGTGGCTGCACTTGCAGAACATTTAGGTATGTACACACGGCTACAGATCAAGCTATACATTTCTAGTATAAGCTGACCTCCCATTGTACGGAAATCGTACACAATGCGAGTTCAGCTTATACTGGAAATGTATAGCTTGATCGGTAGCCGTGTGTACAGTCGAGGACATAAATATGTATACACTTAGTAAAATTCAACAACGGTTTCCTCTTAAACTACTGATTGAAATTATGAGATATTATAAAGGCAGAATCTTCTAACATATACTATTATGATTTGTGTAATAGTTTAACACTTAAATGTTAAACATACAAGAAAATCGCTTTTCAATTTCAAAAAGTGTATACATATTTATGTCCTCGACTGTACTTATCTCAAAATGATTTATATGATGACGAGAAAAGCATTACACTAATCAGGTTAAGTGGTTCTATACAACGATATATATTTTATTATATATTTATAACTTTATTTATAAGTCAAAGATGAAGATATACTTACTTAGTCCATTGAAATGTTAAATTTTTTGGGCTTAGCGTGCATTTGTCAGAGGACGCAATTTTAATTTTTAGCTATCAATGGGGGGTCAGTTTAAAGTTAAATCCAAGATTTTGGGGTTGCAACCCTTGTCACACGGCCGCCATCTTGAACAAAGGGGTTCAAAGGTTCAAATAAGGTTCAAATGGTTATTATGTGTAAAAAAATTCAAATGAAAATGTTCATGGATTTTCGCTTATAACCATAATTCCTCATAATTCAATGCTTATAACTTTTTTATTTTTGGTTCTACGACTAAAAGTTAGGTACTAGACAAAAGTTGTAGATAATCTTATTTTCAACAAAAAATGTTAACTGATATTATTTTTGAGACTTAGGTATATAGTTCGTCAGATAAACCATAAAAATCATTTGTACCCCTTTTTTCAAAATGGCGGCCGTGGGACAAGGTTTGCAACCCCACAAACTTGGATTTAGCTTTAAACTGACCCCCCCCCCCCCTTTATATCTAAAAATACGAGAAATTGGGTGAGAATTGGCTCCCAGGGAGTCCACTCGAATTCTTCATTCGTTCGAAATAAAATTCCAACTGGTTCTTTATTCGACTGAAAATCAAGTTAGGCTATTCTGACAATTTCGAAGCCGCCATCATGTCTCATTTTTCGAGTTAGCGCAGAGGCTAGCGCAGTGTTGCCAACTCGAATTTACAATAAGGCGTAGGCCAGATTAGAAAGTAAAACTTGCAATTATGGAAAGTTCGTAGATGTACGTACTTTTTTTTAAATGATATGAATAGACTAGGGTTGGTAAAACATTATAAATATAATATTTTATTATACAATTTTTTTCCACGAAAACCTTCTGCAGAATACTCAGGCAGAATATTAGAAAACTTTAAAAAAAATATGGATGAAATCGGTAAAGTCTTTCTCAAATTACGGCGTGACCAAGGGAAATAGGGATTCATTTTTATATATAGATATTTATTTAAATTATTTATAATCTTCAGGCAAATTAAATTTGTACATATTTTTATGAAATAGTTGAATGAATGAATGAATGTTATTTATGATTCTTGGTTGGTTCCTTTCAATTCAATCTTCAATCCTCTGTGGAACTGGTACCTAGAGGTGTGTAACTCAGCTCTGAACCACCTCAATGAATCAGATCACACGGGTTTGAGCCCATGAGTTACAGCTCAACAACAAAATGACTAGCTCACGGCTCAATCCATCTCCTATTGTATCTGCGACTCCCTCCATAGATTATTCTTGTGATTCTGATCCACGCATTTCGTTTTAAAACATTTAATTAATAATTATATTATTAATAAATCAATATGTAACATAACTAGTTAATATAAAGAGACTAATAATTCTAAACTCTAAAGTATGAAAAGAGTCGCTCGGCGGAGTCGAACGAATCGTGGTAGCTCAGTCGGCTCGATTCGATGTGCGGCACGCAGTGAACTTGCGCGCGTGTCGTGGACTATAGGTGCAAATTGAGCTGATCTGCGAGCTGAGTCATTGAACCGGCTCACACACCTGAGCCGTGAGCTGTGGCCGTGAGCTGTTATGCAGCTCGCGTATTTTTGATGAGTTATACACCTCTTCTTATTTTTAATTTTGGCAACCAAGCCCACATTAGGGCTCATTTCTGCCAGTGTCGAGTTATATTATAGTTTCCAGTCACAATAAATCACTTCAGGGACTTTTTGGCGGGAACTTGCAGAGTGACGTAGCATTTTCATTTTTATTTTCATAAATTTGTGTATTTTGAGTTTTATTGTGTATTTTTGGTGGTATTTTACCCAATAAAGATCATCCATGTGCACCAGTGAAGTGAAATGAAATGAATTATGTGTATCGTGACTTTTCAAGTTGTCTCAAAATGTCCGTGTAGAGTTTTAGTACAATGACCACCATTGTAGTAAAACATGACTTTTATGGACGGTGACTGACTGAGGACTATAATGTGAAGTGATTAATGGGAGGTAAGCACCAATCACTGCATCGAGTGTTTTTGACTTGGCCAATCAGAGTGCATGCGTGCTTGACTTAGCCAATCAGAGCGCGTTGTCGATGGTGGGAAATTGGCGGAATATATAAGCTGACCTCCCATTGTACGGAAATCGTATACGATTTCCGTACAATGGGAGGTCAGCTTATACTAGAAATGTATAGCTTGACCTGTAGCCGTGTGTTTAGGGATTGCAATCCGGATACTTCGAAATCCGAAAATGACTGAAAAATCCGGATTTTAGGGGCCTATTATAAATCCGAATATTGAGAATAAAATCCGGTTTTTTCGGATTTTAATCATAATTGATTATATTTGATGTTTAACTAAAAAATTTCATTAAATATCCAGTAGATTTAGGTCAGTATTACTCTGAAATCTATACACCGCTCGGCACACACGCGGCTAGCTGCTACCGCTCATCCATCTAGCTAATAGTTAAGTCGGCCAGTGAGTCTTAGACGGAGGCGATGCGCGTGCGGCGCGAGTAACAACTCTTTGCACAACGTAATATCAAGAATGATAGTTCTATATAGTCGGGTTACCGCTGAAAGCATTTTGTACATCGGCTGATCTCAGAAAATTTTTACTTTTGAAAGGGTCTGACACACCAGCCTTCTAAGCAAGCTTCCTTAATATGAAATGTCTGGTGGTCTGTGCGCTTGGATTTCCAATTTCCTGAGCGAACGGTCTATTCATGTAGTCATAGACGGGTGTTCGTCGGACCTTTTCGCAATCAATTCCACAGAGATCAGATTCAGTTCTCTCTGCAACCTTATTTCTGCTGCATATTAACGATCTGGTGAAGCCCGGTATCTTTGGGTACGTAGACGATAGCACCGTTGTCATAGATCCAATTGTTGCGAGAGGCCATGGTAGAGCGTTTGAACGTAACTTTACAGGCAGTCTCCGATTGGCAATGCCAATCTGGTCACTTTTAATGCTACCAAGACGCAGGTGTGTCTTTTCACCACCAAACGGAGCCCTTTGCACCAGGCTCTCGCCCTCGACTCAATAAACCGCCGAGCCAGAAGACTCATCCAATATGAGAGTAATTATGACGAAACTCACGAGGCTCGACCATCGAAGAAAGGTTGCTTGCCTAATCGGTTTTGTACAGGATATGTTTTGAGAGTGTGTGCAGGAATTGCTCAACCTTATTCCAACCACCATCCCTATTTTTACTCCGAACCACAAGACACGGGGAAATTTTTCTTTTGTATCCTCAATTATAATGCGGACAGCAAGTGAGTGGAACTTGCTTCCGGCGACTGTATTTCCTGACTCTTAGAATCTAGGGACTTTCACAGCCAGAATGAATAGGTTCCATTTGGGTTAGCGTGCTCCACCTTAGGCTTCGTCATTATCCTTTATGGATGGCTCAGTAGCCAAATACAAGCCCATTTTAAAAAAAATATTACTTGCAGTTTAATTCAAATTCAAATTCATAAATTGTATATTTTTAATATAGCCCTTAATAAGGCACTTACGAACGTTACAATTGATTTTACCACCGGTTCGTAATACACATAAACTGAGAAGACTCGCGGCAAGAAACTCAGCAAGTATATATTTTTTTTAATTATCTTATAATAAATTTGACAATATTAGATAATTAAATTAAAATAGCCTGTAAAGCGAACACTTCATTCAAATGCGTTCTTGTCTTCTACAAAGTCGGAAACTTTATAGTACCCTTTATTACACAATTTTTGTTTAACTAACTTTTTAAATCTATACACAGATAGTTCTTGAATTGATTTGGGTACTTTGTTATAGAAGCGTATACATTGCCCCTTAAAAGAATCCCTAACTTTGCTGAGCCGTGTTACAGGTACAGCAAGTTTGTCCTTATTTCTAGTGTTTAAACTATGAGTGTCGCTATTTGTAGGAAAGTTAAGTATATTTTTTTGAACATAAATTAAGTTTTCATATATGTACTGAGACGACACTGTCATTACATTTATGGTTTTAAACTTATCCCTATGGGAATCTCTTGGCTTTAAGCTATATATTGCGCGAATAGCCTTCTTCTGCAGGATAAAAATTCTATTGATGTCTGCACCGCTGCCCCAAAGGAGGATGCCGTAAGACATTAAACTATGAAAATAACTAAAATAAACTAATCTTGCCGTAAATTCGTCAGTGCGAGAACGGATTTTCTTCACTGCATACGCTGCAGAACTAAATCTATTCACTAGATTATGTATGTGTGGACCCCATTGTAACTTATCGTCTAATGTAATACCTAAAAATACAGTTGTTTTAACATGATCAAATTTTTTTTCAAAAGCAAGTAATGCAAATACAATAAAATAGAACACCTCTCTTCAAACTACTAATAATTAAGCATAAACTACGCGTACAATTTAAAATTACAAAAGATTGCAAAAAAAATACAAAAATTCGAAAAATCCGGATAATCCGGATTTATAGGTGATGAAAAAATTTGAATCCGGATTTGAAAAAAATCCGGATTTTGCAATCCCTACGTGTGTACCGTGTGTACCTTAGGTAGTAGTTTTTTTCATCCATAAAAGGATAGGCAAGGGTCAATGAACCATACAGCCTTTTCATATTTACGAACCTGCTTCCGGCGTCTGTGTTTCCTGACGCCATCGAACAATTAACCCAAAGAAGCGCAATGACGTTCATTTTGGTTGAAATATATTCCGCCAATTTCCCACCATCGACAACGCGCTCTGATTGGCTAAGTCAAGCACGCATGCACTCTGATTGGCCAAGTCAAAAACACTCGATGCAGTGATTGGTGCTTACTGTTCAAATTCAGTGACAAATCACTGACGAGTTTCGGAATTTGATTGTTCATTATTACTACTCTAAAGGGATATTTCCTCGATGCCTGACGCCTACAATCTAGGAACTTTCAAGGCCAGAGTGAATAGGTTTCTTCTGGGTAAGCGTGTTTCATCTTAGGCTTCGTCATCGCCCCTTATGGGCGGGTCATTGGCCAAACGCAAGCCTATTTAATTAAAAAAAAAAAAAAAAAAACCGGCCAAGTGCGAGTCAGACTCGCGCACCGAGGGTTCCGTACAAACCTGTAGGTATATAAGTAAATGGTAGTATAGACCTGAGTATTTGATATTAATTTCAATTTATGACCTATTAAAAAAAAACTACTTACTAGATCTCGTTCAAACCAATTTTCAGTGGAAGTTTGCACCGTAATGTACATCATATATTTTTTATAGATTTATCATTCTCTTATTTTAGAAGTTACAGGGGGGGGGACACACATTTTACCACTTTGGAAGTGTCTCTCGCGCAAACTATTCAGTTTAGAAAAAAATGATATTAGAAACCTCAATATCATTTTTGAAGACCTATCCATAGACACCCCACACTTATGGGTTTGATGAAAAAAATAATTTTGAGTTTCAGTTCTAAGTATGGGGAACCCCCAAAATTTATTGTTTTTTTTCTATTTTTGTGTGAAAATCTTAATGCGGTTCACAGAATACATCTACTTACCAAGTTTCAACATTATAGTTCTTATAGTTTCGGAAATAAATGGCTGTGACATACACGGACAGACAGACAGACAGACAGACAGACAGACAGACAGACAGACAGACATGACGAATCTATAAGGGTTCCGTTTTTTGCCATTTGGCTACGGAACCCTAAAAACGTGTCATTGGATGGAATAGGGTTGCCCCCAGCTATATCTAGGGACCGTACGCAAAACGCAAAATTTCGTAATCGACCAAAACTTACAGTATCCAATATACTTACGTTAATTTATCTTTTTTTAAATGTTTTCTAATACTTCTTAGAAGGTTCTTACATTAAAAAAAATAAGACAATTGCGCAGAGACTTAGAAAATTTAAGAAAACTTAACGACAAAATAAACTTTTCTGTAAAGGGGTAAAAAGGGGAAGCTATGAAACCACGGGCGGAAAGCTAGTAAGTATATAATAAAACCTAATAAAGTTTTTATATATGTACATATATCCATATTTTGTAAACAAGTCGCCGAAAAATAAATGTACACGGCTTACGTAGGCTTTAAACATCAGTACCGAGGCCGGAAATTTGAATTTTATCGAGTTTTTATTATTTTTTTCTTCTTAGAACGATAAGGATAGATATTTCAGTGATTTGCGACTGTAGTAGTTCATTTTGCAATGTTTCAAATCACTCCAATGACACAACATTACGACATTGCACCCGTGTGAAGCTAAGGTGGGTTGCTAGTATGATATATAATTCTTGAGAACATTCGGCAGAGAACAGCTATTATTCAGTTTTCTCCGAATGTATTGTTTCGCCAATAGCTCCCCATTGATAAATAATGGATATAGATAACGCAAGATCACGATTTTTGCCATTTTTTGACTACCTACTATGTCGTCACAATCTCTATTTAGTGACCCTTTCTCTGTCTATCGCATAACTCTATTCTGTATGACGCGGCACGTGAAACGTAAGGGATGTCAATTTGTGACAAATAATAAATCTAAATATGTTTTACTAGTTATATAGGTACCTATTATTATTGTTTCAACAATGACATTTAACCGAATATCACAATATTGGTTCTTAACTACCTTCATGCTGGCTGGTCGATAATTATTTTATTTAAAAATAATTAAATTATAATATAATATAATTAAGTATCAATTTTAAGCTCGAACGTAGCCGCATGGTGAGGTCTGCTCTTCGTCCAAATGTGCCCCAAGCTGGACATGATGCATTCCAACTGGAATTGAGAAATAGATTCGCCGCACTGGAGACCCCGGCAAATGTTGACGAGGATCTGGACGGCTTAATTGGGGTGATACGCGAAGTGGGAACGAGGCACTTTCGGAAAAGGCGGTCAGATAGGAAGTCCAAACTTTCTAGCGAGACCCTGGATTTGATGCGATTTAGACGTGAGACACCAGAGGAAACTTTGTCAGATCCCCAGTCACTCCACAAGAAAATCAGGAGCTTGGTGAGACGCGACCTTCGCAGCTGGAACACTCGCCTAGTACATGAGGCGATCGAGCGAAATCGGGGGTCGAAGGTTTACCAAGACACTGGGGAGGAGTCATCTGACAAAGTTAGCTACCTCGAATGGTGAAACCGTCACATCAGTCCCGGGGGTATTGGCTGAAATTGAGGACTTCTACGGACATCTGTATGTTTCGCATGCACCGAAGTCTACACCTGAAGCGAGAGACGCTAGAGCCCCACTTACCCGCCACTTCACTGAAGATCTCCCAGACGTAGATGTCGACGAAATCGAGGCGGCTCTCAAACAGCTTAGTAATGGGAAGGTGAAGATGGAGTAGCCTCTTCGCTCCTCAAGGCTGGGGGTAAACCTGTTCTTGGGGAGTTGAGGAGGCTCTTCAACTCTGTAATAACCAATGGGACTACCCCGAAGGCGTGGAGCAGAGGTGTAGTGGCATTGTTTTTTCAAGAAAGGAGACAAAACGCTCCTTAAAAACTATAGGCCCATCACGCTTCTGAGCCACGTCTATAAGCTGTTCTCGAGAGTCGTCACGAATCGTCTGGCATCAAGATTTGACGCCTTTCAGCCACCGGAACAGGCTGGATTTCGTAAAGGCTATAGCACCGTGGACCACATCCATACTGTTCGGCAGGTTATACAGAAGTCCGAGGAGTATAACCAACCGCTGTGTATGGCGTTTGTGGACTACGAGAAGGCCTTCGACTCCATCGAAACCTGGGCCGTTCTGGAGTCTTTGCAGCGATGCCAAGTCGACTGGCGGTACGTGGAGGTGCTGAGAAGTCTCTACCAAATGGCGACTATGTCCGTCCAAGTGCAGAACCACCAAACAAGACCCATCCAGTTGCTCAGAGGTGTAAGACAGGGTGACGTTATTTCCCCGAAACTCTTCACCAATGCTCTGGAGGATGTCTTCAAGACCCTGCGGTGGAATGGAATGGGCATCAATGTCAATGGTGAATATTTCACACACCTCCGCTTTGCTGACGACATAGTTATAATGGCAGAATCGCTGCAAGACCTGCAGGAAATGCTGTCCGGTCTTAATGCTGCCTCGAGACGCGTTGGGCTAGGGATGAACTTGGACAAGACTAAGGTCATGTTCAACGAGCACATCGTCCCTGTGCCCGTTTCCGTCGAAGGTGTAGCCATTGAAGTTGTCCAGGAGTACGTCTACCTAGGACAAAAGTTACAGCTGGGTAGAGACAACTTTGAGAGTGAAATCACCAGGAGAGTGCAGCTTGGCTGGGCAGCATTTGGAAAGCTGCGTCACATCTTCGAGTCACTCTTGCCACAATGCCTGAAGACCAAGGTATTCAATCAGTGCGTCCTGCCGGTCATGACATACGGAGCCGGACGTGGAACCTGACAGTGAAACTAGCCCACCGACTACACGTCACACAGCGAGCTATGGAAAGGGGTATGCTCGGAATCTCGTTAAGGGACAAAGTCCGGAACGAGATTATCCGACAAAAAACCAAAGTCACTGACGTAGTACAGAAGTGTAGCAGACTGAAGTGGCAGTGGGCTGGTCACATCTGTCGCAGAACCGATGATCGGTGGAGTAGACGGGTTCTCGAGTGGAGACCACGACTCGGCAAGCGTAGTGTAGGACGCCCTCCCGCCAGATGGACCGACGACCTGAAAAAAGTGGCTGGTGGTGACTGGATGGCGAAAACGGGAGATCGGGCCATGTGGCGAACCCTGGGGGAGGCTTACGTCCAGCAGTGGACTGCAATAGGCTGAAATGATGAATGATGAATTAAATTATAAAAAATGTAAGCATTTACCAAAAAAATTATATAATAATGTATTAATCACAAAAAAAAATTTTTTTACTTTGACATATTGTTTTATTGATCTTAACCTGTCTGGCTGGTTGTTAAATCTTGGTTATTCTAAACGAAAGTTGGGTATGAAGATATGCAAGTATCGAAAGTTGCTAGATATGCTTAGTAAAAGAAGAGGATCGGACCTGTTAGTATTTGCGCAGACAAACTCGATGCAGTATGTTTCTACCTTCATTTTACTGTACTAGCACAGAATAAATAATTGTTCACGATGTTTAAGTAGGTACTTGACGAATATTTTACCCACAAATCTATTAATAAATATGCACGCGTCATTCGCAATAGGCGCGTGGCAACCGTCCGGCATAGATTCCGGTTGACCCCGTGCGTGCGATCGTACCCAAAAATGGGAGTGGGACAGGCATGGTTAAGCATTTTATGCTAAGTCGGGCACTATATCTGGCACGCGAAGTAGGTGCTGTTGCGTTATCTAGGTATATCTATATCTGTAGTAGTTCTCCAAGTTCGGTCGTTCGCCGCACGGCGTTCGATCGTCTATTGATTGATGTATTGCACCGCACCGAACTTTGTTATTCTTATTTATAGTCGGTCGTTTTTTGATTCATCGCACCGCACCGTGTGAACCATCCTGTGGAGCCATCGAACTTTGTTATTCATACTGGTTCTGTGGTTCGGTCAGCATCAGGTTCAGTGGAAGGGACTGATTAATATACAAAAAAAAACTTTTGCAATTTAAACCAAAATGTTGGTACATAAGGGTGTCAAATATTTTACGGTAGCAGCATATACTTGGAAAATATGTAAATTCACCAGTTTACCAATTCAATTCACTGTTCATAACATATATTTGTATTTTGTGCTTGGTTTTTCTTTCTTTCACGTCCGTGATGAAAGTGTCGTATTTTAGCGTACGGTAACACTCAGCCGTATACTGTGAACTAATGTAAAGCGATTTGAAGTTTGAAGGTGTGAAATGGTAATTACCGTACTTCTGACCACGAGCTACCGTATTCTAAAAGCCTAGCACAATGAACACACTTGTTATAGAAGTTGCCAGTCTTAACTATATTCCTTCCATTATGGTAGTAATATTGTTCCCTACAAAACTATTAAAATATCCACAATATATATCATATTTTTCTATTTTGAACAATAATACGTTTTTTTTGGTACCTTGAAGGTATAAGTTTCTCGTCATAAAAGAAGAAAAAATATAGTAAATCCACAATAACCAGAATTATTTACCTGTTTACAAACTACGATACTACGATCACAATATGGCCACTATAAAAAAACATTTTGGCAGCCATAAAATAGGGAAAAATAAAATCCATGCCATGATAGTTTTTCTCCTTTATACAAAAAAACAAGCACAAAATTGAAAAAATCTGTATTTTTAAATTAATTAGTCAGAAATCATTAGCCAGTATTTTTAGGGTAATTTTATTTCTTACAAAATATCGAGTTTGTGTGGCTGGTCGAAACCCTTGCTTGATAAATGTTGACATTCAATATGGCGGTATGTCGTCAGTGCTATGCTGTGTCGTGGTGAGAATTGATAATTTAATGGATTTAGTTTATACATTTTCTTGCAATCGTTATTGTTAAACGTAGGTCCAAGTAGTTAACGTTGCGTAGTTCCTAAGTGATATGCTAAATGCCCTAATGGATGCAGCTAATTAAAGTAGGCCTCGTCGATGTAATTCTTGCAGATCGGTCTATCGGGCGGCCGATACGATACCTACTTACATACCAATAATAAAATGTAGAACGTTGACCAGACGCGACGCTTTGTTGTAATCCGGCGTTCTTGATAATGTGTAAAGTTGGATCGCGAATGTATTGAATCTTACTATAATTGAAGTGTCTATTGCAGCTTGTGAATGTTGGGATAGAGACGTATTCGTAAATAGCAACCGAAATTACGATTACCTTCAACCAAGCTAATGCACCACAGAGCTCGGACTCAGCAAGCATTGAAGACATCTGAGGATAAAGATATACATAAGTAGTTTTTATTTGGTAACATTAGTGATTTTGGTGTATAAATTGTGATTTTTGCGTATTTTATTCCGTGGTGTTCTACTGAGCACAGGGACTAAAAGAAAATGTGATTTGATTTAAATTTGTAACTGCTGTATAAAAACTTAAACACTACACATTTTTCTGTGATATACTGAGATTTTCGATCTATATACAAGGAAGACTATCAAGAAATAATGTCAAACAATCCTCAGTGGAAAATGTTCCAGCCGCCAGATTCACACTCGTCACCTTTGCAGGATATTTTAGATCTTCAGCATCCCAATATGCAGTCTAAACAGGTTTACCGTAATGGTTAGTAACTTTCTGTCATAATATTCTGTTTTGCTTGCTTGCTATTATTATTCTTACTAGTTGTCTCACACAGTTTCACCCATGTTCCTGTGATAAAAAGTACCCTATAATACTTGGGAGTAATGTAGCTTCCTATAAGTGAAAGAATTTTTGAATCTGAATCAGTGATTAGCCCGTTTAATCAAATAAAACTCTTCCACTTTATTATATTAGTATAGAGAGTTATTATTTACTTACTTAGTCACCATTATGCACAATAATATGTTAATATAAAAAAATCTTCATCATTTGATAAAAATGTTTATCTATAAATAAAACTAATGACATGGTTTTTAAATAAAAAAATAAACATTAGTCAATGGAATAAAAATGTCACCACTTATTTATGTGCTGCTTTATAGTTAATTATATTTTGACCTTTATAGATGTGTGTATATGTACCCACCTACCTATTTTATGGTTCAGTATTACATCAAAGATTTTTTTATACCTATACTGTTATTATTTGTTGTTATTTACTACCTTGATGAAATTTAATCAACTCTATGTTCAATCTTCCTGAAAAATATTTCTGGTTAAGGGTTTCTAACGGGGGTTATTAGTGAAATAATTATTAAAACTGGTTCATTACTTCCTGAGATTCAAAGAAAGTTTACCTCTTCCTTATAAAAGTGTAAATGTTGATAAAGTTTGAAAAGTTAATACAAATAAATGTAATCACTCACTAAAACAGCACCACTTTGTCTCAGCAAAAGCTTGCCATCCAAGTAATACATAAATCAAATGCATTAAAGTAAATTTAATAATGACATGATAAAATAGTTGACGGTTTGTGGAAATCATCAAATGTTTCCTATAATAGTCATTATAATATTTGACAAGTTTTGCTGAGTCAAAGCCGTGCTGTTATAGTTAGTGATGACCTTAAGACCCTTAATAGTTTTTGTGCAGCAAGAGAGCAAAGTCATTTTTGTAGCGAGTGCTGAATTTGAATCCCAAGTAAGCAAAGGATCCTTATTATTGATTTACAAGTGTAGTAAGAGAATCTTGGTTAGAGATATTTTTGGTCTCTCATGATCCATACAACTTTTCACCTCACTAGCAAGCAAATAAGATATAAGAAAACAATTGTTATGGTTTGTAAAATATAGCTTGATCTCTGCGACAGTTGTTTGAGTCATATGAAAATTAACCTTTTAGCTTTACAATAAGATTCATCTGTTTAATCTGTGGTTGATTTTATGATGATACAGATAAACCGTATACTGTGGCAGAGATCAAGCTATCATTTTTAGGTGTAGAGTGGGATATGAATTGTGATTTACACATCACAACATTAATTATGTTCAAAGAGATTAATATATATGAAAAGCCTGTATGGTAACAGACTCTTTCCTATCCATTATGGATGAAATAACAACTAGTAGCTATAAGGGTTTTGTGCCAACGCTGAAGAGTATGTGACTGGTTATCTACTATTTTTGCGTTCAAGATTCGTATTGCTATTTACCGTGTGTGAGGAATGTCCAAGGATATTTATTTATTTATTTATTTATTTATTTAATGAACTGAGTACGAGATACGTATAATACAACTAGCTGTCCCGCGCGCTTACGCATAAGCATACGGGCCGCCTGATGGAAACCAGGGGTATCCTTCGCACGTTGCCGACCCTGAACAAAACTCTTCAACCCCTTCTCGAAGAGGAAACAAGTTGTACAAGCGGTAGAACACACTTAGGGAAGCAAAGTCTCTCCTCAGATTAAGGGGCTCTAAGCCGCCTGTAAGCTTAGGATCGTCGAAATTTCTAATACCACGCCGCTGAACCCAGTTAAAAGGCTCATGCTGGTATCCAGGTGGCCGCGCCCACAGATGACATCAGTACTCCAATGAGGCCGGACTTAAAGTGCGACTTATAAAGTTACAGTTTTTGCCCTGATCGGAAGTGCTTTTATCATAGTGAAGTTGAAATGGATTAGGTTTTTTCTATTACTATTATTAACCCTATAGTATTTATACTAAACTAAGAGGAGATATACGGACTGGAGTTGGGCCCAATCGGTGACACTAGTTACTTTACTCTCGATGTCAGAGTCTACTCGTTCGCGGCTCGTGTAATGAGCGTCCCCTGTACCTACTGTCTGCATAGTGCTATAAAATAGATAGCATATCATTGATATGCAATAGGAACAGTGTTGGGGACAGCATAGAGACGCCGGCATTTATGTCTATGCTATCGGAGCAGCTACCGTCAACGATGTCTCTTATACATCTGATGGATAGAAAGTTAGCCATCCATTTGCATAATCCCTCGGGCAGATCGTATACTGGTATCTTAGTTAGAAGTCCCTGGTGCCAGACCCGATCGAACGCCTTCGCCACATCTATGCTCACCGCCAATGCCTCATCTTGTCTCTTAGCCAGCGTAAACTATTAGGAGCCCGAATATCATTGCTAACGAAACATCGACTTTGCTCCACTATTATTTATAAAACATAATTAGAATATACTATGGACAGGATGCGCGCCCGATTGGCTAAGGCGAGCTACTTACGTAAAGAAACAAGTGCCCGCCGCGCCATACGTTCTGGCTTTTGATTCGCGCCCTGGGCGTGCGGCTTGTGAGCTTGCTATATCGTCTGCCTTAGCTTTAGGCTGGCCATACACGGATAGCCTGAAGCAGTCAGGATCGACTGATTCAAGCTGCGACTGCATAGTGAACTACAGACTTCTACGTACGTACATACACGAACCGCTCGAGCAGTTGCAACTGCTTAGGGCGGTTGGCAGCATGGTGAAATTTCATCGTGCAGTCAAGCAGTCGCCTGGCATACACTGACTGCTCGAGCTGTCGCAGTTACCTCCTCAAAATCAATGCTGCTACTGATTTGAATTAAAATTGAAATTGCCAACTGCTCGAGCAGTTAAGCCAACTGCAACGAGAGTTATCAATGGCAGCTTCAAGCTGTTGACTATGACTGCAAGAGCGGTCCGTCTATGTTGATCAATGGCTAACTGCTCGAGCAGTCCGTGTATGGCGGCCCTTACAGAGGAATCTAATTATTTTATATATTTTCCTTTTTAGCGCTTGTTTTAGCTTTACTGTTATATTCAACAGGTTAAAATTGTCATGACTATATATATTCCAGTAATATTTAATTTTGATTGTATTGCTAAACTAATGTTTCTTGTTTTAAGGTACTTACAGCAGTGAGTATCCTAGCTCCCCTAGAGATAATTTCAACAGTGCACCCAAGTCAGGTGGTGGAAATCGATTTACTCTCGGAAACTATAATTTGGACAGTTGCCCCATGGGTGATTCTGTGTATTCTTCAGGCTCGACTAACAACTCTTCTCAATATGATTCAATGAATCACCCACCTATTAGAGAGACTGGCATTATTGAAAAATTGCTACACTCCTATGGATTCATACAATGCTGTGAGAGGCAGGCTCGCTTATTTTTCCATTTTAGCCAGTTCAGCGGTAACACTGAACATCTGAAAATAGGCGACCCCGTTGAATTTGAAATGACTTACGATCGGCGCACTGGGAAACCAATCGCTTCCACTGTGACTAAAATTGCCCCTGAAGTTGTGTTGAGTGAAGCAAGAGTGACTGGTACTGTTACAACTGAAGTGAAAGGAGAAGGCTCTGGTGATAATACGGGAAGGATTTCATATGAGAATCGTGGAGAGTGCTTCTTTTTGCCGTATACAAAAGATGACGTTGAAGGTAACGTCACCCTGCACACTGGCGATGCTGTTAGTTTCCAGATTGCAACTAATCAAAGGTACACTTCATTGAACATTTATTAACTTTTTTTTATGTATAAAATATTAATTAAATAGAGTGATATGTTTTAACTTTTTTTTTTCCAGAGGTACTTTGGGTGCTTGTCACGTACGTTTTGAAAATCCTGTACACCCTGTTAAATACCATGGTGTGGTTTGCTCTATGAAAGAGAATTTTGGATTTATTGAGAGAGCTGATGTTGTGAAAGAAATTTTCTTTCATTATTCTGAAGCTAAAACTAAGGAGGAGTTGACTTTGGGAGATGATGTGGAATTCATTATTCAAACTAGAAATGTAATTTATACTAATTTATTTAAGGATTGTTTCACTGTTTGTTGTGTAATTTAATTGATTTGAGGGATTAAATTGATAGCTGTTACAGGGAAAAGAAGTGGCGTGCCAAATTACGAAGCTTCCTAGTGGATCTGTGGTTTTCGAAGATGTGAGCCCTGAAATAATGCGTGGTCAAGTGTTGAAGCCTTTGGAGCGGGGTAACGTTGGACGTGTGGTGCAAAATGATCCGTTACCAGGGCGGATTAGATACCGAGCAGCTGATCACTCTGAAGTTGAGGTACGTTTCAGGTGAAATTTCATTAAGAAATATTGAGATATGAATAAGAATACCTAAAACGATAGTAGCCTTCGATACTTACACACATCAAATGCTGTAGAGATATATTCTTAATTAAATTTAAATAAAACAAAAAAATGTACCCAAAATTTCTGTTTTTTTTTTGTATATTATATCAAACTCGAAGCTTTGGTTGAACATTAATTATAATAAAATAAGAAGTGTGTCTTTTAAACTGTTATTATACCAAATTTATTTTGATCCAGGTGCCTTTCGGTGACAAAGACCAATGCGGGGAGTTCACCTTACGTCACGGGGACTGGGTTCAATTCCAAGTGGCAACAGATAGAAGAGATCAACTGAAACGTGCTACGAATATTTCCTTGCTTGATGAGTCCTTCAATGTGTCTGGTGAACGGTATGCATCAAATATAATTATGTTAATTTTGTGGCTAGTTTCTTAATTTAACTGTTATAGATCAGTTGTAATATAATTGTTGTTTAAATACAGGAGAGAACAGGGCATTGTGTGCTCTTTGAGGGAAGGCTTTGGATTCATTCGTTGTGTTGAGAGAGAGCAAACAATGTTCTTCCATTTTGCTGAGGTTCTTCGCTTGGGGCATGAGCTCAGCCTTGGAGATGAGGTGAGAATTCAATACTTTAATTTTTTTTTATATCGTAAGACTATACTACATTTAATATTGTTTGTATCCTAAGGTGGAGTTTACAGTGGACCCTGTTACAACTTTTTCCAATATGAATACGCGTCAATCGGCGATACGCATAAAACATTTGTCGCCTGGTACTGTTCTGTTTGAAACGCTAATCGAGCGTGGCGCTCGAGGCGTCGTCTCTAAGGAGGCCCAATTGTACTCGTCTTCCTCAAGTCCTACAAGGACTCCGCCCTCCGTACGTACCCTTTACTTATACATTTAACGCGATCGTCTGGTGCCCAGCTGAAAGTACGTATATACTCTCATGATGGAAAAAGTCAAGATATTGTTATTAAAAAATCTAAACAAATAAACTTACTTTCCTTACACACAGGTAAGAAAAATATTTTTTGTGGAGGATACAGATCCTTCTATGTTTATATCTTATAATCTACAATTTGTATATACTCGTAAATAGATAATAAAGATACGATGGCCATAAGGAATACTCACCAATGGCCCTGATTCTGTTGTTCACAACTAAACTAATTTTAATCTCGCTATGTCTCTTTCTAACAAAGAACATAAGAAAAGGATGTAAGAAATTTAGTCCTGTCAAATTAGTCCAATGCTTGCTATCAATATAAATTTAGTCGCCATCTATCGCGGTTACGCCTAAATACACGCAAAATAAGACGGCAAAGAATAATTTGACAGCTTCAAATATGTTCTATCCTTTTTCAATAATGTTCGTAAGAAAGAGATGAGATGTGACTAAAATTAGTTTAGTGCGATCTACAACAGAATCGGCACCAATATCTTACATATTAATTCCTATTGATATTGTCGGGCCAGTTGGCATGGTTGGTTAAGATTCCACCTATCACGCCACAGGTGGTGGGTTCGATTCCCACCCAGGACATGCATTTGTGTGCATGAACTAAACATGTCTACATGTCCCGAGTCTGTAATGTAAAAAAAAATTACACGTAGTAGGTATATCAGTTACCTGGTTTACGGTCGTGGACATAAATATGTTATACACAAAGTGAAATTCAACAATGATTTTCTCTTAATGTATCGATTGAAATTATGTGAAATATGCAGGTAGAATTCTTTGATGATTTGAGTAATGTTTTAACATTTGAATCCATACAGTGCGAGAAAATTGCTTTTGTATTTCACAATGTGTATACATATTTATATATGCCCTCGACTGTACAAACCCAGCTTAGTTTGGGATCAGATAGTCGTAGGTGAAGAATGTTTATTAATTTATAAATTTCGTGTTCCTCAGGAGTCCAACGGCATAATTACATGTCAAATTAACCAAACTAAGAAAACAATTCCATTCACTGCCAAGAAATGTGAATCCAAAATGCTTCCTCGCGTTGGAGATAAAGTTACTTTCGACATTTATCAGGTAAAAATATGATGAAAATCAAATATAGTACCAACAAAGTCAGAAGAAAATAACCATGCGGGTGTAGAATATGTAGTTGTCTATACTAATAGTAGCTTTAGCCTGCGGTTTGACGGGATGAAAAGTATTATATATTATTAATATTTTATTTTTAACTATGATTTATATCTGTGCCAAGTTTCATCCAAATCCGTTCAGCAGTTTATGCAACAAACAAACTTTATATTCCTAGACGAAAGCTCGAAATCAGGATCTTCGTAGAAGAACAAAAGATACGGTCATTCCTCGCAGAGTTAGCACGGTGATATTATTTGCAGGTAAAACGAACAAAAGAGCTAATTGCTACGTGTGTGCAAGTGCAGCACAGCTTGACCAATGGTAGCACGAACGGTGCTAGCAACAATCGACCAATCCTGCAGGGTTTCATCGCCGCCCTTAAGGATGGGTTTGGCTTCATCGAGACTGCTGAACACTCCAAGGAAGTGTTCTTCCACTTCAGGTATAAAAAAAAGTTTGATACATATTACCAAACATATTACCCCCTTACTCATAAAGCGCTATTTAACTTATATACTGATTAAATGGTCACATAAATAATGTCACATTGTTTGTCAATGACAATAGAGTGACGTTATTTACGTTAACCTTTAAACAGTATATTAGTTAAATAACGTTTTATGAGTAAGGGGGTTAATGTATAGGAATTTACACGGCGACTGTATTATTCCTGTCATTGCTTATTGCCCGCGCTTCATATAGATAAAGTACCAACCATGTTAGGTCCCATTTTGGAATTTTAAATGCACATACTCCATATTTTCAATGCTGTGCGATGTATAGGTGTAAAAAAACGAACTAATCTTTTGGTCAAATTTGGGTGTATTACTATTCGAAATCCATATTTAGTTTGCCTTTAATTATAAGCTTCTATGCTGCGGTTTTATTGAAAAAAGTTATATTTTTGTTTTATTCAGGGGACGATCTATTTGTATCCGTCCAACCTTTGCCGCGTGGTTGTGTGACCAATATAACAATAACATACACTTTCGCTTTTATAATTTAGGTTGAATTTGTTGTATGAAAAGTAGGAAGTTTGTTTTTTTGTGGCTTGTTTGAAATTCCATTCACTTGACTTTTTTTTACGAAAATGTATGAGTAGCCACTTGTTTGGTGACCTATCCTGTCTGCTATCCGTTATAATTTCTGTAGTACAACAATGGAATGTTGTTATGTATATAACTTATTTTGTACTTATTGTTGATGTATTTTAATTGCGAATTTGTTTTTATTTGTTATATTGCTTTTGCCCCATGAGTTCTCCTGCATTCCAAAGTTAATAATTTCCCCAGAATTAAATGTAGGTAGCTTATTTGCTAGTCGCCAAATCCTTTCTAATTGAAACTATTTTATGAAACTTAAACAAAAATTTTATGATTTTTGAAGAAAGTCGTTTAGGGAGCTGTGCGTTGATAGTATAGATAAGTCAGTTGGGGAATTAACATTTACATAAACGTTGCTCATTTATTAAATTTTGACTCCTATGTCATACATTCTTAAGTGGCGTCAGTATCTTTGCTTGCTTTTAACCACAATTGCACTGTGGTAAGTGATAAAGGTCGAAAATGGTATGCACACAAAGCCTGGGACTGACTATTGAATACACCGATATGCGTTTGGCTTGAAGGGTTATCAGCCACACGAGTACTACAAATACTTACTCAAGCATCATCTACCCCTTCTCAATATAATATACATTTTTGATTTTGTTCACACGAAATACTAAACAAAATTTGCAAATGGTTTGGTAATCGGAAGTTGTAGGAAAATAAATTGTAGCTCCAGCGAAGTATGCAAATACCTAAGCAATATTGTTGTGTTGTGAGCATGCATCAAACATATAATGTTGAAAAACAGTCGTCATACAATGCCACTATGTAATTGGTAAGGGATGATTATGACCTTGTACTGAGGAAAGTTTAGGTTTGATTGTTCATTTTCATTTTTAATTCATTGTGAACAGTAATAACTATGTATATGTGACGGAGTGGCGATCGAAGCACATCGTTGCCGCCTCAATGTTCTTAGAATAAGTGCAATGTGTCATGACGCTTATTTTTATAATACTGGGGCTTAGACCACGATAAACTGCACTTTATGCGGTCGCCGTGTTCCGCTGCCGTACTGCCGTGTGCCACTCAGCGTGCCGTACGCTCCCTCGACGGTTAACAATGAACATACTCACTTACAATAGATAACTAGCTCCGATCAAATTATACAATTTCGCATGCCAAGATGTTGCAGTGCAGTGGCGGCTCGGTATCATATCATCGACTCGAAAAGCCAATTCAGAACCAGTATACGATACAAGTGGTATACACTGGTTCTGTGGTTGACGAAAAACAATTGTTAATATATTGATGATTGAAGTATTGCATAGATATGATAATGCTGAGATAGTGGTTACGAAAGAAGAATGGGTGATAACGTCCCCAGACTGTAGCTGTAGCACGATGAGATATAGCGGTAATTGTATGTCTCGTCGAGCACATTATTTTATTCTATGACAGCAAGTCTGAATTCCATCGGAGAAAAAAGATATTCACATTTGAAGTTACAAAAATGTTCCTTTGGTTATGATTGTTTTTTGTTATTATTAGCTATGCCCTGCGGCACAGAATACTCAATACCAGCGATACCAACCGCGTTTTCAAGACAAAAAGAACTGTATGTCAATTTCCAGGTTCCATGCTATCTGTCTGCTAATATTTATCGATATCGGTCCAGTAACATAGCTGTGAAAACATAACAAACGGACAGATCTACTCTCGCATTTAAGACATACTAACCCGAAGAAAACCCCTATAGTGTGGCCCTACAATTCCAAAACACTTCCTTAAACATCAGTGAAAGCATCGGGATCCCTGGCGTCGATATTTCTAACGACACGTGCTGTTCCGTATATAGTCACTTAGAAGACAAGGATAAGCTGGCATCCAAAAGGCTCGGAGTGCTCAGTTGACGGGCCAGTTGGCGCAGTTGGTTAAGATTCACCTTACGCGCCACAGGTCGTAGGTTCGGTCCCACACAGGACATGAATTTGTGTGCATGAACATGTCTGTATGTCCTGAGTCTGGGTGTAATTATGTATATTAAATATGTATTTACAAACAAAAAGTAGTATATGTATTATATCAGTTATCTGGTTTCCATAGTACAAACTCTGCTTAGTTTGGGATCAGATGACCGTGTGTGAGGAATGTCCCAGGATATTTATTTATTTAATAGAGCGAGGCAGTACTTCAAATCGGGGCAAAGGCGGCAAGACCGGCCTCATATGGAGTACTGTTGTCATCTATGGGCCGGATACCAGCTTGGGCTTTTGGACTCAGTTCAGCAACGACCAATTACAATTGTCGACGATCCCGAGCTCACAAGCGGTTTAGAGCCCGTTAGTCTGAGAAGAGACTCTGCCTCCTTATGAAAGTAGCGTTCTAAATAATGTTTTGACCTGATGCCCACGGCTACCTTGTACCATCGCAACTCTCGTCATCGAAGGGGAGTCCAACCTCACACATTGGAACCGAAATAGTTTCGTACTATGCGGTTTCAATGGAGTTCACTACCGCGGACGCTCAGGCTGAAGAATTAGCGCCCCACCGAGGTTTTCCACAGCATGGGATTCTTCAAAAAGGGTGTGACGAGATTTTTGCAGGGTCAGCAACGCCCGAGTGGTACCCTAGGTGTTACAAGCGTCTACATTCAGTTCTTATAGTCATCTTCAAGTTTTCTTTTTTATTGTGTTTTGCTATTTACCATAATCCAGTCAGTCATTGGCCATGGGGCTGATAATTCTTAAATAATGGCAATTAAACAAAATTTCATATAGTAGGTAGGTAATATGTGAGTGTCAATGTTTGCTGTGCCAAATAGAAAAAGAAATAATAATTTTAGATCTTTACCTTATCCTAGTAATGTATGTAAAAATGCTTGTTTTTATCGATGTTTGTTATTAAATTACGCCGAAATGGCTAATCAGATGTGGGTGAAACTTTGCACAAAGATAGATTAAACTCTGGATTTGCATTTATAATACTTTTAAACCAGAAAAGTTATACAAATACTGCGGGACGGTAACAAAGTTATACATTATTTTGTTTGATTTAACTTTGAATTTTTTTTTCCCATTTTCCATATCATCGGACTATTCTGTATCAATTCCGAATCAGTTTTGCTGCAATTATATTTGTTAATATTGCAGAACGATGATTGCGGATGAGGCCCTCAGGTCAATGAGAAATCGTTACGTACACGGGCCAGCTCCCAAGAAATGCTGGAACTTTGCCCTAGTAGGTCTCATAACCACGCCCGCGCCGTCGAAATTATATACAAAACAAAAGAATGTTTAAAAAATTATTACCGAACTTTTCTATTGTCAAACTTGAAACATTGATAACTTCACAAGTTTTGGAGCTACGATTAAAATACATTCTTACATCAATGTTAATACTGGCTTTCTGAAGGAAGTCGTGTATAATCTATAGTTTTATGTCTATATATTACGAGTAGTAAACAAAGTCATACATCTATGGATTTACCTATATAGCTACATCATATATTATAAGCATATAAAAGCGAAATACTACTAACTCACTAATCACAAAATCTCAGGAACTGTAAAGACTACAAACTTGAAAATAGGCAGGTAGGTTCTTAATAGGGTGTAAGCGCAGATATAAATGTAAATAGATGGCGCTAGTACTTCGCGTGCCAAAAGCTGTGCCAAAAGGGAGAGCAATGCTTTTCTTTTTAAACTGTTTCGCGCGGACAGGGTTGGCTGGCATTTACACCAGAGATGTTTAGCGAAGGATGTGTTTAGCTGACAAATAGGACCCCCTTCATTTTCACGTCATATCTAATGACAGCCTAACTAAAGCGCTCTTGTGACATTACGGTAGGTAGAAAAAAAGCGCTCGGTTTTCATACTGATGGAGGGCGGTATCTATTTAGATTTATGTCTGTGGCAGTGTTGCCTTAGGGATAGTTTAGATACTATCGATAGCATCGATTGTTAGAAATCATACAATAGTATCGATAATTTAGACTCTATCGATATGATCGATTGTTAGAAATCATACGATAGTACCTAAAATATCGATAGGTCTATCTATAGTATGAATGATTTAGGGACCCTCGATACTATCGATGGACAGTCGATATACTATCGATTTTTAGGCAACACTAGTCTTGTGTTGTTGTTAGTTGGCATATCCGCTAAGAGGGTAAAATGGTAAATATACAGTTTATTTATTTTTATTGGCTAATCTGTGGAACTATCAGTCGGATTCGATTTTTTTCTATAATAGGAAGTTACATTATGGAACGCGAGTGAAACCTCGGGGGACAGCTAGTTAGTTATAAAGTTAGATTGAATATAATAAAAAATATCTTCTTCTCAGTTGGTCTAAGATCCCGCTATATGTTTTGCAACATTTCACCGGTTTGATTAGATCAGAATAATCAAACCGGTGAAAGGTTGCAAAAAAATTTTTTTTTTTATCATTAAATAATCATATCCTGGACTGTAATTTGGTAGGCAACCCATATGCAGTATATTTATTGACATATTAAATTAAATATAAAATACGTTTCATCAAATAAACATCTCGGTGATGGTCGTTCTATAGCGGGTTCCTATACTAATCTGGTCGTTGGTGCAATAGATGGTGTGCGTACATAGTGGGTCTTCAACGGCAATGTTCTGCTTGACTAGGGTTACTGCTTTCGCAGACAGACACGTGTGGTCCTACAAGGGTTCCTTTTTTCCTCTTGAAGTACGAGGCCGGTCAAGGCCCTATTTAGTCATAACCCGTTTTATATAATGAAATGTCCATCACCTCCCCCAGTATGCCATGTCATGAAGCAGCAATAACAGATATAAAAGCCTCCCCCAGTAATTCCCTGAGCTGAGGTTCGCGCCCTCGGACATAGTTACCTAAATATTTACTCCGGTTGAGAACTTGCTCGGCGATTTGTCCGTGAAAAGGACTTCTTGGGAAAGGGTAATCTTATTGGGAAGTGACCTTCTAGTCAATAAAAAAAAAATACGGAACCCTACACATACACGTTCAATGCCCACGAAAACCGCGGTCCCCGTATCTTTGATTCAGCTGATAGGCGGTAGTTACCACCCTTCATTGACTCCAAACTACTGGATTAAAATGAAATAACAACATACTTGACTTTTAGCAATTCGTAATAATTTTAGAATTATAAAGATAGTATTCCTCGCCTTACTTTGATGACTCACTTGTCACAATGATTAGAAAGTTGTTGGTGAATCATGAATCCAGTTTCAATTTTGTTGCAGTAACCTGGAGGGTAGTCCTGACGGGCTCGAGTTGGGCTGTGAGGTGGAATACACTCTCGGTCGTGTGAACGGCTCCGGCGGTGGATGCGCAAGCGCGGAGTTCGTGAGGCTACTCACTCGAGGCACTATACCCATCGCGAAGCCCTTGGAACCGATACTTAATGGGACGGTCACAAGGACCCTAAGAGCCCTCAATCCTGATCAAGCTCAGTATTCAGGTAACGGTAATTAAAATTGATAAATTACTTTTAAATGTAATCATTTTAGTTCATTCTGTAATTCTTTGTTTCTGGTTCCTGGTTCGTTCCTGCAATAGCAGCCAAATTTAAATAGCCGATTTTTTTCGTAGTTTCAATAACCATGCAAGATCCTTTAAATCTTTAAGAATATAAAGTAAGTACAAACAAAGAGTTAGAATATAATATAGCAAAAGAGTGATCAGTTTCCATATAAATGCATTCACAGATATATCGTACACTAGTTGATTTACATTGAGACAAAATGTCGATAAGGATTCCTTTTCATTTGTTCTCAGTAAAGATATCGATAAAAAACGAGAAATTGTCATTCATTATATGTATTTTAGTATTTCAAACTATGTACAGTCGAGGACATAAATATGTATACACTTTTTGAAATTCAAAAGCGTTTTTCTCGCATGTTTAACATTTAAGTGTTAAACTATTACACAAATCATAATAGTATATGTTAGAAGATACTGCCTTTATAATATCTCATAATTTCAATCAGTAGTTTAAGAGGAAACCGTTGTTGAATTTTACTAATTGTATACATATTTATGTCCTCGACTGTACGTGCACTTCGTTTCAACGTTGCCCATACCACTGGCTACCGATCAATAGCTCTGTGGATTCATCTACATTCAATGTATGTTATATTTTACAACCTTCCTCAAGGTACTTCCTCATTCCTCATCCGAAGTAATCATGATAAACGATCAAAATGAATATTGTGCAATAGTTCTCATAAACATACAGCAAACTCGCATTTTATAGCTTACAGAGTTTTCATATACCAACGACCAATTTTGTAGTTTTTGTGGTTTTCAATATTATTATTTATTATTGACCTTTTGGTTATTTCCCACGTATTATATTAGATAAATGTAACTACGTAGTAAACGTAAATGGTAACCATTTGGAGAAAAAAATATTATATTTTTGTAGGTCTGATCCAAGTGGAAAACGGTACATCATACGAGTTCGGTATAATGGGTCTCTCGTGCAAACGTGAGATACTGCAGGTGAGCGACCCGGTCACCTTCCAAGCGGACATCGAGGGCCGAGCCACTAACATTGTGCCAATTAGGAAGAAACGACGCGCCACTGTCGATGCTATCAAAGGTTAATTAAGTTACCAATCTTTTTCTTAAACACATACATTGTCTGGAAATATTCAAAACCTATCAAACTGGCTTTCGTGGTTCGGCCATGCAACAACACGGCCGTGAAACAAAATACTTCTAGGTAATCAATACGTTTGTAACGTACCAACGCACTTTGAAGACGGGTCAGGTCACATTGCAATGAATTAATTTCTATTGAAAAGTCAGGCGTGCGGCGCGGCTTGACAATAATGTGCGATCCTTAAATCTGCTGCCTAGTACCATTTCCGGGATCTTTGAGATCCTACTGCTTTTCAAATATCAAAGCTAGGATTCGTATACTCTTATTTATGTCTGTATAAAAGCGCCAAGACAGTTTTGTGAATAAGTAGTTCTATTTCTCTGAACTAATATGACTTATTAACTTGATTCTTATACTATAAAATAAAACAAAGACAGGGCGATAGTGTTGCAAAGAAATAAATAGATAATTTGAACAGTACTTTCTAAATTAGAAGAAATGGTTTGGCGGGCGTGTGTCGTGCTTGCGCGGGGAGACGTACCTTGCTCCGCCATTGGCTTTTTGACGATCAAGGCCAGTCCTAAGTCTTAATAGGATGCTAGTGATATTACCGTTGAAACCTGACTGCCAAAAAAAGTATAGTATGATAAAAGGGAACAGTGATTATTATTAAGTACCATACAAAGATTACGATATAATAATAAATATAAGTAGTAAAAATCGAAAAAAAATTACGAAAAGGTCTTGTAGGTCTTTGGAGTAGATTGAACAATCTGGAATTGATAAGTGCATTATTTAGTTGCTTTTACATTCGAGTGAATAGTTGCAATGAATTGACAGGCTCCCGATACTCGTGCTTTCAACATTAATATCGAAGATGCGAGAACCGGGGCCCCTGAACTGTGATGTTGCATGAATTAACGTCAACTGTTGCATGAATTAACGTCATCAACGCTTTGTATCAATAAAACTTGTGTACATTGATAGTATATGATTATTGTTTCAGGTGGATTTGGATTCCTATCTCTGGAGGCTGATGAGAATCGGCGTTTGTTCTTTCATATGTCGGAGGTGCGCGGAAACCCTACGGAACTGCAGCCCGGAGATACGGTGGAGTTTGTTATGTTGACCAATCCAAGGAATGGAAAGTCCTCGGCATGTAACGTCGTCAAAGTGGGGTCAGTATTATACAAGCTGTACGGAACGCATTAGTAGGAATGTAAGCAATTAGACAAAAAGTTTTATGTAAGCTATATTGTTTACAAACAATATTGTTTGGTTAAATTTAAAACACGAATTCACATTACATTTCATGAGTACTTAAAAGAGTACAATAGGTACAATCCACAGACATATTACGTCGTCTATTTAGTTTTATATCTGAGGTACAATCTGTCACTACAAGTACGTCCCGCCATTTTCAATATCATTCTTTATTAGAACAGCGCTGCGAGCATGGATGTATAGATCAATTATAATTTTTTGTCGACAAAACTGACATAACACTATGAGAATGATATTTGATATCGATGTTTTAAAATGATTATCATTCAATGTTCGGCAGCGGGGCTATAGCTAGTTGTTAATAAGTATATTGTACAGCAGTAAGCCAGCGAGCGGCAGTAAGGGTAGATGCGAGCGTCCGGAGCGTCTGCTGGCGCGGCTGCGCACCGCGTCGCAGGAGGAGGCGGGCGGGCCGCGCGTCGTGGTGCTGCGCCCGCCGCGCGGACCAGACGGCGGCCGGGGCTTCCGACCGCGCAAGCCCATCGCAGGTACTGTGACACACACACACACACATCTACTATGCTCACACGGTACGCGACGCGACGCGCACTTGTTAAGATAGCAATACAGTATAATAATGTATCAATAGGCTACTATCCTGAATAAACTTTTTCGTCATTTACCTTATCAAAAAATATTAGACACGTATTTTTAGATATGGTGAATTAAAGTTCCGCGTAACAAAACGCCATGGCACACTTAAAAAATAACGACGACAAGTGACGTCACGGGCACCCACTCCCGAACTTTGATGGGCTTTATCTTTCATCATCATCATCAGCCTATAATGTCCCACTGCTGAGCACAGGCCTCCTTTCACAAATCAGGGTGAAAGGGAATGGGCAGATACTCCACCACGCGTGCCCACTGCGGATCGGTGGAGGTAGGCTAGTGGTCAACCTACTGTTGGAATTTTTCAAGCCGCCTAAAAGGCATCCAACTAGCTTAACGACTATCACAATTAAGTGATAACCGGTACCAACGGCTTTACGTGCCTTCCGAAGCACGGAAACGCTCGATTTGAAATACCACTAGGCGGTCACCCATCCAGGTACCGACCAAGACAGACGTAGCTTAACTTTGCCGATCGATTAAGAACGGCTAATCATGCTACACCACGAGCGCTTCTTGATAATCTACTGACTAATATAATATTTTTACCCAGGCCACATCCCTATTGTAAGTGTCATTAGATAAACACTGAAATGAAACGGATATCTGGTAACTATCTAGTATCCGGCCTATCCGGCGACCAAATTACTATCCGGCTGGAAACCGGATACAAACGCATATCCGGCCGGATAAAAAAAAGAAATATAAATCACTTAACAAATACAATCAGTGATCACAAAGTTTTTATTCTACAACTTAGAAAATTAATTAGAACTCATACTGCACTAAGGGCAAATTATGGTGAATGAATACTAATTTCTCTGCAGTCAGAGGTAACAAGCGGTTCGCTTGTTTTCATAAACAAGGTCAAGTTCAGGAAAAAGTCTTTCGCTGTACACGCTGCTGCAGGGTGCTTAAATATTGATTTTGGAAAAGTTTGTTATATTTGGGTATATTTTTAGCATTAGCTGCCCAACAAATATAAGGGTGATTGTGATCAATTCGCACTGAAATAAGATATAAATCAATCTAACACGCAATCGCGTTTTTCTTCATCGTGATACTGGCTAGTATTGTTTTCATTTGCTACCGCATTTAAGCAATCCCAGAACGTATCATGAGCCTCGCGAGATTCAGTTAACTTCGCTCACGAACGATAAGCCCGGATTCGGCCGAGGCCGCCCGGTCATTGGTCCAAACCTATGCAAAGCTACGCAAGCTCGCTTCTTGCGATGCACCAAATGGCAATGTTCCGCCAGATATTTGGCGGCCGGATATCCTGCGATCCAGCTACAAGGTTGGCCGAATATCCGGTATCCAACCAAAAAAGTATCCGTTTCATCCCTGATAAACACTTATTTTAATTAAATTACAAGTACAATTTTAATAAAAAAAATTATCTGATCTATCGATAAAAAACAGCGATTCTACCACAGCACTATGTATGGACAGTACCTACTAAATGATTAGAAAATCATCATCATCATCAGCCTATAATTTTCCACTGCTGAGCACATTCCTCCTTTTCACCAATCAGGGTGAAGGAGAATGGGCAGATAGTCCACCACGCGTGCCCACTGCAGATCGATGGAGGTAGACTAGTGGTCAACCTACTTTTAAAGGTTTTCAAGCCGCTTAGAAGGCCTCCAACTAACTTAACGACTATCACAATTAAGTGATAACCAAGACCAACGGCTTTACGTGCCTTCCGAAGCACGGAAATGCTCGATTTGAAATACCACTAAGCGGTCACCCAACCAGGTACCGATCACGACGGTGGTAGCTTAACTTGCCGATCGATTAAGAACGGCTTATCATGCTACACCACGAGCGCTTCGCGATTAGACAATATATATATGCCATCCGTCATAAAACGGTGCCGCCCACTGACTCGCTTGAATAGTATGGAATATGTTGAGCAAGGCGTCTCTACGAGGGCGACGAGTTTTTTTACTCTGTGATGTAAGCAGTAGAACGTCAGTAGTCCGTTAAGAAAATAGGTTAATCATTGGGTAACATTTTCCTTTTGAATTTAAATGAATTCGAAACCCATAAAATACTGTTAGAAAGTTCTTATTTACGCAGAAATAAAGTTTATACTTTGTTGTTCTCTACTTTACGTAAGAAAGTATGTAGAACGAAAGCGAAATGATTTTGATTGATTTTTAAATGTCTATTTAATAAAGGTTGTATAAAATAGCATACAAAATGATCTTATTCTAAATTGTACACAGTAATGTTATTGGAGTTTATGAGGTTTGATCACCTTTATAAACAGAAAATACATGAGACGAGTTATTAATACATACGCTTGTGTTTACACTTTAACAAACCTGTGGGATTTATGTGATAATCTTAATGATTTTTATCTTCAAACATTATGTGAATAACTTAGATAACATGATACATAATTTGAACAAATTGTAAAAATAATTAAATGTAATGTGGGTATTGCGAAATAAGTTTGTACAGAGTACGGATCGGTAATATAAGCGACCGGTCAGCTGGTAAGCGAGCCAATGTTAGGTGTATGATTCACTGAGGACATAGTGATGGGGCAGGGGATATAGACTGTACGATAATGTAGCCAATCTACTTGAGTCTATCGCTGAGACTAGAATATTAGAATGAGATGGAACATTTTTCATATAAAATTTACGGGACATTTTAAGTATGTAATCTTTAATTAAATAACATTATCTTTAACATTATGATACATGTGTGCAAAGTTGGTTATTAACACTCGAGGCGTTAAGTGAGCCGAGAGAGTAATAGTCAATGCACACGCGTGTCATACGACGTTTTTCAACACACTTGCGAGGAAAAAAACAGACTTGTATTTTTATAAGTAGACTTTTTTGATAATAGTCAACCACACAATGAGAAGGGTAACGGCGGGCAAGTTTTTATTTTTTTGACAGCGGTTAGCTGTCAAACTATTTTACCCGTTTAAATTAAGAATGCTTGGTCTACATACATATCACTTGCAGTGAGGTACAAATTTATCATAATCGGGATTATACCTATCATAAAACTGTGCGGTAATGTAAAGTAAAAAGCACAAGTGCGTAATAAGCTGCATTAAGATACTAAAAACGGTCCAATAAATGTCACTTTACGAGCGAGTGTGTTGAAAAGGATATTTAATGCGCATGTGAAGTTTACGAAGATTTGTACGAAAGGTGGTATTATAAGCTGCTTTTATTGCCTTGTTTTGTAAGACTTGTAATTTATTGTGGTTTGTGTCGGTTAAACTAGTCCACGCGGGTACAGCGTAGGTAATACATCGTCTGACTAATGTTGTATAAATGCGTAATTTGGTCTCTTTGCTCAGCTTTGATTTACGATTTAGCACCGGACCCAATGAATCAAACGCCTTGAGGCTCTTTTCACGAAGCAGCTCGGTATTTTTATTCCAGCTAAGTTTGTTATCTAAAACAATACCTAAATATCCCAAGTAGCATAACAATGTGCAAATTTTAATTTATTGTGAACCTGTGTATGTTTTCCGTCAAAATATTCACGCGCCAATAAAATTATCAAGCCAAAGTAAAATAATTATACTAAATACAGTAAATAAGTGTTTGTTTTTAAGGTTAGAATAAAAATATATTTATAAATAATAGATATGAGTACACATGATCATTATTCAAGCTGATAACCATGATACGGCTATAGTTATTATCAAATATTCCTTTAATTGTAATTTAAATGTTGTTATTGTAAATGTAAAAATGTCGACTATTTGCTATACAGCCTAGACGATATTTGGAGTGTCTTATAAGTCTTAGTAGCTGTACTAAGTAAGTTATGAACGTTTATTGCTGTACTAAGTAAGTTATGAACGTTTATTGCTGTATTAAGTAAGTGAACACATGCTTAATACAGCCTGTATATACAGCTTTAACGATAAAACCAGCTTGAAGTGTCAGAAAATACTTAACGCTGTATGGTAGACTTATAATATCTGTTTAAGAACCCTAAGCTGACGCGGATCCCTTTATACAGCCTGTATACTGTATCTCATAAATTACTCTTATAAGTATTAAAACTGTTCTTTACACTCTTGTAAGTCTCTAAAAGAACTCTAAGTTCTAAATGGGCTGGTTTATTGATGTAGAATATGCTTGCGTGCTGCTTGGGATTTGATAGACAGGCTCCATGGAATGCTGTAATTTTCCATTTTTACACATATTGTTGGAAGAGAGCGTTTCCGCGTGAACATAATGCATTCTGTTTTATTGGAGTTTACCTTTAACAAAAACATTCTCAGTAAATCGAAAGATAACTGTAATCGCCAAATAACAATATCAATATCCTGATCAGTAGTGAAGGTTGCGGTATCGTCAGCATATACTGCTAGATTTGTATGGGGTTGTTTAGGTGTATCATTCAATACAGAATAAACAATTATGGCCCAAAAATTGAACCTTGAGGCACCCCTGCAGTAATTGGCTTGGGTACAGAGTAAAGTCCATCAATTGAGACATGAAAATAGCGATTGCATAAATAATTTTGGACAAGCTTAACAAGGCAATAGGAATATTGTTGACTATTAGTTTATGTAAGAGTCCATTGTGCCAATCCGTATCAAAAGCTTTTTCGACGTCAAGAAGGATCATGCCGGTTGATTTACCTTGATTTAGGCCATGAGCAATGTGTTCTGCGACTCTTGCTAACTGTTGGGTGCCGTACTTTTCTGGTATCAAAATATAATCAGCTGTTTTTGAGAGACGGGTCAGAAGCAAGGATTCAAAAAGTTTTGCGTGACTAGCGTGACATATTAGGAATAAAAAGTATTTTCGCTTATATAATGATGGATATTTCTTTTCCTACTCTAAAATCACTGTTAAGATAACATTATTATTGAAAATAATTAAATCGCGTGAATAATTTCAATAATATGCTATTTTTATGATTAAATCAAACCATGAAATATAAAAGTAGGTTAAAATTGAATAAAAATAAATTGTGCCATGCGTAATTGCGTACAGTCGAGGACATAAATATGTATACACTTTGAAATTCAAAAGCGATTTTCTCGCATGTTTAACATTTAAGTGTTAAACTATTACACAAATCATAATAGTATATGTTAGAAGATTCTGCCTTTATAATATCTCATAATTTCAATCAGTAGTGAATTTTACTAAGTGTATACATATTTATGTCCTCGACTGTACACGTTCTGGCATTGGCTTACGGCGCGGGCGGCCCTCTGTTACTTGCACTGCGGGCAGTGCACCAAGCGGTAGGCACTTATCGAGCGTCCTTGAGTGAGTGAAGTAGCCCTGCCTAAACCCCCTTCATAGTAAATTTCATGAAAATTGTTGTAGACGTTTCCGAGATTCAGATTATACATATATACAAGAATTGCTCGTTTAAAGATATAATATATTTATTTTGTATTATTTTCAGATCTGTTAGCTGAGTGAGATGCCGTATCTAAAGCACATCCATGCCTCGACACTGCAGCTGTGTTTTGTAGGTAAAACATCCTAATGGTTTGATTTTCGAATTCAAATTGTTTCATTGTATTCATGAGAGACTGACTGATCTTCATTCTTTAGCAGCATTTAGAAATTTGTTTTGTTATTTTTACTAATTTTAGGAGAAGGCAATCATAAATAAATTATTGTCAGCTGTCATCAATACTAACCAGTTATGTTAATGTATTATACATCACCAAGCAGTAAGCTTACGATCAATGAGCGAGGAACATATCAAGTTTAATCAAACCGACTTTAGTTGCTTTATTTAGTTATTTGAATAAGAGGTTCTTTTTCGCATACATACGTTGTTCAAAATTCCGTTTGCACCATTCCTTATACGAGTGTCTTATGGTTTGCCAAGTTCAAATTAGTCCGGTGACGACGGCGACACATAGCAAATGAAGGTCTCGTCATGCGATTTTGTCGACATCACACAATGCGGTGGTGCGAGGAGCGACACCGCTGCTGTCTAATGAAACTGATGTATATATTATAGAATCTAAGGTATTATGTGTTTATGCTGAAACAATGCGAACCTATTTGGATATCTGATAATCTATATTCGAATTGTTCAGTGAAAGTTTAGTGATCTTTGTTTTATAACGTGATTGTTTTAAAATGTTTGTCAATTCTGTGATGGTATCGTCATCCTTGAAAACCTTTTCGTGTTTATGTAAATTGCGCGAAAAGCAACGCTAAGAATTTGAAGTACGCATTTATTATGTTTACGTTTAGTAGAGATCTCTATGCGGAATGTTCTGTGATTTGATGAAAATTTCATGTGCAATAAAAAATTATGGAATATAAATAATAAAAGCGTTTATTTATGACAGTGCTAGTATTTTAGTATTATTTTATGCCTGCTTATCATTATGGCGTGCGCTTCATTTGATATGTGTCACCGAAACTAAAAGATCTCTTTAATGGCTTACCTATTATTTTAATATTTAATTGAACAAAATTATAATGTGTTGAATCGGAAAAAGCATTTATAGAAGTATGCAATGTACTGGAATGGAACCAAAGACTGAATTTAAATATTTATAACAGTAATCATATTGGTATTAGCTTATTTTTATTGTCGGTATGTTGCGATCTTCGTGATAATCTTGATGGCCATAGGATTTTAAAATGTTCATGTAGGTATTCTAAACTTCTGTGATCCACGAACGGACTGTGCTGTGAATTTTGTAACGAACGGGTACAAAATACCTATTGTTTATAACAGTTGATATTTTTTAATACGAGGCTGTGTCTAGATACACTCAAGTTTTTCTTTTTTTATTACTTCCATTCAACGTATTATATTACTATATATAACGTGTGTCAGAATAGTGAAACAATATTGAAAACCCTAGCCTATCCATAGATGTCGTAGATGTTCTTAAAATGGAAAATAAATACACGAAATTATATTAAACTACTTTTTATTAACACGATCACAAACATAATAATTAGAAATATTTTTTAACGAAGACTTGTGTTTTTTACAAACACACGCGCAATATGATACTGTTGGTCTACAGCTGCAGAGCGTCTTGCTGAAGAAGGTGCTGATGACAGGCCGCTGCTGAAACTGCTGCTCAGCACCAAACCTACTGTTGATGACACTGGAGTACAGCTCTAGCGCCAATACATTAATATTTTTCTCGAATTATGTAGATAGGCGTTCGTAATATTAGGTACTAGCTGTCTCGGGCGGTTATACCCAAGTTCCCGTGATGAAAAGCCTATAATACTCGGAATAATGTCGCTTCCAATTAGTGAAAGAATTTTTCGAATCCGATGGTAGTTCCAGAGATTAGCCCGTTTAAAAAAAAAAGGAAACAAACAAAAAATCTCTTCCGCTTTATCATGTTAGTATAGATTAACACTGAGTAGGTACATAATGGTCACTTAACTTCACCCCGCCCGTATTTCAATAGACACAATTTTCTCGTAAGTCTAAGAGCGTCATTCCGCGTTGTATTGCAATTTGCATGCATGTGGGCGTAGTAGGTGATTATGACGCGTGTGCAACACATTTTATCGAGAGTAGCCGAGTGCAGTTTATTAAGAGGAGGAGGTCGCCAGGAGATCTAAGCGCGGTTGGTATCTATTATTATGTTGCTATCTCAATTGGTCGCGGTATTAATTTTGATATTCGTAATCCATGTTTGATATCAATACCATGATAGTTAATGAAGATGTCAATATAGGAATCACATAATTTTCGCCAAGGTCCCTGGCCTGAAGTAGATTAAACTTTAACTTAAAACAATAAAATTCTTGTCGTTTTAGGAATTTCTTTGAAAAACAGAATCAAGGCGGCTCCTTTACGACAAAAAATGCGAGTTTATTTGCCATTGTACTTTTGTATCTTTGTTGCTTAGCGGAAATATGACTTTCCACAGGTCTAGATATTAGTTTTATTTGTTGCTATTAAACGCCATCGTGTCGTTTAGGACGTTAAACGGGAGAAATAAATATTTTACTTAGGTTTGTAGAGAGCGGCCCGCAACCGACGAAGCCATTTTAGTTTACTTGTGTACCAGGCCGCAGACGAAGCTGTAGATGAAATATTTACATCCATGTATTATTTTATTTCATTCCGTCACATTGTAACCATATTTGGGTGATCAGACCGTGTCTAGATGCCATAAGTGTTTTTCTGATTTATTTACTTAACTGTTTTTTCGATGTTCCCCCTAGACTTCATCGTTTATTTCCGTAATTGTTGTTCATTGTGCCTCATCAATTGTCTTTGGCTTCAACCGGTTTAAATTCTTGGAAACCCGGATCTTGTTTGCTTTAAGATGTAAAACACGCTTTAAAATTCGATACGTCTCAATTTTTTTCTCTTATAGCATTTAGTTTATGCCCAAAGCCTTATTTCTCTCACAGATAACGGACGTCAGCGATAATTTTTTGGCATTACATTGGCGCTTGAAGCCTCACTTATGTAACACACACAATAATAAGTAATTTTTTCAACAGTGTAGTAACCTGTTATAGTACAACTTTAACAATTGTTCAATAAATGCGTTTTCTTGGCTTCTTGTTAGGTCCTGTAGAGCTAAGTCCGATAGATTCATAAATCCATAATCCTTGATTACTTAGCCGACGGATGCTCTCCATCTTGTACAGTTTTCAGGCTTATTAAGACTCACCTTCGATGTAAGTCGCATCATCTCATAATACTCATGTTTACTCATGCTACACATATTTTTTAATTGGCAAAATACAAGTCACCCAACACGTTCGCTAGTTTTATTTAGTCTTTGTTTATGTATTGTACTGTAGAGATAATACACATCTTAAGCAATGTATTTACTCTACAGTCGTGATAAAATCTTCTTTCACTTTTCTTGTAATAAATAAAGTTCTATTATTGTATCGCTATCTTAAAAAGTGCGCGTTTTGTCGCGTCGCGTCCTGCGAGCTGATCCTGTGATTTGAGCTGTGCGAACATCTGTCAGTCAGTTTCTCCTATAAATTTAATTAATTAAATTGAGAAAATCATTAATTTAACTGAGCAATAAATTATTAATTTGCTCAATAATTATTCTTTAAGTGATTTTATTATTTAAATTATTTATTTTTAAATGAGTTCGTTAGACTTATCATAAAGCCGGTAGAATATGTCATTTTTAAAGCGCCATTGTCCCAGTAGGTTCTACTATGCTCTATGAGAGTTGGAAGAACTGTTTTAGTGTACTTCTAGAACTAATTACTTTAATAGTTGCTACTGTAAAACGTCTATTATTCCAGGAGCGTTTGTTAGCATAATTCTGGAACTTAGTATCATATAACATTTGTTTTTCTCATGTTTTGAGCTTAACATTGTAATCTAAATAACGATCAAAGATTATCGCTTTACTACTTCTCCTCGTATCTTCTTTATCCTAATAATTTATTTTCTTAACATTGATGTAGCCCTATCTATAGTATTTAAAGAAACATCTGCGATACATAAAGATGTATAGCAGTTTAAATTACTGGTATCTAACGTCATATGAACATAAAAGGCGCTGTAGCAGTGCCTTTTCTACTTTTAATGCTTTAAAATAAGCTCTGATAAATCGCTAAAATGTTTGTTGGCCTATGAATACAGAGAGTAGAGTAGTACAGAACTACAGCTCTGCGTTGATATTTTTTGCATAATATTTACGTTTCGATTTTTTTTATAGTTATTTTATTTAAATATTATGTTGGATTAGTCATGCTGAACAATTTTTACTATGGGACCAACACTGAATTCTTACTTTTCATACCTGTTTCATACTTTATGATCGAGCAAGGTTGAGTTTTGTAAGAAAAGTAAAAAAAAAATTGAGAATACACTATTGATCCCATAGTAAAAGTTGTTCAGCATGACTTATCCAACATAGGTTTCGAAAATATGCCATCTCGAAATCTCCACCTAGTATAACCCTGAACCTGACTAGTTGGGCAGTATTGGCTAGCTCCTTCATAGGTGGGCCCCAGCTTTATACAGCTTAACCAAGGAAAACCTTGACGTGAACTAATACCAGCACCTAATCTACTATAATACTCTGAAATAATTATGGTTTCACTATTCTCTTGCACGTTGTATAATTTAAGTGCCAGCTATTATATCTCAGTACTGTTAAAAAAATTACCTCTCACTCTGTACATTTAATTAGTGATTCGTGTTCTACTTCATATATACAAATAATTAGTGTTGTTTCAGAATAGCATTCGTACGTCTACGTAATAGTACCTACCTAATAATAAGAATTAGTTATTACTTTGCACAGCATAATTATTATCTTATATATACACTTGCATAAAAACATAGTAGGCTTTAAATTTATTGCAATACATAAATGTTTTCATATTCATCATAACGCATTAAATTACTCGAATAGATAAAGTTGCAATTATACACACAGTCATGTCATCATCATTCTCACACGCCAATTTAAACTACTTCTGATGATGTTATTGTAAATATCACTTGCGACACCGTCACAGAACATTAAGCCGTGCATTTTAGTTAACCACATGACTGATGGGTGACCTGTGACGTAATGTACCATAAAATCGTGACCATAGTGTATTAAATAAATAACAACGTTATCATTAACATAATATTTTTAGAATTTATTTTAGAAGACTATTTTTGGGTTTATCGCCATTAGCAAGGAATCTTGGACTGAGGATTCGTTCTTAGAGATGGAGTTGTGTAAAGGTTCAATCATTTGTAGAATTGGTAAATTACATATTGTCTCTCATCAACTCGAGTTACAGTTACTTTCGGGTTTCTGGGACCTTGATGGCGATACTAGTACAACACCACACAAATGAATGAGCGTCCATACGTCATTTGTCAAAACGAGCCTTTATGTCATGTTTTCTGACCATTGTATTTAGATTGTCTTGTCCACAAAAAAAAAGTTAAAATCATATTGTACATAGAATGAAGTTGTATGTAAATGTCAAAACTTTAAAGTTATCATCATATTTGTTTGTACAAAATGGCTAACTTTAAAACTTCTTTCAAGAATGGTTTTCCGCCCAAGCCTTACATTTAATGAGTCTCTTTAATTTTGCCCGCGGCTTCACTCTCTCTTAACTTCGATCCTTGCTCTGTTGCTGCGTGAAAGAAGGTCAAATCTACAAATATATCTTCAAAAATATAAGTAGGAATGACCACTGTTTGTACAATATTTTTTGTTTCCATCTTTATACGAATATAATGTTGTTGTTTAAGTTATTCAGATAAAAAAATATGTAAATTTTGAGATATGCAAAGTGGAAATTTCAAGTCGGCGGAATCATCGTTAACACGATGACCTGACCATACGTAACAAATTGGAATTGGAAGTCAGGTATTCGATAGTGTTGCTTTATCATATCCCACACAAATCATGGAATTAATTGAATTGTAATGCTTGTATCCAAGATACACTAAATTAAAGCAATTTTACTGAATGAACATAGAATATTTTGATATTTTATTCAAAATCAAAATCAAATAGTCATTTATTCAGTTTAGGCCCTAGTAAGGCACTTATGAACGTTAAGTTGAACAGTTTAATTTACCACCGGTTATTCGTGAAGAAAACCACAATGATTGGGCGCATTTTAATAATGTTACCTTCGGTAAAAGATATCAACTGATATTTATATTTAACACAATAAATGTCAATCAAATAATCATTAAATTCGCAGGTACGGCACATGATATTATTTTATAAGGAGGTGCTTTTAATGAAATCCAAAGAAATTGTTCCATTTATAGGAATTTTGAACAAACGTTTGATGCTTTATGCTTGAATGCAACAATTTTTATTTGCTGAATATCTTATTATATATTAATGCTCATATAACCATTATAAAATATAGTAATAGTGAAAGATGTAATAATCAGGAAAATTGATGTTGTAGTGTACGAAAATAAGTCCCGGATCATTTCGGGTATAGGTATTATTATAAACTAGTCTTAAATATTTATGCCCGGTGATAGTAATGAGCAGTTTTATTGTTCCAAACAACGGTAACGAATGAAGTTGAGATCTGATACATACAAATCTCTTAAACACTTCGAAAATTGAAAAAATAACCACTAAGCTATGAATTTGGTGAACCAGTTACAAAATATAAACACAAAATTCAGTGCCTAAAGGAACCTCGAGATCGAAAAATACCAAACAAAAAATGTTAAATTATTTAAGCCTTTCAGAATTACAAACTTTGGAATAATCTTAAGAGTTTAATTTTATTTAGTTCTTCATGTGTAATCAGTAGACGATTTATCTATGCCAAATGTTTATACACCTGTACATTTTTAAAACTTGTGATTAAACCAATGTACAACAATTTTTGCCGACTTCTACTCAAGATCCCTTATTTTATATGAGAAAACAGAACGTGACACAAAATATTATGGTCTCATTTGTTTAACGATTTGTCATTTTTGTTAAGCGTAGTTGTGTCGATTTTTGTCTACATATTAAAAGAGACAGTAAAGAGAAAACGCTTATTTTTACTAAAAGAATGTGTTTGAGATGAGTCTTTCCTGATTGTCATCCATTCAGAAATCAAATGCACCTATAAATCAGAAATATCTTGCATACGCTCATAATTATTCAAGCACTGGCCAGTCAGTAACTTATATAGAAAAGGAAGGTTGTAATCCGTTTAAACTGAGATGCAGGTCGCGCTGGTTCAGCGTAGCATAGCTTTTTAGTGTTCCTTACCCAAAAGGTACTTACAGGACCAATCTTCGCAATCGTCTACCGACTTAGTATTAAAAAAAAAAATGGCAGCTCGCGGGCGCCGCGGTGCCGGTGAAATTAGTGGCGCGCTTGCCGCGAGGCGTCAACTATTTTATCTAGTCATTGTAAAATTTACTTCAACGCATACGATTTAAAGGCCTCACTTGCATGAGGCGTAGCCGTGCTGTTATAGTGAGCGGTGACCCTAAGTAAGCGTTAATTAACGTCAATTCTTTACACTCGGGGTACATGTGTGCCGTATTTAAACGAGATCTTATTCAAAATAGCGTGCAGTTCATTCCGTGCAGCGTGGCCTGTGTCTCCGTGTACGCTTCCGACAAAATATTGCCTTGTTAAGTTACACATATACATTAAGTATTAAAGGTAAATTATTAATTACCTGTAAATGGTTGAGCTGGATATAAATAAACAATATGATTGTACAAAAAAGCTTTTCTTATTAGTGGATTGCTACTGATAACTTGTTCTTCTAGGTCTTCTGAGCTTGCCACCAAATTGTAGTTGTTAAGAAATGTTATACAATACAAACATGGGCTATATAATAACCATGCGCAAATATAAGGACATTGCATCAGGGTATATTTTAAAAAACCGGCCAAGTGCGAGTCAGACTCGCGCACCGAGGGTTCCGTACAAACCTGTAGGTATATAAGTAAATGGTAGTATAGACCTGAGTATTTGATATTAATTTCAATTTATTACCTATTAAAAAAAAACTACTTACTAGATCTCGTTCAAACCAATTTTCAGTGGAAGTTTGCACCGTAATGTACATCATATATTTTTCATAGATTTATCATTCTCTTATTTTAGAAGTTACAGGGGGGGGGACACACATTTTACCACTTTGGAAGTGTCTCTCGCGCAAACTATTCAGTTTAGAAAAAAATGATATTAGAAACCTCAATATCATTTTTGAAGACCTATCCATAGAAACATATGGGTTTGATGAAAAAAAAAAATTTGAGTTTCAGTTCTAAGTATGGGGAACCCCCAAAATTTATTGTTTTTTTTTTCTATTTTTGTGTAAAAATCTTAATGCGGTTCACAGAATACATCTACTTACCAAGTTTCAACATTATAGTTCTTATAGTTTCGGAAATAAATGGCTGTGACATACACGGACAGACAGACACACAGACAGACATGACGAATCTATAAGGGTTCCGTTTTTTGCCATTTGGCTACGAAACCCTAAAAACTATGCACTTTACCTAATCGTATAAAACCAAAGAGGTCCTTTTTTATGGTTAAAAATAGTAACCGCGGGGCGTTGTCATGCTGTCACAAGCACGTAAGTTATGTGTCTGTATGTTCGTCTGTCACAGAGCTATATTTCAGCAACCACTAATGCTATTGCTGACCCAAACATATTGCAAAATGAAAAATCCAGAGAAATTTCAAACTAGGACTTCAAGTTTGAATGGCGTATCATAGAAAAGGGCTTCATTTGTACATAGCAAAACAGGTTTTTATTTCCTTTTATTATACCTACGTAGTTTATGACTTATGACGAAAAATGCCAAAAAAAATATCATTCTTTGCCATATTTGATGCAGATACCTACACGCCCTAAACGTTACAGAATAATAATAACACAGATAACATTTTAAGATTTTATTATAAACATTAAAAAAATACACAGAATATATAGTGTAATAGGTTATCGGTAGCATCAGGGACATTACCGATACAGATTTAGGGCTAACACCTACTTATTATAAATGACTACTCGCTTAAATGTAAATAAAGATAATTAATAAGAGAGTCAAGCGATTAAATTAATAATGGGTAGGTATATATTTTCGAGACACGCAGCGACTATTGCGACATTGCTTTAGATGCCCGATTTTCGTCATCATTGAATGTCGCAAACGACATTTGCCAAAAAAATAATGGCGAAGATACCTTAAAATCTATAAAATATTCGTAGAGGTTGTAAATTTTAGATGGGCCAGTAATAAACAGCTACTTTTATACTTGTTTTCTGAAAACTTTCTTGGTGACCATGTATTTTGAAGGTAGGTAACTGGTTATAATCTACTATATAAAAATAAGTCGGGTGGTCCTTCCTGACGCTATAACTCCAGAACGCACGAACCGATTTCCACGGTTTTGCATTCGTTGGAAAGGTCTCGGGCTCCGTGAGGTTTAAAGCAAAGAAAGTAGGGTAGGGTAGGGTAGGGTAGCACCATAGGGTAGGGCAGCACCACGCGAACGAAGTCGCGCCGGGCAGCTAGTTAGTTATAATATTGATCATGCACGAGACCGATATAATGATTGTGTAATCGGCTATTAAGGATTTCAGGGACCCAAATCTGCTATAACAATTGTGTTCCAATGAACTATCAGTGGTGTCAAAATTGTTACAGTTTTGGTAGTCTAACACAATAGCGTCCTATGGCGCCATAATAGCTTTCCGATGATTTTACACTATAACTACAATCATGCCACAATGACCTTTTATTGATGTTGTCAGTTTTTGTACAAAAATTATTTTCAGTCATATGAGACCCTTATGAATTTGTAGACTGCGCACATCGGCTCAATGATAATGGAATTGCAATAGTATCGTGTCAGTATGACATTTTAGCAGACTTGGCCCCCTGATCGAAACACAAATAGAGCAAAAAGAATTTTCAGGTTTTTCAACTCTAAAACGAATAATTCTGAAAAGTATAACATCATATTCCTACTGTTAAACAAATATCACCATAAATCTGTTAAGGTGTAGAGCAGACAACAATAATTGTATTATATGGTAGGTACACCACCCTGACCCTCTTAATTCCAAACAAGTGCGATGAGAGTTCCAACTGTTGAAGTAAGTCAATAATCTAACCTATTACTTCAGGTCCCGCCAAAATTAAATGCGTGGATACTTAATCATAATAAGAATATTTTCAAAAAAAATACTATATAAGCTACGTATGTACCTATTTCTGCAATTTAGGAAAATCGCAACAAAATAAATTATTCGGCGGTGCTCTCGAGTGTACTAGGTAGGTAGTTGAGTGATGTATGAAAGTATCTTCGGCATTCTTAACTATTTACAACTAGGTAGGTATCTATCTTTTTACTCTACAACCTAAACAATTTGTTCGTAGTCATTTATGTTTTGCCAGAAGCTTGTATTTCTTCGCATGTCAGCCCGCGGTAGCGTGCTTCGAAGTCGTAGTGAGGGAATTTTTGGATAGCATTGTAAAGATTTGAGCCTGGACTCTCAGTAGACTTCAAGTCTCTTGCGCCGACTAATGAATAATCGCGATCGAGATTGCCCAGTCTCACACCTTCCTCCAATAGCATCTTGGTTCTTTCTAACTGGAGATCTGTTACTGTTGCATGTGCAGTCAGTTCTTCGCGATAATCACCTGGAAAGAGGTGCATAGCTAAGTACAATATTTCATCAATACCATTAAAGCTGGTTTTGATTCTTAAATAATAACTCAGTACTAGGTACCTATAATGCAGCGATGGGCAGACAAGGACTACAAGAAAGCCAGGTTGGTGCGAAGCAATGCAACATTTTTCGCCACGAATTCGCTTTAATCTTTCATCGACTTGATGTACCTACTAGTGATCGGATGAAATAATTGTTGAGACCTGTGGTTGAGAGGCTTTTCAAATATTTCATCACGGTCGTTATATTACAACAAGCTCGACTCAAATGTCATATGAGTTTGTAGTTCAACACAAATTGTGGATTTTTTTTTGTGCGCAAAATAAATGTTATGAGAGCTTAACGTTATTTGCTAATTATTACACAAGCAAACGTCTATGTACGTGTTGGTATGCAAGTTAATTTAAACTACGTCTATTAAATTATGCGGTATGTTTAATCCAGTATGATTTGGGTTTAATTACCAAAAAAATTTTGGGTTTATGTCTGGTCAATCATACGTTTTATACTGGATGGAGATTTCGAGATTGCATATTTGCGAAAACTATGTCGGATTAGTCATGCTGAACAACTTTTACTATGGGACCAATAAGAAGATGAACAAGATGGTGGAAGCCGATCCGAGCCAAACTACCCAGGAATTAGCGGGATAGTTTAACGTTAACTTACCAACGATATTGACTCATTTGCGTCAAATCAATAAAATAAAATAACATGAAAAATGGGTGCCTCAGGATTTGACTAATCTGCACAAAGAAACTTGTGTTGCCTTGTTGAATCGATACAGAAATGAAGGAATATTGGGTCGAATTGTGACATGTGATGAAAAGTAGATTCTTTACAATAACCGTAACTCCAAACCCCAGGTCAAATGCCGCAACAGTGTCCTAAAGCAAAGCTTACCAATAAAAAGGTAATGGTAACTGTTTGGTGGTCTCAGCATGGTGTTATTCAGTATAGCTTTCTCCGTTCTGGTCAAGCAATAACGGCAGATGTGCCGAACTCCGAACAATGATAGCAAAACTAGCAGTGAAACAGCCCCGACTCATGAATCAATCTTCACCATTATTGCTCCATGATAACACGAGACCTTATACAACACGAGAAATCGTTTTAACTCTACAGGAACTGCAATTAGAAATCATTCGTCGACCTCCGTATTCGCCAGATTAAATTAAATATTGATTAAATAAATAAATATGTTAAATTAAAAAAAAAAAAAAAACAATTTTTCAGTAACAATCGGCAATTTCATACTTTAACCCCTAATACATATTTATTCAAAAGTGGTGTCAATTACTGAAGAACCAACATTGCTGTAGTAAGGTAGGTACCTAGCAAGTAGGTAGTACTTTTACTCACCACATGCGCTGTAGGTACTTGCGCAAGTTACGGGGCGGTAACTTTTGAAGTTTGGACTCGGACCCTCTGTTATACAACTGGTTGTACGTAGTATATTATTAACTCTGTGGTATAGGTAATAAACTCTTTGATAGTTAGGTAATCCTAAGCACGTTTGGGTGTTCAATCTTTAGAGCGTAGTTATAAAAAACAACTAAGTACCTACACCAAATGTTTGGACGATCGACGGAACGTGAAAAACCCACAATTGGATGGCAATTTTGGCGCGGCCAAATCTCATTATGACTCAGTCAAAGTCAACACCATTTATTCAATTTTGGCCCTAGTAGGGCACTGATATGAAGGTCAAAGCTACTGAAGTTATCACCATTTCGGAAGTCGGCCTTTAACTCAGAAGAACAGGCAAGAGAAAAAAAACTTTGGACTAACTTGTTTATCTAGGCATTTCGTTTTTTACTTCGATTGCTCGGTATGCAACAACATATATGTGGCAGAATACCTGATGCCGCTGCCAGCACCTAACTTCACCACGGTAAATTTTGAGAAAGCCGGGTTGGGGTTGTCTTGTTATGTAGCTATGCAGTTCCATTCACTAAAATATACCTTCAAATACTCTGAAGCCAGGGCCTATCTCGTCAACAGGTAATGCCAACCAAACGCGTCGTGTGTGGGCTCAACTACTCTATCTAACCATAATTGGACAATTCCAATGCATTAATCACAGTAATTTATTATTAGGAAATGAACCTGACTATGAATCTCCGCTGATGAGGTATGCCCACTCTGTTTTTTGGCTTACAGAATAATATTCGGTCAAAAATACCTATACACTAACTCACCAATGAAGCCAATGCCCAACGCGCATCGGTTGTAGCTGAATGTGTGGGCGCCGATTATTTCCCACCCTCGGCCTTCGTACACACGCCCATCGTTGCCGATTAGGAAGTTATACCTGAAGATGTGAAAGTATTAATGTATGATGTAATATGACTGGGCCAGACTACCGATTGGAGCTGGGTATTAGGTAGTGTGTAGACGAGTTGGCGTAGTCAGGTCAAACATTATAATTATTAGGTGTAGGTACATATTGGTAGGACGCGTCGATCGATTTAGCAACCGACTGTGGATTATCCGTTCGACTAAAGACTATCTGGTAATCATATATTATGCGAAAGAAGGCAGTCGCTTAGCTTGCGAGGATGTCAATATAGCATTGTATGCTCATACTAAACAATAATCTGGCTAAACTATTATAACTAACTATATAGCTATTCAATTGGCTAAACAATAAACATTTCTTTAAATTTTGCCAATTATTTGCTAGTAGGTACCTATGCATAATTTTGCTCAGGTACAGGTTATTATGATTACAACTGTTGTATACATGTACACCAATACTTCCACCGATTTATGTATGTAATGTAACAGATTGGAAAGAAAAAGAGAAAGTTGGAAAATTGGCCCTAACTATCAAATGTTTATAAAATCGTCAGGTATGATTTTGATTTTATTTTATTAGTCAATATTTATATTTCAATGCAAATACTTTTATATCTGTAGCCAAACTGCATATAATCGCTAGCGATTTGTAACGGTTTATTCATCGTAGATCGTAGATTGTTTGGCTAAGCGATAGGTGATGTCCTTAATACTAGCTCATAAACTCATGTGTTGATAAGCAGTGTTGATACTTGATATGAATTTTTTGCAAGATTCCAACTTTGAATACCTACTACCTATGCGCATTATCAGCAAAAACAAGTTTTTTCATAATCATGAAAACAATTCATAGATAAACAATCGGTCACAATTTCAACACCAAGTTTAACAAGCAAACATAAATTAGTATTTTGGTAGCTCCTATAGCCAGTTAGGTAGCAGTACCCCGATCACAGTACCTCTACCATGGATTTTCTACACTAACGTAATCTACACTCGCTAATGACCACGGTGAATATTTTGTATGACGAGCACCTCCTCTAGTGGACACTTGGAAGCATTTCATACAAAATGTGTCACCGTAGTCGCTAGCGAGTGAAGATTACGTTAGTGTAGAAAACTCATGGTAGAGGTACATATTACTAAATAGTACTACTTAATCCGATGGTCGAGTGTAAAGCCGGCTTTTCACTATGGGATATAATGTGATATATATATATATATTACATCTTGAGATATAATATTTTATCGCCCGTCATACATTTTGTACGAGACCGTTCACACTGCGCTATAATATACATTATATCCCATAGTGAAAAGCCGGCTTAAAGCTTGCAAAGAATAAACGTAGGTAACTATCGCGTTTGCGTTTTTTACTGGCTTTCAGAAACTGGCAGTTAATATCTGGCAAACGCGATAGTTAAGTTACTTCTTTGCGAACTTTACACTCGGGGTACCTACAGAATAATTTTATTAAACCTCTACTTCTTCTTTCGTTAGCTCATAACTATGTCTACTATAATATAGGTGTTTAATTGGTAGCCAATTGTTATCATGCATGGCCGCATCTTCATGGAAAATAATAAAAAAATGCATCCATCTTGGTCTAATTGTAATGCAAACAAATAATAATAAGAGTCTATTCCACATATATTGTGTGACGAAGTGGAACATTCAGGTAAAACTAGATATGTAAAAGTAAAACTAATAAAAAAAAAACTTTGACGAGCAATATAAAAAAACCACTGTAGTTATCATGTATAATAAAGTTATCATGAAATATTTCCGAAACCACGTATTTAAGATAGCTTTTTGAATTGAAAAGCAACATTCACATGGATGTATTTAATAAAGGATTAAAAAAAAACAAATTGAAACAAAAAAAAGGGAAAAACAAAATAGGGCCATTTAAACAAAAAAACAAGTGGCGTTTTTTATATTGCTCGTCAGTGTATATCACTCTTATTACATGAGATTGTTTCAGCCACTCCTAGCTCTTTTTGTTGTAGGTATATGACTAGAAACTGACGGATTTATTTACAACCTGGGTATTGCTAGACTTGCATCTAGATTTATGAAGTGCCGGACTGAAAATCCATTGGGCCCAAATCCGCCCAATTATGAGTCTTAAATGCACTAATAGTCGACTTAATTTCCGAGTTAGCAATACGGAACCCTATAATACGCATGGTTCTCCGCGCACTTTACCGGTTTTTACTTTCATAAGTCGAGTTATAGTTATTTCTATTTTTGTTGCCCCCTAAAATACCCCTAAACAAATTTCATCGAAATTGTTACAGTCGTTTTGGAGATCTCAAAACATTAGGTAATATGTACAATTATAACTCTTTTAATAGTATAGGATTTATCTAGTTTCCATTGAACCTACCTACAAGCTCTGCTTAGTTTGGGATAACATAATAGGTAGCTGGGCGTCAAAAATGTACCACCCAGGTACGCTGAGGTTGTTGGGAATAGCATAGGGTTCTTCAAGAAGGGTGTGAAGAATTTTTTGCAGGGTCGGCAATGCGCGCTTACCGTCAGGTGGGCCGTAGTTATTTCTTGTTTGCTACCTTATTGGAGGTTTTTTTTTTAGTATAGGTATGTATTTTTACTTACGGTATATCATAATCGTATACGCGGTTGTACCAGGCCTGCATGTCACGCAGTTCAGCAGCACATGATATGAATTGGTAACACTCGGGACTGACTGTGTGTTGAATGATAACCAGTCTCAACGGCTTGAAATCATCCAGCGTTTCGTTGTATTCAGCATCCTCCGCAAGCCACATCTCGCGTGTTATATTCCAATCGTGAGGAGCTGTCGGAAATTTATTGGTAAGTATTGGTATTTAACGTGACGTGATTAAGCTTTACTTAACACTCAGTAAAGCTTAATCACGTCACATTACTTTCTCACGAACATTATTGTATAAGGATAGAATATATTTAAAGCTATCAAAGCTTATGTCAGCGGCTCTCAAAAATTTTTGGCGACGGACACTTTTTAGAAAGCGAAATATTTGATGGAGACAGACATATGCTTTACATTTTTTTTTTTTTTTTTTATATTTAATTAAAATTATTGGACTACCTATCCTATCAAATTAACTATATTTCAATTATTTATTTAGTTGAATTTTTTTTCTGAACCTGACTTCCTGAAGAATTATTTATTAATATATTGACCCTACCTAATATCGCGGAGATCCAACAGAGGCTTTGCGGAGCCCTATAGGGCCCCGCGGAGCACACTTTGAGTATGGCAGGCTTATGTCATTTTCATTAACGGGGTAATAGTCTAACATTGGTTGTTAGTAGTGTTGTCATCCAACAGGGTTTCCCCGGATTTATCTTAGTGACTTAAAAAAACCACTCTTGACATAATTTCCGGATGCTTTTTGTTCTGGTTGACAGATTTTAAAGATGGCAACCACAGACTACGCAATATTCATGAGTCGTGGCCATTAGGGAATCCAATGCAGCATCAAAATCTCGATAGCTCCCGAGGATCCGCGGGGTTGCGGGACTACAAAAATCATACGTTGTGTTCTAAGTAATAAGTTCATGAATGTATGAAGATGAAGTGCTATCACTAAGAATACCTACATATAATGAAGTCCGCCATGCGTACGTCCTGCCCTGCCTGATAGACGGATAGACTAATTAAACAGGAAGGTTTGTGCATATAATTTATACTCGTGCGAAGCCGCGGGTGTAAATTTAGTATGAAATAAAAAATACAGTTAGACATTAAAATTATACTTTCCATTCATAATTAGTTCATGTAGTTTTTTCAATTAGGTGTTTCTTTTTGTTGCAATAATTACCTTGACGGTACAGAATATTCAATTGTAGTAGTAGTGACGCCTCGCAACTGCAACTAATCCCCGTACGCTTACGCTCGTGGCGTGGGGAATCCCCTGTGATTCTAGCATAACTTGACATTGACACGCACATAAATATATATTTTTTTATTCAGTAGGTGGCGGAAATCCCGCATGTGTAGACCCGCATTACTGGTCCTCCAAAAATGGTTTTCGTATGCGAGATTTGATTCCCTAGTGACCATTACAGATGGCGACTAAATTCACGTTGAATGAAACAAGCTAGACTACTTACAGTCCTAAGTATATTTACAACAAGGATGTAGGTAAAAAGTAGTTACAATCTAGGTCCTACTAAAAAAGTTAACATTATTTCCGAGTCACTCGGGTAAATAAGTAGGTACCTGAGTAGGTAGGTAATATTATTTTCTTATCCTTTTTGTTAGAGAGATATCGTGAGACTAAATTAGTTTAGTTTGTAAACAACAGAATAAGCACCAATGCAAATCTACCTTTATCAGGTCGCGTGCACTACAAATGGCCGGTTTTGTGAGGTGCGTTGTCTATCAGGATTAACGATATCTGTGTTTGGTAAGTACCTACCTACTCGCGCCTACCTAATTGCTGGCCTGGCTCACTTCATAGTTTAGGCACATATATACCTACGGACGGACTCGCGAACGGCATACGGCAATAATTAAAAAAAAACTAAAAATTAAAAACCCTGCACTAAAAAGTGATAAATAATAACAATTGAACATTTATTCTCTGTCTATCCCGTAAGGGCCTTAGTGTAAGCAATTTATTTAAATGAGAAAGCGTGGGGTGCTTTTTATATTGTAATTACCGATAAGTATTTCTTCATTACATTAAAAATAATGGAAATGCTTAGAAATTCATGAACTAATTAAATTTCAGTCATGGTTCATTGGGTTTCAAGGATAAGCGGGTCTTCGGTGCGGGATGCGTTCGGGTGACGGTGTCTCGTGCGGTCAGTCGATTTGCATTGTTCGCACTAAAAATATCATGCTGCTCGTTCTGAATAACTAGGTATTTTCATGTCGCCGTCTTCAAGATTAGCAACGTACCTACTCACCCCGAATAGTCTGGTTCCCATCCAAAATTCTAATATCTATGGCCGAAATATAATAAATATCCTGGGACATTCCTCACATACGGTCATCTGATCCCAAACTAAGCAGAGCTTGTACTATGGAAACCAGATAACTGATATAATACATAGGTACCTATACTACTTTTTGTTTGGAAATACATACCTACTATTACTTAATATATACATAATTACACCCAGACATACAGACATGTTCATGCACACAAATGCATGTCCTGTGTGGGAACCGAACCCACGACGCGGCGCGATAGGTGGAATCCAACCGCGCCAGCTGGCCCGTCAAATAAGGCTAAACACCTCAAATTGAAATAATTGGCGTAGATACAATGGTGCTGATTCTGTTGTTTACAACTAAACTAATTTAGTCTCACTATATTTCTTTCTAACAAAGAACAGAAGAAAATGATGTAAGAAATTTAGTCTTGTCAAATGAATCCAATACTTGTTTTCAACATAAATTTAGTCGCCATCTATCGTGGTTACGTCTAAATACCAAATGAAGACGACGAAGATTAATTTGACAGATTTAAATATGTTCTACTATTTTTTTATAATGTTTGAAGGAAAGTGATGTGACTAAAATTTGTTTAGTGCGATTTACAACAGAATCGGCCCCTGAATCGGGTTTTAGGAGCCATTTGAAAAATATTCTACTGTATTAGTACTGTATATAAACATCTCAACTGAAAGGAAGGCATTACCGGCGTGACTCAACACTATCCCCCTTATTAATAAATAAGGTGTAAGTCAAGTATAGGTTTTAAATATATGCGTCACTTTCTTAAGTCATATAAACAAAAAGGGCTTGGGCTTATCTTAATACCTGGGTGGTACAAGACTGACTTACACCTTATTTATTAATAAGGGGGTATATATTTAACTAATAAATTGGTTAAGGAGTTACGTTAATAACGTCACCCCACTGTCATTGTCGAACGATGTGAAGCTAAACTTACGTGATAATTTAATCAGTATATTAGTTTGTGTATACCAAATTTCAGGTCAATCTGAAACACTGGGAAGTGGGTCAAAAACTTGCAAGATTCGATTACAGACACCGGACAGGTGAAACTAAATAAAAGCTTGTAATAGCTGATATAATATAATAGCTTTTATGAGTAGGGGAAGGGGGTATCCCAGGGGATATGATGTGATTTTAACTTGGAAAGTTAAAATTTGAAACCATTTAGCATATTTATGGGCATTATAAAGAGAATTTATTCGAAAATCTAATTGGCTACCATAGGAATACCACAGAGGAATACCAAGACTAGAAAAAAGGCACATCGCGCGTTTTTTTTTTAAGAAGTTGAAACAATAGTCGGCGACATTTGGGGTTCTTCTTAGTTTTAAGTTTTGGCAACCAAATCCAAATTAGGACTTATTTCTGCCAGTGTCGAGTTATACTATAATTTCCAGTCACAATAATTTCACTTTTACAGTCCTCAGTCAGTCACCGTCCATAAAAGTAATGTTTTACTACAAGGGTGGTCATTGTACTTAAACTCTTCACGGACTTTTTGAGACAACTTGAAAAGTCACGATACACAAACTTTATTTCATTAATTATCTACTACCAGAAATCCTAATATAAATACGAAAATGCCTAAAACGAATTTAATCAATGGAATACCTACAACAAAAGGAGTAAAGGCTGTGTCTGAATGTGTATTGATGTAGCCCTGCGTGTTTATTGTCTCACAGAAGGTATCAAAAGTAGAGTATTCACCTCGAGGATAAAGCCTGTCTTCGTGTAGGGCGGATTGAACCCCTCGCTTCAATCAGGACTCTGCATAACTTCTGTGCGAAACTATACATTGAGTCCCTCGTTACCCTCAGGATCAAATATACCGCCCATTACGTAAGACACTGCTTTATCACCTTGATGCATAATCTATCATGTATCTTCTAATAATACTCTGGTATTATACATATATGTATAAGTAGTAGGTTGGTTATTATAGAGTTAGTACTCAAATAATGTGCCGAGCCAAGTCTGACAATTCATAAGTGCTTGCCAATTGTAGGATATTTGAATAAAATATTTCATATCATTGCATAATGTACTCTTCTTTGAACTAGCTTACATAATAAATCCATTGAAAATATTGATTCCATACAAACTTAGACCATGTCTACTGTGCTGATCATGGCCTCGCAGATAGTTTTTTGTTTTTCTGTACATGAAATGCTTCCAAAAGTATCCACTAGAGGCAGTGCTCGTCATACAAAATATTTACCGTGGTCGCTAGCGTGTGTAGATTACGTAAGTGTAGAAAACTCATAGTAGGGGTACTGTGTATAACATAGCATACAAAACTAGAAGAAACTGGCACACCGATAGGTGCTTGATGATAGATTTCCAACGATTGCTGTTGATATTAATGTACCTAGGTATATGCCGTTAACTTACTAATTAGATCCTTACCAACATCGAAGACCTGGTTTGGAACATCACTGGTGGAAAGTGTTAAGCCCAATATAAGGGCAGTGCAGGCAAGAATAGCTATAACGGCAACACCACACGATAGTCTCTCAGCCTTGGTTGAATTCTTCGCCATGTTCCAAAGGTATTGAGGGAAGGGTAGATCTGAAAAAGGCAATATACATGTAAACTAATAATCTTGCTGTCTATAAACCGTGTCAATCCAAAACGCTGTTATCAGAATACTTATCATTAAAATACCTAGTTACTGCCAAAATATCAAAAAGTCTGCAGTCACATATCTTACTCGTAGGCAGATTTGAAAATCATTAGAGCGTTATACATAAACCTCGTTTACAAAGAGGTGTAAAACATATATTCTACATAGGTATTGTATCTGGGACGCCACTTGTGTGGATACTCTGGCTCCGTCCCATTTAGCCTCAACGTCCTTGAGGGCGGGTGGGGCGGTAATAGCGGCAGAAGCCGCGAAGCGCCGCAAATATGCTGGCCTGTCAAATAGTCACATCTTTGCGGCCTTCGCGGTAGAAACTCTCGGGCCGTGGTGCTCGGATGCTCATAGGCTTTATAAAACTATAAAGAAAAAAATTGTTGAGAATACGGCTGACCACAGGGCTGGCTACTTCCTCGGTCAACGGATAGGAATTGCTATCCAACGAGGAAATGTGGCCAGCCTTATGGGAACCTTTCCCAAAGGCCAAAGTGACCTTGGGGATTGTTTATATTAGTTAAGTAGGTAAGTAAGTAGTCTATAGAAGATTTTTGTAAATATTTTATTATTAGGAGGTATTGTATTCATTGGAGTCTTTATTGTTTGCACTAGTAATAAGTTGTTAAAGAAGTATACTTACAAAACTTATAGTGATAAAAAAACAAATAATAGGCAATACCTAACTTGTGTTTTGTTGTTGATGGTAAGTATTTATTTTCCAATTGTTTGATAGTTATGTGCATATTTTGTAATCGATCTAACACATAACCTGTACCCCGTGTGTAAAGAATTAACGTTAATACACGCATACTTACTGTCGCGTTTTTGTTAACTATAAATTTGTATGGGAGAAATTAGTAGCATGAGCATTCCGCTAGAGGCGCTATGCCAATTCCTATAGAGAAATATCGTAAACGCAATCGCTTTATTAAGCGTTTACTAACGTCAAATCTTAACACTCGGGCTACAGTAGGTACGGTCGGTACGGTACTGGCTAAGTGCATGTAGGATCATGCATTCGCCTATGCTATGGTAGGGGTTCACCCACTTTGTAGTAATTTTATTTCAAAAATAAGTTTTCGACTAATATTTGAAAACACTTGTTGGGCGTGGTTGTTTTCCATGTAACAATTCCGGTAGGTAGAGGTACTAGACCACAGAGCATTGAAAATCTCGCCTCCCTCTTAGTGACGCCTCAACAAATTCCATAATATTCATCGTGTTAGTGGGCGGCACCGTTTTACTTATACGTACTATATTATTTACTCTGAGGTTTTACCAACAGATGACGCATATATATATATTTGTATTGTTTCATTTCATCATTTAGCATTGTTGATACATAGTGGTAAAGAGGAGGTATACGAGCGGAAATTTTAGAATGGTCGGTATCACTACCTATCGACTATCTGACTATTACTTTTTGAGTTGTATCTATAGACGCAAGACACCATGCTCTGTGTACTAGGCTCATCGAACAATTAACCCAAAGAAGCGTAATGACTTCGATTTTGCTTGCAATCTATTCCGCTAATTTGCCACCATCTACAATACGCTCTGATTGGCTAAGACACGGACTCATGCGCTCTGATTGGCCAAGTCAATAACACACGATGCAGTGATTGGTCCTTACTGTTCAAAATCAGTGACAAATCACTGACTAGTTTCGGAATCCGATTGCTCGGTATTACTACTCTAAGGGATTGTTCCTCGATGACTAGGCTAATCTAGTGATCTGGTGTTGTAGATTTTATGTTAATGAAACGGAGCATTGCACTCCGTAGTTATAGAAAATGATTAATTTTTGTATATTTTTATCCTAATCCTAACTATTATAAATGCGAAAGTGAGTTTGTTTGTTTGTTCGTTGGTACGCCTTCACAACTCAACGGATCATCATGAAAATTTGGCGTGCAGTTAGCCTATGGTAAGGAGAAGGATATAGGCTACTTTTTATCCCGGGAACGCGGGTGAAACTGCGGGAGACAGCTAGTAATAATATAAAGTTCCTTATTTTATATTATTATATTACTAGATGTCATGAGAATGGTGGCTATCGCGCTGTCCGCTCAGGAGCATACTCTTTGGCGGTACGACATCGACCCATTATACGGTGACCCTGTATTATACAAGAACAAAACATGTGTGACTAAGTGTGAACACAAAATTTGACTATAGTTAGCATAGGTAAATACTCGTTGAAGATGTGTGGAAGAGTGAACAAAATACGTCGTAGGAAAAATATCCTATGTTTATGTTTAAAACAATGTCAATAAATGATCATGATGACGATTGTGACAAGTCTTATCCCAGTTTTGTTGAAAACTAGCATCACTTTGCAACACTCTCTACGTAGGTATAGGCAGTGTGTTGAACTTTAGAGATTATAATGTATTCGGTAGATAATCAAGCCATTACTATCAGAAAAATATATTATTTTTAAAATAACGTATTTATTATAATGTATTTGGTAGATAATCATGCCCCTACTATCAGAAAAATAACATATTATTATTCATATTTCTAGGAAAACTTTCATGGGAAATCACCAATCGCCTCAATTTGAAAGTCTCGTGAGTTAATTGTTAAATGCTTGTTAAGTATCGGGTTGCAATTAGGAACAGCGTAGGTATACTAATACGCTGTCCAAAACCAAATCTACCAAAATGATAATTATAATATAATATATTAAATACAATTTCTTACATTATGTGCTCTGGTAAATAATAATAATAATAAAATGTATTTATTTCTCCCATAATATGTTACAACAATAATACATAGTTACATTAGGACAAGCGGGTGACTGGTGCCTAAACTTGGCAGGCTAAATCTATTAATAAATAAATATAGCGATATCTACAAAAAAGAAAATGCGATACCTTATGTTCAAACACTATAAACATAGTTATGACAATATCACTTTTTAGGGTTCCGTAGCCAAATGGCAAAAAACGGAACCCTTATAGATTCGTCATGTCTGTCTGTCTGTCTGTCTGTCCGTCCGTATGTCACAGCCATTTATTTCCGAAACTATAAGAACTATAATGTTGAAACTTGGTAAGTAGATGTATTCTGTGAACCGCATTAAGATTTTCACACAAAAATAGAAAAAAAACAATACATTTTGAGGGTTCCCCATACTTAGAACTGAAACTCAAAATTTTTTTTTTCATCAAACCCATAAGTGTGGAGTGTCTATGGATAGGTCTTCAAAAATGATATTGAGGTTTCTAATATCATTTTTTTCTAAACTGAATAATTTGCGCGAGAGACACTTCCAAAGTGGTAAAATGTGTGTCCCCCCCCCTGTAACTTCTAAAATAAGAGAATGATAAATCTATAAAAAATATATGATGTACATTACGGTGCAACCGCACTTGGCCGGTTTTTTATTATTATATACAGGATACAACAATACGACAAAGTACTCAAAGTATTCTAAATACCTACCAACAACTTTTACTATGGGACCAACTTCGAAATCGCAAAAAGAAACAACTGCACAACATATATGTAAATGTATTGGTTTCATTTGTTGTCGATATCGTTTCTACTCTGTATAAAAGGAGAAATTGAGTGACTGACTGACATATCAACGCACAGCCCAAACTACTGGGACGAACGTGTTTTGCACAAGGCTTCCTTTTATAATGACTAAGAAGCTTCTTCTTATATGCCTGTGCTAAGAAGGGATTTTTGGAAATTCACTCTTTATAGTGAAAAGTGGGAACTAAAATATAAAATAAAATAAATCGCGTTCTGCTCGGATAATTGTTCATTCACCTTAAAGGAGACCTTTTCACACGCTTTTTTTACGGGACACTTTAGGGATGTTTACTCAAACAATATCGAAAATTAAATGAAAAAGGTTAAAATAAATTATACGAAGCATTTTGGATTTGAAAACATATTTTTATTTATTCATATGAATGACAGTCGATTTCCGTAGGTTAATGATTTGTATACAAACTAAGTATTAAACAATTATAATTAAGACATTTTGGTATACCTACTTATAGTTAATCACAATATACTTACACTATAGTTAAATAGCTAACTAGGAACATAACTATCAGATATAGTAGTTGATGTGTATATGTTACTGTAAAAGCCCGTATACTGGTAGTTCCTAGGTTTTACGAGTGATTCTTAGGATATACCAACATTAGCTGGTAAATGTAAGGTTTGATATGAAATGAGATGATTAATCGTATCGTATCGCTTGCCAGATAAGTGGAGAGAGGTGACACGGCTACTGGCTAGCGAGGAGCTGCATTTTGCCCGTGAATACCCACGATGAAACGCTGGATATCTTTAGTTACACAGAAATTATTTCCAATGTTTACCGATCCTCTGAGGTAAAACCTAAGATTTACTGAGTAAGTGCTAGTAAACATTATAAATTAACAATTATCACAGACCAGTTCGCACTTTTACGGTTTACCATTTGTAGGTTGGACTTGGTAGATTATAAGTTTTTCAGGTAAATCTAGGATTTACTGTTGTTCGAGCTTTTACAGTAACATATACATATACAAAATAGGCTTTAAATTTAATATTATGTACTTACTACATTTAGTCTAATGGTCACATACGTTACTGGAGCTATGCTGGAGCTCTACTTACGACCAATATCTTATTGCTTTACAAATATATACCTATACTAGAAATATAAATCTTGCCGATTGTGTAAACGTAGCACTATTAGGTATAAGTTATTGCTGATGTTACATACTTGATGATATTAGTGTGAGCTTTAACTAATTGTGCCCACCGATACTGAAAAAAAGTATGAAACCCTTTAGTGTCACTATCACCCACAACAGAACGCGATATTCGTGTTACAAGTTTAAGTGTAATATCATATGGTGGGCTTTATTTGTAAATTCTTACTAGTCCATTGAAAAGTTACATTTGGGGTTGCATTTGTCAGAGAACGCAATGTTATTTTTTAGATATCAAGGGGGGGTAAGTTTGAAGTTGAATCCATTTTTGTGAGGTTGCAAACCTTGTCCCACGGCAACCAAGTTGAAAAAAGGGGTTCAAATGGTTTATCTGACGAATATAGTATTATTGCAATATTATTATTAATGAATTATTGATTTGACACTCTATCACAAAACTTTGAAATTATTGATTTTTAGATACTTCGAAATCGCAAAAAAAAATTACATGCTTTTCATACATTTTTGCCGAGGAGACATTACCTTACCTTTAGTTGTACGTAGTATTTATCTACTCTGAGTCTTTAGACATACCTTTTGTATGAAAAGCAGTTTTTTTTTTTGCGATATTGAAGTTGGTTCCATAGTAAAAGTTGATCCACCGTATCCATCCCGGATAACGCGTTACTTACCGCATTTGTAACTGCTCCCGAACATTGTTTTGTGTGTGAATGATATAAAGAGACCACATTGCGTTATTAATGTTTCCCGCTTATTGATCGTTTTTTTTTTTCATTGTTAGTCTTTTTAACATACTTATTGCAAAAATATCGTGTGAAATAATAAAGTCAATGACACTTATAAAAAAATAAACAACTATTTTAATTTTTCAATACGCTTTTACGCACATAAAATACTTATTTAGAATACTGCAAGTAGGTACTTAGTCGATATCAGAAGGCTTTCTTCAACAGTTCTAAGAAATTAGCTTAACCTATTCTACATAACTTATAATATAATTATAACCATTGCGATAGGTAATTATTATTAGCAATCTAATAATATTACTTTTAGATTAAGAGTTGCCTGTGTGAAGGTACCTACCTATATTTTGTCAAATAAGTGAGTTTCTAAATCCTGCTAAATCAATTTACCCTGCGCCTACATCCGAGGTACCTCGTGGGGGGCACTGAGTCACCATTATGCGCCAAAAACTCAACAAAACATTGTTCTTTGTAAATTGACTGCAAATAAAGAGTTTTAGTAGTAAAGTACTGTAAATTCAAGTTGTCTTTTTGAATTGATATGTATTTTTTCTTTAGTAGGTATTACATTATTAAATCCACGTAAGTTTCACTTCCTAATTGTTTTTTTTCTATTGTTTCTACTAAAGACGAATTTTATTATTAAACATGTTTAAAAAGCAATTGCTTGTTCTCGATTAGAAAGAAATATCTTCTAAATGGTTTTATAGATCGGAATTTGAGTTTGCAGTAAATCGATTTGCCCTTATTTTGCACAGCAGTTAAATGATATACAGGATGATTACGACTATAAATGAAACCACACATGTATAAAGTACTTACACATAGATACGAATAACTTTTACTATGTGACCAACTTTGAAATCGCAAAAATATACAGCTTTTCATACAAATGGTCTATATCTCCTCGGCTAAAATGTATGAAGCAGCTGTTTTTTTTGCGATTTTGTAGTTGGTCTCATACATAGTAAAAGTTGTTCGTATTTATGAGTACTTTGCGTAGTTTCATTTATTGTCGTATCCATTCCACCCTGTAGGTATCTATTATTTTCGTCTCATCTATCAATAATTTTAATTATTATAATAATTATCACAGATATTCAAGATTTAAATAAACGTTTTCATTGCCAAGCGTTTATGGCCATTTTCACCATGCCTAACGCTTAGGAGACTAGCGCAACTCAACATGACAGCTTCACAGAAAAAACTTCCATTAAGCCGGCTTTTCACTATGGGATATAATATAATATAAATTACATCTTGAGATCATAGAAATAAATATACCTAGAAAGAACGTCGCCATACTACACGAATATATAAAACAGGCCAACTTTTATAGGCTGCTGCGCGTAACAGCTACGTTTTACGCTCCCTCTGCGTCATTCTGCTTGTCATAGTGACGTTCATAATGATAGCAGTTGTTGAAATATTCCCATTAAAATCGGGAGAAATTTAAATATTAAACATTATTTAGCAATTTTATTTATTTTTATTTGATTTAGCCTCTAACAGTTAGGGCGTATTTTTATCGACGCGTGCACAGCTTCAACACTCAATCTGGATGTATCCTTAATTAAAGCTTGAGATACAATATTTTATCGCTCGTCATACATTTTTGTATATTACATCCCAAACTATAAATATCTTTTCGACAAAATGTATGACGAGCGATAAAATATCATATCTCAAGATGTAATATATACCTATTATATTATATCCCATAGTGAAAAGCCGGCTTTAGACATTTGTTTGGATATGACCAAGTTTGGAATTTGTTAGTGAAAATGGGCATTAGACTAGCTAAATGGGTTTTCCCCTAAACCATAATGTTAACCTTTAAGTGACACTCATGTTTTACAGTCCACTTGGTAAACCCATCCATCACCCAGGTAGACATAGATGTGCATCAGTTGGGTCCCAATGCGTGAAATTGTCTAATCTTTTCATAATATTCTGACCTGGGCTGACAGTATGCGTGGCTACCTGACAGTGTCCATACAAGGTATAATCTGGTTTTAACACGTTTGCTTTCACTAACTCTTCTAGCAGGATGTTAAGGTGATCAAACTGCGACTGCACTGGGATTGCCGTCGTGTATTCCCCCAAAAACATAATGTTGATGCTCCTATAGTTCTCAGACTTCACCATCGCCGAGTGAATGTTTGGTCCTCTGCCTTCAAATACAAATCCTTCGCCGCCCACAAGGAAATTTGGTGCGATGTCGTCCCAGTCCCTGGCCAAGTGTGATTTTTGCATAGTGAGCACTTTCTCTACGCATTGGAACCTTAAGGTACAGGGCTCGCCTGCACTGTGTCCGATAATCACATTCGGTACGGGCAAGTTCAAAAGTTTAATATTGTAAGATTTAAGGGCTTGCCAATCACCGCGACGCAGGTACCAGTCCTCTTTTATACCTAATAACCAAAATTTTAAACAATTTATTTAATGTGGCACTGGTATTCTGTTAAAAGAAATTAAATTGAAAGTTATTGAATAATACATAAGCTAATTTAATTCTTTTGAAACTACATTTAAATCGAAGGGGATAGGTGTTTATAGTATGGAAGGTGAAAGAAGAAGAAGGCCTGTAATCGGCTATGAACGTACCTATATCAAGGCGAGCAGGTTGCTTTGAAAAAGCATAATAGAAGAGGTAGATGGCCAGGGCAGAAACTACCACAAAGGCCCAACACACGAAGACAGCGACGCTGCAGCGCAGCTTGCGCGTATCCTTTGGAGAGACCAGCTCTAGGCCCAGAATTCGGCCTGAAACATTACCAAGGGAAATGTTTAAGACAGCATTTAAGAATAACTATGAATGAGTAGAATGAAAATGTGTGATATTAGATAATATCAAAATCAAAATATATTTATTCCAAAAAATATAGTACATGGTGGTATTTTGGCAGTGCTCCCACATTAGGTCACCCTGTGTCGTGGGAGACACGCTCCTCCTGAAAACAGCTGCGTAGCGGAATATTAATAAACAAGATTTAAACAATCAAAAGAAAAACAAAACTTCTAAATTTGTAGTAGATGTGTGTGTGAGGTGTATGTATAGTGTAAATGCGGTATGTATGTATGAAAGTGATGGGGTGTGTGTATGTGTGTGTGTGTTTATATATATATATATATATATGAGTTTGTATTGGCGTTTGAAAACTAGTAGATGAGCGATATTTATGTATACATTTGTTATTTTATTTTTGGCTGAATATTATAATAATGTTAGGAAAAATAAAAATAAATTAAAGAATCACGTATGATTGACCGTATGAGGTATTTCAATCAAACACGTTTTACGGAATGTTAGTTACGAATGTATGATATGTCGTAGCTAGAAAATAATGTATTACGAGCACAGTGATTGAGACTTGAACCCATAATCTGAAGATGTATTCACCATTCAAGGAGACAGGGTAATACAGATCGTTGGAGTAAATTATCAAATTTTGATTGAATTTATTATAATTTACTGTTTACACAAAATGGTCTAAGTCTATATTGTCCATAGAAAAAATTTGCCTGAGTGAGAGTTGTCGCGACGCTGTGGTGTGGGTGCCGTACGTGTGAATAGACCCTTAGTTGTATAAAAATATTAATATTCGCAGAGTTTGCACAACGAAAAAGTCTGAGTTTAGTCTTTGTGAGATTTACAAAAATGTTTGATATGTACCTAATGTTGAAATAATTTTGCACAGCAAAGTATGCACGTAGGCTTTGCAAGAGGTGGTCACATCACAATTAGTAGCTGTGTGTAATTAACAAATAACTGAGCAATTACTGATTTCGATTTTAAATCCTTGGACCTTCTTAGTGAATCTGCTTTTTGCGACTAAAATAAGAGACAGGAAAGAATATTTTTTACGTAAAATAAGGCATATTTTATTCCGATGTGAAGTTAGTTACGTAGATTGACTTTAAACTATTAATACCGAACAGTCAAATTCGGCAACTAGTAAGTGATTTCGCACTGATTCATAACAGTATCGACATCTAAACGTAGTATGTCCTTACATAGCCAATCACATCGCATTGTCGATGGCGGAGTAATTGGCGGATAAGAATTAAAAAACAATACTTCGTTGCGCTTCTTTGATTTGATTGGTCGATGGTTCTAAAGGACTTGCAATTAATTATTGCTCCTTTCTCGAAGAAACTAAAAAAAAAAAAAAAACTAAATTCATTTTAGACAATTTTAGTCTAATGGAATACCTAAATATGTACCTGAAAGATGGACTCCACAGAATACAGAAACTTCGGATAGGAAATAAAGAAGTTCGTGTTTTTGGGTTTATACTTATTCGCACCATTCCAGCAGTTTTTAATAGATCGCGGCGGCTGTTTTCAATCATTCAACCTAAAATATTTATTTGTAGAAGCCGGGTACATTAACAATTCTAAATGAGGACCACTTTATCCACAGAACACACATAAGGAGGCAAAGTCTCGCCTCAGACTGAGGGGCTCTAAACCGCTTGTGAGCCCGGGATCATCGACAATTCTGATGGCACGTCGTTGAACCGAGTCTAAAGGATCAAGCTGGTATCCAGGTGCCCCCGCCCATAGATGACAGCAGTACTCCATATGAGGCCGGACTTGCGACTTGTAAATTTGCAGCCTTTGCCCCGATGTGAAGTACTGCCTCGCTCTGTTGAGCACTCCGAGCTTTTTGGATGCCAGCTTAACCTTGTCTTCTAAGTGACTTCGGAACAAAACGTTGCTAGAAATGTCGACGCCAAGGATCCCGATGCTTTTGCTGATGTTCAGAGACGTGTTCTGGAACTGTGGAGCCACAGCAAATGGGGTTTTCTTAGCGGTGAACGCGCAGGCTTGAGTCTTAGTGGGGTTGAAATGGACTAGGTTTAGTCTGCCCCAATCGGAGACACTAGTTAGTGTACTCTCGATTACAGACAACAGCCGTTCGCGGCTTTCCTCCACCTCGGAACGAGGGATATTAGCACGGCCCGTGTAATAAGCGTCCCCTGTACTGTCGTCCGCATAACAATGGACGCCGTCAATAGACAGCATATCATTGATATGCAGTAGGAACAGTGTTGGGGACAGCACAGAGCCTTGCGGGACGCCGGCATTTATGTCCATGCTGTCGGAGCAGCTACCGTCTACGACGGCTCTTATGCATCTGCTGGACAGAAAGCTGGCAACCCATTTGCATAATCCCTCGGGAAGCCCGTATGCTGGTAACTTTGTTAGAAGACTCCGGTGCCAGACCCGATCGAACGCCCTCGCCACATCTAGGCTCACTGCGAATGCCTCACCTTGACTCTCGATGGCGAGTGACCAACGGTGCGTGAGATACACAAGGAGGTCACCAGCTGAGCGACTGCCGACTGCTGTCGAAAGCCATACTGTCGGTCGCTCAACAAATCGTGATCCTCCAGGTATCTCAAAAGCTGCGTGTTGATCACTCGCTCCATGACTTTGGAGAGAAGGGAGGTGATGGCGATATGCCTGTAATTCGTCGGGTCTGATCTGTCACCCTTTTTGGGCACTGGGTGCACATGGGCAGTCTTCCACGAAGACGGGACTTCCTTTGACGACCCTGTTGTAATTTATTATCTAATGTCATGAACCTAGAAAAAAATCTAGACGTAGTGAAGCCTAATAAACGAGTGAAGCAACCCAAGTAAGTTGGCCTTCTTGTAAATACAAGGCTTCACGCAAACATATTCACCATAGTATGCTAATCGGTGTCATTCCGCATCGAGACGTCCACCATAACGTCCTATAAGTTATGATAATGACTAGTATTTAATATCATATATTATTTATTTCAAGAGAAATTGCTATGCATGTCTGTCGTCTACACAGACACGAATAAAGACAGGTAGATAAGCAAAATATATGTGCCAACAAATTTGTATTATTTTTTGGGGAAAAACTGTTTTTGTGATAACACACAGGTCACGCATACAGACGAATAATTGTGCTTGACCGGTAAAAACCCCGGACACGGAGTCCAGATATTTTTTTAGGTTCATGTCTAATGTTATACCCAAAAATACAGTTCCGTCAAGTAGTTTCAAACTGCTGTCTATGTCTACTTGCACTACATTTGGAAGAGATAATCTTACCGTCTTACTAATAAAAATATGGAACACGGTTGTTTAACAGCTGTATAGTTATGCAGTGTGTAAGCCTTACACAGTTGCTATACACTCCCTTTACTAATAATCAGTGTGTAAGCGTTGTATAGTTATCTATTTGTTAAAACAAAAACGACTGGCAACTTTTTAGGAACGTTTTGAAACTAAAACTATCAAACTTCAAAATACGGGAGAAAATATGGGGAAAAATGTGAAAACACCAAAAGATACTGAAAAATAATTATATAAAATATTAATCATATCATAAAAATCAGGTTTCTTTTTCTTAAGACTATTTTTATTTTAATAATTAAACAATAAAATTACTTTTAAAAAGATTCAAATAGCTAATGGTGGTTTTGAACGAAACTGTCTTGTGCTTATGGCTACAGTAGCCATTTAACCAAAGAAGAAGAAGAAAGAAGAACGTCATTGTCAAATTACAAATGTTACGTCAACAAACGAAGCAAATGGCTGTGCCAATGACTTCAAAACTAAGGATACACCTACCGGAACATTTTGCATAAAGTTATCAAAATCAAATAAATTGTCAATTTTTGTTTTATTTTATCCATAACTCCAGTATAAAACACAAGCCTTTCACTACGCAACTAGGCATTTTTATGGCAATTATAAGCAAACAATGAACGAATGAACTGTTCCGTGGCGTGGACCGCAGTATGACCGCAGTCGACTGAGTCGCGTTGGCCCTAAAATGACTTTTTAGGGCCAGCGCGTTGGTGTCATTTTGTTGCGCGGTTGGCCTGGTCCGTAGTAAATGGACACAACACTTGATTGTCAGACACAGCTGATCTATTGAAATCCGCCATAATGTTCTTATACAAACACTAAACAAGGGTCCTGGCCCGTGTAAGCCCTGTGTAAATTTCCTAGGTAACTAAAACACATGTATACAGGCTTTGTGTCAAAAATGTTTTTATTAGTAGCAATTATCCTATAACAGATGTGTACACCGCGTGTAACTTTTTATTAGTAAGGCTGTGTTTAGTTTTCTTCGAATTTAGTAACAGATTGTTTACAGAAAATCATTTGGAGACTACTTATTGACATGATGTCATTTAGGTACTTCTTCTGTTCTTTGTCTTTTCTATGTACTTTGAAAATGAACAATGTTTCGTCTGCAAACAAGATTAGGTATATATGAAACATATCATTTACGAACACTATGTTGCAGTTTGTTATAAAACAAGACCATTCTCCAACTTGGAGATTATACTTCTGCGAATTCAATGTATTAACATCACCCTATTTTTAAATGATATTAAAAAATAAGGAAAGGCATTGGTTGATTGAACATAATTCTTATCCAAACTATCCATAGTAAATTTAATGCAAAATTAGTATACCATTGTATGTTACCTTTCAGGCCTAAACAGCTGAACAGAACGCGATGGAATATGGTATTTATCCACCCAAAGAGATCTACTGAAATTACCACGTTCCTCGATAATTTTAAGTCAGTTTAATCTTAATTTTGCCTATAAGAATTTATAAAATCACGGGGAATGAAAAAAATATGTATTTTTACCCGACTGACCCGGAAGGAGGGTTATGTTTTTCGAGTGTATGTATGTATGTATGTATGTATGTATGTCTATTTCTTTGGCACGCTCTGCAGCCTAAACGGCTTGATGGATTTAAGCATATGGGGTATCGTTAAATTCGTCTGAACTGTGGGAGTGTCATAGGGTATATTATTTTTATATGGCGTCTACGGATAAGAAAAGAGGGGGGGTATTAAAAACAAAAATTTCGTTATTATAACAATATGGGTATCAAATGAAAGCTTGTGAACAGCCCATTCCATATATGTATATATTGTAGTACTTTTGTGCTACCATTTTGACGTAAACTGCAAAAAACCATGTTGAATGCAAGGACAGTAGGTATAGGTACTATGAGCGGTTACGGTACGTAACTCACAGAGTTGCGATGGTTGTTAGCGTTACTTTACCGTACCGCTTATTTACTTACTAATACTTACAACTCATTCTATATAAAACTAAAATGTCTGAAATAAATAAAATTATTAAAAGAAACAAAAAACCCGACTGCCTAAAACAAAAATTAACTGAAAAGAGAAAAACAAGCTCTTTAATCTATAGAATTTGGAATATAACTTGAATGTTATAAGTTGTTGCAGTCGGGGATAAACAAATATTACAAAAAAAACACATACTTAGGTTTGTCCCCGACTGCAAGACCTTATAACATTCAAGTTACATTCAAAATTCTATAGATTAAAGAGCTTGTTTTTCTCTTTTCGGTTAATTTTTGTTTTAGGCAGTCGGGTTTTTTGTTTCTTTTAATAATTTTATTTATTATTTAGGTAATTCAGAAAAATATATCGGTACGTTTTGTGTGGAGAATACCTTGTATTAAATCGGTCGATGTGTAGCAAAAGCACGTATTGAGATAACCTTTTGAAGTAACATTAACCCGACTTCAATGAAACATGTCGGTACTTTATATTACCTTACGGAAAAACCGAAATGCATTCTCATTCTCAAAACGACAGACATACATAGGTTTCTTCAAAAAGGTGTGAAGAGATTTCTGCAGGGTTGGCAACGCGCGTATGATACCCCTGGTCACCCTGGTGTTGCAAGCGTCACCGTTACAGCAACAAAAGGCTACGGTAACCGCTTACCATCAGGCGGGCCGTAGGTATGCTTATTTGCTACCTTAGAGGTATAAAAAAACATACATTTTAGTGAATAATGCTTAATCATGAAGTGTAGAGTCCGTAAGGTATTATATTAGGTCGTACAGTTTTATTTAGCGACTGGAAGAAGCATAATATTAGCTAACTCTGATCCACGAAGGGGATCATAGTGGTGTAGTTTTAACTAAAAATGTACCTATGTGATATAAACAATACAAATATAAATTACCATTAAGGAAACAATAACAGTAAGTCGAAACAATCGTAATATGTAGCATTATTTATTATATTTATAAGTAGCTAGGTATTTTCGTACTAGATGGTTAAAGTTCCCTTTATATTTATACATTTTGTAAATATGATTATAGAGAATATTTGCACTACAAACTGTCACAAATTAAATGCATTTATGTTAGGCTCAAATAACGAAAAGTCATGGAGCGAGTTCAATGTATAGAAGCAACAATTTGAGATTAAAATAGATAGTTCGATTTTCGAGTATTTTTTGCATTATTTGGTGTAAGGAGCGTTGTTTTTTTTTTCAAACTATTTTTTTATATATATTACTGTCCATATTGGTTGTCTGAGGGAAGGGAACCCAAACAGACCATACGCCGCACGGCGTGTCAGTAAAGTTATCACGTCCACGCCAATCGATCCGCTCTACCAAAATATGCATTTAGCCCTGAATATGTCAATTGTTACCATGACGTGATATGATATGTGATATGAATTCCAAGCATTCAAAGCAGCGTAAAATTGATTATGGTATGAAAGTTTATTATATCGCGGAGTTAAATGTTTATGTTATTCATTATCTCCATACTAAGTAGAGTAGGTATTTACACACAGCAAACATTATCTAACAATAATAGGTATTAGAATACTCTAACACAGAAATATTATTTTGTTTCAAATAACCTATAAAAATGGTTGTAATGATTTACTGTATTTGCCTAAAGAAATTGCAAATAGCTTAGTTATCAATCCAATAAATTACAGAAGAAATAAAGTACCTATTTCTCACTTGCACAAACTCATACACACGAATACACAACACATACACAGAAACACACCCCCACAAAAACTACAGTCAATCACACATACATACGTGTCTCGCTCCATGTTGACATCTGCACACTATGATGTATTAAGGGCCTGGAGCTCTAAAATACAGGCCTAGGCTTAGTTTAGACTCCAGATCTCCCACAAATTACGAATTTTGCCAACTGCATTTATTTTACAATGTCATTTGACAAACAAAAAGAAAAATTCACTTTCACATTTATTATTACTAGCACAGAATAAATAATAGTACATTAATTACTAGTGGGATATTTATGAAATAATATTGACTGGCCTCGTCCGATTAAAGGCAAATAACACAGCTATGAGTAGGTATGTGCCTACCATACCTATCATAAAAGAGGTATTATAAGAAACTCTGCTTTTTCCGCCAATGCATCAGCATGCCACTGGAAATGCTGCCAGTAGGAATGCAAAACCGTACCAAACTGAAAACCGTTTTATAGGTTTTGAGACTGAAAACCGGCTGACCTCTCATAATCGGATCTAGACTTCGGAGTCATAAAAATAGCAAATGTTTGCTACTTCATTTCAATCTTATTGCATACGCTCTGAGTGACGATACACAACATGACGATGACTTCTTATCGTCAGTTCTACAGTGGTGCCGAATCTGTTGTAAATTGCACTAAACTAATTTTAGTCACATCATATCTCTTTCTTGCGAAAATTATTGAAAAAGGATAGAACATATTTAAAGCTGTCAAAGTCTTTGACTTTGCGGATATTTCGACGTAACGGCGATACATGGCGACTAAATTTATATTGAAAACAAGCATTGGACTAATTTGACAGGACTATTTTTTTACATCCTTTTCTTATGTGCTTTGTTAGAAAGAGACATAGTGAGACTAAAATTAGTTAAGTTGTAAACAACAGAATAAGGGCCATTGAAACGATGAAAGATAATAGGTCAAACGATTCATAGAAACAAGCCAGTTCACCACAATAATATTACACACTACATTGAGTACCTTACATACCTACATAAAATGATGGCGCATTTTTTGTAAGGATTGCTCTGCAAAGACAAAGATCGAAGTAAATTTTTTTCGCAATATAAACCGGGTTTTATCTTCACATTTAACCAAAAAAAAACGAGTGTAAAATTTTCGGGTAAAGCAGTTTGCATAGCTGCAGGCTGCTGGGAATCATGCCAATCGGCAGTTGTATATTTGTTGAAACACAATTTAAGTATATAATAGTATATTTCTTACTTGCGGTTAAAAAATAACAATTGATTTCTATTGTTTTCCTCGCCCGCGCGGATCACCAAACAGTCAAAGAATTAAAGTAATTTTAAAATGATCAAATGGCACTCGCTTCAAAACAACTAGAGAGCAGATTTTGGGATATAAATATACTTAAGTACATAGTATAAGTTTTGTCGCGCAGTTCTTCGAGATTTACTTCACGAAAATGGTAAAGTTGAAATCAAATAGGCAACCCATATTGAAATAGTCACAGAAATCGGAATAAATAGGTAAGAAATAGTTGAAGTTTTCAATAATATGAAACTGAGAATATATTATTGTAAATTACGTACGTATATACCCAACTTGTTCATGTCTGTGTGCAAACAAGGCTTTAGATATGAGAAGTGACGCACATGAAAATAAAATTATGAAAAATGGTAAGTATGTCCTACCATGGTAGGTATGGTCGTACAGGAAACGAGTAAAGATTAAAAATTTATCACTGCCTATTAGTAAAAGGAAAAAACAGGTAACTACCTACCGGTACCTATATAGGTATATCTATCAAAAACGATCGACATCCTTTTTAGTTCATTCATATAAGTTACATACAAGTTAAGAGTCATTGATCTCAATAATGTGGATTTTAATAATGTAATTACTTATCTTTGTTATTTTGTAATTTCATATAATTATTATTATTATTAATTATGTTTTGTTTGCGAATTTAAAAGATACATAAATAGGTCAGTGTGTCTATGATTGATAATTTGATCAATGATAACAGACATGTTGATAAAATATAGGTACATTATACTGTAACATAACTTAGAAATAACTCTTTCAATAGGCCGAAGCTTGTGTACAGAAACTATGTATTTCAAACGGAAAAAGCAGATTTAATAATGGTAATTATGTACACTGGGGCCGTTTGTCTCAAAGAACGATGTAAGGAAGAAAGTGATATTTGATAAAAAAAGCTTTTTTGATTAGGTGAAGTTGAATCTCTATTAAATTTGATAATAGATATATGACAGAAGTAAAGCTTATAGTCCAAGATCCTAGGGCCACCAAACGTTCCTTATTTTCTGATGGACAAAATGTGCAGAGTTGCTGGCTTGGTCCGACTGCCAATTTACAGATACGAGGTATGAAAGGTATGTTAAAACATTACGTACATACTTCTTAATACCGAGAGCAGATTTTTATGTATGACACAAGCACCCAGACCAATGGTAGGAGCTAAACAAACATCCCCAAAACTAGGGTTGCCATGTCGCCAAACCTAAAAGCCGGACTGACCAGCCAGTTTGGTCGGACATTTGGGTAGAAAGGCCGGGGACACCATTATTGAGGATTTTGTCTCAGTATAAATAGGTATACGACAAAAAAAAAATGTAAAATCAAGCTTTTTTGATTATTATGATAAATCTTGTTAAATTCTAGAGAAATAATAAATAAAATCTAATGCCAAATCAGTCTTAGGTAGGTACTTTATTATTAATCAGTCAAATAGTCATCAGTCAAAATTAAAATTTAGATACTTAAACATTTTATCCTGCGTTCGGCCACGCTCGGCGCTTGCTCGTGAAATGTAAAAAGCCCAACAAAAGCCGGACAAGCCGGACACCGTTTATTTTGGCCGGACACGCAATGAAAAAGCTTACCTATGTCCAGCTTTATCCGGACGCCTGGCAACGCTACCCAAAACAATGATGTCGCTCGCGCTGTGAGTATGAGCGCGGCATTATTATAAGGCAAATAATTACTTAATCAAAACGAAAAATCTGTAGGTATTTAAAAAAAAAGGTTCGGTATTTACAATGAATTTGATGGTTATTAATTTACAAGGTAACAAGAATAATTTTTTTAGTGTTGATTATGTATCATCAAATTTCTGTTTCTCATTTCTCTTTTTTTTCTCTGTAGGTACACATTTTGTCCATCAGAAAATAGAAGATCTGGCAGTTCTTGCTCTGTTACGTATAGGTACTAGTTAGAGGGCGTCCATAAATTACGTGCGGCGTTTAGGAGGGGAGAGGGTCGAGTTTGAAATACACTAGTCTTAAATGATATGATTAAGCAAATACCTAATGTTTAATTTAATCCAATAATAATGTCCATATTAACGTATTTACACTAACAATACGCATTTTAAAAACTTCATATGACATTAGTGCGGGTTAGGGGGGGGGGGGGGAAATTCGCCAAAATCGCCTCATGTAATTAATGGACGCCCCCTTAGATTCACGGTGATCCAAAGCAACTCATGGGTGAGTTACATTATCGCATTCGTTACATAGTTCCCAATTTCCCATGCATCGCTTCAAAAACAACAAAAGATGAATATACTTTGGATAAAAATTATGAATGAATAATTTATTATGTTTTCCTCAAATTACATCACCGGCTGTGTGCTTTTTTATTTGGTTTTATCTGCAGTTGCTGAAGAGTTTATTGTCACTTTTCATGTAGTAAAGAGATACAGGATTTAAGTTACAATAGTTCGCCTTTCGCATATTAATATAAATAAAATAAAATAAAAATTAAAATAAACCATCGTTTTATCATTTCCATTGTTTTATAAAATAGTTACAAACTATTTATAACTAGTTAGTTATCAAATAATGGGCTAAATGACTAAAACATTCTAATTAGTCCGTCTTTTACATCATAATATTTTTCAAGTTCCACGTGACGTCACGAGTACTCCACTCCCGAACTTTGACTTGCTTTACCTTTGTAAATTAACGATTTGGTAAACCAAAAAATACGTGTCAATATTTTTTGATAATCTGACGGGACTGACGGGATAATTAGAATTATTATGTTTTTACCTAGGAATAATCTCTATCCTAATTGTAAAACCCAATGTTAATAAAAAATAAATAATATAAAACTGAGATAAACATTCGCTGCTCTACTGTAAACAAAAGCATACAAAGCATAAGACGCCAATAACAAATACCTAATAACTTTAAAGATGCAAACCTAACAGGATAAAGTAATAGGTACCTACATTATTACTCAGTAATAACGTGCGCAAGCTCCATGAATGTGTTGTGTTCGGAAAAACCAATCATACGTACCTATAAGTTAACGAAACTGATAGATAATGTGCGAAAGAAATACGTGTCATAAAATTAGGCTCACCTTTGACCACTTCACTATTATGCACATTCTGGGTTACAGAAATGAACCTGGGTCCCACATGCACCCGGGACGACTTGGTGACGTTCAGGTTAGAGATGTTAGGGGTAGTGCGGGAGGTGGCGGCTAACATCCTTTCGTCTATCATCACCACCTCGGAGCTAGCACTAGATCTCCCCGTCCTGTCCTCGTGCGTCTCTCCATCACTCTCGCTCCACATGACTGACACTGAGACTGAAGCACGTAGAAATACCCGAGTTGACACAATGTAATTAAGTGATTAACTTCTCGGACGATGGACTCGCTCCGTGATCTGTGGCGCGACTAACATCGTTCGTTCGAACGTTCCTTCGCAAACAACAGTCAACATTGGCTGATAAATACTTTGCAATCTTTGTACCGCTTCGCTTGCGGTATAAGGTATAAGCGAACGACTGTTTCGTTCGCTTAAACCTAGGTAGGTTTAAGCGAACTTTACATAGTCATGCCTACATAGTGCATACAACGACTTTGTTAACAGCCCAGGGGCACTGACTTTAGTGTAATCTTTAGGCCTTAAGGGTTAGATACAAGCTTGTTACGAGATTCTATTGAAATCACTCACTGAATTTGGCCACTGCACTGATTTATTTACTTCGATTTCATGGTTATGAAAACCTTGTTGTTTGTGAGTGATAAATATCTTAAGGGCAGTATAATGTTCATGGAGATGCTCAACATTGTCATTTTTTTAATGCAAAACGTGACCAAATAATGCAACACATAAGGAACATTTTTATCGACGAGTTATGCGAATGTACTTTTGTATGTTTATATTTCCTACCATGGCATAGACGCTACTGTCAGAATTTAATAACAGTAAAAACTACTTTTAGCTATTCATTTATACCTAGGTAGATACCATAAAGGGTTGACTTGCTGAAAAAGTTTTGACTGTAAAATAGATACAAGTTAATAAATATGGGATACTTACAATAATCGAACTAACAAAAGGTAAAAATTATAATCCAATAATACCTATCTACGTAATGATATACCTATAATCATAAACATGTCTTGTATTAAGAAATTAAAATGCAATAATTGACTGGGCTCAATTAACTTTATCTTTGTAGGTACCTATTCCATTATCATATGCAGATTATATTGTTATTGCAAATAATAATTCTAAGATATTATTACCTACATATACTTCATGCCATGCATGACATAGCCTCAGTCAAGCATTACATAGGTTCCATCTTTACATTTAAAAGTTCATTATTACATTTATTATTATTATCCGATGTAGGTTTACTCGTCTGCTTTTGATGTAGGTACTGAGGATCATTCACGTTTTTGTTGAGTATTCAGATTTGTAGCGGTATGAAATCCAATAAATTCTGTGAAAAAAATATTAGAATCGGATCAAAAATGACGGAGATGCAGATTTTAGTGCAAGAATCTCAAAAACGCTCGCTCCCGCTTGTACGTTAACTATGACGTCATAGTGCGGCGACCGAGCGTCTCTGGATATTTGTCAGTCTGTTTGTAACCTTTTCACGGATTAACCACTGGACGGATTTAAATGAAATTTGGCATGGAGATAGTTCAATTCGTGGAAAAGGACAAACTGTAAAGTAGATGACTTTTTGAAGATATTCTTCTATGAACCGTTAGACCAAAAAACACTAGAGAAAAACTATAACCTTGTGTGTAACTATCCTACCCTTATCAATTAATTAATATTTACGCGTAAGAACGTAGACGCGGTCTTGCGCGTCCACTCTCTGTCGGAGCGGGTAGTATCCCTGGTGGAGTAGATATCTGCCCATTCCCTTTCACCTTTCATTATAGGCTGATGATGATGAAACTTTAACGTACCCTAAACCCCCTTTTAGGGGTATTTTTGAAAAACTAATTAAATGTCAAACTTTATTATTTACCCATTGATCCGATACCTGGAAAAAAATACTCGGGGTCAAAGGGCACAAAAACGGGTTTTCATTATGCATTACGTTAACTTTTATCATAAAATTAGATTTGACAAAAATTGTAGATCAGATAAGGTTGTCTATAAAAAATGTTAATAGTAAATGTATAAATAAGGTCCTAATAAATTAGTGAATTTCCTGTTGAGGGATGAATGTATTTTTGTCCCACGGATTATTTTTCTAATATTATTTTTTGACTACTAATGACCTATACATTCATCGTTCAACAGGAAATTCACTAATTTATTAGGACCTTACATACTTTTTTTCCTAAGAGCCACCGTTTCTGAGATATAACGATTCAAAAAGTCGGAAGAGTTGTAATCGTCATAATATGGACACGTTACCACGCCACCTTTGAGGTAATGTACTTAGCGCGTTTTTTGAACTATTGAATAATAAATGGATTGAAAATGATAAAAGCGGAGTAAATTAAAAAAAATTGGGAAATTTATTCGTCTGATACATAATTCTCTAATACGTTGCTTCCTCTTCTTCTTCTTCATCCTGGGCACAAATTAATTGCCTCAATAGTGATAATAATCGCATGTCTCCTCGATGGTATCAAACGAATCCTCAACTGTTGGTGATTCTATATCGGAGCACGAGTTGGCGCCATTATGTTAGTAGCAAAGAAATTGGAATACGCGGTTAGTAGACTACCCAAACTGTAAAATTTGACAATTTTGACACCATTGATAGTTAATTGAAACACATCGAGGAACAATCCCTTTAGAGTGATTTGTCACTGATTTTAAACATTAAGGACCAATCGTGAATTCTTGACTTAGCCAATCAGAGCGCATTGTCGATGGTGGGAAATTGGCGGAATAGATTGCAAGCGCAATCAATGTCATAATTGCGCTTCGATGTTGAAACAAGACTTGGGCTCCTGGTCTTTTTGTTACTAAAGGTATGTTCTTTGTTAAATAACATTAAATTAGTACAGCAATGCTATTTTATCTTTACTTTCAAATCTAGGTATTGTATGTATTTAGGGTGCAGTATTTTATCTATCTAGCTATCTGTTGGTGCTAAAATTAGCTTTATTACGCCGATAGTGTAACGAGTATTATTCGATAAAATTCCGACCGGTTGATGTTAATACAAAGTAAAAAAGAACAACTTTCTATAAACATAATAAATAGTGAACAAGAATCGGGACAAAGTATAATAAGTAATTTAATGAAACAAATGAAAGATTAAACAATTTCCTTTTTTATTTTTCATCACAAACTCTTATTCAAACAAAAAAGTGTTATGTCAAAAATAGAGCAATTTCCATTTAATTATATAGTAGCCTTACATTACATACTAAGGCTGGAGTATATCAATTTTAATTAGCCGTGTGAATATCGATTAATTTGACACATGTTGAACATCAATTTAACCGTTGTTTAAACGGCTGATTATAGTTAATGAACTATAGCCTAACTACTTAAATTTTAATTTACTTAATATACCTATGCTTACATTTTTACACTTTATTTATCACGTGGTTTTGTTACCCATACCTATCAAACACATGTAGTAACTAAGTGTAATTATTACAATAACAATATAATATAATAATATATAACATAGATAAATACCATGGGTCGAAATAAGCAGCTGAAACATAAGTACTATTAACTCAATGATTTATATTAGGTACAGACTTTATTGGCATGTTACAGATATGTTACCTATTTGTTTTCTATGCGTTGTGGTAGAAATACAATATTTTTTCTCACTTTCTTTTTTTCTTTAGATAACAATTATTTCATAATGATACAAGTGTGCAAAGATTGTTATTACACACGAGGCGGTATTAAGCACGCGAGCTGCAGGCGATTGCGATAAAGGAACCGAGAGTTTAATGTTCAATGCACACGCGTAACATACGACGTTTTTCAGCACACTTGCGAGGAAAAAACAGTTTTTGGAGTTGATTTTTTGATATTAATAAACCAAACAACGAAAACGTAAACAAATATTAATGGAAATGGATTTTACAGCGATGCACTATCGAACTATTTTACCCGGTACGCTTCGTCTTCACACAATCTTGCAGTGAGGTACAAACTAAACATAATCGGGATTATTTATAATTATCATAAAACTGTGCGGTAAAAATGTTAAGTAAAAAGCACTAGTCCGTAACAAGCTGCATTATGAAACTAAAAGCGGTGCAATAAGAGTCACTTTACGAGCAAGTGTGTTGAACAAATTAAAACTGTTATTTTACTTACTTCAATTTATTTTTAATTTAATTAAATAACTTGCGTAAAAATATTTAAAGATTCAATAAATTCTCATTCATTAAAAATATTACAGATAAAACATACCTACCTATACACAGATAGAAAGGCATTTGAATGAAATAAAGTTGAATTTACGGTAGGTAGATACGAAATAAACAGAATTTCGAAGAAGATTTTGGTGAAATTTGTCACAATAAATAGAATAACTACTTGTGCATAGGTGGAAACATACAGTCGGACCCATGCAGCGTAGATAGCCGTAATTATCTTACATAATCTATAATACCTAACAAAGACAATACGTTTAAAATTGTGAATCTAGAAAAATCAAAATTAACAGTTACATATATAACACACGTTGGAATAAAAATAAATACCTACAATTTTAAACGCAGTTGCGTGAGACATTGCCTTAATAATCTACGTATTTATAAACTTGCTTATATTCTTATACAATAATAATTCATTTGATCTAGGTAGGTTCGCTACTAATGAAACAAATAATGCGCTACCAGGATTCTGGTCCCGTATAGTAACATTATTCTTGCATACATGACAGTTAACCTCATTATATGCCGGTTTTATTCAACAAAATATTATCAACAAATATAATGTACGTACTTAGTTTATGTATAAATTATGTCTATTCAATTACTGTAGAATTCTTAAAAGATAGATCAATAGAATTACTCATCTTATATCAATTAAAAATATGTGTGACGACAGAAGACGTTGAAAAAATAACATCCAGCTGCTTTTATACCTATGCGAAACGCGAAGTGTAGATGAGTTTCGTAGTATAAACATGAAATAATATAATTGTAAACAGTTATATTGCCATTTACAGCATATTTATGGTAATGATATAAAGTAAGTTAACTACCTATATTTCAAAACAATCCAATACTGCAATTAGTTTTTTAATAATTGACCAGCCTACCATGTTTGAATGTGTATACCGTTAAAATGCCGCATTATGAATTAGAAAATATTAAAAAAAATATAACGATACAAAATTAAAAAAAAAGCGAATTAAATAGAGACATCAATTTTTAAATTCATCTCCAAAAATTGAAATGTAAAATTAAATTGTTTATTACCATGTTATGTATAAATCTTATTTATAGGGTTCAGAATACACAAAGATATTAAATATATTTATTTTACATTGAAGTACGTAAATAATACTCAATTTATGAATATCACAATGCTAGAACTATTGTATTTAACAAACAATAACGTTGTACTCAAAACTGTTATTTTTATAATATTAAATGATATGATACCTACTATGATAGACGCATACAAAGTCTAATAAACATTGAATTCTAGCATTGAACTCTTTGATGAAGTCATTTTATCAAATATTTTATATAATCAAATGTGTAAGTAAATTGTCACTAATATTCCGCAATTTCCTGTAGAGTCCAGTATACCTTAATTAATGTAGAGAAACAAAGTGAAATGAGTCAAATAGTGCCAGGCTATTGATATGAAACAAAGCGTGTAATTAAGAACAATGCACACATATGGTTTTATTAATTTTAAAATAATACATTGACGCGTTTGTCTACTGTCGCCTGCTGTCGACACCTTCTGTTTTGTACCTATATATTATTGGATTAAACAATGTTGTAAACATTGACAAAATGCCTTTAACAATATCTGAAATCAATTTTTCAGTCGCAGGAATACTGATAGCACAGCACAATGATGTACCATGACGATAAGGCTCCCTATGATTTTTGTAATAACACATCGTAAAATAGAGCTCTAACTGGTACCCTTAATACTCAGGGTCAGGTTTTGCAGCGGAACATGAGTAATATTTTTGTACTTGTTAAGTCTTTTAAATAACCGCTTCAATTTAGGAAGACGATTCTTATAATAACTTAATTATTGGATACATAAATAGTTCTAATTTAAATTCGAGATTATAATGGAATCATTGACGATTGTGAGTTTGTACATACCAAAAATTTGTGTTAACTATGGCAAAATTTGTATGACGCGCATCCAAGCCTACTGCTTAACTAACAGTTGAGGGTCAGATGTGAATGATCAGAACACTGTGATGGTAAACGCTACGACTCGCACATAGGTTTTCTCACAAGGTCATTGGTATAGGTTTACAGATGTGTTATAATGATTTCATCGTCTATTTCATCCTTTTCATCATCTTCTTCTTCTGGTTGCTTGGCAGCTTCCTCTGCGATGGCTGGATCCTCTGCGATAGCCTTCAAACGGCGAGCCTGTCGAATGAAAATTAAGTAGGTATGTAGTCTGTGTGTATATGAGATCAATTCTTCAAAGAGAAAATTCCCTAATCTATTTGTATCACACAGAAAGTGTGTAAATCAATATTTTATAATGATTGATGGTACAATAAATTAGGATTTACACACGTAAATGATATTATTTTGTGAAAGGCCATCTTTTTTCAATATAGGTATCTACGCTAGAGCAATTTATGAGTACCTACTAAGTAACTAACCTACAAATAGAACCTTTAAAGTAGGTATATGGAATTCATAGCCATAAACTGTTCTAAAAATAGGCTCTTTCTAGGGCCGCATAAATATTGAATGGCTTGCGCTCAGTTTACGCTAACCAGAGGTGGCCAGTGGTCTCCATTTCCACCATATTTCCACCACTAAACTATATAATAAAAATACATTTGTTTACCTTTCTCTTGTGCAATATCTCAACGATGATGTACCCTGCAACTCCGATAAGGAGAACCACCATCATCACGTAGAGCTTCTTCCTCGCGCATAAGTGGGTAGAGTAGGCGTAAGCGACCACAAATCCGGCGCTCTCCCAAAGTCGGTAGTTAGAGAACGCTGCTTCTTTGTTACGCCGAAATAGAACTCCATACAAACCTGTAATGTAAGGAAAAAAGCCGTTGAACAAGATGATACACAGTCTGTGTGCATAACTATGTGTATTAAGTCCACTATAAAACCTACCTACGTATTGAACTTTATATGCCCAAAGCATTTGTTCTTTTATTTTCCTTATTTACATAATTTCCGATATTTTCCTCATATCATCAGATTAAGTCTCAATGCGCTTTGATACAAAAATACCCGGCCCGTAGGTACAAGGACCTACTACCTATTTTTCAAGATATGTAGTATTTTAGAATTTTCACGTACTGTAACTGTGCTAACCATTAGGTAAGTACGTAGTATATTATTTACTCTATGCTTTTAGGATGTATTTTATTTTTGGTATCTGTGTGTTTTTGGTGTGTTTAATAACAGTCAAGCGTAACTTTGAGTTTCTGTATACTTTTTAAATTCCATGCTTTCGCGATGGAACTTCGCAGTCATCCTAAGAAATAAGTACTCACTTGTCTGTGAAATTTTAAAAGGCACGTATTCGGTTGTCTTATTTTTCGTGACGTTATAAAATTCACAAATCAAAGAGTTTAACTGTTTTAAAAGTTTTAAAATCAAAAAGTCAGTTTAGGCCCTGATAAGGCAATGAACGTTATGGCGAGTTCCTGCTTGGTGAACCGAGCACGAGCCGAGCCACGAACGAGCACACTGCGAGCACGATTCGCTTAGCGTGGACGGGCTTGCGAGCCTCGAACGAGCATTCGTAGCTTGCTCGACTGCGCTCCGCCCGATTTTCAGATTTTTCACGAACACAGGGATTCGCATCCCGCTCGTTGTAGGCTCGTTGAGGGCTCGTTATAGTATTTCCACGCTTGAAATCGCGAGCAACGAACGAATCCTGTTCGTTCGAGGCTCGACTCGTGCTCGCTTCGCGTAGCATTGACGCACCATTACATACAGTTGAATTTACCACCGGTTCGGAATACACTTAAACTGAGAAGACACCGGCAATTTTCCTTAACTTAGTAAAGTAAAACCCTCGAAAGGGATTAAATAAAAAAAAAAAACATATCAAATCTCATTATCATATATCAGGAAAAATTAAATAATTCCAATAAATGTTTCATTGTTTTAGAAATATATATTTTTTGAATTATTGATTTTTATGCCATTTCCAAGACGATAATTTAGCGTCTAATAATAATCTTAATATCTAATATCTTCTAATATTTAACATTTTCTCTTAGGGCATAATCTCAACATTTGAATCATTATATGTATACAGGACAACCTGGTAAATCAGTAGTGATTGTACGGAATAATTGGTTATGAGAAGTTGAAGAGTTGCGAAGATAAACGTGTTGATCGATACACGTGACCGTGGTCTGTACACTGTAACGGCCACTATAATTTGATGCAATAAAAATTAGTGCTCGATTTTAGAAAAACAAGTTATTTAAATTAATATTCACGTGGCTATACATGAGTATTTTTTGCAAAAAGTATACGTTGCTTTTTGTAAACCCTGAAAGTTTTTTTTAATAGTTTAGTTAGATCATTTGAATGCTTTGTGAGAATAAATTAAAGATCATACTCCAGATGCATACATCCGTAATGTGGAAGTTATAATTAACCAAACACGATATACGAATACGAATAAATATGTTGTTCGATCGAAAATGCCTTTCAAATGTTGCCTCTGAATCGTCCATTCGTAATTTAGTTCAGGGGGCCTACCACAAGCTCTTAAAACAAGGTTAAAATAACCTTATTTGTCTTTTGTCCCTCTTTGACATCCGGCGTCAAAACAGGACAAAAGACAAATAAGGTTATTTTAACCTTGTTTTAAGAGCTTGTGGCAGGTACTTATAATGTTACATACATAGATCATTGACAGATAACAGTAGGTATACATCGCAATATCGATTTAGACCCTATCATTGTTTTTAAGTGCTTAAAAAATATTTTTTAGCAAGTACGAATTTGCTATAGAAATGTCGAACACTATCAACTACAATTTCAGAAACCAATCGAGTTTATTTCAAGATACAGGTTGGACCTAGTTAGAGAACACCCATGATGACTGAATGCAGATAGCTTTTAAATAGTAATTTTGATGTTCTGTACCTAATGTAATTCTTGTTTCTGTTAAATACATTATTTCGTAGGAAACGGGGAATCAAATAAAACCCAAGAACCCCCCACACAAAAACAAGTTTGGGACGGCCATTTAAGTAGTGTTTATACGCAAGTAAGCAGGTAATGATGTCGATTATATATACGTCGATTATACTTGACTTATAGGTACATACTGAGTAGTTTATAGTGCCACATGCTTATCTGGCCCGGTGAGAGAGTCACTGCTATGCTATCGCTTTTGGTGGAGCAAAGAACCAATGAAAGTAGTGTTTGTCTTTGACCAATGGCGATTGACATTTCGAAATGGCGTCGTTAGTTTTTCTTTTGACCAACGGGTCAGATAAGTTACTACTATATGTGAAACTATCTTTCGTTACTTGGTTTTTGATGGGTATGAGTTCTAAAATAAGTATAACAAAAAGTACTTATGTATAGTAGATAAACTGTGACGTATTGTTGATATTCAAAAAATAAAAAAAAATTGACAGAATCCCTTATCGTGCTTACTTTTCATAAAGATCATTAAGATGTCAAGTGATCGTAATCTTAATATAGCTTATTTACTTACCTGAATAACTCGTTTATACAAAAGTTTGAAATATAAATTAACCCGGCTGCGTACAATTAAAAAAAACTAAAAAGATTATATTTTGTGGACTTTAAAAAAAGTCCAATAATATATGATCATAAAATGCAACCGGAGGCATTTGTGTCGCAGCATTCTGAACATGAATCTGATACCTCCGGGCTGCATTTTTAATTGTATTACAATGTGTAAATCCCTACTTCATTCCATACCATGATAATGAATACCCGAAAAAACGAAAAGAGCATTTCTAATTACAAAATAATAAATAAATCTAACCAGAAAATATGATTTTTCCATAGAAACATTGCAATCTCCTTTCTTTCGTTAGGAGTTGATTTTGAAAACGATGAAATAAGTGTATAATTTAAGTCAATTGATGACAATGTATGCGCTTCTAAACAGCGTGTCCCTCTACTCTAACTTTCCAATAGAATGAAATACAAATGTATTGTTTTTTTTTACATTTTCAACGAAAATTTCTTTGAATGATGTAGTTGATAGCTCATGACGAGTTTTCACTCTTAAGGTAAGCAAGACAACGTCGTAACTTCCAGTTAAATGTTGTTATTTATTGGTAACTTGTTCTTGGCGCCAGCGTCCAACGCCCGGTGCATTCGAGTCACCTCAGCGACGACGTGAGTATAATCGCACGCTCCCAATATCGGATTACTCAAACTAATATAATATTATTTATAATATTATTATAAACTACTATATTATTACACTGACAGGTGGACTGATCTTACTTCCCCTATGTCCGAAATTAACGCTATTTTAAGTCTTAAAATTTTTGAAAAATTCTTTGTGTATTTCATTACGCATCGGAAACATTTAGATGCTAAACGTAATTCAGGTACTGCTTCGTAATAGTACATTATGATACATGTGTGCAAAGTTGGTTATTAACACTCGATACGGTATTAAGCGAGAGTGTAATAATCAATGCCCAAACGTGTAGGTAATACGACGTTTTTCAACACACTTCCGAGGAAAAAAACGAAATTGTATTTTTTTATTCGATTTTTTTGATAATAATCAACCACACAATGGGAACGTTAACAAATATGGCGTGCAATTATTATTTTTTTGACAGCGGTGAGCTGTAAAAGTTTTTTACCCGTTTAAATTAAAAATCTTGGTTTACACACATATCACTTGCAGTGAGGTACAAACTTATCATAATCGGGATTATACCTATCATAAAACTGTTCGGTAATGTAAAGTAAAAAGCACTAGTGCGTAATAACTAAAAACGGTGCAATAAATGTCACTTTATGAGCGAGTGTTTGAAAATTATGTTATGAGTACCAGCTAACCTAACTACTTTCTTGTATTATGACATGACGTACCTACCTAAATAGAATATGTGAAGGGTAATGAAATAAATGTACTCACCGTTCACTTGCGTTTGCCAAACAGCATCACCGACTCCCCACAGTCCTGATATCACAAAGAACACGGTGGGCGATTCAGGGTTAGGTTTCCAGATAAGGAGCCAGATGATGAGACCGAAGTGCAAGGCAGCACCCATTACAAGAATGGGGAACCTGCCGATGTACTTCATCGCGGATCCAAATACCAGCGAGCATATGGCGTTCACTACCCCAAAGCAAATCATCACGTAGCCTATCGAGCGGATCCCGAGAGCGCACGATACGTATGCCTGGAAAAAAAACATGCTGTTATTTAGGGGTCGATTGTTTAAGTCCAGACTCAATCGCCTATTAGGACTTGTAAGAAGGATTGAAATCGGTTTTATGAATGTACTTCTAATGAAGCGTCCATAGGCTACGGTAACCGCTTACCATCAGGCGGGCCGTATGCTTGTTTGCCACCTAAGTGGTATAAAAAAAAAAAAAAAAAGATACTTGCCAGGTACGAAGCTACAACGTTTGGTAGTCATTACAATATAAGGAAATAAAATAGTATGAAAAATAGTGATCGGAAGTAAAGATAGACAAAAAGCTCATTGGTGTCCGTTTCATTCAATGCTCAAAATTTCATTTACTTGATATCCTACAATATGATGCCTCACGTAACACGGTGGCGGTCAATTTGCGAGCAAAAAGTCACCTGGGTGTAGTCAGCGCCGATGAACGCCTGTTCCATTCCAATCCAGAGAGTAATCGGAATGAGGAGCTGTTGGTTTGGCTTCTTCAGTTGATAAGCTGTGGCTGACAGGAGTTGGATACCAGTCAACTCTTTGGCGGGGTCTGCTTTTCTTTGCTTCTCACCGTACCTATTATGAAGAAATATTATATCATTCGATATCCAATATTGCATGTTTAGATACTTATTTGCAGGAAGTCCAATATTATTATTGGACGATTATAATTTTTATATCGGTGTTGTACCTAAGTGATTTCCGTTATTTTGACATGATAATTCATTTTATTCGAATACACATTATTTCCTTGTGAATTTTTGTATTAGATTATTTAAAATGCAACGTAAATATAATTTCAAAAGTTATCTATAACATTTTTTGCGTCAAGTAAGTAAGATTCACGAGTTTCAACAAAAAAAAACACGTTGCCAAAAAAGCTGTGCAAAATATCATTCAAACTGACCCACGGTGTAACTACCTAACTATATAAAACCTGAAAGATAATTTGCAGCTAAATTAGATTTTAAATTTAGTTTGGCACCATATTTTATTTAACGCAATTTCAGTTGATGCATTCTAGTTTCAAAGTAATGATCATCCTCTATAATTTAATGAAACACATGAAAATAATTTATTGACAAAATGAATTACAGGCATAGCGCATAACTGAGAAACTGCTCCACTACCGCAGGAACATACTCAGTTCTGCGCTATTCCTATACTTAGTGAATAGTAGTCTCTCACAAATTGTATCTTTTGCCATACCTAAAATGCTCATTATTGTTTTTATTTACATGTAATTTGTGAAGAGAGAATAAATGATTATAATAATGAAAAAATGTGACTAATAAAACTAAAACTGATTAGTATTATTTACTGATCGTTGGTTTCAGGTACCTTGAAAGCGGGTCAACGAGAAGTGCCACCATCAAGACGGCGACCACCACACAGGCAAGGTATATGGCACTGATCTCATATATCTCGCTGTCCGGGGGTCGGTGCAGATTCTGGTTATCGTGATGTCCACCTCCAATCATGCAGAAGCTGGCACCGCAACTAGGTAAAGTTTTGCTCGTGTTATCTGCCGTGGTATTCCCGCTGTGGTCTCCGGATGAAAACACTATCGAAAAACAAAACACACTCTATTACATATACATATGTACCTACATAGAAAATCATTTTTTAATATTACATATAGGAATAACAAAAAATATCCAAACTGTTGTTTTGAGATCAATAGCAGTAAAGAAACACAACGAACTTTAGATATATCAGGAAACAGCTTCCTGTTTCCTGATATTTCTAAATTTCGTTGTACTGTTACTTTAGGAATAAGTTCTTGGCATAAAATTTGACTTACCTAAGCTTGAGATCAAATTTCCCCAGAGTTCGGCAGTCTGCCAAGCAAGGAAGAAGAAACCGAAGAACCGTACGATGATACCATCGACAGCTTGGTCTGTTAGTTTTGCATACACGCTACCAGCTTGCGTGAGGTATGTGGCTTTAGACGTCCACATGGGTGCCGCTCCAAGGCCCACCACTACCCCGGCAGGAACCAGGGTGTAGAAAGCTGGGTAAAACTGCGCACCGATGTACGGTGCGTAACACATCATGGACAAGCAAAGAGTCCATTTCACCGTTAGTCTCTTGATCAAGAATGTCGGTACGAAAATACAGGAAACTACCAGCGCCGCGTAGATGGAACTCAGCGATACGGTTCCGAGACCGTCGGCGGCGTTTATCGACGACTGAAGATTGGCCGTCCCTTGGAATGCCGTGAATTGCACCATGAAGGCACAGCTGACAGCAGCGACGTTCTTCAATATTCTCCATTTCTCATTCCTGGATAGTTTTACTTTGGTAGAAGGGAAGCTGTCCTCCTCGATGGGCAGCGGCGGAGGTTTGACGATGTCGTTGCCTGAGTCGCGGTCGTGCTGGAAGCCATCGTTCTTGAACCCAGTTTTGACCGTATATACGGTCTCCTTGTCCGGACGATCATCTTCACGTCCGCCTCCGTGAGTAGCAGTCATGCCGTGTTACGTCCTTTTGCCCTGCAAACAATAATACCTTATTTGAGATATAACGTGATATAAAATCCAAGTTTGCTAGTTGCCAGTTAAACTAAAAATCTGATGAGGATTTAAAATCAAGATACCGCTATACATCTATCTATCTATATATATATATAAAAGAAAATTGCTGTTCGTTGGTCTCGCTAAAACTTGAGAACGACTGGACCGATTTGGTTAATTTTTGTCTTGAAATATTTTTGAAAGTCCAGGGAAGGTTTAAATCTAGGATAGGGTAGAGTAGGAAGGATAGGATACGGTAGGGTAGGATAGGGTAGAGTAGGATAAGGTAGGATAGGATGGGGCACAACGCGAATGAAATCGCGCTGGGTAGCTAGCACAGAGAAAAGATATAAACTTTTCCGTGGTAGCTAGTAATAATTAAATATCCAAGGACTATATAATAATAGAATATTGACACTCAAAACAAGTTCTTGATTAGTATTCTAATAATTACTTCCGAAGTGATAATCAATCAGAATATATTCTGTATATTCCTTTACTAAAGTATCATATAAACTAAAATAGTATCCTTCAACTGTTTACACAATAAAAAAAAGAATAAAAAGGTACTTCGAGTCACGTAGGTATTTCATAGTATCTAATGTCATGGAGAATATGTGTAGGTAATGGCGTGTTGTGTGTGAGCGAAGCCGAGGATGTTTTTGTAACAATTACAATTTGATCTGCATTCAGCTTTACAATGGTGAATATCGGTTAAGTACACATTCGTCCTATTGTTTGTCGTGTTTCACAAAAATGTTGCGTCATGACATAATTCACCTTTAAAATGTATGTACCGGAGGCTGAAATACCAGTATCTTTATATAATATAGACAACTAGGAGGCCCAGTATATAATATTTGTTCTGTCTCTTGACAATCCCATTCCAAAAACCAGCTTAATTTCTACATTAAATTTTATGTAGCATAGAAATGAAATTTTGTTTGTTTACTTCAGGCGCCGATCCCACAGAGAGAGTTCCGAGTTCTGAGTTCCGCGTTCACTGTAATCTTTGCGGCGCCTTTGTTTATTGCACACAGAGAACTCGGCGTTCAAGTGAACGCGAGTTCTGTCGGAGTTCCATTTTCTAAATCTGGCAGTTGAGGTGACACGTCTGAGCTATTATCTAATTTACTAAATGACACATGGCAGAAAGGACAATGGGCATTCTGGCCAATGAGAGGCCAATAATGAAACTAAATTAACCCTTGACTTGCATTTAAAAAATGACAATTGATGTCTATTGTTTTCCTCGCCCGCGCGGGTTGTCAAACAGTCAAAGGACTTAAAAGTGTTATATTACCATGAGCACCTATGACAGCAAGATCTGTATATTTAATTTACCTACCGATGCCCGTTTTACAATGATGATTTTAAAAAGGTTGTAGGTGCGTTATAATAAGTTGAGTGTAGGCATGATTGCTAATAAAATTTTACAGGAACAACAATTAACTACTTTATTATAACTAAAACTACCAAATGGAAACTAAAAATTATGAATCCTAACTTAGTGAATTTGAATATTATAATAAAAAAGCTAAGAATAATATCTAAGAAAAGAAATAAAAAAATACTAAATACAAATTATATTAAGTATTTGAAATATATAGTTGTTGAACGAGTATGAGATATAACATATATAGTGTAAAATTTTCACGTGGCCGTACAAGAATGGTTAAAATACAATTAAAACGAGAGTGTTATTCGCAAGTGTCCAAGTGTTGTGTCGAAACTGCTGTAAAACTATTCCGATCATGTAGACACCCAAATCGACTATTATATACCTACCTATTGTATGTTTCATTGTGCAACTTAATAGCGATACGCGACGCGTCGCCACTGTTTGTTGTTAGATTCGTAACAGGGATTATTGTCGCTCCGACTTCAGACTCCATCATGTTCAGCCAAAACAATCAATGCATTGTAACTATGTCGCAATGGATACAAGCCTTAGGGAGACTATCATATAAGTAGTAGCTAACTTGCCTATAATTATTTTATAGGCGCAGCGTGGACATAATATGAAGGGATAGTAATTGATATAATAGCAACCTTGAATAAAATCACATGCCAGAAACTGCTACTACTGCTACTACTGGTACTAAAGCTTCACTACAGCTGTTAATGAATCATTATGAACAACTTGCTTCAGAGTTCAGCCAGTCCAAAGCTTCCCCCATATTGAGTTGAATCGCAGTTCTTGGAATTCTCTTTTTTTCATAAGTATGCAGATTTTTGGGTAGATCCCATCCAACAAAAATTGTGGTTCACCAAAATGTGATGCAAAAATATATCCTTACAACACAATACATTAGTAATAACACGCGCGTGAATTTTTGTTGATCTGGATGCGGCTTATTATGGCCGGAAAACTCGCTGTATAAATTAATTACCAGGTTTTGTAACAGCAGTAAGAGCCATTAGCTATTGTTCTGTTCTATAAATTGTTTCTCACGCTAAACGTATTATATGTACTATACGCTTTATAAGGTACTTTGCATTTGAATACTTGTATATAAGCACGTGATCCTTTAGTGCCGCAATTATATTATGCAAGTGCAAATCTACTTGAGTGTACCATTAATCTCAGACGATGTGAAGATGTGCGTAACTTACTTAACTTAACTTTATTGATTCGATTTAGAAATCGAATCAATAAAGTTTAACTTTTTCACCTATTTATTGTTTATGTTAATTTTAAGTTATTTAAGATAGAATGTTTATGTTAGTTAATTAATGTTTTTATAAAAATGTGCAGCAATCTTAATAAGGTTATGGTTTATATTGACGTGATGATGAGATAATCGTCAGAAATGTGCCACTAATCATTAGTGAAGCCTGAAGTGAAGATCTAACTAGAAGTTTAACTAATTTTGTAACTTGTGGTCAACGTGGTTGGTGTCACATGATGTGTTAAGTTTGTTTTGTTAATACCTTTTATTAATAACTTTAGTGCGTACACTGATTGTTGATTCTTGAAAAAAAAAAACTTATTGGTGAGGATAAATACGTTAAATTTTATAAAGCAAAATAACATATAAAAGTGGTATAAAAAAAAAAAAAATTGAAATTTACCCAAGTATCATATTTAAATGAATAAATATTTTTATATAGGTATTTGCATTATATACGCAAGGGTACAGTCAGAGCAAAAACATAATGGAATGAAAATTACTCAATAGAAAAAAAACACAAATTTACCTCTAATATTAATTAATTTTCGTTTTTATTCGTTCATGGTGTATCTAATTAAGACAATTTTTTAAAATACTTTACTAGGTATTTAGATTGAAGGCGCTTTGTTCATTTTAGTTCCGCGAAACACGCTATCGCCGTCTAATTCCACGCGAATATTAGACATAAGTTTGTCTCATCTATCACGGATTATTATTCTAATATTATTTTTTGATTACTAATGAACATAACAATAAACATATACATTCATCCCTCAAGAGGAAATTCACTAATTTATTAGGATCTTACATATATAGTAAATAGTTTTTGTAAATTAAACATTCTAACTTAAATAAATAGGTGTACTACCCTTAGTTGCCGCCATCGACTCGAACTGTGCCAGTTTTTTTAGTTTAATTAAATAATCACTGCAGCTTAAAACACGTCCTATTTAATTAAAATATCTGCATAAGATCTTCAGCTAATTTAACATGCGAGATACATTATGCATTAAACGTGTCCAGAAGTCACGATAATCACTTGGCTTCGCTATTCTCCGGTCAAGGTGTGTGCACTGTTGGATTCCACGAAAAATACTACTAAATACTATGAAAAACTATCTATGTGCCTAATAGAAAAATCATATATCCTAGTTTAGCGCCTTTCGGTGATCGATGGACGATAAATAATTATTAGAGTAGAAACATGAAAATATTACTTAGATTTTAAATTCCTTCATAAACATGTATTTTCGGCTCTATTACTTTTCAAGTAAATACCAAAGTCGCCTGCAGGTACCGCACTGTGACCGCACTACAGTCTAAAATGACAATGCTAAGTGGTGTCGACATCGAATAGTTTGAGTATGGTGTCAGCACCGATACGTGAGATAAGTGTCCCGTACATTCTAAAGATAATATCTGAGGAGTGCAGGTGGCACGTTCTACAAGATTACTAACAAATCGAGCCGTTTGTGGTTTTAATAAAGGATCTCTGGTGAGAAAGGACCTTAGTGTCGCAAAAGTAGCAATAAATGCAACTGATTGCACAAGGTGTTAATCGCGCCAGACACAGGACCACGTAGCTGTGGAAATTGTGCTGATCACGCTAATCGAAGAAAATTTGTGTCGTATATATTTTGTTTGTGTAATTATATGCTGTAATTGTGTGTGGGTGGTGTATTTTTAATTAAATGTATTTTAATAGGCGCTTTGAATTCGGAGTAGCCCTACTTAGGTCTGTCCATAAAGGAAGAGAAAAAAAACAAAAGATTAAAAAAATACGTTTCTGTAAAAATAAAATTATAGAGAACCAAACAATCAATAAATTTATACTCCTTTAAAAAAAACATTTACGTACGTATTTTATAAATTAAATATTAATTAATAAATTGCAATTGTTTTATAACCTATCGATTAAAGTTCAAAATAGTTACCATTGAAGTATATTTAAGCATAAATTATTCATACTTATAATTTGCAGGAGAATAAAATATGTTGACCTGGTAATCATTGTCTCGCAGGTCATTAATATCACAGTTTAAATCATCACTTGTTCATTTGAACATAAAGAAACAATGAATTGTTAGAAACATCAACATTTTATATTATTTATTCTTCATAATTTATAGTTCTGTTGTTTGTTAAAATTCTTTTGCGCTATTATTATAAATTAGCTGAGCTAGCTAAACCCCGTTGATGAAAAGTAGCTTATACTCACTCCCTCAAGGATAGTGAAAGAATTTTCCGAATCGGTTTTGTAGTTCCGGAGATTACCCCCTAGTAAATCCAAACTTAAAAAACTTTACCTCTTTATGTTAAGTCATGAATAGAAGATTACTTTTGTCCTAATTACAACATAACAAACGAACATCAAGTACCTGTAACTTCCAGTAGTAGGTATCAATATAGTTCCCACGGTGGCGAACAAATTTAGACAGAACATATCTATTTTCACTTCCTGTATAACAACCCTGTCATCGTCAAATAATGAGGCTTCCAAGGTCCATTTGCAAATTGCCCTAGTCATGTTTGCACGATTCTTGTTTGTTGTTGGAACAACATTTTGACTGTCCATGATGTTTCATAGACGTGTATGAATGCTTGTGTATATTTATTTTTGATTAATTGTTGTGAATACGCCAGTGTCATGAACAAAGGTTACCATTACGTAGAATATTATAATTTGGACAAGAAAATACTTTAATTGTCTATCAATCTTCAATCAGTGACATCCTACCGTTTTCACACGAATCATTTCCAGTTCAAGCAAGATAGATTTTTAATTTGTCTCGATATTATTTATAGGTACCTATATGTGGAAATTGAAGATATTTTTTATCTTGATTACATTATAAAAAGATTTATAGTTTTAAATAATTTAGATTTAAACTTAAATGATGTACTCTATCTAATAAAAATATTTATTAGACTTTCAGATGTTAGAAATGTTATGGTGAAATATTTTAATTAATAAAATGTTAGACTAATCAGCATTGCAATCAATTATCTCTGTGTTTGTTCTTCCGGCTAATGTTAAATAACAATTTGGCGTGTAGTAAATCGTTTTAATGGATTTACTGATGGCGTCTAGTCTGCATTCATTGTCGTAACTAATTACCAAACTAATTACAATTACATTATGACGGTGACTTGATAACAATTGTAAAACATTGATATTCCAGCCTTCGTCATCTTTTGCCTATATTCAACGACCTCAACTTACAATAGAGCGTAATTAATAAATAAATCATTCAAAGTTGTTATGATTCCTTTAAATTTTTTGGTAGGTGCATGTTTAGTGGACTAAAAACATTATTTAACTAACAGATTGATAATACGAAACTGCAAATCATAAACATTCGGAAAAACTAAAAGCATAAAACATGTTCAAATTAGTTTCGTATTTTTCACCGAAGCACGTGTTTTAGTTTGGACGAATATTATGGTAAATTATTTCAAAGCTCGACCGTGACCGTTGAAACTTTTAATCGACGGTAATCAAGCACACGTTTTTGCGACTGAGGTAAAAAGACGACCTCAAGCGAATATGTTATATTATGATAGTCGCACGTAAAGACCTCACTAATAGGTACGTGGAAATATTTGAAATTATCTCGCTGCATCCTTCGATTACTTAATTTTTATAGTAAACTCTACCAGCAATTTAATACTCTATGCTTCGGCATATATCTTTCTGTCCTGACCTTTAGTTTGAATTAGAAATTGGGAATTCCAACATTTAAAATTAATTTAAAAAAACTGTTCGGTGACCATTTTTACGTTTGAGCAAACGATATTATTAAAATTAAATCTAAAAATAATAAATTATGTAATAGGTAAATCGTATGTGGCAAGGCCGTCTACCTACAACAAAAAACACTGAATTTACAATCTCTCTCGTGACTGATTTGAGGTTTCCGTACTCTGGAGCAGCGTTTCCAGTTGTTTTTTCGAGCAAAGCGGAATTTTGTAACCTCTTTCTTTCTTCTATCTTCTCTTTCTTTTCGAAGAAGCTTCTATCGCCGAATGCGGGGCATAGGTACTAAAAGAACTGGCCATGTGCGAGTCGGACTCGCGCACCGAGGATTTTTAGAAACTTGTAGGTACCTATGTAAATAGTTAATTGATCACGGAAATCGAGAGATTTTTGCCCTTTAAAAAAAATGTGATGTTACTACCCGCTTTTCGGATTTCTTCCTTTACTTGTGCTGCATGGAATTGCTTCTTGCCTTATGATTCTAGGTCAACGGGAATTGTACCCTATAGGTTTTGATTACCTTGCAACCGTCAAAATATGCGGCATATGCAGCCGTATCTTTTGATTGCTGTATTCACAATGACATTTAGCGCACTTTGGCGCGGAAACCACTTCGGTGTTCTGAGACGCGTCACGGGAAAGCTGGTGCCATTTCTATGAAGTGGTGTCTTTATAATTATAATTAGTCCTTATATATATAATTTGTATACGGAACCCTCTGTGTGCAAAATGGTTTCCTATTTGACTGGTTTTTTACTACTTATATTTCATTAATTAAAATATTTTTATAATAAGCTGAGCTATACTCAAATATTTGCGTAAAAACTGTGGATTTGAGGCTTATTAAATAATCATACAATTGTGTTTTTTTGGCACAAATATTTTTATTAGGTGTAAAAATCCGTGAAAAAACTTGATTAAGGTACCTAATAAAGGCAAATAACAAGTCTTTTTTTGAGCCAACGCTGACCAGATACCTACACACAACATATCAGTGATGTCAGCGTCAGTCCTCTTTAGTTTGGCGCGTACATTTCAATTTATTTTGTTCGGTGCCAGCCACAGTCATATCATATTTATCTAAAGATATATAAAAATAGTCTAAATGTTGTTTAACCACGATAAACTTATTATGACTCAAGAACCACAGCAATGTGTCCAGGCTTATAATAAACCACTGAACACTGGGTACTAAGAGTAAATAGGAACTTGTTATCTAGCGGACGACAATAATAGTTACCTATCTGGAAAACTCATTGTTGTTAAGGAGGATGCTCATGAAATTACAAATAGTGCATATTTTAATTTTAAGAGAGGGTTATCAGTACGCATTAGGAATAATATGGTGCATTAATTGGCGGCCAAGGTCTAAACACAATGGGTTACGTACGCGGCACCGCAGCCGTGTGCATTCATTCACAATCGAATACGCTTCCTACAATAACTGGCATGGTGAAAATATGGTTAAAACACATTGGTCATGGGCGACTACCGCCACGATGGCAGTAGTCGCCCCTGTTGTAGTTCGTGGCTCGGCTCGTGCTCGGTTCGCCAAGCATGGACGCACCATAAGGATTGATCACATTAAACAAATCCAGTATATCCTAGAATACACACGCTCTATAACTGATAGGTAGTCTTAAACTGGTTATATCAAATAGAAAGTAATAGAATGAGCAGAAATCCTCAAACCACAGCTCATACTATAACTTATTTGAATACTTCTACATCGAATTGAGAGTGTATTTAGGTAGAATCTTTCCTAGTAACAATAAGAAGTTAATAAGAATAACAATATGTACAGTAACTATACTACAGTTTTTCCTATTAGTGACCATTATTGACATTAGGAAAAAGGTATATAACAATATGATTATATATATAAGACATATAGTTAAAAAAAGAAAACTGTTTATTCCAGATAACTTACAATTAATTTTATTAAGGTACTTAGGGGTACTACAATCTTCGATTAATATTTTGACCCATAAAGGAGTCGTCAGTTGACATAGTTACAGTTAAGTCGGATCTGGTATCGCATACCTGCCCACCACGAAATATCTTTTAATAATATTTTTAATTCGTTTATGATTTTTGCCATTTAGTTTTGGTAGTTGGTTGAGAGAGTGAGGGTTTATCCTGGAGTCTTGTTTTTTTTTTATCAACTAGTTTTGGCCGAGTTTATCAATCCTAACGGACGTACTAGTATAGTGTAGGTCAAACTAGATGATCCCGTTGCGTTTCCGGAGAATGAGTTTACCCTGTGGAAACACTAGTATATCCTAAAATCGTAAAAAAGTTTTGTCGTTAACATATACAACACGTTACGTAAGAAAGTCGAAGGAGCAGTCGTTTTTACGATTAATAAGCAAAATTCCTGACATTTAGGCGGTTAACATACTGCCACGCATCACGCTGCATGTTGCGTGTCAACGAACGAAAATGAACGCGCGTGGATGCATTTTCTGTGTGTTGGACGGTGCGTGTTTTCTATACAAACGGAGATACTTACAAGCAACGCATTCTAGCGCTACGCTGCGTGGTGCGTGGCAGTGTGTTAACCGCCTTACTGTGATACTATTTTTTACGCGTATTTGCGTCGCGTATTCGATCGTGCGGTGACGAGCGAACAAGCTTTGGGTTAAGAATTTATCTTAATAATAGTACATTATGATACATGTGTGCAAAGTTGGTAATTACAGACGAGGCGATAAGAGAGCCGAGAGTGTAATGATTAATGCACACAAGTGTCATACGACGTTTTTCAACACACTTGCGAGGAAAAACAGACATCACGCTTACGTGGGTGAATCTGCAGGGTAAAGCTAGTTACTATACCTACTACTTAATACACATAAACCTTCTCCGAGATACCTATTAGTTCCCGAGAAAGATATCTATTGGTGAAAATTACAATGTAATCAAACCTATTATTTTTCTTTCACAAAGAAATACGCGTTGGGCTGGCTACTTCATACTATGTAAAGAAGAGATAGGTAATACTAGAAAATATTCAGTAGTTGATCCAGCTCCGTCTATTAGGGGCTTTATCTACTTACAAGTGACATTTGCATAGTCGTTATGGATGCTGATGCTTTAACCTTTAATCCAACAGTCACGACCCTAATGAAGCTTTGGCAATATACCTATTTAATCTCAAGTGGTTATTAATAGACGTTTTATAAATGCAATGTGTTATTTTTAGTATTATTAAACTATACGCACGCTGTGATGGCCTTTTCAAACACCCTGAACTAAAAAGAAAGAAACCCTCATGTCTAAACACCCAACATAACGTGCGTGCCGTATTACAAGCATTTATTTAGTTTCACCTGTCCCTTTGTCTGTAATGGCATTTTGCAAGTTAAATTTGACCCACTCTCCGGTTTCCGATTGAGCTGAAATTTGGCACGAATATGCAAATCGCTTGACAATGCAATATTATGATAACGTGGAGCTGATCTGATGACGGAGCTGGAAGGTGGTCATAGGAACTCCGTAATAAAACCACATAACCCCATCGAGTTTGGGCTCGTTTGATTCGTCTTGATGAGTACTTTGTCTTCAGAAAGAACAGACAACAAAAAGTACAGTACAGTCTCAGTATATATATATATAATTGTGAACGGGGGAATGTATTTTTGCCGGGTTGCCTTCAAAATGTGGTCGCTAGTATTTATCAAAGTTATATTAATAGATTTTTCTAAAAAAATAAATCATTCGTTTTTATAATAATTTATAATCCACTTCACAGCAATATATACAATGTAAAGAATTTGAAAATTAATATGAATAAGTCATGAACGTAATGGTGCGTCCATGCTTGGCGAACCGAGCACGAGCCGAGCCACGAACGAGCACACTGCGAGCGCGATTCGCGTAGCGTGGACGGGCTTGCGAGCCTCGAACGACCATTCGTAGCGTGCTCGACTGCGCTCCGCCCGATTGTCAGTTTTTTCAAGAACACAGGGATTCGCATCGCACTCGTTATAGGCTCGTTGAAGGCTCATTAATCAGGCCACGCTTGAAATCGCGAAAATAATATATTAATAATAAAAGTAAATAAAGCTAATATTAACTAAAAGACAATAAAATATGAATATAATGTGTATTATATTTGTAAATATAAATAAATAGCTAATGGGACGAAAACTTTTTTGGATACCTGATCTTTAGACATATGTATTGATTGTGCACGTGTGACAATCAATACATATGTCTAAAGAAATCGATAAACCTAACTATCTACCTAACGGTAAAGACGATAATCCATACAGCTTACCGGCGTGCGATCAGTAAAAATGGAGCCAATTGATTCAAGAAATAACTTATACTAAGAAGTTCAGTTCGTTCAGAAATAACTTATTACCTACTGTTAGTTCACTGAAAAAAAATCTAATTATGCATAAACAGTTGGAGTCCCTTTTTTAAGTGAAGAATGTAAGTAGCTTGAAATAACGCAATACTGTAAACTTACCAACTTACTCATAAAGCGCTATTTAACTAATATACTGTTTAATGGGTCACGTAAATAATGTCACATTATTTGACAATGACAATAGAGTGACTTTATTTACGTGAACCTTTAAACATTACATTAGTTAAATAAAGTTTTATGAGTAAGGGGGTTAGTATACCTATACTTTAGATTTTAAATATCATTTTATTTTCTATGAAAAATAAAGATAGATTCACTAACGCTATCTATCGGCTTTGAACTCTTCGAGCATATTTCAATTTTTTTTTCAAAATTCAATTTTTTTTTATTCAATATAGGCCATAATAAGGCACTTACGAACGTTACAATTGATTTTACCACCGGATCGTAATACATTTCGTATTTCTCGGGGTCAATCTGCCGGTATGCCCGGCCAGAATCCAATTAAAATTATAAGTAGTAAAATCATACGATAACGATGTAGGAACTCATCTGAATGGGTAATAATTAGGTACTGTTTTGTTGTCAGCGTAGAAGAAGGGTCGTGAATAGTATTGTTAATGTCGCAGACCGATTTCAACGCTGCCTTTTTACAAACCGTCTAGGTCATTTATAAACAGCTCTGTTTAATAAACGGCCTCCCATACGTTCCGGGCCAAATTTGGTAAAGTTCCATACATCTTGATGTTAATGCATCTTGGGATGCACTTAAATAATATTTATACATATAACGTGGCATAACATGACATGATTATTTTTTATTTTGCAGCTTTTGTGAACTAATTGACATTCAACCTTGACCTTTTCTAAAATTTTGGCATTAGTTAGTTCATTTTAGAAATCAGCTAGATACGCCAGGTTTTTTAAATAAAAATGTCAATGTATAAATAGCCTGCGGCCGTTTGTAACCTAGCGAATTTTTCTGTTGGTCTGCGACGTAAATATTTTCCCATTCATGCCAAGGACTAGCTAATCGTTATAATAAAGCCCATTATTAAAACACGACATCTCTACTACAGGTATACCGTGTTGTAAGTTATTATAAATAAAATAAAAAAAACTGTTTACCCACTCTGTCTATTGGTACCATCACGCAAATTAACTCGTTCTTTTTTATAACAAGCTTTTGTTCGTTAGTTCACTTTTAATTTGCTGTTTACATTTATTGATCAATTTAGATACTATATATATTACTAATTAGAGGTTTTTGGTATTATCCCGTACTATAGTGACGACGCGCGACGGAAAAACGAGAACCTGAAACATTTTTTAATGACAGTAATAAAAAATCTCCAAAAATATTGCTAATCATTAAATATGTACTACAATCAAATCATCAACTCGAACTCATACAAAAAAATTAGTTATTATGTGCTTTCAGTGATATTATCATATATATCACTTACAATGGTATACGCTAGTACTCTGGTAAAAAAATCCTGTAGCCTGCCGAAAGTGTTAACAACACAAGGCTAAAAGAGAGATTTTTGCGAACATGATAAACAGTATGCTGTGACATGAATCTATAAATATTAATATTTTAGAGCGATGACTACGTCGACTTGTTGCTTGCGACCTGTGAATTAAGGGACGGACTCTACCGCCCGCGGCCGCGCCGAGTGACATGAACCGGTCGCGTTTTATTCAGATACAATTCATACAATATTTCCTTGATTTGCTATGATAAATTATATTGTGTACAAGCATGGTTAGTTAAGTAGTTCCTCATATTTGCTGCGTGATAAATTCATTGCGTTCGCATTTGAAATTGAATTTTAATAACGATTACTTTATGCCGCCATTGGAGAAATAATGCTATGATTCTTGTATATTTCTTTATTGTGAACTGGATTAAAGTATCATCATTAGCCTCATACGCCTCATAGCCGCTATTTTCTTTTGCAATTGCTTCAAACGGCTTGTGTATTTTGCCAATTTCCAGTTATAGGTATTATAAATTCAAGTCACAATAAATCACTTTCAGATATAGTCCTCAGTCAGTCACCGTCCATAAAAGTCATGTTTTACTACAATGGTGGTTATGTACTAAATATCTTTACGGACTTTTTGACACAACTGAAAAAGACATGATACACTTAATTCATTTCATTTCACTTCACTGTTGCACATGGATTGATCTTTATTGGATAAAAATACCACCGATAATATGCAATAAAACTCAAAGTACACGAATTTATGAACTTAAAAATGAAAACGCAATCTGCAAGTTCCAGCCAAAAAGTCTTTCATATAAAGTATATCATATTTAATAGTCGTTTAAACAGCAAAGGAGCATGCAGATTTTTGTTTCAATGCAATTGATTTCAATTTAACCTTATTAGCCTTAAAGAAGTAGCGGGGTTGTATGCAAGTAATGGTCACAAATGCGTTAATCCCACACAATATTGTGCCACACTATCGTTAATACTTCCAGACAATTAATAGGCCAGCTCGTGCCGGTTACAACCGAATAAATCCAAAGTGAAACGGCTAAACGGGACAAAGTCGGTTTGGTGACAATGTCGTTGCTCCCTGAACATCTGCACTTGATTATATACTGCATGTAAATAACAATAAGGATGTTTTGTCTTTATTATTCTAATATGGTCATTTTTGGATGAATCTATTCTAAATCAACTCATGCTATTAATATTGCATTATATTTTAGGATGTAAGGGAAAATGGGCTATAGGGATTGCTTCGAAAGAGAGGTAGGTATCTACTATCTAGCCAAGACGCTGTTGCACGCTCCCACATTATTGCGCTTTAACAATATTAGACCGCTATCAAAATATTCACACCATTGTCGTTTACAGCGGTGTCTCCAATAAGTACTCTCACATAAATTAAACAGCTGTTGTTAAATTATAATAGTTATATTATGGTGCCTCCATGCTTGGCGAACCGAGCACGAGCCGAGCCAAGAACGAGCACACTGCGAGCACGATTCGCGTAGCGTGGACGGACTTGCGAGCCTCGAACGAGCGCGATTGTCAGTTTTATCACGTACAAAGGGATTCGCATCGAGCTGGTTGTAGGTTCGTTCGTGGCTCGGCTCGTGCTTGATTCGCGTAGCATGGACGCACCATTACACTCCATCGAACTTTGTTTTAGCATGAAAACGCCTTCGAATCTGCGACAGTTGTAAGAATAACTTTCTTAAACATGTATCGGTGTTCCACTAACAATACCATATACGCCACATAGATTGGTTTCGAACCTATTTTAAATTTGAAATGCATTTGCTAACATTAATATTATCTGACAAATAACTACAAAAATCAAATCAACTTCAGATTGCAATATAAAACTTCATCGTATTTAGGGTGAAAGCCTATCTGTGAACTAGCAAGAACATTATAATATGTTTTTGAAAATCTTTATTGTACACGTGATAATAAAATAAGATTTAAATATCAGAGATTTATTTATTTTTATAAACGTTCTTCAGGGATAATATCTATAAAATATATATTTTATATTTTTTATAGTCAGTCTTTTATATGAACAGTTCAACTCTGACATCAATTTATGTCTTCTCTTTCTTATATATTGGGCAGTTTATTGACAAGGTCATGTGATTGCCAGAGCAGTTATTGCACTTGTATGTTTGCGCAATAAAGGAGGTGAGCAAACTATGGCTCTATTCACACGTACCACAACCACACTACAACCGCAACTAGGTACATCACAACCACACCACGTGGGCGGGTGCTAATTTGTATGACAATTATAAGTTAAATTCACACGGACCATATTTTGCCGTTACTATCGACTGCGTGTGTGATACCGACCACACCGCAGCCACGTCGCAACCACAACGCAACCACCAGCGACAACGTAACCGCAAGGCGCAAAAAGCCGCAGCGACTTGACCACATTTTGTCGCGACTCAGAATAGACACATTTATGTATAAATGCGATTGATTTTAAATATACTTGCGACTGGGAAAAATATCGTCTGGTTGGAATATTTGGCTGTGGCTTCACTCACGGTCACGGTCTCCATGCCCCCCAAACACAACCGGTCAGATCTTAGTAGGTACATCATCTACTACTACGGAACACACTACACCAACCTTGAATTTCCTTAATCTCTAACTTTCTGATAAGCAATCCAAAGAAACTGCCCAATCTGTCTATGTACCCATCAGCTATAGTTGCACTCTTGTTGGCAGTGTGTCTTAATCACCCTCTCGTGAAAAAAATCAAAAAAAATTCTTCAGCTTTAATAAATAAGGTATTAGTATAGATTACGAAACATAAAGAAGGCCAACTAATAAATAAGTCATGAAATCACACGAGGTTGATGAATTCAATTGATGTAAAGCGAAAAGGTCCAGCACACGTTATGTTTCATTGGAATTAAATTAGCCAAATCCTAAGTCTAATCATGTCGTTATAAATGGAAAATATTGTGGGAAAGAGGTATTGGCGCAGACGTTGTTATGTGAACTCAGGCATTGGGAACGGTCCAAGTAAGTTACCAAGAAATAGCATTAGTATAGTACTTATTAGCTATTACAATAATACAAAATACGATAGTATAAGATATGCCACCTTGTAGAATTACAAGTTGATCGTATGGATGTTTCCATAAACCAGCTGTTGTGTGTTATGTAGATTCTCGGTATTTTTTTATATAATTGTACTTTTGCAGTTTCCATAAACTAAAAATGTTTTTTTTCTAAAATGTATCTAATAAGTACATCATTAATTCAAAACTACATTGCGGAATAGTGTGTGCTATTGACTTCCGTATATATATATATGATATATTTTTGCAAAAACAGATTTGACCTTACAGATGAGAGGATGTGCAATCTATTTAAAAAAATATGCTGATTGTTAAACTGACAAAAATTATAATAACCTTGCTTGTGAGATGTTATGTGAAGAGATTGTTCCGCTGGTTTTATATAAAATTTATTCATCTTACATTACGGTACGGATTAGAAAGTGATTTATGCTACCCGCAAATATCATTCGGCTGATTTTTGCGGATTAAAACAAAATGTTTGTACGCTTTTGAAATTACATGCGTTACGTTTGTTTAACAAAGTGAGTTTACGAACATAGAAATAAATATACCTAGAAAGAACGTCGCCATACTACACGAATATATAAAACAGGCCAACTTTTTTAGGCTGCTGCGCGTAACAGATACGTTTTACGCTCCCTCTGCGTCATTCTGTTTGTCATAGTGACGTTCATAATGATAGCAGTTGTTGAAATATTCCAATTAAAATCGTGAGAAATTTAAATATTAAACATTATTTTGTAATTTTATTTTTCGGGCTATTTTTTTCGACATCTGGATGTATCCTTAATCAAAGGTTACGAATTTTGATTATTAAAATTCCATATTTTCACTAATATCATTTAAAGTTAATAGACACTCTAAATCTGTAGTATTGGTAAATCATGCTAAAATCAGCCATGTAACCAGTCTTGTTGGGTAAGATGGGGTTACCTATGCAATGTTATATTTGTACGTAGTATTTTTATACTCTGAGGTTATATGATATTCCGTAATATAATTTCAATTTTTTTTTTCATATTTTAACATTTAATCATAATGGTAAACATGGTAGTAAAACTTGTGAATATCCTTCATATTAAACATTAAAAAAGGGTCTGTCCGAAAAAAAAATAGTTTTCCTAAAATATGCAATAATGAAAATAAATCTCTATCTAGTTACCATGTCGTCGAAATATTAGTTTATTTATTGTCATTTATCTAATCTATAACATCAAAGTTTGTTTATTCTGCTGCCATACCCAAAGTGCCATACTTACCGTACATTCATTGCGATAAAACATTGTCAACTTATTGCAATCATTTAGGCGACGGATTCAGGAAAAAAAAATGAAATTCCCCCAGAAAATTCGGATATTTGACCCCGGGCGGTGCCGGGCACGAACAGCTAGTACCTACATTGAAATCTTGTTTATCCATGATATCATATTGTCAACAACGAAAATTTGCTTCATCTTTTTAATCATCAGTTCTTCAATAAAACAAATAAACAATATTCTTCAGTGAGCAAATAAACAAACACTAACAGAAACTAAAGATGTGTTACACAATTTTGAATCAAGGTAAATTTTTAGCTCATCTGAGGTCACGTTACTATGATATTTATTAGATGTTATCTTAATGTGCCTTCGTATTATCTTATTCTGATTTCTGCGGTGTAATCATTTTATTCAGATTTCTGTGGTATTATTAATTTATTCTGATTTATGTGGATTATCGCACTTAAGTATAAATTCAGTCATATAAGCATATGTGCCGGTAACCCGACAGTTTTGGAGAAGCAAAATTTATTTATAATATTACAAGCTGCGCCCCGCGGTTACATCCGCGCACCCGAGGGATATCCTAACCGTTATGTTTTCTTAAATTTTCTAATTTGCTACGAAACTTTCTTATTATTTTTCCGTAAGAACCTTCTCCAGAGTATTAGAAAACGTTAAAAAAAGTTGGATGAAATCAACGTTATGGCGAGACCAAGGGAAATAAGGATTCATTTTTGAGTGATAAGTACCAAAAGAATTAAAGAAGGGTATTCCCAAAACAGATAAATAAATTAGAGTCCTGATAAAGATTGACATTATTTAATTGAATACGTCAATAAAACTAATGTAATATTTAACACAAAAATGTGTATTTCTCAGATCATATTTTCCATCTGTGTATACATGATGCTTATTTTAATATTAAGTTATGTACCTATTAAATAAAGATTGCCCATTGGTCGGTGAAACACGTACCTATATGCTACTGCACATTGGAATGCAAACTGTTCTTTGATTGTTGTTTATTATGGTACCTACCTACCTGAGGTTTTTCTAAAGTGCAACTGCTCTATTTATATCACGTGCACTTTCTTGGACATTACTTATTATACGAGTTGCCAGTGGTATGTTCTAGTTATTCAGGTTTCCTAATACAGAAGTGTAACTGTGAATATAGATACACGGCTGTAGGTATTTATCCTCAAGATTTGTCACTGACGGGAATTGCTACTTTCCGTTGAGGAAAATTTTACATATAAAACATATTCAAGTGGTGGAGATGGACTAAACTGGATTCCCATAAACTAAACTGAAACACACTATTAAACACAGTTAATCCTGTTTTGATGAAAAAAATACAGTTTAGCAAAATCTAAAAGTAGTCTTGCAAAGAAAAGCGACACAAAAAAACTGTTTGTTACGCCAACAACGATTTAGTGAAAGTAGCCCCATCAGCACGTCGATCGATTTAGTTTACGAGAGCCTTAACCGTTTGCTATATCATATCAGACAGAGACTGCTTTAAGGAAATTCATCGCGATTTATCATCGGATCGGAATGTAACGAGACTCAATGCGTGTAGAAAACCCGCTCGAAATTGATTTCGTTTAACGTGAACCAATTATAACGACATCAGACAAGGCAGGCACCGGCGTGAACCGGTGTGCGCCGGCGCACGGCCCTTAATAGCTTAAAATACTTTAGAGCACAGTTGCAACTCTTATATCATTATAATTAGTATGCAGGGTAACGTACACAAGATAACAAACTGTAAGTTAGAGTTACTGAAAGTAAATTAAACATGTACTTATTGTGATAATAACAAAAACTAAAATGATCTGTGCAAACAACGATTGTTTCGTCTTTTGGCATCGAATGTATTTACAAACGTCACGTCTGCATCTTTATTTAAATATTATAAGAAACAACTTGTTTCCGATTGGACCGGTCGATAAAAATATCGAGTTTAATAAAGCGAATCGATCTTTGGAACAGTTTGCTGGTGGTAAAACCACCGCTAAAAACTGGATGCATAAATAATTTGTCACACTGACCAACAACAAAAAGTTTTCTTACTATCAAGTTTTAACATCAATTTTAATAAGATGCTACTCAAAAATCTTTCTACATGTACACACATCAAAAAAAGTTTGTGATCACTAGCAAAACCTGATACCTATATTTCTAAAATTCCAACTCGATCAAGAAAAATTATTAAACGAAACAAAAAACCCGACTGCGTAAAACAAAAATTAACTGAAAAGAGAAAAACGAGCTCTGTTATGAGTTTGGAATATAACTTGAATGTTATATGGTATTGCAGTCCAGGCCGGCCAGTCTTACCTTATGATGTCGTATTCTCGGAGACCAGCATTGACTTGTTGTAGTACAGTTGAGATATTTAATTACCGCGTCAAAAACACGCATTATTTCCGATCGACTTTTTATATTCCGCAAACACTCGCTTTATACTTGTTTATCTCAAAATGTTAAAACGCAACAGTTTCGAAATTTGCCAATGATGACATCGTTTTGGTGACCTTTCGCTCGTTTGCAACAACTTGTCGATTGTCAGGTGTAAACAGTGAAGGAGATATAAGTTTAAGTCGTCATTTTATGCATGTGTAACGTTAATAAAGACAAATATACATACCTTACCTACTAGAAACAAAGATATAGTCAAGTTTATTGAGCATTTAGCGGGAGGCTGCAGTACGATTTCCCTCAGAGTGTAAATCATAAAAAAATATTTCTTTAGGTCTTGCTCTTAGCTTAGCGGAGAAGGGGAAATAATTGGGCCCTTGTGTGTGTCTAATCGCAGTTTGTGATATATTCTGCACCGGAAGGTCTGGTCAATGCCGGACAAAGGCTACCAGCCAGCCTGGTATATTCCGTTGGGGAGGTTCAGAAAAGAGAAGAGGAAAACAACTTAGTTAATTTTGAAAAAGTACCTATACACTTAAAAATACGATAACTGAAAAAAATAGAATATTCGCTTCTAAATTAGTCGCTCGTTTGTTATTTAAATGTTACTTTGCTTAGAATTTCGAAAGTGTTTTGCGAGCAAATGTTTATCTCCACCGGTCTTGGTGATCTCGACTATAACACATCGCGCCAATTATGTGATATTGACGCTATAACAGATTTTCACGTCATTATGACGTATGAGATTATTACAAACACCTTTATTCATATTCATAGAGCCAGCAAACACCTGCAGCGTATTAAAACAATTGATACTTTGATGACTTACAACTTAAGGTTTAATTTCCTCTACAGTCTACATATTAATATCCGATACACGTATCAAAACGTCAATGTCGATCAATTGATCTATGTTAAATTTTATGATCCTTCCTAACAAATATGATGACTGTGTGTCGTTGTTGTAAAATAATAAAACAATACTGGGAACAAAAATCCGCCTTTTTATAATATTTAATGCATATTCAACCTAAACGCACCTAAACGTAACGAATTTGAGAAATGTGGCAGCACAAATAGCATAATACGTTAAAGCTATCCGATTTAACCCACTATATGAATTCCACCCTCCCCTATGCCAGAAGGCTTCCCCTGTCTGCACAGCACAACACAACTCACCCAAGTATGATCGCAGTCGTATAAATAGTATAGGCCCGCCATCAAGGAAAATCACTTTAGAGTAGTAAAACAGAGCAATCCAATTCCGCAACTAGCAACTGTTTTTTTACACTGAATAATAACAGTACCGATCAATCATCCAAATCTTTAGTGTTGAGTTAGCCAATCAGAGTGCATTGTCGGTGGTGGGGAATTGGCGGAATAGATTTCAAACAAGATGAACGTCATTGTGCCTATAAAATGTTCGATGAGGTCCGCAAACGAACAATATAAGCAGACAAACATAAACTTAGAATTTGCTTTGTGAAAGAAAATACATTTTACGACCCCGTCTGATTTCATATTTCGCCTACAATGTTGGGAGTTCACAGAACTGCACTTGTCAGTATAAAAACATAGGTTATTCAATAATTATGTAGTACACACGTTTTATCGACTGGTTGGCGCGTTATAATGTAGAAGCCAATGGCATTTTGCTGTACAATTGTGTTTCACCACAAATGCTTCTGTTTAACAATGGTCGAGTGACGTCATGATACTTATTTGTTTAGGCACATGAATGAACGCGTTTCCAATAGACAGTTTTTCATCATTCAATATGTTTATTATATTGTGTGTTCCAACTTACTGAAGTAAAACATGTATAAATTTATATTATTTTGTTTAAATGTTTGATGTAAATAAAATTAGGGTAATTATCATTGCACCAAACTTAAAAAATAAACGCACATTTAATGATAATATGAACGGCAGGAATGCAAAATCACACTATACTATATTTACTCCATGCAGATTTACAAAATTATTTATTACGGTCAGCGGTTAATAGCAATGCATGCAGTTGTATAAATACTTATACACCTAATAATCTCAGGTAATATTGATATAAATTCATCCTATAAAATAGGTAGTACAATACAAATGTTTGTCAATAGTTTCCTGTTTACGTGGTAATAGAAAACATTTCCGCAGTCACATGTTTATTTATGTGATTGTATTGATAATAATTTGACGAAGCTATTTTAAAATACGATGAGAGTGAATAGTTGGTTAACTTTACATATTGATAGATGTAACGTGCAAATATTATATACTCATATAAAATCCTCGCTAGGGCTATCGAATTGTGCTTGACGGATTCAAGGACTCATTGATTTTCGGTTCATTTATATGTAGGTATAAAAGTTTTGTTTTTGGTTTTAGAGATAATATCCCAGCGTGTTTTATAAGCTTAAGTATTCCTGTCGATCTACTTCGATTGCCTTAACTAATGCTGGGAGAGGAAAAAGGTAAAAATAACCCTGGTGCCACTCCGTCCGTCTATCCGTATCACAGCGGTATATTTCGGCATCCATTGATTCTATTGATTTGACACTTTGGAATACCTAGTTATAAATAATGCTTAGGTACCTAATCTTGTTGCAATTGAAAAATGTTGGACCGTTGCAAAGTGGAGCTACATGTTTAAATGGGGTATCATATGAAATTTTTCATTTGTACCTACATTCCACAACAAATGTTTGTATTATTTTATGTTAGGTAGCGTCTGTGAGTGTATAGGATTAATGATGGGAAATCTCAAGAAACATACCATTCCCCCCCATCTCCGAAGTTCGGAAAGCCAAAAACCAGAAATAACTACAGTAGATAGACACTGATGTAAATATTACAAGAAATAAGATTTTGTTAAAAAAATCATTTTACTACAAGCTTTTTTTGGTGACTGTACTTTTTGTTGACTGTACTTGCATTGTCTTCCAATACACTTATGTGTACAAAATATCAATCCGACCACTGGAAGTGGGTGAAATTCGACTTGCAAGATTCTACCCGAACGAACAAATATACATAGGTACATACATGGCAAGTTAAATAAAAGCTTGTAAAATAGAACAATGTTTCTAACTAGTACAGTTTTTTCCAATTCATTAAAATTCCTTCACAAACAAATTTAGTTACGAGGTCCGGTATTTTTCCACCAAACCAAAGTAAACCAAGAAATCATACGTCAAAGGAAAGTCGGAACCCTCGGTGTGCGACTCAGACCATTATTTATTATGTGGTCAGACTCAGACTCTTCGCCGGTTAAATTTTTTTTAATTACAGCAAATGTCGTGTGAAGTATACTTATATAATTGGCCTTAGTACACGCAACAGTTAAATATGAACTTACTGATCTGGTGTTCGCGTGTTCGTCCATGTTTAGATAAGGGACCTTCAAATCACTGTCAAATTAATTAATAAAACGGAAAATTAACCTTATATCGTATTTACTGCTACAATTATTATTATAACTATTAGTATTACCATTTTTATTTTTATTTTCATGTACCTAAGTACTTCTTACATAATTTTTCGTTCATATTGTTTGCTTCTGAGTAGCGCTGTGTGCAATTACCTCAAATATTTAAGTGTCTGAATAAAAATAGTGGGTCTCACTTATATCTGTGGTTGTTGGAATGTTCTAGATATAACTTACAGGTAGCTAATAATGTTGAATTATTTATTGATATTAAAAATAACTGCCGGCCGACCCAAGGTATAGCAATATTTTATTCCATAATATTATTGTTGAAATTAATGATCTATACAATTAGGTTAATAGGTTTGCTTTTCACATGTGAATTAGTGTAAATAATATTTTATTGTTCCCTCAATTATAATAAAATATCTAATATAAAAATTATAATATTTAATCAATACCTAATCTTATAAAAAAAAATAGATAGTAATAACAATTAATTACAAGTTGGAATATTTGCTACACAGATTTGCTACTATATTTTACAGCCGTACTCAGAGAACTCAATGTAGTTACACTTCATTGAGTTCTCTGAGTACGGCTGTAAGTAATGGTTCGTTATATCTAGACCTGTCTCTTTCTAAAGCTATTCAATAAAAAAAAAGATAGAGATACTTTAATTAGTCATAAAATTCTAATCGACGATGTGAGTATGGCAGGACACTTATATGAGCAGTGAGCACGCAATAAACGTAGGTATTTGTATAAATATGAAGAATTAAAAAAAATGCTGGTTTTATTTGCCAAATTTCAATTAGGTACGCAGCAATCAAAGGACCTTCGGATAAAAACAATTCAATAAATATCATTAATAGCTTTTATTACTAACTTAATCATTATTGTTTGTTAAAACTAACATCTACTAAGTTTGTATGCTTAGGAATCAAGGTGCTTTTGGGAAGCTAAAAATCTAAAATCAAGTTGACATATTCTAAAATAATTGGTTAATTTCTAAATTACCTATATTTTTTTAATAAATGTGTCAACACACTTCGGTATGAGTTATACCTATACCTCAGAGTATATAAATACTACGTACAACCTATACGATGTGTAACGGAAAGGGTGTATCCATATAAGAACACTTCTTTGGTATTTATTTGGTATTGTACGCACATATCGTGAAACAGAAATTTTTATAATAATACTAGCTGCCCGGCACGACTTCGTCGTGTGGTGTCCTAACCTACCATACTACCCCTACCCTACCCTACCCTATCTAAACCATCCAGGGCGCCACCCAAACGCATACAAAAAAATTCATTCAAACCGGTCCAGCCGTTTAGGAGGAGTTCAGTGACATACACACGTACAGTAGAATTTTATATATAAAGAAGATTATCAAGTGACGTAAAAAGTTCATTTTCCACATAGAGCGCGGTGACACGTTGGTATGATTTTAATTCAATAAATAAACTTGTAAACAAACATGTGGTATTAATATTTGAGTATTTTATTTATTGAGCTGAAACTTTTTATAGAGAGTGTATCTATACCTGATATAGTTCTCACACCTTTGGTGTTTCACCTCTCACACGTTTTATATAGTAAACATGTTAAAAATGTGTAATTTGGTGCTTGGTACCTATATTCTCGTAACTTATTGTTATGATTAGCAAATATCTTTTCTATTTACATTACTAGGTATATCGACATTTTAAACTGCCATGGCCGTTCACGATTCTCAACTTAGCATAATAGGGACTGGCGTACATAGCTGCGCATGTTTGTAGGGTTGCCACATAATGTAAAAGTATAACTAGGTAATAAAGTATTGATTGGTTTTCATCGGAATACGGTTAGTATTTAGTATATCTATAAGAACATATGAAGATTAGGGAAAAAAAACAGCTTGTTTTTGTTTCTTGTACGTATCCGGTTCCAAATACGATACGTTCTTGTATCGTTGTACCGGTGTAGAGTCATTTGTTTACGTTCACAAGAGCCTTATCAGGGCCAAGATTGAATAAATGAATTTTGATTTTATCTACATGCCCATAAATTCACTTAAGATTATTAAGTCATTTGATATTCCTAATTTAGGCATTTTTTTTATTCTTACGCCACCATAATATTGTGCCATATTAAAAACCATTTAATAGCAGCCCTGATAACATGCCAAAAAATCTAAAGAAACAAAGACATAAGCGCCATATTTATACATATAATAAAGTAGATATGTCTTACGTCATAATGCCTTGATGTGCAGACATAAAATACATAGTAGTGTAACCGGAATGCCGTGTAAACTTTGCATAGTTTTTATCACATTTTTTTGTCGAGGATAACGAGTTGGCAACTCTTCCGACAGCCCTACCTTACATTACTATGTAGACGCTACGTCATAGAAATAATCGATACAAAGAAATAAACTTGCGTCCTTAAATACTACCCTAATATATTTCCGAAAATTTACTTTATCCGTATGTTTGCTAGGTACATGAACCGATTTATATGGAAATTGGCAGAGGAATAACTTGAAAGATCTCAAAGATAGTTTTGAATCGGGAACGCCGGGTAAACTAGTACCGCGTAAAGCTCAATTGATACTCGCTAGCGACTATGAACATTTTGTATAAGGATTCGACCAGTGACCAGTGGCTCTGGTGTCAGTTTTGTAATCACAGTATTTCATACAAAATTGCACCGAGTCGCTAGCGAGTCAATTACAGTAGCAAACTCATGGTAGGGGTACAGACATATATTTCTTTTTACTTTTCTTACTTATGAAAGGTCAGATAGCGATAAATTATTAAAGGTGAGTAAGGTAGTTAAGGGTACGTAACGCTTTGACGCGGTGATGTCGCATTTAAGGAAATAAATGACTCATGTCATCATATATGATAGAAAAGCCGCAGTTAATACTACTCTTATTCTGTTCATTAGACCAGGCCTAAAAAGGAAGCTAAAGCAATATTGATTGACTTTTTCGAATTTAAAGGAGGTCGTTTCTAATTCATCAATTCCGAATCTTTTAATGAATTGAATTGTATATAAATGAGTGACTATTTACCCAAAAATATTGGAATTACTTAAGATCTGCAGAGAATTCGATAAAATAAATTCCAATAGCAATATTGCTATAGCTTCCTTTTTAGCCCCCCTGTTTCTGGGATAGGCATTAAGCCTAGCCGGCAATATAGAATGTGATACAAGTTCGGAAACGTGAACTTTTATCCTTATCATCAGTTGACTGACTCGCAGTTCCAGGAATACTATTTTTTCATATGTAGTTATGGAACGCGCGTCCCATTCGCGAGACAAAGGGTTAGATTTGCATGTGTAAAAACTGCGACTTAAAACTGGGAAATTTCTATTAATAATTTAATTACAAAGTTACTGGGATCCATATAAAAAGGATACACCTGATTGTCCTGGAAATGGTAGAATTAAGTGTCATTTAGAACAGCTTAAAACATTTTTGAACTAATAACCGCTTATCTGTGTCTATGCAATATTATAAGCAGTTAAATATTTATATTCGCAATAATAAACACAAATCGTACAAAAAGTCTGATGGTACTTCCTAGTAAACAAATCGAACTGTATCATACTATCGCAAAAACTAGCCTGACAGCCGATGTATTCGTGAATTATATCAAATCGCGACTTGTAGTTCCGTCGTATCTACGTAATGAAATGAAGCGTGACGTTTGATTGAAAGTTCCCAAGGTTGCTGTCACTGGGGAGAGCTTGACCTTGCTGATACTGTCCACACAATCTTTACAAACGTCTTTTTTAAATTTGAACTATAATTTACTTTACATTAAAGTGCGGAGTTCGGCGGCCGCGCCATTGCAATGGGAATTTCACAGGACGATTCAGTATTTTATAAGTCATAGCTTATTGAAAGTCACGTTTGATTAGCCGTTTCTGTGATTTGACCAATATTAACAGTCAGAAACGCGTTCTCTCGGGGCGGTCGCACAATGTCACAACTACATTATGCCTTTTCGCGAATGCATTGCCCGATGTTGAAATCTCGACATTCTCTCTCTACCTATTGCTTGAGAATAAGCTATGAAGTGTCGTTCGAAACTATTCAATTGCCGGTTAGGTACTTATATGTTTCATGAGTTCACTGAATGAATAATGCCCAATTTTTTATCTACACTAATATTTTGTTAAATCCTAGTCCTAGCTAGGTTCAACACGGATAAGAAAATTATTTGTCAAGTAATAATACCAGTAATGCAATTATTTGATTAAAGATTTATCGACTGTGTAGTAAAACTTAATTATTATAAAGTCAAAAGCCGATCTGAAACCGTATTTTTGTTTTATTCCGCAGTTGATGTCGCGCGAAAATGCTCGTTTAATATAAACAGGCATGTGTCAGTGACCATACTAATTGTATATCGGCCGACCTGATAATCAGATGTCGCGTGCTACATCACGCCGGACACATAACTGGTATACAAACATTTGAAGTTCAAGTAAACAAAATATTGACTTAAATGTTGAGCAAATAAATAATGGGTATTTAACACACGAGCGCTGATTTAGTATCATCACATCACATAATAAGTAGGTACATATAAGCCTATAAGTAGTTGTTGTAAGTCACGAACCCACGTGCGTTTCAATTATACCCTAGTGTTTAATGACATGACCGTATGTAGGTACATAGGTACTAGTGAAATAAATATGGACACACAAAGACCACGAGCACATGTGGTTTATGTTAGACTATGTTCGTTATGGGGTGAGAAGGTAAGGTATAGGTACTTATTATTCAAGATATTACAATGAGGTTCGCATTCGGAGACCTCATACATGGTAGTAGAGTACTTTGCTTGCAGTAACTACCGGTCTGGCTGACCTTCAAGTTCAAAACCTGTCAGTATTGCTCGTGATGCAGTTCAATCTAGGCTATTTGTTTGCCACTTTTGGTCAATAACCAATGTACAAAATACGGTATTTATCTCTAAGTTGTATGTATTAATGATAAGATATACGTACTACGTGTTTGTGGTTATCGTTGTAGGTAGTGACGCCCCGCAGGACAATGGCGGGGACCGGGCGAGTGGCAGGCCAGACCTCGGCAGCTACAATCAGACGAAGGGAGTGAGACTGGCTTTCCACCAGCGCACAGCTCCAATAACATTCGCAAAGCAAATCCGCCAGCTATTAAGCACAGCCATTTACACCGAACAGTTTTTTATTGAGTCTTTTTTATATGATTTACATAGTTTTTTTTTTTTTTTTTTATACCACTTAGGTGGCAAACAAGCATACGGCCCGCCTGATGGTAAGCGGTTACCGTAGCCTATGGACGCTTGCAACACCAGGGGTATCACGCGCGCGTTGCCGACCCTAAAATTATTAAGTTAGAATAGGTAACGCAAACACAATGATAACTTTTGTATAGGTTAGCAAACATTAAATAATATTATGTAAGAAGTAAATATTATACAGGTTGTCCGCGGTTGTAGGTGTGTCAGCGGTGGTGATCAACTACACTAACAACTAAACTAAATTTAGTCTCACTATATCTCTGTCTAACAAAGAACATAAGAAAAGGATGTAAGAAATTTAGTCCTGTCAAATTAGTCCAATGCATGTTTTTTATCAAAGGATTTACAACAGAATCGGCACCAATATCAAATATTTTTGCTCAACGAATCAATAGGTACGTTATTTTCGGGGAAAACCCTTAAATGAAGTTTTAAGTTTGTGCCTACTTTTTTTTTGTAAGATACTATATTATCATACTCGCTACTTGCGAAAAAGTACTACTGTATGAACAATCTTGCTACAATCTTCAGAAGAAAATTGAGAGTGTTGCTATTTTTTTCTTGATTTTACAAATTTCATGATAGCTTTGGAACCTTAAAAAATAGAACGGAATTGTTTATTCAATCCGTATTTCCAGGGTCACAGTTTAACAAAATATATTTACTACATTGTACTTAAACTCTACATAGCGAGACTGTGCACTTTATAGCGTTATTGGGGGATGACGTTATATGGAGTGTAAAATAACCACATTATTTTACGTAACAATGGTCTCATCGTTAATTTTTTAACCGCGATATAAAAGATTTTAAAGAAGAGATAAAATTTGTGGTCATATTTTCAAAAAAAATTGGGTCCTTATTAAAAGTCCAATAATGTAACCCAAGGTGTAATAAGTTATTGTAATATTGTTGCATGTTACGCCTTCACGGATCAACATGAAATTCGGCATGCAAATAGCCTATGGGATAGAGGACATGGAACGCGGGTGAAACCGCGGAGGATAGCTATTTACTAGTAAAGTGTAATTTAAAACAACAAAAAGCAACCTTTACTCAAGTAATTTAGACGTTTTGGGAGATTGTCGTTTCCGGTGGAGCCTAACATGAAGTTTACGCTGTATTATACAAACCTATAACTTTAATATTTGAAATTATCATCATACTGTGTTCACACTTTGTTTTGAAGGCTTTGTTTCGTAATAACTAAGGGTCAGTTCACACCGAGATGCGACGCGACGCTGCAAGCTTCGATAGAACTTTATTTAGTACACAAAAAGGTGCACATTTCAGTGAGAGAATTTGTTACAAGTGACTCGCGCTGCCGCCAGGCGTAACCGATATATCTCTCCTTGAAATGTGTACCTTTTTGTTTTCTGAAAGAATTTGTATATATTCTACTTATTGTTAATTTTGATAGTGCGCGCCGCGTCGCGTCGCATCTCGGTGTGAACTGACCCTAAGTGTTAATAAACAATATTTTTTATGTCGAAGTTATAGTTTTAAATGTCAAATATTTAAATGAATTGATTGTGCTATAAATACTTATAATATTAGGTTTTTTTTTAAATTACCACAGAATAGATAATAATAGTATCAAATTAATTATCAAGGGAATTTAAGTAGTGCAATTGGTTATTGCACGACTTAAATTCCCGTTAGAGTGGTTTATTAGAAAAAATATTACAATATCCATCAATATCAATCAATGTGTATAGAACGTAACAGATGATTTAAAAAGGCATACAAAATTAAAAATGTATACCTATAACAAATGTTATGTGGATCTCTGTTACTATTAATTAATAAATACATATTTTTTCGTGCCATCAACTAAATAATTTCAAGTGTAGCAAGTTGATTTATAAATACCTTAACATACAACTACAACGCATTGACAAAAACGTGTTTCAACACATGTACTGATATATAATTATGTGTTAATATTGTACAAGTAATGTTTTCTTTATCTGTTGTGTGTAGTAATAAAAAATATTATTTCTAATGGTTATATTGCATTCATAAAAAATCGATGCATTCGTTCCTAAAAATTATATTCAATAGAGATTCTTTTTTGTGAAAATTCGCAGTGGTTACCTATTTTCGGAGTTATGGTCGAACGTAACAGGTGGAGATTTCGAGATGGCATATTTTCGGAACCTATGTCGGGTTAGTCATGCTGAACAACTTTTACTAAAGGACCAATAGTGAATTCTTAGGTTTCGAAAATATGCCATCTCGAAATCTACACCCAGTATATGTATTATAATCTTCATACAGGTGTTTTTTTCCAGCCAGTGAGGGCAACTTCTGAACTACAGGTATTAGAGAAAAACGCAGAAAGGAACCCCGAGCTGAATTTAGAAAAATATAAAAGTGGCATTAAAATTTGTTTAAAAAAAATAGTATTTTGGAGACATGGAATTTTTCCAAAAAAAAAAACTCTTTTCTAAATTCTGCTTCTACGTCACTATACGCACAATACGTACTATGTACAAAATTATGTAAGACAATCTTGCTCACAGGTTGCTAGAAGTTATCCAAAATATTATTTGTATTTTTCTTGACCATATGGTAACTCTTGCATTGAATAGGACTAATGACGCAAAATGAATTCAAAGCGATATACGTATCATTATGTTTCAATTAATTGAGTCTGATAAGTGGAACTAGTTAAGTCCACATAGCTATATGCAAGAGGCGATTGCGGAAACCGATGCGGTCTTAATAACGCCCTGATGACGCTCGGTGCATCCCAGATAAGCATCAGTATAATTCATGACAACACTTAGTTCCGCTTCTGCACTACTACACTAATGCTAAAAGTGTTTACATTATAATTATATTAATACGATATTTCCGCGATGGACGTTTGTATATTGGCTATAGAAGTATGAAGAGGAAAGGATATTCAATATGCGTACAGTAGGCACACTTTGAGATAGACCACCATTCATATTATTCTTATATTTTCTTAAAAAATAATTGAAGATCGCCAATGAGGCTGAGATGTCAAACTAGGTTATTTCAAAAGTAATATAATAATAACTGGAGTATTTACATAACCGCATTTTTTATATTAATATTTGTGGATAATACCCCTAAATACAATCAGAGTAGAACCTATCTGTAAAACTATAATTAAAAATACTTTCATATCCTATGATTTTCAACCAAGGATTTTAAAAACATTCATGAAGTTAAATTATATGAATGATGACTGAAGTTTCACATCTGATCCAGTATAATCAGATGGCCAACTAAACAAACACTTATGACGTCATCTTATGACTACAATACCAGTTTGTCTTCATGTATTACAGGCTTCCGTGAATGAAAAGAATGAATGAATGGAAAATTTGCTACGTTTTTCGCATTGTTAAATCATAGAGTTTACTTATGGTTTTATCTATTCTATCACTCTACAGTATATAAATAGTTTGGATAACGTTACCCAAATGTTATTTATTACACATCCTATACCTACTTATAACGAGTTGAATATTATGTACTTATATGTTAAAATCTCGAAAACGGCTGTAATGATTTCGATGCAATTTGCTACATTGGGGTTTTTTGGGGGCAAAATCGATCGGAAAACGCGTTTTTTCCGAGTTTACGAGCAAAGTTCTGTCGCCCAGGATGATTAAATTGGTTATCTATTTATAAATGTAAAAGAAGACACGGATTGACAGATGCACACGCAGCTCCAGGCGTAGGGTCAAAACATATAAATTGGGCACAAGTTCCAAGATCCATCCACCAAACGTATTTTTTTAAATTCAACCCCAAATTCGAATCCTGAAAACGGTTGAAACATAAAATAAATAAGGCTAGTTTAAAATAAGTCGATGATAGCTCAGTAGAGGTGTGTAACTCAGCTCTGAACCAGCTCAATGAATCAGATCACACGGGTTTGAGTCGCTGAGCTACAGCTCAACAACAAAATGACCAGCTCACAGCTCAATCCAACTCCTATTGTATCTGCGACTCCCTCCATAGATTATTCTTGTGATTCTAATCTACGAATTATTATTTCGTTCTAAACAATTTAAATAATAATTTAATTCAATAAATAAATATGTGACATAACTAGATAATATAAAAAAACCAATAATTCCAACTCTAAAGTATGAAAAGAGTCGCTCGGCGGAGTCGAACGAATCGCGGCAGCTCAGTCGGCTCGATTGGACGCGCGATACGCAGTGAGCGTGCGCGCTTATCGTGGACTATAGTTACAAATTGAGCTGATCTGCGAGCTGAGTCATTGAACCGGCACACACACCTGAGCCGTGAGCTGTTATGCAGCTCGCGTATTTTTGATGAGTTACACACCTCTATAGCTCAGTGGTAGTGAAAGCTATCGATGAAGAACAACATCGTGAGGTCATAGAAAGGTGGTAGGGTACTTGGTAATATACCCGCCTGGTCTGGCTGCCTCCCTCGAGTTGAGAATCTGTCACCTATCGGTGTGTTCCGACAGGTGCACTTGAAAGCCAGATCTTTTAAGCTTTGTGTGCTTATCAATTTCGTCCACATAATCTCATACACAGGCCAATAATACAAAGTAAAAAAAAAATATGAATCCTGTAATTAGTTTTTAACCGTAACGTGTCGTAGCGAGATTTTGCCTAATAGGTGCCTACACTAAACGTGTCGTTGCAAATTACATTATAACAACTTAATAGGTACATAACCGTTAGGTATAATATTGAGGTATAATGTATACAAAATATTGTACAAATCACCTGCATGCAACCAATTATGATATCGATAACTGAATTATGTTCTGAATCGATTCACGTCTATAATTTCCTTTGCATATAGGTACATAGCTAGGTTTAATTAAAAACTGAACATGGGTCTGTGACGCCAAGGCGCGCTAAGATTTGTGGGTAATGAATGAGAAAATAATAACATCCTCCATGAAAAATATTATTTCTAACCTACAGTGCAGCCGCCGAGAGAATGCGTTGCTGACATCTGTTAATATTGGGCTATTCTTGGAAACGGCTAATGCCAGTGCTATGGGACTTAAACATAAAGGTTTTTCATTAGCAAAGAGCATTTTCTAAGGCATAGCTTAGGGAAAGTCCCATAATAATCAGATTAGCCGTTTCCGTGATTTGGCCAATATAACTCGATGGCCGCACTGAATGAGATATGTTTTATTTTTGCAATACGCTCAAGCTGGTATAGGCGAATCACCTGATGGTAAGTAAGTAGTGGTCAAATCATCGTGTCGCCATTGGTCGTTATGAATTGGTAAAGAGAGGAAACCTACCTTGAAGCTTGATAGTTTTAAATAACTTTAGGTTTAGAACCCGTCCAATAATCTGCATTATATATAGAAAAGAATCATTATATCCAAAAAATATCCAAAGTAAACTCGTGAGTATGTAATAAATCAGAGTTCCGGTTGTGTATAAGATAACATACATATTATAAACAAGTATATACATGATTTGCCGTTGAGTTAATGTTGGGACATGACCTAACATGGCCTGTTTTTTTTTGTAAAAACAATCATTCATGTGTCGTTTATGAAGAAATATTAATTATATTCGACGCTGTGTTCAAAAATAAGCTGTTCAAATAAACGTAGGTATAGCTTCCATTGATGTACAAAGAGCGCCTACTTTACTCAAGCAATATTACGTTTATAGTTACATTTTGTTGACGTTACTATGACGTCACGCATAAGTCTACAAAATATAAATAATGAAACTGCAACAGATTACAAAACTCATGATGTATGTCCCATCCATCCAAAGTCATTTGTTCTAAACGGCAGCATGCATTGAAACCATATTGAAACAAATACAAAATTACTGTAATTAAGACACAATAGGCTTCTATTTATACGAACGTCCGACGAGTGGGAAAATACTCGTATACAAAACAAAGGTAAATAAAAACTTAAGTAATTCTTCGAACACTAAGGATTATTTTATAATATTTTTGTTGTTTCAATACAAAGAAGCTTATGATGCCTTTTTATTAACAATACAGTGAAAATATTTCTTAATTTTTTGGTAAATCTAAATAACATAAATATGTGGCTATTTTTTCTACGATTTATTTGCCTAAACGTTTAACAAAATAAACTACTGTCAATAATATTGGCAAAATGGTAATTCTTCTTAGTAGTAGTAATAAATAACCTCATTTAATATTACCGTTTTACTGGCATCATTAACTTTCTATCAAATTAATAAGAAAGAAATGTAGAGATGTTGACGTCAAAGATTTATTAATTCCAGCCTGCCAAGGGATTTATCAAAATTGTTTGCGATAATCATGCGACATATTGAAGAATCTTCTCGTTTAATCCGTTCTGAAGTCAAGATGACGCCATAAATAATTAGTCGTGTCCAGTGGAGTCCGAGATCGTCGAATTGATGGACATGGTCACTTGGAAGATCCGCCAGTGTAAAAAATACAATGCTAGAAGTTTGATAAATTACAACTTAGCCGACCTCGAATATCAGTCATCAACCTTTTTTGGTTCACAATAATTGCAGACTATTATAACGCGAAGTGACTTTATAGCTTATGACGTCATTAAATTAACCTAGGGACGTCACAGTGCGGTATGCGTTTAAGGTGTCGTGACGATGTACGACCACAGCAAAAAATACATATATTGAGATTTCCTCTGTTTTAAATATTGCAATAATTTTGAAAAATCAACTTTGTAGTATTCAGCACCCACAGGGTGATAACGTGGAGCGAAAGTTAGTTTAGAAATACAATGAAATTGAAAGATACATAAATAAATACGTTTTAAATCCATACTTACTACTAGTTCTTGTTTGATAACATAAAAAAGCTGTGGAAAAAACAGTCATCCTCCGTATCCGGAGATAACGGCGATCGAATCGAAATGGTTCGTGTAAAAATGCGCGCATGGAGGTTTTGCAAGAACTTGGCCGGGCACTTGGCACTCTGTGCTTATAAACTGCTTTGTGTAATATTGTTATTCTATAGCTTTACTATAATAAAATTCAGTGTGCGAGGGAGACCGCTGCGTGTTTCTTCTGAGATGCGCGCGGGGGCTATTACTTAGGCCTCGAGCCAAATGATTCGCGTATCATTCCACGAGATTGTGTTTTTTTTTGTAAAAAGTCATCAGTGGCCGAATAGGCAACAAAAAGTATCTCGTCCATGGAACAAAATCTATTCAGTTCAGATGTGATATCAGATTGCTACTAGCCTACTCATTTGATCACCATAGTAATCGTCTGGTAGCTAAACTAGTTTCACTAAACAGCTTACTTAAACTACACACAATTATTTCTAATTAATTTCCGGTATTTATCATTTTGACAGTGGTACCTATTGTAAGGAGACAAGTTCTGCGTGTTGCGTAACGGTACCCACAAAAAACGACATATCAATTTGACCGTTGGTGTTTCGACGACCAGTAGATTTCAATTTGCGATTAGCTGTTCATGTATGTACTGTGGCGATTTACGACGTATTACTTCGTGCAAACAATGTTTAAGTCGGCAGTTCAAAAACATTTTATATATGTATTTATGCCAGCCTACTTTACCATTAAATTATGAACAAAGTGCTGAACTTTGAACTTTATATTTGGTTAAAGTTTTTTAAGGTTCAAAGTCGTATTTCTTTACACTTAAACAATTATTATAGAGATGAATGTATTTATTTATTATATATGTATTATAGTAGCTGATACCTACCAATTATATTCCTGTGTGTATGTTTGTTATCTTGTCTCGCCTCAACCGCAAAGCTGTTCGGCATTAAAAATGGCATGCAGATAGTCTAGTATGGAGAAGAACATAGGCTACTTTTTATCCCGAGAACGCGGGAAAAGCCAGGGGTAGGAAGCTAGTTTTAAATATCAGTAATAACCGCAGCAATTAATAATACCACATTTTTATCTACAATGTAAATGAATGTACAATTGTTCATATGCTCATTAAGATAATTGTGTCTAGCACCGAAACCTGATAAGGTTGTCTATTTCATTTAAATTCTACTACTGGTACTAACGATACGTTTGATGCGTATTTGCTGACTGTCGTGCTAGAGGTCGTGGGTTTGATTCCCAGCCAGGATAATAATAATATGTTTATATGCTGATATGTATTTTATACATCATCAGGCTTAGTGTGCGATCAGTTGGAAGTATATGTGAACAAATGTTCCAGGATTTGACTGGCCAGTTGGCGTGCTTAGTAAGACCTATCACGACTGTATTTCAGCACTTCGAAATTTGAAACATCGATTGACTGTACTGCGAATGTTCGTGAGTTCGAAACAGGTCGTGGGATCGACTCCCACCCAGGACATCCATTTGTGTTTGCAGGAACATATCTGCATGTCCTGAGTCTGGGTGTAAAGTACTGATAAAAAAGTAGTGTATCAGTTAGTCAGGTGTCCATGGCACAAGCTCTGCTTAGTTTGGGATCAGATAACCATGTGTCAAGAATGTTATGGATATTTATAATATATTTACGTACAATGGCACAAATAAAATTAAGACAGTACATTCTAGCTTATTTCCTTATCCAACCATGCTTAGGTAACGTGAAGCAACACAACCAGGGAAATGAATATTATTTTAATTATGCTTAAATACTGTAATATAATGTACAATGTAGTTATTATACTTACCTATAATGAAATAGCAACAACGTGTTTCCTCAACTCTATATTTATATAAATACTAGCTGTTCCCCGCGGTTTCAACCGTGCTTTAGGGATAAAAAGTAGCCTATGTCCCTCCCTATACCATGAGGCTATCTACGCGCCAAATTTCATCGAGATCGGCTCAGCGGTTTAGGCTGAAAGACTGACAGAGTTACGTTCGAATTTATAATATTACTATAGCTGTCCCGCGCGGTTTCTCCCGCTATCCCGGGGGATCGTATGTTTTCCCGGGATAAAATGTATCCTATGTGTTTATCCAGAACATATTCTATCTGTGTGCCAAATTTCATCCAAATCTGTTCAGTAGTTTTTGCGTGAAAGAGTAACAAACATCCATACATAAACAATAGCCAAACCTCTATATTTTCCGTATGCGGATTTCGAGACTTTTTGTTGGTTTGTATGAGACGACACGAGGAAAAGAGATCTTTTCTCTGTGAGACGACACGTGACTTAAATGTTATTTTACACACGAAATGAACAGCTATGCTAATCTGTAAAAGGTAAATCATCTCGAAAGTCATCTCGCAACTCACCTCGCAACTGAATTGGCGGGTGAATTACGTTTCAGAATACCAAATCCTATTGAAAAACGTCAAAATACTCATCTGTCGTAGTTCTTCGAACTCACTCAGTTTAAGAATATGAAATTCTTATCTCATCGCGGATTCAGAAGTGATTTTGCAAATGAACGTTACAGAATAGCACTGCTGTCCGTAAAATAAGCTCTTGTAGATCTAGCAACTGGAGTACCTAGTTAACATTTTATTTTATTATTTATCAGTGTAATATTATCATAGCTAAAGACGATTACCTATTACCTATACATAGATCTACTTATAAAATATAAAATGACATGTATAGTTGGCTAATATTTATTTTTAATTACGTAATTGATATGTTATTATATGCCAACAATATTTTTTGTGATATCATAACAGCTATTGACAAATTATAACAATTACGAATGATGGTGAACAAAATGGTTAGACATAGCATCATTAAGACTGTTTATTTTGTAAACGAGCACAGGTTGGGGTATTATTATAATAATTGTTTGGGTTATTCTATCCAGAAAGCTGTAAAACTATGGGGCTACAAGTAGGCTTATATGAAACGTTAAAATACTAACTAAACTAAAATACTATAAATAAAAACGGTAAAAACTAGCAGCTTAAAATAAAATTCATAGGTTATTCATGTAATAAAAATAACAACTAGAAAATGTATATAATAAATATATTACTTACACGTAACACGTATTTTATTAGATATCCGTTTTTTGCTACTATTCACGAGAGTTCTGTCTGATACGTATATTTCTAAAATCTTGTAGTTATTCGTTTGAGTAATAAATCGAGGTGTGTCAATGGCACGCTAACCGCATCCACTACGTCCTTTAGACGAAAACGCAGCAAGGGGTCCAGCATGTATTCGTAACATATTTTTCTCAATAATACCAAAAAAATAACCTGTTCCATTTATTGCTCAAATAAAAACGATGCTGATGTTTTTCGGCAACCTGCTGACGAGTCAACGACACATACCTACAAAAAAGTTTAAAAAAAATGAGAAAAGAAATCAGTAGAGCCTCTTAAACTTGTTTCGCCGTTTTCTTACTTCGCGTCGTGGCAGCAAAGGCATTTTTTATGATCTTCAACATAATACTGTAGTGTAGATACTGCAGGATGCTAAAGATAAGATCTCGATGGTACTATAATTACCTTAGCAAGAATAACTTGATTATTAAATGCTATGTTTGTTCCATGGAGTATTATCGGTGAATAAGGCAACGTTTTTTATGCCAGCAACAGCACTGACATGGGTACCTACTTGACTGTGATTTAATTTGGGATTAATTATAATAATTGAGGAATACCTTAGCTTGTCTAAAATAGCCATTCAATTTAAATATATGAATGCGGATAAAATTTAGCTATGGGTTACCGTGAGATTAGAACGTAAGCGAAGTCACTTTTCTAGGACCAGTTTGGGCTCAATTCTAGTAGCACTACATTATGATTTATGATGCTTTATCATGATACGAACGAGCTCATATCGTGAGTGTACGGTGATGTTTATGCACATATATTTTCACTGTCGTTGCATTTAATCTTTCTTTACAGTGCATATAATGTACGTACGTATTAATATCATAGATTACCGCATAATTAATTGTTTTAAAAACATGTCATACATTTACAAACTATTTCTATAATATTGTGCAATTCATGGCCTGATCTCATTATGATTCACAGGGATAGGTGGTACAGTAACAGGGTGTTATGATGTTGTTGTTTATTTTAATGGGATAGCTCGATATGAATGGAAAATAAATCTCGTGTGTGGTTACTCCGCGTCATACCAGTGCGTTACCGCGAATTCATATGGCACTATTGTTTGTAACCACATTCGCGTTTGTTTTGGTGACGTTTGTGCTAAAATTAAACTAGTCTTGTCTCCTATTTGTAACCCTGGCTGACGTATAAGAGGATGATTAAATTCTTATTCCCAGAAAATGCGGTCAATGCGTGGGTTTTCCTATATCTGCTTGATTTATTAAAATAATAAATTAAAAGGAAACCACACGAAATGTTATGCATCTCTCATACATATATTTTGCAGGTTGAGATGCAGTTAGGTTCTTATCTGACGTCGTCTATCAACATAAGCAATCAAAGTGATCACCAAAGCCCAGTAAGGAACTGGCTCTCAAGTTGTTCTTATTAGGATTTTATTACTAGTTCAAGTAAATCATTTCAAAGGTCTTAAAGTTATACTTAAATGCTTTCCTAAATACTCTGTAAAGGATGGCCAAGTCAAACACGGGCAAACGGTCAAACTAGTCGCAAATAAAAAAATACTGCTCTTTGGTGAAAGTGAATGTGAAATCTTTGAGTGGTATTACGTTTATTTATTTTGTTTCGCTGTCGCAAGGACTATAACATTGCTTTGGAAGGAATATAACACATAATATATACTACTTAATATACCTACATGTGGGCAGAAGTCCAAGTCTCGTCGCCGAAGAGCCGAAACTACTAAAGCTTGAAAATTTAAATAGGACAATCCTTTCGTAACGTTAGTTCTATAACCGATAAGACGATAAGATTTTTGGAAAACCCGTTAATGTCAAAAAGGGGATGAAGTTTATTTTGGGGAAACCTCTTATTTATAGTCAGTTTACTTTAAACTTAGCATAAAAACTCTACTAAGTATAGAATATTAATGCCACGGATGTTAGGTGAACAAATAAAACTAGGGGTAAAGGTATCATCTTAGTTAAAGGGAAAGCATCTAAATTAATGTATTTCATCTTGAAAATACAAATAATTAAATTGGTTTTAAGCTATCAGACAAAAAATTTCAACTCGTCGATATGTAAGTTCTAGGAGTGAGTTCATAAAATATAACAATACTACATTAATGACAACAAAATGACTTTTAAAATTGTCTATGTATGACGTAACGCTCTCAGACATTCGTAATTCAATATAACTAAAACTTTCATATTTCTATTTTAGAGTTTAATTCGTTTAGTTACGTTTCGGATTCCTTTAATTAAAAGTTCAGTCGTAAAATTAAAATAATAGTTAACATACACTATCAATCATACACAGATCGGTAAAATTATAAAACAGTGACCTGTTTACTGAAAATATTTTTAATTAATTCAATCTGTTTTTTAAATATTATTAATAATAAAATTTATATTTCTTAATACAACTTAGTCGATAAACAAGCATACTGCCCGGCTAGTTGTTACCATAGCTCTACAGTACAATAAAACAACAAAGACAATAAAGCTTGCCATACATGAAGCATCACTCACACGTTACTGACCATTCCCCCTCCCTAATGAGCTATGGCGACCTCAGTACTCAGTGCGCAGGAACACAACTTTCAGTGAAATGAGAAATCTCTTATTAAAAAAAGGATGTATGTGGCGACAATACGTTTATATTACTATTATTATAATTATAAATGCCCAGTCATGTAAGGAAAAGCAGTATGAATATGCACGTGCATCAATATACACGTGCATTTCCTTTGTTTGCATTGTTAAATTGAGAGGAGAAATACATTTTGGTGAATTCGGAAAGTAAATTACATTTTTGTTTCAGAAAAGTATTAAAAAAAATAACCGGCCAAGTGCGTGTCGGAACACGCGCACTGTAGCCAGTACAGCAATATTCCACATGTACCGGCTCGATCATCTCTGGCTGAAGAAGAGTAAGAGACACTATTCTCAAGCTAACAAAATAATGGAACGCTCGCAAAGCATCGTCTGAGTATATTTAAATCAAAATAACACAAATAATTTGATATTGTGATTATAATGAGCAATCAGTAAATAACATTTACTTACCACAGTAATATTATAATTTGTACTTAATTAAAATTTAGTAGTTAAATACACAATGATAATGAAATTAATTTAACTACTTTTAGTTAACTTAATGTACACATGGATGTGCTTACCAAGAGAGGTAGGTTTGTAGGTAAGTAGGTACTTTCTCTAATTTAAGTATACCATTAAAAATAATTGTTAATTAATTATTTGTGTATGGAGGTATATAGAACATACCTAAAATTACATTTATTATGTCATGATGAAAATATACTATTTATCACAGCTCTTTATATAGAACTTAATTTATAAATATGATCGTATAAAATAATAAAAAAATACGGATATATTTGTTAATTTTGTATAATATAATGTATAACGATGTAAAATTTCAGATGGATATCACTGATAATCTCGGAGTAAAATTAATGACAGATAGATGGACATGATGAAAATATAAGGGTTCCTTATTTGACGAGGGAACCCTGAAAATGAATCACTTGAGAATGCGGTCATGCACCTCAGCGAATGCGGTTGTATAAGATCGAATGTTATTTATTACTCATCGGTTATTGAGTGAATTTTCCTTCAAAATATTTAAGTAGGTACTATGCAAGTAAAATTCCACATAATTAACTACAACATACAAAACTAATCAGAACTAAAAGTACATAAAATCTGTGTTTATGTGTGTTAGACGTTTTTAATGAACATAGTTTCAAGTTTGATTCGTTTCACTTTATTTTATCAAATACTATTTTAATCCCTATGTAAATATAAATAAACTGATAAAGGTACTTGAGTTAATCATTGACAGTTTGCGATTAGCACACTACATTGATCCTGAAAAGATATAAGTACCTACCTAGACGTAAGGAGATAATTTACTTATATACTTTTTGTGAACTTTCCTGGCAGGGCCACCGCCACGGATTTAAATTCTAAGTCTGTCTCTATCTTGTTCGCCAAATATCAGATTTTGTAGATCTACTCCTGGGCCAGTCAAAGTTATAAGCCCTTGATGGGTTAAGGGTGGCCTTACCAAGAAGGAGTTACGTTTTTTTCGTAAATATTTTTGCACAATAGGTAAGACAGACGGCAAACTGCAACCATAATTAGTAAAAAATAATTGTTTTTTTTTTTATCTCTCTCTCCTATTATTATTTATAATCTTGTCATATATTCATGGTTTATTTTATTTTAAAAATCATTTTTGTATTTTTTCAGATGTAGAAGTTTAATGGCTAATTACTTGGCTAATCGTGTCTGTGTAATTAAATATCAACAACTCATGTCTAATCGATGACATAAAAACACGTTGCAGGAAGACATGCCGATACACTGATTAAATACTCATCATTTGTTTGTATTATATAAACTACGTACATTTTTGTATGAATATATTTGAACTGTCTTAGGATATGATTTAAGAAGAAAATATCTGTTCAATTGTGTCAGTTATGTCCTACAAGTCAATAATATTGCATTATAGAGAAAACAATTTTTATTTAGTGAACTGTGATATTAAACCTGTTCATTGCGATTTTTTTGGAACTATGCCAGCTTTTAGGCGATATCCTCCCAACCTTCGAAATTTAGTATTTGAATCTTTAGTAAAATATATACTTGATCCCTCCCCATCACCCATACAAATTGCACAAGCGTTCTGTGTGGCGGATCAGGTTCTACTCATATACGTTGCTTCGCAAAACATCGATTACATTATTTGAATACAGACCATTGAAAGGCTGTATTTACTGCCTATTGTTATAAGATCACGAGTGCTATAATGATCGTTTATCGATTAGATATGGGTGGCAGGCCAATGTTATTGGACAGCTAAACATTGTTAGGTAATTAACCTTAACAAATTGTCTGATAAGGAATGAGAGTGAAGACATTAAGATTCGCAAATTACGCATTATTAAATCTCTGGTGGTGATTCTGTTTCAAATCGCATTAAACTTGTTTTAATCACATCACATCTATTTCTTAAAAAAGATAGAAAATATTTAAATTTGTCAAATGAGTCTATGCTATAGTCATTTACGGGTTTATCGTAACAAATTTCGATGGCGAATCAAGTTGAGTTGAAAATAAGCCTTGAACTAATTTGACTATATTACGTTTTTTGATAGAAAAAGATATGAGATGAAATTAGTTTCTAAACAACATAATTAGCACAAATAATTGTTTTTATGGACCCTTAAAATATCTACAGGAAAATATGGATAAAAACTGTCAAGTTTGCGTCAGTACTGCCCGTTATATTTAACTAAGGCATGCTCGCTGTGAGGTGCAGTGATAAGGCTGTTTATAATACATCTTGCAAGTCTGCAAACTTGTTTGAGATACCGTTCGTACGTACATCTCGCTCATGTGTGAATGAATGCAATTAGTTGTAACTGTATTTATTGATGAGTGTACCAGTCCGTAAAAGGATGTATGTGACGTACGTATAAAATTTTTAGTTAAAAATATTTTTCTTATTTATTATCCGTGCTTCGGATGACACGTAAAGCCGCTGGTCTCGGTTATCACTAAAATTGTGATAGTCTAGTTGCAGGCCTCCTAGACGGATTGAAAACTCAAACAGTAGGTTTTACTCACACACATACATACACCCCGTTTTAAACACACACCCACAACCAGCCCCACATATACAAACGCGTAAAACTTTTCGATTTTGTTTGTATTTTCATTTTTTTTTTCTATTTTTGTGTACAGTTTGTTTGTTTGGAACTTCATGGAGGAGGGCGTGTGTCTCTGACAAAGTTTTGATACTTCTCCAGATACCATCGTTTTTTTAGTTATTGTACCATTATGATGTTATAAATATTATAGGCTGATGATGATGATAAAACATTTTATTACTTATTTTACATGGGGTGTAAGCCAAACGTGTTGGTAAAAATAGTTCAGCCTATTTGTAACTTAGATACCTACTTCTCAATATGCATTCATCAGCTACAATAATATAAGTTACTAGATACCACTCTATTAGGATAGGGTTGAATTTTGAATACCCCTCCATAGTGGATCCCTTCGTTATATAAGTAACCTGTGTCTTAAATGTCCTGAATCTAGACCATGTGGTTTGAGCCGTGCGGGCATCACTTATAATCAGACATTTTCTCCTTTTACAGTCTTTAATTTATTGCAAGGTATTGTGCCCTGCCCCCAGATTTGTCATAATAATATCAATATTTACTTATGTTAATTGTAAACCTTTACTTTACAGAGTTGTTAAACGGTACATACTGTTTATTGAAAAATCGTGTCAAGCAATACCGATATCAAATAGAACAAATACATACATCAATCTCAAGTTATTAGTTTTAACACCTTCATTTTCCGTTGGTCGACTTGTTCGTATCGTTGTCCCAAATTGATGTAGGTATCGCGCTCATGTGTAAATAGTAACTAGCCACACAGGCACACGCACGCCTCAAATCAGTGTTTTCTTTGTTTGACCGATTTGTTTAGAAATTAACGGCAATGTTGTAACAGACGCCCGATAACGTCTCCGTCTAAAACAATATTTTCAAGATAATTAATATGTTAATATATAATTGTTTATAATAATGGCAAAGTCCTTCTTAGAAGTATCATCAGCAAAAATTGTCATGTAACCCTGTTTAAGATATATCGGTGATTAAACATTTCCTCAGTGAACAATGCGGTCCAGTCATCAGTCAGGCATACCCAAACACATCATTGAGTGATATGGTGGGCTTGGAGACTTAAGCTTATCTATACTCTAGTTTGTTTTTTTTTTATATTAATCCAGTCAAATACTAGAACACTGAAAGAAATGACATTAATTTTTAACTAAGTATTTTAATATTAGCAGTACCTAATAGAGGACTACCTACTGCAAAAATTATCAATAAATATACATATTTATTTAAGGGAAAATTTTGGATTTTTGAATTTAGTTACCAAGACTTAAAACTGCGTGAGGAAAGTAGTAATTACCCGACTTATAGACATTTCTATCCTAATAAGACCGTTTGAAACCAGTCTATTTAACGATACCCATATTGCATTACTTAGTTACCAAAAATAAATCTAGTCTTCCTAATAAATAAATACAAAATGGTGGTACGGAACCCTAAGTGCCGAGTCCAACTTGCACATGGCCGGTACATTTTACTTACTTTCATGTTTTTTTTTTGTTGCAAAAGGCATAAAAGCGTACAGAGCCAAGCCAAACCCGCCTACGTGTTGTAAATAGATGGCAACTTGGCGCCGGCGCCGGCGGTGACCGCGGCTGCGTCGGCGCAGATCCGATCCGCCCGACCGGTTGGCCCACCTCGAGGTCTCAATCGTACAGTTCGTGGAGAAAACGTTCAAAGCAAATCGCAATGCGATTCCATACCTCTGGCAAGACATCACGCACATACATAAACATAGAAACGAAATCACAGTTTACTGTAGTTTCAATAATGGCATCCATTTCATCCTATTACAAAGTCAATTTTAACTAATGAATGCGTGTATAAAATTGCAAATGTCATTAGTATAGGTAATGATCGGCATCAAGAATTATTTAAGCGATAATAGCTCTTTGGTAGTGACTGACGTCGATGTCGTGGCGAAGGTCCTGGTTTTGATCCTAGGTACAATGAGCTAGAGCTTTCAGTGAAGGAAAACAGTTGAAAATCAAACGCCAAGCACATACTGGTGTTTCCGCTTCGGCATCTGTACTTACTTGAGAGCCAGTTCCCTACTAGGACACGTCTGCTTTGCGTGGTGAGTTTGTGCTTGCGATTTACAGTAAATATGAATAACAATGACAGGAGCAGTTTTCAAGATTTGCGCCTCTTCTATATCTTCTAGTCTGTGTGTTCCATTGCATTAACACCTGATGTTAGAACAACCTCTACAACTACATAAGTACTGTACCTATTGCTGTTACATAAACCAACAACTTAAGTGAGCGCCTGCGTCCTCGTTCTCGTACATAAGCGTATTGGATTTAGGTTACAAATGGTCATTTTTTTTTAAAGATATTTTTGGCACTTTACCAAACATTATTTTTAAATAAAAAAATCTTAGGACTTGCATAATGACGTGTCTTCTTCTTCTGTATTTAAGAGCTGTGCTCTTGTCGGTGTAGCTTAATAATAATGACGTGTATAGGCCGCTAAATTTGTTTGATACCATGGTACTATCAGCAGGTAAATTGGACATTATATGCGTTAAGTGACTGTTGTGCAATGCATTACTTTATAGCTAGGTGACAAATAAAATAAAAATGTCAGTAAGTTGATTATTACTAATTGAAAATACTCCACCGTCCATGTATCTACCTAATGCGCAAGTTGTGTGCGTAATCAGCCGTAACAAATCTGAAAACAAAACGTTTCGGAAGCATAGTTTAAAATAATCTGAGGTTTCGACACATTTCAAAATACACACACTCAAGCAAAGAACCTTTGAGGATGTCGCACTTTATTTCGATCCTCCATTAAATTATAAAGTTTAGCTTTGGCTTCATTTAATTTCCCAAACCCAATTTTTATTGGATGAGATATAGGGACATTAAATAATTCTAAATACGAATTTTTCAAGCTAAAGCAAGAAACCGCATTTGACGTGATAAACATAAAAAATTACAGGGGATTCCAAATTTGAACAGGAATATTCGAAAGTTATTTACTTCTCTTTCTAATGTAAAGTGAGGGACAGAGATGTATCCCATTCTGTTTGCTATATTATGGGTGTGTGAATTCTGCAAGGCTATTACGGATTCCACACACGCGGTATCGCGCCGAAACAACCTTGTCGCAAGGCTCTTTCGGTATAGTGCGACAACATTAAATGAGGCGATTGCCTCTTACAGCTTATGGTAGTGTTCACGAGGAGCGTGACGACACCGATCGTCGTGTTATGTATGACAATGTATTGTAATTGCATATTGCACGCACATAATATCTTAAGTTTTTTGAATCCTACAAACCTATATATATATAAGTAGTTATTGAGTAAAAAAAAAAATTTTGTTAATAAATATTTCAAATAGGATTTGCATTCCAATTAACTGATTTTTATTTAAAGTTAGACATCTGACATGATAATAGATAATTCTATATTTTCCGTATTTCTTCGTTTAACCATTGAATTGCTATCGCAATAACTACAGTAGATATTTCAGGACGACCAATTTTCTTAATATTCATAAATCTGAATATTATATTTCAAACCTAAAATCTGAAAATTCATATTTCAGTAATATGGTCTGTATTTATTTATAACAAGTTCAGTCATTTTAAAAATATGTTATTGTGTAGTGGGTGCTTAATTAATTCAAGTATTTAAGTACCTTACAATACTTTCAATGGAAATAGTATAAATTTCACGTGAAGGGCTGAGAGCATTGGCCCAGATACTGTAGTTTTACATATTGTTATTTATTTACAGTTTTCCTTATTGTCAGTCACATTTTATATTCAAAGCTGCGATGCTGAATACATTATATAAGAAAATCTGGTTGTAAAACACATGTACAGGAAAACTAAATATTAACTCTGTTGCTATTTATTTTGAAATAACACCTTAGAATTGCACCTCAGAGCCCTTTTCTGGTGTCAATGACTGAGATAGGTGCATTGAACCATACAAGTTTTGCTTTGCTTGCTAGGCGATTATAGAATTATTGTATCGTTTTAAACAGACAATTCTTAATTTCACTCTACAAATAGTTATTTTATTAATATTTCCCTGTGAATCAAATTAATGTAAAGTACCTAGTCCATTTGAAGGTCGTACATAATATTGTATTTTAAGAATTACCGCAGAATAATTTAATAAGTAGGGTTATATAATAAAAATGATACGTTAGAAGAAATTAACAATTCAACTAACTACCTACCTCAAGCTTTGTATCAGTCACAAGGACACAAGGAAAATGCTATTAGAATGTTTAGGTATTATACCTACAAATGATTTATTTTTTGTAGCATCCAATTTCGCACCTGAGATAGCAATATATTATTACTTCTTATTTAAAACTAGCTGTTCCGCGCGGTTTCACCCGCGTTCCCGTGACAAAATGTAGCCTATGTCCTTCTCCATACTATAGGCTATCTGCATTCCAAATTTCAACTTGATCGGTTGAGTAGTTAAGGCGTGAAAGTGAAAACAAACAAACTAACATTATCATTTATATAGGTATTGGTTAGGATTAATTCATAGAAATCTGGTAGAGTGAAATATATATCAACCACCGAAACCTTCATGGGAACTGGGAACTTATTAGAAAATATTACAAACTAGCTGCCCGGCGCGACTTCGTTCGCGTGGTGCTACCCAACCCTATGGTGCTACCCTACCCTACCCTACCCCACCTTACCCTACCCTACCCTACTGTACCCTACCCTACCGTACCCTACTCTACCGTACCCTACTCTACCGAACCCTACCCTACCCTACCCTACCCTATCTCAACCATCACATGAGATTCACAAATCAGCCCGGCAGATGGCGCTGCAGTGGGTATCTAGGTTATATTATCGACTGCAAGCTTATTCGAAGCACCTCCAAAATGAAATGACAGAAATGAATGGCATAACAACATGCTTGTACTGTCAACACTGAAAATAGTTTCAATTTGACAGCCCAATCCCCATCTGAAAAAAGTTTAAATTTGACAGCAAAATCCCCATTAACAAAATGATCCGCCATTTATTGAATACATTTGTTACAAAAAATTTGATAAATGAAGAACCGCTCGACCGATTCTGTGCATACTTCACATAAACCGAAAATAAACTAAATAGTCCGAACAAAGCCTTAAAATTACAACGAAAAGTGGCATTGAATTTTATATAATATAGATAGATGATGAACTTTATGCTGGAACAATACTGTTATTAAAACTGTACCCTGTGTTGAATTGCTAAACGCGTAGCCGCACGGCGCAACTTCGTTCAGGTGGTGTCCTACCCTACCCTTTTTTTCGCGATCTATTACGAAGAATTATTCCGCTGCCCGGGGCGGAGACAAGTCCAACAATTTAAATCAAAAATCATGAAAATCGGTTCGGCTGTTCTTGACTTATAAATGGTATAACTAACAGGACTTTGTTCATATATAGGTATATCTGTGAGGTATATTATAAGATTTATGTGGGAGAAATTAGTTCCATAATTCACCCGCGAGAGGCGCTGTACCATTCCTATAGAATATGTAAGCGTTTACTGACTACAATTTATTGTCTACACTCGGGTACTGGTATAAAAAAGTTAATGACTCTTTGTGAATCTTCCTAATTTATTTTTTACAGTACCTTAGTTATATACCTAGGTACCTAACGCCAATGAAATAAGTCCATTGTTTTGTGGATAGGAAAAAATGTAATGAAATACACCATAGGAAATACACGCAGGTAATTTACGTGTCATTGTTAGAAAATGTTCAAAGGTTATCCATATTTTATGATTAAAATCATTGTTGGTTAGTTTATTCAATTTAGTTGGTGTCTAATCACATTCATACCTTTGTTGTACCAAATCACATGTCGGGCAAATAATGGGAAATTCAAGTTCTGGATTATTATCTCTTTATGAGACGTCACATGAGACATAAGCATAGAAAAAAATATAAATGAAGCGCTCGTGGTGTAGCCTGATTAGTCGATCGGCAAAGTTAGGCTTCGTCTGTCGTGGTCGGTATCTGGATGGGTGACCGTCTAGTATTTCATATCGAGCGTTTCCGTGCTTCGGAAGGCACGTAAAACCGTTGGTTGATAGTCGTTAAGTTAGTTGGCTAGCCTCCTAGGCGGCTTGAAAAATTCCAACAGTAGGTTGACCACTAGCCTACCTCCACCAATCCGCAGTGGGCACGCGTGGTGGAGTATCTGCCCATTCCCTTTCACCCTCATTGGTGAAAGGAGGCCTGTGCTCAGCAGTGGGACATTATAGGCTGATGATGATGATGATGATAGAAATAAATAAAGTAAAAATAATTGGAAGTTTATTTGGGTTTCAATTTTGTAGGACGCGTGAATGGAGTAATTTGCTGTAAAATAGTGCTGCGAATAGCTTTTATATGAGTGACTGTCATAATATGAGCACAAAGTAAATAAAGGGGACAGAGACCAAGCTTCATACCTTCAATCCTCTGTGATATGAGGGAAGTTCTGTCATAATTCACGGCAAATATTACCCATTTCTATTCTACTATCAAAGGCTAAAGATACTTATGTTAGTTGATTTTATTCTAAATCTCGAATTACGCTAGGGCCTGGGGCAATGATGACAGAATGAACTGCCAACGTTGCAAATACTAGCATAAAGGCACTGGAGCGAGAATCTCAAGTAAAGGGCAATTTGAAGGACTTTCTCACCAGTCCGGAGAATATCTCAGAATTAATGAATAATTAGATAATTTTGGATCCTGAAATATTGAGCTATTTTTGTCCAGAAGACTGCTCAGTGAACAGTTTACATAATGAGATTTGATTGTTGTACGGATTGTGTGAGTGATATTTGTGCGTTATAAGAAACGAAACCATTTATTAAGCAGTGTGGATCCTTGTCAGTGCAATAGTAATGAACTCAACGGACTTAGCACTCTTTTGTTTTTAAATAGGTTCTATATTGTATAAAACAAAAAGACTTCGGAATAAATAACATAAACCAGTCGTCGGTATATTAGTTTCAAATTTGTAAATTGCCATTGTAAGTCTGCGACCTCCAAATCATAACCGTATACGATTGCGAGTATTATTTTCATCATGCCAAATTATGTTCACAGCGCGACACTGGTATAGTCAATAGTTAAAACGTCAAATACCAGTACCCCGAGTGTAAAGAATTGACGTTAATAAACGCTTACTAATGCGTTTGCGTTAACTATAAATTTGTATGGTAGAAATTAGTACCATGAGCATTCCACTAGAGGCGCTGTGCCAATTCCTATAGAGAAGTGTCGTAAACGCAAACTAATAAGTGAGCGTTTACAAACGTCAATTCTTTACACTCGGGGTACTGGTCGTTCCACCTATGTTGTGAACGGAAATGGAATATCAGCTTTATTATAGGCTTTACCAATGCCGTTTGTACATTAACGTTATCAATGTACGCGTAACATTCACTTTTAGTAAACAAAATTTTTGCTCTTAGGTAAGCTATTCGTAACGAGTTAGCAAGTAAACTGCGATTACGTTTAGACGGCCATTAGCTATAGTTTATCTAACATCAGTTAGTTTTACGAGAAACTGTTAACAAGTGTTGCACTATCTTTACTACTGTGCTTTAAAATTGTTGCGTTCTAATATCGAAAGGCTACGAGCGTCTTGGAAATACCTGTGAGAACATTTATCAGGCTATTATAATGGCTTACAAACAACTATTGTGCAGCTATTTCGTTCCATTAAAGAACAGGTACATTACCTGTCATTTTTTTACAACATTAAAAATTGATTAAGCAGTAACATTAGTGCGGAGGTAGCTTAGGGATTTGTACACGCAGCAAATCTTATATTCAAAACATATTTAGTTTGTCTATATTTTTTATATTAATATGTTTTTAATTGTTTTATTTATTACTGTCAACTGCATTTTTTGTGCAATGTATAAGCAACATAAAATTCTACTTACAAAGTCATCATAGCTATATGTATGCAGAATCAAATAATTAAATCAGTTATTAGCTTAATCACCAAAATAGGTAGGTAGGTAAATCATTCAACAGGTCAAATATGCTCCAAAAGTAGGGAACCTGTGAAACGTCAAATACTTACCATTGTATTTTGACATAAATAATTGGACTGTTTTACTAATAAATGACGGAGAACAAGTTATGAGAAAGATAAAAAACTAAAAAAAAAATACAGCCGAATTGAGAACCTCCTCCTTTTTTTTTGAAGTCGGTTAAAATACCGCCACTTCTAGTTTATTATACTTAGTTCAATTACCTAATAACAATACAATTTCATTTAAATTGAACTTGTGTTTTCCAAGAACGTTTTTTTTATAATAACCATCCTTATACCAACAACTCCTTAAAAATATTGATATCATATGATGTCATCTTTGCCTAGGAAAATCGGAAGGGATGTTGGTTATTGTAAAGGAAAATTTTCGCAATAATCTCATTATGTATTTATCTACTCGCATTGTAAGGTAATACCAGTTGTATTTATAGATGTTTCCTCGTTATCGCGTTCACGATCACAAGTCTCGGCAATAATAATTGTTCACACCACAGCATTTTATTTGTGAACAAGTGGCACGCTTCGCTAGGCTCTTCATTCATACATTCATGTTTGCTCTTCGTTATCGTCACGTCTTATGCACGTTTGTTTTCCATTTAATGCGCTAAAACATAATGAGCCAGTTATATTTACTAGTCAATATTTAAGTTTGCCTAATAAATAATGGCTCACTATTATTTTTTATTAAAGATTTATTACCATATTGGCTTGAAATCAGTGAGCTATGTATGACCTATTCTAAAAATAGGAAGATGTAAAATATATGTAAACATTCTAACCCAGTCAGTCAGCTATGTCGATCTTACTCAATCGCTCAGCTTGCACCTGTCGCGACACATTGTTGACTATCATTATTAGGAAGTTCTCGTAAATTTATGAATAAATATTATTTTACAGTTACCGTATTAGTTTAGAATCAGCTGTTAAAAGGTCAGCGGTAATTCAATATACCAGGTTGAGTGTAAGAAATGGAAATCTAGGATGCAGAGGAAAGCGGTCAAATTAGGTACTAAATGCATCATTAAACATGTACCATTACGAAACTCTGTATCAGCATACACCGCGACGCGATCTATCTTCTACGCATCTATCTTTGAAGTAACTACCTGTCCTATGTGTTACCATTTCCATATCATTTTAAAAGCACTTAATATTATAACGAGACATATAAGGCAAGTTTCTTCAATTAAAATTCTGCTTGAATTTTTCATTAATGTTATAGGTCCCCAAAAAGCTTGAATTGTAAAACACTGACAGTTTTGGGTCGAAAATACATTGTTATGACAAAATAAACACGGTCACCTGAAAACCTGTCATTGACTAAACTCAGACAAGGTAAACAACAGCAACAGTTACATTTTAGGGTTCAGTATCAATCGATACAGGGATTATTAGCAGAAATTAAATTTAGCACAGGTAAGTTAGTATGTAACATAATGTAAGTTCATATTTTTAAGTAAACCTACATATGACATTGTATTTTACAATCTTTTTGGCTTGCAAAACGAGCAACGAGTAAATACACAACATAAAAAAAACTCCAACATACATGTACATAAATATGCCTTATCTTACATATTCGTAGTATTTTCGTGTAGCCCGCAATAAAATTATAATTAGGTATAATTTTTAAGAGAGGTAAAGCGTAGCGTTTATTCGCTCAAAGAGCAGTTCGATTGGGGAAGTACCTCCACCTTACAGAATACCGCAGCCAAGTGAATTTGTGTTCCTGCGCGTGAGTAAGGTCGCCACAGACCATACGCGCGACCTTCCCAATGTATTATATTACTCTGGCGCGACCCCAATGAGCTCTGGCGACTCGCCAGAACTCATTGGGGAGGGGGGAAAGGTCGGTAACGCGTGAACGATGCTTCGTGTGTTGCAAGCGCCCATATGGCTACGGTAACCGCTTACCATCAGCAGGGCCCTGTTCTTGTTTACCGACTTATTCGTATAAAAAAAATGTTTTACATAATGATAAACAAGTAAGTTATATAAGTAAGATTATGATAAATAAGTTAAACTTACTCGACTTAAATCTGCCAGAGTTCAATGTTATGGCCTTTAACCTATAAGCAGAATATACCTACTAAGCAGCTATGAAGTTCAAATTCAGCAATGGCCATTGTATATTATAAGGTCAGCAGACCGTTTTAAGTTTAAGATAACGCGAACTAGTTGCTACGATCGTACACTCACTTGATCTGGATCAGTCACTCAAATATTTTGTTATTCATATTTATTTTGTATAACTTGTCCGAAGTGTGTTAAGACAACTTTTTTATGAAATCAATCTTGTTGAATGTTGGCATCATTATTTCATGGATAATATAACGGATTTTATTTTTAAAATGTATTGTGAGAATGCTTCTTGTATGGAACGCTAAGGCAAAACAATATTGGCAAGTGATCATTTGAACGAGTTTTTGAACAGTTCAACAGGTTACGGTCTTAATATTTTCTACTTGAGTAGGTATAATATCCTATATATCTGACTTCAAGTTTTCGATAACTTAGATAAAAAACCAACCCATCCAGCAGCTATATGGCATTGAACATACGAGAATATATTAAAAGCTATAAAATAAGTCTGAAGATCATGTTCATCTTGACTATAAAAATAATAATAATGTAGAGGTAGGTGACGAACAGTAAGGTATATATACATATAATATTTTACACGGATTTTATTTCATAACAATTGTTAGTTTGTTACACTTATTAAGTCTACGGTATTTTGTCACATGAATGAATATTAGGAATGTCACAACAAAAAGTACCTACACTGAGAATTAAATAAGTATTGTACCTACGCAGTATTTTACATTCTATTAGTTTATTGTTGATTTACATAGCAGACTCTTACATTATTTTAATTAGGTACCTTAAACTGTTTTGTATGGAATTAGATAAAGGTCATATCTAAAAGTCATAAAAAGTTTAAGAAGTAATTTTTTGATAAATTTGACTAAAGCATAACACTTGAAAGTATTCGATTGAAATATCCTTCAATTGAAATCAAAGTGTTGATAAAAAATCCGGAACTAACGTGTGGTTTGATAAACCGCGCAGAAGTTATGATAAATCCTATTACTTTTCATATCATGGATCATGTAAGGTGATACGACACGTGACCGACACGAATCTGTGACGAAGTTCGAATCACTTGTCATTGCGAATGCATGTTGATTCGCAAGCGGCACCCGCGCGCGCGCAAGAGCACCAATCCAGCGGACACGTTCCGTTGCTCTTAAACGATGTCAGCTGTCTTTATCTATGCCAACTTAACGGTCCTGTTCCTGATATTTGCTTTGTACATTTAGACACATCTGCTGATCTTGAACTCTAGTTATTTAAATAAATACATACATTTTTAATTATGGATGGTAGGTATACGATGTTCGTTATGTAGGCCATGATAGAATTTTAGCAATCAAAAATATCAATTCATGCTGAAAACCTGGTGTGTAAAATACATGTAGCATTTTTAAGTGGTGTAGAGGTATGTGTAACAAACAGACAATGATTCAAAATCAAATTACCGAAACAATCTCAGTAGGTACTTGCCCTAATATTTGAATTTATTAATATTATCATAATTGTTAATCACTTCGTTTTGGAGAGGGAACATCCTATTATTTATGTATAGCAGAGATTCTAGTCCATTTAATAGGAAACGCGTCGTTTCTAATAGAATTAATTACAGAAGCGGCTGGCCTCCACGAGGAGATTCTAAGGATTCTTGATGTTGATGCAAAAATTAATTTAATATCTCGATATCCTTTAGTTCGAGCCGACCTTGCATTGAGATTGAGAGCCATCTTCACATTGATGCCACTAAAGTTAGTAATAATAAAAACAGTGTAAAGTGGATTATTTGTATTATAAAAATCGACGTAATTTTAAAATACGACCGGTAAGCTACACTTATTCACATTTTAAAATCTTGTATAAAATTGTATATAATAACTTTCGAGGTGAGGTTATATGTATAAAATATTTATTATAATAAGTAAACAGTTATATAAGTTTAACATTTTCCGATAACGAGTCTACGTAGGTAGTGTAACAATGTGACTTTTAGTCAAGTACAGAACCGCAACGACTAAAACAACATTAACGTGCTTTTTATCTCCTAAACAAACTGTTTCTCCTACTAGCTTGGTAGTTCCTAGAAGCCCTTATTTAAAAACACGTTAAAACACATACAATTTTATTTTTCTACGTACTTACCAACATCGATCTACTATGTTAACCAGTTTTTTTTTCTCAGAATCGATTTTTATCCTATTTGCACTTAATGCGTGGTACGTGGTTTTTAAATAAATATTGCATTTTTATGCTCAATTACTGTTATGTTGCTGTCGAAATATGATCATTTTCCTCATTTAGGTAGGTACCTCAAATTATGAATATATTCAGATTATATAGAAAACGATTACCATTACCTATATTTATGCGAAAATCTTTGTTATTAGTGGACGCCTTTACCATTTAATAATTAACAAAAAAACAAAATAAAGTTATGCGAAAATCTAGTTTCCAGAGGTAGTCTGTGCTTTCAGATAAACCTTTAATATTTTAAACGACAAGGACATTCACTCGCTCGAGTAGGTCTACGATTCGCACTGCAGTGTTTAATGGCAGTCGTAGAATTTTATTGTTTAGATAAACTTTAACATTGGGCTACTCGCAATGTAATAAACCTACTGGCCTTGATTGATCACGTGTTCAAGTAGTATTGAATCATAAAAATAAAATTTTCTTTGCATTAGCATCTTTAGAACGTAAATTAAAAGGTTGTGGCTTTAATTTATCGTTACATCAATATCTTGCAGAAGATTATTATGAGATACCTACTAATGGTGGCCACGAACTTACAGGATTCGTTTGTTGTTCGCGTAGCGTGGACGGACTTGCGAGCCTCGAACGAGCATTCGCCTCACACTCGATCGCGTTCCGCCCGATTGTTGTTTAATCTTTTGTTTTGTAAAAAAATAAAAAGAATTCCATTCTACGGTATCCATTGCATATAGATATTGTATATAGACGCTCAGATAATCACGATTTGACGAATTCACAAATGACCACAAGCATTGTTGAAGTAGGTACCTATCTAAGTAGGTACCTACGTAATCTGAAAAAATGAGCTTGCACACATTATGATACACCCATGCATAACACCTTTGAGGTCTAAATACTCAAAGCATAACACTGACGAGCTTAATAAAAAATCCACTAACATCATGAAATATTTCTGAAACCATATTAATAACAATTGATGTCATCGTTATATTTTTAACCGCGAGCCAATGAGTTTAATAATGCATTAAAAACACCAAATTCAAAAAACAGCATTTGAAGGTGTCAAAGAAGAAAAAACTAAATAGGGCCATTTGGACAAAAACATGTGGGTGAACGACACTTAGTGAGAGTTAATTGTTTTTTTGACCAAATGGCCCTAGTTATGTTGCTTTTCACTTAAAGAAGCTATCTTATAAGTTAGTGGATTTTTTATATTGCTCGTCAGTGTATTATTTAGCACAATATTTAACATGTTACATTAGATTAGTCTTTGATTGGGTATAATAACCCACAGCTGATTCTGGTAGTTAAATTTGGTTTCATAATAAATAAAATTAAAAGGAAAATTAATATGAAAACACGCAAAATCAATTACTTACCTACTCTACTCGTTTACGCAAGATGAAATGTAACCCTATAAAAAATCTAACAATTAATATTTCGTCCCAGGAAGTGGGTCAGAATTAGTAAGACATATATTTGTCATACAACAGATTCTGATAAGCTAGTTAGCAATTAAAAACCAGACTGAGGCAGATTGTATAAAGTGGCCGATACGGAACGGTTTAGCGCCTTAGCCGTAATGCGCTCATTGAGACAATTGAAATATTTTATATAAACAACACTAACAATACATTTAGCGAAACGATGCGAAGCTTGTTTTGAAAAGAGTAATTGCTGAGTTTATTGCCGGCTCTTCTCAGCAAATGCAACCTTCCGAACCGGTATTAGAGTATTAGAGTCAGACTTTTCATAAGTGCCTGCGAAGGTCTATTTGAATAAATGATTTTGAATTTTGAATTCTCTGAACCTTTGCCTGCCTTTTGGCGAATTGAATAAGCTGCATCCTGCAAAAATAAACAACTATTTTCAGATCTAAACTTGTAATATTCTGTGGTGTTGGTAGTAGATATATGTTTGATCTGTGATTTTCAATTAAAAATAAAAGTGGTATACTTATGTTGCCAGTATTCAAAACTTTTTACGTAATTTTTTTTGTACAATGACCACCATAACCACAGTTTTACTTTAGAGATTGTAATACTGTGCCATAACTACTAACTAAAACTTATAATATAACTGGAAATTGTCAAAATACACAAGCCGTATGACGCCATTAAATAAAAAAAAATACTTATAAATATCTTGATAATGTATTTCTATCATCATTTCAAATAACACCGATTCCCTCACACAAGATAACTTGGAAAATCTGTTGTTTTTATTTGACCTCGTAAATAAAGTTATTTAATTCATACCAATGAATACCTATCTTTTGCTTATTAATGGCGATTAAGCTGAATGGAATAATGCAAACTATAAGGTAAACCGAATTTTAAAACCAGATCCTAAGCTAGCAAACAAGTCTGGGTAAGATTGCCATTTTATAAACTACTTAATCTGTCTAACTACACATTTGCTTGAATACTGGTGAAAACTTGTTATTAGCTTCATAGAACCAGCATTAGTAAAGCTGTAATTTTACTATTAAAATAAAACATTTTCAAATTTGAGTGCCATAAAATTTGGAAACCTTGCCAATTGTGATTACCTCTGGGTGTCCTCGCAGTGTGGATGCTGAGTGAGTACCTACGTAACAGAGTGGATAAATGTACTGTCAATTACTTGACACAGAAACAGCACGGCCGCGTGAATATTCGTCGCAAATAAACAATGCTGTAACCAAGCATAACCGAGCTGCCTTTGAAAACTCACTCTATTTGCAAGTAACTTATACGTACCCGTAACGTTCGTCATACATAAATTATATTCTGTGTGAGCATGTGCCTCAACACATTATTTTTAAATATTTATAATTTATCTAACTTCAAGTCTTGTGACTGTTGACTGAGTGAAAGCGTGTCTGGGGTCCACTCAGTCGTCTACAACCATAATGTATAGTAACGACTGCAGGCAAGATTCCTAACATTAGGAGCTAACGATCTGGCTTGCAAACATAGTTTACAAGTTATGTAAAATCGTAATACTTTACAAGTAGTAGGTATAATCGAAAAATTATCGATGTCATCCACAAAAAATAGGTAGGTAGTAGGTGTGTTTCCATCCACTGTTGACTACAACCAAACATAAAACCATATTCCTATATATCCATTTGGAATATAGATTCCAAATGGATATATGTGTATAGGAAGTACCTGTATGTATATAGATACATACAGGTACTTCCTATACACACACATTGATACACTCACTCAAAAATCACGACATCTCAGGAACTAGGTATACCTAAAGCCTCAAAACTTGAAAGAAAAAGGGACATGGCCCATACAAAATCTACCCGGCCGGCCCCGAATCCACCTTTAATCTCAATCATTTGACCCTGGCATCAAGGAACAATCCCTTAGAGTAGTAATACCGAAAAATCCGATTCCGAAACTATTCAGTGATTTGTCACTGATTTTGAACGGTAAGGACCAATCACTGCATCGTATGTCCTAGACTTGGCCAATCAGAGAGCATGAGTCCTTGTCTTAGACAATCAGAGCGCAATGTCGATGGTGGCAAATTGGCGGAATAGATTGCAAGCAAAATCGACGTCTTTACGCTTCTTTGGGTTATAATTTGTTCGATGGACCCGGGCTACCAAGTGCAATTAACAGCAAACTCGATGGGTAATACATCGCCTGAAGAAAACCACTATATAGGCAATATAATTATGTATTGTTAGCCACTGATATTGAATATAGAAATTACACATATACCTAATAAAAAAACTGGGACAGGTCTCTTTCATTTCGGGGCTTGGTCACCGATGACCATTCTTCTTTGGATTTTCCGAATTTAAGTTCCCGAGGGGCGGGTAAAACGCGAAAACTTTAGAAACATTTTCGTGGGATGGTATTTGGCAGATAATTAAATTTGCATGCCTTTACAAGATTGACCCCAAAGTGTGTAACGACTCACATGGGAGTTAATGTATGCAAGTAAACAATATTGGCCTGGTCGATTATTTATTACAAAAGTGGGTGTTTATTTTGTTTAGGTATAGTGTATTTTTTCCTCACCACAAGTATTCGACTAAGTTTTTTTTTTATTGCAAGCCAACTTCTACAAAATACGTCGGCGCAGGCAAGAAGCTGACAAATACATTTACCTCATCAGTATTTTATACACGACAACTGTCATATGCTTAGTATAAATAAACAAATAGGACTAGAATTATCGACGAACAGGTGTTGTTAGCTAAGTAGTAAAAAAAACAAATCACAAGCCCGGGTGCCTTTAATCTTTTGACTAATTGCTCTTGAGAAATGTATTTTACAAACATTAATAATTTTCAAATTAATATAATAATTACTGATATAACTTGGATGATTTGATATAGTGGTTTGATTTTTGTCTTGTTAAAGGTAAGTAAGTAGCTTTAGTGCGGTTCCTAACCGCAGTCACGCGTATCTATACTATTCAATGCGTATAAGTACAGGTCACGTCTCGCGCAAAGAACAAATCAAGTACTAGGTACTAAATGGCACAGCCTGCTTTGCTATAGAACCGTTTAACAGATAGGTAGGTACCTACCTACTAAGATTACATCAATGTTTAGCCACCGATACATCCGAAATGAACTAGGTTGCAACATTTTTCATGCTTTTCACGTTTGACAATGACGAATAGAGGTTCAACATTGAATCTTAATTGTATCTCATGCCCGATTTCTAACAAAATTAAATTTAAATTACGATTTAATTCTCAATACATTCAGACAAGGTAAAATTGTGGCTGATTAATATCCACGAAGAGTTTTCAATAATAAGTACATTACTTCATTTTGTGTGTTCGTTCGTCTTCTATATGTTCGCGCAACATTCATCCGATGGGGAATCTTTGTACAGTTGTTGTCGGCACTTGAGTGAAAGTTTGTCATATTGAAAAGAATTATATTAAGAAGACATTGCAAAGCATGCCAGGTAAGTGCTACTTATAAAAATGTTTATCTCTCTATACTTTCAATGATTCATTAAAATAATAAAATGTGCGTGTAATTTACCTAATGAAGCTTACATAAAAGCTTTTTCAATCTTAATGGCGGATAATGAAACCAGTCACTATCTCTGTCTATTCATTAGCATAACCATAACTGTCTCGCTCTGAACCTTAACTCTTATCAGTTAATGAGTTAAAAGCAACGAGAAACGATAACTCCAGCTATTTCACATACTAGGGTAGTTATTTACGGGATTTTACGAGAAGTTACTTCATATATAATAGTAGTAAAAAGTACTAGGAAAAGAAAGCTAAGTTCATATATCAACTAAATTAGCATTAAAATATTCTTTGGAGTACTTCATAAATATATTATTATTATTGTTAGCCTATACTTGTACGTAGTATTTATCTACTCTGAGCCTATACTGTCCCACTGCTGGGCAAAGGCTTTCCTTTGTCAATACAATCAAAATAAACGACAAATATGCCCGAGAAAAGCGCATGAAGAAAATATGGAAACCGTCGTTAGAACCACGTTAGAACCCGAGATATTTAATTGAAGCGGAAAAAATAATAATTCATTAGGTACTTTTTAGTTTCAATTGTATTCAAGCAATAATAAATAATTAGAAACTCGCTAGATTATAGGCTATAAAAGCGCAATAAAATAAAAAAAAATTACGGCAACCAACACGTCCGCTCATTCGAAGTGTTTTCAAATCCTAGTTAATGAGACAATAATAATTTCTACATATTAATTTGATGATGAATCCAGATTATTTCCCTACCTACCTACTGTTGAATTTCTGGGATATATTTTAATTTTACTTCAGTTCGAGTTTATCAGATTCTATGAAATTCCGCGATTATTACCGGATTATATACCGCACAAAAATCATGAAAATTTGCATGAAAATAGGAAAAACATTTGATACTCTTTAGTATACCGGACCTACCACGTGAACATAATAGTTATGGGGATTATCTACGCTCACAATAAAACTGATTGCGTCCACTTACAATTAGTCATACTTAGGATATATATAGGTTAACCGGTTTGTTTGTTTTCAATAACGAAAGCCTTGACTGAGAATCGGGGTGCATTTGCTTACATTGCCAAATCCACGCATGGCTACGCACTCAGAAAACCAGTTCTTTACTTTATCTTGGAATAAACCGAGACCGGTCCCAGCCAACGATAGGCGTGTACTCATGACAAGAATAGCCTGAAAAATAATCGACTGTTACGAACATGGCAAAAAAGCAGGCGGGAAAGACCTATCCGAATTGTTCCCAATATACCTACCTACTACCTACTTGATTTTGAATGTCAGTTAAAGTTCAAATGTTGCCAGTCATGATTTGTATCTTAGAGAATTATTTGAAGCTATGTGTGCCGCGTATTTTGATAGAATAGAAATGTATTACGTTAGTAGGTATTGTACTATAAATTGGAAACTTCAGTATACGGTTATTCGAGTTGATATGTACGTCATTCAAATATAAAAACCTGTTCCAAATGTCACCTGTTCTTTCGGATAAAATGGAGAACGGATCACCGTTGTAAACATGGACTGTAACATTTATGCGTTTGCTTTTTGAATTATCAATTCTTTCACTTGAATAGGCAGTTCTTTCATAATTTTCAGGTTAGCGAGGTCATTTATTTTAATTATCAATATGATGGTCTAAGTCAAATAATAAGTAATTACTTTGTGCGTTGTTATTTTTTTAAAATAAATATACAAGATTATCATTACGTTCAATACCTACATAATATTTTTTCTCATTGGCCTAGTTTCCTGAAAAAATCTATTTAGTCCGTCATATACCTTATTAAAAATATTAGACATGTACTTTTTCTTTTGTCAATTAAACAATAAATTACGAGGATAATGGTTTATCGAAGTTCCGCGTGACGTCACGGTGTGGTACACTTTTTTAGCAACAAGTGACGTCACGTGCCCCTACTCCCTAACTTAGTCGCGCTTTATCTTCGTCAATTGTTAATGATTTGGTAAAACAAAAAATAACTAATTAGAATTTATATTTTTTTTACCCAGGAAACATCCCTATTATAGTTTATGTACTAAATAATTTATGTAAACCAAAGGAAGACTTTAATAATGCTTTGATAATTTGATATATAGGTACCTATCTACACAGAAAAGGTGAAACAAAATAGATTAACAACTTAATAACGTTACAATTAACGAAACGAACTAAAATTAAAAAAGATATAGATACATAAACTAGAATATGTCCGGGCCTGGTGGGGGTTTTAATAATATTAAAAGTAGGGAATAGAAAAATCAAAAAAGCAAAAGAGACTAAATAGATATCGTTTCTAATAAATATTCATGTTACATCCGAGGTTGAGATACTGATAGTATGTCGTCTTCGAGAGGTCAGGTTCAGTAACTACGTGATGAGAAAGAGGATAAATTAATTAATAATAAGAAGGACAATCAATAATTTCCATTTTGTGGTCAATTTCCTCCAAGTTATTTATTTCTATATGTATCAGAAGCTTTCAAGTAATCTAATGGGTAATATATAGGTCTTTTGTAGCCATTCGGGTAGGTATATCATATTTTTTATTTGCCTTTTTTATTTGGTAACACAATGTTGTCACATAAAGTTAGTCCTAAAAAAAAATTTTTACGTATTGAGATAGGCGCTAAGGACCTATTGTATTATATTATATATATTGTGAAGATGATTGCGAGCAATTTATGTATTCATTTATTATAAAAGAACCTTCACATGTTATTACTGAATAAAGAATTGTAGAATTAATTTGAGCTAAGGTATTTTACTATTGCTTAAAGGGATGATATATTATTTTATATAATGCTGTGCTTTTGGAAAACAGTTTAATAATATAAGGATATTAAGCAGTTTAAACAGTGAAAATTTTATAGGTACCTACGCCATATTGTATCAAAATACCGAACATATAGGATAAATGAAAGAGAACTCAGACATTATTATTCGTACTTTACGACGGACGTTATTCTTACGTACCTCTCGCATAAGTTTTCCATCGACTACTAAATTAAGATAAGCAGGTAATTATTTAAAAACAGTTTAAACTTGCCAGCAAACTTATGCAATAATAAAACCACCACCTCCTATGTTTCTTCATACCACCAAGTAAGTACTACAGAGTGTCGGCTAACGAACGACTGGATCGCACTAGTTTTTTCCAGTTATTTGTGAATAACACCGGATAAATGCAGATGTTTTTCTATATTACGGATTACCAAGTTTTGTGGTTATGTTTTGGTATTTAAATTAGTCACACCTTTTTCCTGCCACTAGCTTAATTTATTCATTAATTAAATAATTATGAGAAGGTTACTCCGGAAAGACATTGATTTGGTTAAATGAGGTAAATAATTCAATAAAGAGGTGGATAAATAGGTAATTAATAATGAATACCGAAATTTTTCATTTAGTTTATAAAGAGGTATCTTTTAAGTACTAGGTGACGTAGAGCAGGTACCAATTAATTGATTCTCGTTGGTCAAGTTTCAAAACCGGTGCCTAAACATGGCCTTACTCGTCACCAGAATTGCAACACTACTCTTTTAATAACAGCCTACAGATACACCAGTTTAATAAACGATCGAGATTTGAAAACAGGTCTAGAGCTAGTTAGATATTTTCTGTTCAATTTCATATTAAAATAAATATTAATATCCTGGGTAATTTTTCACACGCGGTTATCTGATCCCAAACTAAGCAGGCTATAGCAATATCCCCATATAATTAGAATATTATAGATTGATAGCTTGAACAATTGTATCTTGTGCAAAGCGTGATCAGCTTCCATATAGATGCATTCACAGATATATCGTAGTACATACACTAGTTGATGGACAGTCTGACAAAATATCGATATGGATCCCTTGACATCTGTTCTCGGGAACAGTATAGATAAAAAACGAGAAATTGGCATTTTTGTCGTCCAATATCTCTATTATTATTCTAAATTTATGAATGCTGCTAACGGAATTGTTTACATGTAGGTACTACGTATCGGTGCTACTACGTAGGTAATTCCAATATTTTTTAACAATTCATATTATTAATAGATTCGGAATTGATGAAGAGTATAAGACCTGAAAAAAATTATAGCGTTAGCAATATTATTTTGGTTGCCCTGTTTGTGGGCCAAAACTGTTCACATAGAACACTAGATTTCAAACTGAGCACTACTATATAAACCGGGCAATGTGTACGGAAATGAATTTATATTTAAAACATAAAACTTCCATAAAGAACATAGCAATATCATCAATGGTGTCAGTTGTAAGAAATTTCAGCTAACATAACCTAATAACCTGGCTTCAGTACATAAGAGTCTTTGATATATTTTTTTTCTTAACATAAGTAATATTAAGGGAATTAGGAGGTAGGTATCCATATCCATGTTTTAGGCGCAAATCCCACAGAAAGAGTTCTAGAGTTCCGAGTTCTGAGTTCCGCGTTCAATGTAATCTATGCGGCGCCTTTGATCATTGCACACAGAGAACTCGGAGTTCAAGAGAACGCGAGTTCTTTCGGAGTTCCTTTCTCTAAAGCTGGCAGTTGACGTGACACGTCTGAGCTATCACTATCTTATTTACTGAGTGACACAAGGCAGAAAGGACAATGGGCATTACTGGCCCATGAGCTTCCACTACTGAAACTTAAGTAAGGCCAATGAAACGAGATAATGAATGTAATGATAAACTTTTGCTTGCTATATGTATAGAAGCGCTCGTGGTGTAGCATGATTAGCCGTTCTTAATCGATCGGCAAAGTTAAGCTACGTCTATCTTGGTCGGTACCTGGATGGGTGACCGCCTAGTGGTATTTCAAATCGAGCGTTTCCGTGCTTCGGAAGGCACGTAAAGCTGTTGGTCCCGGTTATCACTTAATTGTGATAGTCGTTAAGCTAGTTGGATGCCTCCTAGGCGGCTTGAAAAATTCCAACAGTAGGTTGACCACTAGCCTACCTCCACCGATCCGCAGTGGGCACGCGTGGTGGAGTATCTGCCCATTCCCTTTCACCCTGATTTGTAAAAGGAGGCCTGTGCTCAGCAGTGGGACATTATAGGCTGATGATGATGATGTATATAAGTTACACCTTTTGGTACGTGATACTTGCAATTTCATAATATTTCCAATTATTTCTTAAATCTTCAATACTCTATAACTTTTTTTCTAAATACACCTCAGTTATGAGCTTTCATATTTTTGTTAATATATTATTGCCTAATAGAAAACATAGAAATTATTGCTGGCCGCTAATGGCACAAGCTACATACAAATTTGCCCATTTAGACTGTTCGGTCGCTGTGTGTACAGTAGTGAACGCGGAACTCGGAACTCGGTAGGCGAAACTCTAGAACTCATTTCTGTGGGATCGGCGCCTTAGTAAATGTTGGTAGATAGGTACGTACCTACCTAGTAATATTTCAGCCTAGTAATATTTCAGCTAAAAATTACACGAATGACTCATTAAAAGTGAACAAATATATGTGTCATAAGTGTCTCGATTAGCAAATTTCCAATCGATATTTACCTAGCTCAGTTAAAACATTTAAACATTATAGTACCTATGTAGGTATAATCGTCATTGGTCATCCTATAGATATGGAAAGAAAGGTGTGAATTTCCTCCCGACTCTCACCATTACTCATTTCAATATTGATCTAACTTACTAATATATTTGAATTAATCATAATAATAGGGCATAATTCATTATTTACGTAATGTTCCTGAGAGAGAGTTAAAATTTCTCTACAAAACCTTATATCGAGGGAAGGGAGGGAAAGCTATTATTACGTAGGTATTAATATTTTACAGGTCGGAATGCGTCCTCCTATAAGAGTGATGGACAGAGCAAAGCGTTAGGTGAAGCAACTACTATGAAATCCATATTTTTTATATTTTAAAGTATAAATTTATATATCATATTAAAAACTAATTCATAAAAATTATATTTATTTTCGTTTTTTTTATTTTTTATTTAGGTAGCAAACAACCATACTGCCCGCCTGATGGTAAGCGGTTACCACAGCCTATGGACGCTTGCATCACCAGGGGTGTTACTCGCGAATTGCCGACCCTGCAGAAATCTCTTCACACCCTTTTTGAAGAACACCATGCTGTACTCCATTGGGAAAACCACGGCACGGAAAACCATCGTTAGTATAATAATCGTTAAAGGACATTAAACTATTTAGGAAAACTAGATAAAATGTGTTACGTTACGTAACAAGGGTCTCCCCCTTCTTACGTGACGTAACCCGGGAAATCTAATTTGTTCTTGGGGGTAGGGGGAGTCAAAAATTGCCAAAATCGTGCTAACGTAATTAATGAATGGCCCCTAACCCAGGAAAAAGACAAAGGAGGTAGGTAGGTACCTACCTTCTTGCGAATTGTAACTGAAGGTAGATATAAGTAAATCAATTGTCAGTCACCTACCTACTTAAAACTATAGATATAAGCTAGGTGACAAATGTTATTGAACTCTCTGTTGTTTACTTGTATTTTAATATTTATAAATTAATATAATTAATTTAATATAACATTATATGTAATTAATTAGAAACGGTAAAATTATTTCGGTAAAAAAAATACTTATCGTATTAGTAAAGAATATCATTAGGACTATGTTTACAATGAGACATAATTTAAAAATAAATTATTTAGTAGGTAGGTATTTCCTTTGGTTACTAACAGCTTAGAAACTTGCTATAGCCTGAAATGTTATTAATATAGGTAGATGTTTGTGTTCATACAAGTCGCGAGTGGTGTGCGAACAAAAGAACCAAACATACGCGTCGAATTGAGCGCCACTTTTCACAGTGACAACGACTCGAACATAATATATTCAAACGGGCAAAAACGTAAATCTAGAAACGTTGGATAGGTTTTTCGTTGAATCGTGACTTTGTTTAAATCAACACGCCGGACACTGAATATTTACAAATAACATAAGAGCTGTTAACCTTAACAGTCCACCGTACACGATGTATAGGTATGTAATCGGTAGTCCAACATGCAAGAGAATGGCCGGGGTTCTGCGGAACGCCAACGCGTAATCTACGAATAAGTTTCGCAGATTGCGCGAGGTGGCGATGGCGCAGGCGCCCGCGCATTGCTCCGCGCGGCCAACCGACCTACCGTCCGCTCAAGGAGGAACGGCCGTTTTGGAAAGTAACATCGAAGTAGGATTAACTTTATATTCCGACGAAAACTCGCAAATGCAGAAACAGTCGCAGTGCCTGTTTAAAAAGAAATAGAACAACTGCACTCACCTTTTGAAAAAAATTCAGAGGTCCGAGCCGCTGCGGATTCCTCGTATTTGTCTTGTGTTAAGAGAGTAGTCCGGTTTTGCATTCACGTACCGAAGCACGATCACACTGCGTGAGAGAAAGGGCGCGCAACTCGTTTACAAGCGAACACTATCGCGTGTTGTGCCTCGGCGGTTCGATGCGAGAGTGGGCGTCGCGAAAGCGTGTTGGCGGTCGCGGGTCTTAGCTTGGACTGAAGGCCGCGAGGCAGTGTTGCCAACTCTACCAAATAAAATCTCGCTAGATGGCTGGTTCAAAAGTCGCTAGAAGTCGCCAGATTTTTTTTCTAGAACTCGCTTTTTTAATGATGCTTGAAAAGTGAAACTCAAAATAATAAAGTATGCAAATTTAATAATAATATTATAAAACAATATATATATAAAATCTTCATCATCATCCGAATCAATAACAATCGCACTCGAGGTCGAGGTTTGCGGAACTTGAGGATCACTCGCCATCGAGGTCGAAGGTTGTTGATTTTTCTGGGTAAATGTGGCTTTATTGGTGCCAATAAGCCGGAGTAACTCTAATTGTAAATCATAATCATAATATTTTTTATTCATTAAAATGGAATTCAATATTTTTAACCCCGTGCGATTTAGTAACTTTGATTTTACTATTATTAAGAGCACTAAATATTCTCTCGATTTCTCCATTATCGATTGTAGCTACATTTGTGTTCAATATGGAATTAACTAAGGATTGTAAATGCATTTATTGTATAGTCATAGTTACACAAATGTGGAATCAAATAAATTTAAATGAGAAACGATTCACATCAAAAAGTCGCTAGAAAAGTCGCTAGTTTTTTTTGTCGCTAAATGAGAATAAAAAGTCGCTGTGAGTGTCAAAATGTCGCTTAATCTAGCGACAAAGTCGCTAAATTGGCAACACTGCCGCGAGGTGCGGGGGCCACTTTATGGAGGCGCGAGCGCACCCCGCCGATGACGCTGCGCCTGCGACTGATGCCGTCGACACCGCACCCGGACACAAATCCTGATACATTTTTTTTTACGTTTTAACATTTACAATATATCAGATCAACCCAGCATAGTTTTCAAAAAAAATACATATACCTGCATCTAAAAATAAAAAAAAATGAAAAATGCTGCCTTCTATCTGGTCAGTATACCCATGATTTTTGATTTATGTAATAAGAACATTATAGCTTTAAAGCCCATTTGCAACATTAGCCACAGAATAAATAATAGTAGTACCCAAGCAGCATAAACCCTTTATACAAATCTTCCCCCATTCTTCCCTATCTTCCGGCAGCAGATTCGCTCGCGTGTACATGACGAATTATTTCAGTATTTTCATTATTTACCTATACCAATTTTTAAATACTAATCACCACCTATTCAAAACTATAATTTGTAGTTGTTCTTCCTTCACTACCACCTATGAAATATTGGGGCGTTTATATTATATTATATGAAAAAATAAATGGTAAATTGTTTCAGGACTTATTGTAGAAAATCCTTAAAAAAGGTGATGAAACAAATATTTTAAATTTTTCTTCCCTCTACGAAGCTTACTCATAGTACGGAGACCTTTAATTATTATGGAAATAAGGAAAATGCGTACCTATTTCATTAAGGGATTATTTCCTTCGAACAATATTAACAGACTTTGTATTACAATTCCTTCTCATAATAAGTTTATGCGGTCTGTAACCCGCATTTTCAGAGTTTGAATTCCGGAATCCCTTTTTTTTTATACGACTGAGTGTAACAAGCTTACGGCCCGCCTGATGGTAAGCGGTTCCCGTAGCCATATGGACGCTTGCTACACACAAGGCATCACTCCCGCGTTACCGAGCCTTCCACCCTTCCCGATGAGCTCTGGCAACATTACTCACGCGCAGGAACACAACTTTATAAATTATTATAAAGTTATTTGGCTTCGGCATTCTGTAAAGTGGAGGTACTTCTCCAGTCGAGCTGCTCTTTGAGCGAATTAACTAACGAAAAAATCGTAAGCATCCGTGGATCATATGTTTTTTTTTTAAACCACTAATGTGGCAAACAGGCATACGGACCGCCTGATGGTAAGCAGTTACTGTAGCCTATAGACGCTTGAAGCGCTCGTGGTGTAGCATGATTAGCCGTTCTTAATCGATTGGCAAAGTTAAGCTACGTCTGTCGTGGTCGGTACCTGGATGGTGGCCGTCTAGTGGTATTTCAAATCGAGCGTTTCCGTGCTTCGGAAGGCACGTAAAGCCGTTGGTCCCGGTTATCACTTAATTGTGATAGTCGTTAAGCTAGTTGGATGCCTTCTAGGCGGCTTGAAAAATTCCAACAGTAGGTTGACACAAGCCTACCTCCACCAATCCGCAGTGGGACATTACAGGCTGATGATGATGATGATGATAGTCGCTTGCAACACCAGGGGTATCAGTCGCGCTTTGCAGACCCTGAAGAAATCTCTCCACACCCTTTGTGAAGAACCCCATGCTGTACTCCATTGGGAAAACCACGGCGCGGCGGGGAGCGCATTCCACATTCCGAGCGGTTTCAATGTGTTTGAATGGACTCCCGGTCGATGGCGAGAGTTGCGATGGTGGAAGGTATCCGACCTGTCGCCATTTCATCCAACCTGAGCTGATTTTTCGTTTTATATCACGATCAGTATTACCATCGCTCTGAATTTGTGAACAGAAGTAACGAAAGTCGAACTAAACTGGTAGGTACCGACCCTTCATCAAGTAAAATAGGCGCGAAAGTTAGACCGGGAGATACTGGCACAATTCATCATTCGTCATTTGTACCAGTATGGCAACCCTTTTGGGGTCTAATTACGTAATGACGAAAAGGAAAAGGATGTTCCTAGCACTGATACCGGCGGCTCAATCGCGTGGTGACGTCAGGGTGTGGTACACTTTTCAGGAACAAGTGACGTCACGAGCCCCTACTCCCGACCTTTGTCGCGCTTTATCTTTGTCTATTTGAATGATTTGGTAAAGCAAAAAACACGTGTCCAATATTTTTTGATAATCTAACTGAGACGGACAAATTAGAATTATTATTTTTGTACCCAGGAAACATCCCAATTTTTAAGCTAACAATCCCCAGCCTTTGCTGCCATTTTACCAGCCTTCTCTAGACAGCAGATTCATTTTCACAACAATGTCATCGGTGAATACATACACCATGGGTGTCTTCTCATGCAGTTTTACGTCAATGCATCCATTACCAGTAGGAAGAGACAAGGGCATCATCGGCTCATAGCCGGTCCCTGGACCGGCTATGAGCCGATGTTGTTTATTATGTTAGTAATACCTGTAATACGTATAGTCCTGAAAGTTTGTTACTGTTTTTCCAATAACACTGTATTTACAAATAGTATAGTGTAACATGTAGGTAGTATATCAGTTATCTGATTTCCGTAGTACCGGCTTGATGGCCATTTGTGAAGAATGTGCTTGTTCACAAAGTACTCCATTCTTTTGTTTAAAAAAGATAAGATTTCCACACATTAATTCCCAAACTTGTCCATGTTTTTCAATATTAAAATATTGATTTTAAGTTGTGTCTTACTCCACGGGAAATTTAGATAATTCCCAAAGTACCTATTGTTCATTATCAATTCCCAAGTGCTCCATCGAAATTATCGAAATTATAAGTTTGATTCTATCTAACCATTAAGATATTGAAGGGGTAGGTAAAGTCAGTCATAATATTTATAAGCACAATATCAAAATCATGCTGACTGCACTTTCCTTTATATTGTACGCACGCTACGGATCAAGGTATCACCTATATATATAAAATGCTTTGTCCTGAATGACTGACTGACAATCAACGCACAGCCTAAACCGCTGATCGTAGAGACCTGAAACTTGGAGGGTCTGTTCTTTGTATGACGTAGGCATCAGATAAGAAAGGATTTTCCGAAATTCTACCCCTAAGGGGGTGAAAAACGGGGGTAAAGTTTGTATGGGACAACGTGATTCCTTGGTCCGATCTACTTCAAATTTTGCATAAACCTTCCTTAACAGAATTGATGCAAGATGTGTTTCGTATTTTATTGAAAATCATCGCCTAACGGGGTCAAAAAGGGGAAGAAAGTTATTTTAGGGGTGATTTTCATCGAAGTTGATATCAATACTCCTTAGTACTTTTGATTTAAATAACATTTTTTATTTTGACACATGTTTGAAATCCCCATCGAACAATTAACCCAAAGAAGCGCAATGACGTTCATTTTGGTTGAAATATATTCCGCCAATTTCCCACCGTCGACAACGCGCTCTGGGGGCCTACCACAAGCTCTTAAAACAAGGTTAAAATAACCTTATTTTGCGTTTTCGTACCATGACATCCTTAAAAATAAGCTTATTATAGGCATAAAACAATATTGTTTTGTTAGCAGGTTTGATGACGTCACCTCTAATCGTTCATTCAAATCGTACCATGATGTGTCTTTTGACAACTAGCATTATGGTTTTTATGTCAATTGCATATATCAATCAAAATATAACATTATATACGCGACAAATTATCCAAATTTATGATAAAAATATCTATTATTATAGTGATATAAAGTCAGTAGATCGTATTTATTTAACTTATCGAATTAATTGTGTATCTCTAGCCTTCTAGCTTTTGCATAGCATCTAGCATTTCAAGATGGCAAATGAATATGAACTATTTGTGTTTTTGGAAGCAAATACCAATGAAGCCAATAATAGATACACGAAAGCGACGTGGTATGCATCTATGCTACGTGAGGAATCAACACTTTCGCATGCAATGGACCAAAATGCCATTTGCTATCGAAACCATACGACCGTATGGGTTTGAAGCTCACCGAGTCGCTCGCATATTGTCACCAAAATAATCGAGGCCTCGGGCGGGGAGCTTTTTCCGCCAACGCATTAGCTTGGCTAGCCTGTTGGGAACCTTGCCGATAATCTACGGCAGCCTAGAGGAAAATTTATATACGAGTGCTAGATTGTATTTCATTTATTTGTTGTAAATATTTAATATCGTATAGATTAAGCTTTACTGTGATTGTACTGTATTCATAAACGTTTATATACCTAAATACACATAATGTTTCATTGTATGACCTGCAACTACAGTAGCATTCCTGACAAAAGGTAATAAATAAAAATATGTGTTGATTCCTGTGGTAAATTCTTTATTCATATAATTTAAAGACAATAGGTACCTGCCTAGACTATAGGTATTAAGACTGAAGTGCCATACATAAATATAAACCTACCTAGGTATATATTTATGTATGAACTTTGTCTCAGTTTTTGTAATGACCAAGAAGTGCTCCATTGCTTTGCTAGTTGAGGATTAGGTACCTATTTCTCTCCAGCACATTTCTTAGAGTAGTTACTTTGAATTCCGGCGAATTCTTCACTGCAAAATGAATAAAATAATACTTGTATTACTTCTGTTTGTAACCATGCCATATTAAATTTCATTCACTGAATATCACTATTGAACGGCGGCCCCTTGCCTTGTTTTCATATTGACCTAAGTAATATTAATTCAAGTAATATAAAAGTCGATATACATAAAATAAATATTTGTATTATTTCAAAATATGTAGTGCAACAGGGCACCACAGGGCACATTGAGTTTCAAAATTCGTGCGTCACAATTGACAAGTTTTTTTTTTGTCCCGTTCCATCCTATAGGGCCATCATCTTCTCTCACAAAATAACCTTATTGCCAGACTGTTTTGTTTTCACCTTATAATAATATTACTTTGATTCGTACCATAAGCTCAATCGTTCAACATTGATATAACATTGCTAAGTGCCGAGAAAGAATGAATGATTTGTAAGAATTTGTCTATGGCTTGCTACAACCTGATAAAAGATAAAAAGAAATAACGATATATTAACTGTATAGTGCCATTTCTTTCACACGTTGGACCGAAATGATTTGAGGTTCTTCATCTTTTAGCAAAGTATTAAATTAAACTAATTGTAAAGTATAAGTAACTAAAAGAATAAAATATTTTCGAGTAATTACTATAAAATGCATACCAATATTTTAAAATGTTATTATGAAGAGTAAGGAAATTAATTGAAAAAATATATAGACTGCCGACTCTAGATTATCAAATGAAATGAATCGGAACAAAATATTTACCTGTCATTCTTGTCATACTCAAATGTCTAATAAAGATATCCAAGATATTTAGTTTTAAATACATTTGTTTATGTAATTTAATAACAAACAAAGTGCAATCAATATGGAAACATCTTAATAGTATATTCGACAGTAATATTCAGTGCATGAAATTTAAGATGTCATGGTTATAAACATTTGTAAGTTGCACAAATGTTGCAATTCATTTTGTAGAGTTGTAGCCGAAGAGTTCGCCAGAGATCCAGTCAGCAGGTAGAAATGGTTAAATACAAACAGACCAAAAATACCGCCTTCAATCGATATCTACAAGCGAAGGAGTACTCTCAAAAAAGTGTACGTAGATATGGAGAGGCTGGTCTAAAGTGAAGTCTAAGAACCTATAAACGCTGAAATAAAGTTTGAATCTGTATCTGCAAGATTGTTTAATGCCATACTTATATTGTGTATAATTATCTTACTCTGATTAAACTTATGTGAATAAAGAATGTAGGTACATAATACTTTCGTGTTTTTATTCATTGTGTTATTGACGGGAATCCTACTGTAGTTGCAGGTCTTGGAATTAAACATATTATGTGTATGTAGGTATATAAATATATGCCGCTGTTGTCGATCGTCGACAAGGTTCCAGGTTCAAGCCCGTTATTGGCAGTGTTTCCTCTTTGGATAGCCAAGCTAATGCGTTGTCACAAAAAGCTCCCCACCAACCGGTTTGCCGAGGTTTTGATGATAATGTGTGAGCAAATCAGCGAGCTTCAGACCCCAACGGTTCTATCCACAGCCACAAAGGCTACAGAAAGTTAGGTCCAATGGATGTGTATTTTAGAATTTCCCGCACGGTTACATCTGCTCTGCAACAGTATAGCAGATTGTTGTGAGTTGAGTTTTCAATACAAATATATAATACTTAATTAATATTTTACTACATTAGATGGTTAAAATGATTATCTTTATAGATTATTATAAGTCTGTCGTCTGTCCGTCTGTTGACAATAATATATTCCATCCAGGCTAATGTAGATTACGACCAATTTTAGAAAATTTGCCAGAGAATCTAGGTAGTTTGGATTCCAGGAACACAGGGACTACTCTGTTTACTCTGCAGGAAAGTTAACTTTATGGATTAATCTGGGTTTATTCGATGTACGTTGGTTATAATGAAAACAGGATATTAATAGTGGGTAGGTACATACCTAAATGAAAAGTCACTAAATATATAAACACGCTATTTAAAGCTCCGCTTCATCTAAATAAATCTAAGGCTAAGGGTCGAGGGATCGATATTACTCCGTGGATATTACTAACGTAGATGCATAGTTGTGTAGTGAACGACAAGTGCAATTAAAAACTTTATAAACAATCGGTTATATTATTTTGGGATGATACCTAATCTCGCAATCCCGATATATTCATTCTATAAGTAAATAAATTCGATATAATTACTTTATATGACACTATAATAGATTTTTATAACATAAATTTGGAAAACAATGTTATTTTCAGCTTGTAAATACAACGTATATAAGATTGCTAAATTTGACATTAAAACAATAATGTTAATTGTCAAAAGCTTATAAAAAATAGCTCATGGTACGAATTGAATGAACCATTATGGTAAATAAACAAGGTTGTTTTCATGCATAAAATAAGCTTGTTTTAGGGACATCATGGTACGAAAAGAAGAATAAGGTTGTTTGAAAGAGCGAGAGAGTATGGATGAGTGACAGAGATGAGAATTGTTAAGAGAGAGAAAGTTGCTTAGGCCCATAGCGTTATTTCTTTTCATCTTTAATGAGCCCATAGACAAATTCTCAAAAATCATTCGTTCTTAGCAGGAATATAACAATCATATAACAATAGTGTTTGGTAGAGGTCACGGTACGAATATAAATAAGGTTATTATATGCTGGAAACAAAACAGTATTGCAATAAGGTTGTTTTGTAAAAGATGGGGGTAGGCCCCCTGGTTGGCTAAGTCAAGCACGCATGAACTCTGATTGGCCAAGTCGAAAACACTCGATGCAGTGATTGGTGCTTACTGTTCAAATTCAGTGACAAATCACTGACGAGTTTCGGAATTTGATTGTTCATTATTACTACTCTAAAGGGATATTTCCTCGATGGAAATCCCAATCCGATTTTCACAGATTACAGAATAAGGCAGATGGAGCGAACGGAACACGGGAGCGAGGCCAAAAAAAGCAAATACAAATTGAAAAACACAACTGGTATTCTTTATTGAATTTGTATTTGCTTTGTTTAAAAAACTTTATTTAACGGAAACCACTTTCTTTTAAATAAATTAGCATACAGCAGATTTTAAACATAGCAAATACAAATTCAAAAGCGAATACCAGGTATGTGTTTTTCAATTTGTACCTAATTGCTTTTTTTGGCCCGTGTTTCGCGCGCTCAATCTGCCTTTTGTTCTGGAAACTGAAATGCTCTTTAAAATTGGAATGTCAAATATAAAAGAATATTTAAATCGGATTAGAATTCGAAATTTGTTTGGAAGTTCATTTTCTCGGAGTTTTTGGCGGGAACTAGCAGAGTGACGTTGCGTTTAAATTTTTATATACATAAATTCGTGTATTTTGAGTTTTATTGCATATTATCGGTGGTATTTTATCCAATAAAGATCAATCCATTTGCACCAGTTAAGTGAAATGAATTATGTGTATCGTGTCTTTTCAAAAGTCCGTGAAGAGTTTTAGTACATGACCACCACTGTAGGTATAACATGACTTTTATGGACAGTGACTGACTGCATGAGTTGAGGACTATGTGAAAGTGATTTATTGTGACTAGAACTTATATAATAAGTATAACTGGAAATTGGCAAAATACACACCCGTGTGACGCCAAAAAAAAAGTACATTTTCTCTATTTCATTAGAATATTTTGATTGTAGTTAATTTAATTTCTTTCTCATTTGTTGTTATAATAATTAAATAAGATTTGAGTTCGTTTTTTTGTGTAGGTATAATATAGGTTTTAGTCTTTGATTAAGGATACATCCAGATAGAGAGTCGCAGCTGTGCACGCGTCGATAAAAATACGCTCTAACTGTTAGGGGCTAAATCAAATAAAAATGCAAAATAATGATCAATATTTAAATTTCTCACGATTTTAATTGGAATATTTTAACAACTACTATCATTATGAACGTCATTATGACAAGCAGAATGCCGCAGAGGGAGCGTAAAACGTAGCTGTTACGCGCAGCAGCCTATAAAAGTTGGCCTGTTTTGTATATTAGTGTAGTATGGCGACGTTCTTTCTAGGTATATTTATTTCTATGGTTTTAGTTTTAATTTGTAAAAATATCTGTGTTCGATTTGTTGTGTCTAATAATCAGTGGCGTGCATTGGTTTTCGAAGCGGAAAATTTAAACCGTACGCGGGTGACACCGCGGGGGTCTGCTAGTTTCCAATATAAGCTGCGGGTGCGGGGCGATTAGGTAACTAAATTTCAATCATTTTTGAATTGAAATCGGTTCAATATAGCGGTTTTCTGATAACTTTTTTACGTTCTGATAACTGCAAATACAAACAGTGGTTCATTAGAAATGGAACCATATCCGATTTTGTATTATTTCTACCGATTCAGAGGTTATTTCAATCTGAATTTCATTGCAATAAAGTTATGTATTCCACGATGCGAGATCAGCTTATATTGGAAATGTATAGCTTGATGTGTAGCCGTGTGTGTACTATCGACCCGCCCCGGCTTCGCACGGGTGCAATTTCATATGGTGTCGAGCGATTTACGCGCCCCTCTCGGCCCGCCCGTTCACGGTATAGCGAATACTGTTTCTTGCTAATTTTAAATCTGTGATACCTTTTAAAATATAAATGATAATGATTTTCTGTAAAGAGCAAACTTTATCTGCATTAAATGCCCGTCGTAACTAAATTATTTAATTAGATAAGGATTAATATTATAAGTATGGGTCAAAATAACTTAGAAAGTATAACCCACAAAAAAGTTTAACCCACAAGTTTATTCAGCGTTAGCAAAGAAAGCGCAAAAAATGTGTGTGTTTATTTATTTATTTACGAAATATTGACTATTTTTATAATTATGTTGTAGAAATGAAATGAAATGAAATAATTTATTCATTCAAATAGGCCTTCACAGGCACTTATGAATAGTCAAACTCTAATACTTTAATGCACGGTTCGGAAGGTTGCTTTTGCTAAGAAGAGCCGGCAATAAACTCAGCAATTACTGATGACTGATGTGTAGCCGTGTGTACTAGCGACCCATATACGGATACGTAAATACGTACGCATATAGCATAGATGTATTATATAATATAAACCTTCCTGGGAAAATTATATAATTCATAGCGAAAACCGCATCAAAATCCGTTGCCTGGTTTGGAAGGAGTTAGCGAACAAACAGACAGACAGCCGCGGAAACCGACTTAATTTTATACTATGTAGTGATTAGAGAGCTTATTTTATCCTGAGAGAATTATCCTATCCTTATCCTGATAGATAGTTTGGTAAATGCGAGTAAATCTAGTCACATCATATGCACATGGTTTGTTTTAATTGATTTTTAAATGTTATTAAAGATTGCAGGCTTGCTATCACCAACACCATTCAAAATCAAAATTAAAAAGTAACATTTTTATAAATTGATTTTTTGCACCTGTCTGTACTACAGCTATTATCTGGTGTAGGATGCAACATAATAACAGTAATAATTTCTTATAATAAATGCGTGGAGTAGTACAAGAACAATTTTGTTTTCTCATGGAATAAAATTAAACTTAATTTATTAAATAATTTAATCCTTCGTTTGGCGATCCGCGCGGGCGAGGAAAATAATAGAAAGCAATTGTTATTTTCTAACCGCACGTCAAGGGATGTGATACTTTTGTCGTGGAGTAGATTAGGAATTAGTCGTGGAGTACTTTGGGAACAAGCCAAAGAATTTTATTATATTCACTTATGATTTCTACAAGTCTGACTAACAATCAATATGACTATATTGATTGTTTAGACTTAAACATTAATGGATGGAAATGATTTGATTGACCTACCTATTTATTGTGTAGTAATGTTGAAAGACACTACAATATCGACAAAATCCCTCCTTATCTACGTTTGGCTAATGAATACAAATCTAGGTTATCTCGAACAATGTCAAATGTCACTCAAAAAAAATGTTAAGTATTTTTAGATTAAAGTGTTTTCGGATTATGTTGCTATTATGCTATTATGGGAATTTGTGGGAAACGTAACCAAAACATTTTACATTTATCACAAAATAATTGCTATTATAATTTGTTTTCACATAGCATGAGTTAGGTGACATATCGATAGATTGTCGCGATGTCGGAAAAATTACGCAAAAATGTACATAAAAATTTGCAAATGTAGCTCGAATAGGCTTAAAAATATGTGTTTGACAACGCTTTGTTTCGGTATAACTTTGAATCCTAACTTAATCTTAATCCTAACTAATCCAAACTTCCTAACTTAATTCATAAATGCGAAAGTGAGTTTGTTTGTTTGTTTGTTACGCCTTCACGCCTCAACTACTCAACGAATCATTATAAAATTTGGCATGCATATAGCCTATGGTATGGAGAAGAACATAGGCTATCTGCCTGCATGCCACTTTTTTAGCTAGTAAATTATAATGCAGTTTATTTCTGTTTATGTGTGTTTTTACGAAAAGTCAACATAATTATTTTTCGACTCGAACAACAGTTAAGTTCTATGTCTACATTTTGTAGAGAGAAAATCGGTGAAGTGGTAATAAAAAAAATGTATTTCATTAATAAACAGATAATTGTATTTTTGACTGTTTGACGACCAGCGCGGGCGACGAAAACAATAGAAATTAAATGTCATTTTTTTACCGCAAGTCAAGGGATGAATGTATCTATCCGAAAGGGGTGAAGACTACATCAAGTAGATATAGGTTCATTATATATATATTATTATACATTACATTAGTAACTTTATTCATGATATACAACATCTCTAGCACTTTCAAATCACAAGTATCACTGAACTCATTCCATTTGAAAAAAAATATAAATGCATTATTTTCCATATCCAGGCCGAAGAGGCATTAAAATGTCGTGCAAAAAATGTATCTATATTTTTTTTTTTATATAAAACTGATGCTAAAACTAAAAACAACATGACCTATAATTTTTTTGTGAAATCTTTTGGTCTAATTCGGGATGTTTTAAAAATAAGAAAAGGAAAACACCAAGAAATATTGGCGGTATAAAGTTCACCGGTCAACTTAATAAAGTAAAAGCCTATTAAAATTTTGCAAACTATCCATAACCAAAAATAAACCTAATTTACTAGGAACATGAAATACTTTCAAAACCTTACCGATGGTAGGTTGTGCAATGATCTTATGATGAACACTATTTTGCTCATGGCAAGCCATCGCATGAGAATAAGATAAATTCAATTCACGCGATTATTTCTTGTACAAAAGCTGTATTTACTCTTACTAGGAGCTACTGCTAGGAGTATGTATATTGAAAATAAATTTCTATTCTATATAGAAGTACAAGTTTGTAAGACATCTGCTTCGTTTAATTTCTATAAAAAAATAATTCACTCATCACCTGCATCTGCCCTATTCCTGCTTTGAGGATTTCCATCTCGATTATCACTGATTTAAAGGGTTCCGTAACACGGTCCGAACCGACTTCGAACGTAGGTACTTAGGTGGGTACAGTGCGCGAGTCCGACTCGTCCTTTGCCGGTTTTTTATTTAGATACTCGATACCTATAGTAATCTTAAAATAACTCCATTCCGCTGTTTAACGCAAGTTTCCAAGAGACCCATTGTTTTACTGGGATAAAAAGTATCCTATGTGTTAATCCAGAACATATTCTATGTGTGTAGGGCACTGTACCTACCAAATTTCATCGCGATCGGTCCATTAGTTTTAAAGTGATGCATGAACATACAAACAGATAAACACAAACATTCATAAATATTAAAAGCCGATTATAATATACCACTTCCTTTTTTCAAAAAATTGGCTTCCTTACGGTTTTATTATATGTACCTATATTGATGTGGAGTTGTAGTGTTGCAACTGTCTATAGGCTACGGTAACCGCTTACCATCAGGCGGTTCATAATCATATTTGCTACCTTACTTACTTGTATAAAGTTGTCGACATGCCGCCTATCCGACAGCATCAATCTAAAAGTGCTAATAAACGTCACGATAATAATATATTTACAATAATTCATGAATTATTGAAGATACCTAATGGTATAATTTTCGAATTTCATGTAATAGGACTGCAATAAACTGCACATCTTATGGGTGTTCGATACCGTTTACCTAGGCATTAAATCGTTTAAATTAGAATCGGATTTACATATTCATTGAACGTGTCGTATAACTACTACACGTCTAAGTAGGTACATTGTATAAAGTAGAAAGTCTGTTTGTCTGATTGCATCTACGAATTAAAATCATAGTTACCCTATTTGATGTAAAAAATAATTACTCTTTTCATGATTTAAATTTTAATAAACAACTAATTAACCCTTGCAATTCCAAAAAAACCTGTAGAATTACTCGAATTACTAGATGAGTCTCTTTTCACCTTGGGGTATAGGCTGTGGAATAGTCTTGGATTGGATCACAATCGCACACAATTCACGTACATGGTGGATGTGGCCGAATGTGGTAAGCACAAAAGCAGCAAAGAGAGTATCAAATGCAGCTGCCGGAATCCTGTGCCTATACGCAATATTTTACACACACAAGAGTGTTAAGAGAGATCAGGTAGGTACCTACCACATTATTCTCCTGCTAAATTTAGCATTGAAACGATTATCAAACACAATGGATCATCAAGTAAAATTAGTTAAGTCAAGTGTAGGTACCTACACCATTGCCGGGTGACAATTTTATTATATAGACAGCGCATCCAACTATATGATTACTATTAGTTGTACGTAGTATTTATCTACTCTGAGCTATTAGCTATGTCCTGCGGTTTCGGCTAACTTTCTCGATTCTATATATTTTTTAACCGACTTCAAAAAAAGAAGGAGTATCCAATTCGGTTGTGTTTTTTTTTTTTTTTTTTTTTATACAACTAACTCTGTAAACAAGCATACGTCCCGCCTGATGGTAAGCGGTTACCGTATCCATATGGACGCTAGCAACATAAGAAGCATCGCTCTCGCGTTACCGACCTTTCCCCCCTCCCCTATGAGCTCTGGCGACCTTACTCACGCGCAGGAACACAACTTTACACAACATAATGTTATTTGGCTGCGGTATTCTGTAAAGTGGAGGTACTTCCCCAGTCGAGCTGCTCTTTGAACGAATAAACGCTATGCTCTACCTCTCTCAATATTTAACGTGTTGGCCAACTCATAAATAAATCGCACCTAGAAGCAACTCGAGGTAATTTTTAACATTGTATAATATTCCCGTACATAATCTATGACAAAAAGCCAAAGCCTAAAAATAGCGTCAGAGACTGTAGGTACTTTATGTACCTTTCCAATTAACTTAATTCCTAAAGTACTGCCACGTACTGCTAGAAGTCCTAAAAAGTGGAAATTTGGGATATAGGTAGGTAGTATTCGGGTAGAAAAGAAAGCAAAGAGGCCTGTAAAGGTCTCTTTGCCAGAGGCCAGAAAATTACGCTGTTTTTATAATTATATTTTCTTTACTTATTTGCTGTTGGTACTCTTTCAAACGACAACAAACAAATTGCTGGGAAACTTAGTGAGCTACAAAAAAATAAGAGATAAGTTCTACCCGGACGACCGTCATATGTGTAAAAGTATATGCTATAATAATACAATCAGTCTAAATTAATTTATAGACTACATTTCTCCCATAGCTGAGTAAATAGGCTCAGATGTGCTTAACCTCCAGACATGTCTAACATCGATATACCGAAATATCAAATAAATACATACCATGATAGAGAGTGGGCCTTACAGAAATCTATCGCCATTGTGTAAGAAATTGCAAACAAAAAGAAAAGAAGGAACTCAAACGAAAAAAATCCTAAAAAAATATGCTAAGATCAAAAACTGGTAGGATTCATACAAATAATTCTTAGCTTCTAATTTAGTTGGATAGCTTTTCGAGGAAAACCCAAACAAAAATAAAAGATAAATATAACCCTGGTAAATAAATAAATGTTTATGACCACAAAAGGTTTATGAATAGATGCAGAATTTAAACCATTATGTGGATATTTTATGTTTCATCCACGTTTAAGTTTGCTTACATTTGTTTTGCAATAAGCATAATAAGTATAGAACTTGTCGCACTATGGGTAGCTACTTATCTATGGGAAACGTGATCGTCACGTGTTAGAGGCATACAACCATCATAAGTTACTAACAAGGTATACTAAAGTTAATTCATTCGATTACCACTAACAAGCTTTGACAAAAAGAAGTCAATTATAGTGTGGGAATTATTTGATTGCTGCATAATGTTGTCATGTTCTAGGTTTTGAATAAGCGGTTGTGGATTTTATGTTACGTTGTTGAAGAGGATGATTGCTTCTTAATTTCAGGATGATAACGCGTAGTTACATTGACATCTGTTTATAAGTACTATGATCCAGGCTCAAATTGAATGACACTGATACATTGAAGACAGCTAATTATGTGGACTCTCAGCTGGTAATGAAGCAAAATTACTAGTTCAGAATGTTAGTATGTATATGAGCATCACATATTATTCACATTATACCTACCTGACGTGCGTAATAAGTAATCTAACATGAATTGCTCGTCACAATAAACTGTGCAACACCCCTTCTTGTGTAAGAAGGTTGTCAATTATCGTGACATATTCATTTGAAAGCACGTAGAACCCCTATGCAATCTATATGGTCATCTATAACTATAAGACTGGCTGGACAGGTTCCCATATGCCGTCTTAATTATGTTGGAGTGGCTGCCGCAGCCTGGCTACCGCAGCCTGGCTGCCTAGTGCGCGGGGAGGCTTAAACGTAAGTATAGTTCCACAAACTTATCTGGCCCGGTGAGCGAGTCGCTGTTATCGCTTCTGGTCGAGCAAACAACCAATGAACGTAGTGTTTATATTCTCTTTGATCAATGGAAATTGACATTTCAAATTGGCGTCGTTAGTTCCTTTTTTGACCACCGGGCGAGATAAGTTTGTGGGACTATAGTTCCCAATTGTGTACCTTACTTCTTCTTTTGATTTTACAAATCAGACATTTTCATATGACGGGTAAGCCCCTCTAAAGCATCTACATAATCCAGAATTGAGTATTTACTCTAATTTGTACTTGAAATTTCTAACTAATGCGAAATACTGGATGGTACACAAGGATAAATACAATAGATAGTGATTATTATTTTGACACACAAATTGTCGTTGTTAATATTATGCCCCTAGATAGTGATGACCGGAAGAAGCAATGCTCTAACATGACTGGTGGCATTGGTGAAGACAAATGTTCATCATTGGTCCATCACCGCTGGAGGTCAAATACTAATGATGACACTGACCATGTACTTAATGTCAGTTGCAGACATCCCAGCACAACTACTCGTATTTTTAAAATTCAATAGAGCGCACATTTGTAAGCTGTAAGTATTATAAATCTATATTGTTATTATAGAAAATTTTGTAACTTATGATTGAACATATTTTTTTATATTGAACTTATAATTAAGGCGATTTTAAGGCGATGATAGCTCAGTGGTAGTGACGTCGGATACCGAGACGAAGGTCCCGGGTTCGAATCCTACAATGAGCTTGAGCTTTCGGTGAAGGAAAACATCGTGAGGAAACCATAGCACGGTGGTAGGGTACTTTGTAGTACCCGTCTGGCTGGCTACCACCCTCAAGTTGAAAATCTGTCGTCAAGCACCTATCGGTGTGTTCCGTCAGCTGCACTTGAGAGCCAGTTCCTTCTAGGCTTTGTGTGCTTACCACCTTCGACCACATCATCACTTACCATAGTGAGATTGTGGTCAAACACAGGCCTTTACACAGTAAAAAAAAAAAAAAAAAAAAATACGTAAAGTAAGTACCTTTTTACTAGGAACTTTGTTTTTGTATTTTACTAGGTACCTACTCGAATGAAATACCAGGGTCAAGTTATGCTTTTAGATAATAATGTAGTTTTAAAGACTTTAAGTACTATTATTATGAAGCTTAAGATTTTGTATATTTAATCAAGTGCTAACAATCAGGAGCTAAAATCATTTTTTTTGCAACAGTTAACTCATTTATTTAGGGGTATATAGGCGCACCGTGGGCATAACTATGTAGTATTGTATAAAAGAGTTACATGCCATGTTTTAGCTTCAACTTACAAAGGGCCTCGATCAACAATCTCTGAATTCCATGAATTTTCCGAGGAATTAAGAACCGAGAATCTTGTATAGACAACGTGAACTGATATTACTACCATTGCTTATGGTCATGCTGACTATTACAAAAATAAATGTTATTGGATAGGTTATTGGAATGTGCTGATGGAATTTATCCAGGCGTGTGTGGGAAGGACTCCTACACATAAGATATCGCGAATATGTCATTATAGTTATTGACGTCAATATTAATTACATAGAAAAATACATATAGAGAAATCTAAACCGATATATCTGTGCCGCAGAATTATTAAATGATAGTATACCAGTGTAGGCAAACAAATAGAGAATTTAAAGCTTAAGTAAGTGTATATTTTGATTATAAGTTCCGGACTCAATTATCATTAAGTACACAAACTATATGCCTACTTATTTTATGAGCCCGTGGAGACAAACAAATAGACCCCTTATCTATATATAAAAATCAATTGCTGATCGTTTGTCTCGCTAAAACAAAAAAACGGCTTGGCCGATTTCAAAAACAAAAAAGGAGAAACCCATAAAAATATTGTTGGAATAAAGTTCACCAGGTCAACGTGCAGTTCTAATAATAATATATGAAACAAAAATGTACATAGTTGAACGTGCATGCAAAAGGACCGTTACCAAATCTGAAATATGATTAGTGAGAGGTATCTTTTCTTCCATTTAAATTATGAATTATTTACCAAAAATATTGTTAACACTATACAATATATTTTTTTTAAAAATTTGTTGTTGATTAAGGAGCTCTAAACTAAATCGCTCCTGACAAGTCTAATCAGCACCGGCTCTATCTTGATCAGTGTAGTGTAGACCGAAATGTCATTCGGCGCCCTTTGCTCGATAGACTCTTATCAAAGTGGTGATGGCAATAAACAACATAACTTCCGGACCGTCGCCAAAAGTGTTTTAATAGCTTGGTACATTGGTACCATAACTTGGGATGTGAAAAAGATGTGTTATCTAAAATCTGCACATAATGACACAGTAGATTGCTATAAGTTTCAAACCATGCTAATTAGAAATTTTGTATTCACTATTTGCATAGATTCATTATTTGCAAAATAGGCTACATATATTTTAAACGTGCTTAAACCACTGGCTTAAACCAAACTTGAATACGTCAACACTATTAAAAAAAAATATAATAATTGCAGGAACTCCTTATTTATGGCTAGTATAAATGAAATATGAAATACCAGGAACTTGGAAACGATTTTTTTTTTCGCGAAGAGAATTTATATCTATGAAAAACCTCTGAACCAATCGCGATATTTGAAATAATATATAATAATTTATCATTGTTTCCTCACAAAACATTACAAAATTATACGAACAATAAATATAAAAAAAAATGTGAAGGACTGGTGTCTGAGCTAGGAAAAACCTGTGTTACAGACCCCAAACGTCGCGCTATTGCAAAACCTTTTAATACATGTAATAAAATTTAAAAACCCTAAATCTATTCTATTATCTATTAGTTACGTTATGGTATCAGTGGTGGATTAATAAATTTCCCAAGTATAGGCTGTTCAGTTTTTGCCACCCTTAACTCTACAATTGTCAGTTCCTAGATTTATTTTTACAGTCCAACAATTTGGTTGAAATTTCATAAATTATTTCTTGGGTATGTTTCTGAATAAATCAAAGTTCAATCATTTACCGACCGTTAAGTAGGGGTATTAGTATACGTTGTATTATTGATTCTTTCTGCAAGACTTGAGAAAAAAACAGTCCACTTTGCCGCCTCTAAAATCTGCCGCCCAAGGCTAAAGCCTAATCAACCTGCTGGTAAATCCGCCGCTGTATGGTATAGACAAGAATGAAGACTTTACTTTTATTTCGAAAACGAGGGAGAAACTGAGGGGGACAGCTAGTATAAGTATAAATAGAATTATTTAAAATCATAAATATAAATATTATAGGTACGTATAGATAAATAATCTGATAGTCAGGATGATTGAGTATTCTTATTGTTTATTGGGTAGTAAAAGTAGGTAGTAAAAATAAATGTAAATAACCGCTTTATGTAATGTCTTAGTGCTATTTGCGAATGGCGAAGAGTTATATACTTACCCCCTTATTCATAATAAAGTTATCAAACGTTGATTAGCTAAAATTCTGAAGTCTTTTTCTGACACGTGACATTTGGTGATCGAAAGAGTGAGACGGAGGACACTATTACACTGATTTAGTTAAAAAGCGATTATGAATAAGGGGGTTAGTTTTAAGCTTGAACCTAATAGTCGGAGTTCTGATCATCCCACTTAAAGGTGATGGTATATTATTCCAGCAAATAGTGGTTCTATACATTAAACTACTCTGAAAGCTACGTTTCTATGGCGGGGAATACTTAGTTAATAACAATAATGCTCGAAATCAATACAAATACAAATACCTGCTTTCACTCAGCCAAAAAAAATATTGTCTGGTTTTTAGGTACACAGAGAATTCTCTAATGGTGCGTCCATGGTACTCGAACCGAGCACGAGCCGAGCTACGAACGAACACAATTCGTTCGTAACAATTAACTCTATGGGTACACTACACACGACCCAAAACAGTAGAGTTGCCAAATTTCAATCCCTTCCTTACTTCTTATTAGTATATCAGCATTATTATTATACTAGCTACATGACATGACTTCTTGGTGGAACATTATCATAGAAACGTATAATTTCTCATCTAGGTACTGTCATAAGTACCTGATGGGTATTGCGCCAGTGGAGTCATCAAGAAAATACAATGGGTGACAAGTCCTATGTCATTTGTCAGACAACTTAGTTGTTATATCTTTCTTTTCACTGCCTTATTACCTAGAACAGGGGGCCTACCACAAGCTCTTAAAACAAGGTTAAAATAACCTTATTTTGCGTTTTCGTACCATGACATCCATAAAAATAAGCTTATTATAGGCATAAAACAATATTGTTTTGTTAGCAGGTTTGATGACGTCACCTCTAATCGTTCATTCAAATCGTACCATGATGTGTCTTTTGACAACTAGCATTATGGTTTTTATGTCAATTGCATATATCAATCAAAATATAACATTATATACGCGACGAATTATCAAAATTTATGATAAAAATATCTATTAGTTTAGTGATATAAAGTCTGTAGATCGTATTTATTTAACTTATCGAATTAATTGTGTATCTCTAGCCTTCTAGCTTTTGCCATCTAGCATTTCAAGATGGCAAATGAATATGAACTATTTGTGTTTTTGGAAGCAAATACCAAAGAAGCCAATAATAGATACACGAAAGCGTCGTGGTATGCATCTATGCTACATGAGGAATCAACACTTTCGCATGCAATGGACCAAAATGCCATTTGCTATCGAAACCATACGACCGTATGGGTTTGAAGCTCACCGAGTCGCTCGCATATTGTCACCAAAATAATCGAGGCCTCGGGCGGGGAGCTTTTTCCGCCAACGCATTAGCTTGGCTAGCCTGTTGGGAACCTTGCCGATAATCTACGGCAGCCTAGAGGAAAATTTATATACGAGTGCTAGATTGTATTTCATTTATTTGTTGTAAATATTTAATATCGTATAGATTAAGCTTTACTGTGATTGTACTGTATTCATAAACGTTTATATACCTAAATACACAGAATGTTTCATTGTATGGCCTGCAACTACAGTAGCATTCCTGACAAAAGGTAATAAATAAAAATATGTGTTGATTCCTGTGGTAAATTCTTTATTCATATAATTTAAAGACAATACCTGTACCTGCCTAGACTATAGGTATTAAGACTGAAGTGCCATACATAAATATAAACCTACCTAGGTATATATTTATGTATGAACTTTGTCTCAGTTTTTGTAATGACCAAGAAGTGAACCATTGCTTTGCTAGTTGGGGATTAGGTACCTATTTCTCTCCAGCACATTTCTTAGAGTAGTTACTTTGAATTCCGGCGAATTCTTCACTGCAAAATGAATAAAATAATACTTGAATTACTTCTGTTTGTAACCATGCCATATTAAATTTCATTCACTGAATATCACTATTGAACGGCGGCCCCTTGCCTTGTTTTCATATTGACCTAAGTAATATTAATTCAAGTAATATAAAAGTCGATATACATAAAATAAATATTTGTATTATTTCAAAATATGTAGTGCAACAGGGCACATTGAGTTTCAAAATTCGTGCGTCACAATTGACAAGTATTTTTTTTGTCCCGTTCCATCCTATAGGGCCATCATCTTCTCTCACAAAATAACCTTATTGCCAGACTGTTTTGTTTTCACCTTATAATAATATTACTTTGATTCGTACCATGAGCTCAATCGTTCAACATTGATATAACATTGCTAAGTGCCGAGAAAGAATGAATGATTTGTAAGAATTTGTCTATGGCTTGCTACAACCTGATAAAAGATAAAAAGAAATAACGATATATTAACTGTATAGTGCCATTTCTTTCACACGTTGGACCGAAATGATTTGAGGTTCTTCATCTTTTAGCAAAGTATTAAATTAAACTAATTGTAAAGTATAAGTAACTAAAAGAATAAAATATTTTCGAGTAATTTCTATAAAATGCATACAAATATTTTAAAATGTTATTATGAAGAGTAAGGAAATTAATTGAAAAAATATATAGACTGCCGACTCTAGATTATCAAATGAAATGAATCGGAACAAAATATTTACCTGTCATTATTGTCATACTCAAATGTCTAATAATGATATCCAAGATATTTAGTTATTAAATACATTTGTTTATGTAATTTAATAACAAACAAAGTGCAATCAATATGGAAACATCTTAATAGTATATTCGACAGTAATATTCAGTGCATGAAATTTAAGATGTCATGGTTATAAACATTTGTAAGTTGCACAAATGTTGCAATTCATTTTGTAGAGTTGTAGCCGAAGAGTTCGCCAGAGATCCAGTCAGCAGGTAGAAATGGTTAAATACAAACAGACCAAAAATACCGCCTTCAATCGATATCTACAAGCGAAGGAGTACTCTCAAAAAAGTGTACGTAGATATGGGGAGGCTGGTCTAAAGTGAAGTCTAAGAACCTATAAACGCTGAAATAAAGTTTGAATCTGTATCTGCAAGATTGTTTAATGCCATACTTATATTGTGTATAATTATCTTACTCTCATTAAACTTATGTGAATAAAGAATGTAGGTACATAATACTTTCGTGTTTTTATTCATTGTGTTATTTACGGGAATCCTACTGTAGTTGCAGGTCTTGGAATATTGTAGGTATATAAATATTTGCCGCTGTTGTCGATCATCGACAAGGTTCCAGGTTCAAGCTCGTTATTGGCAGTGTTTCCTCTTTGGATAGCCAAGCTAATGCGTTGTCACAAAAAGCTCCCCACCAACCGGTTTGCCGAGGTTTTGATGATAATGTGTGAGCAAATCAGCGAGCTTCAGACCCCCACGGTTCTATCCACAGCCACAAAGGCTACAGAAAGTTAGGTCCAATGGATGTGTATTTTAGAATTTCCCGCACGGTTACATCTGCTCTGCAACAGTATAGCAGATTGTTGTGAGTTGAGTTTTCAATACAAATATATAATACTTAATTAATATTTTACTACATTAGATGGTTAAAATGATTATCTTTATAGATTATTATAAGTCTGTCGTCTGTTCGTCTGTTGACAATAATATATTCCATCCAGGCTAATGTAGGTTACGACCAATTTTAGAAAATTTGCCAGAGAATCTAGGTAGTTTGGATTCCAGGAACACAGGGACTACTCTGTGTACTAACACTGCAGGAAAGTTAACTTTATGGATTAATCTGGGGTTATTCGATGTACGTTGGTAGTGGGTAGGTACCTAAATGAAAAGTCACTAAATATATAAACACGCTATTTAAAGCTCCGCTTCATCTATATAAATCTAAGGCTAAGGGTCGAGGGATCGATATTACTAACGTAGATGCATAGTTGTGTAGTGAACGACAAGTGCAATTAAAAACTTTATAAACAATCGGTTATATTATTTTGGGATGATACCTAATCTCGCAATCCCGATATATTCATTCTATAAGTAAATAAATTCGATATAATTACTTTATATGACACTATAATAGATTTTTATAACATAAATTTGGAAAACAATGTTATTTTCAGCTTGTAAATACAACGTATATAAGATTGCTAAATTTGACATTAAAACAATAATGTTAATTGTCAAAAGCTTATAAAAAATAGCTCATGGTACGAATTGAATGAACCATTATGGTAAATAAACAAGGTTGTTTTCATGCATAAAATAAGCTTGTTTTAGGGACATCATGGTACGAAAAGAAGAATAAGGTTGTTTGAAAGAGCGAGAGAGTATGGATGAGTGACAGAGATGAGAATTGTTAAGAGAGAGAAAGTTGCTTAGGCCCATAGCGTTATTTCTTTTCATCTTTAATGAGCCCATAGACAAATTCTCAAAAATCATTCGTTCTTAGCAGGAATATAACAATCATATAACAATAGTGTTTGGTAGAGGTCACGGTACGAATATAAATAAGGTTATTATATGCTGGAAACAAAACAGTATTGCAATAAGGTTGTTTTGTAAAAGATGGGGGTAGGCCCCCAGGAAATGTCCCTCAAGGATATTATAATAGACGTAGGTATATACCTAGATATAAATTGAATGCACCACTAAAGACGATTTCCTCAGGAAATCAATTTATACTTACATACGTGAGGTAAGTTTAATTGTGAAACATCACAGCGATGCCGCACTTAGGTACAAATAGGTATGCACGTACTGACTGTAAATACCTATGCTATCTATGCATGAATGCCGCAACGGGGCCAACATTTTGTAACTATCCATACAAGTATTCAGAAATAACCATTCACTTTGGTGTATTATTCATATATTTATAATATCTTAAAAGGTTGTAATACAAAGTAGTTGAAATATCTACTAGAGAAGATCGAGTGTATGTATGCAAGCCTGAATCAGATAAATTAGAAACTATAGATAGAATAGATAGATTGATTGATTTATGGACAATAGAACTGTATGGCGGATGTTGTTACGCCTGGTAACCATTAGTTGCTCTCCTGCGACAATTTAGTACAGGGACCATTCATTTTTGTTGTGTACTTACGCAATTTTATATTAGGAAATAAATAAGATTTTGTTAAACATTTCATTTTTACTACAAGCTTTTTTTGGTGACTGTACTTTTGGTTGACTGTACTTGCATTTTGTTCCAATACACTTATGTGTACCAAATATCAAGTCAATCCGACCACTGGAAGTGGGTGAAATTCGACTTGCAAGATTCCACCCGAACAAACAAACATACATAGATACATGGCAAGTTAAATAAAAGCTTGTAATTATACATGAGTACCGCGAGGGGGTACAAGGGAGTACATATGCACTCCCCTGGTATGGAAGAAAATATACTTTTTCTATGAAACCTGACTACTGACAAGCCACTTAGCCTTGCGTCTCCCATAGTAGAGTCGGTCAACGATGGAGACGCATTTCATACTAGCAGTTGAACTCACTAGCTGTAAGTATAAAGAACTAGCATGTAAGATGCACTGAATTGCACTGTTATAAAACTATATCTTATTAGTTATTTAGTTAGTATATAATAATATTTGGATACAGATGAAAGTACTTTTTATAAAGTATATTTTTTTGTGCTTATTTTAATATTATCAATTCATGGGTTTATTTTTAATTATATGAATATTTACATTCCCTTATATAACCATACTTTGTGCAAATAAAGAAATCTTTATCTTAAAAAAAAGTATCCTGCCGGCGCGGCGCCCATATAATTATTGCTATAGATAGAACTGATTGAGAAATAGATTATTTAACCATTCAACTTGTTTCTGTTTGTAACAAAATACGACAGTTCTCTTAATTGATTCGTGCACTCTGAATAATAATAATGAATAACTAAAAATTATCACCTTCGTAAATATGTCAAGAATGCAAAACCACAGCTTGTGTACAGGTGAGTCAAACGATAAACGAATTGCCAATTGGAAGTAAACAACTACGAATAAAAGACCCTTTGGAAGTAGGTACGTTCTTTCTTTATGTGCAACGTTGTGATTCATTACGAGATGCTGTAACTTTCATTGCTTTCATATTTGGGTAAGTAGGGACGGATTTTTGGAAGGTTAAAAAAAGCATGTAGGTTTTTTCTCAAGCCACACCTCCGAAAAGTATCTCAAATAGCACTGCTGCCTCAACCGGGGATCAAACCAGTGAGATGTAAAAACACTGGTATCAATTAATGAAAGGAAGACCGTTAATTTTTACTAACAAGGAGACCCTACGGCTTTGGGGAAACAGATTTTTATGATTTTTAGTAGAAAGGTAGTACCTACACCATGTCAGTGTACATCCTGTCAAATAGTAAAGTGCAATACTCAAATAATGCCGAGAAAAACGGAATTAAAATTTTAGTGTTATACCTATATCAATGTTGTTGAGTGTGCCGTGGCGTAGAGTAACGCTCATGTTCATAGGCTTACGTGCTCGGGTTCGAGTCTCGTGCGTGTTGTGTATTATTTTTACTTGTTGTTTATATTATTCATTAGAAATATAAATGAATTATTCAGGTATTTATTTATTTATTCTAGAAGAATATGGTTCATTCATACAAGCATAATATCCACAAAATATCTGTGATAATATCTAATTAGCTATAACTAGGTAGTATTTATGAAACCGATTTTGAGATTATTGAGTTAAATCGGTGTTAGATATACAACGCATAACCATAGAGTAAATAATATACCTACTAGGTATAACGAAACATTTTATAATTAAAAAGTAAGTTCAAATATTCTCACAATAGGAACAAATTCGTGTTCGCGAAGTTTAAAACAATCTAGATTTTTTAACAGTCCTATGTTGTTAACAACGACAAAATAATCTTGTGTATAAATTCTACTCCAGTACGGAATTCATATGATTTTCCCGACGCCGCGCGCCGCCACGACGGTTTTAGAAGTCAATCGGTATAGAGCTAAGAGCTATTATACCTTAACTTTTACAAATCTATCTCCAGACACATAACGGTGATTTTCCTACAGGCAAATGCATAGTAATCAATCATTTAGCGGCAACGTAGAGGTTTTCTGTATTCAGATCGCGTAACCACGAAACGTCTGTCTACGCGAATCAAGTATGCTACGAAGTGCTACGAAAATCGCGCTCACGTAACTTGCTCCCGACTCGCCGCTCATGCATGGTACTTAAACAGCCCTGACCATATTAATTTATTAGACGCATATAAAGTTCTATGTAAAATTTTAACTATCAGCTATTTTTATACTAGATACAATTTAGGCATATATTTTTATTATTTTCCTAATAGGCCAGTTTTTTTTTTTTTTCGCAGGTTAAAATTAAGGTATTAAAACTATTATTTATTTCAAAACGCATTTTTATGGACCTAATTTGACTTACAAATAAAAGATCATACAGAAAAAGTATGTATTTAATAACTCTTGAAAATATAATAATGTATGCAATAAAATGTAAATATTTTGGTGAGCCAACTTTTGCCACTACGAGAGCTAAATTCCGCGGCTCGCTGTCAATGCAAGATTGTACTATCTCCTGCATTTGAGAATGATGATTTACACACATAATGGTCTTCTCTAAGAGTTACGTTTCGTGATCACATCTTTGATAATAAATACAAAATGAAACCAAATAAAAAATGTCCTAAATAATAACCCAATATATACGTATCAATAAAAAACTACAGAGCGTGTCATAATTTGGGGAACCAAGATTAGATCGGTGATTTAACAATGTTTTCAAGCGAAATCTAAGTTTGTGTTTATATTGTTGGGATGATTGATCGTATAACTAAAAGTAATATTTATTTGCGTAAAATAATGTCAATTAACACGATGAATTTAACAATGGTCAAAAATAAATTGTGCCTAAACAGGAAAACCTATCGTATAATATATGGTTTGGATACATAGTATATGTATTTACATTAAATAAACTTAGTATTATAGTAAGGTCGATCAATGTTCAAGCGGTAAGAAGCTCGGCCAGAGACTGGAGGTTCAGATTTCGATCTCCAGACCGGGCAAGGGGCAATTGACGTTTCTTTGTACAGAAATGATCATTTGTAGCATGGGATTTGCTGCATTATGCACAACCTAGTACTGGATGGATGGGTATATGAACTCAGTACTGAGAACACTAGGTACCTATGGGTTCGAGATAAAAATAAAATCAAATCTGTCCAAAGTATTAATACCGAGTTTCAAGTTAATCAGACCGCGCGTTAGGTATCTTCCATACAAACTTTAACACCCCCTAAACCTCAATCATTAGGTTTCAAAAACTAATAATGAGAAACTTTATTGTTTATTTAGGCAAGAAATCTGAAAAACGTTTAAATTTTATACCTAAGGAAAAATATTTCACGTTCCTAGACTTACGAGCCTTGAACGAGCATTCGTTGTATGCTCGTTGTAAGCTCGTTGTACGTCCACACTTGACATCGCGAACAACGAACGAATCCTGTTCGTTCGTGGCTCGCTCGTGCTCGTTTCGCGTAGCATGGACGCATCATTATGTTTAGTTTTCCATCTAACACATTAAATAACTTTTTTGTGTCAATTCGTTTTTTTTAATGCTTTATTTAATGTTGCTTTTCACTTCAAAAATATATCTTGCGTGGTTTCATAAATATTTCATGATAAGTTAGTGTTCTAAGGGTTCCGTAGCCAAATGGCAAATAAAGGAACCCTTATGGATTCATCATGTCTGTCTGTCTGTCTGTCTGTCTATCTGTCTGTCTGTCTGTCTGTCCGTCCGTATGTCACAGCCACTTTTTCCGAAACTATAAGAACTATACTGTTGAAACTTGGTAAATAGATGTATTCTGTGAACCGCATTAAGATTTTCACCCAAAAATAGAAAAAAAGAAATGGGGGTTCCCCATACTTAGAACTGAAACTCATTTTTTTATAATAAAACCCTTACGCGTGGTGTTTCTATGGATAGGTCTTCAAAATTATATTGAGGTTTCTAATATCATTTTTTTCTAAACTGAATAGTTTGTGCGAGGGACACTTCCAAAGTGGTAAAACGTGTGCCCCCTCCCTGTTACTCCTAAAATAAGAGAATGATAAAACTAAAAAAAAAATATGATGTACATGATGAAAACTTCCACCGAAAATTGGTTTGAACGAGATCTAGTGAGTGTTTTTTTTTAATACGTCATAAATTGAAATTCATATCAAATACATACTCAAGTCTATACTACAATTTACTTATATACCTACAGGTTTGAACGGAACCCTCGGTGCGCGAGTCTGACTCGCACTTGGCCGGGTTTTTTTATATTGCTCTTCAGTGTATTATTTTACACCTAGATATTTACTTACTATTTTAATAATGTCAAACTTATGGCAGCCAACAACTGAGGAGCACACATGCATGAATTTTCCTAAAACTGATATATAAATTTAAATGTATATATTAGTTTTAACGCCTTGCTGGTTATCCTTAAACAACAACAATGAAGATCCTGAAATCATAAAAATAATATAATGTCGCGACATACTTGAACATACTATAACTGTGTCGAGTTAGCAACGTACAGTTTTGCAAGCCAATGATTGCTAGTGGCATTGAGGCCTAATCAAATAGCATTTTCAGTGCGAAACGTCTCCTAGATAAATATCCGAAGAATAATGGCGAAGCGCATCTTCTACTCGGCGCTCACAGATTGTTAATTGGAAATACAGCGGCCAGTTCTTCGAATAATATATATCAGACAAAAAAACATCCCTCTCAAACAGGAAGAATGGTAAACCATCATACAAGACAGCAAGTCCTTTCCTTCGGTGATTTACCCTCTGGTGGCCTTACAGATGACTAAAGTATACTATTTTAGCTGTTTATGAATAATATAATATTACGTGCGCTCCATTGCGAACACGTCAAGACACCATTTATAATATGGTAGACAACAGGGCTGGGTGGTCTGGCCTTGGCTGGCTCATTGCAATTTCTTTCAAACCCACGCATTTTATTGCATTGGGACCTAAAGGGTTATCTAATCTATCTATATATAAATTAATTGTTGTCTGTTAGTCTCGCTAATATTCGAGAACGGCTGGAGTGATTTGGCTTATTTTGGTTTTGAAATATTTGTGGAAGTCCAGGAAAGTTTTAAACTCAGGGTAGGGTAGGTTAGGGCACAACGCAAACGAAGTCGCACCGGGCAGCTAGTATGTCTATAAAATCAATGTAACGTATGCGTTCCTTACCGCCTAATAAGTATTTGCCGACGAATTTTTATTGACGCTGACTATTTTTAATCTTATGTCACTTTAATTTGTACTTCATTTCTTTTCTACTATGTAAGTAGGTACCTATAATACGTGAGTATTGCGTTGTTTACTGTCGCCTAGCACCTACCGGCGTATTCCAGCTGTTGCGCTTGAGAGCCACTTGCCTTTTTGGCTTTGTAAAAGTCATAGCACATCGGCAATCGTGCTATTGCCACTGTCAATTTTAGACTGAACCAACTTACTATCAGGTGGAATCCAGCCTGCTAATAAACTTCGGTCGGACCTCCGCATCCTAATCCATACTAATATATAGGTAAATGCGAAATTAAGTAACTCTTTTTGTTTGTTTGTTAAGCTTTCTCGTCTAAGCTGCTGAACCGATCGCGATGAAATTTGGCTTGCCTAACCTATGGTATGGAGAAGGACATAGGCTACTTTTTATCCAAGCAACGCAGGTGAAAACGTGGGGGATAGCTAGTTTGAAAAAGTCTGATGATTGGGAACTTGTAGCTTGGTGTAAGTTCAAAGCGGGGACAATATCGCGTAAGAAATATAAATAGTAAATATTGTAAGTACATAAATCAATTCGTCACTATTCCCCTAAACATCTTCATAGTAGCTACCTCCTCGTACCAATAACGTCTGAATTGCATACTTATTACTGCCTCAAGCCATAAAGGGATTAATAACCTATTGTTCGTGTATACAAAAGCAAAGCATCAATGCGAAATGGATAAATTATCTCGCTCAGCGGTCTGTTATGCGTCGATCCGAGAGAAATTAGCAAAATTGATTTTGCTAAGGATTTGATCATCATTGACATCACTTCATGAGCGGCTTGTGGTATTTACAGCGCATTTTTTTTTGCCCAAGTCATATTTATTTATATAAAAAGCTATCTGTCCCCGCGTTCGCTAGGGATCTTGTTTTTCCGGGAAACAAAATATCCTGTGTTAATCCAGAAAATATTCAGTGTGCAAAATTCATTCAAATCCGTTAAGTAGTATTTGCGTGAAATAGTAACAAAACATCTTCACAGATCACATCCTCAAATAGATACTTTTATATTTATAATATATAGTACGATAGGATATTTTCTATTAAAATTTGTTTCACGGTTTACTATACAGTGTAGTAATCTGTATATATAAAATTCAAAGTCCTGACTGACTGACTGACTGACTGATATATCAACGCACAGCCTAAAATGCTGGTCCTAGAGACATGAAATTTGGAGGGTGTATTCTTTGTGAAGTGTAGGCATCCACTAACGAAGGATTTTTTGATATTACACTCTTAAGGGAGTAAAAAAGGGGGTGAAAGTTTTTATGAAAGTCCGTCAGTTTCGAAGTTAGGATGTTCAAAATTAGTGTTAAGGCTGACGATTGAAAATTAATTTATACCTTTCTCAGCGTTTTTGATAATTCCACCCTCGAAGGGATGAAAAGCGGGATGAAGTTGTGTATTGGATCTCACTGACTAATATAAGACGTAGTGCTTTTAGTGTTTACTAACATAGGCTTAAGTGTGTATATTACCAAAAAATGTTTTATTCTAATATTTATGTTAGTTTGTAAGGTATATATCTATGGGCCCTAGTAGCCTGATAATAAACGAATTATTATTATTATTATTATATCAACGCACACCCTAAACCGCTGGTCCTAGATACTTGAAATTTGGAGAGTGTATTCTTTGTGAAGAGTCGGTATCCACTAAGAAAGGGTTTTTCGAAATTCCACCCCTAAGCGGGTAAAATTGGGGATGAAAGTTTGTATGAAAGTCCGTCAGTTTTGAAGTTAGGATCTTCAAATTTTGTTTTTAGGCTGAAGACTGAAAATTAATTCATACGTGTCTTAGCGTTTTTGATAATCCACTCTCGAAGGGATGAAAAGCAGGATGAATTATAATAAATTGTGTATGGGAATTCACTGATATATCAATGCACAGTATTGCACAGCTTAAACCGCTGGTCTTAGAGACATGAAATTTGGAGGGTGTGTTCTTTGTGAAGTGTACGTATCAAATATGAAAGGGTTTTTCGAAATTCCAACCCAAATTAAATTCAACCAAGGGGTTGAATTTTCTGTAAAACATATTATTACACACGTACTTTAAGTTCTTGGTTTTTTCATGCGTTTTTATGACTGTATTATTATTAATACTTTATTTTGAAAATAAAAAAAATTGGAAAAAAACAGCCAATATAGTCATCAGAATATAAAATTCAAAGTCCTGACTGACTGACTGATATATCAACGCACAGCCTTAACCGCTGGTCCAAGAGACATGAAATTTTGAGGGTGTTCTTTGTGAAGTGTAAGTATCCACTAAGAAAGGTCACGTGTATCATAGTTTTTTCGAAATGGGAGATGCCTAACAGAGTCAATACGGCTTAAACAAGAAAAAAAAAAACAATTGAGAGAGAGTGAGAGCACTTATTACGTTTGTTTTTGAAGAAAAATATGTCATTTGTTTCCTGTAGGCCACGCGGGCGAAGCCGCGGGCAGAAGCTAGTTATATCATAACAAAGTTACGGGCGCTAGGGGCATCATGACAAATGAAATGAGTTTGTTGAGGCGATTTTGGTGTCTGAATTATTATACTATTATAATGTATACCAAATGTCAAGTCAATCTGACCACCAGAAGTGGGTGAAATTCCACCCGAACAAATATAGTTACATAAATACATGGCAAGTTAAATAAAAGCTTGTAATAAAAACAAGCGGTTATAATTACTTACTAGGTCCTAAAAATAGGATTCTTTAAAATACTTGATATCATAAAAACCGGTACTAATTTGTTTGTGATAAAAATCGCTGATATTTCTTATAGAGGAAGAGCCCACGACGATCTGACCTTCGTCATTTTATAAAACCTGAGAGTTTCTCTGTGTATGTCCCTAATAGAGATAAAAACCATCCCCGAATATGAAGTTTGGATCGCGGTGGCTTTGGAAGTTATCAGGTAGCAAAGGTGTCAAAAATTGCACCTCAAATTCGTTAAAGTATAAAGGTCAGTTTTTATATATTTTATTTGGACTAATATTAGAAATCACGTCGTCCATTGTCAGACACTTTGAACGGTGGAAACCCCCTGTCTGACACCCTTAAAGTATTAAAAAATATTATTCAACTTTCGTTATTTTATAAAAGCTGGCATTTATATATGTTACTTGACGAACTATCAAAAGATGATTTCTGAGTTGTCAGACACTTTCGATTATGGCTTTGCCGTGTCAGACACTTAAAGGTCTACCGTAGGTGAGAGCGCGAGGTATGTTCAATGTGATTTTTTTTTACAAACGAAAAGAGATAGACCCATAGTTATTTTGGAGAGTTTGTAGATTAAATCATGAAATTTAATAAATCATGCAAAAAAGTCTACATCAATGACCCAGTTTTAGAGTTACAGATCAAAAATCTAAAAAAACAATACGAAAGTTGAATAATATTTTTTAATACTTTAAGGGTGAGACAGGGGGTTTCCACCGTTCAAAGTGTCTGACAATGGACGACGTGATTTCTAATATTATTCAAAATAAAATATATAAAAACTGACACCCTTGAAAATATGGTATAGTGGTAAATGAAAATATGGTTCAGTAGGTACCCCGAGTGTAAAGAATTTACGTGAGTAAAGTACCTATCGCGTTTGCGTTTACAATAAATTAGTACCTATGGAAGAATTAACGTTAATTCTTTACACTCCAAGTAAATAAATACAAATAGTGCCTTAATAGAGCGTTTTGCGCATTAATTATTTTTTTAATGTAATGCTCATCTATTAGTTTTTCCTTGTTTCTTTTTAAGTAATCAGTGTATTTTGTTCAAAGTAGTGTCATTTGAAAGCTAGAAAGTTTATCTAGTTGATAAGATGAAATAAAAAAAATATATGGAACAAAAACCTAATAAAAATAACGATATTATATAAAAAAAAATGTTCAAAAATTTTTGATTTTTTAGAATTTTGATCTGTAACTCTAAAACTGGGTCATTGATGTAGACTTTTTTGCATGATTTATTAAATTTCATGATTAAATCTACAAACTCTCCCAAATAACCATGTGTCTATCTCTTTTCGTTTGTAAAAAAAAATCACATTGAACATACCTCGCGCTCTCACCTACGGTAGACCTTTAATGTGTCTGACACGGCAAAGCCACCATCGAAAGTGTCTGACAACTGAGATATCATCTTTTGATAGTTCGCCAAGTAACATATATAAATTTCAGCTTTTATAAAATGACGAAAGTTGAATAATATTTTTTAATACTTTAAGGGTGTCAGACAGGGGGTTTCCACCGTTCAAAGTGTCTGACAATGGACGACGTGATTTCTAATATTAGTCCAAATAAAATATATAAAAACTGACCTTTATACTTTAACGAATTTGAGGTGCAATTTTTGACACCTTTGCTACCTCATAACTTCCAAAGCCACCGCGATCCAAACTTCATATTCGGGGATGGTTTTTACCTCTATTAGGTACATACACAGAGAAACTCTCAGGTTTTATAAAATGACGAAGGTCAGATCGTCGTGGGCTCTTGGGCTATTATATTTATTAAATCAAGAAACTAAAAAGATGAATAATTTACAAAAAATTACAATAACTGACTTCGGATAAGTTTTATTTAACTAGCTGTGACGCACAGTTTCACCCGCGTTAATATTAGTAGTTCCTTCTATTAGCACGTTAAAACATATTAACAAGCAAACTCTTCAGATTTTGCATGCATCTCTTCAATTTATAGAATAGATTAGTCTGGAACTGATGTTTTCAATTTTTTTATTTTATTTTTATGACTTTATCGTCAACATTTTCAGAATATAACAGTAAATTAACGTATTAGGTGTGGAGTGGACCTACATTTTACTAGTTACTTGTTCAAGTGAAACTAATAAAAGCTTGTTAAATTAAGGGATTAGCATTTTAATAATAAAAATAAACCAATGTAACAACATTATCTTTATTTGGAGTCTGTTCTTAAGGTGTGTCGATAACAAAAGAAATAAAATATAGTATAGAACTAAAAGTAATGAACGCTATAGACACATTAAAACAGAAATATAATATATTATATTATTTTGCGGTGATAAATACAGTAACTACAATAAAATGTTTATATAAACGTTTTTAATTTAAAATCAGTCAAAATTTAATAAAGAGGTCTAACATATTCAGGTTTTGACAGAATAAATTACAAATGTATTCAATAGCATCATCTTGAAGCACATTTTAAACGTTTAACAACCACATAACATGCATTATATAGTATAGCTACGTAGAAAGGTACCTACCCATCTTACAGAAAACCCAGAAAATTATCCATTTAAGCTTTTACATTAAGAAAAACTATTCATGTAATATAATTAACCACGTACAAGTACTGCAACAATTTTAACCACATTATAGTATTACATACAGTTAATAAAATGTTTTTTAAATAAAATAAACTAGCGTTAGTTGACTCACTCTACAAGCTGCGATGTCAAGACCAAGGATGTTACTCACTTGCTCAGAAACTGTAATGAATATATTCTTATCACTCCTAGATAAATACTGGCCAGGTGCGTGAGCGTATGCACCAAACCAAAAGTAGGATTCCGGTTGCATAGTAGGTAATGTATGACATAGGTACATATAGATGGATATCACAAACCACAAGGTTGTTTTTGTTAGCTTTAACAGGAGAAACTTAAAATTATTGTTACATGAAACAAATGTCAGAAATATGAACTACAATGGTCTTATAATATTAAATTTTAAATAACAATGTCAAATGGGTAATCATAATCGTAGTGAATCAGCATTATTAAATATCGGTCAAAATAATACAGTTATACACCGCATGATGCAAACAAAACGTTATAGGTAAATAACATAGCTAATAACATTTACCATTGGTGTTTAACCCAGTTGGTTTTACGTGGAAACTGAAACCGCGAATCATGAATGAAAACTAACAGGTAAAATTCAAAAAACACGTGGAATTTAAGAAATCTTCCTTATGTGTGTTCTATCGACTCCGAGGAATTGTTTGACTTGATGCTCACCGCATCTTGATTCCCAAGGGTGTATGCATGGTTTCTCAAAAAACGGGTGGGAAGAGATTTTTGCACGGCAACGCGCGAGTGATACCCATGTGATTCGAGCGTCAACAGGCTACGTGACCGCTTACCATCAGATGGACGTCATCACGGACACAATTATATAGGTACTATTATAGTAGTGACACGAACTGATAACCTCCTCTCAATATTCAAAGGATATTGTAGATATGAAATTTGTCTATAGATCTGCCATTGTCCTTTTTTTACGATTATTCTATGCTTATAAACTGCTGTATGAAAATATATCACTATACTTACAATGCTCTTTATATTAATTTCAATAAGTGACTTACTGCCATTCTAAGTCAAAGTAATACATGTGAAACTTGTAAATATGGTTTATTATATTGTATGTATATATTTCATATATGACCATTAAGTCATATGAAGATCCGTCAAACATTACCTAGCATAACGAAAGACGTTAACTATATTTTATAGCGGCCTGTACTATGTATGAAAGCGTTCGAGTTAGTTGCTCGGGCTGATCACATTTTTATTATAATTTTACTATGTAAAAGCCTGTGTTTTACCACAATCTGACTATGGTAAGTGATGATGTGGCCGAAGATGGTAAGCACAAAGTCTAGATGAAAGTGGCTCTCAAGTGCAGCTGTTGGGACATGCCGGTAAGCGCTTGGCAATAAAATTCTCAACTTGAGGATGTTAGCCAGCTAGGTGGGTATTTCTACAAGCTTAGCGTAATTTTTTATGCTTGTTTTTTGAAGAATTACATTAAACCGTGAAGATATGAAAACACACTATGATATTTTTTTATGAATACTATTTGTCTAAGCTCTTTCTAATCTAGTAATAATGTGCTTTTTATCACAACCAGCAGTAGACAAACGCTAAAGGCGAAAAAAGAGGTAGACAGTTTTTATACCATAGTTTGTGGTTAATTTTAAATAACTTGGTCGGCAGAAATTTGCAAATATTTTGTAGATCAAAGTCAATCGCCTTTAGTAACGAACTATGTTTACACTATCTATGTGAAACAGATTTAAAAGCACCCCTTCAAGCTTAAGTCCAGTATTAACCGGGTCGACATCGGTATTAAAGCAATAGTTATCCTTGTATGCACCTATTCAGACTCGATTCTTACAGCAACTTCTATTGTGACACTACTTCTATCGTGAAGAACATGTTTTCACTAGTGACTAAGTCTTTGATACTCAGTAAACGTGGCGATGCGGTAGCAAAGCGGCAAACGTTTACTTTTTGTCAATCAGACTTTCAATGGTGTCTAACGGAATGTAATCAGATGCCTACGTTCTATAAGCTTCGACATAATTTTCTGGATTTCCCTTTTTAAATACAACTCATTCGTTCATTACACTAAATATCATCTACTTGTTTAAATTCCAGTTGTCGGAATTGTACCGCAGAACCTAGCCTTTTGAGCTTCAGTTTATATTTTCAGGATCTATTCTTTATCCGATGATCTGAAATAAAAGGTTTAGATTAGAACAAGTTGTATCTAGTCTACTCTTCATCTTTGTTTACAACCTACTGACATTAGGGCGATAGCAGAATACTTCCCGGCATTATCCAGTGACACAGAAAAGAAACGCTAAGCTTAGATAACATTCTCGTTTCATAAATAGCGAATTCTACACTGAAAAAATCTATCCAAGTCCGGCCTTAAGTCCAAACCGCGGTGTTGATTTCATATAGAAGGCATCGTTTATTAGAGACAGAGGTGGCAAAGTTTGTACAACTTTTATTTTTATAAGGTTATTAATTCACGTTAAAATTCCAGCATAGGCGTTTATGTGAAATTTGATATTAATTGCTCATGGCCACAATTAATGAAACATATTTACACGATTTTCAAAAAACAATCTTTAATAAAGTGAAAAGGGTGCAAGAGTTTGTATGGGAAAATATAACTTTTTAATAGTAAAGGCAATTTTGTTTTTATGATTATTCAGAAAATATACTCATACCATATCTCGTTACCTAAAATACTCTTTTCATAATATTTTATTTACATGGTAAAAAATAATTCAACGAATAGTTAGTTTAAGTTATAAGCTAGTTATAAGAATTATTCAGTTTACTACCCGTTTTAAAACCTAAACTGAAGAGAAACCCTCCCGAATCTACTCATATATCCCGCACACACTCTAGCATCCCATTAAGGGTCGGATGTAAGCTAGATCGCGCGCCAAAACCAGCATTCATTTGTTACTTTGCAGTCGTGTTACAGGCACGCACACATGCATCAGCTCGTTGCGTCAAGTTAGGTGCGTACCGCATAACGTGGTACCATCCGATGAAATGCTAATAAATTATTTAAGTAATATTACATTATATACATTTATTTTTTTATTTATTTTCCCTTTTGTGTTCATCTTATTTAAATAGGCACAACAAAAGCTTACATAACAGGTTTACTAAGTAGTAGAATTCATAACATTTATAAGCAAAGCAAACTCAGCGAGATGCAATATTTTAGTACATTGTGTATAAAACATAACATATTACATAACATATTTCAAAAATTAAAGGAAGATACTACATTACCGCCTGAGATAATCTCAATGTTTGGGTATTGGTACAACAACCAAAAGGATTGTGTGAGGTGGGCAGTAGGGTGTCCCGTCCATGTATGAGAAATATTTTTTTTCGTGCTACACTATCGCAAGGGGTATCGAAATTTGCGTAATTTTACACAGATTACTTAAAACATAGAAAAATTAGAATTGCGTATCATCTTGAGGGCTCTACCAGACTTTGTAGTTTTGTAAATTTTACGTTTTTGGTGACCTAAGCCGTATGCCTAAAATAATATAAAAATCAAGTTTAAAAGGTATTTTATTATTGAAATTAACGAAAAAAAGAACAAAAAAAAATAAAAAAGAGCCCTATATTAATTATAATCAATGTTAAAACAGAATTTACACTTATTTTTGTATCGAAAATTTGGCATTTGTGCTCGAGATTTCAACCTAATAAAGCCATCTCTAAAAGTAGCTTTGTGAGGCTTACGTTACCATTAATACATCTTTCTAATACGATTATGTGTGACAAGGATGGTCCACATTTTCCAAGCTCAAATTTTATGCCATGATTTGAAGGTCCCCCATTAGAAATATGTCGAAGAACCGGTAGTGCTGATTAATTTCGGTGTAATCTCTAGGAGAGAAGTTATTTTTTGGTAGTTCTTTGGTAATCCTGGGCTTAGATAAGTGTAGTGGTTTATTTTTCGAAATGCCAGCTGCGGAATGTGGTCTCTATCATCAAACAATATACCCACAAGCAGGGTTTCCAGGAAAAAAGCATTTCTTTTGATAACAGAATTTAACACAATTTAGCTGAGATTTTGTTTATTGAGTTTGATTAATCCAGCCGTTTCTTTCATTTCAGCACCGCTTATAACCATTTTCACATGTATATAATTTAAATGAAGTGCATTTAAAAGCTGAAACGTCAAAAAGCTTCTCATATACCTCCAAAAATACTTCAGTTAGTTTTCCAAACTATAATTTCGTTTGCTTTTGGGGAGATTTTTCAAATTGAGGTACTTCTAAAAATAGGTTTTCAGTAATTGAATAACTCATTCCTCAGTTACGATTGGAATCGAAAAATCCAAAAGTAACTTATTCAGTTTAGGCCCTGATAAGGCACTTATGAATGTTACAGTTGACTCTACCAACGACTTAAACTTAGAAGACTCCGGCAAGAAACTCAGTATAAATAATCACATATATATCTGACTTGGAGAGATCCTTACCATTATACTTCAATTTTAGTTCGTTCTAGACAAATAAAATAAATTTAATGACGTCCCTTATAAGTTTTAGCTGCCGATGGTAAGTTATTTGTATGGTCCCAATATAGTACAATACAATAGACTCGCTACGCCTAAAAATCATTATTAAACCTGCTACTAACACTGTAACAATCGCAACTGTACTTTTATAGCATAAAATTTACTTTGGCTACGAAAAAAACACTCGCGAGTCAAGTCAAGAAAGCCCTCGAAACAAGTTGTAAATTGAGGAATTTTGCAGATTGAAATATATCAATTCGAAGTCACTGGTAAAGAGTTATTGCATGCAAATCAAAATGTCGTGTATGTATTACAATTAAATATAACAAATAGTTAATATTTTTTGATATTTAGTTTGGTAGCCGAAATTAAAGGATAGCGAAATATTACCATAAAAATGTAAATTTTTCAAAACTTTGAAGATCGGTAGAACCCTAAAGATATAGATTTATAAAAAAAATAAAATTACTTTGGTAATCTACGATCAATTACACAAGTTTCGAGAGGTCTTGCGTTAAGGAAAACCAAAAAAAAAAATGTCGGGACACCCTAGTGGGCAGGCGTACATTCGGACGTATATGGGTTGGTTGTGGAGTGCGACAGGGGGGCTTGAGCTCGCTGAAACTGTTCAACCTGTACATGAACCGACTGATCCGTGAGCTCAGCAGTCAGTTTATTGGATGTCATGTGGATGGTGTGTGCATAAATAATATTAGTTACGCCGACGATATGGTTGTGCTGAGCCCTTCGATTGGTGCGTTGTTGGATGTCATGTGGATGGTGTGTGCATAAATAATATTAGTTACGCCGACGATATGGTTGTGCTGAGCCCTTCGATTGGTGCGTTGCGAAGGTTGTTACACATCTGTGAGACCTATGCGGTGTCCCATGGGCTCAGATATAATGTCGCTAAGAGTGAGCTAATGGTTTTTAAAGCTGGTACAAAATGTACCCTCTGTGGATCTTTTCGGTACCCCTTTAAAAAGAGTCTATCAGGTTAAGTATCTGGGCCACTGGGTCACCGATAACTTGTCAGACAATGTGGATATTGAGCGGGAGCGCAGGGCGATGTGTGTTCGCTGCAATATGTTGGCTCGCAGATTTGCACGTTGTAGTAAGCAAGCTAAATTTACGCTTTTCAAAGCCTACTGTCAGACCTTCTACACGTGCAGTCTGTGGGTCAATTTTACGCGGAGCGCATACGGCGCACTGCGTGTGCAATATAATAATGCATTCAGGGTACTGTTTGGGCTGCAACGATTTTGCAGCGCATCAGGGATGTTTGCAGAGGCAAGCACCGACTGCTTTTATGTATGCTTATATATATATTTTAATCATAAGAAAACGGTGCGCGTCGCTGATGTCTCGCCTGCGTGGCAGCCCAAACAGCATCATACGTACGCTAGTCGAGCGGTGGGACTCACAGTTGCTGGGACGGTGGCTACAGTTGCACGCCCCTGCCACTCGCCCCTGATACTGTTTTAATTGTTATGTCATGTTATATTATGTATTTATACTATTATGTAGTATACTTACTTTAAATTTTAGAACATGAGAGAGAACTAACTGCCGACAAACTGCTATGCAGTTTGGCAGATATAAATTATTGTATTATTGTAACTTTTATAAAATAAATATATTAAAAAAAAAAAAAAAAAAAGTTAGGCTTTTGAAGAGTTCGTCTGGAAGGGTAAATAAATCAGAATCGGGCGTTTTAGAGGGTGGGTGTTTATCTATCATGGTATCGCTTACAGTTTTTCCGATAGGGTCTATTTCATTGTTGGTATTAAGGATTATACTAGTGTCTCTCGTCAGCAGCCAGTTTACGGCGTCGCGTATTTTGCCTCTTAAGATTAGGCGTGTAAGCGTTTGTGCTATCTGGTCATTGTGTTTGTTTCAATTGTGAAAATTATGAAGAGAGTTGTCTGATTTGATTGACTTGGTTAGTAGGATTTCAAAATGTTAATATGTGTTTATCTATCCATTACTTTAGGCGGCGTTCAAGTAAACGGCATATGTCTTTAGCATGTTTAGTATTCTTGTCTCTTTGTAGCAGCATATATTATGTATGCATATATTGGGAATTGGTTCGCAAATCTATTTCTTCAGCAAGCATATGATTAAATCTCCTGCTAGTGGTACTAGAGGAGGGAAGATCGGAGAGCTTGCCACGGAGAGTACATACTTTATTCCAGCGTATTTGTCAGGTGCCGGTCTTCGAACCTGTGTCATTGAGTCCAGGAACGGTGATCTATAGGCTTCTTCCAGTGGAGATGCTTGTATTGGTTGCTGTAACGGAGGTGACAGTGATTGTGACGAGCAGTGGGCGCTGTGAGCAGCACGTATGTGACGTTGTAGACCTTTCCTTTTAAAGGATTTGGAGCAGGTTGGACAAAATACAGTTTCAGTACTTTCTTCTTGAATCATCGGAATATTGCGTGTGACATCCATTGCACCAACTTCAATATAACCAATTAATTTTGTATATGTTAAACAAACGATCCAAATGACTAATAAGTCAATTAATTGGTAAAAATATCAAAAATATTGTGATGTAAATATATCGAAAGAAAATTTCATTATAGAATGTCAATGTCAATTATGTCAGCGTCAAATTTCTTCGTAATTGTTTTTTTTTTCTTTGTTCGGCCGGGCCAGTTGGCGCAGTTGGTTAAGACTCTGGTAAAGATTCCACCTATTGCGCCGGTTGTGTGTTCGATTCCCGCACAGGACATACATTTGTGTGCATGAGGGCATTAGGGTGTCCAGTCCATGTATGAGAAATATTTTTTTTCGTGCTACACTATCGCAAGGGGTATCGAAATTTGCGTAATTTTACACAGATTACTAAAAACATAGAACAATTAGAATTGCGTATCATCTTGAGGGCTCTACCGGACTTTGTAGTTTTGTAAATTTTACGTTTTTAGTGACCTAAGCCGTATGTCTAAAATAATATAAAAATCAAGTTTAAAAGGTATTTTATTATTGAAATTAACGAAAAAAAGAACAAAAAAAATTAAAAAAAACCCTATATTAATTATAATCAATGTTAAAAACAGAATTTACACTTATTTTTGTATCGAAAATTTGGCAATTGTGCTCGAGATTTCAATCTAATAAAACAGAGAGACAGGACTGAAAATTGTGGGAAATGACAGTATTAACTGAAAAACAAATTGGGCTGCCAGCTGATTTTTGTCATAACAATGTCAAATAGGCAAATCTATCAATGATAAAAGAATGAAGGAGAAGAAAATATTCATGATTATTTACACACGGCTACACATCAAGCTATACATTTCCAGTATAAGCTGATCTAGCATTGTATAGGATTTCCGTACAATGGGGGTCAGCTGATACTAGAAATGTATAGCTTGATCTGTAGCCGTGTGTACAATGAAATATTACTAGCAAATGCGAAAATAAAATATAATATTTATTGATTACTAGTTGCACCCCGCGGTTTTTCTACGCAACTTTCTTATTTTTTTTCCGTCAGAACCTTTTCCAGAGTATTAGAAAACTTGAAAAGAAGAGATGGATAAAATCGGTAAAGGCTTTCTCAAGTTATGGCGTGTCCAAGGGGAATAGGGATTCATTTATATATATATTGAGATAAAAATTATATTATGTTTCCTTCTTTTCTGCAGTAGTCCTTGCACTTCGCGGGTGCTATCTCTGCACGTATCTCTTTAATAGTACTGGCAGAGATAGTATCCGTTTATAGATGTCGCCAGAGCTAGTTGGGGAGAGGAGAAATGTCGGGAACGCGTGAGTGATGCCCCGAGTGTTGTAAGCGTCTATATGGCTACGGTAACCGCTTACCATCCGCAGGGCCGTGTGCTTTTTTACCTTGTTTGCTTGGTGACCTGAGTCATCACTGTAACACCACAAAATTAAAGTAATGTTATTTGACTGCGATCGTATGTAAGGTGGAGGTACTCCCGGTCGGGCTGCTCCGAATTTTGAATGGGAGAACCCCTTATCTTATTACCTATCTTATAGCCAAACTTTCTTAAAAATGCTTAGTAGAAAACATTATCTTAGGCACACCAACAAACCATGAAATTGATACGTATGATGATATAATATGTATATTTAATTATTTCTAAGGAATTTAATAACTCTAATAATGTAAAAAATAAAAATGCACTTATCATGTTCTTTTTGACGAGCGCATGTATACAGATATGTGGATGACGTAATTTCCGGTGTCAATAAAAAGCGACGTGGTGTCACCTTGGGACACTGGGGGGAACTGACTGTTTTCGCGATTGCGTCTTGTATATAAAGCTTCACTTGACATTTCATAGAAAAATGTATGGACAAATGGCGTCGCAAAATTGATGCTTATAAATAAATAAATTACATTATTCTCGTACAAAAAAATTAAAATGTGGCCCCACGGATCTGTTGTACATATATTTGTGATTCGATGTTATATATAATTTTTACAAAATGGATTCTAAATTTGATGGTATCACTAAAACGGTAAACCTCAATTTTTATGATTTTGGTAATATTTATATTGTTTTTGCTATTTATTGAAGCAAATTAAAAAAAAAGGGCCTCCACGGATCTGTTAATTGGTGTCTTGATTCTATGAATATGTTCGTATAATACTATTTCTTTCATGTTTTCATTCATAAACCACTAAAATAGCGAACCCTGTTTATGACGTTTAGCTTACATACGGCTCTTAAACTAGAACAAATTTGAAACCACCTGGGAGAATAGTGGCCCTACTCAAATCACAAATTGAACTATGGTATTATTATGACGTGTTATTATTGGGATCATGGTTTACTATTTATATTATAAAAATCATACATTTGTAAAATAAGCCACATGCATACATTGTTTATTATCCTTCAAATGTGGCTTTGTATAGAAAATATGCTCTTTTTTTCTGTATTTTCAATTACGATTTCGGATTTAGTTCAGTGATTTCAATCGGCGATGACACATTTTTGATTACAATAATCAAATTTCGCTCAATTTGAACAAAAACGTCGAAGGGATTATAAAATTTACGGGTATGGTAAGTATGTACACTAAAATAGCATGATACTTTATATTATATTCTGGAATATCTTTATTCACATATAAACCATATACGAGGATTTCGCAGACGGCCGAAGCATGGAAAAGAGTTATCACAATCCTTATGATACACAATTTGCGGGAGAGAAGGAGACGCATACACAATTCTGACGTGAGCCAAAAGTAAGACGCCATGACATAGCGTTCGGAATAAAATACTTGGGATGTTATCATACGTGATACGTCGGGGTGTCATTTAAAATAATTACGATCGTGCAAATAAAATTAGAAAAGTGTAGCTTATAGACATTGTGAACTGTTCCTAGAGTAATTGTGACGTGCAAAAAATATACGATTCACAGGTTAATATGTATTTTTTCATCGGATGTTTTCAACTATATTTTATCACGATATTCATGAATCGTTTGAGTTAAAATTATAAATGTCATGGAAAATGTCACAAACTTCGGCTATCGTAATGTGAATAACGAAAAGTTCAGTCTCCCCATTCCAAAATGATGTGTTTTTGAAACCCGGAAAAATGCTCTCGCGTTTCTTAAGGCCGGTTTCTAGCACAACTATGTAATGCCAAATCTGGTGACAAACTATCATATATATAATAATATGAAATTTATAAAACCGTTATCTCCAAGTATCTAACATATAGAATTTTCGGGTTTCTAGAAATCCTTTAATTGGAGATTTGTCAAATTGAAAAACAACTGATGACAGATTGCCACGTCTCGTCTGTCACTTTGTGCACTGTCTCGCACAGCAACCCGAAAAACGATTGAATGGAGATTGGTAGCCTATCATATAATTTTTCGATAATTTTGCTTCTCAGAATCCGAGCGGGAATCAGGGCGGGGCTTGTTGGAGGACGGTAGTGTACTAGTGTGCGCTGCCCCTCTAACCATTGAAGCCATAGTAATAATACCTACAGCTCTCGGAAACCTTCGCTTTAAGTGTTAATGTCAATTTACTCACTATTGCGTGGTAGGATGACCGCCTGGCGGTCAGAAACAGTGCAGCAGTGAAGGTTATTATGGAACATGTACTGGATCGTCAGGTGCTTGTCCTCACCCACACATGGGTCGTAGAAGCCCGGCAGCTCATACTGTGAACAATGAATGGTATAAGAAAACGTGGAGTTCTAAGCGTGCATCTAGCAGTATTCGTATCACACAGAATGTCGTAAGCCGATATTGATACTTCCTTTATCACAAACTCTGCTCAGTTACAGATAAAATTACAGTTTGTGAAGATGATCTTATGATTTAGCCTAGAATCTAGGCTTAATCAGTTTCAAAATCTTTTTGTTTCTATCATATTTTACGTGCAATTTGTACGAACAATTTGAAAATTAATAAGCATATCGATCATAATGGCGGCTTTCCACCAGAGTTGCGCAGCGGGGATATTTTAACCCAAAATCCAATCCAGAAGTAACTCGGACCCTTTTTAAATGAATCTCAAAGGTTAGATCTAGTTTTGAAACAACAATTGACAAAATAAATAGTTCTACAGTAAGTTTCAGTGCCAGGTAATTAAGTTTTACCTTGTTTTATTTAACTCAAATTAGAAGATCGGTTGGTTCCTCAGCAAAATAATGTTTAGAGCTAGAAAGCTATCTGACTGCGCTGCGTTTTTTTTAACCGTATTAAATGCGGCTCACTAATTAAAAAGGTACCTATACAGAATCACCGCTTCAAGGTTTTGCTTTATATTCATAAAATGATACAGAATTTAGTTACACTATAGGAATATTTTTATTTACATGAATCATTCATGTCATTATAATATCCTGTACAATGCGGGTAATTATTAACAACTGCACCGACGGCTTTAACATTTTTAAATAACATGCTAGATAACTGTTATTAGCTAAACATTGCATCATAAAACGTGCTGCAGTTTTGACGTACTGTTACGGTTATTACAACCTACCTTCTACACATTCTAACCGATTATACTTCAATTCAACCAATGACGAGACGCCCGCGCCCGTTAAAATCATAATAATCTTTATTGAAAGTATTTTTTTACCAGTTAAAATGCAATTTATGAAATTGGTGCCTAAAACCAAAGGTTTTCGGTGATAAAGTAAGAGTGGAAAAAAAAACGAATCCCGCAATGAGCTTCAGCTTTCGGTGTACAGGGTGTACTTTGTAGTAGTCTCGATCATTAATAGGGGACCCGTTTCCTAGATATGTTCTACGAAGACTCATAAGGCAATAAGGTCGAAAGCTCCAAATCAATAGTGGGGTTGGCATATCTGAGAGCAGTTGCTCCTAGTAACGTCACTGCACAACGCATTGTCAATAGATCTTACGCTACTCAAGCCCTGATCAAACCGAACACGTCCAGCTTGCGGACGCGTCGGTTTGATCAGGGCTTTAAACACAACAGAGGTGTTTAAAGAGAACCGCGGCCAAAGTGCGCTAAATATCACTGTGACGCATAAGAGAGAAGATTTAATATTATCTGTCATTAAGTTATTATTACATGGAGATTTAAAGCTAGCCAGGTCTCCCTTCGCTGGTTACGCGCACTTGGTGGAAATTTTTACGTTTGCTGAAGATATTTGACCACAAATGGGTCCCAAATTAAAGTTCGCGACTATACCTGCCTAGCTGGCCGCCAAGAACTACTGCTAAAATAAAATTCGATGACAAGCCTGCGCAACGAGGTCACGAACTTCTCATGTAATTATTTTGTTGTTTTCTCATGTTATAGATTCAGTTAACGATATAGACAGAGCGCGTAGTGACAGCGCTGATCCATCGTAGAGGTCATATTTGCCTTACAAAATTATCCCACATGTGTGTTCCGGGAGTTGCATTTCACAGCCAGTTCTCTCTAGTAAAAACATAACTAGATTGAAATTGTACCTGCCGCTTTATACGTCTCCACCCTAATACCAATTACCTCGCTTCGTAACAAAAATGTCATGAAACCATATCGCTGGTATAAGGCTAACAATCTAATAGGGTCGCCCATACGTACTTAATTAGTGGAAATTTTCGGGAAGACAATGGTGTAGCAAGGGTCGAACAATTATATGAGCGTGGCGTGACTACTTCAATTTAATTGTAAGCGTAATATCATACTTAACACAAATGTTCCATTGGCATCAACCTAAAAATACTGTAGAGCTGGGAAAACATCTCCTCTGACGATACATGTATCCAAAAGAACTGAACAGAGATACATTTTGGTATTTTTTAAGCTCTTTGCTTGTGTTACAATCTTTTTATTTTTGGCTGATATAACAGGTTGATAATGAGCTTTTGAATAGATTATACAATAGATAATAATATATCAGGCAAAATGCCCAAAATTTTGTACCATACGGAAAAGAAATAATTTCATTTAATACTGCTTCAAACAGTTAATACCTACGTAACGTCGTACTTGAGTAATTAAGAAACTTCAAGATCACGCAACTATAATAAACGTTATCTCTTGATGGTAAAATAAAGGTCAAACTAATAAGGTATCATAGTTAAAGAAAACATGAATCATGCTAACTTTATTGTTTTGTGGCACAATATTAACAAATAATAATATAGATCTAGGATATTTTCGCGACAATAAACAGACCCAAGTACCGTGGAAAAGAGATATCACAATCCTTATGAACACTTTGCGAGAGATCATCACTTACCATGGTGAGATTGCGTTCAAACACAGGCCTTTAAACAGTAAAAAAAAAGAGAGTCATACACGATTTTTACGTGAGCCTAATTTTTTCGAAATTCAACTTGGTAGGGCCACCAGTTCCTGTGAAAATCGGTGGTGGCACACGGACAGACGGAAAAGAGAGTGATCATATAAGGGTTTCTTTTTTTACCGTTTAAGGTACGGAACCCTAAAAAGTGCGGCGCGGTGCGGTCTGTCGTCTGCGCTGCTCCTAAGATCCCAAAGCCTGCCAAGTACTTTTGGTGTGATTTCTCAAAACATGTATACAAAATATTGCTCGTTTAATAGTACAGGATATTTGAATTTCATATCTGTATAGGGTCTGTATACTTATTATATCAGGTTTGACCTCGTGATACCTTGCCTGGCTGTCTGCCTCATATGAAGTCTGTGGCCAAGAATTTTATATCAGATCAGTTAGATAACAATGCCAGTGAGCCTGCTTTGATTAGTGCCTTACAGCACTCCTCACACCCCACAAAAGTAAAACAATAATAACAGAAAATTACGAATAAATGTTTCAATAACTTACTTTGCTCGCTTCGAGTAGTTCTAGCCGGGAATCCTTTACTAGGCACTGTATCGGGATTGTAACGTCTATCACTTCATTAAATGGGTTCGGTGATTCAGGTGATACGCCGTCGCCGGTCGCTTCAGCTGGTATTTCGTGATTTGTTGCATCTAAGGAGTTAAAGAAAACAATTACAATAGTGATGTTCCATATTTTTAATCGACTTCAACGAAAAGGAGATTATCAAATCGACACGTATGTACGTAATATTATTGGAACTGCATTATATTCACATATGAAAATCTATTAGGGCTTCCAAACAAATATACAAAATTTCATAGGTGTATGTTTGTATGTATGTGTGTATGTATGTTTGTCCACGCATATCTCCGAAGATATTAATCGGATTGTAACCATTTTTTTTATTGGTTTACATTTACTTCAACTTAGAGAACAGTGCAAGTTTCATAGCAATCGGTTCAGTAGTTTTCAAAATATGGACAAATATGTGTGACGGCCTGGCTTATTGATACGAGCTATGGGTGTGGTGTCAAAGGAAAAACATCTTAGAACCGTGGTAAAATTCTAGTGCATTTAAGAAAAACTAAAAATTACGAAATTAAAAAGAAATTTAAAAAATTAAATCGACTTAAAAATACACTAAAAAGTAAAGCGAAATATTTTCAATGGAATGCGTCGTGCTCTTTCGCTGACTTCAAATCAGTGTCAGATTAGATTTATATCATATTTTTTAGTGTATTTTTAAGTCGATTTAATTTTTTTAATTACTTTTTTATTTGTGTAGTGTTGTATGCACCTACATACTTCATAACTAGATGTTCACTTTATTAGTTTTACATAATTAATCAATTGACATCATCTCAAAAGACAGCGTGGAAGCTGTGAATTGCGTAATGTGACACGGTACTAAAGCGAGGCTCTCTGTCGTTGCCTGCAATTTGTTTTTTTTTTATTGGTACACATTATATATAATGACCCAGAACCCTAAACTACTACTAATTTTTTATTATAATTAAGAACGATAACTGTAATATTTATAGAAATATACACAAAAATAATGCTTTGCTGAGTTTCTTTCCGGAGTCTTCTCAGCTTAAGTGTATTCCGAAACGGTCGTAGATTCAACTGCATGTATTTAAACTGCCTTACCAGGGGCCTATTTTATGTAGCTACTCTGTGAGACTGCACTCTGTTGTTCAATTCACTTTTCAAATATTGCGGAGTGAAGAGTAAATATGTTTTATCATTAAACTATGACTTTTCGCAAACATGTGAATTGGTAACGCTCACTCTTCACCCTTCCGAATTTGACACATGAGTCTGCTTAGTATTTGTACATCAAACATAATTCCCGCTGAAGTTTAAAATAGGCAGTGTAGACTAGCAGAGTAGTGAGTAGTTACATAAAACAAGCTGCAGGGCCAAACACTGAATAAATTACTTTTTGATTTTGAGTTCTAAGTTATCCAGAATAAAATGTCCAATTATATAAACATATAAAGAGGTAAACACACACGTCACGCAGTTATGTTTTTCTCCTTTATCAACAAAACCTAGCAAGTAAGGATGTAATTTGTTACTAAATACGCGTGACTCGTTAGTTTCCCTCGTTAAACCATAACTAGACTATGGCTTATAATACAAATTGAACATGAAGTTAATTATCAATAATTACATTTTAATGCAGTATAATACGTGATCAAAACGTTACTTGTCACAATGAACAATGTATAGCATCCAATGATTCTGAAGTTGTAATATATAACGAGACAATGTGAAATATATAAGTAAATGCAATTATTATACTGACGGGCCCGTTGGCGCAGTTGGTTAAGACGTGGAGTCTTAACCTATAGCGCCGCAGGTCGTGGGTTCGATTCCCATACAGGACATGCATTTGTGTGCATGAACATGTCTGTATGTCCTGAGTCTGGGTGTAATTATGTATATTAAGTATGTATTTACAAACAAAAAGTAGTATATGTATTATATCAGTTATCTGGTTTCCATAGTACAAGCTTTGCTTAGTTTGGGATCAGATGACCGTGTGTGAGGAATGTCCCAGGATTATTATACTGTTAAATCAAGCTACAATTTTCAAGAATGATTCTACTAAAATGCGCTGTTAATTTGCGTGACTTGTTGTTATCATTGTTTACTTTGCTGTTACTAACTTACTATATACTTAACTTACTATGTACTGTGTTTTATTGTATATTAATTCGTCTCCATCCAAGGGTCTGGAAGATCGCTCCTTAGCGATAAAACCGCCCATTGTACCGTAATTAATATTAAGTACTATTGTTAACTGTTTTTTAGTGTACAATATAGAGCTAACTACATAAATACCTAGCTAAATAAATCATTGACAAATTAACGTGAGGTAGTATCCAAAAATTGGCTTAATGTGGCATCCAAAATCATAATCATGTCATACTCTATGTTAAAGCACTGACGTGAATGAAGTCACCTGATAAACATATTTAATTTAATTTTTTAATTTAATAATTTAATAATATTTATTTAGGTATATAACAATGTGTACAATTCTAAATAGCCCTGATTCCTGAACTAGCGAGAGCTGTATAGTATGCTGTATAGTATGCCCAGTTACACTAACAAAAGTCTCCTTGGACAAGTCAAATCCATTAAATAGTATGGAAAACTGATTTATTTTTAAACGCAGGTTTCATCATCATCAGCCTATAATGTCCCACTGCTGAGCACAGGCCTCAGGCCGCACACAAATCAGGGTGAAAGGGAATGGGCAGATACTCCACTACGCGTGCCCACTGCGGATCGGTGGAGGGACTAGTGGTCAACCTACTGTTGGAGTTTTCGCCGCGTCAGAGGCCCTCAACTATCTTAACGACTATCACAATTAAGTAATAACCGGGACCAACGGCTTTACGTGCCTTCCGAAGCACGGAAACGCTGGTTTTAAATAGTACTAGGCGGTCACCCATCCAGGTACCGAACACAACGATGGTAGCTTAACTTGCCGATCGATTAAGAACGGCTTATCATGCTACACAACGAGCGCTTCGTTTGATTGCTTACAATTAAGTAAGAAGCATGTCAAATAACTCTTATCCATAGGAATAATGGGACAGTTTGGCAAATTTTTCATACAAATTCTGTCACACAACTATTTATCCTATATATTTATCCCGTAGATAAGTGCTATCCGACGTTGTTAAAATTGGGCGTAAGAAGGATAACATACCAGCCGGCATCTTGCCATACAAAGCTCGCAATATAACTAAGCCTTTATTCTTTTCTTCGTCTGAACGGATCCTGGAGTATGTTTCCCGCATCAGCTCCAGTGTGGCTCGAGCCTGTCGCTGCATTTCCTGTAACCTGTTGATTGAACGTGTTAATGTAGTAAATATTACAAGGAGGACTGTTAACTTACAATAGGCTTGTGCTTGACTACAATCTCACCATGGTAAGTGATGATGTGGCAAAAGGTGGTAAGCATACAAAACCTAGAAGGGAACTTGGCTTGAACAGTTCAGCTGCTAGTAAACTCCAATAGCTGCTTGACGTCAGATTTTCATCTTAAGGGTAGTAGCCAACTAGGAGGGTACTACTAAATACCCTACCACTATAAATAAATAAATAATAAATAAATCTCCTGGGACATTCCTCACACACGGTCATCTGATCCCAAACTAACCAGACCTTGTACTATGGAAACCAGATAACTGATATAATACATATACTTCTTTTTGTTTGTAAATACATACTTAATATACATAATTACACCCAGACTCAGGACATACAGACATATTGATGCACACAAATGCATGTCCTGTGCGGGAATCGAACCCACGACCTGCGGCGCAATAGGTGGAATCTTTACCAGACTCTTAACCAACTGCGCCAACTGGCCCGTCAAATGCTATGGTCTATGGTCTATGCTTTGGTTTCCTTAAGATGGTTATATTCACCGAAAGCTCAAGCTCATTGTAGGATTCAAATGATGACCTTCGCCAATATATTTATCGTCACTGCCACTCAGCTATGATCGCCTTAATCTATATATCTATAAATAAAACTCTATTGCCACTTGTATGTAAGAGCATAATACTTGAGAACAGCTCGACCGATTTGGCTGATTCATTACTTTTGTTGCGTTCGTGTCAGGACAAGGCTAGCTAGAAAGTTTTTTTTTTTGAACGCCTGGCACGAACAGTGATAGTACCATAGAGTGATAGCTTGTTATTACCTTGTGCGAAGCGTGAGCATTTTACTCTGTAGTTGATTTACAGTCAGACAAAATGTTGATATGGATTCCTTGTCATTTATTCTCGGTAAAAGTATCGATATAAACGAGAAATTGACATTCATTATATATGCATTTTAATCGTTCAAATAATGTACCCGCTTCGTTTCAATGCATTTAGACCGTACCCGTGCTTCCGGACCGAACTCTAGTACAGTCGCTCTGTAATGCTCTATAATAATATTCTAACTCAATGGATAGTAACTTATAAAAAACCGGCCAAGTGCGAGTCAGACTCGCGCACCGAGGGTTCAGTAGAAACCTGTAGGTATATAAGTAAATGGTAGTATAGACCTGAGTATTTGATATGAATTTCAATTTATGACGTAAAAAAAAACTACTTACTAGATCTAGTTCAAACCAATTTTCGGTGGAAGTTTGCATCGTAATGTACATCATATATTTTTTTTGGTTTTATCATTCTCTTTATTTAGAAGTTACAGGGGGGGGGACACACATTTTACAACTTTGAAAGTGTCTCTCGCGCAAACTATTCCGTTTAGAAAAAAATTATACTAGAAACCTCAATATCATTTTTGAAGACCTATCCATAGACACCCCACACCATAAGTGTGTAATTTTCTCACTCACCAAGTTTCAACATTGTAGTTCTTATACTTTCGGAAAAAAGTGGCTGTGACATACGGACGGACAGACAGACAGACAGACAGACAGACAGACATGACGAATCTATAAGGGTTCCGTTTTATGCCATTTGGCTACGGAACCCTAAAAATGCTATAGAGCATCATATTGCATCGATTGGCCTCCATCAAAATATTATTTATAGGTTATATTTTTCCCAGGGGAAATTCAATGGTAGGAATTCGATGGTACTTTATTTATCCATCAAAGTTCAATACAACTACTCTTTTTTTTTTTTTTTTTTTTTTTTTTTTTTTTTTTACTGTGTATAGGCCTGTGTTTGACCACAATCTCACTATGGTAAGTGATGATGTGGTCGAAGGTGGTAAGCACACAAAGCCTAGAAGGAACTGGATCTCAAGTGCAGCTGACGGAACACACGGATAGGTGCTTGGCGACAGATTTTCAACTTGAGGGTTGTAGCCAGCCAGACGGGTACTACAAAGTACCCTACCACCGTGCTATGGTTTCCTCACGATGTTTTCCTTCACCGAAAGCTCAAGCTCATTGTAGGATTCGAACCCGGGACCTTCGTCTCGGTATCCGACGTCACTACCACTGAGCTATCATCGCCTTAAATCGACTCGAGTGAATTGAAACGAAATTAATGCATTTATCGTATTATTCCACGTTGACAGCATTCAAGAATCAAGCGGTATGTACAATGACCATGAAAAATCATAATACACAAAGCTCTAATTCGTTATAAGTTCTATAGAATTGAAATCATGAAATGCATTATGCTCACTATTAATTTCAGTCAACATTTATTATGAGGCAATTAGTTATTTGTCTATGTTCGAAATATATTAAAATAATAATGGTCAAAAACATGTACGTTAAGGGGGCGATTAAGGAATTAGGAGCAAAGCCTCTCGCTTAAAAAAAACCCGTATTTCGACAAGCTTCTGCTGAATTTTATTCTTAGTTCGACAGCAGATGCTCCTTAATCTAGTAATCGATTTATCTGGCCTTACTTATCAATAAGAAAATAGTGACACATTTTATGAAAATGAACAATTATTATTATTTGGAAGAAGATCAATGATACTCCTAGCATTCTACACATTACATTTATTGCAAAACCACTGTATGTAAAAATATATACCGTGTAATTTCTATCGTTTTAAAATTGGGATCCAGTTAATGTAAGAAATGTACATTTAAATGACTGAAGACTAAGTAAAAATTGTATTCATTTGGCTTATTTAGAACCACCCTATCCCGAGCGCGATCTGACGTTGACAGACGACTCGGCGACAACTGAGTTATCTTGACCTATTAATTGAAAGGGGCGAGCGGAGCTAGCGCATCAATTCCTATCATTGGATTACAGTCCACATGGACTATGCAGGATTGGTTTGTCAGCCAAAATATTTATTTATGTCATGATATATGCCATCAAATAACAATCTTATGCCTTATTCATCAACATAAGAAATAGTGTTCATTACTGCATTAATAGTGAATGATCAGTTTCATAATGCATTTTTTTTATATTACCTACTTTAAAAAGGCTGTTATTTAACAGCAAATCAAAATTGCGGTTTTGTATGGGATTTTACCTAGCTATACATATAATTATGGAGTATTATATCCTAAACTTGGATCTAGCGCTCGCCGGCCGCTGCCATATTAAATATAAATAAATTGACGACTGTTAAGATTGTTTATGTGCATCTAAAAATTATCTCTTTAAAAATATTAAAACAATAACTGTTAGTAAGTAAGCGTCTATTGCTTACTCTATGACCAACGTGACATACCGTTCCCGCGCACCCCGCTTCGGCCTCGTGCTTGCGCGTACGCCATATTTGTCGTTCAGAATATGTTATAAATTTGTTCGTGTTCCGTAATACCAAAAATGAAGAATGAAAACTTAATGTATTTTTCATATCATTTTGTTATTCTGTAACTTGACAATATAATCTATGTTCCTGAATCTATAGCACTGTAATTATTGTTGCTTTAAATATGAAACAAATAAGAAGAATACAATTCAAAATTCAAAAAAAAAAGCATCGATTGGACCCAATTATCATATCAGGCTCACCTATCCAAACCAAATGTTCAGGCTTTGTTCGGACTATTTAGTAGATGGTTTATGTGAAGTTTGCACAAAATCGGTCGAGCGGTTCTTCATTTATCACTTTTTTTGTAATAAATGAATTCAATAAATGGCGGATCATTTTGTTAATGGAGATTTTGCTGTCAGGGTAGGGTAGGGTAGGGTGGGGTGTGGTGTGGTAGGGTGGGGTAGCACCGTAGGGTAGAGTAGCACCACGCGAACGAAGTTGCGCCGGCCAGCTAGTATATTATAAATTAAAGTGCCCGCAGTGGAAAGACGATAAAAATGACATTGTATATAAGATAGCTTAGGTTTATACAGGTAACATTAGTTGTATTTTAATAATTACCATCACTCTACTAAAACACGACTTTAGTGAGGAGACGCTGAGCTAACATCTTTGTAAATATTATATCAAGACTTTTATGTAAAGAGTGCCTAAAACTTTTTCAACGTAAAATTATCGAGTTACGACCGAAATTAATATTCAGAGAAAATAAATACATAAGAAAAGGATGTATGCATGGTTAATGACCATTGCGTATCCTTAAATATTGAAAACATTACTAATACCTAGACCTACTACTTAAAATTATGAACGAGGCATCGCCGAATTTAGTTGCATTTGTCGCCTTTTAATAAAAGTAAAAAAAACATGTTAACCTTTCATAATTAGCCTCCATGGATCGTTGGCGCTCACGCTCCTGCTTTTCCCTAGAAATGGGGTCCAGTATAAGTTTCTTGAGAACCAGCCAAGAGACCAGCGGCACCACTGTCGCATAGAATACTGGAGACGGCATCACTTCTTCACATAACTGAATTGGAATCACTATTGATTGCGACGAGCATGTCCATCTGTGGAAAAGACGACATTATTTATAACTATTCAAGGTTAAGCTGGCATCCAAAAAGCTCGGAGTGCTCAACAAAGCGAGGCAGTACTTCACATCGGGGCAAAGGCTGCAACTTTACAAGTCGCAAGTCCGGCCTCATATGGAGTACTGCTGTCATCTATGGGCGGGGGCACCTGGATACCAGCTTGATCCTTTAGACTCGGTTCAACGACGTGCCATCAGAATTGTCGACGATCCCGAGCTCACAAGCGGTTTAGAGCCCCTCAGTCTGAGGAGAGACTTTGCCTCCTTATGTGTGTTCTACCGCTTGTACAACGGACGGTGTTCTGAAGAATTGTTTAAGATGATGCCCACGGCTACTTTCTACCATCGCAACTCTCGCCATCGACGGGGAGTCCATCCTCACATATTGAAACCTGAATTGTTTCGTACTGTGCGGGCTCAAAGGAGCTTCCTTCCGCGGACGCTCAGACTGTGGAATGAGCTCCCCGCCGTGGTTTTCCCAATGGAGTACAGCATGGGGTTCTTCAAAAGGGGTGTGAAGAGATTTCTGCAGGGTCGGCAACGCGCGCGTGATACCCCTGGTGTTGCAAGCGTCCATAGGCTACGGTAAGCGCTTACCATCAGGCGGGCCGTATGCTTGTTTGCCACCTAAGTTGTATAAAAAAAAAAAAAAAAAAAAAAACTGACAGAAAAATGTGACCTCGATACATTCGTTAATAGTAACAGAATTATTTATACTGCATTTCCTCTTACAATCTTGTCGAGGTGTATGGGGTCTCTGGTATAGAAAAAGTTAAGTAGTATAGATAATAAGAACCAAGTGTGCTTTAAATATGTTACCTTACTAAAGGTGGAAGAATTAACTTACTTGAGTTTGAGCATAACTCCGCTAGGCACCCCTAGCATTACCGCAGCAGACACACTGCTGTTTTGTGACACCTTTTTTTCAGCGCCATATTCTGCTATAGCCCCAAATGTGCCGAGTCTATAAAAATATATTCTTTATTTATTAGATCCGTTTACTATAGAAAGGAATAGAATAGAAAATATGTATGCAGCTTAAAACATAATGGATTACAACAATCACTTAACCTAGGTCTTAATCTATGGAGCTGAAACGGTCTCCCACTCAGCATAATCTCACAGCACAAGCAGAGGATCACTGAATCCATTTATATTTATTTAAACAATACAGTTTTACGCGTTACATTATTATATGAAATAAAATTATCTCCTTAACTACTAGCAGAGCAACGGTTTCTATACAAACAGAAAAATGCACATAAATTAAAATTTCGCTTTTTAGCCATAGCTTGGCAAACTGGAATTAAAAATAATAGTGTTGGCGGTACATAAGATAAATGATTAAGTACAGGGTGTGAGACATCTAAAAATACACGGTAACATACATACATATAACATACAATAAATACATAAAGAGGTAAACAAATAATGTATCGTATGGCTGTTATTGGCTCACAGTCCAAATTACACACAATGCAAAAGCAAATATGATTCACGGTAAAACAAAAAATTCATTTTCAATCAATTTGTAGTCATGTTTAGTTTTATCCAAATAACCATACATGTCATGAACATATTGATAGTCATATTAAGTAGCCGCACAGCTGTTTTGTACTCTTAGGTAGAAAATCTGTCGCAAGGTGTTTAGAAAAACCAATTATCAGTTATCTTTTGGTTCTAGCTTTGAATTATTTGTTTCTTTAGAGTCTGCATGTGCTTCGACCACCTTCGGCCACATAAATAGACCTTTATTTCAAACAAACTTTAACTTGGTTTTATCACATTCAGTTATATTTCTACCTTGAAACAATCAAAACCTGAAACTTGAAAAATAATCAAAGTAGGTAAACATTTAATATTATTTGTAATGCATTGCATATGTATAAATAACCACACGTATAATTCGCAAAGTATGCACTATTATATAAACGCAAAATACCACTCACAAATCATGAAATCTAGAAATTATAAAACTCACAAACTTGTGTAACCATACAGTTTGTGTAACCATACAGTTAGTGTAACCATACAGTTTGTGTAACCATGCAGTTTGTGTAACCATGCAGTTTGTATGTTTTTTTTTGTAGAAAGGAATCGGAATAGTAAACATGTTTAAACAATATTCAATGCAGATTTTTTAAGACAGTGATAGTTCAGTGGTAGTGCCGTCGGATACCGAGACTAAGATCCTGGGTTCGAATCCTACAATGAGCTTGAGCTTTCGGTGAAGGAAACATCGTGAGCTAACGATAGAACGGTTGTAGGGTACTTTGTAGTACCCAACTGGCTGGCTACCAACCCAAAAGTTGAAAATGTGTCGCCAAGCACCTAGCGGTGCAGTGTATTCCGACAGCTGCACTTGAAAGCCAGTTCCTTCTTCTAGGCTTGGTGTGCCACCTGATAAGATTACGGTCATATAAAGGCTAATACACATTAAAAAAAGTTAAATCTTTCTACGATTTTATGGGGCTAGTGCAATGTTGAATATACGGTTTATTTGCGGCAGCTGTACTTGAGAGCGTACTTTTTTCTAGACATCATCTCATGTTAGTTACCATGGTTTATATTGTGTTAAACAATACATACATAAGAAACGCATTATGTCAACTGGGTAACATGCAGGAAAAGAAAAATTATACCGAACTTTATAGGCATAATGTACTAATTAACTTAAATAGATTTACAAACAGATAAAAACTTTACTGTATGTAGTTTCATGTCGTATAACTGAAAAAAAAAACTATAAGCCACATCAACTGGCAAAGATTTAATGAATATTACACTTACTTAACAGCCAATCGCAACTTCATATCATGCTGTGGGAGTTTCATCATTATATTGAAAGAGATGAAAGAGTGCGGGTTTCCGATCTGCAGCGCCGTATTGGTGTGGAACTTCTCAGAGTCCCGAACGTATATAGACGTCATCGAAGAACCACCCTGACCACCCGCACGGTATGTGAGGTAACCAACTGAATGGGCATCCAATTGTAAGGCCATAGCTGTAAAACATTTTTTTTGTTATCTATTAGCACCCTAAAGTTAGATTCCTTTTAGGGTCCAAAAAGGTAAAAAGGAACTCTTAAAGAAGGTGCTACTCAGTCCGTTTGTCACAGCACTATATTTCAGTATAATGCTATAGATTTGAAATTTGGTTTGATTTTTTAATATTGCTTAAGGCCTTTTTGCAAATAAAAAATACATTTGAACTTGTAGCCCTACTAGTTCAAATGGGGTATCATATGACAGGACATCATTTGGACATTCCTAAAACTTACGATGAAAAATGTAAAAAAAAAACCTATCTCCGAAGTACGTAAAAATTTCCAATAATTACAGTCGATTGACATTGATGTAAATATTACCGAAAAATTTGAAATTGCTTCAGTATCTAATTTAGTTAAGTGGTCTGGTTTTTGTCTATAGTAATGGCCCAAATCTAGAAATTATACTTTTAAGGAAGGTCGAAAACCTCTCGAGCCTGTTTTTATTGAAATATTTAATTACTAGTTGTCCCCCGCGGTTTCAAAAGTAAAAAGTAGCCTCTCCTTCTCCATACCATAGGCTATCTGCATGCCAAATTTCATGGTGATCTGTTGAGTAGTTGAGGCGTGAAGGCGTAACAAACAAACAAACTCACTTTCGCATTTATAATATTAGTTAGGATTACATACACTGGTTAGCAAAATTTCAGGATTCCAAATAAAAGGTTTCAACCACATATTAGTAATTTGGGTTTTATTAAGATAATATCTAAATTTCATATCCTTCCATCCTGAACTAGAATAGTGTGTTTAGATTTCAGTTAGCATAAATACATATGAATACATACTTGAAATAAAGCTCGGTGAAATCCCTCTGGGTGTGAACTGTAATACTGTACCACAGTTCAGAAACATCAATCGGGACAACGCTCGGAATATCTTGAAGCCTACAAGTGGTCCATTGCCAATGCCAAACTCCACTTCTGTCCAGCCTTTTTCAGAACTAAGATGTCTATTGGAAACATTTACCGCTCCAGTACCTGAAATATTATTTTATAGGTATTATACAGATGGGTGTATCTGCACCCTTAAAAATACAATACAATAGCAGAATTAATTATTTCATGATTATATGTGCTATACCTATTCCATTCTGTGTAGATATATTTCCTGATAGAGTTGTGGTGTTTCGTAGAGTGACTGGTGCATCAATAGACTGATGAATTGTCATTCCTGACACTTCAATTGTAGGTATAACTGTTGAGTCTTCCCTAAAATAAAGAGATTTTTAGCTATGCAACATATTTAAAAATATTTTTATTTGTACATGTACACCCCATGATTAGATTTATCACTTTTATTAAGTTTTATTCATTATTCGTTGATTTACCCTCAACATGAGATAAAAAAACTACTCTGGGTATTTTGATTTCTGTTAGAATTACTTATGCAGTTAGCAAATTTTATAGGTTTCACACCAGTCCTTTCCAGATACAGATTAAACATGCCACACCATGTCCTAAACAAAAAGCAATATGCAAATATAAATAACTATGCAACACTATAGTCATTGTAAGAGTAACAGCTCTTTCAATTCATAATGTTACTTAGTTTTGGACTCTTATCTGTTGTTAAGACTGTTATTGTTTGATATGGGAGAAATGAAAAGGTTGATATAACTTACAATATTTCATATTCATCATAGTACTTCGTAAATAATTCTGTTGCATTAATAGATAATGTGATAGTGCCGCGAGGGTTAGCACTTTGTTGAAGTCTCCTCTCTTCTCTCTCAAGCTTTAGCCTGAAGTAATAAATTTAAGTATATTTATTATTTATAATGTTAATATTATTAACTCTAAGAAACTGTTGAATTTGGATCTCTCTCATTGATCAAAACAATAATAATAGATTGATATACAAGGAAGGCAAGAGGTTAAACCAAATTTGATGAAAATTTCCATGGTATTTCGTACCCTGGTGGTGGCCGTACGTAAGGTTTTTTAACTACAACGAGATTGTGTTTTGTAAAATCTATCCAAGATTTTACTAATATACAATATGTATTTTTTTATTTGATAATGGCTCAGTTATATAAGGTTCAAATCCATTAATAAACTTGATCTTCTGATGAATTCCTATCCTAAAATAATGCTGTGTCATTTGAGAATAGTATAGTATTTTACTATCAAGAGATCAAATTCTTGTAGTAAAGATCCTGTTTATATTTTTGTCAAATCATCTAAGCAGATCGGAATGGTGGCCACATACCTACCATTAGGCAGGCCATTTGCTTTTTTGATACTCTAGTATACATTTCTTAGGAATTGTATACAATACCTAGAAATTGTATACAACAATTACCTTACTTAATTTAATTTCACCTTGTAATTGTACATCAAACTGTGGTAGGCTTGTATCAATAAATTATTATTATTATTCTCTTTAAATTTATAAAAACAGAATTTGATAAGGCTTTTAAACCCAGAACCTTTAGTGAAAATTATAAAATTAAGTTTAACGACTGGGCAACATCGGGTATTTACATAAGTAGAGCTAAGTTGTATGAGCTGTATGGCATGAAAAAATTCAATCAAAATATCGATTTTCTTGAGTATGTCAAAAATTATTCCAAAATTTTTAAGAAAGCCTGTACTTCTGCTAAGTCCATATATTTAAAAAATAAAATTAGTCAATCAAACAATAAAGTCAAAACTACTTGGAACATTATCAACTCTGAAAGGGGAAAATACCAGAACAGTAATAAGCGTATTGAGTTAAATATTGATAATAACATTATTTCTGACGATAGTCAAATTGCACATGCTTTTAATTTTAATTTAATTTATTTTTTACTAATATACCGGTAGACACAACTTGCTCCTTGAATTCGTCACCGATAGATGCTGAATTGTTATTAAAATCCAATGTGCCTGAGTGCTGTGAATTATTTAAGTTTAGGCACGTTACACCTTACGACATAGTCAAAACATTTAAAACCTTGAAAGTTAAACGCACTGGGGACTTATGGGATGTATCCGTAACTGTTTTGCAGGGTATCATTGATGACATTGCTCCGCATTTAGCTTTAGTATTTAACAAATGCGTTGATTTCGGCCAATTTCCAGATTTAATGAAATATAGCAAAGTTATACCTTTGTTCAAGGCGGGAGATCCCAGTGATCCTTCCAATTATAGACCAGTTTCCATTTTGCCAGCCTTGAGCAAAGTATTTGAAAAGATTATTTTAACGCAATTGCTCGCTCACTTTAATTTGAATAAACTATTACATAGTGAGCAGTATGGGTTTACAAAGGGTCGTTCAACTATTGATGCCGGGGTAGCACTTTTAAGAAATATTTTTAACGCTTGGGAGAAATCACAGAATGTTATTGGAGTATTCTGTGATCTATCTAAAGCCTTTGATTGTGTTGATCACCGGACACTCATACGTAAACTAAATTATTATGGGGTTAGGGGCGCAGCACTTGATCTGATGAAGTCGTATCTCGGGGATAGAATTCAAAGTGTTGATGTCAATCGTATTAAATCATCTGGTTCTCCTGTGCTTATGGGGGTGCCGCAGGGCTCTATTTTAGGTCCTTTTCTATTTTTAATTTATATTAATGATCTTCCTTTTTATGTCAAAAATACCTGTGGAATTGTACTGTTTGCTGACGATACCTCACTGATTTTTAGTGTTGATAGACTGAAATCTAATTTTGACGATGTAAACGGTGCATTATCTCGGGTATTAAACTGGTTTACTGTAAATAATCTAGTTTTAAATGCAAAGAAAACTAAATGTATTAAATTTGCACTACCTAATGTTAAAAAAGTAGGCTGTAATTTAATGATAAATAATGAACCTTTAGGTCTTGTTGAATCATCAGTATTCTTAGGGATTACTTTAGACTCGAAACTTCAATGGGGCAACCAAATATCATGTCTTTCGGGAAAGCTCAGTTCAGCTGCTTATGCAGTTCGAAAAATTAGACAGCTAACAGACGTAGACACAGCTCGATTAGTTTATTTTAGTTATTTCCATAGTGTTATGTCTTATGGCATTTTACTTTGGGGTAAAGCTGCTGATATAGAAACCATTTTTATTTTGCAAAAAAAAGCAGTGCGAGCTATTTATAATATGAGTTCTCGAGCTTCCCTCAGAGATAAGTTTAAACATATAGGTATCCTCACAGTAGCATCGCAGTATATTTATGCAAATATATTATTTGTACATCAGAATATTAATATTTTTGTAAAAAAAAGTGACGTGCACTCTTTTAATACTAGAAATAAGCATAAACTTGTGACCTCTGCTTATAGACTCCAAAAAGTGCAAGGTTCATTTTTAGGACTGAGTATACAATTTTATAATAAAATCCCTAATAAAATTTTGAATTTACCGTCACATAAGTTTAAGGAATGTATTAAGGCCGCTTTAGTACAGAAGGCTTACTACAATATTACCGAATATTTAAATGATAAAAATGCTTGGGTGTAGCGCTCGCTCTACAGGAAACATCTGATGTAATAAATTTAAGTTTGATTTTGAAAAGAGTAATTGCTGAGTTTATTGCCGGCTCTTCTTAGCAAAAGCAACCTTCCGAACCGTGCATTAGAGTATTAGAGTTTGACTATTCATAAGTGCCTGTGAAGGCCTATTTGAATGAATAAATTATTTCATTTCATTTCATTTCATTATTTCATTATTATTAAGATTTTGCCAACACCCTTAAAAGTAACAAAGCTATTAGACTATTACTATATTGTATTATTTTACCTTTCATATTCATCTCTGATTTCTCGCGGTGTGCGAGTGCGAAATATCACTTCCCACCCATCAACCTCTAGTCCGCGCTTTCCTGTAATCATATTATGCATTCATTTAATGACTGTTTTTGTTTCTTGTGTGTAATACAATCAACATTTATTACAATAGAGTATTATGGGGAATACTAACCAAGAGTATCATAAATTGCTCTTTTATGTGAGTCAGACAGGACTTCATAGGCCTCCTTCACTTTGTTGAATATTTGCTCAGCCCATTTCTGCTTGTTTGCATCCGTGCTGTGCTTATCCGGATGAAACATACGCGAAAATCGCCGATATGCACTGTTTATTTCTTCAACAGTAGCCTTTAAGCAATAATTAATTAAATAAATAAGAATAGTGATACATGATATGATAATATATGTCTAAGACTAAATTTCAAGGGCGTAGCGAGATACAGGCAGAAGAAGGGAAGTTACGTCAAAAAAAAAATTTGTTCCCTGATTTTTACTGCGATTTACTGCTATCTACGGACGAAGACAAGGCGGCACAAGGCGGCACAACGCGATACAGCACCACCCCGCAACTGATGGCACCGTGAGCGCTGCCTGTTCCGTTTTGACAAAGATTCTAAAATAATAATAAAAGAGTACTAGCGCATCTTTAATTCAGTTTTTATTTTATTCTCAAAAAATTATCTGCTTTGAATACTGTGAGCAATCCACGAGCATTCCGAATTGATAAAAACGATAGCAGCAGCATCTCAGCTGTCGTAGACATGATATCTAAATCAGAATGCAAATTATTGGTGTGAGCACTATGAGGGATTATGACATAATTTGGAATGTACCCATAGACTGTACTTTTAGCTGGAGATATGCATTATCTTTCAGGATGTGACCAACCATTCTATATTATGTACATTTCAGTTGTATTTATAAGTCCATATAAAAGAGATTTCAACTTTTATTTCAATAATAAAACTTGGGAAAATTAATAAATATCCTGGGACATTCCTCACAACATGGTTATCTGATCCCAAACTAAGCAGAGCTTGCATGATGGAAACCAGGTAACTAATATATACCTACTACTTTTTGTTTCTCAATACATAGGTACTCAATATACATAATTACACCCAAACTCAGGACATACAGACATGTTCATGCACACAAATGCATGCCCAGTGTGGAAATCAAACCCACAACCGGTGGCGCCATAGGGGGCAACTTAACCAACCGCGCCAACTGGCCCGTAAATTATGATTGACCACAATCTCATCATGGTGTTTTCAAGATGATTTGTAGCTCCTGATTGTTAACAATCAACATAGTTTTTAATATAATTGGGCTCATGATTGAACATCAACTGTTGATGGTGTTTGATAAAGTGAATCATATAGCATATTTGCCCAGGAAATGCCTATTCACTGTGGTCTTGAATATCGTGGACATCTAGGTCATAAGGAAACACAGACATTGGAAATGAGTTCAACTCCTTGTTCAGGTAAACACAAGAAAGCAAAATATTGTATCCTTATAAGCTGGATGTCTACACTGTGAAGGCAGAAATACTCTCGGTGAATTATGGTTTCAAGGGGAAATATTGATGGAGGAATGATATAGAATGGCAAACTCTTTAAAAAATAACCTATAAAGACCAACATACATGAAACCTTACATCAATGTAAAAAGATCTTTATTTATTTAATTTATGGGTACAAGCCACTCAAAAGAGGTATAAAAATATTTTTAGGGTTATTATTTCATCAGCTAGAAGTTTCATGAGAAATATACCTTGGAATCTTAGGAAAACGGTCTTATATATATTTGAAACTGCAATAGGGCATATTTATAACCATATCTTATACATAAATATTATTTGAATAACGTACGCTACTAAATACCGCTCTTAACCTCAAATTCAAAATGTTACCTAAGAGCTTATTTTATATACTCCTAAGTAAATATTAAAAACAATAATAAATTATTACTAAAGTTTACATTTATGTTATGAGTAAAAACAATTTTACGTTATATAATAAGTATTTCAATAGCTGGTTCATGAATTTATCTAAAATGTGGTAAATCCAAGTAATATAAATATTTACCGTTTTTGATACATTTAATAACTGGTAATAATTTTCTTCAAGTAAAATACTATCCCCTTCATCATCCATTTTCTAAATTAAAATATAATTTTAAATACAAAAAACGATCAGCTTTTCTGCCTGTCTCACTGGCTGGCTGTCAAGCACAAACTAAGTAGAGATACTACGCATCAGACAGACATGTCAGTACATGCTGTTTCAACCTTAGAGAAATCCAGAACATGACAGTTTTTTTTTTTTTAATTTTGTCGGGTCGGGCGTTGGTTTTTTTTATTGACCGAAGTATTTAGGCAAAGGAATCAGAATTCAACAGCCTAAATGTGTAGTAGGTAGGTACCTAGCCTTTCAAAACTTTTATTTATGTGTTTGATATTTTGGACAGAGAAATAAAATACACATTCAAGGTAAAGCCTTTTATTCAATTTAGGCCCCAGAAGGGCACTTATACATATACACTATATATTTTTGGACAATCTGACAATATTGGCTATTTTTCCAATTATTAACAATAAAAAAACATACCTAAGCAGTTAATACATACGAAAAAATAACATGAAAATAATAAAAAAAAAACAATAACCTAAACAACACACGACTATCTATATCATAAAGGTATATTTGTTACCAGAAATGTATAAATGGCAAAGATCTGTAAAAAAATATCAACTTAACAAGCTTTCCAGCCTTATTATAACAACTTAATAACAGTTAATAAGGTTGACATTAATGTGAAAATAATTGGGCACAACTTTTAGCCACTGGTGAAAAATCTGTACATAAGTATGAATACTGAATTTCAACTCTGTGGTACAACACAGTTCGCGTTCAGTACAAAATAGTGTCTTACATAGGTCTAAAACGACAAAACCAGCATGGCTACATTCGGGTTGATCAGAGAAGAACAAACATTGTTATAAAATTATGTAAATTACAGAATAAAATCTACAAAAAATATTTAATTTACCAGTGGCTTGTTCCAATTGTCCTGTGTGTGGAAAAGCAGAGACAGAAGTGGACGTTGAAGGCATATGAAAAAGATCTGTAAACACATTAAAATGTATTAACTTAACAAGCCTTACTATAACAACTTAATAACAGGTGAAAATATAGCTCAATTAAACTAGCTTTCAATAAAAAAATAAAACATTGAAATAAGTCTTTTTTAGCTCTACGATGGTGCAAACAGGTACATGTTAAACTTATAGGTAACATTGTTTTATCCCATTCCCATAGTTTGCATCGGACGTTAAACATGATAAACAATAAGGTAATTCAACCGATTCAAATTATGTATTATCGGTTAATGTTTAGTTTATCATATAATTTTAAAACTTTATTTAAATATAATGAAACAACATTTATAACTATTAAAGTGTTAATTCCCTTAAAGAATAATAGTTCAAGAGGAGTAGAACAAATATTTACCAGAAAGTGGCATGTTATGCTTTAGTACAGTGGAATGTACTTTTGGTGCTGCACAGTATGTATAGTCGTAGTGCCTTTTACGTACATATGAGTGATCAGAAGGTTTGTGTTCTGAAAAAAAAAAGGAAAATTATTAATAGTTATAACTACCGTTGCCAAAGAGTTTTAATTATATTTATTTAACACCTCTGAATCTCAAATGATGCGAATGTTAAATTTAAAATATTTCTCTTAAAGCACTTTCTTAAGTATTAAATTTCTTTTTACAGGCTTGTAATTTTTATGTTAGTACCTACTTGTTATACCTAATTTATTTTATAATTTAAATCTATTTATTTTTCTTGTATAGTGCTCATCCGTCTTTCGGCTGTGTTTGTAAATTTATGTGATTTATAATATTTGTGAAAACTTATAATTAGCCTTCTTTTTGTTTTATGTGGATCTATACTTTATGTAGGTACCTAGCTGTTAGTTTTCCTTTGATCAAAAAATAAAATACAGATAATCTTCAACTAAGTATTATACTTAATATATATAATTCAACAAGTTCAATTTAGGTATTTGGGAAGTAAGATCTTAAATAACATACCTTTATCATCAATTATGCTTTTGAGGAAATACCGTCCTCAATTTCAAGTAAGTTGTCTGGCTTTTCTATGGCCGCTCTACCCTATGTTAATCCCGCGACTTGTCTTGTCAATCACTTTGGAATACAACACATACATTTCAAAAGTTTAAGTAACTCACTATGCACTATTAAAATAAAAAATAATCTAAAAACGTCCTGTCGTAAGTAAGCACTAATGTTCCCAATGTATTATATTACTTTTTGTTCAATGTTGTTCAAACGTTCTTGCGTAAATTAACAGTACATTTAGAACGTCCTCTTTCGTAGATAACTTGCAGTATTTGATAACACTAATCAAGACTGGAATAATAGCGAAACGGGATTATTGAATTATTGATTGATTACAATGAATGATCAGCTGTGATCAGCCATCATCAATGACGTAATAATTGTAATGACGGACGACACAAAATGGTGGCCCTCGTAAGGCGAAGCAGGGGGCAGGACGAGGGAGAGTGGGACGCGTAAACGCCACGTAATACATTGCTCCCACAGACTACATATGTTTTCTACGGTTCAATATTTTAGTTCCATCATTACTAGCCGTGCTGTCAAGTGAGTTGAAGTGACAGGTAGGCAGGCAGTGTTCTTATCGTAAAAATCCAAAATACCGTCCATCACAGTCCGAGCTGCCGTATTTTAAGGAAAATAGTACTCAAATTAAAAGTTTTCTTAACCTCTATGATCTAAATACCTGTCATCCTGTCATGATTACCTGTTGATAATTTGAACCATAATATTTTATGATTTAACATGGATTTAACCCACAGACGTTTGAGTAGTACTAACAGACTAAACCTATTTTACGTATTATACTAGTATTAAAAAGATAAATTGAAGTCATTTTCTGTCATCTGCGTTAGAACCTTCCTAGATAGGATCCTAAAAATAGTATAATGTAATACTGCTTTATGGAAATAACGATAAACTAAATCTATGCGTGATCTATGCTGTGTCTGGTTGCCACAACTAAAAATAATAATATGAATGAATATGACGTATATGATGGTTGAAAAGTTTGACTTTGACATGAAGTGAAGTAAGCAAGAGAAATTTAAAAATTATTAACAATCTGTGATGTTCGTATTTTCTCTAACTCGAATATGTCGAAAAAATAGAATAAATTTCTCTCTTTATTGTTCGTATTAAACTCTAAATGCAGATTTTCTATTTCGTGAACCTGGCGCTCTCATAGTTTACGTCACTGATATTTGATCGTGATACAGTTTTATTTCATTCAAGATTTATGTTGTAAGTATGCACCTACCTTGTTTAGTTTACAACAGGCTTAGCTATTTTCTTTCTAACTGTAAAAAAAACTCGTATTTGGATTTCAATATGTTTAGTGTAGCATAATGCAGGTTCCTGCTGCTGCGTAGGCTTTGATGGTGATCCAATAGAGCGTAGGTAGATGTAGGTACAATAGTAGTTGGATTAAGAAAATGGCTGTATCGTTTGTGTTATATTAAACGTTTTCGGCAATATATATCTACACGGTGGTGTAAAAAAGTATACGATAATTTCACTCGTTGGTATGTGAGATGTGTCAGAGATGCACCAATAATTTCACAAAGTAGGTATGTATATTACACATCAGCAAAGTGGGCTTTCCCCTAGTAGGAGCATAAATTATGCACACAAACAAGGGTTTTTGAAAGTTTAAACTATGGTAAGTAATATAGTATATTTGTATTTCGAAAACTGATTATGACTGTACTTACAAAAACAAAACAAATTCTTCTGGAACTTGGTTTTGTATTTTTGATTTTCCACTAAAAACAGTGTATTATAATATACCTAGTACTTGACTATCACATACTAAAGGACATCAACATTTATTGAAAACAATTTGAGCTTAGTTTTGAACTACATATTGAAAATGATAATGTCTCAGTCTAGCAACTTGAAGGAATGCAATAGAGCATTTTTCTTTTGCTCCAATTATTATTATTATGGTTAGAAGTTACTTTCTGAATACCAATTGTTAGTCACTGTTTGAATAATAAATAGTCTTTGGAACTAGTGTACAAAATTATAATAGTTTAATATCCTTTCAATTGTATATCTATTAATAGATTTATTTTATAATTTAATTAATTAGATTATTAGTTCAAACTTAATTTATTTGAAAGTTTATTTTAACACCTTTACAGACAGTATTTTGAAGCTGCATCTTATTGTAATCTTACTGCCAGGCCAGTTTCTGAAAGCCAAATCAAAGAATCATGGCGATATTTGTACAAAAAAATAAAGATTTTTAGAGATGTTAGAATGTCGATATAATTGATTCTTGGTGCCTAAGGAATAACTTGAGCCATTTAAAATATTTTTAGAACCCTGGGATAAAAATGCGAGTTTCTATGGCAAGCTGGCGAATCGCGACTATTCGCGACCAAAACCATTATGTTGTTGATATGTTTTGCGGGGTTTATAAAATATTTTATGTATATTAACGTTTCTGGTAATGTAATCTCAACATTGGAAGTGATTCAAAACCCTCTAAATTGTTTTTTTTTTGTACAAATCAATGTATGGATCTCGCCATGATTCTTTAATCTCTTGTTGAAAAGTATACCTGTCACTGTTAATGTCATCTGAAATGACAAAGATGGCAACAGTTTATAGATTAACTTTGATTTCATTTCAGAAACGAGTTAAAGTACTATTTAATGTAACAGATAATGCCATAGCATAGGAATTTATAAATCAATTGTTATAAATATTATACTAGCTTCTGACCCTTGTTTCTCCTGGTAGTTAGCATTTGTTCTTAGTGAGAAATGTTTACTTTATGTAATACAAAGTACATGTTTACTAAGATTAATTCCAATCTGTTCAGTGACAAGTTATTGAATAACAAACAACCAGCCATGATCACATTTATCATATTAAGTAGTTGTTTTATAGTCAATATGTACAGTTGCAAACTTTAATTTGAGACCCATTTAAGGTTGAATTTCTTACAACAAACATATAACCTAAGAGCTATTGACAATGTCTAGTGCACTGACTTACAAGGTTCAACAGCTCTCAGATATGCGAATTCCACTGTTGAGCTTTCAACCTTACTGATATAAGTGTTCATATAAAATATCTAGGATATTTATTTTATTTATTTAGTCTTAGGAAGATTTACAGCTTAATTTCTATGATAAAGTAAACAAATAGATGATCCTATGCCATTTACAAATCTCCACCTATATAATATGGGTCCCATTTTAAGTCACATACAATAAGCTATGGGACAACAAATAGGATTTATTGAAATTAGTTGATGGAGATTGGAGTAAAAGATATAGAAATTTTAAAACTGTATATCTCTGTACTGAGTATGTTACATCCATATTTATTTCACTATCCAGGAATAAAGTAACAATATAACAAAGTTCAAGGCAATCTGTTTAAAATCTGCAAAGCCATTAAGGAGCAGTCACAAACATTTACATTGAAATATAAGTTGGATATAGGATGTTTGTGTATGTGCAACATAGATCTGTAGCATTCACAAATAAATGTCTTTGTAGATCTTTACTGACTTTGTTTAAACTGAAATGCCCCCTGTTTATTTTTGATTGGCATTGCTCAGATGCTCATAATAGTACATTGTTGTACATGTGTGCAAAGTTGGACATCTCAGGCGAGGCGATAAGGAAGCCAAAAATGTAATGATCAATGCACAATTGTACACGCGTGTCATACGACGTTTTTCAACACACATGCAATGAAAAAAGCAGACTTATATTTTTTTAAGTAGATTTTATAGTTTATCACCACTGTAGATTCAAATGTCGAAATATTACACAAATCATAATAGTGTATGTTAAATTCTGCCAGTAGGAGAAAATCGTTGTGGAATTTTACTAGGACTATACAATATACATATCTATTTACTTCCTCGACTATAGGTACTCAACATATAATGTGTCTATCTATACATATATGTATCTGTATAGTCTTTTATTTTCATGAAAGTCACCGTAATAATCTTATAAAGAATTAATTTATATTTTGTTACAGGGTATGCTATAAGCAAGCAGCAGGATGCCTTCGACCCAGCTCAACTTGCGGGAAGACGATGTAGTGCGTCTATCGCTTGAGTTCCTCCACAACCGCGATCTCCACATTACTCAGCTATCGCTCGAGCGTGAAACTGGCGTCATCAACGGCAATTATGCTGATGACGTACTATTTTTGCGACAACTCATCCTCGATGGACAATGGGATGACGTGCTAGAATTTATCCAACCCCTCAGTGCTCTCAAAGCTTTTGAAGCAGACAAATTTAATTACGCTATACTAAGACATAAATACATCGAATTGTTATGCATAAGATCTGAAATCAAAGCCTATAATAATGTTGAAAATATTGTTGACGAAGTTGTTAAAGTCCTTAGTGATTTAGAAAAGTTAGCGCCGTCTAAAGAAGAATACTCAAATCTATGTTTATTGTTAACGCTTCCAAGTATAACTGATCATGCGCAATTCAAGAAATGGAATCCGAGCAATGCTCGAGTTCAATGCTTTCGGGAAGTATATCCGCTCGTAGAACAATTTTTACCTTGCGATAAAAAGTCAAGTGGCACTATATCGAAATGTGCAAAGAACGATCGCTTGATGCAATTACTTATAAAAGGCATATTATACGAATCATGTGTCAATTATTGTCAAGCAAAAGCCACGGGATCGAAAGAGGCTCAGTCAAATGAAGTCAGCTTTTCAAGATTACTTGATGGATCCGGATTTGATGAATCCGATTTGAGTTTGCTATCATGGCTCCAATCTATACCTGCCGAAACTTTCAGCGTTCCATTTGAGCAGAGAATGTTAAATGTTGATGTAGAAAAAATGGAACGACCGTCATTGCACACCTCGTGGACTGAGCACATGCTTGTGACACCTATAAAGCCTCGAACATTCCCCCACTTGGCGATGCCATTTAGAAGGCCTCGCTCTGCTGCGGATGCTATGACTAGATCATTGCGACCGCTCCCTGATGGAGCTCCAAGGCATCCCGCCGTTATGGCTTTATCGGCTATAGACTATGGCCCTTCTTCATCATGTTTCGCTGGTTTTCATCTCACTGGAATAAAAGGAAGCAAGCTGATGAATACGTCTGTGGACAGACTATTTGATAGCAAAAATGGGGAAAGTATTTTCAATGGTTTAAACGAAACATTGAAGCCAATTGATGAGCAATTGAAACCTATTGGTGAATTCACCACATCGACAAAAACGAATGAGACGAGTAGTATCGGAGCGTCTAATGCGACTACCCCAGAGCATAGGGGGCAAGATTATTCTGCGTCTACGTCAATATCTACGACTGCGGCGTCGACTGAGCGTTCGTCACTCGCCGAGCGCACGCCGCAGCAGCCTGAGGCGGCAATGGTGGTGGGTGTAGACGGCGACTTTAGACGGGAATTGTTAAAAGAATATCAAATACAAAAACAACGCGAGTGTGACGACTATCTTCGTAATCTCTGTTCGTCGGACTTGCGGCAACAGAAAACGTATGATTTCATTTTAATTAAAAACTAAATTATAACATTTGATATGCATTGCGTTATTAATGTTTTGCTTTTATATTTCAGTATGGAGCAAATTGGGGATGCTGCACCAGATTTTCCAACGACTGTCAAGTACCCACAACAACCGACACCGGAGAAAGCCCGCGAACAAGCTCCGTTCATTAGGTAATTATACAACTTTAACCAAACAATACGAAATTTCATACATGCATTTTAATGAGATGATTGCAATGGATCTACATATGAGTAGTTTATGCGCCCCATCGTATCTCTAATCAATGGTTGTTACTATGTTAGTCTACAACGATCGCTTGTACCAAACAGTTACAATTTTCTTACTGTATAGTGTACTTTCATCGGTAGAACGAGCAAGCAATTTGTTCTGAATGTTTGGTCGTCAACTACTTTTACATCGTTCTCTCTAACGATCTGTTAAATTATAATGCGCCATGTAAACAAGAATTTGTTCTCAACAAAGTATAATTTTAGCTTTGGAATTGGTAAGAAGCCTTTACAATGTACTGTAATTTAATTAATTTCAGGAAAAACGAAATAAGCGAATCGTCCGAAATGGCAGACTCAACGAACGTAAGCATGATCTAGTTTTTATCATTTAAAATATAAGCTATAACAGGGTTACCACCATATTTAAAATAATATCTAATAATAATATTTAATATAATGATCTTTCTTCTAAATCATTGTGATAACTAATTCCATATTTTTATGACGTGAAATAGAATATACAAATATAATTTATCGATTCTTTAAACTGATGTTTGTTGATGCAAATGCTAGCTTTGCTAATCTAATAATTAATTATTTAATTTTCTAATGAATTGCGCACAGCGTGAGCACGTACAATGATAAATGGATTTAATTGAAGACACACACTATGTAAACGTATCGACAATCTCATCACGACCATTATAATTTGTCTAGAAACTATACTGTGCTGGCAACCCTGTGTACACTACACTTGTAATTAGTTTCTGTCCACTGCACATTAAAACTCTTCGTACACTGACTATTACACTACCGCAAACTATTTTAATTCCAACATTCAAAATATTATTCTATGAATTATTTGTTTCGTAATTTATTTTAATCACTACATAGAAAAAAAAGGAATGTGTACTGCCTTTCACAAAAACTCTTTATTACGAATATCTCGTTGTTTGAATAAAAGGTTTCGATTTCAAGATGTGGTAGGGAATATTATAATGTCAACCTTAAAAAACATTATATTAAGAATTGGTAAAAAAATATTGTAACCTAAAACGATATACAAGACTGATTTCGAAACGATCATGCGCACACGCAACTATGCAAATAACGAATTAATACACAAGGGTTTAGTTTTTGCTTTTTGGCTACGGAACCCTAAAAGTAGAATATGTAATAGTGTTGGTTTACTTTTTTAGGGATCTGTACCCAAAGGGTGTCAACTGGACCCTATTACTAAGCCTCCGCTTTCCATCCGTCCGTCGGTATGTTTGTCAGTGGGCTGTATCTCATGAACCGTAATAGGTATACAGTTGAAATTTTCACAGAATGTGTATTTCTATTGCCGCCTTAAACAATATAGAACAAAAATGAAATAAGATGCCCTATTAAAGGGGGCCCCATACAAGAAACGTCTTTACTGAAACCTTCGTGTACTAGTCTGACTAACAGCAAAATTTTGACCGTTTTTTTCTAGTTTTCAGTTCCATTTTAGAACTTTTAAAATTAACTTAGTTAACTAATTTCAGATGATATTTAAAGGTAGCAAGCACACTTTAAATAAAATATATGTGTAGGGAGAAGTAGTAAAAGGAATGAATGCTTTTTATAATTCCGTACTGTTCATTCATTGTCATGTAATTGTCTCAAAACCTATTTATAAATCACTTTCCAGTTCCAATACTGTAGATGTATTTATATCCGAATATGAAGACTTGTTATACAGCGTCCCACAAATCGCCTCAACTTTGTTGGCAAACGTTGACCCTTGTAAAGATATTCCCATTTTGAGGAAGTGTCGAAAAAGTGTCGATGACGAATCGAGGTTTAAGGGAGTTCGTCGAAATTTATATATGATCCCAAACATAGCAGAACTTGTACTATGGACAGACTTGGAGTTGGCGATAAGTCTTGACATCGTCAACGCCTTTAACTCTCTGCCTTGGGACGCAATTAGGGGGGCTCTTGCATACCATCAGGTGCCCTCCTACCTGCAAGCTATAGTAAGGGACTACTTGCACGACAGGTACATCTTGTACATGGACCAAGACGGTAGGAGAATCCGGAGGGAGATCACGTGTGGGGTTCCACAGGGGTCGGTGTTGGGCCCATTGCTGTGGAACCTCGCATACGATGCGGTTCTGCGTGTCAATCTCCCCGCTGGCGTAAAAGTCGTTTGCTATGCAGACGACACGTTGGTGGTCGCCAGTGGGGATACCTTCGAAGGGACCAAACAGCTCGCCGAGCTTGGGGTGGAAGTAGTCGTCGCCAAAATCCGCGAGTTGGGTCTGGAAATAGCGCCTCATAAGACCGAGGCGCTATGGTTCCACAAACTGCCTAGGAGCAGGGAACCACCCGACTCGTGCGTCTGTGTGGGTGAGTCGGAAGTCAGGGTGGGGCGGTATATGAAGTACCTGGGCCTTACCCTGGACAGTCGCTGGGGCTTCGAAGAGCACTTTGATCGCCTCGTCCCCCGGATTGAGAGGGTAGCGGGTGCTATGCACAGACTGCTGCCCAATCTCGGGGGACCGAGAGAGGAAGTTCGCCGCCTCTATGCGGGGGTCATACGATCCGTAGCCCTATACGGGGCGCCCGTATGGGCAAAGAGGCTGGCCATCCGACGCTGTAGAACGAAAGTCTACAGCGTCCAGCGTAAGATGGCCCTACGGATCGTACGGGGATATCGCACAATATCCTTTGAGGCGGCAACTGTTCTGGCTCGCTTTCCGCCGCTGGACATTCTGGCGGACATGGATGCGAGGGTTTATGACCGGATCCGCATCGTCCGCCAGAGTGGTGGAGGCGATCCAGAAGAGGCGATCAGACGGCAGGAGCGACTTATCGCATTCGCAACGTGGCGCGCAAGGCTTCGAGATGAAAGGTTTGCGCGCAAACGCGTAGTCGAAGCAGTCCTGCCGGTCTTCGAGGCCTGGATGCAGCGAGAAGGTGGACGACTCACCTACAGACTTACACAGATAATCACCGGGCACGGGTGCTTCGGTGATTATTTGTGTAGGATCGGTCGTGAGGCGACGGCGGCTTGCTTCCACTGCGATGGGAGCGACCAGGACTCCGCATCGCACACGCTCGGGGTGTGCCCTGCGTGGGAACCCGAGCGGCGGATCCTGGTCCAAGAGATCGGACGGAATCTCTCCCTGCCAGCAGTCGTGTCGGCGATGCTGAGCGGGGATACGGCGTGGAGGGCCGTAGCCTCCTTCTGTGAGACTGTAATGGTCCAGAAGGAGGCTGCCGAGCGGGATCGGGAGAGGGCCGATCCCACCCGGAGGCGAAGCCGCCGGGGCACAAACGTGCCTCGTAGCGGCCCCCCTGCCCTGTAGCTCGGGCTTAGAATAACAGCTACGGTGTTCCCCTGCCTGTCGTAAAAGGCGACTAAACGGGGCCTTTGGGGTTGTGGGCAATCAGAGCGGGGGCTTTGTGCGCCCAGAAGCGACCCCAAGGAGGACGATGGGTCGACGTGGTCTCGACTCATCGTGCGATAGCACAGCGAGGGTGCTGGGGGGAGGTGTCAGACTTCCCCCGGGACGAGCTATCAAAGCGCCGCGCTTGGAGGGGTGAGCAGGTACGCGTTCAACACGAGAGCCCGCCCCCCTCTCTATAGCGCAGGTGGCGACCACCGTGGGGTTTTAGCCGGTAAAAGTCCGGCATAACCTGGCCGCTCCCCCCCAGAGCGGTCGGGTATCCTATGAGGATTTCCCCACGCTAATAAAAAAAAACAAAAAAAAAAAAAGGTAGGTATGTATGTACGTATTTTAGTAGTTGAAAAAATACCATGTATGGTGAATATTTCAATTAGGATGGCCAAATCCTAAAGTATAGGTAATAGCGAAAAATATTATATTCGCGCAATATTAATATATAGCTTATTATCAATTTTTAAATTTATTTTTTATTTATAACTTGATCGAATCATAGAGCTTAGTCATAAATCATATTTTGATAATAATTTGTGTGCGAATAGACCCCTGTCGGGTCTATTCGCACACAAATACAAAAGAGAAAAATGCTCAAAGGACGCTCGAGGCCGATTTTGATATTTTTTTTAATTATAGAGTTTATCTGCGCAGGGACTAGCGATATTTTAATGGCGTATAAAACAACACAATCGACAAAACACATCGACAAAACCATCTTCAAAATATTATGTCCATACCTACTTATTGGAATGGTCACCATTTTAACTTTGTTATTTTATTTTAGATAGTAGCTGTGCAGAAAATATGCGATTGCTTTGCCTCTTAATGCCATACAGAGATACTGAAAAAAATTCATTTGAAAGGCAATTATAACTAACACCTATCAGTTAATTAGAGAATTATTAACATAAGTATATGTATGTTAAACGTAGGTAACAAATATCAAAATTTTCCAATATTTGTAGTTTTTCGGATTTATCACAAAAACTACACCCTAATGAACTTTTTAACTTAGTATTTGACATTGAAGTTATTATCTGTAGAATGACATCGAAATCATTGTTCTGAGTCACTTTTTTTAAGAGTTACTGTTGTTTGAATACTTATCTTTCGCGAACGCCTAGTAACAGTTGTTAGCTTCAATGAATGGCTTTGAGTGTGATCAATTTTAATTTTTAACACAATGATGATTTAATGATCATAATCATCATCAGCCTATAATGTCCCACTGCTGAGCAAAGGCCTCCTTTTACAAATCAGGGTGAAAGGGAATGGGCAGATACTCCACCACGCGTGCCCACTGCGGATCGTTGGAGGTAGATATTGGTGCTTTTAAATTGAATTCACGTCAAAACAAACTCATTCACTTCGCCAATGTAAATATGCACAGATTTTTAATGTTGTTATCATAAAATTACAATTAAAGATCCCGAGAAATGAAGAAATCGTTACATTATTTCGTCTATTCTATACTCATAATACAGTAATCGTCCATATTGCACACCAAATGAAACCAGACAATAAGCTCTAATACATTTAAATAACACTGCGACAAATACGTTGTTAAGTTACCCAAATACATACAAGTAAAAAAATAAAACGCTTAAGGTTCTTTTTGAGAAAATTTTAAGTAGTTGTATTTCTAGCCAGTAGATATGGGCACAGAATAGGTAAGGTATAGGTAGGTTCTGAACTATTAGGTATTCAAGAAAAACGCTGAATGCAGGAACCATGAGCTGAATTTTGAAGAAAATAAAAATTACATTAAAGGATTCGAAGATGTTTGTTCGGAGCCTGGCATACCCATCAGGCGCCTTTTTGTATTATTTTTAATTAAGAGGAAAGGATGGCTGTGAGAAATTTGGAAATAGGTTTTTAACATGTCTATTGTTGTCGCGCTGTGTTCGAGCTGTCCCGCCCGAGGGCGATAGAGGCAAATACACCTTGGACCGATTATACCTATTTAAATTAGACGAAATCGCTATTTCGTAATCCCCGGTTTTCTCCTCCAAAATTGGATCGATTAATAAAAATATCTATGTCTGTCGATTATTCTTTGTTGTTTTATATTCGATAAATTTGTTTGCTGGACGTTTGATAAGGGCGTTAAAAATGGTAAGTTTTTGTGATTTTAGAAGGCTCCTCATAATAATTAATTTATGGAGAAAAACACAACCGAGGCACATACAGTGGTAACTACAGATTGCATGGTAGAATAATCATTGCTCTAGTGTCATTATCCACAGAGGAAACTGAGGATTACGTTTGTATGGAAAAACCCAACCAGCATTTCCTTTTAAATGGCGGCGCACGATGAAACCTATATGTATTGTATACATCGATTGGAGACAGTCATACGAACGACAAAATACCAAGGTGTCCGTCCATATCCTAAAGCGTCAAGTTATAGAGTTTGTTTGACAAATTCAATAAACTTGAAATTCAAATTCAAATTTCTTTATTTGCATACAATATGATTAATTATAGTGATGGTATGGGACATATTATGTTCAGCATATTTTCCCATAGAAAAGGCGTGCAAATTAACACAAAACAAAGTGGAAACAGTTGAAAATAATGTTGAACATAATCCAAGTTATAAAATTTTAATATACATAGGTTGGAGTTTAAAATATAATAATGTCAATAAAATTACAATTTAATTTATTTTTATCTCAATAATTTCATATTCCTTGTGTATTATTTGTGTATGTCATATTTTTGTATTCACTTATTGAATAAAAACTGAGCTGCAAAGCCAAACGGTTAATATATTTTTTAATGTAGTGAGGGTAGTTTGTGTATCCCTTATAAAAGATGGTAAACAATTATATAATTCTATTGCCATAAAGTACACATTCTTTTGGAAAAGGCTTAGATTGCTTGACGGTAATATTAATTTATTTTTCCTAGATTCTCTTGCTCGGATTGTCTTGTGTGCATGACCCCTTTCGGTGCACATCCTAAAAATATTAAATTTTTGTGTTACTTTATAGATCAACTAGCAGACCCTCGCGGTTTCAACCGCGTGAGGTTTGAATTTTTTTTGACAGAATAAAAGGCAGATGGAGCGCGCGGAAGACGAAATGGAAGCCAAAAAAGCAAATACATATTAAAAATCCTTTTATTCTATAATCTGTGCGCGAAAAACTAATTATTTTACAAAAATAAAAGTAGCTAAGACTCCATATTATAACATCAGCTAGGAAAAGACAGACAAAAGTTTTAAAAAACTAAATCCGATATATTCAAAAAAAGTTGAACTCACATAAAAGCTTGGTACAATGCTCTGCTTGTTGCTGCAAAATTCGGAGGAGGGATTCTAAGGAGTATTGATGTCAACTTCGATGCAATTTACCCCTAAAATAACTATCTAGCCCTTTTTAACCCCGTTAGGCGATGAGTTTCAATAAAACACGTCTTCCATCAATTCCGTTAAAGAATGTTTATGCAAAATTTGAAGTAGATTGCACCAAGGAATCACGTTGTCCCATAAAAACATTGCCCCCATGTTTTACCCCCTTAGGGGTAGAATTTCGGAGAATCCTATCTTATCGGATGCCTATGTCATACAAAGAACACATTCTCCAAGTTTCAGGTCTCTACGATCAGCGGTTTAGGCTGTGCGTTGATCCATCAGTCAGTCATTCAGGACAAAGTATTTTATAGTCGTTTGGTGTAGAGTCAATTGTTAACGTTCACAAGAGCCGTATCGGGGCCAAGATTGAATAAATGAATTTTGATTTTGATTTTATATGTATAGATGAAGATTTCTGTCAATTATTTTTGACATTCAACTCTATAAATATTTCAATTAACTTTTAAATTCCGATACAATCCAATATTCCTATTTCATCTAATTCAGTGGTATTTTTTTTATATCTCCCCCTTACCCTTCATGTTTTCAGCAGCATCATTATGTCAATTGTTACAACAAATAAATGGCTGCGGTGGCGATGTAATGATGATATCTGTGTATAACATTATCTTCGATACTTCTGCGCAATAATTTAACGTTTTGATTAAATTTCCATGCTCCTATAAAACTACTGTTGTTATTTATTGCTCCATAATTATAATGACCTTCAATTTGACTAGATAGGTACTACTCCACGCCCACTTTATGTATATAAAATGCATAATCATATAAATGTGACTGGATAAAATCTTAGCTTTAGCTGGGTGACAGATGTGACAGTTTAATACGAGTTAGGTTTGGTGCCGCCCGCTTGACGACGCGGAGACGTTTCGGGTTGAATTTTATTGTTGTGGCTTTTGTACAGTTACAAAACAACATTCAAATAAACATAACAACTTCCATTAAATTTATTTCTTCGAGCGTCTTTGGGATTTTTTAAATTACGTCTGTTTAATGTTGAATTTAGTTTTAGTTAGGATAAATCTCTCAATCAATTACTTGCTTTCATTATATTATATTATTCAAAGAAGTGGTTCCAAACTACCCTGCCAGTAAGTGCCGGCCGTTTACTGTAAGTAATAGACAAAAAAGTTTGCAGATCTTTGATAAAATAAAATAAAATACGACCGCGAGGATAATATATAATTTACATCAAAATTACGAACCCTGCTATTTGACTAACCATATTTTTTCTTTTTACTTTCGGGATAGTGTCATATAATAAAAAAAGTTCCACGTTCTATGGCGCGGCGTTAATACCTAACGCTTGACAATTAAATATTCATGTCCGTCAATAAACATAATATTTTTATTGTTGTCCATTCTAGTCAAGTATTCTATTATACTACATAACGATATGTTCTTAGACAGATAGTTGTTTGGTCTTAAAGTTGACTTGAAGTGTTGTACTGAATAGAGAATGTCCCCTCGAGGCAAAGTCTGTCGGCCCTTTGACCTATTATTGTGCGATTGAGAAACATTCAATACTGAGCGTAAATACTTTGAGATAAAATCTTTGCGAAGTTTCAAAGTATCCATCCAGTTTAGGTATATGTACATTGTTATCGGATTTGGAAGTACTTTTATGTTTTTTTAAAAGGAACACTAAATTCTGAACGGGAGAACTTTTTATGCCCTACTTCATAACGAGTTCTCTTCCCTTCTGCCTGGTGACGTACCTTATAGAAGATTGCAATAAAATAATATAACTTTAATGTGTTCCTGCGGTGAGTTTGATCGCCAGAGCTCTATGTGGAGGTGCTGTGCTGATATTGTGCGGGGACCAGCAGCAATGTGGTCCCTTCCATTGCCGGCACAATGACTATCAACAAATCTTCAAAGCCCTCTTTATGAAGGGTGTGTTGCAAGCGTTTATAAGCTACGGTTCGGTTTGTTTGCAACCTTGTAAAAGAAAACCCATTAAATAAACATCTGAATGTTTCCTTTTTATAACTTTTCAGTTGTTATTCTCATTTATCCATTTTCTCGTTCGGTCCGATCTAAGGTACCAGTAACTTGGTCCCCATTTAAGGAACCGTGAAATTGTCAGCTAATTCCATTAGCAACATTAGTATAATATGGGTTAATTAACTTCATTCAGATTAGTCGCTAATTAATGTCTATTATGAGTGCTATTGGAATAATAAGTGTTTATCCATCTTATCATCTTCGATAATTAACGAATACACGATATGATTTTGACAATTTTGAAGTTGCAAATAATTTAAGAGGGTGTTACACAAAAGGTTAAAGAAATAAATTTTGTTTAATAGCCATTATAATTCCCCTTAAATGAAAGTAAAATTAATAAAATTAATGAGTTTTTAATTACTTACAATTACAAAATTACGATTTTCTTTAATTTTTATACATACTTTGTATTGCCTCCTCGTGCTTCCATTACTGCGTTTAAGCGGTTTGGCATACTGTATACCAAGTTCCTTATACGATTTTGGGGAATCCTATTCCATTTTTCTGTGAGAGCAGTTTTGAGCTCACGAAGCGTGATTTTCGTTGTTTTACGCATCTTCCAAGCATGCTCTATGGGGTTGATATCCGGGCTGCGTGCTGGCCACTCCATTCGTGTAATGTTCACCCTTTGAAGGTTCACAATCCAACCTGTATGAGCATAGCATTCTCACCCATATTGACCATAAATGGCCCAAAAATTAAATAATAATTTAATAGCTAATAATAAATAATTTTGAAGGAACCCTGATGACTATTCTACGGAACCCCTGGGTTCCGCGGAACCCATTTTGGGAATCCCTGTCTAAATTGTCATTTTTCTTTGTCTAAACACAATTTAGCTAGCATTCTTAGTTTTCGAGATTTATAGGTTTCTGTAAGTGACCCGGATTCATTGCTCCCGAGTGTATTTCCATTTTCTGTTTACTTAAAATAACAACAAATAAATTAAAATGGATCGACTTTTTTACAATATTTTGTAGTTCACTATAAAAAAAATAGTTTAATTATGAGAAAATATTAATTTGCGTATTTATTAATTTGATTCTAAAAAATTCAAACTCGGATGGATTACAGAGACGAGATGATGATTATTTTAATGTTTGTTTTAATTGATTTGGTATGAAACACAATAAACGTCACATTTTTCTCGACTGTATGTATAAGTTAATACGACCCGCGACGCCTACGTGCTTTTCGGTCCTTGTTTATTATTGATGATCTATTAGCAGCATTAATGTCCTTGTCACCTATAGAGGTATACCTAGCATGTAATTGTAGGACACTGCGTTAATCGTAGTCTTGTTGCTCGAGCGCATGCCTCTATGAGTCATCGGTGAGCGTTCTGCGCACAATGCCGTCCGAGCAGTCCAGTCGCGCCGCGGCATACTTACGAGACATACATGTCACTTATTTCACGGTACACACTCGTTACGATCGACCGAGCTTCAAGATATTTTTCTTAAGTTGTGATTTTTTTTCTTGGAGAAGTGGTGATTTTTATAACATAAAATGACTGCGGTGAAGAAAGTACAGGCGATGAGGCAGCTAGATTCTATGTTCGGCAATATGAGCCTCGAGGGGGAGGGCCGGCACTCTCCTTTTGTCAGCTCGATCATCGAGCACGACCCTCGTTGCGACGTACATGGTCGTTGTAGTACGCCGTATCGGTCGTCGCTTTACCTTCACAGTCGAGAGACTACGCCAGGATATTTTAGGGACTCAGTTTCACCGTCAAATGGACTCATCATCAGGTCCGTATTAATTATTAATTATTATCTATATCATAATTTATGAATTCAATCGTATTGTTTTGTTTAATAACAATTATATATATAATCAAACAGGCGACGTGACTCCCTGGGAATGACAGGCTCTCCCGCGCGCGAGATGGAACATCCTTCGACGTTCCCAAGTATACTGCGCCGTGATCGCCACAGTCCTTCCGTGACTCCCCCGAGAAGAGAAACACCGAGCCCTACACAAAGATTCAATATCAAAAGGCATTCAATGGGGTCTTTCCCTAATTTAAGCCGAAGCAATATTGTCAACTACAACAGACGCGATTCCACGGTCAGCAACGGTATAAGGGAAATGAAGCGGGATTACGTCGGATCAACAAATTCTCTGTCTAGGAAAAGTTCCATTGATACAAAAAAGTCGTCTACAGATTCTTTAGATATGTGGCATACGGCTTGGGACGCGGATCGAAAAAGTTCTGTATCATCGTCGGTGCATGACGACAGGTTGTCATATGAACATAATAAGGTAATTATTATTAGAAACAAATAGCTCGTGTCTTTTGACAATACCCTTATTCATAACGCTGTTAATGAATATCTTATACGAGAATTACCTCATCGTTTGTGCCTCGTTCGTTGTTTAAATAATGCATTTATCCAGGAAAATGCATCGCAATTTATATTTGTCCATGACTCCGATTACGACCAAGTGTCCATATTCTTCGTGATGTCATCATTTAAATGAATTAGCATCGATCACTAGTGAGTAAAAATGTATGGAATTGCAATGTGGTTGTTATGTATGATTCTAATTTAGTTGATAGCTGAAATATTAACTTATTTCATTTGAAAATTTGAAATAGGTACGTCGCCTAACGTAAGCGATTTCTATTTTCAATAGTCCCGTTATATCTTCACTAAGCGTGAAGCCATCATTACGTCTTATACAACTTATTAATTATTAGGTATAGCGATATTTTTCTAAGATTGCACGGTTGAATAGGATTTATACAACGCTGTCACGGCATTCACGCATGCATGGGGTACCTACTAGTAATTATTATAGAGGTAATTTTAATAGAATGGAAAAAAATATCAATGAACTACTGACGTCAGTATACTCAATAAATATAATATGTTTAAATGCAGTGAATTACTCATTTTAATTATTGTTTGCTATAAAATAAGTAAGTAGTCCTACCTACGTCAAAGAATTATATGTTGGTCAAGCTTTCCTGGAGTTGAGGTATAACTGTAGCATAATGTACTGAATAATTGTGATCGTTTTTCTAACAAAAGATTTAAAATCTGTCTCAATACCGCATCAAATGGTTTGTTAAATTTTACATATACATACGAGCTCAAGGGAAATGTATAGAAACAAAAAATCTTTAATTTTGTTAGCTTACCGTAATTCAAAACAACGATTCCTAAAGATGTTCTAAGCAAATCAACATACTCTCGTCTTTTCAAATTGCGTGCTGTTCAGTTAATTAAATATTTATACACTTCTATTGATCGATACGCATCTTATCATTTGACTTCCATCCTCATCATTTATGCGTTATGGTCTTATCTCCATATTATTTTACATGTATTAAGGTGTGTATCACTTAAACAGAAAGTTGATTACCTGCTACATCCATACATAAAGACTTGTTTCGGCTTAAGTCTCATATTCAAATTCTATTAGAAACTCGTAAAGATATAATAGTAGGTATGCCGATGTTCGCTGTATGGCCCTGTATGGCCCGTGTCGGTCGGTAGGGAGTTCGAATCGCGCTTCGTTCTTGGTGACCTATACATCCTTAAATGGACATGACGCCGCCAACTGGTTACCGTCTCGACTAAATCATGACAATATTTACATTTTATTTCACACGCCAGTGCAATATTGTCTCGAATAGAAGTTTAGTAGAGGGCGTTTATTTTAACGATTATCCAAGAACCTAGTACACTTCGATTTACTTTACACATTAATAATTATAGTTGAAGAACTTAAATACAATGAGATTAGCTGTACCCGGGCACCAGCGATTTATATGAACGTTACAAATTGACTCTACAACCGGTTATCTACTTATTGTTTGCATATTATGATCATGTTATATGAATAAATAATGAAGCATGTAATCAAACTATAAGAAAATACTTATCAGCCTTAAAAATTTGTCAGTGGGCTTAAAATTATCAATATATTCTAGGATCTTTCAAGTGAATGCGATAATGACTTAACGAGAATTATCTTAGATATGGATATTACTATTATTCAGTGGTGACATACATTCTAGTAGATAGATAGATAAATAGATAACACTTTATTGTTACACCACAATGATTGAAGTAGTACTACAAAACAACTGTTATCGAAAGTGTTACAATGGGCGGCCTTGTCACTAAAAGTGATCTCTACCAGACAAGTTTTGGATTGAGAGGAGCTAAAATAAAATACTTTGGGGAACAATCCAAAAATAAAAAAATGTAGCACCTTAATGTATTATTTTTTATATTGTGATTAAAAGACCGGGAATCGAAAGCATAACATCCTGCATAAAAAACAATATCAGGAACAGACACAGCCTGTGTAAATAGCGTCCTTTTGATCAATCCCAATTTAAATTGTAACTCGATCTCAGTAAATACTGTTTGACCCGAGAGCCTCGTTCCCAGTTGATCAGCCAATGAGTTTCAATTGACCGTAGTACATAAGCCTGTAACTGGATGATTCATTTGAAATATTTGTTAGTATTGATAATTGTGTAAATGTTTACCTCCGTGACGTTTGCTACATTGAGGATTTTGGAGAAGGTATGCTGATGAGTCATAAATAGTCATTATGAAGTCATGGGCTCCGGTGTGTTCTGTTTCGTCAAGTTTCGTTTTGTCAATAATTATTTTTAAATTTATGTTTCGTTTAATAACACTGCTTTTTCTCAATTTTATTACATATGCACTGCATTTTGTCACATGTACGTACTTGCGTTCCAATAAAATAAAGTTTGTTATTTAATTTAATCATGAATAATAATTCTGTGATACAGTATATGGGTACAGGTAAATTGTAAAATATATATTTGACTAAATAAACAATTACACATGTATACATAATTTTATTATATAAATTTCTATGATTAGACAATGTTGAGGAAATCTACGTAAATGGTTTAAATATACTGAGCTCACAGCATTAAAATATACAATTTATAAAACCAATAAGTATCATCCATACTGACTGCACATGTGTATGGTAAAAATCTGCTGTAATTTGTGTAAAATATATAAATATGAATCTATACTAATATTATAAAGCTCAAGAGTTTGTTTGTTTGAACGCGCTAATCTCAGGAACTACTGGTTCGAATTGAAAAATTATGTTTGTGTTGGATAGTCCATTTATCAAGGACTATATAACATCACGCTGCGACTAATAGGAGCGAAGCATCAGTGAAAATTGTTGCAAAAACGGGAAAAATTATTCATATTTGAAGGCTTCCGTCGCGTGCGCTGCGTAAACGATTCAAGTAAAAGTACTTTGAAATATATTATTTTAAAAACTTCTTAATCGCGATCATAATAACAGAAATTGACGCGGACGAATTCGCGGGCAACAGCTAGTATTAGGGCATGTAATATCGGAATGTTTTTCAATTCCGATATTGATTTCCGATATTGGATCTCAATATCGGAATTCCGATATTAATATCGGAATTAGACATTTTTATTATAAATTGCACATATTCCTTATAAATAGCACATATTCCTTATAAACTTCACATAGTTATTTATCTATACTAATATTATTAAGTGGAAGAGTTTTTTGTTTGGTTAAACTGGCTAATCTGTGGAACTGCTGTTCGTTTTTTTATCACTTATAGGAAGCTACATTCTCCCCGAGTATTATAGGCTACTTTTGATCCCGGGAACGTGGGTGAAACCTCGGGAACAACTCGTTATAAAGTTGGATTGAAAACATCTTCTGCTCAGTCGAGCACTCTTGTCAGAGTGGTCGTGGTTGCAATAGATAGTGTACATGGTGGGTCTTCAATGTTCTCCTTGACTAGGGTTACAGCTTTCGTAGCGTTGCGAGTACACCCTGGACAATAAGACTTCATCGAGTGTTCGTTTCTGCAGATCATCATCATCATATCAGCCTAGGGATGTCCACTGCTGAACATAGGCCTCCCCCATTAACTTCCACTTCTTTCTGCAGATGTAACCAAATAACTTCAGAATTCGAAGCTGCATAGTCGATGAAAGACTATCTGTTATTCTAAGCTCCTGCAGCATCGAGTTATACGTGTGAAAGACCGTCAACGGAATTTTCAAGAAGCGTCTTCAGCACCACATCTCCAGTGCGTCAATTTTCCGGCGATCTTGTAGGCTTAAGGACCAAGTTTCAGCTCCATACAGAAAGATCGGAAAGACCAGGCATCTCATGAGTCGAATCTTTGTTTTCCTGGTTATCCTACTGCTTTTCCAAATCTTCCTACTGCTGATCTTGTCATTGCGCATGGTCTTCTGATCTCATCTTCACAGTCTCCTATGTTGGAAATGGTAGAGCCAAGGTAGATGTATCTTTTTCGCAGTACATCCATTCTATTAAGTTAGGCCCGGTCTATTATTAACATTTCTTTCTTCATTTTCTTCATCTTCTGTGTTGATTGCAAGTCCGAATTGGAGATTTGTGGTTTCGAATCCGACTGGTAGTTCCATAGTCAAATGCATTAAAACAAACGAACAAAAAAATCTTCAGTTTCATTATATTAAAACTAGCTGCCCCCAGCGGTTTCACCGTTTAAACAAACAAAAAACCCTTTATTATATTAGCATAGATGTTAACATATTTAGTATAATTAATATTATATTAGTATAGAAAAAGATAATGGTGCCGATTCTGTTGTAAATCGCACAAAATTCTTAATTTTAGAAAATCACATGTCTTTGTTACAAACATGAAAACGATAGAACATATTTAAAGCTATGAAATTAGTATTTGCCGTCTTCATTTGCGTGTATTTAGACGTAACCGATAGATGGCGACGTAAATTTGTGTTGAAAACAAGCATTGGATTAATTTGACAGGACTAAATTTCTTACATCCTTTTGTTATGTTTGTTAGAAAGAGATATAGTGAGACTAAATTTTTTTTGTTTTAAACAACAGAATCAGCATCATTGTATGTTTATTTTTTAAACGCTCGCTCCTTGCTAATATTTTCCTAAAAACAAAGCGTCAAGCATTTTTATGGATAATGAACATCGTATTTTGTTGAAAAAATACGCTCACTTGCAACACTGGTACGCAAAATTGATGTACGATACGTTAATTTTATAGCTCTAAGTGACCATACCTTGTGGCGCGCTTAAAAGCTTTATTTAAAAACTCAAATAGAAAAAATATCCGATTCCGATATTACGATATTGGATCACTCAATTCCGATATTGTAATATCGGAAAAAACGGTCGGAGATTCCGATATTACGAGATTCCGAGATTCATGCCCTAGCTAGTATATAATATAAATAAAATAAGTGTGGCCAAACGAATAAAAAATATTTATTTTAAAATTAACTAATGTATTTTTAAAACTTCATGTTGCGTGTGTGTAACCAAACAAAAGTCAATGAAATATTGAAATTGTGGCAGAATGAAACTGTGCCAAACGGAACACATCCAGCGTTTTGTGTGTTGTTTACATAAAATGAACGATTTTGCGTATTATGTTATGATACCAAGTTATTAACGTGTTGTGTATGACATATCTTCTCGTGTCTGTCCATAATTTTAACATTTTAAGGGTCCCGTATCCTCTGTTGTCACAGGGCTGCTTTCATACCTTTAAATTTTCGTTTGCGACCATATGTATTAGAATAGATAATATGTGGTATAATAGATTTTAACGTGTTAAAAAAAAATGTTACAACTCACATATAGCACAAATTAATCCGCATATTGTCTCAATCTCAAGATTAAAAAGAAGGGGAGAAAACGTGTCGCCTTGTACCAATCCTCTGTGTGTGTGCCAACAAATAGCTCTCTGGCTGAATTTTGAGTTTTCTCTCTTTTAATAAAAAGTTCATATCGGCACATTTGCGTACCCACGCCATCACTATCCAAAATTTCTAACAAGTACGGTACTTAACGTCAACATTTTTGTACGCCTTGTCAGCATCAATACAGCAAGCTATTGTAGACATGTAGATTTTTAAACCTGGGTTATACAATTCTTGCTTTAAACCATCTTATGTAATAAGTAAAAAAAAAGGTTATTTGTATTGTTATTGTATGGAAACCAACACCGCGTGCGCCAGACTCGTACCGGTGTTTTTGTAACATTTGATAATCATCAATGTCTTAATTTTGAATAGCACAGGCGCTTATCAATATAATTATGATAATACTCATGGTATAGATGTGATAATTCCAAGGTATTAATTATTATATGTTTTCCATGCGTAGGCCGAAATTAAGATTTTTATGAGTTTGTTCTGACATTAGTTTGTTTATTACATGGTCTATATATGGTACAGCCTTGAGTTCCTTCGTTACGAATAAGGTGACTAATTAAATATTTGAATTTTCCAGCGTTATTTCTAGAGTGGCGTGGGTTGTCTACGTGAGCAATATTATTGTGATTTATCACATTGTTCCAAGTATTGTCAGACATAGTCAATGTTATAGGTAACACTTTAGTAGGTAGATACGTAGGTACCTAGTAATCATCCATACATTACATATATTTTTATTTCTGTTATGCCAAGCATTTTATTACTATTCAAGCGTAACAAAGAAGCGAAAGTTGTATGCGCGCGTAACGAATTATATCTACACTAAGTATTTCTAAATGTTACGTTTTAAAGAATTCACACAGGCAATGGTGTCGTGACGTACCTCTCATTACGTAATCAAATCAATGACTTATATGCTCCAAATGTAACTCCGTGATCAATGAACTAAAATTACGTAAAATAATAGTTTCTAATTCAAATTCCACAGCAGTTTCGGATATCCGGTTATTAATATTGAATAGTTACGTCTTACGATGACTCTTTCATTTGGTGGAAATGGCAGTGTCTATCCACTCTTCAATAATAAAACACATAAAGGTAAACTGTAAAACCATATAATGTTAAATTAGGAAATTATTAAAATAACAAGAAATATATAGCTATTTTATATGATATAAGCTATTTTAAATAAAGTAACTACTGTAGTAAGTAAAACACGCACTAGACCGCATCAAGTGACAAAATATAGAGTCTGGCTATGAATTGACAATAAAGTTAAAATTTGACGACTTAGCTACTCTTTAAACAGAGAGATATCTTTTACTCAATTCAAGAGCGATATCTAAGTGTGTTCGTTCGACGCGTTGACCGCGCACGGGCTACCCCTTTCACTTGTATTCGCATTCAACGGATCGAGCGGAACGCAGGTGCGCCTTTCTCTCTGTTTTCATCTCTGTCTAGCGTGCGGCGAGGCGGATGGTGCCGTGGTGCAACACCGGTGGTGGGCCAGCGCACGCCGCTCGCCGCCCGTGACAACAGTAGCGCAGTTTCCTCGACTACATCCGCACGGAACCGACACCGCTGCGCTCGGATGCTCTATCGCGATCTGACATGAAGTCCAAACCGGCACACTACGTAGACGCGCCGTTCAGACCGTGGCCGCCGCTTTCCCGTCAAGTGCAGCCGAACTTTTATTTTCGACCGCCGGATCCGATGGACATGAGAAATTTCAAAACGTCGTCTTCCAAAGGATCCACCTATTCAGACTTCTCCGGTATGAGTGGTTATAGCAACAAATCGCGGGATTATTATTTCTTGTCTCCAAGTTACCGGTCTGCGGGTGCGCCAACGCCGAGTAGTCACGCTGATCTGTACGTGAGTCGTGAGAGACCTCGCCAGCTGCGGAACCCCAATCCGGAGCCGCCGGGAGCCTGCGCTTGCAGTCGCTCGCGGTCGCTCGAAGATGTCCGCACTGACGTCGTCACCGAATGGGAGGACGACGACGAAAACGGCAACCGAATTGTTGCTCCCGCAACCAAATTCAACCGTACATCGTACAAAACAAATACCGCATTTCAAAAACAGGGATTTCTAACTCGTCACTCAATGGAAAATCTAACTGATAGACCGCCGCAATTATTGCCACCCAAACGGATTTCTGCCTTTCAGGTAATTGCATCAACTTTCTACTAAGACAGCAGACTCATTGTAACATTATTACATTGTACGTTTGTGTTTGTGTCGTTATTTGGTTGGGGATCAGTTTCGATGGCCAGACCGGACCATAGCACGTATAATTAATTACTGATATTGACAAAGCGCACGTTCTGGACTATTTTTATGCTAAGCGATGTGATCATTGAATATTTTGTATAAATTAAGCTTTAGCGAATTTATTTTGAACTGAGAAGGTAATCACTTATGTTTATAACTGATGATAATGTTCGTCGATACACTCGGGCATGGGAATGTGAACCGAGCATCGGAGCTCAGTCAGGCCTCGTTCAGCTCCGGTGAACCGCAACGCACCGTCCTGCGTGTAACGGACGCTCAATACTCGTTTTTATAGGCGCATACACATAAATCATAGGAACCTGCTCCTCACTAGCTTATCTCATGCTAATATAATGCGAATTTGGGTTTCCAGGTAATTCGGACACTTTTTGTTTCATTACCTGTCTTGCAACGCGAGTGTGAATTCTATTGTTTTTTTTTATTGTTTCGTCAATTCTCATTTAGAAATTATGTTCGTTATATAACACATGCCTGGTTGTGGGTACAGCAGTGTACCGTTTACAAATAGTGTTGGTGTTGCCGATGTTGAGATTTAGGAGCCAATATCACAATATCTGGTTTCCGAACATGACTCTACCTATAAATAATTTAACTAGACCAAAAATCACATGAACAATAGCAAATCCAGTTAAACATGTACGCTATGATAATAAATTAAAAATGTAGTGCTATTATTTTAACGAATTGACTAATGGAGCTAAGTTAATGATACATACCTAAATAACTAATAGTTGTAAACATATTTGCAGTTATCATAATTTCTTATCATGAGTAAAGCCTTTAAAGATTTCTAAAAGATCTTTTGTGGTGCTAGCTAGTGGATAATTGCAACTTTCAATAATTCGAACCGCTTGTCAAACCGGCGTAAAACCGGATTTAATCAACGGTTATGATGATATAACTGATACTATTCAGTCGTAGATTTCTTAGAAATATTACATAATCTTACAAACGTTTGTCTGTCACTGACTTGCATAGTTTTAACGTAAGATATTTTCTCCACTTTTTAATAATTGCTATTACCCTATAAATCAATGCCCGTTAGTTATGTGTAAAAAGAAACGACGTCTTTAAAACTGAATATATATGATTAATTACGTTACGACACCGCTTTAAGTGATATATCAAAATCTCAGTATGATCTACTCTGGCGGGGCCACCTCAAAAAATAGAGCACTTAGCGAAGATCTGTTCGCTCCCAAAATTTGCGAATATCAGGAAATCCTTTCTTAGTGACCTACAAGGAATATTTCCTCTTAATTCCAAATCTCTAGGTCCATTGGTTTAGGCTCTGCGTTGTCTGTTTATTGGTCAATGTGTGTGTGTCAATTTGAATTTTGAGTTTGAATTTAAGTATTATGAGTAGTCTACGTGCCATCTTTAAACTAAAATCAATCTGAATTATACTATTACTCGATTGGAATTATGCAAATATCAATTTCGCTCCAAGACTATTCAAAGTCAGAGCCATTTATTCAATCTATGAAGGTCAAATTGACTGAAGTTACCACTGGTTCCGAAGTTAGTCTTCAACTGAGAAGAATCTCGCAAGAACTAAGCAAGGTTACATTTTAAAAATATTTGTTGGACAATCTGACTATATATGCAATTTTTTTTATATGTTTACAAAGTATAAGTAGTATAAATCTAATGTGATTATGATGGAACTTTCACTAAGCTATGTCTAAGAAAATACTGAAGCTTTCTGTGAAAGTCCTATCGTAATAGGATTAGCGGTTTCCGAGAATAGCACAATATTAACAGGTGTCAGAAACGCATTCTCTCGGAGGCCGTGTTGTAATTATAATATGTACAGACAACACAAACACACAACAAATAATAAAAGCATTTTCAACTTACTTGTACGTGTATGGAGAAAATGTTTGTCCTTATTACCCTTTCTATTATTAAGTACCTACTTGGTGACAAATTCTATAATAAAGCAACTAATCTTCAAATTAACGATTATTTTTGGGAGCTTACAGATCTTCGCTATGTGCTCTAGTTCTTAGGATATAAAGGTTGCCCTGCCAGCATGGTCCTGTTTTGGTAGGACCATTTAAGAACCCATGTAACCATGAACCAGGGATCGACAATATTTGATATTTTGCAAAATAGAGACATTTCTTTTGTCCGCTCGAACTAAAAACCGTGATGGTGGCCTTGCCAGGACTGATCACACATAATGTAATGAATTTTAGTCCCATATAATGATAAAAATATTAGTTCTAGAGTCTTCTCAGTTTAAGTGTATTCCGAACCGGTGGTAAATTCAACTGTATGTACCAATTTAACGTTTATAAGTGCCTTACCAGGGCCTAAACTGAATAAATGGCTTTTTGATTTTGATTTCCTGAAAGAAACTAGCATTGGTTTTATATTTATAAATTTAAAAAGACTTAGTTTAATCAATTGAATCGTATACAAGCATAGCATGAAGTAGATTTATATCGAGGCATATTTTCTTAAGAAAACCTTGCTGCACAATTACGATGACTGCATATGATGGGATAATGTGACCAGTTTATATGTTGTTTTGACGGCAATGTTTATTTAAAGTAAACAAACCGTGGAGAAGAATAGTAAACTGAATTAATACACTTTAAAATAGGCATTCATAGGCACTTATTAATAGTCCAACTTTACTCAAATGCACGGTCCGGAAGGTTGCTTTTACTGACAAGAGCCGGCAATAAATTCAGCAATTACTCTTCAAAAAATAAACTCTTTATTACATCAGATGTTTCCTGCGAGAGCGAGCGCTACACCCAAGCATTTTTATCATTTAAATATTCATTAATATTGTAGTAAGCCTTCTGTACTAAAGCGGCCTTAATACGTTCCATAAGTGATGTCACGAGCCCCCACTTTGACGCGCTTTATCTTTAAAATTTTTTTTTTTATGATTTGGTAAAGCGAAAAATACGTGCCCATATTTTTTTTAATAATCTTAACTGACGGACTAATTTTGATTATTATTTCGTTACCCAGGAATCATCCCTGTTAGAGAAACGACTTAAAATAAGTTTTAATAGTATAACTTATAGCTTTTACAAAGAAAACGAGTCGTTTTCCCTGAATAGAGGCAATAAGAAGTTTTGTTGGACACATTACATTATAGATGTAACCCTTGGATAAGTAAAATAAAACTTTCTACTGCCGTTACACGAGAAGCGATGCGGCAACGAAAAGAAATGCCTCAATTACCTGATTTGGACCGTTTCAAACGAGATTCAAATGAGTACGTCCATTTAAGTGCTTGGACGCTATGTAATTCGGGGCGACCAGGCGACCTGACGAACAACCAACGCGAATCAAAAGCGGAGCGGTGAAAAAGTGCCATTGGGCACGTACCTCCGATACGGCTACACAACGCTTTGTCATGGTATTAAAAAGCAAAAGAACATTGTTTATTTTAATACAGACATTGTGATTGAAGAAAAATTAGGTGCGTCTGTAGTAGAACAGTAAAAACTCTTTAATTAAGGGGCCTCTCGCGGTTTGCCCGTTTGACATGGGTATTGTGACAGTAATTATGATTAATTTAGGAATATCATATAAAAGAAGTTGTACACGGCAATCTCTTTAATTTTAATAAAAATAAATAATCCCTTAAATCCTGTCAATTGTGACTAGGGAATGCAATCCCGAGTCGGGATTTCCCTTTCGGGAGCCCTCGAGATTAGAAATTCCAATCCCGCGGAATACCTAGGTATCCTTAGGGATCCCGAATTATTTTGTCTATTTTTTTATAGAGCTGATTAACAATAAACCACACCACCTTGCATTTTTAACAGACTTAAAAAAAAGGAGGAGGTTCTATGTTCGACCCGTATTTTTTTATTCATGTTTTATATGTGATCATCAATTACTCGAAAACGGCTTATGCGATTTGAATGGTTTAAACTGTATTATATCACGGTAGATCCCGAGGTGGAACGTGTTTCTATGGAACACGTTGGTTGGTCTCTTTTGCTATTTAATTCAATGTTAATTATTAATCATTACATTAAAGGTTTTCTGTGTATTTAGGAAGTTAAAATAATTTTATACCTTAAGTTCCTTCTTTACTTAGCCTAGAAAGAAAACTATGAGCATTATCACTTTCAATAACTTCTACAAAAATTCTAAAATTTCAACAATTATAAAATGGTGAATTGACTGTAAATTTAATATTATTAATTTTTTGTACAATATCCGTTTTTTTACATTTAAAATGATGTGCACGAAGTTGCTGGCAAAAAATACTGTCGTATAAATCACGAGACGCATCGTCGCGTCTTCGCCCCGACAGATATGCTGGCAGTACTCTGAGTGGTCTAATTTCAATAAGGCCTCGTTTTATCGTGATAAAATCAAAATCTTTTTAAAAAATTAAATGGGTCAAATTTGTGTTACGTTTAGGTACTATTACGTATTTTGACGACAACAGCTCCTTATATTATAATTCTACAGTATGCCAATTTAATGCTATAAATTACCACATGAATTTTCTTAGTAGGTACTTTCCAGTATTGAACAATGGATACATCGTTGAGATTTATAAGACCATTGTAGTAGGGAATAATGTACCAATAGAGTGTACCAGTTTCGTTATACAATCTGTTAGTTTCTCTTTATAACAGTTTGTTTATCAAAAAAATTATCATCTCTACGTTTTAAATAATACTTACGTTATTGTGGGAATTACTATCGCAGTATGAAAAAATACTGATACCTACATACAATAGGTATATATGTGCTTATCATAACATGCTGCCAATTAAAGTTTCTCAATACTTAAGCTTTTCTTTCCCATCTTACTAAAGTATGAACTTCTCGGTGTTAGCGTATACCAAATTACCAAATATGTTCGCTATCCACAACTGCAATGTGTGAGCTGAAACAGTGGTTTTATATGTTCTCCATGCGAATTGATAAACATCCAATATGTTGAATTGATTACATTGTTTACTTTTATGAAAAAATCCTTAAAATTTATCACTCTTCCATAGCTCCATAAAAAATGTTGTATGAAGAACGTACCGTCCGCCTAATATTGACACAAACATATTTATCTAATTTAGGTCGTGCGTCATATTAACAATGTGTATTAACAACGTAACCACGTCGCTTATCGGTCAGGCAGGTGGTTTGTAATGTATGCAAAACATTAATAATTCTTACTGGGCCTTTCGCCATTTACCTTTTGTATAGTTTCAAATTAATGCATGAATTTTAAAATGACTATACGAACATAGATTTATCAGTCCGTGTTATTACCTTAGTTTTTACGCAAGCTGTATTGACAGACTGATTACATAATATGAATGAACCGTGCATGTTTTTGAGAAATCACGACATGAGTCGTTTAATTTGGAGTGAATAGTTTACTCATCGAAAGGTCACCTTTTCATGATGTCATATTTATTCGCATACTTAGCATGTTTGATTATATTTCATCGTCATCATCATTCTTGCATTTTACCTATTTAGGATCGACTTCACTGAAAATAAAAGTTACGTTATAGGTAACCAAAACTTTGTCTACTAGTTGCAGCCGAACCAGTGTAACAAAAACCAGTTAATTTAGTATAGCAATGTAGCTTTTAAATAAAAGTTTTTTTTAGTTTTGTATTGCTAATCTCACATATTTGGTTACGCTAGGATCTAGCGCAGGGATGGGGAAACTTTTTCCTTCACGTGCCAATATTTACTAACGGCATATATAGCGGGCCAGGTTGTTGGCTATTGCTAAAATAAAAATATTGATATGTATATTCTGAAACACTTATTTATTGAACAATATTACAAAATAACAATTGAAATCTCACTAACATTATAAATGCGAAAGTTTGGATGTTTGTTCCTCAATCACGCTTCAATAACTCAACGGATTTGGATGAAATTTGGCACACATATAGAATATGTTCTGGATTCTGGATTAACACATAGGATACTTTTTATCCCGGGAAAGCAATATATCCCTCGGGAACCCGTTGAAATCGCGGGGCGCGACTAGTAAAAAATAAATTGAAAATTGCAATTAAACTAAACTTGCGAAGTAGAAGTTTGAGGAGCGTTGGTCTTAGTGTGGACATGTGACATGTGGAACTGTTTATTTTTCTCCATGATTTCTTTATAATTCGGCTCCATTTGTGACGCGGAAATTTTGAGCAGAGAAAAAAGGTGGGCATCCGAAAGTTTGATGGTCGCGGGGGCCGGATTTCAACGGTTCGCGGGCCGGAGATGGCCCGCGGGCCGTAGTTTCCCCATCCCTGATCTAGCGTATCCTTATGTCAATCTCATACATTTTGTAACGTTTCTATTCGCGCAAACGCAACGAAAAGTACTTTGTCTAGGGGTACTGGTTGGTAGTTTATTGCAATAAACCGGCAAACTTTTTCGCGACTCTTCCGAAGTAGCGTCTTACTCATATTGTGGCAAAACTGAGCGAAAATTCGACATAAACGCTGCGTGTAGGTAGGTTACCTACCTTTGAATGAGCCTAGAGAGATATACCTACCGTACAACGTGGTACAACTCTTTCAAAGTTGATTATAATAATATACAACTGTAATACCAAAATACATAAACATGTACATACTCTGAGTGATCTGACATTATGTTTTATCATGGACAGCTGATATAATTTACCTAAATGTTAATATATACCCGTCGCTGGAGCCAGAGCGTCGAAATACAAGGGCAGCGCGGATTGGCCTTTTGAATCTTACTCCTAGACATGTTAACGATATTTTTGCTTTAACGATAACCCAGTAGTGCATTCTCTCTATGCTGCTTGAGTTACCTCTGATTTGAAAAATTACGTAGGTACAGTTTACAAATCAGAGGTAACTCAAGCAACATATTAGCAGAAATTATATCTATAAAAATGATAGTCTAATTAACGACTCGGAGTCTAAAGACTGCATTAGGAGTACACTACACATAACACTGCAAAATTACTACAAACACATTTAAGTACAAATTAAATTATTATAATCTTGGCTTTCTAAGGCTCTTTAGCTGAATATATAGCTTTTGTGTTATCACTAATGTTATCGAGTCCAGCCAGTGGCTATACCGAAGTCGTCGTGCACCGTGGTCGTTGAGCGAAGTTAGGAATGGAACACAAATTTGCACCCTCATGATCACAAAGTCCAAAAAAATATACAGTGTGCAAAAATGCATGTCATGAAATACCTAACCACTATAATTAACTAGCCAGTACTAAGATTTCCTTAGTACCTAACTATTTCACTTTGTAAAATTTTTGTAAATTATAGTGCATGAAATCAAAATAAAGTGTATTTGCAGGCCCAAACCAGAAACGGTGGTATTCAGGGACCTCCGTTATCGGCTGCCAGTGGAATTGGGATTGGCGCAGAAGTGAACGGTTCCAGGCCTACCTTCAAGCCCGTCACAGTGCTAGAAGACTTACAGGCTGTACGATGCGCCGAGTTCCATCCCAATGGCAAACTTTACGCTGTCGGCTCCAACACGAAGACACTCAGGATATGCACGTATCCGAAGATTGAGGATGTCAAGTAAGTTAAACGTTTTATTGGTAAAACTTTGCGGGAATGTGGATGATTATAAAATATTTGATAAAAGAGCATATTGGACTCAATTGTTGATATGATTATGATCTTAAATATCTTAATCTCTTCTAAATAACATAAACATTGTTCCCAAAGTTTCCATGTCTGGAATTACATGAAAGGATTGTCTTTATTGAATTACATGTTTTTTTTAAATTTTACTCTAGAATTTCTTCGAAAACGTCACCTCCACTGAACCACTAGTTTTTTTTAATATTTTTGCACTTCTTTTATATTTTATTCTATAAACAATTTGAGTTGCTATTTTCGGAGACTGACTCAGTTTAGTCCCTGGTAAGGCACTTATGAACGTTACATACAGTTGAATTTACCACCGGTTCGGAATACACTTAAACTGAGAAGACTCCGGCAAGAAACTCACATTTTAACGAGACGGCTATTTATTTAATTAAATGTAACACCTATAGTTTAATAGCATAGATTTAGCCCGATAGGTACCTACCTACTATTAAAACTTAAATTCATGTCTTGTTCATAACGCACGATTTAATGCGAAAGCAATGACTAACACCGATGTGTCGACGACCTATACCTATAGTGTATAAGGTACATCATTTACTATGCGGCACGGTATTCGCTAACTAACACAATGCCGATCAATTTGAATCAAAGCTGACACTTTGTAATCACGGGTTAGTTTTAATAATAGCCGAATGAGGCCGGGTTCCCACTACGCCGGACCAGCAAATTTGCCGGAAACCGGCTCCCGGACAACAGTGTTCACATAACACCGGATCGCACACGAGAAATCGGACTGTCAAGTACTCACCTCATTTGAATTCGGACCTGTGCGCACAATGGACGAATGCGAAACCGAAGTGACGCGACTCGCGTCACTCGCATCATGCGAGGCCCCGCGAGGGGAGCACGGGCGGGGTGAGCGGGGCACAAAGATCCGGCGAAAACTTGTTCACGTTACTCCGGTCCGGGTGTTCTAACGGGCGCTTCGCAGTGACAAAACGCTCGGTTAAAATGCCGGGCTCGGTATTTTTGCCGGATCTGGCATAATTCATATATATTCTTTAGCCACTAGCACTTTCGGCAATTTTGCTATGCCGGTAAATCTGCCGGTCCGGCGTAGTGGGAACCCGGCCTTAAAATCATGTTGGTTCTTTATAATAGATATCAATGATTGTAAGTCATTTTAGCAAGTTCATTGATCGTGCTGATGAATGAGATGATATTATTATTATAAACTATTCTATTTAGAAAAATAGCGTATTATTGTTTGCAAAGACTGGTGCCGATTCTGGCGTAAACCGCACTAAACTAATTTTAGTCACATGACATCTCCTTCTTGCGAAAATTATTGAAAAAGGATAGAACATAATCAAAGCTGTCAAATTAGTCTTTGCCGTCTTCATTTGCGGGTTTTTAGACGTAGCCACGATAGATGGCGACTAAATCTATATTGAAAGGACTAAATTTCTTATATCCTTATATTCTTTGTTAGAAAGAGACATAGTGAGACTAAAATTACTTTAGTTGAAAACAACAGCATCAGTACCCATTTCATTCTAATGCTAAGTATTTGAATTGCATTGATACCAGAAGAGAAGTGTAAACGTATAAGGTGAAGGCTGAGTATGTAACTGTGATGTGATCCATATGTTTGCTAACTATCGCAATATGAAAACATGTATCAGCATTTGTTGTATACGATGATGTCGCGAAGTTTTGTTAGACGTTGGAAAACTATGCGATGAGAAAGCGGTCGAGCCTTATGGCTTTTTGGCTTTCGTGGCTTATGAAATATTTTGCCAATTTATGTCGGTCTTACCGTTACACAATATTTCTTATGGTTTAGTTAGTGTTGTAAAATTTCAGTTATAGTAGTACATTTAATACTGTGTCACGCACGACGCAATAGTATGAAATAAGTGTTGTGTCATACTTACTTAATAAGTAGGTGATAACCTACATAATTATATCTTTAAATAATATTTTGATTTATTATTTATGTCAAAAAAAGCTTATTTCGCAAGTAAAATGGTAATGTATTTTAAAAAGACTAAGTACTTACGCAAATTTAAACATCACGAAGTCACAAGCTAAGCTTATTTTTCATAGATTAGTGTACTCTCAAAAGTATTTTAAAAATAAATTACCTACCTAGACCGTTAAACTCGGTTAACGACTTAAAAACTCATATGTATATAACTTCTTTACAAAACCACCACACAATGACGGAGGTAGGTACTTGTCTACATTATATGGATGTAGGTGTGACAAAAAGTAACAGAGAGTAATCGTTTTTAGTGGAAAAACAATAGTTGATAATAACTGCTATTGTCGGCTTGACAGTATTCTGCAATAAATTTAATTTTGTAAAATAATATCCTGTTTTTAAGATCAATAGAAGCATATTACATTCGTTAACTTTAAAATTAAGATAAATTATAATTATACTCTGCACGTGAATGAAACAACATTATCTGTGGCTATACATATAGTTTTATGTTAATTTTAATTACCTATACTCTATACATAAATCATGTCTAAATTATTGGATAGATTTCGAATGAACTAACAATTACCATACAATCATTTATATAGTGAAGTTTAATCTGCTAGGATTGTCTTAGTTATGTTAAAACGACACTAAATATGTCATTAAACACAAGCAAGATCTACGTTATTATCGGAGCGCAATGGCGTAGTAAATTTCACTATACTGCGTCATTGCATAAAATTGCTCACACACGTTCTTTACTATAACATAAAGCGTTTTTTTTTAGTTTCGCTATTAGTCTAAGGCTTGTTGATATGAACCTTCGCTTATTTCAATCATAGTTCCCAAGCACGGCACTTTTTACCGTGACGATGTAAAAAATATGTGTACAATGTATGAAGAAAATAATACATTTCCATCGTACTGTCCTGAAAAGTTGTATTTCCGATTGATGGTAGTTTAGAAGATTACTTAGCTTACAAAATTTGGTCTTAGAACAAGGTTTGTTGTTCAACTCACCGCCCAGAAATTTGTGTACTTCTCTGGTATACAGGGTTTGGTCAATACTGTCTGGTAATTAGGTGCTTACCGTGTCGTGTCGCGTAACGGTTAATGTATTAAAGTGACCAACGTTTGTTGGTAATGAACGTGGTATATGGCTCTTAAATTATTAAATTAATTAGCTGACGTGCTGGTTGGTGTTAGGTTAATTTTCAGCCGCATTAGAGTCCATGAACAAACTGTTGCCTATATAACCTTGCCTTAATAAGCATTTAAGTAAGCAACTTTGGTCATTGGTGATAGAATTGATGTTACCAAAGGAAATTAATACATCGATTATGTAGGTATTTTAACTATATTTTTCCTACATTTTTCCTACAGGGATAGCAGTGCGCCGACAGCGCCCACTGTATTACTCAAACGCACCAAACACCACAAGGGCAGTATCTACTGTTTGGCCTGGAGTCCCGCGGGTGATCTGCTCGCGACAGGCTCCAACGATAAAACAGTCAAGTTGATGCGATTCAATACTCATGCCTGTAATTTAGAGGGACAAGAGGTAAGCTGCATGAAATACCGTTCTATATTTTTTTTATTGCACTTGTTATTCGTGGTTTGTTATCATTTCTCAAAGGACACCTTCATATTAGAGATACGAAGAAGCGCTGCAGTAGCACTACCATAGTGAATTGATCCAGTGGCCCAACTGTGGCGCATTAGGCGCATGTCTGTACTGTTTCATTAAATAAATTGTTTCGATTCATGTTCTAGTTACTGCATGAAAATAAGTAGCGCGGCTACTGTAGCGCTTCTTAACGACGCTAATTGGAACGTGCCCTATGCCTATGGGCCGATTATCAATTGTCAGATGAGCGGTGCCATTGAAAAATCGGCCCTACTTTAATAAAACTCACAACCAAAACCACTTATCCGTTATTATAAATTGTTGTTTTGATACGAGATGATTTTTGACTATATTTAAGCCTACTCCATTTTTTAAAGATTACAGTAATATGACAATGGTTTCTAATCGATGCATTTCTAATAAATATTCCATATCTAATTTGGCTCAAAAATATCTCTAATATACTGTTATATGTTACGTTATGTTAATTATGTTTGCATTGACGCAAGTTTATAATCACTGCTTATTTGCTAAAGTTTTATCTGATCTTAAAAAAAAAGTAATATAAATAGATTCCACCTAGCTCATTCATCAGATTTAGCCACTTAGGTATGTATCTCTCTGTACATACTCAAGTTTAATTGGAAACTCGTCATAAAAACTATCGCAGCCGTATGTCTTACTGCCATGAACTAGTATTTACAATATCGCATAAAGAAGTTATCTTACGTCCAATTTATCTCATTTATGTCATCGTTATCGCGGAATTTAATTTATTTCTCCTTATATTTAATTAACAGTAATATGACATACTTAATTGATATAATTTTTTGTTACAACATACTCAATATAGAGTGTTATCATAGTGATAGACCTTCAAATGAGAGGCTTATCTAAGTATTAGCATTCAGAGCTAATAAAAGATGTAACATTTCATCACACACATCCACCACCTGATGACCATGATGACCAACTAAATCTGTATGAATATGGTTGAAGGATTGTTGATTTTCTATTGAAAGTATTATGTGTCATATACCCGAAGAACCTACACGTTTTAAATGAATATTTGTTGCGCTTTAAATTTATTATAATTCATAGTACATAGGAATACTAATACAACTACTAGGGACACGCGCAGAAAATAATAATTACACATGAAACAATAAAAAAACACGTATTCCCTTCATAAGCAGTTAATGATGCACCAAACTTCAAATTGCATTGAAAGCAACGTAGAACGCTCCGTATCTATTAATAGCAACGTTTGAGCGTCGAGTGATACCTAGGTACTCACGTTTGATATTGATACGTCATTAGCTCATTTATGAGGCGTACCTACTACCATTAGAACTTGGGTTTCTCCTGATTGAAAAAGAACTTACGACGATCTTCAAATATAGTTCTCACTCTTAGTTCTCGGGAGCCTATTATAATCTTTATGGGTGGTTCTTAACAGGTGCTACCAAACATTATCGCCAGTATGGTTTACGCAGTGCTTTTGTGTATACAGCTACCCATACAATAATCACCTTTTAAGACATCTTTCATAAGAGATATGTTGATTTAAATTTAGTTACCGAGAGTCATTCATAAGACAGAATGTTAGACCAACCAAACTATGTATACAGAGGTAGGTAACAAACCGAGTACTATTCAAATCGCGATATTGACATCTTATGTCACTGTTATTATAGATAGCGTTTTTGTCACACAAACCACGACTTATGTACTTATCTTATCCAAAATGGGGTATCGCTTTCAACAACATTCTTTCTATTTGTTTGGAATGACTTTATTTTACATCTTGTCATAGATTAGATAGTAATTGTTACAAATAAATACATGTATGGATGTACGTAAGCAATTAGTAGGTACTGTGTGTGATGAAAGTCTCGATTTTCCTTTTCTATATGTTTAATAAATAATGGAAACCATTTTACGTGTGCCTATTCGTTATGTGATGGCCTTGGCTGTACGCGTTGTAAAATAATAGTCGCTATTATTTGCTATCTGATGAATAGTGAAAATAATGGCGATTAATTGGCTAGATGCGGCCTCTACACAAGACCTCTCTTAAGCTGTTACATACAGCACTGTATGTCGCCGACATACATGATGAGGGATCGGACATCTGACTGCGTAGGAGGAAATTGTAACGTGGCTTCCCACTGATAAAAGTTTACGTACTGTCACGCACTAGCTGGACTACCGTGGGAAGGTACCTTCTAGAAAGTACTAGGTACATGTAGTAGGTTCTTTCTTAAGGTATTATTAATCTATAGGTAGGTAACATAGTCAGTCGTTCAATCAACATCATATCCGCGACTTACCGTGCTTATAGAATGAATTAAGAAGACACAACTTAAGACGTCTTAAGTCAGGTGCGACTTAAGAAGTCTTAAGTCTTCAATACTTCGTGTAATGTCACAAGTTAATATAGATTAGGTAAGCTAGTTTTATTGACCTCAAAATTTCACCGCATCCACATTTTAGTTAAATTCAGTAAGCACACAGTATACAGTAATTATACCGTCTTGTTTATACCTACACATGCGTTTCGAAAGATCACTATAAAATGATGTTAATTTTCACACTCTATATAACTCTTTGTTTGAAACCTTTAATTGTTGGACGCATTCCATCGAATGTAAATTGCAATAAAGAATGCAATGCAACATTGTGTCAGGACTTATACTGACTACAAACAATGTTGACAGCTCGATGCGGACAATGAAACTATTTAATATAAAGCAAAAATATCCAACATTGTGATCAACAATATCACACAAATAAACGTCGGAAGATTTAACTTCACTCTTGTATTTAGATAAGAAATATGTCCAGATTTGAGTTGTTGAATGTGTTGCCACTTGCCGACCTTTACAAGACAAAGGGAACTAGGCCTAGTAACACACCACTAGGTGTTTGGCGAAAGATTCTATCATCGTGTATACGCACAAGCTTTAGGTAGGTACACATTACAATCTAAGTAAAATCAATCCTACAACATAACCATTTTCGATAAACATATTTTAAAATCCTGGTCTTAAATTTTTACTGCTTACACATAAGTTAATATTTGATTGGCAACTTCAGGTGGAGTTGACAGTTCACGATGGCACAGTACGTGACGTGTGCTTCATTGAGGACACATCGAATAAAACCAGCTTGCTGGTGAGCGGGGGCGCCGGCGATTGCAAAATATACGTTACCGACTGCGCTACGGGCAAGACTTTCCAGGTAATTAATACTGTCTATTTATTTGACATTTGAAATAGAGTACCTATTTTGTTGAAATTTATTTCCTGGATGTTTGCTCCACTTTGGAAACCTTACAGATAATATGCTGTTCGTTAACTGGCAAATATAAAAATAAATAATCTCTACCGACGACTCCCTAGTCAGATTTTTATGTAATTTTTAACAAGATGATTTGTACTGTTTTCGATTCTTCTTTTTGAATATTTTCGCGTGTCTACTTGAAAAAGCGTGAGGTAAGCGCCTTCCTCATGATTTGTGGTATTTCCATGCCGTAGTGTGTGCGTTGGTGTAATAGTTGTACCGGCCATTTGAATTAATATTTAAAATCCCGAAATGATCAACATCGCGCATCGTGAATTTTACTAATTTTACAGCTCAAATTATATCAAGTTTGTTTAATATTTCCTAGCTAAAAATTATGGTTTTATTTATCCTATTAATAGAAATTGAATACATAACGAATTATTGTGTCCCGGTGATAGTACATTTTAATGCAAATTGTTTCTGATTAAATCTACTGGAATATGAATACCACCAAAAACATTTTCATGTAAATTGTTGCCGTCTTGGCAACACCATATCTCTCTGGCTCGGACTGTCAAAAAGTTATCAGATCTCATGTAGAGCCAAGCTTATAACTGTACACGCTCTAACTCTACAAGCCCTAACTTCGCAAACTCTACACCTTAGTCATAATATGGTTTCGCTACCGTCACATGGGCGTAAGGTGGAAAATTTATTTATTGTTAAATATTTTTCTGTAATACATGTATAGTTCTTTTAGTATCGAATTTTGTTTGTCTGGTATAATCCAAACCCTTTATGAGGGTTCAAAAAAATGAAAAACGCTTCGAGGAAAGGTAGTTAGTGAGTGCCCTTGCGCTGCGCTTGGCGGGGGCACTTCCGTGCCCACAGATTTACGAAAGATTTGAGCTTTCCTCTAATAAAACATTTCTGTAGTCTTATAAAACGGGTCCAAGTTCTTAGTAGCATTTGGCGTGTATAATGTTTACCTTGTTTCCACACTTTAAAAGCGTAATTAATAAACGTACGAAATGAGCCGACGGATCTAACCAAGTTAAATTAATAGTCCCTCGAATGTGTCGAGTAATAATTTGGCAGTTTCTCGATACTTAAGACAGTTATAAAGGAGTACGAACACATGTGTTGTGTGTTGTCAGGCGCTTAGCGGACACTCTGGGCACGTGCTGTCTCTTTACAATTGGGGAGGAGCGATGTTCGTGTCAGGCAGCCAGGACAAAACTGTGCGATTCTGGGACTTACGAACAGGTGGCTGCGTCAACGTTATTACACCACCCACTGGACTACCAAACAAGGTAAATATTGACTACCTACCACATTTCAAAAATAAATGTGTTTTTATGACTAGACTAAGAGTAGTCTCCGATATTTTTTTATTATATGAATACGCATATGTCTCGTTTACAGTATTAATATTAGTTATTTTAAATGCCATATCGCAATTTATCTTACTTACCTTATGGCTTTAATGACAATCCAAATCTCAAGTAGTCACATCCATAACCATTTTTGTTTAGGATCTCATTCAAAGTATGATTTTATAATTTACTAATTAAACCTTCCGAATATGACGGACCTTCGAGAATGAGACAGTCGAAAGATTTTTTAGGAATCAGAACGTCCTAATATGGAATAATTACTGTTACCTACATTTTCACTGCCGTAGACAAGAAACTAATATCTTAATAAAAGATAAGTAGATCAGATATTCGCGTATGAAAAAGCGTAGCGTGGGAAGCATCCTCACAACATATTATTTACAAGAAAAGAGTCAGGCTACGTTTGGCCTCTTGATGTATAAAGAAACACCGCTGATTAACACTTATAAATTTAATACTTACGATACATAGGTAGGTACAATGTATTGACGCAGGCTGCAACCTATTTACTGACTAGATTGCAAATTATTTCAATAAAGCGCGTAAAGCTAGATTGCCGGTGTGTTCCCGCGACTAGTAGCCTAACAGGCTTTATGTGCTTACCACCTTCGGCCACGTCAGGCGTTTTTTCTAACTTGCTCCGCTCATTCAGGGACTTGGAAGTGGATCTTGACATCATATGCATAGTCCATTATGTTTCTGCCGAACGTCACAGCATTTTATAGAATAGCGGAATGGTGTCGGTTCGCAGGCGACGTGTCGTTGTGACACAACTTTTTTTTCTTTCGTTCCTATGTATTATTATGGAGGCGACGTGTCGCTTACTACGGAAGGTATTTCATATCAATACATAGAAACCAGACACGCGTCGTCGCCTGCTGTTACTGCTTGCGGTCGGCGGCGAACCGCCACCTTTATGTTTGACTATAGTCTCCATTATTGTTAGTACCAAATGCACAGACGATACTTTTCGCATCAGCGATCAGCGATTTTGCGGCTGAACCATTCGCATTTTAATAAGTAATAAGTACTTAGTTGTATAGATTTTGGTTACAAAAATATGTTAATATCATTATAACCTTATGTCGCTGCATGGAGCTTCCAAAAAACAACTCTATCGCCGGTTCATAAAGTAGCAAGTTTGTATAGGCCCTTTTTTAAATTTCAGCCGGACTATCGTGTATCTTTGATGGTAATCGTAACGAACACCATTGATGATTTCATCAAGACGAAGTACGATGAAGACCGCTATTGGGCTCTGATTGGATGAAATTCATTAATGCTATTAGTTACGATTACCACCAAAGATTGTAGTAGAGCTCCTGTTCTAAAGCTTCATGATATCAAAACAGGGATCGGCTGTAGCATCATTAGCAGTGGACCCTAGCGGTCGTTTACTAGTATGCGGGCACGACGACGGGTCCTGTGCGTTGCACGACGTACGAGGCTCGCGGGCCTTGCAACGTTTCACGCCACATTCGGGCGATGTGCGCAGCGTACGGTTCTCTCCCGGCGCCTACTATCTACTCACTGCTGGCTACGATGGCCGCGTCGTACTTACCGATTTACAGGGTAAGTTATTATGAGTTATTTAAACGGGGGTTGAATTAAACGTTTTTTAGAACTCGTTATCGATTTTAGGGTTCCGTAGTCAAACAAGTCATAGTTTTCATTTTCCTTGTGAAGTATCAGGGGTTCGATTATCGCATGTTCAACATCAATGACTAATTCAACATTTGCAGAAAAACATGGCTATACATTTTGACAGAAGTCCGCTATATTTTTCGCCATATCTCTAATGCGACATCGATGTCGAAAGCGCGAGATTTGGGGACAGGTTTATGTCACATAAGTACTTATGGATACTTATGTATAATAACAACACAAAATTACGAAATTGATCTTCTTTCCATTTCTTTTCTTTTAGTAATCCATATTGGTTTGATATAGCCTAAAACATCATTATCTTCAAAAAAAAATTCGATATCATTTACTTTTTACTAAAAATAAATGGTTGAATCTAATTGCAAAATGCAAATAACAACTAGTTCTGAGAAAAAAAAACCATGTTTATTTAGTCGACATTTTAATGAAAGCGCGATTGGAAACAAACATCAGTAAAAATGAATGCATTCGAAACTGTAATGAAGTACCGACATTTAACGGAAATAGCCAGGGGTATATGTAACCTTGCTGAGTTTCTTGCCGGATTCTTCTCAGTTGAAGGCTGAGTTCCGAACCGGTGGTAACTTCAGTAAATGTGACCTTCATAAGTGCCCTTCTCGGGCCTAAATTGAATAAATGACTTTATAACATTAACTAAAACCTTTTTTCGTCAACCATGAACATGTTACATTAAGTGTCGTGCTGAATTTCTAGGCTTTTCTTCTCAGTTAAAGGTGTTAATTATGTTTGACATTCAGCACCTTATTAGGGCCTAATTATAGCCAGACATACTACTATACACTTACGTTAATTTACTCGTATGCATACTGCATTAATTTAAATCATGCGATAATTATATGTTTGTGACGCAGGTGACCTCACGTGCGCCTTACCGAGCGTTCCAGTTGCCCGACACCCCGACAAAGTAATATCTGCCCGATGGCATCCCGACGACTTCTCGTTTCTTTCCACATCAGCTGACAAGACTGCTGTACTTTGGACCATACCGCCGGTTTAGACCATAACACGCTTACACCTCTGACTAATCAAAAGACGTAGAGATACGGCTGTAAATTGACAATTTCAGTGAAATGAAGGCTTACTGGACTTGCCCACGTTTTCCTCTCAGTCTACAGCCGATTGTTATAAAATGCTTGCCACTGATTATTATTATTATTTGAAACAGTTTGGTAAAGTCTGAATTGAATATTGTACCTAATTGCCATAAAATGAACTTATTATTGAAAATTAGGGCATGGGCTTCACTACACTGATTAAAATTTAATCTATGTCCATATAGCACGACGATTAATAAACATAGAATACAGCTTTTTATCACATTATACGTAAACCTTTTTACGAATACGTGCAATTCAGTGATTGGGAGTTGTTCGGTCATTTATACAATCTCAGGTAGATAAATCAACCTAAAGGATTCATTCCCTTAAATTGACGAACATTACCGTCTATCCGAGGGTATAAATATATGGCACTCGTATTTATTACCTCTTTAATGGTTGAATTAGCGTGTATTTTTGTGAAATTGTATCTACGACGCTTTTGGCTGAATATAAAGTTTTATTTTCTGAGAGTTTGAAAAACTTTAATTATTATGACGTATAATCAGAAGTAGTTAAACAATATAATTTAAGTTATCTGCTGATATCCTCGTAAATATATAGCTTTATGTATTTATTAATGTGCTTAAAAGCAATCATTCAAGTTGTAAAACTTAACATTCATCCATTTTCTGGTCGGTAGAGATTACTTTAACTTACCTATTACCTTGGGATTGTATTATTTAATCTCTTTATGGTAGGTTAACCATAGTATTATGGATATGTGAAAACGTATTATAAAGAAAAATTGTTTTCTGACTTTTATTGTATTCGACCTTTCAGAAAATAATATTAATAATGTTTCTGATTATGATCGCTTATAAGCTGGACGTTATAAATAACTTACGTAAATATCCATTAAGGATTTTCTCTTCGTCAAATGTTTTATTCGTTAGGTCACAGTTAAGCACACTTTGAAAATCTTTCATATTAATGATACGCTGTACGAATGCTTGGCCTTTTTTCTTTTAGAACTGTCGATCCAAATAAAAGCTTTAAACAAAAAAAACTTATTTCTTAATACTTCAGACTCATATCTGGATAACATGTAGTGATATGTCACAATAACCGTAGATGTATTTTAGTGGTGGGTTATTTATTTCTCGTCACTGATTTTTTAAGTGCATGATCGCACTGGCTCGTGCGTTTTCTACGTTTTTATTTCGTTGACTGAACCCGTTGACAATAAAGTAAATGAAATTAAAATTTTGATTTTTCACTCTTTAAAAGCGTTGACTACATATAACATATAAATCACCCACTGCTTTCCTTTTCTATATTTTTACTTGATCGATTCGTAAAATTGGAAAAACTATAGGTTCTACGATCTTTACGTCTTATTTATTGTTACATGGTAAGGTATATTAGGTATTTCAAGAAATGTTAGAAAACATTAGGTTCGAATGTTGATTGTATGTGTTAGTTATTTTATTGACACTTGGAGGTAGGCTTATATTTTGGCTTTGATTTACCTCTTTATAAAATTTATATAATTATGAAAACTTATAATGATCTTTATTAGAAAAATCTTTCTGAAATTGACATTCAGTTAGTGAACAAAGCTCTCCGCTTGTGTAAATGAGCTCCTTAAGATATCCTCTTAGTTTCGACTCCAAATGACTTTATTTTTTTACAACTCTTTTCATGAACTTTTTTTACGTTGACTGTTTCACTTTAACAACTTAAGTCTAATGAATATTTGTGAGAATCGAAAATTGTATAATTTATATTTTATCGTCTCATGCGTGAGACACGCTTTTCCAGGAAAGGTGGTATATTTAAAATGACACATGTAACGCATCTGCGACACTTAATCTTAAGTACATCCGAAGGAACTAGCTTTTAATCTGATTAATGAACAATCTTAAAGATTATAACGTTACTTAATAAATATTATAATTTATCAAAAAAATAATGCAATTTGATTGTGTACAACTCTGCACAAATGTAATAACGTTGTGAAAAATATTCCACTAAGATTATTTGATGATATTGTCAAACAAGTACTTACATTAAGTAGTGTTTGATATTTTGTATAATATCTGATTTAGTATATTGGAAATGTCGTGTATTTATTACATCTGTGCGGAGTCTGCATACGCACAAATAATGAATTATGTTATAAATATATTAATGTATAAAAATTTATCTATAAAAATAAATAATTATGTTCTTACCATTTATATTTCAAAAGATAACCATCGAAAAGTATATGCTGTGAGAACTCTGTTAAACCGAATTTCTTTAACAAGTGTATCCATTATGATTTAAGAATATAATCACATTATTTACATTAAAAAGTGTTTCATTTATCAAATCGATTTATGGGGATAAAATACGTCAGTGCTTGGGTGACCGAGCTCCGTTTTTTTGTCCACTTGTATGACCACTATATATTCCAGTAGATACCTAATTCGATTATATTTTACCTGTCTGTCCAACAACCCTGTTAAATGCCAATAAATTCTAATAAAATTAGGTATATATACATAATAAATATAAATAAATATCCAGGGACATTTCTCACACACGGTCATCTGATCCCAAACTAAGCAGAGCTTGTACTATGGAAACCAGATAACTGATATAATACATATACTACTTTTTGTTTTGTAAATACATACTTAATATACATAATTACACCCAGACTCAGGACATACAGACATGTTCATGCACACAAATGCATGTCCTGTGTGGGAATCGAACCCACGACCTGCGGCACAATAGGTGGAATCTTGACCAGAGTCTTAACCAACTGCGCCAACGGGCCCGTCAATAGGTAAATCAAATAGGAAAGAATTATCGAACATAAGAAATTTATATATAAGAGAGTTTTAAATTGTCTTCCAATGTCGAGATTCCATTAATAGCAACATGTTAATATACATACGTGATAGCTATACAGTATTTATCTACTCTGAGGCTATACTAATTGATCGAGCGAGCGAAGTGTCTCCGTTTCAGCTTCGACAAAAATACTTTCTTATGTCTTCTCCAGTTGTCAGAATTTCCGGCTGTTCTCTTCTACAGGTCGCATTTCTCAACCGATTCTCGTTTTTTTTAGCAGTTTCTAATTGGTATGTTTCCACACAATAAACTCAAGAACCTTAGAAAAATAAAATTCTTTTCAGTGCGACATGACGTGGCCAAAACCGCGGCGTACAGCTACTTTGTACTGATAATCAGATGACAGTGTCGTCACAGTACATATATGAAAATCTTATTGTTGTGAGGAAAAACATAAATAACTTACCTAAGAATAGCGACACTCATAATTTGAACACTAGAAATAAGCACAAACTTGCTGTACCTTTAACTCGGCTCAGCAAAGTCCTTAACTCTTTCAAGGGGCAATGTATACGTTTCTATAATAAAGTACCCAAAGAAATACAAGAGCTACCTATACATAGATTCAAAAAGATAGTAAAACAGAAGTTATGCAAGAAAGGGTACTATACAGTTTCTGATTTTGTAGATGACAAGAATGCATTTGAATGAATTGTTCTATTGTTATATATATTTTGTAAATTGTAATATTTATAAGTACACATAAAAAAAAAAAAAGAATACTTGCTGAGTTTCTTGCCGGAGTCTTCTCAGTTCAAGTTGTATTTGGAACCGGTGTAAAGTCATTTGTAACATTCATAAGAGCCCTATCAGGGTCTAACTTGAATAAATGAATTTTGATTTGATTTGATATTAAGTTCGATTTCGGAATTTAGTTTTTTCTCCACGGATTATTTTTCTAATATTATTTTTTGATTACTAATGACCTATACATTCATCCCTCAAGAGGAAATTTACTAATTTATTAGGGCCTTATATAATGATATTTGCCTTGTATGAAACCGCAACATGATTCCTACCTGCAATTAGTGTTAAATGGTCAGAAATAAAAGCAACATTCACAATGAAAACAGTTTATTCATAACAACGATCAACACAAAGAAAGTTTTTTTATTTGCATGCCTATAAGAAGCATGTGTATGAATAATTCACCTGGGATTAGCTAACAGTCAGTTATCTCTTTTTTAAAACAATCTATTCCGAATCCTCGAATAATAATTGCCATTTTATCAACTCCCAAAAATATTTTATATTTACTTTCTACGGCATAATTATACTTAGTACTCATACATATTCTTAGCACAGTCTATAAAACCATACAGTCGTCCGACGCCTTTGATCTCGTGGAAAGTGCCGACAACGTTTAGACAGTATCGCGACGGTCATAATATAAGGTATGCTGTGTCCCGAGCTACTAACATCGTTTTGTTCGCAGGTCGGGCCACGTCTCGCCCCTCACACCCCGCGCGATTGCCCTGTCGAGACGGCTTCATCAAACGACTGTATGGTTTTATAGCCTGTGATCTTAGTAAGTTTTTTTCCGCCAGCGCATTAGCTTGGCTATCCAAAGAGGAAACTCTGCCAGCCTTTTGGAAACCTTCCGTTAATCGGAAGCTTCAGGAAATTTTCTATAAGTATATAGATTATAATTTGTACATATTTTTTGTAAATAAAGAATATTCGATTACCAAAATCTTAGTAATTAAGAAAAATTTTATCAGTTTTATAGTAAATACTTTTTTATCTTATTTAACGAATGAATACTGTTGTAGGAAAGCACATAGGTAACTGACTAAATTACGAGCTATTGCCTATTGCACTGACAGTGATTAAGAGGAATCCCCCTAAAAAGGAAGCTAATAGCTAATGTTTTTTTTTTATTTCACAGCAGATCTTATGCAATTCACCAAATCCGTTTTTTTTTAATGAATTGAATTCATAGAGTTAGAATATCATAGTGATAGCGTTAACAACGTTACCTTGCGCGAAGCGTGAGAGTTTTCATATAGACGCATTCACAGATATATCGTACACTAGTTGATTTACAGTCAGACAAAATGTTGATAAGGATTCCTTGTCATTTGTTCTCAGTAAATGTATCGATAATAAACTAGAAAAATGGAGATGGATGAAGTACCTACACATATTGTCGTAGTTTATAGTAATCATTCATAATAATAATACTTAATACATTTGTTTATTTACAAAAGTTACGTTACCGTATTATGCTATATTATAATACCAATCATGGTACAATACGACTGTGAAATAGATAACTTACAATTTTACTTATCGTTATAGTGTCTTTACTTCAAGTTAATTACCACAATTAATTTTAAAATATACTCATTCAGCACCGGATCTACGAATTTTTCCAACCGGGGCAGAACTTGATAGTGTCGCCCCCTCGCTAGGTTAAAGATAATTTATAAAATAAATGTTTCATCCAACTGGGATTTTTAAA